>OX463245.1:51905780-54409947 GCA_949820135.1 Sylvilagus floridanus
AGAGGGGCCGGTTTGGGATGCCTCCTGCCTTGCCTTCTCTATTCTTCTCTGAATCCCTGAATGTCAAGCACCCTCTCTCCACTCCAACACTTCTCCCTGCCTCCTTTGCCGCTATTCCTCCTGGAATCCTTACTTCTATGAGTCCCTCTCTCCATAACTGCTTTACCACTGGCCGCCTCCTCCTGACTTGAGAGACTCAGCTCTTCCCTGCAGCCATCCCGGTACAGCAAGCACGGACACAGCACTGGAATCTTCCCAACCCCCACCACCCACACTCTCCACCTCTCCTCGAAGACATCATCAACAGACTTTTCAGACACAGCCCTCACAAAGTCTGATGCTTCCCAGGGCTCTGAGCTTGGCTCCCACTTCATACCACATATTGTCTTCATATCCACCCCCATGATTCCATTTTCCTAACGAGCCAGGGAATCCCAAATCTGTACTTCCAACACAGATGTCTCCCCAACATTTCAGACTTGTCTTTCCCACCAGTTCCGTGCAGAGCAACTGGATATTGTGCAGTCACCTCAACTGTACAATATTCAACACTGCCTCATTCTCATGCCCCCCTCCTCCAAGCAGACCCATCTTACATTTTCAAATACAGCTCACAGAGGCACCTGCTGCTGTAGCAGTTAAGACCCCTGTGTCCCATACCAGAGTGCCTGGATTTGAGTTCCAGCTCTGCTCAAACTCCAGCTCTCTGCTTATGCACACTCTGGACAAGAGTACGTGATAGCCCAAGTCCTTGGGTCCCTGATATCCACATGGGAGACTCAACTGCAGTTCTGGGTGCCTGGCTTCAGCCAGACCCAGAAGAAGCTCCTGGCTCCTGGCTTCAGATTGGTGCAGCTCCAGCCACTGCAGCCAACTGGGGAGTGAACCATCAGATGGAAGACTTTCTCTCTCTCTCTCTTTTTTTTTTTTTTTTTGACAGGCAGAGTGGACAGAGAGAGAGACAGAGAGAAAGGTCTTCCTTTGCTGTTGGTTCACCCTCCAATGGCCGCCGCGGCCGGTGCGCTGCGGCCGGCACACAGTGCTGATCCGAAGGCAGGAGCCAGGTGCTTATCCTGGTCTCCCATGGGTGCAGGGCCCAAGGACTTGGGCCATCCTCCACTGCACTCCCTGGCCACAGCAGAGAGCTGGACTGGAAGAGGGGCAACCAGGACAGAATCCGAGGCCCTGACCGGGACTAGAACCCGGGGTGCCAGCGCTGCAGGCGGAGGATTAGCCTATTGAGCCGTGGCGCCAGCCTCTCTCTCTCTCTCTCTCTCTCTTTCTCTGTATAACTCTTTCAAATAAATAAATCTTTTAAAAAAATTGATAAACTGGGGCCAGCCCTGTGGCACAGTGGGTAAAGCCGCCATCTGCAGTGCCAGCATTTCATATGGGCACCGGTTCAAGATCCAGCTGCTTCACTTCCGATCCAGCTCTCTGCTGTGGCCTGGGAAAGCAGCAGAGGATAGCACAAGTGCTTGGGCCCCTGAATCCACATGGGAGACCTGGAAGAAGCTCCTGGCTCCTGGCGATGGATCAGTCCAGCTCCAGCCACTGTAGTCATTTGGGGAGAAAACCAGAAGATGGAAGATCTCTCTGTCTCTCTCTGCCTCTGGCTATGCCTCTGTCTCTCTATAACTCTGCCTTTCAAGTAAATAAATGTTATAAAAACTAGATAAACTTTTTCTAATGGATTCATGGCAGATTGTTGCCTGAATGATTTTTTTAAAGATTCATTTATTTATTTAAAAGTCAGAAGTTACACAAAGAGAGAAGGAGAGGCAGAGAGACAGAGGTCTTCCATTCACTGGTTCACTCGCCAGATGGCCTTAATGGCTAAAGCTGTGCCAATCTGAAGCCAGGAGCCAGGAACTTCTTCCAGGTCTCTCACACAGGTGCAGGGGCCCAAGGACTTGGGCCATCTTCCACTGTGTTCCCAGACCATAGCAGACAGCTGGATTGGAAGTGGAGCAGCCAGGACTTGAACTAGAGCCCAAATGGGATGCCAGCACTGCAGGCGGCGGCTTTACCTACTATGTCACAGTGCTGGCCACCTGACTGATTTAAAAGTGACAAGCCAGGGCCTCAGAAACATGAATCGCTTAACTAGATCTTCTCAATGCTTCTCCAATCTTATACATAATAACAATGCCACAGAAAGAAGGAATGATGGGGCTTAAAAATGCATTGAACTATCAGTGAACCCAAGATCTTTCTACTATACCCATTGGAACTAGCAGAGAGATTCTAATTCAAGATAGCACACTGTCTTACAAAACTCCATAAAAATGTCAGTAAAAAATACATAAAAATTCATCACCAAAGCAAAGTGGGAGTAGCCATCCAAGGAGAATACATTTCAATAAACTCCTGAAAAATAGAATACATAAGACCCTGCCAAGGGATAAAACAAAGTGGACAATGCTGCAGCCAACATGACACAAGGAGCAGGTTGCAGCTAATGGAGGAGACCTGAGCTCTGAACTTCCCCAGAGAGGCTCCTATTCAGAAAGGTCCGGTGTTAAGGAGAGCTGAAAACAAGGAGATTAGCAGAAAGTCTATACGTAGAGTAGTTGTCCCCAGTTCACCTCCTCCCTCCACCGTGTGCAGAAGTACCAGCAACGCCCTCCTTACGCCACAAAGCAGAGTCCTTCTCTGTTAAGATGGAGAAACCAGGGAAATCTAGAGCAGCCAGTGTAAAGCATTTGGAGTAACTTGGGAAGGTTCCGCTGCCTGCCCCCTCCCCTTAAAACAAAACCTACCAGTTGACAGGCTCTACTGCTCCCCACAGACCTCATTCTCACCTCAATCTACTGCATCAACCTTAAAGGACCAAACAGCAAAAGACTCACTAGACATCATAGAGAAGTTTACACTGTAAAAGGAAAGAACCAATGTGAACAAGAAATGAGTAATTCATAAATCAAAACAGATCTCTAAATTAAAGAAAGTGAAGACAGGGGCTGGTGTGTGACATAGCGGTTAAGTGTCTGCCTGTGATGCCAGCATCCTATATAGGCACTGGTTCAAAACCCAGCTGTTCCACATTGACAGATCCCTGTCAATGTGCCTGGAAAAGCAGTGGAAGATGCCCAGATCCTTGGGCCCCTGCACCCATGTGGGAGACCCAGAGGAAGTTCTGGGCCCCTGGCTTCAACCTGGCCCAGGCCAGGTCATCGTGGCCGTTGTGGGAGTGAACCAGCGAATGGAGGATTGATTTCTCTTTTTCTCTCTCTCTGATCTCTGTCTCTAGCTCTATCTCTTGCCTCCCTACTATCTCCATCTCTTGCCTCTCTATATAACTCTGCCTTTCAAATAAAAAATAAATCTAGGGGCCAGCACTGTGGCACAGTGGGTTAAAGTGCCGGCATCCATTATGGATGCTGGTTTGAGTTACATCTGCTCCTCTTCTGATCCAGCTCTCTGCTATGGCCTGGGAAAGCAGTAGAAGATAGCCCAAGTCCTTGGGCCCCTGCACCCACATGGGAGACATGGAAGAAGCTCCTGGCTCCTGGCTTCAGATCAGCTCAGCTCCAGTCATCGCAGGCATTTGGGGAGTGTACCAGTGGATGGAAGACCCCTGCCCCCGCCTCTCTAACTCTGCCTTTCAAATAAATAAAATAGACCTTAAAAAATCCAAAAAAGAGAGTAAATACAATATCACACAAAATAATAATGAGATTATAAATTTGAAAATCAAAGAAGAAAGAAAAAGTCATCAGAATGATTGGGAAATAACTCCTTGGGGCTGGTGCTGTAGTTTTGCTGGTAAAACCACCACCTGCAGCGCCAGAATCCTATAAAAGCACAGGTTTGAGTCCTGGCTGTTCCACTTCTGATCCAGCTCTCTATTATGGCCTGGGAAAGCAGTAGAAGATGGCCCAAGTCCTTGGGCCCCTGCACCCACATGGGAGATCCAGACTAAGCTCCTGGCTCCTGGCTTCAGATTGGCCCAGCTCCAACCATTGTGGCCATTTGGGGAGTGAACCAGTGGATGGAAGACATCTCTCTCTCTCTCTCTCTCTCTCTGGCTCTCTGAAACTCTTCCTTTCAAATAAATTAATTAATTAAAAAACTTCTCTCCTAGCAAGGAGAATTTTTTAAGAGGAGAAATATTAAATGAAAGAAAAATAATAAGGAGCACAGAGGATCATTCCAGAAAGTTTATCATCTATGCTCTAGAAGTCTCAAGAAAGAAACAAGAGAGACTATAGAAAACAGTTTTAAAAAAATACTCAAAATCCCCAAGTTGAAAAACATGTCTTTAGATTGATCAACCAAGTGCACTGCACAAAATAATAGCTATAGATGAGACAGAGAGATGTCAAATAGATATAATTAGGCAGAGAATAGAAAGATGGTAGATCATAAAGATAGATGTAAATGACAGAGTGAGACAGATGATAGGAACAGATAGGGGCCGGCGCCACGGCTCAACAGGCTAATCCTCTGCCTTGCGGCGCTGGCACACCGGGTCCCAGTCCCGGTCAGGGTGCCGGATTCTGTCCTGGTTGCCCCTCTTCCAGGCCAGCGCTCTGCTGTGGCCAGGGAGTGCAGTGGAGGATGGCCCAAGTGCTTGGGCCCTGCACCCCATGGGAGACCAGGAGAAGCACCTGGCTCCTGCCTTTGGATCAGCACAGCGCGCCGGCCACGGCGGCCATTGGAGGGTGAACCAATGGAAAAAGGAAGACCTTTCTCTCTGTCTCTCTCTCTCCCACTGTGCACTCTGCCTGTCAAAAAGAAAAAGAAAAGAAACAGATAGGTAGACAGACACATTGTGAAATGTCAAGGCCCCCAAAAGATAAAGATAAAATGCTAAGGAAAAACAAAAAGAAAAACAAAGCTGTTTGCATGGGAACAAAAACTAGATTGACATCATGTCTCTCAGCAAAACATTGGATTCTAGAAAACTGTGGGAAAAACGTCTCAAATTTCTGAGAAAAAAATTACTTTCTTTTTTTTAAAAGATTTATTTTATTACTTGAAAGACAGAGTTACAGAGAGAGGTAGAGCTAGAGAGAAAGAGAGAGGTCTTCTATCCACTGGCTCACTCCCCAGATGATCACAAAGACCAGAGCTGAGCTGATCCAAAGCCAGAAACCAGGAGCATCTTCCAGGTCTCCCACATGAGTGCAGGGACCCAAAAACTTGGAACATCTTCTACTGCTTTCCCAGGCCACAGCAGAGAGCTGGATCAGAAGTGGAGCAGCCGGGACTCAAACTGGAGCCCATACAGATGCCAGCGCTGCAGGCCCAGGCTTTAACTTGCTGTGCCACAGCACCATCTGCAAAAATTACTTTCAACGTATGATTCTATACCCTGCCAATCTATCAACCAAGTGTAAAATTAGGACAAAGATACTTTCAGACCTGAAAGAAATGAAAAAATGTGCTGTCTTTGAATGAAGTACTTGAGGATATCCTCCAACAAAAGAGGGAAAGAGGGAAAGAGGGAAAGAGGGAAAGAGGGAAAGAGGGAAAGAAAGAAAGAAAGAAAGAAAGAAAGAAAGAAAGAAAGAAAGAAAGAAAGAAAGAAAGAAAGAAAGAGGAAGTTCACAAGATAAAGGAAACAACAGATCCAACCCAAGACTTTAAGTTTCAGGATGAAAGATGTCAGCACAGAATCAGTCCAAAATTGGAGCAAAAAAAAAAAAAAAAAATAGAAGCCTGCAGAGAAGAAAAATCAAGAAAAAGGGTGAATCCTATGGATTTCATAATTTCTCCTGTTAACAAAAGAACCTGTTTGTAATGCAGATATAAACGATCTGAAAAGAGAAAAAAAAAAGCAGTTTAAAATGCCAGGAAAAAATAAAAGCTGAAAAAGAAATGAAAAATAATCAGAACAAACTCCTGGAAATGCAATGAAAATATTTGCATATTTATAATATAAAAAATTTTTCTGAAGGTTTAGCACTACTTATCATTAGACAATGCTACCCATGTAATTTACCCTTCCTTCCTTCCTATTTATCTGACAGGCAAAGTTATGGAGTGGGTGGGGACACGGAGAGATCTTCCATCTGCTGATTCACTCCCCACATGGCTACAACGGCAGGGACTGGGCCAGGCCAGGCTGAACCCAGGAGCCCAGAAGTCCATCTAGGCATTCCACATGGGTGGCCAACCTGAACCAGGGAATGAGAGTTCTTGCTTTCTTTCTCTCTCTCCTTCATTCTCCTGCTTATGTGTATATCTCTGCGTGTCTCTGCCTGAATAAAATTTTAAAACTCAATAAATAGTAAATACTAATATTAATAGTGATATGGAAGGAAACACCACATTAATTGAAAATGAACATCTCTGGAAATTGAGAAAGTGGTAGGAGCTGCGGGGGGGGGGGGGCAAGAGACTGGCATTTTTCCACTTATTACCTTCTCCTTTTATAAGTACTTTATTGAAATGTAATTTACATACTGTCCTGTTCATTAATTGAATGTGTACAAGTCAATGGGTTTTAGTATATGTAGTTACCATCTAACTTTAGAACATTTTCATCATCTCAAAAGAATGATGATGCAGCTGTCTTAACAACAAGACTTGTAGAACTCTCATTTGTAAGACCATAAAAAAAACTAAATTGAAAGAACAAAAAGGAGAAAGGCAGAGGGAAGGAAGGAAGGAGGAAATGAAGGGAAAGGAGGGGAGGCGGAATGGAATGAGAGGAGAGGAGGGGAGGGGAGCGGAGGGGAGGGGAGGGGAGGGGAGGGGAGGGGAGAGGAGAGGAGAGGAGAGGAGAGGAGAGGAGAGGAGAGGAGAGGAGAGGAGAGATAGAACAGAACAGAACTGAGTGGTTCCTTGGGGTTGCTGGCACTGGACTGAAAGATGGGAACTTTTCATTGTCAGCCTTTCTGCAAAACTTTCTCCTTTTTTTAATCACATATTTGTATTGTTTTGATTTTAGAATTTTCCTTAGAAGTTACAACAATTCCTGAAGCATGACCTTAATGAAAATCAGGGGATTACACTTCTGGCCACATGTGCAAAGGCCCTCTGGAGTCTGACGCGCCTCGTGGATTTGGGGAACTGTTGTCACTCGGGCATCGCAGCAGAACTGGGTGAGAGGGGAAGCACGAGGTGAGCAGCCTGGAGACTGCACCGTGTCGAGGTGACACCTGCTAGAGGCGCAGCTGCCACCTGGAAGCCAGAGCTACCCCTACACCCAAAGCACTTCCTGGGCAGTCCCCGGGTGCAGGGGCCCTTGAGTCAGTCTTTGGTGTGGGGACGGCAGAGACTGCCCCTCAGGGCACACAAGTGTGTGCAAGTCCTGGCCACGGCTCAAGGCAGAAAGGTACGTGCCTATGACCCAGGTAGGAGGAGAAACGCGGCCCCCATCATCTCAGCCAGAGCCGGGGCCCCCAGCCAGCAGTTTCCCCTCCTCTTGGGATTAGGCCTTCTTCAGCTTTTCATCTTCTTTCACTTTTCTGGAAGAAATGGCCCCAAGCTGCCTTTTTTAGCCAAGGAAGGGCATTTGCCACGTCCGTGCTGTTTTTGCCTCTGCCTGAAGCTCTGGTTCTCATCTGGCTGCAGAGAGAAGAGGCTGATACTCAGCCAACAAAATGTCTCTGGGAAGAGAGGAATGGAAAATGTGAGGAAATTTCCTTCCAGAATCCCAAGGAATCCTCCCTCAGAATAACCAGTGAGAATGAGCTGCACAAGGAACCACACTGGGAAAAGGAAAACAGGGGCTCAATTCCTTCATTCCCAGTGGGCATCCAATCTTATAGCAAGACCTCTCCTTGTAGACCCCAAAGATGTTGTCATATGGAGGGAGGGGCTGAAGAAGTGAGACCCCTGGGGGCTCCTGACAGAGAGGCAGGACCAACCGCCCTTTAAGCATCTAAAGAATGGGACACAAGGTTGATGGTTAAGATGGTTCTCAGGGCCGATATTGTGGAGTAGCAGGTACAGCTACTGCTTGTGACATGGGCATCCCATATGGACACCAGTTCATGTCCCAGATGCTACACTTCTGATTCAACTCTCTGCTAAAGGCCTGGGAAAAGCAGAAGATAGCCAGAATGGTTGGGCCCTTGCTACCCACATGGAAGACCCAGAAGTTCCTCCTGGCTTCTGGCTTCAACCTGGCCCAGTCCTGGCCATTGCAGCCATCTGGGAGTAAACCAGCAGATAGATGACCTGTCTCTGTGTGTGTGTCTGTCTCTACCTTTCTCTGCAACTCTTTCAAATAAATAATAAATATTCAAAAACAAACAAAAAAAGACTGTTCTCAACCTTCAGCCCTGCCCAAGCCTGCCCGGCCATCACTGTCTCTCACTTGTCCCTGAGTTAAACCCCAATCCCCAACCCAATCTGTCCCCAGAATATCAGAGGGGTGGCCTTTAGGAACACAGAGGGTATACCACATGTGCCCCAGCCTATTTCATGGTCGTAATCAGAGCTAACCTTCTATGCATTATTTCCTACACATCAGTGCTCAAACCCTCTGCTTACAACAACGCTTGTTACCCCCATGACAGACCAGTTCTGTACATTCTTATGAACTGTTTCCCAAACATTTACATGTTGATGTCCTAACCTCAGAACATGACCTGGTTGGGAAATAGGGTCATTGCAGAGGTCACTAGCTAAAATGATGTCATACTGCAGTGGGATGGCTGCCTAATCCGACATGACTATTGTTTGTAAAAAGGGGACATTTGAACTCAAGAGACACACATACAGGCAGAAGGCCATGTGAAGCCTGGAGTTAAGTTGCCGTAAGACAAGGCACTCTCAGAGACACAGAGAGAGCCAGGTATAGAGCCTTCTGCTGAATCTTCAGAGGCAGCAAGTCCCTGCATACACCTTGATCTTGAATTCCTTGCCTAGAGAACGGAGTCCAAACATCACTGTTGAAGAAGCCTCTCAGTGAATGGTATTCTATTGTGGCTGCCATGGCACACACATGTTATTATATTTCCATTTTGCAGATGAGAAAACCAAAACAAGACCTTAAGTTCACACAGAAAGTAGCTGATCTGAGAATCAGATCCAATCAGAACCTCTCCTTTAACTCTCACATGACTGGCTGTAACACTTAACTCCATAGGATTGTCATCAGGACCAGAGACAATTCATGTGAGATAATTCATGTGAAATATTTAGGTCTCTTCTCAGAAAGTACTAAGTGCTCAACAAATTCAGTTGTTGTTGTTCATTATAATTGCTTTATATCCAGAGATCTGCATGTAATGTTCACGACCAGTTCTTCAACCTAGTTATCTGTATCCCCATATTATAAATAAACAAAGACTCAGAGTGAGTGATATAGCTGGGATTTCAAAACCAGTTATGTCTTACTGAAAAATACATACTAAATCAGCCCTGGTTTCTATTTATTAATCTCTATCTTGCTCTACTGCAGAAAAGAATTTCAATAAGCTTTCATCAGAAAAAGCCCAGCCAAGTTCACTCAACAAAGTAAGGCAATTCTTCCAGAAGATGTGATGGGACAGGTGAGGCCGGCACCACCACTGGATGAGAGGGGCCTGCAGACCCTGAAGCTACTCAGGTCACTGCAGGCTCAAATACCAGTTAATATAGATTATCACAGAACCAGGCCTCATCAGAGGAACCCACCAGAGAATACAAACTAAAACGCACCATGCCACTAAAATTAAACTACTAGAGTTGAGTCACAGAGAAATCTCTGCATTAAACAGGATTTGTTGAAATTCTTGTGAAAGTTCTTACACAAGCCCCAAAAGGCATAGACAATAAGAAAAAGATTAATAAATTTGACTTAGTCAAAAATTTTACAATTCTTTTAAGCAGAGGAAAGTGTAACAAAGAAAAAAGTCAAGCTCAAAATATGCATTTGCAACGAGTATAACCAACAAAGAACTGGTATCCAGAAAACATTTTTTTAAGATTTATTTATTCCCATATGATATAGCAGTTAGGATTCCTGGTTTTCACCTAGGCAGGCCGGGGTTCAACTCCCAGTATGGGAATGAAGAGTTGACTTTTGCCAGCGCCGCGACTCACTAGGCTAATCCTCTGCCTGCAGCGCTGGCACCCCAGGTTCTAGCCCCAGTTGGGGCACCGGATTCTGTCCCAGTTGCTCCTCTTCCAGTCCAGCTCTCTGCTGTGGCCCAGGAAGGCAGTGGAGGATGACCCAAGTGCTTGGGCTCTGCACCCTCATGGGAGACCAGGAGGAAGCACCTGGCTCCTGGCTTTGGATCAGCGCAGCACACCAGCCATAGCAGCATTTGAGGGGTGAACCAACGGAAGGAAGACCTTTCTCTCTGTCTCTGTCTCACTGTCTAACTCTACCTGTCAAAAAAAAATTGTATTTATTTGTTTGAAAGGCAGAGCTACAGAGAGAGTGGGAAAGACACAGAGAGTGAGATCTTTCTCCACTGGTTCATTCCTCAAATGGCCTCAATGGTCAGGACTGGGCAAGGCTGAAGCCAAAAGACTGGAATTCCATATGGGTCTCCTATGTGGGTGGCATAGGCCCACATACTTGGGTCATCTTCTGCTGCCTTTCCCAGGCACATTAGCAGGGAGCTAGATCAAAAGTGGAGCAGCCAGAACTTAAACTGGTGTCCATGTGGGATGCGGGCATTGCAGGCAGCAGTTTAACTCACAGTATCACAGGGCTCGCTCCTAGAAAATATTTTTAAAGTTCCTGTAACTCAGTAAAAACAAAACAAACAGCCTATCAGGGAAAGCTGGGCCCAGACCTTGAAAGTTCCAGCAGAACTCTAAAATCATGGGGTTTGCATTTCCTGTTCTGTTACCCACAAAGTATGGCTACCTTTCAACTGAGCAGTCTACTTCCAGGGGAACATATTTAAAGAAGCCCTTAGGTGTCCTCCAGGAGGTACAAAGCAGAATGCTCGTGGCAGCACTACTTGTGACAATAAGACATGGGACAGGAATTTGGTTCAGCCATTAAGTTGCTGGTTGGGATACCCACATCCCATACCAGAGTTCCTGGTTCAAGTGCCCACTTCTCTGCTTCTTTATTTTTTTTTTTTTTTTGACAGGCAGAGTGGACAGTGAGAGAGAGAGATACAGAGAGAAAGGTCTTCCTTTGCCGTTGGTTCACCCTCCAATGGCTGCCGCGGATGGCGCGCTGCGGCCGGCGCACCGCACTCATCCGATGGCAGGAGCCAGGTGCTAGGTGCTTTTTCCTGGTCTCCCATGGGGTGCAGGGCCCACGCACTTGGGCCATCCTCCACTGCACTCCTGGGCCACAGCAGAGGGCTGGCCTGGAAGAGGGGCAACCGGGACAGAATCCG
The DNA here is from genome assembly GCA_949820135.1 of Sylvilagus floridanus. NCBI lineage: Eukaryota > Metazoa > Chordata > Mammalia > Lagomorpha > Leporidae > Sylvilagus > Sylvilagus floridanus. The sequence goes on from OX463245.1 coordinate 51,917,030, forward strand.
GCGCCCCGACCGGGACTAGAACCCGGTGTGCCGGCGCCACAAGGCGGAGGATTAGCCTGTTGAGCCACGGCGCCGGCCCACTTCTCTGCTTCTAACTAGTTTCTTGCTCACGTTCACCCTGGGAGACAGCAGGTGATATTCAAGTACTGGGGTTCTTGCCACCCACATAGGGAACCCAAACTCAACTCCTGGCTCTAGTTTCAGCCTAGTCAGTCCTGGCTATTGTGGGCATTTGAAGAGTGAACCAGATCTCTCTCTCTCTCTCCCTCTCTCTCTCTCTCACTTACTCTGTCTCTGCTTTTGAGTAAAATGAAAATAAATAAATTTTTTTTAAAAATGAAAACTATCTGGATAAACAAATGTTGGTATATTCATAAAAATGAACTATAAATGGGATCCAAGATGGCTGATAGTAAGAAGTTGCACTGAACTCAGCCACAGCAAGATACTAAAAAAACAAAGCAATGACCATATTCCCAGGGGACTGACAGAGAAATTTTCAGTGGAGAAGTGACAGAACAGAGACTCTTTGGGGCAGTGAAGAGACAGGACAGACATGCCACCGCCACCAGCCATGCCGCCAGCCGCCTCTGCATCTACACTACGAGCTCCCAGATGGGAAACGCCATCTTGCTGAGAAAGTAGGAAGAGGGGCTGCAGCCCCCACCAGTACCAGCAGCTTTAACTGAAGGAAACTTCCATGGTCTCCACTAACTTTTTTTTTTTTTTTTAGATTTTTATTTGTTTACTTGGAAGTCAGAGTTACAGAGAGGCAGAGGCAGAGAGAGAAAGAGAGGTCTTCCATCCACTGGTTCACTCCCAAATTGGCCTCAACAGCTGGAGCTGTGCTGATCAGAAGCCAAGAGCCAAGAACAACTTCTGGGCCTCCCACATGGGAGCAGGGGCCCAAGGCTTTCCCAGGCCACAGCAGAGAGCTGGATCAGAAGTGGGGCAGCCGGGACTCGAACCGGCGACCATATAGGATGCTGGCACTGCAGGCAGCAGCTTACCCATTACACCACAGTGCCGCTGTCTCCTCCCCGCCCCCCGCCACACACACACACACACACACACACACACCACTGACTGCTAATCCAGCCTTGGAGCTGACAGAGGTCTGGACGACTGCTTTGCTCCAAAAGCAGATGGCACACTGCCTCCCTCCCCTCCCCCAGGCTAACGTGTCAGACTCAGTTTGCTGTGGTAAAGTCGTGGCTGGACCCCGTCTGATTCAGGAAATAGCAAATGGTCCTGCTGCTGCCAGAGGCTGCTGGAGCCAGAGGTGGGCAGTTTACAGGGAGGACAGCAGATCCCTCTGCACGGTATGGCTGTGGGAATTCTGGACATAGGCCCAGAGCTGGGAAAGTCGCGGGTTGCGACTGGGTTCCCATGCACCCACCCAGCCTGACTGCGGAGACTTGGAGCCCCCTGTGCACTGGGGGTAGATCTCAGTGGGGTCAGGGGATGCACTACTGCAAGCTGGTGCTCTGGATGATGTACGCGCCTGGTGGGCAGTGGTGGTACTGCGGGCTCACTCTGGGCTGTCAATCATCTAGTTCACCCAGCACAGAGGAAGGCAGGGGCTTTGGGCCCCCAGTCAGCTCCACCATCCCCTGCCCTCTGACTGTTGCCAGAGGTGCTCCACCATGCCTATCCTCCATGTCAGTCTAGATTCTTGTCTCACCCATAAGCGGTGGCCAGGGCTTACTGCCACTCCCCTAGCACACACCCCTGGAGCTCAAGTGTAAGTCTTAAGCTCACCACTGAGCCCCAAGGCACATCTCCAAAAATAAAGCCTTCAACCAAAAAAAAAAAAAAACAAAAAACAAAAAACTATCTTCCAGAGGTGATAAAATCAAGAGATCCCCCAAATGCACAAAAATCAACATAGAAACACACAAAATATGAACAAGGAAGGCAATGACTCCCCAAAAGGACACAATAGTACACTGACATTAGACTATAAAGAAGGGGGAAATTGACAAAATGCCTGGAAAAGAATTCAAAAGAATTAGAGTAAGCTTCCTCAAAAAATACAGAGAAACGGTTAAGTGAAATTAGGAAATCAGTGCAAGACATGGACAAGAAATCAAGCCAAGAGATCAAGATACTGAAAAAGAACCAAAGAGAAATACTAGAAGTTTAGTATTCAAAAAGTCAAGTTTTTAAGAAAATACAGTGGAAATCTCAGCACAAAAAGAATAAGGAAGAGGAGGAGGTGAAAGAGAAGGAATTGGAAAAAGTGAAAACAGTGTTCAGGATCTATGGGATACCATCAAATGACCAAATATGCCAAGTCTTATTAGTTGCTGAAGGAAAAAATAAAAAAGAATGGCTTAGAAAACTTGTTCAATGAAGTAACAGCAGAAAATTTCCCAATTTGGAGAAATATATGGACATACAAATATAGGAAGCACATAGAACCCCACATAGGCACAATCAGAAAAGGTCTTCACCACACCACGTTATAGTCAAACTTTCAAAAGTAAAACATAAAGAGAATGGACAGCTCTGTGGCATAGCAGGTAAAACTGCTGCCTGCAATGCAGCATCCCACATAGGCACTGGCTCATGTCCAGGCAGCTTCATTTCCATCTGACTCCCTGCTGGTGACCTGGAAGGGCAGTGGAGGAAGGCCCAAGTGCTTGGGCCCCTGTGCTTACATGGGAGACCCAGATGGAGCTCCTGGCTTTGGCCTGGCTCAGTCCTAGCCTTTGCAGCCATTTGGGAAGTGAACCAGCAAATAAAAAAATCTCTCTCTCTCTCTCTCTCTCTCTCTCTCTCTCTCTCTCACACACACACACACACACACACACACACCTTCTCTCTCTGTAACTCTGACTTTCAAATAAATAAGTAAATCTTTTTAAAAAAACATAGAAAGAATAGCCTAAAATTCACAAGAGAAAAATACCAGGTCACATTTAAAGGAACTCCCACCAGATTGACAGCAGATTACTCAACATAAACTCTGCAGTCCAGGAGAGAATGGAGAGACACAGTCTGTTCTAAAAGAAAAAAAAAAAAAAAACAACCTGTCAACTCAGAATACTTTACCCAGTGAAGTTCTCATTCATAAATGAAGGTGAAATAAAGACTTTCCAAGATAACAATTTAAAGAATTAATTACTGGCCAACGCCGCGGCTCACTAGGCTAATCCTCCGCCTTGCGGCACCGGCACACTGGGTTCTAGTTCCAGTCAGGGCACCGGATTCTGTCCCGGTTGCCCCTTTTCCAGGCCAGCTCTCTGCTGTGGCCAGGGAGTGCAGTGGAGGATGGCCCAGGTGCTTGGGCCCTGCACCCCATGGGAGACCAGGAGAAGCACCTGGCTCCTGCCATCAGATCAGCGCTGTGCGCCGGCCGCAGCGTGGCGGCCATTGGAGGGTGAACCAACAGCAAAGGAAGACCTTTCTCTCTCTCTCTTTCTCTCTCTCTCTCACTGTCCACTCTGCCTGTCAAAAAAAAAAAAAGAATTAATTACCACCCAGTTAGCCTTACAAATGAAAAAACGAAATACAAGCTGGTGTTATCAGTGTGGATAAAACTCATAAACATAATATTGGGGCCGGTGCCGCGGCTCACTTGGCTAATCCTCCCCCTTGCGGCGCCAGCACACCGGGTTCTAGTCCCGGTCGGGGCGCCGGATTCTGTCCCGGTTGCCCCCTTCCAGGCCAGCTCTCTGCTGTGGCCTGGGAGTACAATGGAGGATGGCCCAGGCGCTTGGGCCCTGCACCCGCATAGGAGACGAGGAGAAGCACCTGGCTCCTGGCTTCGGATCAGCGCAGCACGCGAGCCGTAGCGGCCATTTGGGGAGTGAACCAACGGAAAAAGGAAGAACTTTCTCTCTGTCTCTCTCTCTCTCTCACTGTCTAACTCTGCCTGTCAAAAATTTTTTTTTAAATAAAAAATTAAAAAACATAATATTCAATGAAAAAATGCAAGTTACAGAGATACATGTGGCGTTCATTATGTCATTTATATAAAGTTTATAAACATGCAAAACAATGCATTATATTGCTCCAAGCTAAAAGCATATGGAATAAATCTATAAATATACACAGGGCCCTGAAAAGTATCAGCCTCAAAACTATAAAAGGGCGGGGGTAACGGAGTGGTTAGGAAACAGGAAATTTCTAATGTACTCTTGTACATTTCTTAGTTTCTTAAGCTGGAGGCTGGGTGCATTATTCTCTAAACTTCCATTAGTTCTGAAATTTTTCATAATGGAAAATAATGGGACAACTTTTCTCACAAGAAATCTAGGGCCAGAGGTACAGTGGGCTCCTGGGGAAAGAACGTGAAGTTAACGGCAAGCAGCCACTTTTCCCTGCAGCAGGGCTGTTGGGCCTGAAGAGGATGATGGCGGCCATAAGCCCTGCTGCTGCCCTCAGATGGCCATGATGGAGCTGGGGAAGAATAACACTGGTGTCAGAAAGGCAGGAGGGAAAGAAGCCTCGCACGGCTGTTGGCTCCCAAGCACCCACCCACCGCCCGAGGCCTCCTGGGACATTGGCCACAGAGAAGGGAAAACAACTTATCCCTGAGCTGCCTCTTGGAGCCATCTGAGTCCCATCCCCTCCCCACTCACACTTACTTTTTATTGTTGGCTAAAAATGTTTTTAAATTTTTAATTGTAGAATATTTCAAGTATATAGAACAGGACAAACATCGTTGGCCATCCTAGACTTAGCAGATGTCAACATCATTTGCACCTTGGTTTCAGATGTTCTGCTGTCTGTCAGCACATTCAGAGTGAAAACTGACCCTTGATCCCACCCCTCGCTCCTCCCCCATCCCAGAGGGACCACCATCCAGATGCTGACATTTACCTCTCCCAGGTAGACTTTTGGGCTCATGAACATAGAACATTGTCTTGAAGTTTTAATGAATATAAAACATTGGCTTTTCAAATTTTTCTATACTCAATCTAAGAAATGTATTTTACACTTTGACCTCATATACATACACACACGTGTGTCACAAACCAAATCCCTAAGGTATATAAGTCTTCTCTACACTCCCCATCCTGTTCCACTAGTTTCTCTCTCTTCACATCAGTGTAACTATTTAAACTACTACACCTTAATAGGGATGTCTGAAATCTGGTAGGGAGATCTCTCATTGTCATTATTATGATTACTTAACATTTTCTGGATATTATTGACTGTTTCCTCTTTTTTTAAAAAAAAAGATTTCTTTATTTGAAAGGCAGAGCCACAGGAGAGAGAGGAAGAGACAGAGGAAGGCACAGAGGAAGAGAGAGAGTCTTCTATCCAGTTTCACTCTCCAAATGGCCACAACTGTTAGGTCTGTGCCAGGCTGAAGCCAGGAGCCAAGAACTCCTTCCAGATCTCCCATGCAGGTGGCAGGAACAAAAGCACTTGGACCATCATCTACTGCTTTCCCAGGCACATTAGAAAGAAACTGGATGAGAGCAGAGCAGCTGGGACTTGAGCCGGCACTCCATGTGGGACACTGGCATCACAAGCAGAGCTTACCCCTCTCTGCCACCATGCAGCCTGTTTCCTCTTCCATGCCAATTTTTTGGTATATTTTATTAGCCTCTATTTTAAAAAAATCACCCCCTTGGGATTTTTTATTAGAATTGGATTAACTTTAATTTGCACAAAATTTGACATCTTTTATATCAAGTCTTTCTATCAATGAACACGACATTTTTTTCTCTATTTAGGTCTTTGTCTTTTAATAAAGTTGTTTTGTTTCCCATAAAAATATTATATTCATTTCTAGAAGTTCATAGTTTTTTGTTGTTACCATTCCATTATATATTTTAATCAAGTTTTCTTGCTATTTCTAAATGACTGTTGTTCAAGTCCCGCTGCTCCACTTTGGATCCAGCTCTCTGCTGTGGCCTGGGAAGGCAGTGGACGATGGCCCAAGTCCTTGGGCCCCTGCTCCCATGTGGGAGACCCAGAAGAAGCTCCAGGCTCCTGGTTTCAGTTTGGCCCAGCTCCAGCCATTGTGGCCATTTGGGGAGTGAACCAGTGGATGGAAGACTTCTGTCTCACTCTCTGCCTCTCTCTAACTCTGTCTTTCAAATAAAATAAATAAATCTTAAAAAAAAAAAAAAACAGGGGAGGAAGCAAAGCTAATACTGACTTGTTACAGTGACAGTGACCAATCATCAGACCTTGCAGTCCTCAAGTTCTCTAACATATGTGCTTAAACGTTCACACTTACATAGATTTTTTAAAGTCCTTCCATCTCATGACTCGATCCGATCCTGACTTACTATCATGGGCTTCCACTGTGCCATCTTATGGGGCTGCTCATCCAGGAGCTCTTACTGGTCTGGTACACCCCATTTCTCCCATGTCATTATAATAGAAAGATTACTCTGGCATCTCTGATGGCCAAATTTGGTGCCCATACTGCCTTTCCCTCATGATGGTCTTAGTGCTTGCTGTATATCTCACCGGAGTGTGGAAACCATACTAAGCTTCAGCAGGTCACAGTACACACAAACAAGCTGTGGGCCTCCTACTTCCTCTCTCCAAGGTCAGCTTTTGAGGTCTTTGTATTTCGGGGTGGGGGTGGAAAGGTGTCTTGCTGGGTTGTTGGTTTGAGGGAGGATTTGTCTTGTTTTGGGTGGTTTTGGAGTAGCCATTTGTTTTCCTCAGTTTACATCATATTTTTAAAATCTGAAAATAAATATATATTTCATTTGACAGGCAGACAGAAAGAAATAGACATACAGAGAGACTTCCTGCCCCCTAAGTGCCCATAATGGCAGGGTGGGGTGAAAGTGGGGAAGAGGCCAAAGTCAGAAAACGGAAGCTCAATCCAGGCCCCCATACGGGTGACAGGAACCAACACCTTGAGCCATCACCACTGCCTCCCAGGGGTGCATAAGCAGGGAGCCAGGGCCAGGACTTGTACTAGGTATGACATGCTGCTATCTTTATTGTGTTTACATTTTTTTAACTTTTATTTAATAAATATAAATTTTCAAAGTACAACTTTCAGATTAGATCAGCTTTTTCCCCCCATAACCTCCCTCCCACCTGCAACCATCCCATCTCCCACTCCCATCCCATTCTTCATCAAGATTCATTTTTCTTTTTTCCTTTTTTTTTTCTTTTTTTTTTTTTTTTTTTTTACAGGCAGAGTGGACAGTGAGAGAGAGAGACAGAGAGAAAGGTCTTCCTTTTGCCGTTGGTTCACCCTCCAATGGCCGCCGCGGTCGGCGCGCTGCGGCCGGCGCACCGCGCTCGTCCGATGGCAGGAGCCAGGAGCCAGGTGCTTCTCCTGGTCTCCCCATGGGGTGCAGGGCCCAAGCACCTGGGCCATCCTCCACTGCACTCCTGGGCCACAGCAGAGGGCTGGCCTGGAAGAGGGGCAACCGGGACAGAATCCGGTGCCCCGACCGGGACTAGAACCCAGTGTGCCGGCGCCGCAAGGCGGAGGATTAGCCTGTTGAGCCACGGCGCCGGCCAAGATTCATTTTTCAATTATCTTTATATACAGATCAACTTAGTATACACTAAGTAAAGATTTCAACAGTTTGCACCTATACAGAAACACAAAGTATAAAGTACTGTTTGAGCACTAATTATACTGTTAATTCCCATAGTACAACACATTAAGGACAGAGATCCTACATGGGGAGTCAGTGCACAGTGACTCCTGTTGTTGATTTAACAATTGACACTCGTATTTATGATGTCAGTAATTACCCGAGGCTCTTGTCATGAGTTGCCATGGCTATGGAAGCCTCTTGAGTTCGGCAACTCCGATCTTATTTAGACAAGGTCATAGTCAAAGTGGAAGTTCTCTCCTCCCTTCAGAGAAAGATGACATCTTAATTTTTAATGATTCTTAAGTTGTTTTCTAAGAAATATTATTTTATTTATTTATTTTAAAGTCAGAGTTATATATATAGAGAGAGATCTTCCACCCACTGGTTCTCTCCCCAGATGGCCACAATGGCCAGGACTGGACCAGGCCAAAGCCAGAAGCCAAGAGCCAGGAGCTTTTTCTGTGTTTCCTATGTCCGTGGCAGGGTCCCAAGCACGTGGGCCATCTTCCACTGCTTTTTCCAGGCCATTAGCAGGGAGCTGGATTGGAAGTGGAGCAGCTGGGACATGAATCGAAGTCCATATAAAATGCCAGTATCACAAGGCAGCTTTACCCGATCTGTCACAATGCTGGCCCTACATGCTGGCATCTTAATCAGTGTCTCAACCTCCAGGCCAAAAGTCTACCCCTAAATAGGCTTTATTGTTAATGTTATTCTTTTCATAATGCCTTTTTTGGAGGCTTTAATTGTTTTTCTCTTCTTTAATCATTTAAACATTCCTATCTTTTATGCTATCTTCCAACTTGCTTTTCTATGGTTCCAAGTTCAGGGTTGCTGAGCCTCCTGCTAGGCGTGTCTGTAAACTCGTCATGGTGTTCTGTAATTTTCTGCTGAACGATCTTCTTCGACTGAGCCTGGTTTTTTTTAACGGAAACTGCACGACCAGAGTGATTTCCCTCTGTATCTGGATGTAGTCCAGCAGTAACATAATCAGGACCACCCTGCCTGAGCATTTCTTCATTTAGGATGTCCACAACTCAGGCCCAGAATTAATTCAGTTTTTGAAACTTCTCAAAGCATATGATTAGGATTTTACTTTCTCACAGATTTCCATTTTCTCACCCAGGATCCAGGCAGAGGCACGCAATCCTGGCATCTTCCAACTCAGTGGATGGATTTCTACCCCTAGTCTTCCTCTCACTTAGAGTTTCATCCGCAGTCCCATCAGCTCTTTGCTTCCTGCTCAGGCTCCTGCATGGCGCTGGACCAAGGCCTTATCTGTCATCTCTGCATGGGCCTTACCCAGCCAGCAGAGCGCAGACAGTCACACCCACAGCCTCGCCGGGCCGTGGCGCCCGCTCACCACGTCCAGCCATGTTTTTCCATTCCTTCTCCAGTTCCAGCAACCGGACTCCTCTGGTTTCCTTTCCTCCCACAGTTCTGTGTGTTTGTAGTAGGAGGGTTCCACATGCATCTGCTCCTCCCAGTCTCCCTTTTTCTCCGCACAGCCCCTCAATCCCAAGCAGGCCTTAAACGCCCTGACAGAAGCCAGGCTCGGATGCCTGTGGGGTGTAGGGTGAACCGTGCTGCAGAAAGCATCCCCAGAATGTGGCCAGAGTCTTCTGGGGAGGGAAGGACTCGGGCCGCCTGACTGCTGACTGAGCGATCTCTGCTTCACAGCCACCTCTGTTCCCGTGTTGGAACGGGACAGGAATGTTGCTCTCCGGCCAATTTCAGGAGATGAGATCACCCTTCCCAGGTCCTTGGGGAGACATAAGGTCGGGAATCTTCTGCCAAAGCAATGCATTCGGCGTGTGAGACACAGAAACTCGGCCCTGGGCCTCACCTTGAGAAGCATCCCCAGCAGGGTCTCGTTGCGGATGGTCTTGGTTTCTTGCTTTTACTTCATTTTTTATTTTTATTTTTGTCTTTATTGTTTGTCTTTTTTACTTTTAAAAGAAAAACAACAGCGGCCAATGTTGTGGTGTGGTGGATTAAGCTACACTCTGTGACTCTCGCTTCCCATACAGCAGCACTGCTTTGAGTCTCACCTGCTCCACTTTTGATCCAGCTCCCTGATAATGCACCTGGGAAAGCAGCAGAAAATGGCCCAAGTGTCTAGGCCCTTACCACCACTTGGGAGACCCAGATGGAGCTCCTGGCTCCTGGTTTCAGCCTGGCTCAGCCTCACATGCTGCAGTCATTTGTAGAGTGAACCAGTAGATGGAAGATCTCTCTCTCTCTTTTTCTCTCTTCCTGTCACTCTGCCTTTCAACTAAATAAAATATATCTTATTTAAAAAAATAAAAAGAAGACCAGCACTGAGCCAGGGAGGTTGGCCCTGGCTGGAGAGAATACATTACTTCCTGGGTCAGTCGCAGGGCTGCAACTGGACCCTGAAATTGTCTCTTTCAAACAGGATCGAGTGTAAAGGCGAGACAAGCCACTCTGCATCTCACAGAAAACAGAGTTCAGAAACTAAAGTCCATGAGACAGACATGCCCCTTACGAACATTCCCAGTGATGCTTTTCTTCTACACAGACACAAACACTGAAAGGCCAGCAGGCACCGCAACCATGCACCGTGGCGTGTGAACAGCCAGCCCAAGGCTGGTCATGTGCAGATACGTCCCTGCTAGAGCCCCTGGCCTTCGGAGTCACTGACATCTCCCCTCCATGGTAGCTGCTTTACTCCTGTTCTTCAAAGCTCAATGCCCTTCTTAGAGTCAGAACTGGGGCCGTTGTTAGGGTATAGAAGGTAAAGCCGCTGCCTGCAGTGCTGGCATCTCATGTGAGAGCCCATTTGAGTCCTGGCTGCTCCACTTCTGATCCAGCTCTCTGCTGTGGCCTGGGAAAGCAGTAGAAGATGGCCCAAGTCCTTGGGTCCCTGCACCTGCATGGGAGACCCAGAAGAAGCTCCTGGCTCCTGGCTTCAGATCAGCCCAGCTCCAGCCATTGCGGCCCTTTGGGGAGTGAACCAGTGGATAGAAGACTCTTCTCTCTCTCTCTGCCTCTGCCTCTCTGTAACTCTTTCAAGTAAATAAATAAAGCTTAAAAAAAAAAAAAAAAAAAGAACTGGCACTAAAGAAAAGTTTGGCTAGTCCATAATCCACAACTGAATGTGAATTCAACCCAGTGGATTATCCATCCAGAGACCTTATCTCTTGAAGATGACAACCTCTGTGAGCTAGAGAATTGCCTAAAAGTATATGGTGCTGAGAGAGAACTCAAACAAGACCTTCCAGCTCCAGATCCTGAGTTCTTCCCTCCAGAAGAAAGGCACGGAGCCTCTTCTCTGGGTTCTGAGCCCTGCCAGGCCTGGGTCTCCAGATCTCTTGCTTTCTGCACCTATGGGTACAGTGGTCTGGGGCTAACAGGGATGAACACAGCCAGGTTCTATTCATGCCACTCCACCTGACTTCACACCTCCCACCGGTCAAATCTGTCTCCCGCAAGCCTCTTCTATCAATGGAAAGATCAAGTTACCAGGAGGAAGCCTGCCAACGTCGCACTCCACAAAGCCCTTGTTTCAGCACCATAAGCCCCTTCCTCCTCTTCTGTACAGAGGAAACGCACCCTCTCCCTTCCAGTGCTGTCTCCCACAGCTCCCGCTGATGGCGAGGTCTGATGAATCCTTTCATCCATCATGCACTCTCTCTTGTGTAGCTGCAATCTCTCCCTGTCTACAGCACCATCCAGGGTCTCCAATCCTAAACCCCCTTCTTCTAGCCCAGTGTTCCTTTGGCTGCTAGTAGGCTCCCCTCATTCTCTCCCTAGCAAACTTGAAGGTGTAGTCTGATGCCTTCCCAAGCCTCAGTCATCCCTCCTCTCACCATGCTGCCATGGTGGGAAACTGCCCAGGGAAACAAGGAGAGGTCTCTGTCACAGCTCTGAGCTCCTGGTCCCAGTCCTCTTTCTACATTGCCAGCTACTCTCTAACGGTCATGACCCAGACAGAACGCAGGTACACATAAGCTGGTTGCTTTGCCCAAACCAGCCCACACCCCTAGAACTTGTCCCCGACTAAGGAAGAATAGCACAGTATACAGGGCCAGAGACAGAGTGGGCTTAATGGAGAGGGCCGCCTGACACAAACTGAGGCCTGTGGAAGAGGGTAAGAGCCAAGGAAACACCCCAACTCACCCACCGCCATCCCACCCACCTCCTGTAGCCTCCCCATTGCCTGGAACCCAACCAGTGCCCAGAGGCAGGAGGGCAGGAGGGCCACCCGGTGACAGGTGCTCCTCCCCGGTGCAGAGCGCAGTGAGAAGAGCCACGGTGGAGGATCTGAGGCCTCGCCTCCCCTCCTGACTCTTCTCTCTTGGCTTCTGTCTCCCCAACTCTCCCGGCTGATCTCCTGATTCCTAAGCAAGACTCGGAGGTCTCTCCACTGGCCCCTCTTCTTCCACTGACATCTTGAATGTCTTCTCCTAGACCCTATTACTTTTTCCTTCACAAACCCTCTCTTTCTCTCCCTTTCCCTCCCTCCTTCCCCCCACTTCAGCAATCCCCACAAGCTATCCACAACTCCAAGGTGGGGATGACCCAGGTCTGTGACTTACACCCTGACCTCACTGAAACCCAACCCACATAATTTCCCACAGGAAGTTCCTCACATGCAGCACATCCATCCGCAGCTCCTCCCCCTCCACCCTGCCTTCGCAGCAGGCACCTCTGCCTTTGTTTCCTTTACTGTTTGCTACTCAAAACACACTCCAAAGCCTGCAGTATGGACGTGTCCTGGGAGCTTGTCAGAAATGCAGACTCCCAGGCCCACCTAGACCTGCTGAATCCAAATCTACATTTAAGTAAGATCCCGAAGTGGCCCAGACACACATTACAATTGAGAAATGGGGGCTGGGAGAGTAGGCCTGGCCATCAAGACACCCTTACCCCACATTAATACTGAACCCCTATATCAATGTCTCTAATGCCAAGGCAGGCCCCAGCCTCTCCTCCCTGTCTCCCTTAGCCCAGTGTGTCCTTGCCTGTCCTCCGGGACCTGAAGGAAACCACTGCATCGAGGGAGGATACAGCTGGCCCTGCACAGTTCTAACCACCAGACTTCAGAAGTCATTTGCTTCTCAAATCAGTACAGCCAGTTGGCCAGTATTGTCAGGAGGGCTGTGCAGGGGAATCCCAGGTCTGGGGCAGAAAGTAACCACCACTTACATGTAACCCCCTAGGCCTCCTGAAGCCCACCGGTCATCCTGTAAAGATGCCCTGAGGAGCATGGCGTCCTCCGCCAATCGAGAGAAGGTCACAAGTACCGCCAGCCAACAAGGAACTGGGACACCAGCTGCACACACACCTCTCAGGCCCAACTTCAGTCTGTAAGGACTCTCACCCTGAACTTCTCGGGGAGTCCAGGAATTCAGCTCCCTTCTCTACATTCTGCAAATACATGCCTACTTGCCTGGGCCAGCAACTAGTTGGGTCCCTGCCACACACCTGGGAGACTTGGATCGCATTCCTGGCTCCTGGCTTCAGCTCAGCCCGTTTGGGGAACACTGCAGACATTTGGGGAACGAGCCAAGGGATGGACAATCCCTGTCAGTCTCTCTCTATTTCTCTCTTTCACTCTCTGCCTTTTGGATCAATAAGAAAATAAATTACAAAATTTAGAAATGCTATTTGACAACAACTTCTTTCTTCACATTCAACAAAGTAAAGGCTAACACGCAGCAGACTTAGAGGGCTAATATTTAAGTGGGAAGAGGTCACCTCTGCTGGGAGCAGGAGCCCTGGGGAGATTCCCCACCACCCCCACGCCTCGCTCTGGACTTTGCCTTGGAGAACGGTGCCTTCAGAGGAAGCTGAGCCTGCAGACTCTCCTGGGTGCTTCCCACTGTTTTAGGAAACCCTCACCTGTCCCCTCGAGCCTTCTTGCCTACATCCTCAGAGGATCTCAAAAAGGCACTTAGATAACCCTTGATTGATTGACTGATGGATATATGACAATCTGGAGTATTCAATCATGCTTTAACTCTGTATCCTCTTCCATTTGACTTTAGTTTCCACGATCACGTGACTACTCTCTCTCACTCCAACAAGCTCCAAAAAATGGCACCCAGGAGTAAAATAAGTCATATATATATATATATATATATATATATATATATATATATAGAGAGAGAGAGAGAGAGAGAGAGAGAGAAAGAGAGAAAGAGAGAGAGAGAGAGAGAGAGAGAGAGAGACACCACTTTGGTGTCCCAGGCAGTGTTCACCACTGGGAGATATGACACTCAGTTCAGTCTCGTCAGAACTGTGTCTCTCTGAGCCTCAGCTCCCTCATCTATAAAATGGTATTTCTGTGAGGATTGAGTCTTGCAAGAAATGTGAAATATGCCCTCCAATAGACAGTGCTCAAACCTTCAGTGAGTGAACATGGGAAGACCACAAAACCAAGCCCAGTAGCTGCTGGGTCCGGAGCTTCTCTCTGCCTCCTCCCCACCGCCCCCCACACCCACATCCACACATGTGCACTCACACACATATGTCTGCATGCACACACATGCTCACATGCACATAGCTGTGCGCACGCACACATCAACAACCACATGCACATGTGTACAAACACGTGCACACTCGCCACCCCTGGGTGCCCAGAGCCTCTCCTGGTCATGGCCATGCTTTCAGGCCTCTCCACACCAGTTACTTGGTCACTCTGAATCCCAAGCCTGATCACCTCACCCCTGTTCAAACCTTCACACAGAAGCTGGGTCAAGCCCCTCTGCACCCCTGAACACGCTGTGCGGTTTCACTCCTTGGAACCTTGTCCCTTGAGCTTGACCACGGAGCCAAGCGCAGGCTCCCTCGTGTGACTCTTCCCAGACAGCCCCTGGTCACATGTGGCCCCGAGTGGAAGGGCTCTGGCCACACCATCGCCGCCTGCAGGAAGAAGCCGTGGCCCTTTCCTCTCCACCAGCCTCCTGCAGAACAAGCCTAGCTGGACAGATGCCACAGACACCAACATCAAGTTCACATTCACCAGTGAGAGCCTGGAATACAGAGAGAGACTTCCCTGCCCTCGAACGCCCAGGAGCTGGCTGGGAGCACCAAGGGTCTCAGGATTCCACAGCAGCTCTTGCCCTGGGGATGCTCCAGAGCGTCGGGCCCAGGCCAGGGGGATAAAGAACCCGAGGCAGGACATGGCCAGAGCTAGTGTATGGCACTGCTTTATGCACGTAAGAAAGGGAAAGAGCTGAGCAGAGAGCAGAGTCAGGAAGGGTCCCGCAGGGGCGCCCGGAAGCGTGGATGGTCGGGAGGAGGGGCCTCGCAGATGGAACAGCACTGCAGAGGCACGGATGTGCGGTTTGTTATGGTGATTCTGTGGGAAAGACAGACTTTCCCTGCTGACACGGACTTCTGCTCATGACATTGTTTGTGGCTTATTTCGACAGATGAATCACTTTGTCATCAGCCCTGCCAGGGCTCCCTGTGGCTTAGGAGCCTGGATGGGTTAAGCCCTCTTCCTTGCCCAGCCGTGCCAACAAACCACAGAGCCAGGCCAAGCCACAGGGAGCTATCAGACCAGGGAGAGGAAAGATAGCCTAGAGAACCACTGCTTGTTTCTGTCTCAAACTCCCAGAAGCAAGCACACTCCAATGTGTGTGCAAATTCACCATCTGTGAACTGAAACACTGAACTCAACACCAGCGGGAAAGGTGGCAGGGGACGGGAGGGCGAGTAGCGCAGGCGCATGTCAGCTGATTTCTCCACCTCCCGACCTTCAACTGATGTGAGTGACGGCTCAAAGTCCCGCAAGGCAAAGTCCCCCAAGCCAAGGACGCACTCGGTTGTACTTTCAGCAGCTATGGTGGGCAACTGCTAAAACAGCTCCCTGGGCTGGGTTCTGTGGTGCAGTGGGCCAAACCGCCCCCCGGGACACCACATCCCACAGTGGAGTGCTGGGATCGAGCCCCACTTCCACTGATCCAGCTTCCAGCAAATATGCCTGGGAGGCGACAGATGATGGCTCATGCACTTGGGTGCCTGCCACCCACATCAGAGACCTGGATGGAGTTCCTGGCTCCCGTCGTTAGCCTGGCCCAGCCCCGGAGGTTGTGGGCATCTGGAGAGTGAAACAGCAGATGGAAGATCTCTCGCTCTCTCGCTCTTACCGCCTCACTTTGTGTTTCAGATATATACAAATAAATAAATACACTTTTTAAAAATGGCTCTCAGTGACCCCCACCTCCTGCTTGTTGTGCCCTGGCACACTCTCCTCTCCTGGCGTGTGGACTGGATCTAGCAACTTACTTCTGCTTAGGAGAATACAGTAAAAGCCACTTCTGCAACTAGGTTATAAGACTGGCTTCAGTTCAGCTTCTCTCTCTCTCTCTCTCTCTCTCTCTCTCCCTCTCTCCCTCCCTCCCTCCCACCTTCCCTCCCTCCCTTTGGCTCCTCTAGTTGCCAAGTTCTGAGCTGCCCTAAAGAGGCTGGGACAGAGGTGGTCTCTGCCAGTGGCCAGTGTTGAGCTGACTCCCGGCAGCAACCAGTGTGTGTGCATTTGGAAGAGGATCCTGTGCGGGTGAGCCCGGCAGTGAGACCTGAGCCTGGACACTCGGCCAGCTCCGCATAACCTGCCCCAGAGAAACTGAAATAGTAACGGCTGTTTAGATCCGCCAAGTAGCTTGGGGGTAACTTGTTACGCAGCAGTAGATAACACCGTCGCTTTCCAATCAGGCTTTCAGGTAGGATAACCAAATCACGTGTGCGCCTGAGCTGACACCCGTGCCAGCACAACCAGAAATGGCCCCTGGACTTCAACCCTTAAGCCCATGCCGGCCACTAGCCAGCACGTCTCCCGGGTTGTTTAGCCAAAAAACTCAAGGCTTTTGGGTTGTTGAGCTCAAGAATAGCCTAAATCCTGTGTAGCACAGTTTTGTGTGAATCACTTCCATTTCACCAGGCTTTTGCATCCCTGGGCAGACGCTGCAAGTCCCCTGGGAGTCCATCTTTCTTCTTCCCGAAGTGCATCCGCTCCCACTTTCCCACCCAGAGGTGACCTCCTCCTCCTTTCTTATCAACACCTGCTGGTTTTGTTTGGGTCAGCATTGCATCCAGCTAAATCATATCCGGTCTATGAGTAAATAAGATTATAAAGCTTTGCTTATAAACTTAAATGTATCTAGTAAAGACTGGTTTTGGGGCCAGCGCTGTGGCGTAGCAGGTAAGGCAGTGCCGGCATCCCATGTGGGTGCTGGTTCGAGTCCCAGATGCTCTACACCCGATCCAGCTCTCTGCTCTGGCCTCCGAAAGCAGTGGAGGATGGCCCAAGCCCTTGGGCCCCTGTGCCCATGTGGGAGACCCAGAAGAAGCTCCTAGCTCCAGCCTTTGGATCAGCACAGTTCCATCCACTGCAGCCAATTGAGGAGTGAACCAGCGGATGGAAGATCTCTCTCTCTCTGCCTCTGCTTCTCCTCGCTCTCTCTGTGTAACTCTGACTTTCAAATAAATAAACAAATCTTTTTTTTAAAAAAAAAAGACTGGTTTTTATTTTGAGATTACATCCTTCCTAAGTTTTTTATATTACAATGTTCTTCCTTTTGGAGGCAGCATTGTGGGGCAGTGGATTAAGCCAGCCTCCCATATGAGCACCTGTTGGAGTCCCAGCTGCTCCACTTCTGATCCAGTTCCCTGCTAATGCTCCTGGGAAAGCACTGGAGGATGGCCCAAATGCTGGGCCCCTGCCACTCATGTGGGAGACTGGGATGACATTCCAGACTCTTGGCTTCACCCTGGCCCAGCTGTGGCTGTTGTGGCCATTTGGGGAGTTAACCAGTGGATGGAAGATAGATCTCTCTCTCTCTCTCTCCCTCTCGCTAACTTTGCCTTTCAAATAAATAAAATAAATATTTTTTAAATAAGTTTTTTCTTCTAAGCAGTTCAAGGTTGCACGGAGCCCAGGTGAAGAGGGGGGATCTGCCACAAAGGGGCAGCCGCTCTGTCTTGATGATGGAAGCACTCATAGGACCGTAGATAACAATCACAATTGCTCACATGTAAAACAGGTGACCTGTACTGCATGTAAATTAAACCTGAACAAAAACACAACTAAGGGGTGGCATTTAGCCTAACAGTTAAACTGCCAATTAAGATGCTCTCGTCCTACGTCCCGTAGCACAGTACCCTGCTCCTGGATCCCTTGCTCCAGGCCCCAGTTACAGCTTCTTGCCAATGCAGATGGAACCCTAAGAGGAAACCGTGATGGCTCAAGTAACAGGACTCACACCACCCACGTAGAGACTTGGACTGAAGTCCCAGCTGTCAGCTTTGGTCTGGCCCCGTCTCAGCTGCTGCAGGCATCTGGGGAATGAACCAGCTGCTCCCGCCTCCAACTAAATAAATAAATATTAAAAAAATTTAAAATGTTTAAACATTCTTTTATAAAAATGATGACAATAAAGAGTGGTTTTCATCTTTTAAGACCTATTTTATAAAACAAAAAGGCAGGGCTGGGCATTTGCCCCCGGGGACACCGCATCCCGCATCAGAGCACCCAGGTTCACATCTCTGCTCTGCTCCCAAGTACAGCTTCCTGCCACAGCACGCCCTGGCAGGAATCAGGTGCTGGCTCAAGTGCTTGGGGCCCTGCCACATGTGGGGGAGCTGGATGGAGTTCCCAGTTCAGCCCCAGCTATTGTGGCTATCTGGGGAGTAAACCAGTGGATGGGAGCTCTTGCTCTCTTATCTCACTATCTAACTATCTCTCCCCTCCCCCTCCCACAAATCAATAAAAATTTTTAAAAACAGGGGCCAGCAGGTTAAGCTACCACCTACAGTGCAGGCATTGCATAGAGGTGCCTGTTTGAGTTTTGGCTGCTCCGCTTCTGATCCAGTTCCCTGCTGTTATGTTTGGGAAAGCAGTGTAAGATGGTCCAAGTACTTGGGCCCAAGTGGGAGACTCAAATGGGGTGAACCAGCAGGTGGTGGATAAAAATAATTGAAAGGAGGCAACATTATATGAATCCCCAAATCTTTCCAAAGTTTTCAGGGTTAAGAAATTTTTTAAAATATTTATTATTTATTTCAAAGTCAGAATTAGAGAGAGAGCTTCCATCTGCTGGTTCATTCCCTAGGCCTCCGCAGTAACTAGGGCTGGGCCAGGCCGAAGCCAGGAGCCAGGAGCCTCTTCAGGGTCTCCCATGTGAGTGGCAGGGGCCCAAACACTTGGGCCATCGTCCTCTGCCTTCCCTGGCACATCAGCAGGAAGCTGGATCGGAAGTGGGACAACCAAGATTGGAACCAGGGCCCAAAGGGGATGGCAGCTTTGTAGGCAGCAGCTTTACGCCACACCACTGGCCCTCCGGGGAGGAGAAATTAACAAATCTGAGAACCACTACATTACTTACCTATAGCTGCACAGGAAATTATTCCAAACCAGCAGCTGCAGATAATAAACATCGCTTCACCGTCCCGTGAGCTGGGGGTCTGGGCGGGGCTGGGAGGTGGCCGCAACCGCGACAGCAGGGACCCTGCTCTCACCAGCAGGCCTGACGGTGCGCTGGCTGGCGGGGTTCCCCGCGCTGTTAACTGAGGGACCCGGCACCTCGCCTCCTGGGTCTCTCCTCAGGGCAGCGAGGTGCAGCAGAGCGAGCCTGGCAGAATCTTCTAGAAGCCGCCTACGCACTCCTCCCCCCCCCCCCGCCATCCAGCACACGGGCAAGCCAGGTCTGCAGGCTCAGGGAGCCTTCTCCGTGTGACGGGAGCCGAGGCAAGGCCTGTGCAGGGAGGCTGGGGGCTGCTGGCTTTCCTTGTCTCCCTGGTGGCCAGCCACCAAGACCGGGAGGCAGCTGGCGTGCAGCATCGAGACGGAGCCGAGAAGCGCGTGCGAAGTGCTGCTCTTGCCGGAAGCTGAGCCTGGAGGACTTTTCACTTCCGTAAAAGCTGCATGTCCACGCCCCACGCGGCTCCGTCCTTGCTCCGAACTGAGATCCACCGGGCTCCGATTTGCCGCCTTCTGGGAAAACTGCCTCGAAGGAGCCCAGCGCCCGCCTGCTGCCCTTGAAGGGCACTGGGAGGCCACCAGGAGCCTGCACGAGGATGTTCTCAGCGGACAGCAGCCCCACGAGACGGGAAGGCGCACACAGCTGAACTGCACGGTCCACAGCCCCTGGGCACGCTCAGTGCCCGGAAGTGCCGGCGGCGCCCGGAAGTGCCGGCGGCGCCCGGAAGTGCCCAGTGCCGGCGGCGCCCGGAAGTGCCGGCGGCGCCCTACAGCTCTTGTTGCCAGGCCCTAAGAGCCATCACAGCTGGGAGGTGGCTACCAGGGACACCGTGCACGTCACGGCCCTCCACTCGGCCAGGCTTCGGGACGGTCCCACTGGAAAGTCCAGCTGCGACTTGGGCCTTCAGAGAAACACTGACCCCGCAGAAAGAACGGTGCTCCTTATCCCCGGGGCCACGCTCCACGCCTGCGTCTAAGGCAGCGCACTGGGGTGGGGCGCCAAGGCGATGGGAGCTTTGGGATCCGCATGGAGGAAAGGCCTATACCTCGGGAATGGAAAGTTCCTACCTGTACTTCTGGGGAAGAAAAGTCCTTGTCAAGGTCCCTGCGGGTCCCTAAAGGTCAACCAATGAGGATCAGACCCGCCTCAACCTTTAACCCCCTTGCCCTGAATCTATAAAAGGAGCCCTCCAATCTCTGACGCAACTTCCCAGGCCCCTGCTCTGTTGCTCTGTTGGGATCAGGGAACCTATACCGGGAGCGGAAACCCGATAAAAGCCTGTGAATTAATTGATTCGTCTGCCTGGGAAGATTTGTTACGCCTGCGAGGGCACTGGGCCGTTGAGATGGGCTTATGCTCGCGGGCGACTCCCGCCAGCCCCGCATCCTGTCCCACGACTGTGCCCCCAGGCTGGGGCGTAGGGGTCCAAGGCCAACACCTCATCAGCCCATCTGTGCCGGCAGCTCGGATCCGCACAGCCCTGGGACCAGACCGCAGACAGGCCGCACCTCCAAGGCGACAGCGCCATCAGCCTGGCTCCCCTCTGCACCAGGACCCTCGCTCAAGGGGCAGGAAGCAGTGGGCCCAGGGCTCCCAAACCACGTCGGCACCAAGCGCTCGGCCTCACTGAGTCCCCGGGCGGACATCCAGACCAAGGCAGGATCCCACTGGCCCCCAGCCTGGGCCGCGGGGCGGACGGCGCTTCCCTGCGAGACACCCCGACTCTCCCGGGCCCGGCGATGTGATGTGGACTGGGAACTGCTCCAGCCGTGCTGGCCTCAGCCATCTTCCTCGTGCCAGAAAGGAGGGGGAGCCAGAGAGAAAGGAGGTGAGGGGGAACACGGTTTAGAGGGAGCATGCTACAGAGAGGCTCGCTGGCCTGCCTCCGGGGAGCGGCGACTGGGCGAGTTCTGAACCGTCTGCAGCTCTGCTTTGTGTAGATCAGAAAGGGTGAGCGGGAGCCAGGCATGGCTTTGGGGGTTTCGTGGGTGTGAATCCAGCACCCTGGGAACCCGCTCCCCGGGGGCTCCTCTGCCCTGGGCCCAGATCTTCCGAGCGGAAGCCACTTTCTGGTTCCGGTTAAGGAGGCAGAAATGGGGACCACAGGACCTCCCCCCAAAGAACAGAGGACAGGGAGCCTGCAGCCCAAGTGCAGGTGCGCTCTACGCGCCGACTCCCCCACCCCACCCCGGCTGGGGAGCAGGGTGACCGAACCTTGCAGGTAACCCTTTATCTCCGTGTGCACAGCACTCCTGGGAATGCTCGGAGCCCGTGAGGACAGGCGGCTGGTACCCTGCCCCTGCGCCTGCCCAGCGTCTGGCCGGGAGGACTCCGCCGCCTGGAGCGCGGCTCCGAGCGCCCCCTTGTGGTCGCCGCGCGTCCCTGCAGCCTCACCACTCCGGTTCGCGGTTATCCCTGCCACACCCCGAGGGTGCGGCGACAAAAGATGCGGCAGAGGCCAAAGTCCCCCACCCCCACCCCAGGACCCCTCTTTCCAACGGCAAGGCGGGGACGGCCACAGCAACTTCGCGCTGGGCTTGGCTGGCAGAGGTGATGGCCCGGCTGGAGGAGGAGCTGCCAAGACACCTCTGCCCCTGCCCTCCAGAGGGGACACCCCGGGGCGGCTGCGTCCCCAGGGTCCAGAGAAGTGTCCGAAACGGCTATCCCAGGGAAGGGAGGACGGATGAGGGGAGGGCAGGAAGCAGCCGCGATGCTCCCGGGAGTCCGTCGTGTCCTGCCCTGGACGGCGCCAGGCGCATTCTGGACACACCACAGCCCCAGCCTCCCGGGGCCATTCACGGCCCCATTCTTGCAGCCACGGTGCGCCCCGCAGAGAAAGAAAATAAAGAAGGGCAGAGGGCCGGCTGTGTGGCTGCATCTCACGTCCTCTGCCCCCAGCTCCCGCGGGCCTGCATGTCCGGGGCGTACAGAGGCTAGGGAGGCACTGCCCCCTGGTGGCCGCTGCCGGTCACCGCAACTGCTGGAGCCTGGATCGCCTTCCCGCTCCGGAATTTGAGCGACCACCTGCCCCCGTCCCCGCCGTGCCACCCCGACGTGGTGGAGGGCACGAGGGGGTCACAACACCACCACAAGACGGCGTTCTTTCTGGTTCAGCCCCGTCTGCACCACCGTGAACCCCAACAATTCCAAAACCTATTCGTTCAAAGAAATGGAAGAGGTCTGGATCGCCTTGTGACCCATTTTCTCTTGCAGGGGAGCTGAAGTGAGCCTTTCTCTGCCCTTCGCGGCGCCCTCAGTTCCGTGCCTTTGCCCCATGCCCGGAGTGGCTGGTGTGGGTCAGTTTGGGGCCCTCTGCAGGTGTCCCCTTTAAGCCTCAACCATCCTCTCTTGCAGTCTCATGAACAGGTTAGAAGAGGAAATGGCAGCGGCTGAGGTCACCTGGACCCCAGCCTGTCACCCTGGGACCTCTCTGTGCCTTCCTTGGTCGCCTGTTAAAATCCCAGTGGCGGGGGGCGGGGGGGCTTGGAGTGTTGGCGGCGCGGGTGCCCCTGGAGGAGCCCAGGGTCGAGAGCGGACGTGGGGGCGTGCGCCTGGGCGAGTCCCCGGGCCCGAGCCAGGGAGCACCGCGGGGTCAGCTCCTGGTGCCCGAGGAGACCGCAGACAGGAGTGGAGACTCCCTCCCTCCAGGCTGGCTTCTTCCCGAACTCGGAGGACTTCCTGACACGCCTGCTGCAGCCAGGGTGGTGGCGGAGGGGGGCCCTGGACAGCATGGCTGCTCCTGGGGACAGCAGTGGACGTGCCCTGGTGCCTTGGAGCGCGCATGGTGCCTGCCGGGCCGGGGGAAGTGAGCACTGGGGATGCTTGTGGTTGGGAGAGGCCCTCGTGGTTTCCTGCGGACTGGAGCCCCCCGCGGGCAGTGATGACCCCCGCTGGGCTGCTCAGAGCTGGGATAGGGGTCTACGGAGGCAGGCGCAGGGCGTTCAGCTAGGAGAGAAGCGCCAACAGCCTCGGGCGGGTTTGCTGCGGGTTCTGGTCACACTGTGTGTGGACAAACGCCTGAGTTCCTACCTCCCACCCTAAATTCCCACGCCCCCTCGAAGGGCTGTGTTCCTGGAGACTGGCCGTGCGTGCGCAGTGCGGGATCCTCTGCAGATGCGAGGACGGAAGCTGGACCCAGCGCTTCCTGAAGCCTTTGAAGCGCCGGGATCCACCAGGCCGTGCCCTTCTGCACTGCGGGTCCAAGGAGCCGGCTTTCGGCTCTCGTTCCTCACCCCCGAACGGGTTCTCCTGTCCGGCGGGAGCCCGTGAAGACCTCGCAGACAAGCAGCCGTGGGCTAACGGGAGGCCCACGGCTGCAGCCAGGCAGTCCCGCGAGGGCACACGGGCGGGGCAGGCGGCGTTGGGTTCCCGTGAGAGCTGAGCTCGAGGGCCCGTCGGCGCTCGGCGGTGCTGGCTGAGGGCCATGCCATGCGGGGACCCTGGGGCGCGAGAAAAGGCCGTGGCTCCTTGCACACCTGGCGCGCTCCCTGCTCGCCGTGCCGGGTAACGGGCGCCCTCCACCCGCGGACAAGGGCACGAGCGCGCGGGGCGGGCCCGGCGGCCCAGGGTTATTACATGTGAAGTGTGTTTGTCAGGAAAAGCCCTTTGTTGACATCAACAGCCGACGCGCCTCCATGGGAACGCGCCTCGGTCTGCTCCGCGGCCCGCAGAGGCCTCGCAGCCAAATTCCCACCTCCCTTTTCACTGCCTGCCCACATTTTTTCTTTAAGAAAAATCTCCGGCCAAAATTCCATGATCTGCCTGCTTGGTTTTCAGGCTCAGAAAAATATCAGTTTAAAACAACTAGGGAACCAGCTGAGACCCCTGCCCAAGCTTCTGAATGAAACTTTGTCTCTCTCGTTTTGTTTGCCAGAATACACTCTCCCTTTTTTGTGTGACCTCAGTTTCCTTGGGACTCGCAAGCCCAGGGGACCGATGAGATGACGTCACCCACGACCGAGAGTAACCCCAGCCGGTTCGCTCCGGATCCCCACCCCCACCCCCACCCCCAGCGCAGCTCGCCCAGGCCCCTGGCCTCCCGCAGGTGCTCCCGGCACAATCCCCCTTCCTCCCGCGACGGTGACCGCCAGCCGCCCGGGGTCACCTCTGTGCTGTCCCTGGCACCGGCACTTGGTGGTGGGTGAGGCAGCCCAGGAGAAACCCTCACTTCCTTTTGTGTAGCCCCGCGGGACTTGTCCCAAACCGGGCAACAGCATTTTCAGAATTTTAGAATTTATTCACATGCCCCTGCCTGCCAAAGAGCCCAGCCGGGGGTCCAGAGGCACAAGCGGGGCCACGTGCCTCTTCTCAGGACTGCGCGCCCCCTGCAGCTAAGGACCGCTCACCCAGTCTGCCCAGGGAGTGTCCTGCGGCGCCCATCTGTCCCCACTCAGCTCCAAGCGGGATCTCCGGTGCGCCCACCAGGAGTGCCCCAGCGACAGCCGAGGCCGCCCAGGAGGCACGCGCTAGGGATGGGCCGCTGCACTCCGAGGGAAAAGTCAATTGCCATCAAGTGACTTTCCGACGGCTTCTCCCCCTTCTTCGAATTTGCCACATCGCATTCCGGTTTTCAAAAGGACAGGCGCATTAATAACAGAAGAAAAAAAAAAAAGAGCGAAAAGGACTGGGATGGCGAACTTTCTTTCATGTGGCTGAGCGTCAAGTCTGGCGTTGACCTGAAGCGCTCCAGGAGACCCGCGGGAACAGCCCGCGGCAGAGCCAGACCCCACAGACGCAGCGATGGCGCAACGGCACAAGGAACTTTGTTTATGAAGCTGATTCCCATTTCGGCTTTCTGTGTGTTTCCTAATTGCCTAGCTAGAGTTTCGTGTACGTTTTCAAGTTTCTAATTTAGAAGACAGTAAGTAATGCCTGCTCTAGACCGCTCACCCACATTTCTGATGAGCTGTACCCTCGGCATGTCACATACATCAGAGAGCTGAAAGACAGGGGTCGGGTAGTGGTGACGACACCCACACCCCACACACACCCACACCCCACACACACCCACACCCCACACGGCAGTACCTGGATTCCAGCCCCACCTCCAGCTCCTGATCCCAGCTGCCTGCTAGTCAGGCCCTGGGAGGCGGGGCTTCAACCCACACATTCCCAACTCAACCCAGGGCCGGCAGAAACCAGAAACAACTTATAGAAAAGGGTAACTGGCTGATGTATGTGTGTGTGTGTGTGTGTGTGTGTGTTCAATCCTGGCACTGCAGGGAGCCCTCTGCACCAATTGGGGGCAGCTATAGCCTAAGGCAGACTCTGCCATCCTTGCGCTCTGCAGAGGGTTGTACGTGTTTGAGGTGTTTTCACTCGTATTATTTCACTGGCAACCACATTTGCAGGGGCATAAGGTGCTCCCTCCCATGCCACAGTTCAAGCAGACTTAACTTCACTGATCCATGTACCAAACAAATAGATAGCTCCAGACCATTTCAACATTTTCCCCTCCAGGAAGACAAAATCATGGCTCTTGGCTGGCGCCGCGGCTCAATAGACTAATCCTCTGCCTTGTGGCGCCGGCACCCCGGGTTCTAGTCCTGGTCGGGGCACCTGATTCTGTCCCAGTTGCCCTTCTTCCAGGCCAGCTCTCTGCTGTGGCCAGGGAGTGCAGTGGAGGATGGCCCAAGTGCTTGGGCCCTGCACCCCATGGGAGACCAGGAGAAGCACCTGGCTCCTGCCTTCGGAGCACTGCCTGCGCGGTGCTCGGGCCGCAGCGCACCGGCCGAGGCGGCCATTGGAGGGTGAACCAATGGCAAAAGGAAGACCTTTCTCTGTCTCTCTCTCTCACTGTCCATGGCTCTTGCACACTCTTGCTCAAGACTGCACAGCTGGGGGCTGGCTCTGTGGCCTAGTAGGCTAAGCCTCTGCCTGCAGCAACGGCATCCCATGTGGGTGCCAGTTCGAGACCCCGGCTACTCCTCCTCCACTTCAGCTGCCTGCTTATGGCCTGGGAAAGAGTGAAGATGGCCCAAGTCCTTGGGCCCCTGCACCCACGTGGGAGACCAGGAAGAAGCTCCTGGCTCCTGGCTTCAGATCAGCCCACCTCTAGCTGTTGCAGCCATTTGGGGAGTGAACCTCTCTTTGTATCTCTCCTTGTCTGTAACTCTGCCTCTCAAATAAATAAACTTAAAAAAATAAATAGATTGCACAGCAGACCCCAAAAAAGCACTGAGACCTAAAGAAAGTGCTTCTCAAGGAGTATTTCTGCCACCTTTATCCAGATTATTTTTAATCATTATCAAAAAGGCAATTCGAGGACCACAATCCCACCCGAAGAATAAATCTCCTTTGCTGACCGAAGGATCTTCATTTTGTAACTGTCTCCTTGAGTACATTACAATTTTTTAAGACTTTATTTATTTACTTGTGAGAGAGAATTATAGACAGAGAGAGGTAGAGAAAGAAAGAGGTCTTCCATCTGCTGGCTCATTGCCCAAATGGCCAGCACTAGGCCAACCTGAAGCCAGGAGCTTCTTCCAGGTCTCCCACACAGGTGCATGGGCCCATCTACTTGGGCCATCTTCCACTGCTTTCCCAGGCCATAGCAGAGTGCTGGATTGGAAGAGGTGCAGCTGGGACACTGGTGCCCATATGGGATGCTGGTGCTGCAGGTGGAGGCTTAGCCTACTAGGCACATTACAACTTGAAAGCTACTTCGCCAAGACCTAAAAGGAAACTAAGGCAGAACTCAGCAGGATCTTTCCTTAAGATTGTACTCTGCTGGGAAATGGTGATGACCAAGGGAGGCAGTGGTGATGGCTCAAGAACTTTAGTCCCTGCCACCCACGTGGGGATATGGATCAAGTTCTCAGTCCCTGCTGTTGCTGGCATTTGGGGAGTGAACCAATGGGTGGGAAAATCCACATTTAGGAACAACAGAATGAAGCTTCAGGTCACCAGAACCCAGGAAAGGATCCTAAAGGCACCACAAAGAATTGGCAGATTGCTTCTAAGGAGCAATAGTCAGCCTGACATCTCAACAGCGACCAGGGAAGCCAGGAGGTAATATGCTAAAAAGAAAATAGCTGCCAACGGAATTCTATTCCCAGAAAAATAAAGACACATTCTGATAACCAAAAATAGAACTTGCCTCCAAGAGGCTCACTAAGGGAAATCCACAGGAAGTGATCCCGACAGGGCAGAGAAGAAAAAACAAAGGCCAATGTGGGCAAATCCAGATGAACACTGATCGTATAAGACAATGTCTTATGATGTAACCTAGAAACTAAAATTAAAGTACATGTTAACAATAACACACAAGTAAGAATGAAGTCCTTCCATAATCTGGGAGGAGGAGAACTTGAGGTTCCGTGATGCTATGTATAAACACTGTGGTTGGTACAGCCACCCCGGAAGAAGACAAACAGAAAGCAACATCCAAACAAAGGGAAACGGGATGATGATAAGTATTTTCTCCAAAAAGAGGCCCAAAAGGAGAGAGAAAAAAGGCATAGCAGGTAAAGCTGCTGGCTGCAGTGATGGCATCCCATATGGGCTCCGGTTCAAGTCCCGGCTGCTCCACTTCCAATCCAGCTTTTTGCTATGGCCTGAGAAAGGAGAAGATGGCCCAAGTTCTTGGGCCCTTGCACCCGCATGGGAGACCCAGAAGGAAGCTCCTGGTTTTGGATCAGCGAAGCTCCAGCCTTTTGGACCAATTAGGGAGTGAACCTGCGGATGGAAGACCTCTCTCTCTCTGCCTCTCCTTCTCTGAGTAACTCTGCCTTTCAAAGAAATAAATCTTAAAAAAAAAAAAAGAAGAAGAAGAAGAAGAAGAAGAAATAAAGACCAGCAGGCCAATGAGAAGGCACAAAATGAGATATAAATCTAGCCTTTATTTATTTTTTATTTTTATTATTTTTATTTTTTTTATTTTTTTTGACAGGCAGCGTGGACAGTGAGAGAGAGAGACAGAGAGAAAGGTCTTCCTTTTGCCGTTGGTTCACCCTCCAATGGCCGCCGCGGATGGCGCGCTGCGGCCGGCGCACCGCGCTTGTCCGATGGCAGGAGCCAGGAGCCAGGTGCTTTTCCTGGTCTCCCCATGGGGTGCAGGGCCCAAGCACCTGGGCCATCCTCCACTGCACTCCTGGGCCACAGCAGAGGGCTGGCCTGGAAGAGGGGCAACCGGGACAGAATCCGGCGCCCCGACCGGGACTAGAACCCGGTGTGCCGGCGCCGCAAGGCAGAGGATTAGCCTGTTGAGCCTAAATCTAGCCTTTAAAAAATGCAGATGGACTTCTAGGACTGAAAAGAGTCTACAATAAATATAAAAATTGGTATGTTGGATCAGGTAAAATGATAGATTTACATTTTAGCTGAAATAATGTCTAATTTATACATCAAGGCAGGTTTGAGATGAAACTGCTACAACCAGCCTTTTTGTAGCACACATACCACTGAACCTGTTTAAAATAAAGCTTTTCATTTTTCTTTTT
Source organism: Sylvilagus floridanus (assembly GCA_949820135.1). Taxonomy (NCBI): domain Eukaryota; kingdom Metazoa; phylum Chordata; class Mammalia; order Lagomorpha; family Leporidae; genus Sylvilagus; species Sylvilagus floridanus. Next base: position 51,945,464 of record OX463245.1, read on the forward strand.
CATTATTCGTCTTTCAGTAGCTCCAGCCTACAGAACTGTTGTACTGGTAGAAACTTGGAGACATAAATTCTACTTGAAGACCAGCCCCCTCCTTTTTGTCCCCGTGTTTGATTTTGCTTTATTTTTGAAATTTTCATTGGAAGAGAGATTAATAGGTTCAAATGACATTGTCCTTAGAGGATGAATGTTCATTCCCACGGACAAGTGTCTTCTCACTCTTCCTGGACTGGAACACAGGAAATGAGAGCCAGACGGTCTTACCCTCCTTGTAATGCCCTGAGATTATTTCTGCATTGATTAACACCTGAAACCTGGCCATCTTCTTCATTGGAATTTAGTGTTCTACCAAATGATTCTACTTACGGAGCAAAGATCATTCCAAGCCTGATTTTATTCTGCTTTCCCTAACTGTTTATTATGATATGATGTAGATTCTGATAATAGTAATCTTTGGAGCTTTCAGGAGATAAGAGATGTTAGAAAGCAAAAAAAAAATCCTTTTGGTTTTTAACATATTCTCTGTGACCCTGCACTTTTCCTGTGCTGTGCTTTTAAATTTTTTATTTATTTATATTTTACATCATAGGATTGTTAGAGTGGTGAGTCTCAACTCTAGCTGACATTAGAATTGCTGGAGAAGCTTAAAAAAATATGCCTCACAGAGATTCTGATTTAATTGGCATGAAGTACAATTTCTAAAACTCCCAGTACTGGGGAGAGTTGAGAAGAAGGCTTATTAAATAACAGAGTTTTGCTGAGTCTTTGTAGTCTCATAGTAAGCTTTGGTTTGCTTTTCTAAAAGTGGTATTCAGATAGGGTTTGATGCCACAGTCATATTGTGCTCTTTGGGATGTTGAAGCTGCCTTGTAGAGTTTAGAAGTTGTGGCTGTGGGTCATATATAAGATTTTAAGTTTTGAGGAAATATATTAATGTTATATACTTGGTTGATTTGAAGGGTTGTGTTGTAGCATGAGGAAAACACATTTAAATAAAACAGTTCTAAATCAAAAAAAAATGCAGATGGACTACACGCTCTACTTAAAAGGCAAATATTTTTAAATTGATTTTTAAAAAAGATTTATTTACTTATTTTAAAGACAGGGAGAGAGAGAGAGAGATTGGTCTTCCATCCACTGGTTCAATCCCTAAATGGTGGCAATAGCCAGGTCTTGTCAGGCCAGAGCTGGTCTCTCACATGGGTGGCAGGGACCCAACTACTTTGGTCATCTTCCGCTGTGCATTAGCAGGCAGCTGGATCAAAAGAGGAGTAGCCAGAACTGGACTTAGCACTCTCTAGGATGGGATGCTGGTGCCACAAGTGGTGGCTTAGCCCACAAACCACATTCTTTAAAAAATCTAATGATAGGTTGTCTATACAAATTTCTACATAAGACCTCAGGATTCAAAAAGGCTGCAAGTAAGAGATGAAAAATATGTATCATGCAACTATTAACAAGAAGGACATTAGCATGACTATATTCCTAATAAAGCTAAAAAATAAAAATTATTTTATAATTTAATATAATTTTAAAATTTATAATTTTATAATTTAATATAATTTAATATAAAAAGTGTCCTTTCATAATAAAATATTTCCAATATATCAACAATTCCAATGCATACATACCTAATATTAAAATGTATCAAGCAAATATAACATATAAAACAGTAATAAGAAATTAGACTAATTCACATAGTAGAAGATGTAAAGACACCTCTTCCAGTAACCATTTCAGCTGGAACAGTATGTGGCTCTGCAAAATCATGCAGACCTTAAACCCCAAAGCCTTATGTTTACAAATAATGGATAACGTCCGTGGTTTATAGCTTAGGGCATAGGCCTGATCCAATCACTATATCTGAAGGTGGGGCCATTGGAAAGTGATTGGATTGCTACATTGCTAGGGTGGAGCCCCATTGTTACAGGAGTTCAGAGTCTGTTCTTTGTCTCACAGTAATGAAGAATTACCACAGGGACAATGAAGAAGGGTGAGCAAAGCAAATCAAAGTAGGAAGGGAGTCTCCTGTTTACCAGGAGGGGTGCCCAAGGGAAGGGTCAGTCGAGGTCCTGGCACTGGGAGCTTACACAGAGGATGCATATTGATGGATCAGTTCTTTTACATAGTTTCAAAATGTCAAGGGTCATTTGTTTCTTCGGTTCTGTTGCACAGTGGCCATGGTTCCCGACAAGTTAACAAACGTGATCATGTTGACCACTTGGGAGATGTGAAAGGATGAGTTATTAGGGTTTTTTGTTTTTTGGGGGTGTTTATATTTTTTGGATAATTAGTGTTGGAACAGAGTATCCACATTTTGAAAAGGTAAAAAGTGAATCCTATCATACATCAAACTTGAGATCAATTCCAGGTTAACAAAAAATGCAAGGATGAAAGGCAAAGCTTTAAGGATTTTAGAAGAAATACAGAATATTTCCTAGATCGAGGTAGAATGTCTTTGTTGATATCATATGAAAGCAAAAAAATCGATAAATTTGACTATGTTAAAGTTAATAGTTTCTGTGAATGCCAAAAAAAGAGAATGAAAAGTCACAAGGGGAAGAACATATTTGTAACACACATAATTGGCAAAAAAAATAGAGTCAAGAATATGTAAAGAATGCCTAAAAATTAAGGAGAAAACAATAGATTACCTAATGTTTAAACTAAGAGATATGATCAAACACTTCACTAAAAACGCAATTAATAGACATATGAAAAGAGGCTCATTAATAATCATTAATCATTAATAATCAAGGAATTATAAGTTGAAATTGGAAAATAAAATATTCATCTATTTGACAAAAATTAAGAACACTTACAATACTAGTAGAATTGAAAATTATATCATATAATTACATGTGACAAATTTCCATGATTTGTAATAAACTTTCATGAATTTGTCTGTAAGTAGTGCCTTTTTATGTGGTTAAATAATAAAAATCTGCCATTTTGGCCACTGCAAAGTGTACAATTCAGTGGCAATAATTACATTCACGATGTTGTACAATCACCACCATGTATTTTCAAAAAATTTTCATCACTCCAAATGGAAACTCCGCACCCATTAAGCAATACCAATCCATTACTTTCTCCCTCTGGCCCATTAACCTCCAATCTACCTCCTGTCTCTTTGAATTTGCTTATTCTAAATATTTCATGTAAGTTGAATTTTATATTAATTCTTTCGTCTGGTTTATTTCACTTAGCATAGTTTTCATTATGTATCAGGACTTTATTCCTTGACATTTTCACAGCACTGAAAGTTTTCCATTGTCCTTGTTCCCATTGTTGTAACTGGAAAATTAGCTGTCTAATTTTTGACTCCGTGCATGGTATTATCTTTCTAGTTGCTTTTTTGTTTAAGATTTATTTTATTTATTTGAAAGAGTTAAGAGAGAGACAGAGAATCATCCATACACTGGTTTACTCCCCAAATGGCTGCAACAGCTACAGCTGGGCCAAGCCAAAGCCAGGAACCAGGAGTTTATTCCAGTCTCCCATGTGGTGCAGGGGCAGTTGGGCCAACTTCTGCTGCTTTCCAGGTGCACTGGCAGAGAGCTCGATCAGAAGTGGAGCAGCCAAGTCTTGAACTGGCACCCACAACAGATGCTAGGGTCACAGGCAGCAACTTCACCTGCTCCGCCACAACACTGGTCCCTTTTGTTTGTTTGTTTTCTAAGATTTATTTGTTTGAAAGTCAGTTAGAGAAGAGAGGAAGAGGAGGGAGAGAGACATCTTTCATCCACTGGTTCATTCTCCAGATGGCAACAGCCAGGCCAAAGCCAGGAGTTAGGAGCTTCTTCCAGGTCTCTCACATAGGTGGCAGGGGCCTAAACATCTTCTGATGCTTTTCCTAGGCCATTAGCAGGGAGCTGGATCAGAAATGGAACAGCCGGGACATAAACTAGCACCTACACTAGACACCAGCATTGTAACCAGTAGCTTCAGCTGCTATGCCACAATGCTGGTCCCTATGTGAGAATTTTTTAAAATGTTTATGGAAAGTGCATATTCTGAAAAAAAATTTTAAAGATTTTATTTGAAAGTCAGAGATACATACAGAGAGGGAGAAACACAGATTATCTTCTATCTGCTGGTTCACTCCCCAGGTAGCCCAACAGCCAGCGCTGGGCCATGCCAATGCCAGGAGCTTCTTCCAGGTCTCCCAGGTGGGTTCCAGGGCCCAAGCACTTGGACCATCTTCCACTGCTTTCCCAGGCCATTAGCAGGGAGCTGGATTGGAAGTACAACAGCCTGGACATGAACTGGTGCCCTTATTGGGATGCTGGCATTGCAGGTGGTGGCTTTACCTGCTATACCACAATGTCAGCCCTTGACCAAGTGTCTTGTTAAGATTAACAACTCATTTTCTAAATCTTACTCCATTCATCCAAAAGTCAGTCATTTTCAATTTTGCTTGTTTGGTTTCAAGGTCATTGGTAGAGTCACATTAGGGAATGACTGAAATCATTCCAAAGGAGCTATGCCAGAGTAGCTACAGATAAATGCATTTGAAATAGTATGACATAAAACTGCAAGAAAATGGAATTTCATGTACTTACAAAAATTCTGAGTTTGTAAGTTACCTTCTTTCTTTTTCTTTTTTTTTCTTTTTTTTTTGGTTAAGATTTATCTATTTGAAAGTCAGAGTTACAGAGAAGGAGAGGTAGAGGCACAGAGAGAGAGAGAGAGAGAGAGAGAGAGAGAGAGAATCTTCCATCTACTGGTTCACTCCCCCAAATGGCCACAATGGCCAGGGCTGGGTCAAGCCACAGCCTGGAGCCAGGAGCTTCTTCTGGGTTTCCCACATGGGTGCAGGGGTCCAAGCACTTCCTCCCCTGCTTTCCCAGACACATTAGCAGGGAGCTGGATCAGAAGTGGAGCAGTCAGGACTCGAACCAGCACCCCTAGGGGATGCCAGTGTTACAGGCTACATTCCACCACAGTGCCGGTCCCAAAAGTTACCTTAATTTCCTTAGCATCAAATGCTTACATTAGTAAGATGCTGATGTTTTCCCACTGGAAAAAAAAAAAAAAAACAGAAACAAACCTGAAACATCACGCCACAGTGCTAGCAGCTCCTCTCCCCTAACTAGAGGCAGCCTTTAGCAGCTGTATGTGTTCCCTTTCTAGTGCTTTCTTACTTTCCGCTTCTGTTAAGTCCTTTATTTCTGTACAACTCACCTACCTGTCTGCGATCAGGCGTACTCAGTTCTGAAGAACTCTCCTTCATTCCTGGGTCCAAAGCAATCTACACAACTCTCCCTGCTCAGAAAACAGCTCAAAATAATTAAATCAGCAATGTTGTGTCAGTGAATTCCGGATTCTGAGGCCAGTGTATTTTCTCACTTCACTTAAAACACAAAAACAAAACAAAACAGAAAGACTTCATGTGTCAAGAAACTTCAAAATTAACTTTTTTTTTCAAACAAAGAAATGCTTTAAACTTTAGTCACAACACATGGGTCCAAGTTAACAACCAAGAACAAAAGATGGGAATTCCACAAAGATTTCTCATAGTTCCTAGGTTTCTACATAGCAGCAATGAGAATAAATTAAAATCAATATTCAGCTTTCATTTTTATTCAAAGGATAAATACAAAATTAAGAGATAAAATTCAAAGCAAATATGCTCAACATTTCAAAACAATTGTACATACAAAAGCCAAAAGAAGAAAAGGCAAAAGCCCCCATAAATCACATTAGCTAGACACAGTCAAGTCCAACAGCAAGGAACTCGAATTGAATGCATTACTATTTCTCCTGCCTATAAACAAGACTTTATTACCTCAGACAATAATTCCCCCATCCCATAGGGGTCTTGTTTGAAGACAATGGATCAAGGCTTCTAGTGAGTTAATCTCACATTTGACTTGCCATAGAAACCACTGACTGATGCACTGATTGTTTACAAGCTCCATTTCTGGTTCTCTATTTTCAATTACACTTCCATGCCTCATATCCAAAATCTCTTAGAAAATATGACTCTATGACAGCTTTCTCTGGGAGAAAATACCTAAGTGAGCCTTGGAATCTGAGTTACTGAATCATGTTACTGTAGCTCTCACAAATGTGACTTCCAACCTTGGGGATACTCTGGTGTGGACACACTGACCAAGGAGGGCATGAACCACTCTTACTGTACCTATACTGCCTGGGAAGGGCTCAGCTGATAGAACGACTAAACTAGGTCACCTTTCTGTGAGTTATCCCAAGAGTAGTCTACAGCTCCAGGATGCTTGTTAACTAGCAAAGTTCTTACACCATGTAAAAAAGATTAGGGAAGGGGCTGTTACTGTGGTACAGTGGGTTAAGCCACAGCCTGTAATACTTGCATCCCTTATGGGTGCTGGTTCAAGTCCTGGCTACTCCACTTCTGATCCAGCTCACTATTAATGCACCTGCAAAAGCAGTGGAGGATGGCCCGAGTGCTTGGGCCTCTGCACCCATGTAGGAGACCCAGATGGAGTTCCAAGCTCCTGGCTTCTGCCTGACCCAGCCATAGAAGTTGCAGCCATTTGGAGAGTAAATCAGCGGATGGAAGCTCACACGCACTCATCTATATGTATCTCTGCCTTTTAAATAAATACATAAATTCCTTTAAAAAAGAAAAAAAGTAAAATTATTTACCATTCAGATTAATGGTAGAAACTTAACCTTTACTTCTTTCTTGCATCCCCCCAAAAAGTTAAAAGAATGTATTTTTTTCTAAATGACACAACAATAAAAAGTGATCTCTTAATTTTTAGGGAAATTATTTCTTGGTCTTTATTTAGGAAGCACTCAGTAAATTCTGACAACCAATGGAAGATAATTTGCAGAGAACTGTTCACTAGAAGTAAGGCTGAACCTAATGTCAAAAATGCAGCCTGAGAAACAAATACTCCATGCTGGTGGGGCAGCCCAGGCTTTGCTGCAGAGAGCATGAGCAGGAGCCAAAGGCAAGGCAGCAGGACCCGGGGTGGGGGCAGGTGTCACCGTGGCTTGGTGTAACAGCAGTTCTACTCACTCAAACCGCCCTGGTCTACACATTTCCTGCAAACACAGTAAGTGCTACAAGCAGTAGGGACAGGAGTTCCACTGCTGTTTATAAAGGACATCCGTGAAGGGAATCTCTGTCCTATATCAACAGGTGGCCAGACACAAGAGAAACTTCAGGTTGTCTTGCTAGTCACTCACTTCAAGTATCTTTCTTCTGCAACTATCACTGCACACCCTGGAAATGTACCACAAACTACACATTATTGCAAAACACGGTAAAAGACCTGAGAAAGCGTCTGACCTGTGAGCTGGGTCAGCAGCTTTTCTCTGATGACCCTTTGTGAAAGCACTGCAAGGACTGGTGGCTCTGGGAGTATTTCTCTGGTCATTTCCTCCGTTTAAAAGCAACACTAATGAGTACGCTTTTGGCATCAGCAATGTTCATTAACAACTACCGCGAACACTGGCTGCATTCTGATCACAGTACCACTGCCAACACAACTATACACAGGACATGCTCCAAACACTGGCACACTGCTTCAGAATGAAGTTCTCAGCACGTTTTTGGTAATTTATTCACAGTTCAGGCTTAGAGACACTGGACTTAACAACACATGAGGACAAAATGACAAAGTGGCTCAGGAAACTAAACGTTCATTTCAAAGAACCAAAACTGAAACAGAGCAAGGATGATTCTAACGTTTCCACCTCACGAGAAGTATAATTTAAACAAATACCAAGAGGTTTCTTTAAGCAAAAACACTTTCAAGAATAGAACATTCAAACAGCTAACAGGATCGTTTCTATATTCATTCTGAAAACTAATACAGTAAGAAAGGTAATCTGAGAATGTCCTAAGATGTTCTCATTAGCCCTATTTATGGTATATTACATAACATTTTGATATCAAGCTGGTATAATTTTACAGTCTTGCTAGTTAACTGATTCTTATTTTAACCCTGGATATCACTGGTTTGAAGCGAATGCTTTCAGTCTGACTGGGGGTCACTGCCACAGAGTTGGAGATATGATTAAATTCATCAGCCTAGGAAGATACTGAAATATTAACAATCTCTAAATATAGTAGGGAAAATCTGATTCAAGTGTTACAATCTCTATACTTGAGACTCTAATAGTAAAAACAAAGTAATCTGAACTCTGTTTCCATGGGTAAAACACTCTGATCAGTATTCTTGTACACAAAATTTACTAAATGTGTGGATATCATGAAACTAAAATACCTTCACCATTTTCTTCAATATTCTTTGGTCTTCACAAATTCAATGTGAGCTATGAAATCTTTTTCAATAAATAATTTTCAATGACATTGTGCTTTTTTAGGAAAAAAACACTTAAGTTGTAGCATGCAATAGTTAACAGCAGTCTTTCTCTTTTATTGCTATAGTATATCCTAATTTTAAAAAACAGTAAGAGAAAAAAACTGACCCTAACAGACTTTTTAAAAAATATGCTTGCTAAAGAAAATACTTCAGCTGGTTTTCTTATTTGAAGAGAAACAGAAATAAATGTCAGAGGCCAAGAAGTCAAAACCAATACCAAGAAGCCAAAAACAGGCTCCTTTCCTCCCAACACAGGCCTAACTAGCGCCCAAAACACCTGTAATCAAACAGAGAAGACAACTAGTCGAGAGGATTTTGAATGATCTCAACACAAAGAAACAATAAATGAGGTGATGGGTGTGTCCCAATCACCCTGATCTGATCACTGCACACTGTACACTTGTAACTGTCACAGTGGACCCCATAAATAAGTACATATTGTGTCAATTAAAACTTTTTTTTAAAAAAAAGGATAAGACAATATAAGGTTAGAAATAACCTTCCAAGAAACCTAAGAGAGAAAGCCTGTACTGGCTCTCTTAACCAACAGCCCGACTGGCATGTCACCGTGTGTCAGTTCCCTTTCAGGAGCAGGTTTGATTGGTTTTCATCTTCGCACATTAGTCAGTGCTATTCCTGCAGTACCATAGATTTTCACACACTCTGCAACAGCCAGGGCTGGGCCAGGCCAAAACCAGGAGACTGGAACTCCATCCGGGTCTCCTACATGAGTGTTAAGAGCCCAAGCATTTGACTTATTACTTGCTGCGTCTCAGGAAGCTGGATCAGAGGCAGAGTAGCCAGGACTCAAACCAGCACACCCATTATGGGATGTGGGTGTTCCAAGCAGCAAACAGCTTAACCGCTGCACCACCATACCCACCCCCGCAGTACCACAGATGTATGTATCTGTGCAGTCTGTGAAACAATGTACCTTGCAAACATTTCACTTTTAATGAACACGGTTATGCCTCCAAATCTGAGCCATTATTTATATAAACAAATCCATTCACCTAAAGCACACCCCAGCTCCATTCCCTCTTCTTTCCACTTCTTCACCTTGTGTCTTCCCAACAGACCTCACCCCCTCAAGTGTCAAGTCCACCTGAGGATAAACAGAGAGTGCTCTAAGGAAGATGGAATTTTCAATGCCTAGCACAGTGACTTGCCTGTAACGGGTATTAATAAGCATTTGCTAACAACCTAAAAACAGTTCATTTTTCTCTTATCCTTTATTCCTATGGTACAGGTGATTTCTTTTCAAAAAGACTGAAAAGCTGACCCCAAAGTACCAATCATTTACTGGGCCACATGTCAGATGCTGCCCACACCCCCTGGCCAAGAAGGGCTCAGGTACGAGGGCCTCTAAATTGCAGAGTGAAATCTGAACTTTGAAATCCACCACTAGAAGTTTACATAAAGGACTCTTACTGTAGGACATCTATTCTGAAAAGTCAGATTCCTTACCCTATACTACTTTGGTTTTAATTGGACATGCTCACTTATTGGTCTGCATCAATGCAACAAGAGTGTTAAGAATTTATAAAAGCATTTAAAAATTACTGTATCAAATGCGGTAGAGAGCAAGAAAAAGAAGAGGGAGGAGAAACCATGTTGGCTCAGAAAATATCACTTTGTTCTTCATTTAGGCTTTAAATATTCAGCTTAGAACTTACCTAGTCGTGTGTATGTGTAAGAGAAATAAGGAGAGAAGGAGAGGAGGAAATGCAGTAATGAACGATTTAGCATATTATTTCAATGTGGAACGCTGACCCAAGCTATAGAGTGAGAAATGCCACATGATCTCACTCTATGTGCAATCTACTCCAGCTGAGCTCACATGAGGAGAGAGCAGTGCAGGGGTTACCCGAGGTGGAGGGGAGGAAAGCAGATGAGGAGATGGGGAGATCCTGGTGACGTGGTGCAGTCACAGCCAGATAAGAGGGACGAGTTCTGATGTTCAACTGCACAGAAGCGTGAGCACAACCAACAATACTGTATAATTCCAAAAAAGTACACGAGAGGATTTTGAAAGTTCTCATCATGAAGAAATGATAAACGTGTGAGATGAAGGATAATCTAACTATCCTGAGTTGATCATTAGACAATGCATAAACGTACCGAAACACACTGTACCCTACAAAGAAAGATGCACAATTATTATCCACTAACCTTAAAAATAAAAAGAAATGCTACAAACCCATACAAATCATGTGTGTAAAATGCTAATATACTGAACATAAGCAATTTTACTACACACATACTAAATCTAGCAGGCTTACACAAAGTATTCTTAGAAACTAAGATAAAAAACCACCAAAGTAATTATATGTAAATAGTGACCGTATTTTACTTTTGAAAACGGTTTTCTAGTCAGCATCTATGAGTCTTTCCAAATTCCTCAAACTATGCCAATCCTTTCTGTATCCCTAAAACACACACAGAACTCTATGCACGTCTTGCAGCCATCACAGCTGTTCAGAAAACCTTAACCTAATTAAGAAGTTCAAACACAAATAAGGAAGGAAAAGACTGGATTAAAAAATTACTGCTGAACAGCTCACCTTCACAATTGCAAAGTGAAAATTTCTGAAAGAGGACTTAACCAAAACATACACACACTCTTCTACAGCCCACAAGACCTGTCCCAAAAAACTCTGCAAGGAAATCATTATTCACAGTTTTTTGGGTATCAAACTAATATTTTACTTTAAATATTTTAATCCAAATTGTCAACTTCTATTTCTTACACTAGCCAGCTGAAGGCACGTCAATACCCTTTTATGTATAACTTCTTCATTTGTAAATAAATTTCAGGGGTAGAGCACAGAAAGCACAGACAGGAGAAGTGACCCGAGGTGACCCTAGATGATGCCATCTGTCACCCACAGGGGTAAGAAGCACCCTGTCCTTGCTACCTAGGCCCTCCTTAAACATTGGAAGACATAGAATTAGCCAAAGACTTGCCAATCTCCCCATGACTGCAAAGAACTTCCAGACTGGCAGTAAGGGTACCAGTTTTATGCAACAAGTCAATGAAGGAAAGCTTGAATTAACTGCAGGAAATTCTCCCTTCCTTGACATATACTGAGTATATCGAGATTGATTTTATTTGAGACCTATGACAGCAACTCTCTGCTGTGATTTCAAAGAACAAGATAAAAGATGTGCTCAACAATTAAGAAATAAAAAGACTACAGATACAAAGAAACAAAAACCACTTTTAGGAGATCAGAACACAACTTCCATCTCAACTTTCCAACTTCAAATTTAAAATCTTACTGTCAGTTGTCCAAAGCAGCTCAAATGTAAAGTTTATGCTACATAATTGTGCAAATTACGTTGTTAAAGATTGGAGAACACTTACGCACTATTATAATATTTTGTCTCCTAAATTAGCTTCTCCTACAGAAAACAGACAACAGGTATGAGAAATTAAGATCAACCAAACTTAGAAATAAATTCCACCAAGAATAGTGTTCAGCTTTTGTTGTACAGTTTGTTCTAAAAACAAAACAGAAGCAGGCTTCAAAATCAATTACAGCATCTTCTATTTATATGTAACTTAGCAAAGCCTTCAGTAAATATCCAAGTATCAGCAAACTTTGCCACGGGCTTTAGAGGCTACAATTAAATGCACTACTCTTTCATTGGTCTGAATGAACAAAGCAAGGTAAAACAAATACCAATTACTTTTAAAACACAATCCTCTCGGATAGAAGTAGAGGACCCAAAAATCAACACCCAGCATTCTTTACAGAAAACAGCTGAAATCTTCTGCATGTATTCCATTATTTAAACCACCCCAACAATTACTGGAAAAAATATAAGAGGTAATTTCACAAAAATCACAAACTGAGTGGGCTAATTATAACTGATATATAAATAAGGATTTACTAAAAAAGGCTTCAAGGAGTGATATTTCAAATCAAAGTTTTAAATACAAAAGGTGTCTTGTGTTGCTTAATCGTCCAGAGTTTCCGATGTTTCTTACTCTACAGTTACAGATTTGGCAAGATTCCGTGGGAAATCAACCTGCAAAACAAATTTTAAAAGGACAGGAATAAGGGAGAACCACTATAAGCAAGTTATTTTTGTTTATAAACAGTAAACAGTATGTTCATTAACCACCTTTATCACAGACTACAAAAAATTAGATAATATAATCCTATAATACAACTTGAAAAAAACTGAAATAACTAGGAAAAAGAATTCTCAAGGCACCAGTTCACACAGGAAGACCTAACACGGTCCTCTACAAAGGCAGCAGTCCTGGGAGGGGATGCTAGAAATAAAAGAGCCATGTGTTCTGGGTGCCACAAGTGCCGTAATGTGGGTGATAGTTCCTTATGAGAATAAATTGGCCACCCATCCCACCCAAATACCAGCAGCTAACCCATTTAGAAACACGGGGTAATGCTAATAAGAAAACAGATGGAGATTCCCCTAAGTGGGTCATGTCTTATGGATAAGATGTGAGGAACTACAAATTTGGTCATGAAAATATAATAGGTGTCAGTCATGTATCTAATGGGTTTCTCAAATGCTCCTGTTAAAACTTTAGGGGAACACTATCAGAATGTGCCCAAGGAAGAAAGCATCCCAAGACTTCTGTGGATTCCCGATGCCCACTTACATCATAGCCTCTCAACACAGCAAGGTGGAAAGCCAGCAGCTGCAAGGGGATCACGCTGAGGATGCCCTGCAAGCAGTCCACTGAGTGGGGCACCTTGATTGTTCTCTTGGTGTTCTTAATGGTCTCCGTGTCCTCCTTATCACAAATCACCACAGGGCGCCCCTGGGAAAGACAATCACACACATATACACACGATATGACCGTAAGCAAAAGCAGAGCGACGGCACATGAACGATAAACTGTGGGGCAAACTGTGCATGCGGCCTCGCTGACAGACCAATTTAAACTCACAGTCCTGGAGGTGAGTCTGATTGATGTCACTTATGTAGGGAAGGAAATCGAAGCTTTGGGAAATTCGGTAATTTTTTTAAAACTCACAAGACTAAGAAATTCCAGCCTGAGTTTGTGAATTCAGCTATGTCTATCTTCAAAGCTCAAGTTCACTACCACTGCATTGTACTTGGGAAGCAGTACCTTTTAGAATTTCTATAGATATCCAGTGGCTCTAAAGAAAACTCCTATTGATGTAAAATCTAAATGTTAGGTTTCTCCTGAGCTATATTTAACAATCTAAGTTTAGAAGGAGTGGCATAGGTTAACTGATAGAAGACAGGATCAGAGACCAAGAGCTCAGTTTAAGTCTTGGTTCTATCTAACCTCTGACCTGGGTCCTGTCAAAACTCTGCAGATATGATTTCTCCCCTGTGAACCACGATGGCTATACTACAAAGCAAATGAGTTAGTGCGTTTCCCAAGTCAGATCCCTAGCACCAGTCTATCACTTTAAGTGTCACAAAATTCAAATAAGCTCCAGTAAGTAGGCGCCTAGGTTCCCAAGGTGTCCTCATGGCTGCTCCTGACTTACCTGCCGAGCAACCACCTGCTGGAAAGCATTCTGACACTTGGTGTAAGTGTGGTCTCTCATGATGATCATGATGACGGGCATCAGCTTATCCACCAAAGCCAGGGGGCCATGTTTCAACTCACCAGCGAGGATGCCCTCAGAGTGCATGTAAGTAATTTCCTTGATTTTCTAATAGGAAAGAACAAGGTGAGTCTTCAGTCCATTTTTCAAAAAATTCATATCCTTAAGTCAATATTACAGAAAATATCTGATATGTTAAGTTACTATCTACTTATCTACAAGAAGTAAAGAACCACTGATCTGTAAATACAGCTAAGAAGTTAACAGATCATTATTTCTGTAATATCAACAACTGGACATTTAAAGTCCCATAAGAACCTTTCATCTAAGACTTTGTAGTATCAAGAATACATACAGATTTCTTTTAAGTGTTCTCCCATTTGCTTCATGTTTTACCTCAAATTTCTTATTATCTAAAAAACTCACTATCTTATCCATATACGGACAACAAATTAACCCCATCACTAGATAAACTCAACTTATCATGCTAAACCATATCATATTCTTCTTGGTTTTCACCTTTGGATTAAGTTCTCTGTTGTACTTTATCAAGATAAACAAAGTACACTACTCACTTCACTCATTCAACCTGAAAGCATGACTGTGTGTCAGGCCCAGAAGTCAACAGACCAAAATTCACTGCACGTGAGCCAACTTACCAGCGCCCCTTCAAGACAAGTGGCATAATGATAGCCTCGCCCCATGATCAGGACTGACTTCTGATGATACAGTTCTGTGGCCAGCTTCTGAATCTCATCGTCCATGCTGAGTACTTCCTTAATCAAATCTGTAAGGAAATAAGAGCAAACTCGATGAAAAAAGACAATAAACTGAACAAAACAACATAACAGCAAAAATACTGGTAGCAATCTACTGAATATTAAACACTGTGTTCTGTGCTTCTGTGGTATCAGAGTGAGATTTCTTACTACATGGATCAAAAGCAGAAAGATCTTACAAAACAGCTACACAAGAAGCTTCCAGGCTAGAACAGACTGTGACCCAGCATCCACCCCTTCAGAGAACCAGGACTGGTCCGTGAGCATCGTCATACCAGGCAGCCGTTTCAGGCCAAGCATGATCTCTTTGCGTCTCTCTTGCATGGAGATCCTGTCATCGCACATCATGAGAGCGAACATCACAAGCGACACAAACTGGCTGGTGTAAGCCTGAAACACCAGAACAAGCAGCAGAATGAGGTGCAGTTGCAGCTTGGAAAGTTAAATTAAAACAAAAAAAGACGGAAGTAAACGAAATTCCCATTAGTTTAACAGTTCATGTCTTTTATAAACACTGGTAACAATAAAACAAACCAGTACTTGAAAAATTATCACTATTCGGCCGGCGCCGTGGCTCAACAGGCTAATCCTCCGCCTTGCGGCGCCGGCACACCGGGTTCTAGTCCCGGTCAGGGCACCGGATTCTGTCCCGGTTGCCCCTCTTCCAGGCCAGCCCTCTGCTGTGGCCCAGGAGTGCAGTGGAGGATGGCCCAAGTGCTTGGGCCCTGCACCCCATGGGAGACCAGGAAAAAGCACCTAGCACCTGGCTCCTGCCATCGGATGAGCGCGGTGCGCCGGCCGCAGCGCGCCGACCCGCGGCAGCCATTGGAGGGTGAACCAACGGCAAAAGGAAGACCTTTCTCCCTGTCTCTCTCTCTCACTGTCCACTCTGCCTGTAAAAAAAAAAAAAAAAAAGAAAAATTATCACTATTCTCCTTTACTGAATCTTGAACAAATGACCTAATCTTTACTTCCCACATAAAAGCTAATACCTTATCATCAGAGGATGCTTATGAATTCTCCTATAAATCCAAGAAATGAAGGAAAAGAAACATGCCAAAGGAAAGAGAGCAGACAGCAAATCTGCATATGCTAACCAAGTTAAGTTCCTAGTGTCTCAAAAAAGTCCAGGGCTAGAAGGACTTGCACTGGTATTGCTGGATTTATTTAATTTTTTTTTAAGATTTAATTATTTATTTGAAAGAGTTACACAGAGAGAGGAGAGGCAGAAAGAATATTTAATTTCTTTAGATTTGATTTTTCAGCCTTGACTACTGCTTGTTCCTCACCTCCACTTTTTTCTTTTTTAAACAAAAATTTTGCTAAAATTAAAAGAAAGTTCAACTGTAGAAAAATGAAATGGAAATGAGAATACTTTCCAATCTTATTAATAGGAACAACTATGTTACTAATATATAATTAATAACATTTGTGAACACTGCCTCCTAGTTTTAACCTTGTTTTCTTTCTTTACCTTGTTACAAAAATTAATTATTAACAGGCACAATTTTATGACTTGCTTGTACTCCTAATTAGCATGGTAAGCTCTTTCCTAGGAAGGAATTCTCTCTTTCTAGTGTGTGACCTTCAACAATTCTCTT
The DNA here is from genome assembly GCA_949820135.1 of Sylvilagus floridanus. Classification (NCBI taxonomy): domain Eukaryota; kingdom Metazoa; phylum Chordata; class Mammalia; order Lagomorpha; family Leporidae; genus Sylvilagus; species Sylvilagus floridanus. The sequence continues at coordinate 51,961,726 of OX463245.1, forward strand.
TAGGCCTCAGGTGCCCATCTGGTAAAGGCACATGGGAATTACAAGACCATGATGAGAACTGAGACATCAGTCAGTCAGCAAAATACTTAATATATAAATTTCAAACATACAGGACTTTATTGATGGACATATGAACTAAAAGACATTTATTTTCCTATATTATACAACTGTGAATATTTTTAAACGTGTGGTCATGTGGCCCAGTCTATTTTCACTCTAATTAGCTGTATACAACTTTAAGATGTGCCTATTCTGCCACATTCTATGAAATACAAAAAATTATCTTTTTAGCAAATATTTACCACTTTGAATGCAGGACAATGGGTCCTCAGCACTACTATACAGTGCACATTTTGAATCCAAAAAATTAAGGTTATTTTCATGTTTATTCAGCATTTGTTTGCTCTTCTGAGAATTGGCTTTGATGTTCTTCATCTGTTTGGGTTTTTTTTTTTAAGATTTCATTTATTTATTTGAGAGAGAGAGTTACAGACAGTGAGAGGGAGAGACAGAGAGAGAGGTCTTCCATCCGATGGTTCACTCCCCAAATGGCTGCAGTGGCCAGAGCTGTGCTCATCCGAAGCCAGGAGCCAGGAGCTTCTTCCAGGTCTCCCACACCGGTGCAGGGGCCCAAGGACCTGGGCCATCCTCCAATGCACTCCCGGACCACAGGAGAGAGCTGGATTAAAAGAGGAGCATCCAGGACTAGAACTGGCACCTACATGGGATGCCAGTGCAGCAGGCGGAGGATTAACCCACTGCACCATGGTGCCAGCCCCTTCACCTGTTTTTTAATTTGGGTTTTTACTGATTTGGTTGGTTTAAATTGGTTTAAGAAGACCTTTACTGTTATGCTTCAAATAGTTTTTCTCGGTTTGAGAGGAAGAGTTATAAAGAGAAGGAAAGGCAAAAAGATATTCAATCCTATGGTTTATTCCTCAAATGATTCCAATGGCTGGAGCTGAGCCATTCCAAAGCCAGGAGCCAGGAGTTTGTTCCAGGTCTCCCACATGGATGCAGGGGCCCAAGCAATTGGGCCATCTTTCACTGCTTTCCCAGGCCATAAGCAGAAAGCTGGATCTGAAGAGGAGCAGCCGGGACACAAACCAACACCCATATGAGGATTAGCGTACTATGGCACAGCGCTGGCCCTGGCATACTTTTTTTTTTTCTTTTTAAGACTTATTTATTTGTTTGGAAAGAGTTACAGAGGGAGATGGAGAGAGAGAGAGAGAGGTCTTCCATCCGCTGGTTCAGTCCTCAAGAAGCCAGAAACCAGGAGCTTCATCTGGGTCTCCCAGGTAGGTGGCAGGAGCCCAGACACTTGGGCCATTCTCTGCTGCTTTTCCAAGCAATTAGCAAATAGGTGGATCGGAAGTGGAGTAGAAGGGACTCAAACTGGTGCCCACATGGGATTTACAAACTATACCACAGCACCAGCCCTTGGGTATACTTTTAATACTGGTGTTGATTGGAACAGAATTTTTACTTTTTAACTTTTACACAGAAATTTAAAACATTTTGTATTTGAGAAGCAGAGAGGCTGACACATACACAAACACACACACACACACACACACACACACACACACGGTCACATAGAGACTTCCCATTCACTGGTTCACTCCCCAAACACCAGGAAACCAGGAACTCAATCCTGTCTCCCATGGGAGTGGCAGGGACCCAACCACTTGAGCCACCACCTGCTATCTCCCAGGATATGCATCAGCAGAAAGCTGGATTGGAAGCAGTCAGGATTTGAACCCAGGAATTCTGACATGAGGCACCAAACATCTTAACTGCTGTGCCAAATACCCAATACTTACCCTAACATCAGTTAATATTAAATTTTCTGGGGCCAGCATTGTAGAACAGTAAGTTAAACAGCCACCTGTGATGCTGGCATCCCATTATGGGTGTCAGTTCGAGTACTGGTTGCTCCACTTCCAATACAGCTCCCCGCTAATGTGCCTGAGGAAAGCAGTGGACGATGGCCCCAGTCTTTGGGACCCTGCACCCATATGAGACTGAGATGAAGCTCCTGGCTCCAATCTGGACCAACCCTGGCTGTTGTGGCCACTGGGGCAGTGAACCAACAGATGGAAATCAACCTCTCTCTCTAACTCTGCCTTTCAAATAAATAAAATAAATCTTTAAAAAGATTTTTTTCTTAGTTTTATTTCATTGCTCCTTTTTGCTATATTTTCAAGGTGTTAACTTCTGTTTTTATTTTTATAGTTTCTGCCCGTTCTTTCTCTGTTGGTTTGTGATATTTTCTACAGTCCAAGTTCTTTGATGTACTAGTTATATTGCAGGACTACTAACTTTGACTCAAAGATATGCCATTTCTTTACAAAACAATATTCTCATCCCCAAATGTGGTATTTTCACTAATCTGTGCTAAGAATTTAAGTCAATAAAGTTAGAGTTTTCATCTACTCAACAAATATTTACATTCTATCTTACATATTTCTTGCTAAAGCTATTTTTATAGCTATTGAAAATAGAATTTCCTTTCTGGGGCTGGTGCCGTGGCTCACTTGGTTAATCCTCCGCCTGTGGCGCCAACATCCCATATGGACTCTGGGTTCTAGTCCTCTTCCAGGCCAGCTCTCTGCTGTGGCACGGGAGTGCAGTGGAGGATGGCCCAAGTGCTTGAGCCCCTGCGCCCGCATGGGAGACCTGGAAGAAGCACCTGGCTCCTGGCTTCGGCACAGAGCACTGGCCGTAGCAGCCATTTGGGGAGTGAACCAACGGAAGAAAGACCTTTCTCTCTGTCTCTCACTGTCTAACTCTGCCTGTCAAAAAAAAAAAAACAAAAAGAATTTCCTTTCTAAAACACAACCCCACATAGGTGTTTTCCATTTACAGAGAACTCTTATGTTTTATATAAAGCATTTACTAAATTCCTATACCAACTAGGTCTTTTAGTTAAATAAGGAGAATTTTGTGTCATCTTTTCCCATTGTTTTACTCATTAAATTGGACAAAACTTCTAGAACAGGGATAGCCAAAACTTTTGGGGGCTTTTTGTAAATTTATTTGTTTACTTATTTGAAAGGCAGTGAGAGTCAGAGTGAGTGGAAGTTGAGAGTGTGAGAGAGAGATGTACATTAATCTTCCATCTACTTGTTCACTGCCTAAATGCCCATAACAGTCAGGGCTGGGCCAGGTCAAAGCCAGGAGCCAAGAACTCCATTAAAGTCCCCCACACGGGTGTCAGAAAGGGGCTGGGTCATCAGCTGCTGCCTCCTGGCCGCATTAGCAGGAAGCTGGATTGCAAGAGGAATAACTGGGATTCAAACTGGCACAAATCAATGCCCACCCAGCAAACAGGTTATGTAGAGCCAACACCAGCCATCGGAAGTCACAGTAAAACACATCATGTTGAAAGAGAGTCTAAGTCCATCTTGTTTACTTCTGTATCACAGATAAAAATTCTTGGAAGGTTTCAGAAGAGTAGCTGAGGCCCAATGACATGAAGGTCTTAAAGTTTTCTGTTCTTTTTTGTTTGTTTTTTCCCATTTTTCTCTATCTGTCACATTCTGTTTCATTAGGTTTCTACAGGCTTGGCTCATTTTCTCTCTGAAAATAAAGGATTAAAGAATTTACCTCTTGGAGTAGGTGTTGGGACACCTGCATCCCACACTGGAGCGCCTGGGCTGGAGTTATGCTCCAATCCCAATTCCAGCTCCCTGTTACCTATGCACCCTGGGATGCAGGAGGTGACGGCCCAGACTCCATGTGAGAGATCTGGATTTAGTTCCTGGCTCCCAGCTTCAACTCTGGCTCAGAATCAGACAGGTGTTGGGGAGCGAAGCAGCAGTTAGCAAACTGATAGCTCTTTTTTTGTTTGTTTGTTTGTTTTTGACAGGCAGAGTGGACAGTGAGAGAGAGAGAGACAGAGAGAAAGGTCTTCCTTTTCCATTGGCTCACCCTCCAATGGCTGTCGTGGCCAGTGCACCGCGCTGATCCCAAGGCAGGAGCCAGGTGCTTCCTCCTGGTCTCCCATGCGGGTGCAGGGCCCAAGCACTTGGGCCATCCTCCACTGCACTCCCTGGCCACAGCAGAGAGCTGGCCTTGAAGAGGGGCAACCGGGACAGAATCCGGCACCCCAACCAGAACTAGAACCCGGGGTGCTGGCACCGCAAGGCGGAGGATTAGCCTAGTGAGGCGCAGCGCTGGCCAAGACTGATAGCTCTTTCTCTGTCTCTGTCTCTCTCTGCCTTTCAAATTAAACATTAAAAACATTTTTAGGGGCTGGCACGGTGGCACAGCGGGTTAACACCCTTGCCTGAAGTGCCCATATGGGCGCCCATTCTAGTCCCAGCTGCTCTTCCGACCCAGCTCTCTGCTATGGCCTGGGGTAGCAGTGGAAGATGGCCCACATTCTTGGGACCCTGCACCAGCATGGGAGCCCTGGAAGAAGCTCCTAGCTCCTGGCTCCTGGCTTCAGATCAGCGCAGCTCCGGCTGTTGCGGCCATCTGGGGAATGAACCTCTTTCTCTGTCTCTACCTCTCTGTGTAACTCTGTCTTTCAAACAACTAAAATAAATCTTTAAAAAAATTTTTTTTTAAAGAAGTTAACTGTATCCTACAGCCACACTGTCTAAATTTTTATAATATTGTTCATAATCTTTTGTAACACAAACACATCTCATTCTTAATGGTACTTCTAACTTTCTAACCCAATAATATATTTATGTTTCAAGTATGAGGCTTTACTTCCATGTTTATTATTAAATCACAAGAATTACTCTGCTGTGATCAGCTACATTGTTATGTATAATTCTAACTTTAGGAATGTTACTGTTTTGTGGTTACTTGCTGACTTTCTATTACTCTTCTCTGGACAGGGGATTGCTTCATTAATGAGTATTTCCTTATCATAATGTGGATGAGACCGTCTCTAATAAAATCACAGTCTGACAAGGCTCCTTACCTTCCCAACAGTTATGTGAAACTCCCGTTTCCTCTGGCTGGACCCTCCAACTTTCAGCTGCCCATAAGCTCTCCCCTAGTAATGTCCCCACACTCCTGCGATGGTCCACTGGCAGACTGGAGATGTTCCCTTATAATGCAAGTAGATTTGGACTCCCTTGCCTCCAAGTCTGATGAACACACTATATTCTACCTTCCAGTGGCTCTCATTCTACTTGTTCCTACCACAGTTTACTTTTCAATAAACCAATTAATCACAAAACATACTAACAGGGCAGAGGGAGAGACCCAGTACATTAGATTCCTAGGATATCCAAACAGATCAATCAGAAAACAAGTATTCCAGGTCCTCCAGCCCCTAACAAAAAATGTTATTCTGCAAACCAGTGTTTCTTGGTTCAGACTGAAATCCTCTCAAAACCAGTCACATATAAATATAAAAGAAAGCAAATAGGTGTTTTTCCCTCTGCATTGCTATTACAGCTTAATTTCCAACTTCAATTTGATATTTTTAATTTCAATATCAATAGATACCAGGAAACCAATTATAAGAAAAATAAGTTATACCCCACATTTAGAATGTACTGAGGTTTGAAAGAATTTAGCAGGAAAATGTTGACTTTGAACTTTTAAACTTGGTTCTTTTTATTCAGCGAAAAACAAAGTTATATTGGTTTATTTTTAAAAATCAACAATAGTCAGCACTGTGGTTAAATTCTAAACACCTGCAATAACACACAAAAATTGCTGAACCTGCACACTTATGCCCATCAACCCCTGCAGAAATATCAAATTGTCCACGGTCTGGTATTAGGAGCAAGTCCACAACATCCCTCTAATCATGACAGTTTTCCAGGCAAGGTTGGAATTCATAAACAAGATCATCACTGGGCCACAGGACCAGGATCAAAGATCTTTAAAGTAAGTAGCACAGGAGCCAGTGCTGTGGCGCAGCTGCCTGCAGTGCCAGCATCCCATAAGGGTGCCGGCTCAGGCCCAGCTGCTCCACTTCTAATACAGCTCTCTGCTATGACCTGGGAAAGCAGTAGAAGACGGCCCAAGTCCTTGGGACCCTGCAGCCATGTGGGAGACCCAGAAGAAGCTCCTGGCTCCTGGCTTCAGACAGGCCCAGCTCCAGCCGTTGCGGCTAACGGGGAAGTGAACCAGAGGATGGAAGACCTCTCTCTCTCTCTGTTTCTCTTTCTGTGTAACTCTTTCAAATAAATAAACAAATCTTTATTTACAAAAATTAAAAAAGAAAATAAGTAGCATAAAATAATGCCTACTTTCTCATATAAGATTTAACCATGGGGGGAAACTGAGTGAAGAGTACATGGGGCATCTCTGTATCATCTTTGTAATTTCTATAAATCTATATTTCAAAATAAAGATTTTTTAAAGGAATACAAATAAAGAACTACTGATACAAATAAAAATATGAATGAATCTCAAAAACTTTATCCTTTGAAGTGAAAAAAGCCAGACAGAAAAGCCATATATTATATAATTCCATTTGTAAGAAATTTCTGGAAAATGACATAATCAAATACGAGAATGCAATAATCACTAGGTGTAAGGGTAAAAGGCAGGAGTAGAAATTCACCATAAATAAGCACAAAGAAATGTTCAGGTGACTGAAATGTCCTAAAATTGAATTGTGGTCATAGATGCACAGACAAAAAAAAAAATTTAGCAAAACTGTATACTTGGGGCTGGCACTGTGGTGTAGCGGATAAAGCTGCTGCCTACAATGTCAGCATCCCAAATGGGTGCCAGTTTGAGTCCTGAGTGCTCCATTTCTGATCCAGCTCTCTGCCATGGCCTGGGAAAGGAGCAGAAGATGGCCCAAGTTCTTGGACCCCTGCACCTGTGTGGGAGACCGGAAGAAACTCCCAGCTCCTGGTTTCAGATCAGCCCAGCTCCGGCCAATGTGGCCATCTGGGGAGTGAACCAGCGGATGGAAGACCTCTCTTTCTCTCTGCCTCTGCCTTTCTGTAACTCTCCGCCTTTCAAATACAATTAAATCTTTTTTAAAAAAATGTTTACTTAATATTGGTGAATTCTATGGTTCAGAAATTGAACAACTGAAAAAGAGGTTAATGGTAGAATGCAGGTGGTGGCTATATATGTTAATGTAAAATTTTTTTTTTTTTATTTTTTAACAGGCAGAGTGGACAGTGAGAGAGAGAGACAGAGAGAAAGGTCTTCCTTTGCCGTTGGTTCACCCTCCAATGGCTGCCGCGGCCGGCGCGCTGCGGCCGGCACACCGCGCTCATCCGATGGCAGGAGCCAGGTGCTAGGTGCTTTTTCCTGGTCTCCCATGGGGTGCAGGGCCCAAGCACTTGGGCCATCCTCCACTGCACTCCCGGGCCACAGCAGAGGGCTGGCCTGGAAGAGGGGCAACCGGGACAGAATCCGGTGCCCCGACCGGGACTAGAACCCGGTGTGCCGGCGCCGCAAGGTGGAGGATTAGCCTGTTGAGCCACGGCGCCGGCCGTTAATGTAAAATTTTAAACACCATTGTATGTTTGAAAATTATAATAACGAAATGTTGAAGAAATTTTAAGTTCTCACAAACAAAAGAATTAGAAATCAAAAGAAGGGGTTGGCACCAAGGCACAACAGCTTAAAGCCCCAGCCTGCAGCAATGGCATCCCATATGGGCACTGGTTCAAATCCTGGCTGCTCCACCTCCAATCCAGCTCCTTGCTAAGGTGCCTGGGAAAGGATGGAGGATGGCCCAAGAGCCTGGGCCCCTGCAACCATGCAGGAGACCCGAAGAAGCTCCTGGTTCCTGGCTTTGGATCAGCTCAGCTTTAGCCATTTACGGAGTGAACAAGTGGATGGAAGACCTCTCTCTTTCTCTGTCTCTACCTCTCTCTTTGTAACTCTTTCAAATAAATAAAATACATTTAAAAAAAAAATTAAATGGGCACCAGGTTCCGGTCTCAGTTGTTCCTCTTCCAGTCCAGCTCTCTGCTGTGGCCCAGGATGGCAGTGGAGGATGGCCCAAGTGCTTGGGCCCCTACACCTGCATGGGACACCAGGAGGAAGCACCTGGCTCCTGGCTTCGGATCGGCGTGGTTCTGGCCGTAGTGGCCATTTGGAGGGTAAATCAACGGAAGGAAGACCTTTCTCTCTGTCTCTCTCTCTCTCTCTCTCTCTCTCTCTCTCTCACTGTCTAACTCTATCTGTCAAATAAATAAATAATCAAAAGAATATCTCCCTTGACAGCTCACAGTTCAAGATTTTATAAAAAGGTAAGTCAACAGCATGCATTCAGTTGAGTAATCCCATAGCCCACATACACCACACTGAAGCCCCTGTTGCCAGACCCCCATCAAAGCTGTCTCTTTCCACAATGATACAGACACCCACGAGCTGCCACCAGGGAGGGTGGCTGGTTATTTTAACCACAGGAATGGAAACCCTCATACTAACATCTTACAGATTTTGATTACTATATAAAAGAAAACTCAAGTTTCAGCTATCTGTATATTATGATGCTAGCAATATCAAAATACCCAAGAAAGAGAAACCTCACTTAGGGTTTCTAGTAAAAAATTACAAATTTTCCACACACACACACACAAAAATTTCTTTAAGGAAAAAACTTTGAATGTGCTTACATACATATTATTAACATCATCTTCCACAAACCTTTAATTAGACTCAAATCCACCAATACCCAAATATCTTATTAGACAATCAGCAAAAATGTTAAACTTAAGCAGAAAAACAGATAATGTGGAACTGAAACTGAAACTTAAATCCTTAAAATACATTCATGGATAACATCTTTTATATTTATACAACTTTCTAAGATTCTAATTGTTTCACTATAATAAATTCATGCATATCCTCATTTAAGAGTAATAGTTTCACTAAGCCTTTTTTAAAAATGGAAAACACTGTTTTCCCAAATATCTATTTATTTATTTGAAAGGCAGAGTGACAGAGAGGGAGAAACACAGAGAGAGATATTCCATCCACTAGTTCCTTCCTCAAATGTCCCCATTAGCCAGGGTTGTGCCAAGCTCATCAGGAATCAAGAACTTTAACCTGGTCTCCCACATGGGCACAGGGACCCAAGTACTGGGCCATCTTCCACAGCCTTCCCAGGTGCATTAGCAGGAAGCTGGATCAGAAGTGGAATAGCCAGGACTCAAATCAGTACTCCAATAGAGGATGCAGGTGTGCCAACTGATGCTACAAGGCCCACCCCATTTGAAAATACTATTAAGCCATTGCAGTATCCAAAGAGAAACACATATTGTCATATAAAAAAAATTTTAATCCTTCTTTATAATGCCAAATTTTATACCAAAGTGTACTACTCTTCACCAACTTTCAAAGGCAGTATGTATATTCGGATATATTTATAAGAAGTCAGGAATGTGTAAGTAAAAATAAGTCCAAATTATTAGAATTTAATAATTTGTTACTTTTCTAATTGCTGACTTTACTTAATAAAAGGAGATTTATACAGTTACCCTGAATCCCACTATACCTGGCAGGAGGATTTGAAGGTTAAGATGCCAGGAAAGACACTTGCAATCCCATAACAAAGAACCTGGGGTTAACATCCAGCTTCCTGCTAATGGACACCCTGGAAAGCATCAGTGATGACGCAAGTGACTGGGTTCCTGTCACCCATGTGAAAGACCTGGACTGAGTTCCTAGCTCTTTGCTTTGCCCCAGTTAGGGGCAGTTTGGAGCATCTGGGAAGTAAATAAGTGAATGAGAACTCTTTCTCTCTCTCTGCCTCTCAAATAAATAAATAATGGATGAATGAGGGTAGCCAGCAGAGACTTATAGACATTTGTCCTTTTAAACTTAAATTCTATGAGTAGGGGGAAGGAAGGGAAAGTAAGTCTTACTTACTACAGACTCTTAAGTCTTACAACGATTATATTTGAGTAGGTGTTCTACAACTGCTAACACATGAAAAATAAGTTGCAAACTAGTCCACAGACACCACGATTAAATAATCACCAAAGAAATAAGCCAAGACGTCACCTTTGTACTGGCCACGCCAATTTCAGGACCAGCATTGATGTGAACTCCACAGTCTGTCTCCCTTGAAATAGAACTGCCGACTGTATTTGTGATTCCCACGGTTAAAGCGCCTCTCTCCTTACAGTACCGAAGACCCATCAGGGTATCTGCCGTCTCACCTGTGCAAAAAAGGACCACAAATGTAATACATAGAAGAGCACTTTCCAAGTAAGCCATTTCTTAAATGCAAAAACAAACTGACCGCACTGTATTTTTATTTAATTAATTAATTACTTTTCATTTTATATGAAAGACAGAGATCTACCATCTACTGGCTTACATGCTAAATGCCCTCAATAATCAGGCCCAGGGCTAGGATGAAGCCAGAAGCCTGGAACTCAACCTGGATCTCCCATGCAGATGGATAGGACACAGCTACTTGGGCCATTTCCTCCTGCCTACCAGGGTAAGCATTAGTAGGAAGCTGAATGGGAGTGGAGGAGCCATGACACAAACCAGACACTCCAATATGGGATGTGTGTCCCAAGTGACATCTTAACTGCTGTACCAAATGCCTGCCCCAAATTGCCACATTTTCAATAGTATCACTTTTTATATATAAAGCATAAAACATGCATTTAAAATTGGCTTTTTAGGATCTCTTCTCATACTCTACCTTTGAAAATTCAGTTCTTTTCTACTAATTCATAAAGAACTAAGTAATATTAAAGTAAATGTCATGTCATTTGCAATACCAGTTTATCTTTAAACATCAGTTTTTGCCATGATACTCTAGAATAACTACAAACAATGACTTTCCTTCCCTTCCAGTCTTTAAAATTTATATGCCTCTGGGCAGATGCTTGGGCTAGCAGTTAAGACACTACTTGGGGGCCGGTGTTGTAGTGGAACAGGTTAATGCCCTGGCCTGCGGCGCCGGCATCCCATATGTGCACTGGTTCTAGTCCCAGCTGCTCCTCTTCCAGTCCAGCTCTCTGCTATGGCCTGGGAAAGCAGCAGCAGACGGCCCAAGTCCTTGGGCCTCTCACCCGTGTGGGAGACCCAGAAGCAGCTCCTGGCTCCTGGCTTCAGATCGGCGCAGCTCCGGCCATTGTGGCCATGTGGGGGGTGAACCAGCAGATGGAAGACACCTCTCTTGCTCTCTTTCTCTCTGCCTCTGCCTCTCTGCAACTCTGCCTTTCAAATAAATAAATAAGTCTTTAAAAATTTTTTTTAAAAATTAACACACCTGACTGACTAATGAAAAAGCAAACATCATCTCGAAAGACCGGCGTGTTTCTATCCAAGAAGTCACTGGCCAGTTCCACCATCACAGGCAACTCTGTCAGCTCCTCCAGAACTTGACGTGTCTGCAGAGAAAAGATGACTTGGTCACACAACTTTCCTTGAAATGCTCTTCTCCACCAGCCCTCTTTGGACTTAACATATGGTTTTCACTGTCTCTGATCATGAGTAATGTCAGAAAATACAACGTAGATTAAAGCACAAAAAATAAAATAAGCAAAATCTCCACACTCAAGACAGAAGCAGTTAACACTTTAATGCTGTTTAGACAACAATCAATGCATACATTCTTACATGCAAACACATCCACACATGTAAAACAAGTTGAAAAAGACACTGTGTCAGCTTGTTTGTTATCTCTAACATCTCAATTCCAAACTTTACAATGAAAATTCATTTGATACCAGAGTCACTGAGGGATTTAATTGAGCTGATAGGTGAAGAAATATTCAGTGAAAATTTAAATACTTTAAAAATGTACCATATTCATAAAAACTACCATTTTCTAAAACAAGTCAATGCACTTCAGAAACTCTGTTTAAGAGGACATACAGGGGCTGGTACTGTGGTGTAGCGGGTAAAGCCGCCGTCCTGCAGTGCCAGCATCTCCTATGAGTGCCAGTTCGAGTCCTGGCTGCTCCATTTCCAGTCCAGCTCTCTGCTATGGCCTGGGAAAGCAGTGGAAGATGGCCCAAATCCTTGGGCCCCTGCACCCATGTGGGAGACCTGGAGGAAGCTCCTGGCTTCGGATCAGATGTGCAGCTCCAGCCGTTGGGGCCAATTGGGGAGTGAACCAACGGATGGAAGACCTCTCTTTCTCTCTCTCTCTCTTTCTCTGCCTTTCCTCCTCTCTCTGTGTAACTCTAACTTTCAAATAAATAAATAAATCTTTAAAAAATAAAAGAGGGCATACAGATTTCAAATTCTGTAGCGCAGGGAGGAGGGACTGAGGTAGAGGGGAGTGTGCTTCCCTTCAGAGTGCTCTGAATATTCACTTCTCTAAGTTTCTACCTAAATTTTTTTCTTTTAATTCTAAGCATCAGAAATTTTAAAACAGCACAAAAATACACTGAGGGAGCAGAACCTTCAGGCCCCGTAGACGTATACAGCTGGCGCTGCTCCCAGCGCGGGCGGCAGCCTCTCCTGACGGCCTTCTGCCAGCCTCTCCAGCAGGCAGCCCCACCCATCTCCGCCCACTCTGCTCTCCTCCTTCACAGCCCTGTAACTGCTGCCTGCACACAAATGTAAACAGAGCTGTTTTATTCTAGATATCAGTAATTGGTCTGGCACTTTTTAAACAACTATATATACCTACATGTACAGAAAGTCTTTTTTAATAGAATCCTATTTTTAATTATCTTTTTCCATTGATGCATTTTATCTACTAATCATACATAAGTTATTGACATTTAAATATTAAATGCTCTCCCTTAAACAAATGTAAATAACCACACACACACACACACACACACACACACACACACGTACAGTTTATAATATAACTTTTACACCGGAATTACACTCTTCAAAATAAAGAAAGATACAAATCTGGCAACTTACCAGACATCTTAAAATAATACACTCTGAAACAGCAATCTCAAGATAACCTATGATATTGAAGAGTTTGTTCTTTCAGAGGAAACTACTTATAAACACACAAAATGGCATATTTTCATTGTAACAGAAAGCAATACTATAAATTCTATTGCAGGCTGCTGTAAAACTCAGAAACAAACTTTTGAGAAGCATGCCAGACTTAGAATGACGTGAGTGCAGTCAGTTATTACTCAGGATACAGAGGACATACTAGAAAGTGTCATACAAGTCTGTCATTCACACTTGACTCCATCAAAAAACAAACATGTAGGACAGAATTATTGAATTAAATGGCACCATTTTGCATGACAAATGGCAGAGGGGATTTCTGATCCTTTTTAACTACAGTAGTCTTCTCATCCACGAAATACAAAACAAGCTTTTATTATCTCATATTCAGACATGATATAAGAATTAGATAATTCTAACATATCATATAATTCCTGCCCCAAAATTCAGGCCTAGCATTAGATGAAGCAAAAAATGAATTTTTAAATTTCTGAATAGAGGGCTCATTCAGCAACAGATGTATGCCACCACTGAATGAGCTCATCCTTTCCTTAATTTGCACTAAAGTCTTCAGCTCATTCTGCTTCCCATGCTCTCAACAATAACCTCCTTAGACCTCTCCCTTCAATATTGTACAGACTTTCCTTTTAGGACCATGTCATTTGGGGGCAGGGGTGGCCTCAGAGAAGAGCAAAGCTTGTTGGGATAAAAGGGCGGGTATCTACACAGTTCCACCACTCACCAGCTCAACTACTGGCTCCTGCAAGGGCATGATAATAAATATTTATGCCCCAGCAAATAAAAAATTACTATGTCTGAACTTGGGGAATCAATTCTAGCAGCAGAAACTGAATGAAAAGGTCTTCTGTCAACAGCACAGAAACTGGCTCTTTATAAGGAGACTACATGTAGATCTGATTCATTGGACTACAGATGATCATATTCCAGTGCTTCTGCGCTGACAATCAATACACATCTTTGATACAGAATTTCAGCCACTAAAATAACAATTTAAAAACAAAGCCTGACAAAAAGCAGGCTTCTTTGCTTTGCCGAAATACACCCATGACTAAGATCCTGTTGAGGATCACACGTTAGTGACCATCAGTCTGGGGCAAGTGAACAACACCGAGCAAAACGCGACGACTGCTCTCACACAAGCAGGCATGCTCTGCAGGCCGCGAGTCTGAGATGAAGATGCCAAGGCTCTCCCTTCTACTCCCTTCTAGAGCTCCCGTGAAGTCAGCTGCACTGGTCCTTCTGCATATCTAAAGACTTCACAGCAGACCTTCCACTGTTGATCACTCTAAGCCGCTCTTTGCATTTCTCCCCCTCCCTTCCTGATTTCTGTCTTTGCAAACATGAAAAGGTAACTCAACAAACAACATTACCCGGCATGTTTCTAGAGGTACTATCAGTATCAGTCTGCAGACATCTCCTAAGCCAACACAACATAATTAAACTTCCAGGAAGCCACTTACCGCTACTCCCGCATGGTAACTCGTTCCACAGGCAATAAGGATCAGACGCCGACACCTCTGGATCTCCTTAATGTGATCCTTCAAACCACCCAGATTCACTAAAATAGAAGTTTGTGTATATAAATAGTTAGGAAAGAACCATATGAAATAGGCAATCGCTTTCCATGAGTTCCACTGTCAATACAAGAAATTACACTGCCATTTTAAAGACTTCAGATTCCTTTTAGGAAACATAGTTCCCCACAGTTTTGAACAGATCACAACTTAACAGCCTCCCCCACCAAAACATGCAATTAAGCTTTCTCGCCACCACACAATCACCCACAGTTACTGTATGTTTGAAATTCCACCTTGTTCAGTGATTTTTCCATCCTTCTCTTTGGATTAAAGGTTATCTTAAAGGCAAAACAAACAAAAAATAAACAGATGTGGAAGGCTGGAGTGGGGAGCAGTGGACACCAAGGGGCAAGGAAATGGCTGGCAAGATGCAAGTGCTCCACAGCTCACCTGGGAGAGGGCACCACCTCGTGAACACTCACCTTGTGGTTATCCGGGTCCAGCACTGAGTGGCTAACAGGGTTCCAGACTCACTCAGCTCAGGGCCTGGCTGAGCAGAAGGTCAAGTCTAGCCTCAGGGATGTTCTCCTCCACCTCTCTCACCTCATCCTATCTACTCTGCCCCTGCTCCCTTCATCTCCCTACCCCTTTTTCTACCCTAGTTAATTAAACTATTAAGCCATGGTAGATGTTCGATTTTTTATCTTCTCAATAATTTTATATTCTCCATTTTAAATTTAAATAGTAAGAAAGGTCATATTTCTTTATTTTAAAAACAATAGCAAAGTGGATAACAAAATAAAACAATAACAAGTGTACTGGCTTCCCAAGTTACTTCAAATCCAACCCAAAATCTTTATTATGACCTTCAAGTCCCTCATGACCTGTCTCTTGCTTAATTCTGACCTAATCTCCTATATAGCCCCTCTACCAGGCCACGCCAGTCAGACTGGCCTTCTGCTGTTCCTACACTAGATAGACCAAGCCTGATCTGCATCTCTGCCAACTTTCCACAGAGCTTGGCCCACACTGCAGGGGTTAGGAACAAAGGAAAAAACAGTAAGAGGTTGGGTCAGGGTCATACAAAGGGAAACCATTCTGAAAATGACTCAGGATAAAAGCAGACTTAGAGGGGTTGGTGCTGTAGCACAGCGGGTTAAGCCACTGCCTGCAGCTCCGGTGTCTCAAATGGTTCAAGTCCCAGCTACTCCACTTCTAATGTTCCTGGGAAAGCAGCAAAGGATGGCTTAAGTATTTGGGCCCCTGCAGCCACATGGGAGACCTGGATGAAGACCCTGAGTCCCAGCTTCTGCCTGGCCTAGTCCAGGCTGTTGCACCCATTTGGGGAATGAACAAGGCATGGAAGAATGATCTCTCTATATATCTCTTCTCTCTCTATCTCTGCAACTCTTTCAAATAAATACATCTTTAAGTTAAAAAAAAAAAAAAGGCTTAGAAGAAGAGAACCCTGTATTGCAGATGATGGAATGAAAGGGATGCAAAATAGTGAGATTAACTAGCCACAGGTTCCCCTAAAATCAGTCCTAGCAAATTCCCTATTGGGCAAGAGGGTTTGGGACAGTTTTGGAAGGAGAGGCCCAAGGTTTGAATTGATGAGCATTGCAGAGAATTCTCATTTTGATAAGTTCGGTTCTAACCACTAGAGAAGGCAAGAATGCCTAATATGATGGGGGAAGGGATGGAGAGAACTCAGGCACAGCACTGAACACATGGAGGTTGGTCCAGCTCCACAAACGACTACCAGTGTGACCTCAACTCATTCAAATCAACAAGAGCTTTGACTGCCTCACCTTAACAACAAAGAAGACAATGGTTATCCTGTTTGTATATACAACTTTTACACACATAATATAGATAAAAGTGTTTTTTAAAACCATGAGTTTTTTAAGGTTTATCTCATCCTCTCCCCCCTCTTACAAAACCTGACCTCAGGGCTGGTGCTGTGGCATGGTAGGTTGAGCCTCTACCTGGCGCACCAGCATCCCATTTGGGTACCAGTTCATGTCCCTACTGCTCCTCTTCCAATCCAGCTCCCTGCTAATGGTCCTGGAAAGCAGTGGAGAATGGTCCAAGTCTTTCAGCCCCTGCACTCATGTGGGAGACCTGGAAGAAACTCCTGGCTCCTGACTTCAGATCGGCACAGTTGTGGCCTTTGCAGCCACTGTGACCATTTGGTGAGTGAATCACCGGATGGAAGATCTCTCTCTGTAACTCTGACTCTCAAATAAAAAAATAAATAAATCTTAAAAAAAAAACCAACTCAACCTTATTTTCATAAGTAACATAAATGATCTTTACTGCTTACACTGTTCCTGTTGCCCTCCTGGTCCTCACCTCTCTCCTCTACCCCCACTGCTGTACCCCAAGCAAGACAACATCTGGACAACTGCATCTCAGTCTCTAACTCCTCCTGGCATACTGGAGACTGGGGCCCAATTCACCACCATAAAGCACAGCTACAATCATCACTGGCTCCTAGGGCTTCCATAATCTCACAGTTTCTGTAAGAGGAGGCACCCCAACCCCAGGTCAGAATGCAGTCAAGGGCACCCACAGCAGTTTCTCTCACCTTCTTTACCAACATATCCCTTTCATTTCTCTTTAAGTACTAGACAGAATAGCAGACAGATTAGACAGCATAATACTCCATATAGAGCTTTCTAATGGTGTTTCTACCACCTCCCCTTATTTAATGCTCTTCTACCCAAATAAGATGCTCCCATCTGTTCTTCACCAACTGAAATCTTCCAGACCCTTCCAAACCCATACCTACTTACTTCCCCAAGTCTTCCCTGAACCCAAAACCCTTCCCTACAGATTCATTCTCTAAAGTGGACAGGAAACTGTAAGCACTTTTTTTTTCCTTTTTTTTTAATGATTTTTTTTTTATTTTATTTATTTGACAGGTAGAGTTACAGACAGTGAGAGAGAGAGAAAGGTCTTCCTTACGTTGGTTAACTTCCCAAATGGCCGCAACGGCTGGAGCTGGGCCAATCAGAAGCCAGGAGTTTCCTCCCAGTCTCCCATGTGGGTGCAGGGGCCCAAGCACTTGGGCCATCTTCTACTGCTATCTCAGGCCACAGCAGAGAGCTGGACTGGAAGAGGAGCAACCGGGACTAGAACCAGCACCTATATTGGATGCCAGCCCTGCAGGCGGAAGATTAACCTAGTGCACGCCATGGCGCCGGCCCCAACTTTAAGCATTTTAACACTGAAATGTGTTCTAGTGCCATTTATCATATTTTACCTTTCTTTGAACAGTCACTGATCTATTTACCCCCCTCTTCTAGATCATGAGAATCCCCACGGCAAGACTATATCAGATATGACTTTCCTACAGCCCACTCTTGGTTGAGATGGGACTGAGATCAACAGTGTGTGGTCACAAGATGTCCACAAATTCCTGTGACACAAGGTCTAAACAGAATGTCCACAAATACACTCTCACCTCCACCTTAAAAATGCAGAAAGATACAAGTTACCCCACATGGTATCAGCATCCCCTGAAAGACCTCTGGGGAAGTTCACGTCTTTACTTAGCTTATAAACCGAGAGAGAAAACCTAGCCTGGGCAGATGTACACAAGATTCCCAGCAAGCACAGAGGTCTCATTCTTAGAATCCAGTGCCCAAGACAGTCCCTGCCTGGTATACAGCAGGAGACCAATACAGAAAACTTACCATGTTAACTATTTGAAAGCATACAACACAGTGACACTAAGCACACTCGCAGTGCTATACTACTACCACCATTATCCATCTCTAAGATTTTTAAATCATTTCAAACTGAAATTTTATACCCATTAAATGCTACCTTCTCATTTCCCTTTTCCCCAGCCCCGGATAATCACTAATCTACTTAATCTACTTTCTGTATCTATGAATCTGATTGTTCTATAAATTTCATATTAGTGAAATCACAAAATGAAGGCTCTTAAAAGATGGTTGGTGGGGCCAGCACTGTGATGCAGTGGGTTAAAACCCCAGCCTGCAGTGCTGGCATCACATATGGGCACTGGTTCAAGTCCCGGCTGCTCAACTTCCGATTCAGCTCTCTGCTATGACCTTGGAAAGCAGCAGAAGATGGCCCAAGTCCTTGGGTCCCTGCACCTGCATGGGAGACCTGGAAGAAGTTCCTGGCTCCTAGCTCCAGATCAGCTCAGCTCTGGCTGTTGTGGTCATCTGAGGAGTGAACCAGTGGATGGAAGACCTCTCTCTCTCTCTCTGGCTCTACATATGTAACTCCATCTTTCAAATACATAAAATAAATCTAAAAAAAAAAAAAAGAGAGAGAGAGATTTAAAAAAAAAAAAAAAGACGATGGCTGGCCTCCACTGATAGCTGGCAGCCACAGTTGCTCTACAAAGCTATAAAGGATCGGGCAGATAATGGCATTCCCACAGGAGACTTTGAAGTAATAAAATAACTCATACATACTAACCAGTATAGTCATCAAAGTTGACTCTTCCTCTCATTGTGTTCACCACGGATTCCGGCTGCTCAAAAATTTCCTTCTGCATAAATGAACTGAAGTTGCCTAGAGCAATGTAAATTATATTAATGAAACAAAATTTAACAAACCAGAGAATAAGAAATTTGCATATTACAAAAAGTCTACCTCCAAAATAATCCCAGTAGATTAAAGGAAACAAAAGGCACTTTTATTTTATTTGCAGTTATAGTAAAACAGATAAATAAGACAAGCTCAAGTTCTGGAGTCAGATCTAGGTTTGCACTATAATTCTATCCTTTACTATCTATACTGGGGAAATTCCTCAATCTGTGAAATAAAAATAGCAATTACTTCACAGTGTGGACTATGATATGGGTTAATATAGCAATGAACATGATGTTATACAATAACGTTAGCTTTTATTCCAACCACAGTCCCATCAGAAAGAAAGAGAATAAATATCAAAGTCATAAAAATTATAATAGTTGGTAGTAGCAAACATTATGTGAAGTACACTAAGTGTCAAACACTGTTCTACAGGCTTTAATATGCAGCCCTCTTAATCTTCAAAACAACCTTAAAGACAAAGGTTCCATAATTCCCATTTTTATTAGAAAACTAAAGCATACAGATAACGAGAGAGGAATAAGGAACAAAATACAAACTGTTTATCAAATATCTTAAAAATATCATGAAGCATCAGGGCCGGCACTATGGTGCAGGTTTATTCTCCATCTGTGGCGCCGGCATCGATATGGGTGCCATATGGGCACCGGTTCGAGTCCTGGCTGCTCCTGTTCCAATCCAGCTCTCTGCTATGGTCTGGGAAAGCAGTAGAAGATGGCCCAAGTGCTTGGGCCCCTGTACTGAGTGGAATACCCAGAAAACATTCCTGGCTCCAGACTGCCCCAGCTCTGGCCACTTGGTCATTTGGGGAGTGAACCAGCAGATAGAAGAACTCTCTCCCTCCCTCTCTCTCTAACTCTGCCTTTAAATTAAATAAACAGATCTTTAAAAAAAATAATCATCCCTTATCCTGGGGTTGTCCCCTCACTAATCATGTGGAAGTCTGCCCTCAGTACCATAATTAGACTCACTAGCATAGGAAGTAGAATGGCTCCCTTCCTTTAAGTCAGGGGTGGAGGACTTTTTTCTGCCAAGAGCCATTTGGATATTTATAATATCATTTACAGGCCATGCAATTTATCAACTTGAAAACTAGCCTGCTCTATAGATTTATTAAATTTGAGGTCCCACCTTGTGGTTGCCTGGGCAGGGCCATATCTAATGCAGCCTCTGTGGGCTGGACGTTCTCCAGCCCTAAGAAAGGACACTAAGCTGTAACATGACAAAAACGTTCACCCTTCATGATCTGCTGGAGTTCCATCTGCAGGGTTTGCACAGCTCGTCCAGGGTGATCTCCTGCAGTCCGTTTAATTCGATGGATAGAAAGACGGCCATCCACCACTGCTGCGACATCATCATCTTCTAGAAAGATGACGCGGTTGGTATGTTCTATGACAGCACTACAAAATATTCAAGGATATATTACCATAAATAATCAAGGATCACTGATAAAAATTAAGCTATCATTAGAAGACAAGAACCACATTTAAATGCAAACTCCATCATCCTGCAGTATCCTGCAGATGACTTTCTGGTCATCAATGCCAGCCCCTTCAGGGAATGGGGGGAGGTAGTCACTGCAAACAATAAAAGAAAAGATCTCTGTGCAGTGAGCTAAACCAAATCAGGTTAGATCAGAAAGCATAGCCATTCCCTTCTCATTCCATCCATCACCAAATCCTAACATTTCACATACTAAACATTTCTCAAAGCTTCTCTCCAAATCCACCATCACAAACCAGTTCAAGCTGCTGTCAGCTCTTTGGCTGGACTACCACAGAACCTAACATGTCCACCACCTTCTCTCCTACCTCCCTCTATCCATTCTCCATTTCTACCAAAATGGTTATCAAAAGGCAACTCCAATCAAAATTCCTCCCTCACCCAGCATGCCATTTGACAGCTTCCCTTTGGCTCTAAGGAAAATAATCAAATGCCTTATCCTGATTGCTATCTCTGTTCTAATCTTCCTATCCAAACTTCCTATTTTCTATTCCAGCCACACTCACACCCATTCCAAACACTCAGAGGCTAACCACTGAGAACAAATGTTCTTCCCTCCACTTCTTCATAGTTCCTAAACTCCCCTTAAAGACATTTATCCACAAGAAGAAAAATCACCCTGTTGTAAGTGTTCTGTAGCTCTTGTCACAGCTGGAATTCTACACTTATATGATTATTGTTTCTAACTTGTCTCCTTCATCAAAGAAGAGCTCCTTAAAGGCAAGCAGTATTTTTATTTTCTCACACAGTCTCCCGAGTTACCTAATGGCTTTGCTCAGAGTGTTCAATGTGAATCCACGAATGAAAGAAAGATGGGTGCTGTTTTTCTGCAACTCCCAGTTTATTTAAGCATAACTGCCAGCTCTGTAACAAATCTACCTTACGCCAGCAATGACCCATCTGAGCACTGACTACACATCTTACCTCTCCACAGAAATTGAAAATAGAGAAGCTTATTCGCTTGCTGAGAAACAACATTCCCTGAAATCCAAAATGGCATGGTCTTCTCATTTGGATTATTTTCTCTTATTTACTCAAATATTTGTTGGCAATTTGAGTGAATCCATTTTACCCTCATTCCTATTAGCATCTCACTTACAACATGCATCTAAAAATCTGTTGCATTTCCTCTCAAAAATGTCTTAACCTAGTATTATTCTTTTATAAAAGTGTTTATGCTACAATTAATGCTAAATGTAAAACATATAAGTATTCACATTAGAGTATAATTCTAATGTTTTAGCGACAACAATAATGCCCCCCCCTTATCTGCAGAGGTTCTGTTCCGAGACCCCTGGTAGACAGTAACTGGACAGTAAAAATACTATAGACACTACTTTTTTCCTGAACATGCCAGGAAAAAGTTTGATAATTAGCATGGTAAGAGGTCACAACTAGTAATAAAATATAACAATTTAATATAATAAAACATTTATAACAACTTTATTTCCAAATCTTTTTAAAATTTATTTTTAATTGACATATAATAAGCACACATATTTACGAAGTACATTGTGATATTCAAAACATGTACACAATGTGTAATGATCAAATCAGGGTAATTAGTATTTCCATTTTTGAAATATTTGTCATTTCTTTGTGTTTAGAGCCTCCAACCCCTATCTTTTTGTTCTTTATGAAACATAATTCCAAGTTATTGTTATCTCTAGTTGCCCTGCTGTAGTGTAGAACATTAGGACTTTTTCTTCCAACTCACCTGTATTTTGGTATACATTACCTACCCTCTCTCCATCCTCCTATCCTTCTCAGCTTCTACTAAAATGTATGACTTATTCCTAGAACTTTCCATTTACTACTGTCAGACCTTGGCTGACTACAGATAACTGAAACTGCAGAAAGTCACACCATGGATGAGGGAGACTGCTGAACACTATAACACGTAGGATGTTAAAACCTTCTACTCTGCAGTTGAAATCTCTCTCCCTACAAACCTGGTGAGGCTTCTGAAAGAAGAAAAAAAAAAATACTAAGAGCCCTAATGTAAATACACTGTAACTGGAAGGATCTCAAGGAATATATGCTCTTGTGACCTACGTGGTTTAAAGTAAGAGAAAAAGTGGTATTCTAGCTCATCTCCAAAAAGGTCACCTGCACTTGCTTAATTTAGCAAGTTCTATTACACAGCACAACTAGAGTCACACAGATGACTTCTTGGCCCCTATATCATGAAAAGCTTTACAAAACATTCTCTTTGAATCAACTAAGGAAACTTACCTTGCATCAGAAGCAAAGTAATATTCCACTGCTTTTTCTTCAACAGGGAAAAGGCAAGTTGTACTGTCCACACGGGATAGATTGCAGCTCCCCTTCTTGTCTTTGCCTAGAGCATCCAGTTGACATGAATCAGCAAATGCAGAAAATCATGGATACAGAAATATATGTAACTTTTATAAAACCAACAAAAAAATCAGAGCAACACAAAATAATTTCAGCAACTTTAAAATGCCAGGTAAATCACTTTATTTCCATGCAATAAGCCAATAAAAACAGACAGAAAAAGTAGAGTGAAACAGCAACCATCATGAGTGCATGGCAGATAATCGTGCTATATTATTAACTTTTTTTCATTAAAAACTTCTCTATGTAGTATGTATTTGCCAGGTAAAAGTAAACTGTTTTGTGAATATTATTTTTTAACTGAAAGTATATATAGACTAGTCTTTGATTTTTTAATTTTTTTAAAAAAAGGTTTATTTATTTGAAAGGCAGAGTAATAGAGTGAGAAAAAGAAGGAAACAGAGAGAGAAATATTGCTGGTTCATTCCCTGAATGGTCACAACAGCCAAAGCTGAAGCCAGGAGGCAGAAATTCCATCCGAGTCTCCCATGAGGGCAATGGGGCCCTGATACTTGAGTCTTCATCCACTGCCTTCCCAGGTGCCTTAGCGGTAAGCTGGATGGGAAGCACAGTAGCCAGGACTTGAACTGAAAAGCAGTGTCTTAACCACTGCACTACAAAATGCTGGCTCCATACAGACTATCGTAATTTAACTTTATACAAAACTTGATGGACTAACCCATGTAAGTTGGGTGTATCTATACTTATCATCCAAAAAAAATACCTTTAAAATATCAAAATTGTGCAAGGAAAAATAAAATAAAGACTAATGGCAAATTGATCATCTCCTAACAAATGAAGTTGTATTCTTCACTAATTCTGATTTAAAGACAAAGATGCATAATATATTCTATCTGGTATATCATATGTGGCACTAACAGCTAGGAGACAAGGATTACTATAAAACAGGAGTATCTGCTTACTAATTACTGAAAATTAGGTTTTCTTATATTTCTTTTAAGCTAGAATTAAGGTCACTCCTTTTGCAATAATTTTTTTTAAAGATTTATTTATTTATTCAAAAGTCAGAGTTACACAGAGAGAAAAAGAGAGAGAGAGAGAGGTCTTCCATCCGATGGCTCACTCCCCAGTTGGCCACAATGGCTGGTACTGCACCGATCAGGAACAAGGAGCCAGGAGCTTCCTCCGGGTCTCCCATGCGGGTGCAGGGGCCCAAGGACTTGGGCCATCCTCTATTGCCTTCCCAGGCAACAGCAGAGAGCTGGATCGGAAGTGGAGCAGCCGGGACTAGAACTGGTACCCGTAAGGGATGCTGGTGCTTCAGGCCAGGGCGTTAGCTCGCTGCACCGCAATGCCGGTCCCTTTTTTTTTAATTTCAGCATTCAAAATCCTGGTATCTCTAGTTAATAATTATCAAGCCATTGATGAATAATTTTTTCTTTTTGCTCAATCACAACTAAAATCAAGCCTGGAAAGCATACTGAATTTTGTCAAATTAGTCAAATATAGAAAAAAAAAATCGATTAGCTGAAATCTATATAAATGTCCCAGACAAAAAAGCATTTTTCTCTAAGGCCAGAACACAGCAGTTCTTATAGACATAATAGCCAGAAAATATTATAAATCTATTTATAAAAATTCTATACTGTATCTATCCTCTAAAATGCATATGTAAAGTCTTCGTAATAATTATTCTTAAAAATATACATCCAGGCCGGCGCCGTGGCTCAACAGGCTAATCCTCCGCCTTGCGGTGCCGGCACACCGGGTTCTAGTCCCGGTCGCAGCTCCGGATTCTGTCCCGGTTGCCCCTCTTCCAGGCCAGCCCTCTGCTGTGGCCCAAGAGTGCAGTGCTTGGGCCCTGCACCCCATGGGAGACCAGGAAAAGCACCTAGCACCTGGCTCCTGCCATCGGATGAGCGTGGTGCGCCGGCCGCAGCGCGCTGTCTGCGGCAGCCATTGGAGGGTGAACCAACGGCAAAGGAAGACCTTTCTCTCTGTCTCTCTCTCTCACTGTCCACTCTGCCTGTCAAAAAACAAAAAAAATATATATATATATACATCCAAAGTTCTCCACCATTTGTGATTATTTGGTATATTTTGGACATGAAAATAAAATAGCTCTTCCCATCCAAAAACAGTAGTGAAGATTCTGGACTTTAAAAAGTAACTGTAAGATGACACCTCAAAAAAGGTGACACTCCAGAAAAAATCACAGATCAGTGTTTGCTTGTGCTAGGAATAGAACAAGGAAAAGACTACAAAGGGAAGCTTGAGGGAACTTTCTTAGGAATGGAACTGTTGGGTATCTTGGTAGTGAGAGTGCTTATACATCCGTTTTTGTTTGACAAAAATGAAAACTGAAAAACTGGCAAAGAGTAAATTTGGGGAGTGGGTATTTGGCTTAGCAGTTAAGACACTGGCCAGGACATCTGTGTCCCACATCAGAGAGTCTAGGAGTTCAATATCCAGCTCTGCTCCTGAATCTACCTTCCTACCAAGGCAGACTCTGGGAGGTAGAGGTGACAGCTCAAACGACTGAGTCCTGCCACCCACGTAAGAGGCCTGCGTTGAGTTCATGGCTCCTAGCTTCAGCTCCAGCCAGAGGTCACTGCAGGCATCTGGGAAAGTGAACCAACGATGGGACCCTTCCCCTTCTCTCTCAGCCTCTCTCTCTGCCTCTCAGAATGAATAAATAAGTTTTTTTACTGTATCTAAAAAAAGGGGGAACTAGAAATAGGTAAAAGCATCTATATTTTTAAAATAAATAGAACTAGATTTTGTCATAAAATGTCCTAATTGGGTTTAGTCTCATTCCAAATAATTGATAATTTTATTCTTCAAGTAACAAAATATATTTAATTAAAATATTTAAAAGATTTTGAGGTATCACTGCCTATTTGAATGAACACCATTACCTGACACCAGTACAATCTACAAAATATTATCCTAGGTCGGCACCGCAGCTCTCTAGGCTAATCCTCTGCCTGCAGGGCCGGCACCCCAGGTTCTAGTCCCGGATGGGGCACCAGATTCTGTCCCGGTTGCTCCTCTTCCAGGCCAGCTCTCTGCTATGGTCCAGGAAGGCAGTGGAGGATGGCCCAAGTGCTTGGGCCCTGCACCCCATGGGAGACAGGATGAAGCACCTGGCTCCTGGCTTCGGATAGGCGCAATATGCCAGCCGTAGCAGCCATTTGGGGGGTGAACCAATGGAAGGAAGACCTGTCTCTCTCACTGTCTAACGCTGCCTGTCAATCAATCAATAAATAAATAAATAAAATATTATCCTATGTATAGACTATCTCATTTGACTTGACCTGAGTGGAACACAGGTGAACAGCCCTGTCCCACAGACAACAGACTTCATTTTGTCAGTGGCCACATCTAGAGCACACGGAAGCTTGAAAGCCAGTCCAGAGTTCTCTCCTTACAGCGCATCTTCAGTAAGACTATTCCTTCTAAGGAAACTTCACTGAGCTACACAGTACCCACACAGTAACAGCTAGAAAAGTAAGGACTCAAACACAGTGCTTCATCTCCTAAAGCTCTAACTCACACTGACAATTTTTCCTCCAACTTCATAAGGTCTTAGTCAATGTTTTTCCATTATTTCTAAAAGTAGCCCAAGACAACATAAAGGTAATGTCAAAGAGAATTTGAGCAGAATTATTAACAAAATATAATACATATTTTAATGATTTATTTATTTGAAAGTCAGAATTACAGAGTACAATAAATATATAAAAATATATTATATAAAATATATATAATATGAGCAGAATTATTAACAAAATCTGGAACTCTGAACATAAAGTCCATGTTCTCACTGAGGATGAGTTTTGAAAAGAGGAGATGGGATAAGAAGAAATTCTCACCTCTTAGGTTTGAAGGTTGTTTACAGAAATAACTTTCTGCTCTGGATAAAATGGTGAAAGCAGTCACCATCCAAAGATAGATAGGTTTAAAGTACTTTGCTGAACATTTTTCAAGAAACCAAGAATTACATATTTATAATATGGGTTTCAACTTCATGAGCCTATTACTCCCTCTTTCAGGTAGAAAGCTTTTAGTAATAAGTAAGAAGAGTACACAGTTGTGGTTTTTTTCCTATGTAATTATATCAATAAAATGATCTAGAAATTGTTTAGTTGAAAGTCCTATTAAAAAAGAAACTTCAAAAATGAACAAAAACACAGATTCCAAATTCAAATAAAGCCAATCAAGATATTACGTGTCATGTGTAAAATAAAATGTCATGCATAAAGACTACTTAAACATTTTTCAGTTAAAAGTTAACCTAAATTATTCAAATAATTAGCATTTAGTTCAATCTGCAATAACCTAGCATACAATGCGTTTTTGCTAATCTAAGCATGTATCCTACATTATTTTAAAACAAAAACAAACTTTACAATTTCAACTATTTTCTCAAATCTGAGATTTTAATGAAACAAATTATTGAAAGCAGTTTTCTAAATGGCAAAAGCAGACAGACAAAATATACTCTGCAAATTAGAAAAAGAATGTGAAAATATATTTCCCCATAAAATAAGCATATTTTTAGAGGCCCAGCACATTCATTCACTCCAAGAACAAAGAATTAGTAACGAACAAACAAAAGAGGCTAAAATTCCTCCCCATCCATGCACAGTGCATTTCCCACCTCTTTCTCCCTGTGATCCCCACCGTGAGTATTTTGATCCAATCTGAGTCCTAGCTAAAGATATACAACAGAAAAAAATTCTACTTGTCAGAGAACTCACAAAAACAAATCTTCCCATGTCCAGACAGAACTATATATGCACTAGGATCTGACCAAAGGGGCATTTATTCCAACATAAGGGAGATCATTCTTTATATCTACTGCACTCAAGTTGTACATTCTCCCCATGGCATGATGTAGCAGTCGTTTTACCTGTTCTGTACAGTATTGGAATGTGATCAGTAGAAAGTTTATGTTCACTCCGTACACCAATCAGCAGAGGGCTACCTCGCCTGTAAATGTAAGATCAATCAAAATTAAACCATTTTAATAATGTTTAATTGTTAACCTTTACTTAATTAAAATAATTATTTTAATAAATAATGTACTAACAATTATAAATTGTTATAAATAATATAAATTGTTATAAATTGTTATTTATAAAATTTATAAAATTTAAATTTAATGAGCCAACTCTCTTCAAATAACGTTTAAATTTTCCCTCCAGGGACGGCTACTGTGGTACAACAGGTTAAGTCTCCCAAATCCATACAGGACTCTCAAATCCCATATTGGGGCACTTGTTCAAGTCCCAGCTAATCTGCTTCTGATCCAGCTTCCTACAAGGCAGCAGAGATGCTTGGCTTCCTGCCAACCACGTGGGAGACCCAGCTGGAAGTCTGGGATCCTGGCTTTGTCCTGGCTTAGCTCTGGATGTTGTGGGTATTTGGGGAGTAAACTAACACTCACCCAAATTAAAAGTCACCACTGTCCATGTGACCAAGGTTACTCAATAAATACGCTTAGTAGGTGGAGGACAGAATTAGAAAAAATGCTTAGTATTAATATCTTCTCTCTCTGTCATGCTCTTTCAACTAGATAAAAATTAATAAACATTAAAAAAAACCCTCTTAAACTTCTTCCTCCTAATTCAACTTCAGATACACAAAAGAACTGTACTCAGAAACTAAGACCCATAGGCCAGGCTATCTATTTTTGTAAATTAACTTTTTATCATTATTGTTTCTTTTACTCAACAAATTAAAATTGTATCAAATAATGTTTTATTGAAATACACCAGGCCCATTTTTTTACATATGTTCTACAGTTGCTTTTACACTCTAACAGGGAAGTTGAGAAGTCACTAGAGAGGCTAAATGGCCCAGAAAGCCTAAAATATTTATTATCTAACCCCTATAAGAAAAACTTTCCAACCCCTGTTCTATATCAATACATTTAAAATTTTTTTCCTTTTTAATACCAAATGGATACTCTTAATTGCACACAGAATGCCAATGTGTGAATGTTTAACAACTTGGCCTCTGTCAGCTATCTTCAGCTTTCAGGCATCTCTCTTTTACCAGATCCTAAGGAGCCTCACCACTCTTCAAAGTACTTCATAATCAGGCCTAGATACCCAAGCAAAAGGAGTGGTGCTACAATTTTCTAGGAATCTGCCCACAGTAAGTTTCAAAAGAACAGAAAGATAATGTTTGGGGCCTGAAATTAGAAAATATCCAATAAGGCCGGCGCCGTGGCTCAACAGGCTAATCCTCCGCCTTGCGGCGCCGGCACACCGGGTTCTAGTCCCGGTCGGGGCGCCGGATTCTGTCCCGGTTGCCCCTCTTCCAGGCCAGCCCTCTGCTGTGGCCCAGGAGTGCAGTGGAGGATGGCCCAAGTGCTTGGGCCCTGCACCCCATGGGAGACCAGGAAAAAGCACCTAGCACCTGGCTTCTGCCATCGGACGAGCGCGGTGCGCCGGCCGCAGCGTGCCGACCGCGGCAGCCATTGGAGGGTGAACCAACGGCAAAGGAAGACCTTTCTCTCTGCTCTCTCTCTCACTGTCCACTCTGCCTGTCAAAAAAAAAAAAAAAAAAAAAAAAAAGAAAATATCCAATAAGCAAATTCATAAAACATGCCGATCCCTGCCAAAGACAAAAGGCCAATTATAAATGCCAAAATGGACTTGTTTTATTCAGGGATTCTGTTAAATGGAAGAGTGCTAAATCCATAGATGAGAAAGGGCAGATTCTTTTTTTTTTTTTTTTGACAGGCAGAGTGGACAGTGAGAGAGAGAGACAGAGAGAAAGGTCTTCCTTTTGCCGTTGATTCACCCTCCAATGGCTGCCGCGGATGGTGTGCTGCGGCCGGCGCACCGCGCTCATCCGACAGCAGGAGCCAGGTGCTAGGTGCTTCCTCCTGGCCTCCCATGCGAGTATAGGGCCCAAGCACTTGCGCCATCCTCCACTGCACTCCCGGGCCATAGCAGAGGGCTGGCCTGGAAGAGGGGCAACCGGGACAGAATCCGGCGCCCCGACCGGGACTAGAACCCGGTGTGCTGGCGCCGTAAGGCGGAGGATTAGCCTGTAGAGCCACGGCGCCGCCGAAAGGGCAGACTCTTTACAGAAAAGGGTCATGTGCAGTATACAGAGAATAAACTTGTAGCTCAAATATTTCAAAAAATGTGTTAAGTATTAGTTATTATTAGATTTATATGTACCTTGTGCCAACTGCTTGTCCAGGAAAATGAACACTTTTAAACACAAGCGCAAAAGCACCTTCCTATGGAGAGAAAAAAAAATGCATTACCAATATTTATTATAATCAATTATCAAATGGGAAACGTCAAAAACATACTTGCCTCAGCAAAGAAACTTTTTGTTCACACAGTGCTCTTTTGCATTACTTTCTTAACAGGTGTAAATTTTAGGTAGATACTCCTGAGCTTTGGTATAAACAAGATTCAATTTTTTAAACCAAGCCCACTCTCAAAATA
This sequence comes from Sylvilagus floridanus, assembly GCA_949820135.1. Classification (NCBI taxonomy): domain Eukaryota; kingdom Metazoa; phylum Chordata; class Mammalia; order Lagomorpha; family Leporidae; genus Sylvilagus; species Sylvilagus floridanus. The sequence continues at coordinate 51,992,012 of OX463245.1, forward strand.
CAAGTATGCTCAACAGATAATAGCTATAAAAACAGTCCACTTTTTTTTAAAGTTTTAAAGCTTATTCATTTATTTATTTGAAAAGAAAAGTGAGAGAGAAATCTATATGCTAGCCAGGATCCTGGAACTCTATCCAAGTCTCTTGCATGGGTGGTAGGGGTTCAAGTACTTGAGCTGCCTCTCAACATACTCATTAACAGGAAGGCAGATCAGAAACAAAGTACCCAGTATAGGATGCGGATTAACTCTGCCACAACACCCACTCTCAACCATCTAACTTGTCACTATGTACACGTTACCAAGACTTCTCAGCAGACATTTTTTTTTTCTTTTTAATTTTGACAGGTAGAGTTACAGAGAGAGAGAGAGAGACAGAAAGAGAGAAAGAGAGACAGAGACAGAGAGAAAGGTCTTCCTTCCGTTGGTTCACCCCCCAAATGGCCTCTACGGCCGGCGCTGCGCCGATCTGAAGCCAAGAGCCAGGTGCTTCTTCCAGGTCTTTCACGCAGGGGCCCAAACACTTGGGCCATCCTCCACTGCCCTCCTGAGCCACAGCAGAGAGCTGGACTGGAAGAGGAGCAACTGGGACTAGAACCCGGAGCCCATATGGGATGCCGGCGCCACAAGTGGAGGATTAACCAAGTGAGCCAGGGCACCAGCCCCAGCAGACATTTCTTAGACTATGAACTAGTTACAGTAGAACAGAATTAGAAAAGATCCCAAGCTCAATATCTAAAACTCATTCTGTGCCCTTGTAGTTATATTCCATTTATATTTATATTCCATTGTTATATTCCATTCTTTTTGACCTTGACATCAGAAACATAACTATACAAAACCATAGTCATTACCATGCACAGCATACCACCCCATCAACCCAATCTCTTAGAGGACAAGGCCTAAGGAAATCAAGAATGGCTTAAGAAAGAAAACGAGTTAAGAAAGGAAGACACAAACTGGATTACAAAATGAAGAGAACGGAAAACCAAGTAGAAACTAGACAATGCTTGGAAGGCACACTACTCTGATGTGGCTAAAGAGAAGGCACTGGCCTTTACATTCTGCAGCTCCCTACCTCCTTCTGCTGCAGCCATCCTAAGACTGGGGTGCATGTGGGAGTTGAGAGTTATACCTTAGTAGGAAAGTAAAGAGCTTTTAAATGGAAAAATTATGGGGCCAGCATCATGGTACAGCAGGTTACACTGCTGCTTGAGATGGCCGCATCCCATATCAGAGTGCCTAGCTTGAGTCCCAGCTGCTCCACTTCTAATACAGCTTCCTGCTGATGCATCAGATCATCAACAGAAGGAGGCAACAGATGAGGGCTCAAGTACTTGGGCTCCTGTCACCCATGTGAGAGACCCAGATGGAGTCCCAGGCTCCTGGCTTTGGCCTGGCCCAGTCCTGGTGCATCCTGCTGAAGGGATTTGGGGAACAAACTAACAGATGGAAGATCTCTCTCTTTCTCCCTCTCTGTTACTCTGTCTTACAAGTAAAATAAACATTACCAAAAAATAATGGGAAAACTAGTGTTATGAGTGGAGGTGGGAACAGACATCACTATGAACTTAGAATTTTGTGGATCTTTAATGTCTTCAATCTTTAATGCTGGCAACTGAGATGGGATGAGAAAACTGTTTTTCTCTTGGGATGGAAAATACTTTTCTGTACAAATACTTTTCTGAGCCAAGGAGGAGTCACCAAAAGGAAAAATAAGGAGTAGATTAGGCTGGTTCAAAGACATGCAGGTATTATACCAGAGTTTTTAGAAAAACCTCAATTTTGGATTAGTTTTCATTCCCATGACACTAAATTATAGTGAAATAAGTAGAATTTTAAGTGCACGTGGGTGAATAAGTTACATAATCGTTATTAAAGGTGAAAATAGTTATATATATGGAAAAGAAAAGCTAAAAATATTCAGGAAATTAGCACAGCTCCTGCTTATGAAACTTAATTTCAATAAAATTTCTTGTAATTAACACTGCCATGATTATGTTTTAAAATGTAGTTTAATACCAGTTGTTGGATAACTCTCTCCACCAAGGTAGTAAAACTGGTATCTTGACTTTCCCGATTGTCATACATATACTTAACAAGCTTGGCAATTGTCTCTGTGTCTGTTTCAGATTCAAAGTCATAGCCTTTGCTCTCCTGTAAATAGAAAGAAAAAAAAAAATGGCACACTTAAGGAGATATTCATCATATTCAAATATATCCCACAAAACCTTTTCCCTCAAAACTCTCATTAATTCCTAATATTTTTTGAACATCATATTCCATTACCCACTGTCTAAAACTAAGAACACCATCTGATTATAGTAAACCCAAAAGAATGGTATTCTATGAAATGAAACATTCACTTAAATATAATTCAGGGCTGGCATTGTGGCATAGAAGGTTAAGCTACTGCTTGCAACCATATTAGTGCTTCTTTAAGAGCCAGCTGCTCCATATCTAATCCAGCTCCCTGCCAATGTACCTGCGAAAGCAGTGGAAGATGACCCAAGTACTTGGGCCTCTGCCACCCATGTGGAAGCCCCGAATGTAGTTAAGCTTCTGGCTTCAGCCTGACCCAGTCTCAGCTACTGCAGCCATTTGGGGAATGAACCGGTGGATAGAATATCTCTCTAACTAAAAATCTTACATAAATCTATATATGCCACATATGAATAAATTTTAAATAATAACACACAAAATACTAATACAATGAATATAATGATTTGCTTTGATAATACTTCAGTATCCAATAAAATATCCATTAACTGTGTGTGCTTTTTTAAATTCAGTTAAAATTAAATAATATTAGAGCTGGCACTGTGGCATAGCAAGTAAACATGCCACTACCTGCAGTGCTGGCATCCTATATGGGCACTGGTTCGAGTCCTGACTGATCCACTTCCAATCAGCTCTCTGCTAATGGCCTGGGAAAGCAGTAGAAGATGGCCTAAGTCCTTGGGCCCCTGTACCCACGTGGGAGACCCAGAAGAATTTCTGGCTCCTGGCTTCGGATCGGCGCAGCTCCAGCCGTTGTGGCCAATTGGGAAGTGAACCAGTAGATGGAAGACCTCTCTCTCTCTCTCTACCTCTCCTCTCTCTCTCTCTCTCTCACTCTCTCTCTGTCTCTCTGTCTCTGTCCTGTCTCTCCTCTCTGTATAACTCTGACTTTCAAATAAATAAATCTTTTAAAAATTTTTAAATAATTTTGTCCCTCAGTCATATTAATTCAACTGTCCCTGTGGCAATGGCTACCTGCACTGAACAGCAGACAAGCAGAATGTTTCCATCACTGCACAAGGGTCAACTGCAACAGCCTGAGCGGGCACTCACTAAGGTCACCATTACCACCTATACAGTGTACAGCTACCGTAGAAAGCACACAGAGCCTTCACTTACTCCATCCTGATTCTTCTTACATATCCTAGAAGCTAACAACTGACAAATAGGATCATTAAAAACACAAATGATGTCCCCCCAAATTCCTATTTTATTTGGTCTTTGGGTCACCAATTATATAATAAAATCAAGTAATGATTTCCTGGGGCCGGCCGGCGCTGAGGCGTGGCAGGTAAAGCCATTGCCTGCACTGCCGGCATCCCATATAGAGTCCCGGCTGCTCCACTTCTGATCCAGCTCTCTGCTATGGCCTGGGAAAGCCGTGGAAGATGGCCCAAGTCTTTGGGCCCCTGTACCCACCTGGGAGACCTGAAAGAAGTTCCCGGCTCCAGGCTTTGGATCAGCCCAGCTCCAGCCATTGCAGCCACGGGGGAGTGAATATCATGGGATGGAAGACATCTCTCTCACTCTTTCTCTCTGCCTCTGCCTCTCTAACTCTGCCTTTCAAATAAATAAATAAATATTTAAAGAAAAAAAAAGTAATGATCTCCTTTCCATACGAGAAAGAATTATCCTATGTTAATAAAGAGAAGTCCAGTACACCACTCTCAGAACTGCTCAGGAATTCTCTCATCATAATTACATGGTGTTACACATACCAGCAAAAGGCCTCAGCACATCAGAAGTATCCCCAAGGACCAATGTCTTGAGGTCACTTTACTTACCAAAAACTTTTTCAAGTCTTTGTAGTTAGTGATGATTCCATTGTGAATAACAATAAATTCTAAATGAGATAAAAGTATAGATGACAAAAAATTAGAAGTCTGATAGATGCTGTAAATTGTCACTATTGGGAGTAGGTTTTTCTCAGGTGAAAATAATAGGCAACATGCTAAAAACTTCCAGGTATAATTAAGCATCAAGTATTTCTCATGAGGTTTTTAGCAACAAGTAGAGCAGCAGCATTGTTTATGCAGCTTAGCAGAAGCAAACAGTTCTAGGGAAGTGCAAATTGGGAGGAAATACAATAAAATCACAGCCTAGAAACATTAATTTCAGTTGTGGTTAAACCACTAACCCAATGTTACCCTAGGCAGGGAGTGTCTTTACAGGCCCTGAGTCCTCATCTGCACAATGAAAGAGCTGCAATAAATAGCTGCTAATCTCATTCCTCTGTTCATTCATTCCTGAGTATCAGTCTAAAGAGAGGCCTGTCAAACCAGAACAGAGATCCTCAATTGCACTAAACGAATTTAAGAACTAAAATGGGGGCCAGAGTGGTGGCGCAGTGGGTTAAGCAGCTGCCTGTAACACTGGCATCCCATATGGGTGCTGGTTAGTGTTGCAGCTGCTCCACTTCCGCCCAGCTCCCTGCTAATGCCTGGAAAATGAAGAATATGGCCCAAGTATTTGGGCCCCTGCCACCCACGTAGGAGAACCAGATGAAGCCATTCACTTCAGCCTCGTCCAGCCCTGGCCATTGCGGTCATTTTGGGTATGAAAGATATCTCTCTACCTCTCTCTCTCTCCCCTCGTCCACCACTACTGTCTGTAACTCTGACTTTCAAATAAACAAACAGATCTTTAAAAAAATAAATAAATAAACTGAAGGCATTTACTAAGAAAAAGCCAACAGTTATTCAATCTACAAATTCCCTTGCTTGAGGTCCACATAATTCCTAAAATGTCACATAAATGAACGCTGAAATATAATTCCAGGGGCCAGCATTGTGGCATACTTTGTTAGGCATCCACCTGTAACACTGGCATCCCATATGGACACTGGTTTGTGTCCCAGCTACTCCACTTCCAAACTAGCTTCCTGCTTGTGCACCTGGGAAAGCAGTGGAGGACAGCCCAAGTGCAAGGCCCCCCGCCATCCATGTAGGAGATCCATACAAAGCTCTTGGCTTCCACTGGCAGCCACTTGAGGAGTGTACCAGAAGATTTAAGTTCTGTCTCTCTCTCTCTGTAACTCTGACATACATAAATACAAAAATCTACTATATGTAATTCCAATAGCAAATGAATAAGATCTTGGGAATAATTTTCATCTTTTATAATTAAATTCCTTTGAAAAAATGCAAAAATTGGATAATCAAGAGTTAATAATGCTATTATTTGCAGTCAACGATGGTATATACAAAACTACCAATGTGAGTTGCTTTAATGCTCAGTTAACTCGTAAGAAAAATTATTACTAAATGCAATTTTACATTAAATTATCAAAATGTTTTTACTTAGAGACTTGCATAGCAGGTTAAGCCACTGCCTGAAATGCCAGCACCCCATATGGGTACCAGTTTGAGCTCTGACTGCTCCACTTTCAATCCAGATCCCCGTTGATGTGCTTGGGAAAGCAGTGGAAGATGGCTCAAATGCTTGGGCCCCTGCACCCATGCAGGAGATATGGACAAAGTTCCAGGCTTCTTGATTAAGCCTGGGCCAGCCCTGGCCACTAAAGTCATTTAGGGAGTCAATCAGCGGATGGAAGCGCTCGCATTCTCCGTCACTTTGCCTTTCAAATAAATAAATAAATCTTTAAAAAATATCAAAACGGGACAACTTAGTGGGTGAAGCTGCTGTCTACAGTGCCTGCATCCCACATGGACGCCAGTTTGAGAACCTGGCTGCTCCACTTCCAATCTAGCTCTCTGCTACCGCCTGGGAAAGCAGTAGAAGATGGCCCAAGTGCTTGGGCCCCTGTACCCATGTGGGAAGCCTGGAAGAAGCTTCTGGCTCCTGGCTTCAGATGGACCAGCTCGACATTGTGGACATTTGGGGAGTAAACCAGCGGATGGAAGATCTCTCTCTCTCTGCCTCTGCCTGTTAACTCTGCCTTTCAAGTAAATAAATAAATCTTTAAAAAAAAAATCAAAAAGAAGGTATACCCACAATATATATATATATATATATATATATATATATATATATGCATACTCAAACATACGTATTTGCTTATTGTTTTAAAGATTTATTTATTTATTTGAAAGTCAGAGTCACACAGAGAGAGGAGAAGCAGAGAGAGAGAGAGAAAGGTCTTCCATCCGATGGTTCACTCCCCAGTTGGCTTCAACAGCCAGAGTTGTGCTGATCTGAAGCCAGGAGCCAAGAATTCTTCCGGGTCTCCCACGTGGGTGCAGGGGCCCAAGGACTTGGGCCATCTTCTACTGCTTTCCCAGGCCATAGCAGAGAGCTGGATCGGAAGCAGAGCAGCCAGGTCCTGTACTGGCGCCCATATGGGATGCCGGTGCTTCAGGCAAGGGTGTTAACCTGCTGCACCACAAGGCCAGCTCCTGCTTATTTTTAAAGTAAATTTATTTCTATTTATTTCAAAGATAGAGAGACAAAGAGAGGCAGAAAGAGACTTTCCATCCCCTAGTTGACTCTTCATGTACCCACACCAGGGGCAGGAGTTGTGGCACAGCAGGTTAAGCTGCTGCTTAAGACACCTGCATCACGTATCAGAGCGCCAGTTCAAGCTCTAGCTGCTCCACTTCTGATCCAGCTCCCTGCTAATGTGCCAGGGAAGCAGCAGATGATGGCTCAAGTATTTGAGTACTTGCTTCCTATGTAGGAGACCAGAATGGAGTTCCTGGCTTCTGGCTTCAATCTGGCCTAGCCCCAGCTATTACAGACTTTTGGGGAATAACCAACAAATGGAAGTTTGCTCCCTGTCATTCTGCCTATCAAATAATAAATAAGTAAGTCTTTTTTTAAAAAATGCCCACAATATTCAGGGCTAGGCCAGGCTGAAGCCAGAAGCCCAAAACTCAACATGGGCTTCCCATGTGGGTGGCTGGGACCCAGCCACTAGAGCCATCACCTGCTACCTCAAGGAAGCTAGAACTGGAAGCAGGGCCAGGACTCAAATCCAGATACTACAATATGAGATGCAGGGCCTTAACCACTGCATCAAATACTCGCCCCGTTTGCTTGTGGAAAAACAGACCCCAAAATCTGGTTAAATGATATCTATAGGGACAGATGAAATAAGAGGAAGCAAAAGAATAGAATCTACATCCAGCTCTCTGCTATGGCCTGGGAAAGCAGTGGAAGACAGTGTGGGGAACCACAGGCCAGGCCAGCCACCTGTGGGGACCTCCTCATTGCAATCTGCCTTAACCTGCTGAGCATAACAAAGTCAAGACATGCAAGAGATACACCTTCAACCTGAAGATATGCGTGCCCTTTGATCTGATTGATGGACTACTCGCCCTAGCCCTAGGGGACTGAGAATGGATAAAAGACAGGGAGAGGGGAGGGAAGTTGAGCAGCCTCTTCAGTCTTTTTCTTTCTCTCAGCTGCTTCCCTTTCTCTCTCTTCTCTTTCTCTCCTTTCCTTCTTCTATCACTAAAAATAAAAGTTCCTTGAGAACCAATCAACAGCGGTCGTGTCGTGCGTGAATCCGTGGGTCAGACCCTTGCTGGCGAGGGTTCCCGATAAGATAGCCCAAGTCCTTGGGCCCCAGCACCTGGAGACCCAGAAGAGCCCCTGGCTAGATCTCTCTCTCTCCCTCTTCCTGTCCCTCTTTCTCTCCTTCTCTGTCTTTATCTCTGCCTTTCAAATTTAAAAAAACTTAAAAAAAAAAAAAAAGCAAAGTATTAATATGACACTGGTTAAATGAATAATTAAAATAATGAAAACAAAAGCGTCTTCCCTGTTCTCCAGCCCTCGGCAGTCATTCCAAAGCATGTAGAATCTATGCATACCATTATTCTTATCAGAGCGCTGTGGGTGGCTATTGACAGGATTGGGTTCTCCATGTGTTGCCCAACGGGTATGAGCTATTCCAAGGTGCACATCAAATTCTATATCCAAATCCATATCCTGTTGTTCTGGGAAAATAAAATGAAAAATTCCAATTTTAAATCATACTATAAGCTATATTTAAATATAATTATAATAACCCCACACTTTTCAACAGAGGACATATTCCAAGATCCCCATGGATTCCTGAAATCCCAGATAATACCAAGCCCTATATGTGCTATGATTTTTCCCTACAGTATTACAATGCTCTCACCTGGAATATAAAAGAATTAAAACTAAAGATCAGGCAAATAAATATTCAAAATAGTAATTAAAAGACTTAGAGGTTAATATAGCTGAAATATTTAGGGCAAATGGTTTCAATAACAACCAAAAGATGTATATAAAGAACATACATTTGCTTTAAATGTGACATATTCACAATTGGTAAACCTGGATGACGTATATGTGGGTAATTAATGTATGAGTCTTTCAAATTTACTAGAGGGTTGAAATTTTTCAACCTCAAGAGCTGAGGACAAAAAAGTTAATGTAATTCTTAAATTCTGTATTTTATTCTTGCCCTGAAAAATTATAATCATTCATATTAGATATGTGAAAATAATTTCATCTTCTTAATGCTATAAAACCTTATGACTAAAATTTCTGTCTGCAGTGACTATAAACACATTTCACAACATAAACTGCAATTAAGGCAAACTTCCAAAATCAAACATGCCCTTCAAAACAGAACAACACTGTAAACGTATGAGGAAACTGGGAAATAGATGTAGGCAGATCCTCCTTTAAATTGAAGAGCAACTGATTCTTAACTTCTTTGTCCTATATGCCATCTCTTCTTGTCTCTTCCGCAGCGAAAAAAAGGGACAGCTCTAGTTATTACCTAGTAATGCCCTCCTGCTAAAACCAGCTAACAAAGCTTATCAGAATTAGGTCTAAATTAACAGCAAACTGCTCAGAAGTCTAAACAGGAAAATCCACGCACTTTAGCATATCACAGTCTTTAGCGGTGTAGACTGACCAACCAGAGGTCTTTCTAAAACACAAGTTAGACCAAGAAACAATGCTTAAAATCCTTGACTAGACTTCCATTGCATAAAAAGTGGCTGGCTACCCTCCCACACATATGAATCAGCCTAAACCTTGTCACAAGGATTTATAAAAAGATTCTCCTACTCTAACATACACCCCAAGAACCATTTTCTCACAAGATGAAGCCCCAACAGCCTTTCCTGGCATATGAGGCCCTTCAGTACATGGTCTCTGCCCACATTTCCAACCTCATCATACTCCTCACATTCTCCTCAAAGCTCAAATAAACCTTTTACAGAAAACAACAGATTACTTCCGGCCAGGTATTAAGGGTTTCCTACCTCTCTACCTACCACCGCAGCCCAAGCCACCATCATCTCCAACCTGGACTACTTCAACAGAAGCCTAACTGGTCTCCCTACAGTTGAGATTTTGCACACCAACCCAAGCAATCCTTTCAAAACAGAAGTGACACCATATCATCCCCCTAGGCAAAACTTCCAGTGGCTTCCCAGGATACAATGGTAAAATCCACTATCCCTTCAAGGCCCTGTCCCCAGACACCTCTACAGCCTCATTTTCTCCAACTCCACCCCCCACTGACTCTCTGCCACAAACAGGCCAAGCCTACACCAGGTCTTTGCATTTGGCATCCCTCTGCCTAGAGCCCCTTCCTTCAGATATTACATCATATCTGCTCAAATGCCACTTCCATACTTTTTCTTCACAGTACTAATCACTACCTAACATTATACTTGTGTTACTAGAAAGTAAACTCAGGCAGAGTGTGTGTCTGCTGTACCCTCAAGACATAAAAATATGCTGGTGTGTAACAAGTACTCAATAAATAGCCATTTTATTATTGAATCCTCATACCACTCTATGAGAAGAGTATCAATGTTCCCATTTCACAGTTAAAGAAACTGAGGTTCAAGGAGGTCACTGAGGCCGGCGCTGTGGCTCAATAAGCTAATCCTCTGCCTGCGGCGCCAGCACCCCAGGTTCTAGTCCCGGTCAGGGCGCCAGATTCTGTCCAGGTTGCCCCTCTTCCAGGCCAGCTCTCTGCTATGGCCCAGGAGTGCAGTGGAGGATGGCCCAAGTGCTTGGGCCCTGTACCCAAATGGGAGACCAGGAGAAGCACCCGGCTCCTGCCATCGGATCAGCGCAATGCACCGGCCGCGGCAGCCACTGGAGGGTGAACCAACGGCAAAAGGAAGACCTTTCTCTGTCTCTCTCACTGTCCACTCTGCCTGTCAAAAAAAAAGGAAGTCACTGAATCTCATAGCCAACAGAAGTCAAAGCTATTAGTTAAAGCTAACAGGAGGCCAGTGCCACGGCTCAAAAGGCTAATCCTCCACCTAGCTGCGCCAGCATACCGGGTTCTAATCCCGGTCGGGGCCCCTCTTCCAGGCCAGCTCTCTGCTGTGGCCAGGGAGTGCAGTGGAGGATGGCCCAAGTGCTTGGGCCCTGCACCCCATGGGAGACCAGGAGAAGCACCTGGCTCCTGGCTTCGGATCAGTGAGGTGCGCCAGCTGCAGCGCGCCGGCCACGGCGGCCATTGGAGGGTAAACCAATGGCAAAAGGAAGATCTTTCTCTCTGTCTCTCTCTCTCACTGTCTACTCTGCCTGTAAAAAAAAAAAAAAAAAAGCTAACAGGAGGAAGAAACAGAATTAGAACCCAAAACAGTTTGACTCCAAAACCCAAGATTAAAATCACAACAATAGGGGCTGGCACTGTGGCACAGCGGGTTAACGCCCTGGCCTAAAGCGCCAGCATCCCATATGGGCACCGGTTCGAGACCCGGCTGCTCCTCTTCCGATCCAGCTCTCTGCTGTGGCCTGGGAAAGCTGTAAGAGGATGGCCGAAGTCCTTGGGCCTCTGCACCCACGTGGAAGACCTGGTAGAAGCTCCTGCTCCTGGCTCCTGGCTTCAGATCGGCGCAGTTCCGGCCATTGCGGCCAACTGGGGAGTGAACCATCAGATGGAAGACCTCTTCTCTCTCTCTGCTTCTCCTCTCTCTGTGTAACTCTGACTTTCAAATAAATAACATCTTAAAAAAAAATCATAACGATATACACTGCTGAACTACTGCATACTGTCAAACCAGCTTCCATCAGAATTTGAGTTCTACAGAAGCAGTAATTTACCTTGAATCTTGAGCATTAAGAGGCTATACAGCAGAAACATTTTTATCATGGCTCAATCAACAAAATCCTGCATATGGGGATGGGTATTGTGGCACAGCAGGGTAAGCTGCCACTTGGGACACCCACATCCTGTATGGGAGTCCTGGGTACTCTACTGCTCCAGCTTCGTATTAACACATCTAGGAAGGTAGCAGATTATGGCCCAAGTACTTGGGTCCTTGCCACCCACATGGAGTTCTGGCTTCAGCCTAGCCCAGCTCTGACTGCTGTAGGTATTTGGGGGTAAATCAGCTGAAAGAAGATTTTTCTTTAAGATAAATAAATAAATAAAATTTTTTAGGGGCCGGCACTGTGGCCTAGCGGGTAAAACCACTGCCTGCAGTGACGGCATCCCATATGGGCGCCAGTTCGAGTCCTGGCTACTCTACTTCCAACCCAGCTCTCTGCTATGGCCTGGGAAGCAGTAGAAGATGGCCCAAGTCCTTAGGTCCCTGTATCTGCGTGGGAGACCCAGAAGAAGCTCCTGGCTTCCGATCTGCTCAGTTCCAGACATTGCAGCCATCTGGGGAATGAACCAGTGGATGGAAAACCCCTGTCTCTCTCTCTGCCTCTGCCTCTCTGTAGCTCTGCCTTTCAAATAAATAAATCTTTAAAATAAATTTTTTTAAAAGGTGTGCATATGTTGTTCCTGGCTTAATTATGTTCACTATATTTAAGGTGATCTGATAAATGACCTCCAAGAAAGTAAGAATTACAGTTCACCGTTAATTAATAGGCTAATGCAAATAATGAAAACATTTCTTCAACTAGCTAATTTATGCTATAATTGAAACAGTATCTTCCTGAACATGCTGGCAGGCAATACTGAAGACAGGCACAACATTCTGTAAATTCAATCCATTTCAAATTCATGGTAATTACCATACCTATTTCACTGCTGCCTAAGGAACATTACCAAATGTCTAATAAGATAAAAATCACCACTATGATAATGAGCAAAACAAACCTTCATATAAAGTACATAAATTAATCATGAGTTCCAGTGCTTGACTGCTTCATTCGTTGTCGGTCTGTTACCCTTCTTCTAAAGTCCTTTTGACAACTTTAAGCCTAGCTATCCCTATCTTCAGTTTCTATCCCCTCTCTCTGCCCGGCCAAGCATTCCGAAGAATATCACAAAATTCTGTGAACTGAGTCACTTTCAAATTCATGGTAATTAGCTTATCCCTATCACTGCTGCCATTTAAGGAACATGTATCCCTACTCTCCATTAAGCCAATATCCCAGTAGCTCATGACATTTTTTCTATTCTTCTTAAGCTCTGATCCTACGGGGAGCCCCTCGATGTCCACGTTACTCAGCTTTATTTAGCTTTTCTTTTCCTTCGACTCCTAGTTGGTAACCTTCTCCCAAAAAGGTTAACTGCCTACCTGATCTTCCTGAGTTACCAGCCTTTAATAACCTACTGTGCAGGGGCCAGCACTGCAGTGCCACAGGTTAAGCCACCACCTGCAGTATCAGCATCCCACATGGCTGTCACTTTTGTGTCCCAGCTGATCCACTTCTGATCCAGCTCCCGGCAAATATGCCTGGGAAAGCAGTAGAAGATGGTCCAAATGCTTGGGCCCCTGCACTCGCATGGGAAATCTGGAAGAAGCTCTTGGCTCCTGGCTTCAGATTGGCTCCAGCTGTTGTGGCCAATTGGGGAGTGAACCAGCGGATGGAAGACCTTTCTCTTTCTCCCTCTGCCTCTCCTTTTCTAACTCTGACTTTCAAATAAATCTTAAAAAAAAAAAATCAGAAAGGTGATGTTGGACCTATAAAGGCATTAAACTATTACCTGCAGTTTCACTGTCAATCTCAAAACATATCCACTGGTTCACACCCTAATCGGCCTCAACATCCAGATCTGTGCCTATCCGAAGACAGGAGCCAGGAGCTTCTTCCGGGACTCTCACACGGGTGCATGGGCCCAAGCATTTGGGTCACCTTCCACTGTTTTCTCAGGCCACAGTAGAAAGCTGGATTGGAAGTGCAGCAGCTAGGATTCGAACCAGCGCCCAAAAGGGATGCAATGCTGCAGGCAGAGGCTTTACCCACTATGCCACAGTGCCAACCCCTACCAATAACCTCAACCAACCAATCCAAATGTCTTTTTTCAGATGTCTTCTTCCCCTTTTCAATAGCTCAAGCATACTAAAGATTTGTTGGGAACAATAAAATAAACACCACAAATATCCAGATTCCCAAGCCCACAGTTAACAAATAATAATAGTTTGGGTCTTAGGTCTTCTTTAAGATCCACCATGTGGATCAACAAGCAGTTGATGCCTCCTTTGTACACTGTCCCATCCCATTCACATCCTTCCCACAGGATTTTCAAGTGGATGCAGAGCCTTCCTACTCATGCCCTTAAACTTATGAGGACATGTCACCATAAGTGATGGTACTGGTTTTTCAAAGCCATATAATTTACACTCCAGGAGTTATCCGCATGTCCAAACACAAAACAAGACCTATTTCACTCCTTTCAAAAGTTACATACTGTCAATCACTGTCACATATACTATTCTTCTTTTATCTTATTGCAGACAGGATGTTCCTCAATTTTGCTAGAGTAAATCTGGCTGTCATGTCTCCTCAGCATAGTCTTTCCCACAAGTACATGCCCAAAAGTAGAAGTGCTTTCCTCTGGCCACAGGGCTCCTACTTAAACAATGCCAAATTGTTCTTAAAAGCAGTTTACCAGTTATGAATTCACCAGCAATGCCTACAAGTTCCCATTTCTCCATTATTTCCCCCACTTTACTGCAGAAGGAGACACATTTCAGTACGTTGATCATCAAAGATGGTAGAGGGGGCATTAGACCTAGTGATCAGGATGCTTGTATCCCACATTAGAACGTCTGGGTTTATCCAGCTCCACTCCTTAGTTCAGCTTCCCCCATTGGAACAGGCTCAGAGAGGCAGCTGTGATGGCTCTATTAACTGGGTCCCTACCACACACATAGGAGACTTGGACCGAGTTCCTGGCTTCCTGGCTTAAGCCCTGGATATGGCTACTGCAGGCATTTAAGAGTGAATGGTAGATGGGAGCTCCCTCACTGTATCTCTCCATCTGTCTCTCAAATAAATAAATAGAGGTGGATACTACAGCACAGTGGATTAAGCCACTACTTGGGACAACTGCATCCCATATTAGACTACCTGGTTCAAGTCCTGATTACTCCACACTCCAGAGCTAGCTTTCTGCTAAGGTACCTGGAAGAATGATGGCAGATGATGGCCCAAATACTTGGGTCTCTGCCACCCATATGGGAAACTCAGATGGAGCTTCTGGCTGCTGGCTACAGCTTAGCCTAGCCCAGCCTGTTGCAGGCAACTGGGAAGTGAACCAGTGGATGGAATGTATCTGTCTATATCTTTCTTTCTACCTGTCTCCCCCAACTCCAGACTCCTGACACTGCTTTTCAAATAAATCTTTAAAAAAAAATTTTTTTTTGATGATGCTGGGGTCACCACTATAACAAAGCAGGGTAAGCATGCGTGAGAGACCAGGAAGAAGCTCCTGGCTCCTGGCTTTGGATAGGCGCAGCTCTGACCATTGCAGCCATCCATCTCTCTCTCTCTCTCTCTCTCTCTCACTCTCTCTCTCTGCCTCTCCTTCTCTGTGCAACTGTGACTTTCAAGTAAAATAAATAAATCTTAAAAAAAAAAAAAAAAAAAAAGGCGGGTAAGCAGCCAATGCAGACATCCCATATGAGCACTGGTTCAAATCCTGGCTGCTCCACTTACAATCCAGCTCCCTGATAACATGCCTGGGAAATCAGCAGAACATAATCCAAGTGCTTGGGTCCCTGCCACCCACAAGGAAGACCTGGCTCCTGACTTCGGCCTGGGCCAGCCCTGGCTGTTGTGACTATTCGTGGAGTAAATCAGCAGATGAAGATCTTTTTATCTTTCCTTCTCCCCCTTTCTCTCTGTTACTCTTTCAAATAAATAAAATAAATCTTTAACCATAAATAAATGATGAGGCTGGTCACAATCTGCTTCTCTAGCCTCGCATACTCATCTAACAGTAAAGCAGGCATACAGGACCACTAACCATTTCATCGACAACCCCGCTTTCCCTGCTCTTCTCTTTACCTAAGTTGTTCTACAAACAGTCCTATCCTCTCATCATTACTGCCCAAAGATAATCAGCAGCCTTTCCCTACACTGCCCCAATCTCCCCAACCTGTGGGATCTCTCTCTCCCTCGCTCTTCCTCTCCTGAATCTCTGCAATTTGTTTGTTCTCTCTATAGAGCTCACTCTCATCAGCCTGGGATACAGGATGTAGAATTCACAGTAAACAGAGTATTGATACCATGGTTTTCAAAGTACAGTTATTTGGGTATCTTCTTTATCCCTAGCTTATATTAACCACAATACACACAAGTAAGTACTGACTGTGAAAACAGTACTACAGAACTACATGTATGATTTATTTCAAAAGAAAAACTGACAGAATCCCATCCTCTTCTACCTATCCTCCTGCACAACAATTACAGTGGCAGCCATCTGAGTTGTTGCAGAAACACCAGGTCTTTGTGGAGGATTTTAAAAATACTTTTTTGGCTGGCACCATGGCTCACTAGGCTAATCCTCTGCCTGCGGCACCAGCACCCCGGGTTCTAGTTCTGGTTGGGGCACCGGATTCCATCCTGGTTGCTCCTCTTCCAGGCCAGTTCTCTGCTGTGGCCCAGGAGTGCAGTGGAGGATGGCCCAAGTGCTTGGGCCCTGCACCCACATGGGAGACCAAGGGGAAGCACCTGGCTTCTGGCTTCGGATCGGCGCAGTGCACCGGCCGTGGCGGCCATTGGAGGGTGAACCAATGGAAAAAGGAAGACCTTTCTCTCTGTCTCTCTCTCTCTCACTGTCTAACTCTGTCAAAAAAAAAACCTTTTTCAATCAACCTACTTTGAAGTGTCTGTTTTGTTTTCAATTTCTTCAGAAAAATAAGCTGATTAAGCATAAAACTCTGAACTAAATACTGAGAAGTAAATTCTCTTTAATAAAGCATACACAGGAGTGGGGGTGGGGGTGAAAAGTCCATGGAAAATTCGTATTATCCTGTAACTGCATCTGTTCATGTTCTGAAGCCCCTGCATATCTCTGAGTATTCTGTGCCCAAGAAGAAAAGAATGAGGGAAAAACACACACATACCTGACTGTCCGACCTTCCTAAAGGGCACCATCTAGACCAGCTGCACATGCAAGCTAGCCATTCAGTCCAGAATGAAGACCACCAAGTGAGACACAGGAGCAGGGGCACCAGTGAGCAGGCAAGAGTGGGGGCTCCAGAGCTACTGCACTCTAAGGCACTGAGCTTTCTGTGAGCGCAGTACACCTACCAATTACCCTGGTCTACTCGCCATGATCAGTTTTTCGAAGCTCAGGTGCTTTTTAAAACCAGTCTACACAGCAACAACTACTTTTGTTCCCTCCTTTCAACTTCCAGAATTACTGTCCTGGAAATGAGCCCCAAAATGCAGGATTTGGGGGAGGGTGATCTGATGAGGAAGGGGAAAAGAGGAGAGAAGGGGCTGGGGACAAAAATCAACTTAAGAACATTACTGTGGACTTCTTCATCCAGTGCCTTAACTTTTCCTTTCTTCTTAATGAGCTGGATTTTGCAGGCATTGGCTTCCCAGTCTTTGTCGTTGCCTCCATCAACTCCCACACCTAAATTGTCACAAGATAGAAAAGCAAGATTGTGAAACTGGCTATTGCTAAAATTACCAACGTGAGACAAAAATTTCCATTTAAAAAACTGTACTTTCATCTAATTAATCAATTCAACATTTACTGAAAACCTACTATGCATGAAGAACCTCAAGAGCTGCTACAGATAAAAATGAAAATAACTACCTCTTTGCCTCAAATTTTATTTCTAACAGTCTCTTAAAAAGACAGACAGCCCCATGGGAGACCAGGAAAAGCACCTGGCACCTGGCTCCTGCCTTCGGATCAGCGCAGTGCGCCAGCCGTGGTGGCCATTGGAGGGTGAACCAACGGCAAAAGGAAGATCTTTCTCTCTGTCTCTCTCTCTCACTGTCCACTCTGCCTGTCAAAAAAAAAAAAAAAAAAAGACAGGAGGAGGGGCTGACATCATGGCATAGTAGGTTAAGCTACCTCCTATAACACTGGCATCCATATGAGTGGCAGTTTCAGCCCCACAGCTCCACTTCCCATCCAGCTCCCTGCTAATCCAACTGAGAAAGCAAAGGAAGATGGCCCAAATACGAGGACCCCTGCCACCCATGTGGGAGACCCAGATGGAGCTCCTGGCTCCTGGCTTTAGGCTAGCCTACCCCAGCCTGGATATTGCAGCTATTTGGGAAGTGAAACAGAAGATCTGAGATCTCTCTCTCCCCGCTCTCTATAATTCTGCCTTTCAATATAATAAATAAATCTGGCCGGCGCCGTGGCTCAACAGGCTAATCCTCCGCCTTGCGGCGCCGGCACACCGGGTTCTAGTCCCGGTCGGGGCACCGGATTCTGTCCCGGTTGCCCCTCTTCCAGGCCAGCCCTCTGCTGTGGCCCAGGAGTGCAGTGGAGGATGGCCCAGGTGCTTGGGCCCTGCACCCCATGGGGAGACTAGGAAAAGCACCTGGCTCCTGGCTCCTGCCATCGGACGAGCGCGGTGCGCCGGCCGCAGCGCGCCGACCGCGGCGGCCATTGGAGGGTGAACCAACGGCAAAAGGAAGACCTTTCTCTCTGTCTCTCTCTCTCACTGTCCACTCTGCCTGTAAAAAAAATAAATAAATAAATAAATAAATAAATAAATCTTACCAAAAAAAGAGGACAATGACAAAGAAGGCTGCATGTTTAGCACAGCATTTAAGTCACTGCCTGTGACACCCACACCCTATACTGGAGTACTTAGATTGAGTCCTGGCTCCACCACTTAATGAGCCAGCTTCCCACTAATGTGTACCTTGGGAGACAAGTAATTGGCTCAAGTACTTGGGTCCCTGTCACATGTGTGGAGACCCAGACTGAGCTCCAGGCTTCAGCCTGACCCAGTCCTTGCTATTGTGAATATGTGGGGAGTAAACCAGTGGATAAAGATTTGTCTTTCTCTCTTTCAAATAAAATGAAAAATAGTAAGTAAAAACAAAAACACATGTATGAGAACCATGACATGGGTCGAGACAACATTTTAATAAAAAAGGATACAGACAAGGAAAACAAAATTGCAATACAGCATGATTACAAGTTACAATAAAGTGTTAGATACTTTTGCAACTTCAGTACAATGGAAAAATGCAGAAGATGGGCACTCACCACAGGAGGTCAAGGAGGAAAGGTCAGGGAACATATCTCTTGAGATTCTACTGAAGTTGCTTAGGATTTGAAAAAGTTACCCTGAAGGTACAGGGAAAACACCACGTCGTTTCAAGCAGAAAAAGACTTGGTAGAAACACTGAGCAAGCTCTCTGCAAGCAGTGTCTAGGATGGACTGGAAAAACCAGCTGACAACAGCTACAGCTACAGCAAAGCCAAAGTAAAGAGGGCTTGAACTACACAGTGTAATGGAAACCGATAGGTGATGGGGAACACAACCTGCTGGATGTGAAGTGAGAAAGCAGAACAAGGCTGGGATACTCCTAGGCTCAACGGACTTGGTGAATGACAGTCGAAAAAGGGACATGGAAGGAACACATGGGGGAGTGAGTGAGGATTGCAGTGTAGGCAGTTTAATGCCGAATATGCAGTTTATAACATCAAGGCCTATTCAGAAAGAAATTTCTAGAGGCAGAGGAAAATATGTAACTTGGGAAATACATCTGGACTAGAAACACATCTAGATTTTAAGTCACCAACACAGAGGAAGTTGATGAGTTCCAGAGCACACCTATGAGGTAACAAATAGGAAAATTGGGCCTAGGGAAGACTATTGAAGAATATTTAAGCAGTAGGTAGAAGAACATGAGCCTCCAAAACTGACAAAGAAACCAAAATGGGCCTTTGGTGCAGGGATCAGTCACCACTTGGGATGCCTGCATCCCATACCAAAGCGCCAGGTTCAAATCCCAGTTCTCCCACTTCCAACCCAGCTTCCTGCCAATGCACACCTTACTCAAGTACTTGGGTTTCTGTCACCCATGTGAGAGACACAGGTTGAGTTACAGGTTCCTAGCTTCAGCCTGTCCCAGCCTCAGCTGTTGTGGGCATTTGGGGAGCAAATGGAAGATCTGTCTCTGTCTCTCTTTCTAATAAAATGAAAATAAGTAAGAATTTTAAAAGGAAGAGATTGAGAAGGTACACTATCATAGAAACTAAAGGAGAGAATTTTAGGAACAAAGGAACTGAGGAACTGACTTTCCATTACAAAGAAAAGTCTGGGAGGATAAATGCCCTTCTGGTGGCAATGTTAGGCACACAGAAGAGTTACACAGCAGGTCTGACACGGCTAACCTTAGGTCTCTCTTCAAGGTCGGCCCTAAGCTGGCATCTGGGAACTTGGACGCTGGGAATTCCCACCACCCTAATTGAATAAGAGTGGCTTATGATGCCTACACTGTGCAAACAATGGGACTTAAGCTGAATGCCTGCTTTTCCTCTAAGAGTCTGGAACTTTGGTAGGTACTAAACAGACAATGCCCACACGACCAGACTCAGTAAAAGCTGCAGGCACCAAGTCTCTCCTGAGCATTGCTGGGAGATAAGACTTCACAAATGTCCTGACACCTCACTGGAGGAGTTAAACACATCCTGAATGACCACTGGGAGAGGACTGGTAGAAGCTCCTGCATGGCTTTCTCCAGATTTCACCTCATGCACCTCTCCCCTTTGCTGAGTCTGCTTGGTATCCTCGCACTGGAATCCATCATAGCCATGAGTATAACACGCTGAGTCTCAGGAGTCTTCCAGTCTGAGGGTAGTCCTGGGGAACCCTGACACAGGAGCAGTCAGAGCTGAACACCACACTGCCAGAACATTATATATTTTTATTTAACAAATATAGTAGACTCTCAGGCAAGTTTCCAAGCCAAAAGCATGGAATTCAAAGAGAAAAAGAAAATAAGCTTACAGGAAAGAAAAAAGAACTCATAAAGCAGGACCTTTGACATTCTACCATGAAAATGCCATAAGTGTCTTATGTTAGCAATGTTCTTCATAAAAGCTGACTGTTACAAGAAGCAGTACTCCACTTAAATGGTAATATTGTTGCAATTACATAGACAAGCCCTTTAAACATAAGACAAAAATTCTTTAGATTTAGATTTACTAAACACCAAGACAGACATTACTAAAAAGTCCAACCTCCAAAAAGAAAAGAAAAACATTCTCTATTTAGGTTCAAAAGTCATACAAAATCCACAATATTTTTTAAAAGAAAATACCAGCAGAATCGTATCCTCTATATTCCAGTCTCTGAAGGCCTTTGATTAGAGTCTCCAAGATTTCTCGTCTTGTGCGCGGAACATGGTAGTTTAAGTAAGCAAATATACCTGCAAACAAACATTTAATGAGAAACTTCAATTAAATAATTAAAATTGATCTAGAGTGTGCAAAAATCTGACAGTAGATTAGATTCCCTCTTTAAAAAGCCCCAGTTCAAGTCCCAGCTGCTCCACTTCTGATCCAGTTCCCTGCTAATGAGCTCTGGAAGGTAGCAGAAGATGGTCCAAGCACTTGAGTTCCTGCCACCCATGTGGAAGACCCAGATGGAGTTCCTGCCTCCTAGCTTTGGCCTGGCCCAATCTGGGCCATTGCGGTCACTTGGGGAATGAACTACTAGATGTCTCTCCCTCTCTGTCATTCTGTCTTTCGGATAAATAAATAAATCTGTAAACAATGGAGAAGAAGAAGAAGAAAGAAGAGGAGAAGGAGAAGAGGGAGAAGGAGGAGGAGAAGGAGCAGGAGGAGAAGGAGACAAGGAAGAAGAAGAGGAAGAAGAGGAGGAAGAGGAGGAAGAAGAAGAAGAAATAAAAGTATCATATGATGTGACCTGAACCTAAAAAGAGGTAACAGGAGATGGTAAGGGAGTCCACATTTATGACCAGCAGCATGGACATCAACTGAGGTCCTCTATGACTGTGCTTCAGTAACGGTGGAGTCAGCCCACCTACAGAAAATCCAAGACCACAAAGATGTAAATTCAAACTTATTTGTGAAAGAATTGTCCTTTCACTTAACTACATTTCACTATGATTCTACAGACGCATAAACATTTAAGTCAATTCTGCAGAATAGAACTCCAGAATGACTACTCTTCATCTCCATCTGAAAAAAGATCTTCATTTCTATAAAAAGCGTGGTGCTATTTAAACATTTCAGCATACAAAAATACCACTGTTAATATCCAACATAAAAGCTATCATAGGGGCCGATGCTGTGGCAAAATGGTTAAAGCCACAGCCTGCAGTGCTGGCATCCCATATGGGCACTGGTTTGAGTCCTGGCTGCTCTACTTCCAATCCAGCTCCCTGCTAATAGTCTGGGAAAGCAGTGGAAAATGGCCCAAGTCCTTGGGCCCCTGCATCCATGAGGGAGACTGGGAAGAAGCTCCTGGCTCCCAGCTTTGGATCAGTCCAACTCCAGCCATTGCAGCCATTTGGGAAGTGAACCAGTGGATGGAAGACCTCTCTCTCTCTCTCTCTCTCTGCCTCTGCCTCTCTGTAACTCTGCCTTTCAAATAATAAATAAATAAATCTTTTTTTAAAAAGCCATCATAATGTATACACTGATCACCATGATCAGTACAATAACATTTCCTCAAATAAACCATCAGGTCCCAAGAAAAGAAAGAAAATCTACATTTTAAAAATCAAAATCCAAAACAACCTGAAACAACTGTTTGAGCAT
Organism: Sylvilagus floridanus; assembly: GCA_949820135.1. Classification (NCBI taxonomy): domain Eukaryota; kingdom Metazoa; phylum Chordata; class Mammalia; order Lagomorpha; family Leporidae; genus Sylvilagus; species Sylvilagus floridanus. The sequence continues at coordinate 52,014,159 of OX463245.1, forward strand.
TTCCCCCAAAAGGGAGTATTAAGCCAAAGATTTATAGAAATTGTGTATTTCATGCATTTGAAAAAAAAAAAAAAGGCTTATACTTGGAATTTTTTTTTTTGGTTGTCATGTGTTGTGCAATCATTTCATTTCCATAGTACCACAATCCTATAAGAAAGGTAGAACATCTATTTTACAGATGTAAAAATAGAAACTGGGTTAGTCAAAATCCCAGAGATAGTTAGGAATAGCACTCTCGATCTCCAAGCATAGCAACTAAGATAAGGATATAAAACTACACTGGTTAACTGTTTCTAGGGTTAGAGTGGCAGCAGCAGAGCAGTGTGCACTTCATAACCTATAGAGGGCAGGAGACCAGCCTCCAAGACCAATTGTCTACTCAATCTAGATGCATGAGGTCTGGGTTTTATTATTACTGCTGTTCCCTCAAAAAGGACCCGTAATATGCATCAACTAAACCAACAACCAATGTGCAACTTAAACTTTTTTTTTTTAAGATTTATTTTATTTATTTGAAAGGCAGAGTTACAGAAAGGGAGAGGGAGGGAGGGAGGGAGGAAGGGAGGAAGGGAGGAAGGGAGGAAGGAAGGGGTAAAGAGAGAATCTTGATATCTTCCATCTGCTGTTTCACTCCTCAAATGGCTGCAGCAACTGGGGCTGGGCCAGGACAAAGCCAAGATCCTGGAACTCCAAACGGGTCTCCCACATTGGTTACAGGAGCCCAGGTACTTGGGCCACCTTCCACTGCTTTCCCAGGTGCATTAGCAGGGAGCTGGACTGGAAGCAGAGCAACAGGAACTCGAAATGGGATGCCATACTACAGTGCTCGAGTTCCAATCCTAGCTCTGATTCCAATTCCAGCTTCCTAATGATGCATACTCAGGGGGGTAGTAAACTGATGGTTCAAATACTTGGGTCACTGCCACTTATGGGAAGAACCCACACTGAGTTTCAGCCTCCTGACTACAGCTTGGTCCAGTCCCAGATGTTGTGAGCATCTGGGGAACAAATCAGCAAATGGAAGACCTCTCTGCTTCTCTCCGTCTATGTCTCTCTTTCAAATAAAATGAAAATAAAAATTTTTTAAATAAAAATTTCTTAAAATATTTTTTAAAAAATCAATATAGAGACCAGCACTGTGGCACAGCAGGTTAGGCTCCTGCTGCAATGCCAGTAACCCATATCGGCATGCCAGTTTGAGTCTCAGATACTCCACTTCCAACCCAACTCCCTGCTAATACACCCGGGAAATCAGTGGAAGATGGTCCAAATACTTGGAATCCTACCACTCAGGTGAGAGACCTAGACTGTGTTCCTGGCTTCAACCAGGCTTAGCCCCAGATGTCATAACCATTTGGGGAGTTAACCAGCGAATGGAAGGTGTCTTTCTGTCTCTCCCTCCTTCTCTGTCACTTTGCCTTTAAAATAAATAAAATCTAAAACAGAAGAAGAAATGTAGAGCAGGTGTTTGGCACAGTGGTTAAGACACTGCTTAGGACCACCACATTTCACAGAGTACCTGGATTCAAGTCCCCACTCCACTCTGAATTCTAACTCTCTACCAGGGTAGCCTCTGGGGGCAGCAGGTGTGACTCAAGTAGCTGGGCCTCTGCTGCCTGTATGGAGACCCACAATGAGTTCTGGGCTCCTGGCTTCAGCCTATTTGCAGGCATTTGGGGAGTGAACCAGAAGATGGGGTATATCTCTCTCTCTCGATTTTGAAGTAAATATTCAAAAAATAAAATAGATTTAAGTCTGACAGAAGTAATAGATTCGGAGATCTAAAGATTAAGGATAGTAATATAAAACCAATTTTTAAAAAAAGATTTATCTATATACTTATTTATTTGAAAGTCAGAGTAACAGAGGGAAAAACAGAAAAACAGAGAGAGAAATATTCCTGTGTGCTGATTCATTTCCCAAATAGCCACAACAGCCATGTATGGGCCAGGCTAAAGGCAAGGGGTAGAAACTCTATCCTAGTGTCCCAATGGAGCAGGGGCCAGAGTACTTGGGCCATCTTCTGCTGCCTTCCCAGGTACATTAACAGGGCACTGGATCAGAAGCAGAGCAGCTGGGACTCGAACTGGCACTCTGATATGGGATTCCAGCATCACAAAGAGCAGCTTAAACTGCTACACAATGCCAGTCTAAATCTAATACCAATTTTAAAAACAATTTAAATGCTAATGATATAAAACAAATTATTCTTAAGATAAATTATAGATTCAACACTTCTGATGATTCAGAATGATGCAAAACAGACGTGCTTTTTTTTTTTTTTTTTTACAGGCAGAGTGGACAGTGAGAGAGAGAGACAGAAAGGTCTTCCTTTTGTCGTTGGTTCATCCTCCAATGGCCACCGCGGCCGGTGCGCTGTGGCCAGCACACCATGCTGATAGAAGCCAGGAGCCAGGTGCTTCTCCTGGTCTCCCATGGGGTGCAGGGCCCAAGCACTTGGGCCATCCTCCACTGCACTCCCTGGCCACAGCAGAGAGCTGGCCTGGAAGAGGGGCAACTGGGACAGAATCCGGCGTCCTGACTGGGACTAGAATCTGGGGTGCCCGCGCCGCAAGGCGGAGGATTAGCCCATTGAGCCGCGGCGCTGGCCCAGGACACGCTGTTTCTGATACATGTAACTCAACAACGTTCCGCTTGACATTGCTCCTAACTTCAATCTCCCGGGTTTACACTGGCGCACTAGTGGAGTAAATTTTGAGATCCTGAGTTCATTTCTACAGAAAGGAAAGAGATCTTCTAAATCAATACTCCCCTTCAAAGTTATACAATCGTAACCATCTGATAAACTAACAAATTTACACACCAAACATGTGTTAGCTCATAAAAAAGCACTCTTGTGTGGACGAACTCCTATAAACTCTTTTAATTCCTGTGTACCTTCAAAGCTTTCCACTATAGCATCCCAGCTCAGCCTCCCCTTCTGTGAAAAGAACAACTTTGGCTGAGATGGTAAAACAGATTTCCCAGCAAGCACCAGTGAGTTATTCATTGGTAGTGGCTGTAGAACACCACTGAAAAGGATTCAGGGGTGTCATTTCCTAAAGAGAAAAGAAAACCATGACTGCTCAGCACCATCTATTCATGTGGAGGAACAAAACAAGGGTCAAATACCTCCTACCTCCAACAATGGAGGACACCTACATTGCCCCCAGCTCATCATTCTACCATTCCTCACAATCCGTCTGCTTGCTTAGAGCCATTCCTGACAGGTGTGACATTTTTAAACACCCATACAGGGGCCAGCCTTATGGCCCAGTGGGTTGAGGCTCCGCCTGTGATACCAGCACTGTATAGGCACTGGTTCAAGTTCTGGCTTCTTCACTTCTGATCCAGCTCCCTGCTGACCTATATGGGAAGGCAGTGAAAGACGGCCTGCGTGCTTGGGTCTCTATCATCCATGTGGGAGACTAGGATGAAGCTCCTGGCTTCATTGCAGCCATTTGGGGAGGGAATCAGCAAATGGAAGACCTCTCCCTCTAACTCTGCCTTTCAAATAAGTGGACAAATATTTTAAATGAATAAATAAGTACCTCTACAAACTATAATTATCTAGGTCTCATTTCTTTGTTACATTTACATGATTTTTTTCTGTGTATACTATATCAAATTAAAACTGAAAAGCTTTATTTTCAAAGTATATTATTAAGAATAAAAGAATGAAATATTCTGATCTCCTGTATACAAAGAGAATTGAAAATGAATCTGGATGTGAATGAAAGGGGAGAGGGAAAAAGGTAAGGGGGGAGGGCTGCGGGGAGAGAGGGAAAGTATGGAGGGGAAGCCATTGTAATCCATAAGTTGTACCTTGGAAATTTATATTCTAAATAAAAGTTAAAAAAAATTCAAGACAGTTTTTTTGAAAAACTTATTTACTTGAGAGGCAATTTTGGACAGAGAGAGGGAGAGACAGAGAGGTCTTCCACCCGCTGGTTCACTTCCCAAATGGCCACAATGGCCAGCGCTGGGCAGATTTGAAGCCAGGAGCCAGGAGATTCTTCCAGGGGTGCAGGGGCCCAAGCATTTGGGCCATCTTCCGTTGCTTTTCCCAGGCTCACTAGCAGGGAGCTAGATTGGAAATGGCGCAGCCAGGACTCAAACCAGCGACTATATGGGATGCCAGCCAAGCACGTGGCTTTACCCGCTAAGCCACTGTGCCAGTCCCCAGGATACTTTTCTACAAACCATATTATCACACCTTTGAAAATAATGGTGCTCTATCATCACCTAATACAATGTCCACGTTCAAATTCTCCCTTTTTTTTTTTTTTAAGTCTTCACAGATAGTTTGTTCATTCTAGCATCCACTTAAAGATCACACCTCACACTTGACTGGTATGGTTCTTAGGTCTCTTTGAATCCAGAATGGTATCCCCACTGCTTGAGCTACCTTTCTTGTTTAATGCCTCACTTTCAGGCTGGGTCTGTTTCCACCTAGTGTGGTCTAATCAGTTCCTCCATCCTATAAGCTGGAAAACAGAGTTAAGGCTTAACTGAGTTAGGTTAAAAATCTGGGGCAATAATAAGCATTTAATCTAGAAGTTAAGCCAGTCTTGTGTTCCATACCAGAGTGCCTGGGGTTGATTCCCTTCTCTGGCTCCTGACTTGAGCTTCTCACCTATGGAAACCCTAGGAAGTAGTGGCAATGGCTCAAGTAACTGGGTTCCTGCCACCCATGTGAGAGACACAGATGGAGTTCCCAAGCTCTAGCCCTTTGGGCCCAGTGCATCCCCAGCCATTGTGGGAGAAAGAAACTCAGTCCCACAATACTCCCTTCCCTCTGTCAGTATCACATGCCACCCTCCTCCTTTCTGCCTTCACATACGCAACTTCTCCAATGACTTCTTTATAATCAAATGCAATTAACTTCTCTCTGTGATATTAACATGAACGATCCCTTTCTACTTTTGCAGACTTCCAAGGCAATACACTACCCTGGAAATCTGGCCTCTAACCATTGTTCTTTGATCTCTCTTCCTGGCACTTCTATTTCAACACTACTGGCAGTAATATTCAATCTATTTCTGCCTCCACCCAGTGATGAGTAACACATGCCATGAATGATCACCTCTCCTCATGCACTAATTCTCTACCAGCTGACTCTATTCCTCCACCTAAGAGAACTGTCCCATCATCCCAACCCAGACGCCCAGCCCAGAGCTCTCTGGTCTCTGAATTTCTACTCATTCCACTTGTGCTTTATGACATGGCCATGAACAAGAACTGTGAATTATCACCTACAGCCAGTGCATGTGCATTCATTTTATGTCCTCTGACCAGACAGCAATTCCTTAAAGGTAACTCGCTTTAGTTGTCTCTTCAAAGGCAAGAGTGCCAAGTATAAAACCATCACTTTAAATATCTCCAAGTATCCTCTAACACTTTCTAGACACCTTAAACATACTCAAACAAAAATTCCCAAATCACAGAAACACAACATTGTTTCACAGGATGCCAAAAAGGGATGAGGTAAAGAAATGTTTCATAACTAAAAGTTTAAGAAATACTGGGGAGAAGTTAACATTTATTTTTAGAACTTTCTAGAATTTCTGATCTTGCTAATTGTCAATCTCCAGCAGCAGAATTTCCCAAACTTGTGTTACCAAACCCTTTCCCACCTTCTATTGCTCATTAGCAAAACCTATTAACTTCTTCCTTTCCAGGGAGTACAACTGCGGAAATGCTTATTAAGCAATTAATTATTTTCTCTCACACTTCTTTATATCCAGTATAAGTTCTAAGGATATGTTAACATTACTGGTTTTATGACTAATCTTAGCAGCCAGTCTTGGCACCCCTCAATTATCCCCAAAGATATTAGACAGTATTATGACCCAAAAAAAAAATTATTAAGGACTTAGTTCAGGATTTTAAATTGCAAATTCTCTTACTGCTTTTAAAAAGGACATAATTTACAAAAATCCCATTTATATACACCATCAGATCAAAAAGGCATAACCCCATTATAAAACAGCAAAATGTGCTAAACTTAGGGTGTAGCTTAAGTGCCCTGACACCCTCTCAGCTAAACCAAAGATATCACAAATAAAAAGGATACAGTGTACTCTAAGAATAAAAGGAAGATAAAATAAATTTGGAAAAGAAACACCTAATTTTCTGGGAGATCCACAATGTTTATTATTACATTAAGGAGTACAAGAATCCTCCAAGTTTAAAAAAAAAAAAAAAACCACACTGTTAAATCTGTTGCTGCTGGGATTTACCTGACTACAGAAAAATTTATGTTCCAATAAACTGATAAACATTGTAGCAGTTTTATCAGTATATCCAGATGTTAAAAAGCACATCACAAAACAAGTTACCTATCCCACCCTTCTGAATGGTTTGTTTTATCATGAGCAAGCTAAATAGGATAAAGGGTTATAAATCAGGTCTTTTGTTGGGTGTTGTCTCTGCCTTACAACTGAATGTCAATCAAAATTGTGCTTAAAAATTTGACTGCCAAAGACCACTTCGGGTTTGTTCCTCTCTTGGAAGCCCCACTCCATGCCACTCTGGCTGGAGGTCTTTGACTCTAATAAATCTTGCTTTTAAATCTAAAACACACACACACACACACACACACACACATCACAGTAACTTTAGTCCTCATTCTCTGCTTCAACATTTTGCAATGTTCAAGCAAAATAATCTTTTAGGAAAATGACTGGCAGAAGGTAATCAGGAGGTAAATCTTTAAATTTTTCCATTTAATTTCATGCCCACTCCATTTCTCTACCTAGAAATGTTATTTCAATTATTATGATGTGGGAAAAAAGTAACAAGGATAAAGTCACCTTCTCAACTGCTAACTTCCAGAGTTTACATTACATTAGAGAGGAAATAAATTATGATCACCATTCTTAGAATCATGCAAAAGTCCAGTCTGGATTAAAAACAGGATCTCAGAAATGCCTCAAATACTGGGCTTTTTAAAATTTATATTCTATAACCTGTTTATTTTTTTAAAGATTTATTTATTTATTTGAGAGGCAGAGTTAGAGAGAGAGAAGGAGAGACAGAGAGAGAGCTCTTCCATTTGCTGGCTCACTACCCAGATGGCCTCAATGGCAAGAGCTAAGCTGATCCGAAGCCAGCAGCCAGCAGTTTCTGATGTCCCACAACAACTTGGGCCATCTTCAACTGCCTCTCCAGGCACATTAGCAAGGAGCTGGATCAGAAGTGGAACAGCCAGGACTCAAACAGGCGCCCAGATGGGATGCCAGCACCGCAGGCGGAGGCTTAACCTACTACTCCACAGAGCCAGGCCCTATAACCTGTTTCTTTAGCAATAAAATTCTGTGGAATAGAGCCAGCATTGTGGTGCAGTGGGTTAAGCCACTGCCTGGGATGCCGGCATTCCACATGAGTCCCCCACTTCCGATCCAGCTTCCTGCTAATATGCCTGGGAAGGCAGCAGAACCCATGGGGGAGAACCAGATGAAGATCCTGGCTGTTGCAGCCATTTGGGGGAGTGAACCAGTACATAGGAGATTCTCGCTCGCTCGCTCTCTGCCCTTCAAATAAATACATTTTTTAATTAAAAAAAAAAAATACCCTCTGGAATGGATATGCTATATTGACTAAGGGAAAACTCCCAACATTTGGTCTCTACCCTAAAAGTCTCACCCTCATGTGTTCCTTTTTGAAATCGGATCTGATTTTTTTTTTAACTTTACAGTACTTTGACTCCCCTTTTTCCTAGACGAGATGAGGAAATGAACTGCAACAAGAATGTCAGGTACTTGACTAGGCACATACCTCATCATTTAGGAACAGCTAATTGCCAAATAAAGCACATCCAGGATTAACTGGTTTGCAAATTCAGTATTTCACAGCAATAAAATAAATTATGTGCTTTGTGGAACCATTCTACTAACTAGACATAGGAAAAGTAATAGATTCTGAAGTCAGCTCTCCTCTAATAATTTCAGTAAGCTATTTATAGGTGTTTCTGTTTTTATGTGGGTTTTTTTTTTTATCTAATCTAAATTTAAACCAGCTCCTCATTTTCAGAAGCTGAAATGAGCATAAAGTTAAACACAGGAAAAATATACACCAATGAGTACAATTTACCTCCTGCTCTCAGTTCCTCACGCAAGAGACTGCAAATCAGCTTCCAAACAGCCTGACCTGCACCTCAACCACACCGCCCTTGAAAAGGTGTTCTTTTTTCCAGGGGTAGAGTCAGTTGTGAACTTCAATAAGAAAAGTTAGAATACAATTCTTTTTCTTGACAATGGCCAAGTTAATTCCAATTTTGGAGTCCATCAATCATACCAGACATAATACTCACGATCCCTTTTTACTAACACTTCCAGGTAACAATAAAACGACTAACCCTCAAAACAGGGAATAAAAGGACCTATTTTTTTAACTGTTTCATGAAAGACATTTGTTAAATTTTTCATAGCTAGTATTTTAAACGGCAGCACATGCAAGTGACAAATGATTGACATTTTTCATAGCATTTTTAAAGGGTGCACAGGCAAGTGATCTGCGATGTAGGATCTAGCACCAGGGGCATTTCCCGGCCTTTTTCACCAAAGGACCAGGTCTAAGCCCATTCACCAAGATATTGATCAGCAATGGTTTGGGGGGGGGGGGGGTGAGTGACAGGAAGTAGCTCCACTGCACTAGCTCTAGCTTCAGTCTGAGCCCAGAGAAAGCAGCTAAATACATGCACGTAGACTGAAAAGTAAATCCTGGAAGAATGCAAGGTAAGTTCAAGAGACTTGGCCCGATGTTCCACAGGTTGCCTCACTCACCTGGCGCAGGGCTGAAGGCACCCCCTGCGTGCCTCAGTAGCTTCAGCCCTCCCCCCTCCTTCAGTACTGGCATCTCTCGCCCCCCTCCCCGGTTTCTTCTCCGCCCAAGGCGCCCCCGGGCGCCCCCGCTCCCTCCAGGGCCCGCCCTTCTCTCAGGTGCCCTCCTCGGAGCCACCCCCTTCCGCGGCCAGCACCCGCAAGCGCCGCAGGACGCCCCCCTCCCCTTCACGCAGACTTCACACTCTCCACACCCCGCTCGCCGCGGGCGCCTCGGGCCTCAGCGGCGTCCACACCGCACCCCACACCAACCCGCAACACGCCCCCCGCCCGCGGCCCCCTTACCGCACATGATGGAAGAGGCGCGGTCCGCAAGGCAAGAGACGAGCTGCTGGCGGGGTCAGGCACACAGGCACGAGCTCCGGGGGCGATCGTGGGCTCGGGGGCCGGGGCAACGGCGACACGACTCCCTAGGGGATGCGACGGCCGAAGCAGCGACAGGCTTCTCCACCTCCCGGGTTCGGCCAGCAACCGCCGCCGGGCCCCGCCCCTCGGCGCGCACCGCGCCGCCGCCGGCACGCCCCATTGGGCCGCGTCGGCGCCGCTCACGCGTAGGTCCCGCCTCCCAATGCCGCCCCGCCCCTCAGGTCCACGCAGGCGCTGGACGGCTGGCGGCGGAGACGTGGCAGCTACTCGTGGCAGCCTGCATCCGCCTCAGGTTCCTGGAGCCGCCCGCTCTGGGGCGAGCCGTGGGAGGGACCGGGCGGTGCAGGAGAACGGAACTCTAAGCCTGACAGGGAGTGAGGGAAAGAGGAGGATGGAAATGTTATCCAGCTCCGGCCCCCCCACAGGAGATCCTGGGGCGGGGCAGGGGTGGGGATCAAGTCAGGGTGGAATAGAGAAAGACGGCTGAGGAAACACTGCGAAGAATTGCGTGAGGTGGGGGAGGGAGGTGCGCAGATTCTCGACGGCTCAGCGCCCTGCAGGCTCGGCCAGTCTTTCTGGCTGGGGGCAGCCCATTCGCTCCTAAGCCCTAGGTAATGTGCCTGGCCTCCCGGGGCCCTCCGCACCCGTCCCCACCCCCACCGTCGCCTTCCTAACCCCAGGGTTCCCAAGGCCGGCGAGGGAAGGAATGCGAGGCTTCCAACCCTGCCCCTGGGCTCTGGAAACCGATGGCCCCAGAGGACTAGGAATTGCCCAACTTTGACAGTCTTGCGCGTGACTCATGAACGATTAATTCTCTGAATTAATGCACCACCGCTGCCAAGACAGACGTGATTAGAGGGGTGATGTTTCCCAGCGTGTGTTACCTGCCTGTTTCCTTTAGAAAGATTTCAATGTAGATGGTTATCAGAGCCCTATCAGCAACTCTGCACTAGACTGAAATAAAAGGCTTACATGCCATGCCGGGGCTGTGGCATAGCGGGTTAAACTGCCACCAGTGGCCTCGCCATGCCATAAGGACACCGGTTGGAGGCCCGGCTGCTCCACTTACGATCCAGCTCCTTGCTAATGCGTTTGGGAAAGCAACCAAAATGGCCCAAGTCCTCGGGCCACTGCACCCATCCACGTGGGAGGCCCGAAAGAAGACCTGGCTTCTGCCTGCTCCAGCCCCCGCCTCTGCGACCTTTTGGGAAGTGAACAAGTGGGTAGAAGATCTCGCTCCGTCTCTCCCTCTCTGTAACTCTGCCTATCCAATACATAAATTAATTAAAAAAAAAAAACCCTCTTACATGGCGCACAGAATTCCTGGAGCCGTAACCCTTCTTTAGTTGTCTGGTCTTAGACTAGCGCTGTACTGCACCACCTTGCAGCTGTGTCCACTCCAACAAGGACCAGGCAGCTCCTCAACTGGGCCGACATTCCAAGCCTTAACATTGTATGGGCCGGCATTTCCAATCCTGCCAATGCTCGAGGGAAGGCAGCCGAAGATGGCCCACTGCCACCGACTTGGGAGACCTGTAACTCTGCCTTTCAAATAAATAAGTCTTTAAAAAATAATAATAAATGCTGCCTCTTCTGGAAAACTTTTAAGTCTCCACCAGGGGCAGATTTAGAGACATGCATTAAACTTTTTTATTGCACTGCCCCATTCCAATCAATATTCTTTGACATTTTGTGAGTTTTAAAACTATTGCTCTGGCCGGCGCCGAGGCTCGCTAGGCTAATCTTCCACCTGCGGCGCCGGCACACACCGGTCTAGTCCCGGTCCGGGCGCCGGATTCTGTCCCGGTTGCCCCTCTTCCAGGCCAGCCCTCTGCTGTGGCCAGGGAGTGCAGTGGAGGATGGCCCAAGTGCTTGGGCCCTGCACCCCATGGGAGACCAGGAGAAGCACCTGGCTCCTGCCATCGGATCAGCACGGTGCGGCGGCCATTGGAGAGTGAACCAACCGCAAAAAGAAGACCTTTCTCTCTGTCTCTGTCCACTCTGCCTGTCAAAAACAAACAAACAAACAAACAATTTCTCTACTAGATTATAAGTTTCTTGAGGCTAGAAGTCTTTGGATGCCCAACACAAACCCTAGCACAAAGTCAGGTGTCAAAACATATTCAGTGACTGAAAAAGCCCTGTATCAGCAGAATTGACCTCTGACTGGTTACATAATGGAGTGAGCAAAGGACTTAAGAGTTTTTCTTGGGGGAAAAATTGCCTTTTTTACCACTTGTTTTAGAGAGCCTGAAAATTTCACCTTTAACTGTCAAACATATTTCTCACCAAAAAGCCCTTTGAGATTTCAAGCTCTTATACAGGAACTAGATGACTCTGAGCAAAGTTTAACAGTGAGCTGTTTGTTATTAGGCAATACATTTTTTAAAATTTATTTTTATCTATTTGAAAGGCAGAGGGAGAGATTTTCATCTGCTGTTTCGCTCAACAAATACCCTCAATGTCAAGGGCAGTGCCTGGCCAAAGCTAGGAGCCCATAACCTAATCAGGGTCTCCAATGAGCCATTGTCTGCTGCCTCAAAGGGTATGAAATCAGCAGGAAGCCAAAGACAGAAGCAGATCCAGGACTCAAACCCACGCACTCTAAAATGGGATGTGGGCATTCAACTTCTATGCCGAACATAGAGCAATACATTTGTTAATTTGAAGAAGTAAAGCCTTAATCCAGTCTTTCTGCTAATGTGCCCTCTGGGAAGCAGCAGGTGATGAGTCCTTGAGACCTTGATGGAGTTCTGGACTCCTGACCTTGGCCTGGAAGCTTGTTTCTCTGTCTCTCTCTCTCTCTCTCTCTCTCTCTCTCTCTCTCTCTCTTTACTTATTTGAAAGGCAGTTTCAGAGAGAAACAGATCTTCCATCTGCTGGTTCACTTCCAAAATTGCCACAACTGCCAGGGGTGGGCAAAGCTGAAGCCAGGAGCCTGGAATTCCATCTGGGTCTCCCACAAAGGTGGCAGAGGCCCAAATATTTGGACCATCTTCCACTGCTTTCCCAGGAAAACAGTGCAGGGAGCTGAATCAGAAGTAGGACAATCTGGAACTTATATGGATTCGTGTCAGTGTCATAGGTGGCAGTTTGACCCACTGTGCCACAACAGCAGCCCATTTCTTTGCCTTTCAAATAAAATGAAACAGGCCAGTGCTGTGACCTAGCAGGTAGAGCTGCCTTTTTCAGTGCCAGCATCCCATATGGGCACCGGTTTGAGTCCCAGCTGCTCCACTTCCGATCCAGCTCTCTGCTATGGCCTGGGAAAGCAGTAAAAGGTGGCCCAAGTCCTTGGGCCCCTGCACCTGCATGGGAGACCCGGAAGAAGCTCCTGGCTCCTGGCTTCAGATTGGCTCAGCTCTGGCTGTTGCAGCCAGTTGGGGAGTAGACCAGTGGATGAAAGACCTCTCTCTCTCTCTCTCTCTCTCTCTGCCTTTCCTTCTCTCTCTGTGTAACTCTGACGTTCAAGTAAATAAATAAATCTTTTTTAAAAATTGAACCTAAATAATTTTTTTAAGAAAGAAAAGAGGGTCGGCAATGTGGTGTAGCGTAAAGCCTCTGCCTGCAACAGCAGCATCCCTTATTGGAACGGTGGTTGTGTCCTGGCTGCTCCACTTCTGATCCAGAGCCCTGTAATGACCTGGGAGAAGCAGCAGCAGATGGCCCAAGTGCTTGGGCATCTGCCACCCACATGGGAGATCAAGAAGAAATTCCTGGCTCCTGGCTTCTGTCTGGCCCAGCCCCAGCCACTGTAGCCATCAGGGGGTGAACTAGCAGATAGAAGATCACAATCTGTTTCTTTCTCTGTCTCTCTGTGTAACTCTTTCAAATAAATAAATCAAGAACAAAAGCCTTTGTGGGTACAACTTAGCCCAGGAGCCATCACCTAAGAGGTTCAGGTAGAATTTCAGTGATACTGCCAAGGAGTTGAAGTGAAATTCCAATGCATAAGCAACACCTTTGTGCACTGGCAGCACATCTGTCGATGCCACAGAGAAAATGCCAGCAGTTCCACCAACGTTCTTATGCTCCAACTATAATAATCTGCTGAAGCCTTCGCTTTCCCTTTCTGCCTGCTACTCCATTACAGTGACTATCAATCTGTCTTACCCATCTCCATTCTACAGCTATTTTGGAAGGTACTTATGCACCAGTTAGGAGGAAGAAACTTTAAAGGCTAGTATTTTCCCAACCCAGCCTTGAACAACCTGATTAACCCACCACAACAAAGAACCCTTTGTAACCATGTGCCAGTCAAGAACTAATATGGAAGAACTTTGTCTGTCTGACCACCGTCTACACAAAGCTCTGTTTTAAATAAAACCTTCAGGAATAAAGCCTGCAGGAAAAATAAATAAATAAATAAATAAATAAATAAATAAGTGATCTGCAAAGCAAAGGAAGCATCTGAGGAAATACAAGAGTACTTCAAGAAGTTCACAGGAAAATAGAATTAAAAGTTCATTTCAGTGCAATCAATTTTGAAATTCATGCATAAGGTTTTTCATAACATGCATTTTTAAAATATTTATTTATGTTTTGAAAGTCAGGGTTACACAGAGAAGGAGAAGAAGAGAGAGAAGGAGAGGCAGAGAGAAAGAGGTCTTCCATCCAATGGTTCACTCCTCAATTGGCTGCAACGGCCGGAGCTGTGCAGATCTGAAGCCAGGAGCCAGGAGCTTCTTCCGGGTCTCCCACATGGGTGCAGGGGCCCCAGGACTTGGGTCATATTCTACTGCTTCCCAGGCCATAGCAGAGAGCTGGATCAGAAGTGGAGCAGCTGGGACTTGAACTGGCGCCCACATGGGACGCCAGCACTGCAGGAGGCGGGCGGCCTTATCCGCTATGCCATAACACCAGCCCCATAATATGCATTTCCATGTACTTTTTGAAAATCCCTCATATGCATGGATTTCAACATTTGTTGGCACCAAAATCAATTCATCTTTTAATACTATTTTTCATGAGCACATTTGAAAGATTTTTCCCCTCTGATCAAAAAGTTTTGAACTACCTTAAACAAAAGGGGGGAAAAACCAGTAATGATGGTAAGGGAGGATCATTCATCATCTCCTTATGTCATCTACTTCCCCGTCCAGAGGTTTAGTCCGGTCAGTTCAGGGAGCTCTCAGCACCCACCTTGCCTTGCAACCTGAAGGCCTGAAGGTTCCAGTTGCCATTTCTAAAGAAATGAAGAACCATGGCTAAATCAGCTTTATAAGACTTCTAAACATTCCTATGCCTGTGATTTTTGTTACTCCTTAATTCCAATAATACATATCAATAAAATTATTAAAATCATAAAAACCTATAAATAATACAGGGGCAGGGGGAGGGGACAGGCATTTGTGGCAGCAGTTAAGACACCACTTTAGATGCCCACATCCCAAATTGGAGTGTTTGGATTTGAGTCCCTGTTCTGATTCCAAGCTCTAGTTTCTTGTTAATACACACTTTGGAAGGCAACATGTGAAGGCCTGCTTGAATCCTTGCCAGCCATTTAGGAGAGCTAGATTGAATTTCAGGATCCTGGCTTTGGCCTGTCCCAGCTCTGACTGTTCCAAGCATTTGAAGAGGAATCATCTGGTGGAAAATCTGTGTCTTTGATATATGAAATATATCAAATATATATATGTATATATATATATATATATATATCTGCCTTTCAAATATGTAATTTTTTAAATAGTAAAAATATGAGAACTTAGGCCGGTGCCGTGGCTCAACAGGCTAATCCTCCGCCTTGCGGCGCCGGCACACCGGGTTCTAGTCCCGGTCGGGGCGCTGGATTCTGTCCCGGTTGCCCCTCTTCCAGGCCAGCTCTCTGCTGTGGCCCAGGAGTGCAGTGGAGGATGGCCCAAGTGCTTGGGCCCTGCACCCCATGGGAGACCAGGATAAGCACCTAGCACCTGGCTCCTGCCATCGGATGAGCGCGGTGTGCCGGCCGCAGCGTGCTGTCCATGGCAGCCATTGGAGGGTGAACCAACGGAAAAGGAAGACCTTTCTCTCTGTCTCTCTCTCTCACTGTCCACTCTGCCTGTCAAAAAAAAAAAAAATATGAGAACTTAGGGTATGCATGTATGCCCTGGTTTTTAGGGTGTTTTGTGGATAAATATACCCCAACAGAGAAGATCCTGGCAAGCAAAGGAAAAAGAAATAGGTCAAGTCCCTAAGACTTGACTATGAGAAGAAGAAATGAAGACAACAATAGAAGGCATCAATCACTCTCTCTAAGAGAGACCCCTTAGGTGAAACCTGTGGTTCCACCACCACTCTAATTCATGCTCTACACCTTCACACCAAAATAATCTTTCAAAAATACAAATCTGCTCCAGTTCCTTTCTGCTTGAAATTCAGTGGGTACCCTTCACCTGCAAGATGAAGCCCAGACTTCCCAGCATGCACCACTGTCATTCAGGATCTCCTGCCAGTTTGGTCAACAGTATCTCCCATCACTCTATTTCAGAATCTTAGGGTCCAGCTATAATCACCTACTGAGAATTCCTGAAAGCAGAGTATCATCTCAGACTTCTATACCCCTGTATTTGGCCTTTTTGAAAAGAAACATTAAACAGGGAACCAGGTGAATGGTTGGGGCTTGATTATTGTAGACTAGATAGCCATTTAGGAAATGGGACTGTAAGAGAACAAGAAAGTTATCTTTTCAAAAATTATTTCCACTCCCTACCTACCCATTGCCTACCATGGGTGTTGAACACCTGGACCATGAACAGCTGGTCCACGAACCCATTTGGTCTGGCCCTGCCAAGGCAACTGCAGGTGGGACTCAAAATTCAATAAATCTACATCAGGCTAATTTTTAAGTTGATAATGTTGTACAGCCCATGAATGATGTTATTAATATCCATATGGCCCTTGGCAGAAAAATCTATCTATATATTTAAGGCAGAAAATTCTCCCATGACTTCATGATAATGACTTCATTAAGTCATTATCAACTATTAACACTTTTGAGTTAATAGTTTAATTAATACTATAAACTATTTATAGGATTAGTTTTCATTTGGATAGCAATTATGAAAAGGTCACTGGGAAATGGGAGTTTTGTTGGGGGTGAGATTAAGACAGTCTGAAATCAGGAGAAAGGCAGACATGAACAGACTGCCTGGGGAAAGGGGAAATACAAATGCATGTGGAATTGAGTACGCTGATGTGGTGAGGGGCCCCAGATGCAGAACTTCATGAGGCTGATGGTGTGGCACAACTGCTGCTTATGGCACCAGGATCCCGGATCAGAGTTCTGGCTGCTCTGCTTCCAACACAGTTTCCTGCTAATGCACCTGGGAAGGCAGTAAATGATAGTTCAAGTACTCGGGCCCTTGCCACCCATATGGGACATCAGGAGGGAGTTCCTGGTTGCTGGCTTTGGGCAGGACTTGCCTAGGCCACTGTGGGCATTTGAGGAGTAAATCAGAAGATAGTAGATTATGCATGTGTGCGCTCTCTCTCTCACTCTTTACCTTTCAAATAAATAAATAAATGTTTTTTTTTTTTTTAAAGAGAAATTGGTAATGAAAGCTGACTTTATGCACTGTGGCAGTTCATTTTAATGTGTCAACTTGATTGGGACATGGTGACCAGATATTTGGTCAAATATTATTCTAGTTGTTCCCAGGAGGCTGTTTTTGGATGAGCTTAACATTTCAATTGGTAGATTTTTAAATGTTTATTTCCATCTACTTGACAGAGGGAGAAAGAGAAAGACAGATCTTCCATCCACTAGTCTACTCCTCCTCCAATGCCTACTCCTCCTCCAATGCCTGCAATAGCCAGGGCTGGTCCAGGCTGAGGTCAGGGACTCCATCCGGGTCTTCACATGGGTGACAGGGATCCAAGCACTTGAGCCATCATCCATTACCTTTCAGGATGCATTAGCAGGAAGCCGAATCAGAGAAGCAGAGAGATTGCCCTTCATAATTTGAGTAGGCCTCATCCGCTCAGTTGAAGACTTGAATAGAACAAAAGACTGCTCTTCCTCAAGCAAGAAGACATGGTCTTCAGCTTTGAACCATAACATGCAACAGCAGTTCTTCCCTGGGTCTCCAGTCTGATAGCCTACCTTGTAGATTTTGAACTTACCAGCTTCCATAGTTGCATGAACCAATTCCTTAAAATCAATTTCTCTCTCTCTCCCCCTCTCTCCACACATACAAGTCATGCATCACTTAATGATCAGTATGTTCTGAGAAATGTATCACTGGCTGATTTTGTCCTTGTGAAGAAGAAATCACACAGTGTACTTGCACAAACCTAGATGGTGTAGATCAATCACTCGACATGGCCTTTTGATGCAATCAAGAGATGTTGTCTGAGACTGCTGCCAGTGTAACATGGCAAACTTTATTTTTAATAAGGAGTACATTCTAAACTGGTGCTAAAAAGTTAAGTAAATACATAAGCCAGTAACATAGACCATCATCAAGTGTTATGTACTGTACATAATTGCATCTGCTATACTTGAATACAACTGACAGCATAGGTTTGTTTATACCAGCATCACCATAAACACATGAGTAAGGTGTCCACTAGGCAATGGTGTAGTTTTCTATTGGTAGTTTTTAATTCCATTTTAATCTTACAGGACCACAATCATATGTGTAGTCCATTGATAACAGAAATGTTGTTTTGCAATACATGAACTGTTGTGCACGTGTATAATAGTTTCTCTTTATCTATGGTGGTTATGTTCCAAGGCCCCCAGCACATACTTGAAACAGTGAACAGTACTGAACACTATCTATATACTGTATTTTTCCCGTTCATCCATTCCGTTAATGACATTTAATTTTAAATTAGGCATAATAAAAGATTAACAATAAACTAATGATAAATAGAACAATTCTAACAATGTTGCAATAAAACTTATGTGAATATAGTCTCTCTCTCAAAATACCTTATTGTATTGTACTCACCCTTCTTGTGATGATGTGAGATGAATGCCATAGGCACTGCAACAGTATTGGGCTACTACGGACTTTCTTTTTTTAAAGATTGATTTATTTATTTGAAAGGCAGAGCAACAGATAGAAGAGAGAGATCCTCCAGCTGTTGGTTCACTGCTCAAACATGGCTCAACAACGGGAGATAAGCCAGGCTGAAGTCAGAAGCCAGGAACTCACACAGGTGGCAGGGGCCTAAGCACTTGGACCATCATCAGCTTTACTAGCCATATCAGCAGCTGGGAGCTGAATCAATGGTAGAGCAGCCAGGACTCAAACCTAAATGCAACATGGGATGTCTGTCACAGGCAGGAGCTTAACCAGCTGCCTGTGACAGATACCTACTACTTTCTGACAATGCCAAAAGAATAAGTTATGATGATGCCAACAGACTTCAAGTAACTAAAACAGCAGAAAAGGAAACTGAGGATAAGGGGGAACTACCAGATGCAAATGAGAGGGTCCTGAAAATTTTCATGAAAAACTGCATGGATTTCAATATTTTTTTGTACCAAAATAAACTTGAATGCTTTCAAATACCTTCATATATATCACACACACATATCCTATTGGCACTATTTCTATGTACATTCTGAATACATTAATGTATTAATCAATAATCAATACACTTTGTTGATTTTCCCAACATTCATTACACCTGTTTTAAATTTCTAAAGGGCACAGCTTTCACTGACAAATAATAGAATAGGCTAATCCTCCGCCTGCGGCACCGGCACACCGGGTTCTAGTCCCGGTTGGGATGCTGGTTCTGTCCCGGTTGCTCCTCTTCCAGGCCAGCTCTTTGCTGTGGCCAGGGAGTACAGTGGAGGATGGCCCAGGTGCTTGGGCCCTGCACCCCACGGGAGACCAGGAGAAGCACCTGGCTCCTGCCTTCAGATCAGCGAGTCGGCGAGGGGAAGCAGTTTTTCAAAGGGGAAGGTGTTGCTAAAAGAACGAACACCACGAAGGCACAAACAGAAGGTAAGTGCTACATGAGGTGAACATGGCCTCTATGTCCCACAGGAAACCTCAGGCCTGAGGACAAATGATAACTCCAGGTGGAAGCAGGACTTTCTCAGCATGCCGCTCCCGGACGGTTCCAAGTTTTCCCAGCAGGTAGAAGCTGGGGCAGTTTCCAGGCTCTGCTAAAAATTCATTCTACTGCCAAGAAAGTCAACAAATTGAAAACCATGAGATTAACTGGCCCTATCTTTAACCTACTATTTCTGTCCTGTAAGACATGATCAGGGCCAGGATAAGGGGTGGGCCATTCAGAGCTGCCTAGAGTTGAAAGGTCACTATAAATTGAAGATGACAGAAAAATTCCTTGTTTCAAAGTTTCCTTTCAGGGGACCCAGAAGTCATCCTGGATGGCCTGTAAACGTCTGTGGGGTGCCACAGATAAATCTGATGTGGGGAAATGGAGTATAAGCCTGGGTTTCCCAAAAAGCACATAGATTCCCCCACACTGGAGAGTAGCCAGCTTCACATTCCTGAACACAAAATGGACACAGGTGCACACACAGCTTTTTTGGCCTACTGTGGTTCTGGATTCAGTAAGAGATGGGAGCCTCCTGCCCAATGGAAAGCACCTACGAAGCTTACACTCGGCCTAGGCTTGAAAGCTCAGCAGTATAAACAGCAGCAAGGAGGTCTGTGGCCAGAATTCCAGGCTTGGTGTTCTCAGCTTTTATGCTTAAGTTGAATGGCAACGAAAAATGTATTTCTCCTCCCTGTGCCTCTATCTTCCAATCTATAAAAATAGAGACAGTTACCACTCACACAGGATATGGCTTCATAAATGTAACATGCTACAACACAGTGTTTGTTATATAGTGAATGATCAATGAAAGTTTCCGATTTCATATATTTTGGCCCATATAACCTTACCATTGTGTAGGGCTTCTTTCTAATTTTTTTTAAGGCAGAGTGACAGAGAGGGGAAGGCAGAGACAGAGATCGTCCATCTG
Source organism: Sylvilagus floridanus (assembly GCA_949820135.1). NCBI lineage: Eukaryota > Metazoa > Chordata > Mammalia > Lagomorpha > Leporidae > Sylvilagus > Sylvilagus floridanus. Next base: position 52,034,301 of record OX463245.1, read on the forward strand.
CTGGTTCAATTTCCAAAATGGATACAACATTCAGGGGTGAGCCAGGCTGAAGCCGGGAGCTGGCAACTCCATCTAGGTTTCCCATATGGGTGGCAGATGCCCAGATACTTGAGCCATCTTCCACTGCTTTCCTAGGTGTTTTAGCAGGGAGCTGGATTGGAAGCAAAGTACCCAGGCTCAAACTGGTGGTCTGACATGGAGTGCCTGTGTTGTAGGCGGCAGCTCAACCCATTGCATCACACCCAGCCTCTTCATCCTAAATTTTGCTTAGTGAAAAATCCTCCAAATACTTGGTTTCTTCTTTTTTGTTAAAAAAAAAAGTATTTACATGCGAGGCAGAAAGAGATAGACAGACATAGATCTCCCACTTGCTGGTTCACTTTCCAAATGCCTGCAACAGTCAGGCCTGGGCTGGCACCAACGCCAGGAGCCAGGAATTCAATCTGGGTCCCCTATGTGGGTGGCACGGAGCTGACCACTTGAGCTACCATCACTAAGGTACAGATTAGCAGGAAGCCAGAATCAGAAGTGGAGCCAGGACTTGAACTCAAGCATTACAACATCGTGTATGGGCATCTCAACTAGAATCTGAAGGACTAAGCCAAATGCCTGCCCCCATATTTATTTTTATTTCTGAAAGGCAGAGAGACAGACAGATCTTCCATCCACTAGGTATGCTCCCCAAGTGCCTGCAAGAGCTAGGGCTGGGCCAGGCCAAAGCCAGGAGCAGGAAACTCAATCCAAGGCTTCCTAGTGGGTGGCAGGGGCTCAAGTACTTGAGCCATCATTGCTGTCCCCCATGAGGCACATTAGCAGGAAGCTGGAATTGGAAGCAAAGCCACAACACAATCTCAGGCACTCGGGTATGGGATGTCGATATTCCAAGTAGGGTATTAACTGCTACACCAAATGCCTGCCCCAATGCCTTTTTCTTGACCATTAATCTTGTTCTAATTATCTGTTGAAAGGGCAGGTATTGTGGTATAGCAGGTGAAGCCATTGCCTGTGACATCTGCATCCCATGTAAGCGCTGGTTCGAGACCCAGCTGCTCCACTTCTAATCCAGCTCCTTGTTAATGGCCTGGGAAAAACAGCAAAGGATGGCCCAAGGGTTTTGGCCCCTACCACCCATGTGGGAAACCTGTATGAAGTTCCTGGCTCAGCCCTGGCCATTGCAGCCATTTGGGGAGTGAACCTACAAACGGAAGATCTTTCTCTGTAACTCTGCCTTTTAAGTAAATAAATAAATAATTTTAAAAGGTTTATTTATTTATTTGAAAGGCAGAGTTACAGAGAGGGAGATGCAGAGAGAGAAGTGTTCTATCCACTGGTTCACTCTGCAAATGGCTGCAATGGCTAGGGCTGGGACAATCTGAAGCCAAGAGGCAGGAGCTTCCTCCAGGTCTCTCAGGTGCGTGCAGGGGCCCAAGGACTCAGGCCATCTTATTCTGCTTTCCAAGGCCATAGCAGAGAGCTCGACAGGAGGTGGAGCAGCCAGGACTCAGACCAACACCCCCACAGGATGCCAGCTTTACTACTACGCTGCAGCGCCAGCCCCAATAATCTTTTTTAAGTTATCTGTTGAAATGTCCTGTATTTATAAAGCGTTTTCAAGAATGTTTTCTGTAAAAATATTCTGTATCTTTTGGGGGAGTTAATTTCTATTTTTGTTTTAGAATGACTATTTTCTTTCTTTGGGATCACACACTGGAAATGAATTAGAATTTTTTAATTTTTTTAAAGATTTATTTATTTATTTGAAAGTCAGGGTAACACAGGGAAGGACAGGCAGAGAGAGGAGAGGCAGAGAGAAAGAGGTCTTCCATCCGATGGTTCACTCCTCAATTGGCTGCAACGGCCGGAGCTGTGCTGATCTGATGCCAGGAGCCAGGAGTCTCCTCCGGGTCTTCCCATGTGGGTGCAGGGGCCCAAGGACTTGGGCCATCCTCCACTGCTTTCCCAGGCCATAGCAGAGAGCTGGATTGGAAGTGGAGCCGCCAAGACTTGAACCAGCACCCAGATGTGATGCTGGCACTGCAGGTGGTGGCTTTAGCCACTAAGCCACAGCACTGGCCCCTGAATTATAAACATTTAGAAATTCCAACTATTACCTGATTAAATAACTAATAATCTTTGATTGAACAATGTTTAATTAATTGAAATACATGTTAACTTGTTTTAAGATTGATATCTGGCAGTTTGCCAAAAATAAAAAGGCAGTAGGCACAGGCATGTAGCCTATCAGTTAAGGTGCCTGTGTTCCACATCAGAGTACCTGGATTCAGTTCACAGCTGTAGCTCCTGAGCCAGCTTCTTGCCAATGCAGACCCCAGCAGGCAGCAGTGATGGCTCAAATGACTGATTCCTACCAACCTCATAGGAGACTTGAATTGCGTTCCTAGCTTTTAGCTTCAGCCCAGCTCAGCCTCAGCCTTTGGGACATTTCAAGAGTAAAGTGAACCAGTGATGGAAGACCTCTGTTTCCCTTTGCTCCCCAAATAAATCAATTTTTTAAAAAGCAGTAAGATCAGATGGATCTTTGGTGTAGTGATTAAGTTACAACTTGGAATCCCGCATTCTGTATTGGAGAGCCTAGTCAGAGTCCTGACTCCCAAGCTTTCTGATCCAGCTGCCTGTATTTAATGCACACTCTGGCGCTGTGGCACAGTGGGTTAATGCCTTGGCCTGAGGTGCCTCCATCCCATATGGGCACCAGTTCTAGTGCCAGCTGCTCCTCTTCCAATCCAGCTCTTTGTTGTGGCCTGGGAAAGCAGTAGAAGATGGCCCAAGTCCTTGGGCCCCTGCACCCACGTGGGAAACCCGGAGGAAGCTCCTGGCTCCTGGCTTCGGATCGGCGCAGCTCTAGCCTTTGCAGCCAAATGGGGAGGGAACCATCGGATGGAAGACCTCTCTCTCTGCGTCTCCTGTCTCTGTGTAACTCTGACTTTCAAATAAATAAATCTTAAAAAAAAAAAAAAAAAACACCAAAATGCACACTCTGGGAGGCAGCAGTACTTGGGTCCCTGCCACCTACATAGGAGACCCATTTGAGTTTCAGGCTTCTGGCTCCAGCCTGGCCCAGTCCTGGATGTTGTGCGAACAGCCGATATAAAATGTTTGACTCTTTGTCTCTCTTTTTCTCTGCCTTTCAAATAAAATAAAAATTTAAAAAATAATAATTTAAAAGCATTAAAATTACTTACCAAGTCTTTTGCAATTTACAGGTCTCTGCTAGAATGCAATCAGCTTTAAGCTTTAGAATACCTAATAGTAGCTAAAACAAGAAAAACATTTATCTCACACATTGTAAACTCTGAAGGTGAGCGGATCCTGGGCTGGCTCAGAGGTCAATGAAGTCCTCAAGGTTCCTGGCCCTTTCTTTCTTCCTTACAACTCTCAGTGGCCAGGCTTTTGTCATAATTATCAATCAGCTGTCATTGCTCTGGACATCTCACACTGCAGCATACCAAAGCAGGAAGAGAAGGAATGGAGGAAAAGAGTCTTTTTTCCAGAGATTAACGCTCAAGGAAGAAGATCTTTCTAGAACTCTCCAGCAGGTATCTCTTGAGTTCACTGGCCAGGACTGGGTCATATTTCCACCCTCTAGACTTACTGAGTGGCGAAGGGAATTGGAGTTGGAATAACTGGCTTAGCCAAGTCACAACGAAGCCCCTGGTACAAAGGTGGGGCCTACCTTCCCTGCAATCAGCTGACAAGTGAGAGGGCCTCTTTCAGCAAGAACTGAGGGTATACGCTGGGTGGGCAGCCAAGAGTGTGTGCAGCACTCCCCACTTCTGTACGATTTCCAGCCAAGCACATCCACTTTCCACTCAAGCCACACTTAGCTTCTTGCAGTTCTCACATACATTTCACACCTTTGATTCTGAATATACTGCTCGTTATGCCTAGAATCTCCTTCCCTCACCATTCCTCGCTGTTCTTCACAGATGCTTCCTTTTGCTGAAAGTCTTTCCAAAACTTTGGCCTCTCAGTCCCATCATCTCCTTTCTTCAAATAGTCTAATACTCTATTCACCTCAGCAACTTATTTCATGGCCATATCTAAGACTTATCATTGATTGCATTTCTTCCACAATCTCAATTACCTGTAGCTTTAACTAAAGGACAAGGTAAGGTATCTACCTTGCAGAGCAACTCCCAGTGTCTAGTCTGAATCTATTACAGCTCAGGGAAATAATTCTCCAATCCTACCTGCTGGTGCTGTGACGCCCAGGATAAAAACACACCCAGCACTCACAACTGCTGAAGCTGTTCCTGTTTCCGTTTCTCTCTTGGTCTTTGGAAATAGGACTGTAGAGACGCTGGGTATCGCTGCTATTTCCTCAGCTTTCCTTTTCTGGGATTTTCTGTCAAGAGCTGTCTCCGCTTTACGATGAAAAATGAGAAAAGCTTAATTTGCTATTGTGGCTATTTGAAAAAGCAGTATCCTGATTGTATAAAGATAACTGTCCAAATGCCTGGCATGGCTCAGAAATTAGTGTCAACTAACATAACTTAAATTTTTAAGCAATTCTAATTTAAATGAAAGGAACATGTGCATAGATGATTCAGGTGTTATAAATAACTCCCATAAGGAAAAGCAATATGGATCTCTGAGTTAGTAAGAACCAATGGAAAAAGGACTAAAACAACCTTTGATCTGTTTTTCAGGACTCTGTTTCATGAAGTAAAGCCTTAAAAGCATGCTGATGCAATGGTTTTCTATTTAATTGTCTTACAACCAACTGCATTTCTGTAGATTCTGAAACATACTTCTTGGGGTTTTAGCATTGTTATTATTATTTTTATCTTTCAGTGAGAAATTATGTGCTATGACATTAGGAACCACTTCTCGGTTCCCACCCTTAAACCTAATTGTATTTTTTTTTTAAATACGGTGAACACTTCAGTAAAAAAAGTTTCAGACATCTCACAAAAAGCTAAGCCATTTTAGAATATTTAAAAAGCACTCTCCCTATTTGCTTCTGTATTTAATGAGAAAGTAAATTATATGGGGAAAATGTATTTTAAAATGTTTCACACATTAGGCAAAGAAGGAATCATGAGAAATGAGGAGCAAAAATAAAAATATCCCTGGATAAAATCCACGTGTACAGAAGATGATTCAGGATGTTATAAATAACTCATATGAGGAAAAGCAAACATGCAGTAATTATATATCATTCTCTGAAGAAAGGACGCTTTATTAATCCTTAAGTTCCTGAACATATTAATAATAAAGGCTTATTATATATTATTAGCAAGTCCAACTTCTGTGCCCAAAGAAAATCCAGGGTATTTAGGGTGAGTTTGCTTCTTTTTCATCTGATTCATCTTCCATAACCTAAAACCAAAAGATGAAGAGAACTTAAGAATTAAGAAAAGAATTAGAAATTGCTGTATTTCTGATTTTCATGTTACCTGTTTAAAAACGCTACTCCAGAACAATGCATGGCAATCTAATAAAAATAAATGAACAGTCCAAAAACACAAAGCCTGAATCACAATCTTGGTATCTCAATAATATAAAAGCAAACTAAATATCTGCAAATTTATTAAAACCTGGCTCTCTCTTCCTTCTCTTAAAAGATGCTTCCAGTAGCAGAGCCTCAGCTGAGAGAGAATAGAGCTTTTTTTCAAAAGCATCTTATTTATGTAAACACATCTGAAAAGCTAAATGAAAGTATTATAAAAATATTCATTAGAAAAACGAATCCCTAAAAAGAGTAAAGAACAAAATACTATATAGTAACTAATTACTTTGGCTTTATTCAGATAAAAATCATTTTTTAACTTAAAAAGTGTTAAGACTTTCAGTTAAGAACAATATTAATGAATACTTGAAAAAAAAAAACCAAAAAGATTAATATCTTTCCATGAGTTAATGTATTACTCAGATAATAAAGACCAACTCCTTTAGAGAGGAAAGAACTTTATAAACTCAAGAATGTTTTATTTCCTCACCACACCTTCTGCAGTTAAATACCAACTCAAGTTCATAATCTGACAATTTCTTGCTCCACCCTGGCCAAGTGAAATGATCCTTTGTCAATCCACCAAAGTGTCACCTAATATAATTTTTTAAAAAGCTATAAGGAGATTGGGTCTACACTGTGGTGTAGGGGAATAAGCCTCCACCCATGGCACTGGAATCCCACATGGGCGCCAGTAAAAGTCACAGCTGCACCTCTTCTGATCCAGCTCTCTGCTATGGCCTGGGAAAGCAGAAGATGGTCTAAGTGCTTGGGCCCTGCACCCACGTGGGAGACCCAGAGGAGGCTCCTGGCTCCTGGCTTCAGATTGGCTCAGCTCAGGTCGTTGTGGCCATCTGGATGGACCTTTCTCTCTGTCTCTCCCTCTCTCTGTAACTTTACCTCTCAAATAGATAAAATCTTTGAAAAATAAAAATTAAAAAAGCTATAAGGGGAGAATGGAGCAAAAATTTTTTAAAAATATAAATGAATTTGATTCTAAGACAAAACAGTAGAAAGACATCTCATGATTTCTGTTTTAGGTGGGAGAAAAATGTATATTTAGTTCCAAGGAATTGATTTTTTATAAATATTTATTTTATTTTATTAATTCATTCATTCATTTCAAAGGCAGACAGAGAGAGATAGAGAAAGGACTTCCATCTGCTGGTTCACTGTCCAAAGGCCCTCGGTAGTTGGGACCAGGCCAGGTAGAAGCCAGGATCCAGGAACTTAACCTGGGTTTACCCTCTGGGTAGAATGAACCCAATTACTTGAGCCAACAACTGCTGCCTCCCAAGGTATGCATTAGCAGAAAGCTGGAATCATGAATACAGCCAGGACTCAAAACCAGGCTGACAAGGTGCTATGATATATTCCTTAGTATGCTGAAGCAGGAAAAAAATGTCGATACTACGCTGTAGATAAAGCTCTAAACCCTGCTCAGTACTAAAAGCAAGATTTTGTACAACAGGGGCCGGCACTGTGGCAGAGAAGCTAAAGCTGCCGCTTGCAGCACCAGCATCCTGTATGGGGGCGGTTTGAGCCCCAGCTGCTCCACTTCCAAATGCATCTGGGAAAGCAGCAGAATATAACCCAAGTCCTTGTGTCCCTGCACTCACAGTGAGAGCCAGATGAAGTTTCTGGCTCCTTGCTACCTCTGTCTTTCCCTAACTCTGCCTTTCAAATAAATAAATAAATAAATATTCAAAAAGAAAAAGATTTTGTAAACAAAGCATGATTCTGTAAGAGTTTCTCACTTGTATGTTCAATAACAATTAGAGTTTAATTATATCATAGAGCTCTTCTATTCTTTCACTAAACACTCGTAAAATTCGCCTATAAAATTACACGGCAGGAGCCAGCGCTGTGGCATAGCGGGTAAAGCCGCCTCCTGCAGTGCCAACATTCCATATGGGCACCGGTTCAAGTTCTGGCTCCTCCACTTCCAATCCAGCTCTCTGCTATGGCCTGGGAAAGCAGTAGAAGATGGCTCAAGTCCTTGGGTCCCTGCACCCATATGGGAGACCCAGAAGAAGCTCCTGGCTCCTGGCTTCAGATCGGCGTAGCTCCAGCCATTGCGATCAGTTGGGGAGTGACCCAGCGGATGGAAAACCTTTCTCTCTCTGCTCCTCCTTCTCTCTCTGTGTAACTCTGACTTTCAAATAAGTCTTTAAAAAAAAAACTACATGGCAGCGATGGACATTTAGCCTAGTGGTTAATATCTGAGTTAGGACACTCAAGTCTGACACAGCTCCTGATAACAGCTTCCTGCTAATGTAGACCTTGGGAGGTGGCTGGTAACAGCTCAAGTGGTTGAGTTCCTGTCACCCATGTGGGAGACCTGGATTGAACTCCTGGGTCCCAGCTTCAGCCCCCTGGCCATCTTGGGCAGCTGGGAGCAAATCAATGGATGGGAGCTCTCCCTATCTGTCTCTCTCTCAAATAAATAAAAACAAACACTGCATGATGTTTTAAGTCATCTTTTCTTTTATGTTTTAAAAAGATTTACTTATTTATTTATTTGAGAGGCAGAGTTACAGACAAGGAGAGAGAGGGAGAGGTGGGGGAGGTGGAATGAGGGAGGGAGAAAAGGAGGGAGAGATAGGTCTTCCATCTGCTGGTTCACTCCCCAAATGGCTGCAACAGCCAGAGTTGGGCCAGACTGAAGCCAGGAGCTTCCTCAGGGGCTCCCATGTGGGTCCAGGGGTCCAAACATGTGGGCCATCTTCCACTGCTTTCCCAGGCCACTAGCAGGGATCTGGATTGGAAGTGGAACAGCTGGGACTTGAAACAGTACCCATATGGGATGGCAGTGTCACAGATGGAGGCTTAACTTACTATACCACGGGGCTGGACTCTAAATCCTCTTTCATAATTTCTTACAATCCAGCAGCCATATCCCCTGAGTCTGTTTCTTTATGCATTGTGGCACAATAGGTTTAAGCTGCTGCTTTGGACACCCGCCTACCCTATCAGAGTCATTGGTTTGAGTCCTGGTTATGCCACTTCCAATCCAGCTCTGTTAATGTGCCTAGGAAGCAGCAGATGATAGCTCAAGTACTCGAGTACCTGCCACCTGCATGGAATTCCTCTCCTAGTTAAGCCTGGCTGTTGCCGTCATTTGGGGAATGAACCTGTGAATGGAAAAATTTCTGTCTCTTGCTCTGTCACTCTCTGCCTTTCAAATAAATAAATTTTTTTTTGTTTAAATGTGAATGACTTACTTAATGAACTGTTATTAGAAGATTAAATGAGGTAATATTTATTAAAAAGCTTGGCACATAGTAGGCTCTTTAATACTAAAAGCTACTTTTATTTTTTTAAAGATTTATTTATTTATTTGAGAGGTAGAGTTATAGACAGAAAAAGGGCAAGACAGAGAGAAAGGTCTTCCATTCACTGGTTCACTCCCCAAATGGCCGCAATAGCCAGAGTTGGGCCGATCCGAAGCCAGGATCCAGGAGCTTTTCTGGGTCCCCTACATGGGTGCAGAGGCCCAAGTATTTGGGTCATCTTCTACTGCTTTCCCAGGCCATAGTAGAGAGCTGGATTGGAAGAGGAGGAGCCAGAATATGAACTAGCACCCATATGGATGCCAGTACTACAGGTGGAAGCTTAGTCCATTACACCACAGCATCTTCCCCGTGGAAGGCACTTCTAAAATAAGGAGGCTTCTAGTATGATGAAAATTGCAACACAAAGATTTATTCCTTGAAGAAAAAGACAGGATATGAATTTCTTTTCAAATAATTACTGTAATAGTAAATCCAAACTGTCATATAATATTGGCATACCTGTTCTACACCTTCTACTTCTGGAATATAAAACTGCAGCATGTTCTGAATTCCATTTTTCAGAGTAATGATAGAGCTGGGGCAGCTGGTACAAGAACCCTGGAGTTTGAGCTGTACAATGCCATCTTCAAAGCCTTTATAGATTACATCTCCTCCATCTTCCTGCACAGTCGGCCTGTGATCACAGAGTGTTTGCGATATATTTAAAAGTTTTCACTGAGAAAACATAACACAGCTTGGCACTTAGATTTTACAATGACAAAATTCACAGTTTAAACCACTTTTATGAAAGAGAATACTAACTATAGCTAAATTTTGTAATTTCAACTTTTTCTACTTTCAGAGAAAATGCCAAAATTCAATCATACAATTCATTACATTTTATTACACCTTATAATTTTTAAGCATGTAAGATTTCAAACTGCCTAACAATTATTATGACTACCTAAGATGTACTTAGTTTATTGAGAAAAAGGAAAGATAGATTCAGAAATGCTGGCTTCTTTTGTTTTCTGGCAAACTTTCCATTCAAATATGATACCAGTATAGATAAATACATAAATCAGGTTCACAACACTCTTTTAGTGAATTTTCACAAAGTGAACTTATATTTGTATCTATTACTGAAACTAAGAAACAGAGCAAAAGGACCTAAAAAGTCTCCCTTTGTGCTATCTTATAGTCATTGGTCCCAACCAAATGTAACCAATCTACTAACTTCTGTTGCCTTTGATTAGCTGTTTTTATACTTTATTTGGAAATCACATATTATTTATTCTTCTGATTCTGTTTTTATTTCTACTTTGTGAAAAATCATCCACGTTGATGAGTGTAGCAATAGTTCCTTCAGTCTCACTGCTACATAACATTCCATTAAGTGAATATGCCCAGAATTTATGTATCTATTTGAACACCCATGAACATCTGAGTTAGCTTTTACAAATAATTTAGCTATCAAGATTCTTATAAATGTCTTTTCATATACATAATTATTTCTACTGGAAGTAAACCTGAGAGTGAATTACTGGGTAAAGAGTATGACTATGGGGGCTGGTGCTATGATATCCTCCGCCTGCAGTGCCAGTATCCCCTGTGGGTACCGGTTCTAGTCCTGGCTGCTCCTCTTCCGATCCTGCTCTCTGCTATGGCCTGGGAAAGCAGCGGAAAACGGCACGAGTCCTTGGCCCCCTGCACCCAAGTTGGAGACCCAGAAGAAGCTCCTGGCTCCTGGCTTCAGATCAGCCCAGCTGGGACCACTGCAGCCATTTAGGGAGTGGACCAGAGGACAGAAGACATTTCTGTCTCCCCCTCTCACTGTCTGTAACTCTACCTCTCAAATAAATAAATAAAATCTTAAAAAAAAAAAAAAAAACAGAGTATGAGTATGTTCAGAGTTAGCGGATTCTGCCTGGGGATTTTCCAAAGTTATATAAACTTGTGTTCCCATCAGTGGTGCATGAGAGTTGCTGTTGCTCCACATCTTCACCAACAACTCGTACTGCCAATCGTAATCTTTTTAAGATTTATCTACTTATATGAAAGGCAGAGTTAGAGAGAGGAGGAGACACACACACACAGAGAAAGAGACAGCGCTTTCATCTGCTGGTTGAGAGAGAGAGAGAGAGAGAGAGAGAGAGAGAAAGAGACAGCGCTTCCATCTGCTGGTTCACTCCCCCAATGGCCACAATAGTCAAGGCTGGGCCAGGCCAAAACCAGGAGCCCAGAGCTTCTTTCAGCCTTTCACATGGGTGCAGGCACCCAAGGACTTGGGCCATCTTCGGCTGCTATCCCAAGCAGAGAGCTGATTCAGAAGTGAAGCAGCCAGGTCTTGAACCGCATCCACATGGTTTGCCAGCATCGCAAGTGGAGGCTTAACCTGTTACACCACAATGCCAGCCCTTAATCTTACTGGCTTTAATCATTCTAGTGAAATTTCAGTGATCCTACATTGTGGTTAAAATTTGAATATTTACGGCCGGCGCCGTGGCTCAACAGGCTAATCCTCCGCCTTGCGGCGCCGGCACACCGGGTTCTAGTCCCGGTCGGGGCACCGGATTCTGTCCCGGTTGCCCCTCTTCCAAGCCAGCCCTCTGCTGTGGCCCAGGAGTGCAGTGGAGGATGGCCCAAGTGCTTGGGCCCTGCACCCCATGGGAGACCAGGATAAGCACCTAGCACCTGGCTCCTGCCATCGGATGAGCGCGGTGCGCCGGCCGCAGCGCGCTGTCCGCGGCAGCCATTGGAGGGTGAACCAACGGCAAAGGAAGACCTTTCTCTCTGTCTCTCTCTCTCACTGTCCACTCTGCCTGTCAAAAAAAAAAAAAAAATTTTGAATATTTACAACTAATGAGATTGAGCACATATACTTAGTGGCTATTTAGTTATTGGTTTTTTTTTGACAGACAGAGTTAGACAGTGAGAGAGAGACAGAGAGAAAGGTCTTTCTTCTGTTGGTTCACCCCACAAATGGCTGCTACTGCCGGCGCGCTGCACAGATCTGAAGCCAGGAGCCAGGTGCTTCTCCTGGTCTCCCATAGGGTGCAGGGCCCAAGCACTTGGGCCATCCTCCACTGCACTCCCGGGCCACAGCAGAGAGCTGGACTGGAAGAGGGGCAACTGGGACAGAATCCGGCTATCCCACCAGGACTAGAACCCGGGGTGCCGGTGCCGCAGGTGGAGGATTAGTCTAGTGAGCCACAGCACCAGCTAGTTACTGATTTTTTGTGAAGTGCCTGTTCCAGTGATTATCTGATTGGTTTTTCCCCTAACAATTCATAGTTTTTTACATGGTCATGCACTGTAAATATCTCCTACTTTGTGCTTTGCATTTTCATGATAAATGCCATCTTTTGCTAAAAAATAAAGCTTTAATTTTACCATAGTCTGATTTATGTCTTTCCCTTTAAAAAAAAAAATTGGGGGCTGGAGCTGTGGTGTAGTAGATTAAGCCATTCCACACAGATGCTGGTTCGAGTCACAGTTGCTTCACTTCTGATCCAGCTCCCTGCAAATGGCCTGGGAAAAGCAGCAGAAGATGGCCCAAGTGCTTGAGCCCCAGCACCCACAGATGCCTGCTTCCTGGCTTCGGTCTGGCCCAGCCCTGGCTGTTGTAGCCATTTGGGGAATGACCCAGGAGACAGAAGACTTTCCGATTCTGCCTCTCACTCTCTGTAACTCTGCCTTTCAAATAAATAAATAAATCTTTTTTTTTTTTTTGACAGGCAGAGTGGACAGTGAGAGAGAGAGACAGACAGAAAGGTCTTCCTTTTGCCGTTGGTTCACCCTCCAATGGCCGCCGCGGCCGGCGCGCTGCGGCCGGCGCACTGCGCTCGTCCGATGGCAGGAGCCAGGAGCCAGGTGCTTTTCCTGGTCTCCCCATGGGGTGCAGGGCCCAAGCACCTGGGCCATCCTCCACTGTACTCCCGGGCCACAGCTGAGGGCTGGCCTGGAAGAGGGGCAACCGGGACAGAATCCGGCGCCCCGACCGGGACTAGAACCCGGTGTGCCGGCGCCGCAAGGCGGAGGATTAGCCTGTTGAGCCACGGCGCCGGCTTAAATAAATAAATCTTTAAAAAATATATTTATGGGGGGGGGCAACATTGTGGCATAGCACACAAAGCCACTGCCTACAACACCAGCATTCACTATGGTTACCAGGTCATGTCTTGGTCACTCTACTTCCAATCTAGCTCCATGCTATTGGCCTGGGAAGAGCAGTGGAAGATGTTCCAAGTATTTAGGTCTATGTCACCCATATGGGAGACCCGGTTGAAGCTTCTGGCTCTTGGCTTCAGGCTGGCCTAGTGTCAGCCATTGCAGCTATCTGGGGAGTGAACCACCAGCTGGAAAATCTGTCTCTCCTTCTCTCTCTCTAACTCTGACTCTCAAATAAATAAATAAATACATAAATAATTTTTTAAAAATGTATTTGATGAGGCCAGTGTGGTGGCACAGTGGATTAAGCCACCAGCATCCCATATGAGTGCTGGCTGAAGAACCAACTGCTCTGCTTCCCATCCAGCTCCCTGATGATGTGCCTAGGAAAGCAGCAGAAGATGGGCCAAGTGCTTGGTCCCCTGCCACTCCGTGGGAAACCTGAATGGAGTTCCAGACTCTAGGCCTCAATCTAGCCAAGCTCCAGCTTTTGTGGCCATTTGGAGTGTGAATCAGCAGATGGAAGGTTTCTGTCTCTTTCTCCCTGTCTGGAACACTGCCATTCAAGTAAATAAAAGCTTTAAAATTTTTTTGAGAGGTAGAGAGAGAGTACTCCCATCTGCTTGCTCATTACCCAAATGCCCCCAAAAAGCCAGGGATAGAATAGTGCTAAAGTTGGGAGTCAAGAACTCAATCCAGGTCTCTCACATGGGTGGCAAGGATCCAACTACTTGAGCCATCACCTTATGCCTTCCATGGCATACAATGATAGGAAGTTTTAACTGAAAGCTGGAGCCAGGAATCAAACTCAGGCACTCTGATATGGGATGTGGGTCCTAACGACATATTAATCACTAGGTCAAACACCTACCTATTCTGTATGTCTTTTCCTTGATTTTTGTTTATCTGTTTGCTTGTGTCCTGTTTTTTTTTTTCTTTTTTAAATATTGCCTCTCTAATGCATGACATGCAGACATTCTCTTATTTTAAAATACCTTCATGAGTTCTTTGTTGACCCGTAGGTCTTTCTAAGTTTCTTTATTTGAAAGTCAGAGTGCCACACAGGGAGGAGAAAAAGGAAGGGAGGGGAAGAGAGAGATCTTCCATCCATTGGTTCACTCCCCCAAATGCTTGTAAATGCAGAAGCTAGGAGCCCAGAACTCTATCTAGGTCTCCCATGTGGGTAGCAGGGGCTCAAGCACTTGAGCCATCATCTGCTGCCTCCCAGGGTATGAAGTAACAGAAAGCTGGATCAGAAGTGAAGGTGCTAGAACTAGAAATGGCACACAAGTATTCGATGTGGGAATCCCAAGGGGCAGCTTAACCTAGTACACAACACCTGCCTCTCACAGTTCTTTGTGAAAAGCACTGTTTAGGTCCCAAATATATGTAGATTTTATATTTATTATTTTACCTGATCTTTTAGCCAAAAGGCTGAGAAGCAATTGTTATTATTTTTTTAAAAAGATTTGTTTATTAATTTGAAAGAGTTACACAAAGAGAGAAGAGGCAGAGAGAGAAAGAGGTCTTCCATCCACTGGTTCACTCCCCAATTGGCCACATCGGCCAGAGCTGTGCCGATCTGAAGCCAGGAGCCAGGAGCCAGGAGCCAAGGGCTTCCTCCTGGTCTCCCATGGGGTGCAGGGCCCAAGCACCTGGGCCATCCGCCTGCACTCCCGGGCCACAGCAGAGAGCTGGACTGGAAGAGGAGCATCCGGGACAGAATCCGGCGCCCCGACCGGGACTGGAACCCGGGGGGCCGACACTGCAGGCAGAGGATTAGCCTAGTGAGCTGTGGCGCCGGCTTAACAATGTTTTAAAAAATGTATTTATTTATTTTTATTTGAAAGGTAGAGAGAGAAAGAGAGAGAGACAGCAGGAGATAGAGATTCTATCTGATGGTTCACTGCCCTCTGCAGATGGGCAGGCTAGGCTGAAGCCAGGGGCCTAGAACTCAATCCAGATTTCCTCCATGGGTGACAAGGATCCAGCACTTGAGCCATCACCTGCTGCCTCTCAGGATGTGCATAAGCAGGAAGCTGGAACTGGAAATGGGTCTGGGACTTGAACCCAGGCATTCTGATACGGGATACAAGTGTTTCAAGCCATGTCTTAATGACTGTGCCAAATGTCTGCCCCTAGTCTGACAATCTTATCTTCTGTTATCCAATCTATGTACATTTAAACATAACTACTAATACATCTGAGTTTGTGTTACCATCGCATTATTTGTTTCTTATTTGCATTCTTTTGGATTGACCAAGTTTTTGTTTTTATTATTACTATTCTATTTCTCCCTCTATACAGTTGTTTGCTACACAATGTTTTATTCTTCATTGTTTATCCTATCAGATGCCCACTTTATCTCTTAGATTTTACTGTAAATCAGTACTTTGCCACTTACCAAATAAGCCATGCCTTAGGACATCTCCTTGTATACCTACCAATCTTTTGTAGTTTTGTCAAGCTTTTAACTCTAGATATGTCTAAAACTTTACAGGATGCTGTAAATCTTTTTTGTCATTTACTTTGTCTCTCATGCACTTTCCTCTCTGTGTTTCAATTTGTATACTCTGTATTCAAGTATGGTAATCTACTGGTCCAATATGATGGTAAATTAATGAGTTAAGCTCAGTTATTATATTTTTTAGCTTCAGAATTTTTCTCTTTTTTAATAGATTTCAGTCTTCCAATGAAATTCTTCATGTGACCTACATAATGCTATTTGTGGATCTGTTTTATTTTCTGTTGCTATAGATTCTAGATGTGCCTACTAATTTTTGACTGACTGATGGACTCAGTGACTTGAAATTATATGACATCAGAAAGGACTCATCTTAATTTCTGGAAATAATTAAGCTGACTCAATACAGGGGACCTAATCTCTGGTCTTCCCTCATTTTGAAGGTATAATTCTCCAGAAAGCCCAAACTTGGACCTGGATGTTTTCTGAAGCCCAAACTTCTCGACAGATTTTAAACTCTAATTTTTGTCCCTCACCCCACACCATAAAACTATAAAGTTCTGTTCTGCTTTCTAACTGCTTTTAGGTTTCTTAGCCTCTTTCTCTACACAGCTAAGAATAAGCAAATGCCTTGTTAAGAGAACTTCTCAATGTTAGGCTTACTTTTCTATTAATTATTTTAGTTGACAAAAATTATGTATGTTTATCACATAAAACATTATTTTTTAAAATATTTATTTATTTATTTATTTATTTCAAAGGCAGATTACATTGAAGCAGAGGCAGAGAGAGACAAAGTCTTCCATCTGCTGGTTCACTCCCCAGATAGCCACAACAGCTGGAGCTGGATCTGAAACCAGGAGCCAGAAGCTTTTAATGGGTCTCCCATGCAGGTGCAGGGGTCCAAGGACTTGGGCCACCTTTTACTGCTTTCCCAGGACACAGCAGAGAGCTGGATCAGAAATGGAACAGCCAGGACTCGAACTGGAGCCCATATGGGATGTAAGCAGTGGCTTTACCCATTACGCCACAACACCGGCACCTCCTAGTGTTTTTTAAGAATGCAGCACGGGCCGGTGCCCTGGCTCACTAGGCTAATTCTCTGCCTGCGGCGCCGGCACCCCAGGTTCTAGTCCCGATTGGGGCGCTGGATTCTGAACCGATTGCTCCTCTTCCAGTCCAGCTCTCTACTGTGGTCCGGGAGTGCAGTGGAGGATGGCCCAGGTCCTTGGGCCCTGCACCCCATGGGAGACCAGGAGGAAGCACCTGGCTCCTGGCTTTGGATCGGCGCAGCGCACCAGCCGCAACACGCCGGCCGTAGCAGCCACTTGGGGAGTGAACCAATGGAAAAAGGAAGACCTTTCTCTCTGTCTCTCTCTCTCACTGTTAACTCTGCCTGTAAAAAAAAAAAAAAAAAAAAAAGTGCAGTATGTAGGGTTGGCTTTGTGGCATCCCATATGGGCACTAGTTAGAGTCCCATCCACTCCAATTCTGATCAGTTCCCTGCTAATGTGCCTGGGAAGACAGCAGAAGATGGCCCAAGTCCTTGGACCCCTGCATGGGAGACCTGGATGGAGTTCCTGGCTCCTGGCTTCAGCCAGGCCCACCCGCAGCCATTATGGTCATTTGGGAAGCAAACCAGCAGATACATGATTTCTATCTCTCCCTCTTTGTAACTCTTATCTTTCAAATGCATAAAATCTTTTTTAAAAACAAAGAAGGTGATACATATTATTAACTACATACCCATACTTCTCTTTTCTTTTTCTTTCTTTCTTTTTTAAATATGGAACGCTTCACAAATTTGCGTGTCATCCTTGCGCAGGGGCCATGCTAATCTTCTCTGTATCGTTCCAATTTTAGTATATGTGCTGCCGAAGCGAGCACACCATACTTCTCTTAACTTCCCCACTCTCTGAGATTTTGGCCCTTCATATCAAGATCTCATTGGTAACTCAGAATTTTTTGTCTTCCTTTCCAAACAAACTTTCAGGAAGCTTGATGGTTTCTCTGATTCTCAGAAGATGCCCTCTGCCCAGCTTCTCCTACCATAGGTCTATACCAAAAATAAGCAAACTTGTTCCAGGAGACGCCTCAATGAGCTGCTTTTCACCAGAAGTCTGCCACCTTGATACATGGTTGTTTGGGGAGCTATTTAATGCTTTCAAACCAAAGTTCACAATAGTATTTTATCTAGGTTTTCCAAGAGTTCTCAGAAGGACAAACGGTCTGCTACAAGCTTAAGTAGAAGCCTGCTGTTCTCCACTCATTTAAATTAATTCTTTATGAGCAACAGCCTGAAAACAGGGATTTCTTCTTTCTCAATAACCCTCCCCAACACTGTTTTTTTCCTAAGAAACTTGATATTGTAATAATAGCAAATTGAAGCGGTGACTGTGCAAGGTAAATTTCTTCCTGGGTCTAAACAAATAGTGTGCTTTAAAATTTCGAGTGAATGTAGAGAAAGTAAAGGTTTTAAATTCAATTCTTAGTTACTTACTGTGGTTTACATTAACCTGTACTTATTTTGGAACTCTATTATAATCACAGGCAACTAAAACTATATGATTACAATGAAAATTGCCTCTGTAGCCTATGAATTCAGTTAGAAAGGGAGACGTACCGTATTCTAGTATCTAACAATTCCTTAATCATTGCCACAACTTCATCATCTTCTTCAGATCCTAGAAAGATTACAAATAAAAAAATCAAGAGTATAAATTTTATATCCATGTAAATACAGGTACTTATAGAGCATGGGGCAGGTGTTGTTAAGTGGGTTAATCTCCCCTTGGGATGCTGGCATCCCATATCTGAGTGCAAATTCGAGTTCTGGCTCCTCAGCTTCCAATCCAACTTCCTATTAATGCATCCTGGAAGGCAGCAGATAATGGCTCAAGTACTTGGCCCCACCCCCCACCCCCACCCATATGGGAGACCAGGATAGAGGTTCTGGCTCCTGGCTTTGGCCTGGCTCAGCCCTGGCTGTTGCAAGTATTTGGGGAGTGAACCAGCAGATGAAATGACTCTCTCTCTGTCACTCTACCTTTCATGTAAAATTAAACACTTTTTAAAAATATTTATTTATTTTACTTGAAAGGCGGAGTTACAGAGAGGGAGAGGCAGAGAGAGAGAGAGAGAGATCTTCCATCAACTGGTTCACTCCCCAAATGGCTGAGACAGCTGGGGCTCGGTCAGTCCAAAGCCAGGAGCTAATAGCTTCTTCCGGGTCTCCAATGTGAGTACAGGGGCCCAAGGAGTTGGGCCATCTTCCACTGCTTTCCCAGGCCATCAGCAGGGTGCTGGATCAGTAGTGGAGCAGCCGGAACTTGAATTGGCACCTATATGGGATGCTAGCACTATAGGCAGTGGCTTAACCTGCTTTGCCACAGTGCCACCCCCAAATTAAATTTTTTAAGAAAGGCTGATTGGCTGGCGCCGTGGCTAACTAGGCTAATCCTCTGCCTGCGGCACCAGCACACTGGGTTCTAGTCCCGGTCGGGGTGCCAGATTCTGTTCCAGTTGCCCCTCTTCCAGGCCAGCTCTCTGCTGTGGCCAGGGAGTGCAGTGGAGGATGGCCCAGGTCCTTGGGCCCTGCACCCACCCGCATGGGTAGACCAGGAGAAGCACCTGGCTCCTGGCTTCAGATCAGTGCAGTGTACCGGCAGCATTGCACTGGCCGCAGTGGCCATTGTGGGGTAAAGCAACAGGAAAGAGACCTTTCTCTCTGTCTGTCTCTCTCACTGTCTAACTCTGCCTGTCAAAATAAATAAATAAAATTTTAAAAAGGCTGATTATACATGAAATTTGTATAACTTAAATAAAATTTTCAAAGGATAACTTTAATTTAATATCTCATTTTAAAAAAACAGCACAAAACATGTAACTTGGTGTGGTGATATAACTGATTTTGGAAAAATGGAAAAATAATCATTCATCTGATTCCCTGGAGACAATTTAAGAAATACTGATCCACATACTATTTAGTGAGTGAAATACTGTACTAAAATACATTGACCTATTAATCATGGTAGGGCTTAAGATTTTTGGTCAATAAACATGTAACTTTTCATCATCCTCAAGGAGTCAAGAGTAGCAGAAAGAGATTAGCTGAATTTTGATGGAAACTTTGAGACAAAAAGGCACACCTACTTCTAAGTTAAGTTACATCTTTAGTTTCTCAACTTAGTAGTTTCCCAAAAGAAAACTATACTATATATAGATGTAAGCCATCTGGAAATTTCTGAAATGTTCTAGAAATCTAAACAAAAGTGGGGCTTTCTTTTAAAAATGTTAAAAGTATTTATTTATTTGAAAGGCAGAGAGATAGAGGGGTACAGATAGATGGAGCAACCAGCCAAATTATTTTCACGTGGTTCACTCTCCATATGCCCACAACAGCTGGGGCTGGGCCAGGCCAAAGCCAGTAGCTGGGAACTCAATTTAGGTCTCCTTCATTGGGTGGTAAGGACCCAACTCCTTGAGTTCTTGCCTGCTGCCTCTGAGGGTATGTATTAGCAGGAAGTTGGAACGAGGATAGGAGCAGGGACTTGAACCTAGGTACTCCAGTATGGGATGCAGGTATCCAAAATGGCAGCTTAATTACTGAGCCAAATACCTTCTGCCAAGAATTGGTTTTTCATTTTTTTTTCCTTTTTTTTCTTTTTGACAGGCAGAGTGGATAGTGAGAGAGAGAGAGAGAGAGAGAGACAGAGAGAAAGGTCTTCCTTTTCCGTTGGTTCACCCTCCAATGGCCGCCGCAGCTGGCGCACCGCGCTTGATCCGAAGGCAGGAGCCAGGTACTTCTCCTGGTCTCCCATGGGGTGCAGTGCCCAAGCACTTGGACCATCCTCCATTGCACTCCCGGGCCACAGCAGAGAGCTGGACTGGAAGAGGGGTAACCGGGACAGAATCCGGCACCCCGACCGAGACTAGAACCCAGTGTGCCGGCGCCGCAAGGCGGAGGATTAGCCTATTGAGCCATGGCGCCGACCCATTTCTCATTTTGTTTAAATTTTGTTTTTGCTTTACTTTGTAGGGTTATATACTGATAATCACTAACGACTTTCTATCAGTTTTTGGAAATTCATTTTCTTTTGGGAAAAGTAGAATTACATAGAATTCAAATTATACTGCAGCAAACACTAGATTTCTAGCAACTAATAAATAACAACTATTACCAGTAACTTTGAGTCTTTTTTAATAAAAGAAATAAAATATAATGCTAAAATTATCTTAGATCAGCAAACCTAAGTTTCATTCCCCACCATCCCTGCTGTAGGCAAACACCATCATGAAGTTTAGTGTATATCTTTCTACAACATATTTACATTTCCATGTGCAAATTTACATACATGAAATCACACTAGAGACACTGTTCAACACCTTACTTACTGAGCTCCATGTGGTGTCACTTTTCCAAGAGTTTTACACTAAGTAACTTATTAAAAATAAGGTACAGGGTCCGGCACTGTGGCACAACAGGTAAAGCCACTGCCTGCAGCACCAGCACCCCACGTGGGAGCTGGTTCAAGTCCCGGCTGCTCCACTTCCAATCCAGCTCTCTGCTATGGCCTGGGAAAGCATGCAGCCTGCAGCACCAGCATCACACATGAGTCCTGGCTGCTCCGCTTCTGATCCAGCTCTCTGCTGATACAACTGGGAAAGCAGCAGAAGATGGCTCAAGTACTTGGGTTCCCGCCCCATGTGGGGTACCCAGAAGAAGCTCCTGGCTCCTGGCTTCAGCCTGGTCCAGACTTGGCCATTGCAGCCATTTGGATAGTGAATCAGCAGATGGAAGACCTCTCTTTCTCTCTCTCTGTCTCTGTCTCTGCCTCTCCCTCTTTGTAACTCTTTCAAATAAATACGTAAATCTTAAACAAACAAAAAATCAATACTATATAATCTTTGCAGAAACTTATATGTGTAATAAAAGTATAAAAACAAACTAAGTTTACACACATCTGTGGAAACAAAGGGCAAAAGAGAGTACAGGGATATCAGCTATATCTTTAATATTTTATTTAAAAATGAATCTAAAAACCTACAGCAAAACATCAATATTTGTTAAATCTGCATGGAGAGAAAATTCATAAGCATTATATTATTTTCTGCATATTTAGAAATTTTTTAATAATAGAAAATTTTAGCTCTATATAATCAACCCAATTTATATACACATTTTCAAAAATGATAGATAAAATAGTATATGTGAAGTTTTGGCCCTCCTGGAACTGGTTCCAGAGCTAAATATACTTAATAATGAAAATTTACTTTCCTGGGGCAGGTATTGTAGTGCAGCAGGTTAAACCTCCAGACACCTGGGATGCCTGTATCCTGTACTGGAGTGCCTGGGATGGAGTTCTACCGCTACTTTTGATCTGGCTTCTTGTTATGCACCAGGGAGACAGCAGACAATGGCCCAAGCACTTAGGTCCCTGCCACCCACATGAGCGACACAGCTGGAGTTCCTGGCTCCTAGCTCCTGGCTTTGGCATGGCCCAACTCTGGCTGTTGCAGGCATTTGCATTTCTATTAATTCTTGAATCAAGACAAATGAGAAGAAAGTAGAAAAGTCTAAAATAAAAGGCCAAATACTAATTATTAAATATAGTATGTTACCTGCTTCTCCTGAAGATGTTTCCTCAGTTACTAGGGGCAAGCCAGATGCAAAGAAGTCCATGATAGTTGCATAAATATCTGGTTTCAGTAAATTCCAGTCTAATTCTTCATTATCCTATAAACATTTGAAAAAAGAAGTTACATTTCTAGTCAACAGCAATGACAAATACAGAACCCCATCTCGCATCTCCCCAGAATCTTTCCCTATACGTATCCTGTAGTGTGCAACAGCACTCATTTCTGGAGGGTCTCACAGGGTCTCAGCTTAAATGACTTTGAGAAGACACAATCTTAGAACATCCTCCATTCATTCAGTCACTCACCTAACTTTTATTAAGTGTGGTGAATGTACCATGCCCTGTACAGAATCTAGTAAGATTTTTTCTTTTCATGATGTGAGAATTTAAATATTAAATAAATTAGTGTCTTTAAAAAGAATGATAATGCTTAATCAAACATACAGAACATTCCAGAACTATTCAAAACATTCAAGTCAGATATATTACAGATTATTGAAGAAATTCAATGATGTTACCATAGAACCATAGTTACTCTGCATAGTTACTCTGTGGATGGTCAACAAGATTGGTATCCTTATGAAAGACTCAGGGGCAGGCACTTGGCCTAGCATTCTACATCTGACCACACAGCTCTGGCTCCTGACTCTGGCTTCCTGCTAACGTGGACCTGGGGAGGCAGCGGCAATTATTCAAAATAGTTGCACCAATATGGAAAACCTGGATTGAATTTCTGGCTCCTGGCATTAGAAAGCCAAGGGGGCCCTGCACCCACATGCTAGACCCAGAAGAAGCTCCCGGCTCCTAGCTTTGGATTGGCCCAACTCTGACAATACAGCCATTCGGGGAGTGAACCAGCAGATGGAAGACTTCTCTTTCTCTTTGTCTCTTCCTCTCTTTCTCTCTGTAACTCTGCCTTTGAAATAAACAAGTCTTAAAAAAAATTAGCAAGATAACAAGTTCTAAGTAATATCACAACAACTATTTGGAAGATGGGTAGACAGTCACCTCACATCTTTGGTAAATAGTTGGTTCTTACTAAGTATGGAAAGATTGGTAATAAAAAGCAAAAATATTCTGAGTTGTCTGAATGAGAAAAAAGCCAGCAATATAAGCTGTAAACACACATACACATTTAAAGAAAAATAACAAAAGTACATGTAGAAGTCTATCAATTATAAAACATAAAGAAGTGAAAAGGCAATTGTGGAAGAAATCAAGTAAATGTGAATGTGACAGTCCATGACAAGAAAGAAAATAAATCAAATCCACCATTCTAGCTACCAAATTTCAATATATGTACTAACGCAGAATACTACCAATTGATTATGTCCTTTCAGTTAGAAAACAAAGGGAAGCTAGTGCAATTTTAGAAAAGAAAAATTAAATAACAAAGGGAAAGGGAAATAAAAGATGACTTAACAAATCAAATCAAGAAAAAAAATGCAAGATTTAATAAATATTTTCACCTCAAAATTTTATGATATATACTGTAAGCAAAATAACAATAAAATTTTCAAAAATAAAATTAAATGGACAGATGTTCGGCACAGCAGTTAAGACACAAATTGCCAATGCCACATCTCATATGCCACCCATATGTGAGACCTGCATTGAGTTCTTGGCTTCTGGCTTCATCCTATCCAACCCAAAAACTTGTAGGCATTTGGAGAGTAAACCAGTGGATGGAAGATCTTTCTCAATCTCTGTCTGCCTACCTTTCAAATAAGTGAATTTTTTTTAAAAAGCAGTTCAGTGATAAGTGTAAAAAAGAAATAAAACAAGGTAACGAGCTCCTAAAGAGAGTATCACTTTAATTAAGGTGGTCAAGAAAGGGCCTTCTGAGAATTTAGAACAATTAACACATTAAAAACAGGTAAGAACATTTTATAATGCGGATATTTGCTAAAATATCCACTGTCATTAGGACTGTCATCAAGGAGAACACTCAACTGGATATAACACATTGCTAAACCACCATATCTACTTTTAAGACACACCAAGACCTCACAATAGGGGCCAGCACTGTGGTGCAGTAGGTAAAGCTGCCAGTGATGCTAGCATTTGACACGGGCACCAGTTGATGTCCTGGCTGCTCCACTTTCAATCCAGCTGCCTGCTAATGGCCTGGGTAAAGCAGCAGAAGATGGCCCAGTTGCTTGGGCCCCTGTCACCTATGTGGGAGACGCACATGAAGTTCCTGGCTCCTGGCTTTGGCCTGGCCCAGCCCTGGCTGTTGCAGCTATCTGGGGAGTGAACTCGTAGATGAAAGATCTCTTTCCCTCTAACTCTGACTTTCAAATCAACCAATCAATATTAACAAAACAAAAAACACCTCAGAGTAGCCCTTTCAAACTGCTGAAGGGGAATTTAGTGAATACTTTTTTTCTTTTTTTTTTTTTTTTTGAGAGAGAGACAGAGAGAAAGGTCTTCCTTTGCCGTTGGTTCACCCTCCAATGGCCACCGCGGCCAGCACACCGCGCTGATCCGAAGCCAGGAGCCAGGTGCTTCTCCTGGTCTCCCATGGGGTGCAGGGCCCAAGCACTTGGGCCATCCTCCACTGCACTCCTGGGCCATAGCAGAGAGCTGGCCTGGAAGAGGGGCAACTGGGACAGATTCCAGTGCCCAGAATGGGACTAGAACTAGAATAGGATTAGCCTATTGAGCCGCAACACCGGCTCATAGTTCACATTTAAACAGTGTATTTTCCAATTATCTAGTAGACTTAAAACCATAACAGCTTTTTCTAGTAGATGATGCTTCAATTATTGAAATGGGTATTACATATCTAATTTGATTCTTGACATTTAGAGTTTAACCAAGTGCTGTAGAATTACACAGCCCACTGTTCTTTATCTGTGAAGCACTGAAGTATTACTGCTGGATGGTGGAGATTACATATGATATCTCTCAACCAAATGTATATGTATCTCCTTTCAAAATGGGTACTTACATTATAGCATCTGACAAATAGTCATATATATGTAACTGTTTATACAAAATACATGTGAACAATCGGCTCATTTATATTTATTTGATTTCCTTTTTACTCTATCAATGCAAAGTAGGTTCCAGTAAAAATAATACTTGGAAGTTTAAATTCTAGTTCTGCTAAGGTTGAGTCTTGCTATAAGCTAGCTAACCTTAGATACTTCAATGAAACCTCTGAAAGTCAAGTTTTTGTCTTGTTTGAAAAATGAGGGGGGCTGGCACTGTGGCACAGTAGCGTAAGCCTCTGCCTGTGGCGCCAGCATCCCGTGTGGGTGCCTGTTTGGTTCCCAGCTGCTCCACGTCCAATCCAGCTCCCTGCTAATGGACTAGGAAAGCAGTGGAAGATGGCCCAACTGCTTGGGCCTCAGCTCCTGCTTGGGAGACCCAGAAGAAACTCCTGGCTCCTGGCTTCGGTCAACCAACTCTAGCCATTGCCGCCATTTGGGGAGTGAACTAGTAAATAGGAGATCTGTCTGTCTCTCCCTCTCTTTGTAACTCTACCTCTCAAGTAAGTGAACAAATCTTTAAAAAAAAGAAAAAGAAAGAAAAATGAAGACATGTAGCTAATTTCAATTTGAAAATTCTATTGAATAATTAACTTGAGAAAAATGGAAAGGAAATTTTAACAATATACATAAAATAATTTTGTAAATAGTTCTTCCCTCATCTGTCTTTTTTTTTTAAAGATTTATTTTATTTATTTGAAAAACAGAGTTACATAGAAAAGTAGAGACAGAGAGAGAGAGGTCTTCCATCCGCTGGTTCCCTCCCCAGATGGCCGCAACAGCCAGAACTGTGCCGATCCGAAGCCTGGAGCCAGGAGCTTCTTCCGGGTCTCCCATGTGGGTGCAGGGGCCCAAGGACTTGGGGCATCTTCTACTGCTATCCCAGGCCACAGCAGAGAGCTAGATCAGAAGAGGAGTAGCCAGAACTAGAACCGGCATCCATATTGGATGCCGGCGCTTCAGGCCAGGGTTTTAACCTGCTGCATCACAGCACCAGCCCCCTAAAATACATTAGGAATAAATACTCTGGAGGGGGAATTGGACTCAGACAAAACTATTTCAAGTCTTTTTTTTAATATAATCATATGTATACCTTCGTGATAGTGATGAAATCTGGTCCAAAGAAGACACTTTTTACTCCTTCAATCCGAAATAGCTGCCTGTGAATTAAAAAAAGATAGTAAAATATTCCATTATGGGAAAGTTTAACGTATTCAAAAGTAGAGAGAAAGGTGTATGAATCTCTATGTATCCATCACCAGCTTCAACAATCAACGAAGCTTCACCTTCTTGTCCTAGGATGTAGCAATCCCACTCCTAGGTAAGTTACTCAGAAGCAAAATCAGATGCTCCACAAACACTTGTACATGAATCTTACAGCAGCTTTATAGCTACCAAAAATATCAGGAAATACCCATAAACAGGTGAACAAAAAACCCAGACTGTGGTATATCCATATAACTCTACATGACAACAGAGGAATGAACTACTGACACACACCAAAAACAGGATGAGTCTCAAATCCTCCTGAAGTAAAATGCGCTGCCCATTTATTCATTCAATTATTTACTTAACAAATATCTAGATATCTTTTGAGCTGTCAGCCACTGTATAAGCACTAGGGATACAATGATGAGCAGGACAGACCAGTCCCGTCTCAGGAAAGCTGACATGCCAGCTCAGTGCAACAACTTTCTCAACTAACAAGACGGTTTCATTTAACTGAAGATAGTAAATGTTGTGAATCCAAGAAATAGGCTACTCTTTCTTTCTCTCTCTCTCTCTCTTTCTTTCTTTGACAGGCAGAGTGGACAGTGAGAGAGAGGGACAGAGAAAAAGGTCTTCCTTTTCTGTTGGATCACCCCTCAATGGCCACTGCAGCCGGTGTGCTGCGGCTGGCGCACCACACTGATCCAAAGGCAGAAGCCAGGTGCTTCTCCTGGTCTCCCATGGGGTGCAGGGCCCAAGCACCTGGGCCATCCTCCACTGCCTTCCCGGGCCATAGCAGAGGGCTGGCCTGGAAGAGGGGCAACCGGGACAGAATCTGGCGCCCCAACTGGGACTAGAACCTGGGGTGCCGGTGCCCCAGGCGGAGGATTGCCTTGTGAGCCGTGGCGCCAGCTTAACAATGTTTTAAAAATGTATTTATTTATTTTTATTTGAAAGGTAGAGAGGTGATCTGAGAAACACAAAATATGTGAATGAATTCTTGAGGTAAACATTTCAAACAACACACGTAAAGCTAAGATGCCCCTCAACTACCACTCTCAAATCCTACAATACTTGGTATGCATTCTTCTGGACCTTTTCATCAGTGCATTTGCTGCTTTGTGGTTTTTATATTTATACACCACTGCCGCAGTGTGCTCACTTCTGCAACCTGCTATCTGCACTTACCAGCATGTCTTAGGGCCCCTGCATTGACAGTAGGTATGGATCTTCCTCATCCTCATTAACATCTGCAGACTATGGACAAAGTTTATCTAACTGTCTACTGAAGAATATTTAGGCTGTGTCCAATTTATTACTATTACTTTTTTTTTTTTTTTTGACAGGCAGAGTGGACAGTGAGAGAGAGAGACAGAGAGAAAGGTCTTCCTTTTCCGTTGGTTCACCCTCCAATGGCTGCCGCGGCCAGTGCACCGTGCTCATCCGATGGCAGGAGCCAGGTACTAGGTGCTTTTCCTGGTCTCCCATGGGGTGCAGGGCCCAAGCACTTGGGCCATCCTCCACTGCACTCCCGGGCCACAGCAGAGGGCTGGCCTGGAAGAGGGGCAACCAGGACAGAATCCGGTGCCCCGACCGGGACTAGAACCCGGTGTGCCGGCGCCGCAAGGCGGAGGATTAGCCTGTTGAGCCACGGCGCCGGCCCAATTTATTACTATTACTAACAAGACCACCATGAATATTCCTGCACAAACCTTGTATACATGTGCAAGTATTCTAAGGTAGGGATTTTCAAGCCAGCTGTGAGTTCTGAAATCAATTATGCAGTGACCAAGATTTATTTAACAAAACAGAGCAGAATAACAACAAAAAACAAAAGATGAAGAAAGGAAATATAAGAATACATTACCTATTGTTAAGGGTAAAAAAGTATGAAAATTATAAAATCAAATATTTGTTTCTTATATACTCACACACACACACACACATACATATATACCCCAGGCCATAATCTAGAAAATTTCTTACTGTGACTTATATAAAAAAAAAGAGTATGAAAAATCAAGACCAAAAAAATAGCATGCTTAGGTCAAAGAAATGTGCATTTAATGAGAAATTTGAAAAATTATTCCTAAGCTTAGTATATTTCTGGCTTCCCTAAATGAGATATATACAATAGCTATGTATATACACAGAAACAGTTATCTAAGCTTTATTTTCCAAATATTCTTGGCAATCAGTATTAGGTTTAGATTACCAGAAATTTCAACAGATGCTGTCTGTCTCTAATATTTCTTATTATAAAGAATTTATCCAGGCCGGTGCTGTGGCGTAGCAAGTAAAGCTGCTGCCTACAGTGGCGGCATCCTATATGGGTGCCAGTTCGAGTCCCAGCTGCTCCAGTTCCTATCCAGCTCTCTGCTGTTGCCTGGGAAAGCAGTAGAGGATGGCACAAGTCCTTGGGCCTCTGCACCATGTGGGAGAAGCTCCTGGTTTCGGATCGGCGCAGCTCTGACAGTTGCAGCCATATGGGGAGTGAACCAGCGGAGGGAACCCCTCCTCTCTCTGCCTCTGCCTCTCTATAATCTGCCTTTCATACAAATAAATTAATTAAAGAAAAAATTATATATATATCTATTATATAATTATCTAGCTGTAATTTTTTTTTATTTGACAGGTAGAGTTAGTGAGAGAGACAGAGAGAAAGGTCTTCCTTCTGTTGGTTCACCCCCCAAATGGTCACTACCGCCGGCGCTGTGCTGATCTGAAGGCAGGAGCCAGGTGCCTCTCCTGGTCTCCCATGGGGTGCAGGGCCCAAGCACTTGGGCCATCCTCCACTGCACTCCCGGGCCACAGCAGAGAGCTGGACTGGAAGACGAGCAACCAGGACTAGAACCCAGTGCCCATATGGGATGCAGGTGCCGCAGGCAGAGGATTAACCAAGTAAGCCATGGCGCCAGCCCCTAGCTGTAAATTAAAAAGAGGTTCATTCTCACAATTTTATAAGTTGTTTTTATCAATTCTGACATATATTTAAACAAGTCTTTAATGAATCAAAGAACTGTCCCCCACTGACTCATTTTAAAAAATCATGCTGGGGCCAGCATTGTGAAACACAGGGTTAAGTGGCTGCCTACAACACCAGCATCTCATATGGGCATCAGTTGGAGTGCCAGCTGCTCCACTTCCAATCCAGCTCTCTGCTAATGCGCCTGGGAAAGCAGTGGAAGATGGCCCTTGCACCCATATGGGAGACCTGGAGGAAGCTCCTGGATCCTAGCTCAGCCTGGCCCAGCTCCAGTTGCAGCCATTTGGGGAGTGAACCAACAAATGGAAGATCCTCTCTCTATAACCCTGACTTTCAAAATAAATTAATATTTAAAAACAGTGTTTTAAATTTTAGAATGACTTGTCAATTTAATGGATTTTTTTCCTCCAGTAAAAATATAAATTTTTATTTATTTATGCTGTAGGACTCTCAAATATATCACTCTTCTTTACTCTGTACCTAAAAATAAAGTCAATTATTCCCTACACTAAAAAAATAAAGTACACATAAAAATGCAATAGCTTAACAAGGCTGTTACCCTCAAAATCAGTTATTTGGTAAATAAGATGAAAACAGTATATACCTAGCCAGAGGGGAGCGAAATGCTGAAGCTGGAGTGGGAAAATCCATGGTCCTTGTCTCAAGAACTGGTTTTCCTGGTATAAACTTTAAACTGTTGGGATTTGGGGTATCTTGTGTTTGAATAAACATGTGTCTCACTAAAAAGAAGAAGAAAGAATGTTATTCCAGAATAAAATTGTAGTTAATAAGTTTATGGACTATGAAGTATTCATTTTTTTTAGAAAGCTTTTATTTACTGAATACAAATTTCACAGGTACAGCTTTAGGAATATAGTGGTTCTTCCCGCAGTACTTGCCCTCCCACCCCCACTCCCAGTCCTTCTCCCATCCCATTCTTCATTAAGATTTGTCTTTAATTAACTTTATATACAGAAGACCAACTCTATTCTAGATAAAGATTTCCACAAAGAAGTGCTCATTTTCAAAGAAAGAAGAAGGAAGAAAAATTGGGAAAAAGATAAGAAGGCTTTAATGCCCAATTGACATATATAAGAATTTATAAAAACAAGAAAGAAACATACCAAAAGATTTAGGATAACTACATGGATTGTATATTAACTGTATTAATTGTATATTGTATATTAACTCTGATTATTTAAGTAACTGTTACCCACAGATTCCATTAATCCCCTGCAGGTACACAACAAGGTACATCATCACCATTCAGGAGTCTTCTGTCTTATTCATATCCTTCTTGGGATTGTGGTGCCAGTGGTTATTGTAATAACCATAATCATATGTCATTATCACTACATTCTTAATATAGTAAAAGGTTATATTCACTTCTTTCCAAAATGCCACCAATATTTTAAAGACAATAAAGCTAGCCACTTATAATAACAAATATTTATTATTGGCTTATTACATGCTAGCTACTTACAATAACAAATATTTATTATTGGCTTATTACATGTCAAATACAGATGCAAGTATTTTAAATGTATTTCTGCCTTTAACTACCCTATAAAGGTACTATTATTGCCATTTAAAATTTTTATTTATTTATATTTTAAAGGCAAAGAGACAGAGAAGGAAAGCCTGAGACAGATAGAGATCTTCCATCTGCTGGTTCACTCCCAAAATGCCTACAACAGCCAAGCTTGAGCCAGACCCACGCCAGGAGTCTGGAACTCAGACTGGGCATCACATGTGGACAACAGGGATCCAAGCATGTGGACCACAACTGCTGCCTCCCAGCACACACACACATTAGCAGAAAGTTGGAATTAGGAACCAGAGACAGGGCTCACACTCAGACACTCAGTCATAGGACGGGGGTGTCCCAAGCAGCATCTTAACAGCTGTACCAAATGCCTACTCCAAGACTAAACTAAATAGCTATAAAATCATTCCAACTATAATCTAAATCAGGTTTAATTAAATATTTCAAAAATGACCTCCAAGTCCATTGTCCAGAAAGATGTTCCTAAAAGTGTCATGAGTTATGAGAAGATAGAGAGGCTGATATATAGTTTTTCTTATTATGTTTGGTAATAACTAATAGGCACCTCAAGGTAGGCATATACTCCCC
Organism: Sylvilagus floridanus; assembly: GCA_949820135.1. Taxonomy (NCBI): domain Eukaryota; kingdom Metazoa; phylum Chordata; class Mammalia; order Lagomorpha; family Leporidae; genus Sylvilagus; species Sylvilagus floridanus. The sequence continues at coordinate 52,065,646 of OX463245.1, forward strand.
CAAAATATAGATTAATGATGATTAAAGTCAGTATCAGCTAAATGAGTGGTTTTCCAATTTGAAAGTCCAGATGGCAATATATTTCAGTCCTACAAAATTTAAAAATTCAATAAAGTTGTTTTCTCCACTGAATTACTCAACATTTACAAGTAAACTCTTCTGTGACCCTGGGAGACACACAAGCCTACAGGCAAGCACTTGCCTCAGTCTCCAGAAAAGATAAAGTCTCCATCCTAATTCAGCTCATGCCCTGGGCCAGTCAGCCACCTTCCAGACAGAGTATGGCCACAGGAAGATGTTCAAGGCATTGCTGAAACACTAGGCTGAATGCACACGCTTCGAGCTCCACCACCACACATAGGTGCACATTTACACACACACACACACACACACACACACACACACACACAATCACTCTGTCCCCAAGCTTCCCTAACCACATTACAGTGGTTATGTTTCACATCATTTTCAGGGGCCAGAATTGTGGCGCTGGCATCCCATTTGGGCACTGGCTCAAGTCCCAGCTGCTCCTTTTCTGATACAGCTCTCTATTATAGCCTGGGAAAGCAGTGGAAGATGGCCCAAGTGCTTGGGCCCCTGTACCCACATGGGAGACCCAGCAGAGCTCCTGGCTCCTGGCTTAGGATCAATGCCGCTGTGGCCACTATGGCCATTTGGGGAGTGAACCAACAGATAGAAGACCTTTCTCCCTGTGTGTGTGTGTCTGTCTCTCCCTCTGTCTGTCTGAAACTCTGCCTCTCAAATAAATCAATAACTCTTCTAAAAAAATCATTTTTGGGGCTGGCACTGTGGCGTATGGTCCAAGTGTTTGGGCCTCTGCATCCACATGGGAGACTCGGAGGAGGCTCCTGGCTTCTGGCACAGAATGGCACAATTCCAGCCGTTGTGGCCAATTGGGGAGTGAACCAACAGATGGAAGACCTCCCTCTCTCTCTCTCTCTCTCTCTCTCTCTGCCTCTGCTTCTCTCTGTATAACTCTTTCAAATAAATAAATAAATCTTAAAAAAAAAAAAAATCTGTGGCTTAAAAAAAAAAAAGAAAAGGAAAGAAAAAAGAAAATCAGTAAGATCTGCACCAGCGCTATGGCATAGCAGGTAAAGCTGCCTCCTTGCAGTGCCGGTATCCCATATGGACGCTGGTTGGAGTCCTGGCTTCTCCACTTCCGATCCAGCTTTCTGTTATGGCCTGGGAAAGCAGTGGAAGATGGCCTGAGTCCTTGGGCCCCTGCACCCATGTAGGAGACCCAGAGGAGGCTCTTGGCTTCTGGCTTTGGATCAGCTCAGCTCCAGGCATTGTGGCCAATTGGGGAGTAAACCAGCGGATGGAAGACCTCTCTCTCTCTCTCTCTCTCTCTCTCTCTCTCTCTCCCCCCCCGTCTCTCTGTGTAACTCTTTCAAATAAATCAATAAATATTTTTTAAAAAATAAAAAATCAGTAAGATCGTCAATAAAACCCTGGAAATTAATTTTGACAAAAAAGAAAAAGAAGAAAATCCTCCATTCTAAGATCTGGATGAAAACCAGAAATTTACTAATTTTAGGGGGTATCTGTATCAAAATAAGGAAAGCAATAGCTCAAAATACATGATTCTTTGAAACAAATCCTCTGTCAATTTTTTTATATTTTCATTTCAGAAATAAATTACTGAGCAATTCTTGTCTTCCACAGCTATATCGTACAAGACCCTGAAATTTCACAGACCTACTGGACAACGTCGTCACAAATAATTGCAGTAAAATGTGGTGTTACAGTTTTAAAAGATACAGGTTTCTGAATAGAAAATTTACAAAGTCCCAGTTTTTTTGACCCACAAAATCCTAGCACAGCTCTGTTTCTGAAACATGATTTGTTCTAAAAGAAGTAAAAATTTACCTGTATTATTACATAAGGCTGCAGGCAATGGGAAAAGAGGTTTTCGAACAAACTGATGCAGAGGCTTTTTCTTAACGATGTATGGATTCATCATCACATGACAGAATCTACATTTAAAAACAATAAATGGCATTTTAAGAGATCTCATCTTTTAGTTACTACTGATCCCCAAAAAGACATATGTAAAATTTAAGCCTAACTAGCAATAAAAATAGTTATAGACCTGCTCTTCACTTTATATTAACATCTTTTCCACTTACCTAGGTAAGCAATATGTACAATGAATTAAAAAACAGTTAGTGCTCAAATGGAAACTCATAGCCTTGATAACTGGGTCTACACAGGATAGTATTAACATTCAGATGCAAGAACACATGCATCTACATTTGTGATTTACAACCTATAGTCCCACACTCTTAGCTATGGATCAAGAATTCAAAGAACTTTTATTTCATCTTTAAGAAAATTTAAAACTAACAAATAGAAACACATGGTTTAAAACTGATAAGGAAAGGATGTATATTACAGTGAAGTCTTCATGGTGGGGGGTGAATAGTAGTTAAGACACTGTTTGGGACACATGTATATGTCAAATCACAGTACCTGGGTTTGAGTGCCTGCTCTGCTTCTGATTCCAGCTTCCTGCTAATGTGCACCTGGGAGACAGCAAACGATGGCTCAAGTCGTTGGAGCCTGGCTACCCACAGGGAAACCCAGATTGAGATCTGGGCCCCTGACCTCAGCATGGCCCAGCTGGCTATTTCAGACATTTTGGGGAGTAAATCAGCAGATGGAAGAAAGTATTTCAATTCTTCAAAAAGTCTAATAGAAAGTGCACTTTTGCCCTCCCAACTGCTAGAGTAGTCAACAATCTTTACAAGCTTTTAGATTGGAAACATTAACCTCATGTTCTTATTTCATTCTGCTAAGAAGCATTAACTGACTATTTTTCATGGTTTTGACAAATTAAAAACAAAAGGAGAAAAGAAAAGCAAATGTTGCCAGAAAAGGAAATAAGAATTTAGTAGTGAAAAACTCTAGAACCCTGATGTAAAGTTGCTTAAAAAATCAGTTTAAAATGCGATCCTTTTTTTTTAATTTAACTTTTTTTAAAAAAAAGATTTATTTATCTATTTGTAAGGCAGAGTTACAGAGAGGCAGATGGGGTGGAGGTCTTCCATCTGCTGGTTCACTCCCCAAATGGCCGCAACGGCCAGAGCAGTGCTGATCAGAAGCCAGGAGCCAAGAGCTTCCTCTGGATCTCCTATGTGGGTGCAGGGGCCCAAGGACTTGAGCCATGTTCCACTGCCTTCCCAGGCCCTACCAGAGAGTTGGATTGGAAGTAGAGCAGGCAGGACTCCAACTAGTGCCCACATGGGATGCCGGCACTGCAGGCAGCAGCTTTATCTGCTACGCCACAGCGCTGCCCCTTAACTTAATTTTTTTAATATAGAGAGAAAAGGAGAGAGAGATCTTCCACTTGCTGGCTCACTCCCCAAATGCCTACAATGCTGGGCCAGGCTAAGCCAGTGTAGGGAAATTAGTTACACGAAGCAATTCAAAGATGGTGCCAAAAGGAAGTAAGGTGGTGGGCGGAATCCAAAGTTTGGTGGGCGGAATCCAAAGTTGTTTACCACTAGAACTAATTGGCTACTCAACATCAGGGGAGGTAACAAAACTAGTAACAAGTGTATAGACATATGGCTAGTCCTATAGAAATCCCCCTGTAAGGTGACCGTTTAAGTGATTGGTTGGTCCTTAGCCCTGCCCCAATGACTCTGCAGTTTTGTGCTATAAAAGGTTCTGTTACACACAGAATAAATGAGTCCTTGCTAGACTTGGCTCCCTGCTGCGTCTGATTGTCTCCGGGATCGGGAGGCTGGGGAACGGGCGAGCGGCGCACTCACCTTTCCTCGGACCCAGTCCATCCTTTTACGGGTGGACTACAATGCTGGGCCAGGCTAAGCCAGGAGCCAGGAGCTTCTTCCTGATCTCTCATGGGGGTGCAGGGGTCTAAGTACTTGGGCCATCCTCTGCCGCCTTTGCAGGCGCATCAACAGGAAGCTAGACCAGATCAAAAGTGGAGCAGCAATGACACCAACCAACACTCCGATCTGGGATGCCAGCTTTGCAGATGTCAGCTTAGCTCACTGCCTACAATGCCAGACCCAGCAACAGCATTTTAAACTGTGGTGTAGATTAAGCCTCTGCTTAGTGCCGGCATCCCATATGGGCACCAGTTTGTGTGCCGGCTGCTCCACTTCTAATCTGATACAGCTCCCTGCTGACGTGACTGTGAAGGCCCTAGTGCTTGGATCCCTGCCACCCACATGGGAAACTGGGATGGAACTGCCGGTTCCTGGCTTTCTGGGCCATTGTGGCCATTTGAGGAGGAAACCAGCAGACCAAGGATCTCTCCTTCATTCTGCCTTTCAAATAAGTACAGAGATTTTTTTTAAAATTTTTATATATATATTAATATCCACTACGACTGACATTTCACAAAAGCCACAGAAAAATTTTAAGCACACAAGTCACTTTTGTGAGCATATACATAAGCACTTCTTAAAATCTTTACTTATTTGACAGAGAGGAAGAAAGAGAGAGAGAGAATTCCCAACCACTGGTTCACTACTCAAAATGCCTGCACTGGCCTGGAAGGGGCTGGCTGAAGAAAAAATGTGGAATTCAATCCAAGACCCAAGTGAGTGTCAGGAACCCAATTTCTTTTATTTATTTATTTATTGTTTATTTGATAGGTAGAGTTATAGACAGTGAGAGGGAGAGACAGAGAGAAAGGTCCTCCTTCCGTAGGTTCAACCCCAAATGACTGCTACAGCCAGAGGTATGCCGATCTGAAGCCAGGAGCTTCCTCCTGGCCTCCATGTGGGTGCAGGGGCCCAAGCACTTGGGCCATCCTCCACTGCCCTCCTAGGCCACAACAGAGAGCTGGACTGGAAGAGGAGCAACCAGGACTAGAACCCTGCACCCATATGGGATGCCGGTGCCGCAGGCAGAGGATTTACCAAGTGCGCCGTGGCGCTTGCCCCAAGGAACCCAGTTTCTTGAGCCATCACTGCTGCCTCCCAGCGTCTGCATTAGTAGGAAGTCAAGAGTTGCTGGTGGGCATCAAAGCCAAGTCACTGATATGGGATGCAGGCATCCCAACCACGAGGCCAAACACCTATCATAACCTCAAAACACACACACTTCTCTATTATAGGCAGGAAGTGACCATCGGGCTACATCACTTTTTTTTTTTTTTTTTTTTTTACAAAAACAGAATACTGTTTGTCACAAAGGAAGAATAAGTACCACTTAAGTGGAATACAGATTACCTAAAAATTTTACCTAATTACTAAATTTTAGTAAATGATTTAGTAAATTTCTTTAAATGAGATTTATAAGCAAAAGGCTCCTTTACTGGAACACTGTGGTACCATAACCATAGAAAGTTTCCTAGATGTTGCTGGAGAGACTAAAGGACTGGCGCTGAGAAGTCACAACAGAGAAAGCATCAGGTACATCATGGAAACAACATTGGAGGGGTATTACGGACTCTGCGAGGCCTCCCTTCCTCCCTCTAGAGAGCTGGCCACAGCTAGGTAGGACACGACTTTAAATCATATGACTCTACGACAGCGCTCATTGTTTTCTCATTTGTCATTTTTTTTTTTTTTTACTAGATTGCAAGCTCATTAAGGAAGAGAATATCTTCCTGTGTCCCCAGGTACTAGCACTCCACCTCAGTTCCTCACAGCTGCCTCTTAAAGGCTGGGATGGCAGCTCCTGTTATCCATGTGCAGTGCCTACACCAGTGCCAGGTCTTGCGGTCACAGTCAGTAACGGTAGCTGCTACCGTTATCACTCTGTGTGTGCAATTGCTGGTTGAAACGCCCTTACTGCACTCACGACGTCTCTCTGGGCAAACTCTGGAACTTGGAAACACACTGGAAGACCAGTATTCCTGCCCCTTCAGCCCACGGAGAAGGCAGCAGAGTGACTATATGAGCACATTCTGACAGAGCGAAGTTGAAAGTTTTTTAGAAAACCGAGTACAACCAGTCAAGGAAGACACCTACTGAAACATCTGAAGGGCAGACAGGGTAACCAACAGAATTCCCGCAGCTAAGAAACGTCAAGAGCAGCGTTAGCACTGGTCAAGAGGCCAAACTCCCTGTTTTTCTCTTGAAGTAAAAATCACGACCAGACACCCACACATGTCCTCCTACTGATGCTGACCGGCGTCTTTAGGAAGCAAAACTCCTAAAGGAGCCAGGGAAAGGGAAAACAAAGGAACGGCGTGGGCTTAGGGGAGAGGAGACTTGGAGTTGCAAGCTAAGCTGTGTGGCTCTGGACAGTCACGCCTCTCTCCGGGCCTCACCGGGAAAGTGAGGAATGAGACAAGGAGTGTTCTTTTTGATGCGACGTTCTGATTTCGTGTTTAAACACGACTTAAAACCAGCTCCTGTGTCCACAGCGGGGCTCCGCGGGCCCCCCGAGCGCAGGCAGCCGGCCACAGGGCTGACCCGAGGCGAACGCGGCGCCGTCCCACCGACAGCCGTGCCCCTCACGACTACACCCCCACCTGCGGGGACCGGGGGAGGCGCCATCAGATGCACCCCGTCCCCGCTCCCCCACCTGGAGACGACCGGCGAGGCGGCGACCGCTCGGCGGGATAGGTCCGGAGGCCCGCCTCCTCCGAGCTCCGGGTCCATCACCTACCGACTGCGCAGCCCCGCGGCAGCCGCCGCAGCTCCCCAGCCCCGCCTGGCCGCCGCCGCCATCTTAGTCCAGGAGTGCGCAGGCGTGGACAGGCCTCACCCCTTCGCAGCGGGGCAGAAGCCGTGCGCAGGCGCAGGCCAGCCGAGAGCTGGGCGAGCGCTGGGACGAGCGCACCCTACAGGCCTTAGGTGGCGCTGCTGCGAGTGAGCGAGGCAGACGTGGACCGGGAGGTTTGCAACCAAAGCCAGCCTACAGCGTGAGCCTGAACAAGGGTGGGGAGCTCTTTGCTCGGCTTGCGCAGGCGCCTTCCGTGAACCTGTACGCTCTCCGCACGTGTGTGCAGATGCGTACTTTACTTTCTTCTACCTGGGTTCTTCGCTGGTGCTTGTCCTGCTGACGGAGCGCCGTTCTCCACCTCCAAACTGCCCCATACCCTCGTGAGCAGCTGCTCGCTCTCCGCGCCCGGCTCAGTGATTGCTCCCCAAGACTCCCGTAGCACCTCTGAAGAGTTCTTGCCTTGCCCCTGTCTTCCTCCCCTGGGGCGGACGCAGGCCTGGGCAGTTAATCCTGTAGGCTGCGCTTGCCCCTCCTGGACTAACCCGCACAGAGGACACACCTACCGCACTGCTGCCCTTCTCTGGTAAGCGTGAATATTTACTACTTTCCGAAGTAGAGTACAAAAGCCCGTGAACCGCTCTTCTGGAACCTTCCTGGGATACTCAGTTGTTTTCTAGGACAGTGGTTCCTAGACGGGGGACTGGGACGCGCTATAAATGCTCGTTTTCAGGAATCACCTTAGATCTCCTGACTCAGAATCTTTCTGTATAGAGGGGCCCGCGATCTGCTTTAATAAGCCCTCCTGGTGACCGATGCAGACTAAACGGTGAGAACCGCTGCTCTGAAAGAATGAACAGGTCGATGCCACACCCCAGACAACGCCAGTGCCTCTAGGGTCCAGAGACACATGGGAGAGGCTGAGGCTCTGAGTCTGCAGCTGGCCTGGGCCTGGACCCCGAGTGTGCTGTTTCCTCCCAGTGCTGCGGGCATGTCTGCCTCTCATCGCCGTCTTCCCCCTTCAGTCCTCTACTCAGCACAAGCCTTCCCCTCTTTGTTCTGGACCCTGAATCAAGTGTAAAACCGGCTCTTCCAGCCAGGATTCCTCCCTGGTTAGAGAACAGTCTTTCCTGTCTTCAGCTTCTTGAGATTTCTTCTCGAGGAAAATCCTGCCTGGCCCCCATCCCCTCCACCCCCTTTTTCTTCATTCAGAGCCAACAGGCTGGGAGAGTCGTGTGCGTTGTTGGACTCTAGTTTATTACCTCCTTCCCCTCTGACCACTGAAGTCAGGCTTCTGTGTCCTGACAGTCCCACTGTCAAAGGAGAAGAATCACAGCCATTGGGCTTGCAGATCTTAATTGGCTTTATTTTCAATTCTAGAATTGGGCTCTCTGCTTCATCAGATAGGATGGGTGTTCTGGTGCCCTGAGGACAGGAGGCTGGTCTTACAGATAGAAACAGGCAGAAGAGAGCTGGAACAAAAACTGTTTCAAAAACTGTCTGCGGGGCTGGCGCTGTGGCGTGGCGGCTGGAGCCACCGCCTGCAGTGGTGGCATCCCATGTGGGCGCGGGTTCCAGTCTCAGCTGCTCCACTTCCGATCCAGCTCCCTGCTATGGCCTGGAGGGCAGTGGAGGATGGCCCCGGTCCTTGGGCTCCTGCGCTGCATGAGAGACCCGGAGGAGGCTCCTGGCTCCTGGCTTCGGATTGGTGCAGCTCTGGCCATTGCAGCCCTCTCGGGGGTGAACCAGTGGATGGAAGACCTCTCTCTCTGCCTCTCCTTCTCTCTCTATGTAACTCTTTCAAGTAAATCTTAAACCAAAGTAAACTTAGCTTTAGATCTGATTCTCCATGGACTTTGTGAAATACCTGGATACACTGAGCATTTTTTTTTTAAGAGGCAGAGTTAGTGAGAGAGAGAGACAGAGAGAAAGGTCTTCCTTCCATTGCTTCGCCGCCGCCCCCCCCCCCCCCAAAAGGAGCCAGGTACTTCCTCCTGGTCTCCCATGCGGGTGCAGGGCCCAAGCACTTGGGCCATCCTCAACTGCCCTCCTGGGCCACAGCAGAGAGCTGGACTGGAAGAGGAGCAACCAGGACTAGAACCAGGTGCCCATAAGGGACGCCGGCGCCAAAGGTGGAAGATAAACCAAGTGAGCCATGGCGCTGGCCCCCATCGAGCATTTTTATGATGAAACTTTGGGGGAAGAAAGTATTCATGGATACATTGACCTTCCATTGGCTGTAGGTAAGAGGGGCGGGATGATGGGAATTGGGACAGGTTTTGGGATAAGAGAACAGAGAACAGGACAGAGGCCTTGGTGGTGGCAGTGGTGGCCACGGACTTACTGAGCTGGCCACAGCCTGTTCAGATGTGTGTATTTACCTCTGTTTGCTGAAGGGATCCAGAACACACCACAGTGAGTGCTTTTTTTTCTCCCTGAACTCCCTTTATCCACCTAAAAGCAGAGCCTCCCCAAAAGAATCCAGCTGTCCTACATCCTCTCCCTAGGAGTTTCACTAGCGGGAAGACTCTGGTCACTGGCTATAAGTCAGTATCAGGGTAAGAAACAGGGGCCAGTACTTGGTCCAGTGGTTATGTCCCTGCTTGGGGCACCGGCATCCCATATCAGAGTGCCTGGGCTCCAGGCCCAGCTACTCCACTTCCAATGCAGCTTCCTGCTAAAGCACACCCTGGGAGGTAGCAGGTGGTTCAAGTAGTTGAATCCATGTTGCTCCCAACCCCAGTTCTTCGGTTCACTTGCAATTAGTAATTGACAGGAGGCTAGTGTGCAACCCAGACAAGGATTACTGGGGCAGCTGCACGGGTGCTTTTATGGGGTTGGGAGTCCTGGCAGTTTCCCTTTGGCACCTGGCACTTCGATCTGCACCCAGCCTGCAGTTCTGCCTTGTCCCCCTGAGACTGTGCCATTTCGGTTTGCACCCAGCTTGGTGTTCTGCACAGGTGCTATTGGATGTTTTGCAGACATGCACCTTCCCAGGAAGGTCACATATGGATCACGTCAGGCTGCTCTGGGCATGCAGCAGGTGGCAGGCATCCAGAACAGGGCGGGAGGAGGTCTTTTGCAGTTAGGGTCCAGACTGTTGGCTCCTTCCTCCTGATTGATTTGGGACTGGAGATGGATATTTGTCAGGTTGGAAAAAGTTTAGTTTAGTGAGTCCTGTTCTATCCTGTCTGCCAACCATGTGAGAGACCCGAGGGGAATTCCAAGCTCCTGGCTTTAGCTTGGCCAGCCCCAGCTGTTGTGAGCACTTAGGGAGTGAACCAGTAGATGGAAGATGTCGTGTCTCTCTCTTTCTGCTTTTCAAATATAATGCAAATAAATAAAAATTTTAAAAAAGAATTACCTAAACAAACATTCTCACAAAAACTATCACACGTCCGTCCCATCTCTTCTAAGGCCTGCTGAGCTTTCTCAAAAGTCATTTGTTTCCCCATTGTTGCCCTTCTTCTTCTCCCCTCCTTTATTGAGTCAAACATCACTATTTTTAAGATTTATTTTATTTGAAAGAGAGAGAGACTTTTTTTTTTAAGATTCATTTATCCATTTGAAAGGCAGAGTTACAGAGAGAAAGAGGGAGTTGGGGAGAGGTAGAGAGAGCGGTCCTCAATTCGCTGGTTCACTCCTCAAAAAGGCCACAACAGCTGGAGCTGGGCCAATCTGAAGCCAAGTGCCAGGAGGTTCCTCCGGGTCCCACATGTGGGTACTGGGGCCCGAGTACTCAGGCCATCCACCACTGCCCTCCTAGGAGCAGTGGCAGGAAGCTAGATGGGAAGTGAAGCAGCTGGGACCCGAACCAGTGCCTATATGTGATGCCAGAGCTGCAGGCAATGGCTTCGCCTGCTACGCCACATCACTGGCCCTGATGGAGAGAGGCCTTTTGTCTGCTGGCCACAACAGCCAGGGCTGGGCCAGTCCAAAGCCAGGAGCCAGGAACTCCATCCAAGTCTCCTGTGTGGGTGCAGGGGCCCAAGCACTTGGGGCCACCTTCTGTTGCTTTCCCAGGCACGTCAGCAGGGAGCTGGATCAGAAGCAGAGCAGCTGACTGGCATCGCTGAAGGTGCTTTAACCTGCTGGGCCATGATGCTGGCCCCAACAAACACTTTCTGACCATCTCCCTGGCCATATTTTCCTGTGAGCTTTCGTGTGTGTATATGACTAGGAATCTTACTAATCTTTTGCTGGTCTACCTCACAGTGCCCCAGCTGCAACCCTAAGAAAGTAGAGGAGCAGTTCTTTCCTCCCATAGAAGTATCTTCCTTCCCCAGGGCACCCCTCCACCTGTGCTCTCCACCCACCCACCACAGCCCACCCGCTGCCACTCTCCTACTTGTCTTCTTACGTTACCAGGGCACTCTCTGTCCCCGCTAAGGAACCAACACTAACTAAACGCCACTGTCTACTTGGATCTCACTATTGTCCCACACATGCTCTGTTGTGCCCCCGCATCCCATCTGAGATACATGGCTTCACGGGAGTTGACACTTCTCGGACTTTCCTTACCTGTGATGACCTGACAGTTTTGAGGTGCGCTGTTCAGATATTTTGTAGAATGCCCCATCAATAGTACATTTGTCTGGTGTTATTCTCTCGGTTAGGCTGGGGCTTGGGGCTTTGGAAGGGTGCCTACAGAGGTGAAGTGTGCTTCTCATGCCATCCTATCCAGGGCACACGCTGTCAGCATGTGTGTGCTTGTTAACAAGTGTCAGCATGTTAGCCTTGACCGTCTGCTGAGGTGGTGTTAGGTGTTTCTGTTGCAGGTACTCCCCCACCCCCTTTTTGTATGATACCCTTTGAAAGTCAAGCCCACATTGGAGGTGTGTGGAATTAAATTAATTAAATTAATAGAAATTCTCTGTGACATTTGTCTTTCTTCCCATTTATCCAATAATTTTTATAGCAGTGTGGGCTCATAGATGTGTACTTTATACTTTGGGTGATAACTTAATACTACGGTACTTACTTTATTGCTCAGATTGTTCCAGCTTTGACCACTGGAAGTTCTTTTGGGTGGGTTCTTGCTGGCAATACAAGATGTTCCTGGTTCATCATTTATATTTCCTGCTGTAGGGCTGGGCCACACTGAAGTCAGGAGCCAGGAGCTTCATGCAAGTCTCTCAGGTGGGTGAGGGGCCCAAGCATTTGTGTCATCCTCCCCTGCTTCCCCAGGTGCGTTAGCAGGGAGCTGTATGAGAAGTGGAGTAACCAGGACCCAAACTGGCACCCATATGGGATGCTGGCACTGCAGATGGCAGCTTTATCCACTATGCCACAGTATTGGTCCACAATTTTTAATATTTGTATTTTTGGCTGGCACCGCGGCTCACTAGTCTAATCCTCCACCTTGCAGCGCCGGCACACCGGGTTCTAGACCCGGTCAGGGCGCCGGATTCTGTCCCGGTTGCCCCTCTTCCAGGCCAGCCCTCTGCTGTGGCCCAGGAGTGCAGTGGAGGATGGCCCAAGTGCTTGGGCCCTGCACCCCATGGGAGACCAGGAGAAGCACCTGGCTCCTGCCTTTGGATCAGCGCAGTGCGCCAGCCGCAGCACGCTGGCCACGGCGGCCATTGGAGGGTGAACCAACAGCAAAGGAAGACCTTTCTCTCTGTCTCTCTCTCACTATCCACTCTGCCTGTCAATAAATAAAAATAATAAATAAAAAATATTTGTATTTTTAAAAAAGATTTTATTTATTTATTTGAGAGGTAGAGTTCCAGACAGTGAGAGGGAGCGATAGAAAGGTCTTCTATCCACTGGTTCATTCCCCAAGTGGTTGCAATGGCCAGAGCTGAGCTGATCTGAAGCGAGGAGCCAGGAACATTTTCTGGGTCTCCCACGTGGGTGCAGGGGTCCAAGTGCTTGGGCCATCTTCGAATGCTTTCCTAGGCCACAGCAGAGCTGGATCAGAAGAGGAGCAGCTGGGACTAGAACTGGCACCCATATGAGATGCCAGCACCACAGGCATCCCATACCTTCCGCACCACAGTTCTGGCCCCAATATTTGTGTTTATTCAACTCTTTACTTTCAATTCTTATGGAAAAGTTAGTCTTAAATTTGGCAAATTTTAGATTATTCAAGGTCATTGGTCCTTGTATAAAATGGAATCACCTTTTTTTTTTTTTAAGACTTATATATTTATTTTCAAAGTCGTTTTCAAAGTCGGAGTTTTAGCGAGAGAGGGAGGGAGAGAGAGAGACCTTCCATCTGCTGTTTCACTCCCCAAATAACCTCAATGGCTAGGGATGGGCCAGCCCAAAACCAGGAGCCAGGAGCTTCTTCTGTCTCCCATGCAGGTTCTGGGGCCCAAACACTTGGGCCACTCTCTGCTGTCTTCCTGGATACATTAGCAGGGAGCTGGATCAGAAGTAGAGCAGCCGGGACTCAAAACAGTGCCCATATGGGATGCTGGCACTGAAGGCGGAGGGCTTAGCCTTCTATGACACAGCACTGGCCCCTGTATTTCATTTTACTCTATTAACTATGTTCAGTTCTCCTCCTATAACCTAGTTTCTCTACAGTGTGTCTCCTTGGGATCAAAATGTCCTATTCAAAAACAGAGAACTTGGGAGATCTGGTAGGATTACTAGTTTCACCATATCGGACTGAGAATTCCATTATTGAGCTATGACCTTCATCTTCAAAGTTCAGCGCTAGAGACCTGGGCTGCATTCTGGGCCTGTAGACTAAATTCAAATAAAAGCAGGTTGAAGGATTACTTGATCTCCTTCCATGTAAGCTGACATGCTAAGCCAATCCCTCTAGATTTTATTACCCCAAGAAAAGGAAAGATGAACTCAAGGACAAAACACTTTACAGGAAAGGAGAAGAGAGCTTTTCTCGAAATCTAGAGCAGACAGAAATCATCTTGTTCATGGTTTTTCCCTGGTTCCTTCCACATGGATCTCTGTTAAAGGATAATATAAGGACACTTCTCCCTGGCTGGTTTCTTCACCAACCAGCCTCATGGGCAAAAGCCACAGAAAGGTGAATACAAACAGAGCATGCATGGGAGCTGCAAGACCCAACTTCTGTGCGCCCTATGCAAAACACAGGGCTAGCCAGCACAGGCGCGCTGGACCCTCAGAAGGCTCTGCCAGAATCGGAAAAGGCTATCCCCGGAACTTCTGCAGAGCCACAGACTGCATTTTTGATTAATGCTAACTTGAAACAGAAAAAGTGTAACAACTTCATATTATAGAATGAAGATTTGGATCTTAAATACATTTTCAGAAAATGTAGGGCAACTTTAGTTTTACTCATGTACAATCCCTGGATCTTTTCAGCACCCCAAATCATAAGGTCGATTCCTTACAATACAGGCAAATACCACTGTGTTATCTTCTCATACTTGGGGAGGAAACAGGCAGGCAGATTCTCTCTCTCTCCCTTTCTCCCTCCTTCTCCCCCCCCCCCCACACACTATGGGTCTTTTTTAAAATCTGGGTTCATTTATTCCTAAGATTTCCTTCTTTATGTTGATGGTGGGCTCTCTCCAGTCATTGTGAAACTGTATTACTAGGCCGGCGCCGCGACTCAATAGGCTAATCCTCTGCCTAGTGGCGCCGGCACACCGGGTTCTAGACCCGGTCAGGTCGCCGGATTCTGTCCCGGTTGCCCCTCTTCCAGGCCAGCTCTCTGCTATGGCCCAGGAGTGCAGTGGAGGATGGCCCAAGTGCTTGGGCCATGCACCCGCAAGGGAGACCAGGAGAAGCACCTGGCTCCTGGCTTCGGATCAGCGCAGTGCGCCGGCTGCAGCGCACTAGCCGCGGTGGCCATTGGAGGGTGAACCAACGGAAAAGGAAGACCTTTCTCTCTGTCTCTGTCTCTCTCTTACTGTCCACTCTGCCTGTAAAAAAAAAAAAAAGAAAGAAACTGTATTACTAGACTTTCTACTAAGTGACAGTCACCTATGGACCCCTTCTATCCTAGAAGGTGTAAGAAATAAAACACAGTGTAAATGGTTTAATTAGGTCCATTTTAATAAAGTATACAGGAGTTTACAACTCAAACAATGCATAAAAACTATCAGAGACATAAGATAGATCACACCAAGAGTGCAATAACATGAATCCCACAGTCTGCAAAGAAGAGGTATTGCAAGAACTAAGATTGACTTTGCAAATGTTTTCCCCTTCCTTTCCCTTGTTCACAGCCCTTGAGATTGTTTGTACACTATTGTTTTCTGAGGCCTGAAGACCTCAATACTCCTTATGGCTGGGTAGACCTCCTTACTCAGTCAACTCCAGTAACAGTCAGCAGAGAGAGGTCACTTTTTTCTACATGGAATGAGCATGGTCCTTGGTTTCTGTCTGCTAACAAATGATGTTGAAAATTTCCTCAAAGTAACATCTGCAGGCCTTGTGGTATTCTGGTCACTACTGCCCTGCCAATGACACTGATGAGCCCTTAGCACATGCCCTCCTGAGTTTCATCCACACGCCCCAGAGAGAAGCTAAGCAATGGCATGTTTCCCCCACCTTTACTGAGAATAACTCCAGTTCTAACTGAAACATTTTGGCAAAGGGAACAGAATTTGTCCATGCCAAATACCTACTGTCACTTCTCAGTATTCTTTGGATGCCTTTATTAGGAGGGCTTGAATTAACACCATGGAACAAAGCATAAGGCTGCATGTGCCAGACAGACACACAGACACACACAGACACACACACACACACTCCATTCATATCCCTCAAACAGGAATCTTTGGTTGACTTAAGAGAATACAATTGACTTGCCATTTCAGAGTGAAAAGGCTGCACTTTCTCTGATCCCCAAGTCTAACCCACCCGACTTTAAATGACATTGGGAAAAACCATTTCTGCAATTTGTTCCCAAGGGGAATCAAATAGACCCTTTTAGCACATACATATAGTTCCATCACAATGCAAGTAACAGTGACTTGTTTCAAGAACAAGTTACTATAAACTCAAAACTGTGTCACACATACTTCAAAGATTCCTGGGCTGTAACTCAGACTAAAGTCATAGAATTACAAGTTCTGAGAACACTGAACTAAGTCATGTGTGGCTAACATTTAGCCATTTTTACCAACTACAGTCCCTTCACATGTGAACTTCCCTGCATTCTGAAGCACTCTGAGGCTGGGTAAGATGGAGGTGGAGAGCTGCCCTGGGTTAGGGGGTCTCCCCACAGTAAGGCCAGAGTCCTGTCAACCTTCCTTCATCCTTCTTCTAGTCCATAAGAAATGTGGAAGGTGGGCCGCTTCATTTTTACTTGGTGAGATGGTCACTGGCTAGGCTGAAACTGTATGAAACTGTTTAAAAGCAGCAAGGGAGGCAAATGAAAACGAACGTGATCGTTCAGCTGTATAGTCAAAAGAGGAAGGCAGGCAAGCCAGGAAGACTTCCAGGCATGGAGCGAAACAGTGACCAACCAGAAACTACCTATTTGCAAGCTTCTTGATCTCTTCTTTTCCTTTAGTGAAGTTTTCAGTAACATGTGTCCAAATATTCTGCTGGTTTAAAAACCACCTGCAAGAATTGGTTGACAAAGGCGATGGAAAACGAAGAGTTTAAATTACACAATTCCATTTAAAATCTTCCATGTCTACTCCTTGGAAGCTGAGAACTCAGAGGGCAGCTCTAGACAACAGGGTGCTCCTGACTTCTCAGAGGCTAAGGTCTTTCCTGAGACTCTCCATCATTCAGGCTCCAAATTTCTCAAGTTAAAACTGCATCTGTGTGACCAGCAGCCATTTCGAAGTTAATTTGTATGCATGCCACAATTTCAATTCGAATGACACAGTAGAGAACAGCATCTTTCTTTATTAAAGGGAGTCAAGTGACCCTGTTTAAGGTCATATCCTTGTTAGGGAGTGCATTCAATCTCACCCATCTCTAATTTCCTATGATAAAATTTCCTACTTAACATAAGGCATACATATTATTTGATTTCTTTATGGAAGAAAACACAAGATTTCTATTATCAGACCACACTGGTGATTACACTTAAATCTGCAATTTTATGGATCAGTGAAATAAATGTCTATCAAGTAGCTGACACACTGAAAATACCTGCAACTCTAATATGCACTAAATGAATAACGGGCCAGTGAGGTATCAGTGTCTGTCTTGGAAGTTGAGAGAAATCGTGGTTGCCAGTGAAGCTCAGACACAACATGAGCTAGTAAACACATACAAACCAGCTTACACATTCCTCTTAACAGTAAGTAGGCCCAAAATGAAGTATGGTTTCTGATCTGCATTCCCTTAGGTGCTGGTCGGCATCTGTATCAGCATCAAATTTTGCTCATTTTCTTTTTCAGAAACATTATTTTAACCAGCTGCTCCACAAGGTCTGCCTCCATTCCAATTTCTAATCTAAGCAAAGTTTTGGACCCAAGGTCTATATTTAAGGCCAAGAAACTGGCCAAATATTTTTCCCCCCACATAAAAGAACTTCATTAACCCGCTAGCATCTTTGAGTCAGTTAACATGCCTTCTTTGAGAGTTCATCAATACATGATGTGGCTCCAAGCTTTACATTCAAATATATTCTGGCTCATTGCTTTCCAATGAAATGAAAAGTCCCAAGTTCCTGTATTGCCCATCAAATATGTAAACCAAGTAACACGTAACACAAAGGAAAACAAGAAAGTGTGGTGCTTTGTGGATTATATATTTTCTTTTTCTCCTTAATGTTAGCTTGCTGCAGTGTAATTGCTGGAAACATGCATTTGCTACTAATCCACAGTACCTGGAGCATTCCTGGCACTCCTTACAGTGAAATTACGCAGATTTCAAGATTCGGGATGACCTCTGGCGATTACGTTTTACCTTTAAACTATGCACTTAGCCTACGTGATCTCAAGATGTTCAGGAGCAAGGGAATAAAGCCTTCCTGCAGTACAAATCTGCAGAACTCACTGCTCATTAGCTACTAATGAATGCACTCCACAAGTCAACATTTTCCCATGCATCACTGAGTAAGAAAGAGGCAGAAGTAATTTGTGTGTATTTACATTCATTTCTCCATTTGGGGAAGGGATGCAGAGTCTCCACCCCTCCTGGACCTCCAGGGAGAATTTAAAGAGCATTATAAACCCATGCTTGACATCTACTCAGCTGGATAATAAAGTCATGACTTTATTCTGATTTGTATGTTGAGAATTAAAAATGGCCGCTTGATTAGGAGAGATTGATAAAATAAACAAAAGAAAAGCATTTTTCAGGGCTGTTACCGAGGTAATCTGAGTCTTTGACAATGAATTAGATGAGTTCCCACCTTTAAGAGTTTTTGATTTCTGATGAGACGTCTCAAATTATTTCTATGTCTTGATAAAGACCATGGGAAGAGTTGGGGAGGGGGGATTTCCATGTACCTCAGCCAAAAACATTCATACAAAGGAAAGACAATTTTGTATCCAAAGTTACAGAGAAAAATCAGAAATTAGGAGAAAGCAAACTCTTAGAATGTATGTTTAGCATCCACCAAAGTGAAAGCCACAAGTTTCTGGAAAGTTGAGACCTAATTGGAAGGCCATTGCTGGCAGCTCTGAAACACTGCCAGTTGTTTAGCCATCTTGTAAGCTGGACATCTGAAATAGGTGGGGACTAACTACAAAGAAAAAGAGCTGAGTAGTAGTTGCTCCCACTCTACTGCCAACATCCCTTAACTTCAGTGAGCAACCCGCACATTTAGGCTTAATTCATTCCAATAATTCCTGCGTCATTAACCCAGTTGGTTAAGCAACTCTCTGAACTTCTCCAGCGAATGGAGAATCACTAGTATTTACTAGAAGTCACAGAAGCTTTCAAGTTGGAACTTGATACAGCCACTCTTTCCATTAAGTTTCTTCCTCAGCAGAAATCTTCCCATTGAGATGTGGATTTTATGTTAAGGCACTGAAAATAAAAGGGTATGAAAAAAAGCTAGGAATGAGTCAGATCTTCCAGAAAGAAAAGACACTTTCAAAGGCATAAGTCAGTCACCTGTCTGACCTACTTTAACATCATTCTCCCAGACATTATTTAGATGTCTCAAGATTTACATTTCCTCAAGAGGCAGTAAAGAAAGATGGCAAGGATTTGGAAAGAAAAAGAAAAACCAAAACCCTGGCAAACCTACTGTGCAACCACTGTCTCATGAAAATGAATTCTACAAGGATGGCACTGAGTCCAGATACCCAGTGGCTGGAACAGCAACAAGGCGCTCTTTGCTATCCTTGTAAGAGGAAAATGGAAAGGGGTAACTAATGTTTCAAAACTAGGTAAATGGAATTTGTTAATAGCAAAGAGCAAATTCTGGAGAAAAGGTCCTCTGTGAAACTTCAGTTCCAGCAGGATGTCTGTGTACCTTCCTATGTAGTCCGTTTCGCCATGAGAAACCACATGTACATAAAAACAGGGCTCAAGTCAGCTAGGCCAGCAGACAAATGCCAGTAAATGAGTACTTTGATTGTGGAGGTAGCATGGTGGGAAAGGAGTTACCTAAAGGAAAAAAGCTCCCTGGGCACACGTGCACACCCCCACACATCTGTGCAGTCACACGAACTTCCAAAGCGTGGGGGTGGGGAAGGCCCTGCCCACAGGACTAGCCGCCAGATGGCCCCGTTCGCACGCGTTTCCTACAGGAGAGGGGCGGGTGCACATTGCACAGCTGCAGACACTCCCGCACAAGGGCCGGCCTGGCTTGCGCACAGGCTCAGCAGCAGGAAACCCTTCCAGGGCTGCTGCTTCTACAGGAATGATTCGTAGCTGCAGGATTACACTTCCTCTTGATAGGCAGGATTTCTCTCTCTCTCTCTCCTTTCCAGAAATTTCCCCTTTCCGAAAGGAGTAAATCAGGTCCGAGAGGGACTCTTAATTCTTCAGTGAACAGGATTCAGAACAGGAGCTGCAGGAAGTGAAAGAAGCAGTATGACCCCTTTTGGGGGTGGGGTGCAGTTTTCTGGATTTCAGCAGTTTCTGGGCAGGAAAAAAGAAGCAGAGTTCTGAGTTGAGGTGGAAGGCCTCCACTCACGAAGGAGATGGAAGTCCCGAGAGTCCAGAAATCAAAACAAACAACAGAAATGAGCATAACTTAAAGGGGTTCAACTGAGCATCACTGCAGCTGAGCTTGTGGACTGAAGAAGTTCTGCTCTGATGCAGGGACTAAAGTGTATACTTGATAATTCCTCCTTGGGAAGGCTCAGCTGGGAGTGGGGTGGAAGCAGAGGCTAAGGCGCAGGTCCTGCCCCTAAGGTTTCGGCTTGCCTGCTTTTGAAGGGAAGGGTGCTAAAGCAAAAGGATCAGCAGCTGGCAGCTCCGTAGTCCTGGAGGAGAGGGAGGTGATGGAAACAGAGCCAGCTATTGACTGCTTGTTGGTTTGTGAAACAATTTTATAGGCAGCAATGGGCTGGGCTTCTGGACTGGGCTCATCTTCTGGGCTGTAGTGACGGGAATATTTGGATAAGGACTGGGGGCGGAATGGCTTGCCAGCCACGGGGCCTGAGACAGCTTCTTTCTGGGGCTGAGGTCCTTTGTTCCGGTCACTAGGGTGGGAGGAGCCCCTGGGAGTGATGCTGTCAAGCTGGTCTGGTGCTTGCACAGAATGGGAGGAAAGGTTAGCTCCTTGCACAAACCCAGCCATGGGATACTGAGCTCGGACAGGGGTGTACACTGCTTTGTCAAGGCCTGAGAGCACAGGGACATCGCCCGGCTGGCCAAGGAGACTGGCCTGGGCAGGCAGCTCCTGGGAGATGCTCTGGACAGCTGGCAACTCCTCCGTGCTCTTCTTCTTCGTAAAGGGAGCTCTCAAGAACACGTCCGCCTCCTCTGGCTGGGAAGGAGCCACATTGCCCTTCGAGATGAATGGGGCTTTGGAGAAAATGTCCATATCTGCAGGTGGGACCCTTGAGCTCCTGAAGGGTGCAGTGGCAAAGACATCTGGCTCCCCAAGACCATCAGCAGCCGGCTGTGGGAGGGCTTGGAACTGGTTCTTTCTTCCACCTTGCACCACTTGAGCCTGCTCGGTAGCGACTTCTGGTGGAGAGAATGGACCGGCCCCGCCCAGTTTCCCTTGGGGAGGCTTGCAGTTCTCGTCCTCCTCTTCAGACTCTAGGAGTAAAGGTCGAGACCCACTGCAGTCCAGCATGTCTCCCTCCAGGTCGGTCCCTTCCTCCTCACTGCTGTGGAACGAGCTGTTGCTGGAAGGGCCGTCCCTGGCCAAGTAGTCAGACTCTAAGTTGTTCTGAGTCTTTGGGCCAGACACTTTGGAGGGCTCTGGATACAAGGGAAGGCCTTGAACACCCGTGGATTCTTTAAAGTGCTCTACAGTTATTGCAGGACAGGGATGGGGATCTCTCTGGAGACCTAGAAAAGCATAAAAAAGCAGAATTAATGTGTAGGTCAGTTTAATTCTTCTTGGTACATATAATGGTCAACCCGCGGCAAAAACATCGTGGGACCAAATAATACATGTTGAAAATGGAGAAAGAAAAAACAGAAACATAAAAGTCAAGCAGGAAAATTGCACACAGACTGGAACACAACCAACCACTGTCTCACATTCTGAAACATGAAAGGCACAATGTGTGGGAAAGGAGATGGAGGTGTGAGGCACACAGACATTCGGCAGAACTATGCAACGCTCCTGCTCATGGGACCAGGCACGGACACCTATTCTACCTGGCACTGGCTCATGACGAAAGGAAACAAACCCAGTCACCCATCTCCACTAATACCCCGGCAGTTTGGGACCGTGAGAAGCACTGGCTGGGGAGGAACTCGATTCTGTCTCTGGCACATGGTCAGCTGCTCCACATGCAGAAAGGCAGAACCTCCGAAAAGCAGCAGAACGTGGCTGCCTGGTAAATGCCAAGTTCACTTGATGATTTACATCACAAGCATTATTCAAAGACCACAGAGTGCCCAAAATGCAGATACTGAGGGCACATTCTAAGGGGAGGCTATGGAATCAAAATTGTACAAAATCAATCACCTTCAGCTGGAGCTACCCTGGAATTTTGTTTTCGGTCTAGATCTCTGCTTAAGTGAGTCTGTTACAAAGTTCTTTAAGCAGAAGTGAAGTGCATGGGTCATTACTGAAGTATTAGCAAATTCCAATACACTAGTCTTGTTCTATCTAGGTAGAGGTGCCTCAGCGTGCTCTGGCTTTTCAATTCAAATACACAATTATCAGAATGCAAGACAGCTTACCTTCCAAGAAATATTAGCAGGTTAGAAGTATGTCATTGGGCACATGTTAGCAAGAGGGCAGGAAAAAGGCATATGTAACTAAGCAAGAAGAATCCAGAGAAAAGAGGGAGGTTGGGGGTAAAGGTATCATTTCATCGTGGGCTCACAAAGTGA
The DNA here is from genome assembly GCA_949820135.1 of Sylvilagus floridanus. Taxonomy (NCBI): domain Eukaryota; kingdom Metazoa; phylum Chordata; class Mammalia; order Lagomorpha; family Leporidae; genus Sylvilagus; species Sylvilagus floridanus. The sequence continues at coordinate 52,087,648 of OX463245.1, forward strand.
CACCACTGGTGTCTTCCAACCCACCAGGCCAAGAATAATAAGTACAGTGGTCTGGAGCCACAGATGCCTCAGAACCCCTGGACACATGGAATGCAATCATCCCCTCCCCAAACTGCCCCTCTCCCCTCCTCAGCAAGCCATAGCTAGCAGCAATTTCTGCTAAAAATTATCCCCTGCTCAAGTTTCTGCTTAAATTAAGCACACAGAACACAGCAAAAGAGGCAACAAAATCAGTTTATTGGGAAATCAGTCACTTTGAGACATTACATTGTAAAGAGAATGTGGAGAGAAGTCTAGACATTTTATAAGATACTGTACAAAAATACTATGTTTCTCTGAGTCCTATAACTTTTTTAGCAGTGCTTCTTTTTTAAACAGTTCTGACCTTAAATATTATTTTCCAAAACAAAAAAAAGTATCTTTTCACCCCATTTTTATTTCCATTTCAAACAGCTTGAATTCATTCTGTGAATTCCAAATTAGAATTTTGAGTTAAATTCTGTACTGGTGCCAAATGGCTTTCTGAAGAGTATTTGAAGAATATGATTTTGAAGATAATAATTTTTAATTACATTACAACCTTAATATGTGCAGCTACATGGTGACAGGAAAGCAGTGGTCAGCTGATAGGAGATAAATGGAACATCTCTCTCGTGCAACCTAGGTGGGAAGATATAATCCTAATTCCTCAGGCAAACACATATATTGATATTACATCTGTCTCAGTAATACCCAGAAAGAATTCTGAGAGGAAATTCAAATGAGAGGGTGGAGGTAAAGATTTGAAAATAAAATTTGCCGAGCCTCAATGAGTTACAAGAGGCCCCTCAAACTCCTTGAACCACTTCCCCACGTGGCATTAGTTGGACAATGCCAAAACTAAGGCACAATTCCTCATTTCTAAACTCCCCTGAAAGTCAGTATTAGTAAGCTGCTTCTGTAGGAAAGCACAGTATCTGCTGGGGGGGAGGGAATGGAAAATGCAATCAAACCAGTGACTCAGTCTGGCATCACAGGACCCAATAATCAAAATGAACACTACCTTGACTTGAGTCAGTGTTTTTTAAAAAATTTAAATTGAATTCAATTAAGGCAATCTGTGTGCACAGACTGCCAAAAAGTAGCCATCTAATGAAGTGGATGCTTGTGGTGCTAGATGATGTCTTGAGAACTGTGAAGTACCAAGGAGGTATGGTGAGGGATTCCCATATCCACAGCTCCAGAACTGGACGGAAGATCATGCCTGACCACACAAACAATTTCTGTTAGAAAATGACTTTCAGTCAAGAACCCACTTGGGAAACCCTCCAGCTCAGGGCATATGTTGGGACCTTCATGGTGATTAATGGGAAGCCATATTGAACATTCCAGCAGCTTTAAAAAATTCAGCAGCACAGTTGTGAGAACACCACCACATCAAGTTTGAAGGGAAAACCAATCTCGCGTCATTCAAAACAAGGACCAGAGCTATTTCCTATGTCTTTCAACATTAGTCGGTTTTGTGGAAATGGAAAAGTACATGGAAAGAATTCTCCAGAGAAGGCTACTTCTCCCAACTTTCCATTCTTTTCAGAGGGGCAGTGGGACTGAAGCAGGGAGTAACCGCTCTTTGCAACAGGCCTGCAATTCTGAAGGCCAAAGAAATTCCAGAGAATTCAGGGGAGCCCAGATAGCCATATTTGCTTAAGGAATTCTGGGAGTGGTAGCACAAGGAACAAGGTAGTCAAGAGAAGGAGTCCAAATAACTGTAGACAGAAGGTAGACGTTAAATCTTGTTGGTGAGTAAAGGTCTTTCCTGGAATATGTAGATGTGTTCTACAGGGAAGACGCATGTTTTCATGGGGACCAGTCCCTATATATGGAGAGAACGATGAACTGACAGGCAAATGTGTTAGGCAGTCTTGCCCACTAGCAATGAAGGACTGACATCGGTTTAACCTCTGCTTGGCTTTGGAAACCAATGGCACACAGAGAAGATACTCTGTGACCTCACGGAGCTCAATAAAGCTGGTCTGTTGCCCCCCAGGGAATTACGCTCAAGCCTTGGCCTCAGAGTCTGCACAACACTTACTTATTACAAAGCCCAAGGTAGGGCATTTTGTTATAATTCCCTCAAACTGGGCTATGTCTTTTTTTTTAAACTTTGGTTTAGCACAACAAATTAAAAAGCCCGAATGCATTTCTTCTTGTTCTGATGTAGGTCCATGGGCCAGGTAAAGCACACTGTGGCGCTTCCACTAGGGGTAACTTCCTATTAGTGCTGAATGGCTCACAGTGGGTTTGCTGTGGGTATTTGACTGACGTAGTGAGGGTCATCAGGGAGCTTTCCACAGAATAGAAATCTGTCTTCTATCCCTGGTTGGCTATTCCTTAATGCAATACATACACCATGCACAACCAGAACTTTGCTTTTTTCCATACTATATATGGAGTAAGAGTTACAGAAAGTATCAAAGACATAATTCTTGCCAAAAACTGGAAATGAAGACTTGGGAGTATTAAGAAGTCTTCTGATACAGTTATTGAGGAGAAAGCCAAAACACCCCTTTGTAAGAGCTTTGACAATGCAGCACCAATTGAAATTTAGTCTTGGAACAAAATCAAGCAATCAAGAGATATGTAGCAGATTCATAACTTCCATGACCTTCAGGCTTAGATGATAAACTGACACATCTGGTTCTACCATATGTCCCCTGGAGAAGAGGGACATGATAGGAGGGAGCCAGCACTGGCTAGTGATGCCATGCCTCTCAAGCCAACAAAGGAATTAAATGAGAGATTTTTTCACCAGGTATAAAATTGTTCTTGCCAACATAAGATGTTTAATTAAATTGGCTTGGCATATTAATGATTAAATGAGAGGAGAGTAGCCACAAATCTGTGCTCTATTTTACAACCCTGGGTCTGATCAGATGAAAAGTACGCTCACAGAGAGGTGTTTTATTTTCCTTGACTGCAAGGAGATTCATTCTCCAGGATGGCCTTGACTCAACAAAATGTCCTCGGTATGTCTGTCGCACGTGTCCACACTTTTCTTTTGTACTGATACTTATTATCACCCAACAATAAATTTAAATTCTTTCTGCTGAAGTGCGTTTTCAGCTATTTCAAGTTATTTACATCTCTAAACATTCATGCTCCCAGTTGAATAGATAAGACTTTATTCCCCTATATGCTTACATTAGAATTTTGTTTACAGACTTGTTTTTTGCACAATACTTGTGTAGCAATGTTCAAATTTCACATTTTTGCTGCATAAGATAGCTTCATGTACATCTGTTTACTTTTCCTTTTCAGGGAGGACAGGTTAAAGACCTATGGTAAATATACATTCATGTGACAAGAGGGATGCAACGGGCAGAGTAGAATACTCATAAGGAAAGAGTAAGTTCAGGATACTACACCAAAATGAGAGCTAAGAAAATGTCTTTCATTCTAGAAACTACCACCATTTGGTTACTTTGCTTGCATAGGTTAGCATTTCCCAAGGAGCCTCCCTTACCTATCTTAGTAAAAGGAAAGCCAGGAGAAACAGAGTCGTCTTATTTCGGATGATTGGAAATGGAGGCCATCTTGGATTCATTTCAAGTCAAAAAGCTCAAGCACGTCCAACCTCAGAAACATCACTAGCTTGGAAATGGAAAGGGCTAACTTTGTGTTGGTAAAATTAATCCTGTGCAGAGGAACAGGAGGTAGCTTTGCAATATCTGGGGTGTTTTAGTAGAGTCTATTCTCAGTATCCATGTGATAATTCTGTTCTGCAAGGCAGCCTTTATTTTGTTTAATTCAGTATACTGGGCAATGCTGGCATTTGTATCCCAAAACTTCAGTTAGTGGCTGTGGGACCCTGTTAATTAATTCTTACAGGCTGAGAAAGATGGACTCCTGGGTCACAGAGAAGCCTCTTCACGGGGCAGCTTACTTTAACCCAAGGTATCCACAGCACGCATGTGAACGCAGCTCCCTCTGCACCTCCAGGCTGAAGGCCTCAAAGGTGCTCTCTTCTCACAGCACTGCTGAATGCAGAGCTGCTCCTGACCTAGGGCAAGGCTATGCTGGCTTGAATCAAAATGATTAATTACCTGCCAGGAGAGGAGGAAACAAGTATTAAAAACAAAACAAAAATGTTGCATCTTGAAAAAAAAATATGTTCTTTTCTTGAGTTATTTTTCTGTGGATTATTCTTTTCACTATTTTCAACAGTAACCACTCTTCATCTTATGGGGGTGATTTTGGTGCTCAAAACCAAAAAGTAGTGGTGGAAAAGTAGATCAACAAAGAGGATATATTTCTAGATGCTGAAGATGACACTAGTTAGTACAACTTAACTAGGAATTACTACTAGTAAGTACAACTTAAGTGGCAGCTGTATCACTGGGATAAGAACTATCTCCCCAACCAGATGCCTTTGAACGCCTTTGACTCAATTGGATGTCAAAATTCTTACATGTCTGCTAAATAAATTGGTAATCATAATAATTATAATCATATTTAGAAGTGCCCTTTAAATCTAATCTCCAAGGCCTATATTTTAAAAACACTGGGACTTGAATTTGGTGATCTTGTTATACAAATAAAGAGAAAAAACAATTTGTGATGTTTTCTGATACAGTTATTACTCATACACAGTTGGAATAGAAGCAAATCAAAAACACATTCTTATAAAATTTGCCCATTTTTAAATGGTAGATCCTTGATTATACATTTCAAAAGAACAGAAATCATCTGATACTATTTTATTGGGATAGGTGTGTGTGTGTAAAACATTAAGGGAAAAATATTATCTATCTGATAAAAATTATATCTGAAAAATATTATCATCTCTGATGATTTAGGCTTCTATTCAGATAACCAGGAAAGAACAACCCAGGTTAATAAAAGCCCATTATAATTCTCTAAAATGTACTGCTATAGTAATAGCAGGGATACAGAAGGTACTCTGAGAACATCAGGATTACATAAAAATCCTTACAGTTCTTCTCAACTTCACAATATATACGTTGGGTCTTATATTTCTATAGTCTTAAAGACCAGCTGGTCCAAACCTCTGCTGTTTAAGGACCAGCAGTACCGAGGGATGAAGTGCTTGCTGAAGGTCACTCAGCCAGTGACTGGCAAGGGTCAGGAGGACAGCCCGGCTGGCCTGCCCTGCCCAGGTCTCCAATGCAGGCCCCATGTCTGTAAAATGAAGTGGACGGACTAAGGGATGTTTCTAAGGTGTCTCTTGTAGCTCAGACTATGGATCTGCAAATCTACCAATTACTAGCATGTGGTGCACACCTCAAACGAACTCTTCTAGTTCAGAGATGATACAAAACTGCAAGAAGGCCCCATTTACCAAATCACATGTATTCTTTACCAGGAAATAGTTCTTCTCCTTTGAGGCCCTATGCCTAAAGAACAAGCCAAATATAGCTTCTTGTTGTTATCTCCCTCAGGATTCTCATCAGTATCTCTGCCTTCCAGTCTGTTCATTTCCCTAAACCATCCCCACTGAACTTTATTGAGCAAATGACTAGATAATGTATCTCAATGTAATTAGGGGTAATGCATGAAAGGGACAATGTACAGACACGTAATCTCTAAACAGTTCTCTTCATGGTTTCAATTAAATTGAGTAATTAGATATTTCATTATATGTTTAGCATGTTATATATGGAAAAATCAGATATGAAAACATAAAGCTGAAACACTATCCTTATGTAAAAATAAACATTTTCTTCATTAGTTTATACATTCTTTCTATGGTAAGGAAAAAGGATATGATTCTGAACTGTAGCAATTTTCCTGTCCACAAAGGGGTAAAGCCAAGTCCTATTTTCACTGTTTCCCATTCACAGAGAGATCTAGCTGGGTATTGCTTTTTATCTGCAGCAGGAAGCTTGTACCTCTCTCAATTTGGGAAATGATCTGCTACCCTAACAGAGGCCTGTACTAAGCCTATCTAGTGTTGGGCAGCACAGGAAGTATTTAAAGTTGGAAAGAAAACAGAAGGATTCAGACTTTGCCTCTGATGCCTTTCACAGCTGCTCTCATGGCTGGGGTCAAAGCTTACCCTCTACAGTGAAGTATTTTGCAGGCTATTGTTGCTGTGAACCACTCTCTCACCCCCCCTTAAAGTGCAAATGTGAGAAGAAGAAGTAAAAGTACTAGATAGAGCAACAAGCAAATGGACTTGGGATTTTATTGGGATAAATCTGATCAACTACAGGCTTCCCTTTGGATCACAGACTGTGGCACTCAAGGATGAGAACAAATGGAGGTTCTCTGTGCCAACCTCTTTTCAAAAGGGTGATTTTATAAAAGTGCTTTCCACGTAAGGAAAAAAATACACTTTAGTGAGTCAGTACATGTACAGAGGGTGACCACGAGGCAGGTTGTCATGTCAGTGCAAGGGTCTTTATTTATTTTATGAACAATATTCTAAGGTTAGTGAAGAAGTATTCTTTGTTTAAAATTTTAATCTAGGAAGCCAAGGGACAACCACCTGAACATATTTCATTGGCTGCAGTCTTCAATTTAAACATCAGAGAGAAAAGTAAGTAGCCACAGTCAACTTGTGCCTAGCTTGTCAGCACACTTATTTCTGATTATTGGAAAATAAACAACATGCTTATTCTACAGAGACAGAGGACCTGCTGGAAGCTTATAGCGACACACAAGTCTACTCAGAATGATTCCATATGTTACACTGTAGTTTTGCTGTGTAGTTAAACAAGGGAAAGAGATCATAACCCTGTACAGACACCTGATAGCGGACTTGAAACGCCAAGTGGAAACAGAACTAGTCAGCATCTTCATTTATACACAATTTACAATATTTGATTCAAAATAAAAATCACAAGAAAAATACATCTGTTTTTGCTACAATTCCTTCCCCTCCCCCCTCTGCCCCCCAGTGAAAAGTCTTCTAGGAAAAGGTATCATATTACCACCACTGTCCTGTTTTGGTCTAATTCTGGGATCCCAGCTTGGGACAGTTAACATGAAAAGGACTGGTAATACTTGGGATTTATAGAACATACACATTTTATCCAGGGGTCTCAGTACTTGTCGTCACGTCTCCAGATCTGGGAAATCAGCAGAAGCCAGAAAGTTGGACGAATGCTGGGCAGGTTGCATGGGGTGTAAAATCCCTTGGCTAAGTCTATGATCAAACAAGACCGAAGTTGGTTGGCTAGAGCTGGGCTCAATTTCTGTTCCCAAACATATACTAGCAGCTAGTTAGTTTTATCCTTTATGAAACCACACACCCATCTCTCCAGGCTATTGCCTAGAGTGAAGACCAACTGAGAAGCCACATCCTCATGATAATGCATAAGGATAAAAAGCAAAACAGGGAAACCCGTTCATCAGGAGATGGGCTGGGAGGACTGATTTCGGAGGCCATTCTCAGCAAGAATGAGACAACAGTGTCGATTCACTCCTTTCAGTTACTGTTAAGCTTTTGGTGGTGTCGACTCCAGCAGAGGTGAAGCTCATGGCATCTAGTGCTTGACTTAAGATAATGCTATTGAAGAAGGGTAATGAGAGAAAACACAGCAACCTAACAGGGAGGAACTGGCCAAGGAGTATCTGGAGGGTCAAAGTGATCTTTCTTTCCTTATCATTTCTACAGGAGAAGGCAAGGGGTGGGAGAAAAAGGGCTAGCGGGCCCTTTATTTGCAGATTAAAAAAATCATTTTCTCATAACTCCGTAATGAAAATGCGTATTACGGCATGAAGGTTACAGAACTGCATCTGCTACTGGGTCACGGCTACAGGTCTATGAGCTGATCCACCAGCAGTAAAGACCTGGCTAGGTTGGGAAGACTGGACTCAGAGCTCCCACTGCTGTTTCTAGAGTGCCCACCTGGAAGTGGAGAGATAGGAATTCAGTACAAAACACAGAGGTTTAGATGTGCAGAGCAAGCAAAGGAGAAAAACAGAAACAAAAAAGCCTCGAGAAGCGACATTTTGCATTTGCAATCTCTTACATGTTGATCTTTAAAATAAAAATTAGTTCCCCACTGCTTCCCACCCAAAGTTCAGGCACTCTGTGCACACCATGGAATAGGCAGGCTCTATTTTCAAATCAATACATATTTAGCCTGAGTATTATTGGCTGTTTATAACTTCCTGAGAACATCAAGCTATCTGCTTGATAAGGTAAAAAATCATAATTTTGCTCTGAGGAGAAATTAGGTATTAAGACACTGAAACTAAGAACAGCTTTAAAAAATAAATAGATGTTCCTCTGGCAGCTCAGTGTTCTATGGCATGCTCACATGATTTCAATGTTCAAGAGATGTTGACAATACCAAAGCACCACTGTTAATCTCTTTGGAAGAATATTTACTACAGATTGTTCTAGTGGTGGTAAAAAATGTAAAGTGCTTTTGGTACATCTCTTCAGCTTTACATTGACTAAAGATTGCTTTAATTTTGGCTTGATACTTTGTAAAAGCTAGCATTTGGTAAAACTACTAAATACTTGTTGTTAATAAACACCGCGGTCAAGCCTTGAGAAACCTATCTCTGCATCTATCTCCATCAGTCTATTCTGGGTCATCTCAGCCTCCTTCAGTAGATGGCTGATGCTTTTCCCTCCTGCAGATTAGACACATTTCTATTTTGGAGAGAGATGATGTTTCCCCCCCCGCCCGGCCTCTTTCTTACCTTGCGGGTTTTTGGTTATCAAAACAGGAATTGGGTCAAACTCATCATCCGCCACCTTGTCCGAGCCCTCAGGGACATCAAAACCTGAGATGAGATTGCTATCTTCTGCAGCTTAATACAGAATCCAAGTGTACAGGCAGAAACAACAGAAGTAGACATTAGCAACGAGAGAATGTGAAGGAGGCACACAGTTCCCCTGTACAGCTACTGGTGTTTTTAAAGGCCAAGTACTTTTTGTTCTGAGTTGAAATGAAAGTAGCAAGACTGCAAATATAGGGATCTAGAAAAACATGTTTTCCAGGGTCCTGTGAAGACTTTCATAAATGACTGGAAAGGAGGGTCACTGAAAGAATTCTATCATTTCTAAGACCATTAAGTATAATTACTGAATGTCTTCAATGTCACTAAATCACAAAAGCATAGGTGTTAGTCGCTTGTTATCCTTATTGAGTCAATAGAGGTCTAATATTACTTAAAAAAACTCAATAGCAGGGTGAGCAGTGGGGGACAGGAGAAGAGAATTAGAGGATCTTAAAGAAGTAACTACTATATACACGGTAAAAAAAAAAGTTGTTCTTCTGGAAAGATTTACTGCTCTGTGACTGGGACACAACTCCGATGCCTCAGGGAACTTCGGGGCACATGCCACACGCACTGAACCTCAAGCAGAAATGTGTTAGCATCTTCTCCATTCTAATTAGAGCTATCTCGCAGCCAGTGCTGGCAGAGCATCTACCTTGCAAGTGATACTTCTCTGAAATTACCCACCATTGCTAACACCTTCCTGCCAGACGTAACTGTCTGAACAGGCAACCTCCCTCTACACAGCCCATGAAGATATCATTTTAATTCTATCACGGCAAAAACAAAAACTTGGCTATTTTCACCATAAACCACAGGTTAATTATTTTTAGTCAAGATTCCTTTTTGAATTTCATTCTGAAGAGCCGTTCCTGTTTGATGCACCTTCTCCTGCTGCAAAACCAACTTCTACTTCCCAAGCAGAGAAAAAACCTTAGCAAATGCCTATGCACAGTGAGCTAAGCATTAGGCCTATCGATGTCACAAACCACTTCTTTGAACAGAACTCAATTCAAGTTGTCTCTGTCAGAATTTCAAACAAATACTAATGCAAGCCTACGAAATGAAAATGGTAGATTAGAGAAACCCCGTAGTCAGTAGCAAACTAAACTAAAATTCAAGACTGCCACAAGTTCAGTTGTTGACGGTTGCCTTTCGGGGACTGACACCTGTTTTTTAAATTGCAGTCATCACTATTCAAAAGGTGTGAATCTGAGTTAGGAAACAATTGCAAGTTCTAAGGCCCGGAGAGGGGAGAGCTGGCTCAAGCCTCTGCCTCGCTGAGTGTAAAGGTGTCTACTTCCTAGGCCACTGCAGTATCTGTGTTCTGGCTCTTTGCCGGGAAGCAACAGCTTCACCAGTTTGTTGTCTAAGCCTTTTAAAATATTATTCCTGAAATCTATTATAACACAGTGACTAAGAGTACAAATTCAAGTCTTCCACATGGAGAGGTAGTTAAAAAGACTTTACTAGCAAAGACTTTTGATAAGGAAAACTCTCAGCAGTTGTTCACTTCTATGTGTGGGCCTGAGAAGAAGAAAGAATTTACCTTTATGGGCTGGAGCAGAGATTGCTATGGGGGCAAACTCTTCCAGAAGGTCAGTAGTAGGGTTAGCAAGGAGAGAGCAATCAAGCAAGGAATCCTCCCCGGTGAGAGAATCTGAGTCCAGGTTAACAGCATCCCGGGACAGTGATGGCATAAATGGCACACACAACAACATCGAAAGATTAGATCTCAGCCTTTAAATCACCGCATTTACATGTATACATACAAGCAAAGGTGGCAGAAAGAAAACCAAAGGAAATACATTAAGCTCTGTGGGTCTCTGTCTATAGAAACACATATTTCTAAATTCTTCTTAACATTCATCTGTAACACAGGAGAATTTTTTAAGTAAGTCTGTTATCTGGATGCCAATATAACTTTAGCAACTCAGTTCTCCGCAAACACCATTTGGGAAAATGGACTTGGCAATTAGAGTTTTACTTAAAACTTTCCCCAAAAACTCTCAGAAGAAAGTTACTCTACAGCGAGGTATACAAACTGATTAGGAGAAGGTTAATTCTGGCTTGCTATTAGTAGACTGTGATAACATTATATAGTACCTTCCAGAGCTCAGTCAGATTCCCATTCAAAATGCCTCTTACTAATATCCTCTAAATTTGAACTGCTCCCTTGAAAACATGACTTCAGTTTTAGTTAAAGAATAGTAGACAAAAATCAGTGTTCAAGATTTTAGACAAGGGAGTTGTGTTTGGGGAAAGTTTTCTAAGAGAAAACATCCAAATGAGGTCAAAGGAAAGGAGCCACACTGTCTTTAGGGGTAACTTTTTTCCAACTTGGATGAGTTTATCTTCACTTTTTCCAGACTTGTCATTGTTCTATAACAAGTTAGAAAATTAGCCACTTTTATTGAGGTAATTAAGAACTCAAGAAAAGTTAAGGCTATCAAATTCGTATTTATGGGCAGTTAAGGAATCCTAAGAATGAATTTTGACAAGACAATGAAAGTAATGCTGGATTCAGAGAGATTTCAACTTTGCCTGCAGTGCAGCAGCAAGTCACCTATAAATGATGACAGCACTGTGCTGGAAACAGGATGCCAACATACAGCGAGTAAGCTACAGGGACAGTGTTGGCATTGCCAATGGAGACCCAGAGGAGTTAAGAGTAGCCTTACAGCTCAGCAGAATTCTGCAACTGAGGAGGTAGAGGGGACCTGCCAGCAGTGAACAGAATCTTGAATAAAGAAATACTATAACCAAAGTCCAGGGGTCACTCTGCAAAGAACATGGTCCAGAAGGTACTTAGTTCTTTAGCAAGGAAACCTTCTACTCCACATCTCGGTGCCGGGGCTATAAGAACAGTGCAGAACATCCCTTCTCTACGAGGAACTAGTGGCCAGGCTGCAAAATAAGCCCAGGGTTATCTGCCACAGGAGGAAAGACTGGCGCAGGGCCCATTGCAATGACCAGCCCCTGCAGCTGCAGACACCTGACTGACCTGTGCGGTTTGAAGTCACAGAATCCGTCTGAGATGGGAGGCGCTGGGGAACTGGGGGCTCCAGTCCTGGTATGAGACTCTCAACAGCAACATCAGCTTTTTCTTTTGTCATAGAGCATTAAGAAAGGAGAGGAGAGGGTACAGGAAAGGACGTCAGAAAGTTCTCAAGGGAATTCAGCGAAGGCGTTCTACAGGTCTCAACAGCGCCACTTTCAAACGAGACGGAAAGCACAGTGTTTCTAGGGTATTTCTGGGCCTCACAGAGTGAGCGTGCACGTGCAAGGGCGACCTCTGTGGTCAGGCTCAGTGATTATCAGTTCTCACAGATAAATGCTTAACACCAGCCACTCGGCAAATCCCTTTCACAGCAGAAGAGACAAGCTGAAAAGCACCTTCATTTGTTCCCATTGATTTGCTTTCTGTAACCTGGGAGCAAACATCCTTTAAGCCATGCAAGGGCCACCAATCCATCTCAAAGCCCACCCGCGATTTAGCTGGGAGGCATTCTGCACCTGGGGACTTCCTGTTGGTTTATGGCATTTCTGAGTTCTAGGCCTTTTTGTCCAAAGATATTACTATATTGTTAGTGGCTGGCCCCCGCTGGAGTACAGCACCCTTGGACATTCTGTGGCTCTTGCCTGCCTTGCTGCAGGAACACAGCAGAGGACAGTAAGCAGACCCAGTCCCACCCTGGTTTCTATGTATTCACAGGGCTTCACTACTGGGCAAAGTGTGTTCTCAGTGACTGACAGCACTCAGGACATACATGACCTTCTAAAGAAGAATCTGCTTAATTCCATTAAGTTCAGTAAAAGTTACTTAGAAACCAACTATTTTCCAAGAAGTTTCTATAACTATATGTGAATTTTCCCACATTCTTCCTCATTTATAAGAAATTACAGATATTAAGAAAAGCAAAAATAAAAGTGTTGTGCTCATGGACTGCAGAGAGCACTGTACTGGGAGTGATCTTAAGTGAGATGGGATAGCCTTGACTTTTGGGTTAGCACAAAGCAAAGCTCCAAAGCCAGGGGGCTTCATGGCATTTCTGCTCCTCCTTATGGTTGTTCACTAAAGACCTGTTAACCAAGTACTTGTCATTCCTGAAACACACACACACACACACACACACACACATCTGAAGAAACAGACAAGGACTTTACCAGTTACAGCATCGGAAGTGCTACCAAAAGGATCTGTCATAGGCAAGAGGTCAGGGAGCAGGAGAGAAGTGTCAGGAGATTTGAGTCCCTCAATAAGTTTTTCTAGGTTGGGCAGAGAGGTAAAGAAAAAGCAAAAATGCAATGAGATTGAAGCAAGTAGATCTTTCATCATTTTTTATATAACACATTTTAGAGATCAACATTAGATACAGATTCACCATAAAAATGATTACTATTAGTATCTTGTTAACAATAGGCCTTCAAAATTTGAGGTTTAAAAGTGATTACCGGCCGGTGCCATGGCTCAACAGGCTAATCCTCCGCCTAGCAATGCCAGCACACCGGGTTCTAGTCCCGGTCGGGGCACCGGATTCTGTCCCGGTTACCCCTCTTCCAGGCCAGCTCTCTGCTATGGCTCAGAGTGCAGTGGAGGATGGCCCAAGTCCTTGGGCCCTACACCCCATGGGAGACCAGGAGAGGCACCTGGCTCCTGCCATCGGATCAGTGCAGCGCACTGGCTGCAGCAGCAGCTAGAGGGTAAACCAACAGCAAAGGAAGACCTTTCTCTCTGTCTCTCTCTCTCACTGTCCACTCTGCCTATCAAAAAGAAAAAAAAAGAAAAAGAAAAAAAAAATGATTACCTCCCCAACTGAAGCATTAAAAAGCCTTCAAGATGCTACCCTAGGTTTGTTTGCTTTTGGGGTATAGCTTACAAATAATCAAAGTCACTAATTTTAACTGTACAACTTGATGAGCTTTGATAATTGCATACATTCACATGATCACCATTGCAATAATGAGTTAGAATGTTTCCAATGTCCCAAAACTTCTGTCATGCCCTTTCATAGTCAACGCCTTCCTCTCTCCTCAGACTCTGACAATAACTGATCTGCTTTCTGGCCCTACAGTTTTGCCATTTCCAGAATTTCCTGCAAAGGGAACCATACAGTATATGCTCTTTTGTGTGTAGTTCCCCTTATTAACAGAATGGTTTTGAGATTTGTGCATATTGCACTGTGCATTAGCAGTCTTGTTTTGTTTATTCTGAGTCATGTTCCACTGAATGGATATATCACATCTTGTTGGCCCATGCACTAGTTATTAGACATTTGGTTGCTTCCAGTTTCTAGCAATTAAAATATAAAGCTACCATAAGCATCTGCACACAATTCTGGAGATTTACTTCTCTTCCTGGGCTTAGGTTTGAATCTTTCATTTAAAAAAATTATTTATTTAATTTGAAAGTCAGAATTACACAAAGAGAGAAAGAGAGGCAGAGAGAGAGCCATCTTCCATCCGCTGGTTCCCTCCTCAGTGGCTGCAACAGCTGGAGCTGTGCTGATCTGAAGGCAGCAGCCAGGAGCTAACTCCAGGTCTCCCACGCAGGTGCAGGGGCCCAAGCACTTGGGCCATCTTCTTCTACTTTCTCAGGCCATAGCAGAGAGCTGGATCAGAAAAGGAGCAGCTGGGACACTAACCAGGGCCATTATGGGACGCCAGCACTGCAGGAGGTGGCTTTACCCACTTCGCCACAGCCCCTGCCCTTTGAATCTTTCTTTATGTTGAACTTGCATTTACAGTTTATAACTCACTGAGAGAATCCATTCACCCATACCAAAGTTAACTTCAAAAATCATTTATTGTCTGCCATGTGTGCACCTGTGATATGCTGGTAGTCAATTAGTCCATGGTCAAATCTCACAAATTCACTTAAGCCTGCAGATAGATTATGGCTGTCTTTTGGCCAAGAAACAAAATGGATGTCAGAAGCAGTCACATTTGTCACTCCTGGTAACTTAATGTGTAACAATGAGTACACACTGAAATCCCTTTCAAGACAATTTAGCCAGGATCCTTCAGCAACCCTCTGTTTATTTTTAACTTACTAAAGGTAGAGGATTTACTTGAAACAAAGTAATGAATTGTAGAATCTTACAAGAAGGAGCAAATTTAGAGTTCACATCTCCTGTTACTGACAATACTGAGGTCACAAATTCTCCTACTTAAAGGCATGTCAATAATGTTTCTTTTACCACAGAAATAAAATGCCATTAAGATAAAACTAGAATTAAAAAGTTTACCCAAGAAAACAAAATTTAAAGCTCAAGTATGTGTACATAATGTTTTAATGACTCTGCAGTCTTCTAGGCCATTGCGAATTGAGATGAGCAATGAATAAATTGATATTCATGGAAGGATAAGAATCAAATCTTAGATGATCTGTAACTACACAAATCAAACAAAAGAATGGATTTTAGTGTCTCAGCAAGATAATTTGCCTTAATACAATTAACACATAGCAGAAAAAGAAAATTGTATATGTAAAGTCGATTCACCATCTTTGGGGTAAATGGAATGCAGTTATCTTTTAATTAACTGACACTATGCTACATTTCTCATTACACCTGATTTCCACTGATGACGGGAAAGAAGGAGAAAGGAAGCTTCTCAAGAGCAGGGGGGACCCAATAGGGCAGCAACCAGCACACACATGTAATTACATCAGTATTAGTCTTGCACCGCACACATTTTGTTATAAGACAAGATGCTAAAATATCTTTGACAATTTTTGGCATACTGGTCAAAGGAAGACAGTTTTCTTAAAAAGTCTGACATTGTATTATCCTGAACCTAATTTTTGTTTTATTTCTTCTCCAAAAACGTTCATTAAAAAAAAAATGCAACTTGTTCCACTCATTTAGCACTTGTATATTTGCAATCCTGTGAAGTGATGGATAACAAATGAAGATCCTAAATTAATGACTTGTTTATCTTTCATCCAGCAGTTTTCCCAGGTGCAAAAGCTCAGGCTTACTGGCTTTCAGAATTGAATTCTAGCATCTCTGGTGATGAGCTGTGACCATGGTTCGGTTCCTTACTTCTGACACCATCTCCTCACCTGTCAAATGAAGACAGCTCTCCTGTATCCTCTAAGCCTTCCTCTTGCCCTCCCTTGCCACACCAGGAACCTTCTGGAGCAGCCACTCTCACTTCCCTCACAGTCCTCACAACGTGACTAAAGGCAGAGATGGTGTCTCATTAACCTCTGTATCCTCAGTTCTCAGATTCCTCTCCACATCTCTGCCACGTCTTTGCCTTTAGGCTTAAATGAGAAGGATATAAGATCAACTGGAAAACATCAGGTACTTCGAAAAGAACCTAATTCTTTTATTGACCCTTAGTAAGTAACAGGGTAAAAAAGCACATGTGTGTGCATTTATACATGCAAGTTGTATGCTGTCCAGTGTTCTATCAGTTCCTAAGTTGACTCTGATTTTTTTTTGTTCTGACTGCAGGTTTTAAATGTGTATTTGTGTGCGTGTGTTTATGATGATTCCAGATTCTAAATTTGTGTGTATGTATGTGTACATACACATACATGTGCATGGTGTTGGGAGGATACCTGAGTTTAGAGAGGGTATTCTTTTATTTACCTTACCTTTGCCGTGATACTACATTTTTAGGACTTTATCTGGGGTATGTAAAATCCCCCAAAATAAACAAACAACATGAAAGAGTAAAAAAGCCAGAATTTAAGTTACCTAACTTTTCTGAGCATCCGTTTTCTCACTTTTAAATAGAGGATAAGAATTACTTTAGGAGCCAGAGTTATGACATAGTAGGTTAAGCCTCCTCTTGTGCGACTGGCATCTCATATGAGCGCCAGTTTGCATCCCAGCTGCTCCTCTTCTGATCCAGCTCTCTGCCTATGGCCTGGGAAAGCTGTGGAAAAATGGCCCAAATGCTTGGGCCCCTGGACCCACAGGAGAGACCTGGAAGAAGCTCCTGGCTCTTAATCTCAGATCGGCTCAGCTCCAGACATTGCAGCCATTTGGGGAGCGAACCAGTGGATAGAAGACCTTTCTCTTGGTCTTTCCCTCTATCTGTCTGTAACTCTACCTCTCAAATAAATAAAATCTTTAAAAGAGAAAAAATTAAAGGGTTGCTTGTTACAATTAAATGGCTATATTTATAACAACCAATTTGTGCACGTGTGTGTGTCTTTGTGCAATTAATGTGCTTTGCACATATAGGGGGACTAACTTATTTAAGAAAGTAGACAGGGAGCTGGCGCTGTGGCACAGTGGGTTAACACCCTGGCCAAAGCACCAGCATGGTTCAAGACCCGCCTGCTCCACTTCTAATCCAGCTCTCTGCTATGGCCTGGGAAAGCAGTAGAAGATGGCTCAAGACCTTGGGCCCCTGCACCCACATGGGAGACCCGGAAGAAGCTCCTGGTCCCTGGCTTCAGATCGGCACAGCTCCAGCCATTGTGGCCAATTGGGAAGTGAACCATTGGATGGAAGACCTCTCTCTCTCTCTGCCTCTCTTCTCTGTGTAACTCTGACTTTCAAACAAATAAATATATCTTAAAAAAAAAAAGAAAGAAAGCAGACAGTAGACAGGAAACAGGTCCTCAAGCCATAGTCCCAAACTCTACTCAAATACCTTGCTAAGTGGACAGGATAAACAGAGCTCCTAACGCGAAGAGAAGCTCAGGGAGGAGGCAGCACAGCTTAACAGAGAGGAAGAAAGGTTCCAAGAGGCAGGAGACCTATGTTCTGCCCTGTGTGTGATACTTTAGGCAAATTTCTTACTCTCTCTGAATCTAATTTTCCTTATTAATAAAATGAGGACAAACTTAAAATCCTATCTACCATTAAAAGCCAATCATCCATCATAAAGGGGGAAATGGAGGCAAAAGATGAACGTGGAAGTCATAATAACTGCAGGGGAGTCCAAACAGGCCCCATGGCAGCAGGTTTTGGGGAGTTCAGAGAGCTGACTCAATCCGTCATTCATGGACACTCAGCCTGGAAAGGGACAGCATGGGAGCGGGGTGTGCAGGTAGGGCAAGATCCAAACTTGCTCCTTAGGTGGAAAAAAGAATAAAGTCTATTATTCTCTTCTATTATAAAGCAACACAAGCTTATTGTGGAAAGTTTGAGAAATTTAGATAAGCCAAAGGATAAAAGTAAAACTACCCATAATCCCATTTTAAGAAATATGCACTATTAGAATTTTCAGTGGATACTCTTCTATTTTTCCTATGAATTCTGATTGCTCAACAAATACTTAAAATTCAATAGAATAATTTTTGAGAAATAGAATTAAGTAAGGAGAAAGTAAAATTTTAAATATTTTTGTTACAGCCTGACAAACTGCCCTCCCCTAAAGTTGGACTGACATTCCATTAGCAAGAGCAGAGGTGCCTGTTTCCCTGCATCTTTGTCAAGCTTGAGGTGATGGTTTTCCCGTCTTTATCCAGATAACAGCAGAAATCACAGAACCTCACTGCTATATAATCCAACCATTTCTTGGATACATAATAAACTTTATAAGAAAAATATTTACTGGAAATTTAGATTTCTTTTTCTGCTCTGTTTTTTCTGTTGATGGTGACTCCTTATCATATCCCTATTATTAAATTCAGTTGTTTCTCAAGTATCTAGGGTTCCCAGATAAAAATGAGTCTGGGATGGGGCCGGTGCTGTGGTTCAGTGGGTTAATCCTCCACTGCAGTGCCACCATCCCATATGGGCACCGGTTCCAGTCCTGGCTGCTCCACTTCCTATCCAGCTCTCTGCTATGGTCTGGGAAAGCAGTAGGAGATGGCCCAAGCACTTGGGACCCTGCACCCACGTGGAAAACACAGAAGAAGCTCCTGGCTCTGAGCTTCCAATGGGCCCATCTCCAGCCACTGAGGCCATTTGTGGAGTGAAGCAGCAGATGGAAGACCTTTTTCTCTATCTCTCCCTCTCATTGTAACTGTACTCTCAAATAAATAAATAAATAAACAAAATCTTTTTAAAAAAAGAGTCTGAGGAAGGGCTTAGCAAAGGTCTGAAATCATGGCTAATGGATTGAAAAGATGCACTCGGGGCCTGCACTGTGGTCCAGTAGGCTAAGTCTCCGCTTGAGGCACCAGCATGCATCCCTTATGGGCACTAGTTCATGTCCCAGCTGCTCCTCTTCTGATCTGGTTCCCTGCTGATGGCATGGGAAAGCAGTGGAAGATGGCTCAAATGCTTGGGCCCTCGCTCTTTTTTTTTTTTTTTTTTTTTTTTAAAGGCAGAGTAGACAGTGAGAGTGAGAGAGAGAGAGAGAGAGAGAGAGAGAGAGAAAGGTCTTCCTTTGCCGTTGGTTCACCCTCCAATGGCCGCCGCGGCTGCTGCGCTGTGGCTAGCTCACTGTGCTGATCCGAAGCCAGGAGCCAGGTGCTTCTCCTGGTCTCCCATGGGGTGCAGGACCCAAGGACATGGGCCATCCTCCACTGCACTCCCGGGCCAGAGTAGAGAGCTGGCCTGGAAGAGGGGCAACCGGGACAGAATCCAGCACCCCGACTGGGACTAGAACCCAGTGTGCTGGCGCCGCAAGGTGGAGGATTAGCCTATTGAACCTCGTTGCTGGCCAAGGGCCCTCGCTATTATTTAAATATTTATTTATTTATTTATTTGAAAGTAAGAATTACAGCGAGAAAGGGAGAGACAAAGAGAGAGGAGAGAGGTCTTCCATCCACTAGTTCACTCCCCAAGCAGTCCCAACAGCCAGGACTCTGCCAAGGTGAAGCTAGGAGCCAGGAAATTATCCTAGGATGATGGCAGGGGCCCAAGTACTTAGGCCATCCTCTGTTGCTTTTCCCAGGCCTTTAGCAGGGAGCTGGATCAGAAGTAGAGTAGCCAGGACTTGAACCAGTACCCCTAAGGGATGCCAGCAACACAGGTGGGGACTTAACCCATTATGCCACAATGCCAGACCCTGAGTAGGCGCTTTTAAAGAGGATTGTCAGTATTTTTAAATTAAGGGGAGATGGGACAAACAGGATGCTCTCTTCTCCTCCCTCTTAAACATAACTCAAGTGGCCCTGGGGATTGGGCAGGAGAACTGGGACAGAAATAGTTGTTGAAGTTGAATTTGAAATTATTCCATTTCAGATTCTTCTCTTTTTTCTCCTCTCTCATGACCTAGTCATTAAAAATATAAACCACAAGACAAGAAGCTATTAAATTTTGCACAAACCAGTCCAAGGTTAGATTATTAAAACCTTGACATTGGGGCATGGCACGGTGGCACAGCAGGTTAAGCTGCTGCTTACAGCACTGACATTCTATATGGGTGTCAGTTTGACTCCTGGCTGCTTCACTTCTGATCCAACTCCCTGTTAATGCACCTGGGAAAACATCGAAGACAGTCCAAATGTTTGGGCTCCTGCACCCACATGGGAGACCTGGATGAAGCTCTAGGCTTATGGCTTCAACTTGGCACAGCCCAGGCTGTTGCAGCCATTTGGGGAGTGAATCGGCAGATGAAAGATCTCTCTCTGTCTCTCCTTCTCTCTCTCTGTAGTTCTTTCAATAAAATAAATCTTTAAAAAAAAGTTAAAACAACAACAAAAAAACAAAACCCTGACATGAGACCTGGATATACTGAAAGTTGTGAACTCTCTTCTAAAGAATCAAAAAGAGGACAGGTTTCTACTCATATAGGATAATATAATTAAGGACTTGCTCAGAGCCCATTCCAACCCTAATTAGGAAGACAATCACGAGAAGTAGAAAAGGTTGAACCAATAAACGAGGGAAGAGTATGAAATGAGCTCATCAAAAAGAGGATGTGGCTGCTATAGCTTTGTGGCTTGGAAATTAACATACTGTCTGACTTGGTATAAGCCCTCAAGTCTTGTGATGAGAGACACTGTCTGGTCACTCTAAATAATTCCTATCATTGAGAAACCAGACATTCAACCATCTGTGACATCAGTAAGCTGGAAGCAAAAGTCAAATTGTGGGTTATTAAATCTGCAAGAAGACAAACTTCCCAGAGTAAAGACACACTCTATGACTGACCTTGGGTTTTTTAACGCCATAAGATAGCAAGATGCCAAGAAAACAGCCATGAGAACAAAGCTCATGCCAACAACAAACCATTAAGAAAACAAGGTTTTTCTTGCCCAACTTTTCAAGAGACGCTGGAGTACCATAAACCAAGAGGCCTATACATGTTTAAAGTCTCTGATTCTTAAAAAAAAAAACAAAAGAAAAGATAAGATAAGAAAAGGCAAGACAAAACTAAGTTTCTAATTCTAGGAAGCAGTACTTATAGGCATGGGCAATGAATACATTCTTGCTTAGGTTTGTGGAACACTGATGTCAAGAGATCAGCATTAAAGAATTACAAAAATCATTTCTGCAAGCCCTTGGGCACCATTGGTAGGAATGCAAAATTATGTCGCCTTTTGTGATAAATTATAGGGTGACCCCACAAAAAATTAACAATAGAATCACCAGACAATCCAGCAATCTCATTTCTGGGTATATACCCCACAGCATTTGGTCTCAAAGAGAGATTTATATTCGTTCATTCATGTTTATAGCAGCATTATTCACGATAGCTGGAAAACGGAAGCAACCCCAGAGTCCATCAACAGATGAAAGGATAAATAATCTGTGGGCGCACAGGCACAGGAGCTAAGACGCTGCTTGAGACACCTGAATCTGACACTGGAGTGCCTGAGTGCAAGTACTGCCCCTGCTTTCACCTCCAGGCTACTAATGCACAACTTGGGAGGCACAGATGATGGATCAAGTGCTCTGGTCTCAACACCCAACCGGGAGACCTGCATTGAGTCCTTGGCTCCTGGTTTCAGCCTGGCCCAGCCCTGGCCGTTGCAGGCTTTCAGAGAGTAAACTGGTGGATGTTAGATCTTTGTCTCTCTCTTTCTCTGTATCCTTTCAAATAAAATAAGTAATCTAAAAAATTGTGAAATATACATACAACTTAATGTGATTGAATTTTAAAAAGGAACGAAATTCTGACATATACTACAACATGAATGAAGTTTAAAGACACTACACTAAATCAGTCACAAAAGAACAAAAATAAGGAATCCTTCAAAAAGGAAAATAGATATTATTAAAAATCTATGAATGGATTTCAAAATTTTTGAACTCAAACTTTTCTTTTAATTCCATTTTTCCTCAAGCTTTTTGCATTCCCTTTGTATTGTAGGATTCTACTTATATGAAGTACCTAGAGTAGTAAAACCCAGAGACAGAAATAGAACGGGGGAGGTGGGAGTTCTGTTGCAGCAGGGTAAGCAGCTGCTTGGGAAACCCACATCCCATATCAGAGTACTAGTTCAAGTACTGGCTGCTCTGTGCTTCCTATCCAGCTTCCTGCTAATGCTCCTGGGAGGCAGTGGATAAAGGCACACACACTTGGCCTCTGCCACCCACACTGGAGACCTGCATGGAGACCTGCATGGAGTTCCTGCCTCCTGGCTTTGGCCTGGCCAGGCCCTGACTGTTGCGGGAATCTGGGGAGTGAACCAGCAGATGGGAGATCTTTATCTCTAACTCTGCCTTTCAAATAAATTAATTATTTAAAAGAACAAAAAGCAGAAAGATAGTTTCCAGGGCAGGGAGAGGGAGAAATAGAGTTATTGTTTAATAGATGCAGAGTTTCAGTTTGGCAAGATGAAAAAAGTTGTGTGGATGGGGGTGATGGTTTTAAATCAACATGCATGTACTTAATGCTACTGAACTGCACATTTATAAATTATTAAAATGGCAAATTTTCTTCTGTATATTTTATCACAATTTAAAAAAAATAATTGATTAAATATATTTCCATCAGTTTTGAGAGAAAATTCCTAAATCTTTCTACCATATTTGAAAATTTTGGTACAACTGCGAGTTGATCTGTTCTCCAATACAAACTGAAGGTAAAACAAATGCACAGGCAGCACATGAACAAGAGTGAGCCACTGAGACCCAAAGGCAGGCTTCATCTGGCAGCAGGTGAACAGACAAAGGCTTATGGCTATGATTTTTCTGTGTGTGTTTCAAGATTTTTTATTTATTTATTTGAGAGGTAGAGTTACAGACAGTGAGAGACAGAGAGAAAAGTTTTCCATCCACTAGTTCACTCCCCAAATGGCTGCTATGGCTGGCGCTGCACCGATCCAAAGCCAGGAGCCAGGAGCTTATTCCCAGTCTCCCACATAGGTGCAGGGGCCCAAGGGCTTGGGCCATCCTCTACTGCCTTCCCAGGCCATAGAAGAGAGCCTGATTGGAAGAGGAGCAGCCGGGACTAGAACCAGTGCCCATATGGGATGCCGGCGCTTCAGGCCAGGGCTTTAACCCTCTGTGCCACAGCGCCGGTCCCTTGGCCATGATTTTTTCTTTCTAAGAAAATTTGTGTTTGGGAAATAAAAACACTCCTCAAAACAAAACAAGCCCAAAAATATTCTGTGCTTCTTTACAGTCTATCATTGTATCCTGGCATTCTATTTTAATAGCTCTCGGTCATATACAAGTTAAAGGTTGTAAGAGCAAGTTTAATTTTGAGAAGAGAAAAATATCACCCTATGATCACTGGGACTGCTCCACTGGGTATAAACACCCAGAACCAAGGTTGTAACACCATTTCCATCTTTATTATATTATAACTTAAAATTTACCTAGAAATTTCAAATACATGATTTTGCCAAAACCTCATGACTACCTCTTAAGATTTTTTTTTTTTTTTTGACAGGCAGAGTTAGACAGTGAGAGAGAGAGACAGAGAGAAAGGTCTTCCTTTTTCCATTGGTTCACCCCCCAAGTGGCGACTATGGCTGGCGTGTTGTGGCCGGAGCACTGCGCCGATCTGAAGCCAGGAGCCAGGTGCTTCCTCCTGGTCTCCCATGTAGGTGCAGGGCCCAAGCACCTGGGCCATCCTCCACTGCACTCCTGGGCCACAGCAGAGAGCTGGACCGGAAGAGGAGCGACCGGGACAGAATCCGGCACCCCGACCAGGACTAGAACCTGGGGTGTCGGCGCCGCAGATGGAGGATTAGCCTATTGAGCTGTGGCGCTGGCTCCCCTAAAGATTTTAATACAGCCAATTTAAAGGTAGAGGACATAGAGTTTAAATGATTCAATAAAATCATTTAGCTACTAAGTGGCAAGGACCTGGTACTTAAAAGTTCAAATCAATTTTTATATTTCCCTAAACCTTAAGTTTAGCTTTATTGATCTGGGAACTGTCCCAAAGACAACAGAAAAGTCCACTGCTTGGAGGATGTGGCCTCGCACTGGCAGAAGAGCCCCAAGACCCCATTTCCTCGCCTGCAGGATGGGGATGTTACTAGACATTGGCACCTGCCACTCAGGGTTATCTGTAAGGTCAAAGGAAACTGTATGTGACACCATTTTCACAGTACACAATCAAAACGTGAAGTCACTGAAAGGCATGGCTTGCAGGAGACCAACATCCATGATGCTTATCATCAGCTGACTGTGGAAGGTGAGCGAGTATCCAAAACAAGCCCCAAACCCCAGCTGGTGTCTGTGGTGGGCTGGAGATGACAGACATGCAGTTGCTCAGATCCCAGAGACACTGACCCCTCCACCCCTTCCTTCCTCCAGATGCTCATGCAGGATGTAGGGCCCTGATCAGGCAGCTGTGTTTTGCATGGGCCAGAAGCTGTCTGTTGAGTAAACAGACTGCTCAGAGACACGGTGGTGACCTAACACACTGAGCCCACTTGGAAGGCAACTTCAGGATGGAGCCGAAGGATCCGCTGAGCTTGCCTACTCCTTTCATAAGGCCAGGGCTTGGCAGCTCCCTAACATTACAGGCCACGCCTCCCTCTGCTCTCCCTCAGCGGGGAGGGTTTGCCAGAGGCACTGATGGAAGGCTTTGTAGCCAGCAGCAGACAGGCTCAGATTTTATTTCACCCATCATCTGATTTATTCACCAAGTGCAGGCCAGGCCAGCTAGTGCACTTGGTATTGATGTTAGATGGTGAATGAACAGACAAGTCCCTCCCCTGAAGACAATGAGATTCCAGTGAGGAATGACAGAGAATGAATAAATAAAACCAGAGAATGTCCTGCTAACTGGTATGAAGAAAAAAGCAAGTGGGTGGGATTCAGTGTACCTGTGGGGCCACCCTGGGCTCCTCTGAGAAGATGACATGTAACTTGGGATCCAAATATCAAATGACATGAAGGAACAGGTCTAGAGGAAAAGCTTCCCAGGTAGAATAACAGTAAGTGCAAAGGCCCTGAGCTGGAAATGGTCTTAGCCTGCTGGAGGAAAGACAAGACTGAGGAGAAGAATGCTATGAGCTGAGGTCAGATGGCTAGCCAAGGGCCACATCAGGGAGGGCCTTGCAGGTCACAGGAAAGTGTCTGCATTTGATGCTCAGAGATAAGGGAATTCACTGGAGTTACGATGGCGCTACATGTCTGATTTATGTTTTTACTGGAATGTGGTTTCACAGAAAAAAAAAAAAACAAGTAAGACACTCCTGGCATTGTCTATTAAAATGCTAAGATACTGATTAGGACACGCGTATTCTGCACTGGAGTATCTGGCTTCAGTTCCTGGCTCCAGCTCCTGACTCAAGCTTCCTGTTAATAATGACCTTGGAGGGGCTGGCACCGTGGCATACTAGGTTAATCCTCCACATGTGGCACCAGCATCCCATATGGGCACCGGGTTCTAGTTCCGGTTGCTCCTCTTCCAGTCCAGCTCTCTGCTGTGGCCTGGAAGGGCAGTGGAGGATGGCCCAAGTGCTTGGGCCCCTGCATCCACATGGGAGACTGGGAGGAAGCACCTGGCTCCTGGCTTTGGATCGGCACAGCACTGGCCGTAGCGGCCATTTGGGGAGTGAACCAATAGAAGGAAGGCCTTTCTCTCTGTCTCTCTGTCTCACTGTCTGTAAATCTACCTGTCAAATAATAAAAAAATAAAAATAAAAATAAATGACCTTGGAAAGGTAGTGGCTATGGCTCAAGTAACTGGGTTCCTGCCACCCTATGGGAGACCTGGATTGTGTCTGGCTCCTTGATTCAGACCCCGTTAGGATGTTGCAGACATCTATGTAGTAGGCCAACAGATGGGAGCTATCTGTCTGTCTCCCCCCTCCGCCCTCTCTCTCTGCCTCTTAAGTAAGTAAATAAATAAAAGTTTTTGAATTACACTTTAATAGATTTTTCCACTAAAACCCAAAAGTGGTCATGGCTTAGTTGGTATTAAAGTGCATTCCAGTAACACTTTAGAAGGAATTCACCAGAATGACAGAAGCAGGGAGGCTCACGTGACAGGAAAGATGACAATATGGAAGGCAGATGGCAGCCAGCTGGCTCTGATGCCCCCAGGCTCACCTCTACAACCTACCGCCTTGTGCACGTGCCTGGCTTCTCCCCCATCATGCCGAGGACAGCTACCTGCCTGTGGTCTTCGTCCTCTGCCCTGTGCAAGAGGCCACCCTTTCAGCTTCTGTAGCCCATGGCTCTCGCAGAGCAAGCACCTACAGAGATGTCAAAGGGAAAGCCCCTGCCATCGACTGATTCTATGCTCTCCGGAACAGTGGCGAAGGAGGCCAGTGGGCCCAGCTTGAGTTTACAGCCCATCCTTTTACAATTTTCTGCTCATAACTGGCTGATCCAGGCATTACCAGTTGTGCTTGAGGGATATACAAGAGAAAAGGGCCTCTATTTGATTCCTTTCTTCCCCTTTCTTTAACGACTGTGAACTGAAAGATTTCTCAGTCATTTTAGGTATTTTCGAGCTAAACACAGGTCTTACAAGCTGTAAAGCTACACACCACCAACTCATCACCACCTTAGAAGGATCAACAAATCCGGGGCCAGCACTGTGCCATAGTGGGTTAAGCTGCCGACTGCAGCGCCGGTATCCCATATGGGCACCAGTTCAATTCAGCTGCTCCACTTTCGATGTAGCTCTCTGCTATGGCCTGGGAAAGTGGATGGCCCAAGTCTTTGGGCCCCTGCACCCACATGAGAGACCAGGAAGAAGCTCCAGACTCCTAGCTTTGGTCTGGCCCAGCTCTGGCCATTGTGGCCATTTGGGGAGCAAATCACCAGATGGAAGATATTCTCTCTATAACTCTGCCTTTCAAATAAAAATAAATGCATCTAAAAAAGAAGGGAAAAAGGGTCAACAAACCACCTAAAGAAATGAAAACTGTGATGTACATAAAGCATAGCAACATCACAGTCACAATCACTTCCAATCTGAGACAACCAACTGAACATTTAGAACTTGTAGGGGGAGAAGAAAAACATTTGATCCTGAGTTCAGGGTTAAGAATTGGCAGGGGTAAGAATGGGGAAAAGGAGAAATTATCAGAAGCAGCATGAGCACCCACTGCCTCCAAGGAGTTGATTCTATTTCCTTTCTCAAAGAGACTGCTAGAGAAGACAGCCTCTGCCTGGACATCACCTCCCTCTGCCTCCTAAAAACAACAAGTGAAGCAGAGTAGGAAGGGAACTCTTTTGCATTCATGAATCCAAGTGGAAAGCACTTAATTGTGGTTTCAAAAACTGCTCCCATCAGAACATACCATTTTTTAACTTTTTACACCGCAGACAGGAAGGGACATTCTAATTCCTGCAGTTCAACTTGCTTCACTATCAAGTCTTCAGGTAGTGGTGGGGCCTGGAAGGGAACCCAAATCTCCTGACTCACCTTTCCTATCAAGTCTTATTATGTAGGCTTATGTTACAAAATAAAAGCACATTCTAGAAAACAGGCACTAGACAGGAAGTCACTCACAACTCCATCATCACATCATAACCACCATTCATTTTTCTGTTCCTTTTATCACATGCTGCTATGTCTCCTCCCTCCATCGCTGCAATTACTCTGGAGTAGTGTTCTTTCTGACACACAGGCCTCTCATACTGCCATTAATAAAACCAAAGCTGAAAACCTGAGCACCAATATGACATGAAATGCAATTTGGTATAGCCTGAATGATTTTACTACTTTGTTAAGGGCTGGCACTGAGACAAGTCTTCCCCTCTTACTGAAACATAGTAAAAAGATACAAGAGCACCCTATTATTACTGGGGCATGGAACTCAGACCATTTTCATGGAGTATTTAAACAGAGGCCCTGGGACATAAGAATCCAGCTGTGTCATCTCCCATCAGTTCTATTTACCTACCTGGTGCATCAGGTACTTGAAGAGGAATGAAAGGATCAGAGACGCTTAGAAGTGGGAGGCCAGAATCCACAGTCTGCCCACCCTTCCTTTTCTCAGCTGGAGGTGGTGGAGGGGAAAAATGGGATCAACAGAGAAAAGAGAAAAGCAGAAAACATCAAGTAAATCTAGATGAACTAACTGTCTATTAATCCAACAACTCAAATTACAGAGGAAACCTAAAGCTAAGGGCAGAATAAAGGGGGATGAGTGAATATAATCTAGCAAAACAGAAAATATCTACCATAAGACAGCAATCCAGTCCTTGTAACATAACACGAAATGCTACTAATGATAAAATCAGGATATTCATATGTCTGAAATTCCATTTTTTTCTAGGATACTGCAGTATACAGGGATCTGATCCAGAATTCCCACAGGAATTGCTGTCCACATTACACACTCTGGCACATCAACAATGTCTATCATGTCATATAGCACACGTGGAAAGTCTAAGCACCCACTGCCCTCTTGATGTCCTCCAGGGGCTACATGCTGTTGCATCACCATAATGTCTGACATAGCACTAGACAGACACACAGGGAGAAGCAGAAATAGACTACTTGCCTAGTGCAAGGCCAGACAAGCACTAACCTCTGGGCTACATCTAACACACTGGGGCATTCATTCTATATTTGGCAAATTATAGATTTACAACAGTCTATCTGCCTTTTAGAACATCAGAGCTTGAAGAGATCTTAGAATTTTCAAGCATAATTTTTTTTTTTTTAATTTCCAGAAAAGAATATGAGGTTAACCAAAAGTTAAGAGAATGAGTTAAACCATTAAGAGAGCAGCCAGAGACCCATCGGCAGAGCTGGAATAAGAGCCAGGTCTCTTGGTTTCTACTTGAACCATTCCTTACCCTGCATGTGAGTACACAGCTTGTTCAAAAATCTCATTTGTCCTGCTATGAAGTGCCTAATTTCAAACAATCGTAGGATCTCACAAGAAACTGCTGTACAGAGCCCTCTAAACCCTTCAATTCAGCCTCCCCAGCTCTAGTGTGCCATCAGACACTGGTGGGACAGCCTTACCTCGGCTCTTCCACTTTCACCAGTTCTGACATGTACTCATTTGTGTGGGGGCTGTATAACTGTTTCCCCACTTAGTGCCTGTGTCACCCACCCTGACTCCATCATCACTGCCAGACAGCCATGAGGTAGAAGATCCCCACTCACCCCTCTGTCTCCTTCCATCTCTCTCACATGGCTCTGGACATCTCTAACTTTCTCAATGCCTCTTCCTCAAACTCTGGTACAGGGCTGAGTTTGGAAGTCCAGAGGCCCAGGACCCCTCTACTAACCCTCTTGGCCTAGATCATCAGATGTGGGACATTTCTCTTCACCTCTCTAAGCCTTGGCAGCAATGGGCTTACAAAGGAATTAAAGTGCTGGGCACATATGGGTATTACTGGTAGCATCTCTATGGGCACTTGGCTCATATCTCTTTCCTCCCTGTCTCTTGCTCTGTCTCCAGCTTTGCTTCTGGAATAAGGAGAGTCTTCTGCAGTCTGTGAGGCAGCTTGGAAGAGATGGCAAATTTCTCACCCCACCCTATTCTCCCCCAACTTCATGTCTGTCCTGGCTAGCAGACTGACTTGAGCTCTTTCTCCCCAGCTTACTCCTACTGGGTATCCCAGTTCCCTTGCATTCTCATCCCCGAGTATCACGCATTCCTTGGAGAGCCACTGCTGCTGTCCTGAGTGCCATCTGCTCTGGGCCAGTAAGATGCAGTTTGAGAGGCAGGACAATGTGAAAGGTAAAGGCGGACTGACTCCCACTCCCCAGAACCAGGCTGCCTTCCTTGCACCCAGGCTTCATAGACACTCAGTGTCCTCCTCCACCCGAGAGGCCCCTGAAATACAGGAACCCAGCACTGCACACCCAAACACAGAATAGGAGTGGCACGTATGGTACCTAGCCTTCCTCAGGCATACAGGATCCCCTGACTCTAGCTCAACCAGATGTCCAGGAAGCAGCAGGTAATAGGGACCGACCAGGATGTTGAAGTCTAGATGTGGTGGAAGGCAAGAGGGAGGTGCAGTGGTGTCCCAGTGGCGGGCAGTCTACTGGTCTCACTTGGACAACCCAGCACAGGGAAGATTGCAAAGGCTCAAGAGGTGCTGCAAGGCTATTCAAAGATAGCAGATAGGCTGGCGCCGCGGCTCACTAGGCTAATCCTCCACCTTGCAGTGCCGGCACACCGGGTTCTAGTCCTGGTCAGGGCGCTGGATTCTGTCCCAGTTGCCCCTCTTCCAGGCCAGCTCTCTGCTATGGCTCGGGAGTGCAGTGGAGGATGGCCCAAATCCTTGGGCCCTGCACCCCATGGGAGACCAGGAGAAGCACCTGGCTCCTGGCTTTGGATCAGCACGATGCGCTGGCCACAGTGCGCCGGCTGTGGCAGCCATTGGAGGGTGAACCAACGGCAAAAGGAAGACCTTTCTCTCTTTCTCTCTCACTGTCCACTCTGCCTGTCAAAAATTTAAAAATAAATAAATAAATAAAGATAGCAGATAGCCTTCCCCTGACATCCACAGCCATGCTCTACCCAATGGCCAGTTAGTCCAGTATTCCAGCAGCTGCTATCAGATTCCATTTGGTGATGGGGACACTGGACTCATGGACTGTGGGTGCCTACCCCCCCCAGGCCTACCCATGAAGCAAGGAGGGAGAAGCTCACCCCAGTATCCTACTACTACCACTCCATTTCCCTCCCTTGGACTCCCCACATCTCCAAGGAGCCTAATTTCCTATTTTCTAAAGCCCAACTGCCCCTTAGACTCTCAACCTCCCTCTTGTACCCCCAACACTCCTCACTGAAGCCATTAAGTTCCCCTAGAAGCCCTTTCCCCCTATCTCTAAACTATGCCCTCTTTGGATCCTTAACTCCTATTAGAGCATTTATTTCCCTTCTGTCAACCTGCAGACAGGATTCTTTGCCATTTGCTTCTATGCACAGATTGCTACAGCACCACAGTCTCACAAAGCAGTGCTCCATCAAAGGAAAGAATCACCTAACCCCACCCCTTCACAGTCCCACCCACCCTTACGCCTATACTGCAAAACCACTAAGGTACTCTCAAGCTATAATTTTGTTATAAAAGCGGGCTTTTAATGAGATTTCCTTAGAGATAAAGCAAAGCATGAAATCACTGTTTCTAGGTCTCTGATCTTAAAAGGAGACAAAACGAAACATTTGAAAGAAAAAAGCAAAGTACACAATTGCATATACACATCACATTTGAAAAAAGTACACTTGAGTGTTTCATGTAATAAAACTCTAGGTATAGGGGCCGGCACCTGCAACATCAGCATCCTGTATGGACATCCTATATGCTCCATTTCTGATCCAGCTCCCTGCTAATGGCCTGAGAAAGCAGCATAAGATGGTGCAAGTCCTTGGGCCCCTCCACCCACATTGGAGACGCTGATGAAGCTCCTGGCTTCGGCTTGGCCCAACCCAGGCTCTTGTGACTGATTGGGGAGGGAACCAGCAGATGGAAGATCTCTCTCTCTTTGTAACTCTTTCAAATAAATAAATAAATCTTTAAAAAAAAAAAGATTTATTTATTTGAAAGAGTTACAGAGAGAGGAGAGGCAGAGAGAGAGAGAGAGATCTTCCATCCGCTGGTTTACTCCCCAATTGGCCGCAACAGCCAGAGATGTGCCGATACGAAGCCAGGATGCAGGAGCTTCCTCTGGGTCTCCCACATGGGAGCAGGGGCCCAAGCACTTGGGCCATCCTCCACTGCCTTCCCAGGCCACAGCAGAGAGCTGGATCGGAAGAGGAGCAGCCGGGACTAGAACCGGCACTCATATGGGATGCCAGCACCTCAGGCCAGGGCATTAACCTACTGAGCCACAGCGCCGGCCCCAAATAAATAAATCTTTTAAAAAAATAAAATTCTAGGTATAAATAGTGTAAAATGTCAGCAAATGATTTTCTTTCAGAATGGAGTGATGAGTTTGTTTTCCTTGCTGTTTTGGGCTTTTAATCATTTTCCCACATTTTTACAAACTAACATGTGCTCACATAAGTTATCAGTGAGACAATACCATAAAAAGGGAGGCATAGTGTTAAGTTTTAGGCATTTTCTTTTCCTCCTCCAACATATAGACTCCCTTCATCATCCCATACTTTACAAAAGGAGGGCAAAGGAGTTTCTAGGATCTAGGTGTAATTTTCTTCCATTTGTAAAGAATGAAGGTGTCACAGTAAAGAACTGTTCATACCATAAAGAAGAAA
Source organism: Sylvilagus floridanus (assembly GCA_949820135.1). Taxonomy (NCBI): domain Eukaryota; kingdom Metazoa; phylum Chordata; class Mammalia; order Lagomorpha; family Leporidae; genus Sylvilagus; species Sylvilagus floridanus. Next base: position 52,119,803 of record OX463245.1, read on the forward strand.
GAAGGGGAAATACCAATCTTCATATAAAAATGCTGGATAAAATGAGGAAGACAACAAGACAGTGTGTAACATTTGTACTGCTGTGTTTGCCATGACTGATTTACAACACTCCTTAGGCATGGGTGCAGCTACAGTCCTGAGCTGGACTGCCTGCGTACAAATCTCCATCCCGTCATTCCCCAGCCATGACCTTGAGCAGATGGCTCTTATGGGGAACACTGGGGACAGTGCACAAAAAAAATCACTTACTCATTGGACTTAGCACATACCATGTGTTTGATACCTGTCTGCTGTTACAGGTATGTATTTGTGGCTCTCTATATATTTGTGGTTATACTTTTAAGATCCTTAAAAATATATACTGCCGTTTGTGGCCTTCAAAGTAACGTGGAGGAAAAGGCAAAAACAACAAAACAAATTACTTTAAAAAAAAAAAAGAGCTCACATAGGCAAAGAGTTAAACATAAACATAATTATGTGTGACAAATGAGAATTGGGTGTTAAAACCTGGTGGCAGGGCAGTGGTGGATGGAAAGTGATCGCAGTCCTCTGTGGTTAATGCAGTAAATCCAAATTCCTATCCTCTGGCCAAAAGCAACCCTTCTCATTCATTCAACTAACCTGTGTTGGACCAAACATCGTGCTACATGCTGGGATGCAGCAGCAAAGATGACTTTCCCAGAACTCATTCTATGACCTTCTCTCCAGAAACTAAATCCCACCCAGGACCATGGCTGGTCATCATTGAGATATTCTATGTCAAGGCCAATGGTCCATGGTTTATACATTTGGTCAACCATGTGGCACATCAAATTTCAAGCATCATGAACTCAGCTTGGAATATTTGTAAACCCTTGACCAAAATATAAAAAAAGTAAAATTTACATGGACCAGACAACAAAGCTGAAATAAAAATAATGCACAAAAACATTTTAACTACTTAATAGTAAATAATTTCAAAATAAAAACAATGAGAACATCACACAAACACATATGGGATAGAGTTAAAGTTCCATTAAATCTCATTTGTTTCTTACTGGGAAATACACAAAAGTGCTGGCTGCTCTACCTCAGATTCAGCTCCCTGCCAATGACTGGGAAAGCAGCAGAAGACGGTCCAAGTCTTTGGGCCCCTACCACTCATGTTGGAGACCTGGATAAAGCTCATGGCTTTGGCATAGCCCAGCTCTGGGCACTGCTGCCATGTGGGGGGTGACCCAGCACATGGAAGATACCTCTCTCTCTTCCTTTCCCTTCCTCTCCCTCCTCCCTTCTTCTCTGTTAACGCTGCCTTTCAAATAAATCTTTTAAAAATTTTACGAAAAAAAGACTATAAAGATATAACATCAGAGTCTGAAACTGAGACTTAAAATTGTATAAAATTGTGGTCCCCTGTATTTTGGTAAGGAGATCATAACTTTCTTCAGATTCCCAAAAATATCTGTGACCCTCAAAAGGTTAAATGTCATTAGGAGACATCAGGATGGTATCTGTGTGGTACGTCTTAGTGAGATCATGAGAAATCTGAACATTCTTTTCTCTATACTACTAACTTTTATACATTGCCTCTCCCCAAAATTGCATGCATGCACGTGTACATGCACACACACTACACACACACACACACACACACACACACAAACACTGCTTGGTAGAGTATCAGAGACAGGACAGAACATCTAATTCTTAGAACTCATCAAATCATCCCAAAGAATCTAAGCAACTACAAGAGATGAACAAAGTGCTGCTCCCCTACTTGAAGTGTTTGCTTAAGACATGTCTGCAGTCAAGAGAGAACAAGTGTGTCCTCATGGGGTTGCCATGCTGTCACTTCAACTCCAAGTGATTCCAGATCTTCCACAATGTCTTCTGACTGAAGAACGGTTGAATACAGGACCACGTAAGTTACTGCCAGGATCTGGGTGTGTTACCCGTACCTAGAGCTACCTGTGGAGGGAAAGCAGTGTGACGGCAGTAACAGTGAGTCTCAGTTTTAAGTGTTTGCCATACTAACCGGTTCCTGCAGAAAATGGTGGAGTGGCAAAGGCATCGCCTTGAGCTGACTGAAAACCTGGGAGCAAACTCTCGGCTGAGCCTCCGAGCTTCTCAGGATGTTTGCCTGCAAAGACAGAACACTGCTCAACTCATTCCTGCAGAACCCTGTGAGACTGCAGGCTGGAAGGGCCGGGGCGGGGAGAGGCTGGGTAACGGGCACCAAAACAGTTGGGTAGAGGGAAAATGTCCTGTCCTCCACAGCACTGAGCCACTGCAGCTAACAATAACCTGTTTTGTATTTTATGAAGAACTAGAAGAGCTTGAAAGCTCCTAACAAAGAAAAAGAGACAAAAATGCTAATTACTGGGATTTGATCAGTATATACTTGAAATGTCACATTATACCCCACAAATATGTATATTATATCTTAATATATATATGTGTATATATATATATATAGAGAGAGAGAGAGAGAGAGACAGAGACAGAGAGAGAGACAGGGAGAGAGAGAGAGAGAGAGAAAGAGAGAGAGAGAGAGCCCTTGAGCAATATTAAATAGTAACAGGATGGAGGGGAAGGGTACCCTCTGGACCAACTTCTAGACTTGACTCTTTTTACTGCATTATGGCACACCTCTGCTATTCAAAGGTCCTTGTTCAGTCACAGCAGTAGCTGAGAGAACAGCTGAGAAAAGGGAAGAGATTACTAATAATCAAGAGACAGCACATCAGTTTTCCAAAATGAAGAGTTCTGGAGATTGGTTACACAACAGTGTGGAAACACTTAACCTACTGAACTGTGCACTTAAAAATGAGTAAGATGGTAAATTTTACAGTGTTTTTATTAAAGTTTAAAAATGTTTAATAAATAAATAAAAATAACTGAAAAGAGAAAGCACAGAACTAAAGCCCTACAGCTCAAGCACATTACTCAGGGCACAATGCCTCCTGCCCTCACTTGGAATCTACTTGTTTTTATGTCATTCTAATGAGGTTCATGGCCTGGTTTCCCTGTGGGAAGCAGTATGGGTAGCAAATGAGAAGAGGGGCTTGTGGAGATGGCAGAGTAAGAGGCTACGAAGGACAGGCACAATGAAATCGCTTTATGTGTAAGCTGACAGCAGAACAGAAACAAGGGAGACAGGAAATTAGTAAAAATAAACAGGGGAAAACAGAACTTGGGAGACCGATTAATCAGATGCAAAATCACTATAGCTTAACAGTCCATGACAATATTTCCGTTTATATACAGAACATAATAGGCACACAGACTTGTCAAAGAAAGTTAAATCCCATGCCCTTCTTCTGTTTAAAAAGGCAGGGAAGTAATATTGATTCTTAAAACATTTCCATAAAATGCCAACTGAAGCTGAAATGTTTGGTCAACAATTGATATTATTCACTGTCACCCTGCACTCTTATCCACACTGTGGCATGCTTTGTGAACTGCATTTTAGAGAATTTTCCCAGGGCATATCAGTTTTCCAAACAGTGTGTGTGTGTGTGCATGCGTGTGTGTGCGTGTGTGTGTCTGTGTGTGTATGTATGTATGCATGTCTGTGTATGGGTATGCATATGCTTGTGTGTGTCCTGCCTTCCTAGACTGTGAGTTTTCTGGTAGAATTGTGTCTTTTATTTACACAATTTCTTTTATATAGTGAGTCAACCGCCATTTGGAACTCGGATCACAGTGAGAGATTCTGCATTCAAGTGAGGACACACTCACATGTTCAAGCAGTCACCACATCCTAGAACAAGCCCACCTATAAGGAGGGAGCCACCCTCCTCCTCCAAGAAGTGACCTTGCACCAAACGATCAACTTGATCTATACCACTGAATGTTTTCTAGAACTTTTTTCCCTAATGTTCCCATTCTCCTTGCTAAGACCCGTATAGGTCAGGATTTCTTGCACACGGAAGGCCTCCACGCTGTAGTAAAAATAAAGATGGATTTGCAGGCATGCTTTGAAACTGAGCCTTTGAGGACATGGCCCATGTGTTCACATGCACACTCCTTTAGGGTTAAGATTCACTCTGGCTCCTCGTGATGTCTCAGCACAGAGATGTCATAACCAAGGATCACAAAAAGGGCACTACTCACTCACCTTCCCCCAGCTTGGCAAAGTCCTTGTTTAGCAGTTCTTCAGCTGTAAGTTTGGAGAAATTGTCATCATCAAAGGGATTCCATGTAGAACCTTCTGCGGGATTATAAACGTTTTGTTGGGAGGTCCGAGGAGAGCCTGATGGAGTGGTGGTTGCAGACCTACACAGGTTCCCACCCCCATGAAATAGAGAGAGACAAATAAAAGTTGAACAAAACTTTGTTTCAGGGTCAAATTCTTTTCTGAGTCACACCCTCCTTTTCTACAGTGTTTTCCTAAAAGGCCTTTCTGCAGCAATGGAGAACTTTCCATAGACACACTCACTTTGTGAGCCAAACGCCTCCTCTCCTTCGTAACTAACAACCTCCTACAACTTCTTTAATCTCTTGCTTAGTTTTCAGTCTTTTTTTTTTTTTTGACAGGCAGAGTTAGAGAGAGAGAGAAAGACAGAGAGAAAGGTCTTCCTTCTATTGGTTCACCCCCCAAATAGCCACTATAGCTGGCACGCTGCGCCGATCCGAAGCCAGAAGCCAGGTGCTTCTCCTGGTCTCCCATGCAGGTGCAGGGCCCAAGCACTTGGGCCATCCTCCACTGCCTTCCCGGGTCACAGCAGAGAGCTGGACTGGAAGAAGAGCAACCAGGACAGAATCCAGCACCCCAACCGGGACTAGAACCCAGGGTGCTGGTGCTGCAGGTGGAGGATTAGCCTAGTGAGCCACCACGCTGGCCAGTTTTCAGTCTGATCTGGAAGTCCTTTCAGTTCACGATCACAAAGCAGCCTGCCCTTGGGCTTGAGCTCCCTGTGGTGACCACCATAATATATATAACCACTGGCCCCCAGTGGGGCTGTCTTCTACCTTTCAGGATCTAACATGCACAGAATGAATCATCAACACAATCAAATAGAAACAGATACGGTCACTGCTATTTTGTGCTTCTGGAAGTGAGGGGAGGGGAAGGGAAAGAAGGGGAAAGGAGGGAAGAGGAGGGGAGGGGAGGAGAGGCAAGGGAAGGGGAGGGGAGGGATGGGAAGTGAGGAAGGCAGGAAGAAAGAAAGAGGAAGGAAGAGAGGGAGCGAAGGAGGGAGGGAGGGAGGGAGGGGAAATGCTCTCTAGAACATAGAATGAAAGGAGAGGGGAGGGAGAGGAGGGAGGAGAGGAGAGGGGAGGGGAGGGAGGGATGGGAAAGGAAGGGAGGAAGAAAGGAAAAGAAAGAAAGAGAGAGAGGGAGGGAGGGAGGGGAAATGTTCTCTAGAACATGGAATGAAAGACAAAATGGAAACAGTGGGCTGAGGAGGAAATTATTTCTAAAGACCAGCAGAGAACATGTTCTACAGGCAAATTCAAGTTTTGTTATTAAACGTGGCCATACGATATAAACATCTACACAATCTACATACTAATGCAAAGAGTCGCACAGTAACAGCCAAGAGCAGGCCTTGCCCACAAAAGCAAGAACAAAGAGGAAGCATAACATACTTGGACTTATTGAGACTGGCCTCCGCTGCAGCTGCTTGGAGCAGCTGGGTTGATTTGCTGGCAGGGACCCCAAAGACCGCACTGTGGGTCACATCACTGAGAATCCGCCTGTGCCCAGCACGCTGGGTTTTGGGGGATGATGGAGGAGTGAGAGATCCAAGTTTCTGCCCCTGGATAGCAGGAGGTGGGGTTGTCTGAACTTTTGGTTGTTGTCTTACTGGGGCTTGAATCTGCAAAGAAGAGAGATAGAAAGTGTTTCATGGGAGGGGGTAGGAAACTGGAAAACAAATAGATAAGAATAACTAAAAAATGCCACATGAGAACTGACGTGGGACTCAAATGACTCAGCTCATCAATAACACCTAGGAAGAATAAACTATGCTTTGACAATCTGAGCTGCAACTGTGAGGCTGATTGTAACACGGCATCTGCCTGGTATTTACACATACATTTCAATCCTCATTAGCAATTATACAGAGCATCCATATGCAATTCAGCACAGAGCTTAAGCTACTCCTACTTCTGAAGATCTAGGATGCATCTTAAATGACCACTTTCTGGTGCTGGCATTGTAGTGTAGCGGTAAAGCTGCCACCTGCAACACTGGTAACCCGTAGAGGTTGCCGGTTTATGTCCCAGCTGCTCCACTTTCAATCCAGCTCCCTGCTAATTGCCTCAGAGAGCAGAGGAAGATGGCCCTTGTGCTTGGGCTTCTGCACCCACGTGGCAGACCTGGAAGAAGTTCCTGGATCTTGTCCTCCACCTGACCCAGCGCTGGCCATTGTGGCCATCTGCAGAGTGAACCAGTGGATGGACGATCTCTCTCTGTAACCACTTTCTTCTTCAGGGAGTCACTTAGAAACTTGTTCAGAATTCCAAAGAGTGGGCAGCAGTAGATTCTAATACTGCAGTTAGAAGCTGAAGAACACCTGCAGCTTACAAGCATTAAGTTGAATGGTTTGGGTGAGAATTGTGGCACAGCTTATTAAGCCAGAATCCTACATGAGTACTGACTTACATACCAACTACTTCACTTCCAATTCAGCTCCCTTCTAATAAACCTGGGAAAGAAGCAGTATTGGACTCCTGCCACCCACATGGGAGACTTGGATGAAGTTCAGCCTGGCCTGGCCCAGTCTTGGCTGCTCCTACCATTTGGAGAGTGAACCAGTAAATGGAAGCTTGCTCTCTCTCACGCTTGCGCTTGCTCTCTCTCTCTCTCTCTCTCTCTCTCTCTCTCTCTTTCTCTCTCTGTCACTGTGCCTTTCAAACAATTAAATCGTAAAAAAAAAAAAAAAAAAAAAAAAAAAAACCTGAAGGTTTCCACTAAGAGAGCCCTACCTCTCATCAGGAATCAGAATTATACTGCAATTAATAAATGGTAATACTGTTTTTTGGTTTTGGTAAGGCACTTTACTTCATTTTTGGGATGGATCCACAAGATCATTTCCTTGACAAGCACTGAGAAATGTAAGGCATTGGGATGGAGGGATTAAGTTATTCCAGTCTTCACTTTGGAAATGGCTTTGGAGAATAGACAGAGAATTCCAGGGGACTTCCAAAAGGTCTGTGGAAAATGAAATTAGGAGATAAATTTAGGGGCAGGTATATGGCATAGTAGTTAAGATGCCTACATCCCATATCAGAGGACCTGGGTTCAAGTTCCGGCACCACTCCTGATACTAGTTTTGTGCCGCTATCGTGGTACAACAGGTAAGCCATCACCTGTGATGTTGGCATCCCATATCAGGGCCCGGTTCAAGTATCAACTGCTCTGCTACCTATCCAGCTCCCAAATAATGAGACTGGGAAAGCAGTGGGAGATACCTTAGCTTCTTGGGTGCCTGCCACTTACATGGGAGACCTGGAAGGAGTTCCAGACTCCTGGCTTCAGCCTGCCCCAGCCCTAGCTATTGCACCCATTTGGGGAATGAACCAGTAGATGGAAGATCTCTTTCTCTGTCTCTCCCTCTCTGTCATTCTTTCAAATAAATTTTTAAAAAATCTTAAAAAATGTTTTTGAAATTCACGTATATGAAGGGTCACCAAAAAGTTCATAAAAATACATATGAATTTCAAAAATTTTTTGCACCAGTATGAAATTTTAATTCTACTTTCCACAGTCTTTGAAGTACTCTTGTGCTTTAAGGGGAAAATAATGATTATGATGATTGAGCTGGTAACACAAGGACTTGAGATGTGGACCACTGTCAGAACACAGCAAACTGCCATCACAGAACACTGAACAGGTGGGGACATTCTCATGACCACATGAGTGGTCCTTATATGCTGTCACCTGTATCAGGAAAAATGAAGGGACTGGAGATGTGGAATATTGGGTAAAGTCGCCGCCTGTAGTGCCTGCATCCCCTATGGATGCTGGTTTGAGTCCTGGTGCTCCTCTTCCTATCCAGCTCTCTGCAATGGCCTAGGAAATCAGTAGTAGAAGATGGCCCAAGTTCTTGGGCCCCTGAACCTGCTTAGGAGACCCAGAAGAAGCTCCTGGCTCCTGGCTTTGGATTGGCAGGAGCTCCAGCCACTGAGGCCAACTGGGGAGTGAACCAGCAGATGGAAGACTTTTCTATCTCTGCCTCTCCTTCGTACTGTGTAACTCTGACTTTCAAATTACTAAATAAATATTTTTTAAAAAAAGAAAAATGCATAAAATGTTAAAAGGGGGTGGGTGGGTGTTTAGCCTAGTGGTTAAGACACCTGCATCTCACATCGGAAAACTTGGGTTCAACTCCCAGCTCTGGGGGCCCACGCTGTGGTACAGTAGGTTAAGCCTCTGCCTGCAGTGCTGGCATCCCATATGGGTGCTGGTTTGTGTTCTGGCTGCTCCACTTCTAAATCTAGCTCCCTGCTATGGCCTGGGAAAGCAGTAGAAGATGGACCAAGTGCTTGGACCCTGTACATACACGGGAGACCTAGAAGAAGCTCCTGGCTTCAGTTCAGCCCAGCTCCAGCTATTGGGGGCTATTTGTAGAGTGAACCAGCGGATGGAAGATTCTCTCCATCTTTTCTCTCTCTCTTTCTCTCTGTAATCTGTCTTTCAAATAAATACATCTTTAAACAAAACAAAAAAACCTTCTAGCTCTGGATCTTGAGTCCAGCTTCCTGTTAATGTAGACCTTGGGAGGCAGTGGTGTTAGCTCAATAACTGAGCTCCCACCACCCATATGGGAGACCTGGATTGAGTTCTTGACTCTTAGCAACTGCAGACATTTGGGTAGTGAACCAGTGAATGGGACTCTCTTTCTCTGCCTCTCAAAAAAAAGTCTCCAGTCTCATCCTTTAAAAAAAAAAAAAAGTTAAGAAAGCCACCTAACTCCATTTCTTATTTCTATCAGTCTAGAGATAAAATGATTTAGGATATGAAATACACCAGCGATTCAACTATCCCTTCCCTCCAGTCAGATGAGAGTTCCCCCTCCACACACTGCAGCTCAGCTCCCACAGTCTGCCAATCTGGCCCTGAGAGAATTTAGGGAAACCAGAATATCCAGCTACTGGGGGCTAGAAGCTTATAACTTGGGATATTGACTGTTCCTATATTGTTTTGGAGACTTGCACCATTTACTGAGGCAGACTATGCACATGTATCAGTATACCAACCACTTCACCAACAGGCTGGATGATACATTTTAAGGTTCAAGATCAGTCATGTGGCCGGCGCCGTGGCTCATTGGCTAATCCTCCGCCTTGCGGCGCCGGCACACCGGGTTCTAGTCCCGGTCGTGGCACCGGATTCTGTCCCAGTTGCCCCTCTTCCAGGCCAGCTCTCTGCTGTGGCCCGGGAGTGCAGTGGAGGATGGCCCAAGTGCTGGGGCACTGCACCCCATGGGAGACCAGGAGAAGCACCTGGCTCCTGCCATCGGATCAGCGCAGTGTGCCGGCCGTGGCGGCCATTGGAGGGTGAACCAACAGAAAAAGGAAGACCTTTCTCTCTGTCTCTCTCTCTCACTGTCCACTCTGCCTATGAAAATAAATAAATTAATTCATTAAAAAAAAAGAATCAGTCATGCATTGTAATGCATTGGCTTGCTAAAGGAGAAGCAGAGCACTCTGAAGAAAACCAGTGCTCCAGCTCCACAAGTTCCTGCAAGGGTCCAGAGCTGCCCTGCAACTGCCCGCTGAGCAGCAGCTCACACCCGGCCAGAGGGCTGTGAGCACAGAAATGGGCTGGCTTAGTTCATATTTCATTACTCTGAAAATGGTATTTAAGCATTGATCCCCTTAGCTTTTGAAGAGTCCACACCATCTGGAGCACATTTTCCCTCCTGCCTCTTCTATGCAGCACACTGAAGTAGAGACGCCTCCAACAGGAAGCTACCTTATGCTATAAAAGCAGTGTGCTGGGGCCAGCATTGTGGCATAGCAGGTTAAGCCACTACCTGTGATGCCAGCATCCCATATAGGTGCCAGTTCAAGTCCTGGATGCTCCACTTTCGATCCAGCTCTCTGATATTGTGCCTGGGAAAGCAGCAGAAGATGGTTCAAGTCCTTGGGCCCCTGCCCCCACGTGGGAGACCTGGAAGAAGTTCCTCGCTCCTGCCTTCAGCCTGGCCCAGTCCTGGCTGTTGCAGCCATCTGGGGAGTGAACCAGAGGATGGAAGATCTGTCTCTCTGTCTCTTTGTCTCTCCCTCGCCCTCTCTGTAACTCTGCCTTTCAAATAAATAAAATAAATCTTTAAAAAAAAAAAGAAAGGAAAGAGTAGGTTTGGATAGAAAGCTTCTGAACTTGGCTTTTGACAAGCTGTGTGTATAGTAATACAAAAAATAAAAATAAACAATACAAGCTGTGTGCTGCAGGTTAAGCGCTCCTAATTTGAAAACCTGAAATCCTTCAAAATCCAAAATTTTTTGAATGCCAACAAGAGATCACAAGTAAAAATTCCATACTTGACCTCATGTGACATGACACAGTCAAGATATGGTCACACTAAAAATATTGTATAAAATTACTTTCAGACTGTGTGTAAAATGAAACAAAGGAATTTTCTGTTTAGATGTAGAACCCCTCCCTAAGATGTCTCATTATGTATGCTTAAAATATTTCAAAAATTGAAAAATCTGGGCAGGTGTGGTGACTCAGTCGGTTCACTTGGGGCAATCACGTCCCACGTCAGAGCGCTGGTTCTCATCCTGGCTGTTCCACTTCCTGCTGATGTGCCCGGGAAGGAGCAGACACACAAATGGAGACCCAGATGGAGTTCCTGGCTCCTGGCTTCTGCTTGGCCCAGCCCCAGAAGTGTGGCCATTAGGAGAGTAAACCAGATGGAATATTTCTGTTTTTCCCTCTCTCTCCTTTCAGATAAATAAATACATAATTTTTAAAAATTGAAAATATCCAAAACACTTCTGGTCCCAAGTATTTCAGATAAGGGATACTGACCTTGTGATGCAAAGCAGCTCCAATCTACTCAGCTACTACTCACAACAACCCCATGAGGCAGAAAATGTTCTCTCCATTTAGAATCAAGAAATGTTCGAGCAGCATTTGTCAGAGAGGTTAAGACGCCTCGCAGGTTGCTCACACCCTGTATCAGAGGTCCTGGGTTGGAGTCCCAGCTCTGCTTCTGAATCCAGCTTCCTGTTAATGAGCTCCCTGGGAAGCAGCAGGTGATGACTCAAGAACTTGGGTCCCTTCCCCACAAGTAGGAGATCCGGTTTGGGTACGTGGCTGCTGGCTCCTACCTTGCCCAGCCCCAGCTATTGTGAGCATTATGGGGAATGAACTGGTAGATGAAAGCTTTCCCTCTCTGTCTCTCTTTCAAAGAAAATGAAAATAAATAATTTTTAAAGCATCAAAAAAGATGTGAGGGTTGAAAGGGGCCTTTAGAGTCACAGACTCTAACTCCCCCACTTTAAAGAAGATGAAAGCACACCACCCCAGTGAGGCTAAGTGCTCGTGCAAGGTCATGTGCTTCACTGGAAGCAGAATTCATGTCTCCCAACTGGCACTTTGGACTCTTCAACACAACACTCCCTCCTCCTCCAAAGAGATGGAGGGAAAGGCACACCACAGGAGAAGGACAAAAGGTAGACTCAGACATCCACCTTGCTGTTGATTAAAAGATAAAACCAAAGTATTTTATTATGAAAGAACTACAGTTGTATCAAGAAATGAAGAGAGCGGCAGGGACTGTGGCACAGCAGGTTAAGCCACGGCTTGGGATGCCTGCATCTCATATCAGAGTGCTGGTTCAATTCCCTGCTACCTTGCTTCCAATCCAGCTCCCTGCTAATGTTCCAGGGAAGCGGTGGATGATGGTTCAGGTATTTAGTCCCTGCCTCCTGGTTTTGGCCTGGCCTAGCCCCAGCTGTTGCAGCCATTTGGGGATTGAACATAGTAGACAGAAGATCTCTGTCTTTTAATAAGAAAATAAATCCTTAAAAAATAAAAAAATAAAGAATTCCATTCTACTACTCTAATACACTTATTATCTTTGTGGTGCCTTGTAGTTTAAGTTTCTTTTAAGTACCTGCTTTTTCCATAACTACATAAAAATTCACATTTCATGAGCTTTTTTTTTTTTTCATAGTATTGCACAGATTTTATAACCATGATTTTTAATCACTTCACAGTTGGGTTCCTGACAACATAGATTGCTTCCTTCTTTTAGGCTAATTTTAATAAGACTGCAATAGACATCAAGGTGCAAGGCCATTTTTCCCTTGTGAATTATTATTTAAAATGCTTGCAGGGTCTTCTTCTGTACATTCCCTCACTTGTTGCTCTAAAGAAGCCCTGCCAAGAGTCAGCAAGACATGGATGCTCACAGCTGGGCCAAAGCAGCATCTGTTCCTTTCTTTCACTGTCTCTTAAACCAACCACCCCATGGCAAAGTACTCGAAGTATCTGTCCACCCAGGGGACACGGAGAAGGTTTATAATTCACAGGCAGTGGACACCTCCATCCAGCTAAGAACTACAGTGAATAGCAGCTGATTGTGCAATCATCCTAGCTGTGCGTTCATTATTATTATCCTTCAACACTGCTTCTTATCCCAGCCCCGCTACTGTTAGTTTGTATGACAGGGGCTTCAAAAAGTTCATGGAAAAATGGAATTGAAAGAACTTGAACTTTTTGAAGCCACCTCATGGTCTCAGACGATCACTTTCTAGCGTGGGCCTCAGTTTCCAATTCCATAAAACGAGGGATCTGAATTGGATTGTAAGTTCCCTTCCAGTTACATCATGTAATCTTTTTTTAAAGTTCTTTTTCCAATACCAAGAAGAGCTTTATCTCTTGTTAAAAATAAAGAGAGTAGCTGTCTGCCACACGCCTGCAGGAAGACTGAGTTGCTGCAGAAATGAAGGTGTAAAGACACTGAACACACACTTAGCTGAGACTTAAAGAAGACAATCTATTTACGGCACTGCTTCCTTTCGGAGGGATGTAGGTTTTCTGGTTTAAGATGGGCGACAAAAATCTATTAGAAATCAATCCTCAGAAAGATGGTTTCTTACTTTTCCTTCGTTCGTCTAGTAGTTGGACTCTCCCTGGGAATAAGAAAGTAGCTGTGACACTCTATCGGTTAGGTATGAGAAATGCCTTCCTCTATGACTATAAAAAATGTCATCACTATCACTCATAAAAATGTGAGTACAGAACAAAGGTCACTTACTAAAGGCCAAAGGGCAATGTGCCTGAGTTTGCAGACACTGCAGAATTCAGTCAGGAAAGGGGTTCTGATGTCATACTCCGTCAATAGGGAAAAGCAGACATGCCCAATTTCTAAACTGACAGGCTGGCCCAAACTAGCGGATACTCAGATGCTCCAGTACCCAAGGGGTTCCAGGAAGCAGGCCCTTGAAGGGTGTTGAATGGCAGACCTGAACGGTGTGGTTCCTAACACTAGCCAAGAAAGAACAGACACAGCACCGGATGCAGGGTAAAGGTAGAGGCCCATGGAAACCTCTAGAGGCTGGAAAGGGCACAGTAGATCAAACTGTTCCTTGAAGAGGGAAAGGGATTATTAGCTCGAATCCTATGTCCGTCCTTGACTGTTCAGCAGTGCACTGCCAGCCTAATTTCACATTGATAAATTAGGATGTCCGTCTCATCTGTAGCCTAGAATCATTTTTATAAAAGCCTCTACCTTCTACAGAATATCTCACACTATCTCCTGCACATATCTAGCAAAGTTCAAGTATTTTAACCACTAGAGTGGGGAAGCAACCTCGCCCTAATTGAGAGGCCCCCTCACAGCTGCTGCCACCTCCTTTCTGCCCCTGTCTTAGCCCTCACTGCATACTCTTCTTCTGCCTTTGTGCTCTGTGCCCTGGTTGAGCCTTACCGCTGGCTCCTGGGCAGGGGATGGCTGTGTGGCTACAGTCGGCTGTGCCTGGGGTTGCTGGATGGCTGCCACGGCGGCCTTTTGCTGCAAGGCAGCCTGCTGAGTCATCAGCTGTTGTTGATGCAGGGCTGTGGCCAGCTGCTGCTGCTGCTGCTGCTGCTGCTGCTGGTAGAAATTCTGTATGAGCTGCTGTTGAGAGCCTCCTTGGGACACCACCGGGAACTGAGCAACGGCTGGTTGCTGGGTTGTTGGATGTACTGCCTGAAACTGAGCAGGACAAAGTGGCAGGAAATGAGGAGGTGACTAACATGCTATTCTGGAATTACATTCACAAAACACAAATACCTCTGTGTGACAGGGACCAGTCCTGAGGCTAAAGGCAAGAAAGGTAGGCCTGAGAGCAATATGGCAGCACTTCACACTGCCAGGCCCTGCCACTGCACTAGGCTGGTCTTCCAAGAGGGTTTCTAGACCTAGCCTGAGCAAAGTTGACTAAATACCATGTGACTTTAGAATCTGGAGTGTCACAGAAGCTAATATATGATTTCCCAGTCACAGGAGTAATCCCTACTTCTTTCTACAGGGGCAAAGTTAAACGGTAAGCGAAGAAGCAGATATCAAAAACTAGCTGCCTATCCATAACAACAAATGCTGGAAAAAATCTCAAATGTCTATCAACAGGAGACTGAACAAATGGTGATACATCCTCAAGGATACATTAAATAAAACACTTCTAGCCCAAAAACAGGAACCAGGGCTACCCATACGTGTGAGCCAGAGGCCAAAGATTTTTAAAGATTTAACTTTGAAACAATGCCAGTGTTTTACATATTCATAAAACAAAGACAGCTTAAAATTTAAAAGCAATAATTAAAAACAGCACAATGAAACCAATAAACCTGTGTATGAAATTGGTAGCTAAACTCCCCAGAAAATAATACACTAAACCGTCTAAGGGTCAAAGGGACAAAAAAATTTTAAACTGTTTTCAGTAATATATTGGTATTGGTATTTTGAAATGACAAGTCAATTAATTAACAATGTTAATGTTGTTAGGAATTAAGATTTTCAGATGAAAAAAATAAAACAAAATCCACAAAGTTAAACAAAAATCCTGCAGTTACAAATCTGAACTCATACTGTGTATTCTTTAACAAAACATAACATTTTCTCAATGTTCTGAAAAGGCCTAGAAACAACTAACTCATCAATAAGTGAGGATCTCTAGCCTCAAAACTATGGTTTCTAAATATCATTTCCATTAAAAAGAAACAGAGCGTCCTAGAGAAATGAATGATTCCAGGTGTAAGGCAGAATGATCTTGAAACAGCTTATTATCCTAGGTAGCAAGGACACCATTAGAGGCCACTGGAGCCACATCCAAAGGACCCATAGCCAATCTGAAGAGACTTCCACTGGTCAACATTGGGACAACAATGTTGACCAACACAGTAAGTTTTTTAAAACTTCAATGTATTAAGAGATAACAAATATGTTAAAATCCATAAATTCATAAATATACTAAACAAAAGAAGACAAAAAGCTTATTGCTCATCTTTGGATAATACTGGGGAACAATTAATTATTCTGAAGACTGGGAAACAAAGGAAAACACCCAGGTATTTTTCCTGTCTTTTCTGTTCAAACAGCTTCCTCACAGGGTAACTAAATAGTTGATGTGAAAATTCTCCATAGAAAAATCCTAGCCCCTAAACAAAGAGGAAGTCCTGCAAAATTATTTTGCCATTCCTAATGAATTAATAGACTTAAGAAATGACCACCAATGGCTTCTAAGATAATGGGGAACATTAAACAAATGGATCAAACACATGGATTGATCTTTTTAAGAGAGGCAATCAGGTATTACAGCCCTCCTGATATGATGCCACAGGAAGAGGAAGAGCAAAGAAATGTCAAACAGAATAAAATATTGTGCAAGTCTCAAGAAATGACCAGTTTACACAGAGAAGGGAGGAACAGATCAAATGATACCACAGAGATACAATTAGCCAAATCTAGAATGTGGAAAATCCTACAGGACAAATAATCCAGTGACTTAAAAAAATAATTTGTAAAGAGGAAAAAAAGAGGGAGAGAGATCCTATGTATGAAAGAGGACTTAAAAGCTACAGCAATCATTACACAATGAATTTGTCCATTGTGAAAAACTAGAAAAACTAGTGGAAAACAAAACAATATAAATCAACTAAAATTAATACATGGACTTTGGATCCTGATTCAAACAAACCAACTTAATTTACGAGATATAAGAAATAGCTAAACACTAGGGCCAGTCCTGCGGCTTAGTAGGTAAAGCCTCTGCCTGCAGTGATGACATCCTATTTGGGCACTGGTTTGAATCCCAGCTGCTCCAGTTCTGAACCAGCTCCTTGCAAATGTGCATGGGAAAGCAGCAGAAGATGGCCCAATTACTTGAGCCCCTTGCACCCACATGGGAGACCTGGAAGAAGCTCCTGGCTCCAGATAGGCCCAGCCCCAGCCATTGTGGCCATTTGGGGAATGAACTAGCAGATGAAAGGTCTATCTTTCACTCTCTCTCTGTAACTCTGCCTTTCGAATAAAATAAATAAATCTTAAAAAAAAAAAAAGAAACAGTTAAACACCATTGGATGTTTGACAACAGTAAGAAATTATTACTACTTATTCCCCCAATATAGTATAGTAATGGTGGTATAGTTAGGTTAGGAAAAAAACAAACAAGGAAACACAGAATCTTTAGAAAACAGCTCCTGCAGCGAGATTCCTCAATCAGCTCATAGATTCCTGATGGCCTGAGAAGAGTGGTGAAAGGGTGGGAATGAGTGATGAAGAAACAATGATAGAACGGTTAACAGCTCTGTGTCTCCCCAAGGGAGACCCCTGTTCCTAGCGAGCCTGTTCACAGCCACGACTCAGCTCTGCAGAGCAGGGCTCATGCTGGCCGCCTCACCTGCTGAGTCTGGGCCTGCTGCTGTTGCTGCTGCTGGTAGAATGTGCCCGCTGGCTGCTGTGGCGCTGGCTGCTGCGCTGGCTGCTGCTTGAGGAAGAGCTGCTGCTGGTGCTGAGGAGTAGCCTGGGCCTGAGTGGGCAGACCCTGGGCCTGAGTGGAAGGCGTCTGCTGTGGGGTAGGCGGAGCCTGTGGCTGTTTGGGCTGAGGCTGTGGCAGAGGCTGGCTAGGTTGGGGTTGGGCTTTTGGTTGGGGAACACTGGCCAAAAGGCCAGGCTGATTGCTGGATCCTGCAGAGAGAATAAACTCCATGTGAGGGCTTAAAACTTTTCCAGCTCCAAACAGCTTTCTCTCTTGCCAACACAACAAGGAAGAGGTTAAGTGGGCAAATATCCCAAAATCCACGAGAGCTCCTCACTGCTTTTCCACGTGCTTTGTCCCACCTGGGGCGTCGTTCCACCCTCTTGATAAACTCTTTTCCTCAAAACAAGGTTCAGTAACAAGGCTCAAAATGAGTATACCTCCATCAGTAAGTCCTCTGTTATCCATCATCCCATTGAGTCAATTACTCAGCACGCTGAGTATCTGTCTGCATCAGAGGTGGGGAAACCTTTTCCTGCCAAGGGTCATTTGAATATTTATAACATCATTTGCAGACCATATAAAATTATCAACTTAAAAATTAGTCTGCCATACATTTATTGAATTTCAAGTCTCGCCTGTGGTGGCCTTGGCAGGGCCAGACCACATGATTTCATGGTCTTTATATTGCCTATGGGCTGGACGTTCCTCACTCTGATACATTTTCTACTGGCCTCTGATGTTACTGCACATAGACGCAATCTTGGCACCCACAGGCATGAGGTTCTCTGATGCTTTACGTGTTGCTTACACAACCCCAGTCTGGATGCCTGACTATAAAAGTAGATGGCCACCAAATTCACCTTTTTTTTTCTTAGAAAACTTTCATTTAATAAATATAAATTTTGAAAGTACAACCTTTGATTGTAACCACCCTCCCACCCACAAACCATCCCATCTCCTACTCCCTCTCCCACCCTATTCTTCATTAAGATTCATTTTTAATTATCTCTATATACAGAAGATCAACTTAGTATATACTAAGTAAAGATTTCAACAGTTTGCACCCGCACAAAAACACGAAGTATAAAGTACTGTTTGAAGACTAGTTTTACCATTAATTCTCGTAGTACAACACATTAAGGACAGAGATGCTACATGGGGAGTAAGCACACAGTGACTCCTGTTGTTGGTTTAACAACTGACACTCTTATTTATGACGTCAGTAATCACCGGAGGCTCTTGTCATGAGCTGCCAAGGCTATTGAATATTGAAGCCTCTTGAGTTCATAAACTCCGACCTTATTTAGACAGGGCCATAATTAGAGTGGAAGTTCTCCCTTCAGAGAAAGGTACCTTCTTCTTTGATGGCCTGTTCTTTCCACTGGGATCTCACTCACAAAGATCTTTCATTTAGTTCAATTTTTTTTTTTTTTTTTTTAAACAGGCAGAGTGGACAGTGAGAGAGAGAGACAGAGAGAAAGGTCTTCCTTTTGCCGTTGGTTCACCCTCCAATGGCCGCCGCGGCTGGCGCGCTGCGGCCGGCGCACCGCGCTTGTCCGATGGCAGGAGCCAGGAGCCAGGTGCTTTTCCTGGTCTCCCCATGGGGTGCAGGGCCCAAGCACCTGGGCCATCCTCCACTGCACTCCCGGGCCACAGCAGAGGGCTGGCCTAGAAGAGGGGCAACCGGGACAGAATCCGGCGCCCCGACCGGGACTAGAACCCGGTGTGCCGGCGCCGCAAGGCGGAGGATTAGCCTGTTGAGCCACGGCGCCGGCCCATTTAGTTCAATTTTTGCCACAGTGTCTTGGCTTTCCTGCCTGAGAAACTCTCATGGACTTTTTAGCCAGATCCGAATGCCTTAAGGGCTGATCCTGAGGCCAGAGTAAATTCACCTATTTTTATAGCTTCCTGATGGAGAAAGTGATGGCTGTGTTCAGTTACCTGATATTGTGAATTAATCCTCTATGAAACAAACCTTCTCACCTCATTAGAAACAGAATACCAAATCATGGAGAGGCCCTTTAAGAGATTTTATAACAGACAAAGCATTCAACAATATTCCTTTGTGAGCATCAAAAAAAAGGTGAATTTCAACTTCTTTAAAAGAGTTAGGTATGACCTGAATGGACTTATCACAAAACCTGGGACAAGACTAGGAAAAACAGGCTTTAGTGGTCTTGGAAATGCGTCTCAGAATTCAGTGAGGGGTCTCTCCTTTTGCCACACCATTTCACCACTTCCTTTTCCTGAAGGAAAGCCATTATTCTACGTGAGTCCTCTGGATTCCATTCCTAAAGCAAAGCCATGCTACCTAAAGACTTCCCTGTTATCCAGGAAAACAAAGATATATCCAGCCTCATAGCAGTCCAGTTACTGACCTGCAGCCTGAGGTGGGGGCTGCACTGTGGCCCTCTTGCGAGGTGTCAACGCTGGCTGGATGGGAAGGATTCCTGGGTTTGGCTGAGTCTGCCCTGCTTTAGGCCTCTGGCGGGGTGCAATTGAAGTCTCTGTGGTGGGAATGGGATCTGTCAGTCTAGAAAAGGAAATGAAAAAAAGATTCACGTTAGAGTGTGGGCAAGAGGGAGAGGGCTGGGAAGAGTTCATGATGCTTCCTGTGACACTCATCCAAATCTTCCTAAGCCAGTTAATCTGCTTCCCAAAGGACAGCCCACAGGATGTTGGTGCGCTACCAAATGTTCTGGAAAGGCTTAGTGGACAAGTATGTTTTTAACACAATGACCAAGATACACTGAATAGATTTCTTTCCAGCAGAACTCTTCATGTGTGAATGTACATGGAGAATCTCAAAGAGAACATGATACAGAAGCTTTTCCAGCTTACTGCAACTTGGGACATTTGTATCCAAACCACATGGGGTATCCCAGAGTACGATTCATGTGGAGATGCAAAGAGGGGTTTGAGGTGGATGGTTTTCTGACGCAGAGGGAATTCAGACTTGGTTAGAACTAACAGCCAGGGCCGGGCCAGTGTTGTGGCACAGTGGCCTACAATGCCAGCATCCCATATACACATTGGTTTGAGTCTCAGCTGCTCCATTTATGATTCAGTTCCCTGCTAATGGCCTGGGAAAAGCAGCAGAAGATGGTCTAAGTGACTGGGCCCTGGCAACCCATGTAGGAGACCTGGATGAAACTCCTGGCTTCACCCTGGGCCAGCCCTGGCCACTGCTGCCATCTGAGGAGTGAATTAGCAGATGGAAGATCTCTCTGACTCTTCCTCTCTCTCTCTTTGGAACTCTTTCAAATAAATAAATAAATCTTTAAAACAAAATTTTTTTTTAAAAAAAGAACTGTCAAAATAGTCTCTCTACAATGAAAACCATGGGAGTGAGTGAATTCTACATAGCAACTGAAAGGAGTAAGTTTGAGCTGTTTAAGAGAGATTCCATTTCCTCCAACACACAGACTCCCTGTTCTCCACAGTAGTAATTTTTTCAGCTGGGTGCAGATCCAGAGTATAAACCACATCACATTGCCCGACTTTGTGTGTGCCCATGTATCTAAGTTGTGGCTTTACACAGGATGTAAGCAGATTCTTATGTGGCAGTTCCTAGAAAGCTTAAGAAATAAGGTTTAAGAAGTAAGTAGTTTGTGTCCATTGTCTCACTTCCTTAGCCACTCCTGGACACTGCCTCACTGCTCTGAATTCATGGCTCATCTGTGAATTCAGGGTGAGCCTTCTGCCTGGGCCCCTAAGGGCTTCATGAAACGAAACAGCCATACCAGCCCTGGCCTACTTACTGCCACGCTTTGTTTTGTTTTTTTTCAGAGAGAAAAATAAGTAAACATTCATCTCCTACAAGCCACTGTCATTTTGGACTTTGTGTAACTCACAAAGTCCAAACCTAACACAGGGAGGACCGCTGTGTGGCTGCTTGCTTCTGCTGCAGCCCACGTGCCAAGTTCTACCCATTCACAGCCGTCCAGGGGCTGCTTTTGCCTAACCTAGGGCAGAGCTCCTGCTGTCCTTTGAAACTGCACTTTAGGGAACATAAATGAAGCTAAAGGCCCAAACAAACACATTTCATGAATATTCCCAAAATACGCTGGCACTTCCTCCATGAAATGCAAAACAGAAAGCAAAGCAGATGGCGCCATGTCTTTCCCCACGACACAACTCCAAGGAGTCTCCATCTTGGACCCAGAAACTTTTCATTGGCATGCTGTTAGGAGGTGCTTTTGTGCTGGTTGGAGCACTGGTCATACAAATGCTATCCCATATGGGCAGGCTGCAGCCTGGGAAGCGAGCAGGGAAGGAGAATGGCGCAGATAATGCTGGGGGAGTGAAGAGTAATAAAGAAAGATCCAGGGGTGAGGGAGGTGAGCAGATGTCCATGGAAATTCAAATATGAGAACCCCACACTGGTCCTCCCCTGAGGGGAACAAGAGTCAAGCAAAACTATATTTGAAGGCCAGCACCGTAGCTCAACAGGCTAATCCTGTACCTTGCGGCGCCGGCACACCGGGTTCTAGTCCCGGTCGGGGCACCGGATTCTGTCCCAGTTGCCCTTCTTCCAGGCCAGCTCTCTGCTGTGGCCCGGGAGTGCAGTGGAGGATGGCCCAAGTGCTTGGGCCCTGCACCGCATGGGAGACCAGGAGAAGCACCTGGCTCCTGCTATCAGATCAGCGTGGTGCGCCGGCCGCAGCGCGCCGGCCGTGGCGGCCATTGGAGGGTGAACCAACGGCAAAGGAAGACCTTTCTGTCTCTCTCTCTCACTGTCCACTCTGCCTGTCAAAAAAAACAAAAAACAAAAAAAAACTGTATTTGAGCTTTAGCTCCTCACTAGCTACGTATGTGATGAGAAGTATGTTGCGTAGCCTTTTTCGGCCTTGGGTCCCTTATGAGGAAAACGGAAAGACACACAGACCTACGTTCACAAATGGGGAAACACATGTGTGCCTGCATCACACAGCAGATGTGGACATCAAGTGCACTGATGACTGTGAAACCACTTCATCAACTGTAGCCTGTCCAAAATGTTAGTTTCTGTGGGTCTCAATGTGTGTGCTTTGTGGGAAAGTAGAAAGAGGTCCTTGGTTAGACTCTACGGACTATGTCTGTGCCTAGTACAAGATGGCTATAAACCCAAAAGACTAAGGATCAGGGTGGGGAATGAGGCCAACCAAAAGCCAGGACACACGGTTAGTGCACTCTTGTACCGGCAACATTTAAAGCCTGCCACTGCCTCATCTCCCAATACCCCTGTGCCTATTCCCAGGCTCAAGAAACAGCTGTGGAGTTCTTGGTTCTCTTTCAAATGTAGATCATAGTATTTCATTATATTCCTCTCAAACAGTTTCTGCCTAGGGCAGACACAATTTCCTTTCCTGATCTGTGCACCCTCGGGTCATGGCAGCTAAAGAACTAAGAAACACAAGGCAGGCCCCCCTGCTGCCATGGCAACCAGAGCAGCACAGGTGCTCACAAAGGCATTTCTTACCTGGCCTTTGGCTGGGTCTTTTTTGCAGCTGCCTCACTGGCTTTCACTGGTTCAGGAAGCTTTGCAGGAATGGAGGAGTTCTATAGAATCAGAGGGGGAGGAAAAGGACATCAAAGATTTCTTTGTAAAAAACAATAGCCAGCCTGATTGGGACTGACCGCTGGGAGAAGACCACGGTCACTCAGTGTGTGTGGTTGCTGAGCCAGCACCCCTTCCCAACAGGGGAGGCAGCAGTCAATCCGCAAGCTAAGCTGAGTTCCTCCAGCCTGGATTCTGCTCCGTCTAATACCGCCTCTTGAGGAAGCATCAACCAGCTGTCCCTACCCACAAAACAACTGTTTACCATTGCTGAGAGAGGACAAATGACATGAGACTTCTAAAATACACTCTTAAAAAACTAGTTTCCAATCTGAATGCTTCCAGTTATATTTCATGTTATTTAACTTTACGAGCGGCAAAGTGGGACTGCAAAAGCAAGCACATACTATACATAAAATACCCGTAGTATTAACTGGGAAACCTGGCAAACATACTAGCTATGTAAAACTGGACTTTCAGGGTAAGCATTTCATGCAGAGGTTAAATTGCTTCTAGAGACACCTGCAACCCCCTTCAGAGTGCCTGGGTTCAGGTCCTGATTCTACTTCAGATCCTAGATTCCTGTACTGTGCACCCTGGGAAACACCAGGTGGTGGCTCAAGTGGTTGGGTCGCTGACATCCACGTGGGAAATCCAGTTTGAGTTCTAGACTCCTGGCTTTGGTCTGGCCCAGTGTTAGGAAACTGGAGCAGTTTTATCTATGGCACGATCTACACCCTGATTTACATCCTAGGCTCCAGCACCCCCCCTCCCCCATTCCTGAAAGCCAGGTGGCCACATGGCCCAACCGCTGTTGTCAAGCTCCACCCCCATCCTAATGGGATTCGATGCTCCTGCTTCCCTGCCCACCCTCTGGCAAAGATTTAAAAGGGCCTGTTCTGACACATGGCTTTCTTGGCGTCTCTCTTCTATCCTGCTCTCTCTCTCTAGCCTTCTCTCTTCTCTCACTCCCCTCTCTCCTCTCCTCTCTCTTCTTTCTCTCTTACTCTCCTTCTCCCTCTTCGCCCCTTCCCTCCAGTCTGCTGGATTTTCCCCAATAAACCTTTTCCCTTACTCTGGTGTTTGGTATGCTTTGTGACGGCTAACACCCAGTCCTAGCTATTGTGAGCACTTGGGGAGTGAACCAGCAAGTGAAAACTAACTCTCTCTCTCTCTTCTTGCATTTCAGTTAAAGAAATAAATGTAAAAAAAAATTGGGGGGGGGGCTGGCACTGTGGCGCAGTGGGTTAATGCCCTGGCCTGAAGCGCCCGCATCCCATCCAGCTCTCTGCTGTGGCCTGGGAGGGTAGCAGAAGATGGCCCAAGTGCTTGGGCCCCTGCACCTGCGTGGGAGATCTAGAAGAAGCTCCTGACTCCTGGCTTCAGATCGGCCCATCTGGGGAGTGAACCAGTAGATGGAGGACTTCTCTCTCTGTCTCTACCTTTCTCTGTAGCTCTTTCAAATGGATAAAATAAATCTTTAAAAAAATTTTTTAAACTGGCTTTTTAGGAGGATTCTCTCATTTCCTTTGTGTTTCCAGGTAAGGGGAATTTCTACTTAAAACAAAACAAAAACAAAACCACTTCATCCTTTAAGCAGTCATCTCCTAAGGAAGAAGAGGAAATTGATGGATAATCCTGGGAGAGGAAAGTCAGCTTGTCTGGCTCACCTCTGTCTTCTTTGTTTTGTGGGAGAGGCTGTCCCTCAGGGAATCAGGCAGGGGGTCTAATGTTAGGAAGCCTGACTGGTCAGGCTACGTCCTCTGATTCAACCATTTTGGTAATAAAGCCAATATTCTGAGTTCCAACTGGATGAGTTCTGCATATAATTCCAAATGTGGGAATGAAAGAGGAAGGCTATTTATCGGCACCCTTAGGTCCCAGTTGAGACATCAAATTTTATTAATGGAGAAAGTAGTAAGAAAACTTCAGGTGAGGCTCTATTACAGTAAACTACTCATGAGAACTGGATCATAATATGACATGAAAAATATACCAGGATGGTAAAAGGGGTGTTTCCAAGCATTTTATTTTGATAACTGAGAGCACAGTTTTAAGATTACTAGGTATAGAAAATATTCTTATGGCCTGTTATGTGTAGAGGAAAAACAAGTGTGATTATAGATTAGCCAACAACAAGCAAAATCAAGAATGCTCTGCTGCAAGGAAAGAGAGCAGAGAGGAGAAGCTCCAACTGCATCAGGCACGGGGGCGAGGGCAGGGCTTGCTTCAGGAGCGCAGCCTGCGGAAGCACCTCTAGTGAACACAACAGGCATGTGGCTCTCAGTGAAAAGATGACAAGACAGGAAGTTGGACAGTCTTCAGCCAAAGTGTTCAACTCATTCCCTTGGGCACTTTTTTGTTCAGTGTAATTGCCTTGATTTGATAATTAAATTCCAAGGGAAAAGTAGATTCCCTTTATAGCAATTGCTTCATAGTTAGCATAGTCTGAATGACCCCAGGAGATAAAGCAAGGAACATCTGTATTCATTTAAATAGCTGATTAACACCCCAGGAACTGAAAATGGCAATTTGATAATGTTTACTTCCCTTAAAAAGCATCATTGACATACCTGTACATTTGGAATTGGGCATTCTTTCTTGAGTAGTTTAAATGAGAAGTAGGAGACCTGGTAAATATCTGGCCTTTTGTCAGGGTCTGGCTCCAACATATACCCTAAGATAAACATGTGAATGTATTTCATTATATCCTAATAATTATTACATTAGCTAGGAAACAATTTCTTTCTTGACATAAAAATCAGACAGTACAATTAGCCCTTTCTTCCCCTCTCAAAAAGGGCAGTTTTAACTTCTTTAAAATATTTAATATCCACAATAAGATAAAGTATGTGCATTTTATCAAAGATACTTGAAGTTCATACTCTCCTGCTAAACAAGTCATCATTCTTGATAATTATAATTAAAATCCAAACCTCATGAACGTATATATTACTCTTTTATGGGCGATATTAGCTGATTTCCAATTCAGAAGAAATTAAAAGTTAATAGATAAAGATCTACTTTTACTGCCATCTATAGATCACACAACTATTTCCAGGTCCTAGAAGCTTCTGCCCTCTCTGGGAAACTTATCAGGGAAAAAAACACCTTGAGAATACACAAAAACACACATCTACATATACAAACAACAATGCAAGGTAATTTGCTGCTTGGGTAATAAATGAATGGTTCAGACACTCAGTTCAGAAAAGACCAGTGAGGCTGCAGCCTTGGAAGAGCTTTCCAAAGAGGCAGGACTGAATCTAGTTAGGCAGGGGGAAGGCAGAGAAAGTCACTCCAGGCGAGAGGGCAGCCCAAGCAAAGCACCAGTTGGAACAAGGCAGGAGAATGCCCTGCTGTAAGGCAACGGCAGAGCCAGAGGGACAGGGTGGAGAGGAGGCTGGGTGGGTGGGATGGAAGCAGACGTGAAGGGAGGATCTTAAATGCCATGCTGTGGGATCGCCAGCAAGCTGCTCAAGTTTACTGAACAAGGACATTTTACTGAGAGGGTCAGGTCTTGTAAGAATTGATCTCATGGTAGGGGTATGTTGCACTGACTGCAGCGAGAACAGCTGGTGGCCCATCCACCAGTACAGGCATGAGGCAGAGTCTGTCTATATTACTGTGATGGAGATGAGAACAGACAGAATAAAATGAAAATAGCAGAAATTCAAGGGAAAAAAAGAAAGAAAAACAACTAGTTCTTGCTCTCCTCTTGCTAGCCAGATCCAAAGAAAATCTTATATATATCGCTCACTCATGTTTGCTGATACCACTGAGAGAAACTGAAAAGAGGGGAACCTCGTATTGGGGAGTAAAAGGGAGTGAGGGACAATGATCATAAACTGAATTTTAGATTTGTGAGTTTAAGGTAACAATGGAATCTTCAAATAGTTCACAAACTGGAATGCTGTATGGGGAAGATGTCAATGGTAGAGAAATTCATAATGAGTTGCTTTTCCCATTATAAATTTACTGAACAAATGTTAAAAAGGAAAAAAAAAATATTACCCAAAAAATCCTACCAGTCTAACATCGACTTTGGCCATTTTCTCACATTGTCTTCCAATCTCATTTACTTAGCTGCAACTCTAGAACAGACATAATGCTTTACCTCTGAAAACAATCCAACAATCATTAAATGCCATAACCTATTTCTTTAAATACTCATTCTTTTTTGTTAATGAATGGAAGAAACTGATAGATAACACTGGTACAAGGGAATGAGTAGTCACTTACAGACTCTAACTATGTTAACTTGGGTCAGTTACCTATACTTTCTTGGCTTCAGATTCCTTATTTGCATAACAGGGATAACTAATTATGTTTGATAAATAAATTAAGAATTAAATAAGGGGCCAGAAGGTTAAGCCGCTGCCTGTGACGTCAGCATCCATGTAAGCTCCCTGCTAACATGCCTGTTCAGAAAGCAGCAGAAGATATCCCTGCCACCATATGGGAAACCCAGATGAAGTTCCAGGCTCCTGGCTTCAGCCTGGCCCAGTCCTGACTAATGTGGCCATTTGAGGAGTGAACCAACAAATAGAGGGCCTCTCTCTCCCTCTCTCGCTTTCTTTCTCTCTTTTAAATAAATCTTAATAAAAATAAAAAGTATTAAGTGAGGTACAAATAGGTCCTCAACAAATGTCAAGTACTCCACCCCACAGCAAGACCCAAACTGGGATGCTTGGGATTTAAAATCTGTAACAGTTATGGGGCCAGTGTTGTGGCATAGTGGGTAAACCTGCTGTCTGTGATGCTGGCATCCCATACTGGCACCAGTTTGTGTCCCAGCTGCTCAACTTCCAATCCAGCTGCCTGCTAATGACCTGGGAAAAGCAGAAGATGGCACAAGTGTTTGGGCCCCCATCTCCCACTGGAAGACCCAGATGAAGCTCTTGGCTCCTGGCTCCTGGCTTCAGCCTGGCCCAGCTCTGGCCACTGCAGCTATGTGGACAGTGAACCAGAATGCAAAATCTCTCTCTCCTCTCTCTCTATAACTCTGATTTTCAAAATAAATAAATCTTTTTTCAAAAATCTAAAACAGTTAAAACTTAGATGCTAAATGTCTTGACCATTGTGGAAAAAAGATCAAATCTGTTTCTTTAGCATTTTAGTACAGGGCTTTTGTGAAGATTATTCTACCATCTGGTTAATGAAGGTTAGTACATATGCTTGCTATGAGGATATGACAGAGTGGGAGAATCTAAGCCTATTGTAAAAAAGCACTGAGTTTAGATGCTTGTCATCAAAATTCAATGATTAACCTAAATGAGAGGAAAAACCAGGATCCATGGAGTCATACAGTCTTAATGATACATTCACTCCAGCCAATGCAGTGCAATCATGTTTATTTGAGTCGCTTCCAGTTTTACAAAGATGGATTTCTTATCACTTGATCTGAGTCAGCTGGATTCCTTTGGTACCAAAGCTTTCACACAGACTGCATCAGAACACTACTCAAAGCACAATTAGGATCTCTGCCTGGGCAGCTGGCTTAGGTAAGAAACAGAGTTTAGATTCCTAGCAAAAAGACCCACCACTCTATCTACACCTTAGCTTTGAGCTCCAAACCATTATCAGCTAATTTCTTTATCTTAATATCCAATCCATTATTCCTGGAACTTAATTCCTTTATCTTCCATTCATTCCTACTGATTAAAAATAAAATTATGAAACTCCTCTCTCTCTCTGCCTCTCCTCTCTCTGTGTAACTCTGACTTTCAAACAAATAAATAAAATCTTTAAAAACATTATGAAACTAGAAACTTGAATACTTACTAATTAGGCAGTGCATGTCTTGAGAATATCGAGAGTTATCAGGAATTGTGAAGCTTCCATCACAAATCGCCACCTGACTCTCCCCAAATGGCAAAGTGAAGTAGCATAATTTATACAACAAACATCCAAGAGCCTAAAAAAGTAAAGAAAGCAGACTGCTATTAGTGGTTTATTTACCATGATTGTAAATGGCTCTAACAATAGATACCGGCACCATCCACATTTACAAACAGATGTAAAAACTCTTTGCTCTCAATCTATCAGAAACTTGAATTTAGAGCCCAATTCCACGACTTAGCAGGTGAGTCCCATTATTTCTGTCATCATCACCAAATTGGGCTCTCCTAAAGAACAAGTATTTCACCCAGTTTGCTATTAATAGCTAGTAATATAAAATGTGAGAAAATACCTGAGCAATTTTCTCAGAGATCTGATGCAATTTCCTTTGTTTTGCTACAAGAAGCAGTAGTTGGTCCCTTCACATCAAGAACCCAAGGGGTAGGCAGATCACGATATAATACAGGTGCTACCATGCTATTACATTGTCTGCATTGAACTTGGGAACCTAGAGTCAAGATTGCTGACATCTGGAGTGTGGACAGGTTAGTTGACACCTACCCAAATGTCTGCCTTCGTAGTGATGATTTTGCCACTGTACAGGTTGACCATTTCTGGTGCTCGATAGGACAGTGTTGTATATCTACAATCAAGAGATTCAGGTTTTGTTAAATATGTCAATGCTATAATTAAAAACCAGAAACAGCAGTAATAGCTTCTTCTTTTTTTTTTTTAACATATATAGTATAGAATCCAACTCCCTTGGAGTAATTTGTAAAGGAAAGTATGAAACACCAGTGCAGATAAAAAGAAAAGCTATCAGGGCCAGCGTTGTGGTGTAGCTGCCGTTACCTGAAACACTGGCATCCTATATGGGTGCCAGTTTGAGTCTCGGCTGCCTCACCTCCAATCCAGCTTCCTGCTAAAGCACCTGGGAAGGCAGTAAAGAATGGCCCAACTGCTTGGGCCCCAGAAACCATGTGGGAGACCCAGAGAAAGCTCCTGGCTCCTGGTGGCCATTTGGGGAGTGAACCAGTGGATGGAAGATCTCTCTCTCTCTCTCTCTCTCTCTGCCTCTCCCTCCCTTTCTGTAACTCTGTCTTTCAAATAAATAAAATAAATCTTGAAAACAAAAGAAAGAAAAGAAACGCTGTTCTTGGTAAAACTCTATCAATACACCATGGCCCTAACATAAGACCTTCTAATATAAGAACATATGGAGGCCGGCGCTGTAGCTCACTTGGCTAATCCTCCACCTGCGGCGCCAGCACCCCAGGTTCTAGTCCCGGTTGGGGTGCCAGGTTCTGTCCCCGGTTGCTCCTCTTCCAGTCCAGCTCTCTGCTGTGGTCCAGGAAGGCAGTGGAGGATGGCCCAAGTGCTTGGGCCCTGCACACGCATGGGAGGCCATGAGGAGGCACCTGGCTCCTGGCTTCGGATCGGTGCAGTGCACCGGCCATAGCAGCCACTTGCAGGGTAAAGCAATGGAAAAAGGAAGACCTCTCTCTCTGTCTCTTTCTCTCTCACTGTCTAACTCTGCCTGTCCAAAAAAAAAAAAAAAAAAAAGAACATGTGGGGACTCAAGACACTGATGTACTAGGTAAATCCTTAAAAGCCACTTTTTTTGGGTGCTCAAGTGACAATATCTCCTTCTACAAATCCTTGTTGCCCAAAGCTATATTTTGCTGACTTTTTAAAATGGTAAACCCTTTAAATGTGGCTCAACACAGAGATGCAACTCTGGCTAGGAAACTAAACAGTGAAAGTGGGCCCTGGCTGGAGTGGAGAGCAGGTAGGATCAAGAGTCCCTGATCTTCGCTCCTGTAATGGGGCTAAAACAACAATTTTCCTCTAAATGGTTTTCTGACTCAAGATAAGAGTAGAATAAGCACATCCTCAAGTGAGCATCTTTGTATTAGCAACATGTGATTTGTGCTACTTGAGTCTCTAGATCCCAGATGGAACTGGTTTAAGTGTCCATCAAGGCTTAAACCTGAAGTCTTCCTGCTTCAGGCTTGTTGCCTGGGTGATGGGTGATGGGAGAGAAGGATCAGGGTACAAATGTGTTGGTTAGGCTGCTGATTTCTTAGTAGTAACACTGCTGTTGCCTGTGAAAAATCCAACACTGTGGACAGGAAGGGAGAGTCAGGTTCTTACAAGAACCACAAATCCAAAGAAGGTTTTTCTCATAGAAGCTGATGACTCAGTATCTGTAGAGACTTCAATAACCTACTCACCATTCATTTTACTAGATTGTGGGTGAACTCCTTATAAGAAGCAAGCAGCAATTCAGGGTTCAGTAAAAGGCACATCTGTGACTGATAATGTCATGGTTGTCATAATTTATACTTAAAAACATGACAGTTCACTTATGATATGTGCTCCATTCAGATTCTTTTGGGACATGTGACATCATCAATCAAAATATCTTTGTGCAGTGACCACAGGATCACTGACAAAGTGCTCTAACAATCTTTCCTTTTACTATCCTGGCCAAATCTTTTTTTGTTTTTTTTTTTTTTTAGAAAAAGATTTATTTATGTATTAAAAGGCAGAATTACAGAGAAAAAGAGGGAGAGGGAGAGGGAGGGAGAGAGAGAGAGAGAAAGAGAGATCTTTCATTCAAAGGTTCACTCCCCAACTGGCCACAATGGCTGAAGCTGGGTGGGTCTGAAGCCAGGAACCAGGAGCTTCTTCCAGGTCTCCAACACGGTTGCATGAACCCAAAGGGCTTGGGCCATCTTCCACTGCCTTCCCAGACCATTGCATAGCTGGATTCGAAGAGGAGTTGCTGGGACTTGAACCAGCGCTCATACAGGAAGCCAGCACTACAGGCAGCAGCTTTACCTGCTAAGCCACAATGCTGTCCTCCCAGCCATCAAATCTTAGGAGGACCCTCCTCTTCCTTCACTTAGAGTCAAACAACCCAACAGTGCACATGCTGCTGCAAGAAGGACAGTTGACTAGCACCACCCATAAACTGACAGTGAACTTGCCTGATAATGGACAAAACCACAAAAAAGAAGAAAAAACTTACTTCTTAATCTCATCTTCTACTGCATTGACTCCCTCAGTTTGTGGATTCTGGAATTTGTTGGTGGCACTTCCAAAGTCACACAGGACATAATGGCCTCGATCATGCAAGAGGATATTTTCAACCTGAAAGACATTCCCCAACCACCCATTCCAAGATATCATTTAGTCATGCATGTGAAAATTTGGTTTTATGGTCACATAAACAGTTTTAGTTTTGGTACTCTCATTAGCGTGCACAGGAAAGTTTTTCTCCTTCAAGTATCTCAACAGGGGTCATCCCAAGTAGAATAAAAAGAGATGCATAATAACAGGACAAAATTGGGACAGACAGGGCAAAAGAGGAAACCCCACAGTGAAGAAAGCCAGAGTCCTGTTTCCCTAGGTTTTCAGTTATCCCTCTGCAGAAACACTCCTCGTATCTTTGCTCTTGCCTTCTTCTAGCCTCGCATGCTCTACATGACCCCCACTTCTTTATTCAACTACCAAAATTCCTCTTATCTTTCAAATCCTGGTCCCAAGGCCACGTCCTTTTTGAAGCCTTCCCTTAGGCCCTTACTCAGGTAAATGTCATTCCTTCCAATTTTCCTTTAATATTTCATTCTTCCATGATGTCTACTACTTCCTGGGGACCTTATAAATACACATAGTAGTCTTTACTACATGTGGCTGAGATTTCCAGGGTTAATATTTTTTATATTTTAGATACTTCTCAGTGACAAAATTCTTGAGGGTAAATGACAGTTTTGCTATGAAAGCATTACCCTAATTTTTAAAAACTAAATGAATTCTCTGGATAGTGAGTTAAGAGCTCTAAGTAGGAAGGAGCTTATAAAGACCAAAATCTAAGTAAATCCCTGGTATTGAAGGACTACTCCAAATTAGTGGGTACTATGTACTCCAGATGTACTAATTACTTTTTTGGCATAGGTGAGCTGCACTAAGATACTAGGGGACAGACCTGGCTATGTGTGGGCAGTAAAATGGCAGCCAAAAAATCTTGTCAGGCCAATAATAATAATTAAACCTTCCAAAGACTAATCACCTTTTAAAAACAAAGGCAAGAGTAGACTACAAGCTCCTTAAAGACAAGCACCATCTCTTAATTATATTTGTAATCTTATCGACTCAGTGCCTAACATAGTGCCTAGTACAGAAAATATTTGTTGACTAGAGTAAACCAAGACTCAGAAAGACACATAACACCGTGTGTAAGTGTGGAGCAGGTGGAAGCACATGTACGTATTGGCTCTGTCAGGATCAAAACAATTGCCACCAAATACCCAGACCCTACTACCACTACTACAACTACTGGATCTTTTAAAACTAGTTAGTTGGTTATAAGAATTTCTTGTTTCTATATCTGTTTCTATACTTTCCTAAAAAAAAAAAAATACATTTAGTACATTTTGTAGTCTTGTATCTGTTAATTCCAATACCTGAAGTCTTTGCTGTAAGAAAGTTTGCTATTAACTTATGTTCCTTGGGACATAACCTGTAGGAGGTCTTTGAGATTGTGTTTGAAGTCTCTTATTCTTCCAGAGGGGATATGCTGGTGTACTTCTAACCTGGAATCACTTTAATCCAAAAGTGTGTCCTTGGATTATCACTCCCACAGGCAGTATAAACTATGGCCACTGACCTACACAGACAGGCTCTTATGATTAAAAATTCTTAATCACAGAATTATGAAGTAAAAATGATTAGAACAGATTTGTTCCCTTGAGATAAGGCTGAATCAGGCAGATATTTCCACCCTTGAAAGCTTTTTATAAAGCTCAAAAATTTAATCTAGTTATACAAAATGGAACAGTTGAGCTATCTTGTGCATACAGCCACTTTAAGAATCTAAAACAATTCTAACAAAGCAACACTAACTTTTCAATCTAATTTAGAGGTTACAGAAATAACTGCCATCATTTCCTAAACTTATGCAATTGCTAGTCCACTGACACATGGATTATCCCACTAAATCCTTATGATAACAATATGATTATTAGCATCCCTGACTTACAGATGGAGAATCTGAGGCTGAGTGAGTCACTACCTAAAAGACAGGGAGTAAACCCATGCCTAGAAAAGGCCAGGCCATTGCATCTGTGCCAGGGCAGCAAGCAGGTAAGAAGTACAGTAGTTACCCAAGGTTCCCACCATGACCCTCCAACTATGATGATGATTTTATACTTGCCCAATGTACAAGACACAAGCTCTTAGTTCTCTATGTTCAGAAATGCTCAGAAATCCAGTCAAAGAGGAACCAGGTATCTAAACAGTAGCCAGGCTGATTTATTCGATGTCTCCTAAACATTCCCTCTATCTCCTAATTCTCTTTTTACACAACTGGTCACTCTCCACTAGTGAAGTCCCAGCTAGTCTTTTCAGACCTTGCTCAAGTCAGTAAAACCTTCCACAACTGCACTATAAAATCTACAGAACCTACTATCAATAGGAAGGGGTCACAAAGGCCTGCAGGCTGAATCAAGTCATGCCCACGTGTTACTCATCCTACAGTCCGGGGCTGCTTTTGGAGCTCTGACAGAACAGAGCAGGTACAACAGAGATCCCATGGCTGACAAGTCTAACATGTTTACTGTCTGGCCCTCTGCGGAAAAACTATAACAATCTTTTTATTTCATTGTGCACTTGCATTAACCCTCTTACATATTTATGAAGACAAATAAAAAAAACTTTGAGGGCAGGACCATGTATTATGCCTGTGCATTCCCCCACAAGACCTAGTCCAGTATGAAACACATGCCAGTGATCCTCAAATGTTGCTGATGAAATCATTTATTCAGAGTCATTCAGCAACTATCTTCCTCCTAACCTCATGCACCTTACAGGCCTCCTATGAAACCAGCTTTTTCCTATTGTACGTGTCAGTTTCTAAGCTTCCAATGCTGGAAAATCCATCCAGAAAACGGAAAGGATGATTCACTTTAGAACACAAATAAGGTAGTTGTAGGGCTGAAAATCACTGTTGGGGGGAAAGGAGGACTAAGTAGACAAAGTACAGGATACAGATGAGGCTCATTGTTGGCCTGATAAGAACAGTAATCCCTGCTCTGGCTACTTTGCAAATCTGTTGGGAGGATCAAATGAGATTACAAAATCGCTTTGGCGGCAGCCACCTTAGCAACTGCCACATTCTCTACTGGCTCTCTGTCTGTCCCTGTGACTTGTAATGGCTTCAAAAATCTCCATGGTGAAACTGGCAGCTGTTGGTGCCACCACCAACAAAACTCTTAACACAGAGCATGGTGGGTAGCAACAATACTGCATTGGGGAGCAGACAACCTCAGGGACTACTTGAGATGTTTGACCTTGGCCAACTCCTCCTGCCTCTTCTGGCTTGTTTCTCTCTGCAAAGTGCAGCTGATTCTATTTCCACCATTGCTGCTGAGAGCAAGTAGAGCATGCACATGAAAGCAAACCACAAATTTCCGTATACAAACGGAAGACTGTTGTCAGCATTCCTTTATGAAGGAAGCACATTTGAATTCCTACTACATGAAAGTGCTTTTTCCAGGTTCTAAGGGTAATGCTGAGAACAAGACCAGATGGATTTTCTCATGCAGCTTAGAATCCAAGGATATTAAGAGCCTAAGATAATAATGGTGATAAAAATTATGAAAAAAATTTGGCAGATTAAACACATGTAAGGTGAAGAGGGATGCTATTTTATACAGCATGGTCAGGAAGCGCTCTCTGATGAGGGGAGCATACAACAGAGTGAAGGAGCAACAGCTGCAGATCATCTGGGGGGAAGCCCTCCCAGCAAAGAGCCAGCACAAAGGCCCAGAGATGGATGGGCAGTGGGTGCCTGAAGTGTCTGCGGCATGCAGGTAGCTCACCATGGTCTGACCAGCAGTGTGCTTGGTGCTGAGACTGG
This sequence comes from Sylvilagus floridanus, assembly GCA_949820135.1. Classification (NCBI taxonomy): domain Eukaryota; kingdom Metazoa; phylum Chordata; class Mammalia; order Lagomorpha; family Leporidae; genus Sylvilagus; species Sylvilagus floridanus. The sequence continues at coordinate 52,155,013 of OX463245.1, forward strand.
AGAGGAAGCTGAAACTTGGGAAGGGACATATTATGGGCCAGGGCTCTCAGGGACGGAGAGATGAGTTAATGTTGGGTCATAGAGGAAGGAAAAGGACTTAGCTAAGTAAAACTAGTAACAGGAACAAAGCAAGGAAGTAGCAGAGGTAATAATAATAATAGCATCAGAAGCTTACAGCACTTTTGTAAGCATCAGCACTTAACAAAGTGCCAGATACTGCCCCATGTACTTTTGCCCATAGCATTTCAGGTTACCCTTACAAAGCCTCACCATCCCACTAAACGTATGAGAAAAGTGAGGCTAGAGAATTTGCCTAACTTGTCTGAGGTTACAAGACATGCGGGCTCAGGCTGATGGGCATGATGCAGCTAAGGAGTATGGACAGTTCCTCTTGGCAGAGAGAAGGGAGCAGAGAAGAGAGAGAGGGCCAGAAAAGCAGGCAGAGGGCAGGCTGAAGAGAGCCACTTCAATATTTGTAACAGGTCAGCAGCACAGGAAAACGGCCTTTTTAGGCAAGTTAACTTGGCAACAGAGGAGGGAACGTCAGCCAGGGAAGAGCATGAGGGCAGGTGCAATGGTCTATGTGAGAGGTGACCAGGGTCGCGGCTAAGGTAAGGTCAGTATTGATGGAAAGTAGGTGGCTGGGTGGGTGCAGAGTAAATGGAATTTGGAAGGTGACCAACCAGCTCGATATTCATATACCACCTTCTGAGAGCCTCAGAGAATTTGCACAGTCACTTTGTTTTTGGCAAAGTGTCTTAGGATGAAGGCCAACACTGATTACCATTGCTGACAATCCTCAAATCATTGTTAGTTGAGAGTTCAGTGTTACTGACTTTATTTCCCAACCTATCAGCTTAAGAGGGCAATTAAAGTTGTCACTCTAAACTGTGCTTACAGCTCTAGGTAAAAGGTCTGGAAAGCCACTTCCTACTGATCTCTTCCTCTCAATATTATTTCAAACAGGTAGGACAGTTAGACATTTTACCAGTTTATTGCCACTGAGAAACTTGGGAGATTAGACCCATGTGGGTTTTTCAAGCCTGCATTTCTAAATGTGAGACAAGAGTCTTTATCCTGCTGTACTTTCATGAGATCAAAATCTCTTTTCTGTTAAAAATGGAGACTTCTATGACTTTTTCAACCTGAACATACTTGTTGAACCTTAACCCCTTCTTTATCTTTCTTAAATGCTTGGAAAAATGGTGTGGTAAAAGATGACAACAAAACAAATTAAAGAAGAAAAACCAAAAATGGGACTGAAAACAAAAAACCTTAGCCACTGTTCAGGTTGGATCACTTGATTAGCTGTGCAGGTCAGAGCCTTTCTGTGCCAAGGTTTCCTCATTGCTAACAGGCGTGGGCTGGCTTAGGTGAGCTTTCCAGCTCTGTGACCCCACGATCTACAATAATGATCTTTATTTATCCTCAGAGAGACACAAATCAAAAACGGGGGAAATAAAGGGTTACAGAATGTATTTGAAGCGAGACCTTCAATGTAGAACAGCACTTCTGTTTGGATTATTTTTAGAACACAGAAGCTTAAGAACAGGCGCTGCCTTCAGCTATTTCCTATCTGTAATGGGAAAGAAAGACCACACAGGCAGTAGGCAGGGCAGGAAGAGCATTTCTCAGTTCTGCAGGTGACCCAGCAGACCCACACACAGGCTCACCAAGGTCCACAGCAGGCCGGGCCTGGGCCCATGACCCTGTTCCACTCACTCCTATTCATGGTGCTGTGAATTCACTGAAGTGTGACTGTTAATGCACACAGGCTTTCTTTGGGGGATGAGGAAACGTTCTGGAATCAGATACCAGTGATAGCTGCACAGGCTTTGCAAATATACTGGAAACTGTGCACTTTAAAAGGATGAAATTTATAATATATGAATTATATATCAATCTTTTTTAAAGTTAAAAAAAAAGAATCCAAGTACGCTGCTGTGACCCTCAAACTTCAGCGTATACAAACACCATGTGGGATGCTTATTAGGATATGAATTCCTGGGACTTCCTGCCATTACCACCTACATTCTAGCCCAACAGCTTCAGTGCAGAACCTGGCAGCCTGCATTTAACAAGCACACTGGGTAGGGCTGCTGATGTAAGTTATCAGCCATGAGGCATGTTTTATGAAGCACAGGTATAATGAAAAGAAACTAATTTAGAAAAAGGGGAGCTGATTATTCAAATTCTGGTACTGCTCCTTCCTAGTTATATGACCTTGGACGAGTCACATAACTTCTCTGCTCCTTAGTTTCCTCAACCATAAAATGTAATGAAGAATGTCTCTCTCCAGAGACAGAAAACATGAAATGTGGTAGAGTACATGGCATATAGTTGGTGTTTAAAACATGCTAAGCTAAAACTTAACCAGGTGCCAATTCCATTCAACACACACTGTTCAGGGACTACAATGTGAAAGGCACAGTGCAAGGCAATGGTAATCAGTAGGACAAATTTTGAGAGTAATCAATGGACTTTTCCAACTATGAAACAAACTTTAAAAACAAAGCATCACTGTTTACAAATGATTTAAATTAACAAAGTATCTTCCATGACCTTGGATAAGTAAATTTGGGAATTTACTAGGAAAAATAAAAATAACATAGTCCAGGTGATAATTGTAAAGGATGTCTGGAGGCTATTTAAGTAATAAAGTTGACACCAGTACTATATTTCTTCCTTTGTATTTTCTGTCCCAGGGCAGAACGTAAGGCTAATACTGGTGACCATACTTAAACTTTTCTCACATCCCTATAGTGTAATCGTGGGACAAGACTGAAAATACTCACAAGTATGTGCTTAATGAAACAGCGCAGCCTCCTACCTTCAGGTCACGGTGGATGATAGGAGTTTTGCACTGATGCAGGCGGGCAACAGCTTCACAGGTATCACAAAATATCTGGAGCACTTCATTCTCCGTGAAACCTGTTTGTAGGCGCTGGTTCATCAGGTTCACCACCTGGCCTCCTGAGAGTGGCACAGAGCAAAGAGTTGATTAACACTCAGCCTCAGCACTGAACCCGGGACAGTAAGGGGCTATCAAAGAGGAGCTATCTGAACCCCAGCCTCGGGTTTATTTTCTTCCTCCAATGCCTCCTCTTTTGCATCAAACCCAGTTTCTTTATTTTATAAAGTACCCAGATGTGAGCTGCCCTCATTATGTCGTTAAGATTAGTAATGCCAATGGCAATGCAGTTCTGCTGCAGGTGCCTGGCCACACTGTCCTCATGTGTATGAGACGAGCACAAAGTCTCAAACTGTCACATCTTTTAGTAAGACTCAGATGGCACAACAGACCCAGAGACTAGAAAAAGACAGCTTCATAGTTTGTGCTAATGAACAGCTTGGTCTCTTGGGCTTCATTACTTGCTGCTTGGCCTGCGTAAATGCTACACCAACATTTCACCTCCAAGACCAAAAGACTGAGGAGCACACTTACAAAATTATCAAGCTCCCTGGAAGTGCCTACTGCTTGGCCTCTGAACAGTTTACTGTCCAAAAAAGGAACGGACAGAAGGACACAACTTCTCAAGTTCAAACTTGATCACATTTTATAAAATCACATTAATAGTTAATATAATGAAAGCTGAAATTACTGGTTAAATTGCATTTTAGGAATTAGCAACATTTTTCATTTATGAATGGTACTTTATTACTATCATCATCATTTTTTTAATTAATTAATTTATTTGAAAGGCAGAGTTACACAGAAAGAGAGAGAGAGAGAAAGAGAAAAAGAGAGAGAGAGAGAGAGATCTCCCATCCAATGGTTCTCTTCCCAAATGGCTGCAACCATTTTGGAACTGTTCCAAGTTGAAGCCAGGAACCCAGAGCATCTTGCAGGTCTCCCACATGGGTGAAGGAACCCAAGAACATGGGCCATCCTTCGCTGCTTTCCCAGGTGCATTAACAGGGAGCTGGATTGGAAGTGGAGCAGCCAGGACTCAAACTGGCGCCCATACGGGAGGGCAGCCTAGCAAGCCATGGTTTAATCTGCTATGCCACAGAGCTGGCACCTGTGAACAATATTTTTAAGGGCAGGGAAAATGTTAATAGAACTAAGAGTGATTACAAAAAGGACACCAAACATTATGCTTGTAAGTGGTAGCTGCGTAGCTGCTCAGGCAAAAAAAGTAAAAATAAAAAATCATACCCCTCAACAACGGTTAGATACAACGCACTCACCTCTGAATAAATTCCTGCTAACTTTGGATTTTCAAGATACATGTTGTTTAAAACTTTATGCTTTCAACTACTTAAGTCCACTGTTAACAGCAGCATCCTCTGAATAGAGTCTTCCTAGGAATAACAGCTCTAGAGCAAGGAGGGGGTCATTTTCATTACCCAAAAAGGATTCTTTTTTATCTCCTAACACAAGGATGGCAGTAGGACTGGGGAAGAAAATACACAAAGAGGGAGTAGGGAGGTTGAGCTCTTCCTTTAGTCCATCTTGGAGGCGGGTCTTTCTGCATGCCTTCATCATTTGTTTGAAAGCGTCATAGGGGCTGGCACTGCGGTGTAGCCGGTAGAGCACTGCCTGTAGTGCTGGCATCCTGTATAAGCACCAGATCAAGACCCCACTGCTCCACTTCCAATCCAGCTCTAGTATGGCCTGAGAAAACAGTAGAGGATGGCCCAAGTGCTTGGGCCCCTGCACCCATGTGGGAGACCCGGAAGAAGCTCTTGGCTTCAAATCTGCCCAACTCTGGCCATTGTGGCAATTTGGGGAGTGAACCAGAGGATGAAAGATCTCTCTCCTCTCTCTGCCTCTCCCTCTTTGTAACTCTGCCTTTCAAATAAATTTAAAAAATCTTAAAAAAAAAGCAGCACAAAGACCACATTAATTTCTTTTTCTTTTCCTTTTTTTTTTTAGATTTATTTATTTATTTGAAAGTCAGAGTTATACACAGAGAGAGGGACAGAGGCAGACAGAAAAGAGAGAGAGAGAGGTCTTCCATCTGCTGGTTCACTCCCCAGACGGCCACAACGGCCGAAGCTGCATCTATCTGAAGCCAGGAACCATAAGCTTCTTCCAGGTCTCCCAAGCGGGTGTAGGGGCCCAAGGACTTAAGCCATCTTATACTGCTTCCCCAGGCCACAGCAGAGAGCTGGATCAGAAGTGGAACAGCCAGGACTCGAACTGGCGCCCATATGGGATGCAGGCACTGTAGGCAGCGGCTTTACCCACTATGCCATAAGTGCTGGCCCCATCACATTCATTTTCATATATTCTTTCTTTTTTTTTTGACAGGCAGAGTGGACAGTGAGAGACAGAGAGAAAGGTCTTCCTTTTTGCTGTTGGTTCACCCTCCAATGGCCACCGCGGCCAGTGCGCTGCGGCCGGCACAACGCGCTGATCCGATGGTAGGAGCCAAGTGCTTCTCCTGGTCTCCCATGGGGTGCAGGGCCCAAGCACTTGGACCATCCTCCACTGCATTCCCTGGCCACAGCAGAGAGCTGGCCTGGAAGAGGGGCAACCAGGACAGAATCCGGCGCCCCGACCGGGACTAGAACCCGGTGTGCTGGCTCCGCAAGGCGGAGGATTAGCCTAGTGAGCTGCGGCGCCAGCCCATTTTCATATATTCTTATTTGTATACCAGCACCAAACTTTCCTAAACCTAAGAATGGAGTTTGTATCATCTATCACTTTTAAATATTTGTACCACTGCTCCTTATATGATAAGAAGACCAGCAACTGAGGAGGTTCTGTGTCTTCCAGCTTCTTAGTAGTTCCCCATTGTAAAGCCAGAACAACATACTTAGGGTACAGTGCATATTAAGCGAAAGGATCCCCCTGCCCCAGATAATCAGAGCAAGAGACAAGTAAGAGCTTACGGGTAGGATTCACGTACATACCTCGACAGAAGTCCATAAGGATGAGAACTTCCCAGACATCACCACTACTCACACTGTTGATACTTGAGTCAATGTAACCCACAATGTTCTTGTGACCTGACAGGTCCCTCTGTGAACAAGGTGAGAAATACACCATTAGTTATGGACAGCAACAGAGACAGAATTAGCCAGTCAATTCCAATAGCCCAGAAAATTTAAGTATACATAGATGGTTCTAACAGTGTTGAGAGATAAGATTGAGGGGCAGGGTCCAGCACAGGTCTCCAGTGCTCTCTGAGACTGACTCAGCCAGATCTCTACACGAAATTCCACAGCTCTACTAACACACAGGCATTCTTCAGAGCCTAAATTCTAAAAACAAATGCACACAGAAGGCCTTCTTGCTCACTGCATCTGTGCTCCAGGTGAGCCAGAAGTGAACACACTCATCTCCAAAAACACTGCAGAGGAGAGGAGACAGCGTGAACTATTTAAATACGTGAGTTTTTAATTCAGAAAGGTAAAATGGATGTTTTCCTTGGTTACAAGGGGAAAAGTGAATAAAACCAGACTTTTAAATGGTTCATATTGTTTTTCTCCCTTTAGGAAATACATGAATAGAATAATTGCTTTACAAAGTTGTGAAGGCTCATAATTAAGCCCTTCAAGCCAACTGACTAGGACATAAAATGGGACCTATTTCCAGCCCTGTGGTTGGAACTACATGTGATGTCTCAGGGCTTCTTACACAGTTCATTCAGCCAACACGTGTTTATTGAGCACCTCCTAAATGCTGTGCCCAGCTGAGGCCGTGGAAACTGCCTCACACCTTGGTGAAATCGCTTCATTGTCTGTAGAAGCAGATCTTTGTAATGAGGATGTTTAAAACCCAAGGTTATTAAGAACTAACTTGGAGAAAGAGAAAGTGAGCAAGCTAAGTAAAATGACTTCAGTACAAATACACAGTAAGATTTTTCTAAAGCCAGTTTTAATAAACTGTTTTTATTTTAAAAGGTCAGGGGGAGGGAGTGGAAAACAACATGATTCTCTGAGAGTCATCATACTAAGTTGGCAGTGTGGACCATGAGAATAGAAACTACCATTACCTTAACTGGAGATTCAGTTGTTCAAAGTGATCAATAGTCTCCTTTAATCTGAAACTAAACACTAACACAAGAGGAGCCTCATGGTATTAAGTACACACATCTAAAACCTGAACTCAGTAGAACCCCCTTTGAGTCATGGATTCAGAATAACTCACGCGGGGCCAGTGTTGTGGCATACCAGGTTAAATCTCCACCTGTGACAGTGGCATCCCATATGGGCACCAGTTCAAAACCCGGCTGTTCCACTTCTGATCCAGCCCCTGCTAATGTGCCTTGGAAAGCAGTAGAAGATGGCCCAAGTCCTTGGGCCTCTGCACCCATGTGGGAGATCTGGAAGAAGCTCCAGGCTCCTGGGTTCAGCCTGGCCCGGCCCCAGCTGTTGCAGCCACTAAGGAATGAACCAGAAGATGAAAGATTCTCTCTCTCACTCTACTTTTCAAGTAAATAAAAACATAAATAAGTCTTTTTTTTTTTTAAGAGAGAGGAGAAGGATATTAAAACATAAATAAGTCTTTAAAAAAGATGATGAGTTCTTTAAAAAAAGAAAAAAAGAACTAATGCTTCAGAAATGGTAGACCCACAAAAGGTAAACAAAGGTAGAAGCATGACCCTGGAACTGTCAATCAGAAGGCACAAGATATGTCACAGTAATTCCAGGGAAGGGATGGGATAGAAGTGAGAATGAAACTGGACATGGAAAGAACAGGAACTAAGCTGGTAGAGCCAATCACTATAGATTACTCCTTCAGAATATCTGTGCTTAAGACAGGAGCAGCATTGAGGACGGGACACTGTGCCCTAGTGAATGGAAGAGGCTAGGGGATAGGATACAGGAGAGGATGAGGACAGTGGACAGAACCAAGTCCTGCAAGTAAAAGGGAGGTGATTAAGGGTACTATTAAAGGGATGAGATCGAAGTCGGCGAACCCTAAAGACTTCCATAGCCTCGGCAACTCATGACTAGAGCCTAGGGAGATTACTGACACCATAAACAAGAGTGTCAAATTGTTAAATCAACATCAGGAGTCACTGTGTACTTACGTCTCATGAGGGATCTGTCCTTAATGTGTTGTCCAATGTGCAGTAATGCTATAACTAGTACTGAAACAGTATTTTTACACTTTGTGTTTCTGTGTGGGTGCAAACTGATGAAATCTTTACATAGTATATACTGAATCGATCTTCTGTATATAAAGATAATCGAAAATGATTTAAAATCTTGGTGTTAAATTGGAAATTGCATATATAATTAATCAATTCTTTAAAAAAATCATGTAGGATCTCTGTCCTTAATGTGCTGTACATTGTGAATTAATACTATAACTAGTACTCCAACAGTATTTTCACTTGTGTCTCTATGTGAGGGCAAACTGTTGAAATCTTCACGTAATATGTACTAAACTGATCTTCTGTGTATAAAGAGAATTGAAAATGAATCTTGATGTGAATGCAAGGGGAGAGGGAGTGGGAAAGGGGAGGGGAGTGGGTGGGAGGGAAGTTATGGGGGGGGAAGCCATTGTAATCCATAAGCTGTACTTTGGAAATTTATATCCTTTAAATAAAAGCTTTATAAAAAATAAATAAATAAAAAAATAAAGGGATGGGCTGAGAGTGACATTTTCTTCCTGGCACACATGAAGGAGGCAAGGATGGAACTGCATATTGCTGTAAGGCTTAAAAAAAAAAAAAGGAAATTGAAGCAGTTCAGATCAAGGTCATCTTCAAATGTACAGGATGAGAGAGAAGCTTGATGAGACAAAAGGTTTAGAGCATATGCCTTAGATAACAGATAAAGGAGGAAATAATAAAGCTAAAAGGAATCTCCGGATTTCAAGTTTTTCCAGAAACAGAAAGTGATTTTAGGGATCATATTTTATAGCCCTATCCTTCTCTGTTTTTCTGTCTCATCATCAACCCTTCAAGAACTCGTTTCCGGTTACACAGTCATGAGATAGGAAGAACTGGAGAGAAGTTCCCTGAAACCAAAATAAAACAGATCATGTCCTCTAAATGTTCACAAGGAGGAATGAAAGACAAATGTCTCCACATTTAACTATTTGAAAAAGTCAGCAGGATTGCCTGAGTTCTAATTCATTCCAAGAGAAGTATCAAAAAACTGAAAGAGAAAAATTTCAGTAGATCCATGTTAGAATCTGAATGTTTGTGGTCCTTCCAAAATTCACATTAAAGTTTAAATCTCCAGTACAACAGTAGTAAGAGACTGGGCCTCTGGAAGGTGATCAGTAACCTTATATAAGGACTAGAGGGAATTAGTTAGGCCTTTCTGCATCAAAGGCAAAGAGCTTGTATCTCTCACCACCACCACCACCACCACCACCCCACCTCTACCTTAAGTGCCCTGTCCAGTCCCTGAGGGAACAGCATTCAAAACACCATACTGGAAACACAGACTGGGCCCTCACCACATACCCAACCTGCTGGCACACTGAGTTTAGATTTCCTAGCCTGTAGAACTCTGAGAAAATAAATTTCTCTTCTGTAAAATTATTCAACCTTTTTTAAAAACATGATGTATTTATTTATTTGAAAGAGAAAATGGGGTGAGGGAGAGAGAGAGTCTCTCATCTGTTGGTTCACTCCCAGACGCCACGATGACCAGGGCTGGGCCAGGCTGAAGCCAGGAGCCAGGGGGTTCTTCCAGGTCTCTCACATGGTGCAGGGGCCTTCTTCCTCCGCTTTTCCCAGGCCATTAGCAGGGAACTGGATTGGAAGTGAAGCAGCCAGGACTGGAAAGGGTGCCCATATTATATGCTGGGCATCGCAGGTTGTAGCTTAACCCACTATGCCATGAAGCCAGTCCCAATTAACCAGTCTTGAATATTTTGTTCTAGCAGTACAGATGGACTTTGACAAGACAAGAGGAGGTCAAAAGTCATTAGAGGTCCAAAACTGGATAATTAACATCAGCAGATGGCAACTTGCAGTTTGCCAAGATGTTTGCTCATGCCCAAACTGCAGAGCTATGTCCAAGCAGAAAAGACCTACTTTTGGGAGGGACACCACGGCATTTACCCTTTAATGACCTGATGATGCAGCAGCAGCATCTTAGATCTTAAGAGTACAGTTTCACTAGTTTATAACCCTGATGGAGAAGATCTGTGTGTGTGTGACTCACTACAAAATGTGGATCAAGAGAAAAACTTTACCACAAATTGAGACTGACTTGCATTGAAGGTACACTGGCAGCAGCTTCAGACCAGATCTCAGCAGCCAAAGAATGCCCAAGCCTTCCCCTGGCTTTGGTTAAACAACCAGCCTCAAGTGGGCATTTGGTCTAGTAGTAAAGATGTTAGTTAGGAAGGCTGCATCCCACATTAGAGTGTTGGGGTTCAATTCCTGGCTCTGGCTACTGATTCCAGCTTCCTGCCAACCAGACCTGTGGAGGCAACAGTGATAACCCAAGTAGTAGAATCTGCGCCACTGACAAGGAAGACCTGGATTATATTCCTGATTCCTGGCACCAGCCCTAGTCCAGCCTTAGCTGTTGCAGGTATTCAGGCCAGTAGATGAGTGTCTAGAAAAAAAAGAGAGTCCAACTCCAGATCAGCAAAGAGGAATAGATGTGGAAGTATAGAATGGAAAACACAGGAGGAGAATCGCTGCTCCCATCTAGTTACTCAGGAAATGACAGGATAGAGGGAAGATGCTTTTCTGCCCTGGTATTTTTTGGGGTAGTGGGGTAGAAGTCTCTACAATGAGCATAAATCAACACGCGACTCGGAGTGGGGAATGTTCAGTTAAATAAATTAGGTCAGTCCCTCATATGATTTAAGCAGTGGTAAATTTAAAGAATGAGTTGTCATTTTAGACTTTTTTTTTACAGACTTATTTATTTATTTCAAAGGCAGAGTGACAGAGAAAGAGAGAGCCAAACAGGAAGACAGATCTTCCATCCACTGGTTCTTGCTCCAAATGGCCACAACAGGCAGGTCAAAGCCAGGAGCCAGGAATTTCATCCTTGTCTCCCACATGGCAGAGACCCAGGAACATTAACAGGAAGCTGAACTGGAAATAGAGCAGCTAGGACTCCAACAAGCTCTCTAGTATGGGATGTGGGTGGCCCAGGCAGTGGCTTAATCTGCAGCACCACAACACTTGCCCCAGACTTTATTTTTTAGCTAATATTAAATGACATTTATAAAATACTGACAACTGTTATTAGAAGATCTGCTTCATTAGATATTTAAAGTGGTTTAAGTTAGCTTATTAACTATCATATTTAAATGCTTGAAGTGCTTAAAAAAACTAGTTTATGTATAAACTATGCATCTGAAAATTATATGCATAAACTACCATCTGAAAATCAAGCTTTAAACCCAGACCGTACAGATTATCACAAACATCAAGTTCATCTAGGGTCCTAACTCATGAGGCTTGCAGCACAGAAGAGTATTCTATCCTTAGCTTCAAATCTCCTGCCACAGGAGAATTCCGAGTTAAGAACCCTAAGGCCTTATAAGAAAATTAGCACTCTATTCCTTAGTATATCTATGAAAACCTTTATATTGACATTCAAGAAAAATAAGATGGCATTGTAAATGCTGTGCAAATAATAAGTCACTCAATTGAAAACAGTAAAACTAAGCATTATATATTAATTTCTTTATACAAATGGTCTACAACTCACAACAGTGATTTTCTACTTTATGATGATGTCAAAGTGATACTCATTCAATAGAAATAACACTTCAAGGTTTTGAATTTTTATCTTTTCCTGGGCTGGTAATGTGCAATATGCAACTCTCTTGTGAAGCTGGGCAGTTGCATGAAGCCGCAGCGCAGTGATCATGAGGACACCACCAACACACTACACTGTACAGCATTGCTAAGCTAGGGTGTTCAGCAGGTTGGGTGTATAAATGAGCTTTCAACTTGTGATGTTTCCCCCTTGTGATGGGCTTATTGTAAGCTGAGGAGTATCTGAATATAATTTGCTTAGATCACACTTCCTTGGAATTTCAGCACCACAGCTGCAAATCCCTTCCATCAACAGTGCTTATATTTTCAGATAATAAGTTTCCAAAGAAGTGCCTTTTCCTGCTCTGACCCTCATTCAAATAGTCAAGGTGTTCTGATTTTATGACTTAGTACTATTGCTACTATTTCCAGCCAAATTTCAGCTCCTCTAATTAGAGATGAAGAAAAGCAGTTAAAGGTCTGGAATTAGTTTTTCCTAAGGCTGCTTGTAAAAGTCTTCTTCTGCCTTACTATTCCCTCTTCCTTTTCTCTCTATAACCCTTAATTTCTTTTTTTTTTATTTAATAAATGTGAATTTACAAAGTGCAACTTTTGTATTGTTGTGCCCCCCCCCCAACCTTCCTTCCTCCCGTGGCCCTCCCCTCTCCCACTCACTCTCCCATCCCGCCCTTCATCGAGTTTCATTTTCAATTACCTTCATATACAGAAGATCAACTTAGTATATACTAAGCAAGGATTTCAACAGGCTGCACTCATACAACCGCACAAGGTATAGGGTATTGTTCGACTAGTAGTGCTGTTTTTAAGTTTCATAGTAAAACACATTAAGGACACAGATCCTAGGTGGGGAGCATGTACTCAGTGACTCCCGTTGTTGATTTAAAAACTGGCACTCTTATTTATGGCGTCAGCAATCACCTGAGACTCTTGCTATGAGCTGTCTAGGCTATGGAAGCCCCTTGAGTTCACCAACTCTGAACTTGTTTAGTCAAGGCCGTATCACAGTAGAGGTTCCTTCCTCCCTTCAGAGAAAGGCGCCTTTCTCCTTGATGGCCTGTTCCTTCTGCTGGGGTCTTATTCACCAGGATCTTTCATTTTCTGCCACCGTGTCATGGCTTTCCATGCCTGTGAGACTCTCATGGACCTTTTAGCCAGATCTGTATGTCCCAAGGTATAACCCTTAATTTCTTTTATAATTTTCTTTAAGAGGAGTTATTCACAGGCAAACAAAAACTATCAAGTCCAGTGCAATAGTAAAAGAAACACTTCAAAATCTAGGCTGGCCCTGGAGTTCTACTGGAGGCCCCTTTGACCTTCAGCTACATAAGATATCCCAGATATATTCTTACTTTCTCAAGGCTTACTCATTTATCAATTTCTTTTAGTTACTGAATAGACCTTGCCCTCTCCCTCTCCCTCAAAATGTCCCTGTTTGCTTGTTCACTTCCAAAATGCCTGAAATTGCCAGGACTGGGTTGTGGCCAGAGCCAGAGGTTGGGAATGCAATTCTAGTCTCCCACATGGGGTTGAGAATCTAATCACTTGAGGCGTAACCACTGTTTCCTAGGATCTGCAGTGGCAGGAAACTGGAGTCTGGATCCAGGAACTGACCCCAGACACTTGATGTGGAATATGGGTATCAACTGCTAGGCTAAATGCCCATTCCTAAATAGATACTTTTTTTAAAGATTTATTTATTTACTTGAAAGAGTGACACAGACAGAGATGGAGAGGCAGAGAGAGAGGTCTTCCATCCGCTGGATCACTCCCCAATTGACCGCAATGACTAGAGCTGAGCCAATCCAAAGCCAGGAGCCAGGGGCTTCTTCTGGGTCTCCCAAATGGGTGCAGGAGCCAAGGACTCGGGCCATCTTCTACTGCTTTCTCAGGCCATACCAGAGAGCTGGATTGGAAGAGGAGCAGCTGGGACTAAAACTGGCACCGATATGGGATGCCAGTGCTTCAGGCCAGGGCTTTAACCCGCTGTTCCACAGCACCAGTCCCCCTAAATAGGTATTTAAAGTCACTCAAAGTCTGACTCTAGAGTAGTGTTGCTCAAAATTTAATATGCATATGAGTCACCTGAGGATCTTGTTAAACAGCAGATTCTTACCCAGTGGTAACTAGGGTATGTCCTAAGTTTCTAACAGGTGTGTACCTCTGCTGCTGGTCAGTAGCATTTAAAGCAGCAAGGATCCAGAGCAGAGCTACTTAGAGTGTAATCCACAAACATCCCCTGGTTAGTGAACTCCTCCTAATCCATAAGATAAAGCACTTGCTCCAGGATATAAATCAATCAAACCGCAAGCTAATTCTGTTTTCCTGGCAAGATTTTATCTGTAAAGGAATCAGTTTATTGATCTACATTCTAGCACAAGATCCTCTGAGTAGCACTTATACACACATTTACAGTCAAGTAATTTTTGACAAGGGTGCCAGGGCAACTCAATAGGCAAAGAATGGGCCTTTCAAAAAGTGGTGTTGGGACAGAAGAATATCCACATGCAAAAGAATGAAGTTGTGTCCTTACTTCATGACATACTCAAAAATTAACTAAAAATATATGAAAACTATAAACATTCCTCAAAAAAAATGTACAAATTTTTTGATCCTGGGTTAAGCAAGGAGTTTTTAGATATGACAAAGCACAATCAATCAAGAAAAAGGTAGATAAGCTGAACTTCACCATAATCTAACACTTTTGTGTTTCAAAAGACAATGTTAAGAAAATCAGGAGCCAATGTTGTGGTTTAGCAGATTAAGCCATCACTTGTGTTGCATCTCATACTGAAGCAACAGTTCCAAGTCCTAGTACTCTGCTTCTATTCCAGCTCCTTCATACTGTGCCTAGGAAAACAGCAGAAGATGGCCCAAGCATTTGGGCCCCTGTACCCATGGGGGAGACCTGGATGGAGATCCTGGTTGCAGGCTGGCTCAGCCTCAGATGTTGCAGCAGTCTAGGGCCTGGACCTGCAGATGAAATCTCTCTGTTTCTCCCTGTTTCTATCACTCTGCCTTTCAAATAAATAAATCAATATTTTTAAAAATTGTTCTTGATTTTTTAGAAAAAAGTCAAAAGGAAACATACAGAATACAATATTTAAAATTTGCACATATAAGGATTTAGTGTCTATAATATGTAAAGAGCCCTTACAAATCAGCAAATAAGATGTTAAAATTCATAAAGGTGGAGCTGGCAACGTGGCATAGTAGGCTAATCCTCCACCTGTGGTGCTGCCATCCCACATGAACATTGGTTTGTGTCACAGCTATTCCTCTTCCGATCCAGCTTTCTGCTATAACCAAGGAAAGCAGTGGAAGATGGCCCAAGTGCTTGGGCCCCTGCACACACATGGGGGATTCAGAAGAAGCTCTTGGCTCCTGGCTTTGGATTGGCTCAGCTCCAGCCTTTGTGGCCATTTAGGGAGTGAACCAGCAGATGGAAGACCTCTCTCTGTATTTCCCTCTCTTTCTGTGGCTCTTCCTTTCAAGTAAATAAAAATCTATAAAAATAATTTTAGGGGCCAGTGCTGTGGTGCAGCAAGTTAAAGCCCTGGCTTGAAGCACCAGCATCCCATATGAGTGGCGATTCTAGTCCTGGCTGCTCCTCTTCCGATCCAGCTCTCTGCTGTGGCTTGGGAAAGCAGTGGAGGATGGCCCAGGTGCTTGGGCCCCTGCACTCACGTGGAAGGCCTAGAGGAGGCCCCTGGCTCCTGGCTTTGAATCAGCTCAGCTCCGGCCATTGCAGCCATCTGGGGAGTGAACCAACAGATGGAATACTCTCTCTGTCTCTCTCTCTGTAACTCTTTCAAATAAATTAAATATTTTAAAATAAAGTAATTAATTAAAATAAAAAATAATTTTCAAAAAGTAACCAACAGGTCGGCGCTGCAGCTCAATAGGCTAATCCTCCACCTGTGGTGCCAGCATACCGGGTTCTAGTCCCAGTCAGGGCACCGGATTCTGTCCCGGTCACTCCTCTTCCTGTCCAGCTCTTTGCTGTGGCCCAGGAGTGCAGTGGAGGATGGCCCAAGTCCTTGGGCCCTGCACCTGCATGGGAGACCAGGAGAAACACCTGGCTCCTGCCATCGGATCAGCGCAGTGTGTGGCTGCAGCAGCTATTGGGGGATGAGCCAACGAAAAAAGGAAGACCTTTCTCTCTCTGTCTCTCTCTCTCTCACTGTCCACTCTGCCTGTCAAAAAAAAAAAAAAAGTAACCAACAGAAAATTATAAAAAAATTCATAAAGGATACAAATAGACATCTTCCAAAGAATATATACAAATGGCTAATAAACACATCAATCATTAGAGAAATGCAAATCCTAACTATAATGAGATATCACTTCAAGTCACTAAATGTGGCTATAATAAAAAATATAAATAAAACATATTGGCAGCTGACGCCAATATGACGCAGCTCACTTGGCTAATCCTCCGCCTGCGGCACCAGCACCCCAGGTTCTAGTCCCGGTTGGGGTGCCGGATTCTATCCCGGTTGTTCCTCTTCCAGTCCAGCTTTCTGCTGTGGCCCAAGAAGGCAGTGGATGATGTCCCAAGTGCTTGGGCCCTACACCCACATGGGAGACCAGGAGGGGGCACCTGGCTCCTGGCTTCGGCCATGGCAGCCATTTGGTGGGTGAACCAATGGAAAAAGGAAAGACCTTTCTCTGTGTCTCTCTTCTTAACTCTGCCTGTCCAAAAAAAAAAAAAAAAAAAATTGGCAAGGTTGTGAAAATTGGAACTCTTATGTATTACTGGTAGGAATATACAATGGTGACTGCAGTTCCTCAAAAATTAGTTACCACCTGACCCAGCAATTTCACTCTGTACACAAAAGCCATGAAAACATTATGTTGAGGGGCAGCGCTGTGGAATAGTGGGTAAAAGTTGCCTTCTTGCAGTGCCAGCATCCCATATGGGCACCGATTTGAGTCCCCACTGCTCCACTTATGATCCAGCTCTCTACTATGGCCTGGGAAAGCCGTAGAAGATCGTCTAAGTCCTTGGGCCCCTGCACCCACGTGGGAGATCTGGAAGAAGCTCCTGGCTCCTGGCTTCGGATCGGCTCAGAGGGAATCAACAGATGGAAGATTCTTTCTCTCTCTCTTTGCCTCTGTCTCTCTTTAATTCTGCTTGTCAAATAAATAAATAAATAAATATTTTTTAAAAAAATAAAACATTATGTTGACTCTCTAACTTCCTTTCAAGTAAATAAGTTTTTTTATAAAAACATTATGTTGATTAAAATTTTGTACACAAATGCTTATAGAAGCATATATAATGACCAAAAAGTGAAAAACACCCAGATGTCCATCAACTGATGAATGCATACATAAAAGTGTGCTACCTTCATACCATGGAATATCATGTAGCCATGAAAAAGAATGCAACACTGATACATACAACAATACAGATGAACCTTGAAAGTATGCTAAGTAAAATAAATAAGATAGAAAACGACATATATTATACGAGTCCAGTTACAGGAAATGTTCAGAATATCAACAGAAAGTAGATTAACACTCACTAGGGGATGAAGAAAGGGACTAGGGAGAGGCTGATAGATTTCCTCTAGAATGAGGAAAAAAATGTTCTGCAATTAGATAGTTAAGGGTTGTGCAACCTTGTAAACATACTAAAAATTACTGAAACTTATGCTTTAAAAGGGTTAATTTCACAGGATGTGAATTTTATCTCAGTCTATATACACAAAAAATTATATGACAGGATCCAAAATTGTGGTGTACTGAGATAAGCTACTGAGGCTTAGAGTGCCAGTTTGAATCCTGGCTGCTCAACTTGTGATTCAGCTCCCTGCTATTATTGTGCTTGGCAAAGCAGTGGAAAATGGCCCAAATACTTGGGCCCCTGCTACTTAGGTAGGAAATGCAGATGGAGCTCTGGATTCCTGGCTTTCACCTGATGAGGCCTAGCAATTGCCACCATCTAGGGGAAGGAGCACACGGAAGTGCTCTCACTCTGTCTCTCTCTCTTCCCTCTCTCTGTGTCACTCTCCCCTTCAAATATATAAATAAGTCTTTTTTTAAAAAATTAATATGACAAACTGGGGGAGTGGAGGCAGGAAATAAAGATTTTTAAAAGAAACACATAGGAGCAGAAAAGCCCAAGAGATTACATGTTTTGAACACCACCACTCTAGAGCAACCAGGCAGAGCAGAGCTAAGCCCCCACCATAGCCTTTCGACAAGCTCTTCTTTTAGAATAAAGATGCTTCCTCAGGCCCTCAGCTCACGTAGACTAGCCTTCACTCTGTGTGTGTGCACATGCAGACGCACTGCTCTTCCTGAATCCAGGGGAACCTTCCATCTCCTCACTTTCTGGATTGTCCCTCTGATACAAAACTAGCAAGCCTAGGCTATTTTTCAATTCCCAAACAGGCAAAAGACTAAGTCTTTTCATCTCTGTTAAACATCCCCACGCTCTTTGACATGGTTTTTAGGACCATTTTGGCTGCTCCCACCTTTATGTGCTTTCCTTTGCTACATTCTTTTTACAAGAATGGCCCTGTGAAATTAAAGAAACACACTAGGCCCAGTCTGACTCATGCAGAGTAGGCCAGCCCTATCACCTACTATAATTCTATTCATGTAACTAAAAATTACATTCCTTTTTCTTTTGGCAGACACATCACACTATATACACTCATATTGAGTTAATTGATCACTTAAATACGTAAGTCTTTTCCAACTCATGCTGCTTTTAATCTCTGTTTGTAGGAACTACGCCTGTAAGGCTGACTGAAATAAAATAAAAATCCAAGTCTGTGACCTTACCTTGTTATTTTATCTCCTTAGAATCAGTTCATTACCCCAATTAGTATGGATCATTCTATCATACAATGTAGTTGCTGTATCTTCCAACTTTATATTAGGTACATAAATTGACAAGTGTGTCTTTCATTTCTTACTAAATGTAAAATAACATAAAGCTAAGAATAAGCCACAGTACTTTTTTCTTGGATTAGTATTAAATTACTGACCAGAAAGCTTTATTCCCAGTAGCAAAACCTGACCAGCTTCCAACCTGGAGTCTCCAGCCTGTTATCAGATCTCTGGTAACTGTCCTTATCCAAACAAGTAGCCAAAAAATTCACTAATACTGAATCTACTGTACTCTGACCTCTCTAACCAGAAACCTTTTCAAAGGAAAACTTGATGCTGATATAACAAGGTTTGTTCCCTACTGTACCTGAAAGGCTCTCTGAATCCCTGCTTACTCATCCAAATGACTACAAAACACATTAAAATGTAATTTTTTCGATGAGTAAGATATTAACATCCAAATAGTAAAGAATATTAGACCATTATTTCCTGCTCCAGTCTGCATCCTCTCTAGGGAACCACTTTTAATCTTTCTTTCTTAAGCTCTCAAGAGGTTTTTTTTTTTAAGGCAAATTTAAACACTATGTATTCAGTGCACACACACACACACAAACCAACTTTCTTACACAAAAGGTAGCATCAGTGCATCTTTTTAAATAATCTGTTCTAGATTCTTGTCCCAGTTCAAACCTGAGCTCTCTACCATACAGAATCTACCTCCCTCTTTTTGCAACATGAAAATGTTCTGAGTACATCTTTTTTTTTTTTTTTTTTTTTTTTTTTTGACAGGCAGAGTGGACAGTGAGAGAGAGAGACAGAGAGAAAGGTCTTCCTTTGCCATTGGTTCACCCTCCAATGGCCGCCGCGGCAGGCACACCGCGCTGATCCGAAGGCAGGAGCCAGGTGCTTCTCCTGGTCTCCCATGCAGGTGCAGGGCCCCAAGCACTTGGGCCATCCTCCACTGCACTCACGGGCCATAGCAGAGGGCTGGCCTGGAAGAGGGGCAACCGGGACAGAATCTGGTGCCCCGACCGGGACTAGAACCCAGTGTGCCGGCGCCGCAAGGCGGAGGATTAGCTTGTTGAGCCAGGGCACCGGCTCAAGACAGAGAGACAGAGAGAAAGGTCTTCCTTTTTCCATTGGTTCACCCCCCAAGTGGCCGCTATGGCCAGTGCATTGTGGCTGGCACGCTGTGCCAATCCAAAGCCAGGAACCAGGTGCTTCCTCCTGGTCTCCCATGCGGGTGCAGGGCCCAAGGACCTGGGCCATCCTCCACTGCACTCCCGGGCCACAGCAGAGAGCTGGACTGGAAAAGGAGCAACTGGGACAGAATCTGGCGCTCCAACCGGGACTAGAACCTGGGATGCCGGCGCCGCAGGCAGAGGATTAGCCTAGTGAGCTGTGGCATCGGCCCAACCAAATTCTTAATGAAGAATGAACACAAGTCTACACAATCCCTTCCAGAGCAAAGAAATAGAGGGTACACTACTCAATTCATGTTATGAAGCATTATTATCCTGATACCCAAAGCAGAAAAGAAATAGCTAAAAACAACAAAAACAACTATGGACCATTTTCCCTCATGAATGCAAGTCTGTACCAAAATATTAACAATAGAATTCAGTAATATATAGAAACCACTATAGGCCACGACCAAATATTATTCCAGGGATGCAAAGCTGGTTCAATATCTGAAAAATCAATTAATATAATTTACCCTGTTAACAGGCTAAAGAAGAAAAATGACATGGTCCTTTCAGTCAATACAGGAAAAGATTGTGACAAAATTCAACATCTACTGATGACTAAAACGCATAGAAAAATAGGAAAAGAGAGGAAATATCCTCAAATTCATTTTTAAGAAATGTACAAAAATCACAGCTAACTTTACACCTAACAATGAAAGACTGAATGCTTTCCTCAAACAGCTGGGGATAAGGCAAGGATGTCCACTCACCAGTCTTACAACATGGGGCCCAAGTTCTAGCCAGTGAAATAAGGCTAGAAAAAGAAATAAAAGGGACACAGATCAGAAAGAAAAAACAAAAACTGTCTCTTTATGAAGACGATATGATAACCTATGTTGAAACTCTTAAGAAATACACAAAAATTATTCCCAAAACCAGTATATAAGTTCATGTTCAGCAAGGTGACAGGATCCAAGATAAAAAAGCAAGAATCAGTTGTTTTTCTACATACTAGCACTAAATGCATGGACATCCAAATTTTAAAATACAGTTTCATTTATAATCATTAAAAATATCTAAGCACAATGCTAAAAACAGAAACGATGTCAATTCTCCCCAAAGTAATACACAAGTTTAATGAAACCCTAGCAAAATTCCAGCAAGACTTTTTATATAGATAAGAATATTCTAAAACTTACAAATAAGGCAAAAAATAACTAGGAAAGTTTGAACAATTTTGGAGAAAAAAGAAGTAAGAAAAATCAGTACGAGTTTGAGAATTTTTTATAGCTGAAGTAATCAAGGCTGTGTGGTACTGGTACAGGAACAGACACATAGACTAATGGAACGGTGGAGAATACAGAAGGGGCTGGGGATGAATGTTTGCAACTCAGCCCAACTGATTTTGAAGAAAAATATTCAGAGGAGAGAGAAGCTTCTCAACAAATGGCACTTCAGGAACTAGACAACCTCCACCTAAGTATCACACCCCATACGAAACCTAACTCACAATGGATCATGGATTTAGATGTAAAATGTGAAACTATCAAACTTTTAGAAAAAAAATCTACAGAATCAAGATGTAGGCAAAGATCTCTTAGACTTGAAAAGCATAATCTATAAAAAGAAAAACTGGTAAACTAGACTTCATCAAAATTAAAAGAAAAACAAAATAAATGTAGAAATTAAAAATTCTAGGGCAGGCATTTGGTGCAGCAGTAAAGATGCCACTTGAAATGCCTGCATCTCATATGAGAGTGCCTGGGTCCAAGTCCAGGTTCTACTCCAGAGTCCAGCTTCCTGCTAACGCACACTTTGGGAAGCAGCAGGTGATGACTCAAGTTGTTGGATATCTGCCACCACATGGAGACCTGGACTATCCTGGCTTTGGCTTGGTCTAGCCAGGGGTGTTGTGGGTGTTTGGGAAGTGAACCAGTAGACAGGAGACCTCTCTCAGTCTCTCTGATTCTCAAATAAATATGAACATGGGGCCAGCACTATGGTGTAGCAGGTTAAGCCACCACCTGCAATGCCAGCACCCATATAACAGTTCGACTCCTGTCTGTTCCATTTCCAATCCAGTTCCCTACTAATGCTCCTGGGATAGCAGTGGAAGACAGCCCAAGGGGTTCGGACCCTGTATCCACATGGGAGACCCACAAGAAGCTCCTGGCTCCTGGCTTCAGACTGGCCCAGCCCTGGCTATTGGGGTCATTTGGGGAGTGAACTGGCGGATGAAAGATCTCTTGTCTCTCCTTCTCTCTCTCTGTAACTCTGCCTTTCAAATAAAATAAATGCATCTTCTTAAAAATATGAATAAACAAATAAATAGTTTTAAAGAAATTTAAAAGCCTGGTAAATAAAATCTGAATGAAGTGATTGCCAATCTAGAAATTTGATCTCAAACTGTCACACATTTGAGCATATACTAAAGACACTTTCAGACTTAAAAGATCTTAGGGCCTGTGCTGTGGCATAGCAGGTAAAGCCACCTGCAGTGTCAGGATCCCATATGGGTGCCACTTGGAGTGCCGGCTTTTCCACTTCCGATCCAGCTCTCTGCTATGGCCTGGGAAAGCAGTAGAAGATGGCCCAAGTGCTTGGGCCCCTGCACCCACGTGGGATGGTTTCAGATCGGCTCAGCTCCAGCAATTGTGGCTATTTGGGGAGTGTACCAGTGGATGGAAGATCTCTCTCTCTCTCTCTTTCTGCCTCTCTGTGGCTCTGCCTTTCAAATAAATAAATAAATCTTAAAAAAAAATAAAAAATCTACATATTGGAAAATTTCACCAGGAAGCTACTGGAGGATCAGCTCTACTAAAACGAGGAAGTCTAGCAAAAGGAGGAGTTAAAGGATTTAATGAAAAAGAAAAGAAAACAAAGGGAATGCCTGGGAAATTCCAAGAGAAGACTGTAAACTAGCCTAGACAGCCTCAGCCCACGGGGCTGGAAGAGAAAATGTTAAGATGATTAAAAATATATATACTAAGTATATTTAAAAATATTCAAAAAATGTGTTCTACAATTTAGGGAGAATTTAATTTGTCAAAAAAGGCCATAAACTGGGGCAAAGCCAGAGAGAAAAAGACATTAATTTCAGTGAAAACAGAGCTGAATGGAAAAGTCATAGTAATAATAATACACCAGGAGATGCAGCATGAATTGAGTTTTTTTATAGGATAATGTAAAAATTAATACTAATATAACCAACATAAACTCATGGTATTTTAGAAGAATGGAGGGCAAGAACAATGCTTGGGGAATTGCTTCATGTTTTTTCTAACTAGTCCCCCTATTTGAATATTTAAGCTTTGAAAAAACATTAATTAAAAACATAACAAAACTCTCACTGGCAATACAAAACTGGACCAGAACTTGATCCCCCATAATTTAACTCCTAAGGAAACCCATGAATTTTCGAGCTTCTAATGGGCCTGTGTGTCTTAGTTCTTCCACTAAATTGCTTGCCTTGCACAAAGTAAGCCCTCAAACATGTTTCTAAAGGAGTGGGGAAAAGCAAAAGAATGGAATTGTTTTTCTAACACAAGTAAATGAATGAGAATGGCATTCCAGGAAGAGGAAACAGCAGAAGCAAAGAGAAAGGTGTGTGAGAGCTGAGCAAGCATGTGGTAAGCTGGGAGGAGGAAGACTACTGAGAAACACCAGAAACCTACTGATGTAGGAAGGGAGATGCAGCCAGAAGAGTAGTTTGGAGCTATGTGGCAGCAGAGGGGGGGACACTGGAGCCTTGCAGACACGTCCACGCAGTCTTGGCTGGTTGGTTAAGCACTGATGACAGCTGCTTCCCAAATAGTTTCAGCTTTCTGGAATCCAGAGTAGTACTGGGCTCTCTAAAATCCTGAGTTCTCCAGTCAGTCGCCCAACTGCAGTACACCAGTTACTCTAAGCATCCTTGGGAAGAGCAGCACCACAGGGGACATTGGGGTGGGGGCTGGGTGGTCCTGGTGGAATTCCTACAATGCTTATCTTTTTCCTTTTTTTCTTCTTTTCCTGCTCTTTATAAAAGTGTTGAAATCTAGGGCACAAAGGAATCATCATCTCCAGGCGAACACATCATCTGCTATTTCCATTATGCATATACTCATTTCATCCAAAGTTTGTAAGCATTTACTCTACGTCAAATGGTATCAGAGTATAAAGTTTCTGATTTTATCCTCAATAGCTTACTTTCTGATGGCAGAACTCCTTACAACTATAACAGAATTAGCAAAATAATTGCTGTAAGCAGAATTACTGGGGAAACACAAAGGAATGTGACAATGTAAAGTTTTTTTTTTTTAGAAATAATGTCAAACAGAGGTAAAAATATGACACTAACAAGCTCTCCATTATGGAGTCTTCAAAAAGCTCATGGAAATGTATGTTATGAACAAGTTATCCACAAAACTTCCAAATTTTTTGCTCCAAAATAAACGTATCCCTTAATTCTGCTTTCTACAGACTGAAGTACCTGTTAACAGGTAAATTATATCCTGCTAGAACATCAGCTCACAGCCAATCTAGTTTCTCTTCTAAGTCTACTCATCTCTCAATACATTATTTCATTCATAAATAGTATAGGAATGATTTCTTTAAATACAGTATGAATATAAATCTTGAAAAAAAGTTTAATATACCCCTGTGTCATGGTCTTGGGCTACTCAAACAACACCAACATTTCCATGTCCCAGAGAATTCCCATATACTCCCTTTCTAGTGAATTTCTCACACTTAGATAACCAGTTTCTGATTTCTTTCTCCATAGATCCATTTTGCCTAATCATGGACATCTATAAATGAAATTATCTTCAAGAAGTGCTTAGATTTCTAGGACAAAAAAGAAAAGCATTCCATGTGAAAGGGACATCCTGTAAAACCATAAGGCTGAGTAAGGAGGTATTCACAGAATGCCAAAGCGCCCAAGAAGGCTGAAATCTACAATCCAGAATCAGCAATCAGCACAAAACAAGACCAGAAGAAGAGGCTCATGGGAAAGTGAAGGTTTCCAGATTAAACACCAGCAGTTAATTTCTGAACCATTCCTGTGCTCCGAACTATTTCTCTGACCTAAATATTAAGTTTGTTCTCTCAGCGTGCCTTCTCTCCTCAGCCCTCCAACTGAGGATGACCAAGGCAGGAGTAGAGTTCTATATCCCCATCTTGTCCAGAGGGCTCTCCATCATCTCAGACAAGGGAATGAGCTCTGCCCAGCCCCTCTGCCCTTTGGCTTTCTTATTAGAAGTTACAGTCTCTGTCCCCACATTAAACAAGAGTCCCAAGTCTGAGGACAGCCTTACCATTATCTGGATTTCTCTTTTGCACACCTGCAGATCATGCTCATTGTTGACAAACATGCGTTTCAAGGCACACTTCATCCCATTGCTTGTCCTCACCAGGAACACAATAGCGAATCCACCTGTGAGAGAAACACACAAGCTTTATGGCCATGGTGGCTACAGGCTGTAATGTCACTGTTTGTTACCTTTTTTTTTTTTTAAGGTTTCTTTATTTATTTGAGAGGAAGAATTACAGAGAGAGGGAGAGACAGAGAGAGAGGTCTTCAATCTACTGGTTCATTCCCCACATGGCCACAACGGCTGGAGCTGTACCAATCTAAAGCCAAGAGCTTCTTCCAGGTCTCTTATGTGGGTACAAGGGCTCAATGCTCTCCCAGGCCATAGCAGGGAGCTGGATCAGAAGTGGAGCAGTCAGGTTTTAAACTGGCACCCATATGGGATGCTGGCACCATAAGCAGAGACTTAACCTTCCACACCACAGTACTGGCCTCTGTTCTGGTATTTATATCACCGTCAGCCAGCCTGGCCTGGCCTAGATGGCATCCTTAGATTCTTGGAACTCAAAGATATGACTTACAGAGTGCGTGGCAACAGTCAGAGAAATTGTTCCTAAACAGGTATCTAGAGATAAAGGAAGAATAGCAATGATCTTTTAAAGAATTTTCAAAAAATAGAAGAAAAAAGACCTGACTGCATTCCAACTACTGTCCTTTAACACTTAGATGCTCTTGTTTCATTCTTCCCACAATCCTGTGAGGCCAGGCATCATTTCCCTATTAAAACAATGACTAGGGGCTAGCACTGTGGCATAGCAGGTAAAGCCACTGCCTGCAATGCTGGCATTCCATATGGGCGCCGGTTCAAGCCTCTGCCTCTCCACTTCCAATCCAGCTCTCTGTTATGGCCTGAGAAAGCAGCAGAAGATGGACCAAGTTCCTAGGCCCCTGCACCCATGTGGGAGACCCAGAGGAAGCTCCTGGCTCCTGGCTTCAGGTCAGCCCAGCTCTGGCCATTTAGGGAGTGAACCAGTGGATGGAAGACCTTTCTCTCTCCCTCTCACCCTCTCACCCTCTCATTCTCTCTCTCTCTCTCTCTCTCTCTCTCTCTCTCTCTTTCTCTCTCCTCATCCTTTCTGTAACTCTGCCTTTCAAATAAATAGATCTTTTAAAAAAAGAAAACACAAGCTTAAAGACATTTCATTCAAATGAAGAACTTTTTCTAACATATATCCAGCAGTCTTTCCCTCACACCAGAGATGCCAAGAAATAAATTCTCCTTTTAAAAAAAATTTATTTATTTGAAAGGCAGAGAGAGAGAGAGAGAGAGAGAGATCTTCTATCCACTGGTTCATTCCTCAAATAGCTGCAGCAGCCAGGGCTGGGCAAGGCAGAAGCCAGGAGCCTGGAACTCCATCCAGGTCTGTCTCACTGGGGGGAGGGGCCCAAGCATTATGCTATCTTCTACTGCTTTCCCAGATGTATTAGTAGGGAGCTGGACTGGAAGTGGAACAGCCACTTGAATTGGCCCTCACAGGGGATGCTGAAATCGCAGGTGGCAGCTTAACCTCCCTGTGCCACAACACCAGCTTCAAAAAACAATCTCAATAGTTGTCAGCTAATTTCAAGAATTTCCTTCTCTTCTCACCCTTCCTCACCTCCCCCACTCACCCACAGTTCAAAACAGACCCTGAGGCTTCCTCCTGACAGCCATACCTCACAGACAATTAAGAGGATACAAGATACAGCTACAAAGGTACCATCCTGTACAGCAGACATTAGGCAAGTATGACTCAATTATTAGACAGACTTTTCAATGTCTGTGCTAACCTTTCTCTAAAGGACAGTTCCCAATTCATTAACAGAAATTTTTGTAACTCCAACAGGAATTCTCACAGGCTCTCAATTTGTTACACTTTAGTGTTCCATAAACTCCTAGAACGCTTAACCTCAACCACCTGCCCAAAAGACTGTATGGGTACTCAGTGCCATTGTTAAAAGGGGTTAGAGATGGATAAGGCTCTGCAAACCCATCATAACTGAAGGCTTTGGAATAAGCAGTAGTTACACCGGACACACAGTCCATCTTCCGGCTTTATATATCTTCCTCATTTTGCTTGAATATCCTGTCCATTGACTATGGACAGCAAAAAAGTTACCAGGCTCTTCTTTGTCAGAAGTGGTCACTAACTGGATGGAGGTGGACACAGAGAGAAGCCATCTGTATGGGAACTAAGGTTGAGGTTATGATGTAGTATGGGGCTAGCAGCCACATGCAAAATTGGTAAAAATCAATAAGCAGCCATTGTAGAAACCTCAGGCCTCAGAAGTAAAGTTACAGGTCTTGACGCTGCCATTCTAATTCCCCAGTTTCCGTGGCTCTTCTGTATGGAACCCTTGGTGTGATGTCCATGGCATTTCCTGTTGTAGCTTTACAGTAATTATTCTTTTTCAAGTTAACCTCAGCATAATTCTATTCCTTGCAGCCAAAAAGGACATTAATCACAAAGCATGGTGTACATTTTCATAAAATCACACATAATTTTGTAAAAAAGATTCTTAATGTACTTGAATACTCCAAATGTGCCTTTGGGTAGTGACTTACCAGGCTGCATGCTTGTGTATTTGCTGTCACTATGTTCTTCCATATTCAGATAAACACTAAAATTTACCATACAATTTTTAATTTTAACTACATCATATGTATTTTTGCATTTCAATAACATTTTCCATTTTCATGGAATGCTTTAAAGTTTATACTGTTCAATGATCAACTATCAATGTTAATTCTAGAGTTTTGAGTATGGGTATTTACTTTAAAAACTAGTTGAAAATCAGAGTTGTTATCACATACACATTCTCAATTCTAAGATGTATATTTTATACTTTAACTTTTAGGATAACAGAATCTGTCTTGTAATAAGTATAGTGCAGTACTATTTATTAATTCCAAATAAGTTATTAAATCCATAATATATCTTACAATTAACTTATATTGAGGGAAATGATAATGTAAATTTTCAAATTTTTCTGTTTGTTCATCATTGTTTTGTAACTAGTCCAAGTAGGTATTCATTTTATAGATATTTTAAAAAACCTTTTTAACTCACAGAACTACAGACTTTACAGACCCACTCTGGAGAGCATGAAGACCAGCATGTTGCTACTTATGGCCAAAGAAACCAAGTGAGGCTTTGGAGTTCCATAGCAAGTGATGGACAGAACTAGGAGCAGTGTCAGTCTCCTGCCTGTCCAGAAAATGTGCTTTCCACTACACTTACTGTAGAGAAAAAATATGTACCATCCCTTTAATAATAATGAGCCATCTGAGAGTGCTGCAGGACAACAGTTAGGAATAGCTATTTCTTACAGCTCTGTGATGTCTGGCACCACTGCAGGATAAGGGAGTCCTTTCAGAATCAAGTTGATGATACTGCAGTTTGAGATAACTGCCACCAGAGGGGAGCAGTGTAGTTGTCTTCACTAGGCAGCAAGACGACCTTTCCAACCATGACTGAAGAAATGGGTCAGCCACCTACCACAACATCCAGCAAGCACTACTGGTTAAGAGTCAGCCTAGACCCTCAAAGCCTATGACCAAGACAAATCCAAAAGAAAAGCAATGAATCATTATGCCTAATACTGACGGAACCATGTTATTAGGCATTAATGCCTATAAAAGGACTAGTATTTTCAGGTGAGAATCATTTAAATCATGAGATCAAAACCCCAGCCTAGCAGGATTTGTCAGTGTAAACATGTCAGCAGGCGTCACTGTGTAGTGTATCAAATGGAGAGGTAAAGCTCTAGGTTAGAAGGCAGAAGGGAGATGGCACCATTCAAGATACTTCTCAAACACAGTCTGTGTCCACCTCATGGGTCAAGGTAACAAGACCGTCAGCCTCAGCTAAGCAGGGTTTAGGCTACAATGGAAAGGCTGTCAAGAGAGAACACTGTCAGCAGAGACTTATTTGAGATTCAGTTGCATCCCAAGATCTTGATTACATGGAAATATCTAAAGCTGACCTGGGGATGGTTTAGACAGTGGTAAGAAAACCTAACATGCAGGAGCCAGGGCCACTCTGCCTCCTGGCATTTTTTGGAACACTAAGATGATTTTACTCATATGCCTACTAAACCACAAAGGCAAACAAGCATCTGATTTATTAAGTGAAGCCAAGTAACTGAAGCAGAATAATTTTGATAAAAACATGCTTTGCCTATTATATACACAGGGATTTTTTTACTTTTTTGGTTTCATAAAGAAACATGCTTTCTCTCATTTTCCTTAAAAAACATACCCTGTTAGTCTAACTTTGTCTTCCTAATGTTTGACAGACACCTGTATGGATCTTTACAATCTGCCATGAATTTAGAGATCTGGTCTGTTTGGGTCCCCTTCAAATCACCACAGCCTAGAACAGGCCCTAGCACACGGTAGGCATTCAATAAAGAATTAATTTGTCTTTTAATTGTTCCCTCCAAAAGGTGGAAGAGACTATGAGAAACTAATGTGTGCAGCCCATGTAAAGACATCCCTCAGTGGAGCAACTACAGACAATTGTTGCCCGGTAGGAGTATGCACCTGCCTTTGTCAGATCTGCTAATTTCCAAAGATAAACTGGAAACCTAAAATTCTTTGTGAAATCTCCAAATTTACACAATGACAACAAGTTACTTCTTAATGCTGGGCATGCCAATATCATACAGGCCAAAGAAAATACATCTAGAAGGCTTTAAGCCTCTAGTTTTCCACCTCTGAGCAAGATTAGCACTTCACTTTACTGATGGCCAACGATGGAAGTGACAAGGCCCATGTCCCACAAAGTTAAAAGATGGCTTGCAAATTAACTCCTAAATATAGATATAGATATAGATATATTACATGCACATATATATTAGCTCATACTTGGTTAACACCATTCTTGCTTTTCTTCTCTGAAGAGTTTATGGAGTATCACTTCCTCTCCAGTATTTGTCTATGAAATATTTTAAAGTCATTTCAAAATTATTTCATTTATATATGTTCAATCAGTGAATGGGATAAGTCAACAACCCATAGTCCCCATTTTCCCAAACAGAAAGAGATGCTGAGATATTAAATTCCTTTCATAAGAACACATAGAGCTAGTTAGCAGAAGAATTCAGACTACATCCATCATCCTTTTACATTTTTCTTTTTAAATCAACTTTACATATAATACAATGCACCCATTTTAAGTGCACAGTTTGATGTGCTCTTATAACTGCTAGATTCTTGTAACTATCAACACAATCAATCTATCACTAGCAACAATTCTTCATGCCTTTTTGTAGATAATTTCTGTTCCCCTCCAACACCACCCCATGCTGACTCTGTATCTGCTTTTCAACCTTATAGATTAATTTTCCATTTTGTATAAATGGAATTATACAGCTTTTACATAGCATTTCTGAGATTTATCCTCATAGTTACAGGTATTAGTTGTTTCATTCTTTTGGCCAACTAGTATTCTACTATAGAAATAAACAATTAACATCCATTTACTTGTTAAAGGCTATCTGAATTATCTTGCTATTATGAATTAAATGTTCATAAATTCTAAAAAATATTTTTTGACAGAGTGGACAGTGAGAGAGAGAGACAGACAGAAAGGTCTTCCTTTTTCTGTTGGTTCACCCTCCAGGGCCGCTGCGGCCAGTGAGCTGCAGCTGGCGCACCGCGCTGATCCGAAGGCAGGAGCCAGGTGCTTCTCCTGGTCTCCCATGGGGTGCAGGGCCCAAGCACTTGGGCCATCCTCCACTGCACTCCCTGGCCACAGCAGAGAGCTGGCCTGGAAGAGGGGCAACCGGGACAGAATCCGGTGCACCGACTGGGACTAGAACCTTGTGTGCCGGCGCCACTAGGTGGAGGATTAGCCTTTTGAGCCACCGCACCGGCCACTAAAAATATTTTTTTAATTTAATTTTAAATGCCTGCAACAGCCAATACTGGGCCAGGCCAAAGCTGGGAGCCATAAATCAATCCAGGTCTTCCATGTGGATGGTAGGAACCCAACCACTTGAGCCATTACCTGCTGCCTCTGAGGATTAGCAGGAACCTGCAATCAGGAGCAGAGCCAGGACTTGAACCCAGGAGCTCCAATATGAAATGTGAGCATCCTAACTAAGGGCTTAACCACTAGGCCAAATGCCCATGCCCATCCCGGTTAGGCCCAGAACTCTTTTTATTGGACATGAGTAATTATTTCTCTTAGTTACATATCTAGAATGATATATTGTTGTATCATTATGTCAAGTGTATACTCAGCTTTATAAGAAACTGTCAAACAGTTCTCCAGAGTGGCCAAACCATTTTACATTCCCAATAGCCACCTGAGAGTTCTGATTGTGTCATATCCTCATTAACACTTGGAATTGCAGGTCTTCTTCATTTCAGATATTCTAGTAAGTGTCTAGTAACAATTGGTTATGGTTTCATTTGCATTTCCCTATAGATCCTTCATCACTTAAATTCCCAGGATCGTCTGCTTCCTACCACTTTCATGAAAAGAGGTTTTAATAAGCACAGGATCATGGAATCACCAATCACATTACTGAGATAACCTGGACTCTATGTCCCTGATGAGCACGATAGCAAAAGTGCCCAGTTCTCTGCTGGGAGTAGGGGCTGAATGAGACTTTTGTAAAATGTCAGGGGACTAAGCAGGGGTGGGATGGGGAACTACATAATCTCTACAACCTGTTTTAGTTCTGGCATCAATAAGAGATTGTGGTGCCAAAGTAAACTGTTCAAAGACAAAGAGAAGCAAAGCCTCCTCAGAAGCCTCCTGATGACACTCAACAGCGGCAACGAGGCTTCGGAAGAAGTCAGCAGTCCCTCTCCTGGTTCTGTACCAGACACTGAAGCCTGCTAGAAGGAATCAGGAAGCAGTGACTTCCACTTAGCAAGGAGAAGTGAGGGAAGGGGGAAGGAAGGTGAACAGAAAGAGAAGAAAAACACCACTCTGATTATCTGAGTAGTGAAGGGAAGCAGCTGGGCAGACAATGAAAATGATTAGACCAGGAGTGTGAGACAAAGAAGCCCATTGTGGTGCTGAGACAGGGATTCTGGGTTTCCTGACAAAGAGGATTCTGGATATTTTAAATTAGGCCTCTATTCTAGGCATTGAAATCTGCCACCTGTTTTTGTTTGTTTGTTTTGCAAGTAAAAGGAAACCTTCTTCCTAATATAAGTCCTCCTGATACCTTTGAGAACGGCTTCTGCTCATCTGGGATGGAAAGAAGACACGTGTCAAGGGAGCCACAGGACACCACAACCATGAGAAAACCACCGGCCTCTTTCCGCTCTTCCACCTTCCTGTCCCACAAACTCTCCCTCTCTTAATATTAGGCTAAAGTCAAGGAGTACTGCTAACTTAATGCAGTTTCTGTTTGAATTACCCGAGGAAGAGAAAATAGCATTAAAAAAAAAAAAAAAAGACCATCTGCATCTTTGTAAAGAATCAGGGAACCCAGGGAGAGAGGAATTTACTCAGGAAATGCAAATAACAGGGCAACACTGGCCCCCACTTCCTCATCTGCAGAAATGAAGCTGACTTGCTGGTTTCGAGACCGAGTCCTCTGAGTCCTGGAGTTACAAGAGGTCCTTCACTGCTACAGGAGGCAAAACTTGCAGGGAGGGCTCCACACAGTTTCCTTCTCAGCTTCAAATACAGCAGCTCTGTTTTTATCTGCTAAACAGTCATTTTGGAAAAGATGCTCAGAAAAAAAGGGGCAACTCTGCTTTGAAGGAAGAAAATAAAGAATATTTTGTAACTCTATGTATTTTATGAAGACAAAAGGATCATAGTACTGTAAGTCACGGCAGGGGGGTGGTGGGGCAGGGTGCTGTGCCATTACACACACTGCACCTGATGTAGGACTCCGTTAGAATCCAATAAGTAAGTAAGGTTCAAACCTGGCTCAGGCAAGCTACCTTCTCCCCCGAGGCTGTCCTCTCGCCTGTCCAGGGCAGCTGAGATCCAGCTCAGAACCTTAGAGAGGATTCAACAACAGGCAAAGCATCCAGCACACAGGAGGTATATAAGGAACAGAGGTGTTTTCTCCTTGCTCCTCTTCCCCCAAACCTTCTGTATTTGCATAAAGCCTTACCTATCATAACGTTTTCAATCTGGGATGCCTTCTTGAGATCAAGAGCACGAGGAGCCAGACAGACCAGGAATAACAGCATGTACAGAAGGAGTCCTGTGACAGAGTCAGTGTCAGGGAGTTCACAGGGAGGGGAGGAGATGGGCAAACCAGAAAACCCTGTCCCACTCATGGGGCAGCCACTGCTCAATGACAGCCATGTGCTGCCACAGAGACATGTGAACTGAGGGCTGCCAAATCTTTAGGTTTCCAAAAGAAGTTAGTTTGGGGGCTGGTGTTGTGGCGGCATAGTGGGTAAAGCCGCTGCCTGCAGTGCCAGCATCCCACATGGGCACCAGTTTCAGTCCCGGCTGCTCTACTTCAGATCCAGCTCTCTGCTATGGCCAGAGAAAGCAGTAGAAGATGGCCCAAGTCCTTGGGCCCCTGCACCCACCTGGGAGACCTAGAAGAAGCCCTTGCTCCTGGCTTGGGAATGGCACAGTTCTGGCCATTGCAGCCATCTGGGGAGTGAACCAGCGGACCGAAGACTGACCTCTCTCTGCCTCTATCTCTCTGTAACTCTGCCTTTCAAATAAATAAAGAAATCTTTAATAAAAAAAAAAAAAATAGGGGCTGGCGCTGTGACACAGTGGATTAACACCCTGGCCTGAAGAACCAGCATCCCATATGGGCGCCGGTTCTAGTCCTGGCTGCTCCACTTCCAATCCAGCTCTCCACTGTGGCCTGGGATGGCAGTAGAGGATGGCCCAAGTGCTTGGACCCCTGCACCCACGTGGGAGACCCAGAGGAAACTCCTGGCTCCTAGCTTCGGACTGGTGCAGCTCCAGCCATTGTGGCCATTTGGGGAGTGAACAGCGGATGGAAGACTTTTCTCTGTCTCTTCTCTGTCTCTAACTCTTACTTTCAAATAAATAAATAAAGCTTAAAAAAATAAGTTCTTAGGTAAAATCTGATTTTTAGTCCAGGCAGCAGACTTTTTAAAAAAAAATCTCCTAAACTCTGCACAAGTGAACATCTCTACGGCTAGGAGTGCAGCACTGGCTTTGCTTCCGAATTTACAGGAGCCTGTGAGGTAAGCAGCCCCTATCTTACAACCTCCAGCTGATTGACTGGGAAACTGAGGCACGTGGAAAAGCCCAAGTGGCCTCCCTACCACTGCCATCTAGCAGCAGGGCCAGGACTAGAATCCAGGTGTACCACAGCCCTCCCTTCAGCAGCGGTCCACACAGAAGAGCACCTCCACTCTCAGGGAAGGGACAAGAGAAAAGACAGGAGGAGTCCCCCACAAGCAAGGACCTCCACGAAGCTGACACTCATCTACACTCCAAACACCCTGGAGACAACTCTGCCCCGGGTCTCAGAAGGAACTGAACTTCTCAAACTCTGGGACAGATGGCGAGGAGCACTGCAGAGCTTTCCCGGGAGAAAAGGGCATCCAGAAGCACCGTCATCATGGATTCCAGCGGGCATGCGGGCTTTGTTTTTCTAATGTCAGGCCCTCCTCGCTTGCCTCACATTAAAAATTGCCATGTGCCAGCTCCTTCTGGGGAACATATCAAGGCAGTCCCTTCCCCAGGCAGAAAGAACACCCAGATGGGGGATGACTTGAAGGCATTCAACTCCCTGCCTCCCCAGCCAGGCCATGGCACACAACCAGAGACCAGCAAGGCTGGCCGTGGTGTAGAAATCAACAGAATCCAATCGGAGCCACAGCCCAGGCTGAACATGGGGCATTGTCAATGAGTTCTTCCTCTCCAGGACTCCAGTGACTGGGAAGCATTTCCAGCTCAGGCACTTCTCTCTAGGGTGTGTGGCAAGAGTCTTCAAATAAAAAAGACTATGTGCTCTCTCCAGCATCATTTGCACCTGACAATATTCACTGCTCACTTTCTTCAGCCACAAAGTTGCTTATGCGACAACCTGCCTGAGAATCTCCGCAAACAATTCCCCCTCCCTTCGCTGTCTTCCCATCCTTTCTGGTTGAATGTTACTTCCTCAGCAAAGCCTACCTGATTGCCCCTGGCCCTCACTCCCATCTGTGGATGAAGACCCCTGCCATTTGCAGTACCCTCTATTGTTCCTGCAGGACAGTATAATTAAGCAATTTCAGGGAAAATTGCTTGTACACTGTGGACTACACAAGGGCAGAGACGATGACTGATCCTCTGTGGATCTCTGTTGCCCAGTGCAGTGCCACTACATAGCAGGTACCCAAGTGTTATGCAACATGTTTTCCTAGTACCACAAAGGATACCAAAGAAAACACAAAACAAAACAAAGCAGCAACGGCAACACCAAGAAAAAACAGTGCACACTCCCAGACTTCTGGAAGGTCAGAATGCAGTATATGACAAAAGGACGCTTAGCAAAGTTTGTGGAAAATGGAATTTAAAGGTAAGTTTCTTTTGGTGCACAATCATTTTGAAATCCATGCAGACGCAGAATGAGAAATGCCCCTCTGAGCGACGAGGGAGGCTGCCCTACAGAGGAAAGGCCCATGCTGCCCAGCCTGGCACCCTGGAGGGCAGCAGGAGCTGGAACACCTGGGCTCCTCCTGCCAGGGCAGTGTGTGCAGGGTGCAGCCTTATACGGGATGTTTCACAGGAATCTCTGAGCTGCCACAGCAACCAACAGTTGTTCTATGCATGATCCCTTCTTTCAAAAACTACACTTGTGCAGGGCGGGCACTGTGGCGCAGAGGGTTAATGCTCTGAAGCGCTGGCATTCCATATGGGCGCTGGTTCAAGTCCCAGCTGCTCCACTTCCGATCAGCCCTCTGCCATGGCCTGGGATAGCAGTAGAAGATGGCCCAGGTCCTTGGGCCCTTGCACCTGCATGGGAGACCCAGAGGAAGCTCCTGGCTCCTGGCTTCAGATTGGCGCAGCTCTGGCCATTGCAGCCAATTGGGGAGTGAACCAGAGGATGGAAGACCTCTTTTACTCTCTCTGTGTAACTCTGACTTTCGAATTAATAAATAAATCTTAAAAAAAAAAAAAAAACCTACACTTGTGCTTCAAATGAAAAGCCTCTTCAGCGGAGAAGGAAAGAAAGGAAATCAAATAGCCCTGCTCAGCCCTACACCACCCTTCACCTAAAGGAGTGCAGCACTCTTCAGGCCACCAGGCCACGTCACTCCACACTGCATACCCCCAGACTCAGGCTCCAGTCACGGCCACCAGGACTTGATGTGTGCCACTTGGTCCACATTCTGCAGAGGACAGTGGGGGACTCAGAAAAGCTGAAGTTGGAGCCAACCCTCTCCCAGATCCCACTGTTAATTCCAGAGCAGCCAGCTCAACACCATGCTTCTGCTTCTGCAGTAAGACCCAGTGAAGTGGCTCTGAATCCTGTTCCAGACAGAGCACTTCCTCATGTGGTACTCTGCATGTAGCAGACAGATGACACTCTTATCTTCCGTTCTACTGCGACATGTGCTGGGGTCAAGGGACATAACTAATATATATAAGATTTTAACTCTTCAGTTTTCATTAGAACTTGTCTTGAGACGTAGCTCCACTACCCAGCTCATCCTATTCTGCCCCAACTCACCCAGTTCTGAGAAGGGACAAGCTCTCATCCTGGAGGGCAAGCTGATGCTCTCCCTTCTTCCTGCTCCCAGCTGTCAATTTCAGAGCATTCCAATTTAATTTCAGGTCAAAGCCTTTCCTGTAAGGTCTAGGCTACTAAGCCATACTAACAATCTCCCTCATCCACCAGCCTTCACTTGAGCGTGGGCACCAGCTCACAATCTCCTCCTCATTCCACCTGCCACCATCACCCACATGGATCTGAGTTTGAACAATTCTGTTCTCTAAATCCAAACTCCATTCTTTCCACTCCATCCCTGAGGCTCTTCCAGTAGCTCACACCCACCTTTTTTCTGACCAGAGGAACTAAAATAGAGTCCTAACTTACGTACCTTAGATCTCTCTCTCTTCTAAAATCTACTAGCTCTTCTTAAAGGCATTCATTAGTCCTCTCAGGCTAGAATAAATTCCAAATTCTTTATCAGCAGTATATGAGAAGCTCTGTATGTTCCATTTTATTACACAAAATTTCAAGTATACAGTAAAGTTGAAAAGATCATACTGCAAATATCCATATATCTACCACCTAAGAGTCCAGAGCTGTACACATCTGCTGTACTTGCTTTATCATCTACCCAAGTATCAATACCTATTTTGATATATTTCCAAGTCAGTGGAAACCTCAGTGCTCTTCACCCTAAACATTCAGCAAGCATGTGGTGTCCAGGGTTCCTTTTAAGGGGTAAGGGCTAAATAAAATTTATTTACAGTGAAATATACAACTGTATTACTGGAAGAGTTCTTTCGTTATTTTTTTTAAGATTTATTTATTTGAGAGCCAGAGGCAGAAAGAGAGAGAGAGAGAGAGAAAGAGAGAAAGAGAGAGAGAGATCTTCCATTCACTGGTTCACTCCCCAAGTGGCTGCAATGGCCAGAGTTGGGCCAATCCAAAGCCAGGAGCCAGGAGTTTCTTCCAGGTCTCCCACATGGGTACAGTGGCCCAAGGACTTGGGCTATTTTCCACTGCTTTACCAGGCCATAGCAGAGAGCTGGATTGGAAGCAGAGCATCCGGAAGTCAAACCAGTGCCTGTATGGGATGCCAGCACTGCAGGCAGTGGCTTTACCTGCTATGCCACAGCGTGGGCCCCTGGAAGCGTTTTGATAAATGCATTCACTTCTGTAGCCCAACCTCCATCAAGACATAAAATTGTTCCATCTCACAGTCCTTCAGGCCCCTTTCCATGCAATCCCACCCACATCCTCTCAGAGGCAACCAGTGTTCTGATTTTTTTCATCTATTACCAGTTTTGCCTACTTTAGAACTTCATACAAATACTATCACACGGAAAACTATCGTAAGGTATGTGCTTTCTTGTACAAGAATATTTTACTTGCCATAATAGTTTGTACTCGTGATGTTGAGCATAACCAGCAGTTACTTTTACTGCTGACTGATATTCCATATTTGGATAAATCTTTTGTTCTTTTCCTAACAGATGGATATTTGGGCTATTTGAAAGGCGGGGCTATTAGGAGGAGAGCACTATACACATTCTTGAACAAGTCTTTCTGTGTCCTGTTTTTATTTCTCTTGGGTAAATACCTAAGTAGAAGTGCTGGGACACTGGGCAGGTATAAATTTAAATAAATTAGTTTAATGAGAAACTGCTGACCTTTATCAGAAGCGGTTGTACCATGCTGTACTCCACCAACAACAGATGACAGTTCCTGACTCTTCATAATTTGAATACTGGCCTCTCCTCACCCAGCTCTGACTCCCAATACTCTCCTCCTTGAGTACCACACTTTCAGAACTTGAACCAGGATGCACCTTAACTCCCAGGTTTACACACACTATTCCTTCTGCCTGGAATATCTGTCCCAATCTTGTGCCTGATGAAAGGCATTTAAATTTGTCCAAACACCACCTCTTCTGGATGCCTTCCCTTTCCCTGCTGGCCACCTGACTTGCACATATATGGCCTGTACCTCCATTTAGTTGTTCTTGTCACAGTGTAATGACTGGGATAAGTTATAGAGAAGGGCAAAGAAGGAAGCATTCTTTTCTGCTTGGTAGAAATAATACTTGTTACCGTTTTATAAAAAAAAATCTATTTATTTATTTAAAAGGCAGAGTTACAAAGAGAGACAGGAGGGAGATCTATCTTCCTGTTTATTCTCCAAATGGCTACAACAAGTGGTGCTGGACAGGTCAAAGCCAAGAACTCCATCTGGGCTTCCCATATGGATGGCAGAGGCCCAACTATTTAAACCTTCTTCTGCTGCTTTCCCAGGCACATTAGCAGGGAGCTGGGTTGGAAGTGGAGCAGCCACGACACAAACCTGTATCCATATGGGATGCCAGTATCACAGGCAGTGGCTGCCACAATGCCAGCCCCGATATTCGTTATTTCTTTTTAAAAATTTTATTTATTTAAAAGAGTTACACAGAGAGAGGAGAGGCAGAGAAAAAAAGAGAGAGAGAGAGAGAGAGAGAGAGAGAGAGAGAGAGAGGTCTTCCATCTGCTGGTTCATTCCCCAATTGGCTACAACGGCCAGAGCTGTGCCGATCCGAAGCCAGGAGCTTCCTCTGGGACTCCCACATGAGTGCAGGGGCCCAAGGACTTGGGCCATCTTCCACTGCTTTCCCAGGTCACAGCAGAGAGCTGGATTGGAAGTGGAGCAGCCAGGACTTGAACCAGCGCCTATATGGGATGCCGCCTCTGCAGGCAGTGGCTTTACCCGTTATGCCACTGTGACAGCTCCCAATATTTGTCATGTCTACACCAGTTTAAGGGCTTAACAGAGTACTCTGAACCCATAAGGACAACATTCTAGATGGTTCTCTGCGTGGGGCACCTGAAAAATGAGTCACCAAGGAAAATCAAAATGGCAAGAAGAGCTTATTTTTCTTGGAATCCTCAGGGCTAGTGTGATTAATAATCAAATCCCAACCTGAATGTGCCATTCAAAGCCCATCATGAACTGGAGCCCACAGAGAGCCCTTAACAGTGCCTGGGCAGTGCCCTCTGAGGCCTCAGTGCTTTTAGCATGCATCCTCCACTGGAACATCTAATCCCTCCCTAGCTACTAAGCCTGCAGTTCTATGTTCAAGTGTAGTTTAGATGAGGACTACTTTGGGAACATTCACCTGATGGAATACTCATCCCACAGCCATCTGTTTTCCTTAACCCTGATCATACCCAACTTGTCTGCATCTCACTTATCTGCATATCAGTCTTTTTCACTTTGACCATATTATCTGAGAGGGCAAAGACTTGACTTTTTTCTTATTCACTGTAGGAAACACACTGGTCTAGTTTATCATACTCTTCACCCCATGCTGAATGACGACTAGGTGTGCTCTATCAAGTGACCCCCTTGGCCACAGCTAACCGGACCAGGAGCAAGCCAGCACACACTCGGGCACATACTCCCCCTTGAGAATCTGAAGTGGTAAGAATCAGATGGTACTACACTGTCATAAAGATAATGGTGCTGGCTGCTGTCAGCCACATGCACACTAACAAATAAAGAAAGGGTCTTTTGCAAAAAGGTGAGAGAATGGAGCAG
This sequence comes from Sylvilagus floridanus, assembly GCA_949820135.1. Lineage (NCBI taxonomy): Eukaryota > Metazoa > Chordata > Mammalia > Lagomorpha > Leporidae > Sylvilagus > Sylvilagus floridanus. Next base: position 52,195,233 of record OX463245.1, read on the forward strand.
ACACATTGGAAGGAAGCACAATCTGAGACTATGAGGCTTCAAAGGGAAGCAGTACCCACAAAAGCTTGCTTCACTTTTTTTTTTTTTAAGATTTTTATTTATTTATTTGAAAGTCAGAGTTACCCAGAGAGAAGAGAGACAGAGAAAGAGAGAGAGGTCTTCCATCCTCTGATTCACTCCCCAATTGGCCACAATGGCCGGAGCTGTGCCAATCCGAATCCAGGAGCCAGGAGCTTCCTCCAAGTCTCCTATGTGGGTGCAGGGGCCCAAGGACTTGGGCCATCTTCCAGTGCTTTTCCAGGCTACAGCAGAGAGCTGTGGAGCAGCCGGTACTCAAACCGGCATCCATATGGGATGCCGGCGCTTCAGGCCAGGGTGTTAACCCATTGCGCCACAGCACCAGCCCCTTGCTTCACTTCTAGCTGCTGCTGAGTTTTGGGAGGTTCTTTTGTATTTATCAAAAACATTCCTTTTTATTTAATCTAATTTGAATTAAATTTCTGTTCCTTGTACCTAAGAACCCTAAGATACCTTTCACCAATATGTTTTTAGAATCTATGAGCTCTGGGGCCAGTGCTGTGGCATAGCGGGTAAGGCCACTGCCTGTAGTGCTGGCATCCCATATGGGCATCAGTTAGAGTCCTGGGTGCTCCACTTCCAATTCATCTCCCTGATAATGCACCCAGGAAAGCAGAAGATGATGGCCCAAGTCCTTGGGCCCCTGCCACCCACATGGGAGACCTGGATGAAGCTCCTGCCTTTGGGCTGGCCCAGCCCCAACTGTTGCAGCCATTTTTCTCTTCTGTCTCTCCCTATCTCTGTAATTCTGCTTTAAAATAAATAAAATAATTTTTTTTTTTAAAAAAAGCACGTCTTCAAAAAGGAGCAGAGACACACTAGCACCTACCAAAGAACACAACTGAGGGGAAAACTTCCTCTGGCCTTGCTATATATCCAGACGAGGGGAAAAGGGAGGGAGGTACCTGCCCGGGGAATAAAAATTAAGAGGAGTATTAGAAAACTTAGGAGTGAAGATAAATAATTTTTCATTTTTTTAGAGGCAGAGAGAGAGCAAGAACAGGAACTCCCATGTATTGATTCACCCCTTAAATGCCCACAAAGGCCAGAGCTAGAAGCCAGGAACCATGAATTTAATCCCACCTGGGTGGAAGGAACCTAATTACTTGAACCATCACTGCTGCCACCCAGGGTCAGCATTAGCAGGAAGCTGGAGTCAGGAGGTACAGCCACGTTATCAATACCAGCACTCTTACATGGGATGCAGCGGTCTTAGCCAACATTTTTTTTTTTAATTTATTTAACAGGCAGAGTTACAGACAGTGAGAGAGAGAGAGAAAGAAAGAAACAGAAAGGTCTTCCCTCCCTTGGTTCACTCCCCAAGTGGCCGCAACAGCTGGAGCTGTACCAATCCGAAGCCAGGAGCCAGGTTCTTCTCCCTGGTCTCCCATGTGGGTGCAGGGGCCCAAGCATTTGGGCCATCCTCCACTGCCTTCCTGAGGCCACAGCAGAGAGCTGGCCTGGAAGAGGAGCAACCGGGACTAGCACAGGCATCCATATGGGATGCCGGCGCCGCAGGCAGAGGATTAACTTAGTGCGCCACGGCGCCAGCCCCAGCCAACATCTTAACTGCTAGGCTAAGTGTCTGTCACTAATGGCAATTTTGTTTTTTTATTTTAATCAAAATTAAAGCAAAAAATGCACAATAAATTTCAATTTTTAAAATAAAAACAGGATCAGTATTGTCTTTTCCTTTTGCCTCCAACTCAATATGGCTTTGCATAGTAGTGTTACTGGTCTTTATTTTAAATTCTGTTATTTTGTTCATCATGGAGTTTTTTTTTTTTTTTTTTTTTTTGACAGGCAGAGTGGACAGTGAGAGAGAGAGACAGAGAGAAAGGTCTTCCTTTTGCCGTTGGTTCACCCTCCAATGGCCGCCGCGGTCGGCGCGCTGCGGCCGGCGTACCGCGCTTGTCCGATGGCAGGAGCCAGGAGCCAGGTGCTTTTTCCTGGTCTCCCCATGGGGTGCAGGGCCCAAGCACCTGGGCCATCCTCCACTGCACTCCCGGGCCACAGCAGAGGGCTGGCCTGGAAGAGGGGCAACCGGGACAGAATCCGGCGCCCCGACCGGGACTAGAACCCGGTGTGCCGGCGCCGCAAGGCGGAGGATTAGCCTGTTGAGCCACGGCGCCGGCCCATCATGGAGTTTTTGGCATTAAACTGTTTCTCTGTTTACTATACTTCCAACTGGCTAATTTCTTGGAAGATGCTTCCACTCTCCATCATGGTCAAGGGAGTGTGGTGGACCACTGCCTGTGTGGTCGGAGGACAGCACTGAGCAGGACCACAAGAACAAGGAAGGTCTGGAAAGGGGAGTGATCTGGTCTAAGAGCCCCCACACTCTCCCAGTTCCTCCGCCACAACTCCTGCAGGTCTTACCTCCTGCCCAACTTCTCTCCAAAGTGATTTTTCCAGGATTAAAACAGAAAAATATTTTCCATCCAGAAAATAAATAATGTGTAATGACTGATACTCCCTCCCCAATGCAAAGGGGAACATTCATTCTTTAGCAGAATACTATTCTAAAATATTTATATGGTAATAATTGTGCTTGAGTTTTAATTGAGGTATAAGCATGTAGTGTACATATAAACAGTCAAAAAGCCAAGGAATGGAAATGAATGAACTATAATTAGCCCAATTAACTACCACGCTTATGAGAAGTTCGTCAAAGTCTTCATAGGTCCACCTGGCAACACTTCTGTACATGGCTAGAAGAGACTAGCCTCTAGAGCCTGCCTTGACCAAGATCAAGTCAGTGGTCCAGAAGCACCAGCATGCAGGGCAGCATTCTGAAAAATGCTGTGGTGGTAACACAAATATGATCCAAATATAAGGAAGGAAACTTACAATCTAACACTCCACAGTGTTAAGGCCACATGGTCTATCCCCATCACATTTCCAGCTACTTTATAGCGCAACTGTTTAGGACACATCCAAAAATAGCACTATTGAGATTCAGCTCTGCGTCAAGCACTTTCACATGCTTTATCTAATTGCATCCTCATGACAATCCCATGAGGCAAGTTTCATTACACTCCTCTTGCCGAGGGGATCAACCAGAGGTTCACTGTGAGCAGCACAACTCCAGTCTTTTGCCAAAAATCTGCTCCTGGCCTGTGCCTAAGAGGCTCATTTCCTATTCACCCCCATCAAGTGGTCCTCCAGTGCATCCTACTGGGGTTTTATCATGAAGTTACCCATCATCCACTATTTCACTCATTATGTCACCACTACATCAGTACTCATGATCATACTCACGACCCATTTTACTGATAAGGAAGATGAGAAGGGGGCTGGCATTGTGGCGTAGCAGGTAAAGCCACCACCTGCAGTGCCAGCATCGATATGGGCACCAGTTCATGTCCCAACTGCTCCATTTCCCATCCAGCTCCCAGCTAATGTCCTGGGAAAAGCAGTATGAGATGGTCCAAGTGTTTGAGCCCCTGCTACCCATATGGGAGACCTGGAAGAAACTCCTGGCTCCGGCCTGGCCCAGCCCCAGTCGTTGCAGCCATCTGGGGAGTGAACCACTGGATGGAAGATCTCTCTGTCTCTCCCTCTCTGTAGTTCTGACTTTAAAATTAAAAAAAAAAAAAAAAAAAAAAAGCTTTTTAAAAAGATGAGACACAGGAAACCCAGAAATTCACTGAATTCATCACTATCTGATCTCCGGCCCTGAGGTACTTAGAGTGGGCTACTGTGCCATCTTGTGGAACGAGAGTCCCCTGTAGAATTTATGCCCCTAATGGGAGGCAGAAATGGTGAAGGGCCCTCTACCTGCCATGTTTTGTGCTGGTTAACACGCGCACTGTCACCACTGGGAGGGCTGAGAGACAATATGGGAGAGAGCCAAGTAGCTGCTGTGCACTGGCTTTCAGCACACCATCGTCCGCCCTGCAGCTCAGTGGAGATCATTTTCCAGAGCAGTCTGCGGAGGGGTTTCAGGTGGAAAGCTTGAGTTACATTCCTTCCTTCTTGGCCCCAACTCTTCTTCTTTCACCCTTTGGGTCCACCCTGCCAGCAGGAGGCAAGGGGAAATCTACACATGGCAAAAAGGAGAGCAGGGCCTACTGGCAAACTCTTTATCCCTACCACAGGCTGTTTCCACTGCAGGCAGGATGAACTCACACCAAGAAGCAGCACATTTTGATGGGGCCTAGCAGCACGGGTCAAGGAGGGAGGGGGAAGGGAGAGACGGGGTTCTTATCCTTAAATTTCACTTTTCACCACCCCTGGGTATCCCTCTCATGTTCATCTTCACTAAAGAATCCTTGGAAAATCAGGCTGCTGGGGCAACATGGTCTGAGTGGGAGGGGGAGGCCAGCAATAGGCAGGAGCCAGGAGTACAGCTCACTGCCTTCCTCTCCCCTCTCCCTCCCAGTGCTAAAAAAGAGAGCATAGCCACCTCATCTCTTAGGCTTCAGTCATGGGTTTGAAGCAAACACCAGTTAGCACTGGACAATGTCATATCATGCACACATCCCACCAGGGTTACATTAGGAGAGCAGGAGGTGGGGTTACAGAAAATGTATCCAGTGAAACTCTGAACAGAAAGATGCCCTTAGGCTTTATTCTGAATGCTGACCAGGAAGAGACGCTGGTTGGTCTGGTCAGAGCCTGCTTCACTGCAATTAGGGACTCGATCCTAAGGAAACCTGAGCATACAATGCTGGGTACCACGACAACCCGGCACAGACTTGCATCCAGATGCAATGAGATCCTCTTTCTCTCCAACTCCCAGTGCTCTATACAGCACAGCCACCCTGGGAGGGCTGAGAGACACTCTTCTCTTTATAAAGTATTTTCAGGGTTGGCCAGCGCCATGGCTCACTTGGCTAATCCTCCGCCTGCAGCACCAGCACCCGGGTTCTAGTCCCGGTTGGGGCACCGGGTACTAGTCCCGGTTGCTCCTCTTCCAGTCCAGCTCTCTGCTGTGGCCCAGGAGGGTGGTGGAGGATGGCCCCTGCACCCACATGGGAGACCGGGAGGAAGTACCTGGTTCCTGGCTTCGGATGGGCACAGTGCCAGCTGTGGCGGCCATTAGGGGAGTGAACCAACGGAAGGAAGATCTATCTCTCTCTCACTGTCTATAACTCTCTCTCTCTGTCTCTCTCTCTCTCACTGTCTAACTCTGCCTGGCAAAAAAATTTTTAAAAAAAGTATTTTCAGGGTCAAAAACATCATTTTTAAAAAATGATTTTATTCATTTGAAAGGCAAAGAGAAAGAGAGGGAGAGACAGGGAAAGAGAGAAAAATCTACCCGCTGGTTCACTCCCAAGAAGAGCTGGGCCAGATGCAGGGGCCCAAGAACTTGGACTATCTTCTGCCACTTTCCCAAGTGCATTTGTAGGGAGCAGGTTTGGAAGTGGAGCAGCCAGGACTTGAACCAGGCAGTGGCTTTACTCACTATGCCACAACGCCAGCCCCAAAAAGTTCATTTAAAAATATCCCAAGCACTGAAAGGGGCCTCCACTCCTCCTTTCCAACCACTCCAACTTAACAATTCTCATGCCCAAAAAAGCCCTGAATCTATCCCATGTCTCTCAATCTCACACCTGTCCTCTTCTTTTTTAAGGTTTTATCTATTAGGCAGAAGGATGAGAGACAAACACTAAGAGACAGAGATATATCTTCTTTTTTTTTTTTTTTTTTTTTGACAGGCAGAGTGGACAGTGAGAGAGAGAGACAGAGAGAAAGGTCTTCCTTTTGCCGTTGGTTCACCCTCCAATGGCTGCTGCGGACGGCGCACCGCGCTCATCCGATGGCAGGAGCCAGGTGCTAGGTGCTTTTTCCTGGTCTCCCATGGGGTGCAGGGCCCAAGCACCTGGGCCATCCTCCACTGCACTCCCGGGCCACAGCAGAGTGCTGGCCTGGAAGAGGGGCAACCGGGACAGAATCCGGTGCCCCGGAGATATATCTTCTATCTGATGGTTCACGCCCCAAATGGCCGTAAGAACTTGGTCTCAGTTAGGCTGAAATCAGGAGGCAGGAATTCCACCCAAGTCTTCCACGTATGCAGCACATACCCAAATACTATGCTGCCTCCCAGGTATAATAGCAGGAAACTGGGTCCTGAGCAGAGGAGTAGGGCTTACACCAGGCACTTGGATACAGGATGCAGGTGTCCCAAGGGCAGCCTAACCCACTGAGCCACAACATCCATCCCACTCCTCCCTCTTCTAGGTTCTCTGAAGCAGTCCTATCCTTTCTTCCACCCTTCCTGCTGTCTCTGGGAACCTATCACTCCCCATTTAGGGACTTCACTGCCCAAACTGTCCCTCGTCTCCTGTATTCTCAATTGCTCCTCCCTTCTGCCTCTCCCCAACCAGTGTTTAAACATGCCCTAAGTCTCTCTGACCTCAAAAAGAAAAAACTCTTCATCCCTTCAGGATCCAACTAGCTACCACCCATCTCTGCTCCTCACAAGCAGACGTTTTAAACTGTCTATACCCCTCTGCCCCCACCCAGGCCACCCCCATATCCTACTTCTGTCGTTCAGAAACCTCTTGTAACATGCCCTTTGCTCTCTCCAAGGCCCAGGGCTTCTCTGTGGCTCCTGGCGGCAAAGGCTCTGAGATGCTACCTCATGTGACAGCTAGGTATTACCTTTCCTGGGTGACATTCTTGAATCAAACCCTCTTCCCCTTGGGCTTCCAAAGGAAAGGCCGCTGCACAGTCAGTCCTGCCTGCATCTCTGGCTGCTTCTCAATCTCCTCATGCGTTCCCTGTTTCCTGAAGGCTAAGGCTGAGTCCTCTCTGCTCACTCAGTAAATGCTCCCTGGGTGATGTTGCACTTACATATCCTTTAATCGTATCCATAATACTGACTACTCTCTACAGAGGTGCAGCACCACCATACCATATGAGCACTGATTCAAATCCCGGTTGCTTCACTTCTGATCCAGCTCCCCCTTAACGTGCCTGGGAGTTTCTGGGCCCCTACCACCCACATGGGAAACCTCGATGGAGTTCCAGGCTCCTGGCTTCGGTCTGGCCCAGCTCAGGCCTTTGCAGGCATTTGGGGAATCAATCAATGGATAAAAGATCTCTACATCTCTCTCTCTCTCTCTCTCTCTCTCTCTCTCTCTCTCTCTCTGAAGAAAAAGAAAAGAACTTAAAAAGTCATGAAAAATATGCAATTATTTTTTAATTTCACTTTTCCATGAACTTTTGGAAGTTCCTTGAATATGGTGTTTATGAACTACAAATAAATTTGATGTTTAAATTTGATACCAGCTCCAAAATATCTTATTATGTATATGCAAATATACCAAAATCTGAAAAACCTAGAATTCAAAACACTTCTGGTCCCAAGCACTTCAGATAAGTACTCAACTTATATTCAATCTATGAACAAAATGATATTCCTAGTCGCCCAAGGATAGCCAAATGCATACCTAAATAATCAACTTTTTAAAAAGGTGCTTGGATTAAATACAAATTAATGAGAACAATCTATTTTTAACCCAAAGTGTTTTATGTATGTCAATTTTCAACCGATTTACCATAAATTTACCATATATATATATATTTTTTTTTTTGGACAGGCAGAGTGGACAGTGAGAAAGAGAGACAGAGAGAAAGGTCTTCCTTTGCCATTGGTTCACCCTCCAACGGTCAGCGCGCTGCAGCCGGCACACCGTGCTTATCCGAAGGCAGGAGCCAGGTGCTTCTCCTGGTCTCCCATGTGGGTGCAGGGCCAAGCACTTGGGCCATCTTCCACTGTACTCCTGGGCCACAGCAGAGAGCTGGACTGGAAGAGGGGCAACCGGGACAGAATCTGGCACCCCGACTGGGACTAGAACCCGGGGTGCCGGCGTCGCAGGCAGAGGATTAGCCTAGTGAGCAGCAGCGCTGGCCACCATATATTTTTATATATTTCTTTTTTGAAAAGCTCTGAATTAAAACATTTCTCTGCAGTTCAGTAGATCTCATTTGGCACTCTGCAGGTGGGCTAGTTCATCTATAAATGGGTGTTTTCAAACATATTTAGAGAATTCTCTCCATTATTCATTATTATATTACTTAAAAAAAAAGCCAGATCTACTTTACAACATCACTTTGAATGGAATACACTAAGTTTTAAAATAACAATTTTTTTTGCTCTCTCAACATGTTCTAGATAAATTCATAAGCTACTTTTTAAGTATCCAATACACAAAGTACATATTACACCACTAATCAAATACTTGGTAAGGGGCAAAATGCTGAGAAAGGGTTTGATTCAGCAGACTTGAATGAGCCCTGGGATCTATTTTTTTTTTTTTTAAAGCCTTCTAGACAACACAGTTCATCTGCCAGGCTGAAGAATTGCTACTCAGGATCAAAAGATATTCCAGGTCTCTTTGAAATAAAAAGTAAAACCACAGTGTGCCGAGAACACTTAGAATAGAATCAGAATATAACTCTTTATATCCAAAACATCTGAGCGAGTGTGTGACTAAATTAAGTGAACCCTATTAAGGGTTTGGGGTGGGAGAGGTAGTGAGGAAGTTTGACCAGGCTGCCTCTATCTAGGGAAGGAAGTTAATGACTTTGCAAATTTCTATTCTGAAACCACTTGCCACTGGGGGTAGGAATAAGATCATAACGCACATTTTAAATGGTTATTCAAGATCCTATAGAGAAACTTCTTTGCCTGATGTCTGGCCTAAACTAAAGTCTGAACGTTAGGGAAGTCAGGCCAAAAAGAAAGGCTGGGGTGAGTCTGTTTCACAACTGGGGCCCAACAAGAAGTAGTGGTCAAAGGCAATAGAAGAGGCCTATTTGGTTATGGAAATAAAAGTTTCTGTTTCAAGGTCTTTGGCAACTTATGGAGAAGAATGATGATGCCTGATGCCTCAAATCTCTTCCCTACGGCTCCAAGAACTCTGCTGCTGGAAATCAGGACACTAGTGAGAAAGCCCCCCATAACCACCCTGCAACCTGTGCCCCGGGTTATAGACATGGCTGTGCAGTCATGCGTCCACCACAGTCACATGTGAATGCCACTGCCACCAAACTCCCGGCACCATTTCAAATCAGCCTCCGCGTGAGAGATACAGGAAGCACAACAGGCCAGGATCCAGAACAAGCTTTTATCCAAGTTCCACAAATGACAAGCTATGACCTTCATCAAGTCACACTACTCTGTCCTCAGTTTCCTTACATGTAAGAGAGGTGTGACATCGGATTAGAGAGGCAGGAAAAACCCTCACCTTCGGAGCCAAGTATTTGCTACATTTGTGTGATTCTCTGGGGATATGAAACATCCCAAATGGCCTCCTACATTCTATACAGGAATCTGAATTATCAATTATTTAAAAGACAACTCTCTGATAGCTGGGGGAGAGGGGTAGGAATTGGCAAAACATTACTTCCTTAGGGATGATCACTCTCTACTGCTCCTGGCCCTCTCTGATTTTCCCAACATAGGCACATTTTTAAAGCCCAGAGACAAAGAGATTTTCTGTTGAAGAAAGCATGACAATTTCCTTGAAAGCTACTCCCTGTGTGTCTACTGTACAAGCAGAGAGGCAGTGTGTCAACAGTCACCTGGGTCTGAGTCTCACGGCAGACCATCCAGACCCCTTCCAGCCTGAGCGCAATACCCCGGAGTACGCCCAAAGACAGCACTGTCTTCACCTGCTGCTTCCTTGCTATCTGTGTGCTTTCTTTCATCTGATTCTTGGAGCTGAGCTGCTCACAGGCCACTCAGCAGGCACCCTGAACACAGGGGTTGTGCTTCAATTCTAAGTTGACCTAGTCCCATTTATTCAAGATCACAGATATTTTTCCAAAATATGGGTCTTCAACCACAGACCAAGACACCTCTTCAAAGAGGGAGAATTTTTCACTCTTTCTCCTGAATGGGGAAAAATGTCCAAAAGTGGGGTCTCACCCATATTCTGACAGCCATCTTTACCTGAGCACCCCTCCCTAACACTGGAGCCTCTTCTACAGAATAATGAACCTTCTACCACGGCATTCCATGCTTAGGAGCCCTTAAGGTTGCTTCGTCTTCTCCTCCACAACTTACAAACTTCCTTCAAGAAAAGCACCAAATTTCTAGTGCAGTTTACCTACTCCCCTCCCCCAGTACACACACAGCACCCTTAACAATCTAGCATCTTCCTTGAAAAATACAATCAGGGAACCTTAACCAGGCAGGCGTGACTTCTAAGCAGATGGCAGGCCTCATAATTAGGTCATTACATAATGCCTCTTCTCTAACCAGCTTCTCTACCCTTCACTCCAAGACTCTGGGTTGATGAGCTTTACACTGTGGTTACTTTAATTATAATTTGCTCCTGGGAACACAGTAATGCCATGTTTTGATAAAAGAAAAGAAACAGGATGAGAGAGTGTGAGAAAGTAAGAATCAGAAGGCTGCTTTTAGCTTCAGTTTTGAGCAGTCCAGACCTGTACTGGTAACTTTGCTCTTAGTACCTTGGTTTCCCAACCTCAAGCCAATCTCTCCAGTTGTATTGCTTCTGTTACAGGACTAGCATACAATGTTACATATCTCACATGATTCAGTTTCTAAGGGAGAAGCTGGTGCTGTGGCGTAGCAGGTAAAGCCACTGCCTGCAGTGCCAACGTCCCAAATGGGCGCCAGTTCGAATCCCAGCTGTTCCACTTCTGATCCAGCTCTCTGCCATGGCCTGGGAAAGCAGCAGCAGATGACCCAAGCCCTTGGGCCCCTTGCACCTATGTGGGAGACCCGGAAGAAGCTCCTGGGCTCCGGGCTTTGGATCAGCACAGCTCTAGCTGTTGCTGGCATCTGGGAGTGAACTAGTGGATGAAGGCTTCTCTCTCCTTCTCTGTCTCTGCCTCTCTCTGTGACTCTGCCTTACAAATACATAATTAAATATTTTTTAAAAAATTTCTAAGGGACACTACATCTCATTTCAACATCATGGCAGGTTCTCAGCAACTCACCATGGAGCTAGACTGCGCAACATGTGTTCACAGGCAAATAGGCAGCTTCTGCTCTTGGTAAGACCTCAGGAGAGCTTCAAATCAGGTTTCGTCTTTGATCTCCTTACAGACCTAATTTACCCCCCAAAACCCCGAAGACTTCTACCCCACTCTGATCTTGGTTCTTTTCCAAGAGCTATGCACACTCTGAAAATCACTGTTCCCTTCACCCATCGTCAAAACTGCCCGTATCACCAATCTGTTAGTTTTTAGGGAATCCTAAGTCTCATTACTGCTACATTTATACATGGTCTGCAGTTACAGAAGTCATCCACATGAGTGAAGTCATCCACGTGAGTATATGTTCTCATTTCCCCCACTACAATAAACCTGAATTATCATTTTGTAGATTTAAAACTAAAGCCAGATAAGTGTTACCAAAAAAAAAAGTTGCATAGATTCATAACTTATAATTTAGGATTAAAAAAAGAAACTATTCTATGAAAAGGAGAGGTCAGTGGTCTACAAGTGGGTTAATGTTCAATAGAAAATACTCCTAAGCTAGAGGCCCATGCCTCCATGTGTCTTCTGGCTTACCTCTGCTTGCCCTGAATTTTCCAAATTCTGACACTGGCCTGGGCAAGGGCTGGGTTGGCCCTTGGTTCCTGTGAGTTAACCTAAGGGCACTGTGCCTGCTCTCACTGCAGTTCCCAGACTGCCATACTCAAGGCGACCTTCTCTGAGTCCTGCTCCAAGTCCCATCTCTCCTGCATCACTGAAGCCAAGGCTTGAGCTCTAAAACCCACTAAAGACACCAGAAACCACACTCAAGAGTCGTCCACAAAGGATGCTTGGACTAGATCAAAAGAGTTTCATATGATATGGCATGCAGCATAAGGTAAAGAGGGTGCCCCTCGGAGATCAGATTGCTCCAGGGTTTCATTTCTAGAAAAAAAAAAAAAAACTTATTTATGTAACCTCATGAAAGTTACTTAACTTGTTCAAGCCCCAGTTATTATGTACAATTTGCAGATGTAGGAACTTTCTCAACCATGCTATGAGAGGCCCTACAGAATACTGTAACACAAAAAGGCGCAGCACGGAGCCATCCTGCATCCCAGCCTTCCTCCCAGCACCATCTTCTGCCTGACTGGGAGGATGTGCTCCCTGCCCTCTGCACATCACCATCTTCAGGGGTCTGGGAAAAAGTGTACAAAGTGCAGTCTTCAAAAAACATGGTGGGATGAACCAAGACTGCGAACTCATTAGAAAGCACAGCAGAGAGATCAGGGTGACCACCAGTGGGGCAGGTTTTGTCTAACTTTGCGTTTCTAAAATAATCACGGTGCAGCTTTTCAGGCCTTTTCCAGGTGAGATGCTTAAAAATGAACTGAGAACAAAGCAGTGAACTGAAAAGCTGTGGGCCTGTGAACCTAAAGCAAAGTGGGTGGCTGAATACCAGGCTGGTAATGAGGCAGAAAGGCAGGCAGGAGACTTCTGGCAATGGGAAGTCATGGGCTATGGGGGCGACTTAGTGCAGTGTTAACAGGAGCCGCTTACAGAACACAAAAGGGGGCCTGGCAATGATAATATTCAAAAGGCTTAAAAACACAAAAGAAGTGGGAAACCTGCATTCCAATTGTGGCTCAGCACTAACCAACTATGTCACCTTAGGCTAAAAACTTCAAAGACAGGGAAAATGTTTTGACTCTTTGCATTTTCTCAATCTGTTGGAATAACAAACAGCTGTGCTGGGTGGGTGCCAAATGAGGGCACATCTGGCTTTGGAGCTCTCTGGGCTTCTGTTTCCTCTCATACATCATGTAAGAATTGGAAGGGTTATCTCCAGGGCCACTCCAGGGCTCACATTCATTCTGCACTGTTTTTTGCATTTAGGGAGTTTCTCAGTCCTACATCTGAATTGCTTTGGAAGCTTTTAAAAACATAGATGTTCCAGTTCCCCATCTGGAACCCACTGAGATTCAGAATCCTTGGTGATGGGTTTGGTGTGCTCTTTTAGTTTTTCAGTCTCCACAGGTGATCCTAATAGGTGGCTAACATGAGAACCAATGCACCATGATTTTAAATGCAGCAGCCTTTATCACACAAGAGTTGAGGAAAACACTTGCTTCCATATCTCCTGCCTCAACCAAAATCCACACCTTCCATTCTCTAAAGCAAACTCGGCTCATTTCCAAGAAGCTAGGCTTTGGAGTTCAGACTAGGGTACAAATCCCAACACAAACACTCCATAGGTGTGTGACCACAGCTCACTTATATAATGAGCAACCATTACCTATTTCACAAGGGTGTTGTGAAAATCATACAAGATAGCGTCATAAAGCACCTGCTCCTTATCTAAACACAACAGTACTCAACAAAAGTTTATCCGCAATGCCCCTTACTCTTTCCTTCCTAGGTAACATTCTTCAGGTGGGTGATTACCTGCAGCCCTCAGAAAAACTCCAGGTACAGGAATTTCTACTGATAAATACTCCTTTTGGGTCATGGAATTCAGTTTCCTGGTCCCTTATACTGGCATTCAGAGGGAAGAGTAAACCCTTCCTCTTCATAACTAAAGGCCCACTGTATGTTATAATGATGTGTTGTCAACAATAGATGGCTTCAGGTGATGCAGGTATCCAGAAACCCAACCCTCTCAGTGGTCTAAGCAGGACTACTCCTGGGTGCTGAGCAAACTGCAATTTTGTGTCTCCTCAGTTCTTTTTTTTTTTTTTTTTACAGGCAGAGTGGACAGTGAGAGAGAGAGACAGAGAGAAAGGTCTTCCTTTGCCGTTGGTTCACCCTCCAATGGCCACCGGGGTCGGCGCGCTGCGGCCGGCGCACCGCGCTCATCCGATGGCAGGAGCCAGGAGCCAGGTGCTTTTCCTGGTCTCCCCATGGGGTGCAGGGCCCAAGCACTTGGGCCATCCTCCACTGCCCTCCTGGGCCACAGCAGAGGGCTGGCCTGGAAGAGGGGCAACCGGGACAGAATCCGGTGCCCCGACCGGGACTAGAACCCGGTGTGCCGGCGCCGCAAGGCGGAGGATTAGCCTGTTGAGCCACGGCGCCGGCCGTCTCCTCAGTTCTTACACTTGGTTTTACCTGCTGCCACAGCAGCATGCTCCCCAGAATGCAGGTTTTCACATGTTCCTATTAAACAGGCTGATACTGAGTTCTTCTGTATTTAGTGTTATCAAATGACACATCATCTGTTAGGACTATCCTAGTCAATTATATGGAAGAATATTTTATAAAGAGCTCGATTTAGATCATACAACAGAATAAATGAAAGTGCTGCTACCAAAAGGCAGCTTCTGATTTTCAAACAAATATCCATTGCTTTTTGCATGCCTTTTAGAAAGGTGGAATCAGTCTTGCAAGACTTATCAACAACACACTGATATGGCTTTCACAGAGTCAGTCTCCTTCCACAGCCTGATCACAAAGCCATTATTGGTGTTAAAGGTCAAAGCACAGACAAGAATCCAGGGTTCTCAAAGAGAACCCTTTGGCCAGCGTTGGGAAGAGATGAGTCTGATTGGACAGGAGCTGGATAGTCCTTAGATAGAGAACAAGTCAACACTAGTGGAGAGGTGTCAAAGTCAGGAAATAAACTGAGTCCAGACAAGCAGATGAAATCCTGGACAAAGTTGAGAACACAATCACTGGACTCTGAAACGGCAGAATGTTCAAACACTGCTGCTGTACAGAGTCAAGACCTGGAAAGATCGGCAGAAAGGAATGCCTGGGAGCTGCTAACAGAAAAAAATGCAATACTGCCACCAAAGGCAGCTAAAGAAGTGTGGGGTCCAAGAAGCTGAGGGGAGCGTCCTGAAAGCAAATGGCAACCTAGAGGCAGACCTGTGTCAAGCATTCAGGTATGAAACAGGCACAGGCAGTGAGCAGCAGCTAGTTTGTTTCAAGGTAGTTTCCACTTCATTTCCACCAAAAAAAGCTACATAAGATGATAAGAAAACATGGTTAAACTGGTTCTGATGAGGTAGTACACAGAAGCCAGCTCTGTCAGGCCAGAAGAGTAAGTCAAGGAATCTCAGTGTGGCCCTGCTCTTTATGTGGGACAATCAACAGAAGACAGACACGAAGACAAGTCGGAGCTTCTCTCCCTCCCGCAGTGAGCTGAGCTGCACTACAAGCAAGTGTCCATCCTCGTACATCAGCAGAGTACCTCCTACCGTCCATTCTCGGCACTCTCCATGCCGGACAACCATGTCAGATTCGGAGTCCTTTCTGTGCATATCACCAAAGGAAGAAGGCGCAGGATGGGTCCTGCTCCTAAAACCCCAGTTTTGGCTGGTATTATTACAAAGCGCTATCGATAGCAGCAGGAATGCTATGGATTAAAGCAGAGGACACTGGGGACTTTGCTCGGCAAAGGTGGTTGAGAACAGGAGAGAGCACACCTTCCAAGAAAGCTCTCTAGACAAACTGCTGTGAGCTCAGAGTCTGTACACCACCCTCAGACTGCCACTGCACACTGCCTGTCCTTCCTGGAGGACAGAGCCAGGGCTGGAGTGATTCAGCACAAGCCAGCCCCGTTAACCTTGTACATAGCCTACTTAATACAGCAGGCTTAGATGTCTCAATACTTCAACCGGCAACCCTAGGATTCTGCACACTGCAGATAAAGGGGCAACTCAAAAGACGTTTTTAGGTTTGTACAATTTCTCTAGCTGGAATCTCAGTACCTAATGGGTACTATCCTTGGTTTAATCACCTATTAACTGGAAATGTCTGTTTCTCTCAAGCTCCTGTTTTCATAGTTGTAAAGTGGGAACCATTATATCTATCCTAACAATCTTAAAGTTAGTAAGAAGATCAAATTAGATAAAACATAAAAGTGATTTAATGTAATATAAAAATGTGATTCCTCCTATTCCCTGCTCCCACTACCCCAGAGCACAACTTTATTGGAGAAATGACATGAAACAATGAGGAAAGATCAGCTGACCCATAATACCTGCCATAAAAAGATGAATATTAGTTGCAATTGATAGGGAAGACTTTTTGGAACATACTTGGAGAGATTCTGAAGGACTGATAAGACTGGGAAAAGCAAATGCATTTAGTATGTCCGAATTTCATGCAGCATTTACTTAAACTGTAATTAGAATATCTATAGTTAAGGAGTTACCATTATAAATATCACTGCAGTATCTCTCAGAGATTTTAAGAAATACATAGTGGACAGAGGACTCAAATGAAAAGGTCACAGCAGCAAAGCACAAAATTAAGCCCAGATCAGTACTCTACATTGCCAGGCTCAACTGAAGCAGGAAATAAATGGAACTCAATCAAAACCAGTTAAGGTCTTATCATCATCCACAACACAACCCATGAGATTTATAATGTGCTACCAACATATGGAAGCATCATTCCTACAACTCACGGTGAAGCAGAGCAGGAGAAATAAGATAAACACTTGTATTCGGTATAATACTCTACAAATGAGTTTATTCTGGAGTCAAGAGGGTTACAGTTACTTCCATATTTTAAACCACAAAGACCACAGACAGTCTAACAGAGCTTAAATTGGAAAGCTGGGGTAATATGTTACCAAGGGATCTGCTGATAATTTTCCTAACATTTTTATTAATAACTTCCAGTTACCCTTCCCTGGTTCTTTTATTCCACAGAGGGGTCAGTAACAGAAAATAGGAAAGTGAGGCAGAAGAACCAAGAGACCAGTGGAATTCACAAACTGTAACAAATTCCCAGTTTCCAAATGCCCAATTCCTCCAATCTGTTGACTGCAATTCTCACGAAATGGCCTACCAGAGTATTCTACTTGGCCAATGAACTGGTTTCATATCTTGCTGGTGTTTCTTATTGGGTTGCAGCTAAGTCCACTTCAAGACCTCTCATACCACTGCTTCTCAAGAGAAGGCAGTTTTGCCCCCGAGGGACATCTAACAATGGGAGACAAGATTTTACTGGCACAACTGAGGAAATAAGAAGTGCTATTGACATCAAAGGGATAGAGATCAGAGATGCTAACAGTATACAAAGAATAGGACAGCCCCACACACAAATTATAGAGCCCCAAATGTCAATAGCCATAAATGATCCAGGCAATGACCTATCACACACATGTCCCAGGAACATGTAAAGCCATACCTGTTAACTCACAAATGTTAACAATGGCTGTGACAGGGAGGTAGTAACAAGTTATAAGAACTAGGCTGGTGCCGTGGCTCAAGAGGCTAATCCTCCGCCTGAGGCACCAGCACACCGGGTTCTAGTCCCAGTCAGGGCGCCAGATTCTGTCCCAGTTGCCCCTCTTCCAGGCCAGCTCTCTGCTGTGGCCCGGAGTGCAGTGGAGGATGGCCCAAGTGCTTGGGCCCTGCACCCGCATGGTGGTGTACAGACCAGGAGAGGCACCTGGCTCCTGGCTTCAGATCAACACAGCACAGTGGACCAGCCGCAGCGGCCATTAGAGGGTGAACCAACAGTAAAGGAAGACCTTTCTCTCTGTCTCTCTCTCACTGTCCACTCTGCCTGTCCAAAAAAAAAAGAACTAAACACATACCTTTGAAAAAATTCATAGAACTTCTATGATATGTAGCATAAATATGTGCATCAAAATCTTCTTTAGGATTCTAGGCATTTTTGAAGTTGTTACAGGACAGACTTGATGGAATGTGGTTTTTCTACAGAAGCTGGTATTCAATTATTGACAGCCTATGTATTCTATTAAGAGCAGAATTTATCCAGTTATGTATATAAGAACAAGACTTTGAACTGTGCTTATAATGAAAAACATGAACGTTGCAGCCAATTGGGGGAGTGAACCAGCAGATGGAAGACCTCTCTCTCTCTCTCTGCCTTTCCTTCTCTCTGTGTAACTCTGCCTTTCCAATAAATAAATAAATAAATCTTTAAAAAAAACAATAATTAGGAGTTGTAGAGATTGAAGGATATAGGAGGATGATCAGTTCTTCCTAGAAGGCATTTAAATTCCAACTTTTTTTTTTTTTTTTTTTGACAGGCAGAGTGGACAGTGAGAGAGAGAGACAGAGAGAAAGGTCTTCCTTTGCCGTTGGTTCACCCTCCAATGGCTGCCGCGGACGGCGCGCTGCGGCCGGCGCACCGCGCTCATCCGATGGCAGGAGCCAGGTGCTAGGTACTTATCCTGGTCTCCCATGGGGTGCAGGGTCCAAGCACCTGGGCCATCCTCCACTGCACTCCCGGGCCACAGCAGAGGGCTGGCCTGGAAGAAGGGCAACCGGGACAGAATCCGGTGCCCCGACCAGGACTAGAACCCGGTGTGCCGGCGCCGCAAGGCGGAGGATTAGCCTGTTGAGCCACGGCGCCAGCCTAAATTCCAACTTTTAAAAACACATATACTAAGTGAAAAAACAACCCCAAATCCCACCTCTTAACAAATACGTTTACAATTTGTAACATAAAGGCAACAGATAAAATTATACAACTAATAAAAGAAAATTAAAGGAGTAGTATGACTTTGAGGTAGGAAAACTTTTTTATAAACATACTATGAAAAAAACAAAAATTTGATTATTTTTCCTCATTAAAATTTGGAACGTCTATGGAGCGAAATAAAATCCACAAAGTTAAAGGCAACAAAAAATTAACATAAAAATCAGTAAATACAGTACCTAAGATTGACTCATTTGGGTTAATGAAATTAGACTCATTTAACATTTCTTCTTCAAATTATGAAGCGTTTCTTCACTTTTTTTTTTTTTTTAAGATTTTATTTATTTGAGAGGCAGAATTACAGAGAGAGCGAGAGACAGAGAGATCTTCCATCCACTGGTTTGCTCCCCAAACGGCCACAAGGGCCAGAGCTAGGCTCATCAGCAGCTTCTTCCAGGTTTCCCATGTGGGTGTAGGCAAGCACTTGGGCCATCTTCCACTGCCTTCCCAGGCTATCAGCAGAGAGCTAGATTGGAAGAAGAGCAGCAGAGACATGAACCAGGGCCCAGATGGAATGCTGGGGCCACAAGCAGAGGCTTAACCTACTACACCATAGCACTGGCCCCACATTTGTTAATATTTATGAGAATTTAATTAATTCTGTAAACTCCAGGAACAGGAGGATGTGTTACGAGAGTCATTATGCTGTGTACTTTTAGAGAACCAGTGGCTTGCTAATTTACAAACCATCATAATCTCATATATCACATTCTCTACGATGCATCTTCTCATTGACTTCTTTAGTTTTTACTGATCTATTTGCATTTTTTGGTATTAAGGACTGGATTAGATAAACACTACCCTAAAAGAAATACAACCAAGTATTGGCAGCAATATAGTGAAACAGACACTTGAATAGGATGGTAGAAGAAGAATTCGGCAATATACAATGGAAACCTTCAGAGAGTACTATCCCCTGATCCGACAATTCTTCCAGGCTTTTATCTTGATGCAATGTAGAAGTTATATACTTAAAGATACTTTACACAGTGCTAATCCAACTCAGAAACTTAAATACCCAACAATTGGAAATTAACTATATTACAATATATCCATGCTGTCTTAAAAGTGAACATCTATAACTCAATGAAATGGGAAAAATGCTCACAAGTCTATTAAGTGAAAAAAGCCTTCCTAATCTGATTGCAATTAATATTATACATTTAAAAATGGCTAACACAGCAAATTTTTATGTATTTTTTATACAATTAAAATTTTTTTGTTTTGAAAAGAGTGGACTTAGCTCTCTGCTATGACCTGGGAGTGCAATGGAGGATGGCCCAAGTGCTTGGGCCCTGCACCCGCATGGGAGACCAAGAGAAACACCTGGCTTTGGATCAGCGTGGTGCGCTGGCCACAGCGGCCATTGGGGAGTGAACCAACGGGAAAAAAAAGGAAGATCTTTCTCTCTGTCTCTCTCACTGTCCACTCTGCCTGTAAAAAAAAAAAGAAAAGAGTAGACTTCAAGTTCTCACATATAAATTTGGTATAAATATATATATTTATTATATTTCCTATATTATGTAAACATTATATATTTTATACACCAGAATAACACATATACATAGAAAAGGGCTATAAAGCCAAATACTAAAAAAACTAGTTAAATATATGGATAATAAGATATGAGCTATTTTTATATTTTTCCTTTATGTCTCAGAATGTTCACAATTTATGTGAATTTCCTGCAGTAAAAATTTTAAGATAAGCTATTAGTCACACCTAGATGTCCCAAATTGTAAAGCAGATAAATTCCACCTTTTATTGCGAACTGGAGAAATGATTACAAATATTAATTAGCTGTTTCACTCAACAACGAGATGTCCTCAGAAGCTGCTGGACTGTGTAATGCTGCTTCTTTCACTCATGAAGCAGCTCCAGACGGCAATGTTTTTAGCTCCTCTGTCAGCTTGCATGCTTTTTCCTTTCAGCTTAGTGGCTCTCATCATTTTTCACTGCTCTCTTTCTCCATTTTAATTGATTGTTTTTAATTTAATACTAAAACCACAGTGTAAGAACTCATTAATAAAAAAAGAGAAATAATAAAAACATTGAAAGGAGGGCATACAGTCCTCTCCTTAGAAACAAGTTCAAATAGGATTTTGTAAGAGACCTTTCTTTGGACGGGAGACGAAGCAGGGACATATTTCTAAATGCAAAGCTATGTTTTAGGGGTGGGTGTTTAGCCTAGCATTAAGATACTCACAACTCCATATCAGTATCTGGGATTGAAGCTGGGCTCTGGTTCCTGACTCTGGCTTCCCGCTGGTGCAGGACCTGGACGGCAGCAGTCATGGCTCAAGGGACTGGGTTCTTGCTACCTATCCATAGGTGGGAGACCTCTAATGAGTTCTTGGCTCCTGGCCTCAGTGAGCACAGCCCCAGCTGTTACAGGCAATTAGGGAGTGGGCCAGCGGATGTGAGCTTGTTTGTGCTCTCTCCTTTCCCTTTCAAATAAAATTTTTTGAAAGAATTTTTAAAACTATGGGTTTTTTTTTTTTAAAGATATATTTATTTTACTTGAAAGTCAGAGTTACACAGAGAGAAGAGATGGGGGGAGAGAGAGAAAGAGGGAGGGAGGGAGGGAGGGAGAGAGGTCTTCCATCTGCTGGTTCACTCCCCAATTGGCCACGATGGCCAGAGTTGTGCCAATCCAAAAAAAAAAGCCAGGAGCTTCTTCCTGGTCTCCCACGTGGGTACAGGGGCCCAGGGACTTGGGTCATCTTCCACTGCTTTCCCAGGCCATAGCAGAGAGCTGGATCGGAAGTGGAGCAGCCAGGTCTCGAACCGGGACCCATATGGAATTCCAGCACTGCAGGCAATGGCTTTACCAGCTCATCACAGTGCCAGGCCCATAAAACTACGTGGTTTTTTTTTTTTTTTTGCTTTGTTTTTATTTATTTCTTTGAAAGAGTTACACAGAGACAGAAGGAGAGGCAGAGAGAAAGAGAGAGAGAGAGAGAGAGAGAGGTCTTCCATCCATTGGTTCACTCCCCAATTGGCTGCAATGGCCGGAACTGTGCCGAACCAAAGCCAGGAGCCAGGAGCTTCTAACGTGTCTCCCACATGGGCGCAGGGGCCCAAGGACTTGGGCCACCTTCCACTGTTTTCCCAGGCCATAGCAGATAGCTGGATTGGAAGTGTAGCAAACGAGACTCAAACCAGTGCCCATATGGGATGCCAGTACTGCAGGCTGCGGCTTTACCCGCTATGCCACAGCACCGGCCCCTAAAACTGCGTCAACACAGTCATTCAACTGTCCTCTGCCATGAAATGTATCTCAGTGATATTCACAAATAAGACACATACCCACGAACATTCAGGGGACTCCTGTAAGGGCTCTACTTTAAGTGGGAGAATCCTGTAGGCTGTGTCATTTCTTAAAGGTAAAAGCTGTACCTTAGCAACATTCTCTGCATTCAAGAAAATTTATCAAAATTTAAGGAAGAGTTATATTATTTTGGGGATACCCTTGAATATACTCATGGGTTTATTTATATGACATTTCAAATTTAATGATTTACCATTCAGTGCTTTATACTTTTTATGTTATTCAGGCTTCTCTTTTTAAAAAAGATTTATTCGTTTATTTGAAAAGCAGAGTTACAGAGACAGACAAACAGATCCTCCTGCTGGTTCAAATCCCCAAATGGCCACAACGTCCAGGGCTAGGTCAGGTTGAAGCCAAGAACCTGAAACTCCATCAGCGTCTCCCACATGGGTACAGGGGCCCAAGCACCTGGTCATCTTCTGCTGCCTTCCCAGGTGCATCAGCAGGTAGCTGGATTGGAAGTGGAGCAACCAGGACTCAAATCTGCACCCAAATGGGTACAACACCAGTGGGAGTTGCAGGCAGTGGCTCAACCTGCTGCTCCACAATAACAGGCCCCAGTGCTTCAAATTTAACCACATGACACAGGCATGTGGTGATACCATAGTAGAGAGCCATGTTTTCAAGGTTAGAACTACCAGGAGTATGACCACTGAAGAAGTGAGACACTGCTATGTCCAATTATTATGATATTACACCTTCATTGATATATATAAATAGAAATCACCAGCTCTCCCAAAAATATGCTGGTGAAGCCAGAAACTCAGAGACGCTAGTAAGAAACCGGGTTCTGAAAATGTCAGGGTAACTTGTTAAATATGGCTGTGGCGTAGTGGGGGAGAGCAGCTCCCTTGTATCAATACTGACCCAAAGAGACCCACCTTCTTTGTTTCAATTTGCCACTCAACCTCTAGTTCAACTACAAAGCTGGAAGGCACTATAACCAGGGAGCAGAAGGAGAGACATGTCTACTATGAATGCCTGCACTAGCACAGAGATGTTCCTGGTGTTGGAAGGTGGTCAAAGGGTAGTCCCAACACTCTGCCTCACTTCCCTGCCTCAGCTTCTGGCTAAGCCTTAGGCTGAAAGATGAATTCCCATTTTTGTGTAGAGCCTGCATGCTCTCACCTGTGACTTCTAACATCCCTACCAACCTATCATTCAAGGCTCATTTCCCTCAAAACAGTTTCCTTGACTATTGTTCATGTTACTCATCTCTTGTTTTTAACTTCCAAAACATCTAATTATAAGAATTAGCAATTATACACGACTTGGTATTTTTAAACACTTCTTCATACTATGCATAGTTTTGGACTCTCCAACATATTAAACACTAGCTTCTGTGACTCATGCAACTGTAGCCTCAACATAGCATGGGATATGCAACGTGGCTCAGTAGATGGCTATCTGATTGGATGGCCCTGGTAACCAGAAGCAATGCATGTTCACAACAAATGGTTCAGTCCAGAGGCAGTTCACTCAAGACTCCAACTCACTGCACCTTGGAAGTAAAGACACAGGGTCAAACGATCAAGCCAGAGAACCATTGGCTGGATCTATCTTGGGCCTTGGGTGACCAAATGAGGAGCTCAAAGGTTATAGATTATGACCACTCTTCTCAAAAGTGTGACTAAAGGTAAAGTAATACCTGCAAAGACAAAACCATAGTGGGGGTGGAGGGATGTGGCTGATTCGCCTACTAGATTGAATGAGCTCACTTTCTCTTGGCTTCCCTTCAGCCCCGAGGGTGCTACATCTACCTGGAGCCTCCCTGTTTGTTGCCTCATGAAAGGTGCTGTACCCTAACAACAGTGAGTGAAAGTTGGAGGAGGAACAGGATATTTCTACAGAACCAAAGTATCACCCCACAAAATCCTTAATAACATGAAAGTAAATAGTAACTTTTCGGTGGAGAAGGCTAACAGATACAGCTCAGTGGAGTAAAGTGAGTCACCAGTAAGGAGATGACAGGTATCCTGTGCCTCAGGAGAAGGACATTTCACTGCAGGATTCCAGCCAAATCCATGTAATTTGAATCTAAGCATAGGAAACATCAGATTCACTCAAATTAAAAAACATCTTAGAAAAAAGCAGCAGTCTGGACTCTGTAAAATAATGTCAAGGTCATGAAAGACAACACAAGATTAAGGAGCTGTTCCAGATTAAAGGAGATTTAAGAGACATGACAACTAAATACAATGTTTGATCCTGGATTAGATCTTGGACTGGGGGAAAACATTTTTCTTGTGCTCTAAAGGATATTAATGAGGTAATCGGCAAATTTTGAATGATCAGATGAGATAACAGCCTAACATTAACTCAATTTTCTGATTTCAACAATTGCACTCTTTTTTTTTCCAAAGGAAATACACAATTAAGTATTTAGAGATAAAGGAATATTATATAACTTACTTTCAAATGGTTCTAAAAAAAAAAGACACACAAATACAGGTCAAATGATAATATAAATGTAGCAGAATTGTGGCCTTTGGAGAATCTGGGTAAGGAGTATATGGGAATCTTTTGGTATTATTTCTGAATTGCTTTGAAATTATTTCAAAATTTAAAATTTAATAAATAAGAGAGGGATGGGCATTTGGTGTGGTAGTTAAGATACCACTTGGGGTGCCCACACTGGCGTACCTGGGTTCAAGTCCTACTTCAGCTTCTGATTCCAGCTTCCTGCTGACGTGCACTCTGGGAGACAAGTGATGGCTCAAGTACTTGGATCCCTCACACCCACTGAGGAAACCCAGGCTGAGTTCCTGTCACCTGGTTTGGGCACTTGGAGAATGAACCAGAGGGTACAAGATCTCTGTCCCTGTTGCTCTGCCTTTCAAATAAAATGAAAAATAAATAAATAAATAGACAAGAGTAGTAAAAAAAGAGTCCCCTGAGCCCCTCCTGACTATAGTGTTCCTATGGGCCTTCCTCCTTTGATGTGGGCTGCAACCTGGATGTTCAAGGTCTCTGGTGCTGTGCAGGCCTAGGTTCTATTCACTGCCCTCACAGAAACTAATCCCACAAAAATATGCTATTTACTATTTTTTAAAAATCCAAAGGGGCTAGCACTGTGGTACAGCGAGTTAAGCCACAGCCTGCAGTGCTGGCATCCCATATGGATGCCAGTTTGAGTTCCGATTGCTCCACTTCTGATCCAGCTCCCTGCTGATGTGCCTGGGAAGGCAGCAGAGCATGGCCCAAATCCTTGGGCCCCTGAACCCAAATGAGAGACCTAGAGGAAGCTCCCAGCTCCTGACTTCAGCCTGGCCCAGCCCAGGTCATTGCAGCCATTTGGGGAGTAAACCAACAGATGGAAGATCTCTGTGTCTCTCCCTCTCCCTCTGTAATTCTCTCTCCCTCCCTCTCTCTCTCTGTAATTCTGCCTTTCAAATAAATAAATCTTAAAAAATTAAAAATTAAAAAAAATTTAAATTAAAATCCATAAAATTATGTGAAGATTCCTTCATTTATTTTACAGAGTAAGTAAGAACAGGCCTAATATCCAAACTTTGACATTTAACACAGGAATGAAAAAACTACACACTATCCCAATGACAAATAAAGATACAGAAACACTGAACAAAAGTATTGAACCTGGCAGCATAATAAAGTAATAAGTCTAGTATGGCAAAAGCAAATTGGTTCTGAAAGGTAAGAATGGATGGATCAGTGAATATCAAAAAAATCTACTAAAATAATCAATCAGTTATGGAAGTCAAAAAGAAAAAGACCCACAAACTCAATAAAGGAGCATTTTCAACATGCGAACATCTTCTCCTGATTTTTAAGTGTTTATTTTTTCTAGTGGGAACACTTGTAATTTTCTGATTAGAAAGTTAATCATGTTATTGTAAAATTTTTCAAAGAACATAAAAGTAGGCAGAAAAGAAAGTTGCTGGAACAGTCCAGGGTGATGTGGAAGCTTTCCTTCCAGCTTGTGAAAGAATATTTATCCGTAGATAGGTAGTCAGTCAGCAAGGAGAGAGAGACAGAGACACACTTCCCGAGAGCAAAAGGTAGAGCCTGCCCCACTGACCGCTCCAATTAGAAATGGGGCTCTCACAAAGCTTACCACTGACACATGGGCCAACAATGGAGCTCCCCCTCTCCTTTACCCTCCCCTTCCCTGTGTGATCAGTCATCAATCCAGAAAGTAGCAAATCCACATGACTCATTTCAGAGATGCTCTCGTCACATAACAGGTCCCCACCACTCAGACACTATCAGTCATTAGCCATCAAGAGCTCTCTGTGTACAAAGACATGAGGATTAAATATATATATATATATATATATTATAAAAGAGAGAATATTTAGGTATAAAATTTAAAAGATGGAGAAATTAAATAGTCAAGGAAATGTGCAGAAGAACCCAAACTAAAATCACTATCATCACCATCAATGTCATCTGCTTTGTGGACCTTACACACATAAAAAGCATATTATTAGGCCGGCGCCGTGCCTCAACAGGCTAATCCTCCACCTTGCGGCGCCGGCACACCGGGTTCTAGTCCCGGTCGGGGCGCCGGATTCTGTCCCGGTTGCCCTTCTTCCAGGCCAGCCCTCTGCTGTGGCCAGGGAGTGCAGTGGAGGATGGCCCAGGTGCTTGGGCCCTGCACCCCATGGGAGACCAGGAAAAAGCACCTAGCACCTGGCTCCTGCCATCAGATGAGCGCGGTGCGCCGGCTGCAGTGCGCCGTCTGCGGCAGCCATTGGAGGGTGAACCAATGGCAAAGGAAGACCTTTCTCTCTGTCTCTCTCTCTCACTGTCCACTCTGCCTGTCAAAAAAATAATAATAATAAAATAAAAAAAATAAAAATAAAAAAAGCATATTATTTAGAGCACATTTGTGTTTAAATTCTCTGGTGTTTCTGGGATTGGCAACAGGTTTTCAGAACTCATACAGCAGACAACATCACTCAAGTCATGAAGACAACTTCATTCCCTAAGGCTCTTTTCTATTAGTGGCTAGAAATAAAGGCGTTTTCCAATAAGGACACAGAATCCGATAGGACACACACTCATTCCCATTTCCAAATAACATGCCCTGCAAACAGCAAAGATCTTTCTGAAACCAGGGAAGTTAAGAGAGTCTGATCTCATCCCTTTAGAGCATCCAGAGATCAAGGTTACAGTAACCTGATTCCCTGGTATTATTTTGAACTTCATAAAAACAAAAGCTGTCTCTGATGCACTTCAATGCCCAGCCACCTCACCAGAGAATAAAATATTAAAAATTAATCAGGCTGGCAAGGTACCATTCAGTGGAAGGCAGCTCTACATACGAGATGGAGCTTTGTGTGAACTTAGAGTAAACACTTATCCTTTGTGTTGTCACAAACCTCTACGGTTTAGACTATGGCCTATTTCCACCACCCTGGTCACATCCAGTTCTGACTGACCAGTTCTGGGGCAGCAAGCAACCAAGCTTCCATTTGGCCTCACTGCTTTTGTGGGTCCTTGATCCTCCAACTAGCCCTTTCCTCCAAGACTCAGCACCTCAAAGCAGATTGCTAACACACCCACATCTCTTCTTGCCCCACTACAGCATCTATGGACAAAATTCATACTTTTCATAGCAAAGTCCATCCGTCACCTCTACTGTGAAATAGACATGGTGGGAACATGAGAGCCAACACAGCATGGGATTACACTAGATGGGTAGGAGAGGAGGGACACTCAAGGCTGAAGCAGAGACTTGGAAAGTACACTGAGATGACTAGGGAAGCGGCAAGTGGTCCAGGTGGATGCAGCTTCACATGCAATGCCACTCTAGCTCTGGCTCTGCTTCTCCCAAGTTCCACACTCCCACTGCACACCAGACTCTTCACATGGGGTCTTTCAGGCACCTCAAACCATAGTTGGGTCCTTTTTCCTCCTATACTCTGAGTTTTGGTAAGAAAACTACCATGTATCCTGCAAGTCAAGTTTAAAACTTCAGTCATCTCAGACTCTCCCTCTGTCTGAACACACAGTACTTCAACAGTTTGCATTAATGCTACTCCAGAATGGCCCTGAATCTTTCTTGAGACTTAATTCCCACAATCACTAATTTTAGCCTTATCTGTCACCTGGGCTTTTCCAGAACCCAGCGTGTGCCACCAGAACTCCCACTCCTTTCCAACAGTCAGCTCACTCACTGTGTCACTACAAAGCCTTCCGCACCACCAGCAGTTGGGCTCCCTTTGCCTTGCTCTCATACTGCTGTGCAGCTGTATTTTCCAGTAAAATCCCAGCACACAGAACAATCTTTCTATAAAACATGACTATCATCTCCACTCAATAACAAATTCTTAAGAATGGGTCAGTTCTCATATGTGTGTGTATATGTAGGAATATTTCCATGCAAAATTATCACACACCATACTACTACTACAATTGAAACACAGAACTCTTCTATCACCACATAGGTCCCTTATGCCACCTCTTGTCATACTCACTCAGTCACCTTTTCTCCTCCCTTACCTTTTCTCCATCCCCACTGTCCCTAATTCCAACTCTAGTATGTTTTCCATCTCGATAACGCTTTTAACAATGTCTTGCTGCCTACAGAATAAAGTTCAGAGACCTCACTCAGTGGCATTTGAGGCCTTCAAAACATGGTCTAGATCTACTGCTCCAGCCCATCCCTTACACTCCTCACCCCATGAACTTGCTATTCCAGTCACACAAGACAGCTCAGTGCTCTAGCAACGTGCTTTGCACTTCCCTGCTTTGTATCTTTACCCGCACTGTTCCCAAGCCAATGGCATTCTCTCCCTGCTTGTCCGTGAAGAAACCCCATCTTTTAAGGCTCAAATCAAACACCATATTTATTAAAAAAAAAAAAAAAAAAAAAACCTGTTTCCTGACCTCTACCATCCCCATCTCTCAGACCAATCAACACACAAAACTCAAAACTATTATGTGCCCATGTACTTGACCATGAATGCCTCAAATACAGGACTGTATCTGATTCATTTTTGTCACCACAAGACCCAGTGATCTGGCTCAACAGACTTTCACAGATCCTCCCTTTGTGCCACCTATCACTAAGTGCACTTAGTGCTGGAGATGCAAAGATAAATAGGCTCTGAGTGGACGTACAGTCTGGTGCCTAGTGCCTGGCTCTACGAGGACACACACAGAAACTCCATGGGTAAATGAATGAGTCAGTGAACACTAACAATCTGTAGGTCACTTGAAAATACTTTAAGACTCAGCAGCCTGGAGCAGACATCCATCACCCACAATCCTGATGCTGGAGAGTGACACCAGCACTGGAGTGGCTATTACACTTCAGGCACTTTTCTAGCTCCTGCAGATACAGCAATGACAAAGCTGAAAAAAAATCCTGCTCTCACGGAGCCTATACAAAGGCAGACGAAAGGCCATAAAATACACATATAAATTTAAATACGGATTAGATTGTGATAACTGCTACGGATAAAAAAGAAAAAACAAAAACCGGTAACAAAGAGTATGCAGTGGGGGCAAATGGTGGACACTTTTAAATCAGAAGTCAGGAAAGTGCTCCCTGAGAAGGTGGCACCTGAACCAAATCATAAAGGAAGCATAATCTACCTGGAGGGTGACTATCCCAGGCAGAGGGAAGAGCAGGCCGGAGCATACCTGACACATTCAAGGGCTAGTAAGATAGCTGGAGCAAATTACTATCAGGAAGTTATGTGTATGTGGAGTGGTGGGGAAGGAATCAAGCACAGCCTTGTAGAACACCAGGACTCCGCTTTGATTACTGGTGATGCTTTAACTCTGTATCCTCTTCCACTTGATTTTCATTTCCATGATCACATAGCTACTCTCTCGCTTCCAAGAAGCTCCAAAATGGCACCGAGGGGTAAAATTATTCATCAAATGCAGACATCAACTATTGCTAAATACCAGGACACAAAACCTATTGGATGTGCACATCAAACAATGGGAACACATCATCAAAGCCTTCCAGATTACATCTACAATAAAGCAACCCATTTCTAACGCAGTAATTCTTTTTGATTAAGATTGATTTCCCCCCTTCCCAAATTAAGAGTGATACTGGAGAAAGTCTCTTCTCTATCCCAACTAGTAGACCAGGGCTTGTACTCATCATGAGTACAGGCATAGTGGAGTTCGCTCTGAGTAGGAATGGGAAGATCTTGATAATCCTATCAGCTGAAGTCAGAGAATTATTTTATAGAACATCTGGGTAAGATGGCAAAAGAGGAAAGGTTGCTCCTGCCCTTAGTCCCCTTTTTCAAAGAAATTAAAACCTGCATTTGAGCTGGAAACCAGGAGGGATGCCACCCCACCTGCCTAGAATTTGGGGAATTTCTACCAGACAAAGTCAAGATGGAGTAGGGTCAAGGACATCCCAGTGAGATTTTCATGGATAAGCAGTATGTTCTGGCAAAAAATGCAGGCAGCAGAATGGGGGTAGGGCTAGGGCACAGAACGGTCACAATATAGGCCAAGGGCCTCCTCAGAACAAAAACTTACCTAACTCTTTGCCAAGGCCACCAGACCTGACAATGGGACTGCCTCTGAAGGGCTGGGCAGGTCCTAATATAGGCAGTCCCAATATAAATTTAGTCTACCTAAAGCTTCCCTCTTGTTTCTTTACTTGGATGTGAAGTAGTTAGACTCAGTTATCTCCTTAAGAGACTTTGGTGACAGATGAAAACTCTAAAATATGTTCAAAAAAAGATTTAAAGAGTCAATAAAGATACAATATTTGGGGGCGGTGCTGAGGCATAGCAGGTAAAGCTGCCACCTGCAGTGCTGGCATCCCATATAGGCAGTGGTTGGAGTCCCGGCTGCTCCACTTCCTATCCAGTTCTCTGCTATGGTCTGGCAAAGCAGTAGAAAATAGCTCAGGTGCTTGGGTCCCTGCACCCACGTGTGAGACATGGAAGAAGCTCCTGGCTCCTGGCTTCAGATTGGCCCAGCATCAGCCGTTGCAGCCATTTGGGGAATGAACCAGTGGATGTAAAACCTCTCTCTCTCTCTGCCTCTGCCTCTCTGTAACTCTACCTTTCAAATAAATACATCTTTTTTTTAAAAAAGGATACTTAATAAAGCAGTCCTTTAAAAAGGAATTTGTGAACCAGGAAAGACAGAATGGAAATCAAACCTGAAAGCTGATTTAAATAAGAATGGAGGGAAGAAACAACAAATTGTGTATGACAAAATCCAAACAGTAAAGTAAAACTTAAATTTTCCAAGAAGTCACAGAAGTATCAGATGACAAAAATGAGACAGGAATTAATTTTAACAGCACAGTACAGCAAGAGCACAGAGCAAATTAAAACCTTGGGCTTACTAAAAAAATCCTCTAAGAACTAATACACGGGGCCAGAGCTAATATGGCGTAGCAGGTAAAGCCTCCACCTGCAGTGCCAGCATCCCCTATGGGCACTGGTTCCAGTCCAGACTGCTCCTCTTCCAATCCAGCTCTCTGCTGTGGCCTGAGAAAGCAGTGGAAGATGGCCCAAGTCCTTGGGCCTCTGCACCCACGTGGGAGACCCGGAAGAAGCTCCTGGCTCCTGGCTTTGGGTCGACAAAGCTCTGGCCATTGTGGCCAACTGGGGAGTGAACGAACGGATGGAAGAACTCTTTCTCTCTCTCTGCCTCTCCTTCTCTCTGTGTGTAACTGACTTTGAAATAAATAAATCTTTAAAAAAATACACAAATTCATCAAAGTTATAGGATATAAAATCAACATACCCCAATCAATTGCATGTCCATAGACTAACAATGAATGTGAAAAGGACATTAAAGAGACGACAAACTTGCACACTAAAAATGACAAAATAATGCTTCCAGAAATTTGAGAAGACTTCATATGTATATAAAGTACATATAAATGAAAGGCATCCTGTGTACACAGACTGGAAAACTTCATATTGATATTAATACTATTTAAAGCAAACCACAAAGTAAATGTAAAGACTTCTTGTTAAGATGTCAATTCTAGGGTCAGGCAGAGTAAGCCACAGTTTGCTATGCTCCTACACACTGAAATGCCAGTTCAGGTCCGAGCTACTCTGCTTTTAATATAGTTTCCTGCTAATGCACCTAAGAGGCAACAGTGACCACTCAAGTACTTGGGTTTCTGCCACCCACATTAGAGACCCAGAAGAAATTTCCTGGTTTCTGGCTTCAGTTTGGTTCACCCATTGCTGTTACAGGCACCTGGGGAGTGAACCTACAGATGGAAGATACCTACTACCACCACACCCCATTCCGTGTGTGTGTGTGTGTGTGTGTGTGTGTGACTCTGCCTTTCAAATAAATAAATCTTTAAAATCAAAATAAAAGTAGAATGGTGGTTTTCAGAGGCTGGAAAGAAAGAGAAATAGAGTATTCATATTTAATGGCTACAGAACTGGGAAAAAATGAAAAAGTTCTGGAAATCAATGGTGAGAGTTGCACAACAATGTGAGTGTACTTAATGCCACAGAATGGTCCACTTAACAATGATTAAAATGGGGATGTGTATTTGGCACAGCAGTTAAGACACTACCTGGGATACCCACATCCCATATAGGAATGTTTCGTGCCAGTCCCAGCTCCACTTCTAACCCATTCTCCTGCTAATGCACAACCTGGGAGGCAGCAGATGACAGTTCAAGTGCTTGGGGTCCTGCCATCCACATGGGAGTCCTAGATGGAGTTACAGGTTCCTGACTTTGGCCAGGCTATGCCCTGGCTGTTGCAGGCATCTGGGGAGTATATCAGCAGATGGAAGATTTATCTACATGTCTCTTTCTCTCTTTTTAAATAAAATGAAAATAAATAAAACTTTTGAATGGTTAAAGTAATAAATTTTCCATTATGTATTTTTTATCATTTTTAAGAAAGGCTTGCAGTTAGGGTCAGCAGTCTCTCTACGCACTAGTAGACAATTTTGTGGCCTCAGGTTGCCTAAACTGTCTCAGAAGTAAAACAAGGTAATAACAGTACCCACCTCTTAGAGCTATTGAGATGAGACAATTCTAGTAAGGCGTGTCCACATAAGCACCAAAAGTTAGCTTTTATGATGGTGAGGAGGAAGAGGAGGAGGAAATCACAACTGTGCTAGAAAAGGACTATAAATTTCATTTTGAATTATGCCTAGGAAAGAAGTCTTTCGGTCTGTTTGATGTTTTATTGATAAAGGTCCTTTCTATTTGCTCCTCAAATGGCCCTTGCCCTCTTTACCATTCACCCTGAAATATGTGCTGTATAATTTTTACCCAGAAAGTCTCAATGTTATCAAAGGAGGCAAGTCATTCCTTAGAGAAACTAAGAACTGGCAGAGTCACACCAAGGTGGAAGATAGGACCCAGATTAGGGAAAGCAACTCG
Source organism: Sylvilagus floridanus (assembly GCA_949820135.1). Lineage (NCBI taxonomy): Eukaryota > Metazoa > Chordata > Mammalia > Lagomorpha > Leporidae > Sylvilagus > Sylvilagus floridanus. Next base: position 52,228,332 of record OX463245.1, read on the forward strand.
ATGATCTCCAAGCCAGTCAAAGACTTCAAAGGCTTCTTGTCCTTCACTCTACTATGATGTCAGCTTTACAGAGTTGCCAATGTTTTGATCAGCGTTAGAAGGGCTATTTGGAGACGTGCTCACCAGGTTTCTGAACCTTTAGAAGTATTATTCTTTAGGGGAGAACAGCCATTTATCAAAATAATTCAACCATGTACAATGGCCGGAGCTCCAGATCTGGAAGAAGACCAGAAAAACCCAATGGAAGTGGGCAATCACTTCCCCCAACCCATGACCCACTTCAGAACCAGTATTCTTTTCAAGGAAGATGAGATGCAAGCAACTGTAGGCACAAGCTTTGTGTAGGTCCCAATGGTTCTAGAATCACAGACTAAGTGATGTGAGCAATGATTAAGGAGCTAGGAGGCGGGAAGACCACTGCCATGCACTATGACATAATCAGAGATAAATACTTGGTCTCTCTCTGTCCCCAGTTCCCAGCAAAGAGTCTCTAAAACCCCTGGGATCTCCAGAGTGTTTATTTTGCATGCTAATGAAATGGCTTGTGGCTAGGGTCCCTGGAGAATTTCAGGATGGGAGCATCAATCTTGTGACTAGAAGGCTGGAATTTTCAGTCCCACACCCATCCCCACACAACCTCCAGAGAAGAAAGAGGGCCAGGAGATTGCACGGATCACTAACAGCCAGTGATTTCATCAACCCTGACTACGTATCAAAACCGGACAAGGCAAGAGTTCAGGGGGCTTCCCAATTGGTGAGCACATGGAGCTGCAGGGAGGGTAGTGCACCCAGAGTGGCTGTGGAAGCTCCACACTCTTCCTCATACATTGGCCTAGGTACCTCCTCACTGGGTGATTCATGAGTATTCTCTATAATAAACTGGCAAAGAAACTGTCTGAGTGCTCAAAGCCATCCTACCAAACTATCAAACATGAGGAAGTAGTCAGGGAACCCTCAGTTATAGCCAAGTCATCGGAAGCACTGGAGGCTTGGGACTTGGACTTGGAATCTCAAGTGGGGCAGTCTTGTGGACTGAGGCATAAACCTGTGGGGTCTGAAGCTAGCTCCAAATAGTGTCAGAATTGAACTAAATTGTAAGACACCCAGCTGGTATCCAGAGAGTTGGGGAATTTGTTAACCGGTGGAAAAAATCCACACGTTGTCATAAATGTTGAGTTGAGGAAACTCCTTTCTTTTAAGCACAATCATCAGCTGAGTCAGCTCAGAAGACAAGCAACAAAGAATTTCCTTAATAAACTTTAAAGTTACTAAAATATATACTTGTTTTATTTACCATCCATAATAAGGAGTGAAAAATAGCAAAGGAAAGCAAAGTACTAGAGAGAAAACATATGGCAAGGAAAGAGAGAGGGAAAAGGAGGCGCTCATGGAAGGAAGACAGAAGTAGAGTCAGAGGCAGAGGGGCTCAGTACATGTGAGGAGGGGTCAATTAATATGGCTGGCTGAGCTGACTGGTCAGGCCATCCCTTCCCTGTGAAGCTAAGAGCCTCCCAGTGGGTGGCAGCTCCATGGACCAGGTGAGGGAGGCAGTCATGCCACTCCACAGCATTCTGCCTCCTTCATCACTGTAGGGTGATGAACAGTAGACCCTAAAAAGATAATGTCCATATTCTCATCCTAGAAAGATGTAAATGTGACCTTATTTGGGAAAAGGATCGTTGGAGATGTAATCAAGGATCTAGAGATGAAATAATTCTGGACTACTCTGGTAGGCTCAAAGTCCAATGACAAACACCCTTAGAAAAGACAATGGAGGAGAGGCACACAAAAGAAGAGAAAGTCAGGTGAAGAAAGAGGCAGGAGGCAGGAGGCAGAATGACACAGTCACAAGCCAAGGCGTGGCTGCAGCAACCAGAGGCAAGCAGCAGTTCCTCAGAGCTGTGGAGGGAGCCCAGCTCTGCAGGCATCTTGACTTCAGCCTTCTGGCCTTCAGAACTGTGAGGATGTCTTTCTGTTGTAAGCAACCTATTTGAGGTCATTGGTTACTGTGGCCCCGGGAAACTAATATGACCCCAGCACGTTTTGCTGTGCTTCCTCACGGCCACCATCAAAGCTCTTCCTTCTGGGGACTCACCATGGAAGTTCCATGTTCACTTGTATTGCTCTCCCCATGCAGACCCTGGCCTCAGCTCAGCCTACCTTTTAGGGACTTCAAAGAGAAGCCCAAGGGCCAGAACATTGTGGGCCTGCTAGGATCCCAGACAGCCTCATCTCACTTGAGCTCTGATTCTTATATAAAATATGGAGAATCTCAGTATGAATCCAGATTTTAGATAAGGCCCTCACTCTTCTATGCATCTCCCTCACTGAACAAAAGCTAAAAGCATAAAAATAAAATTAAATTAAATACAGAGGATGAGAAGTAGGTACATGAGGTTTTTTGTTTTTTGTTTGTTTGTTTGTTTGTTTTTGACAGGCAGAGTTAGACAGTGGGAGAGACAGACAGAGAGAAAGGTCTTCCTTCCATTGGTTCACCCCCTAGGGCTGTCACAGCCAGTGCGCTGCACCAATCTGAAGCCAGGAGTCAGGTACTTCCTCCTGGTCTCCCATGCGGGTGCAGGGCCCATGCACTTGGGACATCCTCCACTGCCCTCCCAGGCTACAGCAGGGAGCTGGACTGGAAGAGGAGCAACCGGGACAGAATCCGGTGCCCCAACCAGGACTAGAACCCGGGGTGCCAGCGCCACAGGTGGAGGATTAGCCTAGTGAGCTGTGGCACCGGCCATGAGTTTGCTTTTTAACCCAGCCAGAAGGAAATACCACAGTCTCATCTGTCTGACTCAAAAAATAAAGACAGCCTACATGGAAGATGTTTGGAAAATCAGCCTCGGAGAGCCAGCGCTGTGGCATAGTGGGCTAAGCCTCCACCTGCAGCACTGGCATCCCAAACGGGTACTGGTTTGAGTCCCAGCTCCTCTTCTTCTGATCCAACTCTCTGCTGTGGCCTGGGAAAGCAGTGGAAGACAGCCCAAGTGATTGGGCCCCTCCACCCACATGGGAGACCTGGAAGAATTTCCTGGCTCCTGGCTTCAGATCAGCCTAGCTCTGGCCATTGCAGCAATTTGGGGAGTGAACCAGCAGATGGAAGATCTTTCTCTGTCTCTCCCTCTTTCTGTCTGTAACTCTACCTCTCAAATAAATAAATAAAATCTTAAAAAAAAAAACAAAAAACAGCTTTGGGAGCTCCTAGATGAATTTGAAACAGACAATTTCCCCAGTGGACTGCAGGACAGAATAAGTGCCACCCTACCAGCGCCACTTCCTCCTCACTCCCTGGTCTTGTTTTTCCCTTTGTTTATTTCTTCCTTGTTTCTTTTAAACATATGAATTTGCTCATATATGAAAGGAACCACACGCACACACAAAGTGAAAAACCCTACCAAAATGGCTCCCTCTCCTATACTTTCAGCTAAACTCATTCCTAAGTCTTAAAACCTTATTGCTGGGAGTTCTAAGTCTGCCTCTCCGCTAGACTCTGAGCTCCAGCAGAGCAAAGCCAATACCTGCCTTGCCCATCGTAACTCTCGCAGTGCTTTCAGCAGTGCTCTCTAGAGCAGAGGCTCAAAATATATTTGTTAAATAATCAGTCTATACCAAAGGAAAAAAACAAAAAACCACAATGGGATATCACTTCACACCAATGAGAATGCTGTTGGTAAGAATGTGGAAAAGTTAGTACCCTCATACCTTGCTGGAGGAAGTGTACACAGTTCCTCAAAAAACAGAGTTACCATGACCCAGCAATCCTACTCCTCAGTATCACTCTGAAAGAACTAAAGACAGGTGTTCAAACAAAAATGTACACACAAATATTCACAGCTGCATTAATCATAACAGCCAAAGGCAGAAAATACCCCACATACCCATCAATGTATGAGTGGATGAACAAAGCATGGTATAGCTATACAGCGGAATAGTATTTGGCCATAAAAAGAAATAAAGTACCAATATATGCTGCAACGTGGATGAACCTCAAAAACATTATGCTAAGTGAAAGAAGTCAGACATAAAAGACAATCATACACTGAGTGAGTCTATTATGAGATAGCCAGAATAGGGGTGAGCATTGTAGAGCAGCCAGTTAAGTCACAGCTTGGGATATCCACATACCATATCAAAGCTCTTGGATAGGGTGACCCTCCTCTTCCAATCCACCTTCCTTCTAACCTGCCTGGGAGGCAAAAGGTGATGGCTCAAATACTTGGGTTCCTAATACCTACATGGGAGGCCTGGATACAGTTCCTGGATCCTCGCTCTGGCCTAGCTGAGCCCCAGCTGTGGCAGACATTTGGGTAGTGAACCAGCAGACAGAAGATGGCTCTGTCACTCTGCCTTTTAAATAGATAGATTAATTAATTAATCTTTGAAATATCCAGAATAGGTAAAGAAAAAGGTAGACTGGTGGTTCCTAGGGGCTGAGGAAGGAGGAAATGGGTAGGGGCTTCCTCTTGGAGTGACAAAAATGTTCTGGAACTAGAAGAAGTGGTGGTTGCACAACACTGTGGAAGTACTAAATGCCTCTGAGTCATTCACTCTAAGATGGCTAATTATGTTATATGAATTTTGTCTCAATTTTTTAAAAAAAGAATGGAAAGGAAAAAGGTGAAATAACCAACTTTGCCCTTTAATCACAGAATTCAAAGTGAAGCACACATCTAAAACAATTTCTTAAATGACCTTTGGTAATCACAAGAGTCTAAATCAAAATTATTCACTGATTTTGGGAGAGATAATCCCGTGCTCAGGGCCTCTCCTGTGCACTGCAGGATGCCAGGAGTACCCCTCCCCCAGCTGTGACACCAGACATGTCCTAGAGATTGCAAAATACCCCCCTATGGAGACCACTAGTCTACACTGAAAAAAGAGCTCTCCTAGCAATTACCAAGAATTTGCTTTTTTCCTATCCCTTGTCAGTCTGCCAGTCTGACTCACTGCTGCTTGCCAACTCTACTAGATACAAATGACCTATCTGTGTGAACTTCTGGCACCTGATTATAATGTCTTTCTACTTCCAAATTCTCTAAAACCACCTATAAGTGCCTTGGACATGATGTCTTCTACTTACGCTGCTGCCAGGCCACAGATTAGCCAGTACTCCCTGGACTGTCTACCATGGCTCCATTAGCAGTCACAAAACAGAACAATGTCCTTAACGCACAGGTCAAGAAAGAACAAATCTACCAGTCTTACAAGTAGAACAGAGCTTCCTTGTCCCCAGTCTCAACAGTTAAAGAACAACCAGCGTGCAAGCCATCACCCCACCCCCAAGCATAGTAAGAGATTGAAAACCTCTATCCCTAGAAGATAAGGTTGAACTTTCAAGGACTTCAGTTGCCTCTAACTTAAGGGAACACAATCAATTCAAGCCTAGTTATTCGAATTAATCTTTCAAAAAGACCCAAAAGAGGGGTGGGTGTTTTGGGGAAGCAGTGGAGCCACTGCTTGGGATGTAAGAATTCCCTATCAGAGCATGGAGTTCAAGTTCCACCTTCACCTCCAACCCAGCTTCTTTTTATGCACACCATGGGAAGCAGCAGGTAATGGCTCAAGTAATTGGGCCTCTGTCAACCATGTAGGAGCCCAGAACAGATTTCCAGGCTCCTGGCTTCAGCCTGACCCAGTCTTAGCTGTTGTGGGCATTTGGGAAGATGCTTCTCTGTGTGTATGTCTCTGTGTGTATGTGTATGTGCACACACACATGTCTGTCACCCTGCCTTTTAAATAAAACCTTTTTTTAAAATCATTCAAAAGATAGAAATGAGAAGTGTATTCTAATTCCATGTGAACCTAACCGTGTTGCCTTGGACAAGCCATTTACTGCTCTTGGGAATGGTTTTCTCCTTTGTAAGTCGTGTATGTTTGGGGCCAGAGTTGTGGCTCAACGGGTTAAGCTGCTGCCTGCAATGCCAGCATCTCATATGAGCACCAGTTAGAGGCCTGGCTGTTCCACTTTTTCTTCTTCTTCTTCTTCTTCTTCTTTTTTTTTTTTTTTAAAGATTTATGTACTGGGGCTAGCATTGTGGTGTAGTGATTAAAGCCATCGCCTGCAGTGCCAGCATCGCATATGGGCATGGTTCAAGTCCCAGTTTCTCCACTTCCAATCCAGCTCTCTGCTACGGCCTGGGAAAGCAGCGGAAGATGGCCCAAGTCCTTGGGCCGCTGTACCCACGTGGAAGAACCAAAGGAAGCTCCTGGCTCCTGGGTTTGTATTGGCACAGCTCCAGACATTGAGGCCATATGGGGAGTAAACCAGTGGATGGAAGACCTCTTTTTCTCTCTCCTCTGCCTCTCTGTATTTATTTGAAAGGCAGACAGAAAGAGAGAGAGACACAGAGAAAAATCTTCCTCACTCCTCAAATGGCTGTAACAGCCAGAGCTGGACCAATCTGAAGCCAGGAGCCAGGAGGTTCTTCTGGGTCTTCCATGTGGCAGGTAGGGGCCTAAGGACTTGGGCCATCTTCTGCTGCTTTACCAGGCTACAGCAGAGAGCTAGATCAGAAATGGAGCAGTAAGCACTTGAACAGCACCCCAGCTGCTCCACTTCTAATCCAGCTTCCTACTAATGTACCTTGGAAGGCAGCAGAGATGTGGAAGACCTGGATGGAGTTCCAGACTCCTGACTTCCATCTGGCCCAGCCCTGGCTGATGCAGCCATTTTGGGGGAAAACTAACACATGGAAAATCTCTGTCTCTGTGCTTTTCCAAATAAATAAATAAGATGTGTGTGTTAGGCTGTATGAATTCTAAGTTTAATGCATTAATTTAATACCTACTTTCTAGGTACCTACTTATTAAGAACATACAAAAAGATGAGCAGGAACTTAAGCACACTCTCAAGGAGCCCAAGCTGAATCAGCAGTGGGTGGGAATAAGTCAGTACAGTAGCATATAACACTAAGAAGCTATGTACCAAGCACTCTTGAGTGCATGATAGTACAAACATCAGGAACAACTAATCACACATAAACAAAGGAAATACATATTCCCAGCCTCACCCTATCCCAGTACAGGGGTGAAGTGAAAAGTTCTGAAGTATTAGGGGTATTAAGGGGGCACAGTAAACTTTTCATTTTTAATTTGAGAGGCAAAGACAGAGACAGACAGAAGATAGAAATCTCCCATAAGCCAGTTCATTCTCCAAATGACCCCAAAGACAAGGGTTAGACTAGGCCAAAGCCATGAACCAGGAACTCAATCCAAGAGGACACCAACCAAACCATAATCATGAGGGCCTTAAAGTTGCAGATAAGCCAAACTCCCAGCAATAAAACACAAAAAGCAAATTCAAAACCATGTACTGAGGATGTCTCCAGAATGACCACTCAAGCCAGCACCCAAAAGAGAAAAAAAGTGTGTGTATATATATATATATTATACAATTAAATATAAATATTTACATCTTAATAGCACAAGTAAGTATAAAACTAAGAAGCTTAATTCATTTTAATAGGAAGAAACATAAAACTGTCAACCATAAATTATATGTACATAACAATAAAAACTACTTAGCTTTATAAACTGGCCAACAGCTAAATCGTCCAAATTGCTCTGGCCTACTCCAACACCAGCCACACAGCTTGCATCACTAGCCCTCTGGCACCATATTTTCCTACACCCCAGTGCCTCAGGGCAGGAGGTCAGAATTTTCCTTGCTCTCCTAAGTTGATTCCATACCACTACTCCTCTACCCTCATGTAAAAGTTCCTACTCTAAGCTAATGCCACCTGGCTTCATCCTGCCTTGCTTTTGTGCCTCTACCCACTTACCCAACATTCACTGAAGCCTTTAGCATCTGGCTTCCTCTCCACCACAACTCCTGCCACCACACTAGTGGTTTCAAAATTTACCAGGATGATTTATCCCTTGCAGTATCCTGCAGCCTCTAAATTGCTTTGCTGTAACGACCTTTGGTCTTCTCAACCCCCCTCATCGATGGCTACACTCCAGGCCTTTTCAACACAAATCTTAAATGTCAGTCTTTGACTTTCTGATACATCCTGCAAGCCTTCCAGTCTCTAACACCTTCACCCTGGCCTGATTTGTCCTTCAAACTCAAGCAGTCCTCTATACTTTGGTTCTTCTACCTTCTCTCAATCACTTAATCAACCTGTTCCACGAACAGTCTTACCACTGAGGCTGCAGGGCTGACCATCTGGACTATCTCCTTGGGTTCCTCTGCACCCCTGACCTTCCATCACAGCTTGGATCAGTGCTACATCTACCTCCTCTGTTCTGAACCCCAGGTTCCTGAGTTCTACAGAGAAAAATCATAGCCTTACAGAACACATCACTCTCAACCCATGTTCTCCATCATGCCTGGGGTCCTACAGTTCTGTGTCTGTGCTTCTCACTTCTCTCCTTCTCTCTCTCTCCCTCTCCCTCTTCCTCTCCCTCTCTCTCTCCCTCCCCCCTCCCTCCTTCTTTCCTACTAATAATATGCAAGCATTTCCCAATCTCTGGCTACCATATGATCTCTCCCTTTCTTCCCTTACATAAAATTCTTGAAAAAAAAAAATAATCTAAACATGGTGCTCCCACACATCAGCTCACTGTAATTCATAGTTCCATGTCCATCACTCTTCTGAAACTGCTCCCACAGAGTCCAATGACACACCACTGCCTAACCCAGGGGACATTTTCTACTCTTGATCTACTTGATCTCTCTAGGACATCTCACCCTCTTCTTTAGCATATTGTAAGCCTTTTTTTGTTTTATTTTTTTTAATTACTCAAGAAAGCTTTTTTTTTTTTTTTTTTGGAACAGCAGAGTTAGACAGTGAGAGAGAGAGACAGAGAGAAAGGTCTTCCTTCTGTTGGTTCACCCCCCAAAATGGCCACTACGGCCAGCGCTGCGCCGATCCGAAGCCAGGAGCCAGGTGCTTCCTCCTGGTCTCCCACAGGGGTGCAGCGCCCAAGCACTTGGGCCATCCTCCACTGCCTTCCCAGACCACAGCAGAGAGCTGGACTGGAAGAGGAGCAACCGGAGACAGAACCTGGAGCCCCAACTGGGACTAGAACCCAGGATGCCGGTGCCACAGGCGGAGGATTAGCCAAGTGAGATACAGCACCGGTGAAAGCTTCATTTCTTTAATTTAGCTTTCTAATGCTTTCACAATGATGTTCTGCTCCTCAATGAGAACTACAGATTTTTGTCACAGACACATTAAACACACAGACAACCACCGCAGGCCCTGCTCACTTTTTTCTTTTTAGGCAACCTCATAAACATTGTAGGCCTCTCAGCACAAATGCCCTGAAGTCTGCCTGGGCCCAGGCCACACACAGAGTCTGCTGCTTTCCCAAACTTCTTGATATAAAAGTCAACAATTCTATTTCTGAGGGCTTGAGACAGCCTCGTTTTGTCAGAGGCTGTATTTATTGCAGGAGAGGCTATAATGGCATATCAAATGCTGGACCACTGGAGCATCTCTGGACACCATCCCAGAAGAGCTACTCCAGTGTTTTCACTATGGAGGGCCCCATGTCTGCAAGAGCCCACAGTCCTCTGCAACTCTCCTTGCATTTCTCTGGATACTCATCTGTCTCCTTTAACAGCTCTCCTTACTGAGTTATCTTTTAAATGTTGATGACTCCTCAACTCTATGCTCAATCTATTACTCTTCTGACTTGTATGTGCAATTTTCTTTTTAATGTTTGAAAAAAATTTACTACCATTTTCATTTCAAAGGAAGACAGAGAGAGAGAGATCTGTTTGCTGGTTCATTCTCCAAATGCCTGTCACAGGCAGGAGCCTGGAATTCTGTCTGAAAACATGGGTGGCAGGAACCTAAATACCTGATCCTTCACTTGCTCCCTCCCAGGGTGCTCATTAGCAAGAAGCTGGATTTGAGTGGAAGTATCTCTGCCTGATTGGCTTCAAACAAACCAGTTTCACAACACTCCACTTCCTTATGTACTCTGTCTCCAAAGCATACCCTTCACCCAGCTTTCACTGTGTGCATCTCCTAAGGTGTGGGCAACACCAGAGCCCTGGGTATAAACTCACAGTGCTTCCTGTACTTCTCTGACATATGCAGACTAGAAATATTTCTGTTAGAGACCACATGTGGAGCTAGAAACATGCTATTTGATCTAAGTTGGGATGCTCTGACTTCAGCTATAAAGTAGACTGCGGTGGGAGGAATAAGGGCAATTTTGAGAGCCCTCACAGAAGTCCAGCTGCACTCCCAGTCAACCCCCAGAGTCAAGAGAAACAATAAACTGCTGGTTTGGTCCAGGAGGTTTTGGAGTGGTTTGCTACAGAGCAGCAGACAAACCAAACATACCACAAACTCATTAGAGCCAACAATGAACTCAATATCTTTCCTCAATTACCTTCTTTCCACCTTCCTCCTCTTCCTGGATGACAGTACCATTAGCGCCACTCTACCTCATGCAGCTGGATACACAAAGCAGAAACTGGAATCGCTCAACTCCACACCTCTCCCTTACTCTATATCCAAGCATGCACCAAGTCCTGACGTCAGGACCTCCTAAACATTCCTCAAAGGCACTTGTCTCTGTCCCCATCTCTGCTCTGCACTCAAGCTTTCCCTGTCTTCACCCAAACCATGACAACAGCCTCCTAATGTCCCTCCAGGGACCCTCTGCAAACCTCACTGCCTTTCTCTCTCTCTCTCTCTCACTCTCCCTTTTTTTTTTTTTTTTAAATTTGACAGGTAGAGATACAGACAGTGAGAGAGAGAGAGAGAGAAAGGTCTTCCTTCCATTGGTTCACTCCCCAAACGGCCACTATAGGCAGCACTGTGCTGATCCGAAGCCAGGAGCCAGGTGCTTTTCTTGGTCTCCCATGGGGTGCAGGGCCCAAGCACTTGGGACATCCTCCACTGCCCTCCCGGGCCACAGCAGAGATCTGGACTGGAAGAGGAGCAACCGGGACAGAATCTGGTGCCCCAACTGGGATTAGAACCCAGGGTGCCAGCGCCACAGGCGGAGGATTAGCCTAGTGAGCCATGGTGCCAGCCAAAAAAAAAAATTTTTTTTAAATCAAAATACAGGGCACTGGTGCTGTGGCATAGTGGGTTAAAAGCTGCCGCCTGCAGCGCTGGCATCCTATAGGGGCACCAGTTTGAGTCCAGGCTGCTCCACTTCTGATCCAGCTCCCTGCTAATGTGCCTAGGAAAGCAGTGGAAAACCTTCAAGCACTTGAAACCCTGGCTCCTGGCTCCAGCCTGGCTCAACCCCAACTGTTGCGGACATTTGGGGAGTGAACCAGCAGATAGAAGATCTCTCTCTCTCTCTGCCTCTGCCTCTCCCTCTCTGTAACTCCACAATTCAAATAAATTATTTTTTAAAGATTTATTTACTTATTTGCAAGTCAGAGCTACATAGAGAGAGGAAAGGCAGAGAGAAAGAGAGAAAGAGAGAAAGAGAGATGTCTTCCATCCACTGGTTCACTCCCCAATTGGCCGAAATGGCCAGAGCTGCACCGATCCCAAGCCAGGAGCCAGGAGTTTCTTCCTGGTCTCCCATGTGGGTGCAGGAGCCCAAGGACCTGGGCCATCCTCTACTGCATTCCCAGGACGCAGCAGAGAGCTGGATTGGAAGTGGAGCAGCCGGGTCTCAAACTGGCACCCATATGGGATGCCGGCACTTCAGGCCAGGGCATTAACCCACTGTGCCACAGCACCGACTCCATAAATAATTTTTTTTAAAAAAAGTTAAATTATGGATATATTTTGATATAATCAACTCACAGCCAGAAAGTTATTCTAAGGAAGTAACAGAATACTCAAAGGCTAAAAGAATATTCACTGCAACTGTCTTTTTTTTTTTAATTAATTTATTTATTTGAAAGTCAGAGTTACACAGAGAGAGGAGAGGCAGAGAGAGAGAGAGAGAAAGAGAGACGTATTCCATCCACTGGTTCACTCCCCAAATGGCCGCAACAGCCAGAACTGTGACGATCTGAAGCCAGGAGTCAGAAGCTTCTTCCTGGTCTCCCATGTGGGTGCAGGGGCCCAAGGACCTGGGCCATCTTCTACTGCCTTCCCAGGACACAGCAGAGAGCTGGATCGGAAGTGGAGCAGCCAGGTCTCGAACTGGCCCCCAATGGGATGCCGGCGCTTCGGGCCAAGGCATTAACCCACTGTGCTACAGCACCGACTCCATAAATAATTTTTTTAAAAAAAGTTAAATTATGGATATATTTTGATATAATCAACTCACAGCCAGAAAGTTAATCTAAGGAAGTAACAGAAGAAAATTCAAAGGCTTAAAAGAATAGTCACTGCAACTGTCTTTTTTTTTTTTTTTAAGATTTATTTATTTATTTGAAAGTCAGAGTTACACAGAGAGAGGAGAGGGAGGGAGGGAGGGAGGGAGGGAGAGAGGGAGAGGGAGAGAGAGAGAGAGAGAGAGAGAGAGGTCTTCCATCCACTGGTTCACTCCCCAACTGGCCGCAACAGCCGGAACTACAACAATCCGAAGCCAGGAGCCAGGAGCTTCTTCCAGGTCTCCCATGTGGGTGCAGGGGCCCAAGGACCTGGGCCATCTTCTACTGCCTTCCCAGGCCATAGCAGAGAGCTGGATCGGAAGTGGAGCAGCCACGCCTTGAACCAGAGCCCTTATGAGATGCCGGCACTTCAGGCCAGGGCATTAACCCGCTGCGCCACAGCACTGGCCGCATTGCAACTTGTTTTTTACAACAGCAATAAAATAACCTAAATTTCTAATAATAGATTAGTTAAGTAAAGCACAATTCATCCAAATAATAGCCTAAAACCAATGACACACACCTTCAGCACAGAAAAATATATAATACTAAATAAGCAAGCAGATTACAGAGGATGCTACAGACTATGTTATTATTTTTATAATAAGTACACAAGCCTTGAAGGGTACTGATCGAAATATTAAAAATGGCACTCTATAGGATTATGGGTAATATTTCTTCTTTTGTCTGGCTTATCTTCTAATCATGCTACTATAGCTATGGATTAATTTAAAATCAAAAATATTTTAAGACTTCTTAATTGCTTTCTTCCATATCAGTAGAAGATTATACAGTAGTTGTGTTGCCACATGATATTTCAGTGAATGACAGACAACCTATGTGACAGTGGCCCCATAAGATTACATTGTCTAGAGATATCGTAGTGTCTTAGTTTTTTCAAGTACACTCCATGATGTTTGCATAATGACAAAATCACCTGATGATACATTTCTCAGGAAATATCCCTATGGTTAAGTAATGTATGACTATATATGGAATTAGCATTCATTTATTGTTTCAAGTCTTTCAGCCCCTAAGAGTCTCCATCAGGGCCTGTATTGAGTTATAAACATATCTAGCACTGAACAATGAATTATAATCCTGGAAACTTCTCTCTGGTTTCAGTAAACAGAAACTTAAAAACTGAAATAATAACATAATTGTGCCCAGAACACTGCTTTACATCCATTGTGTAGAGAAGATACTTAGGAAGGCAGGTTGGAAGATGGTAAGGTAAGGGACAGTAATGAAAAAGGAAAACGGAAATAGTAAGTAAATCCCTAAGCACTGAAACTTAACTTTTCAGACAAATGGTAGAAACATATTTAATTAACTATAGATAGCAAATGGTAACTTATTATCTCCCAGTACTCTACTTTTCTAGAAGAACAGGAGATATATAAAAAAAAAAATCCGTTTCCTTGCCAACAAGAGCTATAACATGCATGCACATCAGACCATGTTTTTTAACCTCACACTCAGACTAAGAGCTTCCACAGTGTTATATGTGGTTCTAACAAGCTTAGTCATCCAGTGTCCAAGTCCAGAGCAGATTAAAAGCAACAAATTAGATGAGTGGTGCTAATTCAGGAAGGTACACAGATCACAGCAAGAAGTGACAGCAGTCTCTTAAGGAAGGAACCAGAAAAACCCTACAAGGCACAAACATGAAATTCAAAAAGGACAGCAACCCAGGGCCATTATCATTCAGATGCAAACTGTCCTACTCATATCAAGCAAACATCCTAACAGACTTGTAACAGAACAGTTAACATTCTCAGAGCAAAAATGCATTTGAGAAATAAAAGAACTGCCAGGACCTGGTGGACAGAGTTGGGCAGCAATGTGTCCAGAGTACAGGACATGCTGCCTCTGCATCATATACTTGAGAAGACAGGAAATAGGCATACATATATAATATACATATATAAAATGTATAGTGTATTCCAGATAAAGTCTTATCCACAACAGGAAAACTTTAAAAAGATATACCCCAGGGGGCAGGAAAATCTATTCCCCCACAGTAAGTCATCTGGAAGGGGCTCCCCACATAACCAGGTCATTCTTTTTGTTTTGTTTTGTTTTTGCTTTTTTTAATAGAAAGCTTCTATTTAATAAATATAAATTTCATTGGTACAACTTTTGGATTATAGCAGTTCTTCACCTCAACCCACTCTCCCACCCCCAAACCGTCCCACCTCCTACTCCCTCTCCCATCCCATTCTTCATTAAGATTCACTTTTAATTATCTTTATACACAGAAGATCAACTTAGTATATATTAAGTAAAGATTTCAACAGTTTGCACCCACACTGACACACAAAGTATAAAGTATTGTTTGAAAACTAGTTTTACCATTAATTCGCATAGTACAACACATTAAGGACAGAGGTCCTACATGGGGAGGAAGTACAAAGTCACTCCTGTTGTTGATTTAACAACTGACACTTTTATTTATAACGTCAGTAATCACCCAAGGCTCTTGTCATTAGATGCCAAGGCTATGGCAGCCTCTTGAGTTCACAAATTCTGACCTTATTTAGACAAGGCAATAATCAAAGTGGAAGCTCTCTCTTCCCTTCAGAGAAAGGTACCTTATTCTTTGATGGCCTGTTCTTTCTGCTGGGATCTCACTCACAGAGATCTTTCATTTAGGTCATTTTTTTTGCCACAGCATCTTGGCTTTCCGTGCCTGAGAAACTCTCATGGGCTTTTTAGCCAGATCCAAAAGCTTAAGGGCTGATTCTGAGGCCAGAGTACTGTTTAGGACATCTGCCATTCTATGAGTCTGCTGTGTATCCCGCTTCCCATGTTGGATCGTTCTCTCCTTTTTAATTCTATCAGTTATTATTAGTAGACACTGGTCTTGTTTATGTGATCCCTTTGACACTTAATCCTATCTTTATGATCAATTATGAACTGAAACTGATCACAACCTATTCCTTTTCCTCCTTCCAAGTCCATGATCCAGGTGCCCTTTCTTCCTTCAAGATCATCACTTTGAACTGAGTTAATGACCTCATCATCTCCTCAGCATCAGTCCATCAACAAAAACCCTGGTATTGTATTTCCAATCTCTTCCTCTCTATTGCTTCCTTCTTCCCTGTTTAATAAACTTACCACTCTTCCATCATTATCAAAATAAGAATAATTTCAATAAATAATTGGAAATGATTGTTAGTAAATCGTAACAAATCCTGCCCTGACTCAGCATGTACCTCACTTCCCTCTCTGATGTCATTTCACTGAATTCCACTCCACTGCTCTAACACAGCTCACGATTACTTCCAAAGCTCTCCCCTACTCGACCTTTGTGATGTGTTCACACCCTGAGGTATCCACTCTTTCTTGTGGTTTTACTGGCATTCTGTTTCATCACCTTACCCTCCCCTGATTTGCCTCTTTCACATGCTTATTCATCACTCAACTGGTTTTCACTGAGCTCTGCAGATCGCCAGGCACTATTCTAGGCACCTGGGACGCAGCTGTGAAAGAGTCAGCCAGTGTCCTTGCTTCATGGAGCTGAAATTCTAGTGGGAGGAGAAAGCAAATAAATAAATCCACAAATGCTATGTGGTTTAAAACAGAACTGGTTCCTTCCATTGAGTAGTCCAGGAAGGGCCCCCTGAAGTGAGATTTAGATGAGATCTTAGTGTCAAGAAGCCAGCCACGGGGAGATCAGGAGGAAGAGTATTCCAGGCAAAGGAACCAGAAAACCCTAGGACACTACAGAGGAAACACCATGACATACTCAGCCAGAACACAGAAGAATCACCTGGACTAAAAGACCTATTGCTGAGGTGGAAAGAGAGAAGCTCTTGTAAGGCCTTGCAGGCCAGGGTGAAGAGCTGGATTTTATTCCAGATGTGTTCATCTCCTGCTCCCAAGGAATCCACCCAGGGCCCGCTTCCCCCAACATACAGCCTCCTGGGGAGTAACCATTCCTATCACATGGCTAAATGACAACTGCGACCCAAGCTCTCTAAAATGCAGGACAGTCCTATCCAACAGCATCCTCGACTACATCTTGCATCTTCACTGGCACTTGAAGCTGAAATCATTCTCTCTCCCTTCAACACTGTTCTTCTTCCTCTTCTTCTTCTTCTTCTCCTTCTTCTTTTTTTTTTTTTTGACATTATCTACCCCATCATTTAAGCCAGAAGCCCAAGATTCATCCCAGCTTTTTCTTATCTCTAACATCTAATTATTTTAACACTGACTTTTTGAAAATTTAAGGAAAAGACAGAAGGCAAGTGAGTAGGAAAAAAAATGCAATCTTTCACCTCTACTAATAATGACACCTCCCAGAATGACTCAGACATAGGTCAAGGTTAACTATCTATCTCGGGAATGTTGTCTTAGTTCCAGCTACACAAGTATAACAATCAATCAACCACACCCTGCCTCCACATGGTCTCAACAGGAATGACAAAATTTTAAAACCATGTTTGAATTTCAAAAGATCTTGAGATCTCTTTATTTATATAACAAAAGGCAAGTTCAGAGAAAGGAAATGATGTGTCAGGATCATACAACTATTCTTTCATATTCTATGAGCTAACTCTAGGAGGACTTAAACATAGTCTTGACATCATCCTGTCATAACAACTTAAAAATCATCCCAGGGGCCAGTGCTGTGGCATAGTGGGTAAAGCTGCTGCCTGCAGTGCTAGCATCCCATATGGGCGCCAGTTTGAATCCCACATCCAATCCAGCTCTCTGCTATGGCCTGAGAAAGCAGTAGAAGATGGCCCAAGTGCTTGGACCCCTGCACCCATGTGGGAGAACCAGAAGAAGCTCCTGGCTCCTGGTTTCAGATTGGCATAGCTCTGGCTGTAGCAGCCATCTGGGGAGTGAACTAGTGGATGGAAGACCTTTCTCTCTCTGCCTCTGCCTCTCAGAATTCTGCCTTTCAAAATAAATAAATAAAGCTTTAAAAGAAAGAAGGAAAGAGTTCATCTTCCAAGACAGTCTCTATTTAAAATAAACTTTTTTCAAATGAATTCTCATCATTGTTCAGAGAGCCACTGAGAGCTGACCTTTCAACAAGGTCATGGAGCTCACAGGGCAAACCACCAGAAAGGATTTGCTGCTGATCCCAGTTTCCACCCCTGAGTCTGGCAAGAACAGAGAGAAGTGAGTGCCTACCTATGTTCTAGAGCAACATGCAGTGATCAGTTTTAGGCACCACCTCTCTAGCCTCATTTCATAGTTGCTACTGTCACATCTATCAGCCTCCTAAAAACCATATCCTTTTGAAGATCAATGTCTCAAGTCTTCTCCACACCCCAACTCTCTCTGCCTTTGCCTCTCTGTAACTCTGCCTTTCTAATAAATAAATTAAAAAAAAAAAAAAAAAGTGTGTACCACTAAGCCCTAGCCTCTTTGAAGTTCCCTTCATAATTGGCTGGACCTGAGGCCAATCAATACATTTTCAAATTATATATTTCTTCCCTTTTTGTCCCATTCCCACCACCCCACGTACTGTCCTAATTTACTGTAGGCCAGTATTCATTATAAAATAGAAAATGAATGTATTCCTTGCTTAAAGATAAATTCCAGTAATATATGGGGTGAGTTTTTTGTTGTTGTTGTTGTTTTTACAGCAGAGTTAGGGAGAAAGAGAGAAAAGTCTTCCTTCCGTTGGTTCACCCCCCAAATGGCTGCCACGGCTGGCGCACTGTGCTGATCCAAAGCCAGGAGCCAGGTGCTTCCTCCTGGTCTCCCATGCGGGTGCAGGGCCCAAACACTTGGGCCATCCTCCACTGCCTTCCTGGGCTACAGCAGAGAGCTGGACTGGAAGAGGAGCAACTGGGACAGAATCCGGTGCCCCAACCAGGACTAGAACCCGGAGTGCTGGCGCCGCAGGTGGAGGATTAGCCAAGTGAGCTGCCGCACCGGCCGGGGTGAGTTTTTTAAAAAATATATATTTAAGGGGCTGGTGCTGTGGCTCAGCGGGTTAACACCCTCACCTGAAGCGCCAGCATCCTGTATGGGCTCCAGTTCAAGACCTGGCTGCTCCACTTCCAAGCCAGCTAGCTCTCTGCTATGGCCTGGAAAGGCAGTAGAAAATGACCCAAGTGCTTGGGTCCCTGCACCCGCATGGGAGACCTAGAAGAAGCTCCTGGCTCCTGGCTTCGGATAGATGCAGGTCCAGCCGTTGCGGCCAATTGGAGAGTGAACCATCAGATGGAAGACCTCTCTCTGCCTCTCCCTCTCTCTGTGTAACTCTAATTTTCAAATAAATAAATATTTTTAATATATATATACTTAATCTAACGTCCATCTTGTACAGCGCAGCATGTAAACAGTTTTAGAGCTTCTTTTTGTAACTAAGATACATATACCCTATATCCCCACTTTTGAGTGATAGCATCAGGCAGCTATAATTTAATCCAATCAATAAAGCAATTTGTGTGTCTTTTCTGAAAGATGTCTACTTTTCATATTTTAATCATCAACTTTACTGACACCCTAGATGATTCAATCATTCTTATCCTTGTAATAAGCTACACACAGATCTATTATATTATTGGAACAGGGATAAGGGAAGTCTGTGTATCTCAAATCTGACTGGTCTCTGCCTGCCCAGAGTTTGAATGAATACTGATTTATTGTAATATCCATTCAGTTATTCTTCAGTACCCACAGTTACACTGTTCAAGTTTAAGAGTTCTGAACTGAATACAAAATACACCTAAGACCTGCACAAGCCCTGTTCTCCTCTCCTCCCTGGGAACTAATTATCAACACTGAAAAGCAGACACAAATGAAATAAAGAGTAACATACACCTTGAGCTTATAGGCCCACAACAGTCAACACAGCCAGCAAAAATGGTAGGTATCCAGACCTTCGCCTGGCACAGCAGATAAAGCCACCACCTGTGATGCTGGCATCCTATATGGGTGCCAGTTCAATACCTGGCTGCTCCACTTCCGATCCAGCTCCCTGCTAATGTGCCTGAGAAAGCAGCAGAAGATGGCCCAAGTGCTTGGATCCCTGCACCCATCTGGGAGACCTGGCTGAAGCTCCTGGCTCATGACTTTGGCCGGGCCCAGCCCCAGCCAATGCAGCCATGTGAGAAGTGAACCACCAGATGGAAGATTCTCTCTCCCTGCCTCTTATTCTCTGTGTAACTCTGACTTTTCAGATAAATTAAAAAAAAAAAAAAAAGAGGTAGGTAGGTATCTAGAGGTGGTTGTCAGTACTGATGTCACATAGGATAAAAGGTAGATAGGATTAAGGTGGGTAAGTGGGAAGGAAAGGGTATGCCAAGTGCAGGGAAGACTATGAGTAACACTGGAAAAAACTAAATCCATGGCACAAGGGAGATGAGGAGGGCACAGGCCTGGATGAAGCAGATCTATGGATCAGCAGCTGAGGGCCAAGCAATGCTGCAGGGAAAGGGGGTTGTGGAGCCCAGCCTACAAACAGCATGGCTCCTAGGAACAGCCACTTAATAGAAAAACAGCAACTTAATAGAAACACGTCCTAACACTTCGATGGCTTCTGAGAAGGGGAGTAGGGGGTGAAGTAGAGATTAAATTTAATTCTCTCTTCTCCCTTTTCCTCATCTATAGGTTTGTAGAAACTAACATACATGTCTCTGTGCATATCTCCCTAAAACTCTAGCTCTACCAGTTTATACACACAGCAAAACAAACACTGTCTGATGAAAAAAAAAAAATTTACACACCCAAATATCAGGAGTTACCATTTAAAGGATGCTAACAAAATGCCAGCTACTATGGGAAGTGTTTTGCATATGCAAAAATTATTTCACTTAATCCTTACAACAACTCATGGTTTTGTACTTCAAAAATGAGAAGATGGGGCCGGCGCCATGGCTCACTTGGTTAATCCTCCGTCTACAGCACCAGCATCCCATATGGGCACCGGGTTCTAGTCCCGGTTGCTCCTCTTCCAATACAGCTCTCTGCTGTGGGCAGGGAGGGCAGTGGAGGATGGCCCAGGTGCTTGGGCTCTGCACCAGCCTGGGAGACGGGGGTGGGGGTGGCACACCTGGCTGCTGGCTTTGGAATGGCATAGCTCCAGCCATAGTGGCCATTTGGGGGTGAACCAATGGAAGGAAGACCTTTCTCTCTGTCTCTCTCTCTCTCACTGTTTAACTCTATCTGTAAAAAATAAATAAAAATTTAAAAATGAGAAGACTAGATCTCAGCAAACTGCTCAACGTCACAGGGAAGGTGCAGGATTCAAGAAGGGTTGCCTACCTCCAATGCCCATGCCTTTAAGCCACCACACATGTGCTAACATTAACAGTCTTCTAAGGAGACCATCACAGCACTCCCTTCATTCCAGAGGAAAGGATCTCCCCATTCCTTATGGAGTTACACCAGGTCAGGTCAAGATCTTTCTACACTCAAGAGGCTTAACAGAATTATTTCTTCCTATGCTGCCCGCTGCAACCTCCCCACCAAGATTCTCCAGCTTCTAAAAATAGTAGAGGAGGAAGGTCTGAGGAACAGGGCTGGGCTGCCCCCAGGGAAAATCAAACAAATCTGTTAGATAACCAGCACTTCCTGAACCGAACAGATTCACTGACCAGGGAAAATGAGGAACCCAGCGGAACCAAGAAGAAAGAGAAGGGAAGGAGGGAAGGGGGGTTGGCAGGGAGGAAGGGAATATCTTTATGTTCTTAGAACTGTGTCTACAAAGCACATGTATCTGTTAATGGGTCCAACCCATTCCTTCTTCCTGCCCCACAGGTAATAATGTGGCATTTTGTTCTCAAATTCCTGCTCAGTACAAAAATGACAACAATTTTCCTGGTCCCAGTACAACTGCACATCCTTGGAAACAGGCACCAAACAACTTGCATGGCATTTATACTACTATTTTCTCTAGGATTCATCCCACATGAAGAGCATCAATTTTTAATTACGAATGATAATCTAGCATCAATGCTATGTTTACTTAGTCTGCTACATAATAATAGAGGGCTGCCACAGCTCCTTGGTCCAATGGTCTCTCAGATTTTCAGAAATCTTAAATAAGAAAGCTCACTAATGGGCACTGCCACTCGTTGTCTGCCAAGAGCCCAAGGAGAAAACTGACCAGCTCAAGCTCATTCAACCATAGCTGAACTCAAAGGAAGCTCCAAGTGTTTACTTTTTTTTTTTTTAAGACTTTATTTATTTGAGAAGTAGAGTTAGAAAGAGGGAGAGAAAGAGAGAAAAGTCTTTTATTCGCTGGTTTATTCCCCAAATGGCCGCAACTGCCAGAGCCAGGCCGATCGAAGCCAGGAGTCAGAAGCTTCTTCCAGGTCTCCCATGTAGGTTCAGGACCCAAGCACTTGGGGCATCTTCTACTGCTTTCCCAGGCCATAGCAGAGAGCTGGATCAGAAGAGGAGCAGCTGGGACTCGAGCTGGCACCCATACTGGTTGCCAGTGCAGGTGGAGGCTTAATCTACTACACCACAGCATCAGCTCCAACTTACTTTCAATTTCAGGGACTTGCCCTCTGCCAAGGGGAAGTCTCACTCAAAAGGATTCCCCTTTCATGACAACTATCTGTGACTCAACAGAAGAACTGGGATTGTGTCAAGTATACATAATAGACTCAATAAAGTAATAGACTCATAATAACGCAAACAATAGGCCGGCGCCATGGCTCACTTGGCTAATCCTCCGCCTGCGGCACGGGCTCCCTGGGTTCTAGTCCCGGTTGGAGCGCCAGTTCTGTCCCGGTTGCTCCTCTTCCAGGCCAGCTCTCTGCTGTGGCCTGAGAGGGCAGCGGAGGATGGCCCAAGTGTTTGGGTCCCTGCACCTGCATGGGAGACCAGGAAGAAGCACCTGCTCCTGGCTTTGGATTAGCGCAGTGCCAGCCGTGGCAGCCATTAGAGGAGTGAACCAATGGAAGGAAGACCTTTCTCTCTGTCCCTCTCTCACTGTCTATAGCTCTCTCTCTCACTGTCTAACTCTGCCTGGCAAAATAATAATAATAATAATAATAATAATGTAAACAATAATGGAGGAAGAAAGGCACAAAATCCTGCAGCCAGTATTACCTTCATGTGCTAATGTTCCTTATTCCTGAGTGAGTCAAATTCACATAGAGTAGAAAGGCTTATTTGTGTGTGAGTATAAATCAGAGTATCTTTTATTTATATAGATAATTTGTTCCTCAAAAAAGAAGGCAATACTACAACTTTACTAAGACTAGAAATACGCAAACAAGTAAACCAGCTGTGTCCCCTCAAACAGCTGATTCTGCCCGCATGCACAGTGACACTTATCAATGTCTGGAGACATTCTTCATATCACCACAGAGCGGCTGTGTTAATCCTCGTATGTAGTGGGTACAGGCCAAGGATAATGCTAAACATCCTACAGGGCACAAGACATCTAGAACAACACAGCCCAAAATGCCAGCAATGCCAAAGTGGCATAACATAAAGTGCTGACCAATGTAAGGACAGAAAGTTGGAATGGTTCAGAGGGGCTTAGTTTTCTGTGTTAACTATAGGTTATTTAATTTAAAATTTTAATTTTCTTAGAATCCATGAACTAACAACAATCTTTCTCAATCTATTATGCTTAAAAATTCTCAGCAATCATTTTCTGCATTAAATAATTGCTTACAGAAATAAACTAGTAAACCACAGAAAGCAGAGTGGCAAGTCTGCGTAGGCACGGTTGAGTGGGTTGACAACAGCACTCCACCACGTACTCAATATGAACCTTGAGTTTCAACACCTTCTCCAAGTTTCCACATGAGTCCTGTGATTTGAGTAGTCCCCCCAAAAATCACAGGTGTGAACCCTAATTGCTAAGGAGATGGTATATCAAAGGTGTGAAGAGAAACTGCCCTGCTCCTTCTACCATCTGAGGATACACTGAGAAGCAGACAGGCTGCAAACCAGAAGAGGGTCCTCACTAGACTGGGACAAGGATGGTGCCCTCATCTTGGACCTCTCAGCCTCTAGAACTGTGAGAAATAAATTTATACTGCTTGTAACCTACCTGATGTGTGATATTCTGTTATAGCAATCCAAATGGACTAAGATACTGGGCAATCCCAAATGGTTGGAGAGGCATCTCCACAGTGAGAGATGGGTTGGAAAGGGTTATGAAAGGTCAAGAGTGTCAGGAGCTGATTTGATAAAAGAGTTTGCAGGAAGAATCCCACACTTGCAGCCAGGAGCTTTGGATTCAAGTTCTTTCACCACTACTTCTTGTCAACATGGCTTTAGGGAAGTCATCTAACCTGTGTCAGCTTCTGCTTGTTCATCTGTACAGCTGGAGTAATAACTGTCATTCCTATCTGCATAGGGATGCTGTGATCACAAAATGAGAAGATGCAGGAGGCAGCTTTCCCTCCCAGTGAGTCTGCAAAGTTTTCTGAGCATCTCGTAGGTTCTCAGCTATATCTGAGATGCTAGGACAGAGAAGTAAGGGAAGACTTGACTCCTGCTTCCTAGTTGACGTATGATCAATATACAAGAAATAAGTGAACTTCACAAGACAGTATCTATTGCAATGCTGGGATGTGTTGGATAGTCTCTAAATTCTGGAGGGGCTGGGGGAAAGGAGATCAATGAAAACTGAAAGGGGTATGAAAGAGATCATAAAGATGGACTGTTCTTCACTGAGAACCTGCTCTCTGGAACCCTTCCTTTGAGGAATCTTATTTTAGGGAACATATCTAGTTCAGCATGTCTGCATACTGTTTAGTCTCAGGAAAAATTGAGTACACATTGCCATATTTTTTAAGGAACAAAAAGTGGTTGAAAACTGATCTAGATCAATGGTCTTCAAACAGTGGCATATGAGACAATCCTCCTGGGTATAGAAAGGAAACGTAAGAGCCACTACTTCTATTTATTTTCATCTTATAAAAATCATATTTTTAGAGTAAAAAGGCAACCCACACAATGGGAGAAACTATTTGCAAATCATATATCTGACAAAAAATAAAATATATAGAAAACTGCTAACAACAAAAGCAATTTGATTCAAAGAGTTTAAATAGTTATTTCTCAAAAAATATATAAATGATTAATAAACACATGAAAAGATGCTCAACTTCAAGAAAGGGAAATGCATATCAAAATTATCATGAGATACTGTCTCGTATCCATTAGGATAGCTAATATCACAAAACAGAAAAGAATAAGTGTCTCGGAGAGTGCAAAGGCACTGCAACTTTTGTGCACTGTTGGTGGGAATGCAAAACCAGTACAGCTGCTCCAGAAAACAATATGCAGGTCCTCAAAAAATTGAAAATAGAATGATCATATGATCTAGCAACTCCACTTCTGAGTTTATAAACCTAAAAGAATTGAATGAAAGGTCTTCAAGATACTTGTACATCACAACAACTAAAAACTAAAAGCCACCCAAGTGTCCATTTACAAACAAATGGATAAGCAAAATATGGTAGACACTTACAACAGACCATTATCAAGCCTTAAAAGGATGGAAATTCTCTGACATATGCTTCAACATGGATGAACTGAGGACATAGGTGCATGTGAAACAAGCCAGTCAAAAAAAGACAAGCACTATATGATTCCACTCATGTGTGGGTCTTAAAAAAGTAGTCAAAATCATAAACATAGAAAATGAAGTGGTGATTGCCAGAAGCTAGAGAGAGAGTCTAATATGGAGTTATTGCTTAATGATACAAGTTTTACAAGATGAAAAGAGTCAGATGGATGGTGGTAATGATTGCATATTATAAATGTATTTTAAAATCACTGCATTGTACACTTAAAAACAACTTAGATGGTATATTTTATATGTACTTACCACAATAAGAAATCCAGAAAAAAAAGATTTTACTTTTATTAATATATAACACATGGCCCAACATTTATGCTCCTACTCAGTCCATATGTCAGTCACGAATCTTATACTAGAGGGCGATCTGTTCAGCACACTGAACTACATGTACTGCAGTTCAGGTATGCTTGGTTAAGGGGATTTGCTAATTACATTATTTTAAATGAATCAACCCTCATTAAGCAAGAGGCTTAAAAAGAGTCCTTTTTTAACAAATAACACTTTGATTAACAGTAACACAAGCATAAATGAAAAAGAGAATGGGAGAGCTGTCATTTGTATTCCTGATAGTCTTCATCAGTCACATTACAATGTAGAAACAACCACAATCTAATAAGATATGACCCTGTTGAGATTATTAAAAAAGCAAATTGCATCTACTACCACTCATGATGAACCTCATCCCAAGTACTTAGTGTGTCCTCCCACAGTAGCCAACAACAGCAGGACATGAGTGTAACTTGGAAACACACAAGCAGGGGCCAGCGCTGTGGCCTGAAGCATTGGCATCCCACACGGGTGCTGGTTCGAGACCTGGTTGCTCAACTTCCACTCCAGCTCTCTGCTATGGCCTGGAAAAGCAGTAGAAGATGGCCCAAGTGCTTGGGCCCCTGCACCGGCATGGGAGATCAGGAACAAGCTCTTGGCTCCTGGCTTTGGATCAGCATAGCTCCAGCTATTGCGGCCAACTGGGGAGTGAAACATCGGATGGAAGACCTCTCTCTCTCTTTCTCTGCCTCTCCTCTCTCTGTGTTAACTCTTTCAAATAAATAAATAAAAATCTTTAACAAAAAAAAAAAAAAAAGAAAGAAAAATACACAAGCATACATACATGAAGAGATCGTGTGCTTTTCAACTGATGTGTGCTATGCTACCCAAAAACTTATAGAGACTAGGTTGGCGCCATGGCTCAACAGGCTAATCCTCCACCTTGCGGCACCGGCACACCGGGTTCTAGTCCCAGTCGGGGCACCGGATTCTGTCCCGGTTGCCCCTCTTCCAGGCCAGCTCTCTGCTGTGGCCAGGGAATGCAGTGGAGGATGGCCCAAGTGCTTGGGCCCTGCACCCCATGGGAAACCAGGATAAGTACCCGGCTCCTGCCTTCGGATCAGCGTGGTATGCCGGCAGCAGTACGCCGGCCACGGCAGCCATTGGAAGGTGAACCAACAGCAAAGGAAGACCTTTCTCTCTGTCTCTGTCTCTCTCACTGTCCACTCTGCCTGTCAAAAAAATAAAAAATAAAATAAAAACTTATAGAGACTGCTGCTTTAAACCAACATTGGTCAACAGAACTTTTTGCTACGATGAAATATTCTTACCAGTGCTATTAAGCAGTTGAAATGTGACTAGTATATCTGAAAAATTAAATTATTGTTTTATTTAATTTTAGATCATTTAAATTTAAATAGCCATATGTGTCTGGTGGCTACTCTAGTGGTTAGTCTAGCCCTACGCCACTCATGAGCTACTACTCTCTAAAAACATATAGCTCTTTGAGGCCAGTGCTGTGGCGTAGTAGGTAAGGCCACCACCTGCACTGCTGGCATACCATATGGGCGCCAGTTCGAGTCCTGGCTGCTCCACTTCCGATCCAGCTCTCTTCTGTGGACTGGGAGAGCAGCAGAGGATCACCCAAGTCCTTGGGCGCCTGCACTCAGAGGGGAGACCGGGAAGAGGCTTCTGGCTCCTGGCTTCAGACTAGCTCAGCTCCAGCCATTGCAGACATTTGGGGAGTGAACCAGCGGATGGAGGACCTCTCTCTCTCTCTGCCTTTCTCTCTCTGTATAACTCTGACTTTCAAGTAAATAAATCAATCTTAAAAACAAAAATATATCTCTTCAGAACAACTTGCACTTCCCTTCTTTTATTTCTTTAGCCATGTTACTACCTTATCCCAGAATGTTCTCCCCACCTTGTCCATCTAGCAATAATTTCTCAGTATTGAAGACACATCTCAAATGGCACCTCTCTTTAGCTTTCCTTGACTATTTCGCACCCCACAAAACTCATCTTCCCTTCAGGTCTGTGCCCTGGCCCTTTGACATCCCTGCGTTCTAGCATTTATGGCTCTTTGCTCCTGAGCGTGAGTTCCTCGAGGCAGAGCTCATAGCTGCGTGATGCCTGGCACACAGCAAGTGCTCAGTGACAGATACTGAGTAAGGCAGTGGGAGAGCCAACAGACCTTGATTTCCCAAATCATAACGCGGCGCTCCTTCCACCACACTGAAATCTGGCTCAGGGAAAGTAGACTGGGAGCAAGTCTGCACTACCTCGTAGTGCTGGATGCTACGTTTATAGGCAACACTGTTTCTATCGTTATTTCTTATCTCCTTCAGACGCAGATGTCACAGTTATCTCCTCAAGGCTCAGAAGTCATTCATCCTCCAGAGAGTGCAAGATTATGGTAAAAGCCATAGGAAGCATCAGCTTTGAAACACGGCAGGTTAAAATGAGGGCTCTGGTGCAGCAATATTTTTATGTGTGTTCTACTGATATTTATGAAGCATTCCATGTGAACTCTACATGCTATTTTAGCTATTCAGGTACAAGTTTTTGCCTCTCTCACAACCTCCATTCAAAACCCACATGAAACGGTTGCTATTTCTCCATCACCTCATTAAATGAGCTTGAATTTGTTAGGCCACAGAATAGATTTGACCATGGCAATTGCTTATTCTGGACTTCATTTCTGAATTCCAGATTTGGCTATATTTAGTAAAGCTATAACTGTCATTATGCCTGAAACCAGGAAGAAGACACCATTCACAAACCACCCCCTGAAAATCTGCAGTTGTCTAGAAAAAAACCAGACTTCCCAGCAGGCAAAGACATCTGAAGTGGGAGGGATCAAACTGTTGTTTGCGTCAAGACAAGGCGTCAGGTGCTTGTAACTAATCTCTCTGGCTGGCGCTCAAGGGTCACGACATTCTTCTCCTCACTATACCTTCCGTTACCACCCCCTTCATTCCTCTATGTAGCAGTGGTCATCTCACTTCCACTTGCTTCTGCTTCAAGCTTCTAGCCCCTTCTCTAACCTCTGGGACCACTCCTTCCCCATGCTAGCCACTCCCTTTCCGCATGATTAGCACAGGGCTGAGGTTCAGGAGGGGCACACTGTACATGTCATAGTTAATCAATAGTTATTCAAAAGGCCAAAGCCAGTGAAGAAGGCAGGCAGCAAGTAGAACAAGGAATTTTCACTCTACTAGTCTGTGTTCTTCTTTCGTTAACTCTGAAGGGAAACTTGTACCAAACAAAATGGTCATGATCCATCAACATTCCTGAAACTTGGCATACCATTTCACCACTCTGCATCTTTGCATATGTTATTCTCTCTGCCTTGAAGGCCTTGGGTAACCCTGAACTAGAAGATCTGCTGAATAGTGTCCATTAATGTCACCTATGAGCCCTCATCCCCAGGCCCTTTCTCTTTACCATCTTATAACATCTTTTACCATCTGCTATATACCAAGGGCTATGCTAAGCACTAGACACTTATCACAAGGTTATTTGTTATTTGTTGGTCTATGAGTTCCTTAAGAGTCAGGCCCATATCCCACCCATTTTAATAGCCCTGGAAACTAATACAGGGCCTGCCACAAGAAGCATTAATAAATGTTCACTAGATGAATACATTCATGCATCATGTTGATACCTCCAAGGTTTAGGAGTATATGCCCTATATGGATGTTGTCAGTGGTTCCACACACATTGTTAAGCTCCATTACCTTGCTCTGCAGGTAGGAGAAACTTCCAAAGTTTACTGACAGGGAGACTTTGCTGTTCTCATTAGCTCTAGACCTGTAGTCCTTTAGTGTAGGTGAGAACATGGTTCTTGAGGAACCATTTGGTCCACCTTACATTGAATTGATACAGTTCAGAACACTGTCCTGGACATGCAGGTACTCAACAAACATTTACTTATTGTTTAAAACTTAGATATGGGGCTGGTGTTATGGCGTAGCAGATAAAGCTGCCGTCTGTGACACCAGCATCCCGTATGGGCACCAGTTTGAGTTCCAGAGGCTCCACTTCAGATCTAGCCTCCTTCTAATGCACCTGGGAAAGCAGCAGAAGATGGCCCAGTCCTTGAACGTCTGAACCCATGTGGGAGACCCACAAGAAGATCATGGTTCCTGGCTTCAGTCTGGTCCAGCCTTGGCCATTTTGGCCATTTGGGGAGTGAACCAGAAGATAGAAGATCTCTCTCTCTCTAACTCTGCTTTTCAAATAAATAAAATTTAATTGATTAATTTAAAACTTATATAAGGCCTCATATAGGTAAGGAAGTAGGATAAAAGCAGTTTCTCAGCCCTTCCTTGAGCATCACTCCAATTTGCCCATTGAGCTAATTCTGTAAGTTTAAAGAAATCTTCCCTTGACATCAAATGCTAATTAACTTGCCGGCACCGTGGCTCAACAGGCTAATCCTCCGCCTTGCGGCGCCGGCACACCAGGTTCTAGTCCCGGTCGGGGCGCCGGATTCTGTACCGGTTGCTCCTCTTCCAGGCCAGCCCTCTGCTGTGGCCCGGGAGTGCAGTGGAGGATGGCCCAAGTGCTTGGGCCCTGCACCCCATGGGAGACCAGGTAAAAGCACCTAGCACCTGGCTCCTGCCATCGGATGAGCGTGGTGCGCCGGCCGCAGCGCGCCGACCATGGCAGCCATTGGAGGGTGAACCAACGGCAAAGGAAGACCTTTCTCTCTGTCTCTCTCTCTCTCACTGTCCACTCTGCCTGTCAAAAAAAAAAAAAAAAAAAGCTAATTAACTCAGACGTGATTTAGCATCTCATCATGGCATCTTGGCTGAGAAGGCTACAGAGAAAATATCCTCCTGATCACCCAGCCTACAGATGGCCACATCCTCTACGCTCATGACTAAGCCTCTGCTGGACAAGTTGGTGAAACCAGGCCAGCAAGGCTGCCGCTGCTGTTGCTGCTTGAGAAATTGCCACCAACATTCTGTCTTGCCTAGCACCTGCTTCTTGGTACCTTGCAACCCCTCACTCTAAAGCATAGTGCAGGGATTCAGTGGGATGTGGTGATAACTGGGTCTGTGCTTGAAGGCTCCCATACCACCCTTTCCTAAAGGGCCCCTGGGTACTGGGTGCACAACACTCATCGTCCTTAGACAACTCCGGCTGGGACTGATAGAAAGGTCAGCACCTAGGCACTCAAAGAAAGAGGGTCCAGGGAAGGAACAAATACCTGATGGTCCTTCACAGAGCTGGAGAGGCCTCTGCAAAGAACATCCGGTTCTGCCACCCACGGGGGTGGGGTGGGGGGGGATTGCTTCCAACTGTGGCCGCCAAACCTGCCTTCACATTCAACCCTCCTTAACTGTCAATATGAGGTAATGTTGCTGGTGCTATTCACTGAATGCCTGAAAAAGGTTAAATACTTTACATCTACTGCCTCATTCAGTCTTCAAGATTACCCTATGAGGCAATGGTTCTCAAACAAGAGCCTGCATCAGAATCTCGGTGGGGGATGTGGGGGGGGGGGGCAGATGGCATTGTGGTGCAGCAGGTAAAGCCATGGCCTACAATGCCAGAATCCCAAATGGGCACCAGTTCGAATCCCAGCTGCTCCAATTCCAATTCAGCTCCCTGCTAATGACCTGGAAAAAGCAGCAGAAGATGGCCTAAGTGCTTGGGCCCCAGCACCATGTGGGAAACACAGAAGAAGCTCCTGGCTTCAGCCTGTCCCAACCCAGGCCTTGATGTTGCAGCCATTCGGGAAGTGAACCAGCTCTCTCTCTCTCTCTTTTTCTCTCTCTGTAAGTCTTTCAAAAAAATAAATAATCTTTTGTAAAAAAAGGAATCTCTCCAGGAACGTGTTAAAGCCCCACACTTAACAGTGTATGGAGTGAGGCCTGAGAATCTCTTTCCAACAAGCTCCCTGGTAATGAGGATGCTCCTGACTCAGCTCCACACTTTGAGAACTACTGTCGTAGGGTAAAAGAGATTCAAGAAAGGTTTAGAATGTCCCATCCAAGGTTCCACATCTAGCACAGAACAGATTCAGAATTTGAACTCAGCTCTGTCTCTACATCAACACTAGTAACCAAGTCACTGGGTGTGTGAAGGTATGCCTTGTCCTTCCAAGCTCACTGGCAGCCTCTTCAAGGTATAGAGCATACTTTAGGACTCCCTCATTTCCTCTCCGTAGTACACTGAAACTTTGTAGGGGCTGCACAGACTTTGTATACTAGCTCCAACTGAGCTACACACTTCTAAAAGCCACAAATTCAAAATCAATTACAGCTACTAAAGAACATAAAGACAGTATTGCCAGACCCAGCTTTCCAAAATACCTCTTGCTACCTGAGTCTTCCCCGATGCTGCCACCACACTGGCTAACTCCTATGCATTCTTCAGTCATTTCTCCTAGAAAACAATTCTTAGCTCCCTAAAACTAGGGGCAACTTGTGCCCTAAGCATATCTCCATGATGTCCCTTATCACTCTACTCCAGCATCTAGTACAGTGCCATTTCCCCAAAGCCTAGCACAGTGCCTGGCATATCACAGGCACTACAAAACTGTTGAATAAAAAAAAAAAATCAATGAATGAATACAACGCTGCAAGCCCTAAGTTCCACTTCAATATATCATCATGTATAATGCACAGTTCTCAGCGATGAACTCCAGTGAAGAGGAGAGCTGTCTAGATAATGAAGACCAGTCTTGCCTTTTCTTTTCCCCATCAGTCTTCTAAGACTTGGAGAACAGGCTCCACTTAGTGCAACACCGTCCATGATGAGACAACATTCTAGCTGAATAAATAAATGTTCCTGGACGCTGAAGTCAGCAGAGGCCATTAGAAGGGGAGAGAGCTCTTTGCCCTGCGTTCCTCCTGATGTGTCTCTCACATACTCCTCTACTTCACCACCCCACTGCAGTCAAGGGCTTTGGCACAGGGATGAAAGAGACAGATCAGACTCAAGGGTGCAGATCTGGCAGCAGGCACAGAAGCATCTCCTATCCTGCACCAAAGCCCACAAGGAAGGATCCAGAGCGATGGTGACTCAGGCCCCGGATTAAGTCCAGCTAGAACAGTACTGGGAATGAAAAAGAGCAAGAATTTCACAAGGACGTGAACTGTCAGATAACTCTTTTAAAATAGTGTTTTTAAAGTGAAGCCTTCAACCTGGGCCCTGTTGAATCCTGGGCTTACACAAGCTCAAAGCCATACACAGCTTCTTCCTCTTCCCACCCACCCACCAGCCTGCAACACTCACCATGACAGGCACTTCCCGGGCCCACGGAGGACCCTTGCTTCAGCCTTATCTTGCAAAAGGTTTCCTTTCTAAAGGGGCCCCCTTGCTGCCCTTCGTTCCCACGCACTCTTCCCCACCACCACGTTGCAGGAACAGGACTCCTGCTTCCCCCAACCCCTCAGTCTATAACACAACCTATGGCAGGTTGGCCCATTCAATTAGTTTGAATTGCTTCATGCCAAGGAAATTGCTGCTTTTATTAAAAATAAAAGCACACTAGGCAGGCAATGAGCTGTGAAAAGTGTGAGTTCGGCATAATTATGAAGGTCGAGGTTAAGGTTACCCAAAGAGATAGGCAGAGGTTTTCCAAAAGCCTAGGGGATCAAGATACGCATCTACATTGAGTACAGATACACAGACAAGCAAATGGGGAAGGAATTTACACTCCACATCTAAATAACGCCCACTCCAACAGAGGAAAACCAAAGTAAGAGCCACTCCGGAGTAATTCTTCTCTGGGTTAAAAAAATAAATAAATAAATAAATAAATAAAAATAAAAGCTAAGATGGGAGAAGAGGGGCCTACCAGACTGAACTCAAAATCACCACGCTGATTTTCTATCATGTCTGCTACCCTGAGGAGCTGATTCTAGCTGGGTCGGGAAACAAATCCACCAGGAGCCTTGACTCGGGAGAAAACATCCCCATCCTCCCAAAATCCGCTCCCAGAAGTGGGAAAGTTGGGCAGAAGGAGAAAGCTTTCTTTTAAAGGACCCCCCACCTCTCATCCCCACCCTTCCGCCTCCCACCTCTCAAGTTTTAGGGGATGACAAGCCCACCACCCGGCATTGCGCCTGAGGCTCTTCACTCCACCAAGGGCTGCTCAGTTTCTCGGTGGCTGGCTTCTCAGCATGCTTGTTTTCTAAAATAAAATGCCACCGAGGTAAACAATTTCAGCCTTCTCCCCCCCCCCCCCCAAAAGCCCTGTCACTTTCAGATCTCGGATTTAAATCTCTCAAGGACAATGACTCACAGGGCCAGAGAAGGGGGGAAGGGAGGGTCAACTGGTAAAAGCCCATTCATACATTCAACAACTGGAAACCACAGTGCTGCCACATCAGCACAAGATTTCAATCCCCGGCGCGGAGTCCCACCGTACCTTCCGCCAGCACCTCGTCCACGGTGACCTGCTGTCGCCCGATACCGAAGACCCTTCCGATGTAGCCACTGCCCAGGCCCGACGTGCTGCCCCCTCCTCCGCTGGAGCCCGAGCCCAGGCCAGAGCTTCCCTGCTCGCGCCGGGAGTCGAAA
This sequence comes from Sylvilagus floridanus, assembly GCA_949820135.1. Taxonomy (NCBI): domain Eukaryota; kingdom Metazoa; phylum Chordata; class Mammalia; order Lagomorpha; family Leporidae; genus Sylvilagus; species Sylvilagus floridanus. Next base: position 52,261,925 of record OX463245.1, read on the forward strand.
AACTTCTTCATCTTGCAAATGGGAAGCAGCAAAACAAAATACCAACGGTTTCTAGATTTTTTTCTTCCTTTTTTTTTTTTTTAAGAAAACAGATCCAAGGATTTCTTCTCGGATTTCAGCTCGCGGAGAAGCCACCCGAGCCCGGCCGTGGGGGCGGGGGCGAGGGAGGATGCGATCGGAATATGCGTGTCAGTCGCGCCGCGGGTCCCCTCCTCCTCCTCCTCCGGAGGGCGATTCGTGTAAGTTTAGACCTGTGATGACAGAGGGAGAGACAGGATGAATCAGGAACACACTTAGAAATTCACTGCTGAGTCCTAATGGGAGCAAAAGCCATCACCCTGGGGAAAGGCTTCATGCATTTTCCCGGCGAGAAAAACGCACCCCCGGCCCCAGAACCCGGGACTCCCGTGTCTAAAGCTCCTGGAGAGACGGGATACGGGCCGCTCCGGGCAGCGCTGACCGCGCCGGGCACTGCCTCCCCTTCGTCCCCGGTCTCCCCGCCGCCCCGCGGGGCAGCATCCCCGCGGCACCCACTTGAGACTGTTCGGCGGCCGGCGCCCAGCTACCAGCCCCGCAACATTGTCACGGCCGCCGGGCCGGCCTGCGTCGCGGAGAGGAGGCGGCGCTGCAGCGAGAGCCGGGGCCGCGTTTGGCGCCCGCCCGCCCGCCAGCTGATCCCCGGAGCGCCCGGCGGAGACTGACCCGCCGCCCCTCCCCCGCGCGCGCTCCCGCCCGGCTCCATCCACCCAACCAGGAAGTGAACCGCCGCCGGAAGTGCCTCTCGGGGCGGCGCGCCGAGAGGCCGGGACCGCTTCTGCGACCCCAGCTCTGTCGCGACTGACGGAAAGGGGTCAACGGCTAGAAGCGGGCCGAGGAAACGGGGTCTCACGGCAGAAAGAGTTTTTGGGAAAGAACATTGATAGCGCCCGGCCCGCAGGGCACCCTGGGAATGGTAGTTCGGCTCAGGCCGACGGCTGGACTACAACTCCCAGGATGCCCCTGGAGCAGCGGGCGAGGCAGCATCCGTGGCCTCTGCGGCCTGGGAGGTGGTTAGTGGGGTGGTGCATATTTAGGGATTAGGTTATTTAAACACATCCGGTAAAAGAAAGTGCCTGGGACTAGGTTTACCCGCTGCTGCACGTTCCACACTTCTGGAACCATCTTATTTGCAGCCTGGCCTCCTGGCACAAGGGATTCTGGGAGTCGTGGTTTCTCACGGATGGAGGCTGACACCTGAAGGACGCTTGCTTAACCGCGGATCCCCAAGCGGCTCCAGCGGGGCTTCCCGACGTCAACTGAACAGACGGTGGGAGAGGGCGATCCAGGTGCTTGTATCGGCGGTTGGTTCAGGCCACACCGGAATGCCAGCTCTGAAATAAGTGAAACCGGTGCCCTTCCGTCCCCAAGCTGATGGGCTGCTCTGGCTCCCGGATGATACTAAGATTCAAACCGAGAAACGGCTCAAGGTTGTGTGCAAGGCAGATCCTAGGAAAACGGAAGACCCAGCCGTTGGCTCGGCCGCGGACTTAGAGGCTTGTCAGTCCACAGGGTAGCCCCTCCATGCCTTTGCTGACCTTCACATAAGAACCCTGGGCTGACCTCTTTCTCACTTCAAGATTCTTCCCTGGATGTTTATTTTACCATAATATCGACTTAATGCCCAGAATATGTGATTTGCACCTGCTAAACATGGCAGATTCTGAAGGCCATTTGGAACCCCTCTCTTACACTAGATTCTCTGAGGTGAGGCTGAAGGTGTTGCCAAATCCCTGCCCTTCCCCAAAAAGATCCGTGAGTTTCCTAACCCCTGAATATGAGCTATTTCTCACCTCCACCCTCTGTGCCCTTTTGACTTGTAATTCATTCTACAATACCCCCCCCCCCTCCGTGGGCACTTGAAGAGAGGAGAGGAAGAGTCTCAGGAAAGAAATGTTCTTGCTTCTCTCTAATCTGAATGTTGAGCTGAGCTGGACTGGGCTGGCTGTGGCAGTTCCTGCTGCTGAGGCTGCTGCTGCGTTTTCTTGTTTCAAGTAGTGCCATTGTAATTAAACTGCCTGTGTGGAGATACCATCTCTTCTTCCGGAGAGAGTCAGTGCTGTCACTGCGGGTTCGCAAATTCATGCTGCCACCTCTAGGGTGAAAAGCAGCACCTGCTAAAACATTCCCTCAAAGGAAGCCCACAGAGGCATGTTCCTCTCGCTTGCCTTAAAAGGCCACATTTTTGTCGAAGGAAGTTGGGAATAGATCTTAAAATAGATGACAAAGTTCATTTGGCTCATTGTCCCCCATTTTTCTCAGCAGCACCTATTGGTCTCATATAATTTTTTCAGGTCCTAGAGTTTGATGCTGGGTCAGTTTTCACTTTTCTAGGCTTTTCTGGGACCAGACTAGGCCAGAGTCATCCAAATCTCAAGTCTTGCTTCAGAGATATAAAACTGCCCATAGGAGTGGAAGTAGCTAATGTGTATTTATTTGAACATGCACCTCAATACTTTGATCAAAATCCTAGGGAAGACTGAATTCCTTGCTTTTCATTCTCTCGGAGACAGATAGCAATGATAAATACACAGGTTTTTTGTGTTATATATTATTTAATCCTTACAACACCCTATTAAAGAAAGTATTACTATTCACTTTATAGGTGAAGAAAGGGAGCAAATAGAAAAGTGACTTGCCCAAAATCACACTGATCATAACAGGCAAAGCCAGGATTCAAATTCAAATATCTTGGCCTCAAAGCCTGGTTGCTTACCTGGCTGCACTACCTTATCTAGTTAGAAAGAGCAAGCAAACTGATCGAGTGAACTATTGAGAACAGAGACACACCTACAGGCAGTACAAACCAACACACAGGAAACCTCTGCCATACATGGCAATGACCCATGAAGGCTTGGATCTCAGGACCTATTTTTCTCAACCATAAAATCGGAGCTTTCTGACAACTCTTAGTAAATCTTTAGTTCCTGAGTACAAAGAAAGCACAGATAAATCACTAATCTCAAAATTCCTAACATGGGGCCACCTACAAAGCTGGCAGTCCCTGAGGAGTGCCAGTGCCAGCTCGAGTCCCAGCTGTTCTGCTTCTGATTCAGCTCCCTGCTAATGCACTTGGGAAGGTAGCAGAAGATGGCCCAAGTAATTTGGTCCCTGCCACCCACAAGGGAGACCTGGATGGAGCTCCTGGCTCCTGGCTTTGGCCTGGCCCAGCCTCAGCTGTTGCAGTCATTTGGGGAGCGACCATTGGATGGAAGATACTGCTTGCTTGCTCTCTATCATTATCTCTATATTGCTCTCTCCACCTCTTCTGCCTTTCAAATAAATACATCTTTTTTTTAAAGCCTCTTGCCACACTTCCTTCCAAATATAATTTTTCCCAACTTGCCTTGCATTCCTACTCAACTTTGTGTGGATAGTGTCATCTCAAATACCTCAAAATCAGGGAACATCATAAAATCTCAACATCTTATATAACAGTTGATACAGAGTGTATTCTTGCCAATTTTTTAAATAATTGTCTTCACACTAATTGTGACAAAAAGAGCAATCTGATGAAAGTAGAGAGACTGAAGTATTCTAGATCAGGTGAGCTTTTTAAAATAAGTCCAAGGGGGCTGGTGCTGTGGCGTAGCGGGTAAAGCCGCAGCCTGCAGTGCCGGCATCCCATATGGGCACCAGTTCAAGTCCTGGCTGCTGCACTTCCAATCCAGCTCTCTGCTGTGGCCTGGGAAAGCAATGGAAGATGGCTCAAGTCCTTGGGCCCCTACACCCACATGGAAGGCCCGGAAGAAGCTCCTGGCTCCTGGCTTCAGATCGGCCCAGCTCCAGCTGTTGCAGCCAACTGGGGAGTAAACCAGCAGATGGAAGACCTCTCTCTCTCTCTGCCTCTGCCTCTCCTTCACTCTCTGTGTAACTCCGAATTTCAAATAAATAAATAAATCTTAAAAAAAAAATAAGTCCAAGAGATGCTAAGGATAAACCCCCAACTAAAGAGATTAGGAGGCCAGCACCGCGGCTCACTAGGCTAATCCTCCACCTGCGGCGCTGGCACCCTGGGTTCTAGTACCAGTTGGGGCACCGGATTCTGTCCCAGATGCTCCTCTTCCAGTGCAGCTCTCTGCTATGGCCCATGAAAGCAGTGGAGGATGGCCCAAGTGCTTGGGCCCTGCACCCACATGGGAGACCAGGAAGAAGCACCTGGCTCCTGGCTTCAGATCAGCAGAGTGCGCCGGCCATAGCGGAGTGAACCAACAGAAGGAAAACCTTTCTCTCTCTCTCTCTCTGTCTGTCTAACTCTGCCTGTCTGAAAAAAGAGAGAGAGAGAGAGAGAGAGAGAGAGAGATTAGGAAAGGACACTGACATTTACAATGTATCTTTCATACAAAGTATTGCAGTTACTGTGTTAATCACTGAATTTGTTATTTTGGTTAATGCACTGATGTCTCCATGCAAAATGGATACTGTGACCTCTTCTGTTATACTGTTACCCCCAGCTTTACAGCTGAACTGTGAAAATGTCCATGGTGAACATAAACCCAGGGGCCAGCATTATGGTACAGTGGGTTAAGCCCCCACCTGCAACACCACCATCCCATATGGTGTTTGGTTTGAGTCCTGGCTGCTCTACTTCCCATCTTAACCCCTACAATAGCCAGGGCTGAGCCAAACTGAAACCAAGACCCTGGAACTCAATCCAGGTCTTCCATATGGTTGCACATTACCGGGGAGCTGGACCAGAAGCAGAGTTGGAACTGACCTCAGGCAATCATGCGTGGGACATGGGCCTCCCAAGCAGTGTCTTAGCTGATGTGCCACACACCTGCCTCCATCCAGGTGATTCTGATATGCAGTCAAGTGTGAGAACCATTGTTTAGCAGAAGGGAACTTCTAAAGGCCGTTTTCAGTTAAAAAGAACATGTCGATTTTGATTTAGCTTTCTGGATAGAAATAACTATATGCACATTAAAGAAGGTATAAAGAAGGAAATTAAAATTGGCTGCAATTCTACCCCTCAGAAAAAAATGCTGTTGATTTAGGCGAGTGACTTAAGTCCTGTGCCTGTTTCCTCATCTATAAAATAAACATAATGTTGATACCTACCTCATTGGACTGGTCTGAGGATTAAATGAGCTAATGCATATAAAACATTTAGATCAGAGCCCAAGACCTAACATCTAATAAACATCAAGAAATAAATAAAGTGAAAGGGCAGGTGCTGTGGCACCGTAAGTTAAGCTGCCTTCTGGGGCACCCACATCCTTACTGAAGTGCCGGGTTCAAGTCTCAGCTTCTGGCTAATGTGCACTCTGTGAGGCAGCACATGCTGGCTCCAGTATTTAGGTCCTTGCCATCCATGTGGAAAACCTGGATTGAGTTCTGGGCTCCCAGCCTTGGCCTGATTTAGCCCTGGTTATTGTGGGCATTTGGGGAGTGAACCAGCATATGGAAATTCTCTCTCTCTAGGTCTGTCTTTTAAACAAACTTTAAAAAAATCATTTTTTAAAATAAATAAAACTAAAAGAAAAGGTACAATGGCTAGGTACTCAATTCCTCCTGTACACAATTTTTCCCCTCAAATTTTGTAAACTTCTCCATCGTCCTCTAATGCTTATTGATATGGAAAAGTCCAAAACCTTCCTTGTTTTTGTTCCTTTGTGGTAAATTTTATTGTAGGATTCTTTACCATTAAAATTCAAAACTTTCACAAGGATAGCACTAGGTCAGGCGTAGGGAATGTCCAGCCCAAAGGCTCTATAAGGCCTGCAAAATCATTTAGTCTGGCCCTGCCAAGGCAACTGCAGGTGAGACTCAAAATTCTATACATTTCCAGCAGGCTAATTTTTTGTAATCCTTTTTTTTTTCTTTTTTGACAGGCAGAGTTAGATAGTAAGAGAGAGAGACAGAGAGAAAGGTCCTCCTCCTGTTGGTTCACCCTGCAATGGCTGCTATGGCCGGTGCTGCACTGATCCGAAGCCAGGAGCCAGGGGCTTCCTCCTGGCACGAGGCCCAAGCACTTGGGCCATCCTCCACTGCCTTCCCAGGCCACAGCAGAGAGCTGGATTGGAAGTGGAGAGCCAGGTCTCAAACTGGCAACCATATGGGATGCCAGCACTACAGGTGGCAGCTTAAACCACTATGCCACAGCGCCGGCCCCCAGCAGGCTAATTTTTAATCTGATCACTTTGTATCACCCACAAATGATGCTATAAATTTCCACATGGCCCTTGGCAGAAAAAAGTTTCCCTAGTCCTGGGCTAGGTAATAGTTTCAGACGTTGTTTTACCTCAGAGTAGTGGTCTTCTACAATCTATTTCCATACAGTCTTGATTGTTTGCTTTAGTTTTCTTTTTTTAAGTTTTCGTGTATACCAACACTACTTATGGCATAGTCTAAAGAATTGAAGCATTCCATGTAGTTAGTTGTGAAGGACAGCAGGCTCCAGCCCCTTTCTCTCCCATTCCTCCCTTCCAGGAAGTAATAACTTTCACCTGTCTTGGCTGCTTATTTTGGTCTTTTATTTTATTTTATTTATTTGAAAGGCAGAGTTGGTGGAGGAGCGGGGCATACAGAGAGAGAGAGAGAGAAAGAGCAATCTTCCATCCACTGGTTCACTCTGCAAATGCTGGACCAATCAAAATCAAGAGCCAGGAGCTTCCTCTGGTTCTCCCACATGGGTACAAGGGCCCAAGGACTTGGGCCTCTTCTGCTGCTTTCCCAGGCACATTAGCAGGGAGCTGGATCAGAAGTGGCATAGCTGGGACATGAACCCACAGCCTTACCAGCTATACCACAACACCAGCCTCTAAATGATATGTCTTTATTGCTACCTCTGGATTTTTTTTTTACTTTTTGTGATAATCTATTGCTTCCCCACTAGGGTACAAAATAACATAGCTTTCAGGAATCCACTACTTACCTTTTTATTTATTTACTTATTTATTTGAGAGATAGAGACAAAGATCTTCCTTCCATTGGTTCACTCCCCCAAATGCCCACAACAGCCAGGACTGGGCCAGGCTTAAGCCAGGAGCCGAGAACTCCATCCAGCTACATGCGTAACAGGGACCTAAGTACTTAAGCCATCACTGCTGCCTCCCATGGTAGACTTTTGCAGGAAGGTGGAATCAGCAGTGGAGCTGGAACTTGACCCCAGAGACTCTGATGTTGGATGTGGGCATCCCAAGCAGTGTCTTAACCACTGCACCAAACGCCTGTCCCAGATGCTTTCTTAAGTTGGGACTCAATCATTTTGTTTTGAAAAACCTGTTGAATGACTGGAGTGGGCACTTTAGTGAATTGAATGGAGAAGGTATACTTGTTATACTTGACATAAAATATAGGCTGAGGTTCTTGAGACAGTCGGGGGAGCAGTGTGAACATTCCTGGCCCATCCATGTTAAGGAAACATCTGCTCTTGAGATCTTTTCTCCATTAGTCCCTGGCCTCCGAGTTGAATCCCTTAGCCACAGAGGTTGTTTTGACCCTAAGGGTGTGGTCTATGTGTAAGGAACAACAGGAAGCTGTGCCTCAGCCACACAGGGACCACATCTAGATTCTGGGCTCTGTATCCAGGACTGTATGAGCAAATAATCAGAGACTCTGTCCCTGTCTCTCTCTCACACTTGTGACTCTGCCTTTCAAATAAATAAATGTTTTAAAAAGTACTTATTTGAGAGACAGACAGACACTGAGACAGAGATCTTCCATCTACTGGGAGCTGAGAACCCCAAGGGTTCTAATCACTTGAGTCATTTCCTGTTGCCTCCCAGCACATTAGAAGGAAGTTGGAATTGGGAGCCAAGAAGGGCTCAAACCCTGGCACTCTGATATGGGATGCAGGCATCCCAACCAGCATCTCAACTGCCAGGCCAAATGCCTTCCCCAAGTGGGGAGACTGCGAATAATCATTCTGGGACAACATTAACTTAACCGGGTAAGCTGAAACATAGATGGTTGCCTCATCCTTAGATTTCTCTCTATGGGTACACCCGGCAAACGACCTCCTGCACCTCTCTCTCCTTAAGTGTAATATGCCCCTAATTCCCAAATCCCAGGCACCATATGCTTCACAGGATAGCCCAGCAATTACACCTGGCCCTCTTATGCCAGGATTTCCTAAATCGTTCCTGGAAGTTGACTTTTGCTTGGAAACTGTGACTTGCCCTCTTGCCCAAACTGAGGCTTCCACCAGTCACTGTCTCCCCCAGAGTGTACTTTTGAGGGTCAGGAGCCAGTTTTCAGCCACACCTCCATGAGGACTCTTAAAATCTGAGGCATGGTCATGACAACTGAATGACTAAATGAGGCATTGGCCCCAATTCACTAGAAACATCAGCATTGACTACTTCTCTGCAAATGTCTCCCAGATCTTTTTCTAGTGCACTTTGTATAACAAAAGCACAGGGATAAGCCACAGCAGAAATCCAGTGTTCCAGCTGGGTTTCTATTGGAAGCAAGTGTGAAATTACACATTATTTGTGAATTATTACAGCGGTCTTCAAATGTTTTTTCTGACATAACACTACAGTTAATTTTCTAATCCCATAATTCTCACATACATTTTTTAAAAGATTTTTTTATTCATTTGAAAGACAGAGATACATATAGAGAAGATGAGAAGGGCGGCAGTGTGGGGGGAGAATATTTTCCATCCACTGGTTCACTCCCCAAATGGCTGCAATGGCCACTGCTGGACCAGGCTGAAACCAGGGGCCCTGAGCTTCTTCCAGTTCTCTCATGTGGGTGTCAGGGGCCCAAGCACTTGGACCATCTTCCACTGTTTTCTCAGGTACATCAGCAAGGAGCTGGATCAGGAGTGGAGCAGCTGGGACTCAAACCGCTGTCCATATGGGATGCCAACATGGCAGGTGGAGGCTTAACCTTCTGTGTCACAGCACTGGTCCCTCTCACATCCATTTTGAAGTTCACATATTGAAATTTTCATCATACATCTAATTGCAAAGGATACAATTTTAGGCATCTTGTAGGTGTTACATAATTATAGCTATAAAATAAAACTTGGAGGCAATGGAGATTCAATACCACATATTCAGTGGAAGGGCCAGTGTTGTGGTACAGCATCCTAAGCGGTAGCTTCTGATGCCAGAATCCCATATCTGTTTGCCAGTTTGAGTCATAGCAGCTCTGCTTCCAATCCAGCTCCCTACTAATGTGCCTGGGGAGGCAGTGGATCATGGCCCAGATGCTTGCGCCCCTGCACTCACATGAAAGACCAGCATGGAGTTCCAGGCTCCTGGCTTTGTCCTGACCCAAATTTGGCTATTGTAGCCATTTGGGGAGATCTCCCAGTGAATGGAAGATCTCTCTCTTTCTCTCTCCCTCCCCCCCCCCTCCCCTCTCTCTCTTTGTTGCTCTGCCTTTTGAATAGATTAATCTCACAAAAAATTCAATGGAATAGGGGCCGGCATTGTGGTGTATCATCTAAAGTTGCTGCCTACAATACCAGCATCCCATATGGGCACTGATTGGAGACCTGGCAGCTACACTCTCAATCCAGCTCCCTGCTTATGGCCTGGGAAAACAGCAAAAGATGGCCCAAGTCCTTGGGCTCATTCCACCCACACAGGAGAGCCAGAAGAAGCTCCTGGCTCCTGGCTTCTGCCTGGCTCTGGCTGTTATGGCCATTTGGGGAGTCAACCAGCTGATGGAAAATTTCTGTCTCTCCTTCTCTCTCTCTGTAACTATGCCTTTCAAGTAAATAAATAAATCTTTAAAAGGAGAATTCAATGGAATATATCATCACTATTTGAGAATACTTAAACTCAGGGGCTGGCGCTCTGGCACCGTGGGCTAAAGCCCTGGCCTGAAGCGCTGGCATCCCATATGGGCGCCAGTTCTAGTCCCGGCTGCTCCTCTTCCCATCCAGCTCTCTGTTATGGCGTGGGAAAGCAGTAGAGGATGGCCCAAGTCCTTGGGCCCCTGCACTCATGTGGAGACCCAGAGGAAGATCCTGGCTCCTGGTTTCAGATCGACGCAGCTCTGGCCATTGCGGCCAATTGGGGAGTGAACCCGCAGATGGAAGACCTCCCCCCCCACTCTGCCTCCCATCTCCCTGTGTAACTCTTTCAAACAAAAAAATAAATCTTAAAAAAAATACTTAAACTCTTCCAACAGTTAGAAATTTTACATTGTTCCTGTTTCTTCTAGAACACTTACTTCTTTTCTTTAAAATTTTTTTTTTTTTTTGACAGGCAGAGTTAGACAATGAGAGAGAGAGAGACAGAGAGAAAGGGCTTCCTTCCATTGGTTCACCCCTCAAATGGCTGCCATGGCCGGCGCGCTGCAGTAATCCAAAGCCAGGAGCCAGGTGTTCCCTCCTGGTCTCCCATGCGGGTGCAGGGCCCAAGCACTTGGGCCATCCTCCATTGCCTTCTTGGGCCACAGCAGAGAGCTGGTCTGGAAGAGAAGCAACTGGGACAGAACCGGTGCCCCAACTGGGACTAGAACCCAGGGTGCCGGTGCCGTAGGCAGAGGATTTGCCTAGTGAGCCGCGGCGCTGGCCTTTCATTTTGTTTTGATGTGAAAGGCAGAGAGACAGAGAAAGAGGGAGACAGAAGCAGTTAGAACCATCCTTGGTTCACTCCCCAAATGCCCATAACAGTTAGGGCTGGACCAGGCCAAACCCAGAGGCCTGAAACCCCATCTGGAACTCCCACATGGGTGACAGGGATCCACATACTTAAGCCATCACATGCTGGCTTCCAGGGTGTGCATTTAGAGGAAGCTGGAACTGGAAGCAGAGCCAGGACTTGAACCCGGGCACTCCGATATGGGATGTGGGCATCTTAACCTCTATACCTAATGCCCTCTCCTAGAACATGTATTTCTACTCCTTCCAAGATTTTACTCTAAATAAATGTAATTTTATGCAGGGAATTCTTTCATTGATTGTGTCATTATAATTCTCTGCAACAAAACATGGATACATATGTAACTTTAAGCATTTTCCTGTGAATTCAAATGTTTCCTGGTTGAGTCTTTCTCCATGAGGTTTTTCCTGTGGCCACATGGTGGGAGATGCCTCCTATAGTAACCGTGGTTTGCTTTATTCACAGGGCTATTTGTCAGGTCTGCCAGAAGGAACTATAAGACAGTTACTGAAAGTATGAAAGACATACTCATATTTTCACTTACATTTTTTCTTATAGATTGACTTATGATAACTATTCATTTTGTACCATCATTAGAACTACACAAATATGATAACAGATTTTGATGATACAAAGTAAAAATACTGAATATTAGAAGTACATTTCTACAGAGATTAGTCGAACTTTCCAGAATTTAGTTAATTTCATCCTCTCTATTCATACGGAAGTACTGGGAAAAGTTGCAAGGTACATAAATTAATGGAGCTTTAGGACCCTTTTAAAAGTCTATTCAAAGCAAAGAAATGGAAACCGCTGCCTGCAGAAGTTCATCGCAGTTGCAGTCACCAAAGCCCTTCATGTCCTCACCTTCTGGGAACTGCATCAATCGATTTTACCAAGATTTAGCAAGTGGCTACTATTATTCCCCCTTAGAAATATCTTGTTAAACTCAATATTCTCAGAATGGGTTGAGAAAATAGAAATAATACTAATTTTATTCTTAGAGATTTATTTATATATTTGAAAGGCAGAATCACAGAGAGAGAGAGAGAGAGAGAGTCTTCCATCTGCTTGTTCACTCACCAAATGGCTGCAACAGCCAGAGCTGGGCTGGGCAGATCCAAAGCCAGGAACCAGGAGTTTCTTCTAGGTCACCCACGTGGGTGCAGGAATGCAAGGACTTGGGCTATCTTCCACTGTTTTCCCAGGCCATAGCAGAGAGCCGGATTGGAAGTGGAGCAGCCGGGTATTGAACTGATTGCCCATATAGGATACCAGCACTGAAGGCAGCGGCTTTATCTGCTATGCCACAGTGCTGGCCCCAATAATAGAAAAAAAAAATTTTTTTTGACAAGCAGAGTGGACAGTGAGAGAGAGAGAGACAGAGAGAAAGGTCTTCCTTTTGCCGTTGGTTCACACTCCAATGGCCGCTGCGGCCGGGCCGGCGTACTGCACTGATCCGAAGCCAGGAGCCAGGTGCTTCTCCTGGTATCCCATGGGGTGCAAGGCCCAAGCACTTGGGCCATCCTCCACTGCACTCCCGGGCCACAGCAGAGAGCTGGCCTGGAAGAGGGACAACCGGGACAGAATCCTGCGCCCCATCGGGACTAGAAGCTGGTGTGCCGGCGCTGCAAGGCGGAGGATTAGCCTATTGAGCCGCAGCGCTGGCTCAATAATACAAATTTTTAAAAGTGCCTTCATCTATGCAATATCTCTTGGTAAAATGTTATTCTCAGGGTGTAATTTTTTTATTGGACCACAACTTAAGAGGTGTCGATTTTCTCATTTAATAGATTAAATGTCCTCCATATAATATAGTTAATAAAGTTAGTTCTGTCTGTCAAATCAAGCAGGTAAGATGGACTTTATGAGAAAGAAGTCTACCTTACTCTTTTTTTAAAAGATTTATTTATTTATGTGAAAGAGTTACACAGAGAGATGGGAGGCAGAGACAGAGAGACAGAGAGAGAGAGAGAGGTCTTCCATCCAATGGTTCACTCCCCAGTTGTTGGAAAGGGCTGGAGCTGTGCCGATCCAAAGCCAGGAGCCAGGAGCTTCTTCCAGGTCTCCCACATGGGTGCAGGGGCCCAAGGACTTGGGCCATCTTCTACTGCTTTCCCAGGCCATAGCAGAGAGCTGGATTGGAAGTGGAGCAGGCGGGACTTGAATCAGTGTCCATATGGGATGCCGGCACTGAAGGCGGTGGCTTTACCTGCTACACCACGGCATCAGCCCCTTTAATATTTCCTAACAATACTCTTTTTGCTCTGCTTTCATGGAACTCCCACAAAAGTGTCATTCATTCTATGTCGACAGTTGGGGGGCAGGAGAGCAGATTGGGGAAGAGGAAACCTCATTAAATGGAAATTGTCATTACTCCTTCAGCCTCATGCTATAATCTGAGTTCAGCAGATCCCAACATGAGCAAAATATACATATCCGTGCCCAGCTTCACCCACAGCCGCGTTAGACAAGTGCAAGACACGAGGCTGAAAGCATGTTTTTGTAACTTCAATATTAATTAAAAGATGCTTCTCAGAAATCATTATTTTCTATAGTCCCCTTGGCTGGAAGGTTTTTACACAGTGAGGCAAGGAGTGGCAGGTGTACCTTCCTTTTTGTAAAGTGAGAGAAGGGCTATTATGAAAGGGAAGGTGGGAAAGGAGAGTCTGCACACACCTTTACAATACCCAGGTCCATTTTAGGACAAAATTTGTATGAAAATGGAAACATTTTGAGTTAATTCCCTTAAATTAGGTTCCAGGGCCCCCTTCAGTTTACAGGGTATACTTCCCCCTGGTAGTGGAATGCTAAATTGCTACACAGCTGAATGCTGAATTATTCCATGAAGATTTAATCCATAGAACAGCTCCATACATTTTTTCTGTTTCCTCACCTGTCTTTTGGGTCCTCAGCTTGCCTTCACAGTTGCTTACTGCGCACAAAGACATTTTTCAAAAAGTTAAAAAGTAATAGGCGATAGTTCTGGAACCATGGAATGTCTGCCAACACTAACAGTTAAGAATGCTGGGTGCAATATTAACAAGTCTTTAAATGTATCCCTGAGCTTGCAAGAAAGGAAGCAGGTGCTGAGGTGGGAGGGAAAAGGCCCCAGCTACCATTGTACCTGCAGGGGGGAGTGGAGGAAGGAGGGAAGTCACAGTTATAAACTTCAATTTTAAGGCATATGTAGGAATAAAGTACCTGACCCTAAACCTGCTGCAGACAGAGAATTGAGACAGAAAGCTGGAACTCTTAAAAGCTAGCTGCCTCTGTGAAAGGGTAGATAGAAAAACATCCACTCGCCAGCCTGGAGGTGACAAGAAAATGTATCTTTACCTGTACTCTGGCTAAGGAAAAACATTTTCACTGATAAATCGAAAATCCACACTTGCTTTCTGTTTTTTAGATTTTTTTTTTAAATAAAAATTATTTGAAAGGCAAAGTAACAGAGAGAAAAGAGAGAGAGAGAGAGAGAGAGAGAAATACCTTCCATCTGCTGGTTCACTACCCAAATGGCTACAATGGCCAGGGCTGGGCCAAGCTGAAGCCAGGAGTCCCGAGCTTTTTCTGGGTCTCCCATGTAGATGCAGGGGACCAAGCACTTGGGCCATCTTCCAATGATTTTGTAGGCGCATTAGCAGGGAGCTGGATAGAAAGCATAGCAACCAAGACTTGAACCAGTGTCCATATGAGATGTTGGTGCTGCAAGTAGTGGCCCCTAGTCTTGCTTTTTTTTTTTTTTCTTTAATTTGACAGATAGAGTTATACAGTGAGAGAGAGAGAGATAGAAGGAAAGGTCTTCCTTCCATTGGTTCACTCCCCAAGTGGCTGCTATGGCCAGAGCTGGGCCAGGCCGCAGCCAGGAGCCAGGTGTTTCCTCCTGGTCTCCCAAGCGGGTGCAGGAGCCCAAGCACTTGGGCCATCCTCCACTGCCTTCCTGGGCCACAGCAGAGAGCTGGACTGGAAGAGGAGCAACCGGGACTAGAACCCGGCGCCCATATGGGATGCGGGCACCACAGGCAGAGGATCAACCTCATGAGCCACGGTGCGGGCCCCTAGACTTGCTTTGAATATTGCTTGTAGCTTTTTCTTTACACTGCCCTTGTAATCCAGGTACCTTAAGTTAAGAAGTTAATATAAAAATTGATTCTGGACCAATGGAAGACCATGAGGCCCTAACAGGAGCAAAGGCAAAACCAGCCTGAAGAGCTCAATGGTTCTCAGGGAATAAAGCAACTCTGGCTAAAAAAGAGTTTACAACAGAAGAGCATGAAGCATCAGAAAGAAGTCACTCATGACTTCAGTCAGGAGATCAAAACCGGAGGCTGGAGCCAAAATGCTGAAATATCAGACAGTCTAGATGACAACAGAAAATGAGTACTATTTAAAATAATTACCCATAGGGGCCAGTGCTGTGGCGCAGTGGGTTAACGCAGTGGTTTGAAGCGCCAGCATCCCATATGAGCGCCGGTTCAAGACCCGGCTGCTCCACTTCCCATCCAGCTCTCTGCTATTGCCTGGGAAAGCAGTGAAAGATGGCCCAAGTCCTTGGGCCCCTGCACCCACGTGGGAGACCGGGAAGAAGCTCCTGGTTCCTGGCTTTGGATCGGCACAGCTCTGGCCGTTGTGGCCATCTGGGGAATGAACCATCGGATAGAAGACCTCTCTCTCCCTATGCCTCTCCTCTCTCTGTGTATCTCTGACTTTCAAATAAATAAATAAATCTTAAAAAAAAAAAAAAAGGCAAGAAAGAAAAAAGAGGCCAGTGCCACAGCTCAATAGGCTAATCCTCCGCCTGTGGCACCAGCACAGTCCTGGTCAGAGCGCTGGATTCTGTCCCTTCCAGTCCAGCTCTCTGCTGTGGCCCAGGAGGGCAGTGGAGGATGGCCCAAGTCCTTGGGCCCTGCACCCGCATGGGAGACCAGGAGGAAGCACCTGGCTCCTGGCTTCAGATCAGCGCAGCGCCAGCTGTAGCAGCCATTTGGGGAGTGAACCAATGGAAGGAGGACCTTTCTCTCTGTCTCTCTCTCTCTCACTGTGTAACTCTGCCTGTCAAAAAAAAAAAATCAGTCAGAATAGCCATTTCTGTAAAGAAGAAGCACATATGGTCAATAAGCATATGAAAAGATGCTCAACATCATCAGTTACTGGAAAATGCAAACCAAAATCACTGTGAGGGGGCAAGCGGGACAACCAAACCCCATATTTGAATCCCTGGCTGGAGCCCAGCTACTCTGCACTGCCAATCCAGCTTCCTGCTAATGAATCCAGGAGGCGGCAGTGGTGGCCCAAGTACTTTGGTTCTTGTTACCCACGTGGGAAGCCCAGATGAAGTTCCTGGCTTCAGCTTGGCCCAGTCCTGGCTGTTGTGGCCCTGTGGGGAATGAACCAGTGGATGGAAAATCTGTCTTCCTCCCTCTCTCCTCCTCCCCTCTCTGTCACTCTGCCTTTCAAATAAATAAATAAATAAATCTTTAAAAACACAACAAAGAAGTAAGATATGGCTTCATACCCATTGGGATGGCTGTAATAAAAAAGACAGACAATGAAAAGTGTTGGCAAGGACATAGAGAAATTGGAACCCTCCTAGACTGTTGGTAAACTGGGCAAATGGTGGAAAATAGGCTAACAGTTCCTCAAAATTTTAAGCACAGTTTGCCATATGACCCAGCAATTCCACTCCTCAGTATATACTTAACAGAAATTTTAAAAATGGTTACACAACAACTTGTACATGAATGCTCATAGCAGCATTATTTATAATAGTCAAAAAGTAGAAACAGCCCAAATGTCCATCACCTGATGAATAGATAAATAAAATGCAGTATATCCATTCAGTGAAATACAAGTATACTACAAAAAGTCCATTAAAAATGAAATGAAAAAAAGTGAGTATTTTGGTGCAAAAAAGTGAAATCCAGTCACAAAGGACCACATGTGATTTAATTCATATGAAATATGTAGCTTAGGCAAATCTATACAGGCAAAAAGTACATTTATTTCCCAACTTCCAGCTTTGGCCCCAGAGCTGGGTCTCGGAGTATTTGAGGAATGAAATTATGGATGGGAGTTTTCTCTCTGTGTTTCTCTGCCTCTCAAATAAATAAATAAAAATCAAATAAGGGGCTGGCATTGTGGCATAGCGATTATGGACGCCCATTCAAGACCTGGTGGCTCCATTTCTGATTCAGCTCTCTGTTATGGCCTGGGAAAGCAGTAGAGGATCCCAAGTTCTTAAGCTCCTGCACCTACTTAGGAGATCCAGAAGAAGCTCCTGGCTCCTAGATTCGGATCGGCAGAGCTCCGGCCGTTGTGGCCAATTGGGGAGTGAACCAGTGGATGGAAGAACTCTCTCTCTCTGCCTCTGCTCTCTGTAACTCTGCCTTTCAAATAAATAAATAATTTTTTAAAAAATCAGATAAAAGTATAACTCAATAAGCATATATTTATCACCCAGAATATGTAAAAAATGCCTATGAATCAACAAAAAACAATACAATAGAAAAATGTACCAAAAACACAGGACATTTCGCAAGACAAAAAATATGAATTGTCAAAAAGCACACCAAGAGATGACTGACCCCATTTTCAGTCAAGGAAATGTAACACGAAACCAAGGTAAACTATTGCATCACAGCTGAAATGTCAGAACAGCCAAGTGTTTTTTTTTTTTTTTAACATTTTACTCATTGATTTGCATTTATTTAAAAACCAGAGTGACAATGAGACAGTGAGAGAATGACATGGAAGGAGACAGAGATCTTCTATCCACTGAGTTATTCCTAAAATACTCAAAAGAGCTGGGTTGGGCCAGGCCAAAGCCAGGTGCCTGGAAATCCATCTGGGTCTCCCTGTGGGAGGCGGGCATTACCTGCTGCTTCCCAGGATGTGCGTCATCAAGAAGCTGAATTAGAAATGGAGTGGGGCCAGCGCTGTGGCTCAATAGGCTAATCCTCCACCTGCGGTGCCGGCACACCGGGTTCTAGCCCCGGTCGGGGCGCCGGATTCTGTCCCGGTCACTCCTCTTCCTGTCCAGCAGTGGAGGATGGCCCAAGTGTTTGGGCCCTGCACCTGCATGGGAGATCAGGAGGAAGAACCTGGTTCCCGGCTTCAGATCAGTGCAGTGTGCCGACTGCAGCGCGCAGGCCGTGGCGGCCATTGGAGGGTGAACCAACGGCAAAAAGAAAGACCTTTCTCTCTGTCTCTCTCTCACTGTCCACTCTGCCTGTCAAAAATTTAAAAAAAAAGAAAGAAATGGAGTGGGGAAACCTGGACACTCTGATACAGGATGCCAGTGTCCCCACTGTCCCACACGCCTGCCCCATCGACGTGGAGCACTTAGAACTCTCACTCACTGAGGCTGGGAGTGTCAATCACACCAATAGTTTCCAAAGGGTTTGATACCTTCAGCTAAAGTATAGGACTCCATGATTCAATTCTTATGTGTGTATATCCTAGGGAAACTTTTGTGTATGTGTATCCAGGAGATACGTAGGAAATTATTCTAAAGCATTGGATTTTTAAAAATGTTTGTTTACTTGAAAAACACAGCAAGAGTGAGAGAGAGAGAGATCTTGAATTTGCTGGTTCACCTCCCAAATGCCTACAGCAGCGGGGACTGGGCCATGGAGCCTAGAACCCCATTCAGGCCTCTCACGTGGGTGCCAGAGGCTCAAATACTTGAATTATCACCCACTGCCTATCAGGAGCACCAGCAGAAAGCCAGATTAGGAGCACAGCAACTGGGACACGAACCAAGCACACCAATAAGTGATGGGAGTGTCCTAAGTGGTGGCTGAACCCGCTATACCACACCACACATTGTTTTCTTTTTCTTTTTCTTGAAAGATTTATTTATTCATTTGAAAGTCAGAGTTACACAGAGAGGAGAGACAGAGAGAGGTCTTCCATCTGATGGTTCACTCTCCAATTGGCCTCAACGGCCAAAGCTGCATCGATCTGAAGCCAGGAGCCAGGAGCTTCTTCTGGGTCTCCCATACTGGTGCAGGGGCCCAAGGACTGGGGCCATCTTCTACTGCTTTCCCAGGCCGTAGCATAGAGCTGTACTGGAAGTGGAGCAGCTGAGACTCGAACCGGCACCCATATGGGATGCTGGAGCTTCAGACCAGTGCGTTAACCCACTAACCCACAGCGCTGGCCCCAGCATTGTTTTCAATAACAACAAACAACTGGAAGCAACCTATTGTTTACACGCTGAAGATAAATTGTGAAATTTTAGTGGACTAGAGTTTATGGACATGAATCACCATGGATGAATATAAAACATCAAAATATAGAGCAGTAGATTTTGGTTTATATAAATATATGCATTTTAAAACCAGCAAAATCAGGCAATATTTTTGTGGAAGTCTATTTATGAAGAAACCACATCAAAACATGCTTGTGAATGATAAATACCATATTCAGAATAATGGTTACCCATGGGGAGAGAGGGACAGAAATGGGTTTGGGAAGAGATTCATAAACTTCCTACCATGTTATCACTTCATTTCTTTTTTTAAAATCCAAAACAATTATGAGAACATGCTAAGAGTTGATGAAACTTTGTGTATTGTTCTCCTCTTCTCTATACAGTCAATGAGTAGACATAATAAACATTTTTTTCCCAAAGATAAAAATAAGCATATAAAGGAGCAAAGTGCTGACCTACTGCTGCCCTCTTGGGAGCTGACTTCTGCCTCACTCACTTCCCCTCCTCCCTCAGCAGGCCGCTCCTCTCCATCCTAGGCCCAGGGCCAAATAGTACTGTGGGCTGGGAGGATTCCCTCTGGGATTCGCCTCCCCCAGAGACTGAGGCAGCAGTGAAGACTGGAGGCTGGGCTGTATGTGGCCCTGCATGGTCCCCCAGGGTAACCAGTGGGGCTCTAGAGGGAAGGGTTAGGGAGGTGCAGAACATTCCTCCAGCTGTTGCCCCACTGTGCTTCCTACCCCTCCACCGTCCCTGCTCCCTGCGTGCCCTGGGAGCACACCGTGCCCAATACGAAGAAAGTGTCCCAGATGCCTAAGCCATTAGCAGCACGTCAGGGGCCTGACTGCTGGGAGGATATGAAAACAGCTGTCCCACGAGGCCATGTTTGCCAGTGTCCCTCCTGTTCCCTACCTCTAGCTGACCTTCCTGGGAAGTCTGGCCCACTTGCAGTAGGAATTCAGAATTTCTAGGATTCGGGCTTAATTTCAGATGGCTCACCTGCAAGAATTGAATTCTGCTGTCTTTCCCTCCCTTTTCCACATCTCAAACCAAGTTTTTATACCCATTCAGCCAGATAAAACTTTTTGATTCAGAAAGTCATCTGAGTGGCTGGCAGAAATACCAGCTCAGTGTTTTCTATTTTTACCCCATGTGTAATCAATGGGAACACACTGTGCCCGGAGTGGAGAATTATGAATTGATAACAGCAAACTATTGATGTTTGCTTTTGTTCCTGGGCGAACGGGGCAAGGAGCATGCACCTCATGTGTATAATATAATGGTCACTGGGCTTGTTTCCAGTGGTCCCCACTGGAAAGGTGTGCTGTCCAGATTCAGATTGGCTGGACTTGGGGAAACTTTTCACAAGAACTCATTCTTTAGAAACACGGAAATACAAGATACTTTCAGCACTTTCTCCCCTAAATTATTAGCCTGTCACGTCAACATCTACAATTTGCCACCCTCTTAAAATAAAAAATAATCTGTTTACCAATTTGATAATACTCTTGATCATTCTTTAAAAATCTCATTTCAAGGGGCCAGCGTGGTGACACAGCAGGTAAAGCTGCTGCCTGAAATACTGGCATCCCTTTCCAATCCAGCTTCCTGCTATGGCCTAGGAAAGCTGTGGATGATTGCCCAAATGCTTGGGCCCCTGCACCCACGTGGGAGACCTAGAAGAAGCTCCTGGCTCCTGGTTTCAGATCGGCTCAGCTCCGGCCGCAACAGCCATTTGGAGAGTGAACCAGCGGATGGAAGACCTCTCTCTCTCTCTCTCTCTCTCTCTGCCTCTCTGTAATTCTGCCCTTCAAATAAATAAATAAATAAATAAATATTTTTTAAAAAGGTCTCAGGCTGGTAAATGATATGAGACATGAAATCTAGATAATTTCTACTAGACAGTAAAAAATGATTTACGTTTTCAATTCTCTTATGATTTGAATTTTTAAATCTTATGTTGTATTGAATTTATTTCTAGAGTCATTAAATATATTAGCTTCAATTTTTTTTAAAAAAATGCTTTCCTGATTATAGAAGTATATATAGTATTGGTAGAAATTTTTGAAAGCATATAAAAATTAAAAATCATCCGTGTTCCCACCCTTACTGAATAAAAATTATGAATATTTTGGTATATCATCCTTCAGGATAGTTCTTATATGAGCACTTGGTTGAAATCACCAACATAAAATTTCATGTCTTCCTTTCATCATTAAACATATTAAATCAAACATTATTTACTATGTTTTTTAAAGGTTCTTTAATAAGAATATAATTTTAAATGTGTTCAGGATAGTCTGTCTTATGGCTATATCATAATTCACTTAATCATGCCTTTTTTTTTTTTTTTTTTTCACTTGACCAGGGCTCAGAACATGGAACTCCCAAGTGTGGCTCTTCAGGCTGCTGAGCACTCTGTCCTGGAGGGGATGTCCAGGACCTCAGAACCAGCAAGTTCACACTGACCTTCACCCCCCGCCCTGTGTCTCCCTGGAAGTAGATCACAGAAACTGGAATCTTCGTCCCCACAGTGGTCAGAAAAACTTGAACTCTTTTCTCATCAAAGAAACCATAAAACTAGAAATGTTGCTCTCTGACCTTCCTTCTCTCCTGGAGACCCACATGTGACAGGAGTCCTGCTCTGTACTTGGAAGAAGGAATGCGACACAGAGACAGGGAAGAATCTGGAAAGACAGGCTTTGCCGGGTTTCCAGTCTGTTACCTTTAGGTCATATGCTTGTTGTGCAACCACATTTCATCAAACCTGAGCACAAGCTCAACTCCCACCAGGGCCTTTGGGCCTTTTTTGTTATATAAATTTTTGAATAAATAAATTCATTATGCTTTTCCTTGTGAATTGTCTTTTGTTCCAGAGGTTGTGACATAGACCACAGAGTGAGTGAGGGAAAGGTATTCTACCTTCCTGCCCCCATTTAGGCCATTTACAATTTTTGTTATAAATAATGTAGTGATCTGCTTTGTCTACATTTCAAATTTATTATTTAGGAGGGAGTTCTAAAGGTAAAACTTCTAGGTAAAGATTATAGATATTTTAAGATTCTTGGGTTTTGTTGCTAAATTGCTTTTTCAAAAAGGCATTATAAATGTATACTTTCAACAAAAAATATTTCACCACTACTGAGTAAGAATAATAAGACCTAATATTTGTTAGGCATTGAGATTTTAATGAAGTACTGAGCTAAGTGCCAAAAAAGGACTTAATCATTTACTTGAAAGGCATAGTTACAGAGAGAGAGTGAGGGAGAGAGAGAGAGATCTTCTATCTGCTTGTTCACTCCCCAAATGTCCACAATGGCTGGATCTGGGCTGGTCCTAAGCTAGGAGCGTGGAGCTTCATCCTGGTCTCCTATGTGGGTGCAGGGGCCCAAGCACCTGGATCATCCTCTGCTGCCTTCCCAGATGTTAGCAGGGAGCTGGATCAGAAGTGGAGCATCTGGGACCTGAACCATAACCCATATGGAATGCCTGCATTGCAGATGGCAGCTTTACCCACTACGCCACACTACAGGCCCCTTAATTTTCTTAATTTTATCTTCTGATTAATAGTGTCAAAGGACAAAATTACAATTTAATTTAAAGCTTTTAATTGACATTATTTACTTATAGAATTGGACAATACTTCATTATGTGAAGTAGAATAAGTGTTCCAATGAACCAATCTGAGATATTTGTTTTATGGACAGAACAGAGCTAAAGAGAACAGAAACAAAAAGCAAAAGAGTAGATTTGTTATTTCAAATTATTTTCCTTATAACAGAGGGACAGAAAAGAGAACTGGTTACTGTAGGTTACCCTTTCTGGGACAGGATTAAAGCAGAGAAAATTTCATCATCTGGGAAATCTGGCTGTTTTTGCTCTAATTCTGATTTCTTGGAAGGTCAAACGGCTTAGCCTGAGTGACTCCATTTTGAATTACAGCCCGATCTGTTGAGGCCTAGTGCAGGAGCTTAGCTTAGAATAATGGCCTCCTGTAATTTTTATTTAATAATAGTGATATTGAGCCATGTTTAGTGTTTCAGTCATGCAAAGGAATTATTTGTAAATCACAAGTTACATGCTTTTCTATCATGAGTTACTGTCCTTATTGGTATATGTGAGCTCTTTGTATAATAGCATTTAATCCTTTATCACATCCACTATAGCTGTTATTTGTTTTCTAATTTTATTTATATTTTACATGACTATGTTATAAAATCTATTTTTGGCCGGTGCCGTGGCTCAACAGGCTAATCCTCCGCCTTGCAGCGCCGGCACACTGGGTTCTAGTCCCGGTCGGGGTGCCGGATTCTGTCCCGGTTGCCCCTCTTCCAGGCCAGTTCTCTGCTGTGGCCCAGGAATGCAGTGGAGGATGGCCCAAGTGCTTGGGCCCTGCACCCCATGGGAGACCAGGAAAAGCACCTAGCACCTGGCTCCTGCCATCAGATGAGCGCGGTGCGCCGGCCCTGGAGGGTGAACCAATGGCAAAGGAAGACCTTTCTCTCTGTCTCTCTCTCTCTCACTGTCCACTCTGCCTGTCAAAAAAAAAAATCTATTTCATGTTGTCATTCACTCTTGCTTTTAAGATCATTTACTGGGGCTGGCGCTGTGGCACAGTAGGTTAATCCTCCCCTGCGGTGCCAGCATCCCATATGGGCATTGGTTCTAGTCCCAGCTGCTCCTCTTCCAATCCAGCTCTCTGCTATGGCCTGGGAAAGCAGTAGAAGATGGCCCAAGTCCTTGGGCCCCTGCACCCCTGTGGGAGACCTGGAAGAAGCTCCTAGCACCTGGCTTCGGATTGGCATAGCTCTGGTCGTTGTGGCCATCTGGGGAGTGAACAAATAGACAGAAGACCCTTCTCTCTGTCTCTTCCTATCACTGTTTGTAACTCTACCTCTCAAATAAATAAATAAATTTTTTTTAAAAAAATAAAATAAAATCATTTACTTAGTGACTTAGGCATAATCAAGTTTTATATTACACGTTTGCAACACCCCGCTGTTTGCATACACTATTTCAAGCCTTTGCAGCAGGACAACTAAACCAGATCCTTTTGCCAGTAAGTTTCTTTACATAACTTACAGTCTTTACATAACAGTTCTTTTGAAGCTTAAAAAGTTCTTTCTCAACCTGTATTTCCTTCCATATGGAATTGACTAAGTATATGGAACAAAGTAAAATGGGAAACCATGGAGTCCTTAAAGTCACACTCTATGCCTATACTTGGTGACATTTAAAGAGATTTGTGGCATTATCAAAGAAGAAGGACAAAGAAAACACAACAAAGATCACACACGCCTGTAAAATTCGGCTAAAATTTGCACAAGAAAATGTCCAGAGAGAGCTTACCAAAGTTCTCTCAGTATTTATTTCTGGGTGATGACAGTCTCGGTGATTTTTATGATCTTCTCTGTGTTTTTCTAAAAATATCTATCTATCTATCTATCTATCTATCTATCTATCTATCTATCGGAAAAGCAGAGTTACAGAGAGGCAGAGACTAAGAGAGAGAGAGAGAGAGGTCTTCCATCTGCTGGTTCACTCCCCAGATGGTCACAAAGGCCAGAGCTGCGTTGATCCGAAGCCAGGAGCCAGGAGCTTCTTCCAGGTCTCCAACGTGGGCACAGTGGCCCAAGGACCCTCTTCTACTGCTTTCTCAGGCCACAGCAGAGGGCTGGATCAGAAGTGGAACAGCCAGGATTCAAACTGGTGCCTATATAGGATGCCGGCACTGCAGGCAGTGGCTTTATCCGCTACGACACATTGCCGTCTGTGTTTTTCTAATTTGTTTCAAGACTATAATGAGGGCTGGTGCTGCCACCACCTGTGATGCCAGCATCCCATACGGGTGCCAGTTCGACTTACAGCCTGGGAAAGTAGTAGAAGATGGCCCAAGTGCTTGGGCCCCTGTACCCATGAGGAAGACCCAGAAGAAGCTCCTGGCTCCTGGCTTTGGCCTGGCCCAGCCCTGGCTGTTGTGGCCACTGGGGCGTAAACCAGCAGATGGAATACCCCTCTCTGCCTCTGCCTCTCTATAACTCTGCCTTTCAAATAAATAAATAAATCTTTAAAAAAAAGATGTTATAATAAGCATGTATCTTCTTCACTAAAACAACCAACTTATTTTGAAAAGCATGAACAAAATCTTTCTACATACCAAGGGACAGTAGTATTTGCCCTTATATTTTTTTCCTGGTCTTTTAATCAAATACTGACATTCAGAGAAAGAGACATAAATAAGATTTTCCTTAGCATTTGAACAATTATCAAGAGGTATAAACATTTCTGCATATGAACACAAGAAGCATTTTTTCTAAGATGGGCCTGCTGTGTGTTAACAGTCACTAGTTAAAAGAATTCTTAGGTGCGTTATTGTAATCTGCAGACCTTCCTACTGCATAACTTGCTGGGTGATGTCACGCAAACCTCTTCCTGCATCTGGGACTCTTTCCAGGGGCTACATGTGGGAGCTTCCCGTTTTTGTTCTGAGTGAGTGATGTTTACTGGAAATGGAGGTCCACTAATAAGATCTCAGTTCAGATAGCTTTGTGGGGCAGGAAAAATGACTGTGAGATGGACTTGGCCAAAATCCTTTACTTTCTCTTTTGTCATTATCTTGTTTTGATAGGTTTGACTTAGTTTTGTTCTGAAATTACCTCCTGTGAAAAGCCTGAGAGGAATAAGATGGAGTCTTTCTCCTCCTCCTCTTCCCTTTCTTCCTCCTCCCCCTCCGAAGACCCCCAAGGTAGATCAAATTTTTCTTTCCTGTCCCCCCGTAGACACCTGCACACATGCCTATTACAGAGAGCAAATGGAGACAGCCCATGACCCAGTGACATAGCAGGTAGTACACTGCTCTGATGTTTTGGATTTGAAAGAACTTAGACTAGTGCTTAGCTGTGAACAGAAGAGGCAAGAAAATTATCCAAGTTTGCACAGATGAATAAAATGGAAAACCTGGGTTTTCTGTTTCTTAGCTCAGGGCCTCTGGGTTAAAACCCTAAACGTTGTTAACATTTTCTTTCAAAATTGTTCCTAAGGGCAACCTATAGAGTATGGGTAAAAAGAAAGGCATAAACCAAGAGTTGATTATATTAAAGACTTGTTTCATGTTAAAGATCAGCTACATAAAATTCAAAAGAAAACCACTTAAATAGATTGAGCTCTTTCATCTTTGTGGCTTGTGTGTGTGTGTGTGTGTGTGGCTTGTCTTAATTGTGAATGTGTGATCTAAGAGATATCTACAGTTTTGCTCAAAAAGTTTCTAGATAAAAAACTCTCAAGGCCAAATTAACTGAAAGTTTTAAGAGTATACCAAGCTGCACTTCAGGAGGTAGGGAGCTTGTTTCAAATTCAAGTGAGGATGGAATGTCACAGTTTCTGTAAAGCCAAGAATCTTGTACCAAGCAGCTAACCTACCATCACGTTGTTATTACCTATAAAGCAGTTATAAGTATCAGAAGACTCTGTAAGTACAAGCTATTCTGAAGCTACAAGATTATGTTGCGGGTGCTCTATTGTTTTAATAAAGTTTGAGGAATGACATCAAGTAAAGGATGGGCCACGCAGCTTGGGGCCACCATCAGTGGGAGACACAGAGAAAAGTGAGCTCTCCAATCCTCTTATTTCTCACTCTCAGCAAGGATATTCCTCCCGCACACGACAGGAGAACGGTGAGAGCAGTAGAGGAAGGAAATGAACTTTGGTGAAGGAAGATGAAAGGCGAAAGTGGAGAGGCTGGTGCTGTGGAGTGGTAGGCTAAGCCTCCGCCTGTGGCTCCAGCATTCCATATGGTGCCATTTCGAGTCCTGGCTGTTCCACTTCCAATCCAACTCCTTGCTAATGTGCCTGGGAAAGCAAAAGACAGTCCAAGTTCTTGGGCCCCACCCAGATGGGAGACCTGGAAGAAGCTCCTGGCTCCAGGCTTCGGCCTGGGTATTGTGGTCATCTGGGGGATGAACCACCAGATAAAAGATCTCTCTCTTGGCCGGCGCCGTGGCTCAACAGGCTAATCCTCCGCCTTGCAGCGCCGGCACACCGGGTTCTAGTCCCGGTCGGGGCGCCGGATTCTGTCCCGGTTGCCCCTCTTCCAGGCCAGCCCTCTGCTGTGGCCCGGGAGTGCAGTGGAGGATGGCCCAGGTGCTTGGGCCCTGTACCCCATGGGGAGACCAGGAAAAGCACCTTTCTCCTGGCTCCTGCCATCGGACGAGCGCGGTGCGCTGGCCGCAGCGCGCCGACCACGGCGGCCATTGGAGGGTGAACCAACGGCAAAAGGAAGACCTTTCTCTCTGTCTCTCTCTCTCACTGTCCACTCTGCCTGTAAAAAAAAAAAAAAAAAAAAAAAAAGATCTCTCTCTCCTCTCTCTGTATTTCTGCCTTTCAAATAAATCAATCAATCTTACAAAGAAATACAGACAGACAGACAGGCAGGCTAAGGTGAAGGAACAGAATAAAGAGCCCAGAGCTGCTCCAAGTGAGTGAAACCCATAGCTTTGAGGAATACCAGTTAGGGGATCACCAAACAATTGGCTGTGAGGTTGGAGACATCCTCACAGGAGAGATAGCAAAAGACTGGTGATAGTGATGGATTTGATTTTTGGAAAGAGAAAGAAGGCAAGAATTGTAGATAACTGCAGCCTCCATCTCAGGCAGGAGTCTAGATCAGGTTACTGGAGGAACGATTCCAGGTACCAGGTAAAGAAATAATTACCAACACTCAGATGACTTCATGAAGAATAAGCCACACCTGATTTACCTTCTCTCCTTTTGACAGAGTTAGGCAGTCCAGTAGCTCAGGAGATGCCTATCCTCATAGACTATTTTGTCATCAGGGCAGTGACTCGGCACGACAATTAAAATGCCACTTGGGATACCTACATCCCATATCAGAGTGCCTAGGTTCAAGTTCTGGCTCCACTCCCAATTCCAATTGCCTCTTAATGTGCACCCTGGAGGCAGCAGGTGATGCTCAAGTACAGGCCATCTCTGCAGGAGACCAGGATTGACTTCCTAGCTCCTGACTTGGCTCGGCCCTGATGTTGCAGTCATTTGGGGAGTAAACCAGTGATGGGAGGTCTCTGTCTCTCTCTCTCTGTCTTTTCAAATAGAATGAACATGAATAAATATACTTTTTAATTTTTGAAAAAATATTTTGTCATCAGACATTTTTAAGAAAGACTTACTTATTTATTTGAAAGTTGGGGTTAGAGAAAGAAAAGGAGATACAGAGAGAGAGAGAGAGAGAGAGAGATCTTCCATCTGCTGGTTCACTCCCCAGATGGCTGCAACAGCCAGTGCTGCACTGTACTGAAGCCAGGAGCCAGGAGCTCATCCCATGTGAGTGGTAGGGGCCCAAATACTTGTGCCATCTTCCACTGCTTTTCCCAGGTCATCAAAAGGAAGCTGGGTCAGAAGTGGAGCAGCCAAGATACGAACTAGCATCCATATGGGATGCAGGCAAACGGGCGGTGGCTTTACCCTTTACACTACAATGCCGGCCCCATCAGTTAGACATTTAATGAAGTTTTTCATGATATTGTTTTGTACAAGTCAGAAACAACTAGATGCTGGCACACAGGATGAATTAGTAGTCAGTCAATTACTTGCACAGGTGCACACCAATGAGTTGCGATCAAACTGCAAGGAAGTATCCAGTGGTGAGCCCTTGAGCGGAGCTCTTCATCTAACACTCACAAATGCTCTCAGAACAAATATACCTGAGTACTTCAAAAAGCTGGAAGAGAATGAAATGAAAATATAACCTTATTTGGATGCAAAAATTTTGAAATGTATGCATAGTTTTTCTCACAATACACATTTTCTGTGAATATTTTGGAGCTCCCTCATACAGAAGGCATATGCAGGTGACCTAAAATGGGAAGTATGCTGAATACTTAGATGACAGAAGGAAAATTATTGGGCTGAATCCTATAGGATGAAATTTAAAAGCGGTTAATATGAGGTCTAAGGAATTAAACCGATCAGTAGGAATGGTTATACTTGTTTCAGCAGTAGCTAAGAGCCTGACCCCATGACTTTAGGCTGGATCCAACAGTGTAGCAGGAAATGTTTAACAACCAGCTTTCTCTGATTGTCAGCCCTTACCAATTTTTCTGAAAAAAATTTTTTTTTCATTTATTTGAGAGAGAAAGACAGTGTCATACATACAGAGCTTTTCTATTCCTTGATTTATTCCTTAAATGCTCACAAATTCCAAGGCTAAGCCAGAATGGAATCATGAGCCCAGAACTCAGTCTGAGCTCTTCCTGCAGGCAGCAGGATGCAAGTGCTTGAGCCATCACCTGCTGCCGCTCAGGGTGCTCATTAGCAGGAAGCTGGATCCGAAGTGGAGGCAGGACGTGAACCCAGGCACTCCCACCCAGAATGCACACGTCCCAAGCAGCATCTTTTTTTTTTTTTTTTTTGGACAGGTAGAGTTAGACAGTGAGAGAGAGAGACAGAGAGAAAGGTCTTCCTTTTCCATTGGTTCATTCCCCAAATGGCCACTACGGATGGCACGCTGTGCTGATCCAAAGCCAGGAGCCAGTGCCTCCTCCTGGTCTCCCATGCGGGTGCAGGGGCCCAAGCACTTGTACCATCCTCCTCTGCACTCCCGGGCCACAGCAGGGAGCTGGACTGGAAGAGGGGCAACCAGGACAGAATCTGGCACCTCAATAGAACCTGGGGTGCCGGCACCGCAGGAGGAGGATTAGCAAGTGAGCCACGGCACGGGCCCCAAGCAGCATTTTAACCATCACCCCAAACACTCACCCATAGATCTGACAATCTCTCTAGTGCAGATTCACCCCACCTCACCCCCACCACTGCTAATCTCAAAGTCACTGAGGGCAGATTTAGAAGAGAAGAGCAGTAGTATACCATTATGTGGTATTTCCATTACACAAAGACCACAGATGTGAGCAACCCCAAGAAACGAGATGACAATAACATATAGTCAAAGTACTAGGGATGATCAATTTTAAATATTTATTACTTTGTTTTTGATATATCTATTTGTAAGTTTGTCATTTAGCTCCTAATTAGTACTGCTTTTAACAGCTGGTTCAGAAAATTCTTGAAAATTTAACTATGGTCTCATGTAAGTTTGCATAGAGGGGCTCCAGGCCTGGGTAACCAAGAACCACAGTGACTGGTAAAAGGGAAGTGATAGCCCCGCTGCTCTCCAGAATAGTAGAGCCACACCCAGATCTCTTTGTTCTAGCACACAGAACTTAAAGTGAATTTGTTCTGAGATCAGAGCAAGCAACCAGCAGGGCAGGAAACCCAAGTCCTGCAAGGGCAGAACACTTGACACTGTCAAAGCTGCTGATTGGAGCTTGCAAGTGGGGTGAGGAGAAGAGAGCCAGGTGAATGATTATTTTCAAATATTTGAGGAACTGCTGTTGTGTAAAGAAGGGTTAAGTTTCTAGTCTATGGGTAGAAGAAGATACAAGGAAACAGATTTGTAGATTTCTGTTGAGTATAAGGAAGAAATTTCTTACAGGCAAAACTACCATATGGAAAAGGCAGAAGGTAATCCTGCAAAATATGGTAATGATCTTAAGGAAGAGTATGGGGGGAGGGAGCAGTTATGGGGTAGGATAATCTTAATGATCTCCCCATGTCTACAATTTCCTAATTTTGGATTCATTGCTCTTTCTAGGCACATGCAAGGCAGCAGCCCCACTCCTGGCTTTGCTTGGCTCATCTCAAAAGGGTGGTGGACTATACTTTAAAAGACTCTTTTGGGGTCTGGCACTGTGGCATAGTGGGTAAAGCTGCTGCCAGCAGTGCTGGCATCCCATATGGGTGCCGGTTCAGGTCCCAACTGCTCCACTTCCAATCCAGCTCTCTGCTATGGCCTGGGAAAGCAGTAGAAGAAGTCCCAAGTCCTTGGGCCCCTGCACCCACTTGGGAAACCCAGAAGAAGCTCCTGGCTCCTGGCTTTGGATTGGCACAGCTCTGGCCGTTGCAGCCAATTGGGGAGTGAACCAGCAGATGGAAGGACTCTCTCTCTCTCTCTTGCTCTCTCTTTCTGCCTCTCCTTCTCTCTCTGTGTAACGCTGACTTTCAAATAAATAAATAAATCTTTTTTAAAAAAAGGTATTTTCGGGCCGGCGCCGTGGCTCAACAGGCTAATCCTCCGCCTTGCGGCGCCGGCACACAGGGTTCTAGTCCCGGTTGGGGCACCGGATTCTGTCCCGGTTGCCCCTCTTCCAGGCCAGCCCTCTGCTGTGGCCCAGGAGTGCAGTGGAGGATGGCCCAGGTGCTTGGGCCCTGCACCCCATGGGGAGACCAGGAAAAGCACCTGGCTCCTGGCTCCTGCCATCGGACGAGCGCGGTGCGCTGGCCGCAGCGCGCCGACCGCGGCGGCCATTGGAGGGTGAACCAACGGCAAAGGAAGACCTTTCTCTCTGTCTCTCTCTCTCACTGTCCACTCTGCCTGTAAAAAAAAAAAAAAAAAAAAAAAGGTATTTTCTTAACTTCATCAATCTCATTTTGTATTTTCTTATTAAAAAACTCAATTCTCAAAACATCAATACAATTACTTGTCCATTTTATTTCACAATAAATAAGCAAATATTTTAGAAGTTATTACTTTTCTTTTCTTTCTTTCTTTATTTGAGAGGTAGTGTTATAGACAGTGAGAGAGAGAGAGAGACAGAGAGAAAGGTCTTCCTTCTGTTCACTCCCCAGATGGCTGCAACGGCCAGCATGCTGCACCTAACTGAAGCCAGGAGACAGGTGCTTCCTCCTGGTCTCCCATTCAGGTGCAGGGACCCAAGGATTTGGGCCACAGCAGAGAGCTGGACTGGAAGACGAGCAGCTGGGACTAGAAACGGCATCCATATGGGATGCTGGCGCTGCAGGCGGAGGATTAACCTAGTGCGCCATGGCATCGGCCCCTGAAGTTATTACTTTTCTAATAGTACCATGAATATGTAATAACTGAAATCTATTTAATGTTGTTATGTAGTTCTTTTTGGTTGTAGTGCTCATAAAAATGAAAATCAATTAAAACCACTTGAATTAGTTCCTTCCTGTGTCACTACACCACCAACATAGAGTATCTGAGGAATCTGCAAGAAGTTTATGGAAAATGTATATTATGAAGAAACTATGCATGGATTTCAACAAATTTTTGGGCAAAACTAATTCCATTTTCCCCAAGCTTTTTGAGTTGCCTTCATAAATTTCAGTTGATTTGTTTCATTTTTACTTTGTTTTATAGTGATTATTTTTTAAAAAGTATGTTCTATAATTATATGAAATGTTTACAAAGTTAAATCTGTAATACCAGGCACATTCAGAGAAGTGTGGCTTCCATCCCATTCCCTTCACCCTGTCTCCTGCTCCTCACAAGACCTTTCTTTCTGAGTTTTATGGCTTATTCTTTCATTTAAACTTAAGCAAACATTTTCTCACACATTGAACTATCCTTTATTAGGTGCAATAGTAGCATACTGTACATGCTTTTCCTCCCTTAGTTGTCTTCACTAACCATACAGTCTAAGGACCACTTCATATAAAAGTATTTCCAAAAATTCATGGAAAGTAGAATGAAAAAATAAGATGATTTTGATGCAAACAAAAAAAAAAATGAAATCCGGCCAGCGCGGCGGCTCACTTGGCTAATCCTCCGCCTGCGGTGCCGGCATACCGGGTTCCAGTCCTGGTTGCCCCCCTTCCAGCCCAGCTCTCTGCTGTGGCCTGGGAGTGCAGTGGAGGATGGCCCAAGTGCTTGGGCGCTGTACCCGCATGGGAGACCAGGAGAAGCACCTGGCTCCTGGCTTTGGATCGGCACAGCATGCCGTCCGTAGTGGCCATTTGGGTTTGAACCAACGGAAGGAAGACCTTTCTCTCTGTCTCTCTCTCACTGTCTAACTCTGCCTGTCAAAAAATAAATAAAATGAAATCCATGCATACACAGGTTCTTCAAAAAATTCATGAAAAATGTGTATTATGAAAAAGCTTTTCATTTATTCTAAAAGCTTTTTTGCACCAAAATAAGCTTCTACTCTTTAGTTCTACTTTTCATGAACTTTGGGAAGTACTCTGAATATCTCTCACTCCTTTAATTTTATACTTTTAAAGATGTATTTATTTATTTTTAAAGATTTATTTATTTGAAAGTTTTACAGAGGGGGAGGGGGAGAGATCTCTTCCATCTGCTGGTTCACTCCCAAAATGGTCACAATGGCTGTGGCTGGGCCAGGCCAAAGCCAGGAGCCAGGAGTTTTATCTGGGTCTCCCATGTGGGTGGTAATGTGGCAATGGCCCAAACACTTGGGACATCTTCCACTGCTTTTCTCAGGTCAGTCATTAGCAGAAAGCTGGAGCAGAAATGGAGCAGCTAGGACAAGAATTGGCACCTGAGTAGGAATGTCAGTGTTGCGGACAGCAGCTTTACTCACTCCACCACAACACTGGCTCCTCCCCATTCTTTTTTTTTTTTTTTAAGATTTATTTATTTATTTGATAGAGTTACACAGAGAGAGAAGGAGGGGCTGAGAGACAGAGGTCTTCCATCCACTGGTTCACTCCCTAGATGGCTGCAATGGCGGGAGCTGTGCCGAAGCCAGGAGCCAGGAGCTTCTTCTGGGTCTCCTATAGGGTGCAGAGACCCAAGGACTTGGGCCATCTTCCACTGCTATCCCAGGCCACAGCAGAGAGCTGGATCAGAAGTGGAGCAGGCAGGACTCGAAATAGCACCCACATGGGATGCCTGCACTGCAGAGAGCAGCTTTACCCACTATGCCAGAGTGTTGGCCCCCCATTCTTTTTAATGGCTGTATAGTGCTTCATAGCATGGACTACACATTCTGTTACTCAGATATTAGATTCATTTACTCAAAATAAAAATCCCAGGGATTTAGGTTTTTAGTATGATCAGCAAAGTTAAAATCCAGGACCTCTCAGAATCTGCTTTTGGATTTTCTCTCCCACCTGTTTGGCTGCTGTGCTCTATGTGCCTAGTCCCTGTACCCCTGTCCCAGGGACTCCCTCTCTAGCCTGAGAAAATGTCCTATATTCTTCAAACAATTCTCAGGCATCTAACATGGGCCCTCTTCCCTCTTTTGGGTCCATCCCCTTAAAACCTGGTTGCTTTTTAGGTGACAATGCATGTCGAGGTGTTAATTTAAAATAATTCCTGCAAAAACTTTAGCCACCTGATGAGTCACCTCTCCTGGGTAACATGAGGACTTGACCTCATAGTACACACATACAGCGTATCACCAATCGCTTGGTCAAGCACCATGTTTAGTTTGGTATTAAGCACTATGTTTTGATGCTTTATAAGACAAACAAAGCAATGGGTAATCAGAATTCATCCTGGGATCTTACTGGGAAGACACACCCTGAAATAATGAATAATGATAAATCATGTGTACATGTGCGTACTGAGGATGGAGGCTGTGATAGCAGTTTTGTCTTTTAATATCCCTTCGGTGGGAGACCAAAACACAAAATTGACAGATGCTCTGCCCTGGAGAGCCAGCACTTGGACCTCACTTCCATAGTGTAGTCCCTGCCTTGGGAATGGATATACCATCCCAGGACAGAAATGGGAGCTCAGTCTGCAGACAGGCAGAAGAAGAAACTGGAAATGCATTCAAAACTGTAGGCTCAAGGTTAAACTATGAGAACCCTCGGGAATCTCTCTCTCTCTCTCTCTCTCTCTCACACACACACACACACACACACACACACACACACTCCTGTGGGCTGTTTTGCTAGGACTGGCCACAGAACTCTTGAAGCTGCCATTGACACCCAGGGAGCTGTGGAACGCAGTTGGCAAAGGCATGGTACATGAAGGCCTGGAGCAAACGCCTGGGCTGTCCCATTGCAGCACAGATGCAGCTGGCAGCATGGAGCGGCTCAGTCCCTGGGGCTGGGCCTCCTGGCCTCTGACTTGAAGGGAAGTAGGATTACCGAACATCTAAGAACTCGTATATTTTCTTCAGAAAAGCCCAGAAAACTGCCTCACATGGAACCCCGGTAAGGAGATCTTATGTAGAGAGCCTTGAATTAGGAAATATAAATTTGGACATGATTTGCATTATGCAATTTGCCACAATATTTATAGAGAAAGTCAAAGAATGTAGGCCTCAAAGTATCTCTGGAAAAATGTAATGGGCATTTGTACGTGTGGTGTATTTTTCTTGGAGTCCTCTTTCCCTGTATCTTCTCATCCAAATGAATTCCTTCTCATTTTTGTAACTCAATTCAGTGTTATCCCCTCCTGATTTCCATAAAATGTAGCGTGTACCTCTTGTAACAATTTCACATTATGGGGGCTGGCCTTGCAGTGCAGCAGGATAAGCCACAGCTTAGGACGCTGCATCCCCCATCACAGTGCCTAGGATTCAGGGCTTCCAATTCCGACACCTGCTAAGGCACACAGAAGACAGCAGGTGATGGCCAAAGTATTTAGATTCCTGGATAGAGCTCCTGGCCTTGGTGTGATCCAGCCCTAACTTTTGTGGGCCTTTAGGGAGTGAATCAGTACATGAAAGATCACTGTGTGTGTTTGCATGTTTCTCTCTCTCCCTCTCCCTCTCCCTCTCTCTCTCTCCCTCTTTCTCTCTCTTTTTCCCTCTCTCTGTCACTCTGCCTTTCAAACAAACAAACACATCCTTTTTAAAAATCCCAAAAATAGGAGCCGGAGATGTGGCATAGCAGGTAGGTTAAGCCTCCACTTATGGCGCCAACATCCCTTATGGGTGTCAGTTCAAATCCCAGCTGCTGCACTTCCAATCCAGCTCTCTGCTAACGGCCTACGAAAGCAGCAGAGGATGGCCCAAGTGCTTGGGTCCTTGCACCCACGTGGGAGACCTGGAAGAAGCTCCTGGCTTTGGATTGATCGGATTAGCTCTGGCTGTTGTAGCCATTTGGGGAATGAACCAGCGGATGGAAGACCTCTCTATTCCTCTCCCTCTTCGGGTCTGGAGCTCTTCTTCTCAAAAAAATAGTCTTTAAAAAAAAAAAATCCCAGGGGCCAGCACTGTGACGCAGTGGGTTGATGCCCTGGCCTGAAGCGCCAGCATCCCATATGGGCACCAGTTCTAGTCCCAGCTGCTCCTCTTCCAATCCAGTTCTCTGCTATGGTCTGGGATAGCAGTAGAAGATGGCCCAAGTCCTTGGGCCCCTGCACCCACATGGAAGACTAGGAAGAAGATTCTGGCTCCTGGCTTCAGATCAGCGCAGCTCCGGGCATTGTGGCCAACTGGGGAGTGAACCATCGGATGGAAGACCTCTCTCTCTCTGCCTCTCCTCTTTCTGTGTGTAATTCTGACTTTCAAATAAATAAGTAAATCTTTTTTTTTTTTTTGACAGTCAGAGTGGACAGAGAGAGAGAGACAGAGAGAAAGGTCTTCCTTTTTGCCACTGGTTCACCCCACAATGGCCGCTGCGGCTAGCACGCTGCAGCAGGCACACCGCGCTGATCTGAAGCCAGGAGCCAAGTGCTTCTCCTGGTCTCCCATGCAGGTGCAGGGCCCAAAGACTTAGGCCATCCTCCACTGCACTCCTGGGCCACAGCAGAGAGCTGGACTGGAAGAGGAGCAGCCAGGAAAGAATCCGGCACCCCGACCGAGACTAGAACCCAGTGTGCCGGCACCGCAGGCAGAGGGTTAGCCTATTGAGCCATGGCGCTGGCCAATAAGTAAACCTTAAAAAAAAAAATTTAAAATATCACGTTGTGTAATAGTTATAGTTGCCCCTAGGTAGCCGCAGAGGCTTGCTTCCTGGACCTTCTGTAGGTGTTCAGTATAGATGTGACCTTTTCTAGTATTTGGCCTGTGACTGGTTGGCCTGTGAGTAGGGAACCCACAGATACTGAGGGCCAATTATACTTGTTCCTTGCCTGTTTGATAATAAACTGTGCGTTATTTTGGAGGAGGAACACAGTCTACATATTTCAGTGACTGGCCACAAAGACATCTGAGACTTTTCAAGTGATCTCCAAGACCAACTAATCTGGTCCCTCTAAGCACACAAAACCAAGGCCCATGGAAATTATTTAAATTCACTAATTCAACAAGCACTGAATTCATTGTATACCTGGCTCTTTGGAAGGCTAATTGTCTTCAGTGTATTTTTTTTTTTTTTGACAGGCAGAGTGGACAGTGAGAGAGAGAAACAGAGAGAAAGGTCTTCCTTTTGCCGTTGGTTCACCCTCCAATGGCTGCCGTGGATGGCGCGCTGCGACCGGCGCACCGCGCTCATCCGATGGCAGGAGCCAGGTGCTAGGTGCTTTTCCCTGGTCTCCCATGGGGTGCAGGGCCCAAGCACTTGGGCCATCCTCCACTGCACTCCCAGGCCACAGCAGAGGGCTGGCCTGGAAGAGGGGCAACCGGGACAGAATCCGGTGCCCCGACCGGGACTAGAACCCGGTGTGCCAGCGCCGCAAGGCGGAGAATTAGCCTGTTGAGCCACGGCACCGGCTTCAGTGTATTTTTAAACATGATCCACAATAGCCTTCATTCTCATTTGTTTAAGGATCAGAGGATAAATATCAGCACCTTGGGATTCCTCGATACTAAATTACATTCAGAATTGGTTTATATCAATTCATTTTACTACATTCTAAGAAAGTATCATCCAATAATACTATCTGTAGAATGTGTGTGTGACTATTTGTGTGTGTGATTATGTGTGTATGTGACTGTGTAAGTGTATGTGAGTGCATGTATATGTGAGTGTATGTATGTATTGTGTGATTACATGTATGTGTGTGAATGTATACATGTGTGTGATAATGTGTATGTGTGACTCCATGTTTGCGTGTATGATTAT
The DNA here is from genome assembly GCA_949820135.1 of Sylvilagus floridanus. NCBI lineage: Eukaryota > Metazoa > Chordata > Mammalia > Lagomorpha > Leporidae > Sylvilagus > Sylvilagus floridanus. The sequence continues at coordinate 52,299,545 of OX463245.1, forward strand.
GTATATATGACTGTGTGAGTGTATGTGTGTGAATGTGTGAGTATGTGTGTGACTATGTGTGTATGTGACTGTGAGAGTGTATGTATTTGAATGTGTGGGGGTGAGGATGGTGTGATGGTGGATGTGTTATGTACCCAACTTAGAAAACTTAACTTAGGAAACCCTGGGTTACAGGAAAGCACATAGTTTCTTCCTTGACATTCCTAAATACTTAAGAGTGATTAGTTAAATCTCCAGGAAGGGCATGGAACAGGCAGTGTTTCCCAAGTGTGACCAGAGAGCCCTCTCCTCTCTCTGCTTTTTGTCCCTATTATTATACTCTAGAAATGAAGTTCTGCAAAACCTGGATCTGGTCGAGGCAGATCTCTGAGAAGTAAATGGGGTGGATGGAGTCAGTAGTGCCCTCATGGCAAAGTCCCGGGAGAGCTTGCTTGTCCCTCCCACCCCATGAGAGTGTAGCAACGAGGCACCCAGGGAAAAGGAGAGTGAGCTCCCATCCAATACAAAATTTACTGCTGCCTTGATCTTGGGCCAGAGCTATGAACGATTGATTTCCACTGTTTATAAATTCCCCAGTCGGCAGTATCTTTGCTTTAGTAGCCTTAACAGTCTACAACACTAGTCATTCTGCATTGTTTATAACTCTAAGAACATATTAAATGTAAGGAACATATTTAATGCAAACATCCAGGCACAGCCAAGTTATCCCTATATATAGTTGTCCAAAGGCAGTGTCCACCCTCCTCGCGCTGAGGATATGGACAGATGTGCAGCTGCAAAGCATAGAAGCCCAACCCTTGACTTCATCCTGGGGTTTCTTCATTTGGTGCTGAGGCGGCACTTCGCGCCAGTGCTGATTTCTCTCAAAAGTCAAAAAAAAAAAAAACTTGGGTGGAAAATCAAGGCAAGCAATATTATTTGCTATTTTTGGAAATGAGGGAGAAAAAGAAACTTGCAGAAAGTGTGAAAATAAACAACACAGAACATTAGACCATGAGTGTGAAATAAAATGATACCCTCAGGTTCCTCTTGCCAATGATCGGAGGGAAGTGAGGGAAGGAAAAACAGCCCTGGCCCAGGCCTGTCCTGCTCCAAGACCCTCCACCTTCTCACACCATCCCACTGGGGCTAAGGATTTCAATACGTGAGTCGGGGACACACACGCGCGCACACACACACACATACACATGTGCGCAGTCTATCGCAGATTGGCAGGCCAAGGCCAGGTCCCCTCTGAAACTCAGCAAGCTGAAGAGCCACCTGCAACACCCTCATTCCGTTTGCCGCCCTCTTCCCCCTGTGAAGAGCACTGTTTCTCCACAGAGAGCTGCAGTTCTCTCAGGAGGCCAGGCCCAGGGAGAGTGCAGACCGTGGGAGCAAAACTGGAGGCCTAGGGGCAAGGCTGTTGCCTGTGCAGCAGGCACGCCGTGGGCACGTCCTGTGTTGCAGGACCTGACAAGGCGGGCACTATGAGGTGAGCGAGAGAAAGCTTGTACAGAGGAAGGTGCAGAGGCAATGGAGTTAAGCTGCTAAGGGTGGCTCTAGGATTCAGCGGACTCGTAGCCTTCCTGCCTTCACCAGCCTCGTCCCTGCTTCTCAGGATGGCAACTTAGATAGGAATTCAGGGTCGGGGGTCTGGAGCTCATCTTCATTGTTATGGAGGGGGACTCAGGGGCTGGGGTCCCTCTGGAAGTTGGTGGCACATCTGGAGCTACATTTTGGCCTCCTGGCTGTGGGAACCAGGACTCCTTTCTCTACATTACTCATCCTAAGGAAGTTGGACTAAGGACGTGGAAAACCACACGTGAACCCTTAGAGGACACCCATGCAGTAAGGAATTTAGGCTTGCCACTAGTGATGGGCTCAACCCTCCTACAAACTGAGCAAAAGCAGGAAGGTGGAGGTGCTGGGAAGGAAGGCTGCAAGACTGCTGCTTTGGGTGTTTGGAGCAAGGGCATTCATCACGACCAGGCCGATTTGATTTTTCAGACATGCACTGAGCTTGCAGTACATGCTGTGCATGGGCCAAGTGCAAGCTCTATAAAAAGTTGGAGGGAATATACTGAAAAACCTGCAGCTCTGAAGCTATCCCAGTGTCATGCACAGTGGCCACAGAGCGGTGGTGGTTGACTTGCACAGGGAACCGAATGCCCACAGGGGATGGAAGGGGAGAAGAGAGAACTGAAGAAAGGTATAGAAAGACAAAATGTTTAACTTTATCATTCTGAAATCTGACCTACTGAAAAGGGTACCTAGATATAACATCCAAATGGAAATTCATCTTGCATACCATCTGCCAAACCCACAGCCTCTGAGTACAATATGTCACATTTCTTTTTAACAAATAAAATTAAAAAGGAGTATTTTCAAATGAAGGAAAAGGCCAAGCAATATAAAAAAAAAGTTTAAAATAAAGGCCTACTATCATCATCACCATCACTACTCTTTTCCCCACTGTTAACACTTTATGGCTCCAAAACATATGCTATGGTTACATAAAAATTACTAATAATCCATCACATATACACAGCACACACACACTTTAAAAAACATAGGGCTGGGCATTAAACCTAGTAGTTAAGACCTCAGTTAGGCTGATGGCCCATGTTGGAGTGTGTGGTTTGATACCCAGCTCTGTCTGCTGACTCCAGAATCCTGCTGTTGTAGATTCTAGGAGGCAGCAGCCATAACTCAAGTATTTGGGTTCCTACCACCCAAGTAGGAGTCCTGAATTGAGTTCCTAGCTCCTGGCTTTGGCCTGGCCTAACCCAGCCCAGATTATTGGAGGGTTTATTTGGGTCCATCATCACTCTCTCCCTCTCTCTGTGCACTTGAGTGTTTGCCTCTTAAATAAAAACAATTTGAATTAGAAAAAGTATCCAGGTTGGACTGGCATTATGGCATAGATTAAGCCTCTGCACCGGCATCCCATATGGGCACCGGTTCATGTTCTGGCTGCTCCACTTCCTATGTAGCTTCCTACTAGAAAAGCTTCACTAAGCTTCCTTCCCACTCCAACCCAAATTACTTTTAGTAGACCTCAGAGATAATTTCATCCACAAGTTTTCTGTACATATCTCTAAAGATAAATTTTTAAAAATATATATAACTGTAACACTGTCATCACATGTTAAGTGGTTTTTCAACATAAAAACTATTTCATTTCTATGCAAATTTATCAGTCATTGTGTATATGGTTTCTGGTTTTTGTGTCATGCTTAGCAAACTCTTCATTGTAGGATGATAAATGACTTCATCATGTTTTCTTCTAGAATTTTTTTTAAAAGATTTTATTTATTTATTTGAAAGAGTTACACACAGAGAGAAGGAAGGGCAGAGAGAGGGAGAGATCTTTCTTCTGCTGGTTCACTTTCCAACTGGCCATAACAGCTGGAGCTACGCCAATCCAAAGCCAGAAGCCAGGAGCTTTTTTCTGGGTCTCCTACGCAGGTGCAGGAGCCCAAGGACTTGGGCTATCTTCTACTGTTTTCCCAGGGCATAGCAGAGAGCTGGATCAGAAGTGGAGCAGCTGGGACTCGAACTGGTGCCCATATGGGATGCCAGCATTGCAGGCAGCAGCTTTACCCATTATGCCACAGCGCCAGCCATGCTAGTATTTTTTTTAACTCAAAAAGTATTTGCTTAGGTTAAAATGATTGATGAAGGTACACAGGTACACAGAGCCTGTTGAGTTCTAGGAGGAGGTGGAGAAGATGATTAGAGCTGAGAGGGAGCCGTCCCCTGCTCCCTTCCTCTGCAGACCAGGCCGCAGGTCCCAACCCCGCAGGTCCCAACTCCCTTCCCCGACCTGGTGGGAGCCTTCTCTGGACTCTCCAGGTTCGGCTTTTCTCTTTTTAAAACAAGAGTGCTTTTGTAATGTACTTCACGTATTGTAAAATTCACCCTCCCGAAGTCTACCATTCAGGATATTCACAGTTGTGCAACCGCCGCCAATATCCAATTTTAAAACTTGCTCAACACACCAAACAGAAGTTGCATTCCCATTAAGAAATCTCATCGCCATTTCCCTGTCAACCCCCAATCCACTTTCTCTCTCTGTGGATTCCCAGGACATTTCAGATAAGTGGAATCACACAACAGGTAACCTTTTGTGTCTGGCTTTTTAATTGCTAGTGCTTTTATAATTTGATTTTAGCATTTTATATCACATTCCTTCTGGAATTTACTTTAATGAAGAACTGGGGTTGTACAGCTTGCTTTTTCCACCCCCCACCTCCCCAAATAGTCTGGTCTTTGTCTCAACACTGTTTTTTGAATAATTCAACTTTCTTTCATGGGTTAGAAATGTCACCATTATCATCTACTGAATTCTCTTGTGTATTCTATGTATTTCTGGATTCTGTTTCATTCCGTTGATCTGCCTAAATCTCTGCTAGAACCAAACTGTTTTTAATTCTTGTAATTTCAAAATGAATTTAATTATCTTCTATCTCTCCTTCCCAAATTAAAAAAGAAAAAGGGACCAAGTTTTTAGCAATGTAATATTTTCAGACTGTGACCGACTGCAGGTAACTGAAACTGTGGAAAGCAAAACTGTGGGGACTGATGTGTTGGCTCAGTGGGTAAAGCCACGGCCTTCGATGCCAGTACCCTGTATGGGTGCTGCTCCACTTCTGATCCAGCTCCTGCTAAAGCACCTGGGAAAACAGCAAAAAAAAAAAAAAGCCCAAGTGCTTGGGCCCTGTGCCCAAGTGGGAGACCCAGATGGAGTTTCTGGCTCCTGGCTTCACTCTGGCCCAGACCTGGCCATTGTGCCATTTGGGAAATCAACCAGCAAATGGAAGATATCTCTGTCTGTCTCTTCACCTCTCTCTGTAATTCTGCAGAGTTACAGATAGAGAGAGGGAGAGACAGAAAGAGAGAAAGACATAGGTCTTCCATCTGCTGGTTTAGTTTAAATAGCCACAACAGCCAGAGCTGTACTGATCTGAAGCCAGGAGCCAGGAGCCAGGAGCTTCTTCTGGGTCTCCCACATGGGTTCAGGGGACCAAAGACTTGGGCCATCTTCTACTGCTTTTCCAGGCCACAAGCAGAAAGCTGGATTGGAAGTGGAGCAGCCAGGACATGAACCGGCATCCATATGGGATGCCGGCACTGCAGGTGGGAGGCTTAGCCCACTAGGCCTCAGCGCTGGACGCCTAAATCTTTAAAATAAATAAAAATGCAAAGATAAAGAAATGTGCTTTTGATATAATTCTAAGAAGAAAACAAACATAAATAATATCAGTATAATATTAGCAAGACATCTAAAAAGTATGTAAGTGTATGTCAAAATAGTAAGATATCATGTAAATGGAAAATGTATGGCTGGTGTTTAAGTTACCCATAGTTTTTAAGGTTTATGTGGACAGCATGCTTTAGCTATAAGGGAGGAAATGTCATAAAGAAGTAAATAATTAGGGCTGGTGCTGTGGCATAGCAGGTAAAGCCGCCACCTGTAGTGCTGTGCATCACATATGGTGTCAGTTCGAGTCCCGGCTGCTCCACTTCCCATCCAGTTCTCTGCTATGGCCTGGGAAAGCAGTGGAAGATGGCCTAAGTCCTTGGGCCCCTGCACCCACATGGAAGACCCAGAGGAAACTCCTGGCTCCTGGCTTTGGATCCGCACAACTCTAGCCCTTGCGGCCTTCTGGGGAGTGACCAGCAGATAGAAGACCTCTCTCTGCCTTTCCTTCTCTCTTTGGGTAACTCTGACTTTCAAATAAATAAATAAATCTTTTTTTTTAAAGAAGTAAGTAATTGGGCAGCTGTTGTGATGCAGCAAGTTAACCTGCCACTTGGGATGCCTGCATCCCATATCAGAGTGTCAGTTCAAGTCCTGGCTGCTCTGCTTCTAATCCAGCTCCCTGTTAGCAGATGATGGTTCACGTACCTGGATCTTTGCCACCCACATGGGAGACCAGAATGAAGTTCCTGGCTCTTGGTTTCAGCCTGGCCTACTCCTGGATGTTGCAGCCCTTTGGGGAGTGAACCAACAGATGGAAGATCTCTCTATGTCTCTCTCTTTGTCACCCTACCCTTCAAATAAATTAATAAATCTTTTTAAAATAGAAGTGAATAGATCAGTGCTTGGTACTTCCCTTACAACCTCACCTGATTTCAGCATGATGTGTGATACCATAAGGAACAAAGCGAGTTAGTTAATTGTACGACAGACCTCCAAAGAGCTTTGGACTATCATTCCAGCTCTGCCTTAGAGCTGCAGGCAGTTTTTCCGAAATGGGACTCAGAACTGTGAGATATCCAGCAAAGTCACCATGTAGCTTTCCAGGGAGCTGCTTCCCAGGTATGTACTTTAAAACATGCAAAAGCTCTTGATCTTCCCTTCAGTGACTTGCAAAGATCATCTTGAGAAGTCAGCCATGCCTTTCGTACCTGGAAGAAAGCATCTCAGCTTCCATGCACAGAAAATGAGATCAAAGAGAACTGGGCTGCAGGGAAAATAATGGGGCAGTTAAAGAGAAAAGCCTCAGTCTGAGGACAGTGTTGGGGTTGAAGGAAAGATCAGAGTGGAAAGAGGAAATGGAGAAAGCCTAAGCCAACACATCAGACTTCACGTAAGTCAATTCTGTAGAGAATTGCAGTTTGCACCTGCAAAGTCTTATCCTGTAAATAATTTGTCTCCTTTTACCCATTTTCAATTCTAATTTTAAAGTAATTTCTGTTGTGCTCTGAAGCCTGGTAGGAGAGTACAATTACTATTGGATTTATTGAGAGAAAGGACTTCAGGGAAATTAAGATGCTTCTCCAGGGATGATGCTCATAAGAAGGCAATTTCCTAAAGCAGCATGTTTCCTGAGGCTCAGTGATTTAGCTCTTATCAAAAGTATTTTTGAACCTGGTCAGTGACTTTACCCAAAGCAGGCACAATATATGTTTGCTGATGAGTGACCTATGGAACCAAGAAATATTCAAATAATTATTCAGACGTTCTAGTAGAGGGGTTTTTCAAAGTTTGGTAGCCACTCAAAATCCAATCGAGTTTTGTTCTTTGATAAGACAGAGCTGGGCATTTACTCTAGAGACTGACACCCACATCCCCTATTAGAGAACCCAGGCTTGATGGCCAGCTGCAGCTCCTGACTCTAGCTTCCTGGTAATGCAGACCCCGGGAGGCAGCAGTGATGACTAAAGTAATTAGGTGCCTGCCATCCATGTGGGAGACTTAGATTGAGTTTCTGGCTCCCAACTTTGGCCCTGGCCCAGCTCCAACTGCAACAGGCATTCGGGGAATGAATCAGCAGATGGCAGCTCACGCTCGCTCTCTGCTTCTCTGCCTCTCGAAATAAAAAAGAAACTCGGTAAGATGGAAATGCAAAGGGCCAAGAATAACCAATAAAATCTTAAAGAAGAACAAAATGGGAGGACTTTCTCCACTATATATATAATAGATATATTTTTTAAAGATTTAATTTATTTATTTGAGAGGTAGAATTACCAACAGTGAGAGGGAGAGACAGGGAGAAGGGTCTCCCATCCGTTGGCTCACTCCCCAGATGGCTGCCATGGCAAGAGCTGCACCAATCTGAAGCCAGGAGCCAGGAGCTTCTTCTGTGGCCCAAGAACTTGGGCCATCTTCTACTGCTATCCCAGGCCATAGCAGAGAGCTGGATTGGAAGTGGAGCAGCCAGGACTTTTACTGGCACCCAAATGGGATACTGGCACCGCAGGCAGAGGATTAACCTACTGGCCACAGCGCCAGCCACTCTCCACTATATATTTAGATGCATTGTAAATAATTTGGGCACAAGGATAAACTGACGGATAGAACAGAAAATCCAGAAAGAAATTCATGCATATATGGATATTTCTATGACAAAGGTGACATTGTAAAGCAGTAAAAAAAAAAAAAAAAAGATCTTTTCAACAAATGGTTCTGGGACATTTGGATAATTATAGGGGGAACGGACTTGAACCATACTTTTTCATATCATACATAAAAATTCACTTTAGGTGTAGCATAGACTTAAATGTGAAGGGCAAAACAATAAAGTTTCTAGAAAACAATATAGAGAATGAGCTTCGTAACGTTAGGGTGGGGAAAAATTATTTCACAAGTACTAATCATAAAAGAGAAGAACAATGCATTTGAGTACACTAAATTTAAAACTTCATTAAAGATAAGGAAATACTTCTTAAATAGGACACAAAAAGAACTAATCATAAATAATAAAAAGATTGATAAATATGAAATTAATTAGCCTTTAAATTTAACATTAATATCAAGAGCTTTTATCATGAAAATATACAGAAAATGATGAAAATGGGGCTGGTGCTGTGACATAGCAGGTTTGAGTCCTGGCTGCTCCATTTCTGATCCAGTTCCCGGGTAATGTGCTTGGGAAAGCAGCAGAAGATGGCCCAAGTGTTTGGGCTCCTGCACCCACATAGGAGACCCAGAAGAACCTCCTGGGTCCTGGCTTCAGATCAGCCCGATTCTGGCCTTGCGGCCATTTGGGGAATGAACCGGTGAATGAAAGATTTCTCTGTCTTTGCCTCTTTCTGTTACTCTGCCTTTCAAATAAATGAATAAATCTTTAAAAAAATCAGATGACAAACCTATCAGCAATGTCTATAGCCTACGAAGAGATCATATATGAAATACATGAAGGTAATACTACACATCCACAAGAATGGCTAAAATATTTTAACTCACAATGAGCGTATATTGCTGGTAGGAATGAAAATGACACGTCTTTGGAAAATAGTTTATCAGTGTTCTATGAAGTGAAACTATCTTTATCAGACTACTCAGCAATTCTTCTCCTAGAAATGAAATGAAATTTTACTCCCAAGAAGAGTGAAAATATGTCCACACAAAGACCTGTATGTGACTGTTCATAGCATTTCATTCATAATATCCCCAAACTGAAAACAATCCAGTACGTATATCAGCTAGTAAGTGGATTTAAAAAAAAAAAAAGCTGTGATGTGGCTACACGCTCATAACACAATATTTCTCAGTAATAAAAGTGAGTGAGCTACATATATATGCAACAAGAAAGACAACTCTCACAAGCAGTCTGCTAAGAAAAGACACCAGGCATAAATGACTACCTAGTGTACAATTCCATTTGTAAGACATTCTAGAACAGAAAACACTCTGCTGACAAGAGCAGATCCACGGTTTCTAGGGGCTGGGGTAGAGGCGAGAGCTTGACTGCAAGAGGACATGAAGACACCTGGGGATGCAGTAATGTTCTATGTCTTGATCACAGTGATGTTGTATGACTACACGCATTTGTTAAAATGCATTAAAGTGGACACTTTCAATGGGTGGATTTTTAGTTTGTAAATTATACCTGATTTTAAAAATAGAGAATGGGGGCAGATTTTGTGGCAGAGCAAGTTAAGCCACCACTTGGGACTCCTGCACCCCATGTCTGAGTGCTTGGGATTGAGTCCCACCTTCACCTGCCAACCCAGCTTCTCCTAATGCATCTGGGAGGCAGCAGATGATGTTCAACTACTTGAGTCCCTGCCATTTATGTGGAAGACCCAGATGGAGTTCCTAGCTCCAGGCTTCAGCCTGGCCCAGCCACAGTTTTTGTGGGCATTTGGGGAGTGAACCAGCAGATGGAGAATCTCTCTCTCACTCTTTCTTTACTACTCTGCCCTTCAAATAAACTAAAAATGACTAAATAAGCACTTAAAAATTGTTTTTATTTATTTGAAAGGCAGAGCTACAAAGAGGCAGAGGCAGAGAGAGGAATCTTCCATCTGCTGGTTCACTCCCCAGATGGCCACAATGGCTGGAGTTCCACCGATCCGAAGGCAGGAGGCAGGAGCTTCCTCCAGGTCTCCCATGTGCCCAAGGACTTGGGCCATCTTCTACTGATTTCCCAGGCCAGAGCAGAGACCTGGATTGGAAGTAGAGCATCTGGGACTCGATCCGGCGCCCATATGGGATGCTGGCACTGCAGGCAGTGCTTTTACCAGCTATACCACAGTGCCGGCTGCAAATAAACACTCTCTAAAACAAGATTTATTTATTTATTTGAGAGGCAGATTTACAGATAGAGAGAGGGAGAGACATGGGGTAGGGGTCTTCCACTTGCTGGTTCACTCTCCAAATGGCTGCAATGGCCAGAGCTGGACTGATTGGAATCCAGGAGCCAGGAGCTTCTTCTAGGTCTCCCATGTTGGTATCAGGGACCCAAGCACTTTGGCCATCCCCCACTGCTTTCCCAGGCCATTAGCAGAGAGCTGTATTAGAAGTGGAGCAGCTGGGATTCGAACTGGTGCCCATATGGGATGCCAGCGCCACAGGTGGCAACTTTACCCACTGTACCACAGCACCGGTCCCTAAACAAGCACTTTTTTAAAAAACAGAGAATGATTTTGAGTGTTTTTTTTTTTAACTTGGCTTGGGCATCTGACATGAAGTGAACCTAAAGGACAGGTGCAAGGATAATGACTTCTGATTTTGAAAGTGTTAACAAGAATGAGTTAACGAGTTTAAAAAGACAAAAGCGACATGGAATTGAGAGGGAGAAACCCCATTGCAGAACATAGGAACAACAAGACAGGAAGGTAATATTGTATAAAATTATGACTTTTAGTGTGTGTTGCCTATTTTCACTTTTTCTCTTTATTCTCTTGGTCTTTGCCTTTCCTGGGGAGTCTTACACACCACGTGTGACTAATCTGTGTGCCTAAAGTCTAAACAGACCACACTGCAACAAAACAACCCAATGAGAACAAGGGGGAGAAACAGCCCAGAGAGAAGGTGGGGTTGGGCACCTGCTCTGAAGCGCATTAGCAGGGAGGGTTCACACCTGGTCCTTGACATTCTGTAGAGAGCAGCAGCAGCAAATTACCAGGGTATCCACCATGAGTTTAAACAGCTGAATAGGAAAATAATTTTAATCGCTCCATTAGGATCTGGGCCAAGGACTTCTCCTTTGGGTTTGTTGTGACTAATTAAAGGTTAATGGTGACACTTTTCTTTCAGCCTAGGGCAGACAACCACACCAGTCATGATCCTAATCAGATCCAACTGAGAAACTCCAGAAATGAATTGGTGATGTTCTGGGCCTTTTAATATGCATCCACCAAAGGTGGGACTGTGTTTTTATTTTCTCCAAATTCTGGAAAGTCATGGAGTCCACTTGCTCTCTCACAAAGACCTAAGGGACCAAGGCTGGGGACAGTGCCTTCAGTTTGGTATTTTGTTTTTCACTGTGTCTAGAAGGAGACAAAGGTTTCTTGGGCCATGGAGTCGTGGAAGTAACACCTGAATGCTATCCACATTCTGCGGATGAGGTCTGTGGGCTGCTGCCACATCACAATGGCTCAGAGAAGCCAAGAGGACTCTGGGGGCATCAGGAGCCTTGTTAGAACTGATAAGCAGAGTGTTCTGGCGTCTCACCTCCCCCATCCCAAATTCACACACATGGTCCTGCTCACTCCGCACTTTCCGCAGCCTCATGCAGCAGGAGAGGGGTGGAGCTGGCTGTGCACCCAAGTCTGCCCCCACACTCGGCTGCCTCCTTCAGGTCAGACATTATTGAGACTAAAAAAAAAAAAAAAAAAAAAACCAGAGCAAGGCAGGCAAGGTGGTAAACAGAGCCCCTTTATTTCTATGTCCATGTTTCTATGAAGGACCCACTCTGTTTTTGTGGGGGGAGCACACTTCTTGGTCCTCTCTCCCATCCCTTTCACTCCTCTCTGAGGAAATGCCAGTGGTAGCCAGTCCATGTTCAGCAGCTGACTCAGCCACTATGGGAGGAGCCAGCATGTGCCAATTCCCATGGTGTAAATCCTTCCACCATCACTGCTTACAAGCTCCCAGAATGAAGCCAACCAGCCCATACAATCCTAAACAGCTAATGTGCAGTGCCGGCGGACAACAGGCTGGCTCCAGCGGCCCTCCACCCTCCTAGCGAGGGTATGTGGTGGTGAGCTCGCAGCTAGGCACACACCTCACAGCTTTGGTTCTTTCTGAGGTTGTTCCTCCATCCCTCCATTCCTCCTGCTTCTTTCCTACAGGCACCACCTCTGTGGCCCCTCCTGCTGGTCCACCTACCTCACTAAGGAGTTTTGGATAACCAGGACGAATGGAAGGGGGTGGGGGGTGGGGAAGAAGACATATGTGTCTTGAAGGGGAGAAAGGGAAATTGTAATAGAAAAAGACTTGACTTTTCCTGCTCTGTACTCCCCGAGGGAATGGAGCAGCCAGTCTTCCATCCATGTCTCTGTCCCAGATGAGTTTTCTATGACACATCGCTCTTCAGGCTTTTGAGACATGTGGGCTTGGGTTCTGAATATATTCCTGATCTCCCATTTTCCTGGAAGTTCCTCTCCTTCAGAGCCAGCTGTCCTCCAAGGCTGTGCTATTTGCACCTCCAGGAGGCAGCTGGGCCCTGGGCTGGAAGCCCTACACGAAGCAGAATTGACTCTCCCCACAGGAGAGGTGTGCATGGGATCCAAAGCAGGAAGGACACCGTGAGGACCGCAGGCACCTGATGCACGACTTCAAGAAGTTGGTAGAATACAGGCACCTCGTCCTGACAACCACAGCAGGAGGAGCACAGACAGAGGGGACACAGAGGGTTTCAGGTACAGAGTGTGACAGACCTTACACAACACTTTCACCCCAGGATCAGTGTCAGGAGGTGAACTCAGCCCAGCCAATCTGCTGTCCACAGTGTGCCCATCGCTGCACCCACAGCCACCCCTGGCACACAGGCATTCTCAAACATCAGTTGCTAATGTCCCCACATTTCCTGGGACCCAGGCAGAGTTGAAAGACTGGCTGAGCTCCCTTGAACTTTCCGTATTGTCGACCCAGCTCCTACACATGGAAAAGGGCTTGCAATGGGTCAGATCCCAGGGCTGGGCCAACGTTTGGTGATGCCCTGGGAAGCAACACTTCAGCCTGCGCCCAGTCACCAGCCAAGCACCCAGTTGTTTTTAACTTGGGTTTCCCAGGGCTTGTCCACAGTGCCCCCTGCTGTCCACTCTTAGATTCCTCCTCAATTCTGTCCTCCAAATAGCACAGTAACCCTCCTAGGTGACAGTGAATAGAGACTGAAATGTTTTGGAGAGCTTAAAAAAGAAAACTTTTAGGGTGGGTATTGTGCAGCAGGTTAAGCTGCTGCTTGGGATTCCCACATCCCATTGGAAAGTAGCTGGAACTGAATCCCACCTCTGCTGCCAATTCCAGCTTCCTGCTAATGAACCTGGGAAAACAGTAGATGATGACCCAAGTACATGGGTCTCTGCCATCCATGCAGGAGACCTGGATGGGATTCCTGGCTCCTGCCTTAGGCCTGGCTCAGTCCTGGCTGTTGCAGGCATTTGGGGCGTGAACCAGGGATAGAAGATTCCTTTCTCTCTTTCTCTGCTTTTCAATAAATAAATATATAAATAAGTATTTCTTTAAAGAAGACTATATAAATGTAATGAACCACTATTATAAAGATGAGATTGAGGACAGAACTGAGCATCTCCCTGGTCCTACAAATTGGTCTTGCCTGGGAACCTTTTCTATATCATTCTCTTTCAGGGGACATAAACTCATCTATGATACATGGGTCCTGCTACTGTAACTAAATTTAATTGTGCCTAAAGCAAGGCCCCTATTTTAGAAGGGAAGATAGGCAAATGCAATTAAATGTATTGGGTGCTATTAATACTACGGTGTGCCTGATACTTTGCCTGTGTCTTTAATCCTTGCAACAGTCCTATAGGATTATACAGGTGAGAAAGTGGAGTCACGAGAGCCTGAAAGCTTTCCCCAAGTCTCCTAGCTGTCATACAGCCCATGTCTGTCTTAGCCCAAAGTCTGTTCCCTGTCCCATGGGTCCTTCTGCCTATACACAGAGGGCAGTGGGAACATGTATGGGAGCAGGACGAAGGAGATGGTTGCAGTAGACATCAGAGGTGTACCCTCTTTTCTTGCTAAGATCATCTCCTCATTTTGTTACAGAACTCCCCAAAATTGGAGAAAGTGCCATAGGACCTCACAACTGAGTCGCCTGGCTTGGGGCACAGAAAGATGATAACTGACACTGGGTGGTGGGAGGAAGACGTTTATATGCAATGCAGTGTGCAGAGTGAGGAGTCCGGCAGCTGTCACTCAATTCCTGGACGCCTGCGGGGATGAGTAGTGCATGATCTGCCAAGTGCGGGCCTCTGGTTTGTCAGCAGTGCTGTGGCCTTCCTTGGACTGGTCAGTGACAGCAGGCCAGCACAGTCTTCTGAAGATGCTGTGATGGCAAAGTGAGCTCTGGCGCGTCTGGGGTCTATGGGTAGACTGACTGTTACTTTGTTTCATCAGGGTTTAAATTCCTGTGGAAGACCTCGGAATAGGCTGGTGGTCAACGTTAGCCACAGAGATGATGACTGAATGCTGAGTGTTGCCACCCAGAGTCCCGCAGGGTCAGCCCGACTCCTGCACCACTCCCTTAACTTAGTGAGTTAACCTCCAGTGTGGAGGTGACCTGTAACGGCCACAGTGAAGACAGAGGGACTGCATGCTAAGAGACGCTCGGTCCTGATCTACATCAAAGGCATTAGGGATCCATTGGTTTCATTTCATCCAAGAACTGCTCCCTGATAAATAGAGTGCTGGTTTTCCTCCCCATGTCAAGAAAGATGGCCCAAGACTTGACCAATCATAGCTCTATCTATTCAGTCCAAAACCAAGCATTAACCTTAGCCACTCCTATAACTTTTTTCTGAAAAGATTCAGTTGTTACATGAAAAGCAGGGTTAGAGAGTGAAAGAGAGATCTTCAATCCCTTAGTTCACTGGCCACAATATCAGATTTCAAGACATACAACAGCCACGGCTCACTAGGCTAATCCTCCGCCTGCGGCGCCGGCACACCGGGTTCTAGTCCCGGTCGGGGCACCGGATTCTGTCCCGGTTGCTCCTCTTCCAGGCCAGCTCTCTGCTGTGGCCTGGGAGTGCAGTGGCCCAGGTGCTTGGGCCCTGCACCTGCATGGGAGACCAGGAGAAGCTCCTGACTTCAGATCAGCGCGGTGCACTGGCCGCGGCGGCCATTGGAGGGTGAACCAATGGTAAAGGAAGACCTTTCTCTCTGTCTCTCTCTCTCACTGTCCACTCTCAAAAAATTAAAAAAATTAAAAAAGACATACAACAAGGCAGTTATAATCGAAACAGCCTCATACTGGTACAAAAACAGATGGATAGACCAATGAAACAGAATAGAAATGCCAGAAATCAATCCATGCATCTACAACCAACTTATCTTTGAAAAATCAATCCCTGGAGCAAGGACAGTCTCTTCAACAAATTGTGCTGAGAATAAAGCAAGACCCCTACCATATACCTTCCACAAAAATCCACTCAAAATGGATTAAGACCTAAATCTACAACAGGATACCATCAAATTTTTAGAGAACATTGGGGAAACCCTGCAAGACATTGCCATAGGCAAAGAATTCTTGGAAAGGATCCCAGAAGCACAGGCAATCAAAGCCAACATTGACAAATGGGATTACATCAAATTGAGAAGCTCTGTACTACAAAAGAAACACTCAGCAAAATGAAGAGGCAACTGACAAAATGAGAGAAATTATTTGCAAACTATGGAACTGATAAAGGATTAATAACCAGAATATACAAAGAGATCAATAAACTCCACAACAACAAAGCAAAACAAACAACCCAGTTAAGAGATGGGCCAAGAACTTAAACAGGTATTTTCCTTTCTTCTTTTTTTTTTGACAGGCAGAGTGGACAGTGAGAGAGAGAGACAGAGAGAAAGGTCTTCCTTTTGCCGTTGGTTCACCCTGCAATGGCCACTGCAGCCGACCGCACTGATCTGAAGCCAGGAGCCAGGTGCTTCTCCTGGTCTCCCATGCGGGTACAGGGTCCAAGGACTTGGGCCATCCTCCACTGCACTCCTGGGCCATAGCAGAGAGCTGGACAGGAAGAGGAGCAACTGGGACAGAATCCGGCGCCCCAACCGGGACTAGAATCCAGTGTGCCAGCACCACAGGCAGAGGATTAGCCTGTTGAGCCATGCCGCCGGCCAAACAGGTATTTTTCAAAAGAGGAAATCCAAATAGCCACCAGACATATGAAAAAATGCTCAGGATCACTAGCCATCGAGGAAATGCAAATCAAAACCACAATGAGGTTTCACTTCACCCCTGTTAGAATGGCTTTCATACAGAAATCAACAAACAACAAATGGTGGCAAGGATATGGGGAAAAAGGTACCCTAATCCACTGTTGGTGGGAATCTAAACTGGCAAAGCCACTATGGAAGACAGTATGGAGATATCTCAGAAATCTAAATATAAACCTACCATATGACCCAGCCATCCCACCCCTGAGAATTTACCCCAGGGAAATGAAATCAGCATATGAAAGAGTTATCTGGGGCCAATTCTGTGGTATATCGGGTAAAGCTACTACTTGCAGTGCTGGCATCCCATATGGGTACTGGTTCAAGGCCTGGCTGCTCCACTTCCAATCCAGCTCTCTGCTATGGCCTGGAAAAGCAGTAGAAGATGGCCCAAGTCCTTGGACCCCTGCACCCATGTAGGAGACCGGGAAGAAGCTCCTGGCTCCTGGCTTCGGATCAGCTATCTAGGGAGTGAATCAGCAGATGAAAACTTCTCTTTCTCTCTTTCTCTCTTGCTCGCTCTGCCTCTCTGTAACTTTGCCTTCCAAATAAATAAAATAAACCTTTTTTTTTTAAGTTATCTGTACCCCCATGTTTATTGTAGCTTAATTCACAATAGCTAAGACATGGAATCAACCCAAATGCTCCTCAACTGAAGACCGGATAAAGAAATTATGGGATATTTACATCATGGAATACTACGCAGCAGTAAAAAAATCCAGTCATTTGCAACAAAATGGATGAAACTGGAAAACATCATACTTGGTAAAATAAGCCAGTCCCAAAAAGACAAATACCATATATTCTTCCTGACATGTGATAACTAATAGAGCACCTAAAAGGCAATCTATAGAAGTGAAACTGAGACTTGGAGAAGCAATGACTTTGAACAGCCCTTGTCTCAACTGTTGAGGAACAGGTTTTTTTATACTATTTGTTGAATTCTTTACTTAACACAGAGTTAGTCATATGTAATATAATATTAATTGAAAATAGATTTTATTAAAAAATAAGAATGGGAATAGGAGAGGGAGGAGGAAGAGGGGTGGGAGAGTGGGTACAGTGGGAAGAATCACAATATTCCTAAAGTTGTAATTATGAAATGTATGAACTTTGTATTCCTTAAATAAAAGGTTTCTGGGGGGGGGAGAAAACATCTGAATCTTAGTATCAATATCCTCTCTCTCTCTGCTGCTCCGCCTTTCAAGTAGATAAAAATTAATAAACATTTTTTTAAAAAAATCAATGAGATTCAACTTCTCATCCAATAGAACTACTGGACCTCCTTAAACAGAGTTACCATGTGATTCAGCAAGCCTACTCCTAAGTACATAGCCAGGAAACTTGAAAACATGAGGCCATGCAACAACTTGTACATAAATGTTCACAGTAGCCAAAAAGTGACAGCAACTCAAATGTCCATCAACTGATGAATGAATAAATAGAATATAGTATATCCATACAATGGAATGTTATTCAGTCATAAGAAGACATGAAGTACCGATATATTTTACAACATGGCAGAACCTTGAAAACACTATGCTAAATCAAAGCAGACAGACACAAAAGGCCACACAGTATATGATGCCATTTATAGGAAATGCCCAGATTAAGCAAATCTCTAGAGACAGAAGAGAAAGTAGTGGTTTCCAGGGAGTAGGAAGAGGAAGGCATGGTGGGGGACTACTAATAGGTATTTCTGGAGTGATGAAAATGTTCTAGAATTGGAGAGTGGTAATGATGGAACACCCAGATGATGAATGATACTCTTTTGTGTCTCACTTCTTTCATTCATTATGTGAGATTCATCCTCATTGTTGCATTGTACCAGTAGTTCACTCTTTTTCACTACTGTGTGGTATTACATTCTAAGACCATGTCACAATTTAGGTATTGTTTAGTTTTGTTTAGTTTTAAGATTTATCCATTTATTTGAAAGGCAGAGTGATGGAGATGTGGGGGAGACAAAGAGGAGAAATCCTTCTTCCATTGGTTCAACCATCTGCAGCAGCAGCCAAGGCTGAACCAGGCTGAAGCCAGGGACCAGGAACTTCATCTCATCTAGGAATCCCATGTGGGTGGCAAGAACCCAAGTGCTCAAGCCATCTTCTCTGCCTTCCCAGGTGCATTAGCAGGAATTGGATCACAAGCAGAGCAGCCAGGACTTGAACCAGCACTCTGGTATGGGATGCATGCATTTTTTTATGGAGCTTGCTGAGGTCTGCAAAAGCTTTGCTGAACCAATTCCCTGTGAATTTTCTGGGGCAGGGGCTGTCTTCATTTTCTTCTCCAGTTTTCTTTCCTTTATCCTCCTCTTCAATGCACTCCTGTTTCACTTTCAACAACTCATGAGTCGAATTCTTTAAGAACCACCTTTAAGAGGTCCTCGATGGCACCCTCATCCGCTCAGGTTCGAGATGTCTGCCATGTCCAGTGCAGCCATACTGATTTTGCCGCCTCTTCATCCTTTGAAGTCACAGACTTTTTGAGTGTTCTCTTCCAGATGCAATCCACACACTCCTCCATGATGTCACTCCAAGCCCAGGCAAGGCCCTCTCTGCAGTCACGGATGCTGTCATCCTCCCAGAATTGCAGAAGCATCTTCCTCGGTTGTGGCGATAGCTTGAGCAGAGGTCTGCCCCAGGTAGGAGGCCTCAAAAGATGCTCCAACTCTTTAATCCACAGGTTGGATCACAGAGGTGATGTCTGGAAAAAATACCACGTTAATAGTGGAATGGAGATCACCAGCAGAAGGACGATATATGGGGCCATTATCAACAATCGGGGACAGTATTCTCAAGCAGTGCTCCTCCATCTCACTGGCACGGCAATTCAGGAGGGTGTCCTGGATGGGGATGCAGGCCATCCATGACTTCCCACTGCTACCAGGGTGCACTGGCAGTGTGTGCTCACCGATATGCTTGAAGGCCCTGGATTCTCACTGTGCAAAGGATCATAAGGAAGTCAGTACTTGCCTACAACAATGCTCCCAAGTTAAAGCTGTTATCTTGGCCTTAAAAGCCTTGAAACCTGGCACTGACTTGGCCTCCTTATGGATGGAAGTCCTTGCAGGCACCTGTTCCCAGATAAGAGAGGTTTCATCCATACTGGAGACTTACTGTTGTAGGTAATTTCTCTCTACAATCAGCTTATCCAGAGTTTCCAAAAATTCTACTGCTTCATTCATGTCAGCACTCACAGACCCACCATTTACTTTTCAAAAAGATTTATTTATTTATTTGAAAGACAGATTGACGGGGGGGGGGGGGGACAGAGAGAAAGGTCTTCCACCTACTGGTTCACTCCCCAAATGCCTACAACAGCCAGGGCCAGGTCAAGCCTGAACCAGGATCCAAGAATTGCATATGGGTCTCCCCCACAGGTAGCCTGGCCCACACACTTGGGCTGTCTTCCACTGCCTTCCCAGGCACATTAGCAGGAATCTGGCTCAGAAGCTGAACAGCTGAACTTGAACCAGCACTCTGATTTGGGATGGCAGCATCGCAAGCAGCAACTTAACCAGCTGTACCACGAGGCCAGCCCCTCACAACTCACTTGCACACTGTGGAATGACTAGCGAGTCTTGAATCATTTAAACCGCCCGGCTGGCAGTAAACTCAACATCACGATTAGATGCCATCTTTCTTTCAATGTTACCAGCAAACTTTGGCTCTGATCTTCATGGTGAGGAGAAGGATATACTTCTGTGTTTGGTCTTCAGTCCGAGCCATTTGAAGTTTCTCCATATTTGGGAAGGGCCCTTCTTGAATTTTTGTTAATCTTTTTGCCTTCAGTAAAGCAGATTCTTTTTTTTTTAAGGTTTATTTATTTATTTGAAAGAGTTACACAGAGAGAGGAGAGGCAGAGAGAGAGAGAGAGAGAGAGAGAGAGAGGTCTTCCATCCGACGGTTCACTCCCCAGTTGGCCACAATGGCTGGAGCTGCACCAATCCAAAGCCAGGAGCCAGAAGCTTATTCCAGGTCTCCCAATCGGGTGCAGAGGTCCAAGGACTTGGGCCATCTTCTACTGCTTTCCCAGGCCATAGTAGAGAGCTGGACAAAAGTGAAGTAGCCAGGTCTCGAACTGGCGTCCACATAGGATGCCAGCACTTCAGGCCAGGGTGTTAACCTGCTGCACCACAGCTCAAGCAGATCCTTTAATAGCTTCCATCCGCTTTTTCTTGTTCTTCAAGATCACGGCTATTGTGGAATGGAGCACTGCCCATCACTGGTTTTCCACCTTTGTAGTCCTTAATAATTTGGTTTTATTTAAGATTTATTTATTTATTTATTTATTTATTGACAGGCAGAGTGGACAGTGAGAAAGAGACACATAGAAAAGTCTTCCTTTTGCCGTTGGTTCACCCTCCAATGGCCGCCACGGCCAGCATGTTGCGGCAGAGCGCACCGCGCTGATCCGATGACAAAAGCCAGGTGCTTATCCTGGTCTCCCTTGGGGTTCAGGGCCCAAGCACTTGGGCCATCCTCCACTGCACTCCCGGGCCATAGCAGAGAGCTGGCTTGGAAGAGGGGCAACTGGGACAGAATCCGGCGCCCCGACTGGGACTAGAACCCGGTATGCCGGCACCGCTAGGTGGAGGATTAGCCTATTGAGCCGCGGTGCCAGTCAAGATTTATTTTTATTTGAAAGGCAGAGTTACAGAGAGGCAGAGGCAGAAAGAGAGAGAGGGAGAGAAAGAGAGGTCTTCTATCTGCTGCTTCACTCCCCAATTGGCTGCAGTGGTTGGAGCTGTGCTGATCCAAAGCCAGGAGGCAGGAGCCTCCGGGGCTCCCATGTGGGTGCAGGGGCCCAAGGACTTGGGCCATTTTCTATTGCTATCCCAGACCATAGCAAAGAGCTGGACTGGAAGTGGAACAGCCGGGACTTGAACTGGCACCCATATGAGATGCCAGCACTGCAGGTGGCAGCTTTACCCACTACACTACAGTGCTGGCCCCTCCTTAATCACTTTTAATTTTGTTTCCAGCTCAGTCTCTCAACCTGGCCTCTTAGTGGCAACACAAACAGTGAATTTTGTGTGTGTAGGGGCCCTGGTGAACAAAACCACACAATATCAAATCCAGCACAAGATAAAATGATGAGCTCAAGAGACTCAATGAACACAAGATAGCTGAGGCTGCTGCCGTCATGAAACAACATACTGCTTTATGTTATTTTTTAATAAGTAGAAGGAGCACAATCTAAAATAATGCTTTAAACACAAGTCATCTGTAATATCAAGTTTTACATACTATACATAACTGTATCTGCTATACAAATACAGATACTACTTCCCAGTAGTTTGCTCACACCAGCACCACTGTAAACACATGAGAGATGTGTTGCACTACACATTAGGACCACTGGGACACACCAGACAACAGGGAATTTCTCACTCTCTCATCATCTTATGGAGCCACCATGGTTTACATTGATTCTTGTTGACCAAAACACCCAGCCTTCTGCCCAACATTCCAAACTGCTGATGGCACTAGAGAACTGGGAAGTTAAGAACTGTAAAGATTCATTGATACTGTAAAGGCTTTACTACAATTCCTACTTTTTTGCTATAGACTCTTAAGAGGAAAGCCAGGGAGAGACAAAGATAATAGATGTGTGGTACTGGCCAGTCCTAGAGAAGACTGTGCAGTAAGCTTGAACCCAAGCCCCAACACGGTACCTTGAATTCAGATTCCATCAGGCCCCATCTCTTAGCTGAGCTTACTGAAGGGAGGGAATGGCACCGCTGCCCTAGAAGCTTCTAGTCTCCGGACTCCTGAGTTCATTTGCTTTCCCAATAGATAACACCTTGATGACCAGTATTGTCTCAAGGGGTTTTGTTTTGGGGGACTTCCAGGTCCATGCAGGGTAATTCCAGGCTCAGGACAGAAAGCTCTGAAGCCTACTTGGCCATCATAGAAATTCTCTGGAGAGTACACCATTGCTAACCAACCAGAAACTTGGGCACAAGCTGAACATGTACCAGCCCAGATAACCACTGTGGCACCAACCAGCCACTTATCACCTGGCCAGAGGTCAACATGCAGCTGTCCCCATCCTCTGTTCCCCTTGCTCCTGACTCCCTCGTTCTTGTAGCCTCCCTCCCAAAAAAACCCCAAAGTACCCCTCTTCGGCAGGGCTGTAGTTGTGAGACATGAGTCTGCTACCTCCTCATCTATCTATAGGTTACACTTTCTCTTCCATTTATCTTCAAACCTTGTCCACATTATTTTGATTCAGCATGGTTTTTTATTTTATTTTATTTCATTTATTTATTTTTATTTTTTTTTTAATTTTTTTGACAGGCAGAGCGGACAGTGAGAGAGAGAGACAGAGAGAAAGGTCTTCCTTTGCCGTTGGTTCACCCTCCAAATGGCTGCCGCAGACGGCGCGCTGCAGCCGGCACACCGCGCTCATCCGATGGCAGGAGCCAGGTGCTAGGTGCTTTTTCCTGGTCTCCCATGGGGTGCAGGGCCCAAGCACTTGGGCCATCCTCCACTGCACTCCCAGGCCACAGCAGAGGGCTGGCCTGGAAGAGGGGCAACCGGGACAGAATCCGGTGCCCTGACCCGGACTAGAACCCTGTGTGCCGGCGCCGCAAGGCGGAGGATTAGCCTGTTGAGCCACGGTGCCGGCCTATTTATTTATTTTTGACAGGCAGAGTTAGACAGTGAGAGAGAGAGAGACAGAGAGAAAGGTCTTCCTTTACCATTGGTTCACCCCCAAGTGGCTGCTATGGCCAGTGCGTTGTGGCTGGCACACTGTGCTGATCTGAAGCCAGGAACCAGCTGCTTCCTCCTGATCTGCCATGCGGGTGCAGGGCCCAAGCACTACACTCCCAGACCACAGCAGAGAGCTGGACTGGAAGAGGAGCAACCGGGACAGAATCTGGTGCCCCAACTAGGACTAGAACCCAGGGTGCCGGCGCCGCAGGTGGAGGATTAGCCTAGTGAGCCGTGGCGCCGGCCTATTTGGCATCACCGACAATGGCATCGGTGACAACGACTGGGCTTTCGGTAACAAGCCAGGCCTTTAAGAACTTTCCTAGCCCATGCCCTTCTCTTCTGTAGAATATCTTATTTCCTCTGTCTCCTCTCTCTCCCCAAACCTTGCCTCAGTACCAAGTGCCCTGGGCCCTCACTGACACCTCAACCAATCTGTCTCAGCAAGTGTCTAAATTCTGGGTCTGCCCAGATCCCACAGTGCTCGCCCTGGGGGCGAGGCTTCCTACCAGAAGACAGGCAAGCTAAGGAACCTTATACCACCTGTGGGATCTCTTGCTCCTAGCACATTTTAACAGGGGTCTGTAGTCAAGAAAGCTCAAGTTAAAAGGAGTTGTTTTGATGGTAGGAAAGTCTGGCTTAGGAGATGCTTCCCTGGGAAGCACAGGCCTGTGTGTCTAGCTAGGTGGGGCACAGTTCAGCGTGTTCTGCATTTCACAGCAGATGTTTGGTTTGGAACGTTTCTTGTTTATTTGGCTTCTAGAGTCCCCCTCTCTCCGTGGGACTCTGCTGTTGGAAGACAGACAGTCCATCACTTCCTTGAATGTTAAGCTCCTGCTGTGTGACCCCAGGAGAATCTTGCTTCCTATCTACATAACAGAAGCAAGGATCTCCTTCCTTTATCCCCATTTCCTGGACAAAAGCTTGGATGGGTGGGCATATTGTGTCCCAGCTGGCCAGGTTCCCAAAGAAGGCTGCTATTGGGAGAAAAACTGTAACATAAATATCATCACTATTCCCTGGACGCTGGTCATCCCCCTTCCTCGTTCTCTTTCCTAGAGTCTCTCAAGAGATTTCTTTTTTTTTTTGAATAAAAAAAAAGTGATTGTATTTACTAGAAAAGTAGAGAAAGGTGCAAGAGTAGCGGGTTAAGCTGTCCCTTGTGACATCCACATCCCATCTTGAGAGCCAGTTTGAGTCTTGACTACTGCACTTCTGATCTAGCTTCCTGCCAATGCTGCTGGGAAAGCAGTGGAAGACGGCCCAACTACTTGGGCCACTACCACCCACAAGGGAGACCCAGATGGAGGTCCAGGCCCCCAACTTTGGCCTTGCCCAGCCCTGAGTGTTGCACATATTTGGGAGAGTGAACCAGCAGGTGGGAGATCAATCTCTCTCTGTCATTTTTTATAAAGATTTATTTTAAAGGCAGTGTCTTTTTTTTTTAAAGAGTTAATTTATTTTTTTTGAAAGGCAGAGTTACAGAAAGGCAGAGAGAGACAGAGAAAAAAATAAGTCTTCCATCCACTGGTTCACTCCCCAAATGGTCGCAACAGCCAGAACTGAGATAAGTTGAAGCCAGGAGCTTCTTCTGGGTCTCGTGGGCCCAAGGACTTGGGCCATCCTCTACTGCCCTCCCAGGCCATAGCAGAGAGCTGAATCAGAAGCGGAGCAGCCGGGTCTCCTACAGGTGCCCGTATGGGACGCCAGCACTGCAGGCGGCAGCTTTACCCGCTATGCCACTGCGCCGGCCCCTGGCAATGTCTTTTTTTTAGTGTGTCAAACCACCTACACCTCTTCAGAGATTCTTGAGACTAGGGACATAATTCACCAGAGGGGAGCTTTCTCTTTCTGATACTGTAGGCGCTGTGTTTGAGAACTGCTTCACCAGAACTTGAGGGGGTCAGAGTGTCACTCCGGCTCAGACGTGTGGAAATTACCTGCACTGACCCTGCTGCACCTGCCTTCGGCTCCAGGGCTCTGCATCGTCGGCTGCTCCCTCCGCCTGGAATCTCCTCCTCTCCTCCCCGTGGGCCTTGGGCGACATATCCATTCCTTCAGGATGCTCCATTGTAGCGCTCTCCCGGTTCCCATCTGAGCTAGCTGCACTTTCCCGCTCACAGTTTCTAAACCAAGAACGGTTTCCGATCTTTACAGCGGGCAATAAGCTTAATCGTCACTGCAGTTCCCACGGGCCAGGCCTCCAGGCCATGATCCATAAGCGGTGGTGCAGGTGGGCAGGTAAACAGAGGCTTCGCACTGTTACCCTCCCACGCTCCTTCCGGTTTGGGCTGCGCTCCCTCCCCCAGCAGCTGAGTGGTGGGGAGAACACTTCCGGAGAGCGTCATTTCCGCTCAGTTCAGGACTGACTTCCTGTCTATTGGCAAGAGGGGGATGAGCCAGAATTGTAGTCTCTGCTTTCAAGGGACTTTCCATCTTTCTGAGGACAGAACCAATGTGAGTCACCTCCACGCGCCACTGCAACGGCCCCAGATCCCTCGCCCTCGCTGTAGCAGTGCCCTGGTGACGGCTGTCACGCAGGCTTCTCCAACTGTACACAGCTGGAGGTTCACGCGCTCAAGGGTCCGGTGTGTCCGTGAAACTTCAAGGCGGTCAGGGCAGCTGAAGCCAAGGGCCCTGGGGGCAAGGAGCAGGGGTGGGCGTGGGGGGAGAGGAGAACCCAGGGATTTGGCAGGGGAGCCAGGAGGAACACCAGGGAAGAGCTGAGCTCCCCGCCTGAGGGTAACATCCGTGTTTCTCTGATTCACACCAACTTTGGTGCTACTGATTTTTTTAAAAATTAGAGTTCATTGCCAGTATTAAAAATACTTAAAATTCACACAAAATATGCTCATTTCTACTTCTGTTAAGAAAGTTGGAAGCACGGCCAACCTGGATCTGTGTGCCAGCTGCCCTCTATGGACCTAGTGTGTGCTTTCCAGGCCACCACAGTGGAAACATGTATCAATTCCCCCTGTCCCAGCCAAGTGCCAGCTGCTGTTTTTCACCTTGTACCCGGCCAGCTGGCTCATTCAAGTTAGTTCCCTAGTCCCTGTTCAGATGGGAGTTTGGAAGTCAAGGGCTAGAATCTGCAGTAGACCTGTTAGGGTTTTGTGGTGCTGTGTGTGTGTGTATGTGTATGTGTGTGTGTGAACGCTTGAGACACAAAAAACTGCCTCAGGTTTTCCCACAGAACATGAATGCAATCAAGTTGCTGATGCTAACAGATTACTCTGAAGGATGTGGTTAAGAAACCTATATATATATATATAGGCATCCTATATAAGCGTGCCTGGGCTTGATGCCCGGCTCCGGCTCCCAATTCCAGCTTCCAGTACAGGCCCTGGGAGGCAGCAGCTGATGGTTCAAGTAATGAGTCCCAGCCACCCACATGGGAGACCTGGCTTGAGTTCCCAGCCCCAACCCTTGCCAGAATTTTGAGAGTGAACCAGCAGTTAGAAGCTCTGTCCGTCTCTCATTCTCTCTGCCTCTTGAATAAATAATACAAAAATAAAATATTACTCTTATCGTGTAATCCAAGGAAGAACTGCTTCACTAGGCATGAGGACAAATCAAGACCCCCTCCAGTCTCCTCCAGCTCTTCTACAGGAAAATCTTTATTTGCAGTCCTGTAAGCAGTTTTTAGTAAGAATAGGTATTGTCACCAGTGATTGTCAGAAATAACAGGCAAGATAGCAAGACAGGTTGAAAATCAGATTGGGCCAGAAAGAGGATGATCTGCATTTGAAACTCAATGAATCTGGGGCTGGTTGCTTGATGCTTGCCAGACTCCCAGAAATAAAAGCTCAGACCTGCCTACCTACCTCACGGTCATTGTGAAGCTCAAATAAAAATTGATCAATGCTTTCTAAGCTGCAGAGGGATTCGCAGATGTAAATATGATTATCATTATTCACTTGTTTACCAGACCCACACCCAGTGCTATGGTGTATGTATTTGGCTTGTACTCAGCTTAGGGATGTAAAAATGAATGAGATGAGCCCTAGGGGACTATGGTCTACTGGAAGTAGCAGTTATTTAAAAGAATACTTTTAGGCAATACACTCAAAGAATTAAGAAACAGACTGCAACACATCCTGGCATGCCAGCATTCATGGGATTATTCATGATAGTCCAAAAATTGAAACAACCCAGCTGTCGTCAGTGGATGAATGTGTAATCAAAATATGGTGTGTATGTGCAATAGAATATTACTCAATAGATTTTTTAATTTTAATAGAATATTACTCAGCCATGAAAAATAAGATTCTGACACCTGCTACAACATGGATGGATCTTAGGAACACCAGGCTGAGTGAAGTAAGCCAGATACAAAAGAACAAGTATTAAATGACTCTACTCACATAAAATACCTAGAATAGGCAAATTCATAAAGACAGAAAGTAGATCAGAGGTTAACCAGAAGTGGGGGGTAGGTAGGAAAGGAGATCTAACTAATGAGGACAGAGTTTTCTATTTAAAATGATGAAAAATTTTGGAAATAATGGTGATAGCTATTAAGAATCTAATTGATGCCACTGAGTCATATGCTTAAAACCAGTTAAAATGGCAAATTTTATGCTATATTCTTTTTTTTTTTTTTTTTTGACAGGCAGAGTTGACAGTGAGAGAGAGAGACAGAGAGAAAGGTCTTCCTTTTGCCGTTGGTTCACCCTCCAATGGCCGCCGCGGCTGGCGTACCACGCTGATCCGAAGGCAGGAGCCAGGTGCTTCTCCTGGTCTCCCATTTGGGTGCAGGGCCCAAGCACTTGGGCCATCCTCCACTGCACTCCCGGGCCACAGCAGAAGAGGGGCAACCGGGACAGAATCTGGTGCCCCGACTGGGACTAGAACCTGGTGTGCTGGTGCCGCAGGCAGAGGATTAGCCTATTGAGCCGGCCAATGTGTGACATTTCTTAAGCTCCTTCCCTATAACTTTGGATTTGTCCAATTCCATGTTGTAATCTTTCATGACAAAGCAGTATGGCCCTGTTTTCCTAACAACACTACATGTGGTGCCTTAACCCCGTCTCTCTACTCAATAACTGGGCCTGGATAGAAACCTTGGTGCCTGTTGAAAAGAAAACTGAATTTTATTATATTTTACTTATTTGAAAGGCACAGTGACAGAGAAGGAGAGACAGAGAGAGAAAGAGATGTTCCACCTGCTGGTCCATTCCCCAAATGGCCACAGTGGCCAGGGCTGGGCCTGGCTGAAGCCCAGAACCTGGGACTCCATGTGGGTCTCCCACATGGGTGGCAGGAGCCCAAGCACTTGGGACATCAACCACTGCCTTCCCAGGGAATTGGTAGGGAGCTGGGTCAGAAGCAGAGCAGCCAGGATTGGAACCGGAGCTCCAAAGTAGGATGCCAGCATGCAGGCAGTGGCTTAGCTCCCTATGCCACAATGACAGCCCCACGGTGGGATACATGTGAGGGTGGGGTGTGCCCATCCTGTGCTGTCTTTAGGCGTCCGTGTTTGCTGTGGGAAAACGAGGCGCCAGGAGAGGATACTGTTCCTGCATCACAACAGCACACAGTTGTGCATGTTGCCACTGCACAAGAGTTCCCAGCGCCTATACTCTGCATCCCAAGCTGTGCATCCTTCTAATTGGCACCAGTGTATCAGGGAGGATGGGCCAATCACAGCCCTGTGTCCTTGGTCAGAGAATGCTCTCAAGTCCTTGAGTGGGTAACTAAACCAGCACTGGCCACCCATGGTGGATAATTGCCTTTTGTCCAGAGACCTTCTGAGTGGCCTGAAAGAAAGAAAGAAAAAAAAGCGAGTGTGTGTGTGCACACGCTCAAAGCTCCTTCCTTTTCGGGGCTGGCCCTACGGTTGCCTCTTCTGCCACTAGATGGAAACCTTTCCCTGTTCCTGGAAACAAACTTGGCTAAGGACTGAACTGCCGACACAAGGTGGAAGCAGGGGCTGCTTTTGTAGAAAGGTTAGTGGATCCCAGAATCTTTTTCGATTTGGAAATGCCTTATCATCTCATCATGTAATTCTTTCATAAATATTTATTTATTTCTTTGAAAGGCAGAGTTAGAGCACAAGATCTTCTATCTGCTAGTTCACTCCCCAGGTACCTGCAACAGCCATGCAGCCATGTCTGGGTCAGGTTGAAGCCAGGAGCCAGAAACTCCAACCTGGTCTTCTATATGGCTGGCAGGGGCCCAAGGACTTGGGTCATCTGCTGCTGCCTTCCCAGGTGCATTAGCAGGGTGCTGGATGGGAAACAGGGCAGCAAGGTCACGAATCTGTATTCTGATATGGGATACTGATATTGCAGGCCTTGGCTTAACCCACTATACCACAACACCCACCCCACTTCTTTTTTTAAATTGGGCTATAATTTATAAATACTTAAAGGCACAATTTTAGTGCAGCATTCACTGTACTTTAGTAACTGTGTACAACCACCACCCCATCAGGACAGAGAGCATTTCCCACATGCCGGTCACCTCTTGTCTCCTTCAAAGTCACTCCATGACCCGAAGAGACTGAAGGCCCATGAAGGGTAGGTGGGGGAAGGAGGAGAAGCAGCAAGCAGTGGCCTTAGCACGAAGTGCCTGACAGGAGGCTAATTCCAACCCTAAGTTATTTGTGGCTTTGTGTTGTGCCTTTTGCTGGTAAAATCAAGCAATTTTAAAGAAACAGCTCATTTTTAAACGATTTTATTTATTTATTTAAGAGGTAAAGTTACAGACAGAGAGAGGGAGAGACAGAGAGAAAGGTCTTCCATCTGCTGGTTTACTCCCCAAATAGCCACAATGGCTGCAGCTGAGCCAGTTCGAAGCCAGGAGCTAGAAGCATCATTGGGGTCTCTCATGTGCGTGCAGAGGCCCAAGCATTTAGGCCATTTTCCACTGCTTCAGCCATAGCAGAGAGCTGGATCAGAAGAGGAACAGCCAGGTCTTGAACCATTGCCCATATGGGATGTCAGCACTGCAGGTGGAGGCTTAGCCCACTATGCCACAGCACCACCCCCAAGAACCAGCTCATTTTACCTTGCATTTTAGTAAAATAATTTTCTTCCACATTTGTAAATGTAGGAAATGCTCTAAAATATGTTGAGTGATTACTTCATGATTTGGTTCTTGTGATGTTCTTTTTCCATACAGTTGTTGGACTGCAGCTAAGAAAATTTTCAAAACTTGGGGCTGGCATTGTGGCATAGCTGGTAAAGTCACTGCCTGCAGTACCAGCATCCCATATGGGCACCAGTTTGTGTCCTGCTGCTCCACTTCCCATCCAACTCTCTGCTAATCCACTTTGGAAAAGCAGTAGCGATGGCCCAAGTGCTTGGGTCCCTGCACCCACATGGGAGACCTGAATGAAGCTCTTGGCTCCTGGCTTTGGCTTGGCTTAGTGCTGGCTGTTGCAGCCATTTGGGGAGTGAACCAGTGGATGGAAGACCTGTGTGTGTGTGTGTGTGTGTGTGTGTCCCTCTCTGTAACTCTGACTTTCAAATAAATCTTTTCAAAGTTATCAAAACTGTTCAGTGGAACCAATTATTTATTTGTTTCTAAAGATTTATTTATTTATTTGAAAGTCAGAGTTACACAGAGAGAAGAGAGATAGGGAGTGAGTGAGAGAGAGAGAGAGAGAGAGAGAGCAAGAAAGAGAGAAAGGTCTTCCATCCACTGGTTCACTCCCCAATTGACTGCAATCGCTGGAGCTGCACCGATCCAATTCCAGGTCTCCCATGCAGGTGCAGAGGCCCAAGGACGTGGGCCTTCTTCTACTACTTTCCCAGGCCATAGCAGAGAGCTGGATCGGAAGTGGAGCAGCCAGGACTTGAACCAGCACCCATATGGGATGCTGGCACTGCAGGCGACCAGCTTTACCTGCTATGCAACAGTGCCAGTCCTAATTATTTATTTTGAAAGCAAAGAACCATGCTTCAGCCCAGGAGAGGGTTCATTCATCAGCTTGCAATGGCTGTGCCTTTATACTGTGCTGGACAAATGCAGTGATTTGCTTTGCTTCCTATCCAGCTTCCTGCTAATGCACACGCTAGGAGGGAGCAGATGATGACACAAATGCTTGGGTCCCTGCCACCCAGGTGGAGAGGCCTAGATGAAGTTCCAGGCTTCTTCTTGAGCTCGGCCCAGCCCTGGCTCTTGTGGGCATTTAGAGAGTGAACCAGTAGATGGAACCACTCTCTCTCACTGTCACTCTGCCTTTCAAATAAATAGATTATAAATTATAAAATAAATACACTAAAAAATCCAGGTGATTTGTATAAGAGTGTTTCACAAAGTTCATGGAATAAAAGTTTTGAAAAAAGTTTTTTAAGCAGATGAACTTCACCTGATTTTGAATTTTCCATAAACAGAACCATGTGAGAGGAACAGATCTATGTGTGGTTGCCATCATCTCAGTGCTTTGAGATAGACCTGCATATATGTTGTTGTATATACTTGTAGACTGATATTTCTCCTGCTGGATAGAACCATAATTTACTTCTTAATTTCACTACAGATGGACACATAAATTGTTTCCACTTGTTGGTATTACATATAATGCTTCTGTAAAAATTTAGAAAATGTCTTTTATTTTTTTAAAAGAAAAAATTGTCTATTTGAGAGAGAGAGAGAGACAAAGAGACAGAGAAACAGAGACAGCCCCCATACTCAAATGCTCACAGTGGCAAGAACTGGGCACCGCTGAAGCCAGGAGACACAAAGAACTCAGTCTGGTCTCCCGTGTGGGCAGTGTGTGGGCAGCAGGGACCCAACTACTTCAACCTGACCTGCTGCCTCCAAGAGGCATTAGCAGGAAACTAGAATTGGGAGCAAAACCAGAACTTGATTCCAGGCACTCTGATGTGGCATGCCGGTATCCCAAGAGGTGTCTTAACTGCTGGGCCAAATGCCTGCCCTGGAAAGATCTTTTGAATATTAAGGACACATTGCTGGGTCATAAGGAACACATTTGTTCAGCTTAAAGTGATGCTACCACACTGTTTCCCAACATAGTTGTGGCAACTTATGCTCCTACCAACCGTGTATAAGAGTAACAGTTGAAGCCGGCGCCGTGGCTCAACAGGCTAATCCTCCGCCTTGCGGCGCCGGCACACCGGGTTCTAGTCCCGGTCGGGGCGCCGGATTCTGTCCCGGTTGCCCCTCTTCCAGGCCAGCCCTCTGCTGTGGCCCTGGAGTGCAGTGGAGGATGGCCC
The DNA here is from genome assembly GCA_949820135.1 of Sylvilagus floridanus. Classification (NCBI taxonomy): domain Eukaryota; kingdom Metazoa; phylum Chordata; class Mammalia; order Lagomorpha; family Leporidae; genus Sylvilagus; species Sylvilagus floridanus. Next base: position 52,331,578 of record OX463245.1, read on the forward strand.
AGGTGCTTGGGCCCTGCACCCCATGGGGAGACCAGGAAAAGCACGGATGAGCGCGGTGCGCCGGCCGCAGCACGCCGGCAGCGCGCCGGCCGCGCCGGCCGCGGCGGCCATTGGAGGGTGAACCAGCGGCAAAAGGAAGACCTTTCTGTCTGTCTCTCTCTCACTGTCCACTCTGCCTGTCAAAAAAAAAAGAGTAACAGTTGCTTCAATGTGACATTTGGTGTAACTCATCTTTTCTTTTTTTTTTTTTTTTTTTTTACAGGCAGAGTGGACAGTGAGAGAGAGAGACAGAGAGAAAGGTCTTCCTTTGCCGTTGGTTCACCCTCCAATGGCCGCCGCGGTCGGCGCGCTGCGGCCGGCGCACCGCGCTCGTCCGATGGCAGGAGCCAGGAGCCAGGTGCTTTTCCTGGTCTCCCCATGGGGTGCAGGGCCCAAGCACCTGGGCCATCCTCCACTGCACTCCCGGGCCACAGCAGAGGGCTGGCCTGGAAGAGGGGCAACCGGGACAGAATCCGGTGCCCCGACCGGGACTAGAACCCGGTGTGCCGGCGCCGCAAGGCGGAGGATTAGCCTGTTGAGCCACGGCGCCGGCCGTAACTCATCTTTTCTTTCATTCTGTTGTGTGCAGTGGGATCTCACCAGGGCTTCATTTGCATTTCTTTGATGACTAATAAAGTTGAGCATTGTCACATTGGCTATTTGTATATCTTCTTTGCAAACTGTTCAAGCCTTTTGTGAATTTTCTGTAAAATATGTGAATAGGCATTAAACAAAAAAATTTATTTTTTCTTTTTTTTAAATTTTTAAATAACTTGAGACTTTAGCAAAAACAATGCCAAAAATATCCCAGTTTCCTTCATATAACTTGATAGTTTGATATCTTACATAGCTGTAGCTGATTATCAAAATAAAAAACCTTAACATTGGTACTTGTCTCAGATTTACTGAAATTTCATTCCTTGTCTCACTAATAGCTTTTTCTGGACCAGGGTTCAATCCAGGGTCACACATTGTATTCAGTTGTCACGCCCTTGAACCTTCATTGCCCTGAGATTGTTCCCGAGACTTTTTCCTTCAGTATATTAACACTTTGGAAGAGTACTGGTCGGTGATTTTGTAAAATTTCCTGAATCTGTATTAGTGTAAGGTACACTCTCCAATTGAATTTAGAGACAGGCGATGTGGCAGAAAGGTTAAGACACTGCTTGGAATGCCTGCATTCCATATCAGGGTGCCTGTTTGAGTCCCTACTGTTTCCAATCCAAGGTCCTACTAGTGCATACAGTGAGAGGCAGCATGTGATGGCACAAGTGCTTGGGTCCCTGCCACTCATGTAGTAGACCTGAATGGAGTTCTGTCCTGGACCAGACCCAGCTATTGTGGGTATTGGGAAGTGAGCCAGCAGATGGAAGACAAGTAAATAAACTTCAAATATTATTAAATTCAGGTTATGTATCTTTGCAAGAAATGATGCCATTCTCTTCTTGGTGAATGCTGCCAGGAGGGACGTGATTGGAATGGTTCTCATCAGTGGTCATGCTAACTTGCATCTCTTGGTTAAGGTAATGTTGCTGCTGTAAAGTTACTGTTTTTTCCTGTTTGCAGTTAATAAATATTTAATAAAGCAGTATAAATGCATGCCATTTCTCCTCAGGCTTTTACTTTATGATGCTTTTAATTTGTAGGGTTCTGTATATATTCTTGCTACTAGTCCTTTTTAAAATAAGTATGTTGTAAATACAGTATTCTAACCTGAGTCTTGCTTTCTCATGCTCGTGTCTTTTGATGAACAGATGTTTTAAATTTAATGTAACTAAATGAATTTTTTCTTTATTTTTTTTAAAAAAATCATATTCTTCTGTAACGGTTTATTTTTTAATTTTAATTTTATATATTTATTTGTAAAGATTTATTTATTTATTTGAAAGACAGAGTTACAGAGAGAGAAAGAGAGAGATTTTCTTTCTACTCCCCAAGTGGCTGCAACGGCCAAGTCTGGATCAGACTGAAGCCAGGAGCTTCTTCCTGGTCTCCCACATGGGTGGCAGAAGCCCAAAAACTTGTGCCTTTCTCCACTGCTTTTCCAGGCGTGTTAGCAGGGAGCTGTATTGGAAGTGGAACAGCCAGGACTCGAACTGACATACATATGTGGTGCCAGCATCCACAGGCAGTGACTTTACCGACTATACCATAACGCCAGCCCTGGTGAGTGTTTTGTGTTCTGTTAAGAACCTTTACCTACCAAAGGTCATGAAGATATTCACCCCTGTCTTTGAAGGGGCCTAAGTACTGTTACCCCGAAATGTGATGCGTGGTATGCTGTCTGTTTAAATTCAGGGGAATAGGGTGGAATTCTAAATCACTTTGATCCAAAATGAACTTTTTTAATCCTACTTTTCCATGAACTTTCTAAAGGGCTCTTTTAAAATCTGGGAAGAAGAAAAGCAGGTTCATTGGCAGACCCTTCTAAGCAAGATGTTTCTTAGGCTCACAAATCACCGTGTGCCCCGGAGCCCGAAGCGGGACTTGACGGCCAGGAGGAACCGCATGAACGTGACGCTCCTGCCGCCTGCTGCACGGGGAGTAAGGGTCGGGCCACATCTGGCTGGTTGATGCTCTGCCGGGGTGCTGAACTGATTGCCCACACTGAGCCCTTCGCCAGGATGGGGAGAGGCACTGCTAAAGCCGTGGGTTGGTTTTCTCTGTCCAGTGAGATGATAGTAAGGCAAAATTGTGTCTCCATCCAGAGCTTCCCAAACCTGCCTTTTAGGTAGGGTGGATTTGAGGTGCAGGGACTGAAACATTAGGGAAGCCAGCAGCCAACATGTCACTATGTGTATTGAAAATCATGATTTTGTAGTCACCAATAGTCCCCTGTGTCTAGCGCTTGGTCCATTTCCAATCAGTATTCAAGACTAACTTCCCAGAGGTTGGGTCCTAGTTCTGTTCTTGGGGTCCCACGTCCTACAACGACTGGGTCTTTCTTGCTTAATTAAGTTCAGCGTGACTGTTGTGTATTGTTGTTCTTAGGCTCTAAGAGAATTTGCCTACTCATTTCCCAGAGCAAGCCGTATTTGCCTAAACCCATCAGAGGCCACAACCATGCTCAAGGGGAAAGCCTCCTTACAGAAATACACAAGATGGATTAGCACAATCATTCTCACTGGACTCTTTGCAGCTGTGTTTCTGTGATTGCCAACTGAACTGCCCTCCCTCCGGGGCCATTGACATCCACCTGCAGGATTTGTGAACACAAATGAGACCTCACTGAGTCCTGTGGTCAGCGCTTGTTTTCATAAGGTATTTTGAGTGGATGACACGCAGACGCACGCGGCAGCACAGCGGCAGGAAAGACACATAAGAAGAGTTAAACACGCCTTCAATCGTGGTAAAATTCCTTTCTTGCTCACTGCCAAGCCTCTGATTGAGGGGTGAGGTGGGGAAGGCACTCCACTGGAGACAGTGATCTGCAAATTATTGTCATTTGATTATCAAAGGATGCTGCTTTGGATTGATACAATGCAAATGATTAACTCCTGGTGGTCAGGTGTGGTTCTCCCTTTGTTGACTTGTAGCCCTTCATGGTAATAAAAACAGGCTTGCTGGGGGTAGGAGGCTATGTTGCTCTTTTTCTTTTCTTTTTTGAGATTTTTATTTGTTTATTTGAGAAGCAGAGTCACAGAGGGAGAGAGAGAAAGACAGAGGTCTTCCATCTTCTGATTCACCCCCCACATAGCTCCAATGGCTGCAGCTGGGCTGATCCGAAGCCAGGAACCAGGAGCTTCTTCCAGGTCTCCCACGTGGGTGGCAGGGACCCAAGTGCTTGGGCCACCTTCTACTGTTTTCCCAGGCCGTGTTAGCAGGGAGCTGGATCAGAAGAGGAGCAGCCAGGACATGAACCAACGTCCATATGGGATGCCGGCACCACAGGCTGAGCCATAGCAGTGGCCTCTGCTCTTTTTCTTAGCTACAAACCCTTTGGCCACGGGACTGAGAACACTGCTCCCTGTGTCTGTCCGTCAAACACGAAGCTTTGAGGTCCTAATAACCAGACTTGAGATAATTTGGGCAACAGCTCTTTCCACACGGCAGTGGAGTTCGTTGAATGAAAACCGCAGCCCCTGAAGAGGAGCCCCACTCGGGCGTGCGCGGCCCTGGTTGTGCTGTCCATTGCAATCACAAGTGCAGGATGGAAGCGAAGAGAGCCACAGTGCCACCTCCTCCACAGCTCCTGCCGGAGGAGGTCCAAGGCGGAAAAGCAGAGGGGGCTGCAGTCACAGAAGGCAGAGCTGTCACTGGGCACCAGGCGGAGCTGCCCAAGCAGACCTGATTTCTGGTGTATCTCCTCAGTTCCTTTCTGTACTCTCAGCATAGCAGATTTTCTGCATGAGAACCCACTTCCCCAGCCCTGAATGAATATTTTAGTGATTGCAGCATGCTGGTGGGCTTGTGATGCGGACGCCTATTTCAAAAACTCAGTTCTATGTGTTCTGTGGTCCCCCAGTGGGCTGGTGCCAACACCAATGCTAGTTCCCTGTCAGAAAGACAGGGGGCAGACAGGAGACAGAAAGCTGCAAGCTGCTTTCTCTGTTACCAAGCCTTCAGGGACTACGGACCTTTTTTTTTTTTAGAATTTTATTTATTTATTTGAGAGGTAGAGTTACAGATAGTGAGAGGGAGAGACAGAGAGAAAGGTCTTCCGTCTGCTACTTCACTCCCCAAATGGTTGCAACGGCTGGAGCTGCGCCTATCCGAAGCCAGGAGCCAGGAGCTTCTTCCAGGTCTCCCACGCAGGTGCAGGGGCCCAAGGACTTGGGCCATCTTCTACTGCTTTTCCAGGCCATAGCAGAGAGCTGGATCGGAAGAGGAACAGCCGGGACTAGAAGTGGCGCCCATATGGGATACTGGCTGCAGTAGTATTAACCTACTGTACCACAGCCCTGGCCCCAACAGCTGACCTCTTAAAGCTGTGAGTAACTTGATAAAAAAGAATAATAATAATAAAAGCTACTTGGGGCTTGGTGCAGTAGGTTAACCCTTTGCCTGCAGTACCAGCATCCCATATGGGCGCCGGTTCTAGTCTCGGCTGCTCCTCTTCCCATCCAGCTCTCTGCTATGGCCTGGGAAAGCAGTAGAAGGTGGCCCAGGTACTTGGGCCCCTGCACCCATATGGGAGACCCGGAAGAAGCTCCTGGCTCTTGATTTCAGATTGGCCCAGCTCCAGCCGTTGCAGCCATTTGGGGAGTGAACCAGCGGATGGAAGACCTCTCTCTCCCTCTGTCTATAACTCTACCTCTCAAATAAATAAAAAATCTTTAATGAACAAAGAAAGCTACAAACCATTTTATGTTTCAGTTTTATTTATTTATTTGAAAGGCAGAGTGACTGAGAGCGAGGGAGAGAGGCATCCTCCATCTCTGGCTTATTTCCCAAATACCTGCAATAGCTAAGGCTGGGCCAGGCTGAAGCCGGGAGCCAGGAACTCCTTCTGATCCTCAACATGGGTGGCAGAGGCCCAAGTGCTATGGTATGCTTCCCAAATGCCCACAACAGCTAGGGCTGGGGCAGGATGAAGCCAGCAGGCTGGAACTCAATCCTGATCTCCCGTGCATGAGGCAGGAACTTAAGAACTTGAGCTATCATCTGCTGCCTCCCAGAGTGTTCATTAGCAGGAAGCTAGAATTAGAAATGAGTCTGGGATGTGCAACTAGGCACTCTGATACGAGATGAAACCCAAGTGGCATCTTAATTACTGTACCAAATGTTCGTCCCTGGAGAAATTTCTTAAGGATGGTATCGAGAGTAGCTCCCTTTAGAGCTCTCAAATGTAGCATTTATGTAATTGGGTGGTACCAAGTATTGTTGATTGGGGATGGCAGTGGTTAAAAGTTTTTCAGAATTTTTTTTTTTTATTTGACAGAGTTAGTGAGAGGGAGAGAGAGAGAGAAAGGTCTTCCTTCCGTTGGTGCACTCCCCAAATGGCCGCTACGACCAGCACTGCACCGATCCGAAGCCAGGAGCCAGGTGCTTCCTCCTGGTCTCCCATGGGGGTGCAGGAGCCCAAGCAGTTGGGCCATCCTCCACTGCCCTCTCGGGCCACAGCAGAAAGCTGGACTGGAAGAGGAGCAACCCAGACTAGAACCGGGCACCCATATGGGATGCTGGCACCACAGTCAGAGGATTAACAAAGTGAGCCATGGTGCCGGCCCCTTCAGAATTTTAATTTAACTATGAACACAAAAATAGCCCATACTGGGACCTGTGTTGTGGCTCAGCTGGTTAAGTTGCTGTTTGCAATGACTGTATCCCATATCACAGTGCTGATTTGAGTCCCAGCTGCTCTACTTCTGATCCAGCTCCCTGTTAGTATAGCTGAGAAGGCAGCAGAAGATAGCGGAAGCACTTGGGCCCTGCCACACATATGAGAAATCAAGAAGGAATTATTGGCTCCTGGCTTCTCATCCCACACCTGGCTGTGTGGTAATCTGTCGAGTGAATAGGCAGATGGAAGATCGATTCTCTCTCTCTCTCTCTCTCTCTCTCTCTGTGTGTGTGTGTGTGTGTGTGTGTGTATCACTCTGCCTTTCAATAAATAAATGCAAATATGGGCCAGGGTTGTGACATAGCAGGTTAAGCCAACTATCTGTGACAATGGCATCCCATATGGGTGTCAGTTCAACACCTGTATTTCCCATCCAGCTCCCTGCTAATGTGTCTGGGAAAGCAGTGGAAGACAACCCAAGTGCTTGGGCCCCTTGGGCCCCTGGACCTGTGTGGGGGACCCATAAGAAGCTTCTGGCTTCTGGCTTAGGCCTAGCACAGTCCCAGCCATTGCAGCCATTTGGAGAGTGAACCTGTGGATGGAAGATCTCTGTCTCTCCCTCTGTCTGTAACTCTGCCTTTCAGATGAATAAAAATAAAATTAAAAATCATTTAAAAATATTTTTAAAGATTTATTTATTTATTTGAAAGTCATAGTTACACAGAGGAGGAAAGTCAGGAGAGAGAGGTCTTCCATCCGATGGTTCACTCCCCAGTTGGCTGCAATGGCTGGAGCTGCGCCAATCTGAAGCCAGGAGCCTGGAGCTTCTTCCAGGTCTCCCACGTGGGTGCAGGGGCCCAAGGACTTGGGCCACCTTCCATTGCCTTCCCAGACCACAGCAGAGAGCTGGGTCATAAGTGGAACAGCCAGGTCTCGAACTGGCGCCCATGTGGGATGCTGGTGCTTCAGGCTAGGGCGTTAACCCACTGGGCCACAGCGCCAGCCCCAAGATTTTTTTTTTTTTAAAGAAAAATATCCAACACTACCTTAGAGCTTAGAATGGTCAAGGGCTTCTCAAAAAGTTTTACAAATATTAAGTCATTCAATCCTTATAACATGATACCTATACGGTAAGTACCATCATTATACCTGTTTTGCAGCTCAGAAAACTTACAGAAGGTAAGTGTCCAGCTAATAAATGATGGAGTTGATTCAAAGTCCTATTTTTATTTTAACATGTAAAGATATTTCCTTTGCAAATACATTGTCCGTTTCCATAAATATTCAGCAGATGATTGAAAACTAAGTGTTTTCAGGGGCCAGCAATGTGGCATAGTGGGTAAAGCCACTGTCACAGTGTTGGCATCCCATGTGGGTGCTGGTTTAAGTCTCGACTGCTCCACTTCTGATCCAGCTCTCTGCTTTGCCTGGGAAAGCAGTAGAAGATGGTCCAAGTCCTTCGGCCCCTGTACCCACCACGTGGGAGACCTGGAGGAGGTTCCTGGCTCCTGCCTTCAGCCTGGCCCAATCCTGGCTTTTGTGGCCATCTGGGGAGTGAACCAGCGAATGGAAGACCTCTCTCCCCCTCTCTTTGTAACTCTTTCAAATAAATAAAATAAATCTCTTAAAAAAATAAGAAAACAGTGCTTTCTCCATAGAATATGCAGCCTGGTCTAGTCCATAACTACAAACTCTATTTTGTGAGTCATATTATTCAGATTAGCCCTATATTTTTAAATGTGTTTTAGCAAAGATGTAGAAGAGGCTGTTTCAAACATACTTGCCGGCCGGTGCCGTGGCTCAATAGGCCAATCCTCCATCTGCAGCGCTGGCACACCGGGTTCTAGTCCCAGTCAGGGTGCAGGATTCTGTCCCGGTTGCCCCTCCTCCAGGCCAGCTCTTTGCTGTGGCCTGGAAGTACAGTGGAGAATGGCCCAAGTCCTTGGACCCTGCACCCAAATGGGAGACCAGGAGGAAGCACCTGGCTCCTGGCTTCGGATCAGCGCAGTGGGCCGGCCGCAGTGCAGTTCACCCATTGAGGGGTGAACCAACGGAAAAGGAAGACTTTTCTCTCTGTCTCTCTCTCTTACTGTCCACTCTGCCTGTCAAAAAAAAAAAAAAAAGAAAAGAAAAAGAAAAAAAACATACTTGTCCATATTGTAGAGAAATAGCTTCTTCTACCTCTGAAGTGTCACATTTTCATTTTTATATTCTAGAATTTTCTCAGAGTGCCATATAGTTTGGCTTACTCATCGTTGAAAGTTGAAAGCCTTATCCACATTTGGCATTTGTCCCCAAAGAGGATGAGCTCATTCTCCCTGGCTCCCTGCCTGTCGTTTGGATGCTGTTAGAATCTTCCTTTCCTTAGAATTGATTACCTTGCTGCAGTCTGAGAGGGTTGTGGAGGGAGCCATCTGGCCAGGAAGGTCACCACTGCAAGCTTCTCCGTTCTTTGCAAAGTCACTGTCCTGGGGGGCCAAGGGCCAGACTGCAGGCCTGGCCATCCTGCTGAGACTGGGGAGACTGGCCACTCAGCCCAGGGTCAGAATTCCATGTCTTTAAGTGCCTTGTGCCTCACACCGTTTCAATGAACATTGGGAGGGGAGAGGCAGAAGTTTGAGCTAAACCTCACTTTCACGTGGAAGCGTCCTGTTTGTATACTGCGCTATAAAATAACCCTCGAGATTTCATGGTATGAAATAATGACCACCATTTATTACCGTCATCTGCCATGATTCTGGTGAGCGAGGTAGCTCTTCCTGGGATTGTCTGCCTGCTGCCACGAGACAGGGAGGATGCTGGAGTCACCTTGAAGGCTTCCTCATGCCTGTGTCTGGCCCTGGTGCTGGAAAAATCCAAACTGCTGGGGGCTAGAACAGCCAGAGTGCCTCTGAGTCTGTCTTGACCTTCGTGGGGTCTGTCCACATGGTCCTTGCAGCATGGTGGTGTCTGGGCAGCTGCACTCACACATGACAGAGGTACACGTTCTGAGCAGGAGAACTGGGTAGAAGCTGGTTCACTTTTCAAGATCCGGCCTTGAAAGTCATATAGTGTAGTTTTGATTGTGGAGTCACAGAAAACAGTCCAAGAAGCCCACCCAGGTTGAAGAGGAGAGGACATAGGTGCCTCTCCTGATGGGAGGAGGGCAGCACTTTTGGAAGAGTAGCTGGGACTGGACATGTTACAGCTGATTTTGAAAAAAACCACGGGCCTTCCACAAGTTCATGGTGAACATGCATTATATTTTTTTAAGACTTATTTTATTTGAAAGGCTGAATAACAGAGGGATAGGAGAGAGAATGAGAGGTCTTCCATCTGCTGATTCACTCCCCAAATGGCTGTAACAGTCGGGGCTGGGCCAGGTGGAAGCCGGGAACTTTAAACCCCATCTGGGTCTCCCACACTGGGTCAGGGGCCCAAGCACTTGGGCCATCCTCCACTGCTTTCCCAGCATTGATCAGGGGTTGTATACCCATTAATGGTAATCAGCATTGTCATGGATACTGTAAGTTATCTGGCTCATGGAGCTGTTGTAAGGATTAACTGATCAATGTTGTACATTGCAAGCACTTTTATTTAGCAACCCTGGAAGAGTGACATCTACAAGGCTGTGGGACCTGTAAGTGGGTGGAGCTCCATGGGAGAATTCACTGACAGGTTGCTCCAGTTTCATTGAGTAATGGATTAAAGTCCTGTCTTTTTCTTAGATTCCTCTGCGAAGAGTATTCCCAGCTTGCCCTCTTACAGGGTCTAATCCTGGCTGCTGGCGTTCTAGGAGCCAAGTGGAGGAAGAATACCCAGAAGCTCAGTTTTTGCCATGGTATCCATCGGTCAGCTGATTTCCGCCAGGTGACCTTTGTGGGTACCACAGGGAACAGAAGAATTGCTCAGCCAAGCAAGCCCTGTTCAATTCAGATTCACAAAATCATGAGCTCTCATAAGATGGTCAACATTTTATAAGTTTTATTACCAAGGGTTAGGATAGTCGGTTAGGCAGCCATGGATGAGCAGAACACCTGGACTCCATCTGATGCCCCACCGTAGAGATCTGCTGCTTTATCCTTTCCTGGGAATGTACTTCTAGTCTTGTGCCCACGTCGGAGAGCAGTGAAGCAGCTGTGCAGCGTTGGGGCGGGGTGGAGGACGCTGGCTGCGTCTCGTGCACACTTCCAGCAAATGCCCAGGTTTCAGCCTTACCTGTACACCACAGGCACCTGGTGCTGCAAGCTGCTTCCTCTCCTGAGAAATTGTACACTATCGTGTTGCTTCCTGGCTGCTCCGCTCCTGGCTAAGGAGTCAGCTTTCTCGGCTCTGTTCAGTTGGTTACCACCTGTCTCTCTGCTTTCCAGGCTCCAAAGTTTTGTGTTTTTCCCCCCTCCTTTATTTCTTTGTTATTGTGAGAAGTCCTTTTTTTTTTTTTCAAACAAAAAAACAAAAACTCCACTCTTACTTTAGTTGGATTACAAGAGGGAGCTGAGATAAATGAAAGTGTTCATTCTGGCATTTGTAATTTAAGGCTCCTTTGGGTCTTTCATTCTAGCTAGTATATTAATTTTTTTTTTTTGACAGGCAGAGTGGACAGTGAGAGAGAGAGACAGAGAGAAAGGTCTTCCTTTGCCGTTGGTTCACCCTCCAATGGCTGCCGCAGTCGGCGCGCTGCAGCCGGCGCACCGCGCTCATCCAATGGCAGGAGCCAGGTGCTAGGTGCTTTTTCCTGGTCTCCCATGGGGTGCAGGGCCCAAGCATTTGGGCCATCCTCCACTGCACTCCTGGGCCATAGCAGAGGGCTGGCCTGGAAGAGGGGCAACCGGGACAGAATCCGGCGCCCCGACCGGGACTAGAACCCGGTGTGCCGGCGCTGCAAGGCGGAGGATTAGCCTGTTGAGCCACGGCGCCGGCCAGTATATTAATTTTTAAAATACTCTGTGTTAGATCAAGGGTCTGAAAGAAGAGTCTAACAGAGGGATTCTTTTTTTTTTTTTTTTAAAGATTTATTTATTTATTTGTTTGAAAGAGTTACAGAAAGAGGAGAGACAGAGATCTTTTATCTACTTTGTTCGCTCAGAGGGCCACAACAACCAGTGCTGGGCCAGGCCAAAGCCAGGAACCAGGAGCTTCTTCTGGGTCTCCCATGTGGGTGCAGCAGGGGCCCAAGCATTTGGGCCAGAGCCCAAGGTCTGCATTAGCAGGAATCTGGAACTGGGATCAAAGCTGGGACTGGATCCCAGGCATTCTGAATGGGATACAGGTGTCTTAACCATTAGGCTAAATGCCTACTTCTTGGTTTCTGTGGCAGTTTTATTTATTTGAAAGGTAGAGTTAGAGTGGAAAGAGATCAGTTGATTTTCTTTCTGCTGGTTCACTTCCCAAATGGCTGCAACCCAGGAGCTTGGAGATCCATCTGGCTCTCCTATGTGGGTGGCAGGGACCCAAGGACTTGGACCTTCTGCTGCTGCTTTCCCAGGCACATAAGCATGTTGTGTTCCGGATTGCCCAGATAGAAAGAATCAGTGAGACTCACCGAAATGCAAAGAACAAAGGGACTTTATTTGTAGGTCCGGCATGCTGGGGCCCTGGCAACGTAGTGCTGGGAGACCAAGACCCCCTTCTCTTTGTTCTCGGGGTTTTTATAGTTCCCAGGCAAACAAGTATTATGTCCGCATTCCTTCTTTCCCCTGGCCCTGCAGGACCAAGGATGGCCCACCTTATTGGTTACCTCCACCTGCTCCTGCCAGACCAGACCAAGGACTGCCCGGTGTCAGGTTTCATCTTCTCATACCAGGCACATCCTGGGCCTAGTCAGTTTTTTGTCTTGTGAGAAGCCTGCCATGGCATGGCTCTGGCCTCTCACAAGCAGGGAGCTGGATTGGAAGTGGAGCAGCTGGGACACAAACTGGTGCCCATATGGGATGCTGGCACCACAGGCAGCAACTTAACCTGCTGTGGCACAGTGCTGGCCCCAGCTTTCTGTGGAGGTTTTAACCTCAGTCTGATCCCATGGGGGCTGTGGGAAATGAAGGGTATCACAGATTTACCCCTGGTCTTTTTATCCCACAAAAGTTAGCCTCAGACTTTCGCTTCCCAACCTGGTCTGAGGGTGGTTGTGGGAGGTGACAGCAGTGAGCCAGGGACTGGGCAGGCCCAGCAGTGAGGGTTATCTCAGAGGGTGCCAAGAGCACCTTCCTGGCCTCTATTTTCTGAGTCACTTAATTGTCTTTTTTTTTTTTTTTAAGAATGCAATAGTCTCTATAATCTGAGGAAATGAATCATCCTCATTTCATTCTTCTACTGTTTGCCCTGTTAATTCTGCTTCCCCAAGGTTCATTCATAAACTGAAGATCCAGGTCATTCTGGATCCTAAAACTCATGATCTGGACAATGTCAAAATGTCTCCTCCAGCTGCATGTACATGAAATAGCTTCACATTAGCTCTCCCTCTTAGGGCACACACACACTTTTTTATTACCTAAAATTGAAATTTGCCTGCAGACTCAACAAACTCATTTCACTTCGATTCCCTGATCACCTGCTGTTTGCTGGATACAGTACTGGATGCAGAAGTGAAAGACGTTGACCTGGTTGGCAGTTGGTGTCCAGACCAGTCAGCAGGTAGGAACAGGCCTAGCCTCACCACGAGGTCAAGGCCTCCCTGGGGGCTGTGGACAGGTACCAAACTCAGGTGAAGAGGGAACGGCGTGCGGCAAGGGGTTCCTGGACCAGCTGGGTGCACGAGGAAGGGGTGGACATGCTGGCAACTTTGTGGAGTGTGTGCTCCAACATGAAGGCCACGGGCCCGGCGTGGGCCTGCTGTGGACAGGGAGTGCGGGGTGCCAGGAAGAAACTTTGATTCGAGGGTCGCAGAGGCCACAGCAGGGCCAGGCGACTGAGCGATCCTGGCAGAGGGACGAGGCCCCGGGCTCGGACACGTGCCAGGCATAGCCCTGAGGGGCCCAGGCTGGCCCCTCCCAGGGCTCCCGGCAGGTGCGCTGCTGCTCCCGGGAGGGACTTTCCGGTCCCGTGAGCACAGGGACAACCAGGAACTCGGGCTCAGTCTCCACCCAACAGTGGGGCGGATCCGTCCGGGATAAGACCCGCTGCCAAGCCCCGACGAGGGTGTGATTGGCGTGGAACCGCAGAGGACCGGCGCAGCCCTGTCTCCGCACCAGAGGTAAGGGGGCTGCGGGTCGCGGCGCTGGGCTCAGGGTCTGGGCGCCACGCGCGGGAGCGCCTCGCGGTGGCGCCCGGCCCGCGCCGCGCCCAGGAGCGGGTGCCCGATGCCGGCCTGCGGGCGGGCGCGGCTGGCCCGGGACTCGCTCCCGCAGACGAGAGCGAGGCGAACGCGGCTCTTACCCGCGGGCACCGTCCCGAGGCCCCCAGCGCTCGAGACGCCAGTCGGAGAACACAGTGGTTGTTTTATTGAGTCCGCATGCTGGGCTGAGGAGTTTGGAAAGAAAGGCTTGCGTGTTTTATATTGAAATCTGTTCTTTGCTCCTGTCAGGAAACGCACGCCCTCTCCTAGTTTCTCCCCGCCTTCACTCCTCCCCTTTTATTTAATGCCTCCGACCCAGGGCCTGGCACAAAGGAATCTCACTGTTAGGAGGTCCTTAACTTGCCAGGGAAGCCGTCTAGCCCTTTTGTCCTGATTTTGACCAGGTGGAGACCTGGGGACCCAAGAAGGTTGGTTTTCAACCCTCTGTCGCCATCAAGTGCTTCCCAAGTGGATGCCCGCCTTCCATGAGCTCTTTGGAGCGTTGTAGGCCCCGAGTAACTGGCACCATTCGTCAAAATTGGGCGTCTGCTGGCTCCAGCTGCCGGTGGGGAGGATAAGTAGGGTGCCGTGATATGAGTTATCCACCCCACCGCCTATCCATTCCCAGACACCCACTTCCCTCTTATATTGCAAGAAACTCTGTGGATGGCTCTTTAGTTGCCAGGGAATTCTCAGATGACAGAGAGCCAAGTGGGAACACCCACACTGCTGAAACTGTTGGGGCAGGGCCCAAACTGTGCAGTTTCCTCCTAGGCCTTCTTGTATTGGGTTAGGGAGCATTTTTCTCTGAAGGCAGCTGAGAGAGTAACAGGCACAGTGAAGCCAGACCGCACCCATCCATGGAATAAGATGAGCCTCCCAGCTGTCCCCGGGTTCGTGTCCTGTGGCATATTTTCTTTGTTTATGTCCAGCCACTCACTTATTGTAAGATTGATTGATTTGAAAGGCAGAATCTCACACACACACACACACACACACAGATGCTCATCTTCCCAATCTCACCTTGTGGACTAAGCCTGGGTAGGTCCTGGGGATGGTGGATGAGCCAGCGAGAGCCTGAAGCTGCAGAATAAATCAGTGGTGGGGCTTTTTCCTAAATATTTGAGGATAAAAATGCTTCTATAAGTAAAACAAACACAGATATATATTATGGAGTAGAACCCAAAAATTCTATGCATTACAAATCTAAAACGAGAAACTGCTGCAAGTTTTGTGTGGGCTTTGTGTTGCCCTTTGGACCAGACCTAGCCCTTGAGGGTTGTTTTCCCTGCAGTTAGAGTCGCACTGGAGGCAGTTTGATAGGTCCTTCCTGAGTGACCCTGAGTAGCAGTCTTCTGGGCGCTTATGAACCTTGCCTTACAGAGGAGGATCCCAAGGCAGAGTCACGATCCTTGGTCAAGGTCAGACCACTGGGGAACTGAGGCTTACATCCAGCTGCCGGGCACTGTAACCCGTTCTCTTAGCCTCGCTGTCTTACTATGACTCCGTCAGTACTTGGTTCACAGTGATTTGGGATTTGGATTTGTGCTCTCTGGTTTGTTTATTTATTTTCAATTAGCTTATTTGATGGTAGAGGGGGCGGGGAGAAGATCTCCTGTCCTCTGTGATGGCTGAGCCTAGGCCGAGGCCAAACCTGGGGTCCAGGAACTCAGTCCAGGTCTCCCAAATAGATAGCAGGACCTCAATGACTTAAGCCATCACTGCTGCCTTCCAGGTCTCATTAGCAGGGAACCAGGGCCAGGAGCTGGAGGTTTGTATCAACCAGATGCAGGTGACTTAACCAGCGTTTTACTGTTAGGCCAGCTGCCTGCCCTGGCTTATTAACTAAAATTTGATCAAATGTTTTTCTTCCCCTCCTTAAATTTCTTTTTGACAAGCCAACGTGTGGAATACCGTTGGAAGAGTGCAGCTGTTTTGACAAGAAAGGGAGGATGATGTGGGGGGGTGCACCTCAGTGGTCCTACATTCTTGAGGGACTTGGCATGCAGGCAAAGAAATGCACTTACTCTCTGTAGCGTTGGGCAGAGCTGGGTAGAGTTTTTTGAATGGTGCTTCTAGTTGACTCTGTGGAAATGGCTTTGGAACCCATAAGCTAGGTGATATTAGTGCTGGTGAGAGCTGTCTAACCAGAGGGGTCTCTGCACAGCCCCAGCAGCCCTTCTCTTTCTTTCTTTTCAGATGTTTAATTATTTTTATTTATTGGAAAGGCAGAGTGACAGATATCTTTCATCAGCTGGTTCATTTGCCAAATAGCCACAATGGCAGAGGCTGGGCCAGGCCAAAGCCAGGAGCCTGGCACTTAACTCTCTCTGCGTCTCCCACACAAGTGGCAGGGACCTGAGTACTTGGGCCATCTTCCACTGTTTTCCCAGGTGCATTAGCAGGGAGCTGCATTAGAAGCAGAGCAGCTGGGATTTGAACTGGCACTCCAATTTGAGATGCCAGCATCGGAAGCAATAACTTAACTCACCCATACCCTAACACTAGTCTAGCATATGCATTCTTGATAAATCGAATAAAACAGTAGCAAAAACATGACCTTCCCAAGGAAACTTAGGCATGTAATTATGTTATACACTCTAAGTAATGGGGTAAGTGCTAAATAAGGCTTTCCAACTCTCAAGAATATTTTTAAAAAATATTTATGTATTTATTTGAAAGAGTTACAGAAAAAGAGGAAGAGATCTTCCGTTTGCTTATTCAGTCCCCAGTTCCTTGCAGTGGCCAGGGGCTGGGCCAGACCGTAGCCCGGAGCTTGTTCCAGGTCTCCATGAGGGTAGCAGAGGCACAAGCACTAGGGCCATTCTTTGCTGCTTTTCCTAGGCTGTTTTCTGGGTTGGAAGTGGAACAGCTGGGACCTGAACAAACGCCCACATGGGATGTGGATGGTGCAGGCAGCAGCTTTACCCACTCTGGCACAACGCTGGCCTCTCAAGAATAGTTCTTATTGTACTGATTACCTCTCCTTTGTGATTTGATTGACAACAGTTTTTTCTCTCTGCAATTCACCCCATCATCTTACAGTACTTAACACCTCTAGAGTGACAGCTCCAACTAAAGTTTTTGTTTGTTGTTTAACTTAAACAGAAACCAAGAGGGATTGTTGCATTAAGAGAAACCCCTTAAGGACTTAGGATTTCTATCTGAGGCCTATTGTTGGCATTTGCTTTTTTGTTTTTAAGATTTATTTATTTACTTGAAAGAGTTACACAGAGAAGGGGGGGGCTTTCATCCTCTGGTTCACTCCCCAATTGGCAACAACAGCTGGAGCTGCACCCATCTGAAGCCAGGAGCCAGGAGCTTCTTCCAGATCAGAAGTGGAGCAGCCAGATCTCGAACCAGTGCCCTTATGGGATGCTGGCACTACAGGCGGCAGCTTTATCCGCTACGCCACAACGCCGGCCCCCTGTTGTTGGTTTTATTTTATTTTTGGAATTTATTTATTTGTTTTAGAGATAGAGATGTGGGCATGGGTGTGTGCTAATCTTTCTCCAGCTCTTTGCCTCACACAAAGATAAGCATTCTAAGTCCAGATATATAAAGTATGCACAGTGATAACAAGATTTATTCACAAGGGAAGAAAGTGAGCACATATATGCACACATGGAGAAATACCCATTATGAGGATTGCCCAAAAGGATAAGTGGTGGGGACAGGGAAGAGAGAGAGAGCACCTGAATAGAGAATCTCCAGCTGTGGTCCCCTGGGAAAGAGGGGCCTCTCCCCAGGCATTGCCTCTTTTGAGAGGTAGGGGGTATGGGTCCATGCAGTGGCATAGCAGGTAAAGCTGCCACCTGCAGTGGGTGCCAATTTGAGTCCCGGCTGCTCCACTTCTGATCCTGCTCTCCGCTGTGGCCTGGGAATGCAGTAGAAAATGGCTCGAGTCCTTGGGCCCCTGAGTCCATGTTGGGGACCCAGAAGAAGCTCCTGGCTCCTGGCTTCAGATGGGTGCAGCTCCAGCTGTTGTGGCAATCTGGGTAGCGGACCATCGGTTGGAAGACTTCTCTCTCTCTGCCTCTGCCTCTCTGTAGCTCTGCCTTTCAAATAAACAAATAGATCTTAAAAAAAAAAAAAGAGCGAGGTAGGGGATGGTTACCTCTGCATGCATGAAGCCACCCAGAAATCTTATGATACCTCCATAAATTCCACATAGAGCTTAATATAGATATTTTCATTACATCCTCCCTTGCAGGTCCTGGATGAAACAGTGTATCCTGGGAAAGGGAGTGTTTTGATGGACAGGTACAGGGATACCATTAGACTGAGGGCTTGCAAGGGCTTCCAGTGTACTCAGTCCTACACTAACTACCTAGTTGCACCACATCAGAGAAAGAGAGAGACAGAGAAACACAGAACTCTCATCCACTGGTTCACTCCCTAACTGCCTGCAATAGCTGCGGTCAGGCTCCATCAAAGCTGGGAGTTGAGTCAATCCTGGTGTCCTCCATGGGTGACAGGAACCCAATCACTTGGGCCATCACTTGCTGACCCCCAGCATCTGTACTAGGAGGAACTGGAATCAGGAGCCAGAGCTGAGACTCAAACCCAGGCACTCCAGTATGGGACATGGGCCTCTTAAACCAGTGTCTTAATCGCCAGGCTAAACACTTGCCTCTGTTGTTGGTTTTAATGGGAGTGATTTGTTAGTGTTTGCTTGTGTTTGGACTGGACTGAGAACTTTTGCTATGGAAACATAAACCACCACCTTTGAAGAATTCTTTTTGAAAGTTCAGGTTGTTTGAAGCCAGCAAATTGAGTGCTACTTCTTGGTCCAGACTGCTTGACATGAAAACTAGAGGAAAACAGGTGCAGTCCTGACCGCTGAAGTATCTGGGGAGTGACCCCTTGGAAGGGAACTCGTGTGTGTGTGTGTGTGTGTGTGTGTGTGTGTGTGTATCTGTGTTTGTCTGTCTTTCTACAGGAACAAAACCTCTAAGTATGTATTTGAGAGACACAGTTACAGGTAGAGAAGGAGAGACATCCTTTGGTTTACGCCCCAAATGGCTGCAACAGGAGCTGATCTGAAGCCAGGAGCCAGGAGCCAGGAGCCAAGAGCTTCTTCCAGGTCTCCCTTGCAGGTGTAGAAGCCCAAGCGCTTGGGCCGTCTTCTGTTTTCCAGGCCATAGCAGAGAGCTGGATCATAAGTAGAGCAGCCGGGACTTAAACTGGTACCCATATGGGATGTTGGTGCTGCAGGCAGAGGCTTAGCCCACTACACCACAGTGCCAGTCTCCAGAGTAAGCATGTTATTCACAGTCAGCAGCAGGGATAAAGGACAGCTACAAGGCAGACAGAGAGTTACTGTGTAAAAGATCTTCCCCATCCCGCCTCCCCCAGCCCCTGTCCCCATGAACTCTTTAGGGCTAGATACAACACAGAGTGTGAGAAGAGTGACCTATAACAGAGCAGGAGCATCACTCCACCTGACTCACTGTGCAGGTCCTCCCTGTAAGCCCCTCGCTCCCTGGAGAGGTAGCATATCAAACCATGACCAGAAGCTCCCACAGAGGGACCCTGTGCCTACTGAGAACAAGTTCAAGTTCTCATTGTGTGTGGTTGAACCTTCTCTCCGGGAAAGGTAAGTAACAGCTTCTAACTTTTTCTTCCTTACTCCTCTCCACGGTGCTCATGAAGGCACTTAATGAGCTCTGCTTAGCTTCTACTTCTGCTATTACTTCATTAAAAAAAAAAGTTTATTAATTTTAAAGGGAGAGAGAGAGGGAGAGAGAGGTTCAAACATAGAGACAGAGAAAGATCTCCCATCTGCTGGTTCAGTCCCCAGATGCCCTTAATGTCCAGGGCTGGGCCAGGCCAAAGTTGGGAGCTGAAAACATGTCTCTGTGCTTCTTTGTCCTAAGCTTGGCCAGTTCACCAACATTCATCTTGACATTATCTCCTTCCCTGATTGGCTTAACCTGGGTTAGGGGCCTCTGCTAAGTGCACCCATCTCTCTCTGAGATGCCCTCACCCCAGGAACATCCCCTTACTGGTGTCTGATCACGGCCTGTCTCCTCCATTTGGCTCAGTGCTCCTCTGAGGGCACGCCATGCCTGCCTATCCTCTAGCCAAGCACTGTGCTGAACACATAGCAGGTTGCTCACCAGAGGTATGCTGAGCGAATGGATCATCTTCTATGGCCTGCGAATTGTAATTCAGCCTTGGTATTTGTCAGTGCTTCCCAGGTGACTTTTGTATGCTTTGAGTTTGAGAACTTTTCTGGGATAGCATGGTGGGCATTTATTAATTAGATTCATTTTGAGGCTGTAGCTGCAGACATTGTATCCTGCCAACATGTAAGGCCAGAAGCAAGGGGGCACTTGGCAGGCTGAGTCTCTTTTTGGCCTGAGGCCAGTTCTTTCTCAGAAAACTCTTGGCAGGTTTGTCCTTTTCGCTCTCTCTTTTAAAAAAATTATTTATTTATTTATTTGAAAGGTAGAGTTAGAGAGAGAGAGAGAGCGAGAGAGAGAGAGAGAATGGTTGCAATGGTTGAAGCTGAGCCAACCCAAAGCCAAGAGCTTCTTCTGGGTCTTCCACATGGGTGCAGGGGCCCAAGGACTTGGACCATCTGCTGCTGCTCTCCTGGGCACATTAGCAGGGAGCGAGATTGGAAGTGGAGCAGTTGGGGCTCAAACTGGTGCCCACACGGGATTCTAGCACTGCAGAGAGCAGCTTTACTCGCTGCACCACCACCAGCCCCATCATCCTTCATTCTCTTGACTGGCAGTAGTAACATGGCCACTCTTCAGCCCTCATGCGTGTTGGAATGGGGTTGCCTTGGACTAATCATTATTTCCTCCTAGTGACTGGCCCACCTTCATGGTTTATGAAACCCAATCCCAAACAGAAAGAAAGTTATCCTAAGGAGGAAGGAGATGATAGTGGAGCTGTGATTACTGCTAATTCTCCCAGAAGTCCTGCACAGCAGTGATGCTATCCCAGTTTTGTGCCAGAAAGAGCCAGCTCTCCTAGCTTGGGGCAATTCTGGAGGCCAGAGCAGTGACTGGAACTCAGTGCTTGTTCTGGATTCTCAGCTGGCACCCCGACACTGAATGACCTCCACTGTACCCCATGCCAGCTCCCTGTGTGGGGACAAAAATTACCTTGGAAGTTGACAGATACTGTAAACTAGCAGGTGCAGCCTGCCCAGGATAATACATGCTGCAGTCGCTGGTTTTGAGAACTCTACTGCTTACGTGACATATGGCAAACACTTTTCTGGAGTCAGGTTATACCGGTATTTTTACAAGTGTTATGACCCCCACCCTCTGTTTATGTAATTTCTCCTTCTCTCCCTTATTCCCTTACATTTGATGTAAACTCACAAATGGCAGTCTACACTTAGGAAACATCCCTGGGGTGGTTGGGACCTTTTTAGGCATCAGTAGTTGGAGTCTAGAATTATTAACATAGAATGAACCAGGGTTCTCAAGCTACAGAATACATCAGAACCACCTGGAAGGCCTCTTAAACCCCGAATTGCTGGGCTTCACCCACAGAAGTTTTAGATTCTCTAGGCCTGGGTTGGGAGAGAGGCAAGGATTTACTCTTGGAGCAAGGTCCCTGGAGAAGATGATTGTGTTGGTGTTGGTCTGGGTAGCACACTAGCACAACTTCTCCAGAGCACATGAGAGTCACGTGAACTTCTCTGGAATTGAAATACTGATTTGGATTTGTGGGAGAGATGATAGAGTGGGATTTCTGTTGTGTGTGGCACAGTTCACCCCTTCTGGGTTCTTTTGTGTTCCCTATTAAAGCTGCCCTACCAATCCCCGCTCTGTCCCTTTCTGGGTGGAGTCACCTGGTCTTCTGTATGTCAATGCCTGTGGATGGACTTGGTTTTTGGAAGTGGGAAGGTGGAGGAAGGATTGCGCACCCTCCCTTACATGCCAAGGTTGTTGTCTGGGCACTAGTGGTGGCCCTAAATGTTGGTCTTAAAATCCTACAGTCAGCTTAAAAAGGAGCAACATTCTGATATATGGTACAGCATCGTATAACCTTCCCATATGGGAACCAGTTCAAGCCCAGGCTGCTTCACTTCCAATCTAGCTCCCTGCTAATGGCCTGGGAGAAGCAGTGGAAGGTGACCTAAGTGCTTTGGTCCCTCCAGCCACATGGGAGACCCGGATAAAGCTTGTGGCTCCTGGCTTCTGCCTGGCCCAGCCCTGGCCATTGCAGCCATCTAGAGAGTGGACCCGTGAACCTCTCTCTGTAACTCTGCCTTTCAAATAAATTAATAACATATTTCAAATAAATAAATAAACAAATCTTTAAATAGATAAATAAATAAATTCTGCTTCCCCTATGGTCTGTCTCCCAGCAGTGTCCTGAAATGTCTGTGTGTCAGCTGTGAGAGCTGATTTTTAATTTTTTAGAAAGCTGATTGTTAAATATAGCCATTATTTAAAATTAAATTATGTGACTTTATTATTTAAAAAGTCATGTTAACTACAACTATTTACAAATAAGTTATATTAAAACAGCTTACCAGGCCAGCTCTGCAGCTCACTAGGCTAATCCTCTGCCTGCGGCGCCAGTACTCTGGGTTCTAGTCCCGGTTGGGGTGCCGGTTCTGTCCTGGTTGCTCCTCTTCCAGTCCAGCTCTCTGCTGTGGCCCGGGAAGGCAGTGGAGGATGGCCCAGGTGCTTGGGCCCTGCACCCACGTTGGAGACCAGGAGGAAGCACCTGGCACCTGGCTTTGGATCCGCGCAACACGCCGACCGTGGCGGCCATTTGGGGGTGAACCAATGGAAGGAAGACCTTTCTCTCTGGCTCTCTCTCTCTCACTGTCTAACTCTGCCTGTCCAAAAAAAAAAAAAAAAGAAAGAAAAAACAGCTTATATGGCTGGTGCCGTGGCACACTAGGCTAATCCTCCACCTGCGGCACCGGCACACAGGGTTCTAGTCCCGGTTAGGGTGCCGGATTCTGTCCCGGTTGCCCCTCTTCCAGGCCAGCTCTCTGTTGTGGCCAGGGAGTGCAGTGGAGGATGGCCCAAGTCCTTGGGCCCTGCACCCCATGGGAGACCAGGAGAAGCACCTGGCTCCTGGCTTTGGATCAGCACGGTGTGCTGGCCGCAGCAGCCATTGGAGGGTGAACCAACGGCAAAAAAGGAAGACCTTTCTCTCTGACTCTCTCTCTCACTGTCCACTCTGCCTGTCAAAAAAACAATAAATAAATAAATAAATAAATAAATAAATAAATAAAAGAAAGAAAAACCAGCTTATCATTGTCTAATTCTTTTATTGCCTTTTACATGATCCATGTTCTGGAGGTTAGTTGTACTATTAGGTCCGTGTGGTGGCAATAGTGTAACGTGGTATGTTACTGCCCATCTGTTTTCAACTCTATGTTCAGTGGCAGCCGTCAGCAACTTGAATCAGTCACGATGGAGATATGTATGCCAGAGAATGGCTGCACATCAGGGTTTTCTCTCATGGGAGAGCCGGCTGTGGATGTTTCTCAGTGCACCCTGGCCTGCCGTGTGGTGTGCAGTAGGGTGGGTGTGAGTTTGTAGGGCTCGGTACCAGACACCTGGGATCTACCAGCCTGCCTTTCTGGGATTCAGTTCTAGCCCTCCCCAGCTAGCCCTGCCTCTGGGTGTTTTGCCATGTCTAAAAAAGAAGAGGCTGGAGCTAAGTTTAGTTGGAGGAAGGGAACAAGATGACTCATGTTTAGCAAGTTACTTTAACCTCATAGGCAAGCGTTTCCTCCATTGTAAAATGAAAGGGGTAGGAGGGAAAACTGGTAGCAATAACACAAAATAAGTATTCTAGCAAGGGGCAGAGAGAGGCTTTTTATACAGTTTTTATGAGGGACATTTTCCTATATTCTTCCCAGTGAGAGATTAATAAAAGGAACCCCTGCACGCCTAATCACCACTCAGCTCAAAATTATGAACGTTTCACCAAAAAAGAGATTTTCTAACCATTGAAGGAATAGGAGGAGGAATACAAAGGGAAAGATATAGAGGTAAGATTTAAAATATTTCTTCCAAATTGAGGCTTTATAGAACTAAAACAAGAATATTAAATTGTAAAAAATACTTATAGTTAGCTTTAGATATAAAATATCAAGTTTTATAATATATGTAAAATTTATTAAAATGTTGGTAAAGCACCAAAATCCTAAAAATGGGCCCCAAATGCAAACCCACAACTCACGAAGAAGAGTACCAGTAGAAAAGGCAGGGAGCTGGCATGGTGCAGCAGGCTAAGCCGATGCCTGGGACACACCAGCCTCCCGTATTGCAGTGCCGGTTCCAGTGCCTGCTGCTCCACTTCTGACCTGGCTCCCATGAGCCTGGGATGGCAGAAAAAGATGGCCAAGTGCTTGGGATTCTCCCACCCACGTGGAAGACCTGAATGAAGTACCAGGCTCCTGCTTTGTTCTCACCCAACTCTGGCTGTTGTGGTCACAGAGTGAACCAGCAGATAGAAGATTCTCTCTCTGCCTCTCTCTCTCTCTCTCTCTCTCTCTCTCTCTCTCTCACTATGCCTTTCAAATAAATAATTTTTAAAAAATATTTCCAGGGATGAGTCAAAAGAATAAAATGTCTACAAAGCTAATAATAAAGATTGTGGTCATGGCATAAAAATTCTGGATAACCAATAGTAGGGCCAATGGGGAAAGGATATCAGTATGATAGGAAGAGTATAAATTCAGTGAGATGTTAAATTTGGTGATTGTGTATGTAAAATTAAGTGGAGGCAGTAAAACACAAAAATGTAAACACACACACACAAACTGTAGATATCTATAAAACCATGCTAAACAACTGGAACAGACAGAAAATGAAAGTAAATGGTGAGTTTACATTGTTTTAAATTTTTTCTTTTCAGTATTTAATGTTGATTTAATACTTCACAAAGTAAAATGAAAGGAGGAAATAGATGATGGCGAAAGGCCTCCCAGTCTCTAAATCCTGTGAAAGTCTGTTTTTCTCATTGGTAGATGGGGGAAGATGTGTTATTTTTAGCATTGCAGTGGAAAATCCTACCTTTACTCACATTTTGTGAGGTCTGGGAAACAAGTTTGTCCATCACCCAGGCAACTTACCGACAAATGAATTAGCACTAACTGCCAGGGCCCGTGCTTCCTTGCTAGCATGATAAAATCCTGAGGTTGCTAAAACAGAAATAAAGCCAGATGATATATAGATGTACATACTCAAGTTGTTTGGAACATCCTTAAATTTTTTTCAGTAACTGACTCAAGTACCTCAAAATAATTTTCTTTTAATACTTGCATTCATATTGAAAGACAAATTCATCTTTTTTGGAAGAATTTGACTTTGAAGCAAAATGTCACTTTTTTGTAAGATTTATTTGAAAGGCAGAATGACAGAGATCTTTGATCTGCTAGTTCACTTCCTAAATGCTTGAAGCAGCAGGGGCTGAGCTAGGCTGGAGCCAGGCTAAAATCTGGAGCCAGGAACTCCATCTGGGTCTCCCAAGTGGGTGGCAGGAACCATCATCTGCTGCCTCCCAGGCACACTAGCAAGAAGCTGGATGGCAAACGCAGAGTAGCTGGGACTGGAACTGGCACTCCAATATGGGATGCAGGTGTCCTACACGCAGCTTAACCTGCTGCCCCACAACGCCACCCCAGTCTAATGCTTTTAAAACTGCACTTGTCCAAGTTAAGTAAAGTCGCTACCTCCCTTGGCAATTCAGTTTCTTCTTCTTTACTGAGCCAGACATAATGCTTCTGCCATTCCACTCAGTTCCTCTTCAGGAACAAGCTTAGCCTTAATTTGAAAATGTTTCCGTATTTGTTTTTTCTAACTAGAAAATAATTATAATTAAAATAATAAGTAAATGTAATTGCAAATAATTTAGGCAGATAACACCATAATTTGTGCTGTGTGTAAACTGTGTTCAAGTTAAACACATTAAAATGTTGCATCTAGGGTGCCAGAGTTGTGCTGTACCAGGTCAAGGCCACTACCTGCAATGCCAGCATGCCACGTGAGCCCCACTGGAGTCCCAGCTGTTGCACTTCCGATCAGTCTCCCTATTAATGCACTTGGGAAGTCAGCAAAGGATGATCCAAGGGCTTGAGCCCCTGTACCCTCATGGGAGAACTGAATGGAGTTCCTGGCTTCTGACTTTGGCCTGACCCAGCCCTAACCATTGTAACCATTTGGGATGGGAACAAGCAGATGGAAGAACTCTTTATCGCTCTGTTTCTCTTCTTACTATGTCACTCTGCCTTTCACATGAAAAAAAAAGTCTTTAAAAAAATGTTGCATCTGGGATGGGCATTTGGAACAGTGGTAGACAATATTTGGAATATTCACATCCAGGATCAGAGTGCATGGACTCGAGTCCTGGATCCACTCCTTATGCCAGCTTCCAGCTTCCTGGGAGACAGCAGGGGGTGGCTCAAGTGCTTGGATCCCTGCCATTCCCGTGGGAGACCTGCATGAAATTCCAGGCTCCTGGCTTTGGCCTGGCCCAGCCCTGCCTGTTGAGGTTGTTTGGGGAGTAAACCAGCAAATGAAAGATCTCTTTATTTCTGTCTTTGTCCCTCTCTCTTTCTCTGCCTTTCAAATAAATATAAATAAACAAGTTATTGCTTAAACATGAAATAAAATATCTCCTTAGTGCCTAGAAAAATATCATTCAAAGTGAACAAATCTCTTGGCACCAACTAGATTAGTGACTACGTGTGATGACAGAAAAGCTGCCGGAAGCTTGACATGCGTGCTATACACACAGCCTTCAAAGTGAAATGTAGCCTTGCCGAAGCAATGAAGTTGGGTGTGTTGTGGAAATATTTTATACTGCACCAACTATAGCATTTGAGTTTAAGATATGAAATTTAAAATGCAGTTTCTCAGTCTTTCTAGCCATATTTCAGTTGTTCTGTGACCACATGTGCCTCTATACTGCACAGTGTGGGTAGAGACTGTCAAAAGACAGGGTGAACAAAGCAGCCGGTCCCACGCTGGGCAGCGTTTTTGTGTTGGCATCAGCTTTACAGCAAGAGAGGTTGGTCATACACTGCGTGCTCTCTGTCTCACTTCCCAGCTTTCCCCTCTCTGCATCTTTTCCTATCCCAAATGCCCATTCCTCTGTGTGTCAACAAAAAATGTATATAATATACTCCCAGCGTGCACTGCCAGGGTTTTACTCCTGAGCCCCTCTCCTGACTCTACTCTGCCACCATGGTTCCCACCCCAAGGCTTGTGACTGGCAAGGGGAAGAGTGGGACCGTAATTGGCCCACCTCCCAGCTCCCATGTCAGACCTTGATGACAGAGAGCTAGAACCCATCTCCCTGCTATCACACACACACACACACACACACACACACACACTCAATTTGCCTTAACTTAGTTTCACTTCCTATTAGCTGCTGATGCTAGCTCAGGCAATACTAGTCTTTTCTATTTTTGTCCTGATTTCTTCTTTTTCTTCCCCATGCCTTCACAAGGTTTTGAGCAAGAAACTGGGCTCACCAGCATCAGAAGTAGCAGGTTCCCCCAGTGAGTCACAAGTTCCCTGTGGAAGAATTTGAACAGTTGTGTTTTTGTGTTCTGCCAGGGTCAGCCTGTGTTCTGGAAAGATGTGGGAACCAAACCTTGCCCTGGCCCAGTGAGGGAGGGGTGCTGACCAGGGTGAGGAGTTGCCCACACAGCTGTGACTTGAGTATTTACAGGGCGCAGGCGGCCTCAGAATAAAAGGAGACATTGATGAGGGTTCACTCCTTGCCCCCTTCCGGATCACTGAGGTGGAGCCGGTGTCCATCTGTAGGAAAACTAAGCCATGCTTCCTGTTCATCTGGGGAGAATTACTTTTCCTCATGGCTAACAGGGATGGTGGTTTTGTGCATTTAGAGCCAAAAGGAAAGGATAGGGCTGCCTACCGCGTCTGCCCCTACCTACAGGCAAAACTCTCAGCACCCCTGGCAGCCGGGTCACTGTCACTTTGTCACTGACTCAGTGCAAATCCCTGTCCTCCTGTGCTTTATTTTCTATATTTTATCTTAATATTTAGAATTGTAAATGGACAACTTACAGCTGTATTTATTTATGGGTTACAGACTAAGTTCTACAATACAACCACCATGTAGAATAATTAAATCAAGCTTTTTAACATATCTATGACCTCAGATACTTATTTTTTCCATGAGAATGTTTGGAATTTATGGTCTTAGTGATTTTGAAGTCAGTAACACATTATGACTTACTGTATTCACCACACAGTGCAGCAGATCTCAGAGAACAAACCCTGATTCTTCCTATCTAAGTGAGGCTTTATGCCTGTGACTTCATCTCCCCATTCTCTTCATCACTCCAGCCAGTGGTAACCACCAATCTACTCTCAGCTTCTTTGAGTTGGATTTTTTTTAAATTAAAACATTTTTTTAATTAATTAATTTATTTGAAAGTCAAAGTTACAGAGAGAGAGAGAGAGAGAGAGAGAGAGAGAGAGAGAGTCTTCCATCCTGTGATTCATTCCCTACATGGTTGCAATGGCCAGGCCAAAGCCAGGAGCTTCATCCAAGTATCCCACATAGGTAGCAGGGGCCTAAGCACTTGGGCCGTCCTCTGCTGCTTTCCCAGGCCACTAGCAGGGAGCTGGGTCAGAAGTGGAGCAGCCGGGACACAAGCTGGCGGCCATATGGGATGCTGGCATCGCAGGGAGCTTTACCTGCTATGCTGCTGTGCCAGCCCTGTTTTTATTTTTTTATGGTGAAAAAAATCCATATATTTAAAGTTAGCCTGCTGGAATAAGTTTGGGTGATCCCGGCTTTGTTGGTGACATCCACAGCTGCATAATCAGGAGGCAGTGGAACACATGCCTTCTTCTCTCCATCAGACCTGACCAGGGTCTAGGCCTTGGCACATCAGTGTCGTAGGGTTTTCTCACAACCTGTTGGATTGGCTGCTTGTTGGCATTGACATCCCTGATGAACAGAAGGGTGTTGTTGTGTTCTGTATTCTTCAAGGCAGGCTCAGTGATCAAGGGGAACTTGATGGCATAGCAGTCAAATTAGTTTCTCCTAGGGGCACTCTTCCGAGCATATTTGGGCTGCTTCTGGGGGGTGTAGTTGCTTGGGCCACTGGAAGGTGGGTGATGAGTAGATCTTTTTTTTTTTTTTTTTTTCTATGGATGCCTTTCAGCACTGCCTTCTTGGCCTTCAAAGCCTCTGCTTTGGCTTCAGCCTGGAGGAGGAGCAAAAGTTTCCTTCTTGCCTTCAGTGCCATCTTGGAGTTGGTTTGTTTTAGATTCCACATGTATATGAGAACTTGAGGTATTTGTTTTTCTGTGCTTGGCTTATATCACTCAGCATAGTGGTCTTCTGTTCCACCCATGTTGTCACAAATGACACAATTTGTTTTTTTTTAAAGCTTAATATTCTGTTGTATAGACATACCAGAATTTTCTTTATGTATTCCTCTGTTGATGGGCAGTTAACTTGATTCTATATCTTTTTTTTTTTTTTTTTGGACAGGCAGTTAGACAGTGAGAGAGACAGAGAGAAAGGTCTTCCTTCCATTGGTTCACCCCCCAAATGGCCGCTAAAGCCAGCGCACTGCACCAATCAGAAGCCAGGAGCCAGGTACTTCCTCCTGGTCTCCCATGCGGGCGCAGGGTCCAAGGACTTGAGCCATCCTCCGCTGCCTTCCCGGGCCTCGGCAGAGAGCTGGGCTGGCTGTTATGAGTAGTACTCAATGAACATGGGAGTGCAGGTATCTCCTAGAGAAACTGATTTCAAATCTTTTGGGTAAATACCCTGTGGTGGGATTGCTAAAACTTAGAGTAATTCTACTTTTAGT
Source organism: Sylvilagus floridanus (assembly GCA_949820135.1). Classification (NCBI taxonomy): domain Eukaryota; kingdom Metazoa; phylum Chordata; class Mammalia; order Lagomorpha; family Leporidae; genus Sylvilagus; species Sylvilagus floridanus. The sequence goes on from OX463245.1 coordinate 52,360,894, forward strand.
TTTCTGAGGAACCTCAGTACAGGTTTTCATGAGGCTGTATTAGTTTACATTCCTATCAACAGTGCACAAGGATTCTCTTTTTTCACACTTCCTGTATTTCAGGGTCTGATTCAGAGCAAAGCTATTCTGCATCCTTCCTGTATCACAAAGATTTTGGAAAGAAAGATGAAGTGGATTTTAATTTCTCTAGGAAAGATTATAATGAAAGACTATATACTAGCTTCAGGATTCTCACTGTCTTCTTTTAGGGTTCTCTAAGTCTTAGGATTGCTTAGACAAAAGAAGACACTGAGAATACTGATCAGCTTTGGGATCTGAGACTCTGGATTCGGTAGCCTGTGATCCACTTGGAGAGACTGGGGTGGCCCAAGTGCAGAGGGATTTGTGAGAATCCCTGCCAGTGGAACATACAAGAAGAGTGGGCAGTCAACACCAATAGTTTCTGACAAGCTTCTTGGGATTCCTGTACCATAGTTTCACTCCCCTGCGATGGTTTCTCTACAGGGTTTCCAATGGGGGAGCCTGGAACTACTGAACTTTTACTTTTTTCTAGAGCCTCCGATTCTATAATGACTACGAGAATATGGTTGGAAACGTATTACAACCCCATGGCAGAGCCCAACCATGCTTGACAGATTTTCTCTTCAAATAATTGTCAGACCTGAGGAGACATGACTGTTACTCATGATGCTATGCAAATACAACACAGATTTTTGGATTCCACTGAGTTGGATTTTGCCTCAGAGTGGGTGTTGTTAGAAGGATAACAGCGGTGTGCTTCAGCTGAGAGGCTGCTGTTGGCTACGAAGATGTGACCTTTGGCCTTGTGGATTGTATCGATGTTTATAATTTAATGAGATATAATATACATATCATAAAATGCACAGATCTTAAGTGGTTAGCTTGGTGGTTGTTTTTTAAAGAGTTCATATTAAAAAGAAAAAACCTTTAAAATTGTGGTAAGATACCCATAAGATCATCTTACATTTTTAAGTGTATAGTTTACTGGCATTCAGCACATGCATATTGTTTTCAGCCATCATCTGCATAGCTCTTTTCATCTCTTAAAATGGAAACTCTGGTCCTATAAAACTTTAATGCCCCATTCTCTGCTTCCCACAACCCCTGGCACCACCATTCTACTTTTGATCTCCGTGAATCTGACTGCTTGCAGAACTTCACGTAAGTAGAATCGTACAGTATCTTTATTTTGTGACTAGTTTATATCACTCAGCCTAAGGCTCATCCATGTTATAATGTGACAGAATTTCCTTCCCTTTTAAAGGTTGAATATTATTCCACTACGTTAATTTATCCATTTATCTGTTGAGGGGCACTGAGTTGCTTCCACCTTTTAGCTATTGCCAGCAATGCTACTGTGGATGTGGGTGTGCAAATACCTCTTTGAGTCCCTGCTCCTAATCTTTTGGGCATGTACACAGCAGTAGGATTGCTGAGTCATATGGTAATTCTGTTTTTAATTTAAAAAAAAAATGTATTGGGGCCGGTGTCGTGGTCTAGCAGATTAAGCCTTCTCCTGTGATGCTGGCGTGCCATATAGGCACCAGTTTGATTCCCGGTTGCTCTGCTTCTGATCCAGCTCCCACTAATGTGCATGGGAAAGCAGTGGAAGATGGTCCAAGGAGTTGGGCCCTGTGACCCATGTGGGAGACCTGGATGAAGCTCTCAGCTCCTGGCTTCAGCCTGGCTCTGCCCTGGCTGTTGCAGCCATTTGGGGGATTAAACCAGCAGATGGAAGATCATCTCTCTTTTTCTTTCTTTCCCTCTTCCTCTCCTTCTGTACTCTTTTAATTTTTTTGAAGATTTATTTATTTATTTGAAAGGCAGAGTTAGAGAAAGGCAGAGGCAGGGAGAGAGAGAGAGAGGTCTTCCATCCACTGGTTCATTCCCCAGATGACCACAATGGCCAGAGCTGGGCCTATCTGAAGCCAGGAGCCAGGAGCTTCCTCTGGGTCTCCCACGCTGGTGCAGGGGCCCAAGGACTTGGGCCATTCTCTACTGCTTTCCCAAGCCATAGCAGAGAGCTGGATGGGAAGTGGAGCAGCCAGGACTTGAACCAGCGCCCATATGGGATGCCTGCACTGCAGGTGGTGGCTTTACCTGCCATGCCACAGCGCCGGCCCCTCTATCACTCTTTTTAAAAAATATATTTATTTGCTTTATTTGAAAGAGAGAGAGAGAGAGAGAGACATTCCTACTCACTGCTTTACTCCTCAAATGCCTGCAACAGCTGGGGCAGGGCCAGGCTGGAACTAGGAGTCCATCTGGGTATCTCATGGTAACAGGGACCCAACCACCTGAGCTGAACTTACTGCCTCCCAGGTTGCTTATCATCAAAAAGATGGGTTGATATCAGAGCTGGAACTCAAACATAGTCACTCTGATAAGGGATGGAGGTGTCCAAGTGGCATCTTAACCACTGAGCCACTCACCCATATTTTTAATTTTCTGAGGAGCCACCAGTTTTCTACAGAGTTGGCACCATTTCATATCCCCAGCGTCACACAAGGGGTCTAGTTTCTCCACACCTTGTATTTCTGGGTTTTCTTTGTTTGATTTTTCATAAAATCCCATTCTGATGGGAATAAATTGAGTTCAGTGAATTTTGACAAACATGCATCTGGGTACCACAATCCCAATCAAGATAAAGAACATTATCATCACTCCCTTTAGCTATTAATTGCCTTAGCTCCCTCCCTCTGTTCTGTAGTCGATATCCTGTGTCTCACCAGCATCCCCACTCCCTGACCCTACACAACCACTAGAATGCTTCTATCACACATATATTACATTTGCATGTTCTAGAACTTCTTATAGATAGTTTTGGCTTCATTCACCCAGAATAATGTTTTGGGAGCTCAACCCAAACTCTAGTCTAAAATTATATGTGGATGGAGAATTAAAACCAGTGTGAGTAGAATTCTAAACCATGCTGTGACTGGCTAGAGAGTATCTGGGGGCTCAGAAACAAGGTGAGAGCAGGAGAGCCTGGAGGCTGGTGAAGGAGTAGGGAATAGAGCTTTTCCTGGAGCAGAGGCCTCTGGAGACCAAAGGGGTCAAGGCGATTCTCTAGCTACAGGAACAGCCAGCTCAGTTAGCTCCCATTGCTTGTACACCCACCATGTGCAACGCACCACTAATTAGAAACAAGGATGTGGAGGCCTGTGATGGGCATGTGATGAGCAGAGTCCATGGACTATGCAGCCGTAGATTTCAGACTACTGTGAGGACAAGGATTTTGGCAGCGAACAGACACGCTGAGGACCCCACTGACTTGGTGGCTGAAAGAACCACAGTGGAAATGTTAGATGTTGGTAAATGCGAAAGGCTGAGCTCTGTACACGTTCGGTGTTTATTATAGGCATACTTGATAGCCCCACCTTAACCAACTCACTCAGCGGGTTATGCTGGAATACGACAATGCTTCAGAACTGAAGGATAAGTTTACTGGGACCAGCATTGTGGTGCAGTGGGTTAAGCTGCCTCTGGGGATGCTCATATCCCGTATTGGACTGTAGGTTCCAGTCCTGGCTATTCTATTTCCAATAAACATTCTGCTAATGCATCCTGTGAGACAGCAGGTGACAGTCCAAGTGCCTGGGCTCTGCTATCCACATGAGAGACTCAGATAAAGTTCTGGGTTCCTGACTTTGGCCTGGCCCAGCTCTGCCTGTTGCAGTCATTTGGGAAGTGAACCAGTGGGTGGAAGCATCTCTACCTCTCTCTATTGCTCTGCTTCTCAAGCAGATAAAAATAAACATTACAAAAATAATGTTTCTTTTGGAGCAGAAACATTTGAAATCTATCATAGTATTTTCATAAATGCACTTTCCATGATCTCTTTGAATACCCCTCAGATGCAGATGGTGGATAAAGGTTGCTGGGAGAGAATAGTAATAAAAAGAACAGCTAATATTTGCTGAGTATGTGTGTGTGCCATTCTAAATGCTTTACGTGATGTAATAACTGGGTTAATCTTTGCAGCTACTCTGCAAAGGAGCTATTGTGATTATCTCCATGTTACCAAGGATGCAACTGAGGCCTTGGTCCAAATCACATGGCTAGATTGCAGACCCAGTGATTGCACCCCAGGACCCCACCCCCTTGGTTTCAGAGGAAGGAGGAGCTTCTGCTTGTCTGAATGGACATCATGCAGAATTGCCGACTGGGGTGGGAAGCTGGCTGCTCCATCCTTAGATCTGCATGAATTCTCCTCTCTGAGGGTAAATCTGTGCTTCCCGTGACGCCAGCACCTTCCAGATCTTGAGTCTACCAAAAGAACCCAACACATTGTTACTGTGCAGCTACCCAGAAGGTGGACCCGTCACTCACCTGTAGATGGGGCTAATTCCTATCTACCAGAGGAAGGGGCGGCTGGGTACTCTCTAGTCTTCTTTCCCCCAGACAATTCCAACCGTGGCAGAAGTGCACTCTTTCAGGGGCAAGCATCTCCCCCCTATTTCTACTCCTGCCTTCTTTGTGTCCTCACATTTCAGCCTTGGAATACTCTCACCTGTGATTTGCTGGACTTTTTGATTTGAAATAGGGGAAAACCCAATCTGAGTGATCTGAAGAAGAGGTCTGTTTTTAGTTATGGACAGGTGTTGCCTCTAAATGTAAGTGTAAGTGTAAGTAATTGCCCTATCAGACTCTGAATGAAAGCCCATGAGGTTTTTCTGTTCTCAGCAAAGGCTGGAAGAGCCGTTTCTGGCACTTCTGTCTCACTCCTGGTGTATACTAGAGTCTTACTATATTGCTGGTGCTAGGATGAAGATAACAAAGGGGGTCATTTTGTCCAATCATTTTGACATGGGATTCGGATCACCCCAGATAGCATGACATCACTCTCCGAAGCAGGCTGCTCCTTGGGCACATTAAAGCTGTGGTTGGATCAGCCATGACCTCCCCACAGGCACTCAGCCCAGGATGCTGGGCTCTATTATAAGGGGGGACAGAATGTTCCTGGGTGAAATCCTTATGTCCCTCCCAGCTGGAGATGGCACGGCTCTGAGTGTCTGTCTGTTGCGAGGGTTGTGTCACGTTGTTGTCCCACCAGGAAAGCCATGTGGCAGAACTGCAGCAGGGGCATGTAGGGATTGGAAATGGGCAGCTCTCTTCACATGGCCACCAGCCTGGTGTTGACCACTCTGAGCAGGAGCTGCCTGTCTGCCAAAGTGTGGCCCAGTTTCATCAGGTGAGTCTGGGCAAGCAATGTTGCAGTTGTTTGTTTTGTGTACCTACTTTATTAGAGCTATGAAGAACGAGAAAGCATTTAGCTCTGTAAGAAATGTGGCGATCTAAAGTTTTCATTCCATTCTTATTCTAAAAGCTTCCTGAATTATCAGCTACTTTTATAGTTAATTACACATGTGTACACACACATATGAATTTGGTATAATATAAAGGTTAGCTAGACTTGTGAAGACACAGCCCCTACCACTGACCTGCGAGTGACCTTGGGCACTGTGCCTAACTTCTCCTGAATTTAAATGATCAGGTCCAATACACTGGATAATGAGAGGGCAAAATGATATAATATTTTTTCCTTATTTATTTATTTTATTATTTTTTTTGACAGGCAGAGTGGACAGTGAGAGAGACAGAGACAGAGAGAAAGGTCTTCCTTTGCTGTTGGTTCACCTTCCAATGGCTGCCGCAGCCGGTGCGCTGCGGCCAGCGCACCGCGCTGATCCAGTGGCAGGAGCCAGGGACTTATCCTGGTCTCTCATGGGGTGCAGGGCCCAAAGACTTCGGCCATCCTCCACTGCACTCTCTAGCCACAGCAGAGTCTGGCCTGGAAGAGGGGCAACCGGGACAGAATCCAGTGCCCCGACTGGGACTAGAACCTGATGTGCCGGCGCTGCAAGGTGGAGGATTAGCCTAGTGAGCTGTGGCGCCGGCCAAAATGATATAATATTGATAAAACACCTAAGCATTTATACAATTAAGCACTCAATAAATGTATGTTTAAAAATAAAGTCCTCTGGGGCCGTCATTGTGGTGTAGCAGGTAAAATTGCTGCTTGCAATGCCAGCATCACATATGGGAGCCAGTTCAAGTCCCAGCTGCTCCACTTCCAATTCAGCTTCCTGCCAATGGTCTGGGAAAAGCAGTGGAAGATGGCCTAAGCTGGGCCCCTGACACTCGTGTAGGAAATCTAGATGAAGCTCCTGGCTTCAGCCTGGCCATTAGGGCCATCTGGGGAGTGAACCAGCAATAGAATCTCTCTGACTCTCTCTGTCTCTGTCTCTCTCTCTCTCTCTCTCTCTCTCTCTCTCTGTGTGTGTGTGTGTGTGTGTGTGTGTGTGGTTCTCTGTAACTCTGACTTTAAAATAAGTAAATCTTAAATAAATAAAGTCTCTGTAGCTTCAGAGGACAGGATCTCTTCTGATGCTCAGAGCCACGTCACAGTGGCAAAGTCTGCCCTATGGATAAGGGAGCCCGTGATCAGTGGGAGGATGGCTAAAAGCTGGGAGATGACCACTGAGAAAGGCTCCAGAGTCCTTGCAAGGGGAAGCAAGCTCCGCCAAGTCATCAACAGCTTGCAGGACTGCGTGGTTTTAGTGATAGATTTCTCTTGAACAGCATGGGGAGAACGTTCTGTTATGAAGTGTGAGTAGGTGGAAATTGAAGCGTGCCTTTTAGCAACTAGCGCTGTATCTGGCATGGCTGATAGGTACTGAGACACTGTTTGCTAAAGGAAATGAGGGAATGAATGCATATGAAGCATGATCGCATTAGTGACACAATCATTTTATCGCATGATAATAAGCGGTAATCAGTGTTAGTAGCACATCACCTTCTTGTTTCTGTGGCTGGACTGAGAGAAGGGAAATCCCAACAGTTTGTCTGCAAGGAAAAGGCAGAGTAGTTAGAAAATAACAAACAAAAACACTACCACCACCAAGGACACAGCCATCCAGAATTCCAAAGTCTCCAATACATAGGCAGTACTGAGTTACTCTGCTAACAATAACAACATTAATTAGGGAAATCTGAAGCAGTATATGATGCAAGTTGAATTTGGCACAAGGCAGGAGAGTTCCATGTTTATAAGCTTATTCAAATATATTTTTTAAAAAGATTCTTTTTATTTATTAGGCAAAGTTACAAAGGGGTGGGAGGAGAGAGAGAGTCTGTCTTCCATTTGCTGTTTCACTCCCAAATTGGCCACAATAGCCAGGGCTGGGCCAGTCCAAAGCTAGGAGCCAGGAGCTTCATCTGGATCTCCCATGTGCGTGCAGAGACCCGTGTATTTGGGCCATCCTCCGCTGCTTTCTCAAGCCATTAGCAGGAAGCTGGATCAGAAGTGGGGCACCTGAGTCACGAACTGGCTCCCATATGGGAGGCTGACATCACAGGCGGCAGCTTAACCCACTGTGCCACAATGCCAGCCAAGATTAGAATATACTTTGATGTATGCCCTCCTTTATGCTTCTGCATGGGGAAACTGACACAAGACATTTAGCAAGGCAGGGTTGGCCTGAGTATACAGGACCCAACCAGCTTTCTCAATAATCATTTAGGCCACCCTGACTCTCATTTTATTTTTATAAATGTAGATATTTGGGGCCGGCGCTGTGGCGTAGCGGGTAAAGCCGCCACCTGCAGTGCCGGCATCCCATGTGGGTCCTGGTTCAAGAGCTGGCTGTTCTGCTTGTGATCCAGCTCTCTGCTATGGCCTGGGAAAGCAGTGGAGGTTGTCCCAAATCCTTGGGCCCCCTGTACCCACGTGGGAGACCTAGAGGAAGCTCCAGGCTCCTGGCTTTGGATCGGTGCAGCTCCAGCCATTGCAGCCAATTGGGGACTGAACCAGTGGATGGAAGACCTCTCTCTCTCTCTCTCTCTCTCTCTCTCTGTGTGTGTGTGTGTGTTTGTAACTGTGACTTTCAAGTAAAATAAATAAATCTTTAAAAAATAAATAAAATGTAGATATTTACCCTACTTCTTCTACAATATAGAACTCACCACATTATTATATCATCCAGCTATTTTTCAAATTGGATAAATTGGGTGTTTTAATCCCAGTCTGGCCATGTGCTAACTGTATGACCTCAGCCAAATCACACAAGTTTTCTAGACCTAGTTTTTAATTTGTAAAATGGAGAAAATAATCAGGATTCTAAAGTTTATTGGGTAGATTAATTGGGATTGATTAATTAATTAGAGAAATGGTTAATAAATGTTCCTTCTCTCCTTCCCCTGCCTGTTAGACAAAGGAATCACTGGAATAGAGTAAAACTTCAGCACTGCCAATCAGTTCAAACTCCGATACTGCTCAAGTGATAGGTCTTTATCTGGGGTCTTCAGAATTGCAGCGTGGGATACAGAGGTTCAGATAGCTCTGAAACATTGTTCCAGGAAAGGCAGAAAAAGAGGGAGATTCTGTGGGCTATTGAGCGTTGAGAAGGAACAGGAGCTACATGATAGGAGATGAAGAAAAGAAAGTATAACAAGAATAGAAATGTCCATGGGACAAGAGGCCATACCCTGTGATATGCACCTGGAACCTGCGGGTGCAGTGTCACTGTCACTCCTTCCAGATGCCCATGGTGGAGGTGACTGAAGTTCATGTTTCTGGCAGCAGCTGGAGACGTGCTGAAGTCCTAGTTTTTAATTTGAAAAATGGAGAAAATTATCAGGGTTGCAAAGTTTATTGGGTAGATTAATTAGCGGAGTGTAGAGAAGGATTTAATTCGTGTTCCTTCCTTGCTCCTTAATGGCCTCTCGGCCCCATTTTGAGCAGCTTTCAGTGTTATTTCCATTTATCTTCACAGTATGCTTTAGCATGATGTGGGAAGGCAGAGGAGGGGAGATGTTTTAATTTTATGTAAAAGGCATGTCTCCTTAATTATGTGTGGATGAAAATTTTTGTGATTGTCTCCCACAATGCTGTGAACAAGAGGCTGAGATGTGGACAGGACTGTCAGCAAGTTACTCCCCAGGTGCCAGTGGCGATGGACAGTGAGTGCTGCCCCACACTCAGGTTTTTGATTTTGCCTCAAGAAAGGACTCAGCAGGCAGATGTTGTGGCAAAGTGGGATAAAAAAAAGTGCCATTTCAGACACCTGCATCCCGTTCAGGAGTTCTGGTTTGAGTCCTGGCTGCTTCACTTAGGGTCCAGCTTCCTGCTACTGTGCCTTGGGCCCTTGACACCCATGTGGGAAACATCCCAAGTGGGATGGGGTTCTGGGTTTCTGGCTTCTGCCTGGCACAGCCGTTTGGAGAGAGAACCAGTGGATGAAAGATCTCTCTCTCTCTCTCTCTCTCTCTCACCCTGCCTTCTGAACAGATAAATAAAATCTTAAAGAATTCAGTTGTGAGTCAGAGAACAGTGAATAGCAAGCTACAAAAAAGCAAAAGTAGACACTCTGCGGAGTATCTGAGGGAAGTAGCCTTGTTTCTAAATAGAGTTTAATATTTACATGAGTTGTGTAATGAAAGGGGAGGTACATTCTAATAAAGGGGAGAATATTCATGGATTTTCTGGGAAATGGATGGAGATTTCCCAGAATCTCACTACTGCCCCCTTTCACTTCTTATCTGGTCCAATGCTTTCTGTCCTGGCAGCTGGTAGGTATGTTGCTTAGTATGCTAATGTATTACAATGAGCAAATTACATGCTAATGTATTACAATGAACTGTAGGTAGATCTAAGTCATGTCTTGAACCTTTAAACTGTTATGAGCCAGGTCCAGGCAGGCGGTCTATTTAATTTTTAGAGCAAGAGGGACCAAAACCATATCCTGTAGACCTTTAGATAATAGGAACCCCCACTCCCACCCCTGTGACTCAACTGCTCCCTTTATGTCCCTGTCTCACCAGATTAGAATAGATTCTTACCTAAGATTGCTTGGCAAAAAGATGTTAAAAAACAAACAAACTTACTTTAAGGTTTATTTAATACTTATTTGAAAGGCAGAGGCAGAGAAAGAGAATGAGAGAGAGAGAGAGATTGATTGATCTTCCATCTGCTGGTTCACTCACCAAATGGCCATGGCAGCCAGAGCTGGGCCAATCCAAAGCCAGAAGCTAGGAGCTTCTTCCAGGTCTCCTATGCAGGTACAGTGGCCCAAGGGCTTGGACCATCCTTTACTGCTCTCCCAGGCCATAGCAGAGAGCTGGATTGGGAGTGGAGCAGCTGGGACTCAAACCAGCACCCATATGGGATGTGGGCACTGCAGGCAGCGGCTTCACCCACTATGCCACAGTTCTGGCCCCCAAATTTAGTTTAAAGACCTAATTGACTTTTATTGGTAACTCATGAATTGGGCAGCATCTCATCTACAAAATAGAGGGAGCTCCATAGGGCATGGCAGAATAGCTGGTTTTTGTAAGATCCTTTGAGCAGGAACAAAAAAAAAATCATAGCATAATACCAAAAAAAAAAAAAAAAAGATTGGTTCACATCATATTACTTTCCTTGTAAGGCTTTTTTTTTTAAAAAATTTATTTATTCAGTTGAAAGTCAGAGTCACACACAGAGAGAAGGATAGGCAGCAAGAGAGAGGTCTTCCCTCTGCTGGTTCACTCCCCAATTGGCCGCAGTGGCCAGAGCTGTGCCAGTCCGAAGCCAGGAGCTTCCTCCAGGTCTTCCCACGTGGGTGCAGGGGCCCAAGGACTTGGACCATCTTCTACTGCTCTCCTAGGCCATAGCAGAGAGCTGGATTGGAAGTGGAGCAGATGGGACTCAAACCGGTGCTTATATGGGATGCTGGCACTGCCAGTGGCAGCTTTAGCCACTACATGAAACGCCAACCCCTCCTTGGAAGACTTAAATCAGAGGGGACTTCCTCACCATGCAGGGTCAGGTTTACTGAACTCTATTTGTTTGGTTGCTATAAATCTCCTCTGATATTTTGAAGAAAATTGACCTGTTTGGGGCTTTTCTGTTTTTGATAATGTCTGATTGCATGGTATGTAACACATTCAGGTTTGGTCTGTAGGAACCCAGTGCAGGAGCTCAGTTTAAAACAATGACGTCCTTTTCGTTTTATTTCACACAGGTTTCCAAATTTGTCTGTATCCACTTAACATATATGCTTTGCCTTTGAATAAATGTTTGAAAATATTTATTCCTCCTGACTCAAACACTATTTCAGCAACAAAACTCTCTTTACTTTTAGAAGGATCCAAGTTCCAAGAAAAAAAAGAGAGATTTGCTTTAATTTTCCTCTTTCATAGACAGTTTTGAAAGCCTTGTGTGCTTGGGTGGGACCAGTTACACCCTCCACAAACTCAGAGACCAGGAGTTTAAATTTGTCATCCTTGTGGGGTGTAAAATGAAACCACATACCAAAGAAAAATGGTCAATGACTCATTCACATGTGACCTTCCAGGGAAGTGAGAATGTGCCAGGCTGGGAGTGTGCCCCAAGGACAGCAAATCCCTCACAATGAACCTCGGGTTGCTTGTCCTGAGATGGGGGTCAGTATTGTGAATCTGGGCTCAGGCTCCCGAGGAGCGCTCCCCCTTTCCAGGGTGAACTCACCAGTAGACCCAGCACAGGAGGAACAGACTCAGCTCTCAGGCGCAGATCCATCCGTGCAAGCACACATGTGCTGCTTGTTTATTTATTCCTATTAAGAAATACATTGTTATTCAGGCAAAAAAAAAAATCCTCATGCACCAGTGCTTGTAGATAGGTCCACATAGGAAGCCAAACTGTAGTCCATAGGTTGCTTGGCAACCATGGAATTAGGACAGAGAGTATTAGATGGATGGGAGCAGTCCTCGCAGTGGGGAAATCTCTGACCACTGGATCCGTCCTTTCTAGAACAGGGCTTTGAGGAATATTTCTGTGATGGCTTTGTGTGGAGTTTGTATTGCTGATGGGCACAATTTTTCTTTAAATATGATAATACCATTCAGCAAACCTGCTTCAGCCCAGGGGCCTTTCTCTCTCATGGAAATAAGTTTGCATATCTTTGTTTTGATGGGTATTTGCTGATTTTGCTAGTCTAATGCTCAGGGGGAAGTCTACTTTGCCTACTTTCCAGGCTCTGCATGAGAGAGGGAATGAACTCCATGAGGTTGTCTCCACCTATGGCCCACTAAAGGCTTCTGTGCTTGAAATCAGAGGTCCTTGCTCCACACAGCTATGATTTATATGTGAGTCAGTGTCTGGCTTGCTAATTTCTGGCGATATGTGAGCTAGCATATAATTAGTCTTTTGGACATCTACCTGAAACACAATAGAGATGTACAAGAGTACTTCAAGAAGCTCATGGCAGGCCGGCGCCGTGGCTCAACAGGCTAATCCTCCGCCTTGCGGCGCTGGCACACTGGGTTCTAGTCCCGGTCGGGGCGCCGGATTCTGTCCCGGTTGCCCCTCTTCCAGGCCAGCCCTCTGCTGTGGCCCAGGAGTGCAGTGGAGGATGGCCCAAGTGCTTGGGCCCTGCACCCCATGGGAGACCAGGTAAAAGCACCTAGCACCTGGCTCCTGCCGTCGGATGAGCGCAGTGCGCCGGCCGCAGCGCGCCATCCACGGCAGCCATGGAGGGTGAACCAACAGCAAAGGAAGACCTTTCTCTCTGTGTCTCTCTCTCTCACTGTCCACTCTGCCTGTCAAAAAAAAAAAAAAAAAAGCTCATGGCAAAATAATGTAAAAGATGTTTGTTTTGGTGAAAAAAAAATTGAAATTCACGTATAGTTTTTTTCATGAGATGTGTTTTCTGTGAAGTTTTTGAAGATCCCTCAACATACATAACTTTTCTTTATGAATGCAATGTAAATTATATCTGTGAATTTCTGGAATCTTCCCTGAAATAGGTTGGACTTACAATGCATTTTTCTCTTGTGTAAGTGCTGTTTGGATAGTTCTCATGTGTTTAATTCTCCATGTTCTTTCTGCTGCTCTAAACAGTGTCTTGAAAACCTCAGGAGCCCTATCCCAAGGTCTGCTTGTAGAGCTCCAGGATCATGTAGAAGTTGCAGTCCCTCGCCACTTACTGCATAGACCTCAGGGTTTTTTAGACCTCACTAAGAAATGTCACCTTCAGTCTTTATCCTTCCATTTTAAAGATTTCGGATACTTTCAGGGCTACTTGAACCACCCAGAACCTGTTTTACAGATGTCAAAACTGAGGCCTACTCACTCATTATTTTGGCCCATCTGTGAGCAGCAAAGAAGGTTTTAAAACTCTAGCACCAACTCTGAGTCATTGTGAACTTGTTCATGGGGTTCAGTTTATGGAATTGTAGGAAGGGCTTCAGAGAAAAAGAACAAAGGAGTCCTGAAAGGTGAGTAGCAGAGAACTTCCCACAGAGGCTCCGAAGCGAGCAGGTGTCCAAGTGGAGCTTGGGGTAGGGGGCCTTTCATCCCTTGAGAGCCGGTTGTTTTTGGTAGCTAAGAAGAGGCCTGCAGTGGTTCTGCATTGGGGGTGCAGTTCTTCCCCCAACTCTTTCCTGCTGCCCCCTTCTTGCCAAGAGTCACTGAGGGCTTACTGGTGCCAGGCACTGTGCCAGTTAGCAGTTGTGTGAACTAACTTGACGTGTTTGCTTGATATCTAAGGAAAGAAATCAAAGAGAACCATTTGCTGCTTTAATTTCTAGAATTTATTTAGAAACTCATTCGGTACTAGCAAAATTTTTATAAATATACACCAGCTGTCTCGATTTAAATGGAATTATGCTTTGTGCTGTCCACGTTTAAAAATAATTGTCTGGCTAAAAGCACCCACTGTTCAAGTATGATATATTTTTTTCCCTTTAGTAAAATATTTCTAACTCCTTGAATGATGACCCAGAGTAGTTTCAGAAGGGTTTGCTCAAGCAATCTTCCCACTACTCATTGTGGCTGAAAGGAGTGGAACTGTTCTTACTAAAGGTGGCTATTGGGGGAGGTGTCCTCTTCCCTGCCTCCCCTTGTGCCATTTATCCAAAAACTACATGGAGCAAAGGGAGGGCTCTGGCTCCTAAAACCTGGGTCTGCCAGGGTTGTCAGCCAGTCAGCAACAACTTTACTTAACCCACATATAAATTGCATTTAAATAGGGATTTGGGTGCGTTTTCATAATCCCTATGACTTGGACAGGGCCTCCAGATGAGGGTGTGGCAAAGGCCCGTGGAAGTCTCAGAAAGCTCTGCTGATGGGTGACTTTTCTATTTGGCTTTTATCAATATTTGTTTTATTTCCCTTATTTCTTAATCATTTAAAAATGTCCACCCTGCTAAGAACAGTTGCTTGCCTCTCTGTGCCTGTCCCCATTCCCTTGTTGATCAACCCCAGGGGTTTTATGAGCATCTGTAAGGTCCATAAGGGGAAGCTGAGAAAGCAAATTCGTTAACGCTTCCTAAACTCTGCTTCCTAAGCTGGGCTCTGGTTTTACAGCACTAGGGCCATATGGGTGTTTGTGTACAGGGCCCCTGTGCTTACTAGGCAGGCACTGACACATTTACCATGAGGAGGTAATGAGCGTCTTCAGTGAGTGGATATGCTAATACCACGTGGCTTACCCAGGAAGTGGATCAGCTGCTCCATCTGAGGTGGTCTCTTGAACGTGGCTCTGGGTTTAGTGACCAAAGCCTAGAATCACTGAGTCTGGCATCAAGGTCCAACACATTGCTGTCTTTTACTTTCATTTTAGCTATTACTGATAACACTAACTGAAGGATTGAATATTTAACATTTTCCTCTTCATTTGTCTTTCCTTATACATCCAGTGAAACAACTTCTTGGGAGGTGAATACATATTTATTTTATTTTTTACTTACTTGACAGGCAGAGTGACAGAGAAAGAGACAGCAAGTTTCCATTCACTGGTTCACTCCCCAAATAGCCATAATGGTTGGAGCTGGGTCAGGCCGAAGCCAGGAGCTTGAACTCCACTGGGTCCTTCATGTGGATGGCAAGTACTTGGACAATCTTCTGCTGCTTTTCCAGGCATTCATCTGGAAGCTGGATCAGAAACAGAGTAGCAGGGACTCAAACCTGTACTCTGATAAGGTATCCTGGTGTCAGACAGGAGGCTTAACTCACTATGCTAGCACCTGGATCCATGTTTAAATTCCATTGGTAGCTTTTACCCTGAAGATTTTTAAAAATTAATTTTACATGAGAAGCACACACAGAGACTCTTCATCTACTGTTCACTCCTCTAATGTCCAGGATCCCAAAACTGAATCCAAGTCTCTCACCCAAGTGTTTGGGCTTCTGCCACCCATGTGGGAGACCTAACTGGAGTTCCAGGCTCCTGGCTTCAGCCCGGCCCAGCCCCGGGCGTTGCAGCCATTTGGGGGAGTGAACCAATAGATGGGGAATCTCTTGATTTCTCTCTCTTTAACTTTGCCTTCAAATAAATAAAATAAATCTTTTTTAAAAATTACATCGGGGCCGGCACTGTGGCGTAGTGGGTAAAGCTGCCACCGCCATCCTGTATTGGCGCCAGTTTGAGACCTGGCTGCTCCACTTCTGATCCAGCTCTCTGCTATGGCCTGGGAAAGCAATAGAAGATGGCCCAAGTCCCTGGGCCCCTGCACCTGCATGGGAGACCTGGAAGAAGCTCCTGGCTTCGGATCGGCGCAGTTCTGGCCGTTACAGCCAATTGGGGAGTGAACCAGTGGATAGTTCTCTCTCTCTCTCTCTCTCTCTGCCTCTCCTTCTCTCTGTGTAACTCTTTCAAATAAATAAGTAATAAATAAAAAAAAGAAACTCTTTACATAGGATTTCTGATACCAGTTAAAATCAGGCCCAGGTTGCTTGATGCTGAACAGCCAGTTCACCAGAGATGAGAGCTGATACAAGGGAACAGGTTGATTCCAGAAACCAGCAATCCTGGGTAGAAAGCAAACCTCTTTGGTCCCAGAAGAGCTCTTCCCAGTTTGCAAGTTAACAGGAGGACCTTTAAAGGGGAAAGGGGAAGTGGGGAGTGGTTAGGGAAGATTTTATCTGGGTCATGCTGATGCCACTTCTTTGATGTGAAATTTGGCTGTTTTTGACTGGTGGTTGTGAATTCCTTCCTTATCTGGGGTCTGCCGGTCCAGCCATCTCCCTGCAGTCAGCTCCTGAAATTCTGAGGTCCACATCTGTTGAAGAAACATTCTGATCAGGGCAAGATTATCAGTTAGCTGTTGTTAAATAGAATATGAAAAGGAAAGGCTGCAAATGTGTGTTGGGAACAAGGTTAGGATGTGAAAAGGGAAAGGAAGATGTATTCAGTACAGTTACATTTACGCTGTATAGGTATTACCAGTATTCTAGAAATGATATGCATAGGTTATGTGAAAATATGGCTACTACCCCATTCTGTCTCTCTGGAACTTGAGTATCCTTGAATCTTAGTGTCTGTGCTGAGTCCTAGCACCAAGCCCCCCTGGATACCCAGGGAGACTCCAGAAGCCCTGTCCCAAACCTTACATTCAGGCTCCAGCATTGTTAAGTGTACTCTCAACGTGTCCCTTTTGGCAACATGTAGGAGCAGACAGGTGTGATACCTTTCCTTACTCATAGTAAGAGTCACAACCATCACTCCTGAGACAAAAGAAAGGCGAACAAGAGAAAAACTAACAAATTTATTTAATCAAAGTTTCATGTGACATGGAAGTCCTGAGAGATGAAGACCTAAAGATCTGGAAAAAATTGTTTTTATGCTTGGGCTCCATGCAGAATGGACAGTAGTGTAACAGTGTGATTGGACAGAAAGATATGACCAATGGTGAGAGGGAGGGAATCCAGCAAGGCCTGTCTGTTCAGATTCTTGTTGGTCTCCCTGTAGAATTCCTTCCTCCTGAGTGCCGGGCAGGACCCCTTTGGAATGTGTGTCTTGTGAGCTGTTGTTAGTCCGGGTCGGTCGCTCAGAGCATTTCTTTATGACTAGTTGCTATACAGAAAGGCGGGGAAGGTGAAAGGAATATTTCTGGGCTTTGTGGCTTGCTTTGGAGGAGAGACATTTCCATTTCTATGACTCACCTTGGGGAAGAGGATTTCTGTTTTTTGTTGTTTTTTTTTTTTTAAGATTTATTTTATTTATTTGAAAGAGAGAGAGGTAGATCCAGAGAGAGAGATAGAGAGAGGTCTTCCATCCACTGGTTCACTCCCTAAATGGCCGCAACGGCCAGAGCTGAGCTGATCCAAAGCCAGGAGCCAGGAGCCTCTTCTGGGTCTCCCACACGGGTGCAGGGGCCCAAGGACTTAGGCCATCTTCTACTGCTTTCCCAGGCCATAGCAGAGAGCTGGACTGGAAGTGGAGCAGCTAGGACTCGAACTGGTGCCCATATGGGATACCGGCATTGCAGGCCGCGGCTTTAACCCACTACGCCACAGTGCCAGCCCCAAGGATTTCTGGTTTCTGTGACTGACTTCTCAGGAGAAAGAGGGGTGAGAGACAGAAGGGCAGGAGACAGTGAGAGAGACCTACATTCTCAGGCTGCTTCCAAGGCCTTCTAACCTCCTTTAGTTCAAAGTACTCAGTGTGCCAAAGCCCCATGCTGATCCTAAACAAACCTACCAAGCAATTCTCCAATTCTCTGCAGACATCAACTGCATGTCCCACAATTTAACTCAGATCTGATGCTGTCTTCCTGGAGTTAGTGTCAGACCCCACAGTTAAGGGCTCAGTCCCACAATACCGCCCCCATGCCACATGCAATCCCATGTCCATGCTGTCACTCATGCTTCTGACCTACTGGCTATGCATATCTGAGATTCACACAACCGCTCCCCTGTTTGATCATTTGCTAGGGTATCTCACAGAACTCAGGAAAGCAATTTACCTGGTGGATTAGCAGTCTATTATAAAAGGATACAGCTGAGGACTAGGTAGATGTAAGAGAGGTAGAGGCAAGGTATATGAAAGCAGGCGTGGAGCTTCGGTGCCGGTCTATCAGGGTTGATTAAATGGTAGGATTCTTCTGTGCTGGCCTATCAGGGGCTGATTAAATCGTAGGGTTTGGTGATTAGGTTGATCTCCAGAAGGGAAGTTCCCCCTCCACCCAAGTCACACACAGTTGGTTCCCTGGGCAGGAGTGCCCCCTGTAGTTCCCTAAGGGTTTTCCAAAAGTCACTTCAGCTCAGGTGTGGTTGCAAGGGACTTGTTACTGATTACAAAGGATTTCTTTCACCCTCATTGCTCGTATCACTTAGGAAATTCCAAGGGTTTAGTTCTGTGCCAGGAATGGGCCAAAGACCAAACATCTGTTTCTTGTTAGAGGTCACATCACACAGCCTTATTCCATCCTTACTCTGCTCCTGCCTCTGTTCACAATGCTTCCATCAGTCCTCAGCCACAGTAAGCTCATTTCTGCCTCAGGGCCTTTGCCCTAACTGCTCGTTTGCCTGAAAGAGTTTCCCTACAGCCGCATCCCTTCATTCAGGTCTTAGCCCAGATGTCATCTCAGAGATGCCCTTGTGATCCAGGCCAACTCCTTCCTGGCAAGCTGGTCATGTGAAAGGCCAGACAGTAAATATTTTCAACTTTATGGGCCACATGATCTCTGTCACAACTACTCATTTCTGTTGTAGCATAGAAGTTATAGGTTATGTGAAAATATGGCCACAGACAATATAGCCATAGACAAGATAGAGAGACATGAATGAGGCTATGTTCTAATAAATATTTATTTATGGAAGGCATTAAAAGCAAAATTACAATACATCTAATATTTTAGAACTTTGGTTGGTTTTAATTATGATTCTAGAATTGGGTAGCAGTCTAGACCAAAAATGATTCATAATTTCCCACTCCACTATATGGGCCGATCATATTTATAGCCAAAGAAAAGGAGGTGACATACAGAAAACAGAAATGAGATACAAAGCCAGCTCGATTGGTTACTGCTGCCATCTGTCTTATTTGGGCATGGTTAGAACAATTGTTTGCTTGTGATTGGCTGAGACTCAGCTACTTGTTACAATAGAAGGTGACAGTCTGCAGAAACCTTTAAGCCAGACTTAAAAGGTATGGAAGCAGCTTTAGGCTCAACTTAACACTGAAGTTTGAATCTCATATAATTTTTAGCGTAACATGAGTATCCTTTTGACTTTTTTTGGTCAACTATTTGAAAATGTGCAAATCATTCTTCGTTTTTAGGCGACGAAGGCAGGACTTGACCCATGAAGTTTGCTGAACCCTGCTCTGCACT
The DNA here is from genome assembly GCA_949820135.1 of Sylvilagus floridanus. NCBI lineage: Eukaryota > Metazoa > Chordata > Mammalia > Lagomorpha > Leporidae > Sylvilagus > Sylvilagus floridanus. The sequence goes on from OX463245.1 coordinate 52,379,995, forward strand.
AGTATCCATTATATTTTCCTCTTACTGATTGCTGCAGTATGTATTCATTTGTTTGTGTGTCGTCTGTCTCTCCTGGTAGACTGGAAGCTCCTGAAGGCAGGTTCTTTGTCTTACTCACTGTGTTACTGAAGGGATTTGGCTTACCCTGACCACAACCACCATGGACATAAGCACCCTCTTGGCCATTACCACCATTCTGCCCTATAGGTGACCCTAGAAGTCATCCCAAACTCTGTGAGGTAAACAAAGCCATTAGGATAACCTTCTCCTCTTATCTGATGCCTAGAATGGCTCTTATAAATGTAAATATTTCCTGAAAAGGTCTAGGTGCACACCAAGTAGCCACAGGTCACCTTGTTCTACAGGACCCTTTTCCTCCTGCCTTCTGGTGCAGAGATCCATGTGTCTTCCAGCTACACAAGACCATGCTCCTGTCCTAGGTTCCCCTACTCGATTATACTCTGTCGTCTTGGATTTGTCTTCTCTTTTTGGTCTCTCTGCACCTTCCCCCTTTGGTGGCTTATTCTTGTATACTGGGATATGGCCATGCTTTTTGCATATCAGTGATTGAATGAATACACTTATATAGTCCATGAGTTGCTACATCCAATAAAGTCCTGCTTCCAGAGATCTCCTGTGTATCACATGCCAGGCCCCATTCCCTGCCTAGGGCTTCATCTCTACCTCTCTGTGCCTGATTTTCTCAAGCCTTCCTGACTCCTTATCCCTCGCTCAAATCTCCCACATCCCAGTCTACACCAGAGTACAGTACCTTGGTAGAGCATTTCTTTTATTATGGCTCTTCTCTGCAAATGACAAAAAAAAAAAAAAAAAACTTCCTGCTATTTCCCCATTTAGTATAAAGCCGAACTCTTGCATTGGGCACACCAGGCTCTTGCCATTAGTTCCTCCCAGCTCTCCCAACTGTATCTGAGCCTTCTCTGGTATGAGCCTTCTGTTCCTGAAGACTCGTCTCCGCTTTGTCCCTGTGTCTGCTGCTTATTCCCAGCTCTGACTTCTTCTGCTCAGCCTTTGTCACAGAACCAGTTGGCTTTCTGTTTGTGAAAGGACTGAATCTGCATGTGATATAACAGTCTGCAGTGAGTGGTAGGAAACCAGAAGAATGGAGCAGGGCCTGTGGATAGCTGGAAGATGACAGGTGAATGTGACATACATGATTTAAGTGTTAATAAAGTGAGTTATGTGGGAGTTGGCTATCATTGGAAACCAATGGTTGGTTGCGTTGTCTAGGCCAGTGCTTGTCACACCACTGAGGAGACAGACATTTGGGGACTCTTACTCAGATGCAGACTCTGGTAGGAGGTCTGTGATGGGGCCTGTGATTATGTATTTTTTAAAAAAATCTATTCCTAACTTTTTTTTAAAAGTTTATTTATTTATTTACTTGAGATGCAGAGTTATAGATAGAAAGAAAGGTCTTATACCTGCTGGTTTACTCCCCAAATGTCTGTAATGGCTGGAGCTGAGCCAATCCAAAGCCAGGAGCCAGGAGCTTCTACTGAGTCTCCCACACGTGTGCAGGGGCCCAAGCACTGGGCCATCTTCTACTGCTCTCCCAGGCCATAGCAGAGAGCTGGATTGGAAGAGGGGCAGCCGGGACTAGAACCAGTGCCCATATGGGATGCCTGTGTTACAGGTGGAGGCTTAGCCTACTACACCACAGTACCTACCCCAGAGATTATGTATTTTTAACAAGCACCCAGGGCTGCCTACTTCTGGTTCTAGGGTGACTCTTTGTGTACCAAGGATCTACTGAACTGCTTAGAAAAGGAGCCTTGTTTGTATGACTTAGATCTGGGGAAAAAGGCCATTGGCTTGCCCCTCGCATGCCTATGTATCATGAGGACCCCATAAGAGCCTGATCTACAATGAAAATATTTCTTGCATTCTGAATAATTGAAAAAATATATGTGATGATTGAAGCCTTCCTGATGCGGCAGGGGTGGTGCTGGGAGCTGAGGATGAAGCTGAGTGTATATGGCCACAGCCGACAGAGAAGAAGCATTTTTAATCCTGACCCAGTGGGAGATGAAAAGATTCTAATGTTTACTGGGCTCCCAGCCTGTCTACACACACACACACACACACACACACACACACGAACATGCACATAAACACACACATGGCGTGGGGCCTCTCCAAGGGGCACCTCTTCTGACCCACTATAGCATGTACTTCAGAATCCATGTCTGTCTTCAGTACCCTAACAAAGCAGTAGGAATCCTTTCTCTAGGGTGTATTTCCAAACAGAAGAGCCAGTAGGAGAGTATTTTGCTGATCTGATAAATTTGACTATTATAGCAGTTTCTCTTTAATGATTAGCCTAGCCCTTGTTTCTTTGGCTAATCAATAGCTGACCTGTTGATAAAATTGTGTGTCATTTCCCCTTAGCTTATCTTCCTGCAAACTGCAAGCTATCCTGATTAATGATTTTAATGCCACTTCCCTCATTCCAGTAATTTCCCCTCTGCTTTGTTCACAGGGATCTTCTGCTTGGCTGACTGAACTCTGATCTCAGTATAGCATCATGGCCATGGTAAGCTGTGGGGTGCCTCACCCTCCCCGTGCCAGGTGCAGACAAGTACAGGATGTGTACCCAGGGACTGTTGGTTTAAACAAAGGGCTGTTTGCTTAGCTGTGGTGGGGGTGCGGGTGCATGAAAAATACAGCTTCTTGTTCATTTTTTTTCCACACTATTTTAATTCTTGACCCTGAAAATCAGTTCAAAGAGAAAATCCTTTTACTACCCTGAGAATACAGAAACAAGTTACAGTTTTGTCTGTGCAGAATGCTGCGTGTTCATTTTAGAACATTTAGGCAAATAAAAAAGAAAAACTCCCACTCCTGTGGCTTCTGCCTCCCAGACGGGACTGCTGGGGACACTTTGGGGAAGCCCGTCGTGTCAGCCTCTTCCAGAGAGAGGTTTCCTGGTGACGCAGGCTCCTCGGGCCCCCTCCTGCTTTCCACTGAGACCAGGAGGCTCCAATCTTGGTTGTCTGGTCTTTGGAATGGGTTTGGAATGGGATCCCTCTGAGAGTTCTGAGCAGCTCGGTCTGAGGTGGAAGCTGAGCTCTGAGGTGCAAACACAGCTCCTCTAAGCCTGGCCACCTGCTCCCTGTCCTCCCCCCGGAGAAGGCGTCTGGGTAAGCAGCCGACTCCCGACCCCACTCTTTTGGGAAGAATCCTAGTCCTGGAGAGGAACTGGCTGGCCTGCCACCATAGATGCCTTCCTTTTGGAAGATGGATGTGTAAAGTAAACTATGTGGAACAAACAGTAATATACTCTTACAATTTTCTACCTGATGGTCAAAACTTATTCAAGTCTGCCTAAAATCTCTTGTGTGTTATTTAAAATCCACCTCTTGTTGATTGATTCTCCCTGCACACGAGAAGATACATTCAGAAATGCTGATGGTGGCCCTGCTTGCGCTGCCCATGGGACCAGCTTCTGGGAGCTCAGAATGAACGGGATGCTCTTCCTGACTTCCGCAAGCCTGTGAGCTCCCTGCGTGTGAGGACTGTGGCGGGGGACCCTGTGGTGTGCTTTCCACGAAGCAGAATCCCCTCAGTGCTCCAGCTGTCCTCACAGAATCCATTTCTCCATTAAGACAGTTATTTATTGGGACATATAAAGGACATTTTTTAACTGACAATTTTTATTTTAGGCAAAAAATGTTTCAGACATATATAAATGGGATCTATTTATGGGGTACAGTGCGCTGTTTTGATACATGTATACATTGCATAATGTCCTATCAGGTTAAATATATCTGTCTCCTCAGACATTTAACATTTCATTATGCCAAAAACATCCCAAATCCTATCTTCTAATCTTTTTTTTAAAACTGAATATTTTATTAATTTTTTGAGATAACTTTTTTTTAAGATTTTAATGAATTTTTTTGAGAGGCAGAGTTACAGGCAGAGGGAGAGATGGAGAGAAAGATGTTGCATCTGCTGGTTCATTCCCCAAATGGCCACAATGGCCGGAGCTGGGCTGATCTGAAGCCAGGAGCCAGGAGCTTCTTCCGGGACATGAAGCAGCACCCATATGTGATTCCGGTATAATATATTTAAATAGCGGTAAAGAGAACACAGTTTCATGTTCTGCTACCTCCTCCCCCTTCTTAAGTATAGGAAAATGGTTGGAGGAGCCGGCGCTGTGGCTCAGCAGGTTGAACAGCCACCTGTGACACCGGCGTCTTATGGGCTCCGATTTGAGTCCCAGCTGCTTCACTTCTCACCCAGCTCCGTGCTAACGATCTTGAGAAAGCAGCGGAAGATGGCCCAAGTGTTTGGGCCCCTGCACCCACATAGGAGACCCAGATGGAGTTCCTGGCTCAGCCCTGGTCATTATGGCCATTTGGGAAGTGAACCAGCAGATGAAAGACCTGTTTCTTCCTCTCTCTGTGTAACTCCACCTTTCAAATAAATAAATAAATAAATAAATCTTTTAAAAATTATTTATTTATTTGAGAGGTAGAGTCATAGACATAGAGGGAGAGAGAAAGAAAGGTCTTCCATCCACTGGTTTGCTCCCTGAATGGCAGCAACAGCTAGAGCTGAGCTGATCTGAAGCCAGGAGCCAGGAGCCTCTTCCGGGTCTCCCACATGGTTGGAGGGGCCCAAGGACTTGGGCTATCCTCTACTGCCCTCCCAGGCCATAGCAGAGAGCTGGATCAGAAGTGGAGCAGCCAGGACTCGACCTGGTGCCCATATGGGATGTCAGCACTGCAGGCTGTGGCCCTGCCCACTAAGCCACAACACCGGCCCCCATTTATTATTTTTATCATTAATAAACAGTGGTATTTTATCAATTGTAATAGATATTCATTTTTTAAAAAAGACCTACTTATTTATTTGAGAGTTATAGAGAAAGAGGAGAGGGAGAGAGAGAGATCAATCGTCCATCTGCTTGTTCACTCCCCAAATGGCCTCAACAACCCAGCTGGGCCAAGTCAAAGCCAGGAGGCAAGAGCTTCTTCTGGGTCTCTCACGTGGGTGCAGGGCTCCAAGCACTTGGGCCATCCTCTTCTGCTTTCCCAGGTGCATTAGCAGAGAGCTGGATCAGAAGTGGAGCATCCAGAACTTGAACTGGTACTCAAATGGCATGCCAGTGCTGCAGGCCGTGGCTTTAACCTGCTGTGCCACAATGCCAGCCCCATAGCTATTCATTTTTGTCTTTCCCACATCCCCTCTGTTTCCCTTGCCTCTTATCACAATGGGCTTTACTGGGATGGAATGACTTTCTTCCAAAATGGACAGTAGTAGATTAACCAATACAGGGTTTGCAAGGTTAACATTTCTTGACCTTTGTCCAGGTAAAAAGAGTCATTGAGAATGCTAATTGATAGACTGTACCACCCTTGCAAATCCCTCTGTTGGTTCATCTTATTAGATATTGATTTAATCCTTCAGCAATGCAGTTGGCTTTAAGTATTTGAGTACAATCCAAAATTTTTCAGTACTAGAGTTCCAAACAACCTTGTGAAGCATTCAGCTCAGAAAGCTGTCTCATGGCGAGGCCAAAGGCCATGTTGGAATTTTGACAGCAAATCACCAATTTGCTTATTGTAGAGGAAGAAAAGTAAAGTTGCTGCATTCATTTTCCAGGGCTGCTGATCCAAAGTACCGCAGACTGGGTGGCTTAAAATAGGAATTTATTACCTCATGGTTCTGAAGGCCAGAAATCCAAAGTCAAGGCATCAGCAGCATCATGCCCCTCTGAAAACTCTACAGGAACCTGTCCTTGCTTCTCGCTAGTTTCTGGTGGCTTGCAGGCAAACTTAGGCGTGCCTTGGCTTGCTGCTGTATCCTTCTGGTCTCTACCTTTGTCATCATGTGGTATTCGCCACGTGTCTCTCTTCACACTGCTGTCTTCTTATAAGGACACCATTCATACTGGATTAGAAGCCCACCTGCCTCCTGTGTGACCTCATCTTAACCGACTACATCTCTGCCATGACCCTGTTTCTAAATAAGGTCACATTTTGCAGTCCCATGGTTTAGGATGTCAACACGCATTTTGGGGCTGGGGGATATTTTTCAAGTGATCACAGTACCCAGAGAGGTTGAGGTCACAGATCTCTTCCTTTCTCCATCAAGAGTAGAGAGAGGGACCACCAAGCACTGAACGCTGAACGCACCTGTGCGAGAACACTTGACAGTAATTCAGCAGAGAAGGCCCAATCCCCTGCTGTACCTGCTACGTGCATGGGCTTCATGTGGACATAGTGAGTCAGAGACATCCGGGCCACAATGGACTAACACAGTCAGCTCAAATCTGGCTCACTGGAGGATTGCTCTAAGGAGATGAAAACTCTCCATTCCTTTAGACGGCCTTAGTACATCCTTGGATGAAGTTAAATCACCAGAATGCTTTAGCTCCATTCTACACTGTTTTTGCCACCTTGAAAAAATCCCTCTCCTAGATTCTGCCTTGTCGTAGTCTATACAGTTGTATTAAATGATATTATAGATAAAAGAATCTCACTATCAATATTTATTATGGTAGTGTGGTTGAACTCATATTTAATGATGATAATGATGATGATAGCCATCTAGTTTGAGTTTTTGTGTGACTTTGTTCTGGGTCTTATGCTAAGTGCTTTCCTGTATTATCTTCATTATTATAACAATGCATGCATTGATATCATAAGTTCCAATATATAGGTGAGAAAAAACGAAACTTGCTTAAGTAACACAGTTGAAAAAGGTTGAAGTCAGGATTCAAACCCAGGTCTGTTCCACTCCGGTGTCTCTACTCCTGCCAAGTCATCTCACTCTAGCAGGTGCTGGCCACGCCCTCCTTCCCCAGCCTCTGGACAGCACACTGCCCTGGTTTGCCTCTTACCTCCAAGGCTGCTGTCTTCAGTCATCTTGTCTTTGCTGGACCTGACTGTTGGAGAGTCCCAGGCTCGTCCTAGGACCCTGTCCTTTTTTATCTTCATTTGCTCCCTAGGCCATCTCATCCAATAGCATCCAAATGCTGATGCAGCCCACCTTTGTCATGTAGACTTGACTCTGGATTGTATAACCAGCTGTGCCTTTGATAGCTCCACTTGGATATTTAATAGACTTCCTAAACTCAACATTTGGAAAGCAGAACTTCTAAATCATATCCCCACCACCACCTCAAATCTGGTAGTCCTCCTCCAGTTTTCCCCATCTGGGCAAACGATCCCCTTCTGCACTCAAGCTGCTCAGGGAAAAGGCCATAGAGTCAGACTTGCTGCTTCTCTCCCCGCCTCCCACACCAGTCCATCAGTAAGTTCCATCACCTTTGCTCCCAAACATGTGCTGAGTCTTTATTTCCATCTCATCCACTTCGCCTTCATCTTGCATCGTATCCCACCCCCAGATCTTGACCTAGACTCTTCTCTGGTCTCTGCCTCTCCCCCACAGCAGCCCAAGTGATCTTTTGAATGTGTGAATCAGGCCTCAGTGTCCCCATCTTCTTGCTTGAAACGAATCAGTGGCTTCCTATTGCACTTAGAGTAAAATACAAACTCCTTAACTAGCTTGGAAGGGCTGCCTGCCACTTCTCTAATTTTCTTTCTTGCATTATTTTAAAATAAAGATGTTATCTATTTGTTTTATCTTTTTATTTTTGAAAGGCATAATGTGTGCACATGCACACACATGAGAGAGCGCTCTTCCATCCACTGATTTACTTTCAAATGATTATAGCAGTCAAGGCTGGGCTAGGTCGGCCAGGATCCTAGTCCCAACCACATGAGCCATCACCTGCTCCTCCCAGAGTGCACGTTAGAAGGAAGCTGGATTGGAAGTCGAACCGTGACTCAAATTCAGGCACTCAGATATGGACGCCAACATCCCAAGTGGTGTTTTAACTACTGCACTGCAACACCTGCCCTCTCTTTTTTTAAATTTTCAATTTTTATTATGGAAAAGTTTAAACATATACAAAAGTAAACAGGCCGGCGCCGTGGCTCACTAGGCTAATCCTCTGCCTGCGGCGCCATTACACCAGGTTCTAGTCCCGGTTGGAGCGCTGGATTCTGTCCCAGTTGCTCCTCTTCCAGGCCAGCTCTCTGCTGTGGCCCGGAAGTGGCAGTGGAGGATGGCCCAAGTCCTTGGGCCCTGCACCCCCATGGGAGACCAGGAGGAGCACCTGGCTCCTGGCTTCGGATCTGCACAGTGCACCGGCCGCAGCGGCCATTGGGGGGTGAACCAACGGAAAAGGAAGACCTTTCTCTCTGTCTCTCTCTCTCTCTCTGTCCACTTTGCCTGTTAAAAAAAATTTTTTAAAGTAAACAGAACTCCTTTGTGTGCCTATCAATAATTATTAACTCACGATCAATCTTATTTCTTCTTTACTTACCTCTCCTCCCACTTGTGTTAATTTGAAAAAAAAGTCAGACATCTTATCATTTCAGCCATAAACTATTTTAAATTTGTATAAGCCTCTTAAAATATAAAATACAATGATAGCACTGTTCTCATACCTGAAAATGTTGAGACTGATTCCTCAATATCATCAAATCTCAACTTGGTGTCCAAATTTCCAATTGGCTCATAAATGTCTGTGTTTGATTAAGGATCTGAATACAGTTCACATATGATCAGGGATATGCCTTTTTCATCTCTTTTAAACTGTAGCTCCCTCTGTTTCTTTTAAAATTCCCTCTACAATGTATTTGTTGGAGAAATGGGATCATTTGTTAAATAGTATTGCTTACAGTCTGGATTTTTGATGGCAACACTGTGGGATGGTTTAACATTTTCCTTTCTGTTTACTGCAAGTGGGTTTTTAGCTCTAGTGCCTTTATTGGATTCAGGTTTAATTTTTTTTCCCTTTTGTGGGGGAACAGGATTGCTTGGTAGATGGGGGTGTAACTAATGTTACCACTGCCCTCCTTGCCCACCAAGTTGGGCCACCCTGGCCTCTGACCCACCCGCCGCAGCCATGACTGTCAGCTCTGCCTGTAACACTTGCCCTCTGTCTCTGCATGGTCAGCTGCTTCGGGTGGCTCAGCTCCCAGCATGAGGTTCAGTCTTCAGAGCAGCCCCTCTAAGGACCTCTCCATCGGCTTTGCAGCACCTCTCACCACCAGGCACTTACAGAGCATGTATCTGTGGCATGTGCTTTGTCTGCCTCCCCCTCAACTACGCACCTGCTCACCAGGAGCAAGGTCCTCGTGTCTGTGGTCACTGAGCGTCTCCAGCACCTGGAATGGTGTCTGGGCAGCAGAGGGGCGCAGGGGAGGTTTGCCACCTGGGAGGTCAGATGCTGCTCTCAGTCATGTCACTCTCCATGTATCAGGCATCCAAAGGAGGGACCATCAAAGCTGCTTCAGGATTCAACGCTGCCGAAGATGCCCAGGCCCTGAGGAAGGCCATGAAAGGGCTCGGTAAGTGTTCCGCTGCAGGTGGGTCGCAGGGGTCCAGGGGAGGCTGCCGTGTCCGTGGGTAGTTGTGAGTAGGGCTGCTTTTAAGAAAACACAGCTGGAACAAGTTGGCTTTTCAAGACCAATTGGATGGGAAGGCATGGATCACATTTTCACTTTAGTGAAGAGCTTTAAGTTTAAAGCACCTGTTATGGGTTTCCCCGGCTGGTTAAATCTGCTTTGAGTTATGACATCGTGAACCTTCTTAAACTTTGGATTTTCTAGTAGTTGTTTTCCAGTGAGTGCAGCAATGTGTACAGCTGTGTGCACAGCTGTAAGAGTGACAGAGCACTTCTGCAAACATCATCTCATTGGATGTGCGACAACCCTGCGGTTTAGCGAATATGGCTGTTGCTCTGGTTATTTTAGTCTCATTTTATAGGTGTGAAACAGACCCAGAGGAGCCAAGCAGCTCTCACAAAAGGCTCCTAGTAAGTTGGTCCTGGCTCACACACAGCAGAGCCCAGTCTCAATCCCAGGCCTGCCGGCTGTGAGTCCACCGTCTTCCCCTTTTGTCCCTCTGCTTTCTGCTGCCATGATGGGCACAGCTGTGACAGCACCGGCATGCAGCCGGTGGGATTCTGTGTGAGAAGACTCTTCCAGGACTCTCCCCACTCAGCTTCCTAAGGGCTAAAGGCCTCCTGCTGGGCCGGCTCTGCAGTCTGCTCTGGCCTGTTCCCTGTCTCCAACACCTTGCCCGGGTAGGCCTTGGGCCAGGGAAGTGGCTACTATTTAGAATCTCCTTGAAGGCCGGCGCCGTGGCTCAACAGGCTAATCCTCCGCCTTGCGGCGCCGGCACACCGGGTTCTAGTCCCGGTTGGGGCACCGATTCTGTCCCGGTTGCCCCTCTTCCAGGCCAGCCCTCTGCTTTGGCCCGGGAGTGCAGTGGAGGATGGCCCAGGGGCTTGGGCCCTGCACCCCATGGGAGACCAGGAAAAGCACCTGGCTCCTGGCTCCTGCCATCAGACGAGCGTGGTGCACCGGCCGCAGCGCGCTGGCCGCGGCGGCCATTGGAGGGTGAACCAACGGCAAAAGGAAGACCTTTCTCTCTGTCTCTCTCTCTCACTGTCCACTCTGCCTGTGAAAAAAAAAAAAAAGAATCTCCTTGAGACTGGGGCAAATACACTTAGCATGAGGCCTCATTTCCCTGTCTTTCTATCCAGAGGGTTCATTTTATGTAGCCTCAATTCTGCTGACACCAACAACTGCAGAATCAATAATAGCCAGCAGTTATTAAGCTCTACTACGTGTCAGGCATGAAGATCAGGTGCTTTTCTGTTGCATGTTTTAACCCTGACAGCAGCTTGTTGTATGCTGAGAACCCAGGTGTCAGGAGGGTGGCTAACTTGCCCAAGGTCTCACTAGGCAGCCCAACTCCAGAGCTGCAGCTGTAGCCAGTACTGTGCTATTGCCAACCTCCAAACACAACGCTGCTCTAAATGCTTGCATCCTTCTCATCCTCCCTCCCTCCCTCCCTCCCTCCCTCTCTCTCTCTCTCTCTCTCTCTCTCTCTCTCTCATAAACAATATGGAGAACATATTGGACACACCAGTTGTTTTTATTTTTCTGTTTTTTCCCAATTTTGTGCTCCATAGCGAGGACACTATAATTCCGTATGTATACTACATGGCATTCAGAATTCTCAAAACAAGAGTCAGGAGACATTTGTCACAAGCAGCCTTCTGCAGTGCCTGCTGTACATGGGCTGGTATGAGCTGGACTCTAGGAGGAGACGAGGATTGTAAGACCTCGTGCTGGTGGTCAGAGTCCACAAGGCAAGCATAGCTAGGACCTGTGCAGAACTGAACTGTGACCTGCTCACCATGTGATCCTGAGAGGGAGGCACAAACAAGATCCCATTGGGGTTCAAAGAGAAGAGATCACATTTCATTTGGGGGAGTCTGGCAAAACTTCTCGGAGGATGTAGAATTCGAGATGGCTTTGGGAGATGAGTTGAGTTTCAGCAGAGTTAAGAGAGAATGTATTTCAGGTGAGTAGAACAGCATACGCTGAGGCTGAGGGGAGTTGTGGTGTACAGTTCTTCCTGGGTGTCAGTGGGGATTGGTTCCAGGATCTACCATGGATATCAAAATCCATGAATGCTCAAGTCCCTTATGTTAAATGGCGCAGTATTTGCGTATCACTGGTACAATTCTCCCATATAGTTTAAATCATCTCTAGATTACTTATACCTAGTACAAATGCTATGTAAATAATTGTTATCCTGTCTTGTTTAGTGGATGACAAGAAAAAAAAACCCAAAAACTCTGTACTTGTTTAGAACAGATATGACTATTTTTCCTAATATTTTGATCCATGGTGGGTTGAATCCAAATGAAACCCATGGATAGGAGGCCAGCTACTGTGCAGTAGGAGGTTCTAACAGGGCAGCAGCAGGCAGCTTGGGAGGTTTCTGAGAAGGCAAATTCCAGAGGGGGGGTGGTGGGGTGCCACTGAGAATGCCACCTACAGAAGCACACAGATGTCCCAGAGACCTGGCCAGGGAACAACAAATGCCAGAACTGTGACGCTAAGTGGCGGGGTTCAGGCTGCTAATGAAGGCGCTCGGTGGAGACCGGAGGGCAGTACGATTGGGTAGAGCACCGGGATTCAGGAGCTCAGTCTGTGAATTTGGCTGCCTGGTATCCGTTTATGTGGATGCTTGCAATCAGGAGTGGGAGTCTTGGATGTCAGAGTGCTGTGCCCATTCAGCACAGCCTAGGGAGCCATTGTGTGTCTCTGAGCAAGGCAGGCACACCGTGAGAACTTTTCTTTTTGGGAGGAGGCATCTAGCAGGAATCTGGGCAGACCAATTAGGAGGTAAGAGCGTGGCTTAGTGGACTTCTGAACTTGTCTAAGAAGAAACCCTGAAACCCTGAACTGGAGTGGATAGGAATTTACAGGGGGGACAGGGGGACAGAGCAAGATTTTGTAGGACTTAGCAGGAAATTTGAGTGTGGATCAAGGGAAAGGGTAAAAAAATCAAAGCTATTTTGAGGTTCAAATTTGGTTGACTGGAGGAAGAGTGGTACCTTTCACAGAAACAGGGTAAGCAAAAGGTCATGAGCCCAGAACCTGCTCCCCCAGCAGAGAATTCTGAAGGAGAAAAGGAGGGTTGTACCTACCTTTTCTTTCTCTCTTTTCATAAAGACAGACAGTAGGCCCCAAAGGTGTGTATACTTAAAATTCCATAGCCTTCTCCCTATCCTGCACATTTTTCTGCATCTCTAATTATGGTGAACCTGTGTTTTTTTCATGTCTCCCAGAAATATTTCAGTAAAATCACTTTAGTCCACAACAGCTTCCCATCCAGCACAAACTCATGTATTTACGCATCCAACTGTTAGAAAGATGAGGACAAAAATCTGAAAAATCAGAATAAAGTTCCTTTGATAAAAGCTGCTGCAAGAAACAGGCCAGTTTTCTTTTCTTTTCTTTTCTTTTTTTTTTACAATCTTGCATTTACCATTTATTTATTGCCAAGTTCCATAATTTGTCATTTTGTTTTGGTAGGATGTTGTGTCATGGAGAGTTGCCCGTGGTTATACAAAGGGAACCATCTGAGATAGGGAAAGATACTTGGAGGTGAAAAACACAATTACAGATTTTAAAATACTGTGAGTGGAGCAGCCTATGCTGTCTTACCATACCATGCCCCCAGACAGTGGGACTTCGCAGGTCCCCACCAGCTGTGGCCCCCTCAATCTGGGCCAACCGGCCTCCCAAATTGTAAGAAATACATTTATTTTCTTTATTAAAAATGTCTTAAAGAAAACACTTCTGCATGCCAGGAGCTGCCAATTTAATCTGAAAAGTAGTGAATTAAAGACATGTTTGAGTTGTTTCAAAACTCAGAGGAAATGATTAAGAGAGAACAGGCAAGAAAGGGCAAAACAGATGATAGTGACCCAAAAGACATGAGTAGAATTCCAGGAGTGGGGAAGAAGAATTATCCCAGTCAACATTTATAGAATCTTAATAAGCGCTGGGCATTGCACTGAGTGATTCGCTTAATGATTTTACTTAACACTTGCAGCAGTCCTGCAGGGAAAGTGCTATCATCATTCACGTTTGGAGAAGCTGCCCATGGTATTGTCTGTGGTGGTGAACAGCTAACTCAAGGAGAGATGAAGGCAGCCCTCTGGCCTCTGTTTCCCAATAAAACAGACAAGCCCTCTTAGCAAGCTCGCAGCATGTGTTTGGGAACTCCAGTGTCCACAGAATCCGCCACCTTCTCATTCCTCTCTTAGGTCCACTCACCCACCGCCTCCCACTTTCTCACTCTTCTCTGCAGGCACCGATGAGGACGCCATCATTCAAGTCCTTGCCTACCGCAACACCGCCCAGCGCCAGGAAATCAGGACAGCCTACAAGTCCACCATCGGCAGGGTAGGCGCAGGTTCTCCCGCCCTGGGTGGGGGATCAGGGACTTGTCCTGACCTCTCCCTGGATCAAGATGTGTACAGTGGTCCTGTGCTTTGAAAGCTGGGTCCTTTGTCTTGTTTAAAGACGTTCTTGAAAACAGAAACCAAAATGATTTCAACGCATTGACTTCAGGGAGCTCTTGATTGTTCAGAGCCCCTTTCCTTCCAAGTCCTTGCAGGGCCTTGTTAATTGTCTGGGTTCCACCACCACCCTTCTGAGCACTAGGCAAGGCTGGGTTTCTAGGGCTACTTCTCTGGCCCTGATGACTTCTTTTAGGCCACTATAGATTCAGTCTTGCCAAACTGAGTAAAGTATTTAAATCCAGTTTGTTTTCAGTAGGCTGTCCTAGGATTTGGTGTCTATTCTGACACATCCACATGAACCCATTTGTACATACATTTACTACTTTGATGAGCCTCAATTGGGGACACCCCTCAAGTCTGGAATGCACTTTATGTGTTTATGGATGGGTGTATCCTTGTAGGAACGTACATGTGGTAGCTGATGTGTCTGTGTCTGGGTGTTTGCTCACAGGTAGGTATAGATAGTAGCTTAGGCAGTCCGAGGGTGTTCCCTCACCTCTTAGGAACCTTCTGTTTAGTCTCCTGACCAGAATCTTCCTACCCAATGTTTACACGTCACTTAAAACCCATCTGTGTGGTCATTGAGAATCTTTTTATTGAGGAAACCTTACCAGTGAGTGTCTCCAGGTCTTACAGTACAGTAAGTCTATGATAAACATTTTTATTCTTGAAATACTTTACAACCTGTTGGACTAAGGTACTTCTCAGGGACATGCAATAAGCTGCTGGACAGGGGAGGGCCAGCTCAGCTGTTGCCCAGAGCACCTGCATGTAGGCCATGGAGCTCCTAAGATCAGAAATGCTCAGACTATTTGCTGGATATTTTCAACTCTTCTCTGTTCCCTGTGCAATTGAATAAGCACTAATTGGCAGGAACATGCATGTAATACATAAACTAGAGATCTAATCGATGTTGCCTGTTATCTTCAGGATTGCTATTTAGCTTCAGAATTAAAACTAATCTGGTGGAAGTATATTAAGATGGCCAGCATTAAAGAACTGAGCACTCATTCAGTCATCCATCTGCCCATTCATTAGAAGATGGATGTAACTTTAAAATACGCACAGTAAGTTGATAGAAAATGTTGTGGAATCAGGTTTATGGAAATCACAGACCTGGATTTGGATAGTAGCTCAGCTCCTTTTTTTTTTTTTTTTTTTTAAATTTTTAGAGAGAGAAAGAGACAGGCCATCAGAGTTAGATCACTCATCTGCTGGTTTACGCCCCAAATGCCTACAAAAGCCAGGGCTGAGCCAGGCTGAAGCCAGGAGCCTGGCATTACTCCATCCAGGTCTCTCATGCAGATGGCAGGGGCCTACGTGCTTGCACTGACACCTTCAGCTCCTTTTTAGTTGGTGGATCTTAAGCAGGTTCTTAAATTCTGAGCTGTTCCAGGAGGAGACGTGAAGTGAATAAATACCTTTGATGCAGAGAGAATGTTTGATGGGTATAGGAGTGCAATTGGTCAGGAAGAATAACGTGCAACATTCTATAGCACAGGAAGGTGACTGGTATAAAGCACTTGTGTATCTCGAAATTCCTAGTGAAGATGATTTTGAATGTTCCCAACACAAAGAAATGAGAAATGTTTGAGGTGATGAAAGTGCTGATTATCCTGGTCTAATTGTTGCACATAGTGTACAAATATTGAAACACCACACTGTGTACTACAAAAATGTGCAATTATTATGTGCCAATTAAAAATAAAAATATATATTACAAATGTCATTAGAATTTGATTATTTGTCTTAATAGTTACATTTAATTTTAGGAAAGGAGCCTTAAGATATAATCAAAAATAGTCACAAAGATACAATTAAATGCCTTGTAAATATAACAGTATAAATAAAGAAACAGGCAACTAGATAAAGAAATTATACTGCATCTTACCTATAGAAACATCTGCAGCTGTTAAAAATGTCATAGGTAAATATGAACTGGAGAATACATTCAGGATAGATTGTTAAGGAAGCAAATACAGATTTGCAGTCAGCATCTACAAAAGTTTTGACCTCCGGGCTCCTTTTATTCTTCAGTTACAGAGGACTTTTTCTGTTTCATAAATTGTATCTATGAACAGTTACCATATTAGAAACTAAAACCAAAGACATTTAGGACAGGCTTTGTGTTGCAGCAGGGTAAGCCACCACTTGGGATGCCCCCAGAGTGCCAACTCAAGTCTCAGCTACTCCATTAGCTTCCTGGTCCTGCATCTTAGGAGGCAGAAGATGATGGCCCAAATGCTTGGGCCCCTGCTACCTACTTGGGAGACACAGAATTCTGGGCTCCGGCTTTGGCCTCGTCCAGCTCTGGCTGTTATGGGCATTTGCAGAGTGAACCGTTGGATGGAAGATTATGTCTCTCTGCCTTTCAAATAGATGAAAATAAATATTTATTAAAAGTGGCATTTACAAATATGTATTTGTTTACTTAAAATCATAAATGTATTACACACTGCTATAATATTTTATGAAAAATAGCTTTATATGCCAAAACCAAAAAAAAATGAGAAACTTGGCAGTGTCTTACATTTTGCAAATCTCCTTAATGTCTGACTTAATAGAAGACAGCTGGAATTTCATGTCTGCTTTTGCATTCAATCTGTTGCATTAGGAATTATCATTGAGGTTTTTGAAGAAAAGTTTGTCATGGATAGATGTAGCACTGGAAAAGCGGGGAGTATTTTTGTAGCCTTTGTATATAGATGGTACATATATAGATTTGTTGAGTAGTCTTAGAAAAATTCCACCATATGCGTGGGAGAGAATGAGAGTAAAAAAGCAAATGATGTCTTGGTGTATTTATGAAGAACTCTTTGACCTCGTTGGCCCCCTGGAGGTGTTGGAGCCCCCAGACGTCCCTGGCCCCCACTTGGGGAGTGGCTGGTTTAAGTCGCCCCAGTGACTCTGCCGAGTGCCTTTCTTGAACCACAGGACCTCATAGATGACTTGAAGTCAGAACTGAGCGGCAACTTCGAGCAAGTGATCGTGGGGATGATGATGCCCACCGTGCTCTACGATGTGCAGGAGCTGCGAAAGGCCATGAAGGTTCGTTGTCACCACACACACACACACACACACACACACACCCGCCCCAGGCTGTTAGTGCAGACATGGGAGACCGTGACAACCAGCTTCTGGGAGGCGGCGGGAGAATCAAGTGTAGGAGAGAGCTTTTCCCTCACGTCTGACGGCTTGAAGACGTGCAGTAGTCACAATTTAATCGTTGTTTTCCCAAACGCTGTGGGATCATTGGCTCCTTCCTGTGGCTCCATAGTGAGTAATTATGGCTGTACTTTGGGTGCAATTTCAGCAACTTTGTTGTATTAGCTACTCTGTAGATATGTGACTTTCTGACTGACACCTTGGGGGTGCTCACATCTGCCAGAGGCCGAGGCTGGCCAAAGGCTCCGCCCATTTTCGGTGATCCAGTGTGAATGCTAATACAGTTACCCCTCCAAACTATGTCAGTCTCAGCCTTGCGGGAGGATCTGGGTAAGACCCTAGGAAAACAAGCCGGTAACAAAGCCTCTGCTGGAAGATCCTGCCCTTCAGAAGAAGAGAACAGGGGAGAGCAGAGAAAGATGAAGGCCCAGGGAGCAGACACCATACTTAACCTGGCTCTGTCACCAAAGCATAGTGAACAGTCTGGACATGTCTGTAAGCCTATTGGAAATGGGCTAGGACAATGAAAAGTTAACAAATCCAGTTGCCAGAACACAGTGTGTTGTCCTTCTTCCCTGCAGTTGGGGTTACGGCCCTGCTGTGTCTGGGACTTGGTAAACAGGCTCATCCTGCTCTGTCCTCTGGCTTTGTGTTTAGGGCGCTGGCACGGATGAGGGCTGCCTGATCGAGATCCTGGCCTCCCGGACCCCAGAGGAGATCCGGCGCATCAACCAGACCTACCAGCAGCGTGAGTAACACGCCGCGGCCCCAGCTGAGGGTTCGTTGTGATTTGACAACAATACCAGCAGCAAGTGGTTATTCACGGATCACAGTCTCTTCATAGGCATGTGACTGTGAGAGAGCTCAGACTGCTCTGAGGCAGATCCCTCAGTGGGCAGATGCCAGGGTTGGATTCATTTGTTAATAAAAATTTTTTTAAAAAATATGTACTTCTTGGGCTAGAGCTGTGGCATAGCAAGTCATGCTGCTGCCTGCAGCATGGCATCCCGTATGGCCACCGGTTCAAATCCTGGCTGCTCCACTTCTGATCTGGCTCCCTGCTAATGCTACTGGGAAAGCAGTAGAAGATGGCCCAAGTCCTTGGATCCCTGAACCAACATGGGAGACCTGGGTTGGATCAGCTCCTGGCTCCTGGCTTTGAATCAGCCCAGCTCTGGCCATTGCAGCCATTTGGGGAATGAACCAGTAGATGGAAGATCGATCCCTCTCTCTCTAACTCTGCCTTTCAAATAAATTAATCTTGTAAAGAAAAGCTAAGTGATTACAAAAATAATTTAAATATTTACTTCTTTGAAAGATTGAGACACAGAGAGGGAGCGAGAGACAGAAACAGAGCTTCCCATCTGCCGGTTCTTTCCCCGAGTGCCCACAATGGCTGAGAGCAGGGATGGTAGTGGGGGGACAGAGCTGGGATCCTAAAACTCAATCCGACTCTCCCCTGTACATGGCAGGAACCTGAATACCTAACACATCCTTTCTGCCTCCCAGGTCTACATTAGCAGGAAGCTGGAGCAGGATATCAAACCCAGGCATTCTTACATGGCATCAGCTGTCTTAGCTCCTGAGTCAAACTCCCTGGCATGGGTTGGCTTCTTAAGACTCAGGCTACCCAGATAGTGCTTTGTTGCCCTGCATGTTGGAATTTTGTTCCACATTAATGAAGCAGAGAATCAAAGGTGCTTGTTCAACAGTGGTGGCACCAGCAAATCTTAGTGTTCTAAGGAACACGCCGGAGGATTGTCTGGTTCAGTTTCTTACCTTCAGACTGGACTGTCTGTCCTCCAGCCATCTCAGATTCATGGTCATTTAGTCCCCTTTTAGAATCTGCCAGAGATTGATACCTATGAAGGGCCTTTAAAAAATGCATACTGCCTTTCTGCCATAAGAATATAACAAAAGACTGTTTGTTCAGGATTGTTGACATTAGCTAACTACATCCAGCCGCAGCAGATTGGCTAAGCACAATATGGTACACTGACACAATACTATTCAATTATACAAAGTGATCTGGGGTATGGATAAGGGGAAAAGATAAATTATAACGTAGGGTGCTGTTACCCCATCTTTTTAAAGAAAGGAAATAATACGTGTATGTGGGGGGAAATGAAGAAAGATATTTACCAAAATACCATCAGTGATTATTTTGTGTGATTAGATTATGGTGGATTGCTGCCATCCCCCCTTTCGACAGTGGTCAACATATATTACCTTTGTAGGAAGAAAACACAACGGTTGCTTTTTGCTAAGTTGCAGAGCAGCAGATCCTAACCTTGCGAGTCTGGATTTAGTACCCGCTGCCTGTGTCCACCCAGCTGAGCTTCTCTCGGGGAACCCTCAGCAGCTTTCAAGGGAAGGACACAGTGGAAGGGCACAGGCTGGGTCCGTGCTGCTCAGTGCCCCTCTCCAATTCCTCCCAAACGGGATTCTCATGCTCTGCTCTGGTTGCTTCCGTCCGTGATGCAGCAGTGGCCCTCAGTAGCTGCTGTGCTCTGCATGTCTGACACCTACATCCAGAACAGACCTGGACGGGAGGAACCAGAGAGGGAGGATTTCAGGCGCAGGACCCCCACCCTACATGAAGGGGCACGAATGTCTCTTTTCCACTGTGATGACTTCTCTTGGCCATTTTACCCCATTTGGCTTTTGTTTGGGGTGTGAATAACCTCCTGACCTTGGGTGGGACAGAACAGTGTGGAGGGTGACGTGGTGCTGAGCCGCAGTCTTTATTCTGATGTAGCTACTTTCATTCCCTCAATAGAATACGGCCGGAGCCTTGAAGATGACATTTGCTCTGACACGTCGTTCATGTTCCAGCGCGTGCTCGTGTCTCTGTCGGCTGTGAGTCGCCGCCTCTGTGGGCTGCTTCTGATGGGGGATGGGTTTTATCAAAACGCTCACGTTCTGTCCCCTTCACCAGCCTTTCTCATCCTTTCATGCCCCCACCCCCTTGGGCCTATTGCCCAGGTGTTGTTCTTCAGCCTCTCTGCTCTTTTCTCTTATTCCTCCTTCAGAGAATCTGATGAGCCACACATGCCCATTGGTTCCATGTCATTCAGTATTTACAAGTACACTATACCTGCCCAGTGCTCCTATTACTCGGGACATTGAGAGTCGTGAAGATGACTAAGAGGCAGTTCTGGTGCATTGAGTCTCTGATGTCATAAGGGAATATATCAAGTACACAGGTTACTCTAAGGCATGAAAAGAGAGGCACACAGGAAGAGGAAGACTCAGGGAAGGTTTTGGGAGCAGAAACAAAAGCTTTAGTGGCAGAGATGCCAGCTGAGGGGACTTGGTGGATTGCTAGGATTCCATGAGGCGGACACGCGGGTGGGTGCACTCCAAGCAGGAGGAATGACAACAACTGGGCAAGGGGGCAGGAAACCCAGGGTATGTTTAGGGAACAATCGGCTGAACTGGTAATTGTCAAAGCCAGGGGGAAGGATGAACTGGGATTCTATGTTGGGATGCATTGATACTTCATTGGGAGAGCAGTAGGGGGTCACCAAAGGATTGGGAGAATCAGGTGACATGATGGTGATGAGGTGTGATTGGAGCCATGTAATAGTGATAGGTTGATGATAGCAGGCTCCTTCACGGTGCCAGGTGAGCAGTAAAGCCGGACTAGCTAGTATGAGTGCAGGGCTGCCAGAGACAGAAGATGGTTACTCAGAACATTCTGTATGACTTCCCACCTTTATCGCCAACCTCCTTCCTGAAAGGGTGCTCTTGTTTCTCACTGGTTTTCACGTGTTTCCCTATGGATATTCCACCATCACCTTAAATCAGTCCTCTGAAACTAAACCTGAACTCATTTTTTCTCCCAAACCAGCTCTCCCTGCTGACTTGTCTGTTTCTGCTAATAGTATTGTTGCTCTTCTTACATCCAAAGCAGAATCTTGGAAATCAACTCCAACTTCCACCTCGCTCTCATCTCTGATATCGCCTGCCTGCTTCTCTTATCTCCCTCCCGTTTTTCTTCTCCTCCCACATTTACCACTCTGATGAGCTGTGCCTTGACCATGGAATAATGAGACCGCATAGCAATGAGAATAGTCTAACAAATCAGAAGTAGCCCATTTTTTTAATGTTTATTTTGTTTTTATTTATTTTTTTTTTACAGGCAGAGAGGACAGTGAGAGAGAGAGAGAGAGAGAAAGGTCTTCATTTTTGCCATTGGTTCACCCTCCAATGGCGCTGTGGCCGGCGCACCGCGCTGATCCGATGGCAGGAGCCAGGTGCTTATCCTGGTCTCCCATGGGATGCAGGGCCCAAGCACCTGGGCCATTCTCCACTGCATTCCCTGGCAATAGCAGAGAGCTGGCCTGGAAGAGGGGCAACTGGGACAGAATCCGGCACCGTGACCGGGACTAGAACCTGGTGTGCCAACGCCGCAAGGTGGAGGATTAGCCTAGTGAGCCGCGGCGCCGGCCAGAAGTAGCCCATTTTGTCACTCTCGTTTTCCCGAGGCTCTAACCCCACCCTCCTATGAGGGGTAGGTGCACCTCAAGTCCCACTACAGGCTCCAAATTCTCTTGATTCTCCCATGTTCCCTTTCTTGGCAAAGTTGATCAATGTGGATTGGCCATTTAGGAAGGTGTGAATCGGCTAGGAAGACACAGCTGTGGACACAAGTGGGAAAGGGATGGAACTAGTGGAGGGAGCAATCAATAGGAAGCATTCATTCTCCTGCCCCCTCCAATGGCAGAGACACCAGAGCAACATTAGGGCCGCAGTGGAGCTCGTCCTCCAGTTGATCATGTTCTGCAGACATAGATCAGAACCACGCTGCAATGCATGCACGTTCAGAGGACATAGGAAGGTCTGAAGTCTCACCCCTGTGGCCTCTTGTCTAATTACCAATACTGGGGTTCTCAGGCCTTCTGTTTTAACAGTGCCCGGAATCTTCCTGGATCCTCTCTCACTGCCTTTGTTTTTCTCATCCTCAGGGTGGCAGGGATGAAGGGAATTACCTGGATGATGATCTCGTGAGACAGGACGCCCAGGTTAGTACAACTGCAGCTTCTTTCTTCCTAAGTTCTTTCTTTTTGCCAGTGAGGTCAGCCTCAGTTGGTGGATATTCTCTTATATTTCAGTGTATGTTAGGCTGAAGTATATCACGGACAAAGTTCCCCCACATGACCTTTAATAATAGGTTCCTCGTATAGTGCCTGGAGCTTGGGGTTAGCACTGGACATCATTATAGCAGCACTTTTGGGGTCCCTTATTCTTACATTGGAAGCCTAGTGTGGCAGTGCCAGAGGACTACTGAGCTTCTCACCTGGAGATGAGAACCCGTCTGCCACTGATTGGTTGCTGTGGATTTTTACTTTCCCAAAGGAACATTGCATAGATCTGTGTAAAGTACTTGTCACAGGGTTGAGTCACAGGTTGAGTAAACTTAGCACCAAACCTAAGAGGCAGTTGCTTCCCTGGTACCCAGCTCACTACTGGTTGCCATGGTACCAACCCTTCATCTGATCAGCTGTGGCCAGGTAACACTAATCATAAGAGCTTCTAAAAAGCGGGTCCTTGGGGCTGGTGTTGTGCCTGTGATACCTGCATTCCATATGAGTGCCAGTTTGAGTCCTGGCTGCTCCACTTCTTTTTTTTTTTTTTTTAAAGATTTATTTATTTATTTGAAAGTCAGAGTTACACAGAAAGAGAAGGAGAGGCAGAGAGAGAGAAAGGTCTTCCATCTGCTGGTTCACCCCCCAGTTGGCCACAACAGTCAGAGCTGCACCAATCTGAAGCCAGTAGCCTGGAACTTCTTCCAGGTCTCCTACGTGGGTACAGGGGCCCAAGGACTTGGGCCATCATCTGCTGCTTTCCCAGGCCGTAGCAGAGAGCTGGAACGGAAGTGGAGCAACCGGAACTGGAACCAGCACCCATATGGGATGCTGGCACTTCAGGCCAGGGCTTTAACCTACTGCACCACAGCTCCAGTCCCATAAATGTATCATTGAATCCTTGTAATAACCCTATGAGATAAGTATTTATATCCTCACTTTACACACAAGGAATTTGAGACTCAGAGAAGTCAAGTTCTTTTCTCAAGCTCAGACATATAATAAATAGCAGGACTGTGCTTTGAACTCAAGCCATTTGCATGTGGACCCTGTGGTCCAGTACACAGCTATAGGGAGGGACTGATCATATTCAGTACCTGAGATATGAACCACAATGTTGTATGCAGAAAAGAGCCTGTTGCTTTCATTAGAAGGGAGAGGGGCATGTGTGTGGCTTGGACTTCTCGGAGCTTGGTGATTGGGTTTCAGGAGGGAGCACCTGAAAGCAAGCAATTCAGTGCAACTAGTGAAAACTGCACAACTGTTTATGAGCTGGCCCAGGAACTCATAGTGTCGCTTCTGCCATGCTTTGTTCATCGAAGCAGCATGTGATGGCCAGGGTTCTCCAGAGGAACAGAACTAATAGAATCTCTATGTGTGTGGTGGGGAGAGATTTATTATGAGGGATTGGTTCACAAGATATTGAAGTGGGTAAGTACCAAGATCCTCAGGGTGCATCTCCAAACTGGAGACCCAGGGGAGCTGAGGGGTTTGATCCACTCTGAGTCTGAGGGCATGAGGGCCAGGAGAGCTGATAGTACAGTCCCGAAGCCCAGCAAGCTTGAGACCCAGGAAGAGCCAGTATTTCAGTCAGGTCTGAGGGCAGGAAAAAGAACTGATGTCCCAGCTCCGGGCAGTGAGATGGGAGACATTCCTTCTTAGGTTTAGGAGGTGAGCCTTTTTGTTCTGTTGAGGCCTGCAACCGGTGGAATGAGGCCCATCCATACCAGGGGAGCACTTTGCTTTCATCACTTTTTGGACTCAATGTCAGTCTCATCCAGGACACTCTCACAGACACACCCAGAATACCGTTGGACCAAGCATCTGTAGTGGCTCCCTCAAGTAGACACACAAAAGAAGTCATAGCAGGGGCCTTCTCTGTGGTAGAGTGGGCTAATCCTCCACCTGTGGTGCCAGCATCCCATACGGGCACTGGTTCATGTCCCAGCACTCCTCTTCCAATCCAGCTCTCTGCTAATAGCCTGAGAAAGCAGCAGAAGATGGCCCAAATGCTTGGGCCCCTGCACCCACGTGGGAGACCCGGAAGAAGCTCCAGATCGGCCCAGCTCTAGCCATTGCGGCCATTTGAGGAGTGAACCAGTAGATGGAAGACCTTTCTCTTTGTCTCTCCCCCTCTGTCCATAACTCTCTCTCAAATAAATAAATAAGATATTAAAAAAAAAAGTCATGGCAAGCATCACAAACCTGCTGAGACTTAAAAAGCTTTAAGTTAGATTAACTCTGAGCCCTTCCACCTGTAAAATTCTGTTTCTATGAATTGACTGTGCAGCAGTGAGGGAGGCAGAGAAAAAAGTGAAGAAACTGGGGAGATGGTGTTAAGGCCCAAGGAGTGATGATATGTTTCATGTTTCACTGAAGATCATTTGAGAAATTGTGCAGGCCAGCTGCCTACTGTCAGTGAACAGAGAAGTTTTATAAATCATGTAAAGTGAGCCGGATCAGTTTCTGGTAGTCCTACCTGGTTGTAATGTAAGAAGTTACCAGTGGGGTCTTGGCAGTGTTGTGCTGTGAGAACTTAGTAGCCTCAGGCAAGTCACAGATCATTCCAGAATAGGGCTGCCCAATAGAACCTTCTGCAGCACTGGGAACATTCTACGTCTACACTGCCCTGTAGGGGTAGCCACTGGCCACAAAAAACTGCTGACCCCTTGAAATGTGCCTAGCGTGACTGAAGAAATGAATCTTCAATTGTATTTAGATTTCATGATCAAATTCAAAGAACAACATGTGGTTAGTGCTCACTGCATGGCATAGCCCCAGTCCAGGACATTCCTTTTAGCTCTTTAGAACCATGTTGTCTGCAGATAGTGAACTCCTGGTGTTTGCCTTGACTCTCAGGAGCACATTATGGGGTCCATTGGTCTGATGCCTAAGGAAAAATCCTAAGTCATTTCCACTCACCACTACTTCCTCCACCCCCATTACCAACTAAATAAACCTAAGCCAGCTCAGCTCTTTGCAGGTCTGGAAATGTTTGCCTGTGTCCTGGCACATCCTCTTTGGTGTTTTAAACTTGTGCTTTGTTTGGCTTCAGGACCTCTATGAGGCCGGAGAGAAGAAATGGGGCACAGATGAAGTGAAATTTCTGACTATTCTCTGTTCCCGGAATCGAAATCATCTGTTGCATGGTAAGATACTTACCTCAATTCCCAAAGAAACTATTTGAAAAATAGCAGGGGTCAGCACTGTGGCATAGCAGTTAAAGCCGCCACTTGCAGTGCCAGCATCCCATATGGGTGCTGGTTCAAGTCCTGGCTGCTCCTCTTCCAATCCAGCTCCCTGCTAATGTGCCTGGGAAAGTAGCAGAAAATGGCCCAAGTTCTTGGGCTCATGCACCCACATGGGAGACCCAGAAGAAGCCCCTGGCTCCGGGCTTGGATCAGCCCAGCTCTGGCCATTGTGGCCATTTGGGGAATGAACCAGCAGATGGAAGATCTCTCTCTCTCTCTCTCTCTCTCTCTCTCTCTGTAACTCTGCCTTGCAAATAAATAAATCTTTAGAAAGAAAAAAAAAAGTAAAACAACAATCACACTGCCTGTAATTAACTGGCAGCCTTTTCCTCTCACCTAGTCCTGTGACCTGAGTGTACTGAACTGTCTTAGACTTACTGGGAAGCATGAGTCCAGTGATGTGCCTCAGGGCCGATTTTTCAGTGATGAAAAGTTAGAAGATACAGAAAGACGACATCAAATTCTGGCATTCCTGCTTCTAAGAAACTGACTCTCATTGTCCTTTTAAATTTTGTAAAATGTTTACTTATTTAATTTCATATTCTTGAAGGCAGAGAAGCCGGCGCTGCGGCTCAATAGGGTAATCCTCTGCCTGCGGCGCTGGTACCCCAGGTTCTAGTCCCAGTCGGGGCACCGGATTCTGTCCCGGTTGCTCCTCTTCCAGTCCAGCTCTCTGCTGTGGCCCAGGAGTGCAGTGGAGGATGGCCCAGGTGCTTGGGCCCTGCACCCGCATGGGAGACTGGGAGAAGCACTTGGCTCCTGGCTTCGGATCAGCGCGGTGCGTCGGCTGCAGCGGCCATTGGAGGGTGAACCAACGGCAAAGGAAGACCTTTCTCTCTGTCTCTCTCTCTCACTGTCCACTCTGCCTGTAAAAAAAAAAAAAAAAAAGGCAGAGAAAGAGGGAAAGAAAACGAGAACTCTTCCATCTGCTGGTTCACTCCCCAAATGCCCGCAGCAGCCGGGTCTGGGCCTGGAACTCCATCTGGGTCTGCCATGTGGGTAGCACTGGAACCATTATCTTCCCTTTAAAAAAAATTTTATTTGAGAGGCAGAGAAAGAGAGAGACAGACAGAGAACACCCCCCATCTGCTCTTTCCTTACCCAAATGCCCATAATAAAGCTGGGAGCCACAAACACTCTCCAGATTGCCCACCCAAGTGGCAGGAACCCAGCCAGCATCTGCATTGGCAGGAAGCTGGGACCAGGAGATTGAACCCAAGTACTCCAGTGCAGGACTTGGGTATGTTAACCAGAGTCTTAACAATAAACCAAACACTTGCCTCATATAGTAGTCCCATATATTTTTTTAAAGATCTAATTACTTATTTTAAGCAATTACACAAAAAGAGGAAGAGACACACACACACACACACAGAAAGAAAGAGAGAGAGAGAGAGAGAGAGAGAGACAGGTCTTCCATCCACTGATTCACTCAGCAAATGACCATAATTGCTGGGGCTGGGCTAGACCGAAGCCAGGAGTCAGGAGTTTCTTCTGGGGCTCCCAAGTGGCTGCAGAGATCCAAGGACCTGGGCCATCCTCTGTGCCTTCCCAAGCACATTAGCAGGGAAGTGGATCAGAAGTGGAGCATCCAGGACATAAACCGGCACCCATATGGGATGCCAGCATTGGAGATGGCAGTTTAACCTGCTACACCACAGCACTGACCCCAGTCTTTTTTAAAGCAGTCCCAATTTGGTTATATAAGAAAATAATCTTTAGTACATCAGGAAGCAATAAAAGTGTTGATTGATATTTATTCTTGTTTAATATCCAAGATGTAAAGCTAGAAAGAGATTTCTTTTGGGGTTATACTTCCTAAGATGAATAGTGGATAATTTCAAATTTTATTTCCTATGTGTATGTTTCTAATTTGTTTCTGATCATTCTAATCTTTGTAATGTGCTTTTAACTTCTTTTGGGGAAAGACATTATACAATTATAGAATATTTGTTCTTAGGCTTATCTTCTTCTTGCAAACTGCAATAAAGGTTTAATAATATATTTCATATTTTATATAAGCTCTTTAGGTCTTTATGTACATCATTATTTTTTAGGCCTACCATGCCTCCCCACCTCATAGATTTACAAATCTTGTGGGAAATTTGAAAAGAATGAGTTTGTTAATTGAAAACATAAAGTGACTAAAAATCAGAATACATTCTAAAGTTGTACTTATTTCATGTATTCATGTGACCAAAAAATAGGCCCATACTTTGTATTATGGTCAGACCAACTTCTGACTCACATCTTGAATTCATTGCCTTCCCTTACCTGATCACAAACAACACAGATCTCCCCCTGGTGGTACTTTCTTAGAACTGCAGGCCCTCAGAAATCAATCTAGTGCATAAATACATTTTTAAAGAATCTTCACTTCTGGGCCCTACTCAATACTTGAGCAGTTGTCAAATACCTGCTTGAAAGTCACTTGGAGAAAATATTAGAATCACTATTTGGGTAATGAAAGCCATCATTTTCTCAACAACTGACCATAATGGAGAGCATTCATAATAACCAAGGTTTTGTTAGTAATTTTCTAAGTGTGTGATAAGCATTGTTTCTGGCAATATGTCAAATAATAATATACTGGATGCAAATTAAGTATGAAACATGGAAACAATATGCAATGAGACAAGAGGAAAAATGGAAAAAACGTGGCTCACTGAATGGCAGGGAGAGCTGAATAATTTCAGAAATAGCAGAAAGCAGGGAGGTGTGGGGGAGCTCAGTAGAAGCCAGTCATGAATTTAATTTCCAAGGCAGATTTTCTGAAGTGTGGTTTCCACTAAAAATGCTGATTCTTGAACCCCTACTTTAGTTTGGCTTAATTAGGAGCTCTGCGGGTGACACCAGGAAGTTGATGGCTTTCCCAGGTGATTCTTAGGTTCTGCGAGGGTGAAAGATGACTCAGTGATGGCAATCCCCTTGATTTTTCCAGAAGGGCAAGTCTAACATGTGCTGACTGGATAAACCTCTCACTTGTTTGGTAGAAGTTATGTTATAGGTTGTTGGGTATGGATGTCCTTTGATTGACAGCCCTGATGGGGGCCCAGGCAAAGAATAGGATAAATGAATGAGTTATCTGTCCTAGGAAGATTCCAGAAAGAGACAGCAAGAAAGGAAAATATATTCATCACATCCAAAGCTGCCTCACAAAAAAGAAAAAAATTAACTATATTAAGCTCTATTAAAAGATGCAACTGGCTGTAATTAAATGTGTCTCAGTTTTGAAGAGATTGAATGGTCTGGTTTTGATGAACCAAAAGGAAGAAGAACACGTAAGTGACTGCCAAGGTCAAAATTAGAAAAAGATACATTCTGCTTATTAAGAAAACAATGTGAAAAGCAAGATGTCTCCAGGGGTGAGGAAAGAGGGTCTAGGGAAGGGAAGGGCTTTGCCTGATGTTCCCAGGAATCAGCATTCCTTCCTCCTTACCATGGACCACTCCATTCCTGCTGGCTCCTCACCCACATGGCTAATTCGTTTCCTCTTGCAGTCCACCAAAGAATAAACAGTGTGGAGGACCTGGTTCTCTCCATAGATTTGAGCTGCTCTCTGTTTTATTGTGGTAACACCATCTCGTTGTTGCTTGCAGTGTTTGATGAATACAAAAGGATATCCCAGAAGGATATTGAGCAGAGTATTAAATCCGAGACGTCTGGTAGCTTTGAAGATGCCCTGCTGGCCATAGGTAAGCTGCTGGTTGGGGGGAGGGGCTACATGTCTGTAAACTGTCCTCCTCTGTTATCAGTCTGTTGTCATGGGGATATAGAGTCTTTTTCAGAGAGAAAAGTTGTTTTAATCACTCGGGAGGAGACGGCTGCTAGAATTTTAACATGAAATATATATAGCCTGATTGCTATCATGCCAGGTGGTCCATATATTTTGTGTCTTCTGTGTTTCTAATATCTCCATGCAGGGGAAATAAAATACTGTTAGCTACATCTTGCAAGTCTGTGAGTGCTTAGAACTAATAACTGTCTCAGCTAGTAGAGATAGTCATCATCATTTTGAAACTACATGTCACCCTATCCTTTGATGGCCTTAATAAGTATTTCTCCAGGAACCTGATGATAAAGGGAGGGTACTTTCTATCTGAAAATACCTAGAGCATAGCCTATGTTCAGGAAACATTGTTTGGCTACAATTTCTCCTGCAAAGTAACCCAGATATTACTTGATACCTTGTAGAAACTGAGGGCACAATTGTCACTTTTCTTTTCCTAACAGTCTTAACTATAATCTTTTCATTTCTTTTTTTTCCTGGTAGTGAAGTGCATGAGGAACAAGCCTGCATATTTTGCTGAAAGACTTTATAAGTCTATGAAGGTAAATGGCTTCATTTTTGGCATGTGAATGACTTTGACATTTCTTGTGTCTATTTTCCTAGGCTAACTTATATCCCCCACCCAAATTTCCACCTGAGTGATCCAATTCAATTCACCAATAACTTTACTGAGTGCCTTGCAGATAATACAAGGTATATTTATTGAGTACTTGGGATGTGTGGATCACTTTTTTTAAAAAAGATTTATTGATTTATTTGAAAGTCAGAGTTAGAGAGAGAGAGAGAGAGAGAGAGATCTTGCATCCACTGGTTCACTCCTCAGATGACTACAACAGCCCAGGGGCTGGGCCAGGCCAAAGCCAAGAGCCAGGAGCTTCATCTCAATCTCCCAAGTGGGTGGCAGGGGCCCATGTTTGGGCTATCTTCTACTACTTTTCCTGAGCCATTAGCAGGGAGCTAGATTGGAAATGGAGCAGCCAGGACACCAACTGGTGCCCTGATGGGATGACAGCAACACAGGCTGCGGCTTTACCTGCTACACCACAACACCAGCCCCTGGGTCTCTGTTTTTGATGCTTTACTTGTATAGATTAATTCTTTCCACGCAGCAGTTCTGTGGGGCAGGTACAATTATGAGCTCCTACTTTACAGATGAGGAAACTGAGGCATGGGGAAGATTTGCAGGTTTCTCAAGGTCCTTGGTGTAGAAGTACTGGCGCAAGGATGCACACACTGACAGTCTAGCTCTGGAGCCCATGTTCCTACCCATGTCTTGCACTCTTTCCAAGGACCTTTGCTGAAACCATGAGAGATGCAGGGAAGGTAACCTGTACTCTTGCTCTCAAAGAACATCTAACCTGCCAGGATGGCAACTAGCACAAAATACCAATAAAAATACATGAGAGGGGCTGGCATTACAGTGCAGTGGGTTAAAGCACTGGCCTGCACTGCCACCATCCCATATGGGTGCTGGTTTCCATCCCAGCTGCTCCACTTCCAATCCAGCTCTCTGCTATGGCCTGGGAAAGCAGTAGAAGATAGCCCAAGTCCTTGGGCCCTTCACCCATGTGGGAGACCCAGAAGAAGCTCCTGGCTCCTGACTTTGGAGTAGCTCAGCTCTGATGTTGCAGCCATTTGGGGAGTGAATCAGTGGATGGGAGACCTCTCTCTGTGTTTCTACCTCTCTCTTTCAAATAAATAAATATTAAAAAAAAAAAAGTGAGATGGTAATACAGTAGCTGAGGATCTACACATTATAGGAACAGGGAGGAAAGGGTATGTTTTTCCCAGTATTTGGGGGGTTCCTTTATGGTGAGGGGTTTGAAAAGAATATATTAAAAAGCTGATATATTGGAGCAAGTTTTGCACCAAAAGCTTTGCCATGGTGTGGGGAGGGCAGGATGACATCCCAGGGGGAGAGGCTGTTACAGATGAGGCAGGCAGGCTGCACGGCACAGAAAGGCAGAGTGGTATCCTGTGGTCAGAACATGGGGTGCTGGTAAGCATGGAGACTATTCTGTGTGCCCCAAAGGACATCTGTGGAGTGGTGCCTTGTCCTGTCCTGCCAGGGATGGGGAACATTTTTCCTGCTAAGGGCCATTTGGATCTGTATAGCATCATCTGTGGTCCATACAAAACAATCCACTTAAAAATCAGCCTGCTACAGATGTCCTGCCTGCGGTTGCCTTGGCAGGGCCAGACCCATTGATTCTGTGGGTCTTGGACGGCCCTCGGGCCAGACGTTCCCCAGAGAAGTGCCGTGTGAAACCAATGGGCTCCCCTGTGCGGGGATCTTGTTTTCTGCCCTAGGGCTTGGGCACAGATGACGACACCCTCATTCGTGTGATGGTTTCCCGGGCAGAGATTGACATGATGGACATCCGGGCAAACTTCAAGAAGCTCTATGGGAAGTCTCTGCACTCTTTCATCAAGGTAGGTCACCGCAGCCTCACCTGACCCAGGGCAGAGCGCCACTGAAAGGACAAGGTTCTGCCCATGGCATTTAGCACTTCCTGTCCCCTCCCTAGCAGCTGTCATTGCCTTTAAAAAGGGTGCCTCCTTCAGATACTCCTAGTCTCTCTCTTGTCACATAGACTTTTAAACCTTTGCTGAGTGTGTTAGTCTATTTTCCCCGCTATCACAAAATAGGGCCTGGGTACTCTGTACAGAAAAGAAGTTGATTAAGCTCAGTTTTGGAGGCTGAAAGTCCAAACCGCTGGGCAGCAGCTCTTTGGTGGGGCCGCGACTGTCGCATCATTGAAAGTGGCATCACAGCGGGCAAGAGGGAGAAGCCACATGGTGAGACAGGGCAGCACAAGCTCCACCTGAACCCCTTCATAAGTCAGCCCCGCCCCCTGCCCCATTACCCAGTCCCCTCCCACCAGAGTCCACCTCTTAGAGGTGCCTCCACTTCTTCCTGCCCTATGGACCAAACTTCCAACATCTGAGCCTCTGGAGAACACGCAAACTATAACTCCACATGGGGAGTTGGAGATACTTGCTTTATAAAGACAACAGTGACTTCATGCTGACCCCAGACAGAGACAGGTCGCGTTTTAATGAATACTTGCGAGTGCACAATTTCCTCGTCTGCGTAATTACAACAAAAGATAAGCACCTGAAGCCAGCATGTGGCATGGGGCCCGCTGAGTGCTGGCAAGGTGGGAAAGCATTTTCCTTGCTGTGGGTCACTGTTATTACCTGGCACCAGACATCCAGCAGAACTAAGATGGTCTGGGAGTGACGAGAAATGATTCACATCCCTCAGAGCCCTTGATCACTGGGATTCTGCTTCCGGAAGAAGCCAGAAGAGATCAAGTTACCTGGAAGCTATTAATTAAATATTCTGAATCCGACTCATGGCTTAGAGACATGTCTGAGGCTATAAGAACAAACTTACTTTCTCCCATATTTTCACCCAACCACACACTTCTGACCCCAAGTGTAGGTGGGATTTTCCACATATACCAAGCAAGCAATGCTGCAGCAGAAGCCAGCTGGGCATCCTGTACTCCGATTCAGTTCTGACGCTGTCTGCCTGGAGATGGCATCAGATCTCATAGGCTGAGGGCCAGACCCACAGAAGTGTCCCCGCTTCCCACGCAGGTTGTGTCACCTGTGTTTCTGACTGGTTGTAAATAGGAATTCCCACAGCCCTTCCTTAGGTTCGATTCATTTTCAGGAGCAGCTCATAGGACTCAGGAGAACACATTTACTGGTTTATTATAAAGGGTATTACAAGGATACAGAGGATGAGATGCATAGGGTGTGGTGGGTGAGGAGGGCACAGAGCTTCTGTGCCTTCCTGGGTTCCCCACCCTACCAGGAACCTCCACATGCTATCCAGAAGCTCATAGAATCCTGACCTTTTGGGTTTTAGGGAGTGGCATGGTGTGATTGATTCAGTCACTGGTCACTGTGACACTGTGACAGCTCTCCCAGTTGGCATCCAGGCTCCTGACTTTGGCCTGGCCCCGCCCTGGCTGTTGCTGCCATTTGGGATATGAACCAGCAGATGGAAGGTCTCTCTCTTCTCCCTCTCTTTCAAATAAATAATCTTCAATAAAGAGAAAATACTAGGTAATCTAACTAGTATTCAGTGGCTTCCAAATAAAAACAAGTAATGATTTTTCACCTAATACCTTAACAACGTTTACAGAGATCATAACCAGCACTGGGAAGGGCTTAGTGAAAACTCACTGTCTGGACTTAGGGAGGAACAGTAAATTGTTATAAACTGTACCTGATAAGGGTTTTACGACCCAGAGTATTTAAAGAATGCCTACAATTCAATAACAAAAAGACACTCCAAGGCTGGCGCCGTGGCTCAACAGGCTAATCCTCCGCCTTGCGGCACCGGCACACCGGGTTCTAGTCCCGGTCGGGGCGCCGGATTCTGTCCCGGTTGCCCCTCTTCCAGGCCAGCCCTCTGCTGTGGCCCAGGAGTGCAGTGGAGGATGGCCCAAGTGCTTGGGCCCTGCACCCCATGGGAGACCAGGAGAAGCACCTAGCACCTGGCTCCTGCCATCAGATGAGCGCGGTGCGCCGGCCACAGTGCGCCGTCCGCGGCAGCCATTGGAGGGTGAACCAACGGCAAAGGAAGACCTTTCTCTCTGTCTCTCTCTCTCACTGTCCACTCTGCTTGTCAAAAAAAAAAAAAAAAAAAAAAAGACACTCCAAGCAGAGTTACAGACAGAGAGGAAGAGAGTGAGAAAGAGAGATAGAGAGAGATCATCATCCACTGGTTCACTCCCCAAATGGCTGCAATGGTCAGGGCTGGGCCAGGCCAAAGCCAGGAGCCAGGAACTTCTTCCAGGTCTCCCAGGTGGGCACAGGGACCAAAGAACATGGGCCATATGCTGCTTATTTCCCAGGCACATTAGCAGGGAGCTAGATCAGAAGTGGAGCAGCCAGGACTCCAACCAGTGCCCAAGTGGGATGGCAGCATCAGTCATCAGCTTTACTTGCTGTGCAATGCTGGCCCCAAATAGAGATTTCTCCGAAGAAGACACACGAATGGTCAATAAGCACATGAAAAGAGTCATATCACTAGGGAAATGCAAATCAAAACCAGAATGAGATACCATTTCACACCTACTAGAATGGTTATAATTTAAAAAGAAAAAACAAAAACACCCTTTTCCTTCTTACCCCCCAGTAATAGCAAATGTTAGTGATGCTGTAGAGTAACTGGGACCCTCATGCAAGTCTGGTAGGATGTAAAACAGTGCAGAGACTGTGGAAAAACACTTTGGCATTTCTTCAAAAGTCATTGTTATAATATTATATGATAATACAATTACCATAAGACTAGGCAATTTCACTTCCAGGTATATATTCAAATGAAATAAAAACAGAGATTCAAACAGATACTTGTACACCAGTGAATACACTAATCACAGTAGGCAAAAGGTAGAAACAGCCTAAGTATTCAATAGATGAATGGATAGGTAAAATCTGGTCTACGCATACATGAAGAAGAAGGACATTTTCTATACATGGATGGACTTTGAAAATATGCCAAGTGAAATAAACCAGACATAACAGGTTAAACATTTTATGATTCTACTTACATGAAATAGGTAGAATAGTTAAATTCATAGAGACAGAATATATGAGGGGCTATCAGGGGCTGGGAGAAGTCAGGGAGGAATAGGGAATTACTGCTTAGCAGGTGCAGAGTTTCTGTTGGGGGTTGACAAGAGGGTTTTGGAAATAGACAATGATTATGGTTGCTCAGCATTGTGAATGTAATTAATTGTGAATGTAATTAATACTGCTGAATTATACACTTAAAATGACATTTTATATATTTTATTACAATAAAGGTCTGTGAAGAGATTCTGAATAAAAATTTTAATGAAATCTGAAAAGGACCCTATGTATTATACTTTTATTATACCATTATTTATATTATTTACATTAGTTAATTTATTCTTTTAAATATTTATTTATCTGAAATGCAGAATGATAGGGAAAGACAGAGACAGAGAAAGAGAACTTCTACCCTCAGTTCACTTTCCAAATGCCTATAACAGCCAAAGTTGTGCTGAAGCCAGGAACCAGGAAGTCCACCTGGGTCTCCCATGTGGCTGGCAAGAATTCAGGTACTTGAACCATCATCTCCTGCCTCCTGGTGTGCACATTAGCAGGAAGCTAGATTGGAGGCAGAGATGGGACTTGATCCCAAGCACTCCAATATGGAATATGGATGTTCCAAGTGTTGGCTTAACCCAGTGTACCTGCCTGCTGCATTATTTTATATTATTTATACTTACATAAATAAAATGTCATAGAATAATGTTATGTAATATGTGGAAAATGGAATTAAAAGATGAGCTTATTTTGATGAAAGGAAATTGAAATCATGCAAACAAGAAGTCTTCAAAGAGCTTATGAAGAGGCTCGCTGCGATGGCCTGGGAAAGCAGTACAAGATGGCCGCAGATGCTTTGGCCCCTGCACATACATGGGCGACCTGGAGGAAGCTCTTGGCTCCTGGCTTTGGACTGGCGTAGCTCCGGCTATTGGGCCATCTGGGGAGTGAACCAGCGGATGGAAGACCTCTCTCTCTCTCTGCCTCTGCCTCTCTGTAACTCTGCCTTTCAAATAAATTAAAAAAAAATTTTTTTTTAAAGTTAACTTAGCTGTTAACTGTGCCGGATTCCACTTAAGAAGGCACTGGTCTAACTGTAACTTTGCTTCCCTCACCCCAGGGTGACACATCAGGGGACTACAGGAAGGTGCTGCTCGTTCTCTGTGGAGGAGATGATTAGAATAAATCCCAGAAGGAGAGAAGTGTCTCAACACTCTGAATTTTTTTTTTTAACTTCATTTTTCTACACTGCTATTAGCATGATCTCAGAATGCTCATTTCCAATTAAAACGCCTACGGTTGTCTCCTAGGATATAGCCTGTCTGTATTATTATTCATCTGTAATTAGTCATAATGATGTTTTAAAGTGGTACTTGCATTTCAAAGCTTTGAAACCTATGTGGAAATTTAAAATTAGAAATAAAAATATACTCCATGTTTTTAACAGATTATTTCCTCATTTGTGTTTGAGAAATTGAATACGTTATTTCATGTTTTCTTTCTGGTGAAAAACTTTCAAAATGGAAGATTGTTCTAAAATCACTTTCTTCCCTAATCCTATTTTTTGAGTGGTTAGTAATTTATTCATTTGAAATTGTGAGCATTAGTTATAAGAATAGCTGTCTAGTTTTCTTTTTTACATAATCA
Organism: Sylvilagus floridanus; assembly: GCA_949820135.1. NCBI lineage: Eukaryota > Metazoa > Chordata > Mammalia > Lagomorpha > Leporidae > Sylvilagus > Sylvilagus floridanus. The sequence goes on from OX463245.1 coordinate 52,416,472, forward strand.
TAGATTGAAAGCATCTGTCAATCTTTTTTTAAGGTTTTATTTGTAGTGTTAGTTGATCTTTACTAAGATTTCTCTCATCATAAGCCATGTTGTGATCACTGGTTGAAGTACACGAAAATCAATTTACCTGAACAAGCTAAATTGTCAGTGTGGTTATACAGATTACATACATCTGGTTATCAGACATAAATGCTGTACATTCCACAGTATGACAGTTAATGTCTTAATTCAGCTTGGAAGTGAATGGAAAAAATTAAAGCTTCAAGTTAGGTATTCTGGTAATGGTGAAAAGCTGTGACGTTACTTTGCTATAAAGAAAACTTTTTGAGCTAAAAACAATTTTAAAAATCTTTTTTGATTTTGTTGATTTGTAGTAATTTACATTTGCACTATGCCTTTCCACTCTAGCATTATTTTGATGGTGTATTTGGAGTTCATTTAAAAGTTCAGTTTGTATACAACATGGAAAAATAATTTTAATAAAAAATGCTGACTTTAAAATGAGGTGTACACTTTCTCTGATTGGCTTTTTCATTTCTGGGATTTTTTCATCCTGGGCCCTGAAAGGACCTATTTTTGAAAGACTTGTGTTGCTCTGTTTCTATTGGGAATTACAGCATAGGAAAAAATGACTTATTTAGTCTTCTGTTTGTCTAATGCTATAATACTAAAGTTCACATATGCCAAACACTTCTCAATGATGTAAAACAATGTGTTAACTTACTCCCTGGAAATGAGCCAGGCTCTTTGGAAATAAGCAGTGCTCTCTATTCCAAGTAGAACATTTAAATTAAATATTATCCATGTATAAAGAACATTTGTATTCTTATGATAATAAGAATACTTGCCTTCTTTGTTCCAACTATGATATCTATTGTATTTTGGTGGGTGAAATAATAAGGATTTACTTTTCAGTTTAGTGTTACTTGTCTATTATAAATGCTGGAGCTATTGGTGAAATCTACTTATGTGAATACTTGGTTGTTCCAGTTAAAAGCAGGAAATAACACTGCTACTTCACTATCTATACAGAACACCATGAAACCTACAAATCAGCTTTGTCTTTGGAAGCATTATGAATTTTTTGGTAGAAGTTTTACTTTTAAATGACATTAGCCAAACTTAACAAATAAATGTATTGGCCAGAAGCTTTTTAGAAGGCAGGATAAAGCCACCCTAGAGGAATGTTGGTTTTATTGAACAAACATGACCCTGAGATACAAGGAACTTTGTTTTTTCTCCCACATTTATTCAGTGGCCTAGTTCTCCTGTCTTTAGATATAAATCCAGGTAGAGTATAGGGCCATGACTTTTCTGATCATTCCATTGTGTGATTTATTTAACAAATGTCATTTCAATAATTGATATATCCAGTCAAAATTCAAACTTAGAGTTCTTGCTTCTTGCTGTAGGAAGCTGGCCCTGGGGGAAGGGGAGATGATGGGCTTTTCTTTCGCCACCTAGGCTTCCTCCCATCTGCCACTCTCCCCCAACCTACCTCGCAGGGGCTGAAGCAGCAGGGAGGCAAGAGGAGCAGGAATGTTCCTGCTCGAGTGCTATTGCTGTGGGGATACAGCATCAGCCCTTTGGAGCCTTCTTAGACGATTAAAGTTGATTGTTGGGGCCGGCACTGTGGTGTAGCAGGTAAAGCCACCACCTGTGGCGTCTGCGTCCCCTGTGGGTGCCGGTTCGAATCCCGGCTGCTCCACTTCTGATCCAGCTCTCTGCTAATGTTCCTGGGAAAGCTAGCATGCCTTGGAAGATAGCCCAGCTCCACAGGCACATGCACGCACGTGGGAGACCCCGAAGAAGCTCCTGGCTCCTGGCTTTGGACCAGTCTAGCTCCAGCCTGTTGCCGCCATTTGGGGAGTGAAACAGTGGATGGAAGATTTCTCTCCCTCTCTTTCTGTTAATTCTGTCTTTCAAATAAATGAATATTTTTTTTTTTAAAAGTTGATTGTTGTGGGCATTTTCCTGGTTCCTTTATCAACCCCATCACCAGGGAACTGGAGAACCACTTACCTGTGGTTCTGTTGGCAAGGTAAATGCAGTTCTGCTTTCTTAGAAACTAGGAATCAAGTCAGTGACGTCTTCAGGTTCTCTGTGCTGGTCTGTTTGCCCCTTTTACCCAAATCTTTTGACAGAATCTAGTATGATCTCATGCTGGCTATCTCTTCATGGCCCCTACCTACTCCATGGGAAACACCTGCACATTCTTTGTGCTTATAAATTCTGCACATGCAAGCTGATCCCCGTGGAGCTGTCATTCCTGCTTCCCACCTCCGCCCCCAGCTGCCTCAGCTAGCTTTTCTCAGTTCAGGTTTCTCAGGCATGAATCAGACACTAGTCCTCTGGGGCCCCAAACTCCACATACTGCCAATGTGAGTGTAAATTGTCACACTATGCAGTCAACCCAGAGAGGAACTTGGCATGGCTAATTAAATTGAAAACTTTTCAGCAAATCCACTTCTGGGGATCTGTTTGGAGAATTTTTTTTTTTTTTTTTGCAGATGAAGTCCATTTCTTCTTTGTAAGAACATTAAAGTAGAAACAACTCCCTCGGTAAGGGAACTGATTAAATATGGGTCATATAATGAAATCCATATAATGACTGGATATATCAATTATTGAAATAACTGAAAATTAACTAGAGCTTTCTGTCCAAAATATAATTTTGAGACATGAGGAAGAGGCAATATGATAGGTTCTGTATGGTTCTATTTTATATGTTTGAATATGCAAAGCAAAATACGTTTTTGGGTTTGCATGTAAGGACATGTTTAACAATAATAATGTTGACAGGATGGTGATCACCTCTATGGAGACAGAATGAGATGGAGGGCTGGTACCGAGGGGGCTCCTGCCTATCTATATTCTATTTTCAAAGCATGAATCATCAGTTACATCACAGTAAGTCTGGCAGGGAGGGGTTAATGAGTCAAAGCAAGGTAAGATTTTTAAGCCAGTGGTGGGTCCACACGTGTTTGTCACTCTATTTGGAATTCTTCATTATATTGTACTCAAAAAGTAGAAGGGAGTCGAGGAGTGAAAGCTGCCTCAAACAGAGATGCAAACCAGGTCTACACCTGTAAATTACGCTAGGGCCTCCTGAGGGCACTTTAAGCTGATCCAGCCCCCTATTCAGCTACAGGCCTGGCGCTGGGAGGAAAAGGTCCTGAGTGTGGGACTGTGCGCTGTAACCCAGCGAGTTTCTTTCCTGTTCTCTGTAGGCGAGGGTTGACGTTCAAGCACCCGTGGCGTCCCACGCAGCTCCTCATTCCTGGTCCTCCTCCCACAGGAAGCCGCGCCCAGCCCTGCAAGGCCTCAGCTCCAAGCCTCCTAGGGGCCCGAGCCCCAGCTGCATCGGCTTCTAGCTCGTCGCCCAGGACTCCAGGAAGCCTCGGAGCTCAAGGAACCTTTGTGAATGAACGCCCTGCAACCCCAAGTCCTGGCAATACAAAGGGTTGTGTGACCTACCCCTAAAAACGATATTTGTCCCAACCCAGCGGTTAGCAACCGGCCGGCCGCAGTACGGGAGCCGCCCATCCGCATACGCTCCGCCCACCACGCCTGCCTGTCCCCGCCCCTTCCGGAGGCTCGCCCTGCGCAGGCGCCGCCCGGCCCGCGCTTTGTTGAGAAGGCAAGGGGGCGAGGCCCTGCGGTCCTGGCGCGCCGCGCGGCAGGACGCTGCGGGCGGGGCGGGGATGGAGGTGGTAGCGTCCGCTGCAACGGTTGGGGCTGCGCGTGAGAAGGTGGCAGTGTAGGCACCTGAGCTGCGGGGAGGCCGGCGGCGGCCGGGCCATGGCGGGAGACCCTCTCCTCTGGGATCCCTGAGGTGCGCTCCCTGAAGTCCCGGGGAGCCGTGTCCCATGGGCTCGCTGAGCAGCCGAGTTCTGCGCCACCCGGGGCGAGCCCGAGCCCAGCAGGAGCCCGGGCCGGGGGCCGGGGGCTCGGCCCGAAGGCCTGAAACTGGAGGCGACGCGTCCGGTCACGGCTTCTTCTACTACCCGGTCAGCCGTAAGCGCAAGCAGAGCAGCGGGGCCTTCTACTATCACCCCGACTCCGAGACAGACGAGGATGAGGAGGAAGGGGACGAGCAGCAGCGGCTCCTCAACACCCCTCGGAGGTGAGTCGGGGACGGCGCCCGGCAGACCGGCACCCGCACCCGCACCCGCACCTGTTGGGCCTGGGCAGAGCGGATGTGCCCTTGACAGGGGAAAGGTGGCCGCTGGCCCGAGGCGGGTCGGGTCCGGGGGCGCCCTGGGAGGTGCCCCGGGCTCTGCATTGGCAAACCACAGACGCTGCCGGGGTGCTGGGGTAGCCCCAAGATGAAACAGAAACGCCAAGCGAGGCCTGCGTCGCTGTAACCGCAGAGTCGGGCGGCTGGCCGGCCCTGCCTCGTCACCTCTGCCCCCAGTGAGTAGCCGCAGACCCAGTTGTTTTGCATCCGGTTGCCTTAAATAGTGCAGAGAGGTGTATTTGGTCTCCGAATTTAGCACCCCTGTTATCGCGCACGCGGGTGGGGGCGATGATTGTCCGCAGGTGTTCGCCTTCACTGTAAGGGTTCGTAGTGGTGTTCGTTTGTTCCTCCCTAGGAGCAAACTTTTCAGAGCCTCCAGTAATTGAAGTTGTGTGAAGCTGCACTGTAACTTGCTTCACTTTTTTTTTTTTTTTCCGCAAGAGTTGAAAAGCAAAGCATTTACTTGTACTTGTGAACTGCGATGTGGTGGATAGAGGTTGCATTGTCTCATAAACAATCTGGCTGTTCTTTTCTATTTTCACTTGTTTGTTTGAAAGGCAGACAGACACAGGGATCTTCCATCTGCTGGTTCACTCCCCAAATGCCCACAACACTGGATTGGAGCCAGGAGCCTAGAACTCAGTCTAGGTTTCCCACCTGAGTGGCAGTGACCCAAGCCCTTGGACCATCCATCACTTCCTGCCTCCCAATTGCACATTAGCAGGAAGCTGGATTAGAAGAAGAGGAGCCAGAATTCGAACCAGGCCCATATGGGATGTGGGTTCTGCTATACCAAAGGCCACTGCTTGTTTCGGTTTTTAAAAGGTTATTAGTGGGACCAGCGCTGTGGCGAGCAGGTAAAGCCGCTGCCTGCTGTGTCGGCATCCCATATGGGTGCAGGTTCAACTCCCAACTGCTCCACTTCCCATCCAGCTTTTTGTTATGGCCTGGGAAAGCAGTAGAAGATGGCTCAAGATATTGGGCCTCTGCACCTGCATAGGAAACCCAGAAGAAGCTCCTGGCTTCAGATTGGCACAGCTCCAGCTGTTGTGGCCACCTGGGGAGTAAACCATTGAGTGAAAGGCGCTCGCTCCCTCTCATGCTCTCTCTCTCTCTCTGCCTCTGCCTTTGCCTCTCTGTAACTCTGCCTTACAGATAAATAAATCTTTAAAAAATTTTTTTTAAAGTCATTAGTGGGATTACTTAGATGTAGTTTAAAATTTTTATTTTATTTGGAATGCAGAGAGAGATGGTCTGTTCTCTGTTTCACTCCCAAATGCCCACATTAGCCTGGACTGGACCAATTCTTCAGCCTTTGCCTGCTGTCTCCCAGTCTGTGCATTAGCTGGAATCTGAAATCAAGAGCTAGAGCTGGAACTGGAGCTAGAACTTGAACCCAAGCACGCCTACCTGACACCTGGGCATCCCAAGCAGCATCTTACCTGCTGCACCAAATGCTTGCTTTAGATAAATCAAATTTTTTTTTAAAAAGATTCATGCAAAAAAATTACCAGGTGTTGCATATTAGTTTAAAAATTGCTACAGGTTTACACATTATGTAAAAATCTTAAAGACTAGTTTGATTTATGAAGCCTTTCATACAGTTTACATTTTGTGAATACTGTTCACTAACCTCATGGAAGAATCAGCGTAGTGTTTTTATTTATTTATTTGAAAGGCAGAGTTAGGGAGAGACAGAATGAGAGATCTTCTGTCTGCTGGTTCACTCCACAAATGGACTCAACACTCGGGGCTGGTCCAGGCTGAAGCTAGGTTCCCAGAACTCCATCTGGGTCTCCTACATTGGTGGCAGAGGCTCTAGCACTTGGGGCCATCTTCTGCTTTTCCAGGCACACTAAGCAGGGAACTGGATCAGAGGTGGAGCAGTTGGAACTCTTAATGAGTTCCATCCTCTGGTTCACTCCCCAGATAGCCAAAATGACTGGAGTTGAGCCTATCTGAAGCCAGGAGCTTCCTGGTCTCCCACATGGATGCAAGGGCCCAAGGACTTGAGCCATCCTCTGCTGCTGCTTTCCCAGCCACATTAGCAGGAAGCTGTATAGAAGTGGAGCAGCCGAGACTCAAACCGGTGCCCATAGGGATGCCGTTGCAGGCTGGGTTTTAACCCACTGCACCACAGAGCCAGCCCCCCTCAGTGTTTTGGTTTGTTTTACAGTTTACAGACAGAGGGAGACAGAGAAAGGTCTTCCTTCCGTTGGTACACTCTCCAAATGGCCTCAATGGCCAGAGCTGCGCTGACTGAAGCCAGGAGTTTCTTCCAGGTCTCCTATGTGGGTGCAGGGGCCCAAGCACTTGGGCCATCTTCTACTGCCCTCCTGGGCCACAGCAGAGAGCTGGACTGGAAGAGGAGCAACCGGGGCTAGAACCTGGCACCCATATGGGATACCAGTGCTGCAGGTGGAGGATTAACCTAGTGTGCCATGGCGCCGACCCCCCCCCCCCCAGTATATTTTTAAGAGTTCAGATTCTGAATTCTTTTCTGTTATTCTTTAGTTAATAGTCTTTTTTTAAAAAAAAAAATATTTATTTGAAAGAGCTACACAGAGAAGGAGAGGCAGAGAGAGAGAGACGTCTTCCATCTGCTGGTTCACTCCCCAATTGGCCACAACAGCCGGAGCTGTGCTGATCTGAAGCCAGGAGCTTCTCCCAGGTCTCCCACGTGGGTACATCCTCTACTGCTTTCCCAGGCCACAGCAGAGAGCTGGATTGGAAGTGGAGCAGGTGGGGCTAGAATCGGTGCTGGAGGCAGCAGCTTTACCCCACTACGCCATAGCGCCAGCCCCAATTAATAGTCTTATTTTCTTCATAAGTAAAATAGAGATACTCATACCTGCTTTATAAAGTTTGACAAATAGGAGAGTGAATACAATGCATAGTACTTGGCTTGTGAGCACTCAATAAGTATTATATTTTCTTGATGAATTGACCCCTTTACTATTACAAAATTTCCATGCTACTTTATCACTGCAAATATAACCACTACCACTTTTTTTTTTAAATATTTATTTATTTATTTATTTGAAAGAGTTACACAGAGAGGAGAGGCAGAGAAAGAGAGAGGTCTTCCATCCGATGGTTCACTCCCCAGTTGGCCACAACGGCCAGAGCTGTGCGGATCTGAAGCCAGGAGCTTCCTCTGGGTCTTCCTATGCAGGTGCAGGGGTCCAAGGACTTGGGCCATCCTGTACTGCATTCCCAGGCCACAATAGAGAGCTGGACCAGAAGTGGAGTAGCTGGCATTCGAACCGGCGTCCATATAGGATGCCAGCACTGGAGGCATCAGCTTTGCCTGCTGTGCCACAGTGCTGGCCCCAGTATAAATCATGCTTTTTTGAAGGGAAGTTTTTTAATCTCATAGTTAAATGTAATCTTTTTTTCTTACAATCCATCAGGTGCTTAAAGTTGGGCCCTCTTTTCATTTGTATCTTTTTAAAAATATATTTATTTATGGCCGGCGCCGTGGCTCAACAGGCTAATCCTCCGCCTTGCGGCGCCGGCACACCGGGTTCTAGTCCCGGTCGGGGCACCGGATTCTGTCCCGGTTGCCCCTCTTCCAGGCCAGCCCTCTGCTGTGGCCCAGGAGTGCAGTGGAGGATGGCCCAGGTGCTTGGGCCCTGCACCCCATGGGGAGACCAGGAAAAGCACCTGGCTCCTGGCTCCTGCCATCGGATGAGCGCGGTGCGCCGGCCACAGCGCGCCGACCGCGGCGGCCATTGGAGGGTGAACCAACGGCAAAGGAAGACCTTTCTCTCTGTCTCTCTCTCTCACTGTCCACTCTGCCTGTAAAAAAAAAATATATATATATATATATATATATATTTATTTATTTGAAAGGCAGAGTTACAGAGAGAAGGAGAGGCAGTTACACACACACACATACACACACACACACACACACACACACACACAGAGATGTCTTCCATCCACTGGTTCACTCCCCAATTGGCCGCAACGGCCAGAGCTGTGCCAATCTGAAGCCAGGAGCCTCTTCTGGTCCTTCCCATGCAGGTGCAGGTGCTCAAGGACTTGGGCCATCTTCCACTGCTTTCCCAGGCCATAGCAGAGAGCTAGATTGGAAGTGGAGCAGCCAAGACTTGAACCGGCACCCATATGGGATACCGCCATTGCAAGTGGTGGCTTTACCTGCTATGCCGCAGCTCTGGCCCCTTCATTTGTATCTTATATGAACTGAGCTTGCTTGCTTACTTGCTTGTTTTTTTTTTTTCCTAGAGTTTTGTACTACCTTTTTTTTCCCTGTTGACAAAAGAATAGTTCATATCTTCAGGTTTTTCTTTTTAAACACGCTTGTATGGAATCCTTCTCAAAGCCTAGCCCTACCTCCTTTATCCCTCTATCCTCCTGCTGCAGTCTGAATCTTCCTGCTTTTATTCTGGGACTTGATTTTATCCCATCTCTAGGATTTTCTATGGCCCGTTTCTTTTGTTTTTCTTTAAAATTTTTGAGAGGTGGGAACACATACGCACACAGATCCCATCCACTGGCCTGCTTCCAGATGCTTACAACAGGCCTTGGTTAAGGCTGAAGCCAAGAGCAGGAACCTAATCTAGGTCTCCCATGTGGGTGGCAGGAACTCTGTTACTTGACTCTTCACTGCTCAAGTCATTGTCTGCATTAGCTGCAGGAAGCTGGAGTCAGGAGCTGGTGCTGTCAACCTCAGATATAAGACAAGAGCCTCTTAAGCTGCAGGCCTAACACCTGGCCCTGTATCTTTTTCTTTCTTACTCATCTTAGGGAACTACATGCTCAAGTGTTTTCCCAAGAAAGTGTATGAAAGCGGGTAGTTTGTGCATATCTAAATGTAAATTTAGTTTCACTCAACACATCCTTTAAGGGGTATGGTAATCTAATGTAAAATAACTTTCTAATGTAAAATAACTTATCTTTTATGATATTATGTCATCTTCTGCAGCTTTGATGAAAAATTTGATCCTAATCTAATTTTCTTTTCTTTTTAGGTGGCCTTTTTTCCCCCCTTCCCTCTCTGTAACTGTTTCTTAGTGATTTGGAATTTAGTTGGCATTTGATTAAGTGTGGGTTTTTTAATGGCCTTGGTGCTTGGTAGATCTTACAATCTAGAAACTCATGCGCTACTTTCGTTTTAGGAAATTTTCTTCCATATTTCTTTTGTTACCTTTGTTTTCTGTTTCCAGGATCCTTCTTGACTGGATTTTGGATTTCTTGGATTACACTTCACTTAGTTTTTTTCCTTTCTAGGTCTTTTGTTCTGTGTCTGGGAAATTTCCTTAATGTTTTCATCAGCCTTTTTTTTTTTTTTTCTAGTAACCATGTTTTTAGTTTCTAAGAGCTATTTTTTGTTCTGAGTAATCTTTTATTATAACTCCAGTTCTTTTTATAAATGTAATAATTTCACATCTCTGGGTATAATAATGTATACTTCTGTAATCAGAAGTGTTTTTCTTTTTTTTTTTAAGTTCTTTTTCTTTGAATTATGTTTTCCTCTGGGGCCAATTTCTCTCCCTCTCTCTCCTCTATTCTCCCCTCATCCCCTCCTACTTTATGTTTCTAATTTTCCTTTAGTTGACAATTCTTGGTTGTCCGCGTACAGTTAAGAGTGAATATTTCTGTGTTTATGTGTGGTAGGTTGTTTTTGTTTTAATTATTAATTATTAGAGAGACAGAAATCTTCCGTTCAAGGTTCACTCCCCAAATGCTTACAGTGGTTGGAACAGGGCCAGACTGAAGCCAGGAGCTAGGAACTCAATTCAGGATTCCCTCGCTGGTGTCAGAGACTCAACCACTTGAGCCATCACAGCTGCTTCCCAGGGTCTGCATTAGCAGGAAGCTGGAGGTGGGACTGAATGTGTTTTAACTGAGTCAATAGTTGTAATTCCATTGAGCCTCTTTGAGTAGTAAGACTAATAATTAAATTGGATATGGGTGGGGCATGCTTTGTTTTAGAGGAGAGATTCTTAGTCTTTCTTGGTTCACAGTACCCTTAGTGGCTTAGTAATTTTTTTCATGACATTCCTGCCAAAAGATGTACTTCATGGTTAGGTCCAAAACAGCTTAATAGTAGTAAATTGCATGGGATTTGAAAGATATGACTGTTTCCTTCCAATGTGAAATTATTTCACCTGCCTGAGTTTGTGCTGCTGGTCCAGGTACTACTTCTTTTTTTCTTTTTTTTTTTTAAGATTTATTTATTTGAAAGTCAGAGTTACACAGGGAGAGAAGAAGAGGCAGAGAGAAAGAGGTCTTCCATCCGCTGGTTCACTACCCAATTGGCTGCAACGGCCAGAGCTGTGCCGATCTGGAGCCAGGAGCTTCTTCCGGGTCTCCCAACGCGGGTACAGGGGCCCAAGGACTTGGGCCATCTTCCACTGCTTTCCTAGGCCATAGCAGAGAGCAGGATTAGAAGTGGAGCAGCTGGGTCTTGAACCGGCACCCATGTGGTATGCTGTCACTGCAGGTGGCAGGTTTTACCCATTATGCCACAGCACCAGCCCCCCCAGGTATCTGCACACAGTTTAGGAACCATGATTTCAGGTGAATGGGTTGGGACCTAACAAGCTATATGTTCTTCAAATGCCAGAATGGGGATTGCTTTTTCTGGGGCACAGTTCCTACACTAAAGCCTCGTTTCTTCCTGATAAGTCCCATTTCTTCTGAAAAGCCTTGGCATCTTTTTGCCTGGATGTCTGTTCTGTCTTCATAGAGAGTGAGGGAAGCCGTTAGCGAAACAAGTTTCCTCATTTTCTGCTCCGCTTTTCACTTCTGCCTTTTATTTCCCTCGGACCCTCCAGGGTTGAGATGGGCTTAACCTGCATTTGACTCTTCATAATGTATTTTGGGTTGTAGCTTTCACTGCTTTGTTGTTGTTTTGACAGGCAGAGTGGACAGTGAGAGAGAGAGACAGAGAGAAAGGTCTTCCTTTGCCGTTGGTTCACCCTCCAATGGCCGCCGCAGCCAGCACACCGCACTGATCCTAAGCCAGGAGCCAGGTGCTTCTCCTGGTCTCCCATGGGGTGCAGGGCCCAAGTACTTGGGCCATCCTCCACTGCACTCCCGAGCCACAGCAGAGAGCTGGCCTGGAAGAGGGGCAACCAGGACAGAATCCGGTGCCCTGACCGGGACTAGAACCCAGTGTGCCGGCGCCGCAAGGCGGAGGATTAGCCTGTTGAGCCGCGGCACCGGCCATGTTGTTGTTTTTAATTGTAGTTTATTTTAGAACCTTCCCATCAGGTAATCAGCCCATCCCCACCATTTTGCTCTTGTGGACTTGTTCCTTTTTATACTTTTAATCATTTAAAAGATGTTTCTGTCACCCTGCCTTTTAGGTAGTTGAAAATAGAGGAAAAGAGGTATCTTTCATCCACTGGTTTACTACCCTAAATGCCAGCAACAGCTAAGGCTATACCAGACCAAAGCCAGGAACCAGCAGCTCCATCCAGATTTCCCACATGGCTGGCAGGACCCCGAGCACTTAAGCCAGCATTGGATGCCTCCAAGATTCATTAGCAGGAAGCTGGATTGAAAGCCTGTATGGGATGTGGGAGTTGCCTGCTATGCTAAGACACCTGTCTCCTTGTACTTTTAATCTTTAATGTGATTTGTGGAGAGATGGGAAGTGACCATGTCTCATTCTGCTATCAGGAACTGGAATCGACACTGTCTCATTTGTTTCTCAAAATAACTGGGACTCAGACCCAAGTCTGCCCACTACCAAAAGCATGTGCGTTTTTTTGTTTTGTTTTGTTTTTAAGACTTTTTTGAAAAGCAGAGAGAGAGCACGTGAGCTCCCATTGTTGATTCACTCCTTAGATGTCCGCAATGGCTCAGCCTGGACTATTGTCTAAAGCCAAGCCAGGAACAGAATCCAGGTCTCCCATCACTGCTGGTTTCTAGGGTCTGCATTAACAGGAAGCTAGAGGTAGGAGCTGGGCCAGGAATTATTATTATTATTATTATTATTATTTATTTTTTGACAGGCAGAGTTAGTGAGAGATAGAGAGAGAGACACAGAGAAAGGTCTTCCTTCCATTGGTTCACCCCCTAAACGACCGCTACAGCCCGTGTGCTGCACTGAGCCAAAGCCAGGAGCCAGGTGCTTCCTCCTGGTCTCCCATGCGGGTGCAGGGCCCAAGAACTTGGGCCATTCTCCACTGCCTTCCTGGGCCACAGCAGAGAGCTGGACTGGAAGAGGAGCAACTGGGACAGAATCTGGCACCCCAACTGGGACTAGAACCCCGGGGTGCCAGCACTGCAGGCGGAGGATTAGCCTAGTGAGCTGCGGCGCCAGCCAGGAGTTATTATTTTTTTAAGATTTATTTATTTATATATGGAACTTGTATAACAAAATTTAGAAGAAAAGATTTTTTTCTTAATTTGAAAGTCAGAGTTATATAGAGAGAGGAGAGAGAGAGAGAATGAAAATGTTCCATCCACTGGTTCACTTCCCAAAGGGCTGCAATGGCTGGGGCTGGGCCAGGCCAAAGCCAGGAGCTAAGATCTTTTTCCGGGTCTCCCACATGGGTACAGGGGCACAAAGACTTGGGCCATCTTCCACTGCTTTCCCTGGACACATTAGCAGGGAGTTGGATCAGAAGTGAAGCAGCGAAGACTGGAACCAGGACCTATATGAGATGGCAGCTCTGCAGGCAGAGATTTAACCTTGTATGCCACAGTGCCAACAGGGACCAGGAATTGAACTCAAGCACTGATGTGGGAGGGAGGCTTTTAACCAACATGTTAACTGTGGGCCACATGCCTGCCTCAGCATGTGCTTTCTTTAATGTTTGTTGGGAGACCAGACACTGGTTCAGGATACCATCTGAAGCAGTCACTTCATTTTTAAAAGGAGATTTAAAAGTTTTAACTACTAGGAAAGCTGTCACAATTGGTTAAGAATTTGAGATATAGATTGACCTCTACCAGAATAGTTTTTTCATTTATAGGATCATCTTGAGCAGTGATTTTTCCAGCTTTTTTTTCTTTAATTATTTCTCCTTTAAGTTAAATTTTGTGGGAGCAGGCATTTAGCCAAGAGGTTGACACCAGTTAAGAGGCCGACGTGCCAACCCCACTCTGTCTTTCAATGTAAAAAAAAATTAAATCTTACACAGAAATCCAGTATATTTTTATATATAATAGGTGGTATTGCTCTGGCTGAAGTTAGGTGAGCTGTTCAGAGTTAATGGGCCAGCACTCCCTGGTGGTCCCTAAGGTGCCTCTCCTTGAACATAGTTTTGAAACCTTTGGTCTAAAACTGCAAACCATTTATCCAGTGAGAGTGGGTGGGGTAGGGTTGATTCGTTAAAAACTCATCTTACTTACTTTGGTACTAAAATAAGATTAAATGTAAATTATTTTAAAATTACTTGGGTGGATGAAATGTTTACTCATGGCCTCCATTTTCCATTTGCATAGCAAATTAGTTCAATTATACTGACAGCCTCCATAGGATTGGTTTCTAAATAAGCAAAAATCATCTGACTTCTTAATCTGTTGAAATGCAATTAAATCAAAAATAAAAAATTGTTAAAAAGTGTCTAGTGAGGTGTTGGCGCTCTGGAGTAGCCAGTAAAGCTACTGCCTGCAGTGCTGGCATCCCATATGGGTGCCAGTTCGAATCCCAAGTCCTGACTCTTCGACTTCCCTTCCAGCTCCCTGCTATGGCCTGGGAAAACAGTAGAAGATGTCCCAAGTCCTTGGGTCCCTTACCGGTGTGAGAGACCCAGAGCAGGCTCCTGGCTTTGGATCAGCCCAGCTCTAGCCATTGTGGCCAACTGGGGAGTGAACAAGTGGATGAAAGACCTCTCTCTCTCTGCCTCTGCCTCTCTCTAGCTCTGCCTTTCAAATAATAAGTAAATAAACCTTTAAAAAAGTGTAATGAAAGATCTCCCTCCCATCCTGCCCCCATCTGTCCACTCCTGGGAATTGAGTGCCCCAGAAAGCATTGTCCTCGTGAGTAGGCTTTCAGATACAAGCAAATTTCAGTTTATAATGTCCACAATAGATAAGTTGACTCTTCAACAGAAATTGAACAAAGTGTATTTTGAAATATCCAAAACTGGTAAAACATTCCATTATATATGTAACTTTAATATTTCTTTTAACAGGAAAAAATTAAAGAGTACATCCAAATATATTTACCAAACGTTATTTTTGAATGGTGAAAATAGTGACATTAAGATTTGTGCTCTAGGAGAAGAGTGGAGCTTACACAAAATATATTTATGTCAAGTAAGTATTTTATTTTTCTGCTTAGATATCCATGGTATATGTTCTTCCTGACCTGTAATAACTAATAGAGCACCTAAAAGGTAATCTATAGAAGTGAAATTGACACTTTGAGAAGTAATGACTTCGAACAGCCCTTGTCTCAACTATTGAGGAAACAGGGTTTTTTTTTTTCATACTATTTATTGAACTCTTTATTTAACATAGAGTTAATCATATGTGTATAAGTTAATTGAAAGTTAATTGAAAGTAGATAAGAGTGGGAATAAGAGAGGGAGGAGGGAGAGGACTGGGAGAGCTGGTGGGAAGAACTACCACATTCCTAAAGTTGTAATTATGAAATGTGTGAAGTTTGTATTCCTTAAATAAAAGGTTTCTGGGGAAAATAAATAAGTAAATAACCATGTAGTCAATTACAAAAATGCAACCTCTTTGAATTCATATTCTTTCCTGTTTCTTGTTTGTATGTGTTAAAGTAATATTTTACATGGAGAATAGCTGTTAAGTTCTTCATCTGATAAAAAAAAAAAGTCTGTTTTATTAAAAACATGATGAACAATGTTAGTGAAAATTTAGTTTTGCTTAGAAAACAGATTTTGAAATTTCATTTCATATGAGCTGAGCATTGCCTGTTTGTCATTACTTCAAAAAGCTGCTTATTTTGATACTTTTTGTTGATAAAGTGGAAAAAGTGAGAGAAAAAATGATTAACATTAAAGTTGAGATGGTAAATTACTATGTATATGATTATTTAAATTGGATAAATTCATTTGAAATGTTGGCTTTGCAGCTTAGGCTGAATGTGAATGGAAAGTTCACTCTTCCTTCTCTCCTAGAAAATCCAATTACACTGAAGAGAAATATATAGACTGTCACTTAGCCAAATACATATTTAGTTTCTGTGCTGAAAATAATACTATCTGCCATCCCATTTTAAAGATTCAGAGCTTTCAAAGCAGAAGAAAATGTTGCTGTAATGGCTCAGCTTTTTGTTTGTGTGTGTGTGTGTGTGTGTGTGTGTATATATATATATAAATCAAATATATATCTAAGGCATTGTTTTAGGCACTGGGATAACACAAGGAGCAGTTCTTATCCTTGTGGAGATTGTCTTTACCATTTGAGAGTAATTATGGGGGCTGGTGCCGTGGTTCACTTGGTTAATCCTCCACCTGCGGCACCGGCATCCCATATAGGCGCTGGTTCTAGTCCCAGCTGCTCCTCTTCCAGTCCAGCTCTCTGCTGTGGCCTGGGAAGCAGTGGAGGATGGCCCAAGTGAGCTCTTGGCTTCGGATCGGCGCAGTGCCGGCTCTCTCTCTCACTGTCTATAATTCTGTCAAATAAAAAAAAAAAAGAGTAATTATGCTACTAAGATGGTAAAGATGGTATAATATAGCATTTTTCATTAAAAGCATTAGATCAGCAGTTTTTTCTCCTACATTTTAGTCATGTTCTTATTTTTGTAAGTTTATTTGACTTGAATTATGTAACTCATATATTAAAATACTGATCTTAGTTTGAAGATATGATTCATATCTTTCTAGTCTCTGAAAGCAGTTTTTGAGTTTGAGGGTGAAGAATGCTTCTGTTAAAGCATTGCCACTCATGAAAACTGGACTGATGTTCAAGCCACATGCTCAAATATAAGCCCCTTCAGGACAAAATTAATGTCTGCTATATTCACAGTGCCTTCTTCCTACAGTTGGCCCTCTGTATCTGCAAGTTTCGAATGTGTGGATTCAACCAACTGTGGATCAGAAATATTCAGAGAATAGAAATATTCAAAGAATAGAAATCTGTCTGTGCTGAATGTGTATACACTATTTTTGTTATTATTCCATAGACAATACAGTATAGCAACAATACAGTATAGCATGGATGTTGCATTAGGTATTATAAGTAACCTAGCAGTGATTAAAAGTATACAGAATATGTAGGTTATTATGAGCATTCATGGTTTTTAGTGTCTGTAGTGGGTCTTGGAACCAGTATAATTAGTAAAATTTAAAATAAATTAGTTAATATTCGATCATTCCAAAGTACAAATTCTAATTCTGAGGGGTACTGTCTGAAAGGTAAATAGTGACTTTATCCATTCTAGCGCCTTTTCAAGACTTCAAGTTTGATCTGGAATTTTTTAATTTGATTAAAACTAAACAGTAGATTTTCCCCAGTGCCTTTTCGGATCATCTTGTTAGTGCTGACTTTGGACTGATCTGGACCCTTGTGTAGCCACTGAAATACATTAAACATCCAGCAGTTTGAGGACTTTTAGCTTCCTCTTCTCTCCTTCTCATTACATATTGTGTCTTCATCTGGCATGTTTGTGAGAGACACTTAAGTATATGACAGCTTCTAATTGAATTTAGAACCTCATTGAGAAGGAAAACAGGTATAATAAACTCAGAAATTGTTATGACTAAGTAAAAAGCTAACCAGGTTCAAATAGTAATATAACTTCAATTCAGAATTTATATTCAAAATTCAGTTTAATTGTTGTTAAAATACTAAACAAAGTAGGTTGTTAAAGATTTATTTATTTATTTGAAAGAGTTACACAGAGAGAGAAGGAGAGGCAGAGAGAGAGGTCTTCCATCTGCTGGTTCACTCCCCAGTTGGCTGCAATGGCCGGAGTGTGCCAATCCAGAAGCCAGGAGCCAGGGGCTTCTTCCAGGTCTCCTGCACAGGTTCAGGGGCCCAAGAACTTGGGCCATCTTCCACTGCTTTCCTAGGCCACAGCAGAGAGCTAGATCGGAAGTGGAGCAGCTCGGTCTCCAATTGGTGCCAATATGGGATGCCGGCATTGCAGGCAAGCGGCCTAATCTGCTACGCCACAGCGCTGGCCCCAAAAGTAGGTTTTGATGTACTTTTTTGATACAATAATGTCTTTGATTTCTTAGACATATTTGGTCATTTTTTTCCCTTGAAATAATGAAATCAGTTTTGATAGAATAGTTGCTTGGAGGTACAATGGGAAAATAATTTGGAAGATCAAATGCTGGATAACAATTGTTTTTGTTTTGTTTTGTTTTTAAGTCTGGCTACTTTTCTAGTATGTTCAGTGGTTCTTGGAAAGAATCAAACATGAATATTATTGAATTGGAGATTCCTGACCAGAATATTGATATAGAAGGTAACTACCACCATAATTAATATTATGCAAAGATAATTAAATCGTACCTTTTAATTATTTTGGTAGAAAATGAACATTTTATTTTAACCTTGTAGACTAGATAAAAAGCTCCATTTAATACCCCAAAGCAATAATTTTATGTTTATTTTAATCCATAGTTTATCAGTTCTGCTTTTCTTGTCCCTAATCTGTTTAGTCAGGTGGATCATGTCAGTCTATTTGCTGTCAGTCTGTTGACTTACCTGTGTAAATCTGTCTGCCTGGGATGTGGAGGATATATGGGGCAGGAAGGAGAAATATGACTTTAAACAATAGAAAATCTGGTAAATAATACTCATTGATTATCCCTTGTGTGAAGATCTTTTCAGGGAACAGTAGGACATAAATCATAGTGAAGATTGTTTAAAATTTTATGTATTTGAAAAGCAGAGAGACAGAGATATTCTCTAGTTTATTCCCCAAATGCCTACAATATCCAGGGCTGGGTCCAGGCCAAAACCAGAAGCCCAGAATTCAATCCTGATCTCCTATGTGGGTGTTGGGACCCAAGTACTTGAGTCACCACCTGCTGCCTCCCAGGGTGTGCATTAGTAGGAAGCTGGAATCAGAAGAGGAGCAGGGGCTCTAACACAGTGCTCTGATATGGAATGCAGTCGTCCCCACTGGACTCCTAGCTGCTTAACCACTGTGTCAAACACCCACCCTGTCAGTGGCGTTTTAGAACTATCCTTAGTTAACTAAGGACCAGAGAATTTCAGCGACTTATTTTGAGCCTGCATCAGACTACAGATTACCTAGTTCCTATCCCAGGGCTCTTTCTAGTCCCCTCATTGATAGACCAGGTAGACATACCTGGGGCCTACCACATAGGCAGAGAACAATTAAGAATATTTACAGAGCAAACTTTGTAGTACGTTCTTCAGAGTGGCAGAAGAGAAAAAGATGTGCAGGTTTAGATAGCTGTGGGGCTAGACATGAGTCGGGACCATGAGCTATAATACAGACCCAGTGGTGAAGCATTGACAGCAGTAAGCTTAAGATTATCATTGGTCCTGTGTGCTTATACTTAATGATCAGTCCACTCAGGAATGTCATGAAAATTTTTCCAAGGTGTTTTGATTCTGACCACTAACTAATGTCAAGAAGGAGTATAAGAATATACCCTAACTATAGTCAAGATGTATAAATGTATAAGAAAACAGCTAGAT
Source organism: Sylvilagus floridanus (assembly GCA_949820135.1). Taxonomy (NCBI): domain Eukaryota; kingdom Metazoa; phylum Chordata; class Mammalia; order Lagomorpha; family Leporidae; genus Sylvilagus; species Sylvilagus floridanus. The sequence goes on from OX463245.1 coordinate 52,435,295, forward strand.
TTGGTAGAATAAATGAAAGTTTACATTGTTACTAAATTAACATTAGCCTTATTTATAAAATAAACTGAAAGTATCATTGTAAAAATTAAAAGAAAAAATTAAGGTCGGAGCATGGGCAGGAAGGAGGGGAGGGTGGAAAGTATCCTCATGCTCTTAAATCTTAAATTATATGAAGTTTGTTCACCTTACAGAAATAAAAACAATTTTAAAAACTATCCTTTTGGCCCAATTACTTGGGCCCTGCACCCACATGGGAGACCAGGAGAAGCACCTGGCTCCTGCCATCGGATCAGCGCGATGCGCCAGCCGTGGCAGCCATTGGAGGGTGAACGAATGGCAAAGGAAGACCTTTCTCTCTGTCTCTCTCTCACTGTCCACTCTGCCTGTCCAAAAAAAAAAAAAAAAAAAAAACTATCCTTTATAATTAGTGATACTTGTCTTACCCTTTTATGTGTGTATAATATTTGGGCAAATGTCTTTGTGTGAAGACATTATTTTTGTAATACTATTATGGCTGTGATTATTATTATTTCATTCTACATGTGTACTTTTGCTTTCAGCACTGCAGGTTGCATTTGGGTCATTGTATCGAGATGATGTCTTAATAAAGCCCAGTCGAGTTATTGCCATTTTGGCAGCAGCTTGTATGCTGCAATTGGTAAGTTTGTACCTTGTTTAAGGAAAGGATAACAGCAATATTTCTGTTTCAAAGTATCTATTCCAAAAACAAAAATAAAGCTTAGCTTTTGATAATTGTTAGAGTTAAAATTGTATGTATAAACATGTCATTTCTTAGACATTATTTAAAATGCTTGACCAAAAGCAATTTATTACAGCTGAGGTCATGATGTCTGTATAAAATGAATGCACACTGCTTCCGAGTAGGTATCTTAGTATGATCACAATGTGGAAAACATTTGCTTGATTTCTGTTTATAAGTAATCTATTGTGACTGTAAGGCAGATGGCTGATGATTACTAAATGGTTCCTGGGTTCAAAAATACTGAGTACTATCTTTTTTTTAAGATTTATTTTATTGGGGTTGGCACTGTGGTATAGTGGGTAAAGCCACCGCCTGCAGTGGCAGCATCCTATATTGGTGCTGGGAGACCTGGCTGTTCCACTTCCTATCCAGCTCTCTACTATGGCCTGGGAAAGCAGTAGAAGATGGTCCAAGTCCTTGGGTTCCTGCACCCAGGTGGGAGACCCAGAAGAAGCTCCTGGCTCCTTGCTTTGGATTGGCCCAGCTTCGGCCATTTTGGCCAACTGGGAAGTGAACCAGTGGATGGGAGACCTCTTTCTGTGTAACTCTTTCAAATAAATCTTTTTTTTTTTTTTTTTTTTTTTTTTTGACAGGCAGAGTGGACAGTGAGAGAGAGACAGAGAGAAAGGTCTTCCATTGGTTCACCCTCCAATGGCTGCCGCGGACGGCGCGCTGCGGCCGGCGCACCGCGCTCATCCGATGGCAGGAGCCAGGTGCTAGGTGCTTCTCCTGGTCTCCCATGGGGTGCAGGGCCCAAGCACTTGGGCCATCCTCCACTGCACTCCTGGGCCACAGCAGAGGGCTGGCCTGGAAGAGGGGCAACCGGGACAGAATCCGGCGCCCCAACCGGGACTAGAACCCGGTGTGCCGGCGCCGCAAGGTGGAGGATTAGCCTGTTGAGCCACGGCGCTGGCCCAAATAAATCTTTTTTTAAAAAAATCTTTAAAAAAAAAGATTGATTTTATTTATTTGAAAGGCAGAGTGAAAGAGATATCTTCCATTGCTGGGAGGGTTGGTCCTGGCCAAAGCCAAGAGCCAGGAGCTTCTTCCAAGTCTCAGGGGGTTGGCAGGGGCCCAAGCACTTGGGCCATCATCCACTGCCTTCCCAGGTGTATTAGCAGAGAGCTAGGTCAGAAGTGGAGCAACCAGAACTCAAACTGGCACCCCATGGGATGCTGGCATTGCAGGCTGCGGCCTAATCTGTTACATCATAATGCTGGACCCTAAACTTTTTCTTAATTAAGAAGTAATTATTAATCATATGTATTTTAATCTGTTGGTACAAGGAGATTCCTTCATTCAGCAGAAGTATATTGAGCAATGTGTCAGAGGAGGTTTAGAGTTCCAAAAGTAAATTAAGATATAGACTCTACGTTCAGGGAACTCACAGTATAGTGTGTGTGCATTGTGTGGGAGGGAGGGTTAATAACTTAAACCAAAATGTAAAGAGATACTGAGTATTTTAGGTATGAAAATGTAGTGGATGCCTAAAGAAGGGAGTGGTCAGTTCATCTGGCAGGTTTCATAGAAGTAAGTTATGTTTCCAGATTAAGTCTTTAAAGTAGAAATTCTGTTTACTGAGAAAGCGAGAGAAAAGAAGAGCATTTCAGACAGAGAGAACAGAGTAAGACCTGGCTAGAGATGTGAAATAATGGAAATTTAGAGAATCTAACATGGCTCTAGCATAAATATGAGGAGGGTTGGAGAGAGAGACAGAAACCACATCTCGAAGTCCCCTTATACATTGCTAAGAACTTTAGCCATTGCATGTAAGTATCTTTGGAGTACTGGAAAAATTATAATTAGGGGGAAGACAAATTATATTTTATGAAGCCTACTTCAAAAACAATATGAAGAATGGATTGAAGGAAAGATAAGTACATTAGAGACAAAACCCTATTATAGTAGTCCAAGCAGGAATCTAAATTAGGAAAGTAGCAGTAGGCATGGTAACGAAAAAAAGGGATACCAACACTATTAAGTAGGAATACTCCGTGGACTTGGTGAGAAATGAGATGCTAAGAGGGTAGAGAAGGAATTTAGAGTAACTTCTAGGTAAGTATTTAAAATCCTAATGGAGTCAGTGCTTTAGTTTGATGTTTCCCAAAAAAAGTTTAAATTTTGTGTGACATTTATCCACTGATTTGTTTGAAGTATTAGTTAATAGCTTGCTAAATATCATTTGTTGAGATCATTTGGTTTCTAAAATGTTTTGATCCTTTCAGTACTTACTTCCAATAAATGTACTTATTTTCTACCCTTGGTCTTAAATCCACTCTCTATGTTATTTTTATGATTTACTAACTCTAACTTAATGTATTTGCATGATGAATGTGGTTTAGTAATTTGAATGAAAAGTGACAGTATTCTTTCTGTACATTAAAGTTCATTTGAAACCTCTAAGCATTTTAGATTAAAATTTTACTGTAAGTTGTTTAAAACAATAACATTTGTTTTAGGTGCAACTCGTAGGTACCGATAGGTGTTTTAAACTTTTAAGAAATATTTTCTGATAATTTATATTGTTTACTGATTGAGCCCATCACATGGTTAGCTAACTATGAAGAGTTCTTGGTTTAAAGAGAACAGGCAAAACAGATAAAATGCAGCTAAAGAAATTTAAAAAGTTCTCAGAGAAAAGGGAAAAAGAGAATAGCAATGTTGATTTATACTTTACTGCTTTCCCCCTACCATTTTTCAGTTCCAAGTATTTAGTTGAATACTTGCTGGATTTTTTTCAGTGTTTTTATTGGACTTAAAAAAACTTAGGCTTGCTGCACTTAATGAGTTTTCTTTCTTTTCTTTCTTTCTTCCTTCCTTTTTTTTTTTTTTTTTACTTTTTAATATGTAAAAGCACATATCAGAGCTAATTTTTCCCATGTGAAATGGGCCTTTCCAGTGCTTATTTATATTTACAGGATGGTTTAATACAGCAGTGTGGTGAGACAATGAAGGAAACAATTAATGTGAAAACTGTGTGTGGCTATTACACATCAGCAGGGACCTATGGATTAGATTCCGTTAAGAAAAAGTGAGTGACCTTTTCTTTTTTTTTCCCTCTCATCCCACTTTTGGGAATTTGATTGCTTTTATTTCTTGAGAATGTATAGCTATGTATAGAAAGAATCAAGGAAAAAAGGAGTGGATAAATAGTTTTATTATATTAAAAAATATCCATTTTACTTTTTGACTGGTAGTAAATTCCTCAAGTGTTACCTTTGTAAATGGCTATGGGTGTGTTATACATGCTTATAAAGGCTTTGGTCACTCTTTACAGTGCATTTTCTGATGAACTTACTTAAGGAGCAGGCATGGTAGACATTGTTTCAGTCCAACTACTCACTGTCCTTTTAACTCTTACATAAGCCATTTTCAGATGTTAAAGTTACGGAAGCTCCTTCATATACCATTTAACAGAAAATTGAAGTTATGTATGTTAGAAATGCTCTTATTAATATCAAGGGAATATTCCCTTAATAACTACTGACAAAGCAATACTAAATTTCAGAATTTTGTCTGAGCTAGAGAGCTTGAGCACGTCCCAGCAAGATTAACATGCTGTTTTTGTCCTATTAAGTTCTATTCAATAGGTTATAAATAATGTAATAATATATAAATATAATAATTACATGTTTCAATTTCAGGTGCCTTGAATGGCTTTTAAATAATTTAATGACTCACCAGAATGTAGAACTTTTTAAAGAACTCAGGTATTTACACTTTAAATAACTTTATAATCATCCTAAAATAATGTTATTCTCTTTTGTAAGATTTATTTATTTGAAGAGCACAGCATCAGAGAGAGGGGGGAAAAAGGGGGAGAGAGGAAAAAAAAGATCTTCCATCTGCTGGTTCACTCCCCAAATGGCCACAATAGCCAGGGCTGGGCCATGCTGAAGCTAGGGGTCAGGAAATCCTTCCTGGTCTCCCGCATGGGTGTCAGGGGTCCAAGTACTTGGGCCAGCTTCTGCTGCCTTCCGGGGCCCCATTAGCAGAAAGCCAGATTGGAAGTAGAATACCTGGGATTTGAACCAGCATTCTGATGGGGGATGCTGGTGTTGCAAGTGGTGGCTTAATACACTGTGCCAATGTCAGCTCCAGTAATGTTTTTCAATTGTTGAAGTATGCAAGATATTTTTGTAGAACACAGAAATATATAATTAATGAAAAAGTGAACAATTTAATGTAAGGTATCTTGACTGTATCCATGAGCTGAAGAAATGCTGTACAAGTTTGTTTTCTGTTGTAAATGACAAAATGTGAATTATGTCAAGTAGTTTAGTCAATTTTAAAGAATGCATTGCTGCTGTAGGACTATAGAGATATTTCAAGTGTTACCTCATTTCCGGGCTCTTAGACAATCTAGAATTGTATGTGTATATATCTACATATAATACAAAGTTTTTTTATTTGAAAGATAGGACAACAGAAAGGAAGGGAGAGACAGATCCTCTATCTACTGTTTCACTCCCCAGATACCCACAACAGGTGGGATTTGGCCAGGCCTAAACCAGGAGCCCTGAACTCCATCTAGATCTCCCACATGGGTGGCAGGGACCTGAGAACTTAGTCCATCATCTAATGCCTTCCCAGGTACATCAGCAGGAAGTTGGATTTGAAGCAGAGGAGCTGGGATTTGAACCAGCACTCTGATATGGGGTGGGGACATCCCAAGTGGCAGCTTAACCTGCTGTGCTAAAGTATCAGCCCCTGTCTTAAACTTCTTGCTAAGCCTAATGATATTAAATTTACAATTAGGTTGGCCTTCTGAGTTAAGTCCACTTTATTCATTCATTCATTCATTCATTCATTCATTCTTTCAGCAGATACTTCCTGAATGTCCATTATGTATAATGATACTCTGCTAGGAGCTGTGACATATGCAGGGCTGATTATGTCATGGTCTCTGTGGTCAAGAATCTTCTTGCTAGTAATGGGACTGAAGTATCTGTAATAGATCTGAGAAATTCAGGTTGGAATGAGGGCTTAAAGGTTAGGAGGTTTTATAGCCATTTTTAGGCTTTGTATTTCTATGACAGTGGTCCCACTGAAATAAGAGACAAACATCCCCAGAATATGTGGCATTTTGATGGAAATGTACAAAATAAAGACTAAACATCACATAGCTTTCTGGGATGTAAGCTTTACTGATTTGGGGAGGGATGATCTTTCATCTTCTTTTATTATTATTTAAGATTTATATGTTTGAAAGAGTTAGAGAGACAGAGATAGAGAGGTCTTCATCTGTTGGGTCACCCCCTAGATGGCCGTAATGGCCAGAGCTGAGCTGATCTGAAGGCAGGAGCCAGGAGCTTCTTCTGGTTCTCCCATGTAGGTGCAGGAACCCAAGGACTTGGACCATCCTTCACTACTTTCCCAGGTGCATTAGCAAGGAGTTGGATCAGAAGTGGAGCAGTCAGGACTTGAACTGGTGTTCATGTGGGCTGGCGCTGCAGGCCAGGGCTTTAACCCGCTGTGCCACAGTGTCGACCCCCTTCTCTTTCATCTTAACAGCTGCTTTTCTTTAATAGCTTACCTTGGCAGAAAAGTTTGAAAAGCATTCATCACCTGGTTGTGTCAAGGCATAAACAGATTTCGGCAGTATATTTGTTTGAATATTGTTAGAAACACTTTATTTCTCTTTTATAATTTCTTCTTGCAGTTTCTCAAAAGCAAGCTGAATCAATGTGGGATCATCTTTAAAACTCAGAAACCCTTTGGCCTTTTGTGATTTAAAGGAAGGAATAAAAAAGGGAAAAGCAAAACAGACAACTGGCAGTAACTCCATACTAAATTTGAACTAACACATTTATTGATCTTATTCTTGAGAGTAATAAAACCACTTTTTTGACTAAGCAAGTCTCTTTTGCCTGGAGGTTAAAGATTACTTTGAAGCTTTAGTTGTTCTATAAATGTTGATAAGTATTTTTTGTTTGTTTTTACATAGAAGTGGGGGTGGTATAAGGCAAAAGAAAACTGCCACTCTTGGGACATTGCTTTAACTTGATCAGGCAGATCAAAGCTCTTTGTTTCCATATCTCTTTGAGCAAAGACCTTTCACAGCCCACTCTGAATTAAAAGTCTAAGGGTAGGCATTTGGCCGGGTGGTTAAGACACCCATCCTTGTCTCCCTATTGGAGTGACTGGGTTCAGTACTGGTTTTCTGACTCCAGTTCTGTGCCATTGCAGATGGTAGAAGGCAGCAATCATGGCTCATGAGTGGGGTTCCTGCCACCCACATAGGAGACCTGGCTTCAACCCCTGGCCCAGTCCTACCCATTGCGGGAGTTTGGGGAGTGAACTGGTGGTAGGCAACTCTTTCTCTTTGTCTTTCTCTGTCTCTCAAATACTTAAAAGTAAAAGTACTGTTGTATGCAAATAGGTTGTTTCCTAAGATTCTTTGCCTTGGGCAAAATAAAATGCTGTAGTTTTTTTTAAATTCAACCTTTTTTTTTATAAAGACTTAAAAATGGTAAGTTCTGTTAGGATCCTTCAACCTGTGCATGAAAGTAAGCTCACTGCCTTTGTTTTATCCTTCCCAGTATAAATGTCATGAAACAGCTCATTGGTTCATCTAACTTATTTGTGATGCAAGTGGAGATGGATGTATACACAGCTCTTAAAAAGGTATTGGTATAATGTAATGTATACAGGATATCATCTCAGCATTGCTTTTAATAGTGAAAAGTTGGAAAGAGTCAGTGTCCAGTGAAAAAGTGATAAACTAAAGAAAAGAAAATACAAATGCACCTTGATTTACAAGGTTATATCCCAAGAAAACTGTAAGTTGATAATACTGTTCAGTCAAAAATGCATTTTAATACACCTAACCTACCACAAGCCATAGCTTAGACTAGCATCCCTTAAATGTGCGCAGAACACTTACATTAGCATACACTGAGCAACATTATCTAATATAAAGCCTATTTATAATAATATGTTGAAATCACCTGTAATGTATTGCATACTGTTCTGAAAGTGAAGAACGGGGTGGTTGTATGGTTTAAGTTAAAAAGTTGTGAATTGAGCCATCATAACTTGATAACCATTTGCTAAAATGTTTAAAAAAAAAAAAGTCCTGCCGGCGCACGGGTCACTAGGCTAATCCTCCGCCTGTGGTGCCGGTACCCCAGGTTCTAGTCCTGGTCGGGACGCCGGATTTTGTCCCGGTTACTCCTCTTCCAGGCCAGCTCTCTGCTGTGGCCCGGGAAGGCAGTGGAAGATGGCCCAAGTCCTTGGGCCCTGCACCCACATGGAAGATCAGGAGGAAGCACCTGGCTCCTGGCTTTGGATTGGCGTAGCGGCCATTTGGAGGGTGAACCAATGAAAGGAAGACCTTCTCTCTTTCTCTCACTAACTGCCTGTCCAAAAAAAAAAAAGTCCTTATATTTAGGGATATGTGAGTGATTTCACCTTCATTCACTGTACTTTTCTACCTTGAGAATATGTTTCTTTTTTTTTCAAAGAATTTTTTCCCACAATTAATATGTTAACATTATTTACATAATCAGAAATTTTTTATGTAGAAGTTATTGTCTTAGCAGTTTTAATGTTCTGTGTATTTTTAGTTTAACCTGATTAAAGTTAAAAAATTATTTCATGATGAAATTTTTACACATGCATTTTCTAGAAAATGCTGAAATTATTTTAAAGGCCTGTTTGTACTTTCAGCATGTTTTGCTTCTTCCTTTTGAAAGATTTCAACTTTTTTTTTAAAGATTTATTTATTGGGGTTGGTGCTGTAGCACAGTGGGTTAACGTCCTGGCCTGAAGTGCTGACACCCCATAAGGGCACCAGTTCAAGACCCGGCTGTTCCACTGTTAATTATTCCATAGATAGTCTCAGTAGTAATCATTCTTTTTCCTATGGTTATTATTTTTATAATTTCACAGGGTATTTGTTAAAACTAAGCTAATCAGTGAGTAGGATTAATTAGTATAAAATTACCCAGTAATGAATATATTGTTTTACCTTTTTTTAAAAAAAAAAGATTTATTAATTTGAAAGAGTTACAGAGAGAGGTAGAGACAGAGAGAGAGGTCTTCCATCCGCTGGTTCACTCCCCAGATGGCCACAATGGCCGGAGCTTTGCTGATCCAAAGCCAGGAGCTTCTTCTGGTTCTCCCACGTGGGTGCAGGGGCCCAAGGACTTGAGCCATCTTCTACTGCTATCCCAGGCCATAGCAGAGAGCTGAGAGCTGGTTTGGAAGAGGAGCAGCCAGGACTAGAACCGGCATCCATACTGGAAGCTGGTGCTTCAGGCCAGGCCTTTGACCCACTGCACCAAAGCGCCAGCCCCGCTTTACCTTTTTAATATAGTAATTGATAAGCTTGTGACCTAAATACTTCTCATGGGTCAGCTTTTTTTTTTTTTTTTTTAGATTTATTTATTTATTTGAAAGAGTTACACAGAGAGAAAAGGAGAGAGAGAGGTCTTCCATCCACTGGTTCACTCTCCAGTTGGCTACAGCCAGAGCTATGCCACTCAAAAGCGAGGAGCCAGGAACTTCCTCCAGGTCTTCCTTCATGGGTGCAGGGGCCCAAGGACTTGGGCCATCTTCCACTGCTTTCCCAGACCATAGCAGAGAGCTAGATCAGAAGTGGAGCAGTTGGGACTCGAACCGGTGACCATGTGGGATGCCAGCATTGCAGGCGATGGCCTCACCCACCACGGCACTGCGCTGGCCTCACCCACCACGGCACTGCGCTGGCCCCTCCAGCTTACTTCTTAGCATACACACCTGGTTTCTATCACTGGACTGTGATTAGTGCCATTGTGAATTTAAAGCTTAAGTGGGGAAGCAGGTTGAAAATGTAATCATAGAATATTAAGTCATATAATTTTACTTTTTTTTTTAACCTAGTGGATGTTCCTTCAACTTGTGCCTTCGTGGAATGGATCTCTAAAACAACTTTTGACAGAAACAGATGTCTGGTTTTCTAAGCGAAAAAAAGGTACCTTGAAATTTTTATTGAGAATCTGTCTTTATTGTTTTAATGGAATTTTATTAAAATTATGGTTGGCTTATTTATAGGTTTAATTTTAGAGCTGGAGAGGAGTGTGGCAATTGTCTAATTCAGCCCCTTGTTTACAATGAGAAAATTAAGGCTAGATAAGAAAAATGCGTTACTTAGGATTATCTGAATCATTACTCATTGAACTGAAACCATACTCTGATTGCTAAAAACTGTTTTTCCCATTTTATCATCAACAAATTTGGTGACTACATTTATTCTTTGCTTAACCATTTTGACTTTCCCCTAATAAACTATAGCTTGTTTATCAGGCCACAATTCTTAGCATGGGGGCCCATGGACACGCTTCTGAGTCACTACCCCACGTGTAGAACAGAATTTTACATGTATTTGTGTGCTGCATGCATTTTTGAAGACAGAGTGTTCTTATTTTTTATCATATTCTCAGTGGAAATCCATCTAAAATTGGTTAAGTGGCTGGTCATCTAGCCTAGTGGTTGGCTCACTTGTGTTGCTCATCAGTTGCTGCCCCTGGCTCCTGAGTCAAGCTTCCTGCTAATGCAGATCCTGGGAAGAAGCTGGGATGGCTCAGGTGTTTGGGTTCTTGCCACCCACATGGAAAACCTGAATTGAGTTCCAGGTTTCTGTTGGTATAGGCCTGTAGTCAGTGACAGCCATTTGGAGAGTGAGCCAGCAAATAGGAGCTCTTTGTCTCATTAAAAAAAAAAAAAAAATTAAACCCACAGAGGGTCTTCGTAGAAAGAGTCACAATGAGGTAAATATTAACATAACCTCCTGCTCGTTTGTGCCCCAGCTAGATCAGCCACAGCAATCCATCAAAAGAAAAATTGGTCTTTAGCCTAAGTGGCAGGAACAAATTAGGAAGCTGTGGTGCACTTCTTATTTCCCCAGTCTGGAGGCTATCCCAGTCTCTGAGTGTAAAAGCACACAGTTTAGGATAACTTCTCAGGAGACATCTATTGAATAAAGCACAATATGTCTAATGCTCTTATTTTTCTGTGAGGACTTCATGGGGTTGTGGGGTCATTTCAAACAGTATAAACATTATCAACAGTATGCAAATTCAGGAAATAGAGAAAAACTACTTGTAGTCTCCTTGCTCATTATATTTTGGTATATTTCTAAAAGTTTCCTATATTTGACTTTTCAGATATATATGGATCAAGAAAAAAAGAAGTAATAGAAACTTTTCTACACAGTTTTAAAGATTACTGTTGAATTTGGCTGATGTAATTAGTATGGCCACATGTTAGCCAGCAAGAAATTTGAAACATTTTGGATTGCATGAATTCTTAGACAAAAATGAGGCAATTTGTTCCATAGCCTTGAATAAAAGCTTTTATGGATAACTATCAGATTTCTATGACACAATCTAGAATTTGATTTTAAATTTGCTCATGTGACAGAAAACTGCAGGAACATAATGCCAGTGTGAAAATGGCACATTAAATTCAACCAGTGAACTAGAACTAGTATTATTATTTTTAAAAATGGCAAGAGATGTAAGTCCACAGTCAGAGAAAACTTAACTATTAATTTTTTAATTGACTTTGCTGCTTTCTTGTTTGCTTTTTTCTTGACTGCAGGCAGGCACCAGATATATGAGATAAAATTTTTTTTTTTTTTTTTTTACAGGCAGAGTGGACAGTGAGAGAGAGACAGAGAGAAAGGTCTTCCTTTTGCCGTTGGTTCACCCTCCAATGGCCGCCGCAGACGGCGCGCTGCGGCCGGCGCACCGCGCTCGTCCGATGGCAGGAGCCAGGAGCCAGGTGCTTTTCCTGGTCTCCCCATGGGGTGCAGGGCCCAAGCACCTGGGCCATCCTCCACTGCACTCCTGGGCCACAGCAGAGGGCTGGCCTGGAAGAGGGGCAACCGGGACAGAATCGGTGCCCCGACCGGGACTAGAACCCGGTGTGCCGGCGCCGCAAGGTGGAGGATTAGCCTGTTGAGCCACGGCACCGGCCGAGATAAAAATTTTAAAAATTCATTTCCTTAACTTGTCTGCCTTTTCCCAATTTTCAAGAAAAAATTATTTTATTGGGGAACCCTTCTCTAGAACAGAAAACATGTTTTCCAGGTGAAGCCTGGTATAAACCCTATTGGGCTGTAATGGCAACACTTACCCTTTTCTTCCTTGTCCTTAGTAACAACAAGACTGGGTATACTCCTGTGAGTACACCTCCGACCAGGGCTTACATGTGAATTTCTGTTTGATAGCAGTAAGTAGGGGCATTTCTTGCCCATTCTTGCGAACACATTAGTGGGTAATTGAAGACACTAGGAAAAACCTTAATTCCTTCTTAAAAGATGAACATTATTCAAATACTTCATAAACTTGAGTCATTTTAATAACTGATATTACCCATGTGTTACAAAGCTGTGGCTACAATGTCCTTATTTTGTATTTTAATGGAGAATTAACATGTTAACCAGTACTTATCACGTGTAGCTAAAGTATCAGAAGAAAACTGGAATGTTCTGTGTCCTGTGTATCTTGTGAAAACCATTGAGTGAGGCTTCGGGGCTCTAGAGTTCCTCTGAGTATTCAGTCCTTGGGAAAGGAGATTCTAGAGAGAGAGCATAATTCTAGGACTTAGCTCAGGTTCCTTCTCCATTTTGCTGTACTATAAGCTCTCAACACCAGAAGCATTATGCATAGCTGAATTCCCAGCCCATGAGTCTAACTGGGACCAAAATTAATTTCCTGTGGCTTTTTTCTAAATCTGAGTTTTTATCCACACACTTGAGGTTTATAAAGTTCTTGAAAACTTTGAAGTAATCTTATGCTTATTCTAAAGGAGTGTGTGTGTGTGTGTGCGTGTGTGTCTCCCCATCCATAAAAACCATTTAGGAGTAAAATGAAGTAATAGCCTTAAAAAGAATGGCTATTTAATTTAAACTTTCTTTTTTAAATAGATTTTGAAGGTATGGCCTTCCTTGAAACTGAGCAAGGAAAACCATTTGTGTCAGTATTCAGACATTTAAGATTACAATACATTATTAGTGATCTGGCTTCTGCAAAAATTATTGAACAAGATTCCCTAGTACCTTCAGGTAAGAGAACATGATGAATTTATGGTTTTAAATAACACTTTTCCAATGATAACTTTCATATATCATAGAAAATAATGATGGGGGCAACCACTGAGTAAATGATTAAGATGCTCCTTGGGAAGACCTTATACCATACTGGAGTGCCTGGGTTCAAGTCCTGACCCACTCCTGGTACAGGGCGTGAGGGTGGGGCAGTAGGTGATGGCTTAAGTAATTGAGTTCCTGCCATCTATGTGAGAAACCTGATTTGAGTTCCTAGCTATTGTAGACGTTTGGGGACTGAACCACAAAATGGTAGCTTGCTCTCTTTCTCTCTCTCAGTCTCTCAAATAACATAAATTTAAAAAAAAATTTTTTCTTTGTAAGTATAATGTAGGGGCAAGTGTTGTACAGCAGAAGGTTAAGCCACTGCTTGGGTTTCTCGAATTCCACACTGAAATTTGATTCAAGTCCCACTGACTCCATTTCCAATCCAGCTTCCTGCTGATGCATCCTGGGAGGCAGCAGATGGGGAGTCAGATGCTCTAGTCCCCTGCCACCTCCCTGGGAGACCTGGATGAAGTTAAAGGCTCCTGGCTTTAGCTTGACCCTGGTGGTCATGGGCATTCGGGTGGTGAACCAGTGCATGGAATATCAGTCTCTCGTTCTCTTTCTCTGTTACTGTGACTTTCCAGTAAATGAGAATAAGTAATATTTAATAAATTTTCAAAGTGCATTTGAACTTTCTTATTTAAAAAATAAGATAATGAAGGAAAAAAATTGTCCTTAATCGCAAAACGGTATGTAGTTTTATGCCAAAGACCTATGTAGGTAATTTTCTGTGATCACATTATATATTGTGGGTATTTTTTCATATCATTTTGTTAAACACTCTACAGAATAAACAGTGATCTAGTATTCTGTAATATGGATGTTCTTTAATTTGATTAACCAATACACTATTTTAGATCAAGCTTCTTGTCCCTTAATTTTTATTAATATAAGAAGAACAGATTTCATGTATTTCATAGATAGAATTCTGAGATGATCATACTTGCCTCTCCTCTTCCCTTCCTCAAAAGCCCCTACTTCTTTCCTTTTCTCTTACCTTTAATTTTTGCAATAACTTTTTTGTATTTCATATATATAGGTTTTTTTTTTAAAGGTTTATGTATTTATTCGAAAGGCAGAGGCAGAGAGACAGAGGTCTTCCATCCCTGGTTCACTCCCCAAATGGCTGCAACGGCCAGAGCTGGGCTGATCCGAAGCCAGGAGTCAGGAGCTTCTCCCAAATCTCCCATGTGGATGCAGGGGCCCAAGCACTTGGACCATCTTCCACTGCTTTCCCAGGCCATAGCAAAGAACTGGATCAGAAGTGGAGTAGCTGAGACTTGAACTGGCGCCCATACAGGATGTTGGCACCTCAGGCAGCAGCTTTACCTGCTATGCCATGGTGCCGGCCTCCATATACATAGTTTTAAGAGCATATAATACGGGCCTGGTGCCATGGCTCACTTGGCTAATCCTCCGCCTGCGGCGCTGGCATCCCATATGGGCACTGGGTTCTGGTCCCAGTTGTCTTTCAGTCTAGCTCTCTGCTGTTGCCCAGGAGGGCAATGGAGGATGGCCCAAGTGCCTGGGCTCCTGCACCCACATGGGAGACCAGGAGTGCCTGGCTTCTGGCTTCAGATCAGCGCAGCACCGGCTGTGGTGGCCATTTGTGGGGGTGAACCAACAGAAGAAAGACCTTTCTCTCTCTCTCTCTCTCTCTCTCTCTCTCTCTCTCTCTCTCTCTCTCTCTCTGCCTCTCTGTCTCTCTGTCTCTGTCTCACAGTCTGTAGCTCTACCTGTCAAATAAATAAAAACAAAGAGCATATAATACTTCCCACCGTACCCGCACTCACTCATTCTCACCCTCCTCCTTTCCATATTTTTAATTTTTTACAATGACATACTTTCAGTTTTCTTTATAAACACAAGCTTAACCAACTCCACTAAATAAAGAATTCAACAAGTAGTAAATAGAAGAACTACTCTTTCTCAAGAGTACAGATGAGGGCTATAAACAATAGTCAAATCTCAAAATGTCTACCTTGCTCATACACATTATATTTTTGTACTCTGTTTATTATCACAAATGGGGGGAAAATTTGTCTTTTGTGGACTGGCTTATTTCACTAGCATAATGGTCTCCAGTTGCATCCATTTTGTTACAAAAGACAGGATTTCATTCTGTTTTACAGCTGAGTAGTATTCCATCGTGTATATATACCACAGTTTCTTTAAGGATCAGACTTTTAAGAACTACTTTTGAAGTATTTAAAAGTTATAACTGCTTTTTCTGTTAGTATTCATTAAATTTACCTGTTTTCTGTTTTTTGTTTTTTTTTTTTTTTTTTTTTTTGACAGGCAGAGTGGACAGTGAGAGAGAGAGACAGAGAGAAAGGTCTTCCTTTGCCGTTGGTTCACCGCGCTCATCCGATGGCAGGAGCCAGGTGCTAGGTGCTTATCCTGGTCTCCCATGGGGTGCAGGGCCCAAGCACTTGGGCCATCCTCCACTGCACTCCTGGGCTACAGCAGAGGGCTGGCCTGGAAGAGGGGGAACCGGGACAGAATTCGGTGCCCCGACCGGGACTAGAACCCGGTGTACCGGCGCCGCAAGGCGGAGGATTAGCCTGTTGAGCCACGGCGCCGGCCTTCTGTTTTTTTTTTTTTTTTTAAGATTTATTTATTTGAAAAGAAGAGTTATAGAGAATGTGGGAGAGAGCTCTTCCATCTTATTATGCAAACTTGTTATGTATCTTCATCTACATTTTTTATAAAGCAGCTCAGTTTGTTGGCTTAGTTTTTTGCAATAAGCTTTACTGGCTTTTTCTGTATATAACTAAAAATAAAAGCACTTAATAAACTACTGAGCAAGTTAGGAATTTATCCTATCTCTTGTGTGCTTTTTAAGATTTGTAAAGACATTAGATTTTTCAATGATAGTTTAGAGGCCCTGTCCTCCACATTCTTTGTATAAAGCAAAGGAAATAATCTAAATGAATTCCTTTCACTTCATCTCTGTTATTCTATTGGGAAAATACAGTATTTGCACTGAAAATAACTGTAGACTAGATCTGCAGCTGCTGACCCATGGCACTGTCAAATTCTACCTTGCTGTGCCCATTTTGGTTTTTTTTTTTGAAATTTGATAAAAAAATAAGTACTTAAACTTATCTTTGTTGAGTTGAAGTTTTTCAAGGTACCTTTTCAGAATCTTTCCACCCAATGTTAGCTTTCTGCCAAACGGGACTTTGGCCAATTCTGTCTGGCGTTTCTGCCTTTTGAAAATAATGATTGCAGGCTGGCGCCATGGCTCAACAGGCTAATCCTCCGCCTTGCGGCGCCGGTACACCGGGTTCTAGTCCCGGTCGGGGCACCGAATTCTGTCCCGGTTGCCCCTCTTCCAGGCCAGCCCTCTGCAGTGGCCCGGGAGTGCAGTGGAGGATGGCCCAAGTGCTTGGGCCCTGCACCCCATGGGAGACCAGGATAAGCACCTAGCACCTGGCTCCTGCCATCGGATGAGCGCAGTGCGCCGGCCGCAGCGCGCCATCCGCGGCAGCCATTGGAGGGTGAACCAACGGCAAAGGAAGACCTTTCTCTCTGTCTCTCTCTCTCACTGTCCACTCTGCCTGTCACAAAAAAAAAAAAAGAAAGAAAGAAAATAATGATTGCATATAAGCATATTAAAAACTCTGTATAAAGGAACAAACCAGTTTTGCTTATTTTCATCCCATTTTTTACCAGGGATTCTTCCCTCTTCCTTGTAACAGTGACTAAACTTTGTATTTGAAATTGTCTTCCATTGACTTATTTTTGGAATGCTATTTTTTTTAAAGATTTATTTATTTATTATTTGAAAGGTAGCTTTACAGAGAGGCAGAGGTAGAAGAGGTGGATGTTCTTCCATCTGCTGGTTCACTCCCTAGATGGCCGCAATGGCCAGAGCTGCGCCAATCTGAAGCCAGAGACCAGGAGCTTCCCCCAGGGTCTCCCACTCAGGTGCAGAGGCCCCAAGGGCTTGGGCCGTCTTCCACTGCTTTCCCAGGCCATAGCAGAGAGGCAGCAGCTTTACCCACTATGCCCCAGTGCCGGCCCCTGGAATGCTATTTTAAAGGCATAGCCCCTTGAATCTTTGAACTATCAGTGACCAGAAAGATTACCAGTTTGATATTTTCTCTCTTTTTTTTTCTCTTTTGGATTAATGTAAGAGAAGGCTTGAGATTATGTATTTATGTTTTTAATTTGTTAAAATGGTTTTTTCCCTCCAAGATTTATTTATTTGACAAGCAGAGTGACAGCTCTTCCATGTGCTGGTTCACTTTTTAAATGTCCACAGTAATCCAGGGCTGGGCCAGGCCAAAGCTGGGAGCCAGGAACTCCATCCAGGTCTCCAGTGTGGGTGGCAGGGACCTAAGGACTTGGGCCAGCACCTGTTGCCTTCCCAGGTACATTAGCAGAAAGCTGGATCAGAAGTGGAGGAGGGGGGCCAGCGCTACGGTGTAGTGGGTTTGGCCGTCACCTGCAACACCACCATCCCATATAGGAGCTGGTTCAGGTCCTGGCTGTTCCACTTCTGATCCGACTCCCTGCTAATGCACCTGGGAAAGCAGTGGAAAATGGCCCAACTCCTTGGGCTCCTGCACCTATGTGGGAGACCCAGAGGAAGCTCCTGACTCCTGGCTCCAGCTTGGCCCAGTCCAGCCATTGGAGCTATTTGGGGAGCAGAACAGATGGAGAATCTCTCTGTCTCCCCCTCTCTCTATAATTCTGCCTTTAAAATAATAGAAATTAACCTAAATTTAAAAAAAAAAAAAAAGGTTGGATACTCTGATATACAGGCATCTTTAAAAAAAAAAAATAGAAGAAGTAGAAGAGGTTTACATCTCAGGGGATGCAGGTGTCCCTAGCAATGGCTTAACCCACTGCACCACAGTGCCTGCCCCATGTTTTTGTTGTAAAGATTATCCAAAAGTTGTTGTATATAAAAGGTGTTGTGGTGCAGTGGGTTAAGCTGCTGCCTGTGATTCCAGATCTTATGTTGGAGTGCTGCTTCAAGTCCCAGCTGCTCCACTTCTGATCCAGCTCTCTGCATCCATGTGGGAGCCCTGGATGGAGTTCCAGGCTCCTGGCTTTGGCCTGGCCCAGCCCTGACTGTTGTGGCCATTTGGGGAGTGAACCAGTGAATGAAAGACCTCTCTCTCTCCCTCTCTCCTTCTTTCTTTGTCATTCTGTCTTTCAAATAAATCTTTTAAAAAATAAATTTTAAAACATTTTCACAGAACATATCATGTACTTGAGAATATGTGCTAACGCTTTCCAACTTTAAAAATGAATCATGGGGCCAGCACTGTGGCTCACTTGGCTAATCTTCCGCCTTCAGTGCCGGCATCCCATATGGACACCGGGTTCTAGTCCCAGTTGCTCCTCTTCCAGTTCAGCTCTCTGCTATCGCCTAGGAGTTCCGGGAGGGCAGTGGAGGATGGCCCAAGTGCTTGGGCCCTGTACCTGTGTGGGAGACCAGGAAGAAGCACCTGGCTCCTGGCTTTGGGTCAGCACAGCACTAGCTGTAGCGGCCATTTGGGTGGTGAACCAACGGAAGGAAGACCTTTCTCTCTGTCTCTATCTCTGTGTCTATCTCTATCTGTCAAAAATAATCATGAAAATCCATATTCTGTCTCTGGATTAATGAGTTTGAAAATCCAGGCATAACTCATTAGTGGGCTGAGAAATCATTTTATTGGCAGGGACCAGCTTTTTTTCTTTTAAAATAAAATGTAGTAGACTAGAATTTTTAGAAGTTCAGATGCATTCCAAGTAAGTTACATAATATGTGTGTATATGTACTGAGTCACATAAAATTTGCTACAGGTTTACCCTTGAAGACAAATTATTTGTGGCTTAGACATTTAGCATGTGATACCAGGGATATATTTTGGAGGCTTCTGAAAAAAAATAAGTATATTTAATAGGGTGTTTTAAGGAGAGACAGCAATAAATCGTTGGAAGTCATCTGGCTACCTTTATAAAGAAGAAGCTTCAGAAGTGAAAATTGAGGGATGGCCATTGGCACAGCAGTTAAGATGCCACTTGGGATGTCCGCCTCTCACATTGAAATGCCTGTTTGGAGTCTCAGCTTTGCTCCAGATTCTAGCTTCCCGCCAATGTGCATCCTCCGAGACAGCAGGTTATACCCCAGGTATTTGCATCCCTGCCATCCATGTAAGAGACAAAGATTAAGTTCCAAGTTTCTGCCTGGCCTATCCCTAGCTATTGTGGGCATTTGAGGAGTGAACTAGTAAATCTCTGTCTCTCTGTACGTCTCTGCCTTTCAAATAAATTTTTAAAAATAGGCCGGTGCTGTGGTGTAGTAGGTTAAGCCTCAGCCTGTAGCACCGACATCCCATATGGGCGCTGGTTCACGTTCTGGCTGCTCCTCTTCTGATCCAGCTCCCTGCTGATGGCCTGGGAAAGCAGTAGAAGATGGACCAAGTGCTTGGGCCCCTGCACCTGCATAGGAGACCCGGAAGAAGCTCCTGGCTTCACACTGGCCAGCTTCAGCTGTTGTGGCCATCTGGAGAGTGAAGCAGTGGATGGAAGATCACTCTATGTGTCTCCCTCTGTCTGTCTGTAATTCTGCCTCTCAAATAAATAAATCTTTTAAAAATAAATAGAAATTTTTAAACAAGAAGATTCAGACTTCAATCACACTAGTATTTTACCCCATCCTTTAGGTAGAGATTGAGGAATCATTTAAGATACAAAGAACAGAAAAGCTACACTTCCTGATGGGAATAAAATAGAGCAAAACGAAAAATGTGGTGCTCCGCCTATTCTACTTTTATTAAATCTGTTTTAATAAAGTTTCATTTTGTACAGATGCATTAGGTAAGAAATTATATTATTATGAAAGGAAAATGTTCAGTTTAGAATGATTTAAATTTACAACTTTTAATAGTTATTTAAATTAATATTGCACAATTTTTTTGTTTATTTTTTAAGTTGTTATTTACTTGAATGGCAGAGAGAGACAGGTCTTCCATTTACTGGTTCACTTCCCAAATGCCCTCAACAGCCAGGGTTGAACCAAGCCAAAACAAGAAACCCGAAACTCGATCCTGGGGTTCATGGGTGGTAAGGACCCAGGCACTCCAGCCGTCCATCACTTGCCACCTCCCAGAATGTGCATTAGTCAGAAGCAGAGCAAGGACTCCCCCCACCGCCCCGGGCACTCTGATTTGGGTTGCAGGTTTCCTACCTGGCATCTTAACCACGCCCTAGTGCTTGCCCTGGATGTACATGCTTCATCTGCCAATTTAGAAATGGCTTGTTTTCCCCCAAAATAAATTCATTGGGTTTTTTTGTTTTTAAGATTTTATTTATTTATTTGAGAGGTAGAGTTACAGACACTGAGAGGGAGAGACAAAGAGAAAGGTCTTCCATCTGCTGATTCATTTCCCAAACGGCCGCAATGGCTGGAACTGCACCAATGCAGAGCCAGGAGCCAGGAACCTCCTCCCTGTCTCCCACACGGGTGCAGGGGCCCAAGGACCTGGGCCATCCTCCAGTGTTTTCCCAGGCCATAGCAGAGAACTAGATGGTAAGAGGAACAGCCAGGACTAGAACCAGCACACATTTGGGATGCAAGCACCGCAGGCAGAGGATTAACCTATTGCTCCATAGCACCAGCCCTGGTTCATTGTTATTTTTAGAAAATTCAATAAAAGAAATCTATTCAATTTTCTGGGAGAATTTTATAAAAGCTATATTGTAAAAAATAGTGTTAAGGTATGATTCTCACAAATGAAAATTAATATGAGCTGTGAAAAGGAAACAATTAAATGCAAGAATATGTTTTTAAAGATTTATAGAGTTGCAGAGAAACAGAGAGGTCTTCTGTCTGCTGGTTCACTCCCTAGTTAGCTGCAATGGCCAGAGCTGAGCAGATCCAAAGCTGGGAGCCAGGAGCTTCTTCTGGGTCTCCCATGAGGGTGCAGGGGCCCAAACACTGGGCCATCTTCCACTGCTTTCCCAGGCCAAAGCAGAGAGCTGGTTCGGAAGTGGAGCAGCCAGGAATCAAACTGGTACATGTGTAGGATGCTGACATTGCAGATGGTGGCTTTACCAGCTATGCCACAGTGCTGACCCCAAGAATATATTTTTAACTAAGGATTTTAATATTTATTCATTTATTTCAAAGGCAGAAATAGAAAGAATAAAGAGAAGGGCCAGGGAGATCCTCCATCTGTTGGCTCTTTCCTCAAATGGCCACAATGGCTGGGGCTTGGCCAAGCGGAAGCCAGGAGCCAGGAACCTCTTCCTGATCTCCCACACAGAGGCAGGGGCCCAAGCACTTCAGTCATCTTCCACTACTCCCACGCGTACTAGCAGGGAGCTGGATTGGAAATGGAGCAGCTGGGTCTGGAACCAGCACTCATATGGAATGCAAGCACTGCAGGCAGAAGCTTAGCTTAGCTTCTAGGCCACAGTGCTGGCCCCTAACTAAAGATATAAATTCTAATTTAAATATATGTAATTAAGTAGATTTGCCTGAGGCAAACCTATATCATCTTTACCACTTTAAAGATCATTGAACTATACTGTTATAGCATGTTTGTAAACTATAAGTAAGCTACCAGGTTTTTTTTGTTGTTGTTTTTGTTTTTTAAGATTTCTTTCTTTATTTGGAAGGCAAAGTTACAAAGAGGCAGAGAAAAAGAGAAAGGGGGTAGGGGGAAAGGTCCTTCATCCACTGGTTCACTCCCCAGAGAAAGAGGTCTTCCATTCTGCTGGTTCACTCCCCAGATGGCCGCAATGGCCGGAGCTGCGCTGATTTGAAGCCAGGAGCTTCTTCCTGATCTCCCACGTGAGTGCAGGGGCCCAAGACGTGGGCCATCTTCTGCTTTCCTAGGCTTTAGCAGAAAGCTGGATGGGAAGTGGAGTGGCCGGGACTCGAATCAGTGCCTATATGGGATGCATGCACTGCAGGCAGCAGCTTTACTCACTATGCCACAGTGCCGGCCCCTAAGCTATCAGTTTTTTTTGGTTGCTATTTTACATTTGAGTTTAGGAGTGGTAGCAGTTTTATCAACTACTTAGAGTGTGTAAGTCCTTTATGTTTTTCCATCTTAGTTATCAATTAATAAACATTTACATTTTAGAATGGCTGTCCTGTGTGTATAAACAACAGTGGCTTGCCATGCTCCGTGCAGAACAAGACAGTGAAGTGGGGTAAGTATATTACATATCATTGTTTATTAAGAGAAAAACTTTTGATAGGAATTTTTAATGTATTAATTATAGTGAAAAATCAGTAATTATATAAAAAAACAGCTATTAAAATAGAGAAAAAAGTCATCAATTTTATTTTTATAACATCAATTTTACAAATATTTTTCTGGTCAATCAGAGTGTATAACAATGTTTGAATTGTCAATTGCTATATTTAAAAAATTTCAATAATTTGTATACTTTTTATACCTTGTATTATAATTTTATTTCATCATATGGAATATTACTGACAACAATATTTTCATAAAGTGTATTTCATATTTTTAGGTAAAGCCAGTTTTTTTTGTATTGTCAAATCGATTAATAAATAGGTTTTGAAGATCTTTGAGACTGAAATAAAATCATTTGATTACAGATACCTTCCTCAAAATCCCATGACCTCTACAAAATATTTGCACACTTTGTTCATTTTAGGGGAAACAAATCTATTCTTATTTTAGTATATGTGCTGCCGAAGCGAGCACGAAACAAATCTATTCTTTCAACATATTAGTGATTTCTAGTTCACAAAAGTACATTCACACATTGATCCTTACAAAAGCTTCTTTAAAAATAAAGATTTATTTATTGATTTATTTATCTAATAGAGTTACAGAGAGGAAGACAGATCTTTGTTCAACTGGTTCACTCCCCAAATGTCTGCAAAGGCCAGGACTGGGCCAGGCTGAAGCCAGGAGTTCATCCTAGTTTTCCACATGGGTGGCAGGGGTCCAAACACTTGGGCCATCCTTCGCTGCTTTTACCAGCCATTAGCATGGAGCTGGATTGGAAGTGGAGCAGCTGGGACACAAACAAGTGCCCATATGGGATGCTGGTGTCACAGACGGTGGCCTTATCTGCTATACCACAACGTCTGCCTCTATGGTAGCTTTTTTTTTTTTTTTTTTAAGATTTATTTATTTATTTGAAAGTCTGAAAGAGTTACACAGAGAGAAAGGGAGGCAGAGAGAGAGAGGTCTTCTGTCTGCTGGTTCACTCCCCAGTTGGCCAAAATGGCCAGAGGTGTACCCATCCAAAGCCAGGAGCTAGGAGCCTCCTCCAGGTCTCCCATGTGGGTGAAGGGGCCCAAAGACTTGGGCCATCATCTACTGCTTTCCCAGGCCATACCAGAGAGCTGGATTGGAAGTGGAGCAGCCAGGACTTAAACCAGCATCCATATGGGATGCCGGCACTGCAGTTAGCGGCTTTACCTGCTATGCCACTGTGCCAGCCCCTGCTCCACTTCTGATCCAGCTCTCTGCTGTGGCCTGGGAGAGCAGTATAGAAGATGGCCCAAATCCTTGGGCCCCTGCATCCACGAGACCCGGAAGAATCTCCTGGCTCCTGGTTTCAGATCGGCACAGCTCTGGTCTTTGCAGCCATCTAGGGAGTGAATAAAAGATGGAAGACTCACACTCTCTTGCTCTCTCTCTCTCTCTCTCTCTGCCTCTGCCTCTCTGTAACTCTGCCTTTCAAATAAATAAAAATAAATCTTAAATCTTATTTATTTAAAAGGCAGAGTTACAGAGAGAGGTAGAGACAGAGAGGTCTTCCATCCGATGGTTCACTCCCCAGATGGAGCTGCGCTGATCCGAAGCCGGGAGCCAGGAGCTTCTTCCGGGTCTCCCGCATGGGTGCAGGGGCCCAAGGACTTGGGCCATCTTCTACTGCTTTCCCAGGCCACAGCAGAGAGCTGGATCAGAAGAAGAGCAACCAGGACTCAAACCGGTGCCCATATGGGATGCCGACGTTTCAGGCCAGGGCGTTAACCCACTGCACCACAGCGCCAACCCCTAAATAATAAATCTTTAAAAAACAAGAAAAAAGCCTAATCTGTGATTTTTTGGGAAAGGCCTTCAAAGTTTAATTTTTTTGCCCCAGATCCTTTTAGACACCAAAGAATTTCCTAAAAAAAGCTAGTTAAAAATGTATACCTAAACAGTGAGTGTATGAAAGTATTAATAAATTCATGATTTTGATGTTATTAGAGTTCTTAGTTTCTATTTCACTTTAGCCCATCTCTTTTCCAAATATATTTAAAGTATACTTACCCAGATCAAATTGTTGAAATAGAAATAATAAATAAAATAAGTTAATTATTAGTGGAGTTCAGATTTAAAGCATTTTGTAATGTATGAAGTAATTTATAAATCTTCCTAATTCTTTTGTATTTTCAGTTTGTTTTTAAAAGATTTATTTAATTGAAAGTGTTACAGAGAGGCAAAGAGAGGTCTTCATCCGCTGGTTTACTCCCCAAATGTCCACAATGGCCAGAGTGGGACTGATCGGAACCCAGGAGCCTGGAGCTTCTTCCAGATCTCCCACTTGCAGGGGCCCAAGGGCTTAGGCCATCTTCTGCTGCTTTCCTAGGCCACAGCAGAGAGCTGGATTGGAAGTGGAGCAGCCAGAACTCGAACCAGTGCCCATATGGGATGCTGGCGCTGCAAGCAGTGGCTTTATCCAGTATGCTACAGCGCCAGCCCCTGGATATTCAGTTTTTAAGTTTCAGATATTTTTTATTTTTCAAGATGTTTCTCATCTCTGTCCTTGTTGAGGTTAATATAGACCTTCACCTAAAAGACTAGAATTATTGTCTTGTTTTCCTGCCCTCAGAACTATATGATTCTGTTGTCACTGGTCAGTGTTCTATTCCAGAAACTGAACATGTGCTCACTACTACTGGGCTACTAAAGGGAGGAAGACAGGGTATTCCCTGGAGACTGGGTTATGGTCTAGTGAAGTTCCCGCCAGGGTTCTCCTCATCATTGCAAGAGGGTTCCCTTTCTCAAACAGAAGAATAATTGTGTCCCTTCCTTGCTTAAATATCCAGGGACATTTGCTCACAGTTAAAGGATTATCACTATTCATGATTATTGAAGCTAGATAGAAAATTTGGCTCTTTAGACTGTTTACTCCAATATATTTGTAATTTTTCATAATAAAAGTTTAACAGAACAAATATCTGGCAACTTCTGTTACCTACAGGAAAAGCTGAAATGTTTTCAGCATGGCCTGTGGGGATCTTCAGTAGCCTGTCCTTAAATGCCTTTGGCTTCATCTCCTCTCATATTTGTATTGTGTTCAGCTGTACAAAATTCTTCATGCATTTCAAATTCGCATTATTCACCAGTCCTTGTTTATCTCCTGTTCCTTCTGTGGAATACTCTTCACCCTGCCCAGAATTCACCACCCACCTCCACATCAGCAAACTCTCAATTGCAAATAACACTTAACCCTGTGATGCTACCCAATTGCATACCAGGCAGTACTTTTGTGCCTGCGCATCACAGCCCTTTCCTCAGGTTTTTAGTCATTACTTGTGTCTAGTTCCCTACTAGACAGAGCTATTGTCTGTCAAGGACTTGTTTTGTTTTATACACATTGATTTGCCATTATTTTATTATGTCTTCAGCTTCTAGGCACTTCATGTTGTAAGTTAATGAATAGATGAATGAATGTTACTTTTATCTTCTAGGATTACCAAGAAAATAATGATGTCATTAATTATTACAAGTTGATATAACACTGTTTCTCTTAGTTGATTAAGGTTTTTAAAGTAAGGAACCAAGTAGACTAATAAAAGTCTACAGTTGTTTTCTGTTAAATACTGATTTTGTAGAATCAGGCTACATGAAAAATGATTTGCATGTGAAACTAGTAATATCAAGCAGTAGGTGATACCAAGTCACATCTTACAGAAATGAAAGATGTTAATGACTCTTACATAGTAGACTTGTAAGTATTATCTTTTTAAGATAAACAGAATTTCTCATTTCTTTCTACCCCTTCTCTAGTTTGACTGAGCCCTAAGGAAAGTTATCTAGAAGTCAGGGCAATAATTAAAACATTAAAGATTTTAAATCATTTTTATTTAACAAAGGCAATGGGATAAATTTAGTCAATAACAATGTTATTTTCATCTACACCAAAAAAATCTATTTCTAAACCTAGTATGAAGATTTTCTGTTCTTTTTAACTCACAGTTCTTTCTCAATTATTAGTGCCCTGTTTTCTTTGCTAGTTCATGTCTTCTGTACACTTTTAGGCCTCAAGAAATCAATAAAGAAGAACTAGAGGGAAACAGCATGAGATGTGGTAGAAAACTTACAAAAGATGGTGAAGTAAGTATGGACTGTGACTGTTAATATGTGAGTTGTTGCAGGAGTATTGTCAATGCACAGTGCACTTGAAGAAACCATCATGATACCTATATTGCCTCAGGAGAGTTCATTTGATATTATGTGTGTATAGCACGATCTCCTGGGTAGGGAGTTGGTCACCAACATGCACGCAGTGGTAGTGGATTACTTGGCCTAACACGAGACTGTTGGGCTTAAATTTTGGGTCCAGATAAGAGATATGAAAAGAGGATCCTTCAAGGAATCCAGAAATTAAGGTAAAGAAGTTATGTGGGAGCTGTTCCATAGTCTTTAAAAGAGATTCTCTTTTATACTCTCCCTAAATCAGACATTTCAAACTTTTTGATTGCTACCCATATTAAGAATTACTTTTTTTGTTAGTACTCAATAGAAATATATATGTGGAAGAAAAATATTCAAAATAATACTGCTATGTCCAAAAAGCCTACATTTTTTTAGATCTATTTATTTTGTTTGAAAGTCAGAGTTACACAGGGAGAGAGGCAGAGAGAGAAGTCGTCCATCCACTGGTTCACTCCCCAACTGGCTACAATGGCCGGAGCTGTGCCCATCCGAAGCCAGGAGCTTCTTCCGGATCTCCCATGCGGGTGTAGGGGCCCAAGGATTTGGGCCATCCTCTACTGCTTTCCCAGGCCACAGCAGAGAGCTGGATAGGAAGTGAAGCAGCTGAGACCCAAACCGGTGCCCATATAGGATGCTGGCGCTGCAGGTAGTGGCTTTACCTGCTACGCCACAGCACCAGCCCCCCAAAAGGCCCACTTTGTATTTCATTTTTTAAAAGTTGATTATGGGGGCCGGTGCTGTGGCGCAGTGGGTTAATGCCCTGGCCTGAAGCATCGGCATCCCATGTGGGTGCTGGTTCGAGACCCGGCTGCTCCTCTTCCGATCCAGCTCTCTGCTATGGCCTGGGAAAGCAGTAGAAGATGGCCCAAGTCCTTGGGCCCCTGCACCCACATGGGAGACCCAGAAGAAGCTCTTGGCTCCTGCTTCAGATTGGCGCAGCTCCGGCCATTGCAGCCAGTTGGGGAGTGAACCAGCAGATGGAAGACATCTCTCTCTCTTTCTCTCTCTCTCTCTCTCTCTCTGCCTCTCCTCTCTCTGTGTAACTCTGACTTTCAAATAAATAAATCTTTAAAAAAAATTTTGATTATGACCCATTAAATTGATTTTACAACCCATTAATGGGACATGAACTACTTTTTTTAGATATTCTACCGTAACATTGTAATTTTTATTAAAAACTTTTTTCAGCCTACTTTAAATATGCAGTTACTTTTCTCCCAGATTTTCCCTCTTTTTACTTTTATTTTTAATTTTTAAAAGTTAATTATTTTATATTTGTATTCATAATCGTAGTTAAGTGTTCAGATTATGAAAGAGGAAACATCTTGTTTCCTGTTCCTATTGCTGCTTCCAGCTCTTGTTCCTCTTTTGAAACGTCTTCTCTACCACCAGTCATGGACATCATGCACTGAGCTCATTATCATTGCTCTCATCAGCAGGCCTGGTGGCTTTAGTGTCTCTGCTCCTTGACCTACCTTCTCCCCATGACCTTGTGTTCCCTCTGCCTCAGGCACCCATTCCCCAGGGCTGGGCCAGGCCAAAGCCAGGAGCCAGAAGTTTTCTTCCTGGTCTCCCATGTGGGTGCAGGGGCCCAAACACTTGGGCCATGCTCCACTGCTTTCCCAGACACATTAGCAGGCAGCTGCATCAGAAGTAGAGCGGCTAGGAATTGAACTGGAGTCCATGTGGGATGCTGGCATTGCAAGTATCAGCTTAACCCAGTGTGCCACAGTGCTGGCCCCAGGAACCCCAATTTTTTATTAAATCTCAATTCTTATTAAGTATCTTACTCTAGACAGTTGAATGTGATTGAAGATAAAGCACCATATCCCAATGGGATTCACTTAAATGTTCTAACCATAAATTTCAAGCACGTCTTCAGTGCTGCATGGTGATCCTCCTGTGTTTCTCTAGCGAGTATATCCTTATACTATCTGAGGTAACATACGCTTTCGCAAAAGGACAACACTACTGCCCTATTCTTATCAATTGGTGTGGTTTTTATTGCATAGCCTCCTACCAAGTATTTTCCAGTCTACCTGCATCTGTAGCTGTGTGCTATGGAGTTGCTCGTATTTATATAGGTGGATTCTCTGTTTCTGTCCTGGTCCATCTCCTCCCCTTGTACTGGATCCCATTCATTCTCACTATTCAGAAGCTTTGCCTCTACATTTATCATCTCCCTCTCACATCATCAGTTTTTTCTCTTCTATTAGAGCATTTTAATTTAGCCTATAATATACTACAGTATCACCCATCTTAACGTATAACTTGGCCCCATGTTCTCCCCTTAAGTAACTACCACTTCATTTCCTCACACCCCTTTAGGTAAAAATCATAAAATGTTGCCTATATTTGTTATATTTCCTTTTTTCTGATGCCATCTTGAAACCACTCCAACTCATTTGCTGAAACTACCATACCAAACTAAGTAGTCAGTTTTCAGTCTTCTGAAAGTGCTTGGAAATATTGACACCATTATTTACTCCTTGTTGAAAGATTTTTTTTCCCACTTGAACTCAGGATAGCATACTCTGCTGGTTTTCCTCCTATTTCATTGACTGCCTCTTTTCTTTTAATTAATTAACATTATTTTATTTAAAAAGCAGACAGAAAGAGGGACAGATAGAGATCTATTTACTGCCTGCAAAAGCTAGGTTTAGGCCAGGCCAAAGCCAGGAGCCAGGAACTCATTCCAAGTTTCCCATGTGGGTGGCAGAGACCAAATACTTGAGTCATCATCTACCTCCCAGAGTGCACATAGCAGGAAGCTAGAATCAGGAGCAAAGGTGGGACTCACTTGAACCCAGGTACCCTCACAAGGAATACAGGTAGCCCAAATGGTATCTTTTTTAAAAATTTTTTTAAAGATTTATTTATTTGAAAGGCAGAGTTACAGAGAGGCAGAGAGAGAGAGAGAGAGAGAGAGAGAGAGAGAGAGAGAGAGAGAGGGAGGTCTTCCATCCCTGGTTCAGTCCCGAAATGGCCACAGCTAGATCATAAGCAGAGCAGCCGGAATGTGAACTGGCATTCTATGGGATGCTGGCACTGAAGGCATCAGCTTTACACATTATACCACAGCGCTGGCCCCCCAGATGGTATCTTAAATGCTGTGCCAGTTGCCTGGCAGCTCCTTCTGTCTTTGCTAGATTCTTTTCCTCTTAGTCAACTACTGTTGTTGTGACTTGATGCTTAGTACATTTTTTTTTTTTATAATCAATGAAGATAGTATTTCAAATATTACCGACTGAATTGCTAACAAAACATGTATGTAACTATATAGCTCATTTACATAGTCCAAATCACTATAAGGGGAAGCAAAAAATAAAAAAATTCTGAAGAATACATAGTCCCTCTGGCATACAGCATTACTTCATGTGAATTCAATACCTGCTGACGTGTTTCCAGTAGTTTCTCCACATACATTTTCACAGTGCTTTCTCTCTATAATTTTGCTTTTTGTTGAAGTCTGTCTTATAAGAAAGGTTTTTATAGTTCTACTACATTCACAGAATTTTCTCTCTATGTGGGTTCTCTGATACATTGTTAAAATTATTTATGGTAAAAAGATTTCTGACAATGCATGTTCTTATCTCTAAGTCCTTTGATGTGACAAATGAATTATGGTAAAAACATTTTTATACTCATTATACAGGCTGTTATTTTTTCTTTGTATGAGTTTCTAATATCTCTTGAAGAATAACTTCTGGTAAAATTTTTTTTTTTTTTTTTACTTTCCCCTATCTGTGCTCTCTCGTAAGTGATCCCATTCAATCTAATGACTTCACAGCGCATCTACACACTGATGACTCCCAACCTGAATATGTGTAGCCAGCTACTCTGTTGGCATCTTTCTTGGATACCTAATAGCATCTCAGATGTAACAATCCCTGGAACAGCTCTTGATTTTCATCCCTAACCCTCCTTTTTGCCAAGTGTTCTCCAACACATAGATGGCCTCTCTTTTGATCCATTGCAAATACTCCAAACTGGTTTCATTTTGGATTCTTTATTTTATACCACTCTTGGTGTGCATAAGAACTTTCTCAAGGATCTGTTCCTAAAATATAATCTTAGTGTGTATACTACTTCATACCTCTCCTACCTGGGCTATTGTAATAGCCTCATAACTGCTGTCTGTGTTTTATTTCCATTCTGTTTTCCACACAACAGCTAAAGTGATCTTTTTAAAATGCAAGTAAATTAAGTCACTTCCTTCCCTGAAGTCCTCCTCCCTGCCTACCACACTTAGAAAGCATCCACCTACACTCTTCCCTACCTTTTCTGGCTCCTGGCCATCTCTGTGAACTCTTCTCTAGCTTTTACAACTGTCAGTCACTGCCAAAGCCACAGATAAGCCAAGGTTACATCTCTGATGCTTTATACTTCCTGTTCTCTCTGCCTAAGATGCTTTTTCCCCAGACAGCTTCCTGATCTCCTCCTTCAGCTGACTCACATCTTACCTGGTATCTCCTCCAAGAGGAGAGACTTTTCCTGAGCACTTGTCTAAACCAACAGGCTCCCCTCCTCTACCCTGTCACTGTCTCCTGACATTCCTGTTGTTCCCTTCATCCCATGGGTATTAATCATCTCTTCTACCACACAAACTTATACATATATTAGAATATAAATTCTACCAGGGTAGAAACTTGATTTACCATTCTCCTCACTGTCTAGAACATTACCTGGCATTTGAATATAAATATATATGTGCTCAATAAATACCACCTAAACCTTGAATTGCTGATGTAATTCGGGGAATCAGCCACACACTTGAAGCCCTAATATCCCTAAGTTATATCACCACCTTATATAATACTCTCTTAGTAACTGTAGGCTGAGGGAATAAACAAACATGTGAGCCTCATGATAATATTTAACCCAGTTGTGTGTCTGTTGGTTAATTACTTAAGGTATTTGATTAGAGTATTTTTAAAGCAGGGTAGGTTTTAATGGTGGTTCTAGTTCTATCTAGACTCCTGGTGTCCTACACTATACCTTCTTGGAATTGCTGTGACAAGGTTATTATTTATGATAGGATTGCAGTGTGTGGGAGAGATCTGGAGAGAGACCACAAAGAGGCAATACTAGGAAAGTAGCTGATGATCATAAGGGCTGCTTTTCTTGCTCAGATATGTAGTTCTGTGTGATAAGCCTTAAAGGAAAGGAACTGGCAAAAAGCAGAGAACCCAGGAGAGAAACAGGTAGAATGAATGGGGGAAAAAAAGACTCTAAACTTTTTATTTTTGAATTGCTAATATGATAAACTGAAATAAGTCTCTCCTTTCTATTTCCTAGTACTGCTGGCGGTGGACCGGTTTTAACTTCGGCTTTGACTTACTTGTGACATACACCAATCGATACATCATTTTCAAACGCAATACACTGAACCAGCCGTGTAGTGGATCTGTCAGTCTGCAGCCTCGAAGGAGCATAGCATTTAGGTAGGATGAGATTTCCCCCACTCCACTCCTCACTCCCCAGGAAATATAAGAAAACAAAACTGATAATTTACACCAACAGTAGTGAAACTTTGGTAAGATATGATTTATATGAAAATGTTAGGAACTGATAAGTTTCCATTCCTCTAAGATGTATTAATAATAAAAATCATAACTGGTATGTCAGGGAGAATGAATAGACTGGAATATTATTGATATGTGGGCTTGAAGTGGTCAACTCATTATTTCTAACAAATAAAATGTCCAAACTAGAACAGGGCAAGGCATTTTTCTAGGAATACATGTCTGGTACTATCCTTAACTCTCTATAGGATTGGATATGTCCAACTTTGCCTAATAGTTGGGCTGGCAATCTTTTCTGGAGAGGATGTTATAGGCTGACAAATTCAAAGTAGTTGAATGAACAGATCATTTACAAGTCACATAGTTTTACTTGTGCTACACTGTATACAAAAATTAATTCAAAATGTATAAAGGATTAAGAGCTAAAACCATGAAATACACAGAGAAAAATGTAGAAGAAAAGGTTTATAACATTTGATTTGTCAGTGATTTCTTTGATATGATAACAAAAGCACAGGCAACAAAAGGAAAAACAGAGAAACTGGACTTTACCAAAATTGAAAACTCTAGTCATCAAAGTCACACTGTCAGCAGTGAAAAGGCAAACAAACCATGGAATGGAAGAAAATGTTTATAAACTATATATCGGTTAAGGAGTTAATATCTAGAATAATAGAGAACTCTTAAACTCCACAACTTTAAAAAATCATTGAAAATGGACAAAGGACTTACATAAACATATCCCCATATATAAATAGCTAATAAGTACAGGAAAAGCTGCTTAATGTCACTAAGCATTAGGGAAATGAAAACAAAAACCACAATGAGATACAACTTCACATGTACTAGAACAGCAGTTACTAAGAACAAAATGAAAAAAGAAAGGGTTCGTGAGGATGTGGAGTAATTAGAACCTTGTACACTGCTGGTGGTATGCTAAATGGAATAGCCACTGTAGAAAATGATAAGGATATATTTTTTAAAGATTTACTTATATTACTTGAAAGTCACAGTTACACAGAGAGGAGAGGCAGAGAGAGAGAGGTCTTCCATCTGCTGGTTCACTCCCCAGATGGCTGCAATGGCCAGAGCTGTGCTGATCCGGAGCCAGGAGCTTCCTCCAGGTTTCCCATGTGGGTGCAGGGGCCCAAGGACTTGAGCCATCTTCCACTGCTTTCCCAGGCTACAGCAGAGAGCTAGATCAGAAGTGGAGCAGCTGGGTCTTGAACCAGCACCTATATGGGATGCTGGCACTGCAGGGGCAGCTTTACCCAGGTACAGTGCCGGCCCCGGGTATTTATTTACTGGACAAAAATGAAGCCTGCTATTACCTATGATCCAGCAGTTCCTCTTCTGAGTATACACCCAAAAGAAATGAAAGCTGGGCTTGTATTTACAGCTGCCTTATTCACAGTATCCAGAAGCTAGAAGCAACTTATATCCATTGACAGATGAATGGATAAATAAATACATAAAACCACGACATCATTCAGCCTTTAAAAAAGGAAATTTTGACACAGGCCAAGTGGATGAACCTTAAAGACATTATACTGAATGAAATAAGCCAGTCACAGAAGGACAGATATTGGATGATCCCACTCATGTGAAGTACCTCAAGCAGACAAATTCATAGTGACAGAAATTAGACTGGTGGTTTCCAGGGGCTAGGGAAAGCAGAGTTGGTATTTAACAAATTGTTTTGTTTGGGAAAGATGAAAATGCTCTAGAGATAAGGGATGGTGATTGTTGTACAACAATGTGAATTTATTTGACATTTTAGAACTGTGTACTTAAAAATGGTAGGGGCCCACAGTTGGCCTAATGATTAATAAACCTGTGTCCCATTTCAGAGTGCCTGGGTTCAATTCCCAGCTGTGACTTCTGACTCTAGGTTCCTGCTAATGTGTACCCTGGGAGGCAGCAGGGATGGCTCAAGTAGTTGGGTCTCTGCCACTCACATAAAGACCTGGATTGAGTTCCTGGTTCCTGGCTTCCATCCAGCACAGACCCTGTAATTGTGGACATTTGGATTGTGAACCCATGGATGGGAGGTGTCTCTCTCTCTCTCTATCTCTCAGCCTCTCAATTTTTTTTTTAAAGATATATTTATTTATTTGAAAGTCAGAGTTACACAGAGAGAGAAGGAGGGGCAGAGAGAGAGGTCTTCCATATGCTGGTTCACTCCTCAATTGGCCGCAACACTTGGAATGCGACAATCCGAAGCCAGGAGGCAGGAGCTTCTTCCCGGTCTCCTACATGGGTGCAGGGGTCCAAGGACCTGGGCCATCTTCTGCTTTCCCAAGCCATAGCAGAGAGCTGGATTGGAAGTGGAGCAGCCAGGACCTGAACCAGCACCCATATGTGATGCCGGCACTGCAGGTGGCGGCTTTACCTGCTACATCACAGCACCAGCCCCTCAAAATTTTTAAACAATGATTACATGGTAATTTTTATGTACATTTTACCATTATAAAAAAGTCAAACTATTTTTATATCTCAGTTAAATATAATAGCACAGAGGCTGGCGCTGTGGCAGAGGCGGTAGGGCTGCTGGCTGCAGTACTGGCATCCCATATGGGTGCTGGTTCAAGTCCCGGCTGCTTTTTCTGATCCAGCTCTCTGCTATGGCCTGGGAAAGCAGTGGAAGATGGCCCAAGTCCTTGGGCCCCTGCACCTGCATGGGAAGACCAGGAGGAAGCACCTGGCTTCAGATCGGCACAGCTCTGGCCGTTGTGGCCAATTGGGGAGTAAACCAGTGAATGGAAGACCTCTCTGTTTGCCTGTCCTTCTCTCTGTGTAACTCTGACTTTCAAATGAATAAATAAATCTTTAAAAAATAAATAAATAAACAATAGCACAAGTATGTAAATCTGAATGGAATCAGTTTATAAATTTAAAAAGACTAGCAAAGAATATAGAAAAGAATAAATTTTAAAGTGAGGAGAGGACTTTTTAAAATCCACATGTGGTTTAAAAGTGTGTTTATTTTTTATTTTTAAATCCTAGATTACGTTTGGCTTCTTTTGACAGTAGTGGGAAACTAATATGTAGTAGAACAACTGGCTATCAAATACTTACACTTGAAAAGGATCAGGTATGTTTGATTACTGTTGTGTCATTATACTATTTGTCTTTTGAATACTCTTAAATTCTTAAGTGAAGATACTTGATTTGTAAGATTTTTGGATATAAAGATTAAACCACTATGTTTACTTACTTACCCCATTCCACTAGAAACATAACTGGGGGAGGAAAGAGAACAGTTTGATTTGAGAGGCAGGGAAAAGCTGATAATAAGGAAATTATTATTTATCCTGGATATCATCTTTAAAAAGTTAGGTTTTAAGTACTTGATACACTGTGTACCTAAGTGCATTTATTTATATATGAACAACAGACATCTTGTCCATTGTGCATGAATATTAAGAGAATCTTATTCTTCAGCACATTAGATTTGTAAAGTAATAAACATGTTCTCAAGGTTATCTCTGAAGCCGTTTTTTTCTTTATACATCAAATACATATAGAAGTTTCAAAATGTTGAGAAAGTAAGCCATTTTGAAACAGTAAAATGAGAGCTAGTAAAATACTGAAGTTTTCTTTTAAAATTCACCACCACTCCAGAGGTCATACTATTTTAATGAAGGATTCAGAACTTACATAGTTCAAGTAAGTTGTGAGAAGTTACCAGTTTTCTTCAGACTGAAGAGACTTCACATATCTTTAGCATTGCAAGGAGCTTTAGTGGGGATAGTTGCTGTTGTCTTCCAGCCCGATGTGAGAACTCCATTAGAGTCCTCCAGCCATGGCTGGAGCTCTGCTGACAGATGACCATCTCATGTGGTGGTAGTATGTGAGAACGTCCACGTCAAGGCAGAGAGATAATGAAAAAGTCCAAATATGACTCCACTGCTATTCTCTATTGGTCTTACATGCTTGGAGTTGAATGGGCAATAACCATCTTTACCCTCTACCAAAACCTCATTAAAAATATACATTGTCAGGGCTCAAGGCAGCTAGAGATTTAAAAGCACAAGGGCAAGAAAATTCTGTTCCATTTGTTCACTCAGCGAGTATTTGAGTCCCTACGATGTTTTAGGTGTTTTGCTAGGGGCAGAGGAAATAGAGGAAGACTGGTGTTAATATAGCCTTAGTACAGAATAAACCTAAGCCATGTGCAGCATTGAGGGAGAAGTCTGTAACCCGTACTGTGGGGTCGGGGCAGGAGAAGGGAAGACACCTCAGGAAAAGCTTTCTCAGAAAACTTGAGGAATGAATGGATATCCAAATCCAGCCTCCAGTGATAGGGTGGAGGCAGGGAGCACGTGGGTCACTCAAGGAGCTGAAAGACAGTTGCAAGAGTTTCAGTACAATTAAAGCCAGGACAGTGAGTGTCTGTGGATGGTGTTGAGGAGGATTTTAGTTGGGTAGATTGTATGTGAGTGTTTTACATAGATGTCACAGGTTATAGATAATCACATCTATAAGATCTATAAGATGATTGCTGTACTAGAAAAATAGAAAATGTAGGGGCCAGCACTCTGGCACAGGGGGTTAAAGCCCTGCCCTGCAGTGCTGACATCCCGTATGGGCTTGGTTCGAGTCTCGGCTGCTCCACTCCTGATCCAGCTCCCTGCGAATAGCCTGGGAAAGCAGTAGAAAATGGCCCAAGTGCTTGGGCCCCTGCACCCAAGTGGGATACTAGACCAGGGTGACTAAAAGTTAGCTGTGTTTGGGTATTATTCCTCTCTGAGTAGTGCCATCATCTGCTTAACACGGTCAACCTAGGTGATGGCTTCACTTGATTTTGTTCATTAGGTTTTTTTTTTTTTTTTTTCCAATACCACTTTCCCTCTTGGGGGTAGAGGATGGAGAATGTTTGGGTCACATTTATATTTCCTACCTTCTTTCTTTATTTTTTTTAAAGACTTATTTATTTATTTGAAAGTCAGAGTTACACAGCGAGAAGGAAAGGCAGACAGAGAGGTCTTCCATTCACTGGTTTACTCCCCAATTGGCCACAATGGCCAGAGCTGTGCCGATCTGAAGCCAGGTGCTTCCTCCTGGTCTTCCCATGCAGGTGCAGGGGCCCAAGGACTTGGGCCATCTTCCACTGCTTTCCCAGGCCATAGCAGAGAGCTGGATAGGAAGTGGAGCAGCTGGGTCTTGAACTGGTGCCCACATGGGATGCCAGCGCTTCAGGCCAGGGCGTTAACTTGCAGCACCACATCGCCAGCCCCTCCTACCTTCTTTATACAAGCAACTTATTTTGCTATTCCTTTAACACAGAAGCTGTGTTTAGCTGAGCCTAATCAGTCACTCAGATATTCTAGTATTACTGTTTCTTTTCATTACAGGAACACATGTGTTGGTTTAAAAAAAAGTAAAACTCTAGGTCTAAACATTATTTAATAATATATTCTCCCAAATGTATAAAGTTAAGAAAAAAATAATACATACTCTTGCAGAAAATGTATCCCAGATATTTCAGGGTTGATTCTTTAAGGATTTACTTTCTTCACCAAATACTGCTGGTAAAGGATAGGAGAGGCTCCAAACAGCTTTGTAGTGTAAGTGCTTCTTGAATTTCTGGTTCTTAGGTGGAACATAACTCCTGTCTCTGTGGAAGTCTGGAACATTCTCACATGTATTGATGTAACTGAAACTGAATTGCTTTTGCATGATAATGTATGTTATGTTCCAGAAGACATAGCATGTTTGTCATAGGAACAGTGAGAATTTTTTTTTTTTATTTGACAGAGTTAGTGAGAGAGAGACAGAGAGAAAGAGGTCTTCCTTCAATTGGTTCACTCCCCAAGTGGCCGCTATGGCCAGAGCTGCACCGATCCAAAGCCAGGAGCTTCTTTCTGGTCTCCCATGCGGGTGCAGAGGTCCAAGCACTTGGGCCATCCTCCACTGCCCTCCCGGGCCACAGCAGAGAGCTGGACTGAAAGAGGAACAACTGGGACTAGAACCTGACGCCCATGTGTGATGCTGGCGCCACAGGCAGAGGATTAACCAAGGAGCCCCCGAGTTAGAAATCTTAAAGAAGGGTATAGGGCCCGATAGTTGGTGATAATGATGACTGCATCCTGATTTGGTCTCACTAAGGGCTTTCAGAAATTAAAGCCATGTGAGAAGGTTGTGTATTTTTGGACACTGTATCTGTTCATAAATATGTAGATAGTGGTAAAAATTTTGCAATATTGAAGAAAACTACCATTACTGAGGAAATAATGTATAGCTGGCTTTGCTATACCCTCTGTGCCTTTTCTGATTTAATCCTCAATGCAGTTCTGTAAGATGGGCACCCTTAGTGTCCCCACTCAAAGCAAGGAAGCCGCAAGATCACACAGCTACTGGGTGGGAGTTTTAAGATCTGAGTTGCTGCTCCGACTCCAGGTGCAAGCTCTTAACCCCCCATTACTCCTCTGGTTCATTACTCCTCTGGTTTGGTTTATTTATTTCATTTTTCTAATACTGTTACTTAGTTGTCATTAAACTTAAAAATCTGTCTTTATAGGAGCAAGTGGTGATGAACTTGGACAGCAGGCTTCTGATCTTCCCTTTGTATATCTGCTGTAACTTCTTGTATATATCATCAGAAAAAAGAACTGAAAATAATCTTCACCCAGAAAATACAGAAAACTGAGGATCTCATCAGATGGAAATAATAGCACTTTGAAAACTTACTAGGCCAGCTTTAATTTAGTGGCCCTATTGAAATTCACACCTAAGGTGACTAACAATGACAAAGGCCTTATGAACTGTACAGACAATGCAGAAGATTATCCCTACGCTCATTACATTTCTATGCATATATGAAAAAGCATTTTAAAACCAAGAAAATATCTGTCAAACCATTTATGTTATAAAGATGTCAAGTCATAATTTAGCATCAATAAAAAATTGCTGTAGGTAAATTTCACATTTCTCTGCAACAAAGTAAAGATTTAGTTTTTAACTTAAACTCTTCTTGCCTAATGTTGATGAATCTCATTTATACATCCATAAATTTATTTTTATTGGCTAAAAGAATGATAAGGGAATAATTTGGAAAGCTAGAAACACACTTTCAAATGGTGCATTAGAGCTCTCTTTTTCAACTGTTCTTTATGATTCTTCCTTTTAGTGTATTACCTTTCCAATATGTTTTTATTTGTTAAATTTTTTCACCATTTTTGGAGACTAAGTGGAGGAACATTTTTTTAAAGTTAAGCATTTTCACGATTTTTTTTTCCTAGGATTTTAACAATAAAAATCAGCTTCAGACCTTCAGATAAACTTGAATGAGGGAAAAATCAGTTTGATTCTTAAGATATTCCTTTGCCTTAGATGGTGTTTTCTTTGACATTCTGTATAACTTTATTATTAGGTTATGAGTTATTTATGTAACAGAGATCACACTTTTTAATGTTTTCATATTCTGTGATCTTTAGAATTATTTATGTTCAAGTTTTAGTTGGGAACCCTATTTCCTACTTAAGCTCAGGACTTTATAACCTCTGAATTGAGTGCCTTTGAGTTATACATGCTAATAGAAATTTCATAGTAAATGTAAATAAGGTCAGAGGATCTAATGTAGAAGCTGATAATAAAGTATTAATGTAAAAATAGGATTTATTTTTGTCAAAAATGGTATGTATACATGTCCTGATTTATATATGTTGGTTTCTTTTGTTTATTGCTGTTTGAAAATAGCCATGCTCATTTTCTTTCCAGTCAGAGTAAGTACTTTTATGGTTAATGTATATTTTAGTATGTTTTTTAAAATGGGAATCATTTTTATGTATCTGTGCAAATAATAAATGTTCATTTGGAAAAAAATAAATGAGCT
Source organism: Sylvilagus floridanus (assembly GCA_949820135.1). NCBI lineage: Eukaryota > Metazoa > Chordata > Mammalia > Lagomorpha > Leporidae > Sylvilagus > Sylvilagus floridanus. Next base: position 52,474,986 of record OX463245.1, read on the forward strand.
CTTATATAAAATGGACCGGAAAAAACTTGATTGAAACCAGAATATTTTTTCTTTCTAGTTAGATTTTTTCCAACTACTTTTAACTTTTATAATTCATTGATAGTTTTTCTTTTCCAGTAATATGTCAATAGGTTCAAATATTGCTTTTATCCTTTCAAAACTCATTCACTTGTTTTAACTCAAAGGAAACTTAAATGCCAGCCTCTCTACCCCCAGAACTGAAACTTAGATATTTCCAACATATTTATTTGGCTATATCAGGAGACTATACTTGTTATTTTTATATATGGTTATAATTTTATCTTCTTCATGAGATGTTTTCTTTCTATCTCATCACAGCATAACAGGTTGAATAATTAAGTTTATAAATCTTAGAAATAAAGAAAATAAAGCTGGAGTATATTAATAAGTAAAATTAACTACTTCATTCCACTTATGTAAATCAACTGGCCAGACTGGAATTATATATAGCATGTGTCGGGTCTTTTCTAACCAAGTTGCTTATGTCATCCTTAGACAATTATTTCTTCAGTTACGGGTAGGTAATGTTCTCATTTGAGGAATCAATAATTGTCAGCTAGTATTTCACATTGATAGTAAAGATCTGTTTTTGTTTTCTTATCAGATCCTTTTATGTGTTTTGCATACTGTTTGTTCTTTTCAATAGGAATATTTTCAAGAAAGTGCTAGAGTGTCAGCTTAAGTATCATAGAAACTATTGTATATGAAAGCTTTCGCTTCATAGCTTCTATTAGCTACCTTTTTTTAACTGCCAGGGTTAGAAAATGTTTACCCATTAACTGTTTTTGCTTGTCAGTAAAGAAGTCCTTGAGAAAATATGTTCTAGAGTTTCACGCTAAGTTATTTAAAAAGTATTAATATTTTACCTTTTTTTTTTAAAGGATTTGGCTTGAAACTTAGCAAGACAGGCAAAATTAAGTGAAAGACAGTGGTAGTCACTGGCTTTCTTATCAAGTGTTTAGTAGTTAACATTTTATCTTATTTCAAGTGGTTCAATAGGCTTACCATCATATGTGAACAGTTTTCCACATCCAAGCAAAAACAAGGCTACCAGGGGGTCATGGCTATTCAAATTGAATTTAATAAAATTTTTAATTAAAAAATATTTGACAGCAAGTGAGCGAGCTCTTGCCTGCTGGTTTACTTCCCAAATGCCTGCAATGGCTGGAACTGGGCCTGGCTGAAACTGGGAGTTGGGAACTCAATCCAGGGTCTCCCACATGGGTGGAAGGAACACAATTATTTGAGCTATAACTGCTGCCTCCCAGGGTCTGCATTAGCAGGAAGCTGGAATCAGGAGCCAGAGCTTGGTATCATATCCAGGTACTCTAAATGGGATGTGGGTATTTTAATCACTAGACTAAATGTCTGCCCCAATTAAAATTTTAAAATATTCCCTTGCTTATACAGATACCTTGTAAATGTTCATTATATAACTGATGGATACTACAGATATAGAATATTTCCATTATGGCAAAAAAGTTCTGAGAGAGATGGTTTAGAATATTGGGCTGTTAATGTTAAAACTGTGTTTAAAGCTTTGTTCCCATTAAGATAACTAAAGAATAGGAAAGAATCAGAGAGCCAGAGATGCAGCTGGTAAGCATAAATGATTTGTGGATCACTTGAAATGACATGGTCAAGCAGTGTGGACCCAATCACTTAAATGAATTAAAAAAAAAAAAAAGGAGGGGGACTGGTGTTGTGGCACATCGGGTTAAGCCACCACCTGCAATACCAGCATCCCAAATGGGCACCATTTTGAGTCCCACTTCCAATCCAGCTCCCTGCTATGCACCCGGGAAAGCAGTAAAGGATGGGCCAAATGCTCGGGCCCCTGCATTCGTGTGGGAGACTCGAATGAAGCTCCTAGCTCCTGGCTTTGGCCTGACTTAGCCCTGACCATTGAGGTTATTTGGGAAATAAGCCAGCAGATGGAAGATCTCTCTGTCTCTCCCTCTCTCTCTATAACTCTGCCTTTCAAATAAAATAAGTGTTTTTTAAAAAAATTACTATATAATTCCCTTCCCAATTAGAGTTTATAATCTCCCCAATATACAAAGGTACAAAAATTTAAAAAGCCTTAAATGGTATCAATCATTCTTAACTAGTGGTCAGATTAATTAGAGGGAAAATTAATAACATGCACCCATATCCATATGTAATGACAGTGTAGGATACTTTTGTAAAGGTTCATAATTTTATATGAAATAGTTCTAGCAAAGGTAAAACAAACTTCCTAGGTCAACAAAGACCATGCTAAACCCTGTAGGCCAAATGACTATCGCTGCCCTTAGAAAACAGCCTTCTCGTACTTCTGACTTCACACTCACCTGCTTCCTGTTTCTCTAGCCACTCTTTAGTCTCCGTGTAAGGTTCTTCCACCGGCTGTCTCTAGGCCCTTTTCTCCTGCGTCTGCACTGTGATTGGTTTTATGCACTCAAGCCTCCAAATGAACGTCTATATTCTGATGATGCTTTTTGCTGTAGTTCCAGCCCAGGTCTCTTCCAAGCTCTAGAAGCATACCTAGCTGGCATCTCCTCTTAGGCATCAACAAGCAATTCCACCATCTATTCACATGTGCAAGCCAGAAACCGAAATGTCATTCTTGAGTCTTTTAACTCCCCGATGTTCTACATCTAGCATTCTTCAAGTTCTTCCGGTTTTACCAACTGTATGGCAAACGAAGCCACTTCTCACCTTGCCGCTTGCTACTATTCTCAGGCAGTCACTGTAATTTCTAGCTGCACAGGTTTGACTGGGTCTCCCAAAGTTCACCTGTTGGGAACTTAATCCCCAAATGCAACTGTGTTGAGAAATGGGACCTTTAAAAAGGGAGTGAGCAGGAATGACTTTTTGCAAAGGGTGAGTTCATGTGTAATGACACAGCCAGAATGCCCTCACCGGATGCTGGCACCTTGATATTGGACTTCCCAGCCCCCAGAGCTGTGACAAAGTTATTTTTAAGTTACCCAGTCTTTGATAGTCTGTTGTTGCACAAAACAGACACCAACCTGGATTAATGAACTAGCTTGTGTTTTTTTCCCTTCTAATCAGATCTCCATATTACACAAAGTTTTCTCTGAATAAACTCAAGTATGATTCTCCTCCATCCTCCACTTGCCTTCCAGTTAACACTGCCTTTACTGTGGCTTTTACAAGTCCAGTTTAGCTTTTTTGTTTTTAAAGATTTATTTATTCGAAAGTCAGAGTTACACAGAGAGAGGGAGAGGTCTTCCATTCACTGGTTCACTCCCCAGTTGACTGCAATGGCGAGAGCTGTGCCGATCCAAAGCCAGGGCCAGGAGCTTCTTCCAGTATCCCATGAGGATGCAGGGTGCCAAGAACATGGGTCATCTACTGCTTTCCCAGGCCATGCGAGAGAGCTGGGTTGGAAGTGGAGCAGCCAGACTTGAACCCTCGCCCACGGGGGATGCCTACAGGGGGATGCCGGCACTGCAGGTGGCAGTGGCTTTACCCACAGTGCTGGCTCCTGCCTTTTCTTTTGATCTCCTTAGGTGGCTGCTGTGCTTTTCTTCGGTTCTCTAAAGAGCACACTGTGTCTTGCCCTTAAAATGAAGGCCCTTCTATCTTGACAGTCTCTTCCAACCACCACCACCACATTACCCTACATTACCTGGCTAGCTTCTATTCATGCTTTTGAACATTATTTCTTTCTGGAAACGTTACTTGATGACCCTCCCCCACAAGCTCAGTTAGGTAATTATCATATGTGGTCTCCTAATATCCTGTTCTTGCCCCATCAACTTCCACATGTAACTTGTTTATATACCTCACTGGACCACAAGCCACTCAAGAACAGAGTCGTATCTTCTTCCCTCTTCAATCCTCTCATACAATCAATGTGTGAATACAGCTATTAAACGTGCTTTTTTGTTTTTTATGTTTTGACAAATGGCTCCTTGTTGAGACTGCCCCTCTTAGCACTATGGAATTCCTAGAGGTACAAGTGAGTCCTGGTGGCATGTGCCCTTCCAAATTATGTCTCCAACCACTTTTAATAAATTTGGCTGCAAAGTCCATTGAGACATGGTGTCTGGTGGCGGCCCACTTCCTGATTCAGAGCTGCTCTCTCCTTGCTGTGTCCTTGTATGGTGAAGAGCTCTCTAGCGCTATTGAGAGTGCCACCCTTGTGACCTAATCACCTGCCAAATGCCTCACCTCCTAGTACCATCAACTGATTAGGTTTCAACACAGAAGGTGGGATGGGGTCGGGGAGACTATAGCAGGATCCTTAGCCTTGGCAAAGGTTTTTAGGCATGACACCAAGAGCACAATCCTTAAAAGAGAAAGTCAAGAAATGGTACATAATCAAAATATAAAATTTTTGCTCTGTGAAAGACCCTGTTAAGAGGATGACAACAGGAAATAATTACAAGTCGTATATCTGAGAAAGTCATCTAGAAAATATGAAGAACTTGATAGTTAAAGCAAAGAGAATGGACAGACAGTTCATCAACAAGGATATATGGATGGCAAATAAGAACATGGGAAGATTAGGGGAATGCAAATTAAGCTCATGATGAGGTATCATAATAGAGATATAACCTTATACCTACTAGAAGATGCAAACAGTAGTGACAACACCAAGCAGTGAGAGAGTGGAGAAATGGATCTCTTGTATTGCTGGTAGGCATGTAAAATGGCATAGCCATTCTGGAGAACAGTTTGGCAGTTTCTTTTAACAACTAAACATGTACAGCCTGTGTGACCCAGAAATCACATGTCTGAGCTTGAATCCCAGATAAATGAACACTTAAGTCCATTCAAAAAAATCCTAGCTGCTTTATTTGTAATAGGCAAAAATAAGAAGCAATATGTCCCAAACTGAATGGCTAAACTCTGGGGCATCCATACTATGGAATACTACTCAGCAATAAACATTTTCATGATGGGAAAATGACAGAGATGGAAAAAAATTCATGGTTGCCAAAAGTTAAAGGTAGAGGAGAGGTGCATGAATGTGACTATTAGGGCCAGCATAAAGGAGATTGTTGTGGCATGAAACAGTTGTATATCCTGATATGGTCATGCTTCCATGAATCTACATGTGTGATTAAGTGACACAACTATACACATATATTGTACCAATGTCAGCTTCCTGGTGTGATGTACTCTAGTTTTGTAAGATGTAATCATTGGGTGAAGGGTACACATGACCTCTCTGTACTGTCTTTGCCACCTTCCAGTTAAACTATAATTATTTCAAAATAAAAAGTTTGAATTTTAAAATGAACTCGATTAATCACTGTTGATGGTGGGGTTTCCCCAGGAACTGTGAAAGCCATTCTCTGTTTTCCCTAGCAACCCAGTCGAGACTATTAGACTCTCCAGTTTAGCTAAGGTGAGTTTACCTGGGTACACAGTGCTGCAGGTGGAATGTGATGATATTAGGAAGTAGGACCTTAGGGGTGATTATTAGGCCATGAGAGTAGAGCCTTCAAGAATGGGACAAGTGCCCTTATTTCAAAGACAAAAGTGCCTGTGTTGTAATGAGCAGATTTAACCACCACCTGCATAGTTGGCATGCCACACAGGAATGCTAGTTTCAGTCCCAGCTGCTCCACTTCCAATCCAGCTTCCTGCCAATTCACCTGGAAAAACAGTGTATAATGGCCCAACTAGTTGGGTCCCTGCCACCCATGTGGGAGATGCAGATGGAGTTCCTGGCTTCTGGCTTCCATCAGGCCCAGACCTAGCTGGTGCAGCCATTTAGGGAGTGAATCAGTGGACAGAATATTCTCTCTCCAACCCCCTTTCAAATAAATGAATTTTTTAAAAAGCAAGCAAACAAAACAGAGGCCCCAGAGAGCTAATTAGTCCCTTCTTCCCTGTGAGGACACAGGAGCCTTCCAGGAAGAGCAGGCACTGAATCTGCCAGGACCTTGATCTTGGACTTCCCAGTCTCCAGAACTTGTGCAGAATGCATCTGCTGTTTTGTTTTAAGATTTGTTTGTTTATTTGAGAGACAGAGAGAGAGGTCTTCCATCTGCTGGTTCACTCCCCAAATGGCCACAATGGCTGGAGCTTCTTCGAGATCTTCCACACATGTTTCTCCTGCCCAACTGGGGAAATACAGAAATGAATGTGCAGGGTTATCACTGCTGCCTGCCATTTCTCCCTACCTTTCCCCCTTGTGTCTTTTCTGATGACCTAAGTTTCCCAAGGCATTTCATCAACAAGGATGTATGGGTGGCTAAGAATGGGAAGACACTCAGATCACTATGAGGGAAATGCAAATTTTTTTTTTTTTTTGACAGGCAGAGTGGACAGTGAGAGAGAGAGACAGAGAGAAAGGTCTTCCTTTGCCGTTGGTTCACCCTCCAATGGCCGCCGCGGTCGGCGCGCTGCGGCCGGCACACCGTGCTCATCTGATGGCAGGAGCCAGGTGCCTCTCCTGGTCTCCCATGGGATGCAGGGCTCAAGGACTTGGGCCATCCTCCACTGCACTCCCAGGCCACAGCAGAGAGCTGGCCTGGAAGAGGGGCAACCGGGACAGAATCCGGCGCCCCAACCGGGACTAGAACCCGGTGTGCCGGCGCCGCAAGGCGGAGGATTAGCCTGTTGAGCCACTGCGCCAGCCGGGAAATGCAAATTAAGATCATGATGAGATGTACTCTGCACCTAGTAGATGACCTAAAGAAATAGTGACAATGTCAAACACTAGTGCCAGGGGTCTTGTCACTCAGGCACAATGTCACTCAGTGTGTGTGTGGATGGTTTGGCTCCTGTGCACTCCTGCTGGGCCTACAGGTCTCGGCTCTGCTGGGGAAACAGCCACTCAGCTTTTCAGTCATGCTCTTCAGCTATGTTAAGTTGCCATTGTGTTAGTTATGATTTTTTTTTCCAATGGGGAAATTTCTCAGTTTCAGGTTTGAAGAAGGCATCTTCCCCAGTTGACCATGCCCATACAGACTTAAGAAGTAGGAGAGCAAAATGCAACACTTTGTACTTTTGTCTTAGCCTACTCACCACAAAAACAATTTTCAGTAAATTCACCACTGGCTTGCGAAATTCATTGGGCATTTTTCAGTTCTTATTCTAAAGGATTCTCTACTGTACTGGACATAGTTGATGATGTTAGTTTCCCAAGGCTGGTTGTTTAAAACAAAAGTTCATGCTCTCACGGTTCTGGCAGCCTGAAGTCCAAAATCAGTTCCAAAGGGTCAAAACCAAAGTGTCAGCAGGAGTGTACTTCCTCTCGAGGTTTTTTGTTTGTTTGTTTGTTTGACAGATGAGTTAGACAGTGAGAAAGGTCTTCCTTCTGTTGGTTCACCCCCAAAATGGCCACAATGGCTGGCGCTGCTTCCTCCTGGTCTCCCATGGGGTGCAGGGCCCAAGCACTTGGGCCATCCTCCACTGCCCTCCCAGGCCACAGCAGAGAGCTGAACTGGAAGAGGAGCAACCGGGATTAGAACCCGGTACCCATATAGGATGCTAGCGTCGCAGGTGGAGGATTAACCAAGTGAGCCACGGTGCCAGCCCCTCCTCTGGAGTTTTTAGGGAGGAATCCATTCCCTGACTCTTCCAGTTCTGGTGACTGTCACCATTCTTTGATTTGTGGCTGCATTACTCCACCCTCTGCCTCTGCAGTCACATTGCTGCCTCCTTTTTTCTTTTTTTTTTTTTTTTTTTTGACAGGCAAAGTGGACAGTGAGAGAGACAGAAAGGTCTTCCATTTGCCGTTGGTTCACCCTCCAATGGCCGCCACGGCCACGGCGCACTGCACTGATCCAATGGCAGGAGCCAGGTGCTTCTCCTGGTCTCCCATGGGGTGCAGGGCCCAAGCACTTGGGCCATCCTCCACTGCACTCCCTGGCCACAGCAGAGAGCTGGCCTGGAAGAGGGGCAACCGGGACAGAATCCGGTGCCCTGACCGGGACTAGAACCCCGTGTGCCGGTGCCACAAGGTGGAGGATTAGCCTATTGAGCTAATCCTTGTCTTTTGAAAAAAATGTAATTGTTTACTTGAAAATTACATTTGAATAGCAGAGAGAGATCCTCCATCTTCTGGTTCACTCCCCAAATCTCTGCAACACCCAGGGCTGGGCCAAGCTGAATCCAGGAACCCAGAACTCCATCTGGGTCTTCCACATGGGTAGCAGGACCCAACCACTTGAGCCATGACCTGCTGCTTCCTAGGGTGTGCCAAGATCCATACAGGACCTGGATGCAAACCCAGGCCCTCCAATATTGGATGTGGGCATCCTAAGCAACGTCTTAACCACTATACCACATGCCCAGCCCTGCCTTCTCTTCAGTATATGTCAAATCTCCTGCTGCTCTTTTCTTTTTTTTTTTTTTAACTTTTATTTAGAATATAAATTTCCAAGGTACAACTTATGGATTACAATGGCTTTCCCCCCATGCTCTTTTCTTTTTTTAAAAAGATTTTTAATTTTATTTGAAAGGCAGGGTTAGAGAAAGAGATTCTATCCATTGATTCAAAAGAGAGAGTGCTTCTATCCACTGGTTCATTTCCCCAAATGGCTGCAATAATGGGCTGGGCCAGGCTGAAGCCTGGAGCCACGAGCTTCTTCTGGGTCTCCCATGTGGGTACAGGGGCCCACGGACTTGGTGCATCTTCTGCTGCTTTCCCAAGCTCATTAGCAGAGAGCTGGATCAGAAATGGAGAAGCTGGCACTCGAACCGGCACCCATATAGGATGCTGTGCTGCAGGCAACGGCTTACCCCACTGCACCACAAGACCAGCCCCTGCCCTTTTCTTAGAAAAGGATATTTATGGTAGCATTATGCTTACCCAAATAATCCAGGATAACCTCCATGTCTCAATATCCTCAATTATATTTGCACTAACTTTCCCATTTAAGATAACATTCACAAGTTCCGGCGTGATACGGACTGGATATCTGCAGGGAGAGAAGGGAGCATTATTCAGCCTGGGACACTGACCATTGTCATTCCTCTCCAAAATACCACACCCTGACACACTGTCACACTGTTCACTAGCATTTTGAAATCTGACCATCTCGGCTTTCTCCTGTTGAGGCCCACACGGCCCCTGCACTCCATCCTTGGCTTGTCACACCCTCCTTTTTGGGATGGTGTCATGGACTCCTGTGTTCCTAACTGCCCCAACCTTGTTTTTGGCCCTGATCTTGCCCCTAAATATCAGACCCAGCCTGCAGATAATCAGATGAGTGTCAGATACGTCTATGTGGATGTTCATCTGGTACTTCATATTTAGTAGCTTTCCAAAGTGAAATTCTCATTCTCCTCTACCAGAAACATGTGTAATATACAGAAAGAGCACCACTGAATTGATGAGGGAGGGGGGATCTAGGGTCAGCAAATGGTTCATCCCACTCCTTGATGAGGAGCTGTCACATCTAAAAGGTGTCTGCTTTCACAGACTACTCCATGTGGAGTCACCATCAAGACCAACCAGGCAGTGAACAGATCCTCATTTTCTCACTTTAGTAAGCATCACTGAGAGACACCTTTGGCCAGGCCCAATGCAAAGTGAAAAATGAAGGGCCTCTTGTTAAAAATAAAATCAGTGAGAATTTCAAGATGGAGACAGCTGATCATCATGCCAAGCATGGGGCCCTTGTAAGGACAGGATCCTGTGCAACGGCACAGGTCACACACCTGTCACACCAGACCTGCCTGGGAGTCACTTTTACCCATTACCAGCCACCAAAACCTGCCAGGCTTATCTTCTGCCAAGATAATTCCACACAGTCTGGGGGACAGGCCCGCTGGTGGATGTTACAGAGATGTAATGGCTGGTTCTTTTCTAGTTGGGTTGGGACAGGTAATAGAGAGGCCACATCAGAATGTATGACTCTAATGAAAAATGTGGAGCTGTAGTCCCAGTTCTTTGTATTTTAAAAGCCAAGTCACTGGACTTGGCAACTCTGGAGAGTGCTGGCGGACAGTTGCTTCTACTAGAAATGGAGTTTGGAGTGTTGCCTGGGTAAGTGTATCTATGTTCAACTGTGGAAGGCTCAGCCCTGTGAGGGCTAGGTAGCCTTTCTCCTCGTTCTTGTAGTTTTGAGCATTCCAAGCCCTTCATCCTGAGGGAATGCCAGCTGGAAGCGGGTAGTTTGTGAGAGTAGCACGCAGAGAGGTCCCTAACTTTCCCTTCCAGCAGCTCACACCAGTTTTGGAGTGCCTGCTCAATGCTGTCATCTGAGAAACTATAAAGCAGACAGCTACTGAACTTGGATATCTTCGCTCCTTACGACAGAATATTATGTGAAAAAGCTGAAAAAATATAAACCGTCCATGCTTTGTTCAGAAAAGGTTTGATGCGTTTTATGTACGTGGACAAAAACAAGAAAAATGGGGAGGGGGTGAAAGCTGTATTAGAGCGGCGGGTATACGACTGAATTTTCCAGACACCTCCTATAATAATATCAAACAGTGTATTTTAATACCCACCATGAAGGCGCTCCCACCGGAATCTCTGCGCTCCGAGGCGGCGGCGTGCGGGGCGGGGCCGCGCGAATCTGGGCGGGTTCGGCGCAGCCTCCCTTCTTTAGGAGACCGGAACCCTCCTAACTCGCTTCTAAGTTTTCCAGTCGGCTACAAAAAGCTCCATTTGCGGCCGCTCCGGAAGTTGTTGCACAGTCGTTTCCGGGGCGGTGTGAGGAGGAGCGGGACTCCCAATGGGTCGCAGCCGCAGCCGCTCCCCGCGGAGGGGTGAGTCCGCAAGAAGTCCAGAGGGCCTAGGGCTCGCTCGTACGCGCGGCGCCTTGGTTTCATTACCAGGGCCGCAGAGAGGCGAGCCCGTTTCTCCTGAGGAGGAGAGCGAGGGGTGGATCGGGGGACGAACACCCAGGCCCTGCACTTTGGAGGCCGTGCTCTTCGGATTGAAGGCAGTTTTCTCTTGTTCCTTCTGATTCAGGGTTGCGCCCGCTCGTTGTCCGCCTCATGCAATAGTTTTAGTCTTTAGACTCGGAGCACAGTTCCTTCCCTTTATCTCTGGGGTGACTGTGGGCAGATCCCTGGGCCTTTGCAAAGCGAATGTCTGTGATGAGTTTTGGGGAGTGCTGTTACCCAGATGGAGTGAGAATTAATGTCACACTCCCTGACGTTCAGTACGTGGTACTGCCTGGCGCACAGATGCTCAATGGATGTTCGTTTCCTGCCCATTCTATAATAGGGAGACCGGTATCTAGAAGTTTGAGTCCAGGCATCGCACTGTGTCGTGACTCAGCCCCCAGCCCCATAAGCAAGGCGGTGACATGGGAAGCACCTGGGCTTCCATCAGGCGAGCTAAGCGTCGAATTTGCCCGCTGGGTGGTTTTTGTCACCCGCAACTAGGTACTTGATCTTACGAGAGTTAACCGAGGCAGCCCACCTTCCTGTGGCTTCTGAGCCCTCGAATTGTGACAAATCCGAACCTGAGCAGCTCTATGGGTCCAGTGTAGACATCGGATTTGCTGCGGGGAAAATAGCTCAAGGATTACTTTGTATTTTACTTCTATGTGGAAAAGATAATAGGATGTGTTGGGTCAAAAAGCAGACATCTTAAGATTCATTCCAGCAAGCAGAAACATTTTTTACCTCTTCAGTGTGAGGACTGACAACAGCCTGTGTTATGTTCCTGTGCGACGGCGCGGTCGTTTTCAGCTCTGCGATTTTTGTGTTTTTGTGTTAGAACGTAGGCGGTCCCGGTCCACGTCCCGCGAGAGAGAACGCAGGCGCCGGGAGAGGTCGCGGTCGCGGGATAGAGACCGGAGAAGGAGCCGCTCCCGATCCCCGCACAGAAGACGCTCCAGGTAACTCCAAAAATACACCGGAAGCTTTATCCCAGTTTCCAAAGACTTTGTTGTTGAGGAAGATGACCTGCTGGTCACGAAATGGGGGAGACCTAATCCCACCTTATTCTGAAGCCAGCATTTCCCTCGGTAAAATGGGGTCCCTTACACCGTCTTTGTCCCAGAGCAGAACTGAATGAGAATGTAAACGTGAGACGCAGGTATTTACAGGGTGGGTGTGGGGCGCCCTGGCATAAGCCACTGATCGGGAAGGCCACACATCTCATATTGGGAGTGCTGATTGGAATTCCAGACACTCTGCTTCCATTCCTTCTTCCTGCTAATGGCAACCCAGGTGCTGGGGTCCCTGCCAGCCACTGTGAGACCCAGATTGAATTCCTGCTCCTGGCTTTGGCATGGCCCAGCCCTGGCTGTGGCAGGCATTTGGGGACTGACCCAGCACATGGAAAATCTGTCTCTGTCTCTGTCTCTGTCTCTCTTTTTCTCTGCCCTTCAAATACATTAAAAATAAACACTAAAAACTAAGTATTTTATTTTTTGTTGCTTCTTTTTTATTTATTTTTTTAAGATTTATTTATTTTAGGGGCTGGCACTGTGGTGCAGTGGGTTAAAGTCCTGGCCTGCAGTGCCAGCATTCCATATGGATGCTGCTTCTAGTCCCAGCTGCTCCTCTTCCCATCCAGCTCTCTGCTATGGTCTGGGAAAGCAGTAGAAGATGACCCAAGTCCTTGGGACCCTGCACCCACATAGGAGACCCAGAAGAAGCTCTTGAATTTGCATTGGCTTAGCTCCAGCCATTGCAGCCATTTGGGGAGTGAACGAGTGTATGGAAGACCTTTCTCTCTATCTCTACCTCTCTTTTTAACTCTATCTTTCAAATAAAAATAAATAAAATTTATTTATTTTAAAGAGTTACAGAGGCCGGCGCCATGGCTCACTTGGCTAATCCTCCGCCTGTGCCACCGGCACCCGGGTTCTAGTCCTGGTTGGGGTGCCGGATTCTGTCCCAGTTGCTCCTCTTCCAGTCCAGCTCTCTGCTGTGCCCTGGGAAGGCAGTGGAGGATGATCAAAGTGCTTGGGCCCTGTACCTGCATGGGAGACCAGGAGGAAGCACCTGGCTCCTGGCTTCAGATCCGCGCAGTGCCGGCCGTAGCAGCCATTTGCAGGGTGAACCAACGAAAGGAAGACTTATCTCTGTCTCTCTTTCTTACTGTCTATCTGTCAAAAAAAAAAAAAAAAGTTACAGAGAGAGCAAAAGAGAGAGAGCTTCCATCTGCTGGTTCACTTCTAAATAGCCACAATAGCTGGAGCTGGGCTGGTCTGAAGCCAGGAGCCAGAAGTTTTTTCCACATCTCCCACATGGGTGCAAGGTCCCAAGGACTTAGGCTAGCCTCTACTTTCCCAGGCATATTAGCAGAGAGCTGAATTGGAAGTGGAGCAGCTGGGATTCGAACCTGTGCTCATATGAGACACTGGTGTTGACAATGTTTCCTGTGGCACAAAGCTGGCTCCCTTTTGTTACTTTTTAACTTTTTGGTGATGACAATTCTTTAAAGTATGAGTCTTTTTTTTTAAGTTCTTTTATTATTATTATTATTATTATTATTATTATTATTTGAAAGGCAGAGCAACGTGGGGAATCTCTTTCTTGCATGAGCTTGTTCACTCCCCAAATGTCTGCAACAGCCAGGGCTTGACTAAGCCAAAGCCAGGAACCAGGACCTCCATCTGGGTCTCTTAAGTGGGTGGCAAGAACCCAAGCACTTGGGCCATCATCTTCTACCTCCCAGGCACGTTAGCAGGAAGCTGACTTTGAAACAGGGGTGCGACCTTATCCTAGGCAATCTGATATGGGAAATGGATGTGCCACACTGTGGTTTAACCCACTGCACCACAGTGCCTGCCCTACACTCTTGAGCCTTAATAGGCGTAAATTGTTGCTTAAATCAAAAGCTTTTAAGTTTTGCTTTTCTGGTATCATGAAAAACTTTCTAGCCCAACCTGTACTGAGTACAACTGAGGATATAGTTAACAAGCGGTAGACTGTATTAGTTACTTTTTGGTAACAGGGCCCAGGCAGAACCTTCTCCTGAGTTTTCCTTGAGGAATGGACTCCTGGTTCCCCAGAGCCTGGCATTTGTTCAGTTTTCCCATGTCAGAAAGGTTCCCATGTGGGGAACTCATGTATGTGTGTGTGCCAATCAACACAAAGTCTCTATGTGTATCTGTTTCTGACACTGTTGCTTATAAATGTTAGATCTCCAAGACGACATAGATCCACCTCTCCTTCCCCCTCTCGGCTCAAAGAAAGAAGAGATGAGGAAAAGAAGGAAACAAAAGAAACAAAGAGCAAGGAACGTCAGATCACTGGTAACTTGTTCTAAAACCAACTGGGAAAGGGGCAGCCTTGTGTGATACCATCAGTCATGATAAAATTGTTATTTTATTTGAAAGGCAGAGAGAGATGCCCCATGTGTTAGCTCACTACTTAAATGCCTGCAACAGCCGTGCTGGGCCCCGCTGGAGCAGGGAGCCCAGAATTCACTCAGTTTGGGTCTCCCGTATGGGTAGCAGGGGCTCAACTATTTAAGCCATCATCCGCTGTTTCCCGGGGTGTGCATTAGCAGGAAGCTGGAATCAGGAGTGGATCCAGGACTTGAACCCAGGTTCTGCAATATGGGAAGTAAGCATCCCAAGCAGCATCGTAGATGCTACACCAGACACCTGCCCCTACAGACATAAACTTGTGAAAATTTAGATGTTGAGCTTCTTAGAGTGTCTGTGGCATATGATTGTTGAGATTTTGTTTTGATCATACCTTAATGAGTTGTTGGTCATCTGTGCTGCTCCTGATCTAATTTATAAAGGTTGGTTAAAGGAAGGTCTGGTGGAAGGAAGAGGGAATGTTTTATAATGGTCCATTGAAAACCTTTCATATTCTGTATAAAGAACTGGAAATGAACGGCTGACAGGCTCCAAACCCAAAGAAAAGATAAGGAAATGGAAAGGCTAGTTACCTGGTTGAGTGGTTTACACTGTGTATTCGTGTTGAAATACTGCACTGTGCCTCATAAAAATCTAGTACTACATGTGAAGTCAAAATAAATTTTTTAATAATTAAAAAGAAAAATTGGTTAAAAAGACAAGGGGCAGGTATTTGGCCTAGTAGTAAAGAGACTCGTTAAGATTCCTGTGATCCCCATGGAATACTACACAGTGGTGTAAAATAAATAAATAAAATGAAATTCAGTCATTTGCAGCAAAATTGATGAAACTGGAAAACATCACACTTAGTGAAATAAGCCAGTCCCAAAGGGACAAATATCATATGTTTTCCCTGACCTGTGATAACTAATAGAGCACCTAAAAGGTAATTTATGGAAGTGAAATTGACACTTTGAGAAGCAATGACTTGGAACAGCCCTTGTCTCAACTATTGAGGAACAGTTTCTTTTTTTCCATACCATTTGTTGAACTCTACTTAACACAGAGTTAGGCCGGCGCCGTGGCTCAACAGGCTAATCCTCCGCCTTGCGGCGCCGGCACACCGGGTTCTAGTCCCGGTCGGGGCACCGGATTCTGTCCCGGTTGCCCCCCTTCCAGGCTAGCCCTCTGCCGTGGCCCAGGAGTGCAGTGGAGGATGGCCCAGGTGCTTGGGCCCTGCACCCCATGGGGAGACCAGGAAAAGCACCTGGCTCCTGGCTCCTGCCATCGGACGAGCGCGGTGCGCCGGCCGCAGTGCGCCGACCGCGGTGGCCATTGGAGGGTGAACCAACGGCAAAAGGAAGACCTTTCTCTCTGTCTCTCTCTCTCACTGTCCACTCTGCCTGTAAAAAAAAAAAAAAAAAAAAAAACAACACAGAGTTAATCATATGTATATAATGTTAATTTTTTATACCATTTGTTGAACTCTTAACATAGTTAACCATATGTATATAAAGTTAATTGAAAATAGATCTTAGTAAAAAAATAAGAATGGGAATAGGAAAGGGAGGATGAGGAGGGGTGGGAGAGTGAGTGGGAGGGAAAGGAAGATAGGAAGAATCACCATGTTCTTAAAGTTGTATTAAGTGTATGAACTTTGTATTCCTTACATAAAAGGTTTCTTTGGAAAAAATATTCCTGTAATCCACATGGAAGTGCCTGGGTTTGATATCCAGCTCTGGGTGGTCACTCTGTTTCTTCCAGTACATACTCTGGGAAGCAGCCTGATGGCTCAAGCTGTGGGATCGCTGCCACCCATGTAAGAGTCCTGGATTAGGTTCCTGGCTCCTGGCTTTGGCCTTGGCTCAACCTTGGCCATTGCAAGCATTTGGGGAGTGAACCAACAGCCAGGTTTTCTCAATGCCTGGTCTATCTCTTGAATAAATAAATAGAAGGATTATTTTTAAATGAGAATATTCTGGACACTAGATGGATACTGTTACGTCTGCTTGGCAAAAGGCTCCAAGGAAAGCATGTTCTCTTGTGCCCTCATTTATAGTCTGTCCAAATTCCAGGAGGATTTTTTATATTAGACTTATCTTTAGTTATTTTATGAGTTCTCTGCTGGTGAGGTAGAGTGAGTAGTAAGTAATATGATGCCATTTTTATTCCTACACATGTATAAATGATAGGAGAGTTTTAAAAATTATCATTTGTTTTTGCAGAGGAGGACTTGGAAGGCAAAACAGAGGAAGAAATAGAAATGATGAAGTTAATGGGGTTTGCGTCCTTTGACTCCACCAAAGTAAGTCCAGCATGAAACTGATAAACAGTCCTGTCTAAATTAATCCACTGTGACGCTCACTTCCCATATTCTTTTCCTATCACTTGTAATGTGTATCCACTGATACAAATTCATTTGATTGTAAGACGATACCCATCTGCTTGAAGGACTTTGGGAGCACAGAGGAGGAAGCAGTGGACTGCTGTTGGCCTTCGGAGAGGACAGGGATGGGATTGGAGTTAGAGCTTTTTTTTTTTTTTTTTTTTTTTTTTACAGGCAGAGTGGACAGTGAGAGAGAGAGACAGAGAGAAAGGTCTTCCTTTTGCCGTTGGTTCACCCTCCAGGGCCGCCGCAGCTGGTGCATCGCTCTGATCCGAAGCCAGGAGCCAGGTGCTTCTCCTGGTCTCCCATGGGGTGCAGGGCCCAAGCACTTGGGCCATCCTCCACTGCACTCCCTGGCCATAGCAGAGAGCTGGCCTGGAAGAGGGGCAACCGGGACAGAATCCGGTGCCCCAACCGGGACTAGAACCCGGTGTGCCGGTGCTGCAAGGCGGAGGACTAGCCTGTTGAGATATGGTGCCGGCCTTGAGTTAGATCTTAAAGGGCAAGTTCATACGTACTTCGGAAAGTTCACACAAAACTAGAATTAAAAGATAAGTTTAGAGTTGAGCATTTAGCCTGACAATTAAGATGCCCACATCCCTCTATCCCTCTTTAACAAAATAAAAAAGAGGTTTGGCATTATGGTGCCACTTCAAGTCCCAGCTGCTCCACTGCTGATCTGGCTCCCTGCTAACGCACCTGGGAAAGCAGCAGAGGCTGGCCCAAGTCATTGGGCCTCTGCACCCACGTGGGAGACCCTGAAGAAGCTTCTGACTTTGGCCTGGCCCAACCCTGGTTGTTGGGGAGTGAACCAGTGGATGGAGGATCTCTCTGTAACTCTGCCTTTCAAATAAATCTTAAAAAAAAAAAAAAATGCCCACCTCCCACACTGGAGTAACCTGGATTTAGTACCCAGCTCCATCTCCTGTCTCTAGCTTCTTCCTAATTCACACCCTGAAAGGCAGTGGTGATGACTCAAGTAATTGAGTCCCTGCCACTTCTGTGGGAAAGATTCAGTTCTGAGCTCTTGACCTCTGCCCTGGCCCAGCCCCAGCCGTTATGGCGCAGACATTTGGAGAGTAAACCAGTGGGTGGGAGTATACTCTCCCTCACGTGCTTGCACGTGCTTGCCGTGGCTCAACAGGCTAATCCTCCGCCTTGCGGCGCCGGCACACCGGGTTCTAGTCCCGATCAGGGCACCGGATTCTGTCCCGGTTACTCGTCTTCCAGGCCAGCTCTCTGCTGTGTGGCCAGGGAGTGCAGTGGAGGATGGCCCAAGTGCTTGGGCCCTGCATCCGCATGGGAGACCAGGAGAAACACCTGGCTCCTGGCTTTGGATCAGTGCGGTGCGCCAGCCGCAGCAGCCACTGGGGTGTGAACCAGCGGCAAAGGAAGACCTTTCTCTCTGTCTCTCTCTCTCACTGTCCTCTCTGCCTGTCAAAAGAAAAAGAAAAAAGAAAAAAATGAGTGGAGAGTTGTAGTGCTTGGGAACTCATGAGATAGCAGGATCTGAAAATTCTCTTGTCCTCATTGGGCTTGTTCTTAAACAGATTTTTTTAAATTGTTATTCATTTTTTAAGATTTTTTAAACGATTGATTTATTTGAAAGGCAGAAAGGGATACACACAGAGAGGGAGAGATTTTCTGTCTGCTGGTTCACTCCCCAAAAGACTGCTTGCTCTGTGTGCCTGTGTCACCTGAATCTTTGATCCAGGCGTATAATGTGTCCTTCCTGTTTTTTGTTTATTATGCTTCTCCAGGGGAAGAAGGTAGATGGTTCTGTAAATGCTTATGCCATAAATGTGTCTCAGAAGAGGAAGTACAGGTATGTATAGTCCCCACTGTTACGTTTGAACTAAAGAAATCAGTTTTGTACTTGGAAAGTAATTTTATTGTGGGATCATTATGTTTATAGGAAATATAGTTTTCCACACTGTCCCTTATTTAATGAAGCATTATCTTGCCTATGTTCTGACGTATTAAAATTGCTTTCCAGCTTACATGTTAGCTAATAGTTATTGGAGAGAGGATAGTTGGCTTAAATGTTCTAGGACTGTAGATTAAGTCTTTGAGCTTTGGTTGCATTATAACTAAATACAGGTTTAAAACAGATCCCTCCAGAGCTCTTTATCTAGATTGATTGTATAAAGATTTCAACAGTAAATGTATTCTTCCATCAAGCATAAGCATATTTTGTTTGCATCACAAATTTGGAGCAAACTACTTACACTTGGAATCTCATAGGATTCCTAATGAATGAAAAATTCAAAGCATATTCAAATTTTGCCTTTTTCTTCACCTTTACCACTAATAAAAGACTAATATTCCAATTAATTTGAACTATAAATAATGTGACTTGAGAATTCTGTGAGCTAAGGTACTAGAATCATCATGGACAGTTTTTATAAAATTACCTTCACATAGGGTCATACAGGAAGACTCATTACAGTGTGCAGTTGAATCTGTTTGATGAATACTCATCTGGAAACTAGTCTCTGTTTCCTTAAACTAAGTGTTTAGTGTTATCTAAAATAAATAGGCATTTTCAGTTATTTTATAAATCTGTAGAATCTTCCCAAATAATTTTGAAATGATATGTCGATAATGCTACTTGAAGTTTAAAAAATCTAAAAGACTTTTGGTTATTTTGAAAGTCATCTCCTTAATGTATTTTAAGTAATCTTGAATAGTTTCTGACCTGGACTTCACCATTTTAATGATGGTTTATAGATTTCTTTTCTGAAGCATGTAATTATGCTTCTTTTATAAGACAAGTCTAGAATATTTCTCTTAGTGAACACTTAATTTTTTCTTCTCATCATAGGCAATATATGAACCGAAAAGGTGGATTCAACAGACCTTTGGATTTCATTGCATGAGAATTGAAAAATTGAAGACTGATTTTTTTCTCATCTTGATCAGAGAGTGGATTTTATACATGTATTTAATATGCATCAAAAAGAAGATCTCAGTTCTTCTCCTTATAAAGTAAGCAAATCTTATTTATGATGTGCGTAGCCCACTTAGCGTACCTCAGAAGAAGAAAGGCTGAATGTTAGTGTTTTTCTCTTAGGAAATACCATTTGGGGCAGTCATCAGCCCATTTTCTTTGTCCTTATTCCTGTGGAAACTGTATGTGCTTTCTTTTTGAATGCTCATTAGGACTTTTTTTTTTTTTTAAAACATGACAGTAATTTTTTCCAATAAAGCAATATTTCTACCCTTTTATATTTGACAATATTGTTATTACTAGATAAAAAACTTCCCTAGGCATTTTCTTTTTTCATACATAGATTGGAATATCTTGATTCTTAGTAGTTGAAAAATTGGAAGAATGAAAAAATGTTTTCCTCAGATACTATTTATTGGGTAACTCCTTTTGTAAAAGGAATGTATGCTGGTTATTTTAAAAAAATTAAAAATGGGGGGAAGATACCAAAAAGTAAAAGAAAAGACAAAAATCATGTTTAATCTATTCCCAGAAATAGTCAATGTTAACATTTTGGTATATGTCTTTCCAGGCTCTACGGGGTGTACATTTCTTACCAGTGAGATCAGAATGTATAAATAGTTCAGTTTTTCTAACTGCTTTCTTCCCTTTATTATGGATATCATTTTTTACACTCTTAAGTATTTGGATATTGAGCTTTTAGTAGCTACGTAGTTGAACCATAGTTCACTAGTTGGTCAATGTTGCGTTGCCTCACTTGGTTTGTGACTACTCTGCTCTACCCATAGGTATCTATCTATCTATATTGTACTGTTCCATTGTTTCCTCAGGCTCAGCTCTTAAATGCAGCATTGCTGGATAAGATAAAGGTGTGTGTGTGTATGCATGTGTGTGCATGTGTGTGTGTGTTTTCAAGCTTTGACATATATGCCTAGAGGGTAACAGCCAACTCTCTTCTGTAATGTCTGAGCATTCCCATCTCATATGCACAAATATTAGGAGTAATACTTATTTTTTAAAGCTTTCTGTCAGATGGGAAATAATGGTATTTGGGTTTTTTGTTTTGTTTTGTTTTTTTTATTTTTGACAGGCAGAGTGGACAGTGAGAGAGAGAAAGAGAGAAAGGTCTTCCTTTGCCATTGGTTCACCCTCCAGTGGCCGCCGCGGCTGGCACACTGCGCTGATCCGATGGCAGGAGCCAGGTGCCAGGTGTTTCTCCTGGTCTCCCATGGGGTGCAGGGCCCAAGCACTTGGGCCATCCTCCACTGCACTCCCGGGCCACAGCAGAGAGCTGGCCTGGAAGAGGGGCAACCGGAACAGAATCCAGCACCCCGACCGGGACTAGAACCCGGTGGGCCGGTGCCGCAAGGCGGAGGATTAGCCTGTTGAGCCACAACGCTGGCGGTATTTGGTTTTATTTTTGTTTAGTTCCTATAGAGAGAATTAATATTTTAAAATTGTATATCTTTTGTGAATTCAAATTCTAAATCTTAGATCCATTTTTTGGCAAGCTTATCTTTTTCTTATTTGAAAAAAATCTGTTTTTATTTTGAAGGTAATAACCATCACCCATTTTATTTCATGTCTCCATTGTTTTAAAATTATGGCTATATTCTAAAGGGGTTTTTTTCAGTAAGTACTACAGACTAGTGTAACACCATTCAGATGATAAAAATGGAGTTTAATGCCAAGTTAATTTTATATCCTCTCAGTGCTCTTCATATGTACACAAGCATATCTGTTTATATGTATCTTATTTTATTATTCAAACAGAAACAAACTCTACACAGCATTCTGCACTTGGCCTTTGTTCACTAGCCAGTATATCTTAAGATGTTACTTTTTTTTTAAATTTTTTAAATTTTTAAATTTTTTTGACAGGCAGAGTGGACAGTGAGAGAGACAGAGAGAAAGGTCTTCCTTTTGCCGTTGGTTCACCCTCCAATGGCCGCCGCGGCCGGCGTGCTACGACCGGCGCACCACACTGATCCAAAGCCATGAGCCAGGTGCTTCTCCTGGTCTCCCATGGGGTGCAGGGCCCAAGCACTTGGGCCATCCTCCACTGCACTCCTGGGCCACAGCAGAGAGCTGGCCTGGAAGAGGGGCAACCGGGACAGAATCCGGTGCCCCAACCGGGACTAGAACCCGGTGTGCCAGCGCCGCAAGGTGGAGGATTAGCCTAGTGAGCCGCGGCACCAGCCCAAGATGTTTCTTATCTCAGGCCGACATTGTGGTATAGTAGGTAAAGCTGAATTCCATTCTGGTCCTGGCTGCTCCACTTCCAATCTAGCTCCTTGTTAATGGTCCTGGGAGAGCACTGGAGGGTGGCAAGAGCTTGGGCCCCTGGCACTCATGTGGGAGACCAAGAGGAAGCTCCTGGCTCCTGGCTTTTGCCTGACCCAGCCCTGGCCATTTCAGCCATTTGGGGAGTGAACTAGTGAATGGAAGCTTCTCAATTCTCTCTCTCTCTCTCTCTGCCTTTTAAATAAATCTTTTAAAACAAAGAAAGATGTTTCTTATCAATATGTGTAAATTTATCTCTTTTGTTTTCTGTGGGCTGCATTATGGTTCATTGTAGGATGGACCATAATTTATTTAACTGATTCCCCTCTGAAGAACATTCAAATTATTTCTAATCTTTTTCTATTTAAACAATTCTGTTTAATTAATGATTTTTCTTGTATTTTCATGACTTTACAAGTCTTTAGCTAGATTTTAAAATCCGAACTGCATCTGAAATTTGACCACCTATTGTAATTCTTTTTTTAATTTGACAGATAGAGTTAGACAGTGAGAGAGAGACAGAGAAAGGTCTTCCTTCCGTTGGTTCACTCCTCAAATGGTCACTATGGCTGGCGCTGCACCGATCCAATCCGAAGCCAGGAGCCAGGTGCTTCTTCCTGGTCTCCCATGCAGGTGCAGAGGCCCAAGCACTTGGGCCATCCTCTACTGTCCTCCTGGGCCACAGCAGAGAACTGGACTGGAAGAGGAGCAACCAGGACTAGATCCCGGTGCCCATATGGGATGCCAGTGCTGCAGGCAGAGGATTAACCAAGTGAGCCACAGCGCCAGCCCTATTGTACTTCTTTGCAAGCTTTCCTGGAAAGTTAGTTCCCTGAAAAGAAAATAATAATATCAACAGTGCATGCTACAGTATACAGAGCACCTTGCTTTACTTCATGCTTATGAGATGGAGCTATTTCCAAGAGGAGAAAGTTGAGGCTTTTCAGACTAAAAAGTTAGAAATTGGTAATGTTTATACTACGTACTGCTTTCACTGTTTAATAGGTGGGTTACACAACTTGAAATACTCATTGCACAATTGTCATGACCCCGGGAAGTTAGATTATTTTGCTTGGACTTTTTGCCCACTGAGTAAAATAGTCCCTTAGAGCTCCCCCCACCAGAATACTGTGTCTCTAAATTACTCATGACAAGGACTGTTTCTGGCCATCTTTGTACATACCTAAGGAAAGCAGACTTAATGATTGTTGTGTTAATAGGCAAGCCAGGTCTTCTAGGATAAAGTAATATGCCTCAAACCAAATTATAGTTTTTGGATTGTCATTTTATTTGCATGGTATTAGTAGAGATTTGACTTGAAATTCTTTTTTTTTTAAAGTTTCATTTAAGGTGTTTCCTTTTTTTTATTTTTTTTAAGATTTTATTTATTTGAGAGGTAGAGTTACAGACAAAGAAGGAAAGAGAGAAAAAGATCTTCCATCTGCTGGTTCACTCCCCAAATAGCTGCAATGGTCAGAGCAGGGCTAATCCGAAGCTTTGGAGCCAGGTGCTTCCTCTGGATCACCCATGTGGGTGCAAGGGCCCAAGCACTTGGGCTTCCTGCTTTCCCAGGCCATTAGCAAAGAGCTGGATTGAAAGTGGAGCAG
Source organism: Sylvilagus floridanus (assembly GCA_949820135.1). Lineage (NCBI taxonomy): Eukaryota > Metazoa > Chordata > Mammalia > Lagomorpha > Leporidae > Sylvilagus > Sylvilagus floridanus. The sequence continues at coordinate 52,498,428 of OX463245.1, forward strand.
CCAGGACTCGAACCAATGTCCATGTGGATATGGAATGCTGGCACTGCAGGCAGAGGCTTAATGTACTACACCACTGTGCTGGCTGAGATTCTTAAGACAGGATTGTAAATAAATAATCTGCGAGAACCTGGTGAATCAGTAAGATTGCTGTCCAGGAGCTAGCACCAAAGATATGGAAGAAGAGGAAATCCTTGAAAACCTAGAGAAGGTACCTCTGATCCTGGGAGAAGTCTTGGTTTGCAGGAACTTTTTTTTTTTTTTTTTTTTTTGGACAGGCAGAGTGGACAGTGAGAGAGACAGACAGAGAGAAAGGTCTTCCTTTGCCGTTGGTTCACCCTCCAATGGCTGCCGCGGTCGGCGCGCTGCGGCTGGCGCACCGCGCTCGTCTGATGGCAGGAGCCAGGTGCTAGGTGCTTACCCTGGTCTCCCATGGGGTGCAGGGCCCAAGCACTTGGGCCATCCTCCACTGCACTCCTGGGCCACAGCAGAGGGCTGGCCTGGAAGAGGGGCAACCGGGACAGAATCCGGTGCCCCGACCGGGACTAGAACCCGGTGTGCCGGCGCCGCAAGGCGGAGGATTAGCCTGTTGAGCCACGGCGCCCGCCAAGATTAATTTTTATTTTGAAAAACAGAGTTAACAGAAAGGGATAGAGAGAAAGAGGTATTTCATCTACTGGTTCACTCCCCAAATGGCCACAACAGTCAGGGCTGGGCCAGGCAGAAGCTAGGAGCTTCATTCTGGTCTCCTACATGGGTGGCAGGGGCAAAAACGCTTGGGCCATCTTCCACTGCTTTCCCAGGTGCATTAGCAGAGAGCTGGATGGGAAGTGGAACAGCTAGGACTCAAACCAGTGCCCATATGGAAGCGGCTTTACCTGCTATGCCACAATGCTGGCTCCTTGAAGGAACTTTTATCCATTAGATCATCCAATTCTGAAAGAATAACATAGATAGAGGAGCATCCTTATCTTCTTCCTTTAACAGGCTGCTGCCTCATGGTGGACATAAATTGTGCTAAATCTTCTGTTTCCAAGTATCTAAATGCTAGAGTGCTCCAGGACTTGGTCCTTGGACATTCTAGTCTCTACATGGCTTCACACTTCTGTGGCTCTCAAATGTGCGTTTCCAGCCTGACCACTTCACTGAATTAGAGTCTTGTACTCATATCTGCACCTAGATATTAGGCAGCTCAAATTTAAGATGAACTGAACTGATATCTCATTTGTCTGCCCAAACTCCTCTGAGACTTTTATTTTATTTTATTTTATTTTGCCAGGCAGAGTTAGACAGTGAGAGAGAGAGACAGAGAGTTATGGACAGTGAGAGAGAGACAGAGAGAAAGGTCTTCCTTCTGTTGGTTCACTCTCCAAATGGATGCTACAGACGGTGCTGCACCAATCTGAAGTTAGGAGCCAGGCGCTTCCTTCTGGTTTCCCATGCAGGTGCAGGGCCCAATCACTTGGGCCATCCTCCACTGCCTTCCCAGGCCATAGCAGAGAGCTGGACTGGAAGAGGAGCAACCAGGACTATAACCCGGGGTGCCAGCACCACCGGTGGAGGATTAGCCAAGTGAGCCACGGCACCGGCCAAGACTTTCTTAATAAATGACCCATTCTTTGACTCATATGCTCAGATCAAAATCCTTAAGTTCATCCTTCATTCCTTTGTTTCTTGCATGCTCCACATGTGATTCATTGGCAAATTTTTTTTTTAGAGATTTATTTATTTGAAAGAGTTACGGGGGGGGGGGGGGGGAGTCTTCCACCTGCTGGTTCATTCCCCAAATGGCCAGAATGGCCAGAGCTGGGCCAATCCAAAGCCAGGAGCTAGAACTTCTTTCAGGTTTCCCAGTTTCCCATATAGGTGTAGGGGCCCAAGCACTTGGGCCATCCTCTGCTGCTTTCCCAGGCACAATAGCAGGTAGCTGGATTGGAAGTGGAGCAGCCAAGACTCCAACCAGTGCCCATATGAGATGCCAGCGCTGCAGGCCAGAGCTTTAACCAACTGTGCCACAGGGCCAGATCCCTCATTGACACATTTTATTGGTTCTAACGTCAGCATGTTTTAAATATGACCAATTTTTTGCACCTAATCTAATCTATCCTTCTTGTTTGGACATTGCAATACCCCTGTCTTCCTCTGTCTACTCTTGTTACTATAGGTCACATTGTTCTTGGCTCCAGTGGTTTTCAACCATTGAGAGTAAAGTCCAGTCTTTCCTGTGATTTACAGGCTCTCTGCGGAACCTGGACCCTGGCTTCCCACAGCCTCACCTTTTGCTCAGTGCATTCAACCACACTGGCCGAACTCCTTGCTGTTCTTTGAAAGTAGACTTATGTCGGTGTTCTTCATTCCTTCTGGAATGTTCCTTCTCCTTCCCAACTTCCCAGATCTGCATGGATAGTTTCTACCTTTTCAGGTCTCTGCTCAAACTAAGGTCATTCCTGACCACCCTATCCAAAACAGCAAACTCCCTCTCTATCCCTTTATCTCATTTGATGCTTTTCTTAACATATAAAATCAGAGATAAAATGGACAAAACATAAAATTTGTTCTTTTAACATTTACAACTCAGTGCTTTTTAGTATATTCCCAGAGTTAGGATTTATCATTGCTGTCCAATCCCAGAATGTTTTATCACCCCTAAAAGAAACCCTGTACTCATTAAGAATCACTCCTTATTCCCCATCCCCCAATTCTGGAAACCATTAATGTACTTTGTCTACAGATGTACCCATTGTAGACATTTCATACAAAACGTGACTTCTTTCACTCAACGCGATGTTTTCAAGGCTCATCCATGTTGTGGCATGTGTCGGTGCACCACTCCTTTTTGTGGCCAAATAATACTCCTTTCCATAGGTATAACCACATTTTTAAAATTCATCAGTGGATAGGCTCTTTTCCTTGATGAGTGATGTTGCCCAAATATTTGTATACATTTTTGTATGAATATTTTTAGTTTTCTTGGTTACATACTTATGAGTGAAATTGCTGGGTCATATGAAGCAGTGTGTTTAACTTTGGAGGCACTGTCACACACTGTCTGCCAAAGCAGCTCCACTGTTTTACGTCCCCACCAGCAATCTGTAAGGTTCCAGTTTCTTCACATGCTCTCCAGACACCTCTTTTTCTCATACCAGTTACCACTGCCTGACATACACACAGCATTCATTTATTATTGTCTGCTTCTTCCAGTAGACAGTGAGCTCTGAGAATCCGAGCTTGTGGCCCAGCAACCACCCAGAGGCCTGGCACAGACTTAAAACTCTTAATTGATAACAGTTAAGTTCATGAATATAGTCTTGTAACCTTTTTTATTTAACCACTACTTATGGTCTTCATTTTGACCTTTAGTTACCCAAGCAATAAGTGGATACATTTTTCTTTAAAAAATTTCTAACAGGACAAAGCTAATTACCTTTAGAGTGGTACCCAGGTTTGTGCCTTTTTCCCTCTTAATCCCTTGCGTATGTCCTTCCTCTGTTTATGCATGGATGTAAGCAGCAGTTGGAAATGAAGACAATACATAGTTCAGCCTGGGTTTTTTTGTTTTTTGTTTTTTTGTTTTACCTTTTACACAAATGTCAAGTAGGGATCATTTTACAACTCATTTACTAACACTGTGCCTTAGAGATCTTTCCATGCCAGTATATGTACATTGACTTTTTTTTTAAAGATTTATTTTATTTATTTGAAAGCCAGAGTTATAGAGAGGTAGAGACAGGTCTTCCATCCGCTGGTTCACTCCCCAGATGGCCACAACAGCCAGAGCTGCGCTGACCCAAGCCAGGAGCCAGGAGCTTCCTCTGGGTCTCCCACGTGGATGCAGGGGTCCAAGGACTTGGGCAATCTTCTACTGCTTTCCCAGGCAATAGCAGAGAGCTGGACTGGAAGAGGGAGCAGCAGGGACTAGAATCGGTGACAACATGGGATGCTGGCGCTTCAGGCCAGGGCTTTATCCCCCTGCGCCACAGCACTGGCCCCTATGTACATTGAGTTTTAAAAAGAATAACTGGTGCATAGTGTTTTGAGTAATGTATTTATCACAATTTATTCAGTTATTGCTGTTTTTTAAAACCACAGATATTTGTAGAGTGACTGATTCTTGCAAAGCAGTTTTTAAAAATTTTGAAATCTGGGGCCAGTGCTGTGGCGTAGCAGGTAAAGGTGCCACCTGCACTGCCGGCATCCCATATGAGTGCTGGTTTGAGTCCTGCTGCTCCACTTCCGATCCAGCCCACTGCTAACATGCTTAGGAAAGCAGTGGAAGATGGCCCAAGTCCTTGGGCCCCTGCACCTACATGGGAGACCTGGAGGAAGCTCCACCTGGCTTTGGATTAGCCTAGCTCCAGCTGTTGTGGCCATTTGGGGAATGAATCAGTGGGTGTAAGACCTCTCTCTGCCTCTGCCTCTCTATAACTCTGCCTTTCAAATAAATAAATAAATCTTTTAAAAAAATGATATTGAAACATAATATCACGGTACCACATTATCATGATGCTGGAAGTGTCCAAAGCAGCCACAATGAAGGGGATTGCTACTACTGAAGCAGAACTCCCAGTCCTGATTTTTTACAACTCAAAGAACAAAATCAATTCCTGAGAAACTTATTTTGAAAATTCATTTTAATGTCCCACTGGTTATATGTCAAACTCATAAATAGAGATAGCCTTTTATTAAAATTTTGTATTTATTTAAAAGGCAAAGAGTGAGATCTTCCATCCAAAATGCCCCTCAATAGCTAAGGCCAGGCCTAAGCCAGGAGCCCAGAATTCAATCTGGGTCTCCCACGTGGGTAGCAAAGACCCAAGCACTTGCACGATCCAGAGTGCATATTGGCGGGAAGCTGGAATCAGAGCCAGGGACATTAGCCCCTAACTCTGATGTGGGATGTGGGAACTAGAAGCTGCATGTTAACAGCTGATAGGGGCTTTTATAAGCACTTAAGGATCATGACTGTCTTCTCTGCTGCCCTGAGGTGCTGAACACCCAACTCTGTCAGAAACCCTGCACCCTGTAGGGAAGCTGCTGTCCAGCATTGGCATTAACTTTTGAACACCTGCCTGTGCCCACGGGGAGGAAGAGCCCCTCAGAGGAAGAGGACGGCTCAGCCTCCTGAGACGCAGTGTAGATCTGTGTAGCATAATGTTGCATGTCTCTGTTCTTCCTCATTTTCAGCTGTGCTGCCCAGTCTGTTTATCTTGCTATAGGCTCAGTTATATAAACTGTCATCCCATGTTTGTGCTGTCACACATAGATTTTTGGTTAAAATTAAGTTTCAAACATTCTAGAATTCTCAATTCTATGGGGGTGGGGAGTGGCTGTACCTATCAATCTGGTAATGCTTTGAGTTCCGAGGCATTGGGGGTTGCTGATCTGAGACGATTTCTTCCTCTTAGGACTTTCAGTTCTCCAAAACTTGTAATTTTCAATGTTCTTACAAGTCATTGTCTACATTGTATAAAATAATCGCTAGGAGAAAAATAAAACCCCAAGACCTGTTGTCTGCTTACTGCTTATTTTCCAGTAGATGGCACCAGATACCCTTTGAAGTTCATGATACTAATTCACAGTTGTGTAGCTGGCTAGTTGATAATTTCTTCTACCACCAGGGAACAAAAATGGTACATTCTTTAGTCTAATTCTTTTATTTATATGTAATTTCGTATTTTTGTTTGGAGTTTAACTTGGTGTTTAAATTGTTAATTTGTGATCTCCAGCTTAGATTTCACCACCACCACACAAAAAAATCAGAGTGTGATTTTCAATCGGTGATTTCCAGGGGAAGGGGTCATGATATTGAAATAGAAGTGAGCTAAAGGATTGAGAGTAAAAGAGTAAAGAGTTATATGCAATGTTCAGAGGAAAAATTGAAAAATAAAGGCATACAAAATGTTAATATAATGAAGTATTTTTAGTATTATCACTTTTGCTACTTTAGAAGACTGCAGCCATTTCATTATGGTGTTCGAATTTATTTTACAAATAACATACAGGCCTGTGCCTCGGCTCACTTGGCTAATCGGCTAATCCTCTGCCTGTGGTGCCGGAACCTCAGGTTCTATTCCCGGCTGGGGCACCAGATTCTGTCCCATTTGCTCTTCTTCCAGTCCAGCTCTCTGCTGTGGCCCGGGAAGGCAGTGGAGGATGGCCCAGGTCCTTGGGCCCTGCACCCCATGGGAGACCAGGAGGAAGCACCTGGCTCCTGGCTTCGGCACAGCACGCTGGCTGCCGCGAGCCGGCTGTAGCTGCCATTAGGGGGGTGAACCAACAGAAAAAGGAAGATCTTTCTCTCTAACTCTGTCAAAAAATTTTTAAAAATTAAAATTAATTTAAAAAAACATACAATTATGAACATAGTCAAACTGCTTATATCCCCATTACCTTTTCCAACTGTTTATTGCCTTTTGAAAACCTTTACCTTCAATATATTTATCAAATTAGTGTGTTCATGAAGAAACAACTTTTACACTGAATTAACCATTAAGACCAAAAGACGTGTTTTCTATGTGTCAGGCATGGTTTGCTACATGTTTTCTACTTACCGTTGTCTAATTTTAATGGATTCATAATCCATTTAAAAAAAACCCCAACCTGATTACATTTATATATTTGCCATTCTTTCATCCAGTGTTTTAGTTGGCATTTTGTGACTCAGTCTTGAAATCTGTGTAATGTACCACCACCCTGGGAGGATTGGTGGCTTGGGCCCTTGGTAATTCCCATCTCTGCAGGTGAATGGATGACCTGGAAAGTCGTTCCACTTATAGGGCCCTTTCTTCATGTGCAAAACTTGGATAATTAACACAAATCGCATGACGGAGGCGAATTACATAGTAAGCCATTGTTACATATAGACAAGCAGAACCTTTTTACCAAAAGAAACATATTCATACTTCACTCCTGTTTTATGGATCCTCAACTTGCCAAAAGCGTTATTTCCACTTTTTAAATTGGAGATATCAGTATGTTAATGTAACCTGGGTCTCTAGCTAGCTTTCATTTCAGAATTCTTGATGGGTTTACAGAGCCATCCTTAAGCTTTTTAGTTCTTAATGTGTAATATTCTGTTAAGCATTTATATTGGCACCACCCCACACCCTTTGTAGCCGTCTTGAAAAGGCAGTATTCTTTTTAACGTTTTCATCTGAAATTGAGAGAAAAGACTCTATAAGAGATTTGGGTCAAAGAATCTTGGGGCTTCTGCGTTATCTGTAGGTTCAGGAAGTTCCTGAGCTTTTGAAACCCACTCATAACGCGCCTCTGCAGAGGAGCGCCACGCTGCGCGCCCGGCCACGGCGCGCTCTCCCCTCTAGCCCACAGCCACGTGGCGCCCACAGGCCACCCGCTGGGCCGCCGGCGCCTCTCTTCCTTCCGCAGGATTCACAGCAGGGTCCTCGGCCGCTGGATCCCTGTCTAGGGAAACCCGGAACCTCCCAGACATCGGCCACCAGGCCCAGGGCTCCGGCCCCGAACCCCAAAGGACAGAGAGCCCAGGCGACGCGAAGTGCCAGCCTTCTGGTCCCGGAAGTTTTCCCCGGAGACAGGTCTCGGCAACAGGTCCGAGGCGGGGTTGGGCAGAACCGAGCACGGCGGCGGCCGGTGAGTCAGTGCCGCCCGGCTCCCGGCCGGCCCTCCCAGCCAATGCCAGACCTGGGGATGTGCAGCCGGGCTGCTGACCGTCGGCCACTCAGGGCTCGCCGGGCCTGGAGAAAGGTGACATCATCGTAGCTGGGAGGTGTCCGAAGGCTGCACCAATGGGAGACAGGCGAAGAGGCTTGCTTTTTACAGCTCTTGGCCAATACTAACAAAGCAAAAGGGGGCCCGGTTGTCGGTATAGAACCAATGGAAAACAAGGAAGGGGCACGAGGCGGAGTTGCGAATCCTGTCACCAATTGGAGAGAGGGGGTGGTGCCCGGTTCTTGTCAAGAGCGGCCAACCAGCGAGAGGAGCGGACTTTGGGGGGCGGAGCCGTGAAGCCCTTCCCCAATCGCACGAGTGTAGGGGCGGGGCAGTCTTTGGAGTGTCCAATGAGGGAGGCAGCCGAAGCGGGCCTGTCAAGAGAAGGGGCTGGGGGCGGGGGGATGGTGAGTCGGGGATAAACACTCCGCGGCGGTGGCGGCTGCTGCTCTGTCAGGGTTCTGTCACGGTGTCGGTGGTGCCCAGCTCACTGACCCCCTCCCCCTCCCGGCGAGCGTGGTCGCCAGAGAGGCTCCTTCAGCCCTGCTCTGCGGGGTCCATAGCGGGGCGCGGGTGTCCGGCGGCGGCGGCGGCGAGCCCGTGGGCAGTGGGGGTTGGTCCCGTGGCTCCGGCCCCCGGTGCAGAATGGCGGCGGCGGTTCGGATGAACATCCAGATGCTGCTGGAGGCGGCCGACTATCTGGAGCGGCGAGAGAGAGGTGCACGGGGACGGGAGGGGTCCAGACTGAGCCGGGGCCGGGGGCCCTGAGGAGCTTGGCCGCGGGGTCGGGCGCCCGGCCGCTCCGGAGGTGGTTGGAGGAGCGGAGAGCGCGACCGCGAGCGCTCCCAACCCCTCTGGCTCTCTCCACTGGCGACTCCCAAGAGAGGTCGCCGCTGCCCCCCAAAAGCAATGAATGGGGGTGGAAAGGGGGCTGCTGCCCGCCGGGGTCCCGAGCGCCGCCCCCGCCGCACCTCAGCGCGGGTGGGATGCCCGCGGCCCCCTCAGCCGGTGTCCTCTGATTTACTTCACCTGGGCTGGTCCCGGCAGGCCCCCAAAGGGTCGGCGCCCCGTCTCCCAGGCCAAGGAGCAGGGCGCCCCTGTCCCCGGGCTCGCGGTGCCGATCCCGCACCTCCGCCTGAGGCTGGTCCCACTTAGCCGACACCAACCTGCTGGTCGTGGCCAGTGGGAATCCCCGGCTCCGTGAGCTTAGCCACTTGCCGTGTCTTTCTCAACAATGAGCAGCTGGAATCCTCCTTACACCTGCTCCGAACTGAGGACACTCACACAATTAAAGAAAAAATCATTGTTCTCAGAATTCCACCTTGCTCCGTTGAATAATTTCCACAATATTCTTTTAAAGATAAATAAATAAATGGGCAAGGAAACACTGTGGAGAGGAGCGAGTATTAAATGTTTTGGGCTCATTCATTAACTGGATCCTCCGGTTTTCCAGAAGCTGAGCATGGTTATGCCTCCATGTTACCATACAATAACAAGGACAGAGATGCCTTAAAAAGGAGGAACAAATCCAAGAAGAACAGCAGCAATAGCAGGTAATTTGGTAAATATTTCTCTTTCTTGTAGATTCTACTGTAGGTGACACAAACTGCAGAATGTAACTTGTCTGTTGTGTCTAACCCTGTAAATACATTAGGTGGTGATCAGGATTCAGTAATGCGCACATGGGCTTAAGCCACTGGAGGAAGCAGCTCTTCGGTTTGAGTTGAGAGAACTGAAAAGGAAAGAAAAATAGAAATTGTTTTTCATTTCTTTACGAACTTTTTTTAAAATTTAATTTTGCTTTTCTTCCCGTTTGGAACAAAAACCTGTGGAAACCACAAGTGAGATTAGCAAATAGGTTCAGTATTTTGCCTTCAGAAGTTGCAGATTCAGGGTATGCTTTCTATAATTCAGAATGCTGAACATTAATCTTTTACTCTACGTAGTGAAGGTTTTATCAACAGATTTAAGGATCTGGCTTGGCATAGGTGGTAGGACTTTGTATTTGACATGTACATTATTTACAATGGATTGGTAATCTAATTTGTCACGTCTGTTTATAATGGCAAAGAGGCATGACTGTGGCTAAAACCTACCTCTGGTGATGGAGGAACGTCTACTATTACGGTGATAATATGCTGCCACTTTTCATGTTAGCCTCCTGGATTGTCTTTTAGTTTTTAAAAGCTGTGGATGTCGCTGGAGATGATCTGGTTAGTGGTTAGTGAAATCGCATATTAAAGTCCTAAGCCTGTTTCCTAGCACATATAAATAGCCCATCAATGTTACTGCCCTTTTCCCCCCTCTTTGCCTTTAAAATATTAGTTGGCTAGGAAACCTGTTTTATTGGATCCATTCAATTATACCCCTCAAGCCAGTAAATTGAAATCATTGACATTTCATTACTGATTTAGAGTCCTTATCCCTCCCTCCCCCTCGTGAACAACTCCCTGCTATTTGGGCAGCCCTGGTGGCTTTCACGCAGACCACTCCACACCAGGCAGCTCCCACTTAGGCCTGAAACTCACTGTTGCTGCTGCCTCTTCTGTCCTTTGTTCCCTCATTGTCCTTAGAGCTGGATGGGAGCAGCACACATGTGCTGTGCTGTGGGATAAGAAGGCACACGAAGGATGAACCTGGTAGCTCCCTGGTGGATTGTCCTTGTCCTCCCATCGTCCATTACCTCAAAGTGGTCGCCAGTGGTTCTGTGTGTGGATACTAAGGTCCTTTAAGAAGGGTGCTGATACCGACCCATGTTGTGCAGTGGGATAAAAGCAGTTAACCTGTGTTGCATTCTGTTGCGGTATTAATTTTAAAAGATTTGGAAGAAATTTGAGGCCTTTCCATTTACTTTTTGGAAAAAGTGGAGTCCATTTTTGCTTTTATTCTTGTCCACTCATGAGTTAAGAGGAGTTGTCTACATTATTAGTTGAAGCTTAATACGTTAACACTTAATTTTCTTCCAAGTTTCACAGGAAGGTTGAGAGGGAGCAATGTTGAATGGTGAGGAGAGGAAAAGGAGATGGTATTGAAGAAAAATGGCTTGATCCCAAAAGATAATTAGGAAAAAAAATGATAGTTGAGAATTTCAAGCCAAGAAATGAGTTTTTTCTCGTTCTTCTCTTTAATAACCAGCATTATTCCAGGAGAAATGGCTGCAAATCCTGATTTTTGGAAAAGCTCTGTTTGGTTAATGAATTTGGTCAAAGACAGGAGGTTCTCCCAGTTGTCCATATACTGGAGTAATCATGAATGGTGTAAAATATTCAATGGTGGAAGGATTTCTGAGGGACCATGATTAAACATGGAGATGGCACCAAGCAAACATATGAGCAAGAGGAGGTAGTTGTATTTAAATATCATCACTTCCTTGATGACTTGTCAGAGTGCTCTTATCTGAGGAGTAGGCTGTCTCAGCAGAGAGAGTATTTTGACCTCTTGACTTGAAATCAGCCTTATGTTTGAGGCCATGTGTTGCCAGAATTTTGACTGAGGAGAGGGCTGAGATAGATTATTGCTAGTTTACAATAACCCTTGGAAGAAACAGTTTATTCTTGTTCATTCAGGTTGAAACATTGTGCTGTTTGCTTGTACTCTGGGGGAGTACTATTCCTAAAAAATAGATGTAGCCACATATCAAACTTCTTAGGAATGGAAAGTCCAGTTTATTTAAAAGCTAGTTGTTGAAACCAACAACAAAAAATGAAAGTGTGAATATTGACTTTTTTTTGAAACATCCAAAAATTTACTGGATAACACAGTAAGATGAAATCATGTTGTCCTTCCTACTGATCTTTGAAATCAGTTACTGACTATTTAGAATTGAAGTCTGGAACCTTGAAAGGTGTGTTTTTTAAATTAGTGAAGCAGGCCTTGGCACTCATATGAAAGAGGAAGTTGAGGACTTGCCACCCAGTTCTTTCAGACGGGATCTGTATAGCGACCTGACATGGGGAATCCTTGTAGCCTGACTTTTCCCATTTCTCAGATACACTCAGTTTGGCTTTTTATCAGATTTTTTTTTTGTCTTTATCAGAGTATTTTTTAAAAGAAATTTATTTATTTATTTGAGAGGCAGAGTTAGAGAGAGAGAAGGAGAGACAGAGAGAGAGAGAGGATCTTCCATCTGTTGGCTCACTCCCCAAATGGCAGCACAACCATGGCTGGGCCAAGGCCAAAGCCAGGAACCAGAAGCTTCTGCTAGGTCTCCCGTGTGGGTACAGGAGCTTAAGGACTTGGGCCATCCTCTGTTGCTTTCCCAGATACATTAGTAGGGAGGTGGATCGAAAGTGGAGTAGCTGGTTTTTGAACTGGCACCAATAAGGGATGCTGGTGCTGTGGGCTGCAGCTTTAACCCACTGAGCCACCGTGTAGGTCCCTTAGAGTGTGTGTATTTTTTTTAAAAAAGTTATTTATTTGAAGGTCAGTTACAAAGAGGCAAAGGCAGAGAGAGACACCACCAACAACAACTTGGTTCACTTCCTAAATGGCCTTAATGGCTGGAGCTGGGCCTATCCTTTTTTTTTCTTTTAAGATTTATTTTATTTATTTGAAAGAGTTACAGAGAAATGTAGAGATAGAAAGAGAGATCTTCCATCCACTAGTTCACTCCCCAGATGGCTGCAACGGTCGGAGCTGCGCCGATCCGAAGCCAGGAACCAGGAGCTTCTTCTTGGTCTCCCACACGGGTGCAAGGGCCCAAGGACTTGGGCCATCTTCTACTGCTTTCCCAGGCCCTAGCAGAAAGCTGGGTCAGAAGAGGAGCAGCTGGGACTAGAACCCGGCGCCCATATGGGATGCCTTTGTTTCAGGCCAGGGCTTTAACCTCGATGTACCACAGTGCCAGCACCTGGGCCTATCCTAAAGAAGGAACCAAGAGCCTCTTCCAGGTCTCCCACGGGGTCCCAAGTACTTAGTTCATCTTCCACTGATTTCCCAGGCCATAACAGATAGCCGGATCTGAAGAAGAGCACCTGGGTCTAGAACCTGCGCTCTTTTGGGATGCCAGCACGGCAGGTGGCTGTTTTACCTGCTACACTATACAGCACCAGCCCCTAGAGTATATTTTTAAATGTTGAAATTTGTCCTCTATCGGTGATTTGAGTTATCAAATCCTCAATAATCACATGGAAAATATCTATGATTTAAGCTGTCTATGCATTCTTATAATGTTTTATTTAAATATATAAATGTTTACCCATCATTGGAGGAGATCTCTGAACTGGTTATTTTTGAAAGATCTACTTTTTTGTTTTTAATGACTAACTTAGTCTCAGTAAGCCTAAAGCACTTCAGCAGCACCCTAGCTATTACATTTAAGTCCCCCTTTAAAAAGTGCCATGTGGCCGGCGCCGTGGCTCAACAGGCTAATCCTCCGCCTTGCGGCGCCGGCACACCGGGTTCTAGTCCCGGTCGGGGCGCCGGATTCTGTCCCGGTTGCCCCTCTTCCAGGCCAGCCCTCTGCTGTGGCCCTGGAGTGCAGTGGAGGATGGCCCAAGTGCTTGGGCCCTGCACCCCATGGGAGACCAGGAAAAAGCACCTAGCACTTGGCTCCTGCCATCGGATCAGCGCGGTGTGCCGGCCGCAGCGCGCCATCCGTGGCAGCCATTGGAGGGTGAACCAACGGCAAAGGAAGACCTTTCTCTCTGTCTCTCTCTCTCACTGTCCACTCTGCCTGTAAAAAAAAATAAATAAATAAAAATAAAAATAAAAAAAAAAGTGCCATGTGTTCAACACTCTTTAAGTAATGAAGTAAAATGTATAGTATCTAAAACTCTGATTAAAGTTTGAAAGGAGTCATGTTTCCTATGGAGTTTGTTAAATCTATCTTAGGGCTTTCAAATTTTATACGAATATTTGTTAATCTGTCTATCAGCCTATCTGTTTCTCTTCAAAGAATCAAGGCAGTTTTGGTAAGAGTTCCCTGTGAGTTATTATTTTTCTACTGCCTTGTCAACCTATTTACCTTCCTGTCTTTGACCTCCTTGAAATGGTTCTTGACTGCCGTTCAGTAGGGAAGTCTCGAGCAGCTGTTGTTGTATACTTTCATCCATTTAAAAAATCTCTCAGACTTTGAACTTACTATTCCCAGTTAAAGCTAAAATGCCACGTGCTTTAAAACCAAAGGTTTTCAGTTCTTGTTAATTATGGTATGTTGCTGACGATGGAAGGAAATGCAACAGAAGAACATACACTTGGGATAGCCAAGCAAATCAACTCAAAGTTTTTATGTTATCCAACTTGGAGGTCCACGTGAAATTTCCCTAGGAAACAGACTCTAAAATACTATCATAAATACTATCATTATTTTATCCTTTGTTGGTACTTCTGAATAAAAGTTGATTTCCCAAGCGCCTTATGGAGGAGATATTTAATGCAGGGTTTCATTTTTAGACCACACTTCACACACATGTATATATACACATGTGTATGCACAAACACACATGCACCCCATCCGTGGCCTCTGGTGTGAGTGAACTTGGTGGTGATGTCCCCTGATGTGACTGCTGTGAGACTTTATCTTCTCCGACCAGTAAGGTACCAATTATGGCCCTATAGAATTCATGTCCTGAGTCAGAGAGTGAATTCCTGAACGGGTTAAATTCCAGAGCATTTCCATAAGAAAGGCCAGAATTCAGCTCCATTATATTCAGCTAGAAGATTCCTTATGTTTATAACTTGACGGGGAGGAGTGATGTAAGAGGGTTGCTAAAGGGGCCACATTGAGTGGCTTCTGGTGACTTTGTGGAAACCTGTCCCTGAAGTCTTAGACCAGAGCTTATCGTCAAGGTCGGCTATAAACATACTAATGATGTGATTTCATATCCACCACACCTTGCATCCTGGGCTCTCTAATCACTTTTATAGTTGTTACTTCATTGATCCATACTTGTTCAGCAGACTGTTGGCAATTATTTTTATTCCCATTTTACAGAGGAGTTAACCAAAGTCAGGATGGTAAATACATATTTAATTTATATAAATGTATTTATATAAATACACAAATATATATTTGTATATATTAAATATGTATATATTTCTTCTAATCATTGGCAAAGGTGGACTTCAATTCTCATCCTAACGTCTCCTTTAACCAGCCTATCCTCTTTTTGTTGAGCTCAGTGTTGGAAACCCCTTCCTAAGATCATGTGGTAGCTACTCAACAGTAGCATCTTTCAGGAGATTGTATTTAATAATACAGTTACTTCAGGGAGTTGAAAGACTGGAGGGAGGTTGTTTTACTGTTTAAAACTATATCCATATAGTCAATGTAAAACTCTGGTGTAGGCTACCCCTGGGGAAAAACTGTAGGGGATGGGGTAAGGGTGCTACCTCTACTGTTCTACTCTTAGCCTGAAGGAAGATTTGTGGTATTGTATAACCCAAATTCACATTGTGTGGTGCGGCCGTTTCTCTCTTCGTATAAATAGACCCTTTATTTCCTTTCTTAAAAAGGATTACTTTTTCACTAGGGAATGCATGTCTCTTAGTTTGTCACTTCTTTCTGAACTCTATTTTAGATATTTATATTGATTTCACTCCTCCAATGGACTAATTTATTTAGTGGAGCCCAGTGAATTTTTCTCCCTTTCTTCATCTTCTACCAGTTTGGGAGAGAATGAGGTTAAAATAATCGTGTTGGTGTTGAAATAGCTCTTTTCATGAGAATCTTACTCTTTTCTTATTGTTTCCTCTTTCAGGTCAACTCACAATGAAATGGAGAAGAATAGGTGAGTCGGGGTTTTGGAGGTGGAGTGTGGGGTGTTCTGATGCATTCCCTGTTAGTTAAGTGGAGGCTTCTTCATTCTTTTGGACCCTTCCCCCTGGTCGCACCAGGTGTTAGAGCCCTCTAAGCAGCATTGCTCTGAATTTCCTTAGGTAAATGAAGAATTTGCCAGTTCCAAAGACCACACATCCAGCCCTCACCCTCCAGCCCACTCCTGAGGAATGCTTTTGTGGGACTGTTCCACAGACCAAAGTGTGTTAGGTCATAGGCAATGCTTCCATAAATGCTGTTTTGGAAAAATTACATGCCACAGAATAAAATTGTCAGTGCTGTCTTAAATAATGTGTACACATACAGAGGTATGTACATAGACTTACGTGTATGTGTGTGTGTGTGTGTTTGCTTCTGAAGAGGATCCTCAAAATTAGGTCAGATGTGTGTATGCCAGAAACTGGAGATGGTGACTGACTAGAGGAGCCCACCAGCTTCACTGGGCTTCATCTTGCCACAAGGCTGAGCTGAATCTCTCTTCTCTAGATTGCTTCTTGGTGCTTATTTTGATCTTTGTTTTTCAGATCAAATTGCCCCTCTTCTGATAATGTAGCTTAGAGGTTCTTGTTTCTGGTTGTGCATTAGAATTGCTTGCAAGTTTTTACTTTGTTGTAAAAATATTTTATGTTAAATACATTTTACATGTATACGTGTATATATTTTGGTACACAAGGAGCAAATGTTTATTTCTGCTGATTTCGTAAAATAAAAATTTTTCTTATACAAAATTTTGAAAATATGAAAGTAAGGCAGATAATATAATCAATTCCTGTGCATCCATCACCCAGCGTCAATAATCACCAGCATTTTGCCAATCTTATATAGACAAAGCCACCATCTCTATGGTATATTTGAAAGGAAATCTTCTATTTATGGTAAAGATCTTTTTTAAAAATATACATAATCACTTGCTTTTATCATGCTGAAAATTAATTAATTCTTTAATGGAGCTTTAAAAAGAAAGAGAAATCCAGTGTGTGAATCTTACCCTTAGCCGTTCTGATTTAATTGCTTTGGGCTGAGACGCTGCACTAGTAGGCTTCAACAGCTCTCCAGGTGATTCTCATGTGCAGCCAGGGCTGAAAACCACTGAGCAAGCCTCGTTGTGGTCTCGGAGCGCCCATCAATTTGAAATGCGGGCCACCTATTCAAATTGAGTGGCTTTCTCAGCGCCCTGAGTGAAGAACAAGTAATGATGGCTCTGTAAATAATATGTGGATAATTCTTGCAAGCCCTCCTTGATTAAAGGAGCCCCAGTCTCAAAGTCAGGATGCGAATGTTTATGCTTCATCAGCGAAAGGGCAGACCAGACCCTTACCAAGCAGGTGGAATCCTGGAAGAGGGTGAATGGGCATTAACTTTGCTCCACTGTGGAACTGCATATGTGCGTGTGATGGTGAGTGTGCCTCACTGCACAAGTGCTCCTTCTCCCCATTTCTCCTTCTTCCATGTTAACCCCTGTGATTGTGACAGACCACATTTCTTTAAAAAAGATTTATTTATTTATTTATTTATTTGAAAGTCAGAGTTACAGAGAGAGGGAGAGACAGAGAGAGAGAGCAAGCTCTTCCTTATGCTGCTTCACTCCCCAGATGGCTGCAATGGCCAGGGCTGGGCCTGGCTGAAGCCAGGAGCTTCTTCTGGGCCTCCCAGATGGATGCAGGGCCCAAGGACTTGGGCCATCTTCTGCTTGTCTAAGGCCATTAACAGGGAGCCAGATTGGAAGTGGAGCAGTCAGGACACAAAATGGCACCCACATGGGTTGCTGACATCGCAGGCTGCGACTTTACCTGCTACACCATGAGCCCCAACTGACCACATTATAATTCAGAGCATTTTTTTAAAAAAGATTTATTTATTTATTTATTTTAAAGTCAGAATTACACAGAGAGAGAAGGAGAGGCCGAAAGAGAGAGAGGGGTCTTCCATCTGTTGGTTCACTCCCCATTTGACCACAACAGCCGGAGCTGTGCTGATCCAAAGCCAGGAGCCAGAAGCTTCTTCCAGATCTCCCATGTGGGTGCAGGGGCCCAAGGACTTGGGCCATCTTCCACTGCTTTCCCAGGCCATAGCAGAGAGCTTGATCGGAAATGGAGCAGCTGGGACTTGAACCAGCACCCATGTGGGATGCCAGCACCACAGGCAGCAGCTTTACCCGTTACACCACTGTGCTGGCCCCACAGAGCATCTTTTATTCTTTAGGGATTTACATATCACGAACTAGAAGCTCCACAGTATCTCTTTTTAAGGGGATAGGTAGTCAAGTATGGCTTTTCTTTCTCATCTGTACATTTTCTCCCTTCTCCCTGTTTTGGCAGTGAACTGGGTAAACGGAGTAGTCTGTTGAAAAGTCTGCTAGTTCTTGTCCCCTCTAACCTTTTACTTGGGTATTTAGTCTTTTTATTATTTTTTTTTAAAGATTTATTTATTTATTTGAAAGAGTTACACAGAGAGGAGAGAGAGAAAGTCTTCCACCCACTGGTTCACTCCCCAGATGGCCGCAACAGCCAGAGCTGCGATGATCCAAAGCCAGGAGCCAGGAGCTTCTTCCGGGTCTCCCATGTGGGTGCAGGGGCCCAAGGACTTGGGCCATCTTCCACTGCTTTCCCAGGCCATAGCAGAGAGCTGGATCGGAAGTGGAGCAGCTGGGACTTGAACTGGCGCCCATATAGGATGCTGGCACTTCAGGCCAGGGCGTTAACCCACTGTGCCACAGCACTGGCTCCTAGTGTTTTTATTATTAAAGTTTCATCCCTTGTAGTAAAGGCTTTTAGGGTTACCATAGCTTTTTGCCTTTTACCTCTGCAAGAATCCTACAGAATGGCAAGTGTGTCACTTATTTTAGGAACTTCAGCATGTTCATTTTCTGCCTACTGTGGCCCAAGAACTTTTGCTTGGTACTGGGTACCAAAATAATTCATATGGCGACTGGCATTTGGCCTAGCAGTTAGGATGCCTACATCTCATGTCAGAGTGCCTGAGTTTAGCTCCGAACTCTGACTCCTGATTCCAGGTTCCTGCTGATGTACTCCGTGGGAGACAGTGGTGGTGGCTCAAGCAGCTAGATCCCTGCCACCCACATGGGAGACCTGGATTGAGTTCCCAGCTCCCAGCTTCAGTCTGGTTGCTGTAGGCATTTGGAGAACAAACCAGCTAACGGGAGCTCTTTCTCTGCCTCTGAAATGAATTGTTAACATTTTTAAAATGTGTTCATTGGGAATATTAAATCCACAAGGTCTCTATCCCGGAGAACTGTGCAGTCTTTCTACTGAGAAAGCTGCAGAGACAGTTTCAGTTAGTATACTAAGTAAGAGAGTCATGCACAGGACTCTGTGGAGGCAGAATCTCTAGAAAAACGAATTTGAGGTCACCATTCGGCAAACTAGTTATCGCTCAGATTGCTTCCATATGACCAGTCAGATTTGACTTGTTGGAGGGTTAGCTATCTAGTTTCTTTTTCTTTCTTTTTTTGGAATTTGGTCTCTTAAGGTCTTAATAATTCTATCTCTAATCTAATGAAAGAAGAAGGACTTGACTTACTTAATGAACCAAGCACTGATGGCTTCCGTTCAGTGGAGGAGCTTAGGTTACTGCCCTCGTATCCCATACTAGTACAGGTACTTAAGAATTTTAGGGTTTGGGGGTCAATTCAACACTGCCTTGTGGTCTCTAGGTTGGGTAGTTGAATCCTAGAAAAGAGGAGCACTCTTCTGATTGCTGCTACACTTAAGCCATTTTTTTAAAAGATTTATTTGAATTTTTTAAAATTTATTTGACAGAGTTAGACAGTGAGAGAGAGAGAGAGAGAGAGAGAGAGAGAGAGAGAGAAAGGTCTTCCTTCCATTGGTTCACCCCCCAAATGGCCACTACGGCCGGAGCTACGCCGATCCGAAGCCAGTGAGTGCCTGGGTTCAGTGCCAGGTGCTTCTTCCCAGTCTCCCATGTGGGTGCAGGGGCCCAAGGACTTGGGCCATCCTCCACGGCCTTCCTGGGCCACAGCATAGTGCTGGACTGGAAGTGGAGCAGCTGGGACTAGAACCCGGCACCCATATGGGATGTCAGCGCCACAGGTGGAGGATTAATCAAGTGAGCCATGGCGCCGGCCTAAAGATTTATTTATTTATTTGAAAGACAGAGTTAGAGAGGCAGAGGCGGAGGAGGGGAGGCTTCCATCCACCAGTTCACTCCCCAAATGGCCATAACGACTGAAGCTGAGCTGATCCAAAGTGAGGAGCCAGGAGCTTCTGGGTCTCCCACACAGGTGCAGTTGCGCCAAGCATTTGGGCCATCTTCTACTATAGACTTAAGACATTTTTTAAACCTTAAAAGATCATATAAAAATTGCCATAGCTCTCAGAAAAATAAAAAAAAAGGCAACTTAGGAAAAGTACTCTTAAGAATGAGATTTTTTTTTTTCTCTTTGATATTGCAGAGTCGAGTATACTTGGGTTAGTTTTTTAAAACAAACTTTTGCTGTGGCATGTTGGAGCGTCTAGATAATTTACGTTACCCTGGGTTATCAGGACTCTGTGTCAGGATATTATACTCAACACTACTACTTCTGAGCACCTTGGAATCGGTGGGAAGCTGAAAGAACAAATGTCTAGAGTGATGGTGATAATATTTTCCACTGAACAAAGCAGGTGTCTGTTGAGCACCTAAGGTGCTGTGTGGTGGGTACTGGGAGTACTGAGCCTAGTGAGACCAAGTGCCTGCCCTGGAGGAGCTCAGGTTCATGCCACTCCAGAGGGCTCTGACAGTTGGCACGTGGTGCTGTTCTGCATTTTAACTGATTTCTGAGTCTAGCCTCCTAAGGAAACACTTTGATGTTTGCGCATGGTTTTTCTTTCTTTTTAAAACGTTTAATAGAGAGTCAGAAAGATAGTGAGCTCCTATCTACTGATTTGCTCCCCTTATGCTTACAATATGTGGCTGGCCTGATGCTGAACTGGAAGCCAGGAATGTAGTCCAGGGCTCCTGTGTGGGTGGCAGGAACCCAATTACCTGAACCATCATTGCTGCCTCCCAGGGTCTACATTTAAAGGAAGCCGGAGACAGGAGCCAGAAGTGGGCACTGAACCCAGGCACTCTGATGTTGGACCTGGGCATCCTAGTCTTAACTGCTAGTCCATCTGATCCTTCTTTCTCTCTTAAAACTTAGCTTGTAGGAAATTTTGAGGACTATGTGTAGAAACTAATACTAAAAAATCATGTCACCTGTAATTCTAGCAGCCATAGAAAATGAATGTAACTTTGAAATCTGTATTTCCAGTTGTTTTGGGAAATAATTTTAAACATACAGTTTAGTGTAGAAAAATTAGGAAGTTCAAAAAACAAAAAGCACTCCTTTTGGGGATTGCCCAGTGTTACATCATATTGGATGCATTAAAATTCTCATAACCAATATCCTATTTTAAGTTCTTCTCAGTGTTTCCTAATATAAACAATTGTTTAAGCTATAATATAGATAAATCTCTGTCCAACATCATAATTATTTCCTTAGAGTAAATTTATGTGGAGTTAATGGTAGACAGGTTTTTACTGTTTTTTGATGTTGACTGCTGGGATGCCCACCAGTGGATTACATACAGTGTTTTCTTTATGCCTTTGAGTTTGATGAGTAAAAAAAACATAAAACACAGCAGCTCTAGTTTGCATTTCTTCTATCACTATCACAGTTGAATAACTTTCATGTTTTTGCGTATGTGTGTTTTGCCTGTTAAATAACCTTTGCCCAATTTTCTACTATGGAGTTTATTTTTTAAAATTTTTTTAAAAGATTTATTTATTTGAAAGAGTTACACAGAGAGAGAAGGAGAGGCAGAGAGAGAGGTCTTCCATCCAATAGTTCACTCCCCAATTGGCTGCGACGGCCAGAGCTGCGCTAATCCAAAGCCAGGAGCTTCTTCCAGATCTTCCACGTGGGTGCAGGTGCCCAAAGACTTGGGCCATCTTCTCTGCTCTCGCAGGCCATAGCAGAGAGCCAGATCAGAAGTGGAGGAGCCAGGTCTCGAACTGGCACCCATATGGGATGATGGTGCTTCAGGCCAGGGCTTTAACCCACTGTGCCACAGCGCCAGCCCCAAGGAGTTTATTTTTAAAAGACTTCATAATACAAAGGATATCAGTGAAAGATACTGCTCCTTTTAATTTTTTTAAAGATTTATTTATTTGAGAGGCAGAGTTACAAACGAGAGAGGGAGAGACAGAGAGAGGTCTTCCATCTGCTGATCTTTCCCCAAATTGCTGCAATTGCCAGAGCTGGGCTGATCTGAAGCCAGGATCCAGGAGTTTCTTCTGGGTCTCCCACATGGGTACAGGGACCCATGTACTTGGGCCATCTTCTGTTGTTTTCCCAGGCCATTAACAGGAAGCTGGATGGGAAGTGGAGCAGCTGGGACTCAAACCAGCACCCATATGGGATGTACCACAGACAGAAGTTTAACCAGCTGTGCCACAGTGCTAACCCCACCTCTTAATTTCTTATGATTTATCTTATTTATTTGAAAGGCAGAAGGTGACACACACACACACACACACACACACACACACACAGTGGGGCGGGGGGGCAGAGAGATCTTACATCCTCAGGTTCACTCTCCAGATGGCCGCAATGGCTGGGGCTGGGCCAGGTGAAGGCCAGGAAGTAGGAACTCCATTCGTGTCGCCCATATGCACTTGGGACATCTGCTGCTGCTTTCCTAGGTACATTAACAGGGAACTGAATTAGAAATGAAACAGCCACAGTTCAAACCAATGCTCATACGGGGTGCCAGCATCATGGGTGGCAGCTTAACCTGCTGTACCACAATGCTGTACCACAATGCTGTACCACAATGCTGCACCACAATGCTGTACCACAGTGCCAGCCCCTTACTGCCCCTTTTTCTATCACACAGTTGTGCAGTTTATCATCTGCCTTTATGAAATCAGTTTTCTCTCAGTGGTTTTTAATTAAAGATTTATTTATTTGAGACTGTTGTAATCCATTGATTCATGTGTTCATCCTGTGCGATAAGCAGGTTTTTTTTAAGTAACTGTACCTTTTAATTCCATTTTTTGTGAAACTTTTTAAAAATTTTTGTTTTGAAAGAGTAACAAAGAGGAGGACACAGAGACAGAGAGAGCTTCCATCATCTGGTTCATTCCCCAAGTGCCCACATCTAGGACTGAGCCAGGCCAAAGCCAGATGCTGGGAATTCCGTATAGGTCTCCCATATGGGTGGCAGAGGACCAAGTGCTCGAGCCATCATATCTGCTTCCTAGGGGCATCAGTAGTAAGCTTATTTGGAAGCGGGGTAGCTGGGACTCAAACCAGGCACTCCCAACATGCTTCACCACATGAATTTTCTCATGTGTTTCAGGACCTAATAAAGCAGATCTCTCCTCTTTCTTCAGTTCACCTTCCTGTTTGATTTTTCCACACTCTTGCCTGTTTTCATTAATTTATTTTTCTGGACAAATTTTACAATCAGTCTGTCAATTCCATGACTCCCAAACTCTTTTGTGATTTTAATAATTGAAAGTGGGAAGGGCCAGCACTGTGGCTTTCTGGGTTAATCCTCCCCCTGCGGTGCCGGCATCTCATATGGGCACCAGGTTCTAGTCCCAGTAGCTCCTCTTCCAGTCCAGCTCTCTGCTGTGGCCTGGGAGTGCAGTGAAGGATGGCCCAAGTGCTTGGGCGCCTGTGCCCGCATGGGAGACCAGGAGGAAGCATCTGGCTTCTGGCTTCTGATCAGTGTAGTTCTGGCCGTAGCAGCCATTTGGGGGGTGAACTAACGGAAGAAGACCTTTCTCTCTGTCTCTCTCTCTCACTGTCTATCTGTCAAAAAAAAAAAAAGTGGGAGCAGGCATTTGGTGCACCTGTTAAGATGTCTCTTGGGATGCCTGCATCCCATAACAGAGTGCCTGGTTCAAGTCCTGGCTCTGCTTCCAGTTCAGCTTCCTGCTAGGTCCATCCTGGGAGGCAGCAGATGATGGCTCAAGTACTTGAGTCCCTGCCACCGGCCTGGGAGACCCAGATTGAGCTCCTGACTCCTGGCTTCAACCTAGTCTAACCCTGGCTATTACAGGCATTTGGAGTGAAGCAGCAGATGTAAGATTTCTGTCTCTGCCTTTCAAATACAATGAAAAATAAAGTTTTTAAAAATTTAAATTGAATAATTCAGTATAAATCAACCTAAAAAATGTTCACACTTATTAAACGTTTATAACCAGGATTTGATATGTATCTTCATTTATTCAGATCTCTTTTTTATCTACAAGCAAAGGTTTTTGTAGTGTTTTCATATAGGTCTTGCATTATAAAAGCACTCCTGGGCACATAGATTTTCTGATTACTATTGGTGTCCTGATGTAGGATACTAATATGGGAACTATTTTCATCTTCGTTATATGTCCTTTATTGATGATAATTCTGCTTTTCCTTTTCATTGGGGATTCCTTTAGTTTAGATGCTTTTCAATAAGCCCTTCAGCAAATGGAGGCTGAGTGAACGCATGGAAACTGCAGGCAATAGGTCAGGAGTCAGGTGCTAGAATGGGCTTTTTCAAAAGAAGGCTCTGGCATCTCCTTTAACAGTGGACACCCATTTTTCTGGAACGGTACATATGCAGGCCTTGCTGGAATGAGGCAGCTGGTCTAGAAAGATGACTTCTGCCAGAGTCTTCTGACCCTGTGACAACAACAGCTCTGTGTGTGTGCTCTGTGGGGAAGGCTCCGCAGCCTGCTCTGAGCCGTCGTTAGTTCCATTTGGTCAAACAGGATTTCAGCAGCATCGGGTCCTGCGTGAGAAACCATTTCAGTCAGGGCTCTTTTGGCAGAATAGCCTCATGGATTGGAGGTCCCTAGGGTTGTTCCTTTGGGGTTTTGACTTTTTGAATGACCCGAGACCTGGTATCAGAAGGGCTGGGGCCTGACTTTTGCCTGGGGCCTGAGTTGCGGTCTGCATTGCACCACTCTTGACTGCTGCTACACTCCCTTGACCACAGTCAGGTTTCACTCTAGGATGTTGTAACAAATCCGCATTCGTTGCCTCATGAGGTGAGGACACAGCCTGGTTATTACAAAGGTGGGATGGAGGGATCACTGTGCAAATCCAGTCTCTGCTGATGATTTGGAGAAGCCAGATTTGTACCACTAGCATCTATCTTCCCTGTACGCACTTGGGCAGATGGCACCTGCCCTCTGGAGGACTTGGAGAACAGACATAAGCTCATTCTCTGACCAATTTCCAAGCCCCTGCCTGGAGCACTGGGGGTAGAACTTGACTTTTTGTCATAGATATTAATAGTCAAAGGGTAGGATAGAACCAGCAAGTACTAATGATATATACTTAATATTTTTTGAAATTGGGGTCTGGGAAGGAAATATTAATGAGATTATATTTATGTATTTCATACTTCAGTAAAGAAATCTTGTATCTTCCAAATGTTGCCACTGCAAATTGCTATTTATGCATTATTCACTGAGTACATTATATTGTCTGTAAGAATTTATCAGCACAGTTGTGAGAAACCTTCAAAGTTTTCTGGGGTTCCAATTAAGTTAGTAATGATGATGCATTTGCCAATTGCTCGTAAAGGGATCACTTCAGAAAAAAGGAGGAAAGTGCTGCTTTATTTCCCCCAGTTGAAGCTTGACTTTTAGTTTTCACCTGGATTTTTCTGTTAAACCAAATAAGGTTTTGTTCTCAAAATCGCTTGTGACCCTATTCACTACTAGGAAGTAATTTCTGACCTCTTACTAAGATTTGTTTCTTCCTATTCTGTACTAAATACCCCCTTTTTCTTACTGTGCAACTTACTCATAACCATATCTGAAATTGTTTTTATTATACCTGTGGTTATTCTGTAGGATTTATGATCCTATTTAATTGGCAAGGTCTGTGCCTCCACCAAGGTAGGAATCAAAATGGTGAAATCTCAAGGTTGAATGGGCAGCTCTTTGGCCGATACTCTCAGGCCTATTTTTAAAGAAAAACTAGTACTCAGTAAGGTCAAATGTATCACTTAGAGACTCAGATGATCAAAAATCCAGGTTCTGTTCTTAAATCAGTGCCCATAGATGTATCATTATTTCTAGACTCCAATGACTGATAAGCAATAGAAGTCTTAGTCCCTTCTATTATTTGGTAATGAAAGAAACAGAAGGGTTAGATACACAAGAGGCCCCCAGTCTATGAATGAATGAGTCAGTGAATGCGACCCATTTGGAAAGGAAAAGAAGGTTATGATAGGCCACGAAAGCCTGAAAAGCTTTGTGGACAAGCTTAGTGAAGCAGAATGTTTGTGGTGAGAGGGAAGAAAGAACATGTTTGGTAGAGGACAAAGGAAAGCCTATTATTGTAGAACTTTAGGTAGGAACTGATTATTGTGGTTTGAAGATAGCTCAGATAAATTTTTTCTGTAATTATTTATTCCCATATTTGAACAATGCAACAAAATTGTAAGTATCTCAAAGGCAGGGTCTCAGTCTTAGAAAACATGCCCCTACCCTAGAAAACACAGCACATAGTAATCCTTGAGAAATCCAAGTGGAATCAATGAATATATGAACCAAGTGTGTGCTTCAAGATCTCCACCTGTGACCTAATTACTTCCTGCCATCCTGGGTGCTCTTTCCTGGCTACCGTCTTGTATGCTTTGCCCCAACCCCAGAATTCTTTTTTGTGTTGTACGCTTCACTATGAAAGTCTGAGGGACAGAATAATTTCGGTTACACCTTCAATAAAGAACAGTAATCAGTGACTAACAGAGCTGCCCTCAAACACACAACGCACCCATATGCACACATACTCACACCTCATTTGATATCAATCCCAGTCTTGACTACATCCAAATGCAAAGAACTTCAGGATGGCATAGTAAATCCAGGAGCTGCTGTCTGCTTCTAGCACCATCTTCCCAGCTTACTCTTTGTGGAATCTGTGCCACAGTTTACAGATCTTCCAGCCTAAGAGAGACCTGGAGAGAAGCAAAGAGGCTTGAGTCTGGAGACAGAAATAGGAAGAGCTGCCCTCAGAATTGTCTAGGGCATTCTGGTTAGCCTTGGTGCCCGCTGGCAGTGCCAGAGCCCTGGTGGTAGTGGTGAGGTGCCTCAAGCAACCCCGGAGCCTTCTTCATTAATAACTTCCTTCTCTCAGATACTGAGTTTTTTGTAATTCATGACTGACAAGACTTTGGGGAAACTAACAACAGAACTCTATCTGAATACATTTTTATTTAAACTTTTAATCTATTTGGGATTTATTTTGAATATTAACCTCCCTACTCCCTTGCCATTTTCTGAATAATCCAGTCTTTCCCCAGAGATTTGCAGTGTTATCTCCATTATGTGCTAAATTCATATCTATTCTTAGGTCTGTTTCTGGGGATTTTTATTCTGCTCACTTGATTTGTCTGCCTATTCCTGCATTAGTGCTACACTTGTTTTTAATTATTGAAGCTTTATAATACAATTTAATATCTAGTACAGGGCAGTCCTCCTCATTATTCTTCCTTTTCAAGAACTTTGGCAGCATCTCACACGTTTATTCTCCTAGATGAAGTTTAGACTAATTTCCCAACATTAAAAAGAATACTGTTGGGATTTTTTTTCCTTGGAATTGTCTTAAATTTGTAGACAAACTTAGGAAACATTGACGTTTTGACTTGGAGGATTCCTATCCAGGAATGTGCTGTTTTTCCGCTTACTCAGAATTTTGTGTCTTTCAGTTGTGTTTTATAGCTTTCTTCTCACAGATCCTTCCCCAACTGTTTAAGTTTACGCCTAAATTTGCTATTCTTTTTTCCTTCTATTGCATGTCAGATAGTTTAAGTTCTCTGGATATGCTTGGATTTCCCAGGACAATACTCATACATATTTGCCCCTAGTTTTGTTTCCCTTTGACCACTGCAGTGGAGATGGAGGGAGGAGGCCCGGGCACTCCAGAGCACTTGTTCGTGGAGTAAGTTGGAAGTGAAGCAGATATTTCCCCTGCAACCTTGGAATCCTTCCTGCCTCTGCTCCTTCAGGATGTGTGTGGCCGTGAAAGAATCTTTCCTTTTCCATTCATTAACTTCATAAAATCCTTGCTAATTTTTTAAATGTAAAAAAAAATACCTTTAGCATCAGCAGTGTTTTTTCTATAGAAAATGGATTAGGTTGTCCATGAAAAATGTCCATTTTCTTTAAGGAAGATTTCAATGAACTGGATTTTAACAGATAATTTCTCTGCCCCATGAGACACTTTTGAGTTCCCTATTGATTGTGAAAGGATTATTATAGTACTATAATTGTCTGGGTTTGCTCACAGTCATTATCCTCCTACAGAGGAAGCTAGGATTGAAAGAACAAGTGTTCCCCTGTACGGATACTCCATGTCAGCCCCAGGCCCGGGGGCTCCATACCTTGTCCCAGTTAATACACACAATGACCCTCTAAGGTAGAAATCCTCATCCTGGCTCTACTGATGGGGAAACTGACGCTCCCAGAGCTGTTTGCTCAAGGTCACACAGGAAGTAAGCAACAAAACAGGATCCCAGATCTTTACCTTTTTTATTTTTTATTATTTTTTTAACTTATTATTTATTTGAGAGAGAGAGAGAGAGCACCTATCCACTGATCCACTCCCCATATATTTACAACATCTGGGGTTGGGCCATGGCAAAGCTGGGAACTCAATCCAAGTCTCTCACGTGGGTGAAGGAGCTCAGTTACTTGAGCCATCACTTGCTATCTCCCAGGCTCTACATTAACAGGAAGCTGGAATCAGGAGCTGGAGCCGGGAATTGAACCCAAGTACTCTGATGTGGGTCATGGAGATCGCAAGTGGTAAATTAAACACCTGGCGCCAAATGTTTGCTTTTCATCACTACATTGATATTTGGTTGTATAGTGGCTGATAGATTCAGAATATTAAAAATATAAATAAAAATACATACAACGTGAGACAGAAAACCTTACTAAAGAGAATCAATAGTTTGTGCTTAAATTAGTTAATCACACTTACAGACCATTGTTGGTTCTGATTCTAGTTAAGATCAAAGATTGGTTTCTTTATGCTACTGTAGGATTCAGAATAATTAAAGTGGTCTTTCAAAAGAGTCAGTAGATGAAGCTTGTCAAAGTTCATCATCTAGGTAAAAAGCAGTGTGGATCAGCATTAAAAAAAAAAAAAAAAGTTGCCAGGGGCCAACGCTATGGTGCAGTAGATTAATCTTCCACCTGTAGTGCCAACATCCCAGGAGTGGCAGTTCTAGTTCCAGCTGCTCCTCTTCCAATCCAGCTCTCTGCTGTGGCCTGGGAAAGCAGTAGAAGATGGCCCAACCAACTGGGACCATGCACCTGCTTTGGCAACCCAGAAGAAGCTCCTAACTCCTGGCTTCAGATCGGCATAGCTCTGGCCATTGCAGCATTTGGGGAGTAAATCAGCAGATGGAAAACTTTCTCTCTGTCTCTCCCTCTCACTGTCTATAACTCTACCTCTCAAGTAAATAAATAAAATCTTAAAAAAAAAAAAATAAAGTAGTCAGGGCAGGAGGGGACCAGGGTTTGTATAAACATTTTCTGCAGGGGGCAGGAAGCTGGGAGGGCCAGCTCTTGGCAACAGAAGGAGGATTGTCTGACAAAGATGTGGTGGTGTAAGAGATCCAAGTGCCAGGGTCAGATGGAGGTATTTGGTGACATCTTGTTGAGGATCTGTGGCAAAACCTCTGCTAGTTCCCCTAAGGGGAGTTAGGCCTGGTTTAAAATGGACCAGACCTGTCCTGAAGGAGCAGAGCCTTTGGCCAGGCGAACAGCCAAGCCTGAGAAGGAAGAGCAGAGGCAAGGCGCTTTTTCTATTTGTTTTGGATCTGGAGCTCCACCATTGCTCAGGATCAGCTGGAGGATTCTAGATCTCTCCCTCTCCCTCTCCCTCTCCCTCCCCTCCCCCCTGGTATATGTGTGTGTGTGTGTGTGTGTGTGTGTGTATGTGATGTGTGCCTGAGAGAGTGTTTAGGGTCTTAAGTAGAAGCTATTACAGAGAGGTCTGCTTGCTTTTTGTCTGGTGTAGGGATTGAATATTTATTATGATGGAACTGAAACTGCTTGGTATACTTCATCCCTTCTCTGCGGTTGGCCCAGGCCCTAGTGTGGGATCTGTCTGCAGGTGGTGGCATGTGGGCAGAGCAGCCATCGGCCTAGAGCGGTAACACACTGAAGAAGGCCAAGGCAAACCCTGCCAAAGGCAGAAGTTGGCTTTGAATCTCTCCAAAAATCCAGAGACAGCTCTGGTCCTATTTTTATAGAAGTAGGCCAGAGAACAGTGCATGAGCAGGTATTACCGTCAGCTTAAGTCAGATGGCTTATTTCTGGTCTCACAACCAGGAGTGCTCCTTGGAAACCTACACTGAGGAAGTGAAAACTGCACTTCTGGGCTAGCCTCTGGGATAACTAGAAATGACGATGCATCAAGAGATGACTTTATCATTGTATTTTTATCAGTAGATGAACTTCCTGAAAAATGTACATACTCATCTTTGTATATAAACCTACATCGTAAAAAGACTAATATGATACTGTTGAATCATGCAGTGTTTCAAAATAACAAATTTTTCTCCTAATTTGAAAATTAGTCTATAAACTTTACAGTGAGAATTAAGTTCGATAGCTATATAAATGACTGATTCTATCTTCTCGTAATGCTTCTAACAACAAGATCTATTTCATGGCTCTTCTACCCAAGGTGAATGAGAACATTTTAGACACAGATCCTTCTTTTCTTTTTCTTTCTTTCTTTTTTTCTTTCTCTTATGCAGGAGTGGGAGGAGCAAACCAAGTGAGTCCTTGCTTGTGGCTCTTCCATGTGGATAGGTTTTCAGAACAAATAGAAGTCTTGTGAAAAAGTGAAGCATTTGTAACCTGCATCCTCCCAGCTCTGAAATGAATGCTATACTCCTCCAGTTTGTGAAGGCTTAGAGGGCCCTTGGAGCATCTAACTTCCTCCTGGCCCAGATGGACATCTAACCAATTAGATCCTTGCAAGAACAGCCTGAAGTCTTGGTGGAGAGTGTGAATTGAACTTTTGGTTCAATACCATGCATATTCATCTGTCCTAGAGTTTTCTAAAGCAATTTTCTTCTTTTGGTCTTCATTCCCAACTTTTGCTAATTCAGAAAAATTGGTCAGAGGGAGAAAGAGCAAACCAGAAGGCATGGCATATTTTCCCCCCAGCTCATCTAGAGAGCAGCCTCCCAGGCTGCAGGGAGCCCTGCGGTGGGTGGTTTTACACCAGCAGTGAACACTTACCTAGAATTCCAAGATTCTGAGCACCAGTGCAGGTGCAAAAAGATAGTGGAGATGGACTCCGCCCTCTAGAAGCTTAGAGCTTAGTTGAACAGATGACACAATCTGTTCAGCAAACATGTATTGAGTGTGTGTGTGTGTGTGTGTGTGTGTGTGTTGGAGGCATGTGACAATACAGCTGCAGCAGTGAATAAGCAACAGATAAGTAAGAAACACATGAGTACTCAGAAAATGAAAGAATTACTGTGGACTGCAGCAACGTGAGAAGGACTTAAGGAGTCGGTAGACTTAAGCAAAACTCCGTATCTTAACTGTTTCTCTCATTCTTGGAATCTTCTAGAAAAAAAAAAAAAACCAAACTAAGGTCTCATTGAAGAATACATACCCCAGATTATGAGGACTTGCATGCGTTGGTCACTCTGTGACTGAAGGCTCTGCTTTCAATGGGTGGCCAGATCCTCCTCATCCAGCCTTCTTCCTTTCCTACTCCGCTACCCTGCACATCTGCCACACTCCACTGAGAAGTGGTTTTCCTTGGTTTCTGCTTAGCATGTGCATTGATATGGCAATGCCAATAATACACTTTCTCATTTAAAAAAAATTTAACTTTTTGGTAAATTTATATAGTTGAAAAAACAAAAAGTATTAAAAAATGACTCAGGGGCAAGTGTTGCTGCACAGCAGGTTAAGCTACCTATCGCTTGGGATGCCTGCATCCCACACTGGAGTAGCATTTTGAATCCTGGCTGCTCTGTTTCTGATCCAGCTTCCTGCTAATGTGTCCTGGGAGGCAGCACATGATGCCCCCAATGCTTGGGCCTCTGCCACCCATATAGGAGACCTGGTTGGAGTTCCAGGCTCCTGGCTGCAGCCTGGCCCAGCTCTTGCTGTTGTGGACAGATGGAAGATATGTGTATCTCAGTCTCTCTGTCTGCCTCTTGCTCTGCCTTTCAAATATGAGAAATATTTATAAATAAATAATGAAGAGAAAATTACTCAGTAAAAATTTCCCTCCCTCTCTTCCTTTTTCTCTGTTTCCTGCTTTCTCCCTGCTCAGCCGCTGTCATTATTTTTTAAAAAGATTTATTTATTTTACTTGAAAGTCAGTTACACAGAGAGAGAAGGAAAGGCAGAGAGAGAGAGAGAGGTCTTCCCTCTGCTGGTTCACTCCCCAATTGGCCTCAACGGCTGGAGCTGTACCAATCTGAAGCCAGGAACCAAGAGATTCTTCCTGGTCCCCCACGTGGGGGTAGGGGCCCAAGGACTTGGGCCATCTTTCACTGCTTTCCCAGGTCATAAGCAGAGAGCTGGATCGGAAGAGGTACAGCCGGGACACCAACCAGAGCCTATATAGGATACCGGCACTGCAGATGGAGGCCCAGCCTACCAAACCACAGTGCCAGCCCCGACTTTGTAATTTCAAATGGAGTCTCTTAAAAAAAGAAGTATGAGCTAAAAGAAGCCTCACCCTGGCACGTAGTTATTTCCTGTTTTAAACGTTCTGTGGGTCACACTGTAGCCCAGAAACCTGGAGATAACCTGATAACGTACGTAGTAGTAGCAGATGGGACTCCCTCCCACAACACCTGTATTACAGATGGACGTAACTTAGCATACCACTGGAGGTCACTTCTCTTTGGTTTTCACCAGAGTTGTCTGGGTTCACAAGGTCTTTATTTGGTGAGAGGTCATTGGCAGTGATTGCCGTCCCTGGGCCTGGGCCTCGTTTCGCTTAGGACTCATTCCTCCCGGGTTGCCTGCTGGCCCACTGTGGAACTCTCAGACGCTACTGCGGTCTTGTTTTCTAGACGGGCTCATCTTCGCTTGTGCCTGGAGAAGCTGAAGGGGCTGGTGCCGCTTGGGCCCGAATCAAATCGACACACTACGTTGAGTTTATTAACGAAAGCCAAACTGCACATAAAGGTAAGTGCCGCTTTATGCTGGGATGCCTCATTAGCTTCTCCTCTCCATAGGGCGTTTCTGTTGTTGTGAGGGACAGACTGTCTCCAGGACAGTCCTCTCCCCGAGCTCCTCCAACCCGCCTCTTAGATGAACCAGAGACACCTCAAATGCAGCATGTCCAAAACCGTCCGAGTATCTCTCAACCCCACGCTCCAGAAATGAAGGATCCAGCCAGCTCGCCATCCAGTTGTACACCCAGAAACTCGGCGTTCTCGGTAGCTCGTGTTCCTTAGCCATCCACACCTGAGCCACGTCCAGGCCTCCATATTTCACACCCTGGTCGGCTTCCACCTTCACCTAGCACCGTCCACTGCATTCAGTTCCTTCCCTCTTTCCCTTCCTATCTGCTCTCCTTAGGTCCTAAGGTTCTTCCTTGTAAAGCTCAAAATAACCCCTTGCCCAGTTACGGCTCTTCTGTGGCTCAGGACAAACTGTGTCACCAGGCCTGCCCCAGGCTCCGCCTGACCTGGCCCTCACCTACAGCATCATCTTGTCCCCCACACTCCCCTCTGTCTAGCCCATCTTTCAGACTCTTGCACTCATGTGCTTCTACCACAGGGCCTTTGTGCGTGCCAGTGCCTCTGGTCAGTATGCTTTGCCTGTCTCCTCCACCTTGTTAGCTGTCCACTCCCCGCCCTCCAGATCTCAGCACGAGTCTCCTGAGCTCAGAGAAGCCTTCCTGACTCAGTCTCCTTCTCTCCGTGACAGGTGGTCATGTCTGGGCATCTTTGTCCCAGCACTTGCCACAGTTGGCATTTGCTGGTGGTTTGTGTGTCTGTTGGGTTGCCTATAGATTCCACGAGGGAAGTGGCCTGGGTTTGTGCTCTGTCCAGCCCCTGCCCTCCCAGAGAATCCAGCTCAGGGTTGACCCTCAGTGCCCAGGTGACTGGCAATGATAAGGCGAGTTGTGCCCACACTGCTGAGAGCCACCGCCACGTCGCTGTCCAGCGCACATATCACTGAATTATGGTTGGTAGCCTGCATTGAGGACAATTCCGAGAGAAAAGGAACCTCCCTAATTTTGAATGGATGGGTGTTCCTCAAGCTTCCATCTGGTGAAGCTGGGGTGTTCCCAGAGCTTGGGTGTTCAGGCGATGGGTATGCAGACCAGGTTGGAGACTCCTGCCTGCAGTCTTTTCCATACCCAAACCGAGGGGGTAGCAGGAGGCCAGAGTGTCAGAGCTCACCCAGAATTGCTGTGCGGGCGCATGCCCACCGCCAGGGCAGTGCCGTAGAGGTTGGGCCAACCAACTTCCTGCCACAGCAAACGGCCTCTGAGGACCACCAGCATGTTTCCCTGCAGGGCGGGAAGGTGCAGCTTAGAACTCGCCCTGTGGGCTCCCACAGCTGCCCCCTTTGACTTGCAGAAACTTGAAGATTGCGACAGAAAAGCTGTCCACCAAATCGACCAGCTGCAGCGGGAGCAGCGGCACCTGAAGAGGCAGCTGGAGAAGCTGGGCATCGAGAGGGTCCGCATGGACAGCATCGGCTCCACCGTCTCCTCGGAGCGCTCCGACTCCGACAGGGGTGAGCCACCGGCCCCATCCGCTCCCCTCCCGCTGCTCTCAGAGACACAGCCTGGCCACTGGGGGCGCTGAGGGCCGTGTCTGCCGGAGGGAATCTCTCTGTCCCCTTAGCGTTAGGAAGAAGGGTTCAGCTGGGGGAGGTGTGATGGTCAGCCTGTGAGTTCTGTAGGCACCCTCACTGACAGGTGTGTGTGTCCCCCATCTCCTCCCTCCCCGGTCTGCAGAGGAGATCGATGTAGACGTGGAGAGCACAGACTATCTCACGGGCGACCTGGACTGGAGCAGCAGCAGCGTGAGTGATTCTGACGAGCGGGCCAGCACGCAGAGCCTGGGCAGTGACGAGGGCTACTCCAGCGCCAGCGTCAAGAGAATAAAGCTCCAGGACAGCCACGACGTGTGTCTCGGGCTATGAGGGCGCGTGTGCGCGGCCGCCCCCTGGATGGTTCTCCCTGTCGGCTCTGATTAGGTAGTGTACTGGACCTGCTCGCCTCGCCCTCGCACGTCAACGTCCGTGTACCCCACCTCTACCACAGTCAGCTGGGTCACAGTTTCCAAGCAAGTGCTTAGGCCTGTGGGCATCGGATGGCACCCACTAGCTTCTCGTTCTCTCCATCACAATCCGTCTCTGAGAGACTGTACATTCCAGTCAGTCTGAAGCACCCGAGACTCTAGACCGAGCGAGCAATTGTCGCCTCTCAGCAAGTCCCCGTCTCCTCTCCTGTCCCGTGTCGTCTACCAGACTTTCCTGCCGAGTTTTCTGGCTTACTGTGTTACCTGCCTAGGAGAAGTGTCTGAGCGTGTCTTGTGCTTAGGAGACTGAAGGAAACCGACTTTCCAAGTGGAGATCCTGACCTCAGAACTCCAAAGGAAGCGTCGAGGGCTCCTCCCCGGGGGCCTCGCCCCGCGAGGGAGTCGGGAGCACCTCCGGCAAGCCCCCCCCCGCGCCCGGATGGGAGCAGTGTTTCCCACTCACAGCGTGTCTCTGGGCTCGCACAGCCGAGGAGGGTTCCGCCACTGTTCTCACAAGCAAAATGGCACCCTGTGTTTTCGTGCGGTGTTCGTGGGACCTTGCTGGGTACCGCCATCTCAAGGCACATTTTCCCCTCAAAGTTTGTCAGTGCTACTTGTCTCTGGAACTTTTTTTTTTCCTACCTCAGAGATAAATGAGATCTCCATTGCCCACTTAACACAAAGTGATTATGCCTCTTCCCCGTCCCCCGCCTAAGTGACATTTGGTCCAATGCTAATCTATTTTCCTATTTAACTTTCAGCAATAACTGAGCTTTGGCACTAGCTGAGCTGGTGGCCATCATCAGTGAAAGAAAAAGTCCGCGTTTCTACTCTCTGTGTTGCAGGTGAACAGGAGGGGACGGGACGGGGTTGCTAGAATCCCTCTCCCTCTTGATTATTTTTGGATACACCCAGAAACTTCTTTCTGGAGGCTTTTGGGCTGATAGTTTAAAAGGCTGATTTTTCTTTTTGGTTATGATTTCTCCCTTAAGTGGTCTCCCACTTTGTAGCATTTTTATTTAAGCTAAAACAGAGCACATGTATATGTACATAAGACACATTAAATCTATAAATACTATTTATTCATTTTATATAAACTAATGTAATGGAAAATAAATTCTTATGACTTTGTGCTTTTATAGATGTTCTAGGAACTTTGTATGTAGGTATCTATGAAATTGGTTCATTCCCCTCGATATTTTTGCATTCATATTTTTTGAGGTCTTGATGCTTTCAGCCTCTGGCGAATCTTTTTCATTGAATTTGAACCATTTGTAAAATCTGTGATGCTGAAACTGTGTGTGTGTCACAAAGTGATGGAACATTCCGCAAATCCACGGACGCACTGCGACCCAAGGGCTCAAGGGCTGACTCGGCAGGGGCAGCGCCCGTGCTCCCCCGCCGGCTGGCAGTCACTGGCACAGCACAGCCTCGCAGCTCAACCAGCGCCTCCACCTTCCGCACCACTGAAGTCAGAGTTCAGATGCACTCCACGTGGAAGCTCATTCTGTACCTGAAGAGCAATCCAAACAAAGCAAGATTACTTTTGTGGAAATCTTTTTTTTTTTTAGTAATTCTTTAATATGTTAAAAAAATTTTAATTGGAAGTAGTAGATTTATAAATGATTCCAAAGTCACCTGTAATTCTTTTGTTTTGTTCTGGTTTTTCTTCCTTTTGGCTTTGGGTGGGAGGAGAGGCAGGTGACACAAAAACCTTTTTTTTTTCCTTTAAATTGTTGGAAACTTTTCCAATTACCAGCTGAAGATTTGCACTGAAATACAACTTGTATGCCTTTTGCATTTTGAGAGCCTGCTTCCTGAGTATAAGCAGAGTGACAGTGTTCACGAGCCAGCTCCGCCTGTTAACACATTGGAGAAAGATATTTCTGCACTTTGAGGTCCCTTTCGGATGCCACTCACGAGACCTCTGGATTTTGTCGAATTGCTACATTCAAGCGCCTCACAAGTCCGTGATGCTGGATGCTAGATGGCAGCAGAAACTCAAGACTTTGAGAAAGCTTGTGGGCTTGCACTGGGGGAGGGAAGGGAATGAAATTTGTGTCCTTGTTTGTTTCATTTAGAAATAAGGCATCTGAGGGATGCCGTTGTTTTCTGTGTTTTAATTGTTGTGCCTTTGAGTTAAACTGCATTTTTGTCTTTTGGTTGAAATATGAAATGTACTGTCCCAATATAAAATAGTCATTATTTGACCTTTGCACTGTTTGTCTGGTCCTTTTCAATTTGATTGCATATAAATGTGGAACTTGATAGAGCTCTATATTTTTGATGCACTTGTGATCAGCCGACACCAGGTTTAGACTTTCAAAGCTCGAGGTGGACCAAGTCAGCAAGCCAGACCAGCTTCTCTCTAACCCAAACTGTAAGCTTCAGGACCAGCAAACTCGCCCAAGGCAGCTACTCCCCTTCCTCGCGTGGCTGGCGGCAGCCCTGGCCGGCCAGTCTGTCCTCTCTCATTCACTGACTCACCAGCGTGACCGCTAAGAGCTACAGAGCCTTTTTGGTTGTTTAGTTTTTTGTGGTTTTTTTTTTTTTTTTGTCTTTTATTTTTGTTTCTTAAAGCAAAATGGAAAACCTTTCTATGAGGGTTATTGGGGGGAGGGGATGGGCAAAGATATAAACCCCAGCCTTTAAGACTTTGACAATTGTACGTATAGATGTGTGTAAATATAGGCACATGCATATTTTTATGTGAAAGTTGATTTTTAAAAAGGAAAAAAATCTAAACTGCACTCCTATGGACCCCGGCGCAGTAAGTGGGGACGGGAGCGTGTGTGGTTCAGCTGACGTCCACGCAGTGAGAAAAGCAGTGTGCTGCTGCTGCCATCCCCCAGACACACCTTCCATCTGCTGCCGGCCCTGAGTGGTGGGGCCCAGCCCCCAAGGCTCTCTCTGTTGGTTCTTTCTGGCTGAGAAGAGAGCTTGAATTCTTCAAGGTGCGGAGAGCGACTGCTGGCTCCCCCGTCTGGTCACAGAACTAAGGCTAGGTCAGCGGCTCAGAGAGCATCCCACTCTGGGGCAGGACCTGGATTCTCCCTGCCAATAATTTCCGGGCCCATTCAGAACTGAGAATTAAGTAGGCCCAGGTCTGCAGTCGGCCACTTGAGGGCTTTTTGTTTTTATTTTTTAAGAAGGGCATTTTCCTTTAACCTCTGCTTTTTCCAGAACAAAGGGTCCTCATCCGGGTTTCCATGTCCCTCTCTCTTCCCCCATGCCCAAAAGTGGCCCAGAGCAAACCCTGGGGTGAGAGAAAAAAGTGTCAAGAAGGTAGGACAATGATGCTCAAGATTTGTCTGGCAGTGGCGTGGGGCTTGATAATGGATTTTGTGGATATTTTCCCTCTTGCCTCTTCCCCATCCTTTAAGGAAAAAGCTTATTTTTGAAACTGGGTTTTTAATGCCGTACTGTGTTGACAAGAGACACTTTCATTGTGCTTCTTAACCATAACTCCAGCTCTTGGTCTTCTGTCTTTCGTTGTATTTCTCTCTGTCTGCCCCTTCTCACCGTCCCTGTGTGTTGAACACCAGGCGGTGAAGGCTGAAGGCAATGTCCTGCCTGTCCATCTGTGGTTTTTTTTTTTTCACGTCTGACTCTGATGCAGCGCGTTTACCCCCCCCCCCCCTTGCTCTGAAAGGCCTCCCTGGGAGAAGGCCACGGGAGGACCTGTTTAGATGGGGGGGGGGGGTCTTGCTCCTTCTCCATGATCGGACCTCCACAGACTGCGAGGGGTTTCATTGTCAAAGATGCCGAGTCAGATGGTGGGGTGCGATGCGTGATTTATGAGGATTCTTTCACTAGCAATACTTCTCACACAGGGGTTTTCTTTGAGGGAGGGGATGATTGCCTGACACCGCTAGATTCAGCTAAGGAGTGGCTGAAGAAATCCAGTATCTTTGCCTTCTCTCAGAATCATAAAGTAGGAATTAGTAAGGCTCCTAGTTCTAAGATTCATCCAGGTTTTTATTTTTTATTTTTCTTTTTTACTTTGACTTCTCCTTCTGTCTGCAGGGGAGGGAGGGTGGCAGGTTAAGAGGATCTTCCTTTTGGCTTTCACCTGAGAACCAAACTCACCTTTAGTCCCTTGTCCCTCGAATTGGTGCTCCTGGGATCCTTGCTGTTAACCACCCATTTGGGGCCATCTCCCCACGGTAAACACAGCCCGAGAACCGGGGCCGGCAGCTGAGAGAGTATGAAGTTCTGATGTTTATTTTGCTCTGTAACTACGACGCCAATGTAAATTCTGTGTCAAGACCATAGACAATGGTGCTTTTTACTACAGTTAGCACATGCATTTTTAGAAACTATTCCATGTTTTAGAGAATTTTTGCTGTGTATATGTAAACTTCTGTGTTGTTCAACTGTTAACAAATAAATTATTTCATTATGAAAGGAATGTTGGTCTTACTGATGTTTTGCATCCCATATACCCTTTAATGATTTTTAGAACTGACTTAATTTTCTTTTTTCTCAATTTTTAAAAAATGTTTATTTATTTATTTGAAAGTCAGAGTTACACAGAGAGAGGAGAGGCAGAAAGAGAGGTCTTCCATCCAATGGTTCACTCCCCAAGTGGCCACAATGGCCA
Organism: Sylvilagus floridanus; assembly: GCA_949820135.1. Taxonomy (NCBI): domain Eukaryota; kingdom Metazoa; phylum Chordata; class Mammalia; order Lagomorpha; family Leporidae; genus Sylvilagus; species Sylvilagus floridanus. The sequence goes on from OX463245.1 coordinate 52,537,756, forward strand.
GAGCTGTGCTGATCCAAAGATAGAAGCCAGGAGCTTCTTCTGGGTCTCCCACATGGGTGCAGGGGCCCAAAGACTTGAGCCATCTTCTACTGCTTTCCCAGGCCATAGCAGAGAGCTGGATCGGAAGTGCAGCAGCCGGGTCTCGAACCGGCACCCATATGGGATGCTGGCGCTTCAGGCCAGGGCATTAACCCGCTGCGCCACAGTGCCGACCCCCTTAATTTCTTTAAAAAAAAATTTTTTTTTTCATTTACTTGGAAGGCAGATCTCATTCTCTAGATCATTGTGTGAATGCCGGTAAAAGCCAGGGTCAGGCCAGGCTGAAGTCCGGGGCTGGAAACTCCACCTGGGTCTTCCAGTGGCAGGGACCCAGCTGCTTGCGCCATCACCTGCTCCCTGACAGGACAGGGAGCTGGAATTGGGAGCGGCAATGGCACTCAAACCCAGCACTCTGCCGCGGGATGCAGGTGTCTGAACCATTGTGCCGATTGCCCCGCCCTCTAATGGAAAATTCACCGGCTCAGCATCGCCCACCCTTGGATTCCGTGATGGGGATTTAGTCTGTGGCTTCAGGTGAGCCCACCTGTTGACCCGAGCTGGTGGCAGCGCCACCCTCTCCACTGCCGCCGTCTGTCCCGCAGGCTCACCCCCTCGCTCTTGGCTGACCTGCGTCCAGGTACAGATGCCTCCGAGAGTGCAGGCGTGTGCGGGGGCTGCGGGGAGGGCTGAGAAGGCCCCATCCTTCGCGCAGCCCAAAGCCGAGTGGGAAGGCTGCAACAGAACGTGGTGCCGAGCGCTTGGTCGTGGAAGCCTGTTGTGCAGGGAAGCACTGTGCGAAGTTTCAGAGCTGGTGCTGGAGCAGGGCCCTGGAGCGGGGCCCTGGAGCCAGGGTGGCTGCTGGAGGAGGAAGGCACAACTGCAGGGGACGAATTTCCCAAGCCACAAGGCAGGCCCTCAGGGAAGGGGCGCGCTGGCGGGGCTGGCTGCACGGGAAGTCGTACAACTCGCTGGGCCGAGCATGGCACCCAGTCTAAGCTGTTTTCTGCATACTGACATCCCTTTGGGCCGAGAACATCTATTATATAGTCTGTAACTGTCAGTGTACTTAGGATATGCGCGTAGTACTTTGATTAACAATCTGGGTGGCAGCACTGAAGGCCCATCAACCGATGGCACTGACTGCCCCTGCCCTTCCAGAGCTGCCTCTCGTGCGTGGAGCCCACGTCCGTGACTCGGCGTCCCAGCTGTGCCCCGGCTCTCCCAGGAAAGCACTGGTTTAGAGCGGGGGGGGGGGGGGGGGGGGGGGGGGGGGCGGCCTCTTTCTCCCTCTTGACAGTGACTTCTTACTCTGAAAGCCTGAGGCGTGTTGAAAGGCTCCCCTGGCGCTCGAGGTCACCTGGTGGCAAGAGGCCCATGCATCTTGTGAAATAGGAACTTCCGGAATGTCCATGTTGCAAAAGTGGCCTGCGTCAGCTTTCCCCTAAGAGGAGGGGACGTGTGCTGGGCCCCGCTACCAGTGTGTCTGCAACGCATTGCTGTGCGCAGGCGCCCAACCCGACCCCCACGCAGGCCGCTGCGAGTGACAGCCACAGAGGCCGTTCCTACCCGGGGCGTCCGGCTCCCTTGCTGACTGTGGCCGGGAGAGGAAGCGCTGCGCTGTAGATAATGAGGAAGACCACCTTCTCTTAGAGATAGCTCCTCCACGAGATACCAGCCTTGGTCCTAAATTTCCTGATGGGTCCCGGTAGCCTGATGACCAGGGCCTGTGGTGCTGCTGGACAGTCTGATCCACCTCGGTGCCTCAGTGGGTCTAGGAGGGAGAGCCGGGGCGGCACCTCGTGGTCAGGCCCCAGAGCCAGGCGGGACTGGGAACCTTGGCCGTCTCACTCCAGCCCCACAGGCCCGTGCCTCAGTTTTGGCAACTGCCACCCCTTGTCCATCTATGATGTCTTTTCTTTGTACAGTGAGGTTACGCAGTTTCCATGGAGGGGCCCGGGACTTCAGTTAGAGGGGCAGACCCCTGGGCCCTCAGTCCGCTCAGCCACGTCCTCCCCTCGGCCCTGCTGCCCTGGCCCTGAGCTGTGCACAGTGCCCCCCCCCACACACACACAAGGCCTGCGGGGGCCTGGGGCAGTGGACAGTGGTGCCATGGAAGACGCCCTGGAAGGAAGGTGACAAGGATAGCCCAGGACACCAAGGATTTATTCACCAGCGAGGACACAACTCCCCCCGGTGCCTGGCGGCCCCCACGACCCACAAGACCTTGGGCACCTGGTGGCTGTCGCTGTGATCAAGGCAAGGAGGGCCACGCTATGACCCTCGCGGAGACGCGCCAGGAAGCGGCTGTCAGTCCTTCTGCCCAGCTCCAGGCGGCCAAGGGTCCCCCAGACAGCCTTCCGGTCAGCTCTCTGCCCGCAAGCAGCTTCCGGGAGCCAGGCCTCTGAGGACACCCTGGTACGGGCCGGATGAGGTAGAGAGGCTGCTGCCCGCCGCCCAGAGGAGAAGCCAGCTTCCTGCCAGCTTCCCAGGGAGAGTGGAGGCACAGGGGAGCCAGGCCTCCAAACGGACAGCGGAGGCAAGAGCCAGAGGATGTGGCCCCCAAGGCCAAGTCAGGGCTGCTGGGCCAGGGCTGCCGGGGCTCAGAGAGGGGACACTCTTGGCTCTCGGGGGCAGGGGGAGGACGGTCAGGGCGGGGAGCTCTGGGTCAGGACCGTGTCGGCCTTCAAGAATCTGCACAGATCCGCAGGGAAACACCGGGAAGGGTCTAGGGGAACAGCGAAAGGGAGAAAGACACCACCCCTCCCACCCCGCTGGCCTCCCTGGCCCAGGCTGGGTAACACTAGGAGGGAGTCCCCGCCCGTCCCTGGGGCGCAGTGGGCATGGGAGCCCCAACAGCCTCCTGTCCTGCTGCCGGCTTCCTTCAGGTGGACACCAAGCGTCAGATAAACCCTAGCAGTGCCATGCTGATGTCCCTGTGCCCCGCGGTGGGGGCGGTGTTGCGGGACGCATCTCAGCGAATTCAGAGCATAAGAGGCGAGCGGGTGGCCAAGGGGACAGGAGGACCTCAGGGCAGTGGCCAGTGCCTGCCGATGGTCCGAGAGCACGCACTGGCCCCCTGAATGGGAGCGCTGATGCTAGCTCCGCCCTTTTGGCTTGGGGTGACCTGGGGCCAGGGTCTGGAGCTTCGTTTTCCTGATCTTTCTGGGGGCCATTGTGGGGAACGCCCAGAGCTTATCTGGGGCCTGAGCAGTTGGAAGCGCTTGCCACACGTGCACAGTCACCACTGTTCTCGGAGCTCCGGGGGCAAAGTGTGCACATGTGCACATGGAACCTGGACTCACAGAACCCAGAATTCCAACACTCAGAGGAGACACCAGCCAGGCAGGGACACTTACTGCGCCGGGTGGGGAAGTGTCTGTGTGTGTCACTCTGACTGGGCGATTTAGACAGCAAACAGCGGGCAGGAAGTGGTTAAACGGAAAGAGTGAGCCAAGCAGAGGGTGACTCAGGGACACAAGTGTGACCATGGGCAGCGGGGGAGGGGGCGTTGTCCAGGTGTGACCTCTCCTAGTTCAGAGAGACTGCCCCCTAGGGCAGCTCAGAGACTCTGGAAGGAGCAACCAGGCAGTGCTGAGAGCCCCTGGCTAAAATGCCTGCATTTGGCAAGTCTCCTGTCAGCCATATGTTCCAGGGTTGGCATTATCCACAGCCAGGTCAGAGCCGTGGCTGGAGCTCCCCGCTAGCCCATCAGTGAAGACTCAACGCTGCAAGAGGACCGGGTTCAGGGCGATTCTCTGCAACCGTGCAGCTCCCAGCTTCGGGCACGTGCAGACCAGCATGGGGCACGGCGTCCAGAAAGGGCATCGCTGGAAACTGATGATCAGGACAGAGCCTGGGAGAGGCCTTGCTCTCTCTTCACTATCTTGGACCCTGTAATGTTGGGCAAAACAATTCTCTTGGAATTCATTGCAGGAATTCCATAGCTTCCCCCTGAAGGACGGGTGTGTGCTGACGTCAGGGAAATGGTGAATCATGAAACGGATCATCTTTCTCTTTTTTGCTTTGGCTGCCAGGAAGCTCAGAGCCAAATTCACACCTCGCCATTAGTCACTATGTAAGACCCCATGATTCACAGATTTGTGTGCCGATCTCTCTTCAGTCTTTTCTCTGGCCTTGATTTTTATTGAAAACTTTTCGTATTTTAATCGACCTCATTTCAGATCCACTTCTGTAGGGAGCAGAGAGGACATGATCATGGAGGATGGCTGTGTAAAGTGAAAAGTGCTCGGGTCTTTTGCAAGCAGAGGGCAACGCCACGGCCGGAGCAAGGCAGGGCTCGGGTCAGAGTGTGGGAGGGGGAGGTGTGTGCGCTGTTTCTTGCCAGGGAAACAAATTTGCCAAGAAATGGGAGGCAGCTGCCTGGGGCTGCAGAGCCCCTCCGTCTCCTGTGTGGGGCTCCTCTAGGGTGTGGCTGCAGAGGCCTAGGGCAGCAGCGGGCTTGACCTGGGTCTGACCCCCAGTAGGAAGCAGGAAGGAATGCCACACCTCCTCCCTACTCGGAAAATTCATGGTGGGGAGAGGGGCATGTTTGTTACAGTGGTTAAGATGCCACCTGGCTGGCTGGCCCCGCGGCTCAACAGGCTAATCCTCTGCCTTGTGGCGCCGGCACACCAGGTTCTAGTCCAGGTCGGGGTGCCGGATTCTGTCCCAGTTGCCCCTCTTCCAGGCCAGCTCTCTGCTGTGGCCTGGGAGTGCAGTGGAGGATGGCCCAAGTGGTTGGGCCCTGCACCCCATGGGAGACCAGGAGAAGCACCTGGCTCCTGCCATCGGATCAGTGCCGTGCACCGGCCACAGCGCGCTGGCCATGGCAGCCATTGGAGGGTGAACCAACGGCAAAAAGGAAGACCTTTCTCTCTGTCTCTCTCTCTCTCTCACTGTCCACTCTGCCTGTCAAAAAATAAAAAATTTTTTTTTTAAATTAAAAAAAAAGATGCCACCTGGCGGGCCAGCACTATGGCATAGTAGGCTAAGCCTCCGTCTACGGCGCCAACATCCCCGATGGGTGCCGGTTCTCACCCCGGCTGCTCCTCTTCCCATCCAGCTCTCTGCTATGGCCTGGGATAGCAGTGGAAGATGGCCCAAGTCCTTGGGCCCTGCACCCACATGGGAGACCTGGAAGAAGCTCCTGGCTCCTGGCTTCAGTCTGGCCCAAATCTGGCTGTTGCAGCCACTTGGGGAATGAACCAGAGGATGGAAGATCTCTCTCACTCTCTCTCTCTCTCTCTGTAACTCTCTCAAATACATCTTAAAAAAGAAAATAATTAAAAAAAAATGCCACCTGGACACCAGCATCCCCTATCAGAGTGCCTGGTTCAAGTCTGGACTCGGGCTCCCGACTCCAGCCTCCCGTGAACGCAGCCCTGGAAGGCAGCTGTGATGGCTCAAGTCACTGGGTTCCCGCACTCACAGCGGGCAGGGAGGAGCTCGGGGCTCCAGGCTTTCGGCCCTACCCCAGGGTCACTTCAGGCACTTGGGGAGTGAACCACCAGATGGGATGGGCACTCCCACTCTCTTTGCCTTTCAAACAAATAAAAAGAAATAAAAACATAGAGAGATTAATGGGAGCTTCTGCCTGGGGTTGTAAATGCCCTGGTCAGTGGCAGAGGGCAACACTGTGTCCAGGTGTCAGGCCCAAGAGAAAAGGGGGCTGTGGCTGTAGGGGGTCAACGCCAGGGTCCTGTTCAACCAGAGGCCCTTCTGCAGCTCTGCAGCCACAAGTCCCCGTCTGCTATGGCCCTGGCCGCCCTCCTGGCCTCCTCGGCTACCTATCTCCTCACTCAGGCTTCAGGGAACCACGCCCCTCTCCCCTCATGCCTAGTTCAGTCCCTTTGCACCTGCTGCTACCCCATGCCTGAAGTGCTCTCCCCATGACACCTTCCTGGCTGCTCCCTTGCTTCATTCAGGTCTGTGTGCAAATGTTGCCTTGTCCTGCCTGTCCCTTCACTCTGGTCCCCCCTACACTCACACATGCATGCACACACGTGCGCACACACACACACCCCACTCTTTCTCTTCTGCACAATTCTTGGGTTTTTATCAGCCTGATGTCTGAATGGAGCTCTGTCAGGGCACAGACCGAACTCTGTCCCAGCACCCAGGAGAGTGGCTGGTACATGGAGGGGGCGCAGCGACACCACTGCGAGTGGCTGGGTGGAGGGAGGCATGGATAGACCGGCAGATGTTTAAGAGAGACAGAGGCAAACTCCAGGCTCAGATCTGCAGCAGGAAGACAGCCTGCACTGTTACAAGGCGCTAATGCAGAGGAAACACAGTGAGGTGTTTACCACCAGTTAAGGACTTTGCGGGGGGGGGGGGGGGGATTTAGCTTAGACTCCGCTTGTGAGACCCATCCCACAGCTCGGTGCCTGGTTTTGCATCCCGGCTCCTCTGTTTCCCATTCAGCTTCCTGGGGATGTACACCCTGGGAGGCACAAGTACTCGGCCCCTGCGGCTCTCCTGGGAGGCCCAGATGGAGCTCCTGCGCCTTGCTTTGACTTGGTCCAGCCCTGGCTGCAGTGAGCATTTGGGGGAGTGAACCAATGAACAGGAGAGCGCTCTCTTTCTCTGCGTTTCAAACAAAATGAAAGCAAGTAACGAAACATTTTAAGGGCCAGCGCCATGGCTCAACAGGCTAATCCTCCACCTTGTGGCGCTGGCACACCGGGTTCTAGTCCCAGTTGGGGCGCCGGATTCTGTCCCGGTTGCCCCTCTTCCAGGCAAGCTCTCTGCTGTGGCCCAGGAGGGCATTGGAGGATGGCCCAAGTGCTTGGGCCTTGCACCCAATGGGAGACCAGGAGAAGCACCTGGCACCTGGCTCCTGCCATTGGATGAGCGCGGTGCGCTGGCCGCAGCGCGCTAGCCGCGGTGGCCATTGGAAGGTGAACCAACGGCAAAGGAAGACCTTTCTCTCTGTCTCTCTCTCTCCCTGTCCACTCTGCCTGTCCAAAAAAAAAAAAAAAAGAAACATTTTAAAATGAAGATCTTGATTTGTGTGAGCACCTGGGCTTTAGAACAATCCAGAACACGTCCTCAAAAGCAAGAGCCATGCGATAGAAAATAGTGTGGATGGGAAGAAACTGGGGGGAAACAGTGGGGCCCAGGCTGGTGTGCGCATCACTGTCAGGTGCGCAGGCGTTGCTGCCACCTTGCAGCCTTCGCGCCTTGTCCAGTATCCTGCTCACATTTCGGGACATTCCGTTTTACCCCGTGCTTTAGATTTCCAGTTACTCCTTTAGCCAACTCGTTGCACCATGTCACATAGCCACATAAAGGGACGTAAGACCGAGCAGCGCTGCCACCGCCTCCCCGTGCACCAGGGGCCTCGCGCGCCCGCACCACCCCGCAGTTGTGGGCGATTGTGTGCACAGACGATCCAGTGGCCAGTGGCGACGCTGCCGCTCAGCATCGCCGTGGAGAGCGCGGGCCGTGGTGCGACGTCGGAAATCCTCGCAACACCTCACAAGATGGAGCAGAGTTCCGAGCAGTGTGGGAGTTTACAAAACCACAGAATCCCACCTTTTCGTTGCATAAGCATAAAGAAAAAGCAAACGCAGGAGCGGGAGAGAGGAAGAAGACGGAGCCGTGTGAGTGCCAGCTTCCACGCAAGTGGCGTGAGGGGCCACGCCGCTCTTTACAAAGATTCTCTACAAGTATTTTTTTAATATTTATTTATTTTTATTTGAAAGTCACAGTTACATTGAGAGAGGAGAGGCAGAGAGAGAGAGAGAGGTCTTCCATCCACTGGTTCACTCCCCAATTGGCCGCAACAGCTGGAGCTGCGCCGATCTGAGGCCAGGAGCCAGGCGCTTCTTCCAGGTCTCCCACGTGGGTGCAGGGGCCCAAGAACTTGGGCCATTTTTACTGCTTTCCCAGGCCATAGCAGAGAGCTGGATCGGAAGAGGAGCAGCCAGGACTTGAACCAGCACCCATATGGATACCAGCGCTTCAGGTCAGGGCATTAACTCGCTGTACCACAGCGCTGGCCCCTCTCTACAGGTATTTTTTTTAAAAGATGTATTTACTTATTTGAAAGAGTTAGAGAGTGAGAGAGAGACAGAGAGAGAGCGAATCTTCCATCCACTTGTTCACTCAGATGGTGCTGAAGGACCCTTGCAGGGGGACAAGAAATTAGGCCTGGTCTCAGGCGAGAGCAAATACCAGAGGTTTCTTAAAGTCAGTAAAAGCCAGATGTTCCTCAGAGATTAGCAGGCAGAACATTCTCTGGAAAGGAAAAACAACCCCCGCCCAGAGCAGAGCTACCCCTCCCCTTCAGAAAGTCTAGGCGCGCACTTATGACGTCCTTGCGACCAGCCAGTCCAGTGCCACCTCTGCATTTTATTCCAGCATTCTCCGCCAGCATTCTTCACCAGCATGCTCCAATATGCTAATTGTTCCTCCGAACCGACCAATCCTGTAACGCCTCTGCATTCTCCACCAGTGCTTTATGCCTGCATTTTATACCCGCGTTTAGCAATATGCTAATTCTTGCCTATAAAACCGGTGTGTAACTGCTCTTTGGGGCTCCTCACCACCAGAGGTGGAGGGCCCTTTTGTGCAAACGCTCAATAAAATCCTCATGCTTTTGCATCAACTTGTCTGGAATCTGGGTCTTTGGGCATCCACCCAAACAGGTTGGCATCCCAACAATTGGGGGTCCAACAGTGCCAAGGGCCATGGTTGGGCCAGGCCTAGGCCAAATCCAGGAGGCCTGGAACTCCATCCAGGTCTCCGGTGTGAGGGCAGGGGCCCGAGCACGTGGGCTACGTGCTGCTGCTCTCCCAGGAGCATAGCAGGGAAGCTGGGTGGGACGCTGGCCTCAGGGGTGGCAGCTTAACCCACTGCGTCACAACGCAGGCCCCTGTATGTATCTTCTGATGAAAGTTTCTGAGTTTCCTGTAATGGGAATTCATTCCTTTTGTTAAAAAACAAGGAAGAAAAAGCATTTGGGCCCTCTTAGTTTATTTTCAGCCAATTACTTCTCCTCCTCTATGTGTTTGGTTATTTTTTGATGAATTTCTTATTTTCATAAGTTGATAAAAAAAAATGAGTGTTTCCAACCACAGCTAGCACATGTCTGGGGTTTACAAATACCTCACCCAGTTTTGTTAGCCAGGACCTACGTTTGTTGGATTCCTCAGCTTCTCAAATTCATTTTCACCCACTTTGTCTTGCCTCGCTCTATTTGGAACAGACGAAAACACCCTGAATTCATTCCAATCAAATCTTTGTTTGTCCAAATTGCTCCAGCTGCCTAAATTGAACGTTCTGAAGTCAAACAAGCTCAAGTTCCAATTCCAGTTCAGCCACTCGCACTGGAGCAACATTGGGCAAATTCACCTCTCCCGGCTGCAAGTTCCTCTTCTGTTAAACGGGGAGAAAACCGGCAGGGTAGGTATTTTGTGAGAATGAGGAAGAAATGGCCACCTCGGCCACCCGTGAGCTGTCCACCCGGGACTGGAACTCTGCTGTGGGAGGGGCCTGTATGCAGGGCGGTCGGCCGCACCCTCAGTCTTCACTGCCTGCAGCCAATGGGGAGGACCACAGAGGCCTGTGTGCACACTGCACTGTGTCCTTGCCTGTCCCGCTCTCCCCTCCACGCAAAGGCCCCCCCCCACACACACACACATACACCATGCACCATGTTGCTCCCTCTGCACTGGCTGGCTCAGCCTCTTTCACCCGCCCCCAGGCCAGCGCAGGGTCCCCACCGGAAGACTCCTTCCCTCAGGTCTCAGTCCCAGTCTCCCTCTCTGGGCCGCTGGGAAGCACAGCAGGACGGGGCATTAAATGATCAACGTTGGTTTCCCTGGATTCTTGCAGTCTGGTCTTGAGGCCAGTAGGCACCCACACCCCCACTCGGTGTGGGTGCACCTGAGGAAGAGGGGGTCGTCACCGGGGTGGTTGCCTGGTGTCCCTAGGAAGGCAGGACCTGAGACACAGAAGCAGCACATGTGCATGGCGTTGGGGGCATCTCCATGGCAATAGTGTGGCCTGGAGCACTGGCTCACATGTAGCTTTGCTGCATAGGATTCTGGGACCATCCGCAATCCAGAGCGGGAAGAGCCCCTAGAATGAATGAGACTCTTTCTCGGCAGCTTGGCTGAACGGGACTGCCGGGTTGGACTCAATTAGCTTTAATTAGGGAAAAACACATTTAAAAATGACATTTTTCACATCAACATCTTTGAGTCTGTGGACTGAGGCTCAGACCCATTACAAATGCAGATGCCATCGTGTCCCTTTCCTACCATGGCTCCCTGTTTCTTGAAGCAGGAAGACCCCAGGGGTTCAGTCTCCACATTTGCTCCTGGGCAGACATCACTAATCCATCATGGTATCCTCCAGGCTCTACCTGGACACGATCCCAGCATCCCCTGTAGCACTGCCACGTGGATCCAAGTTGTACTTGAGGTGAGTCAGGTATTTTCTTTATTTGAGGACTCCCATCCCTGCCCCCAGCCCCCACACACGTTACTGCTCCTTAGATCAGGTACACCATCAGCATGCACATTCATGCTCCAGGGGTTGTTTTTGTTTCCCCCGAAAATACTAAACACACTTTCTGAGTGCATCTTAGAGCTGAAGCAAGGAGGCCTTCCCCACCTCCTGCAGCTTCCTTAAAGGTCACGTGGGACCCAGCACACACAGCCCTCCCCCTCCCCTCCAGTCACCTGCTAACCACCCCGGACTGGCTGCTCCTTGTCCCCTCCTCTCTGCCCCCCTCCCTCCCGACTTCCTACCTTCCTACGAGATCCCCACTCACTGGTCCTTCAGCACTCAGCTTAACCATCTCCCCGAGGGAGCCCTTCCTGCCGCCCTCACGCCTCCCTGGGAGTTGACGCAAGCTTCCCTCTCCCTGCCCGGCACAGATGGGGTGGGGAGGGGCCCAGCACTGCCCCCCCCCCAACTGTAAACCCCTAGAGGGCAGGGCTACTGGTGCAGGGTGAGGCTCAGAGAGGAAAGAGATTGCCACAAGCCCTGGGGGGAACTGAGCCCAGCATGGCCCAGGCTCAGGGAGATGCAGGGCTCGGTGGGCTGGGCAACACCGTCCAGTGTCTGAGCTGTGGGGGTGTGGGGGTAACTTACTCATCCACAGCGGGTTACAGCTGGGTGGAGGGGGTGGTCACAGCAGCCTGACCGGAGTCGGCCCTCTTTGGGGCCAAGCCAGGAAGCTCCGTGCCCAAGGTTGCCCAGCAGCAGACTCCATACTGGAACATGGGTGGTGTCCGTTCTGACAGATGCCACAGTGGCCGAGGACCAGGTGGGCTGGCCGGGTCACCTGCCTGGGGTGTGGGGCCAGCCCCTCGGGCAACATCACCACAAGGGAAGGCCTGTGGCCTTTGGTCTCTGACTCTAGCTATGCTCCTGATGACACAGCGTGTCCTCAGATGACGTCACTCCTCTGGCTGGTGCACCCCTGGGACACTTCCCTCAATGGCTGCATTCTGATGTCAGCATTTCTCCTCCTCACTGGCTGCCAAGGGCGACCCACACCTGGCACTGAGCAGGTGACATTAGCAACTGGTTGCCTCTAGGTTAGCAAGTCTGAATTACTTCCCAGATATTCTAGGGTTGAGCAAAAATTAAGCAACCCAGAGCCAAGTTTCTCATTATCGGAGAAAGAAGTTGCAAACGCAGACTAGGAAGAGGTTAGAATAAGCCATGTGCTGTTGGGATGGACCTGGAGCAATCAAGATGGACTCACGCCTCTTGTTTGAAAGGCAGATAGCAGAGAGAGCACTTCTAGCTGCTAGTTCACTTCCCAAATGACTGCAACAGTCAGTCTGAAGCCAGGAGCCCAGAACTCCATCTGGGTCTCCCATGTGGGCGGCAGGGACCCAAGTGCTTGAGCCATCACCTGCTGCCTCCCAGAGTGTGCATTAGATCGTGGACCTAGGCACTCTGATACGGGTTGCAGATGTTGAAAGTGGCATCTTAACCACGGTGTCAAATGCCCACCTGCGTGAGCTCACACTTTTTATATATAGTGAGAGAGGGAAATACAAGTACATAGAGATGCCAATGTGTTTTTCCTTTGTTCTGACTACTGAGAAGAGCCGGGAAGAATGACGTCGGAGGAGCACTGAGCACCCCGACCGACCCCCAGGAGCTGGGTCCTGAGTACCAGACTCCACTCCTAGGAGAAATGGCTGTTTCCGGGGCAGGTGCAGGGAGGGGACAAGGTGAGCCTGGAACATTTTGTGCAAACAGATAAGCAAGGGATCTGATTACGGTGGGGACAGTTCCCAAGAAGACGGGAGCCAGTCTGCAGAGGCTCCCCTGGCGGAATCTAAAGCAATTTGTGCTTTAAAATAAACAGCCATAGTAACCGAGCGTGACTCAGTAACTCAAATAAGAATCTGTGAGTCCATGACGCTGTAGATCAGTCCATCGACAAGCCGCGAGAGCGACAGGTTTGAGTATCAGCTAATTCACAGACTAGAAAAGCCCCCTTGGCTGGCCATCACAGTAATAATCGACGGTGCTAATCTAGTGGGTGAGAAGCTGGGGACTGAAATAGCCCCAGTGTCGCCCGGTGAGGCACGTACTCAACGCACAGGGAAAACAGCTGCTTACTGTGAAGAGACTTTGACCCAGCAACTAAAGTGAACACCAGCAGCTGTGGAACAAGTGGACAGTCTGGGGCCCGTGACAGCACGTGCTGAGGACACACCCACACTCGAAGGCGTTCCTGTCCAGAACGCATAACCTGAAACCAATCATGAGAAAACATCAGATGTGCCCAAAGGGAGGGACATGATACGAAGTCACCGGACAGGTCTCTTCAAAGTGTCTACAGCAGTGAGTAGCCTCCTGGAATGTCGGGGTTCAAGTTCCAGTGCCGCTGCCAATTCCAGTGCACCTCGGGGGGCAGCAGGTGGTGCCTCGTGCACTTGGGTTCCTGCCACCCACGTGGGAGGCCCAGGTGGAGCTCCCAGCTCTGGGCTTTGGTGTGGCTCAGGTTGTTGCAGACGTCTGGGGAATGAAGCAGTGGATGGAGCTCTTTGTGTCTCTCAAATTAAATAATTAAATAAATATTTCAAACGGCAAGCTCATGAGAACAAAGACAGACTGATACATTGTTCAAACTCAAGGAGATTAAAGACATGACAGTTAAATGCAACATGTAGATGAATTAGATCTTGTGCTAGGAAATATTATTTTTTCCTTTTGTTATAAAGATTTTGGGGATAGAGGCCAGTGTTGTGGCATAGCAGATAAAGCCGCCATCTGTGACAACCAGCATCCCATATGGGTACCAGTTCCAGTCCTGGCTGCTCCACTTCCTATCCAGTTCCCTGCTAATGGCCTGGGAAAAGCAGCAGAAGATTATTCAAGTCCTTGGGCGCCTGCACCCATGTGGGAGACCCAGAAGAAGCTCCTGGCTCCTGGCTCAGCCTGGCCCAGCCCTGGCCATTGAGGCCACTTGGAGAGTGAACCAGCAGATGGAAGATTCTCTCTCTCTCTCTCTCTTTCTCACCTCATCTATCCCCCTCCCCTCCCCAGAGCTCTGTAACTCTGATTTTCAAATAAATAAATCTATAAAAAAAATATTTCGGGGATAATTGGGAAAATTGGAATAAAGTTTAGTTTTATCACCAGGTGAATTTCCTGATTTTGATGACTTTCTTGTAGTTGCACGAGATAATGTACTTTTGAAAATATACATCCTATTTGCAATTTTCAAGTAGTTCCTGTACATACAGAAGGAATGGAGCGAATGATCAATAATTGGTAAAATGTGAATATTTGGGGCAACTGGGTAAGGCCTATGGAAATTCTCTGGACTACTCCTGTAACTTTTTGTGGTTCTGAAATTGTTTCAAAACAAAAGTTTAAAAATATAATAAATGGGGGCTGGTGCTGTGGCATAGCGGGTAAAGTAGTGCCGGCATCCCATATGTGTTCCGGTTAGAGTCTCCGCTGCTCCACTTCTGATCCAGCTCTCTGTTGTGGCCTGGGAAAGCAGCAGAAGATGGCCTAAGTCCTTGGGCCCCTGAACCCACATGGGAGGACCTGGAAGAAGCTCCTGGCTCCTGGCTTTGGATAGGCACAGCTCCGGCCATTGCGGCCAATTGGGGAGTCAACCGATGGATGGAAGACCTCTCTCTGCCTCTCCTTCTCTCTCTGTGTAATTCTTTCAAATAAATAAATAATTTTTTAAAGATTTATTTGCAAGTCAGAGAGAAGAGGCACAGAGAAAGAGACAGAGAGAGAGGTCTTCCATCTGATGGTTCACTCTGTAGATGGCTGCAATGGCTGGAGCTGCACCGATCTGAAGCCAGGAGCCAGGAGCTTCTTCTGGGTCTCCCATGCAGGTGCAGGGATCCGTGGAATTGGGCCATCTTCTACTGTTTTCCCAGGACAGAGCAGAGAGCTGGATTGGAAGACGAGCAGCTAGGTCCCGAACCGGCGGCCATATGGGATGCCAGCACTTCAGGCCAGGGCATAACCCACTGTGCCACAGCGCCGGCTCCCATAAATCAATCTTTTTAAAAAATAAAAAATAAGACTAAATAAATGCCAGCACTGTGGCGTAGCGGATAAAGCTGCTGCCTGTAGTGCCGCCATCCCATAGGGGTGCTGATTCAAGTCGCAGCTGCTCCACTTCTAATCCAGCTCCCTGCTAATGGCCTGGGAAAGCAGCAGAAGATGGCCCGAGTGCTTGGGTCCCTGCACCCACGTGGGAGACCCAGAAGAAGCTCCTGGTTGCTAGCTCCTGGCTCCTGGCTTCAAATCAGCCCAGCTCTGGCCATTGTGGCCATTTGGGGAGTGAACCAGTGGATGGAATATTTTCTCTCTGCCTCTCTGTAACTCAAATAAACATATAAATCTTTTAAAAAAAATAATAAAAAGACAGCTACATGCCATTTTGGAGTGCCTGGGTTCAAGTCCCCAGCTCCCAGTTCCAGCTTCCTGCTAACGCTCACTTTGCATGGCAGTGATGTTAGCTCAAGAAGTTGGGTCCCTGCCTCCCCTGTGGGAGACCTGGACTGCATTCCCAGCTCCTGGCTTCAATAGGCCCAGCCCCAGCTATTGCAGGCATCTGCGGAATGAACCAGTGGATGAGAGTTCTCTGCCCCTCCCTCTGTCCCAAGAAACAAAAACCTTCAGCCTGCACCCTCCTTATCATCGTCTCAGTCAGATCTTGCTACAAACTGGATTCTGGCTGCTGTGTGATTCCATCTGACAGCCACAGGCTCCTGCCTGTGCTCCTCCCGGCTCAGACAGAGGTCAGGTGCGAACTCCTCACTGCGCAGCAAGCCCTCTGTGATGTGGCCACGACCCGCTTCTCCTGGCTTCCCTCCCTGGCTCCCCCTTTGATACTGGCTTCAGGAGGGCAGGCCCCACCTTCCCACGGCCGCATTTGTAATGACTCTCACGCCCACGCAGCCGTGCCCTGGTCTCATGCCCGCTCCAGGTCACAGACCCACCCCTCCCTGGGCCTGTCCAGCAGCCTGCTGCCCCACGAGAGGTCGAGGCTGGGAGCCGGCCCAGAGGGCCCAGGGCAGGACTCAGCTCCTTGGTGTGTATTGGGGGGGAAGGACAGGGACAGCTTAGCTGGTGCCCTGGATTCTGGCCTGGTCACTCAACTCTCCAGCCCCCTCCCCACCAAACACCTTCCTTCCATCAGCCCCGCACGTGGCTAGGATCGGAAGGACGCAGAGGAAAACAGGTCACGGGCAGGTGCCACCTGCGTTGTTTCGCAGCATTCGTGACACCAGCCAAGAAGAGAGCTGAAAAACAGACCAGACAAGGAGATGCCAGACTGGAGGCTCAAGACCAGCGCCCCGCCCCCCCCAGGCCTCCACTCCCCCACCCCGTGCTGCACCTGCCCTCCACCCCACCGGTACTGGGGCTGCCGGAGCTCATTGCAGTTAAGATGCCTGGCTGCCCAGGGAGGGCTTTAGTGAACCCTGGGGGTTAGGGTTGAGCCATGCCTCAGTTCCCAGGGGAGTCGTGGGGTGCTCTGCAGAAGGAAGGGGCTGGGGTCAGGGGGTGGGTGGTGGTTGGCTCAGGTAGGCTTCGAGAGGTGCAGAGGCAAGCGCCCAGCAACTTCTCAGGAAGACTCCACCTGTCTTCCAGCTCCTGCTCAGGCTGCTTGTCTTTCCTTCGGGAGTTGTCCAAGTGGAAACTTCTAGAAGAGACACACCCCACATTCTCAGGAAGGGAAAATGGCCCTTCAAGCCTCCCATCAAGAGGCCATCCAAGCTCTGGGTTCCTTGGGCTCCCTGGAGGTGCCGCATGTCCCAGCCTCAGGCCTTGCACTCACGGCCTTGTACCCTCCTAGGCCCAAGCTCAGCTTGGAGGGTATGGGCCACCGGCTCCCCTGATGTACTTGGTTGGGAGGCCTGAGATTTGGAACAGATCTGTTCCCTTATGGAAAGTTCCATCCTCTCAGCTTCTCCCTTTGGGTTGCTGGCTTTTCAGCCACCCAGCCCTGCTGAGTCCTGGAGGAAGAAGCAAGATGTTGGCAGCAAACACAGAGAGGGGCACCTCCGTCCCCCGCTCTGCATGTCCTCTCCGCTTCCAGACCCCATTACAATTCCCTTCAGGAAGAAGCTGTGGGAACCCCTACTGCTGCCTCCTCCCCGTCCTCCAGAAGCCCCTTGGGCCGCCCCACGCAGGTCAGCACTCGTCCCCCGGCCTTGCTTTCTGCCTTGTGTTCCGGCTCAGGGGTGGCCATGAGAACTTACTTGCCTGGGAGGTAACTCCTCATTTATTTGCAATAACCTCGCTTTTCCAGTCCCCTGTCAAGGCATCTCACAAATAACTTTTGTGTCACTTTTGGGTATAAGGGACAATTTGGGTGCCAAAATATTATCGATTGAAATAATTAAAGATTACGATTCGATTAGAATTGATAGGAGGGGCTGGAGCTGTGGGGCAGTGGGTAAAGCTGCCATCTGCAATGCCGGCATCCCATACGGGTGCAGGTTCGCGTCCTGGCTGCTCCACTTCCGATCCAGCTCCCTGCTAACAGCCTTAGAAAGCAGCAGGAGATAGCCCAAGTCCTTGGGCCCCTGCACTCACATGGGAGACCCAGAAGAAGCTCCTGGCTCCTGGCTTCTGGCTTCAGCCTGGCCCAGCCCTGGCCACTGGCAGCCATTTGGGGAATGAACCAGCAGATGGAAGCTCTGTTTCTCCCCCCTCCCAAACTCTGCCTTTCAAATAACTAAATATTTAAAGATAAATAATAGGAGAAGTTATGGAGGGAATGAAGCCACATGTTTAAAATTAAGGCTGTCTTAGAAAACCCACGATACATAGTCACTGCACAAGTTGTCTGACATCCAGCCTGGGCTCTCGGCGAGTCCTTGAAGCTCCCTGTCGCTGACATTTTCCCCTGGCCTCCCCCACCCCATTCATTCCATTCAACCCCAAGCAACATACGGCATGCTTTCTGCACGAATCGGTCTTTATTGGGTATTGAAGTAATTGGATTATTGGCACAGGCTCAGTGGGGTTCAAAGCAAATGACAGAAGGAAACCTGGCCCTGCGCAGGTGGGAAGAGTCACCAGGGAGGCATCCTTCTGCACCTGTCACCTGCCAGCGGGGCCTGGCTCCCAGGATCCTGCAGCCAGGCTGAGCCCCGCTGAGCAGGCTTCCTGAGCCTGAAGGTGACCAAGCTACACCTCAGGGGACCTGAAGGGGTCCCCGAGTTCCCACCCAAAGACCAACAATCCCAGCTCCCTTGGAAACTTCTCCAGCCTTCTGGTCTTAGCCACCAACAGCAGCTTGGTGACCACAGGGACCCTCCCCCCACTGCTCTCCCTCCCCTGTGCCTGCTCCATGGAAGCCTCCCCCCATCCCCAGGGGCAGGGTAAGGCCCTGCAGAGGGAGGGGAAGAGGAGAAGAGTGGGTTGTGCAGGACCAGCTAAGCCCAGGAACTCCCCCTGAGGATGTGACCCCCTCACACACACCAGGCCTGGGCGGGAGGAGGGGCTTCTCAATAGGAGAGCTCCTGCTCGGAGGAGGGCTCCTCCTCTATGAGCTCCAGGTCAAATTCGTCTTCCAGAGACCCCCCAACGGGCAGGAGGCGGAACTTCTTCCCCTTCAGGGTGCAGGTGCGATGCTCGAAGTCCAGGACGGCGTTGTGGTCCTGCAGCACGTCCGTGCCGATGATGGCTTCCTCTGCGCTCGCATTGGCCACCAGGAACTCGGCCTTCAGCTTCAGCTTGCCCAGGGACACCACCGTGTCCCACACGCCCAGGATCTTCATTTCTGCCCCGTTGGCCACCTTCACCACATTCTCAAAGGGCCGCAGGGTGTCCAAGTCGCCGTCGGTGACTTCCTCCCACAAGCTGGGGTGCACCACGGACACCTGGGCCCCGGAGTCCACCAGGAACCTCACGGGCACTTTGCCAATCTTCCCCTTGAGGTAGTAGCCCTTACCCATGCTGTTGGCAAACACGATCTCCTTGGGCCGGGGGCCGGGGGCGGCCCCGGGGCCCCCAAAGGCCTGCAGGAGGGCCTCTCGCGCAGCTCCGTAGTCCCCCTGGTCCTGGGCACCAAGTCCACTGTAGACCTCCAGGGCGTCTCCCCTGAGGGCCTCCTTCAGGAACCTGAGCTTGGTGGCATGGTCCCACTCGTTGAGGTCGCTGATGACCTCGAAGCGGTGCAGCCAGAGGCTGGGGGCTACATTGGCTCCATCAAAAGGCTCCGGGAGGAAAGCACGCGCCCGGCGGCCTTCCTGGCTCCTGGCTCTGCTGGCGGCCATCCCTCTGCTGGCTTCTGGAACTTCAGCGGCGACCCACGCCAGGTAGAGCAAGCCACAGAGCAGTGTGGGCGCAATCACGCTGGAGAGCAGGGCCTCTCTGAGCAGGCGGTGTGCACTCGCCCGGTGTGGGCAAGCAGGAGGACAGCGGCCCGGCTGGCTGGCTGGCTGGCTGCTGGGCGCGGAGGCAGGCACTGTGTGGCCTGCTCGCTCTGCACAGGCTTTTTGATGCCGAGCCTGGGCCCCCAGGGCTCCCCATTCTCCTTTGTTCTGGAAGCCCCGCCCCTCCTGGTCCCGCCCTCCCACCAGTATCCTGCCGGACTAGCAGGATGGGTGCCTCGCCCTTCTGCATCCATCCCAGGACAGACAGGCCGGCCCACTTGGTGAGAAAGGCAGTCTCAGCGGGGAGGGGGCTACCCAGGTCCCCTTCCCAGCCTGTGTCCCAGAACAACGGAGATGAGAGCATGGAGAGGGTTAGGACACCTGGTGTGTGTCATCTGTGTCACCAGTGGGAGAAGGGGAGGCAGGGCCAGAGGCTGGCACCCTTCAGGCTGGGGAAGCCCCTTTGGCCTCATCCTCCCCTGACCTGGGCCAGGCTGGCCACATAAAAGGAGCTTGCATTCACTGGGCAGGCATCGCTCACACATTCCCGAGTATGGGGTCCTCTGAGACTCCCTGGAGAGGGAGACAGAGCAAGGCCCCAGAATCGAGAGTGCACAGAAATGGGCTTCAAATGAGTGAGGACCCACACTCACATACACCATCACTCAGCTTACACACACACACGCATATTCAGCCACACACACACACACCATGCATACACATGCACACAGTCTCATGCTTACACACATACACACACCATCACAGACACACAGACTCTCACATTCACACACTCAGTCACACATAGACACACGCTGTCACACAAGGCACACACGCACCATCACATTCACACTCACACACAATCATCTCACAGGAACTCAGCTGCTGCAGGAATCTGCTCTCATTGCTCACTCCTAATCCAGTCGGCCCTTTCTGGAGCTAGCGTCAGCCTGTGGGCTCTCACTAAGGCCCGCAAGTGGCTGGTGTGATCTTGAACTTCTGAGAGCGGATGCGGGAATCCAGGGTCCGGCTTCCACCATGGGTGGGAGCGGGTCCCATCGGGGGCCACCCATGCTTGTTGTCCCTTCCCTGCCTGGTCCCCCTCACTCTCCAGGAGCCCTTCCAAGAGCCCTTTTCCAAGGCAACAAAGCCCCTCCTCTCCCACTCTTGGCCTGGGCCGCTTATGGCGCCAGCAAACCGGGGGAGGGGCTATCACTGCCGCTTTCATTTTGCAAGGGGGAGGCTCGGCCATGGTGTTGGCCATGCTGATGTTGAGGACCCAGGAGGCTTTGGCTGGAGGGGCTGTGGGCGTGGCTCCTGCTGCTGGAGCTGAGGGGCAGCTCTGGACGTCTTGCAGAGGTCCACGGAGCAGATCCGCAGGTCTGCGGGCCAGAGGCCTGACCTGGGCCTGTGTAGGGAGATGGCACCACTGCAGGGACCCACTTCCATGAGTCCATCCAAATGTCGCCTCCTCCACGGAGCCTTCTCCCCTGTTCCCATCCTGTGTCACAGGGTGCTCTGATGGCTCATTCCTGCGATGCGGCAGCCTGGGGCTCCCCGATCTGGCGTGTGGGGTTGTTTGCATCCCTCAGCGAGACCTACTGTGGGATCTGGGAGTGTTCTCTGCCAGGCTCATGGCTGACAGTGAGCTATTCACTGAGCAGAAGAGAGTATGGAGGCGGGGGAGGGGGAGTACGGAGGGCTCAGCCGCACATCTGTGGCTCTGGGGCTGTTTTTCCCAACCTGGAACCCCTCGCCAACCCCCTATGCCACTTACCACCCCGTGCCTGGTTAAGTCCCACGAGTACCCTGGCATCAGCCCTGCCTCTGGAAGGCCCCAGGGCTCCCAACCACGCTGTGAGACCCTCACCCGCTATTGTGGTCTCCAGCACCTTCCACCAGACACGGTGAGCCAGCAGAGAGGCAGCTGGGTTCACACCTCTCAGCACAGCTGCCTGGCTAAGGTGGGGCCGTGGTGGCATTCCAGGAGCCCAGAGGAAGGGGAAATAGAGTCACTGGCAAGGTGTCAAGAGCAGGTGGGTCTCGGAGAAGATTGCACAATGACTGCACCTGTGTCCAGAGACAGGGCCCAGCAAGAACAGGAAACCCCTTCTGCAAATGGGGTTTGTGGAGAGACTCCCAGCCTCTGGGACGGGCGTTGTTCTGTGACCCAGGGCACAGACCCTGTGGCTTCCTAGCTCCCTGGTACTCACCACATCAGACACCTGGTCCCTGGAAGTGGGAGTGAGTGAGGAGGCCAGCACGTGACCCAGGGAGGGAGACCTGTCAGCACATACACTCGGATGGCTGCCATCCCCAAATGCCTTTCCAACCACGAGGGTAGATGTGGAAGTCAGCACTCACCATGGCTCTTAAGCTACAAAGAGGTGGTCCCTTGGGACGTCACTAGATTTGGTTTGATCTCACTTTGGCAAAGTCATTTCATATTCGTCACCCATGTGAGCATGGGTGCCTGCAAGGCACACCAGCCCTTACTCCAGGACTCTTGGGCACAAGGAGCTTAAACAGCCTTTCTCAGGCCCTGAGCCAGCCAGAGGCTGGGTAAGAGCATTTTGCAAAGCCAAGGAAGTGGGGTGCTGGGCTCAGGAGAGAGATCTCAGGTCTGGGGAGGGGGTGGGGGCTTCTGATTAGGGTAGTGGGCTCAGTGGGCAGTAAGCAAGAATTGATTGTTAAATATTCAGGAACAGCCAAGTGGCAGCTTGAACTTTGGCTTGGTGCGAGTATTTATACCACAAAAATTAGCAAATGATGGGGCTGGCATTGTAGCGCAGCAGGTTGGACCACTGCCTGCACTGCTGGCATCGTAGATGAGCGCTGATTCGAGCCCTGGCAGCTCCACTTCCGATGTGGCTCCCTAATGTGCCCAGGAGGGCAGCAGAAGATGGCCCAAAGTACTTAGGCCCCTGCTCCCACATGGGAGCCCCAGATGAAGCGCCTGGCTTTGGCCTGGTCCAGCCCCAGCTACTGCAGCCATTTGAGGAGTGGATCAGAGGATGGACGATCTCTCTGTTTCTTCCTCTCTCTCTCTCTCTCTCTCTCTCTCTCTCTCTCTCTTAACTCTGCTTCCAAATAAATAAGTCTTTTTAAAAAATTTGGCAAATGCTAAATCTAGACTCTTTTCTTCCCTGGAAAGCCAGTTTGTCATCACTCCCTTGAATGGTGGCCTTGGTGACCTGTCTGTCTGATGCAGGCAAAGCCCTGTGACCAGTGCTGAGTAAGTCCATAACAGTTCCCACCCCTGCTCAGCCATGTGGGCCTAAATCACTTCTCTGAGCAAAGACCTGGCACCCACCTTGCCCCCTCCCCCATCTCCATGTCTCTGGGTTGCTGTGACTTGAGGCAGGCTGCCTCCCCAGGGAGGCCCCCCAGGTTGCATCTGTTCACACAGCTTCACATTGGGATCTTATGGAAGGAGTCGGGTCAGCCTGTGGCTGAATTTGGGGGTCTGTCCATGGCTAGGATCCGAGCATGGTGGAGGAGGGTTCTCATGTACCCTTAACTCCTGAGAGATGCCAGTACCCCGGAAGTACCCAAGGACCTTTGGAGTGGCTATGCTGCTGGTACGTGAATGAGCTAAACCAGCTGAGCCAGGCCAGGTGGTATTGCCTCCTCCCAGCGCCCAGGAAATTGCGGCTAATTATTGACAATATCGGTATTGAGGCAGAACACCCTCATTAGTACCCATTAGCATCTCCTGAGTGTGCTCGGAAGCAGGCACGCTGCCCTTGACCCGAGAAGAGGCAAACCAGGACAATAAACAGGAAGGACTGGGGCATCCCCGCCCGCCACACTCCTGCCTGCAGGGTTGTGGGCTGGGAGCTCTGCCAGCGAATTCTGCCCCGCTGCTGCTCGGCTCCCCCCAGGAGCATTCAGCAAGTCGTCGTGAGCCCAGGGCGGCCTCATTTGCTGCAGGGAAACCCACGCTCCCTAGACAGATGCTGCTGTCTGATGACTTCTGGGGTGCACAGTTCCGGGGGGAGAGGAGCCTGAAGGGTAGCAGGCGGGGACCCACAGTGCAGGTAGGAGTGGTGGGCTGGGAGGGGACCCGACTTTCTTCTTCTTCTTCCTTTTTTTTTTTTTTTTTTTTGACAGAGTTAGAGAGAGAGACAGACAGAAAGGTCTTCCTTCTGTTGGTTCACTCCCCAAATAGCCACTAGGGCCGGAGCTAAGCCGATCCGAAGCCAGGAGTCAGGAGTTTCTTCCTGGTCTCCCATGGGGTGCAGGGCCCAAGCACTTGGGTCATCCTCCACTACTTTCCCGGGCCACAGCAGAGAGCTGGCCTGGAAGAAGAGCAACCAGGACTAGAACCCAGTGCCCATATGGGATGCCGGCGCCGCAGGCGGAGGATTAACCAAGTGAGCCATGGTGCCGGCCCAGGGACCCGACCTTCTAAAGAGCCGGCTCTGGAGCAAGGTGCTGAGGGTGACAGACACCCCATGGAGGCCCCGAATGGAACAGGAGTGTCAGCAAAGGCCAGGTCCTGGCAGCTGCCCCTGCAGCCACTCTGCTGGCTGCCTTGGCCTCCTCCCCACCTTGCGGGGCCACAGTCACCGGGAGGGCAGAGAAGGCACCAGGATTTTTCAAGGAGCAAGGAGGCTGAAGGGTGACGAGGCAGTGCACCCCTCCCATCGGGCCTGGCACCAAAGGTGGGCACCTTCCCTGCACGCCAAGAAGCCCCTGGCTTAGTCTCATGCTCTGTGGTTGCCCCCTGGAAATTCAGGCCCACACTCTGGTTTCCGCACCAGGCCCCTGCAAATTACAGAGCTGGTTTTGTCTCCAGCCAATCTGGTGGTGGAGTCTTTTATTTATAGTTTTTTCATTTGAAAGAGACAGACAGGCAGACAAAGATCTCCCATTTGCTGGCTCACTCTCCAAAGGCCTACAACAGTCAGGGCTGAGCTAGGCCAACATCCAGGTCTCTCACATGAGTGGCGGGGACCTAACGATTTGAGCCGTCACCTGCTGCATGGTACCCATTAGCAGGAAACTGGAGTCAACAGCAGAGCTGGAACTGGAACCCGAGCACTCCAATGTGGGACGTGGAGATCCCATTCACTGACCAAACACCTGCCCTTGGCTGATTCTCTCTCTCTCTCTCTCTCTCTCTCTCTCTCTCACACACACACACACACACACACACACACGCACACACAGAGCATACTCCTTTCCACACACGTATGTATATACACTGTCCACAAAAGCACATTCACCACACAGTACACAGCCCTGCACCTGTAAAACAGACACGATACACAGTCACACTGCAGCTCTCAGTTCAAAACAGCTCAGAAATTGTGTAACGCGCATGAACAGCTCGACTCCCACCTTTCATTTCCCAGGTTTATTTGCACTCACACGGACAGTGAGTGTTAAAATCCTATTTATTGGCAGCGTCTGCTGTTTATTAGCCTCTGGGCACACTTGCTGCTTCAGAAAAGCAGGCAGGGCTCTGTGGCTCACAAGCTAATGAAAACAGGATACGGACGTTTAATGGCCAAGTTTTGAAGAGTTTAAGATCAACGCGTATATCCAGGCTGACCCACTTAAAGCAGCCCCTGTCTCAACCACGAGGCTTTGAAAGGAGCCGGTTTCTAAGTGGGTCAGCCTGCCTTCTGCTCCCTGTCACCCTGTGAGGGCAAGCACAGGAGGCCCCCTTCTCCCTTCTTTTGGGCACACTTCCCAACAGCTAAGTCCCCTTCCCGTGCTTGCCTAAGCCCCGTCCTGTACAACTTAGCACCGGCCCAGCCCCAGGCGCCCCGAGCCTAGGCTGGTGTGAGCATGCGTGCATAGGGTTGGTGCCATAGCTGCCTTCTGCTGCCAGCATCCTGCTGCAGGTACATGGCACCAGGTCAAGCTGACAAGAGAAACCAAGAGGTGAATTTGCCACAAACATCAGATCGGGGGTTCTGATCCGAGCCCAGGGCTCTGGGTGTGATGAGACATCCAAGGCCCCAGCAGGCTGCTTCTCCCCAAACCAACGGCCCACAGACCCCGGCACTCACGCCCAGCCATGACCACGGCTGTTTTGGCAGAACGCCTTCCCCACACCTGGCCCCTCTTGGGGCCCCTGCCATGGCCCTCACCAACAGGCCGCTGCTCCACTGGGGAGCTGGGTGCTCCCGCCCACGGGGCACATCCCCGACTCTCTGCTGGTCCAGAGCCTCACTTCCTGCGGGGCAGCCTGCCCTCACTCCCTTACTACTCAGCTTGGGAACCTGCCCACCGGCAAGGATTGTCAGCGATGTCCACCACAGAATCCAACTCCAGCAGACAGCAAGATGCCTGGTGCCAAGTCCTCACCCTGGGAACATTCATCCTGGGCCCCCACGCCATCCAGAACCCTCCAGGCCTGGGGTCAGGGCCAAGGCCAACGACTGTGGTCAGAGTAGGGTGCTGACTAACTCTTAGAAATCCAATTTTGCCAAAACAGGTTCTCTCCGTTTTTATCTCTCCATCAAATATCAAGATTACTAAGACTTCTGAAGGCCTTTCCCGTCCCCTACCCTCGGCCCAGCCCTCCCAACTGGGTGGGAACCTTTTCCTCAGTTTCTGGTGCCCCTACCCTGACCAAACCCTCATCCCTTCCTGTCCCAGTTCCTGCCACCCTCCTCGGACCACGGGGGTCCAGGGCTCCAAGGAAAGACCCAGGCAGACCCTCTTCCCCTTCCCCACCCACCACAGGGTCCCTGTCATGCAGCCAAGGGTGGGGGCAGGACTTGTAAGACAGGTCCAAACAGCCTTGGGGACATTAAACCGCCTTTGACAAACGTCCCTGCAATTTATCAACTATTCAGGCAACCGAAAGATACGGACTGGGACATCTCCAGGTCCGAGCGGGCTCCTGATAGAGCAGACAACTCGGCGTGGAGCTGGACACTGCGAGACTTGCGTCCAGCTTTGAGTGCCTCCAAGGCAGCCTCCAACTGATCTCACCAGCACTGAGAGCGAGGGTGTCACAGGACCCTCTCGGCCGGGAGCTGCTTCTTCAGACTCCACTGCCAGTGCAGCTTTGCTCTGACACGCGGAGGTGGCGGGCGGCAGGCATGAGGGGAACCTCCCTCCGGCATGAGAGGAAGTGGGAGAGGCAGGGAAGGGAAGCAGGCAAACCCAGCAGAGCCCTGACATGTGTGCAAGTCCCCACAGCCTCAGCATTCAGTGAGCGGCTGCCACGTGCCGGGCACCATGCTGCTGGTGCCATCCGGCGTCCGGCGCTCGGAGAGCCCATAGCATGCATGGCGACGGACAGCACCGAGTAAGTGGGCTGACGGAATTCCACACATATTTATTGAGGCGGACTCTGCCTCACCATGGGAGATGAATCAGACCCGAGCCCTACCCTCCCAAGGTCACAAGTGAGATCTCAGCTGCAGATCCTCAGAATCCAGAGACGAGTGCGAGAGCGCACCACACACAGTGGGAGGATTTGGGCCAACACGATGGCCCCTGGAGTATTGGGCAACGCCTCCCACCAGCAATCAACCAACAGCACCGAATACAAACAAAACTCAAAGGAATGTTCCAGGGGAAGCTTGCCTGAGCGCCAAAACCAGGAACTGAGGGCATTCACAAGTCCAGAGCTTGGACTGATTCTGTGGCTGACCATCCAGAGCGGGGTTTGGGGAGTGAGACCCTGGGCCCTCCGTGCAAGTGGACGCCCAGGCAGGAAGGCTTCTGGGGGTGGGGTCAGTCTGCAGACAAATGGTATGATGGATGTCCGCAAGTGGGTTAAGCCTGCGTGGGGCCCTGCCACTCATATGGGAGACCCAGATGGAGTTCATGGATCCTGGTGTCAGCCTGGCCCAGCCCTGGCTGTTGAGGCCATCTGGGGATGAACTAGCAGACAAAAGATACTTCTTTCTCTGTCACTCACTCTGCCTTTCAAATAAATAATCTTTTAAGAAAAAAAAAAAAACTCACTGTTTTAAACATATTTCATACATATGCATAAAAACGATCAGAAAGAACCATACCAAAGCAGAGACAGTAGTGCTTTTGGGGTAGCCTCTCATGATCTTAATTGTATCTTCTCTAAGAAAGTTATTTAAATGTGAAGAAACTTGGGTCAGATATTTGGCTTGGTAGTTAAGATGCCTGCTGGGACACCTCCATCCCATAACAGAGGGCCTGGGTTCAAGTCCTGGCTCCACTCCCGACTCCAACTTCCTCCTCCTGTGCACTCTGGCAAGCAGCAGGTGATGTCTCTCAATACTTGGGTCCCTGTCACTCACGTGGGAGACCCAGACTGAGTCGTGAGCACTGGGGAGTGAACCAGCAGACGAGAGCTCTCTCTGTCCATCTCCCCCACTCTCCTTTTCTCTACCTCTCAAATAACATCCAACTCGAGGCAGGCGCTGTGGTGCAGCAGGCTAAGCTGCCGCTTGCATCCTCTCGGCCCTAGGGGACTCGGGTCTTGTGAAGCTTTGCATTGTGGACTTTCCTCCAGGCCTGCTCTGCCCTGCTGGCTGCTGGGACCCGGCTGTTGGAGGGTCTGTCTGTACGACCACCTGGCTCTGTCTGTTGTGGACACATCCTAGAGGTGGCTCCCAGAGTTCCCACTACGAACCCTCCAAGGCCAGGGGCCTCATGCTCAGGCTGCATCCCTGACCTCTCCTGTCTCCTCTATCCTGCTGCCCACCTGGCACGCCCTCCCACAAGCGCACCTTTCAACATCACACTTGTCATCACATCAGCCACCCTCTGCGGCCCGTGCTCTGTGCTGGTCACATGGCACCACTGTCCAGCCAGTGGGCGGAGTCAGCGACACCACCCTTTTCCTCTCCCCACCTCATCTGAGTCTCCTCCTCCACCCACCCGCCCCAGCCGCCCTCACTCCACTGCCCTAGTTCAGGCCGCCCAGGTGCCCGTGCCGTAGCTGTCCCACTGGTCTCCCCGCTCGCCGGCTCCTGCGGTTATCTGCCCTCCTCAGTGCCGCGGGAGTCATCCTCCAGAGATGTGAGCCCGCTCAGTCATTCTGCTCAGAATTCCTCCAGGGCTCCTCATGCCAGAATGAAGCCTCCCTTGCTAGCGCAGGCTCCACCTACACTCGATGCTTGCAGAGCCCCGGACAGGACAGGCATTCTCCAGCCTTTTCACAAGACACTCATCCACCAGCTGAGTCCTCCCCACACCCCTGTTCTGACGACCCCAGTGCTTCCCTCAGCAGTCAGCTGAGGCTCTGCCACCTCCAGGAGACCTCTTGACTTCCCCTCCTTAGAGACTGCCTCCTCTAAGCTCCCATCGCCGGACTACATCCTCAGGCCACCTGAGCGCTCCCGAGGGCTGGACGCAGACCTCCCAGACCTGCAGCACTGGCCAAGTCACGGGAAGGGCGTGATGTTTCTGGGCTTTTGCTCGTACACAACCCGGATGTCCAAATCCAGCTCATCCTCACCCTCTTCCCACAAAGCAGTGCCTGACCGCCGTGGCTTTTTTTTTTTTTTTTTTTTTTTTACTGTGGCCCTGGTAAGAAAGGCAGTCTTCATCTTAATTGCATGTACAGATTACATGAAATTACATGAAATTCGGACACTTACTGCAAAAGAAATGTGAGGAAAGTGAAGAGGCAACCGACAGAATGGGAGAAAATATTTACAAATTATGCAACTGATAAAGGATTAATAACCAGAATCTACGAAGAGATCAAGAAACTCCACAACAAAACAAACAACCCACTTAAGAGATGGGCCAAAGACCTAAACAGACATTTTTCAAAAGAGGAAATCCAAATGGCCAAGAGACACATGAAAAAATGTTCAGGATCACTAGCCATCAGGGAAATGCAAATCAAAACCACAACGAGGTTTCACCTCACCCTGGTTAGAATGGCTCACATTCAGAAATCTACTAACATCAGAAGCTGGTGAGGATGCGGGGAAAAAGGCACACTAATCCACTGTTGGTGGGAATGCAAACTGGTAAAGCCACCATGGAAGACAGTTTGGAGATTCCTCAGAAACCTGAACATAACCCTACCACACGACCCAGCCATCCCACTCCTCGGAATTTACCCACAGGAAATTAAATTGGCAAATGAAAGAGCTGTCTGCACCCAATGTTTATTGCAGCTCAATTCACGATAGCTAAGGCATGGAATCAACCTAAATGCCCATCAACAAAAGACTAGATAAAGAAATTATGGGATATGAACTCTATAGAATACTACACAGCGGTTAAAAAAAATGAAATCTGGTCATTTGCAACAAAATGGAGGAATCTGGAAAACATCATGCTGAGTGAAATAAGCCAGTCCCAAAGGGACAAATATAATATGTTCTCCCTGATCGGTGACAAATAACTGAGCACCTAAAAGGAAACCTGTAGAAGTGAAACTGACACCATGAGAAACAATGATTTGATCAGCCCTTGTCTTGACTGTTCAGGAACAGCTTACTATTTTATTCTTTTTAGTATTTTCTTTTTCTACTTAATACCATTGGTTGAACTCTTAACACACAATTAATCTTAGGTGTTTAAAGTTAACTGAAAATTGATCCCTGTTAAAAATAAGAGTGTGAATAAGAGAGAGAGGTGATGTACAGTTCAGCACACACTCACTGGGACTTACTCCTATTGGTAATGCTAGAAACGTGCCATAGGACTCCAAATCCCATTAAGTTGGCAGGTACCAATGCCATCTTACTAGTTAAAGTGATTAGTTTAAGTTCATAATTGATCATAAAGATAGGATTAAGTGTCAAAGGGATCACATAAATAAGACCAATGTTCGTTAATAATAATTGTTAGAATTAAAAAAGAGAGAATGACCCAACATGGGAAGCAGGATACACAGCAGACTCATAGAATGGCAAATGCCCTAAACAACACTCTGGCCTCAGAATCAGCCCTTAAGCCATTCAGATCTGGCTAAAAAGCCCATGAGTTTCTCAGGCATGGAAAGCCAAGACACTGTGGCAGAAAATGACCTAAATGAAAGATCTCTGTGAGTGAGATCTCGGTGGAAAGAAGGGGCCATCAAAGAAGGAGGTACCTTTCTCTGAAGGGAGGAGAGAACTTCCACTTTGATTATGGCCTTGTCTAAATAAGGTTGGAGTTTGTGAACTCAAGAGGCTTCCATAGCCTTGGCAACTCATGACAAGAGCCTCAGGTGATTACTGACATCATAAAAAACAGTGTCGATTGTCAAATCAATAACAGGAGACACTGCACTTACTCCCCATGTAGGATCTCTGTCCTTAATGTGTTGTACTATGCGAATTAACAGTGAAACTAGTACTCAACCAGTACTTTATACTTTTGTGTGTCTGTGTGGGTACAATCTGTTGAAATCGTTATGTAGTATATATTAAGTTGATCTTCTGTATATAAAGATAATTAAAAATGAATCTTAATGAAGAATGGGATGGGAAAGGGAGTAGGTTTGTGGGTGGGAGGGTGGTTATGGGGGGAAGAACTGCTATAATCCTAAAGTTGTACTGATTAAATTTATATTTATTAAATAAAAGTTTTCTATAAAAAAGGAAAAAGAAATTAGTACACTTGTTTGGTGCAGTGACTAAGTCACTGCTTGGGAAGCCCATGTCCTGCATCAGAGTGCCTGGGTTTGAGTCCTGGCTACTCCACTTCCCACTCCAGCTTCCTGCTCCTGTGCATTCTGGGAGGCAGCAGGTAATGGCTCCATCACTTGAGTCCCTGCCCCCCATGGAGAAGCCCTTGATTAAGTTCTGGGCTCCTGTCTTCAGCCTGGCCCAGCCTTGGCTGTTGTAGTCATGTAGGTAGTCATTCAGCAGATGGAGGATCTCTCTATATCTACCTTTCTTTCTCTGCCTTTCAAATAAAATGAAAATAAATAAATAACTGAAACAAATTTACTGCATGTAATATATTCATATTCTGATATTTTCCATTTGACTGAAATTCTCCTTTTCTTAATGCCGGTAATGCCACACTAGATCAATCTCCCAAACCTCTACTTGGTCCCCCCTTCGTTCGACAGCCTCTGCGGTAGCCGGTGAGGGTCACAAAGCGTTTGCAGCAGGAGAGCAATGTGAGTAGCAGGGCAGGGGAGGACAGGGCTTCTCGGATGTTCTAAGGGATGGGAACACCTCTGTGAACTTCCGATCTGTGATGGACTTTGCTTCTTAAAAATATGGTAAAAATGAATTATTCAATATTTTTTTAAAAAATAAGCGCCAATGTGCCACAGTTGGATTCCCTGGACAAGGAAGAGTAGAGAGAGCATCAGGCGGCAGGAATGTGCTGGAAGGTGGATGCCAGATTGGGGCCAGAGATGCCCTCAAGGCCTTGATATGTGGCTACACCTGCCCTGGCCATCTCCAAACTGGAGCAACTTGAACTTGCCTCCTCTGGGGGGCTTTGCCATAGATGATTCAGCTCTGCACAGTCCCCTGCCTTGTCAGCTGAGCCAGGTGACCTGGAGTTCAAATCCCGAGTCAGCCACTCACTGGCTGCAGGCAGAGTCCTGCTTCCCTCCTGGGATTGTCCTAAAGGACTACTAAGGAGCTGGTCCTGCTCCACCTGCTCTTCGCTCCACCCTCCCGCTCTGGGGGCTGGGACCCTCAGCCTCTGGCTTCTCCCTGCCTTGGCAGCCTTCTTGGTCTCCACGTCCTCCTAGCTCCCTTCTGTGGGCCCCACGCTGACCACTGAGACCAAGCCCTCACAGCCCTTCAGCACCTCATCTCTCTGCCTCTTGCTCTCCTACGGTGCCTTGCCTCCTACTGGGCTGAGAAGGCCACCTGCCCTGCACCCTGGGCCAGGCCCTCTCTACCCCGGCCTCCTCTATCCAGCTTCCTTTGCTGGCCTGGAGTCTATCTTGCACCCAAACACCCCTCCTAGGGGCCTCTCGCCATCGGGGACTCCCTCCCTGTCCTGGGAAGCCTTCTAGAAAGTCACCTGCCCAGCGGGGTATTGGTATGGGGAAGAATGTGGATATTATTATGAACTGTATGACTATAAAAGTGATGAGTGTTCCTCCATCATGAATGTTGGTTGACTTTTCTTTTTAAATTTGTTTTCAATTATTTGAAAGGCAGAGAGAGAGAGAGAGAAAGAAAGAGATCGTCTATATGCAGGTTTACTCTTTAACTGCCCACAACAGCTGGGCCTGAGACAGGCTGACACCAGCAGCCAGGAACTCAGTCTGTGTCTTCCCACAAGGGTGGCAGGGACCCTTGAGTCGTCACCTGTTGCCTCCCAGGGCTCACATCTGTGGAAAACTAATCGGAAGCAAAGGCAGGACCCAAACCCAGGCATTCCCAAATGGGGTGCAGGTGTCTCCAAACACCTGGAGGAGGAGGGACCGGGCAGGAGGCAGCAAGCAGCTGGAGGCCTGGAAGCTGAGCAAGCGGAGGGTGGGGTGGTGGTGGGCGGCTGGGGTCAGCATCATGGCACTGTGGGTAAAGCCACCACCTGCAGTGCAAGCATCCCACACGGGTGCCAGTTTGAGCCCTGGTTGCTCCACTTCCAATCCAGCTCCCTGCTAATGCAGCTGGGAAGCCACGTGGGAGACCCGGAGGGAGTTTCTGGCTACTGTGGCCATTGTGAACCAGCAGATGGAAGATCTCTCTCTAACTCTGCTTCTCAAATGAATACATTTTTATGTATTTAAAAAAAAAAAAAAACTCTTTAGAGAGGCTTGGATTGCAGGGGAGGGAGTCTTGGATCGCTCCAGAGCAGAGTTTGGGAAGGTTCCAGTTTTGGTGGCAAACCATGCTGGAGGGCGTGGAGCCATGAGGCCAGGTTGTCCCCAGGAGGCCGGGTCATGGAATCATGACAGCCTCACACCCTGTCACTCTCTTGTCAGGCAGCTGCCCTACAGTGCCATGTGCCACCGCCCAGCAGAGCAGGCCCTGGCTCACAGGCCTGGCAGCACCACCACCAAGACGCTGCCAGGATAGTGCAGGCTAAGGCCTGATCCTCGGACAAGCGGAAGCTGGGGGCCTGGGACAGAGGCACCACAAGACGGAAAGTGGCCCCCTGAGGGCCCTTCTCTGAGAGGAGGGAGGCTCTAGGGGGGAAGTGGAGGACCTGACTCTACATAGCTCTCCTGTGAGAGCTGGGGAGGGAAAGCGGGGTCCTGGGTGGAGTGGGGGGCTGAGGAGGGGGCTCCCACAGAGGCCTCACTTGCTGACAAATCCAACCCACAGACTGCCCTTTCCTTCCTGTCAGCACCCAGCCACACTGCTGGGCGTGGCCTCACCACAGGACCTTTGCTTGTGCCATTTGCCCCCCTCCACCAGCACACTTCCTGACCCTTCGCACACACCTTAGGAGTCGGTAAGTTTGGAAGGCACCCGAGATCCCTTGAGGGAAAGACTGAAGCAGGTGCATTTGAATTTGCCAAGAGACTACGCCTGCTTCATCCCACAGAGACAGAGGCCCGTGGTCCCGTGGCTTCACTGGGAACACGTGGGCCTTGCTGAGTGTACAGGGGAGAGGACGGAGTGTGAAGGAGACATAAGCCAGACACTCCTCACTACACAAGGCACACGGGACGTGCTCAGAGACTGCGGTGGCTGACAGGCCCGGGGGCTGGAAGGGCAGCTGATTTGACTGCCTCACGTCCTCCCCAGCGGTCCGTGAATTTACTTCTGGTTTTGGACTTGTTCTGACTGAGCCAGGGTCAATTTCTGCATAGCCACAGGGCCACAGGCAGGCGTTGGAGACGGCATACCTCAGGGCATGAGGGGGTTACACCTGTTCTTGCTCCAAAGTCACGGAAGTTGCTGAACAGCGCAAAAGAAGAGCTGGTGTGCCTCCTACTCTCAGCCCCGCCCTCCTCTGTTGCCTCACGAGGAGCCAAGCACCGAGATACCATCTGCCGGACTCACCGCTCCAGAGGTCAGGAGTTAGACACGTGACCACTGTGGCCCCGCCCCCAACACTGACCAGCTGCTCCCACAGAGTTTGGGTGCAGGTCTGGAGGGGTGGCAAGCTCTGGGCCTCCAACCACTGCTCTCACCCTGGCTGCAGGCATCTTCCTTGGGAGCGAGGCCCAGCGCCGCAGAGCCGCAGCGCCTCACTCCCTCCCGTCATGTGAACAGGAAACTTCACCCTGATGCCCAATCCCAGGAGGCTCAGAAACCAGCCCCTGCAGCCACCTGCCAGGAGTCAACTCTGGCACCCTTGAGGCTAACTGGGAGCCCTCAGGCAGGCCTTGGGCCATGGAGGAGCTGAATTCTCTCCTAAGTAGGAGGGAATACAACCAGGCTACTTGGCTGGGTATGAAACAAGCCCTGGCTGGTCCTGACACAGAACTTCTGCCCGGAGGTGATTTTAAATTTCTATTTATTTATTTAATATTGAGAGGCACCTCGTGTGCACTGGTTCACTCCCCAAAATGCCTACACCAGCCAGGGCTGGGCCAGGCTCATGTCAGGAGTCCAGAACTCCATGCTGGTCTCCCACGTGGATGGCAGGGACCCAAGTACTTGAGCTATCACTCGCTGCCTCCCAGGGGGCACAATAGCAGGCAGCTGGAGCTGGGAACTTGAACTCAGGCACTCCAGTATAGGAAGCGAAAGTCCCAAGCAATATCTTCATCATCATGCCAAATGCCAGCCCCCAAGAGGTAATTTCTTTTTTTTTTTTTAAGAAAAGAATTTATTTGTATTTATTGGAAAGTCAGAGTTATACAGAGAGAGAGGGAGAGGCAGAGAGAGAGGTCTTCCATCTGCTGGTTCACTCCCCAATTGGCCGCAATGGCTGGAGCTTCACTGATCCGAAGCCAGGAGCCAGGAGCTTCTTCCAGGTCTCTCATGCAGATGCAGGGGCCCAAGGACTAGGGCCATCTTCTACTGCTTTCCCAGGCCACAGCAGAGAGCTGGATTGGAAGTGGAGCAGCCGGGACTCAAACCGGTGCCCATGTGGGATGCCAGCACTACAGGCGGCAGCTTTACCCGCTATGCCACAGTGCTAGCCCCTAAATCATTATTTCTTAAGTTCTACAAAACAAATGAGTGAATGAATGCAGAGACATTGACAATGATGAATAATGACACTGACCCTAACTCAGAAGACTCCCACACCTGTATGCTGTGGGTTACCGAAGCCCTTCCCCAGCCTCCTTCCTTTCATCCAGAGATCCCACCGCATCAGGACAGGCATGGCAGCCCCCTGGCTCCCCAGGCATGGAGTGGCCCCAGCCAGTAGAATGGCCTGATGTGGCCTCTCCACCCTCCTCACCTTCCCCTCCTCTGTCATTGAGCCCCATTCAAAGCACACACAGAAAATGCCAACTCATATCCACCTATGTGAAATGATCTGAAGATAGAAAGTGCTAGAATAGCCCCTTAGAAAACACACGCACAGAGAAGAAACAAGAACTGGTGGCGGGGGGGGGGGGGGGATGTAAGAATTCAATTTTACTGAGTCTTTTTTATTATTATTATGGAAATTCCCAGTTTCTCAAAAGAGAATTGCAACCCCCAGAGAAGCACTCACAAGTAAACAACATGAAGATTCTGGCAGGAGGCCAATGGGGGTGGGAAATCACCAGCCCGGGGAACTCTGCTCCCCTCTGCAACTTCTGTGATTGTCTCAGAGGAGTGATTCCTGCTTCTCCAACCACACAGTAAGTTGTGTAAGAGGCTGTCGAAAGAGCACGGAGCTGAGAGGCAGGAACCTCAAGCTCCAGGGTCCAGACTGCCCCGTAGCTGTGTGACCTTGGGCGAGGTCCTTCGCACCTCTGGGCTGTCCTGTGACCATTTGCAAAATGAGGATTTCTGTTGTACTCTCACAGTGCCTGGCCCAGTTCCACCTGAGGTGGTCTTCACAAGTACAAAGAAAAAGACATCGCCGTGGCCATTGCCGTGGTGCAGGAGGTCAAGTCGCTGCCTGCAGGGCCTGGCTGCTCCACTTCTGATCCAGCTCCCTGCTAATGCGCCTGAGAAAGCAGCAGCAGCTGATGGCCCTGAGATCAGTGAAGCTCCTGGCTTCGACCTGACACAGCCCTGGCTGTAGCAGTCATTTGAGGAATGAACCAGTGGATGGAACATCTCTTTCTCTCGCCTCTCTATAACTCTGCCTTTCTTTTTTTTTTTTTTAAGAATTATTTTATTTATTTGAAAGACAGAGTTACAGAGAGAGGTAGAGCCACAGGGAGAGAGGTCTTCAATTCTGCTGGTTCACTCCCCAAATGAGTCTGGCAAAGGTAAGAATTGGTTAAGTAAGAAAGCATTTTTCTATAAGTTCATCGAGAAAGTTGGATGAGAGGCAGGCATTTGGCCTGGCAGTTAAGATGCCCATATCCCACATCCGAGAGCCTGGGTTCAAGCCCTGGTTCCACCATCAATTCCAGCTTCCTCCTAATGCATAACCTAGGAGGCAGCGGGTGATGACTCAAGCAATTGGGTCCCTGCCATTCACGAGGGAGAACTGGGTTGGGTTGAGTTCCAGCTCCTGGCTTTGGCCAGGTCCAGTCTGGTCTATTAAGAGCAGTTAAGGGCCGGTGCTGCGGCTCACTAGGCTAATCCTCCACCTGCGGCACCAGCACTCTGGGTTCTAGTCCCAGTTGGGGCGCCGGTTCTGTCCCGGTTGCTTCTCTTCCAGTCAGCTCTCTGCTGTGGCTTGGGAAGGCAGTGGAGGATGGCCCAAGTGCTTGGGCCCCTGCACCCACGTGGGAGACCTGGAAGAAGCTCCTGGCTCCTGATCAGTGCAGCTCTGGTCGTTGTGACCAATAGGAGAGTGAACCATCAGATGGAAGACCTCTCTCTCTCTCTGCCTCTCCTTTCTCTGTGTAACTCTTTCAAATAAATAAATAAATCTTAAAAAAAAAAAAAAAAGAAAGAAAAACAATGGGATGAGGGTCAGTGTAGTCATATAGGGGGTAAAGCTTCCTCCTGCAGTGCTAGTATCCCTTATGGGCACCAGTTCAAGTCCCGGTTGCTCCACTTCCATCCAGTTCTCCACTGTGGCAGCTCCAGCCACTGCGGCCATTTGGGGAGTGAACCTGTGGATGGAGGACCTCTCTCTCTCTCTCTCTCTCTCTCTCTCTCTCTGCCTCTCCTCTATGTAAATCTGACTTTCAAATAAATAAACCTTTTTTTTTTTTGACAGAGTTAGAGAGAGACAGACAGAGAGAAAGGTCTTAAAGGTCTTCCTTTTTCCATTGGTTCACCCCTCAAGTGGCTGCTACGGCCAGTGTGTTGTGGCCGGCGTGCTGTGCTGATCCAAAGCCAGGAACCAGGTGCTTCCTCCTGGTCTCCCATGTGGGTACAGGGCCCAGGCACTTGGGCCATCCTCCACTGCACTCCCGAGCCACTGCAGAGAGCTGGACTGGAAGAGAAGCAACTGGGACAGAATCTGGTGCCCCAACTGGGACTAGAACCTGGGGTGCCGGTGCCCCAGGTGGAGGATTAACCTAGTGAACTGCGGCTCCGGCCCAAATAAATAAATTTTTAAAAAATTTAAAAATATATATATAAATGTTAGGGGCTGCCACTGTGGCTCACTTGGTTAATCCTCCACCTGTGGAACCAGCATCCCATATGGGTGCTGGGTTCTAGCCCCAGTTGCTCCTCTTCCAGTCCAGATCTCTGCTGTGACCCGGGAAGGCAGTGGGGGATGGCCCAAGTGCTTGGGCCCCTGCAATTGCATGGGAGACCAGGAGGAAGCACTTGGCTTCTGGCTTCGGATCGGCGCAGCGCGGAAGGAAGGAAGACCTTTCTCTCTGTCTCTCTCTCACACTAACTCTGCCTGTCAAAATAAAAAAATAAAAAAATAAAAATAAAAATAAATTTTAAAAGAAGTTGGATGAAGCACACCGTTGGAGGGCCATCAGGTCTTGGGATTTTTTTCTCCACGGATCACTTACCTCACAGGAAGGAGACAGGTGGGATCAGCAGGAGTAACTGGTGAGGGGTGAGGAGAAAGGAGGTCACAGGAACTCCCGGGGGACACTTGAGCAGTGCCACTGCAGGCGTGTCGGTCGTGGGCTCAGAAGAGACTGTGTGTCCTCCTGCAGACTGGACCCAAACCCAGGCTCCACGTGGCTCAGTGAGGCAGCCAGCTGCACTGCTCTGGGGCCTCCTTTGTGGGCTGTGCACTGGCAGGGTCCCCTGCCTCATGGCAGCCAGTGATCCCAGCACTCTGAGAGCCTTGCTCCAACCCCCAGGGGACTCCATGGCCCCCTAACCCTTCCCACATCCTCCGTCCTCAGGGTCATAGGGACCCCTGAAGGCTATTAGGGAGGGTTTTCCACGCTTGTAGCTTTCGGTTTCTCTACCCCACTCAAGGCACGGACCCAGAAAGCTGGAGAGCTTGGCTTGGGGGTCCGGCCAGCCCTGGCCACTCCAGCTGGGCCTCTCCTTTCTGCACAGAACGTAAACAGGCCCAAGTGTGCACGCAGCTCCACAGCGTCTGTGAGGGGCCACGCTGACCCCTGAGGCCGCTGCGCACCTCTCAGATGAGCCCAGCAGGCCACCGTCCAGCTCCGTCGGCCGCCGTGCCGAGGGCGTGGCCCGTGGGGCAGGGAAGGGCTGGTCACGGCAGGACGGAGCCTCGGCAGGGTCTGGGGCTGCTTTAGTTGGAGGTCACTCAGGCCTGCCCCCACGTTGTACAACTGAGGGAACTCGCGCTCTGAGGGGGCACTCTGGAGGCCGTGGGGAAAATTTCGGAAGCTCCCCGTCCTGGTTCTTCTCCCTGTGGTGTGATGGCTTCCTCCCATAGTCACTCCAGTCTAGACCGCTGCATTTTTCCTTTCCCTCTCATTCCAAGAAGGTCATGGGTCTGTCCTCTGGGGGGGGGGGGGGGGGGGGGCTGGCCTCAGGGGAATCTCTGGGTTTCAGGAGAGGCCAAGGCTGGCCCCAGGCCCTTCCTGACTTCGTGCCTCCCTAAGTCCCAACCCCTCAGACCCTGGAAGGGGGGAAGCATGAGGGAGATGGGAGGGGAGCGAGGGGAGGGGGCGGAGGAGCAGAGGCTGCTTCTGCTCTCCAGGGAGCCGGGGCAGGCCTCTGAGGCCAGGAGGCTGGTCGCTAGGAAGGGCACAAAGGCCCCCGCGTAGCCTGGGGCAGAGTGCGAGCCTCACAGGCCTATGGGAGTGAGCGGCCCGCCAAGGTCCCACCAGCCCTCCTGCCTCCGTTTTCCCAGCGGCAGCACCGACCCCCTGGATGGGTTCTAAGGTGGCCTTTCCCTGGAGGAGCAGGAATTTCCTCCTTGTCCAGCAAGATGCGGCTCAGACTGGAGCGAGGTTGATTCCAGGAGCACCTGTGGCCGGTGTTCTGAGGTCATGCTCCCCACAGGAGGTGCGGCTCAGCCCCCTCCTGTGCACAGTGCTTCACAAAGCTGCCTCCACGGTGGTCCTCCCATTCCTGCCACAGGCCTGAACACGTGCCCATTTAACAAGTGAAAAAACCAGAACTCAGAAGATGGGACAAATCTGCTCAAGTTCACACAGGCAGGAAGAGAACCAAGAGGAAACCCCAATCTCCGCCACCTGGTGCTCTTTCTTCATCGGGGCTGCTCTTCTGCCTGGCTGGAGCCCGTGCGCTCGGTGACAGCAGGAGAAACCAGTAGTGCAGGGGGCACACGCAGTCTTGGAGACTCAGCCTGAGCAGCTGCGGCTTCCACACGCTCACCCCACACTGGCTGTGTGTCACCTTGAATGGTCGCTAAAAGCCTAGCCGTTGACAAAAACCCCATGAGGTGATTGGGAAATCAAACATACAATTAGGGGCTGGTGCTGTGACGTAGTGGGTAAAGCCGAAGCTTGCACTGCCGGCATCCCATATGGGTGCTGGTTCATGTCCCGGCTACTCCACTTCCAATCCAGTTCCCTACTAATGCTCCTGGGAAAGCAGTGGAGGATGGCCCAAGTCCTTGGGCGCCTGCACCCACATGAGAGACCTGGAGGAAGCTCCTGGCTCATGACTTCAGATTGGCCCAGTTCCAGCAGTTGCAGGCATTTGGGGAGTGAACCAGCAGAAGGAAGACCTTTCTCTCTGTCTCTCTGTAATACTGCCTTTCAAATAAATAAATCAATCTTAAAAAAAAAATTGTAGGGGTCAGCACTGTGGCATCGCAGGTAAAGCTGCCACTGCAACGCTGGCATCCCGTATGGGTGACTTTTCAAGTCCTGGCTGATCCAGCTCTCTGCTGTGGCCTGGGAAAGCAGTAGAAGACGGCCCAGGTCCTCAGGCCCCTGCACCCATGTGGGAGACCTAGAAGCAGCTCCTGGCTCCTGACTTTGGACTGGCCCAGCCCTGGCTGCTGTGGGCATTTGGGGAGTAAGCCAATAAATGGAAGATCTCTGTCTCTCCCTCTCTTGTTGTCATTCAAATAAATTTTTTTTTAAAATATCCTTTTTACAAAGTCTTATAAATATTCACACCCTAAATACAACATGGTGTCTTGGATTGGATCCCAGAACTGGAAAAGGACATTCATAGAAAAAAAAAAAAGTGAAATAAAAATAAAATCTGAAGCTGAGTTAATAGTATCATATCAGTGTTAATTTATTAATTTTGGCAAATGTCTTTTGGGTTAGGTGAGATCATAACATTAGAGGAAGCTGGGTGAAAGGTAAGTGAGAACTCTCTGTATCAATCTTTGCAACTTTTCTGTAAATCTAAAATTATTTCCAAATAGAGGTTTATTTTTAAAAATGTTCACACTCTTTTTCCCAGAATTTCACTTCTAAGATTTAATCTCAAAACTTATCAGAGATGCAGAAAGACATGTGTGTACAAGGATGTTGCATCACTTGAGATAATCACAAAAACGTAAATTATCTACATATCCCAGCATAACAGGTAGACTCAATAAGTTCTGATGTGTCTGGTGACAACACTGTATAAAAAGAATCCCATTATAATAAGATTTATTGAAGTGGAAAAGGCTTACAGTAGAAGGTAAAGTAAAATAATTAGGACGCAAAACCATGCATAGTTTAAACTTAATACAGTTTAAGATTTACATGTTTGAAAAGCAGAGTTACAGGCTGGCGCCGTGGCTCAACAGGCTAATCCTCTGCCTTGCGGCGCCAGCACACCGGGTTCTAGTCCCGGTCGGGGCGCCGGATTCTGTCCCGGTTGCCCCTCTTCCAGGCCAGCTCTCTGCTGTGGCCCGGGAGTGCAGTGGAGGATGGCCCAGGTGCTTGGGCCCTGCACCCCATGGGAGACCAGGAAAAAGCACCTAGCACCTGGCTCCTGCCATCGGATGAGCGCAGTGCGCCGGCCGCAGCACGCTGGCCGCAGCACGCTGGCCGCGGCGGCCATTGGAGGGTGAACCAACGGCAAAGGAAGACCTTTCTCTCTGTCTCTCTCTCTCACTGTCCACTCTGCCTGTCAAAAAAAAAAAAAAAAAGAAAGAAAGAAAGAAAGCAGAGTTAGAGAGAGGTAGAGGCAAAGAGAGAGAGAATTCTTCCATCTACTGGTTCATTCCCCAGCTGGCCTCAATAGCCAGAGCTGCGCCGAGCCAAAGCCAGGAGCCAGGAGCCTCTTCAGGTCTCCCATGTGGGTGCAGGGGCCCAAGGACTTGGGCCATCTTTTGCTGCTTTCCAGACCATAGCAGAGAGCTGGATCAGAAGTGGAGCAGCCGGGAATAGAACCGGTGCCCATATGGGATGCCAGCACTGCACGTGGTGGCTTTACCAACTATGGCCCAGCACCAGCCACCTTAATACAGTTTTTATGTACTTAAGAAAGACATAAAGGAAATATATTAATATACTAAAGGCCATTTATTAGTGGGCCACATCATTACAGTTATATTTTCAGTTCATTTACATTTAAGTTTCTACAATAAATGTTTATAATCAGGAAAAAATATTGAAAATCCCCTACATATGGCAGTTCCTCAAAAAGTTAAACAGAATTATCACATGACCTAAAAATTCTGGTACTAGGTATATGCCCAAGAGAACTGAAAATTTATGTCCACAAAAAGAACTGTACATAGCAATGCTATTCGTGAGAGTTAAAAAGCAGCAACAACTCATCAAGGGAATCAAATGTAGCAGGACATTGCTTAGCACTCAGCACGGAAAGCCTGGACAGTGCTGTGCTGAGTGAGAGAACCCACACAGGTCACATATTGTATGACTCCTTTTACTCGAAATGTCTAAAATAGGCAAAGCAATAGATGCAGAAAGCTCATCAGTCATTGCTGGAGACTGGGGAGTAACACTTAGAGGCTCTGAGGTTTCTTTTAGGGGTGAAGGGGCTGGTGCTGTGACATAGCAAGTAAAAGCTGCTGCCTGCAGGGTCAGCATGCCATACAGGCGCCAGTTTGAGTCCCAGCTGCTCTACTTTCCAACCAGCTCCCTGTTAATGGGCTTGGGAAAGCAGTGGATGATGGCCCAAGTGCTTGGGCCCCTGTACCCACATGGGAGACCTGGAAGAAGCTGCTGGCTCCTGGCTTCAGCCTGGCTCAGACCTGCCCATTGTCGCCATTTTTAGAGTGAACCAGCAGATGGAAGTGCTCTCTCTTGCTCTCTCCTGCCTCTCTGTAACTCTGCCTTTCAAATAAATAATCTTTTTAAAAAATATTATGGAATAAGGTAGTGGTCAAAGTTGTACAACTTTGTGACTACCATAAAACCACTCAATGCACACTTTAAAGGGTGAATGTTTGCATTACTATATCTCCAAAGGAAAGGAAAGGGAGGAAGAAAGAAAGAAAATATGGAAAGAAGGGACAGAGAAAGGGAAGGCAAAAAGGAGGAAGGGAAACAGAAAAAACAAATCCACTACCTGACAGCCATATCTCACAGCTTCTCATAATTTTTTGTACTTCAAGACGCTCAGGTTGGTAGAGTCCTGCTGCCCCCAGAGCCAGGAGCAGGCTCAAGAAGTGACTGTGGCTGGAAATCTCTCCCTGCCAGTACCTCCCACGATTTTCTCCCTCTTCGCTTCCACCCACCTGGTCACACATCCACCCATCCATCCATGCATAAATGCATCCAGCCACTCAAGTGACATCCAGTCACTCATCCAACCTCTCACCTACCCATCCACCCATGCATGCACACATCCATCCACCAATCCAGCTATGCATAAATGCATCCACTCATCCA
Organism: Sylvilagus floridanus; assembly: GCA_949820135.1. Classification (NCBI taxonomy): domain Eukaryota; kingdom Metazoa; phylum Chordata; class Mammalia; order Lagomorpha; family Leporidae; genus Sylvilagus; species Sylvilagus floridanus. Next base: position 52,580,644 of record OX463245.1, read on the forward strand.
TTCATTCACCCATCCATCCATCCACCCATCATCCATCCAGGAATTCATCTACCACCCATGAATCCACCCACCCACCCATACACACATACATACATCCTCTCAACCACTCAGCATCCATGCAGAAATGCATGTATCCATCCATTCATCCACACACCCATCCATGCAAAAAGTCATCTATCCATCCATCCATCCATCCATCCATCCATCCATTCCTCTTCCTCCATCCCTCAGACACTAAATCTACCCTGCCAAGGGGGCCTCACAACCAAGAACTAATCTTCACAGTTACCCTTTGAAATTGGCACTCTGTCATTTAATCTCCCCTATTAAAATACAAGTTTCCTGAGATTTAAAAATTTACCACATATGTGAAAATTAACTCATCAGGGGTTTGTAGCCACAGAGCCAGCTGAAAGGGAAGGAGACACAGGAGAGACTGGTTTCAATAAGGGTGAAGGATAGGGGGAAGGTTGGCAGCAAGTGGTTCCACTGGCATAAACAGATCTCGGTGGGAAGATGTGGACATGGGACACTAGGAATCTTGGGGCAGGAGGACAAAGGCGGAAAGACACAAATATTGACTTACCAGTCCTCAGGAAGCTTGGAGGCCCTTTAAGGACACCCTGAGCAGCTGTTCTTGCTGTGACAGAATATTGGACCAGAGAGGGATGGCGCAGCTGGGCGCCTCCCCCAAGCCTTCTCTCCCATGCTGTGGGGGCCTCAGGAACCCTCCATGCTCCTGGTCTCCATCAGTCCCAGTGGAGCACTTGCCCTACTGGACACCGTTCTCCTAGTGACCTCCCTGAGAACATATTTTCTGCAGGATTTGGCCAAGAGTAAGTGAAAAAAAAAAGAGCCAGTTTTGGAAAAGTAAAATCAGAAAGAAGCAAATGGAATGTAACAATTGGTGTGAAGGTCTTTTTTTAAATGTTTACTTATTTATTTGAAAAGAGAGAGGGAGAGTTGCAGAGGGAGAGCGAGCTTCCATCTGCTGGTCTACTCTCCAATTGGCTACAATAGCCAGGACAGGGCTGGGCCAGGTGGGAGCCAAGAGCCAGAAGCCACGAGCTTCCGGGTCTCCCAAATGGGTGGCAGGGACCTAAGCAGTTGGGAAATCTTCCACTGTTTCCCAGGCGCATTAGCAGGAAGCTGGATCAGAAGTGAAGTTGGGACCACTGCTGCTGGCCTCACAGGTGGCAACTTAATTTGCTGTGCCACAACACTGGCTCTGGTATGAGGGTCCGTTGCGTGAAGTGAATAGAGCTGTGCAGAGAATAGATGAGCACCTGGCCTGGAAATCTTGGGGGCAGATGGGAGGCAGCAGGAGGCCCTGCACAAAGCTGCCACTCTCCAGCCAGGGGCTGGACAGTGTGTTGAAACTGCAATCAGTGGAGGAATGTGAAGAATGGGGGAGGGTGGAGGCGGCGGTAATTACACAATTCTGCACATGAAGGACAGCCTGGCAGAGCCTCCATGGGCACCAGAGAGGAGGGGGGATTTTTTTTTAATTATTGTTTATTTATTTTACTTGAGAGGAAGAGAGACAGACAGACAGACAAAGTAATTCCCATTATTTGCTGAGTGTCTGCCATTTGGCAAGAACAATGGGAGGCTCACTGTGTACATCCACTGAATTCTTGTTCCATAGAGGCAGAAACTAGGACTCACAGAGTAATGCCGTGTCTAGTTATACACTTAAAAGAAACAGAAAGGAGATTCAGGTTCAGCTTGATCTGGCTTCCAGGCCTAGTCCCTTGCTTCCTTCCTCTCCCCTTCATCCCCTCTCCTCCCCTTCTTTTCCTTCGTCTCCCCTCTCCTCTCTTTTGCATTCAGACCTCATGAGAGAGGGCTGAGCTACCCACACTCCTCAGTTCCCAGCACTTGTCACCACTGGTCCATGCAAAGCCTCCCTCTTGTTTTATCACCCAGGTTTTTTCCACCTCACGGAACCACCTCCCACGGCCTGTGGTTACAGATCACATGTGGTAGGGGCTGACCTTTTGCTACTTGGCGGCTAAGTCAAGCCTTTGGGATGCTTTGTTTTCTCCAGGATCAAAATCCAGCTTGGGGGCTTATGTTTGGCCTGGCAGTTAACACACTCAGAGCGACAGAGCTCGAGTCTCATCTCTGGCTCTTGACTCCAGCTTCCTGTGACTGCAGACTCGGAGGCAGTGGTGATGGCTCAAGTAGTTGGGTTCCTGCCATGCATCTGGGAGACCAAGATTGAGTTCCTAGTTCCCGGTTTCAGACTGGCCCAGTCCTACCTCTTGTGGACATTTGGAGAGCTAATAAATGGGAGTGCTCTCTCCTCTCTCTCTCTCTCTGACTGGGACACACTTTGGGGCCTCAGCTTTGTGTGCCTCTCACTGTGTGAGAGAGGCCTGGGAAGTCGTTAGTGCGCAGATGGTTATGCTGCTCCAGGCTGGAGCCGAAGCTACACAGAGCTGGGACGGGGTGGAGAGGGGGTCCGGTCACAGCCCCAGCTCTGCAGAGAACGTGTGCCTTCCTCTGGACTTGGAGATACAAATGGCCTTGGATTAGGAAGAAAGGAGAGGAACAGGAATGGTGTGCCCAGGAGGTAGAGCAGCCTGAACAAAGGTGCTGAGGCTGGGAAGGGGAGTGCGAAGGGAAGCCTGGCCTGAGTGAGAAGGCACAGGAAGGAGAGTTCTGGAAAACAAGAGCCTCCCCAGTCCAGTCTCCAGCTCCTCTGCTGCAGCACCAGGTGCAGGCGGGGGCCCAGCAGTTATGACGGCTTGAGACACCCACATCCCGTATCAGTCCCTGCGTTTGGGTCCCGGCTCTGCTTCTGAGCCAGCTCTCCACTGTCGGACACCCTGGGAAACAGCAAGTGATGACTCAAGTGCTTGAGCCCCTGCCACCCTTGTGGGAGACCTGGATGGAGTTCCAGCCTCCTGGCTTTAGACTGACCTAGACCTGACTGTTGCAGGCATTTGGGGAGTGAATCAGCAGAGGAAAGATCTGTGTCTGTGTCTGTCTCTATCCATATTTCTGTCTCTCAAATAGATGACAGGTAGACAGATATAGCTAGACAGACAACAGATAGATGATAGACAGATGATGGGTGATAGAGGAGATTAAAATTTGGAAGGGATGCTTCCTGAGGACCAGGTCCTTCTGGGCATCCCCTGTGTCCCTTCTCCCACCCCACCCCCCCATGCAGATATTTGGGGAGTGAATGAACAGATGGAAGGTCTCTGTCTGTATCTCTGTCTCTCAAATAAGTAACTTTTAAAAATTAAAAAGGGCCGGAGCCACGGCTCAATAGGCTAACCCTCCGCCTGCGGTGCTGGCACACTGGGTTCTAGTCCCGGTCGGGGCGCCAGATTCTGTCCCGGTTGCCCCTCTTCCAGGCCAGCTCTCTGCTGTGGCCCAGGAGTACAGTGGAGGATGGCCCAAGTGCTTGGGCCCTGCACCCTCATGGGAGACCAGGAGAAGCACCTGGCTCCTGGCTTTGGATCAGCGCAGTGCGCTGGCCACAGTACGCTGGCTACAGTGGCCATTAAGGGGTGAACCAATGGAAAAAGGAAGACCTTTCTCTCTGTCTCTCTCTCACTGTCCACTCTGTCTGTCAAAAAAAAAAAAATTAAAAAGGAAAGTATGATTGTGGTTGCCAGAGATGGGGGCTGGTGAGTTGACAGGTGCAGACTTTGAGTTTGGGCTACTGAGAAAGTTCTGGAGATGGATGTTGGTGATGGCTACACAATATTGTGAATGTACTTAGGGCTACCGAAGTGGACCCCCAAAAATGGCTACAATGATAAATTCTGTGTTATGTATATTTCCCCACAATTAGAAAATAAGCCAAAAACAAGCCCAAAGCCTGCTGCCTGGGACTCAGGGTCCCCAGGGCTGCGGAGAGGAGCCCATTATCAGCTGCGGAGCGCTGCACCCAGGACCCTGCTCACACACAAGAATCCTCACAAGGGCGGGTGTGAGGGATCTGTCCTCACCTGGAACAGTCCCTTTCTACCTGTTGTCAATTTTGAGCACAACAGATAAAATTTGGTTTGAAACAAAGACCACCCTGGGTTCTAAACATTTTTTTCCTCAACCACTGCAGCCGACTTCTGTGATGACTGCTGAAAGAGAAGGGTGTCCACTAGGAGCAGGTGGCTCCCCCCCGCTGAAGGGTCTGCGGCAGCGTCCTGCCTGGCCCTGCTGCAGTTCCATGGTTCCATCTCATCCTGGAGGGCAGGGTCAGCTCCCAGCTGAGTCAGCTCCGGCGAGGCCCAGAGTGGGGTACAGCTACAGCACCTGATTTGGGCACTGGAAACCTTGGCTCCGAGTCTTGGCTTGGTCCTTTATGCGACACTTAAGGCCCCAGCCTGTTTTCCTAGCTGTAAAAGGGGGATGACCCTGACACCACCCACGGCCCTGGGTAGGACGAGTCACTGTGTCACACTGCAGCACAGAGGATGCCCGGCACGTGTACACCACACAGGGGGCTTTCTGTTCGGCCGAGACCCAGTATTAGGGGGCTGTGGGCATCAGCTGTGCCAGGAAGCCCCAGTGCTGGGCCCTGCCTCCTGGGATCTGCCTGGCCGGCTAGGCCAGTCCTAATGTTCCCCTGGGGCATGGAGGGGGCGCCCTGTGCAGCCGCCCCCAGAGCAAACAGCCAGGAAAGCACAGGCCCAACAAAACACCGCATGCCTCGGAACCGCGTCACAGTTTCAGGAGCTGCTTTCCAAGACGCCAGCTGGCCCGCTGCCCCAGAGGACTTCCAGGCTGACCCTGGTCAGGTGCCAGCACCATGACCCATGAAGCCCCCTACCCAGCCCCAAGGTGACAGGCCCGTGCCTTTCTACCCAGGGTGGTGACTTCTTGAAGGCAGGGATACCCTCCCCAACTCATCTCTGCTCCCCCAGCACAGACAGCCTCCACACTGCGTGGTGAGTCACTGGTGATATGCTGGTGACAATGACAGTCACAGCAGCTATCCAGCACACAGCCTTGCCCTGGGTGTAGCCCAGTCCTAAGCACCTTAATTTAACTCCTTTAAACCACCCCCAAATCCTCACAGGTGTGCACTGTTCCATGCCTTCTTTTTTTTTTTTTTTTCTTACTATTTATTTACTTATTTGAAAGGTGGAGTGACAGAGAGAAAGGGAGAGACACACAGAGAGATCCTCCATCTGCTGGTTTGCTCCCCATATAGCAGCAACAGCCGGAGCTGGGCTGGTCCAAAGCCAGGAGCCAGAAGCTTCTTCTAGGTCTCCCACGTGGGCTCAGGAGCCCAAGTACTTGGGCCATCTTCTGCTTTCCCAGGCCATAGCAGAGGGCTGGATAGGAAGAGGAACAGCTGGGACTTGAACTGGCATCCAATGGGATGCTGGCACCACAGGCAGAGGATTAGCCCAGTATATCACAGCGCCAGCCCCCATCGCCTCTCTTCTGACCCCAGACATTTTCCCTCCTGGCCACCTGCCTGGACGTTTCCAACTTGGTTGGTGTTCTGGAGCCTGCAACCTACACAGGCATCTGCGTGCCTGAGGAGCAGGGAGTGGACAAGCCTGCAGCCCTCTCTCCTGTCCTGGACCCTTGCTCCGTGAGTGGCTGGCTGTCCCTAGCCTCCCACTCTGGGTCCACATGGAGTCTTGCAAGCCAGCCTCACCTGACTCATAGGCCCACATTACCCACTTAGATGATTAATTTTAGTGAACTCAAGTATTAAATATTACATCCCCTTTGTAAAAACTTTCTCCTTTTATCCCCACTCTGACAAAATTATTTTGAATCCTGACTCTGTAACCCCACAGCTATTTACTGTCCCTCCCAGTGCTGGGCCATCTGCAGCCCGCAGAAGCCTCCCTGCAGGGTGTTTCTTGAAAAAATAAACCAACTGCTGAGTGGCACTGTTTCTGGTTCCCTCGTCTATGTTTAAAACTGGACTAACGTATGGAGTTGTGTCTGGGTAGGCCACCTCTCCCCAGAAAGACTGCTTCCAGGGCTCTGGGCACTTGGGGGATATGACAAGTGGGGTCTTGCTCTGGAAAGGAGTTGGGAGGCTCCACTAACATTCATTTCACTCTTTAATATATGTATGCCTCTTCATTTTATTTGAAAGGCAGAGAAAGAGAGCAAGAGTGAGAGATCTGCCATCTGTGGCTCACTCTTCAAATACCCACAACGGGTGGGACCCGGCCATGCTGAAGCCAGGAACTCCATCCACACATCAACGGCTGCCTCCCAGGGTGCACATGAGCGGACCCTGGAATCAGCAGCAGAGCCAGGACTCGAACCCAGGCACTTGGATAAAGGATGCAGGCATCGCAGGTGGTGTCATCTCCGCTGAGGCAAAGCCCCCGCCTCCCTCCGGCCCCATTTCACCTTAGTGATTTTCATGCCGTGCTCTGTTCTCAAGGGCAGCTGAGGTGGAAACAAGATGGGCCTCGGGAACTTCTTCCTTCTCGATGATGCTGACGCTTCACAGCTCCCCCAGTACACCACACCGTGCCCCTCTTCTTTCTCCAAAGAGACCAGGAAGGAAGCAAAGGAACCACCTTGGAGCTAACCAGGATTCCTTGACAATCCCTGCCGATTCTGGGCATCCTGACATCTCATGATGAATGCATTCTGCAAACAAGAGAAATGAGAGACTTGGTGGGGCCTGAGCTCAGGTGGCTGATTTGACTGCTGCCAGCCCCTTTTACCTTGTAAGATTTATTTCTTTGAATGGCAGAGTGACAGAAAGAAAAGGAGAGACTGTTCATCTGCTGGATCACTCCCAAATGACCATAGGGGCTGGGCCAGCCTGAGGCCAGAAGCCTGGAATTCCATCCCAGTCTCCACGTGGGTGGCAGAGACCCAAGTAACAGGGCCATCATTGGCTGCCTTACTGTGTGCTTTAGCAGGGAGCTGGAGGGGAAGTGGAGCACCAGGACTTGAACCACCAATCACACGAGAGGCTGTGTTGCAGGTGGTGGTTGAATCCACTGCGCTAGGACACTGGAATGTGCTTGCTCCTTTTCTCCCTTATGAATATCATTTGTGATTTCACCATCAGGATCTAATGCCCACCAGTTAGAGTAACTGCAATGCGGAAGCTTTTCCCCACTGGGTACACATTATTGCATTCCCACTGAAATGGGAATTCCGCAGGCAGTTTCTTGAGAGCACTCCAGAGATCCGCCCTGCCCCATGTCCATGTCATGAGTGGCTTTGTGAGCCCTCTGTAGTCTCTCAGACTTGTGATGCTATGATCTGAGGTTAAGACCTGCATCTTAACCTCGGTATCTGCATGGGGTCAGCTCCACACCCTCCATGGATACCAAATGGTTCAGAATCGAGTAACATTTGTGTATAACCTACACACATCTTCCTGTATCCTTCAATTCATTCTAGATTACATTAGGTAATAAGGACAAGGAGGGGAAAGTCTGCTTGTGTTCAGGACAATTTTTTTTCCAAACTTTTTTGGCGGAGCTTGCTTGAACTTGCAGAGATGGAAGCTGTGGTGCAGAGGGCTGACTGTGTTGTTATGCATTGTTATCCCCCCATCGGAGGGAAGTTTCAGAGTGGGCATTTGGCAAACTGGCTAAATCTCTGCTTCCAATGCCCGAATCCCATGCTGCAGTGCCTGGGTTCAAGTCCTGGCTCAGCTCCCCATTCCAGCCTCCTACCAACGCACACCCTGGGAGGCAGCAGCAGACAGCTCAAGTGGCTGGGTCCCTGCCACCCGTGTGGGAGACCCGGATTGAGTCCCAGCTCCTGGCTTTGGACTGGCCCGGCCCTGGCCATTGTGAGCATCTGGGGAATGAATCAACGGACAGGAGATCTGTCTCCTCTTTCTTTCAAACAAACAGAATAAAATTTCTCAAAAAGCAGCAGCAGGGTCTGGCACTGTGGTGTCGTAGGTTAAGCCTCCACTTGTGGTGCTGGCATCCAATATGGGTGCTGGTTTGAGTTCTGGCTGCTCCACTTCCAATCCTGCTCCCTGCCAACGTACCTGGGAAAGCAGCAAAAGATGGCCCAAGTGCTTGGACCCCTGCACCCACATGGGAGACCCAGAAGAAGCTCCTGGCTCCTGGCTTCGGACCGGCCCAGCACCAGCCATTGTGGCCATTTGGGGAGTGGACGAGCAGATGGATGGCCTCTCTCTGTGTCTGTAACTCTGCCTCTCAAATAATAAATCTTAAAAAAAAATCAGCTTCACTATTGTGTAATCAAACAGCATGTGCAATCGGCAGTGTGCTGCTACAAGGCATGTGCAGTCATCTGCTGGGAAGACAGCCTCCTGGGCACGTCACAGATCCTCAGCCTGCTGCTCCCGCCTCAGCCGGCCTGCCTTTGCTCAGCGACACCTGGCTGTCCTGGCAGCCCCTCCCTGACTGCAGCAGCCCTGAGGTCAGCAGCACGAGTCACAGGTGCAGATGGAGGGAATGAGTAGCCAGGGAGCCTTGAGGGGACAGGCGAGTAAGGACACAGGGAGCCAGCCCGCCTCGTGTGAATGGGCTGCCCTCTCTTGGACAAAGAGGTGAAGAGGCTGGACTCTGGCTTCAAGCCCACTCCCCACTACACCCTAAACCCAAACATCTGTCCCCTTGCACTCACCCCACCCCCACCTGCCACACCAGGACTGCCATCCCTAGGGACTGTGCAGCTGAGAGCCCTCTCCCACACCTGTCTCCAGGGCTCAGCAAGCTTGCAGGCTGAGGAGGAGTCACTCATGCACTCAAGATGGACAACAAAGGAGCCCGCCAGTGACTGGGTTGTGAGGCACACTGGGCTGGGTGAAGATGGCTTGCCCAGCGCCTGAGGTCGCCCCACGAGGGCTCTACACAGTCTGTGCACTCCCAGGCTGAACGGTTTCTTTATGATCTGGATCATACAGGGTCCCATGAGTGAGTTTTTCTGGAAAGTAAAAGCTCAATCGCCAAGGAACTATTTCAACCATGCTGAAGGGGCAACTTGCTAAAAGTGGCCTACAATGCCCTTAAGGCAAAAGCACCTGGCACCTGGCTCCTGCCATCGGATGAGCGCAGTGCGCCGGCCGCAGCACGCCGTCCACGGCAGCCATTGGAGGGTGAACCAACGGCAAAGGAAGACCTTTCTCTCTGTCTCTCTCTCTCACTGTCCACTCTGCCTGTCAAAAAAAAAAAAAAAAAAACAGAAACAAGCAAACAAAAAACCTTGGGCTAACGCCATGGTGCAGCAGCAGGTCAAGCTGTGGCTTGCAGCATCTGCATCCATATGTGCCCCTAGTTCCAGTCCCAGCTGCTCTACTTCCGATCCAGCTCCCTACTAATGTGCCTGGGAAAGCAGTGGAAGATGGCCCAAGTACTTGGGCCCTTGTACCCATGTGGGAGAGCCGGATGAAGCTCCTGGCTCCTGGCCTCAGCCTGGCCCAGCTCTAGCCATTGAAGCCATTTTGGGAGTGAACCAGCGGATAAAAGCTCTGTCTCTGTAATTCCACCTTTTCTTAAAAAAAAAAAAAAGTTAAAAATCAATAAACAAATCATCTCCTTTTCCCACTGAAGTGGTGGTCGTTGTTTCAAGCTCTCCCCAGGGAACCAGCAGGCAGTGCTATGCTATCTTGGTAGCCTTCCCTGCTCCCAGGCCTTATCTTCCCTCATACAGAGTGAGAAGTCAGAAGGCCACTCCTGCTAACACAGTGGTTGGGAAGTGGCAGTGGAGCTTGGTTGGAGGCAGGGATTTTGATGGAGCTGTGTGGGGGGCCTGTTTCCAGGACTGCCAGTTTGGAGCTAACATCCAAAGCGAGATGAGACTCAAGACTCATGTGTGTCTTTATCCCCAGCAAGTGAATAATTCAAATGGGCGGATTCCCCCCAGGAACAAGACATCTTTCATTACTTCTAGGGCACCTATGATTCTAGATGCAAAAGCTTCTAAAGGAGGCACTGGAATGACTCACGCACCATCTTAGCCAGTCTGAGGAGACAACCCCCTTGGGGTGCAGGGATGTGGGAAGTGGAGCCACGCCCCTCACCAGACGTGCACCTGGGGAAGCTGCTGGAGAGGGCTGCAGCTCCTCCATCCAAGGGTTTGGAAACCTCGTGACCGAGCGGGAAGGAAATGACCAAGGTGTTACTCAGTTTCAGAGGAGGAGAGTTTACTGCAGGGCTCAGCAGCAGCTCCAGCAAGCTCTTTCTGTCGGGGGAGCACAGAGTGGGAAGTAGACACAGCCCTCAGCACGAGGGCTGCCTGTGAACTCGGCCCTCCCCTCCCTCCATGCGGGCTCCACGACCAGGCCAGTGGTTTTGTTGGTCTGTACCACAGATGCCTCCCAGAATCACAGCACCCGGCCAAGCCTAGAGATGTAAACATTAACTCATCACCTCCATCAGGAGCCCAAGAGAGAGGCCACATTGTCCCCCGTCCCCAGGCCCACCACTCCTCTTCCTGTACCCCGATCCGGCTCGTCTTCTACACGCTCCTACCCCGTGAGTCACCCCATGCCCCTCCCTTGTCATGGTCACCACCTCTTGGTCACCTCACATTCCACCTCTGTCTGCCCAGCTTGGCATCTTCTCCAGCCCCGCCTAACTCAAGCCTCTACTGCCCCGCCTCCTGCTGGCCTCCCTGCTTGCAGTCACGGCCACCTTCATCCCAGCATTCTTCAACACGGATGAGCAATACAATGACCTGTGAAGGTGTCCGAAAGCTGGCTCCTGACTCAGGGGCCCAGCTGGGTTGAGCGTGTGTATTTTGCGCAAGGGCCCCAGGTGATTCTGATGCATACTCTCAGTTAAGAACTCCTCCTCCTCCTCTTCCTCATGAGTAATAACAACAAAAACAACAATTAGCGTTTCTTGTGCACTTACCCGCACTGCTCCGTGTAATCTGCATGACAGGCCTGTGAGGCAAGACCTAGCAGCTGCTCCCATTTCACAGTTGTTGCAACCAAGGCACAGAAAGTCTCATGACTCGTACAGAGGAGGGCCAGAACACAATGCCAATCCCAACCCCTCAGCCCTCCACACCCCTTTATCACCTGACAGCTTTAGATAGTTCTAGAAAAAAAAGTCAGTATGAGGACACCTGCAGTATCCCCTTCCCCATCCAACCTCCCACCACTAGCTTCTCCACTCTGAAAGAAACATCTTGACGGGAGAGTAGTTCCACAGGGAGTATTTATGGGAAAATTCACTGACGTGTATGCTAGGGATTTGGGACTTCATGATCCTTAGGTGTCAATAAGAAAGCTCCCAAAAAAAGCTCAGTTAAGGAAAAAAAGAAGGGGGACCAGCGCTGTGGTGCAGTGGGTTAACACCTGGCCTGAAGTGCTGGCATCCCATATGGACACCAGTTCGAGTCCCGGCTGCTCCACTTCCGATCCATCTCTCTGCTGTGGCCTGGGAAAGAAGTAGAAGATGGCCCAAGTCCTTGGGCCCCTGCACCCACATGGGAGGCCTGGAAGAAGCTCCTGGCTTCTGATCAGCACAACTCCGGCCGTTGCAGCCAATTGGGGAGTGAACCAGTGGACGGAAGACCTCTCTCTCCCTCTCTCTCTCTCCCTCCCTCCCTCCCTCCTGTGTAACTCTGACTTTCAAATAAATAAATAAATCTTTAAAAAAAAAAAAAAAAAGAAGGAACCCCAGCAAATGCAAAACAGGGGAAGACACACATCCACCAAAGAAACCAGGAAAAAGTCATCAAAATGCCAGCAGCTGTGAAGAGTTCTCTCTGGCAAGAACATGGATGAGACAGATTAAGAAACGATGCCCAGAGCTCACCCACAGGAGCCCAGGCTTGAGGGGGCACTGGCTGAAGGCAGGAGAACCCCAACACAGAGCCCTGGGGAAAGTCGAGGTGCAGGGTGGGTGCCATAGCAGCAGTAGCAACACAGGGACTCTGAGGGGCCACAGATCTGTCTTAGGGCCAGAGGCTGAGTCTTTGCCACTGGAAGGGCAGTGACAGTGGGGAAGAAGGCCCAGCCCCACCCAGCCCAGTTCCTGGTTCACCTGATGTTTGCAGACACCAAGAGTCCACCAGGGACCCATAATCCCAGCTGCTACTGAACAGTCCCCAGGAGTAGGGCTTGGCAAAACGACTTAGAAGTCCATTCTTTTTTTTTTTTTTGACAGGCAGAGTGGACAGTGAGAGAGACAGACAGAGAGAAAGGTCTTCCTTTACCGTTGGTTCACCCCTCAATGGCTGCTGGGGCTGGCGCGCTGCGGCCGGCGCACCGCACTGATCCGAAACCAGGAGCCAGGTGCTTCTCCTGGTCTCCCATGAGGGTACAGGGCCCAAGCACTTGGGCCATCCTTCACTGCACTCCTGGGCCACAGCAGAGAGCTGGACAGGAAGAGGAGCAACCAAAAATGTATCCTGGGCAAAAAGTGTGAGGAAGTGCACCTGCCCCCAGCAAGTACTGAAGTCTAGAAAGACAGTGGGTGACACAGACGAGCTGATGTAGGAACAGAGTTCTACAGAGCAGGCCATGAGGCAGGCAGCAGCCCCAGGGACACCTGGAAATGGGAAGGCCAGGAGAGAGACTGTAACCGTAGGTGACTTCCGGAGAACGAAATTAACTCCTCCTGTCTCACAATTCACCAAAATACCACCTGTTCCTCTGACATTTAAACTTCAATGCAGAAAAACCTAGGACAGTGTTAAGGCGCACTTTATGTGAATATATACTTCTGTAGCAGAAAGCACCCCTCTGAGCCCGATAAAAGGACAAAAACTGGCCCATCCTAGAAATCCAACCAGGAGCTTCCTCAACCATCTCAAAGGGCATGATCCCAATCTCTGTGCCCTGCCCCCTGCACTCTCTGCCTCCACCTGCCCAATCCTCATCCAGGTCAGCACCCCATGAGTCATCCTGAGCCCTCCCACTGCCTCCCTCCCCTGCCAAGTCACCACCTCTCCAGCCCCACCTCTGCCTGGCAGAGTTTGGAGAGCCTATGTACACTGCCTTGATTAGGGGCATTCTAGACTTAAAAAGCTTTTAAGAGATGACAAAAATGCAAATGGCCATCTAGGATAAAATATTTCTAACACTAGCCTAAATACAGATCAAGCCCTCTTGTAAGTAAAAACACAACAGAAAGAATTCATTGTACTAAATAATTTTCGAAAACTGTACCAGTGCAATGAAAACAATAGAAAACAGATAAAGCACAAAACTGGATAATTCATCCTAAGGGAATTACCAACAGCCTGTCAAAGAGTCATAGTACTAAAATTGTAAAAAGGAAAGCAAACTAACACCACAATGAAAGACTCCTCCCTCTTTTCTTTGTTTTGTTTTGTTTATCAAGTTTAAACAAATTTAACACCTAATATTGGGTAGGAAGCAGTGAGAGAGACACACAGGACTGGTGGCGGAGCCTACGCTGGTGCATGCTTCCTGGAAGGCGGTTTGGCGATATGGATCAAAATCCTTGCAACCATGCTCACCCTTTGAGCAATTCTACTGATGTTGCGTGTTCTAAGGATAAAAATTAAAATGTGCTGAAGTCCGTATTATACATATGAGGAGGCTTCAAAAAGTTCCTGGAAAATGGAATGAAGATAAGTTTATTTTGGTGCCAAAAATACATGAAAGCTATGTATAGTTTTTTCATACAATGCATTTTCCAGGAACTTTTTGAAAACCCCTCATATCAGGATTTCAAATTTTTTGCACGGGGGCCAGTGCCGTGGCTCACTTGGCTAATCCTTCACCTGCAGCGCCGGCATCCCATATGGGTGCCGGGTTCTAGTCCCAGTTGCTCCTCTTCCAGTCCAGCTCTCTGCTGAGGCCTGGGAGGGCAGTGGAGGATGGCCCAGGTGCTTGGGCACCCGCACCCGCATGGGAGACCAGGAGGAAGCACCTGGCTCCTGGCTTCGGATAAGTGCAGTGCCAGACATAGCGGCCATTTGGGGAGTGAACCAACGGAAGGAAGACCTTTCTCTCTGTCTCTCTCTCTCACTGTCTCTGTCAAATAAAAATAAAAAAAAAAACAAATTTTTTGCACCAAAATAAATTTCTCTTTGAATTCCATTTTCTCAAGAATTTGTTGAAGCACCTCCCCACCAGCCACACGCACAGCCCCAGGGTGACACAACTGTTAACAATCTAAAGCGACAACCATGAGGGGTGAATTACATCAGGGGAAGTGTATAGTGCCTAAGAAGTCAATTTACTGGCCAGGAAAAGTGTTCATAATTAGTTGCTAAGTATGACTTCTTTATGTAATAAAATATCACACACACACACACACACCCCTAGGAAAAAAGATCTTATAGGACAGAACCAAAATCCTAACACTCTGTATCTGGCAAATGTTATTAGCATGTTTTCTTCTTTGGGTTTCCTGCTTCTTTCACAAGAAGCTCACTGTGTGCTCTGGCCATACCTCCCAGGAATGCAGGCCCCCACACCTGGCCAGTACACAACTCCCATTTGTTTTTCTTTCTTTAAAAAAAAAGATTTATTTATGGGGTTGGTGCTGTGGCACAGCGGGTGAAACCCTGGCCTGAAGCGTCAGCATCCCATATGGACACCGGTTCTAGTCCTGGCTGCTCCTCTTCCGATCCGGCTCTCTGCTATGGCCTGGAAAAGCAGTGGAAGACGGCCCAAGTCCTTGAGCCCCTGCACCCACATGGGAGACCTGGAAGAAGCTCCTGACTCCTGGTTTCAGATTGGCACAGCTCCAGCCATTGTGAACATCTGGGGAGTGAACCAGCGGATGAAGACCTCTCTCTCTCTGTCTCGACATCTCTCTGTAACTCTGCCTTACAAGTAAAATAAATCTTTTTTTTAAAAAGATTTATTTTATTTATTTGAAAGAGAGCTACAGAGGTGGAGGGAGGGAAAGGAGAGAGAGAGAGAGTCAGTCTTCCATCCGCTGGTTCACTCCCCAGATGGCTGCAATGGCCAGAGCTGCATTGATTCAAAGCCAGGAGCCAGGAGCTTCTTCCAGATCTCCCATGTGGATGCAGGGGCCCAAGGACTTGGGCCATCTTCTACTGCCTTCCCAGGCCATACCAGAGAGCTGTATTGGAAGTGGAGCAGCTGGGACCTGAACCAGCGCCCATATGGATGCCAGCACTATAGGCGGTGGCTTTACCCAGCTACGCCACAGCGTTAGCCGCATAACTCCCAGTCAGCTGGAGTACTCCCACCTTGCCTAAGGGACAGAGAGGATTTCTCTTGGGCTGCTGTCTAACTTTTCAGGCTTCATCTTGTCTCCTCGGTTCACCAGACCTCGGGCAAGGCTCATATTTTTCCTGGGCCCATCAGTCCCTGGCTCATCACAACTTCTCAGCACATACTCGTCGTCCAGGAAAGATGCATCACTTCTGCACCCAGGCCCCTGTGGGTTGGCCAGGCCAGGGCTGGTCGGCCCCACAGGTAGGCATTGAAGCCCAGTTCTTGGCCAGGCTTGAGGCTCTGTGTTGTGGGCCACCTGTCACTCTAGTTCTATGATGAGGCTCATTGTCGCTGCTAATTATGGGTGAGTGATGGGGCTGTCTGTTTAAAGCGTAGGTTACTGTCCCACACCCAGAGCCAAAGCCAATCCGATGGCATCCTATAATTAATGAGCCATTAAGTGTTTCCGCCTTGCCGCTAGTGCAGGTTTGGCTTTGATTCAAACACACCACTTCCCACTGCTGCAGCTACACCCTGTGAACACCCTCACGTCTTAACTGGGGGAGGCCCCCTCCAGGAAAAACCACTTTATCCAAACTGTGGGCCCGCTCAGAGCAGCCTGTGGCCCAGTGGCCTCAGTGCAGATTCAGCAGCCCACCCTGACCTCTGCGGTGATGAAGTCTGCTCTCAAAGTCTACGAAAATCTACTACCCAAACAGCTCAGCTCTTCACAGGGGACACAGTCTATCCTTTTACAGCCAAGGTATCTCAGCCTGGGCACTACTGACACTCCGCTAAGTCTCTGCTGCGGGGCTGAGCTGTATATTGCATGATGTCTATCAGCATGCTTGGCAAGGAGTGTGAGCAAGCCTGCATATACATACATACACACACACACACACACCCCAGCTGTGACAACCAAAAGTATTTCAGACATCACCAAATGTCCCCTGCTGAGAGCTGCAAGAGCAAAATTGCCCATCTGAGAACCACTGATAACAGTCCCATGAAAACCACAGCTGTGAGGCAGGCACCCAACCTAGCAGTTAAGACCCTGGTTAAGAAGTCCATGTCCCATACTGGAGTGGCTGAGTTCAATGCCTGCCCCTAGTTCCTGACTTTAGCCTCCTGCTAACATAGACTGGGGGATGGAGGTAGATTGGAGAAGCAGTGGTGACGGCTCTATTGATTAGGTTCCTGTCACCATACAGAGATCTAGTTTGAGATTTTTTAAAGATTGATTTACGGGGCCAGTGCTGTGGTGTAGTGGGTAAAGCCGCCACCTGCAGTGCTGGCATCCCATATGGGCGCCAGTTTCAGTCCCAGCTGCTCCATTTCAGATCCAGCTATGCCCTGGGAAAGCAGAAGATGGCTCAAATCCTGAGGCCCCTGCACCCACATGGGAAGACCTGGAAGAAGCTCCTGGCTCCTGGCTTTGGATCAACACAGCTCTGTCCATTACAGCCATTTGGGAGTGAACCAGGAGATGGAAGACTCTCTCTCTCTCTCTCTGCCTTTCTGTAAATCTGCCTTTCAAATAAATAAATAAATCTTTTTTTAATAAAAAAAGACTATTTGAAAGCCAGAGTTACAGAGAGAAAGGGAAAGACAGAGCTAGGGACAGAGAGAATAGAGATCTTCCATCCGCTGGTTCACCCCCCAAGTGGCAGCAACAACCAGGGCTGGGCCAGGCCAAAGAAAGGAGCTTCATCTGGGTCTCCCATGTGGGTGCAGGGGCCGAAGCAATTGGGCCATCTTCTGCTGCTTTCCCAGGCACATTAGCAGGGAGCTGGACTGTAAATGGAGCAGCCATATGGGATGCTGGAGCTGCAGATGGTGGTTTAACCCACTATGCCACAGTGCTGGCCCCTGGATTGAGTTCTTAGCAACCAGGTCCCAGCACCTAGCCCAGTCACAGCTATTGTGGGCATTTGGGGAGTGGACCAGAAGATAGACTATCAAAAAAAAAAAAAAGAAGAAGAAAAAGAAAAAAGATTTAATTATTTGAAAACCAGAATCACAGAGAGACAGAAAACAGATCTTGTGTCCACTGGTTCACTTCCCAGATGGCCATAACAGCCAGAGCTGAGCCAAACTGAAGCCAGGAGCCAGAACCTTCATCTAGTTCTCTCACATGGGTGGCAGGGGTGCAAACACTTGGGCCATCTTTCGATGCTTTTCTCAGGCCATCAGCATGGAGTTGGATCAGAAGTGAAG
Organism: Sylvilagus floridanus; assembly: GCA_949820135.1. NCBI lineage: Eukaryota > Metazoa > Chordata > Mammalia > Lagomorpha > Leporidae > Sylvilagus > Sylvilagus floridanus. The sequence continues at coordinate 52,597,922 of OX463245.1, forward strand.
CAGCCAGAACTCAAACTAGATGCCAGTTGCTAGATCCCAGATGTCTCCTCCTTTGTCACTCTGCTTTTCAAATAAATCTAAAAAAAAAAAAAAAAAAAAAAAATCCACAGAGAAGCCAGGCCTCGCACTCTGACTTCTCACCCCACTGCAAGTCTGGCAGGGTCCAGGGCTGGGAGGTCGAATGATGGGGCCCCTCGTGGCTACAGGTAGGGATGGAATGTGGGGAAGGCAAGGAGCCAATTCAAGTTCTCTCTGGGGCTGCCACTTCTCCTCTTGCAGACAGAATAGGTTAAGAGGTCTATGTGGCTTCTAATTGGGAGGTACCTTCCCCTTGGGGGAATGAAGAGGAGCAGAGAAGAGGAAGCTGGGGGAGGACTTCTCCAGCAGCCTTTGGACATGGCTTTAGAGGGCACGAGAAGGGTTTCCAAGGATCCTGGGAGCCCAGTCCAATCCAGAGGGAAGAAGGCAGGATAGGGTTCTAAGCTGAAGCCCTGACCAAGCAGAAGGGCTCCTGGGGGCCGCGCTGTGGCGTAGCAGGTAAAGCCACCACCTGCAGTGCCAGTATCTCATATGAGCGTCGGTTCGAGTCCCAGCTGCTCCACTTCCGAACCAGCTCTATTACGGCCTTGGAAAGCGGTGAAAGATAGCCCAAGTCCTTGGGCCCCTGCACCCAAGTGGAAGACCCGGAAGAACCTCCTGGCTTCTGGCTTCAGAGCCACTGTGGCCATCTCGGGAGTGAACCAGCGGATGAAAGACTCCTTTCTCTCCCTCTTTCTCTTTCTCTCTCTGCCTCTGACTCTCTGTAACTCTGCCTTTCAAACAAATAAATATTAAAATGAAACTACATACTTCCCATACTTCTTTAAAAAAGAAAATAAGAAGGGCTCCTTGACAAAAGAGCAGCAGGAAAGAAATGGGCTCTGGGCTTGCTTATGAAAAACACAGTGTGGGGCTGGTGCTGTGGCATAGCAGATAAAAGCTGCTGGCTTACAGAGCTGGCATCCCATATGAGTGCTAGTTTGAGCCCAGGCTGCCCCACTTCTGATCCAGCTCTCTGCTATGGCCTGGGAAAGCAACAGAAGATGGCCCAAGTGCTTGGGCCCCTGCACCCATTTGGGAGACCCAGAGGAGGCTCCTTGGCTCCTGGCTTCGGATTGGCCCAGCTCCAGGTGTTGCGACCATTTGGGGAGTGAACCAGCAGATGGAAGACCTCTCTCTGCCTTTGCCTAACTGTCTTCCAAATAAATAAATGGAAGGAAGGAAAGAAGGAAAAGAGGGAGGGAGGGAGGGAAGAGGGGGAAAGAGGGAGGGAGGGATGGATGGAGGGAGGGAGGGAGGAAGGCAGGAAAGAAAAAGAAAGAGAAAGAGAGAGAGAGAGAGATAGCGAGCACAGTGCATCACTCTTTCCATAAATAACATCCTGACCTGTCAGCAACGTCAAAGTGTAAAAAGTTCCTATTTTGACCCAGCAGGTGCACGGCAGCAGGTATATTTTATGAAATAACGAGCACAAGTGCCTGAAGTCTCTAAAGGGCTGAGCATGGAACCCATGCTTGAGACAGAGTGCCTCGGCTCAAAACCCAGATCCAGCACCTACTAGATAGGTGAACTTGCAGAAATTATTATGGACCTCTCTGTGATTCATTTGTTCAGGAAGTAGGAGCAATAAGAGGGCCAACAACACTGTACTGTTATCACCTGCCATCAACAGCGTCTGTGGCCAATACATGCTAAGTATTCCTTCTTATTGTTTTGATACATAATCATTGTACATATTTATAGTGCACATCATGTTTCAATGCATGTACACTCTAACAATTTTCATGTCCACTGTGAACTTAATTTGTAATAGCCAGAAATCTGGATACTTAAATGCCAATCAACTGATTGACTACATGGGACACAACCATTCTATGGAACACTGGGAAGCCACGGAAAGAAATGAAGGAGAATATTTAACAGTTAAGCAATAGGGGCCAGCGCTGTGGCACAGTGGGCAAAGCCACACCGGTATCCCATGTGGGCATTGGTTCGAGTCCTAGCTGTTCCACCTCCAATCCAGCTCTCTGCTAATGCTCTTAGGAAGACTGTGGAAGATGGCCCAAGTGCTTGGGCCCCTGCACCCCTTATGGGATACCTAGAAGCAGCTTTTGGCTCCTGGCTTCAAATCAGCCCAGCTCTGTCTATTGTGGCCATTTGGGGAGTGAACCAGCAGATGGAAGATTTCTTCCCTCTCTCTCTCTCTAACTCTGCCTTTCAAACAAATAAATAAATCTTTTTAAAAATAGTCATAAATAAAAGTATACTATGTATAATAAAAGATGGGAAAGTTTCTATTACATATAATAGAAAACATATGTGCAGAAAAACATACATAGTTTGAATTTGTTCATATATACAAAGAGCTGGGGGAAAAAAAGAACCAGGGGCTAGTATTGTGGCTCAGGGGGTTACGCTGCTGCTTGAGACACTGGTATCCCACATCAGAGTGCTGCTTTGAGTCTTGGCTATTCCATTTCTGATTCAGCCTCCTGCGAAGGCACCTGGGAAAGCAGTGGAAGATAGCCCGAATACTTGATCCCCTATCATCAAAATGGGAGACCTGGATGGAATTCCTGGCTCCTGGCTTTGGCAACAGCCCTGGCCATTGCAGTCACTTGGGAGTGAAGCAGTGGATGGAAAACCTCTCTTTCTCTGTAACTCTTTCCAAATAAATAGATATTTTCTTTAAAAATTGTTTTGAGTGGCAGAATATGAACACTATAAGCCAGGGAAGTGAATCTCAGCTCACAGATCCAGGTGTGTAAGACAGAAAATACTAGTTACTGTAACTCAACTTACTGTTGATGGCATGCTTCCATGTGAAGATAGGAAACTTAATTTCAGGTGGGTCTGAAAGCCTTTGCTGCTCCACGCCTTTTGTGCACAGCTAGGAACCCTGCACCAAGTCCCTGTTTTCCCACCGCTTGGCTCAACCACATGCCTGCTGGGACAGATGGTGGGGTGGAACTCCAGATAGGGGAGGTAAGGGCTGAAAAAAGCTGGGGGACTCTTCCTTAGAGGAAAATCTTCTACCGTGTGTCTGGTTAAGCCAGTCAGTCTGTACATGAATCCTTGTCCTCTGATGAACTACTCAGCAAGTCCCTGAGGACTTAAGCTTCCAGCACACAAAGACCAGAGGTGTTCACAGGTGGATTCCATTTTCTAACCTGAGTTACTCTTGGGGAGGTAATGAACTCCATGAATGTGAGGGCAGGAAAGGAAAACATTTGGGGCATTAAAAAGATAAACTGGGGCTGGCGCTGTGGCACAGCAGGTAAAGCCGCCGCCTGCAGTGCCAGCATCCCATTTGGGCACTGGTTTGAGTCTCAGCTGCTCCACTTCCGATCCAGTTCCTTGATAATGCCTTGCGAAAGCAGTGGAAGAAGACCCAAGTGCATCCCATATTGGAATGCCAGTTAGAGTTCCAGCTGCCCCACTTCCGGTCTAGCTCCCTGCTAATGCTCCTGAGGAGGCAGCAGATGATGGCTCGAGTATTTGGGTTCCTGTCACCCACATGGGAGACCCAGAAGCAGTTCTTGTCTCTTGGCTTCAGCATGGCCCAGCCCCAGCTGTTGCAATCATCTGGGATACCAGTGGGTGAAAGATCTCTCTACCTCTGTCACTCTGCCTTTCAAATAAATAACTCTTTAGAAAATAAGTAAAAACACAAATTTCCCAAATGTTATTTCAGCCGTGTGTGTGTGTGTGTAAATGCACTGCAAATACCTGAACATTTCTACCAAATAATTCCCAGCACCTACCTGTGAGACATGCTTTCAGATGGGGGAGGGGACGTGGGGTAGTATTAGCTTCTTATTCTGTATGTTTCTAAACTGTTTGGGCTTTTTAATGATGAGACTGTGTATAGCTTTGTTTTCATAACTTATTACCTAAGTAGATAAATAAATGCCCACATGTCTTTTGCCTCCAGGTGGTGATGGAAGCCAGGGCTGGCCATGCCTGTCTGGCACGATTGTGAGCAGCCCTTGGGAATCCTGTTTGCACAGGGGCTGAAAGGCCCTCTGGGAAAGAACTCTCTCAAAGGGAAGAAGGAAACAGGCACAACAAGCTGGCTCAGAAACAAAGCCTTGCTCAGTGGAAAGAAAGTAACTGGGGTTTGTGACGTAGATACACCTGTGGGGCCAAGCCCCATGGCTCTCTAGTGGGATGGGACCAGCAGTCCCACAGCACTGCTCCCACGGGGAGACCAGCAGGAGAGGCAATGACTCCTGCAGGGCAGCATGTCTGGCAGGCGTGGCAATGTCCAGCAGGACTGATACCTCCCTGGGGTGTGGTAGGGGCAAAGGGAGGTTACAGAGCTGGAGGAGGGGAAATGATGGGGGTGGTAATGGCAGTGCTCTAACCTTGTCCACTAGCACATGGGAGATGCATACCCTGGGGGTGTCCAATATGCTAGCAGGAAGAGGATATGGGAAGCAGGCAGGGGCTGGGATCCTGCACTGGCACTTAGGAGCAAGAGACATCCACGTGGACAAGCTCTAACACGGGGACAAATGCAAAGTGGCATACGTGTGTGTGTATAGGTGGGGAGCATGCACGAGCCACAAAGTCTACAAGGGAGGGGTCAGTGCAGGTGATTCAGAGGTCGACAGGCAATGGGGAGTGGGGTGGGAAGGGCGGGAGGGCATGAGGAACCAACCACCTGTGCCCACGCCTGGAGCTGAGAGAGTGAGTGTGTGTTTGAGAGAACTGAAAACAGCTCAGCCTGATTACCATGACTACAGGGAAGTGGTGGACGATGAGGCCACAAAGGTTATGTTCTGTGGTAAAGAATCTGGACTTTACCCTACAGGCAGCAGTGAAGCTTGGCAGAAGCCATTCAGCAAGGAAATGAGATGACAGAACTCCCCAGGAAAGCCTCTGCCTGCCACACTCCCACCCAGCTGGAGAGCTGCTTCTTGCAGGACGCATTACCCAATGCCTCTTGGAAGCAGCTGGTCCTCAGCTAACACTACCAGGGGTTCCCCAGCACCTCAGACATCTCTCCCTAGTATGCCGTGTCCTAACAGCCCATGCTGGGTGCTTGCCTCTCCTCCAGGCACTGTGTCGGCTGGAGGTCGGCGGCTGTCTGTTGTGTGGAGGCCATACTCCTCCCCCTGCATAGCGCCTGGCACGCTAAGTCCGCAGTATAGATCAACTTAATAGAAGACAAAAATGTGAGGAGAGAACTCTGTGGTTAGAAGTGGGTACTGGGGGGACCAGGAAGCAGGCTCTTGTAGGAGCTTGGGTGGGATGAGACACAGGCCTGTGGCAGAGCAGGCAGAAGTTTGGAAAGCATCTAGGAGGAAGAGCTGATGGGCCTGGGTGATCAGATGAGGCTGCCAGATAAGGGGAGAGGGACTCCCTGGCTTCTGGCTGAAGCAGTTGAATGGATGATGGATCAACCAAGACAGGCTGTTCAAGAAGAGGCAGCCATGGGGAAGCTGAGCAGAGCAGTTTAGATCTGCTGACTGTGACCCACCCATAGGGCATATAGGTGGAAGCCTAGAACTGGAGTCTGTGATAGACATCCACCTTGAAGATTAGAGATTGACGGGGAGCTGTCAGCCTGCAGTGATGGTTCAGGGCCAGGGAGAGAAAGGGGTGAACAACGTGGAGGACGTCAAACTGTAAGGGGCGAGCTGAAGAAGGGCCACAGAGAGAAAAGGAGGCAGCAGGCCTGCAGCTGCTAAGGGAGAAGCAGCTTCCAGGACCAGTGCACAGGGCCAGCACTGCGGCCCAGGCCACCCCTGCCATTGAGAAAACAGAGCCAAAGGGCTGATGAGGCATTAGAGGCCATGGGCTGGTGGTGCTCACGAGCATACAAAACAATGGTCTGCAAATCATGATCCCTGGACTCCTGGCAGCCCCATGACCCTTCCAGCGGTGTCCATGAGGTCACAGCCATTTTCATAAAAATACCAAGTGGTTTTTTGCTTTGTTTTGTTTTTTCGCAATATTCACTTTATGGACATTTGCCACAAGGGGTAAAACTTCTGGGCAAAAAAAAAAAAAAGGCTTCACCCAGCTTCCGTGGTACCAAACTGCACCAGGAGTCACATTCTTCACACCCACATACTCAGTTTAACAAAAGGGCCATCTTCATGTAGGAACGTCCATGATGGAGCAATAATTATGGAACTTAGAACCCTTAGGCCGGCACCGTGGCTCAATAGGCTAATCCTCCGCCTGCGGCGCTGGCACCCTGGGTTCTAGTCCTGACCAGGGTGCCGGATTCTGTCCCGGTTGCTCCTCTTCCAGTCCAGCTCTCTGCTGTGGCCCGGGAGTGCAGTGGAGGATGGCCCAAGTCCTTGGGCCCTGCACCCCATGGGAGACCAGAAGCACCTGGCTCCTGCCTTCGGATCAGCACAGTGCACCGGCAGCAGTGCGCCGGCCGAAGCGGCCATTGGAGGGTGAACCAAGGGCAAAAGAAGTCCTTTCTCTCTGTCTCTGTCTACTCTGCCTGTCAAAAAAAAAAAAGGGGCCGGCGCCTTGGCTCAACAGGCTAATCCTCCACCTTGCGGCGCCGGCACACCGGGTTCTAGTCCCGGTCGGGGCGACGGATTCTGTCCTGGTTGCCCCTCTTCCAGGCCAGCCCTCTGCTGTGGCCCGAGAGTGCAGTGGAGGATGGCCCAAGTGCTTGGGCCCTGCATCCCATGGGAGACCAGGAAAAAGCACCTAGCACCTGGCTCCTGCCATCGGATGAGCGCGGTGCGCCGGCCACAGTGCGCCAGCCGCGGCAGCCATTGGAGGGTGAACCAACGGCAAAGGAAGACCTTTCTCTCTGTCTCTCTCTCTCACTGTCCACTCTGCCTGTAAAAAAAGAAAAAAAGAAAAAAAAGAAAAAAAGAAAAAAAGAAAGAAAAGAAAGAAAAGAAAAAGAAAAAGAAAAAGAAAAAGAAAAAGAAAAGAAAAGAAAAGAAAAGAAAAGAAAAGAAAAGAAAAGAAAAGAAAAGAAAAGAAAAGAAAAAGAACCCTTAAACACTTCCACCGGAGACTCAAGGCTGGAGCATTTACGTGGCTGTGTGCATCTCAAGCAGAATCACCTGCTTTCCACAAAACAACATTTTTATTACAAATAAGAATTGATACATTATGATTATTCTGACATGGGAACTGAGCAGACTTTTTTAAAGATTTATTTATTTGAAAGGCAGAATAAGAGAGAGAGAGAGAGAGAAATATCTTCTATCCTTTGGTTGACACCCCAAATGGCTGCAACCCAGCCAGACCAAAGCCACAAGCCAGGAACTCCATCCAGGTCTCCCACATGGGTGGCAGGAGACCAAGGACTTGGTTCATCTTCTGCTGCCTCCCAGGGTGCACATTAGCAAGCAACTAGATCTGAAGTGGAGCAGCCAGGACTTGAACCAGCACTCTAACATGGAATGTGAGAGCCCCCAGTGGCATGTTAATCTGCTGCACCACAATGCTCACTGGCAGACATTTTCTTGAAAATGAATGAAGTGAACCTGTCACCTCAAGGGAAACAACTGCCTGTGTTTGCTGCCAAGGGTAAAATTCCAGCTGTCAAATGAAGATTTAGAATTCTGGCAATCCTGTATCCCCAGCTCTCTGCTGTGCCTGGGAAAGCAGTGAAAGACAGCCCAAGTCCTTGGGCCCCCGTACCCATGTGGGAGACCAGGAAGAGTCTCCTGGCTCCTGGATTCAGATCAGCGCAGCTCCGGCTATTTCAGGCAATTGGGGAGTGAATCAACAGATGGAAGACCTCTCTCTCTCTCCCTCTCTGTCTCTCTCTGTATAACTCTTTCAAATAAATAAATAAACCTTAATAAAAGAGAGAAAGAGGCCGATGGTGTGGCACAGTGGGTTAAAGCCCTGGCCTGCAGTACCAGCATCCCATATGGGTGCTGGTTCGAGTCCCGGATGCTCCACTTGCATTCCAGTTCCCTGCTAATGCCTGGGAAAGCAGAGGAGGATGGCCCAAGTCCTTGGACCCCTGTACCCATGTGGGAGATCCAGAGGAGGATTCTGGCTTTGGACAGGCTCAGCTCTGATTGTCGTGGCTATTTGGGGAGTGAACCAGTGGACGGAAGACGTCTGTCTCTACCTCTCTCTCTAACTCTGTCATGCAAATAAATAAAATAAATCTTTAAAACAAAATAGACTTATGCTGGTACCATGGCTCATTTGGTTAATCCTGCGCCTGCGGCACCAGCATCCCATATAGGCACTGGGTTCTAGTCCCAGTTGCTCCTCTTCCAGTCCAGCTTTCTGCAGTGGCCTGGGAGGGCAGTGGAGGATGGCCTAAGTGCTTGGGCCTCTGCACCCACATGGGAGACCAGGAGGAAGCACCTGGCTCCTGGCTTCGGATCAGCACAGCGCTGGCCGTGGCAGACATTTGGGGGGGTGAACCAACGGAAGGAAGACCTTTCTCTGTCTCTCTCACTGTCTAACTCTATCTGTCAAATAAATAAAATAAAATAAAATAAAATTATAAAACAAATAGACTTAAAAACCTGTAACTACTCTCTAAAACGCTTTTGTTCTAGAAAATACTTGTATCTTTATAAAAAGTATGTAATATAATGGATTTATTGTTGTTTTTAAATCCTCAGTTTCTAATGTTTACTATATTTCTAATATAATATACTTCTAAAACATTCAGCTTTTAATGTTTCTCATGTTTCTAATATAGTAAACATCTGCAGTTATAAGTACACAGGTAAAAGTTACATGAGGTCCTGGATGACTCTCATGAGCGTGAAAGTGTATGACATTGTGCTTGTCGACTAGTTCCTGGATATGGTACCCATGGCAAAGTCAACAGAGGGGGACAAATAACACATCAGACTTCATGAAAATAAAACCATTTTGCATCAGAGAACACCTTCAGTACAGCAAAAAGGTGATGCACTGTATCAGGAAACATATTTGAAAAGCCACTGAAGACACACAGAGAAATCTGAAAATTCAACAACAAAAACTCCATTCAAAAAAGACCAAAGGACCTGAACAAACATTTCTCCAGAGAAGATATACAAATGGACAATAAGCTCATGAAAAGATGCTTAAAATCATCAAAAGCACAAGCAAAAATAAATAAATAAACAGGACTACATGAAACAAATATTTCTGTATAACAAGATATAATTAATACAAACTATTAGGTAATCCATGGAATGGAATGGGAAAAAATTTGCAAATATCTGAAATGAGTAATACCCAGAACATATAAAAGTATTTCTAAAATTCAACAACGAAAGGCAAAAAAAAATGATTTTAACAAATGGCAGGGGCAGGACTGTGATGCAGTGGGTTACACTGCTGCTTGGGATTGCCCACATCCCATATCAGAGTGCCTAGTTCAAGCCCCAGCTTCTGGCTAATACACATCGGAAGGCAGAAAATGATGGCCAAGTACTTGGGCCCTTGCCATTCAACTGGGAGACCCAGATGGAGTTTCAGGCCCCTGGTTTTGGCCTGGTCCAGGCCCAGCTATTTTGGACATTTGGGGAGTAAACCAGTAGAGAAAAGATCCCTCTCTCTGTTTCTCTCTGTCATTCTGCCTTTCAAATAAGTAAATAAATCTTAAAAATTAAAATGGTTAAAAGACTTGAATACACACTTCTCCAAAGAAGACATGCAAATGGCCAACAAGCATATGTAAAGATGTTCAACATAACTGATCATAGAGAAAAGCAAATCAAAACTACAGAGGTACCATTTCACATCCATTAGTTTGGATACTACCAAAATGCTTAAAATAGACCCAACTATATGCTGTCTATAGGAGACACACTTCACATTTAAGAACACACAAAGATTGAAGGTGAAATGATGCAAACAGTCCATGCAAATGGAAACAACAACAACAAAAAAGGCGTAGAGATAGCTATCCTTAGAAAAAATAAATCTGAAAACTAAAATAAGGGGCAGATGTTTAGCTCAGCCATAAAGATACCAATCTGGAGGCCTGGATTCCATATCAGAGTGCCTGGATCCAAGTTCTGGCTCTGTTCTTCACTTTAGCTTCCTGCTAAAGTGTACCATGGGAGGCAGCAATTCATGGCTCAAGTAGTTGGAGACCCAGTTTGAGTTCTGTTTTCCTGGCTTCAGCCTGGCCTAGCTCTAGCATCTACATGCATCTGGGGAGTCAAACACAGGAAGGAAAATCTCTCTCTACCTTTCAAGATAGTAATGTTTTTAAAATGTCAAATAAGGGGACGGCACTGTGGCACAGCGGATAAGCCATATAAGAAGCATCTTATATGGGCACCGGTTGGAGTGCTGGCTGCTTCACTTCTGATCTAGCTCTCTGCTATGACCTGAGAAAGCAGCGGAAGATGGCCAGAGTCCTTGGGCCCCTGCGCCTGCATGGGAAACCCAGAAGAAGCTCCTGGATCCCAACTTCACGTTGTCACGGCTCTGGCCATTGTGGCCAGTTGGGGAGTGAGCCAGTGGATGAAAGACCTCTCTTTCTCTCTTTCTCTGCCTCTCCTTCTCTCTCTGTGTAACTCTTTCAAATAAATAAATAAATCTTAAAAAAAAAAAAAGCAGCTGTTCTTCAAAAAAAAAGTAAAATAAGACAAAGACAATCATTATATAAAATAAAGGGATCAATTCATCAAGATGACATAAAAATTGTAAATATAAATGCACCTAACATTAGAGCTAAATAAATAAAATATTAATAGATCTGAAGAGAGAAACTGAAATTCAATAGTAAAGAACTTCAATACTTATGGACAGATCCAGACAGGGAACACTGGACCAAACGAACCCTAATGGACGCCCACAGAACATTCTCATCCAGCAGCACAGAAAACATCTTCTTTTCAAATGCACACTCAACATTTTCCAGCTTAGATTGTGTTACACTACAGAACAAGTAAACAAATTTAAGACAACTCAAATCACATCAAGTATTTTTATCAACCACAACGATAAGAAACTAATAATAGGGGCCAGTTCTGTGGCTCAGCAGGTTAAAGCCCTGGCCTGAAGTGCCGGCATCCCATGTGGCTGCCAGTTCTGGTCCCGGCTGCCCCACTTCCAATCCAGCTCTCTCCTGTAGCCTGGGAAAGCAGTGGAGGATGGCCCAGTGTTTGGGCCCCTATACCCACGTGGGAGATCCAGAAGAAGCTTACTACACAATCTAGTAAGTTCACTCTGGTCACAGACACAATAGAATTGAAAGAGGCCAGCTCCCTGGCTCACTAGGCTAATCCTCTGCCTTGCGGCGCCGGCACACTGGGTTCTAGTCCAGATCGGGGCGCTGGATTCTGTCCCGGTTGCCCCTCTTCCAGGCCAGCTCTCTGCTGTGGCCAGGGAGTGCAGTGGAGGATGTCCCAAGTGCTTGGGCCCTGCACCCCATGGGAGACCAGGAAAAGCACCTGGCTCCTGGCTCCTGCCATCGGACGAGCGCGGTGCGCCGGCCGCAGCGCGCCATCCGCGGCAGCCATTGGAGGGTGAACCAACGGCAAAGGAAGACCTTTCTCTCTGTCTCTCTCTCTCACTGTCCACTCTGCCTGTCAAAAAAAAATAATAATAATAACAATTGAAAGCAAGGTCTCTAAGAGACATTTGTACATTCCTGTTTCTAGCAGCATCATCATAATAGCAAGCAGGTACAAGCAATTAAGTGTCCATAAACAGATGAATGGATGTGTAAAATGTGGTATATACAAACAGAGGAGGTCTGCTCAACCATAAGCAAGAAGTTCTGAAACATATACACATGAATACTGAAGATACTGTGCTGAGTGACAGATGCCAATCACCGATGTACCTTACAGTTCCATTTCTTGGGGTGCCTACAATAACAATTCATGAAGACAGAGGGTATGGTGGTGGCAGCCAGTTGTGGGATGAAGAGGGAAGAATGGGTACCTCTCATTTAAAGGATATACGGTTTCAGTCGTTAAGATAAAAAGAGTTTTGGAGATGGATGACAGTGATAGCTGCATAACAATACATAATATGTAATACTACTGAATTGCACACTTTAAAACAGTTAAGTTTGGGTCAGTGCTGTGACACAATGGGATAAGCTCTGCTTGCAATGTTATCACAGGCCTGATTCCAGTCCCAGCTGCTCCACCTCAGATTCTTAGCTTCCTACTTCCTGCTAATGCTCTTGGAAAAGCAGTGAAAGAAAGCCAGAGTACCTGGGCCCCTGCCACCCACATGGGAGACCTGGATGGAGTTCCAGGCTCCTGGCTTGCCCTAGCCCAGCCCTGGCTGATGTGGCCATCTGGGGAGTAAACCAGTGATAGAAGATATCTCTGTCTCTCCCTTTGTCACTAGGCCTTTGAAACAAATAAATCTTAAACAAATAAACAAATAGGGGCTGGTGCTGTAGTGCAGCAGGTTAACACCCTGGTCTGAAATGTCAGCATCCTGCATGGGTGCCGGTTCTAGTCCTGGCTGCTCCTCTTCCGATCCAGCTCTCTGCTATGGCCTGGGAAAGCAGAAGAAGATGGCCTAAGTCTTTGGGCCCCTGAATCCACATGGGAGACCGGGAAAAAGCTCCTGGCTCCTGGCTCCTGCCTTTGGATCGGCATAGCTCTGGCCATTGCAGCCATCTAGGGAGTGAACCAGTAGATGGAAGACCTCTTTCTCTGTCTCTACCTCTCTCTCTAACTCTTTCAAATAAATAAAATAAATCTTAAAAAAAATAAACAAACAAAAAACCTAGAGTACATTCACACTATGCAGCTATAAAATGGAATGAGAAAAAAAAAAAATACATGCTGCTCTGAGTGGTGTCCAAGAAATGTCACTAAGTGAGGGAAAAAATAAATGGACAAGATTACATCACTGTATTTTACTACAATTTTTAAAAATTGCCATTATATAATGGAAACTTTATGCCCATTGAAAAATGATTCTCCATTTCCCCATCCCCAGACCTTGCTGGCCACCACTCTGCGTGTGCCTCACATAGATGGGGTCATGCAGTGTTTTTCCTTCGGTCACTGACTTGTTTCACTTGGCACAACATCTTCTAGTTCATCCACGTTTTTTTAAGGTTGTATGTATCTATGCATCACACTCTGGTGTACACGTATATATAGAAGAGCATATGGAATACCACATACTCCATTGTGTATATATATTACTCCTTTTTCATTATCCATTCTTCTGTGTGCAATGAGTAACTTAATACAATATGCAAGGGGCAGGCGTGTGGCACAGCAGGTTAGGCTGCCACTTGGGACACCCAAATTCTGTATGTAAGTGCTAGTTCAAGTCCCAGCTGTCCTGCTTCTACTCCAGCTTCCTGCTAATGCATCCTGGGAGGCAGCAGATGATGGCTCAAGTGCTTGGGTCCCTGCCACACATATGAGAGACTCAGATGAAGTTCCAAGCCACTGGCTTTGGCCTGGCCCAGCCCAAAATGCTGTGGGCATTTGGAGGGGTGAACCAGTAGATATAAGATCTTTACCTCTCTCTTCCTCTGCCTGTCAAGTAGATAAAAAAACAACATTAAAAAATGTGAACTTTACAATATGTTAAGAGGATATAGGTAATCTGAAGTTTCTTACCACAACAACAAAAAAGCCAAACGTACACAAAAGAATTTCAGAGACGATGGGTGTGTTTAGCATCTCAGTTGTGGAGAAGGCATCACAGGTGTAGGCACATACCCAAGCTCATCAAGATGTTTATGTTTAGCATGTGCTGGGTTTTATGTAGCAATCATACCTCAATAATGATTTTAAAAGGAGTCAGATAGTGTGAAAGTGACCTGAGACCTGCTGACAAAGCCCACCCATTTCCATTCCGGTCTCCTGATTCCTGAGCCCTGCTTCCACACACCTACCCTTTCTACTCCCTTCTCCACAGAATACAGAATTTAGAAATTCTTTAACGAAATCAAAAGCAAATGCTGGCTGAAGGACTAACACAACAGCAGGCACTGTCAGCCCAAGAGAGACTAAGGCTCTCTCTCTCCCTCAAAATCACTTTCCTTCAGTGGCAGCCCTGTGGGTAACTCTGCCAGGTCAGGCTGGGCTCAGCCTCAACCTTCCCTGCTGCCACCGTGGAAGAAGCTTGGAGTACTGTCCAGGTGTCTTATCTCCTCCACACTCAGTATCTGAGATACAACAGTCACAGAGGTAAGACAGGTGGGGTCGTTTTTTATTAGTCACAACTTGAAAGAGAAGAAACAGAAGTCCTGCCTCACGCCAGTAAGTACGAGACAGGGCTGGGAGCTGGACGGCCTCCTGGCAGCAGTGCAGTCATGGACACTAGCTGTAACAGGTCCCAGTCTCCTCTCCTCTCTGCAAGCCCAGAAGTCTACCATTAAAGACACGGCTGTAGGAAAGAATTAATAAGCAATGTCGATGTCTTTCAAAAACAAAATTTATTTATCTGAAAGAGTTAGAGAGAGAAAGGGAAAGAGAGAGAGAGAGGTCTTCCATCTGCTAGTTCACTGCCCAGAGGCTTCAATGGCCAGGACTGAGCAAAGTTAAAGCCCAGAATCAGGAGCCTCTTCTGGGTCTCCCAGGCGGGTGGTAGGAGCCTAAGCACTTGGATCATATTCCACTGCTTTCCCAGGCTATTAGCAGGGAGCTGAACCAGAAGTGGAGCAGCTGGAACATGAACTAGTACCCATATCAGATGCTGGCATTGTAGGCAGTGGCTTAACCCACTGTGTCACATCGGCCCTTGTCAATGTCTTTCTTAATCTTTGTCCATTCTTTCAGATTGTTGTTGTTTTTTTTTAATAATTATTGGTAAGACAAAGTGACCCTCTACTACTTTCCAATTACAAGATGAGTTTCTAAGTGATTCAAAAGTTAATAAAATAGAAAAGCAATAAAACATTCACTCTTAGAGAAAGAGGACAGACCACTTAGAAAACTGATCAAGGATAAAGACTGACACATTAAATAAGTCTTATTTGGAATGAAAAGGGATGGTGAAGTATAGTAAGGGTTTGAAATATACCACTATTAAAATTTTATGCTAATAAGTTTTCAAGCTTTCTTGAGAAAAGTAAAAATTACCAAAGTATGAAGGGGCTGGTTCTGTTCTCAGCAGTCACACTACTCCAAGATGGGACCACACTAGCAACACATCCTCCAGCTGCTTCTTCAAGAGGGGGCACCCCTTGCTCAGCCCATGCCATGCCCATAATCCCCTCCTCATTCCTCCTGTCTCCTCCTGTTCCCCATCTTCATCGCTCTTTCTGCTTCCCCTCTCCTATCCTCTGTAAGCAGATAGGTGATAGCTGTCCAGCTCTCAGCCCTGGTAGTGGAATACACATCCACCATGTATACCTTGCATTGTCTGTAGCCCACAGAAATGTCCCATGGATGCAAACACTACTATATTTCAATTTGTCAATGTGGTTGGATGAAATGTACTTGTTATTCTCCACATACCAGCTTGTGAACACTTGTCTTATCTCGATAAACACACTAGAAGTTGCTACTGTGACATGCATATTTGTGTGTGTGTGTGTGTGTGTGTGTGTGTGTGTGTGCTGGGGATGGAAATTCATTAATATTTTGATGACAGAAAAGACCCATCTACTTTAGGAAATGGGGATGATCAGAGTCCATGATATTGCCATGGTCAAATTTTGATGTCTCTTTATGGTCCTATCCACAGGGTAGGTGGGAAGGGGCCACAACGAAGAATTTTAGTTTTAGGAGACAGGACTCCTTTGCAGATCCTGCCAATGATTCAGTACCCCATAAATCCTTAGCAGCCCCTAAGCAAATGTAACAGGTAGATTCTCTACCTTGCTCCAAGTCTGATGGGTGGGAGGGACGTGGAAGGCAAATATGACTTGTGATCCTCAGTGCTAACACAGAAGGTGTGGAGTGGCACACCTGTCCAGATACAGAAAAACTGATGCTATAATGACAGTAACCACATCCAAGGCCTCATTCAAGAACTCAGATGTTCAAGTGCATTAATGGACATAGTAGGTTGGTAGCATTAAAATCTGGACCACAGGGACAGGCATTTGGCCTAGCTGCTAAAAACACATGTTGTTTAGGACCAGTGTTGTGGCATAGCAGGTAGGGCCGCCGCCTGCAGTGCTGGCATCCCATATGGGTGCTGGTTCAAGTCTTGACTGTTCCATTCCAATCAAGTCTTCTGCTGTGGCCTGGGAAAGCAGTAGAAGATGGCCCAAGACCTTGGGCCCCTGCACCAGCTTGGGAGACCCAGAAGAAGCTCCTGGTTCCTGGCTTCAGATCCATGTAGCTCCAGCCATTGTAGCCAAATGGGGAGTGAACCAGCGAATGGAGGACCTCTCTCTCTCTCTCTGCCTCTCCTTTCTCTGTGTAACTCTCTCAAATAAATAAATCTGAAAAAAAAAAATCTATGTGCATTCCATTTCAGAGGACCTGGATTGCATCCCCAGCTCTGGCTCCTGCTAATGCAGACTCTGGGAAGCAGTGGTGACGGCTCGAGAGGCTGGGTTCCTCCACTCATCTGGAAGACCTGGAATGAGTTCTCAGCTCCCAGCAGGGCCCAGTCCAGTCTCAGATGTGGTAAGCATTTGGGAAGTGAACCAGCAGAATGGAGCTCTCTATCTCAAAAATATATATATTATATAGAATATTGGTATCTTGGTGAGAGTATGGCTAGGAATCAGAGAACTAAAACCCTACAAGAATAAGAAAGAGATGCTTTGGGCTGGCATTCTGGTGCAGTGGAGTAAGCCACTGCTGCAGCTATGCCAACCCATATCAGAGTGCCAGTTCAAGTCCCGGCTGTTCCACTTTTGATCCAGGTCCCTGCTAATGCACCAGGGAAGGCAGCAGATGATGGCCCAAGCACACTGGACTCTGCTACCCACTCATGGAAGACCCTGTGGCTGCTGGTTTAGGCCTGGCCCAGCCCCAGACATTGCCACCATCTGGGGAGTGAACCAGCGGATGAAGATCCCTTTGTCTCTCCCACTTTCTATGCCACTCTGCCTTTCAAATAAATCTTTTATTAAAGGGGGGGGTGTCAGGGGAGAGAGATGCTACAGCATGAAGCAATTCCGTGTCTAGGGCACCATGCCTGAAGGTCCCAGATCCTCCCTATCTGGTGAAATGATGCCTAACATCCCTAATGAGAGCTGTCTTCCTTTTACTGCAGTTCTAACAGGCTGGGCAGTGGTGGGTGAGGCAAGGCGGAGGTGGGACTGAGCTGTTGGAACTCTTTCTCTCCAGTGTAGACGCAGGCTCTCAGAGTAGAGTGTGATGGTGTAGCTACAGGAGTGGATGGAAATAACGAAGAGAAGACAGCCTTCTAATACTTCCTGTGACTAATCCTATCGACCACCTAGACTCTGGTCTCCCTAACAACAGTGAACCTCTCTGGGTCAGTCTTTGGCAATTAATGAACTGCTTTCTCAAAGTAGCCACTACTCCCTACAACCTGAGTGTAGAAGTAGGATGCTTTCTGCATGGATTCCAAACAGGCTCAAGGGCTGTTAGTAAGTGATTAACTCAAAACCTCCCTCCATGGGTGCTTCTGGACGTAACATAGTAGGATACCTCCTGTGTGTGTGTTTTTTAAAGGTTTATTTTCACTTATTTGAAAGGCAGAGTTATAGAGAAGGGAGGACAGACACACACACACACACAGAGAAAGAGAGCTTTCCATCCCCTGCTTTATCCCCAAAATGGTTGAAATTGCCCAAGTTGGGACAGACCAAAGTCAGAAGACTGGAGGTTCTTCTGGGTCTCCCACATGGGTGCAGGGGGCCCAAGGACTTGGGCTATCTTCCACTGGCACATTAGCAGGGAGTTGGATCAGAAGTAGAGCTGCTGGGTCTTGGATCAGCGCCCATATGGGATACCAGCATAACAAGCAGGGGCTTAACCTGTATGCCACAATGCTGGCCTCAAAATTTGGTATTTTAGTGCCATCTGTCAGGCTCAGCAGTTCTCCTTCCAAAAACATCCTCCCTGCTCCAGACCCAGCTGGCACCTACTGTTTTACAATTATGGAGTCCTTAAAGTTACTTAATAGTGCTTCAAAAAATTCCAAATATCCTGGCTGGTGCCAGCTCACTTGGTTAATCCTCCGCCTGCGGCACCAGCATCCCACATAGGCACTGGGTTCTAGTCCCAGTTGCTCCTCTTCCAGTCCAGCTCTCTGCTGTGGCCCGGGAAGGCAGTGGAGGATAGCCCAAGTCCTTGGGCTCTGCACCCACAAGGGAGACCAGGAAAAAGCACCGGGCTCCTGGCTTTGGACTGGCACAGCGCACCAGCCATAGCGGCCATTTTGGGGCTGAACCAACGGAAGACCGACCTTTCTCTCTGTTTCTCTCTCTCACTGTCTAACTCTGCTGTCAAAATAAAAAAAAATTCAAATATTCTTTAACTCAGGGTAGGAGAAAGAATCGATGCCAACTTCCACAAGAACAAACCTGTGTTAGCCCTGGAATTCCTCCATTAGGGGCAATCCAGTGGGGAAGGGGTAGGGGTTGAGAAGTGACAAGGTTAGGGCTATCCATTTTAAAGCTGTGCTCTCAAAGTGGATACATAGTCTTTTTTTTTTTAAGATTTATTTATTATTTATTTGAAAGGTAGAGTTACAGAGAGGCAAAGGTAGAGAAAGAGGTCTTCTATCTACTAGTTCACTCCCCAGATGGCCACAATAGCCAGAGTTGTGATAATCCAAAGCTGGGAGCTTCCTTTGGGTCCCCTATGTGGGTGCAGAGACCCGAGCACTTGGTCCATCTTTCACCACTGCTTTCCCAGACCATAGCAGAGAGCTGGATCAGAAGAGCAATAGCGGAGACTTGAACCAGCACCCATATGGGATTCTGGCACTACAGGCAGCGGCTTTACCCACCAGCCCCAGATACATAGTTTTTAATCACAGTGAGTATTTATTTGGGGTGACTTTGGCCAAAGAACAGATAGAGATTTGAGAAAGACTCCTTGTTAGTAAAATGGCGCAGTCTTATCTATGGTGCAATCCCGGCACACCCTCCCCCTGAAAGTTTTAAAGGGACCGATTCCTGAACACGTGTGTGTCCCCCTCTCTCTCGTCTCCTGATCTCTCTCCCTCTTGATCTCTCTTACTTTCTGCCTCTCTTTCTCCTTCTTCGCCCCTTCTCTCCGCTCTGTTGGGTTTTCTCCAATAAACACTTTCCCTTACTCCAGTGTTTGGTGTGTTTTGTGCTCCCTTACACTCCTCCCATCGGGCCAGTGTTGGACTGCAGCGGGTTAAGCTGCTGCCTGCAATGCCTGCATTCCATACAGGAGACCAGGTTTGATTCCCTGCTACTCTGCTTCTGATCCAGCTCCCTGTTAATGAGCCTAGGAAGGCAGCAGAAGATGGCCCAAGTACTTGAGCCCCTGCTACCTATTAGGATACTGGGATGGAGTTCCTGGCTCCTGGCTTTGGCCCAGCCCCAGACCACTGAAGCTATTTGCGGATGAAATAGATGATGGAAGATCTTTCTCTGTGTCTCTTCCTTTCTTGCTCACTCTGCCTTTCCAAATACACTGTTAAAGACAAAAAGACACCCTCCCCCTAATAAGTCACCCCTTGACTCCATCACCTCAACAAGCTGAGTGGAAAGACCCTGGAAAGCGAGACAGGCCTACGGATGTGCTGGGGAGGATATCAAACTCAACCACCTCCCCCTCCGCCAATTTGCTTGTCAGAAGCAGGTAGATACACCGAGATTGTGTTAAGAAATATCCTCAGGGGTTGTTGTCCTCAGAACCCTCAGCACAGCCCCTTCCCGGGAGGAGGCTGAGGAAGTGAGCAGTGCAGGCCCTCAGGCCAGACGGCAGGAAAAAAAGCACAGTAAATTGTGGGCTACATTATCCAGTCACATGATGTGACCTCATTGCTTGTCACATGATAGCTTTTTTCCCTCCTCCTCTGCTCTTTCCCTCCCCTCCATTTGCTCTGTTTTGATTTGGTTAAAATAGATGCAAACTCTGGTCTTTTCTATTTTAATACCCAGCCATTACATAATCCACACCGTAAGTGCTGACTTGAAAAACTATTGGCAGCAGTAGAAAATCCCCGGAGTTTTAAACAGGAAAAGGATCATTACGGCACAAAAGCTTCTGGCAGCTTTACTGACTGGTAAACGGTCTGTTCTGTCACTTGCCAGTGGAAGTCACATGGGCCCTGGGAAACACTGCCCCCACCTCAGGGAAAGCAAGCTGGGGGAAGGGATGAAATGCCTGGGCGGAGGCAGGCTGGTGGGTGGGGAGCTCAGACTTGAAGGTTGTGCTAAAGGAGTGAGCTTCAGATCACCCCAAGGGCCACCTTTTCTTGTTTGTTTCTTGGAAGGAGTGAAGTCCCCAGCAGCCAGGGCCTTTCCTTCAGCAACCTCCTGGCCTCCCTAGGGCCTCCAACAAATTCCTGCAAGAGCCTGAGGAAGGGTGGCCTACCCCCAATCAAGTGGGTAATTTTATACAGACACAGGAGCCAGGTAGGCTGCTTGTTAATCACAAAGGGCTTCTGTGAAGATAATTGGGACAGACTACACACTGATTCTTCATTAAAATGATCCAATAAAAACATCAGAACTAGTGGTTTGATAAAGGGTTTCACAACCTGATAGAAATTAAACCACCTCAGTGAAACCAAATCCTTTATGTGTGGATTGTGCAGGAGATATGGAGGGGACAGGGACTACTGTCCCTGACTTTTGCCAGTTCTGTCATAATCCTACCCACAGTGATCAAGAAGCATCAGTCCAACTCACACACTAATACAGGACACACTGGACTGAGTGCTGGGGATGGAGCAGTAGGCAAAATCACAGCCTGCAGCACTGCCTGGTCAGTGAAGGAGACAGACTTTCATCGGATTACGGCACACCCCTAGAGGAATTTGGAACCACGGTACCAGAGAGAGTCCTGGACTTCAGAGTTTGCCCCTCCTCATTTCCCTCCTCTCACCCTCCACCCTTTGCTTCTTGGAATTGAGATGTACTGTTTTCTCCTAATATTAGTTTCTTTACATACATGGTCTCATTTGCTTCTTAAAATTTACAATTCAGCACTTTAAAAGAAAGGATCTACTGAGAAAAGCTGAACAGTGTTCTGTAACAAGAACTACATACAATTCATGGCACAGTTAAGACTCTTCTGGCTAAAGGTGACAAAAATCCTAATCAAACTTTCAGAAGGAAAATTTTAAAAACAAAATCTTGGTCTCATGTAAATGAACTGTCCAGGGTTAGAGTAGGGTAAAGCATGGTTAGACGCAGGTACCCAAGAAACGTCATCAGGTCTCCATCTCTCCATTCCACAGCTCAGCTTCCTCCTGAGCTGGCTTCACTCTCATCCTTAGCAGTGTTCCCGCTGGGCTGGCAGGAGAGGCCCCAGAACTGTGAGGCTTCTATCCTACAGGTTTGGCAACTCAGCTAGAAAATAACTAAGAGTTTGTTTCTTAATAATGCCAATGAAAATCCAAATGGCCCTGACTGGCCTGAATCTGGGACCATGTGCACACCAAGTGCTGCTCTCTGATCAGCAAAGGCCTGTGTCCTCCAGTGGATGGACTCACCCCAAGCAAACCTGGTCTGAGAATGAGGAAGGAAGGCGTGGTCTCCCAAAGAAAAACCAAAGTGCTCTAAGGGAAAATGCATGTGAGCAAAACCCACTTGTCTCTACTGTCCTCAAAATTTAGAATTACAGTGGCCTACGCCTCGGCTCGCTAGGCTAATCCTCCGCCTGCAGCACTGGCACCCCGGGGTTCTAGTCCTGGTCGGGGCACCGGATTCTGTCCCAGTTGCCCCTCTTCCAGGCCAGCTCTCTGCTATGGCCCAGGAGGGCAGTGGAGGATGGCCCAAGTGCTTGGGCCCTGCAACCGCATGGGAGACCAGGAGAAGCACCTGGCTCGTGCTGGTCGCAGCAGCCACTGGAGGGTGAACCAAGGGAAAAGGAAGACTTTTCTGTCTCTCTCTCTCACTGTCCACTCTGCCTGTCACAAAAAAAAAAAAAAAAAAAAAGAATTACAAGAATTACAGTGGAAGACTATACAGTATGCTCTTCCAGGAGCCAGGCATTCCTCCTTGAGGAATAAGAAAGAGTGACTGTCCAATGTGGTCTGCCTGGATTCACCCTGGTCTGACCCCAGTAGCTCAGAGACCTTGGCTTGTTGCTCTAGGGTACTTACTGGAGTCTTCCTCCCCCCCCCCAAGATTTATTTTATTTATCTGAAAGGCAAAGTTAGAGAGAGAAAAGCATAGAGAGATCTTCCATTCATTGGTTCATTCCCCAAATGGCCACAATGGCCAGGGCTGGGCCAGGCCAAAGCCAGGAGCCAGGAGCTTCCCCTGGGTCTCCCATGTGAGTGCGGTGCATTAGCAGGGAGCTGGGATTGGAACTGGAGCAGCAGGGACTCGAAATGGTGCCGCTACGGGATGCTGGTGCCACACAGGTAGCAGCTTTACCCGCTATGGTACAGCACTGGCACCTCACTGGAGGTTTTTGTTTTGTTTTGTTTTTAAGATTTATCAATTTATTTGAAAGGCAGTTACAGATTACAGAGAGGGAGGGTGAGACACAGCAAGAGAAAGGAGAGAGATCTTCCATCCACTGGTTTACTCTTCAAATGGCTACAATGGCCAGAGCTAGGCTGGTTCAAAGCCAGGAGCCAGGAGCTTCTTCCAAGTCTCCCACGTGGGTACAGGGGCCCAAGCACTTGGATGCTAGCTGCCTCCCTAGGCACATTAGCAGGGAGCTGGACTGGAAGTGCAACAGCCAGGACTTGAACTGGCATCCATACAGGATGCTGGCATCACAGGTGGTGGCTTTCCCCGGCTCTGCCACAATGCCGGCCCATCACTGGAGTCTTGATGTTTGCTTAGAACCTCACTCAGGGCAAGAGACTTACCTGAAGACTTTGCCCACCCCCTATTACTCCTAAGTGATGTACCCTTATTAGTGTGGCTAAGGAGGCTGCAGTTTTCTGATTCTTTAACCAGTGTCCCTGGGTTCTGTGTAACCCACGGGGAGAGAAGACCATGACACAGTCCTTTATTAGGAAGTTTTGCTTCTCTTTTGTAGTCTGAACTGAAAATGGCTCCCACAAAGTAGAAAGAGGCAATAATGCAATAGCTAATGAAGCATCCACACAGCAGGATCTCACAGGATCCCTGTTAAACATGCTGAGTTACCCCTACTACAGCTATCAGATGTCAGCTGCAACCATCCTGTTTGGGCATGTCTTAACAGCTGCCTGGATCCCCTAATATCTGCAAGAAGTCCAATGACCTTCACAGAATTTCTGCAGATTCCCAGCAGCTAATACTCTGGGGCCGGCACTGTGGCTCACTTGGCTAATCCTCGGCCTGCAGCACAGGCACCCCGGGGTTCTAGTCCCGGTTGGGGCGCCAGGCACTAGTCCCAGTTGCTCCTCTTCTAGTCCAGCTCTCTACTGTGGCCCGGTAGGACAGTGGAGGATGGCCCAAGTGCTTGGGCCTCTGCACCCACATGGGAGACCAGGAGGAAGCACCTGGCTCCTGGCTTCAGATTGGCACAGCGCCAGCCGTAGCAGCCATTAGGGGAGTGAACCAATGGAAAGAAGATCTTTCTCTCTGTCTCTCTCTCACTGTCTATAACTCTCTCTGTCTAACTCTGCCTGGCAAAAAAAAATAAAAAATAAAAAATTTTAAAAAGTCACTCTGGCTCCAACTCTTGCTGGACTTGTGACCACACTCACATCTCACCTCCTGAGGCTGGTCTTTTCCCTCTTCTCTAAGCTGTCCCAGATGTAGGACTTGGTTCCCTGTTTCCATGCTTCACCAAGAAGAAAAAAATACAAATATACAAACTCACTCAAAACACTGTGTGGGGGCTGGCACTGTGGAGTAGTGGGTAAAGCTGCTACCTGCAGTGCCAACATCCCATATGGGTGCCAGTTCAAGTCCCAGCTGCTCCACTGCTGATCCAGCTCTCTGCTATGGCCTGGGAAAGCAATGGAAGATGATCCAAGTCCTTATACCCCCGCACCTGGGTGGGAGACCAGGAAGAAGCTCCTGGCTCTTGGCTTCGGATCAGTGCAGCTCCAGCCACTGCAGCCAATTGGGGAGTGAACCAGAGGATGGAAGACCTCTCTCTCTCTCTCTGTCTCTGTCTCTGTCTCTCCTTCTCTGTGTAACTCTTTCAAATAAATAAGTAAACCTTAAAAAAACAAAACCACTGTGTGTTCATCAGAACTTCTCCTGAAGTACCCCTGAGAGACACAGAGGTTTTAGATTACCATGCTGCTCGGCCCCTTCACCTTCTCACATTGTATGTTGGGAGTAGGGGTAATATCTCCCTTTCCTCAGGAAATTCAATTCCTTTTATATAATTCAGAGTAACTCAGCTCTCCATTCCCCTTCCACAGCTAGGGTCAGCCCCACTACAACCCATCTACTTCAAGTTCTACCCGTGACCAGCACCAAGGAACAGAAAGAGTTTTGAACTTTTGGTCTCTCACTACCCACGTTCTGTAATGGTAGAGAGAATGCAATAACTTTTTCCCTGTGAGAATGGATTATGCCACTCCTCTCCAGAGGCAGAACTGGTCACAGCTAGTTTTAGAGTTTCTGCTTGCTTCTGAAGTTTCTACTTCTGTATTTCAGCAGGAGAGAGACAGAGACAGCCTGACAGAAGGAAATGTTAGTCTGCTGATTCACTTCCAAAATGCCCTCAGCCAGGAGCTAGGAATTCCATCCAGGTCTCTTAGATGGGTTTTAGGAACCCAACCACCTAAGCCATCACCTGCTGCCTCCTAGGGCCTGTATGAGCAAGCTTTAGTCAGGAGCCAGAACCAGGTATGGAGGCCAGTACTCCAGTACAGGACATGAACATTCTAACCAGCATCTTATTAACTTGAAGGCCAAGTGCCTGCCCCAGGGTAAGTATTTCATTGGATGAAATTGCAATTTGCTCTGCTATGATTTCTCTATTTGTACTCTGCCCATTTCCTGTTGAGTTTATTATCTTTTTCTTACTGATTTGTAGGAATCTTCAATAGATTACAGATACTAATCCATTGTCTAGGATGTGTATTGAAAGAAATCTCCCAGCCTTTTGGTTGTCTTCTTTGTTTTTTGTTTTTTTTTTTTTAAGATTTATTTATTTATTTGAAAGAGTTACACAGAGAGAGAAGAGGCAGAGAGAGAGGTCCTCCATCTGCTGGCTCACTCCCTAATTGGCCACAATGGCCGGAGCTGTGCTGATCCGAAGCCAGGAGCTAGGAGCTTCTTCTGGGTCTCCCAAGCTGGTGCAAGGGCCCAAGGACTTGGGTCATCCCCCACTACTTTCCCAGGCTGTAGCAGGGAGCTAGATTGGAAGTGGAGCAGCCAGGACTTGAACCAGCGCCCATATGGGATGCCAGCACTGCAGGCAGTGGCTTTATCCACCATGCCACAGCACGTGCCCCCACCCTTTTTTAAGATTTATTTCTTCTTTGCTTTTTTTTTTTTTTTTTGACAGGCAGAGTGGACAGTGAGAGAGAGACACAGAGAAAGGTCTTCCTTTGCCGTTGGTTCACCCTCCAATGGCTGCCGCGGTTGGCACGCTGCGGCCGGTGCACTGAGCTCATCCGATGGCAGGAGCCAGGTGCTAGGTGCTTTTTCCTGGTCTCCCATGGGGTGCAGGGCCCAAGCACTTGGGCCATCCTCCACTGCACTCTCGGGCCACAGCAGAGGGCTGGCCTGGAAGAGGGGCAACCGGGAAAGAATCCGGCGCCCCGACCGGGACTAGAACCCAGTGTGCCGGTGCCGCAAGGCGGAGGATTAGCCTGTTGAGCCACAGCGCCGGCCTCATCTTTGCTTTTAATGACTTCTCCCAGACAGAAATTTCTCATTTTTATGTGGCAAATCCATTATAAACTATTTAGAAAGTACTGAAACAGGCTGGTGTTGAGGCATGGCAGGTTAAGCTTCTACTTGTGATGCTGGCATCTCATATCACTGTGCTGGCTTAAGTCTCGGCTTCTTTGTTTCCAATCCAGCTTCCTGCAAATGTGCCTGCAAATGTCACTCATGGGGGAGACCTGGATGGAGTTTCTGGTTCCTGGCTTCAGCCTGGCCCAGACCTGTTGCAGACATTTGGGGAGTGAACCAGAAGATGTAACCAGTGGAGGCACACTTGCTCGCTCTCTCTCTCTCTCTCTCTCTCTCTCTCCTCCCCCCCCTTCCCTCTCCCTCTGTTACTCTTTCAAATAAATAAACAAATAAATCTTAAAATAAAATATTGCAACAGCAGTATATGCTATGCTCTGAGCCACACAGCCTCTTCTGCTTAGGTTCCTATGGTGAAATGGCTGCTTAGGCAATTATTTTCTGAGCTGTTCACATCTGGTTTTGTAGTGAGGGTGGTGGTGAAAATGGATCAAGTTAAGGAAGGCAAAAAGAACTGTGAAGATTTTTATTTGTTTGTTTGAGCTATTTGGAGGTTTCTTTTTTAAATGTTTGGAGTCATCGACTAACAATGTTGAAAGAATCTTGAACCACTGAAAATTCAAAAACATCTTAACAATAATCTGAGTATTTCCAGACTCTTTCAAACTGTGTTGGCCTTAGGGCATTATTTGTTGTCACCGTGGAGGGAATGACTGAACACAGCCCAGGAAAAATAAATTTCAGACCCCACAGGAATGGAAAGGCTCAAAGTCCACTGACTCCTGCAGTTTTATGCAAGAAACTTTTTTTTTTTTTGACAGGCAGAGTGGACAGTGAGAGAGAGACACAGAGAAAGGTCTTCCTTTTGCCGTTGGTTCACCCTCCAATGGCCGCCACGGCCGGTGCGCTGCGGCCAGCACACCACGCTGATCCGAAGGCAGGAGCCAGGTGCTTCTCCTGGTCTCCCATGTGGGTGCAGGGCCCAAGCACTTGGGCCATCCTCCACTGCACTCCCGGGCCACAGCAGAGAGCTGGCCTGGAAGAGGAACAACTGGGACAGAATCCGGTGCCCCAACCAGGACTAGAACCCAGTGTGCCGGCGCCGCAAGGCGGAGGATTAGCCTTTTGAGCCGCGGCGCTGGCTATGCAAGAAACTTTTTAAAAGTTTCCATTCAACCTTTCACAGAAGATCAGCACTGGACCAATCTGATCCTGAACAGTTAAAAAAAAACCTACCGGGCAAATGGGATTTTGCCTACAAGAGGTCGGTGAGCTTTTCCCCAAGATTACTTGGCCCTTGCATCTGCAAAGGCAGGCCCAGGTCTTTGTGGAGATGATCCAGCTAGGCCAGAACTCACACCCTGCCCCCATTGAAACTCTACATAATTTAGGCAGGCAGTGCTGAAAGCAAGCTTATAAGATGGTCAGGGCCAAGTTCCCTCTAGCTGAAACCTGATACCCCTTTAGGAACTTGCTTTCTGGGCAATACACGTTACACCATAAAATCATTCTTTAGTATCTAGCAATACTAGGAGAAACAGACTTTGTGTCTCAATGCTGTTTCAAAGCCATTCTTCCCACAACCTTTACAACAATACCTTTCTTTGCTGAGGCTCCTGCAAAACAACTACACTCCTCACTGTTGTCATCCGTGACCTGGTCATCAAAAGTTTTGAGCCTCTTGGTCAAGGTCTGCCTTTACACCTCAAGTCAGCCTCTGCATGGTCATGACCTCTTGTATTTCTGGCTCTCCTCACCTTTACTTCTACAACTTTTGTTCTTGCCTTCATTAAGAATTCCAGCCCGCCAAGCCCCCTCTCCATAATTTTGCTGTCCATTACTCCTCTCCTGGATTTCCTTCTCTAGCCAGCCAGAGGACAATCACTCCCTTACCAACGCCCTAGACCCTACCCTCCTCCTATTCCATGCCTTCCATCTGCCTCCCAAAATGCAGGCTCCTGACTGAATACAAATATCTTCCTCTTTAACTCCCAAGTTATTTCATGCTGCTAAAGCAACCATTAAGTCCCCAGGACTGCTTCTTTCTAATTTCATGGTCTCCAACACTAGCTGAGTCTTCAGCACTGCTCAGCTGTCCTACTAGAGAAGCTTTGCAAAACCATACCCACTTGCCCCTAGAGGATTAACCTCAGCTTCTCTCAGAGAAAACAAAGCTCAAAAGAAGGAAACCTCTCTACCTCTTCACATCCTCTGGCCCTATCAAATAGGACTTAAAAGCACTCAGCAGTGTTGGTAAAAGGCAGGAAAGCAGTAAATGATGGTAGTGGTGGTATTCATCTAAGTTGGCATGTTCCTTTGTTCAGTTCAAATCAACAGAGGTATACGCTGTGGCCCAGAGGTTGACCTATTGCTTGGAATACCTGCAGGACACACGGGACTGCAGGTTCACATCCCAGCTCCTCCAGTTCTAATCCAGCTTCTTGCTAATGTGCCTGGGTGGTAGCAGGTGATGGTCCAAGTACTTGGATTCTTGCCAACCATGTGAGAGACCCAGATGGAGTTCCTGGCAGCTTCAGCTTAGCCCACCTTGAGCTGTGGTAGGCTTTTGGGAAATTAACCAGCAGAGGAAGAATCTCTTTCTATTTATTTGAAAGGCAGAGCCAGAGACGCAGAGTCAGAGAAAGAGACAAAAGTCTTCCATCCACTGGCTCACTCCCCAAATGGCTGCAATGGCCAGAGCTGTGCCAATCCAAAGCCATGAGCCTCCTCTAGATCCCCCACGTGGGTGCATGAGCCCAAGGATCTGGGCCATCTTCTTTCCCAGGCCACGGCAGAGAGCCAGATCAGAAGTAGAGCAGCCAGGAGCCAAACCAGCACCCACGTGGGATGCCTGCATCGCAGGTGGCTGCCTCACCTGCTACACCACAGCACCAGCGCCACTTCTCACTTCTAAAACAAGGAAGACTATCTAGAAAAAAAATCTCAAAGAATTTTTTCTGATGCTTATGAATAACTGCACATTACTTATAATTTGAAACTCAGATTTTATTTTGAAAAGCAGATTTGATACTTACAGAAACCCTGTGGTAAAACCTCTTCTGGTAAGAATACCCTCCAGGGGCCAATGCTGTGGTGTAGTGGGTAAAGCCGCCGCCTGCAGTTTCAGCATCCAATATGGGTGCTGGTTCGAGTCCTGGCTGCTCTACTTTCGACCCAGCTCTCTGCTATGGCCTGGGAAAGCAGTAGAAGATGGCCCAAGCCCTTGGGCCCCGTACCAGCGTGGGAGACCTGGAAGAAGCTCCTGGCTCCTGATCAGCTTGGTTCTGGCTGTTGTGGCAATTTGGGGAGTGAACCAGTGGATGAAAGACTTTCTCTTCTCTCTCTCTGACTCTGCCTCTGCCTCTCTGTAACCCTTTCAAGTAAATAAATAAAATATTTTTAAAAAAAGAAAAGAAGAATATACTCCATGTTCCCCAGAGTCACTACAACCATTAGACCATCAACGGAGAGACCGTAATTCTCCCAAGGCACAGTGTGGAAGCTGCTGTCAGGAGCTGCTTCCCTAGCACTGGCATTCCCACACGCCCTCCACCTCCACCCAGTCTCTCTGAAGAAGCAAGTCCATAATCCTTAACAAGGCAGAATTACAGGCTGGGAAGGAAGTGAGTTAAGGGTAAAAGGTGGCCAGGAATGCATGCCAGCGAACACATTGTAGGGTCAGGTGACAGGCCCCACTTGCTCTGGAGCCAGAACTAGCACCTCTCAAGTTTGCTCTACCCTAGTGGAAGGTATTTCTAGCAGGGCTAAAAATTGCCAGTGTCATGTGGTCAGAGGGCAGGACCAGGCTTGGTAGGCAAAAGCTAGAGATGAACCAGAGAGCCTCCTGATTTAAAATCAAGTAGTGGGGCCAGCACCATGGCTCACTTGGCTAATCCTCCGCCTGCAGCTCCAGCATCCAATATGGGCACTGGATTCTGTCCCGGTTGCTCCTCTTCCAGTCCAGCTCTCTGCTGTGGCCTGGGAAGGCAGTGGAGGATGGCCTAAGTGCTTGGGCCCTGCACCTGCATGGGAGACCAGGAGGAAGCACCTGGTTCCTGGCTTCAGATCGGTGCAGTGTGCCGGCCATAGTAACCATTTGGGGAGTGAACCAATGGAAGGAAGACCTGTCTCTCTCTCTCAATGTCTAACTCTGCCTGTCAAAATAAAAAATAATAATAATAATAACAAAATAAAATAAAATCAAGTAGTGAGGAAGAAGAGGGTGGAAAGGTTTGTGCAGAGAGCCCATCAAGCAGGTAGGTAAGATCCAAGTCCCCAGTAGACAGTCTCCTACCTCCGTGGACCTCCCACTGGCTCCAGAGACTCTCAGCAACCTGATCTTTTAGGAGGAAAGATCATGTGACTGGGACCCAAATGACACCAGCTTATCAGTTTCAGAAATGCACCTTCTCTGTGGAGTAACCAGCTAACAGAGCAGAAACTTCCCATAATGCCTTTATTCTGCCTTCACCACTACGATCTCTAAGCAATTATGACTTGTCTCAGAACAACTGGGCAAAGCTGTAGTATGCAGCTGTGAGAAGATCATTCCAGAGTTCAGCATGCCTTAAGGAAAAAGAACCTGTCAGTCCATCGCTCGTGCATTCACTCACTCATTCGACACTGCTTCCTGACTGCCCAGTGCTCCAAGTGCTGGGCTGCAAGGATGCCTTGCAGATCACAGTCTAGCAACTGCAGGGGCACACAGCCCTGTTGCTTCAGAACTTGTGACAGGAGATAACTGCATTTCGTATTTATGCTATCAGGATGGGTTAAATAATTTAATGTTAAGAAAGATTGCAGGGGCTGGCACTGTGGCGCAACGGGTTAACCCTGGCCTGAAGCACCAGCATCCCATATGGGCGCTGGTTCAAGTCCTGGCTGCTCCACTTCCAATCCAGCTCTCTGCTGTGGCCTGGGAAGGCAGTAGAGGATGGCCCAAGTCCTTGGGCCTTTGCACCCATGTGGGAGACTCGGAAGAAGCTCCTGGCTCCTGGCTCGCATCAGCACAACTCCAGCCATCGCTGCCAATTGAGGAGTGAACCATTGGATGGAAGACCTCTCTCTCTCTCTCTC
This sequence comes from Sylvilagus floridanus, assembly GCA_949820135.1. NCBI lineage: Eukaryota > Metazoa > Chordata > Mammalia > Lagomorpha > Leporidae > Sylvilagus > Sylvilagus floridanus. Next base: position 52,628,841 of record OX463245.1, read on the forward strand.
TCTCTCTCTCTGCCTCTCCCCTCTCTGTGTAACTCTTTCAAATAAATCTTAAAAAAAAAAAAAAAAGAATGATTGCAGTTTGAATACTCAAGTGTTTTCTACTCATTAAAGCAGGTCCTCTTATGATCTCTCCCAGCTAGCAAATATACAAGTGGAGGTACTATGGGATTCTAAAAGTAAACAAACCTAATGAAATTTTTTTTTATTTTAACTAAGTCAGACAAGCCTCTCCCTCACTGGTCTAAGTCAATATGCTTTTACTGTATTGCTTTCAAAGGAATGAAGCCAGAATTCAATAAACCACTGAGCCACCACTAACTCTGCCATAATCAAACTGGACAACCTACTTCTAAAATACCTCACAGCTATTTATGGACAGGTTAGGAATTTTTTTCCCTTTTTCCTTTGCACTTTAATAGAACAACCAACATTCTCTGGTTTAGGAAAATGTCAGGGTCAAAAAGGTCCAGAAGACAATGCAGTGACAGTAAGGGCTACATTTCTGGCCTTGTTCTTCTGCCTTAGCACTATGCTGCTGTTTTTGCAGTAATTTTTCTTTCCTTAGAAAATTCATCTCCAAGAGATGGGGATACAGAGAAGTGGGAATTGGATTTGAGGCTAAGTACCTACGTTGCAGTCTTTTTCTTTTTTTTTTCTTTCTTTTTTTTTTTTTGACAGCAGAATGGACAGTGAGAGAGAGAGACAGAAAGAAAAGTCTTCCTTTGCCGTTGGTTCACCCTCCAATGGCCACCGAGGCTGGTGTGCTGCGGCCGGCGCACCGCGCTGATCCGATGGCAGGAGCCAGGTGCTTCTCCAGGTTTCCCATGGGGTGCAGGGCCCAAGCACTTGAGCCATCCTCCACTGTACACCTGGGCCATAGCAGAGAGCTGGCCTGGAAGAGGGGCAACCGGGACAGAATCCAGTGCCACGACCGGGACTAGAACCCGGTGTGCCGGCGCCACAAGGCCGAGGATTAGCCTAGTGAGCTGCGGCACCGGCCCTACGTTGCAGTCTTAAATGTATTTCCTAATTGAGCTCAGTGTCCATATAAAAGGAAAAAGTAATATACAAAGTATACAGGACCGTGTTAATGAAGGAACTCCATCTGATAGTGAAATGCTGCTGTGGCTGTTGTTCATGATGATGACTGCTGCCCATCACCACCTCTCCCTAAGCTCTGCCCTCAGGTTGTGACTGAGAACAATGCCACATTCCTCATCAGCTTCTCCCAGCAGGAAAGGGAGAACAAGATCCCACACTTGTCAACTTAGGGATTCTCCATTCACCTGCTACTTTTGTTTTAAGAGTAATATCTTCTCTAAATGGAAATCCCTAGCCTATACAGCATTTCCCCTTGGATGTACCTCTAGCTCTTCAAATTCAACTCCAGGAAACAAATTTATCTGTCACTTCTCAAAGAGTAGTTCCTCTTTACTTCTAATTTCACAGGAAAGACAAATGCCTTGCATTATCAGTGAAATATTATTTTTTCCCTCTTCCTGCCTGCCTATCAAATCAGTGGCTGTTTCACAAAATGTCTTTAGATTGATCCTTTTCCTTAGAATCCCACTGCCCAAATTAGTTGATGCCTTATTATTGCAAGCTTGTATGGTCACTACAGCTTCCCTTGTGGTTTCTCTACCTCATTTTCGGCTTCATTCATTTCACATAACGTAGCATAAACCTTCCTGCTAATCACTACTTCCATTACCACTATCTGCTCAAGAGCCTACAATAGCTTTTCAGTATTTGGTTTACCAAGGTAAAATAATTTTGTTACTACCCTGAAGTCAGAATCTATCTGTTGTTTCTTTAATATGTATTGTTAAAATTTTTATTTATTTTAGAAACTGACAGAGACAGAGACAGAAAGAAAGAAAACCAAGAGCTAGGCCGGCGCCGCGGCTCAACAGGCTAATCCTCCACCTTGCGGCGCCAGCATACCAGGTTCTAGTCCTGATTGGGGTGCTGGATTCTGTCCCGGTTGCCCCTCTTCCAGGCCAGCTCTCTGCTATGGCCCAGGTGTACAGTGGAGGATGGCTCAAGTGCTTGGGCCCTGCACCCCATGGGAGACCAGGAGAAGCACCTGGCTCCTGCCATCGGATCAGCGTGGTGTGCCGGCCACAGCGCACCGGCCTCGGTGGCCATTGGAGGGTGAACCAACGGCAAAAGGAAGACCTTTCTCTGTGTCTCTCTCTCTCTCACTGTCCACTCTGCCTGTCAAAAAAAAAAAAAAAAAGAAAAGAAAAGAAAAACCAAGAGTTAGCATCTGCTTGTTCACTCCTCAAACGCTCACAAGAGTCAAGGCTAGGCCAGGTGAAAGCCAGGAGGCAAAAACTCAATCCAGGTCCCCTACATGGGGACCCAATTATTTTAGCCATTACCTGCAACCTCCCAGAGTCAGCCTAGCAGGAAGCTGGGATCTGGAGCTGAAGCAGGAAATTGATCCAGGCACTCAAATGTGAGATGTGAATATTGTTGACGGGCATCTTAACTGCTAAGTCACTATTTTTTTAAGTGGCTATTTTTTTTTCCAAATCAGAAAAAAATATTTCTGTTAACACTGTGTTATCTGACTTAAAACTATATACATATAGCTATGGCTATATTCATTTATTTCAACTGAAAGAGGTTTATATGTTTTTTTCAAGTGCATGCTATAGCCATCTTTCCATATCAATAATTATAGACCTATCTCATTTGTCAACTTATGTAATACAATAATCTGGTCAGTTCCTTATCATTGCTCATTTTAATTGCTGTCTATAAACTTTGCAGTACCAAATTCCTCATACATAGATCTCTGTATATTTGCCCTTGAAATAAATACCTAGAAGGCATATTCCTGGCTGAAAAGCATATATATGGGGCAGGTGTTTGCTAGTGGTTAGGACACTGCTTGGGACACCAACATCTCCTATTAGAATACCTGGGGTCAAGTTCCAGCTCTGCTTCCAATTCGAGCTTCCTGCTAGTGTGCACTCTTGGGAGAGAGTGTGATGGCTCAAGTAGTTGGGTCCCTTTACCCACAAAGGAGACCACAAAGGGTTCTCGGCTCCCAGCGTGACCCAGCCTCAAATGTTACAGGCATTTGGGGAGTGAGCCAGCAGATGAGAGCTCTCTCTCTCCCTCTCAAATTTTAAAAATATTCAAAATGTACACACCTTAAATTTTGACATATGGTAAGGCATTTGGCACAAAAGTTAGGATAACACTTGGGACACCTTCACCCCACTAGGAGTACCTAGTTCAAGTCTCAGTTCTCCTGGCTTCTAATTCTAGCTTGCTGCTAATTTACAACCATGCAGGCAGCAGATGGTAGCTCAAGTACTTGGGTCCTTGCCACCCATATAGAAGACCTGGGCTGAGTTCCAGGCTCCTGTCTTTGGCCTAGCTTTTGCAGGTATCTAGGGTGTGACCCAGCAACTGAAAGAGTCCTCTCTCTCAGCCTTTCAAACAAAATGAAAAAAAGTAAATAAAAATTTTAAAAGATTTTCATACACACTATCAAACGTTAACTTTAGAGATGCTGTACTAATTTACACTTCCAATATCAAACTTTCAGTTCCTGTTTGTTCAAGCCCTAACAGCAGTAGGTATTTTCTCCATTTCAGCATTTTTCTTTTTTTTTTCTTTTTTCTTTTTTTTTCTTTTTGACAGGCAGAGTGGACAGTAAGAGAGAGAGAGAGACAGAGAGAAAGGTCTTCCTTTGCCGTTGGTTCACCCTCCAATGGCCGCTGTGGCCAGCATGCTGCGGCTGGCGCATCGTGCTGATCCAAAGCCAGGAGCCAGGTGCTTCTCCTGGTCTCCCATGGGGTGCAGGGCCCAAGCACTTGGGCCATCCTCCACTGCACTCCCAGGCCATAGCAGAAGGCTGGCCTGGAAGAGGGGCAACCGGGACAGAATCCAGCACTCCAACCGGGGCTAGAACCCGGCGTGCTGGCGCCGCAAGGTGGAGAATTAGCCTATTGAGCCGCAGCGCCGGCCCATTTCAGCATTTTTCAGTGTATTAGGTGAAATATGGTATCCCACGTGTTTGTCTTCTGGACTATAAAACAAACAGCCTTTTTCTATATGTTTTGCTGGTCATGTATGTTTATTCTGCTATGGCTTTGGCCCATTTTGTTTTTGTGGTACTTGTATTCTCTCCCTATTGATTTGTTAAGAGCTTCATGCATAACAGAGATGTGTTGAAAATTCTAACCAGTTTGTCATCTACTTTTAATTTTGTTTGTGGTATTTGTTGCTTTTTAAAGTTATTTATTTTCATCTACTTGAAAATCAGAGTAAAAGGATAAGAGCAAAAGAGAGAGAGAGATCTTCTACCCATTGGTTCACTTTCTTTTTTTTCCCCAGGTGCATTAGCAGGGAGCTGGATCAGAAGTGGAACAGTCAGGAATGGAACTGGCACCCATATGGGATGCCAGCCAAAAGTTTAACCTGCAGTGCCACAGTGCTGGCCCCTGGTTCACTTTCGAATGGCCTCAAAGCCAGGGCTGGGCCCAAGCTGAAACAAAGAGCCAGGAACTCCATCCAGGTCTCCCACGTGGGAAGCAGGGTCCCAAGTACTTGGTCCTTCTTCTGCCACCTTCCCAGGTGCATTAATAGGAAACTAAATCAGAAGCATCTAGGATGCCAAAATCCATCATCACAAACAGCAGCCTAACTTGATGTACCACAACAGAGACACCATTTTTTTCTTTAATGCTAATCTATCAAACTTTCCCCCTTACAATTTCTGCCTTACTAACAAGGAAGCTAATTATCTTGAAGCACATTTATTATTTTGGTTTTAGAATTTATTTTGCTCTATGGTGACAAAGTTTTTTTTTTTCATTGGTGAGCTGGTTGTTCTGTATCTTTGGCCTAATATTATTCCTTCCCAGTGAAACCTAGGCCTGTTTCTGGACTTTCCAACCTATTCTGAACTCTACTTCTCAACAAGAACTCTTTTTCTTCCAGTTAGATTAGGTTTTTTTCAATATCTACAACAAGTTTTATGAAGGTTGCTATCTATATTCATATTTTTGTCCTTGCCTGAATAATCCTTCTCTCTTTCCTCCATAAATCCTTCAATGCAAAAATCATTATGGAATAAGTAGTAGTAAATGCTATTTAAAATAAGAAATGCAAAATCACAATGAGGTATCATCTCACCCCTGTCAGAATGTCCATTATCCAAAAGGCAGACAGCAACAAATGCTGGTAATGAGGTAGAGAAGTGAAATTTCTTATATACTGTTGGTGGAAATGTAAATTAGTGCAGCCACTGTGCAAAACAGTTTGAAGGTTTTTTGGTTTTTGTTTTGTTCTTCAGTTAGGGTTACTTTTTCTTACTGAGTTTCAGGAATTGCTTGCGTATTCTAGGTAATAATTTCTTGTTAGTTTTAGACATTGCACATATTTTCTCCCATCTTGTTACTAACTTTTATTATTTTTTTAAGATTTAATTTATTTATTTGAAAGTCAGAGTTACAGAGAGAGGCACAGGGGCTCTCAAGAGGGAGAGAGAGAGAAATCTTCCATCTGCTAGTTCACTCCCAAAATGGCCACAAAGGTCAGGGCTAGGCCAGGCTAAAGCCAAGAGGCAGGAGCTTTATCCAGGTCTCCCACATGGGTGGAAGAGGCCCAAGCATGTAGGCTATCTTCCATTACTTTTCCCAGGTCATTAGCTTGAAGCTGGATGGGAAGTGGAGCAAACATGTAGGATACTGGCATCACAGGGGAGGTTTTAGCTGTTATACCACAATGTTGGCCCTGGAGATTTCTTAAAAAACTAGAAATAGGCCGGCGTGTGGCTCAACAGGCTAATCCTCCACCTTGCGGAGCCAGCACACCAGGTTCTAGTCCCGGTCGGGGCACTGGATTCTGTCCCGGTTGCCCCTCTTCCAGGCCAGCCCTCTGCTGTGGCCCGGGAGTGCAGTGGAGGATGGCTCAAGTGCTTGGGCCCTGCACCCCATGGGAGACCAGGAAAAAGCACCTAGCACCTGGCTCCTGCCATCGGATGAGCGCGGTGCGCTGGCCGCAGCGCGCTGGCCGCGGCGGCCATTGGAGGGTGAACCAACGGCAAAGGAAGACCTTTCTCTGTGTCTCTCTCTCACTGTCCACTCTGCCTGTCAAAAAAATTTTAAAAAAATAAAAAAAAGGCCGGCTCCGTGGCTCAACAGGCTAATCCTCCGCCTTGCGGCGCCGGCACACCGGGTTCTAGTCCCGGTTGGGGCGCCGGATTCTGTCCCGGTTGCCCCTCTTCCAGGCCAGCCCTCTGCTGTGGCCCAGAAGTGCAGTGGAGGATGGCCCAAGTGCTTGGGCCCTGCACCCCATGGGAGACCAGGAAAAAGTACCTAGCACCTGGCTCCTGCCATCGGATGAGCGCGGTGCGCCGGCCGCAGCACGCCAACCGCGGCAGCCATTGGAGGGTGAACCAACGGCAAAGGAAGACCTTTCTCTCTGTCTTTCTCTCTCACTGTCCACTCTGCTTGTCAAAAAAAAAAAAAAACAAAAAACAAAAAACTAGAAATATAAGTATCATATGATCCAGCAATCCCACTACTAGGTATATACTCAAAGACACAAACTCAGCATATCAAAGAATTGTCTGTTCTGTTTATAGAAGCACTGTTCACAAAGGCCAAAATACGGAATTAACCAAGGAGTCCAACATCAGATGAAAAGACAAAGAAAGACAAATGCTATGTGCTTTCTCTTATATGTTGGAGCTAAAGTTAAGGGAAAAACCTCAAACTGAATATAGAATGTTGATTATTAGAGGCTGGGAGGGGTAGAGGAATCAAAGGAGTTTGGATTTAAAAAATAGAAAAAAATGCCTTTAAAGAGGGAAGACAACAGAAAGGAATATATGAGATTCTACAGGTGAACCTTTGTGTGCTTGAAGAAATGGGTGAGCTATTTATTCAGCTTAGCCCTGTGGTAGGCTTTGGACATACAGAAATGAACCCAGAGTTCAGCTAGTGAGAGTGCAGCTGCTTTGTAAAAACAGAGTGAGAATTTAGAGTTCTTAGTGGTGATATGGCAGGTAAGGTCTGCAGAGGAAAAAAAGAAGAGAGCAAAGTCATACACATGGGTATTATGTACAGTGATGAATTTCAAATGGAGAGGTGGGTAAAGAACTTTCAAGGAGGACACCAGTATTAGAATTTAAGTTGTGCAGGCTGGCATTGTGGCCAAATAAGTAAAGCTGCCACCTGCAATGCTGGCATCCCATTTGTGTGCCCATTTGTATCCCAACTGCTCCACTTCCCATTTAGCTCCCTGCTAATGGCATGGGAAAAGCAACGGAAGATGGCCCAAGTGTTTAAGTCTCTGCTACCCATGTTGGAGACCTGGAAGAAGCTCCTGGTTCCTGGTTTCAGTCTGGCCCAGCCCTGGCCCTTGTGGCCGTTAGGGGAGTAAACCAGCAGATGGTAGATCTCTCTGTGTGTGTCTCCCCCTCTCTAACTCTGCCTTTCAAATAAATAAATAAATCTTTAAAAGAAAAAGGTATTATTTAGGGGCCAGAGCTGTGGTGTAATGAATTAAGCTGCTAAGCTACCACTTGCAACATCAACATACCATATGGTGGCTGGTTCATATCCTGGCTGTTCCACTTCCAACCCAGCTCCCTGCTAACTCCCTGGGAAAAGCAGTGGCAGATGGCCCATGTGTTTAAGTCTCTGTCACCCATATATGGGAGACCTAGATGAAGCTCCTGGCTCTTGGCTTCTGTTTGGCTCAGTCTTGGCAGTTGTGGCCATATAGGGAGTGAACCAGTGAATGGAAGCTCACGCTTGCGTGATCGCTCTAGCTCTCGCTCCCTCTTCTTCTCCCTCTCTGCATCTCTTTAAAATAAATAAATAAATCTTTATTTTGAAAAAAAGAATATAAGTAGTATACTTTGTTACAATGTAAAATTCTTCCCATTACCCCAAGCCTTTAATAAAATCTGCTACACATATAGGCTTCTTCTAAGATTTCTGTATCTGGGTCAGTATGGATGGAAACAGGGACAGCATACTTGAGACAGTAAATACAATAATCTGAACTAATTTAGTGCAAGCAAGAGTTTAAAATCAGGCCAGCACAGTGGTGCAGTCGGTTAATCCTCTGCCTGTGGTGCCAGTATCCCATATGGGCACTGGTTCTAGTCCCAGCTGCTCCTCTTCCAATCCAGCTCTCTGCTACAGCCTGGGAAAGCAGTAGAATATAGCCCAGGTCCTTGGGCCCCTGCACCTGCATGGGAGACCCGGAAGAAGCTCCTGGCTCCTGGCTTCGGATCGGTGCAGTTCCAGCCATTGCAGCCATTTGGGGAGTGAACCAATGGATGGAAGACCTTTCTCTCTGTTTTTCCCTCTCACTGTCTGTAACTCTCTCTTAAATAAATAATAATAAAAAAAATCTAAAAGAGTTTAAAATCAAAGTTACCATAAACACAAGAGCTTCCAGGAACTTAAAGAAATCTAGAAAGGAGAATCAGACTTTCTACATATTGTAGAATAATACTTTGAGCTAAAATTTTACATGTTCCCATTTAGGAAGAATGATAGGGTAGGCCAGGAATATTCAATCTTTAGAACGTTTTAAAAAGAACCAAACTGCATGAAGTTCAGTAGACTTTTGGAAACAGCAAGCAAGGGGATGCCAATTTCTCTGCTTACACAAGGAACAAGCTGAGGATCACGCGCCCTACCTTTTCTCTACTTTTCTCCGAAAGGGGTCCTTTTGGCCCTTACTTCACCAGTGGGTGGCCTTGATCAACTCTCACCTCGTCCATAAAGTTTTGTTCCAAGGTTTTTGCTGTTAGATGCTTCCTTCCTAGAACTTACATTTTACTTAAACCTGAAACTTACTTTAACTTTTTTTTTTTTTACAGATTTATTTATTTATTTGAAAGTCAGAGTTTCAAATAGAGAGAGAGGAGAGGGGAGAGACAGAGAGAGAGGTCTTATATCCACTAGTTCACTCCCCAATTGGCCAACGGCCAGAACTGTGCCAATCCAAAGCCAGGAGCCAGGAGCTTCTTCCGAGTCTCCCACATGGGTGCAAAGGCCCAAGGACTTAGGCCATCTTCCACTGCTTTCCCAGGCGACAGCAGAGAGCTGGATCGGAAATGGACTAGCTGGGACTCAAACCAGTGCCCATATGGGATGCTGGCTCTTCAGGCCAGGACATTAACCTGCTGTGCCACAGCGCTGGCCCCACTTACTTTAACCTTTAATTTTTCTTAAATATTTTTCCATTAACTGTAGATGTCTTGCAGATGCCGGCGCTGCGCCAATCCGAAGCCAGGAGCTTCCTCCTGGTCTCCCATGCGAGTGCAGGGGCCTAAGCACCTGGGCCATCCTCCACTGCACTCCCGGACCATAGCAGAGAGCTGGACTGGAAGAGGAGCAACCGGGACTAGAACCCAGCACCCATATGGGATGCCAGTACCGCAGGCGGAGGATTAACCAAGTGAGCCACAGCGCCGGCCCATCCTAAGTATCTTACATTATACTTACAGCCTATTAAATACAGGGGCTAGGAGACGGGGTAGGCAACAGGCATCTGGCACCACACTGGAGTGCCTGGAACTGAATCCAGGCTCCACTTTCAATTCCAGACTTTTGCCGATGAGCACCCTGGGAGGCAGCAGGTGATGGCTGAAGTACTTGGGTTCCAGCCACCTACATGGGAGACCCGGATTGAGTTCCAGGCTTCTGCTGCCTTCAGCTTAGCTCAGCCACAGCTGTTGCAGGTATCTGGGAAGTGAACCAGTGGACAGAAGTTTTGTCTTTGTCTCTGTTTTTCAAATAAATCAAAGTCATATATATATATATATATATATATATGTTTATATGTATGTTTATATGTATGTATATATGTATATGTATATATGTATGTATACACATAAGTATATAAATATATGCATAAACACACATACATATGCATCTTTGTGTGTGTATTTTTTTCTGGTGATGAAACAATGGAAGATAATGAGGAAAAGGCAAGTTAACAAATGATTGAAGACGATGATGCTCCTAAGTCAAGGATCAAAGGAGGAGCAGGTTTGAAATATGAGAAAGAAAATGGGTTAATAATCTGGCTTGGAAACTGTTAACTTTAAGATGCCCAAGCGGCCAGCGCCGTGGCTCAACAGGCTAATCCTCCGCCTTGCGGCGCCAGCACACCGGGTTCTAGTCCCGGTCGGGGCACTGGATTCTGTCCCGGTTGCCCCTCTTCCAGGCCAGCTCTCTGCTGTGGCCCGGGAGTGCTGTGGAGGATGGCCCAAGTGCTTGGGCCCTGCACCCCATGGGAGACCAGGAGAAGCACCTGGTTCCTGCCTTCAGATCAGCATGGTGCGCTGGCCGCAGCATGCCGGCCGCGGTGGCCATTGGAGGGTGAACCAACGGCAAAAGGAAGACCTTTCTCTGTGTCTCTCTCTCTCTCACTGTCCACTCTGCCTGTCAAAAAAAAAAAAAAAATATGCCCAAGAGTCACTCAGGTTAAGGAACTCAAAAGAGAGATCTGAGTAGGAAACAGAGGTTTGAGAATGTTTGACGTATCAGCAGTAGCTGAAACCATACCCACTGATGACATCACTGGCAGTTAGAATACAGAAGGAAGAGAGAAGTAGGCCAAGGACAGAACCTTAGGAAATGGTTTCATTTTAAGAGCCTGTTAGAGAAAAACAAGTCTTTGGCTACAGGCCAACTGATACTTAACAAAAACCTACAGGTGGAACAAATAACTGATTGGTTCTATTTAAGCTTTCTTAAGGCCCATTTCATTTTAAGATTTATTTATTTATTATTTGAAAGGCAGAGAGAGTTACAGAGAGGAAGAGGCAGAGAGAGAGAGGTCTTCCATCCGCTGGTTCACTCCCCAATGGCTACAACTGTGCTGATCTGAAGCTGGGAACAGGAGCTTCTTCTGGGTCTCCCACATGTGTGCAGTAGCCCAAAGATTTAAGCCATCTTCCGCTGCTTTCCCAGGCCATAGCAGAGAGCTAGATAGGAAGTGGAGCAGCCAGGACTTGAACCAGCACCTATATAGGATGCTGGCACTGCAGGTGGCAGCTTTACCCACTACACCACAGCACTGGCCCCTCATTTTTTTCTAAAGATTTATTTATTTATTTGACAAGCACAGTTATAGACAGAGAGGGAAGGAGAGACAGAGAGAGAGAGATCTTCCATCATTAGTTCACTCCTCAAATGGCTACAACAGTTGGAACTGGGCCAATGCAAAGCCAGGAGCTTCTTTGGGGTCGCCTATGTGGGTGCAGGAGCCCAAACACTTGGGCCATCCTCCATTGCTTTCCCAGGCCACGGCAGAGGGCTGGATCAGAAGTGGAGTAGCTGGGACTTGAACCAGCACCCATATGGGATGTTAGCACTGTAGGTAGCCCTGAAACCCCGTTTTGTTGAATCTAAGGGCCAATGATGTCTGTGGTCTTGGTGGTATCACCCACTCACACTTCCCATTTCAACTGGAGGAAAGGAGAAGAGGATCAAAAGGGAAAGAATGGAGAATCTTTACCTCCTCACCCCCTTGGAGTTCCACTCCAGACAGAGCAAGCCTTACACCAAGAAACAGTAAGCAAATACAGAGGATGAAATGCCAGCAGAGACAGTACATATTTGGTGCCCAAGAGTATCATGAGGTATTTCCTGCCTCTAACGGATTTCTTTCATTGACTAACATATTACCTTTACTAGTAATTACTCCATTTACTATCTATTCTTTCTGCTGTACACTCTTTCTGTAAGTATATTCTACCAAACTCCATATTCTGTGAGGTCTAATATCCAGGGGCTGGCATTGTGGTGCAGCAGGTTAAGCTGCCTCCTATGGCACTAGCATCCCACATTAGAGCAGGTTTGAGTCCCAGCTGCTTCATTTCTGATCTATCTTCCTGCTAATGTTCCTGAGAAAGCAGCAGCAGATGGCTCAAGTGCTTGGGACCCTGAAACTCATGTGGAAGACCCTGATGGATTTCCAGGCTCCTCATTTCTGCCTTACCCAACCCTGGCTGTTGTTCCCATTTGGGTGAGTGAACCAGAGGACAAAAGATCTCTAGCTCCCTCTCTTTCTGTAACTCTGCCTTTCCAATAAATAAAAATCTTTAAATAAATAAAATAAATATGGCTCTGGGGAGAAAAATAAGTGGTTCTCTAGTTAAATAAGGCTGGAAAATGATACAGTCCTTATTTCCATTTTGGAATTTCACAGTAAATATTAAGAGCTTTTTGTGGGAGTCAGCGCTGTGGCATAATGCGTGAAGCTGCTGCCTATGGTGCCAGCACCCCATATGGGTACCAGCTCAAGACCCGGTTCCTCCAATTCTGATCCAGCTCCCTGCTAATGTGCCTGGGAAAGCAGAGGAAGATGGCCCAAGTCCTTGGGACTCTGCACCCACATGGGAGACCTGGAAGAAGCTCCTGGCTTCTGGCTTCAGTTCAATCCAACTCCAGCAGTTGCAGCCATCTGAGTAGTCAACCAGTGGATGGAAGATCTCTCTCTCTCTCTGTCTCTGCTTTTGCCTCTCTGTAACTCTGCCTTTCAAGTAATTAATTCTTTAATGGAAAATAAAAAGGAGCGCTCAATCAGTCCAAAGAGTACTCAGTTTGGAGGCTGGTGCTGCAGCCAACAGGTTATGCCACAGCCTGCAGCACTGGCATCCCACAGCAGCACAGGATGGTCTAAGTGCTTAAGTCCCTGTACTCATGTAAGAGACTTGGATGAAGCTCCTGGCTCCTGGCTTCGGCCTGGCCTAACCCTGGCTGTTGTGGCCATTTGGGGAGTGAACCAGCAGATAGAAGATCTCTGCCTCTCCCTCTCTCTAACTCTGCCTTTCAAATAAATTAATAAATCTTTAAAAAAAAAAAAAAAGTAGTGGGGCCGGCGCTGTGGCTCATTTGGTTAATCCTCTGCCTGTGGCACCAGCATCCCTTGTGGGCACCAGGTTCTAGTCCTGGTTGCTCCTCTTCCAGTCCAGCTCTCTGCTGTGGCCAAGGAAGGCAGTGGAGGATGGCCCAAGTGCTTGCGCGCCTGCACCCACATGGGAGACCAGAGGGCTCCTGGCTCCTGGCTTCAGATTGGCGCAGCACCAGCCATAGCGGCCATTTGGGGGGTGAACCAATGGAAGGAAGACCTTTCTCTCTGTCTCTGTCTCTCTGTCTCTGTCTCTCTATCTCTCTCCCTGTCTATAACTCTACCTGTCAAATAAAAAAAAAAAAAGTAGTAGGTGAAGTTAAAAGTGGTTAGCACAGGGAGATCTGTGTACAGGCAGGACTCTACCTACCGATGTTTAGGTGAAAGAGAAGGCTCTTGTATCAGAGAAGCACCTTAGCTGAGGCCACAGTCCCTGGTGAGGGACTGACAGCGGGGTCATAGTCCTGGACAAGGGCAGAGAGTCCAGGCAGAGCAACTGGACAGAGTGTGGTATTCCTAGGTTAAATCTCAAATAAAGGCGACATGGAGGGAAAGTAGAGAATTGTCCTTCAGGGCACAAAACACATACCCAAGGATCTCTGCTTGGCTCCAAAATCCAGGCAATCAGTAGAACCAGCTATGTCACTAGATTTTGTGTATGAGACTGGCGGGTTGGTTGGGAAGGAAGGAGAACTTCCACAGAGTTGTGCTGCTTCATATAAGGAAGAAGGTGCAGCCTTTTCAAACTCTGAGGGAGGAGTTGGTGGCCATTTCTAGGAGAGCCCACTGGAGAAATGTGCTAAGAAAAATGGGTTAGAATCCAGCAGGCCTGAGAGAAGCCAAAAGTCTGGGTCCAAAGGAAAATGTTCTGGAATTAGGGCAAAGATATGTACAGAGTTGAAGGTGAAGTCCAGTATAAAAGGCATCCATGGACCCCACTATGAGGAGCTGGCAAAGGAACTGAAATCTGAAATCCCTTTGTCAAAGATGCACCAGGGAAGGAAAAGCTGGAAGAATTCAAATCCTAAAGGCAGCTTGAGAGTATTAATGCATGAAAGATGATGCCTGGTCAACTAGGAGGTTCTCTTTTTAGAGGAAGTCAAGCCAAGAGTAGTATGTCTAAATCACAGGGAATATCCTCGCAACTTCTGCATCAACTATGTTGGTTCTAGTTAGTAGATGGGGAAACTGAACCTTTGTGTGGCCACCCTGAGAGTCACTGCTTTTGACATGGCTTATTTTGTTTTCCGGTAAAGCCCTATCTCAGCACAGCTCATTGGGAAACCGAGACCAGAAGTTGTCTGTGACCAGTAGCCACTGAGGAAGTGCCTTACCCTTGTTGTCAGTGGCAGCATCTTTTACGCCACCATTTTGCATCATTTCTGGGAAGCTGTGCCTCTCCCTTCCTAAGATCTATGACAGTCCTGTCTGAGGACATCACAACAAACCACAAACCCAAAAGTCCTACACTCTGGGTTATATTCTGGCTGTCAGCTGCTCTCCAGACTACACTGTGCCTGCATCCCAGCATGCTGGCAGGAAATCTCTATCCAGATCCACCTCTTTTTTTGGTCTGTCCCTAGCACTATTAGCTGCTTGTCATTCTTCACACAAAACCATAAAGGAAACAAAATGTTTGTTAGGGACCCAACTGCCCTTTTCAGAACCTTTATCTCAAACTTACTGGTGACTTCTTACTGTCCCTACAACTGAGGAACAGGGACCCTTCCTCTCTATCCGTTCCTTATTCTTCTTGTTCTCAGATATCAACCTCAGGGGCCAGCATTATGGTACAGAGGGTTAAACTGCTGCCTATGATGCTGACATCCCATATGGATGCTGGTTCAAGTCCTGAGTGCTCCACTTCCTATCCAACTCCCTGCAGAGGAAGATGGCCCACGTGCTTGGGCACCTGCCACCCACATAGGAAACCTGAACAGAGCTCCAGGCTCCTGGCTTCAGCCTGTCCCAGCTCCAGCCATTATGACCATTTGGGGAATGAACCAGCAGATAGATCTCTTTCTCTAATTCTACCTTTCAAATAAATATTTTTTTAAAAATTTCATAAGCTCATTCATTCTTCCACTTAAAAGACCAAGATACAATCAAATCCCTTCCTGGAGTCTCTGCATTTTTAACAGGGTCTCAAAGATTTAAATCAAGGGGGAAAAGTTTCATTTCTGGAATTCCAAGCAACAGCAAACAGCTGAGACAAGTCCTTAAGGGGCAAGGCATATTCTTGGTGCCCCTGAAATTACACCACTAGACAGTCCAGCCATCTTCTGATTCTATCTCTATCTTCTTTGCTAGCCAAGAAGCCAAGATCTCCTGGACGTGTGCCAGCACCCTTACCATCTGGTCTTCCTTAGAAGGGTGAGAGAGAGACATCTCTTGTTTACTCAGTAATAATGCAGTCTAATAAGTCACGTAACAGGTGCCACCAGCTCCAGTACATACAGTAAAGGCACACCACACCCTAATCTCTGCCCCTCACGGCTTACTCCTTGGGACACATCAAATTCTACAGGATAGAGTCACTTCAGCAATAAACCAGTTAACCAGTGGTGTTTTTACACTTGTGGGCCACACTGAAACAAGGATCTAAAGAACAAATACTTTTTTAAGTATTTAAGTATCCTCCCTTAAAGCCAGTTGGCATCTTTTCCACACATGTTGCTGCAGCATCTCTATATATAGAACCTCATATTCTTAAACAGAATGCTCTAGCTAAGCACAGCACAACATACAAAATAGGTAGAGAAAGACAGCATCGCTCTAACTCCCATTCTTTCCCCTACCCTCCTTTGCAAACTCTCAGAGACAGAAACCTGCATAGGCTTTGAGGTTGGACAAACCTGAGGAGAAATAAATCCTAGCTAAACCTTTTATTAGCTTTATGATGGTAGTTAGGTTACATAATTTCTTTGACTTTTAGCTTCCCAACTGCAAAAATGAAGATAATATTTTATGATTTATCTTTAAGTAAGAATATATACTAAGAGGGGCCAGCGCCATGGCACAGTAGGTTAATCCTCTGCCTGCGACGCCAGCATCCCATATGGGCACTGGTTCTAGTCCTGGCTGCTCCTCTTCCAATCCAGCTCTCTGCTACAGCCTGGGAAAGTAGTAGAAGACGGCCCAGGTCCTTGGGCCCCTGAACCCGCATGGGAGACCCAGAAGAAGCTCCTGGCTCTGGATCAGTGTAGCTCCGGCCATTGCAGCCATCTGGGGAGTGAACCAACAGAAGGAAGACTTTTCTCCCTCTCACTGTCTATAATTCTAACTCTCAAATAAAATAAATAAAATAAGAAAGCAAGCAAGCAAGCAAGAAAAAGAAGGAAGGAAGGAAGGAAGGAAGGAAGGAAGGAAGGGAGGGAGGGAGGGAGGGAGGGAGGGAGGGAGGGAGGGAGGGAGGGAGGGAGGGAGGGAGGGAGGGAGGGAGGGAGGAAGGAAGGAGAGACAGACAGTAAGACAAAAGTCATCTATTACAAGCCTGGCTCTCAAATAATTCGAGTTTCTGTTCTTAGCCACCAAGTTCCTCCTGTACCTGGTGGTACCCTTAAACTATTCTCTGGCTGTCCAAAGTCATGGTGTGTGCCCCACACAAACCTCCCTTCCTTTCCTACACCCTATCAAAGTCTCTACCCTTTATAGGACTTCTCTAATTACATTGTTACGAAGAAGGAAATTATGATTAAATGAATTCAAGTAAAAGAAATAATATAACTGGGTTCCTGTATTAACTCTGAAGGTGTTACAGTTTTTAAGAAAGAAGCCTGGGCCGGCGCTGTGGCTCACTTGGCTAATCCTCCTCCTGTGGCGCCAGCACCCCAGGTTCTAGTCCTGGTTGGGGCGCTGGATTCTGTCCCGGTTGCCCCTCTTCCCGTCCAGCTCTCTGCTGTGGCCCAGGAAGGCAGTGGAGGATGGCCCAAGTGCTTGGGCCCTGCACCCCATGGCAGACCAGGAAGAAGCACCTGGCTCCTGGCTTCAGATCGGCGCAGTACACAGGCCATAGCGGCCATTTGGAGGGTGAACCAATGGAAGGAAGACCTTTCTCTCTGTCTCTCTCTAACTCTGCCTGTCAAAAAAGAAAAAAGAAAGAAGCCTGGAGGGGTAGGCATTTGATATAGTGGTTAAGAGGTCACTTTGGATGCCCATATCCTATACAGGAGTGGCTGACCGGCTTTGAGTCCTAGCTCTATTCCTGATTCCAGCATCCTGCTAATGTACCTTCTGGGATGACAGTTCAAGTAGTTGGGTCCCTGCCACCAACATGGGAAATGTGGATCAAGTTCCTGATTCCTAGGCTTTAGTCTGGGTGCTGTGGGCATTTGGGGAGTAAAGTGGCAAATGGGAAATCTTTCCCTTCTGTCTGCCTTTCAAACAAATTTTAAAAATGGATATTTTTTGGGAAAAAAAAAACACGAAAAGGAGCCTGGAATTTCAAGTGAAAGAAAGAACATTTCATGATAAGGCTCTTCTAGAGGACAAGGGACCAGAGCATCACCACTTTCCCTGTGAGTACAATATCTATTACTCTGTAATGGAGATGAGAAATCAATCAGAGCTACAGAATATCAGCTCAAACTGCTAAATGTCACGCCTGAAATCAACAGCAGGTCCAGAATAGAACTTGGGAACCTCAATGACCCCTCCTGCTCTAGCCAGCACACACCATTTCCTCAGCCAGGAAGTTACAGTGATACTTTTTTCCTAGAACCTTTCCAACACTATTTTAAATTCTGGAATCAAGCAACAGGGTTTGACTATGGTCAAAGCCTGGAATAGTCAACAGCAAAAGGCCTGGGCCTCACTTCTAGCATCACACCTTTCTTCTCTGAATGTTCTCAACAAGGTCTAGATTAATACAAGAGGCAGAATGGGCCTGCATCTTGACTTTTCTCTCAGTGATCCAGGCAAGAGGGCCACAAGGAAACTTCTAGACTTTCCTTTTACAGTGTCACAAAGGTAAATCACAGCTGAAACCTGCCTAAGCATAATCACCTGGCACAGTCAGCATGGGTGTTCTCATGAAGTACTCTTTAGAAGTATGCATGGGGGCTGGCGCCGTGGCTCACTTGGTTAATCCTCCGTTTGTGGCGCCGGCATCCCATATGGGCACTGGTTCTAGTCCTGGCTGCCCCTCTTCTAGTCCAGCTCTCTGCTATGGCCTGGGAAAGCAGAAGATGACCCAAGTCCTTCGGCCCCCGTATCCACATGGGAGACCAGGAAGAAGCATCTGGCTCCTGGCTTTGGATCGGCGCAGCTCTGGCCATTGCGGCCATTTGAGGAGTGAACCAACGGAAGGAAGACCTTTCTCTCTCTCTCTCTCTCACTGTCTATAACTCTATCTGTCAAAAAAAAAGTGTGCATGTCCTAACTGTCTTATCCTGCTAAGCCCCCAGGGAGCCAGAGGCTCTAGCCAAGGCTGGAGTCTCAGGAGCCAGACACCCTTGCAAGTATAGAAAAGGCCCCTTCAGCACATGTGTAAAGAAGAACTGAAAATGAAGTCTAGGTGAGGGAGAGACTGATCCAGCCAGGATTACCCAACAGCATGTGCCTAAAGAACCGGTGCCTAAGCAGAAATAACAACTACAAATATCCTAAATTATTTTTACAAAGTGGTCATCAGAATTTTGCTGCAGCTTCCTTATACTTGTTGGATTTTACTTAATTTTGTTTCTGAAATATACACCGAGGGCAGAAAGCATGAGGGACATCACAGTATTTCTATTGCTTGGGATCCTAATGTTTTTAATCTGGTCTCTGGCTTCAGGAAGAAGCATGGAAAACTAAGAGTTTGAAAGCTTTAAGGTCAACATTCAGACGTTTCTAGAGGGGCTCTTAAGTGCCAAGCTTCTGCTCAGTCCTGAGACAGAACAGCAAATAAAACAGACGTGGTTCCTATTTTCCTGGAGCTCATAGTTTAGTAAGAGCAGCTGACAGTAAGAATGGGATCCAAAGCCAGAGGTCTATACTGGAAACCAGGCATGCTTCAGCAGCCAGCTGAGAAGAGCCCCTGAGCCGGCAAGGGGCTGATCAGGGGGATCATTACCTTGGCCATGGGAGAGCACCACTGTGGTGGGCCGAGTCCATCAAACATGATGACTAGCACTCTCATAGTCAGTGATGCCAGAAAGCTCTCCTTCTCTGCCCACCACCATGAACTGCCATCTATGTGCAAGATCCTGAAAGGGATAAAGAAAAGCACAAGACTTGAACTGTTTTCTGATAGGAATTCCAGCTGATACAAGCCAGAAGTGAGAAGCATGAACATACTTACCACAAGAGGCTGAGCAATCTTCCCTCTCCACTAACTCTGCTAACCTCCCTTCTCTGATACTACATAGGAAAGAAAAATAAAGATGGGGTGAAGAAGGGACCTGGTCAAATGGTCAGGCTACAGCCAGATGCCTCCTGAGAAGAGTTTCTGCTTGACAGTGTGAGGTCGGTAAGGGTGGGAAAAGCTATGTGTTAGAGAAGGGAGCCACTCCAGCAACTCAGCTCCAGCACTGCCAGAGGCTGACGGCTGTGGTGAAGGTGGAGTGCCAACAACAGCCACCACAGGAGTTAGAGTCAGTACACAGACCACAGAGCAGTGGCCTACAGAAATCTCAAAGTATTTGACATCTCTGGGCCTCATTTTCATTTATCTGAAAATAAAGATGAAAAGAACATGTAATAATTTCCTAGGACCACTGAAACAAATGATCACAAACTGAGTGATTAAAACAACAGAAATGCATTTTCTCACTGTTCTGGAGTGAGATTCACAGCCTGAAATCACAGTGTCAGCAGGGCCAAGCTCCCTCTGAGCTGGAGAGGAGAATCTTTCCTAGATTCTTCAGGCTTCTATAGGTTGCCAGCAATCCCTGGAGTGCCAGAGCCATTCCTTAGCTAAACTCCAATCTACCTCCATCTTTCCAAGGCATCTATCTGCCCTCTGTATGTGCCTCTCTCTTATAAGGCCACTAATCAATGTATTAGGATCTGACAAGACTTCATCCTAACCTGACTACATGTACAACGTCTATTTCAAGTAAGACCATTTTCCTAAGTTCTGAGTGTGAACATGAATTTGGGGGATAAATTCATCTCAGCACAGAACACCTACCTCAGAAGGAGAAGGTCATGTATATAAAGTTCTTTCGCCTGTGCCTGGCACATGTGTGTGCTATGTAAAGGTTAGCTACTTTTCATCATTTCTGGAAGACAGCAGCTACCCATGTGATATGTGGATGTTTTGTCATACAAGAATCACTCTTCTTCTATCATGAGTCAGAGGCAAGACAATAGATGGAACTACCCACAAAAAAAGCTGCACAGTTTATAACCATTTGGGGCAGGTGCTATGGCTTAGTAGGCTAAGCCTCTGCCTGCAGTGCCGGCATCATATATGTGCCCAGGTTCAGGTCCCAGCTACTCCACTTTCAATCCAGCTCCCTGTTAATGGTCTGGGAAAGCAGCAGAAGATGACCCAAGTGCTTGGGTTCCTGCACCTCCATGGAAGACCCAGAGGAAGCTACTGGCTTCAGCTTGGCCAAACACTAGCCCTTGCAGCCATTTGGGGAGTGAACCAGTGGATGAAAGACCCCTCTCTCTATCTGTAACTATTCCTCCAAAGTAAATAAATCTTCATTAAAAAATAAGTTTATGATCATTCAATAACCCCTCATCAATATGCCATTAATAACCTCAAACTGGAATGAGGAATTGTTGCAGTCACAAAATATATATATCCAGGCCAGTGTCACAGCTCACTAGGTTAATCCTCTGCCTGCAGCACCGGCACCCCGGGTTCTAGTCTCGGTTGGGGCACCGGTTCTGTCCCAGTTGCTCCTCTTCCAGTCCAGCTCTCTGCTGTGGCCCGGGAGGACAGTGGAGGATGGCCCAAGTGCTTGGGCCCTGCACCTGCATGGGAGACCAGGAGGAAGCACCTGGCTCCTGGCTTCAGATCGGCGCAGCACACCAGCCAACCGTAGCAACCATTTAGGGGATGAACCAACAGAAGGAAGACCTTTCTCTCTGTCTCTCACTGTCTAACTCTGCCTATCAAAAAAAAAAAAAAAAAAGCTGTATATATGAAATTTGTCCCCCTCTATATAAATTAAATATATATAAGTGTGTGTGTATATATATATATATATATATATCGAAATGAACAATGAACACTTTAAAACAGTCCCCTTGTTAGGATCTGCTTTGGAAGGGTCCCCAGAGCTACAAGACAGACAACAGTCTCATCACTTAAGAGTCAGACTGACTTCTGATCCAAAACTGCTTCGCATAGCATACTAATCCCACAGGTTAGCCACCCATATGACCTTTGGCTCTATCCAAGCATTAAATCCATTCTCTGAAATGAAGATTTGCTATGTCTGAGGCTGTGATAGTCAAGGCTTGCTCCTTCTTCAGTAAGTTGGTGTCAAACAGCTACCCAAGTGAAAAGGGCCAGATCTCAAGTGCTCTTTTCAGATCAAAATATATTTCAAATGGATCAATAATTTAAATGTAAAGATTGAATGTAAACATTTAGATACATATACATAGAGTACTCAAAAATAACAAGTAACTTTTCATAATTTTGAGGTGTGGAAGCATGCTTTCTTCACTGGTTTTGTAGGAGTCTATCTAAAAATTTAAAACTTTCAGACAGAAAAAAACTATAAACTAACTTGAAAGGCAAATGAAAAAATGTAAATAATTCTGCCTTTTACATGACAGTGAACATGTTAACTCTTTTAAGTTAATAAGGTGTTAAAAAATTAATGTGCGAAGGACATGATTAAGTGCTCCAAAGAAAAATATAAATGTCTAAAATAATTTCAATTATGTTCAATCTTTACTCTTCAAAGAAATGCTAATCAAATCATATTTGCTGAGTGCTATAATCACTTGCTACTCCAATCATTTACTTGGATGAACTGATTTATTCCTCACAATAACCCCATAAAAATAGAGTTATCATTACCCCTTCTTTACTAAACATGAAACTGAGTGATTAAGAAGGTAAATGACTTACCCAAGGTCACACAGTAAATGGCTGGATCAGAATTCAGGGCCCTAGGAAGCTGCCTCCAAGTCACAATGTGCAACAGGATTATGTCTCACCTGACAGATGGAGAAAATGAAAATCACCACCAGATGTTAGGAAAACTGTCAGGAAGCTGGTACTGTTGGCAAAGTTCACATTTTTTTTTTAAAGAATTTTTTTTGGCTGGAACCCTGGATCACTAGGCTAATCCTCTGCCTGTGGCGCCGGCACACCGGGTTCTAGTCCCCAGTCAGGGTGCCGGATTCTGTCCCGGTTGCCCCTCTTCCAGTCCAGCTCTCTGCTGTGGCCCGGGAGTGCAGTGGAGGATGGCCCAAGTGCTTGGGCCCTGTACCCGCATGGGAGACCAGGAGAAGCACTTGGCTCCTGGCTACGGATCAGTGCGGTGCGCCGGCCACAGCGCACCATCCGCAGCAGCCATTGGAAGGTGAACCAACGGTAAAGGAAGACCTTTCTCTCTGTCTCTCTCTCTCTCTGTCCACTCTGCCTGTTAAAAATAAAAAATAATTTTTTTTTTCAATTTTAAAGGTAGAGTTAGAGAGGGAGGGACGGAGAGAAACAAAGAGGTCTTCCATCTGCTGATTCACTCCCCAAATGGCTGCAATGGCTAGGGCTGGGCCAGACCATAGCCAGGAACCAGAAGCTTTTTCCAGGTCTCCCATGTGAGTACAGAGGTGCAAGACTTGGGCCATCCTCTGTTGCTTTCCCAGGTGCAGTAAGCAGGGAGCTGAATAGGGAGTAGAAGAGCCTGGACTCAAACTGGCACCCCTTTGGGAGGCCAGAACTGCAGACAGAGGCTTAACCCGTTATGCCACAATGCCGGCCCTAAAGTTCACATTTTTAAGAACAGTTTGACTCCAGGAATTTACATTCTAAACGTGAATATGCTTTAACTCAGTCATTCCTCCACTTCTTGGAATTTATCCTAAAAACAGTGGAAAAGTATGAAAAGATGTATATACCAGGATATTTATCACACAGTACTCACAATAGACAAAATACTGCGAATAAAAAAAAACAATATACAAAAAGTGCAACAAATTCATTCACTCAACAAATTTTATTGAGCTCAGCTGCCTATCAGGAATTATTTTAAACACCAGGTATAGAGCAGTGGTATAGAGCAGTGGAGAGAAAAGTAAAATAAAATAAAATAAAAATCCTATCTTTATAAAGCTTACATTCTAATGAAGGGAGTTAGGCAATAAACAAATAAAGAGGAATAGTATGCATTATAACAGTGATATACACAGAGAGAAACAGAGAGTCAGAGACAGAGAGAGACAGCAAGCGAGCATGCACACATGGGTGCATACAATGTTCCATCTGTTGGTTTCACTCTCCAAATCCCTGCAACAGTTGAAACTGGGCTTGAGATTGTTAGGGAGAAGTTAGAGAATATTAGTACTAGACTGTTCCTTACTAAAATAACCTTCATAAGAAAATATGAACAAAATCTACAATACCATAAAAGTTGAAAGGTGATTGAATAGAACTGCTTCTTGGGCTGGTGCTGTGGCGCAGCAGGTAAAGTTGCCGCCTGCAGTGCCTGCATCCCATATAGGCCCTGTGCAAGTCCCAGCTGCTCCACTTCTGATCCAGCTCTCTGCTATGGCCTGGGAAAGCAGCAGAAGTTGGCCCAAAACCTTGGGCCCCTGCACCCACATGGGAGACCCAGAAGCAGCTCCTGGCTTCTGGCTTAGGATCGGCACAGCTCTGGCCGTTGCGGCCAATTGGGGAGTGAACCAGCGGATGGAAGACCTCTCTCTCTCTGTGCCTCTCCTTCTCTCTCTGTAAATCTGACTTTCAAATAAAATAAATAAATCTTTAAAAAAAAAAAAAAAAGAACTGCTTCTTGATCACATTAGAAAACCAATGCCACTCTGCAAGCTAATAAAAGAAACCCTTACTTTGTGTGTACCTTTTCCTATTTTCCTATTGCTTTTTTTCCAGAGATGTCCAGTGAAATATCCCATTTGTGAAGTCTACTAAAGAGAATCAAATTTTTCACCACGAGTGCATGCATGCACACACACACACACACAAACATTCCCACTTTGAGCCACTGAAGAAGCCCAAGTCACATTCAGGTCCAGTTGCCTCACTGACCATTAAATATCCAGGTTTGATAATAGGAAAAGTATAGAAATCTGAGGTTCTCCTCAGGGCTGTGACAGAAAAGTCTCTCTACATACTATCAAGCCAGAGCCTTCAGGCCCAATCAGACTTCTACTCCCTTTCTTGGGCTTTCAGCAGGAATGTGCACATACACACACATAAACACACACACACACATTCATATTAACTCTTCAGAGTCATATTTATAAAGGAAAACAAAGCACTTTATTTTTCTGTTTATTTATTTGAAAGGCAGAAAAACAAAGAGTGATCTTCCATTCACTGGTTTACGCCCCAAATGCCTGCAACAGCCAAGGCTGAGCCAGGCCAAAGGCAGGAGCAAGCAACTAGGAACTCCATCTGGATTTCTCACATGGGAGGCAGGGACCCAAGCACTTGAGTCACCATCTGCTGCCTCCAAAGATGTGCTTTAGCAGGACGCTGGATCAGGAGTGGAGGCGGGACTCAAACCCAGGTGCTCTGATGGGATACAGGATGCTAATGTCACTCCCAGGCAGTGGCTTAACTGCTATGCCACAACACCCACTCCCAAAGTACTTTAAAAAGGAGAGAAATTCTGTTACATGCTATAACATGGATGAACCTTGAGAATATTACGTTAAGTGAAATAAGCCAGTCACAAAAAAAGACAAATACTCTATGATTCTACTTATGTGACATACTGAAGTAATCAATTATTAGAAACAGGGCAGGCGCCGAAGCTCACTAGGCTAATCCTCCATCTGCGGCGCTGGCACCCCGGGTTCTAGTCCCAGTCGGGGCGGCAGATTCTGTCCCTGTTGCTCCTCTTCCAGGCCAGCTCTCTGATATGGCCCGGGAGTGCAGTGGAGGATGGCCCAAGTGCTTGGGCCCTGTACCTGCATGGGAGACCAGGAGAAGCATCTGGCTCCTGGCTTCAGATCAGCGCAGTTCACCAGCCATAGCGCACCAGCCACAGTGGCCACTGGAGGGTGAACCAACGGTAAAGGAAGACCTTTCTCTCTGTCTCTGTACACTCTGCCTGTCAA
The DNA here is from genome assembly GCA_949820135.1 of Sylvilagus floridanus. NCBI lineage: Eukaryota > Metazoa > Chordata > Mammalia > Lagomorpha > Leporidae > Sylvilagus > Sylvilagus floridanus. The sequence continues at coordinate 52,653,948 of OX463245.1, forward strand.
AAATAAATAAATAAATAAATAAATAAATAAATAAATATTATTAGAAACAGTCGACCGGCGCCGTAGCTCACTAGGCTAATCCTCCACCTTGCAGCGCCGGCACACTGGGTTCTAGTCCTTGTCAGGGCACCGGATTCTGTCCCGGTTGCCCCTCTTCCAGGCAAGCTCTCTGCTGTGGCCAGGGAATGCAGTGGAGGATGGCCCAAGTGCTTGGGCCCTGCACCCCATGGGAGACCAGGAGAAGCACCTGGCTCCTGCCATCAGATCAGCGTGGTGTGCCGGCCGCAGCGCACCGGCCGCGGTGGCCATTGGAGGGTGAACCAACGGCAAAAGGAAGACCTTTCTCTGTGTCTCTCTCTGTGTGTCCACTCTGCCTGTCAAAAAAAAAAAAATTATTAGAAACAGAAAGTAGAATGATGTTACCAGAGAGAATGAGAAGGAGAAAGGGAGAGTTTGTTGTTCAATGAATATAGAGTTTTAGTTTTAAAGATGAAAAAGCTCTGGAACTCTGTTGTACAATGTGAATATACCTAAAACTAGTGAAATGTAGACTTAAAAATGGCTAAAATGGTAAATTCTATTTATGTGATTATTTTTTACCAGTTTTTTTTTTTTTAAGAAAAGCAACATCCACATGAGTTAAAAATTTTTTTCAGGGGCTCGCACGTGGCACGTGGGCTGGGCTGTTCTGCTGCAATGCTCACATTCCATTCTAGAACAGGTTTGAGTGCCAGCTGCTCCACTACCCTGCTAATGCACTTAGGAAAGCAACAAAAGATGGCCCAAGTGCTTAGGTCCCTTCTACTCACATGGGAGACCAGGATGAAATTCCAGGCTCCTGGCCTCCACCTGGCCTAGTGCTGGCCTTTGTAGCCATTTGGGAAGTGAATCAGCACATGGAAGATCTCTGTCTCTCACTCTCTCTGCTTTTCAAATAAGTAAAATAAGGGCCAGCGCCGCGGCTCAATAGGCTAATTCTCCGCCTTGCCCCTCTTCTAGGCCAGCTCTCTGCTCTGACCAGGGAGTGCAGTGGAGGATGGCCCAAGTCCTTGGGCCCTGCACCCCATGGGAGACCAGAAGAAGCACCTGGCTCCTGCCATCGGATCAGCGCGGTGCGCCGGCCGCAACATGCCAGCCACAGCGGCCAATGGCGGGTGAACCAACAGCAAAGGAAGACCTTTCTCTGTGTCTCTCTCTCTCTGTCCAAATAAGTAAAATAAATCTTTATTTGAAAAAAATGTTTTCAGTTAGTGCTGTGGCGCAGTGGGTTAACACTCTGGACTGAAGTGCCAACATCCCATATGGGCGCCGATTCGAGACCCAGCTGCTCCACTTCCAATCCAGCTCTCTGCTGTAGCCTGGGAAAGCAGAAGATGGCCCAATGCTACAGGCATTTAGGAGTAAATTTAGGGAGTAAACCAGCAGATGGAAGCGCTCTCTCTGCCTTTCAAATAAAATGAAAATAAATAAATAAATAAATAAATAATATTGAGGCCAGCGCTGTGGCCTAGCAGGTTAAGCCTCTGCCTACAGTGCCTACATCCCATATGGGCACAGGTTCAAGTCCCAGCTGGTCCACTCTTGATCCAGCTCCCTTCTGATGGCCTGGGAAAGCAGCAAAAGATGGCCCAGTTTCTTGGGGACCTGTACCCATGCGGCAGACCCAGAAAAAGCTCCTGGCTTCAGATCAGCCCAGCTCTGCCTGTTGCAGTCATTTGGGGAATCAATTAGCAGATGGAAGACCTCTCTTTCCTACTCTTTGTAACTCTGCCTCTCAAATAAATAAATAAATCTTTAAAAAATAAAAAAAGGGGAAAAAAGGGAGTGGGCCCAGCATTGCGGCACAGTGGATTCAACCACTGCTTGTGACCCTGGCATCCCATATCAGAGTACTGGTTCAATCCCAGCTACTCCACTTCCAAACCAGCTCCCTGCTAATGTGCCTACAAAAGCAGCAGAGGATGGCCTCAGTACTTGGGCCCCTGCCACCCATGTGGGCAGCCTCGGTGGAGTTCCAGGCCCCTGGCTTCCGCCTGGCTCAGCCCTGCCCATTGTGACTATTTGGGGAGTGAACCAGAGGATGGAAGATCTCTGTCTCTGTCAATCTCTCCCTCTCTGTCACTTGTGCTTTTCAAATAAATTAAACAAATCCTTAAAAATAAAGTTGGAGGGGAGTGGGGGCAAAATCTGTTCAGAGCCATGTACTTATTGAGTGTACTCATCAGAGTACTTATTGAGTGCCTCTACCCAGTAGGCACTTAAGATACAATAATGAATGAGAAGGTCTCTGCCCTCAAGGGGCTTATTATCTACTCAGTCAGAAAGACAACAGGTAAATAGCAGTAAGTGGTTGAATGGAAGCAAACTGATGCTAAGATAATTTCTTTTTATAGAGCAGTCAGAAAGTGATCAGGAAATAACCCATCATTGACAGTTACAGGCAAGGGATAGTTAAGGAGGTGAACAGCAGAGTAAAAAGTGTTTCAGGAAGAAGCTTTAGAATCCTGCAAAAGCCCTAATGAAAGCCAGTTGGAAAAGAAGTCCAGGAATTGTGAGCTGATGAGCAAACCCACAGCAGGGAAGGAGGTGAAGGGCCTGGGATAAGACTTGAGAAACGTGCAGGGACCAGATATTATAGGACCTTGTAGACCACAATTTGGACCAAATTGTGCAAGTGTATTCCAACTTGAGACATTTGGACTTGTATAACAATCAGGGATGCAAAAGGAGATTTTAAAAGGAGAAATATGAGATGAGGGGGTTGGGTAGAACTGGTATGGAGGAGGATGGCTACAATGGGGAATAAAGACAGCTTATAGAAACCACTCAAGAAAGGCCTCCCCTCTCCTCCACACTCCTGTCTGTCTCTCTCTTTCTACCTTTCAAATAATCTTAAAAAAAAAAAAAAAAAAAAGGCCTAAGGAAGAATCAATATACACAAAGAACCCCAGAGGCAAATCTAAAGTGTGACTGGCAGCCCTCAGGTTCTACAACCTGGCCTGTTAGTCCCAAAGGTACTGACCTGCAATGGGAGAGCTGTTTAAGCCCTCCATGCATTGGGGCTCTAACCATACTGTGACAACGAGAAGGGGGACCAGTACACAGAGATAATTATCCTCTGTCTGACAGATGACAGACTAAAGTTCCCAGGACCTTTGGATTCAAATTCCCTTCCTGCCCCTTTAGGGGTGAAGCACTGGCAGATCCCTTTAAGTCAGTTTCTCCAAATACCAGGGGCTTCAAAACATTCATGGAAAATTCATATTATATTATTATTTTTCCACAAATTTTATGAAGCCCTCTCACATGGTCTGCAGATGATGACTGGTATCAGAATCACCTGGGAGTTTGAGCAACCTGCAGAAACCTGGTCACAATCCCATACCTACTCAATCAGAGTTATCCAGGAGTAGAAAACTGGAATCTGCATTTTAACCCAAGTATTCTGTCTTCTATCTTCACTCTCATGGATAAGTCTGATTGGAAAAAGGCCCTTACTTGAAGCTGGCTGGCAATGTCAAAATGAGAAGATTGTATAGAGCCAAAGCGTCAAGCCTAGGCATAGAATAAGGATCTGGAAAGAGATGTCATGATTAAGGAATTTGAAAGGCCCCAAAGCAGAAGGCAGAACATCAGAGCATGGGGCTTAAAGAAAGGGACTGGAGTTGGGTTGCAGTGGGTTGGTTAAGCTATCACTGGTGATAGCTCATCCTATATGAGCACAGGTGGTGTCCTGGCTATTCCACTTCTGATCCAGCTCCCTGCTAATGTGTCTGGAAAAGCAGAAGATGGTCCATGTATTTGAACCCCTGCATCGATGTGGGAGATCCAGATGGAGTTCTGGTTCCTAGCTTCTGACTGCCCCAGACATTTGAGGAGTAAACCAGCAGATAGAAGATCTCTCTGTAACTCTTTCAAATAAATAAAAAATAAGAAAAGGAAGGAAGGAAGGAAGGAAGGAAGGAAGGAAGGAAGGAAGGAGGGAAGGAGGGAAGGAGGGAAGGAGGGAGGGAGGGAAGGAGGGAGGGAGGGAGGGAAGGAGGGAGGGAGGGAGGGAGGGAAGGAGGGAGGGAGGGAGGGAGGGAAGGAGGGAAGGAGGGAGGGAGGGAGGGAGAGAGGGAGGGAAGGAGGGAGGGAGGGAAGGAGGGAAGGAGGGAGGGAGGGAGGAAGAGAGGGAGGGAAGGAGAGAGGGAGGGAAGGAGGGAGGGAGGGAGGGAGGGAGGGAGAGAGGGAGGGAAGGAGGGAAGGAGGGAGGGAGGGAGGAGGGAGGGAGGGAGAGAGGGAGGGAAGGAGGGAGGGAGGGAAGGAGGGAAGGAGGGAGGGAGGGAGGGAGAGAGGGAGGGAAGGAGAGAGGGAGGGAAGGAGGGAGGGAGGGAGGGAGGGAGAGAGGGAGGGAAGGAGGGAAGGAGGGAGGGAGGGAGGAAGGAAGGAGGGAGGGAGGAAGGAAGGAGGGAGGGAGGAAGGAGGGAGGGAGGAAGGAAGGAGGGAGGGAGGGAGGAAGAAAGGAAGGAAAGAAGGAGGGAGGGAGGGAGGGAGGAAGGAAGGGAGGAATGGAGGAAGGAAGGAAAGAGGGAGGGAGGAAGGAGGGAGGGAGGAAGGAAGGAGGGAGGGAGGAAGAAAGGAAGGAAAGAAGGAGGGAGGGAGGGAGGGAGGAAGGAAGGGAGGAATGGAGGAAGGAAGGAAAGAGGGAGGGAGGCAGGGAGGGAGGGAGGGAGGAAGGAAGATTTCCTTGGGGAAATCACCAACAACAGTCACCATCACCAGCAATCTTGGGTTGGTTTCCCAGAAGAACTCTAAGAGGACAGTGCAGGTGCCTCACCTTGCATAGGCCGGATGACTGGGTCACAGATTACCCAATCTGTGCACACAATCACTCTACCCAACCTTCAGCAGAGAACACACTCCTCCTCATTAAGTACTATTTCTGTACTCACGATCCTCTCTCAGCCTGTGGGGAGAGCTCCAGTCCACATAGAAAAACACAGAGAAAACTACTAAAGACTACTGACTAGCACTACTCACCAACACTGTCAACTTGGCACGTCAAGGACCACTCCACATCACAAACCTTGAAGCCCACTTCTACATACTCTCAACTCCCACCATCTATGCCCATCTAGCTAGTCTTCTACTGTTTCCAATCATGTCTTAGAGAATCCCACCCTATATTCTCATAATCTTCCCCAAAATTCAGAGAAATTCCACAGGATCAAACTCAGCAGACTCCTGAACTCTAGAGGCTGCTAAAGCCTGTTCCTCTTCTGCCTGGTTCAGTGGGATAAGCAGAAGAGGGGAGAGGAGAGTACTTACTCCCTTCATACCACCTAAAGGGAGCTCCAGGACTGCTGCAGGCTTCTGTATAGGAAATTCATTTCAAAGATAAGCTAGCTGAACTTAGTATATATATATATATATTTTTTTTTTTGGACAGGAGAGTGGACAGTGAGAGAGAGAGACAGAGAGAAAGGTCTTCCTTTGCTGTTGGTTCACCCTCCAATGGCCGCCGCGGCCGGCGCGCTGCGGCCGGCGCACCGCGCTCAGCCGATGGCAGGAGCCAGGAGCCAGGTGCTTTTCCTGGTCTCCCCATGGGGTGCAGGGCCCAAGCACCTGGGCCATCCTCCACTGCACTCCCGGGCCACAGCAGAGGGCTGGCCTGGAAGAGGGGCAACCGGGACAGAATCCGGCGCCCCGACCGGGACCAGAACCCGGTGTGCCGGCGCCGCAAGGCGGAGGATTAGCCTGTTGAGCCATGGCGCCGGCCGAACTTAGTATATTTTAAAGAACACAGAGTAGAATCTTGGCAGCAAAAGTTGAGATGGGGGGGGCAGTGAAGCAAGGTAGGATTTCTGGGGATTTGATTTTAAAGTAAATAGCATGCCGGCACCACAGCTCACTAGGCTACTCCTCTGCCTGCAGCGCCAGCACCCTGAGTTCTAGTCTGGTTGGGGCGCCGGATTCTGTCCTGGTTGCTCCTCTTCCAGTCCAGCTCTCTGCTGTGGCCGAGGAGTGCAGTGAAGGATGGCCCAAGTCCTTGGGCCCTGCACCCGCATGGGAGACCGGGAGGAGGCACCTGGCTCCTGGCTTCGGATTGGCACAGCGCGCCAGCCGCAATGCGCCAGCCGTGGCGGCCACTTGGGAGGTGAACCAGCGAAAAGGAAGACCTTTCTCTCTGTCTCTCTCTCTCTCTCTCACTCTGCCTGTAAAAAAAAAAAAAAAAAAGTAAATAGCACAAAAAATACAAAGAAAGTAATAGGCAATCTCACTCAAACCCTTATATGTCAAGTAGTTGATCCTTCCTATAATCCAAACCTGGTTCCAGATTAAAGAGGTAAGAATAATAAAGATGACTGAAGTAATCCCCAAGATTATTTATGACTCTAATCCTGATTCACTTGTCCTGTCCCTTTTTATACTCCACCTACTATCCTAATTCTCTAAGTTTCTAAACCAATGATTCAGCTTCCTGTTTCAGTTTTGCCTCACCTTATCCCTCAGGCCTTTTGCTTCTTTCCTTGTTTAGGATTGCACTCCACTCTGAATTACTCTACCTTCAGACACCCAAAGTAAACAGAATGCCTACTCAACTCTTTAGTGCACATGTCCCCTCTTTAAGTCTCTATGTTTACCCTGTGTCCATGAATGTGACTTGGAGAGACACACACATGTTAGATGGCTCATCCAAGTAAACACTTTGGAATCACCAAAGACCACTGGATAAGGGAATGAGCCAAGGACCAAATTCTGAATGCAAGAGACTACAAGCAAATATGCAAATAAGCCAGAAAAAATCACAGACTGCTATGCTATGCAAAGAATTAAAATAAGTTATGGCACAGTGGGTTAAGCTGCCACTTGGGACATCACCAGTTCCAATCCTGACTACTTGGCGTTTGTGGTCTAGCTCCCTGCTAACGCACATAGGAAGCAGTAGATGATGGCTCAAGGATTTTGAGGTCCTGCCACTCACAAAGGAGACCTGGATGGAGTTCCTAGTTCCTGTCTTTGGCCTGGCCCAGCTCTGGCTGCTGTAGCCAACTGAGGAGTGAACCAGCAGACAAAAAATGGATCTCTCTCTGTCACTATGCCATGCAAATAAACAAATATTTTTTTAAAATAAAAGAAGGTAATAATAAGGTAATATGAAAGTATATGGGTGGCTACTGAGAAACACTGGGTGGTCAGGGAAAAGCCTTTCTGAAAAGATGACATTTAAAAGCAACTATCTCAATAAAATGAAGCCAGCCATCCAAAAACCAAAAAGAAAAGCATTCTAGGTGGGGCTAACAACATGTGCAAGTCTAGTGAGAGTACTACTGACATTTCTATAGAATCAAGGAATGACATCACAGTCATCTTTACATTTTATAAAGATCATTCTGCTTCAGTGTGGAAAATGGAATGCAAATGTGGTGAGATGAACTCAAGACTAGAGGCAGAGGTGACAGCAGGTTATATGGACTAAGAGGAAAGGACAAAGAGATTACAACTATATTCATATAGCATTTACTGGGCATCAATCTATTGTTCTAAGCATTTTGCTCCATTTAATCCTCAAAAATGCTCTATTTTACAAATAAAGAAACTAAGGTACAGGGTTGTAGCAATGAAGAAGGAAAGTGATTAGACTGAATAAATATGGAGGAGGTAAGGAGGACAAGTCCTGGTGACTGAGAGATGTGAGAAGGTAACAAAAATCCTACCAAACACTAGCAGGTTTTGACAAACAGCTTCTGCATAGTGTTTACAATGTGTATGATACAGCACCAAAGAAGGAGCAAGTGGGAAAACACAGGGGGCCTCATTTTGCCATGTCTACAAGACATCTCAGCAGAGCTGTTCATGTGAGTAGTTAGGAATTCTGGTATTAGGTGTTCTGCACTGGGGATTTTGGAATTATCTATATGCAGACGGTAACTGAAGTTGTCAGAGAGGCTGAGATCATCCTGGCAGAGTGCAAGAAAAGGCCAAGCGCAGAATGCCAACACAATAAGGGGAACCAACACTGTGGCACAGTGGGTTCAAGCCATGGCATGTAATGCTGGCATCCCATATAGGTACCAGTTTGAGTCCCAGATGCTCCACTTCCTATCCATGACCCTGCTGATGCACCTGGGAGAGCAGGGGAGGATGGCCCAGGTCCTTGGACCCCTGTACCCAAAAGGGAGACCCAGATGAAGCTCTTGGATCCTGGCTTTGGACTGGCCCAGCCCAGTGGTTATGGCCATTTGGGGAGTGAGCCAGCAGATGGAAGATCTCTGTCTCTCCTTCTCTCTGTAATTTTGGCTCTCAAATAAATATATAAATCTTTTTTTAAAAAAAAGAAAACATAAGGATCACGTCTAAAGAACAAAAGCTGGAAATGCCTTAATTTTTCTCCATAGGAAAACAGCTAAATAAAACACATACACGCATTCCATGAAATTCTATACAACAGTTAAAAGAGTAAAATATATCTTTAAGAACATGGAATATTATCAAGATACATTATTGAATCAAAGCAGCAAATATCTGAATGCTATATAAAATGTGATATCATTTGTATAAGTAAGTAAAACAAAATAACCTTTAAATTTTTTCTGTGCTCATATACCTATATAGAAATACATAGAAAAAGGTCTAGAAGGTACATTCCAAATCACTAACATGTCACCTCTGAAAGAATACAGAATAATTGAAATAGAGGCAAGTGAGGGGACGGGGAAAAGCCAGTAGTAGTCAAAATATTATCAACAATGATTTCATATTTTCTTTTTATAAAAGATTATATATTGGAGTAGGCATTATGGAATGGTGGATTAAGCTGCCACTTTGGATATCTGCATCCCATATCAGAGCACCTGGGATCAAAACTTGCCCCCACATGGCTCAAGTGGTTGGTCCCCAGCACCCACCATGGGAGACCTGAATGGAGTTCCCGGCTCCTGGCTTTGGCCTGGCCCAGCACTAGCTGTTGTATTTGCTGAGTAAACTGGTGGATGAAAGACCTCTCTCTCATTCTGACTTTAGAATAAATAAACATTTTTAAAAGATTATTTACTGGAGCTGGCACTGTGGCACAGAGAGTTAAAGCCCTGGCCTGAAGCACCAGTATCCCATACAGGCGCCGGTTCGAGACCTAGCTGCTCCACTTCCCATCTAGCTCTCTGCTATGGCCTGGGAAAGCAGTAGAAGATGGCCCAAGTCCTTGGACCCCTGCACCCACGTGGGAGACCTGGAGGAAGCTCCTGGCTCCTGGCTTCGGATCTATGACGCTCCAGCCATTACGGCCAACTGGGGAGTGAACCAGTGGATGAAGACCTCTCTCTCGCTATTGCTCTCTCTGCCTCGCCTTCTCCCTCTGTGTAACTCTGACTTTCAAATAAACAAATAAATCTTTAAAAAAAAGAGAGATTATTTACTACATTCTCTATCCAGTAGTCTTCAAAATATTTTTTTTTTTCATAAAAGAAAAACCAGGAGAGTGAGTCTACAAAGGATATCTTTCACTTCAGATACTAAATGTTCTCTGTTCCTCCCACCCTCCACTGGCCTTGATGCTCATTCTCAACTTCCAGCTTCCCATCTGCCTGCATCTGAAATGTTAATACCAAGGGGCTGGCGCCATGGCTCACTTGGTTAATCCTCCGCCTGCGGCACCAGCATCCCATGTGGGCGCCAGTTCTAGTGCTGGTTGCTCCTCTTCCAGTCCAGCTCTCTGCTGTGGCCTGGGAGGGCAGTGGAGGATGGCCCAAGTGCTTGGGCCCCTGCACTTGCATAGGAGACCAGGGAGAAGCACCTGGCTCCCAGCTTCAGATCGGCACAGTACCAGCCATAGCGGCCACTTGCAGGGTGAACCAACGGAAGGAAGACCTTTCTCTGTCTCTCTCTCTCTCTCACTGTCTATAACTCTGTCAAACAGGAAAGGAAAGGAGAGGAGAGGAGAGGAGAGGAGAGGAGAGGAGAGGAGAGGGGAGGGGAGGGGAGGGGAGGGGAGGGGAGGGGAGGGGAGGGGAGGGGAGGGGAGGGGAGGGGAGGGGAGGGGAGGGGGGAGGGGAGGGGAGGGGAGGGGAGGGGAAGGGAGGGGAGGGGAGGGGAGGGGTGAGGGGAGGGGAGGGAAGGGGAGGGGAGGGGAAAGGAGGGGAGGGGAGGGGAAGGGAGGGGAGGGAAGAAATGTTAATACCAAAATCCCTAATTCCGCACTCTGTCATGAGTCCTTGGCCCCACCAATCCTTCAGCCTGGTCTACCACCCCAGAAAGGGATACAGCCATACATGAGGGACACGGGTGCAGATGCCAGCTTTAAGAATAGGGATCAGTAGGGCAGGTGTTGTGGTACAGTGGGTTAAGCCACTTCCTGCAATGCCAGCATCCTACATGAGCAGAGGTTTGAGTCTCAGCTGCTCTACTTTGGATCCAGCTCTTTGCTAATGCAAAATCAAGTACCTGGGCCCCTGCCACCTACAGGAGAGACCATATGAAGCTCCTGGCTTTGACTGGCCCAGCCCTAGCCATTGCAGCCATTTGGGGAGTAAACCAGCAGATAGAAGATTTCTTCTTTCTCTCTGTCTCTGTTGCTCTCTAACTCTGATTTTAAATAAATAAAGCTTTAAACAATTTTTTTAAACACGCATCAGATGGCCATGCTGATCAGCAGAAATCTCAAAGGAAAACATAGTTGAAGTTTTGGGAAAAGCTCTGGAGTGCTAGGGAAAAGGGCTTGGGATCAGTCAGGCAATGTCAGGGGAGTGGTGTGATGTGACCTACAGAGCGAGGTCCTTCCTTTGGTAAAGATTCCAAGTGCACTACTATAAACATGGCATAAACCAAACCTCTAGCAAAAGGAGCTGGGGCAAGCTGCATTCTGTGAAAAGCCTGGGGTGTGTGTGGGTGGGAAAGTGGGGGTGTCTAAGACAATCTACAGGGGTCACAACACAAAGCAGCAATTCCAATAGGCACAGTATAAAATTGAATAGCTGGAACAGCTGGAAGAGGCTAGAGATTTGACTAGAAAGAAGGTAAGGAGACTCTACAAACAAGGAGAGAGGAAACTGAGATAAAGCCTTTCCTTCTTCAGCAAACAGATCACAGACAACTTTCTGGTGACTGTACTCCTAACTTTCAACTTTCTGTGGATAAAAGACCATGTGGTCATGTTTTCCTGGTTACCCAAAGAAATTATACTGCCCAGGCATTGCCCAACAGCTGATTCACTGTGAGTTAGTCTCTATCACAGCCTGTTAACCCTCACACCTCACATGGTCATATACCACACAACTCTGGAAAGAAAACAAGCCAATGTGAGCTGTCAAAGTCCTCTGCGCACCTGACCTTGCCCTCTGGGGTAAGTTTAGTTTCAAAACTGAAAGAAATTGCAAGCTGGGGAAATCCAAAGATCAACAAATCCAGGAACAGGTGGTTCCCAGCAGAAAAGGGTCCCAGGCTACAACTTAAAACAGAAACCAGACCACTGATAAGACATGGTTTATGATGTCTGTCTCCAAGCTTTCAGATTCCTTTTATAAACCTCATGTATATTTTCAATATTTACAACAGGGCATGGCCATACTTATCCAGTGCCTGACTATCAAACAACTAATTCTCCAAGTACTCAAGCAACTTCCTTGTTATTAAATTTTAGATCCACAGGTAGGGAACTCTTTTTACCAAAGGCCATTTGAATATTTATAACATTCATGGGCCACTCAAAATTGTCAACTTAAAAATTAGCACACAATATTTATTGAATTTTGAGTCCTGTCTGCAGTTGCTTTGGTAGGGCCAGACCAAATAACGTTCCTACCCACTTTAGACCTTAGGGAGAGCTTTAGTAACTGAGACACCAGGAGACTTGTGAATTCTTCAGTTCTTCAAATGAGTTAAGCTTTAATTGTAATGAATTTAGCAATTCCTCCTTTTTTTCATCTCTCCAAAAACCCTTGGCAAAGTGGTTTTTTTTTCAACAAAAAATTTATTTATAACTCCATCTGGGTCCTCCTATGGGGGGAGGGGCCCAAGTCCTTGTGGCAACCTCCACTGCTTTCTCAGGTGCTGGGAGCTGGATTGGAAACAGAGCAGCCAGGACTTGAACCAGCTCTCCAATAAGGAAAGCTGGCATAAAAAGCAGCAGCTTAGCCTGCTGCACCACCACACTGGCCCCTTGGCAAAATTTGTCAAAAACTGTCTAAGTTGTTTATAAAGGTTCTCTCATTGAGCAATATTCAATACAAAAAAAGTTCAGTTCATCAAAGGAGCCAGACTATTTGCTTGAGGTTCATTTGTGACTAGCTGTTTGACCTGGGGAAAGTCACTTCACCTCTCTGGGCTGAGCTGTTTCCTCTTTTGTAGAGTAAGGAGGCTAGAAACAAAAGGAAGGAGAACAATAAATTGTCCCAGAACGAAAAACAGACTTTTAAGTTCTTAAGTCTAAAAGGCTCAACAGGTGCCCAGCAGGGTTATTTCAAAAAGAAACACATCTTAGCATACTATGGTGAAATTCTTGGTATAAATAAAAATTCACAAGCTTCTAGAGAGAACAGGCTACTATTTACAAAGGAAAAAGAATCCTATTGGCACTGGATTTTTCATTTACACACCAGAAATTCAAGACAGTAGAAATCTCTTACATACTTTATATAAAGACCATGACTGGTATCAAAAATTCTAAACCTTGGGCAGGCATTTGGTGAACTTGTTAAGATGCCATCTTAGGAGCTGGTGCTGTGGCACAGTGGGTAAAGCTGCTACCTGCAATGCCAGTATCTCATATGGGAGCCAGTTTGAGTCCCAGCTGCTCCATTTCTAATCCAGCTCTCTACTAATGCACCTGGGAAAGCAGCAGGAGATGGCTCATGTGCTTGGGCTCCTGCCATTCAAATGGAAGACCTGGTTGTGCTCCCGGCTCCTGGCTTCAGTCTGGCCCAGTCCTGGCCATTGTGGCTCTTTGGGGAGTGAACCAGCAGATGGAAGATCTCTCTCTCTGCCTCTGCCTCTCCTTTTCTGACTTTCAAACAAATAAATGTTTTTTAAAAAGATGCACTTCAGAAGCTGTATACCATATTAAAGTTTCTAGGTTCAAGCTCTGGCTCTGCTTCCACTTCTAGCTTCTTGCTAATATGTACCCTGGAAGACAAAAGGTTGACAGCTCAAGTGGTAGGTCTATGGCAGCCATGTGGCAGACCCAGATTGGGAGCCAGGCTCCTGGCTTTGGCCTGGCCCAGCCCCAGCTGTTGTGGGCATTTAGGGAATGAACCAGGGAATGGACAATCTCTCTGTCTTTCAAATCCAGGGAATGGAAGACCTCACAGTTTTTCAAATAAAATGAAAATAAACTTGAAAAAAAAAGGGAATCCTAAACTGAACCAAGACATCAATGAAGATTTTATAAGAATTGGATACTGTCTCTCCCTCTAACTCTTGCCTTTCAAATAAATAAAATAAATATAAAACCATGGCAGGGAAGAGGGGCAGCATTCTGGCATAACGAGTTAAGCTACCTACAATGCCAGCAACCTATATGGGCACCAGTTCATGTCCTAGCTGCTCCACTTCCAATCCAACTCCCTAGGAAAGCAGCAGGAAGATGACCCAAGTCCTAGGGCCCCTGCACCCATGTGGGAGACTCCGATAAAGTTCTGCGATCCTGGATCCTGATTCCTGGCCTCGGCCTGGCCTAGTCCCAACTGCTGCAGCCATTTGGGGAGTGAATCAGCAGATGGAAGATCTCTCTCTCTTCCCTTCTCTCTCTCTATAACTCTGACTTTCAAATAAATAAAGTAAATATTTAAAAAAAAAATTGGACAAATAGACTATGAAAGTATTACCCATGCCCCTCTTCTAGGAAAACCACTCAAAAAAAAAAAAAAGTCCCAGATTAATAATTAAAATTGGGACAGAACTGAGAAATACAAAATATACACGAAACACATGTTTTCTCTCCCAGAAAAAAAAAAAAAAAACTCTTAATGAGGTTGGACCAGATGACTTCTGATGGCCTTTCTCAGCACAAACTATTCTGTAGACAAGTCTCTGGCAGTCTGGGATCATGAGTTGGTTCATCACCTAGTGGTCTGATGAAGGAAATGCAGTTCCTCAAGTGCCCGGATAAACTTCCAGCCATTTTGTGAGCTCAGTGTGCAGGGCAGCAGCCTCACCTCCAAGCAACTACAAGCATACAAGACTGAAAACCCTCCATATTCACATGCAATTGTTCACTCATTCACTTTCCAAGTACGTGGGAAAGGCCCATTTTATGCCTAGATAATCCTAAGAAAGGGAGCACAGATCTGTTAGGGTGCATTTGCAAACTAGTGAAAGGTGAAGATTCTTTCTGTGCAGATAGATCTGAATTGAAAGCAAGTTTAAATGCTATGAAAAAACTGTAAGTATGTCTTATAAATAGGAACGTTCACAAGATTGGCATGTGGAAGATGGGATTATATTTACCTTGTATGATTCCATGAGACTGGCCTAAAATTAATGAGAAGTTTCAATTAGATTTCAGTTCAAAACACATAACTTTCTACCAATCAGAGCTATTAACAAGCAAATAATGTTCTCAAGAAGTGATGAGCACCTCATCTTCAGATATATTCACATAGAATTGGAATGACCATTTGTTGGGGGACATTAGAAAGCATCTCTTTTTCTTTTTTCTTTCTTTTTTTTTTTTTTTTTTTTTTTGGACAGGCAGATTTAGACAGTGAGAGAGAGACAGAGAGAAAGGTCTTCCTTTACCATCGGTTCACCCCCCAAATGGCCGCTACGGCCAGCACGCTGTGCCAATCTGAAGCCAGGAACCAGGTGCTTATCCTGGTCTCCCATGCAGGTGCAGGGCCCAAGCACTTGGGCCATCCTCCACTGTACTCCTGGGCCACAGCAGAGAGCTGGACTGGAAGAGGAGCAACCGGGCAGAATCCGGCACCCCAACCGGGACTAGAACCCAGGGTGCCAGCACCACAGGCAGAGGATTAGCCAAGTGAGCTGTGGCACCGGCCTAGAAAGCATTTCTGTAACCAAATGGCAGAATGGAGACCCAGAAGATTGTATTAAATTATCTCACAGGCTCTTTCCAGCTCTAAGAGTCTATTGTTTCAATGTAATGTTTACTTTAGTGGTTAAAACATCCCTGTCTGGGGCTGGCGCCGTGGCTCACTTGGTTAATCCTCTGCCTGCGGCACCGGCATCCCATATGGGCACCGGGTTCTAGTACCAGTTGCTCCTCTTCTAGTCCAGCTCTCTGCTGTGGCCTGGGAAGGCAGTGGAGGATGGCCCGGGTGCTTGGGCTTCTGCACCTGAATGGGAGACCAGGGAGAAGCACCTGGCTCCTGGCTTTGGATCGGCACAGCGCCAGCCGTGGCGGGAGTGAACCAATCCCTGTCCTACACAGGAGGGCCTTGGTTCAAAGACCAACTTCAGCACCTGATATCAGCTTCCCACAAATTTGGACCCTAGGAGGCAGTGGGAATGACTCAACTAATTGAGTTCCTGCTACCCTCATGGGTCATCTGGAATCAGCTCCAGGATCTTGGCTTCAGCCAGCCCAATCCTGGCAACCACAGCCATTTGGAGATGATGAACCAGCATGGGAGTTCTTTCTCTGCTTCGTAAATAAATAAAAATTAAAGAGTCTATCACCCTGGGCCTGACACTGTGGCACAGAAGGTAAAGCTGCTGCCAGTAGTGCCAACAGCCATATGGGCACCAGTTCCAGTCCCAGTCCCAGCTGCTCCACTTCCCACCCAGCTCCTTGTTAATGCACCAAGGAAAGCAGAAGATGACAGCCCAAGTCCTTGAGCCCCTGCACCCACGTGGGAAACCCAGTTGAAACTCATGGCTCCTGGCTTTAGCCTAGCCCAGCCCTGGACAATGCAGCCATCTGGGGAGTGCACCAGTGGATAGAAGGGCGCGCTCTCTCTCTCTCTCTCCCTCTCCCTCTCTCCCTTCCTCCCTCCCTCCCTCTCTGTAATTCTGCCTTCAAATAAATAAACCTTAAAAATAAAAAACTCTACCATCCTAAGTAAAACAAAACCAAAATAAGACAAACAAAAAACACTATTAAAGGTTCCTCCTTCTGCTTATATTTTTTTAAGAATCACCCAGGATGGACAACCAAGTAACTAAAAACACAGGTTTGATAATATATTCTACTTGAGTAAATATGAACACGATATTTGACTCAATTTACCTGAATTTCATTATCTGTTAATTTAAAACAGTTAACTGTCCCATCTCAAAACATTGCTGTAAAGATTAAATGACAAGATACTTTGCTGAGTACTTTAAACAGCACCCAATATATGAAATTATTGAAAACTAACAACTTGAAAAGAAAAGGGAAAAGGAAGGGGTGGGGGGTAGGGAGGAAGCAGAGAATGAAACCTAAATGAGCTGCTTGCTTTAGTCATCTGTACTGAAGTTTCAACTAAAGCATTCCTGGCTGCTGGTGGTCAGAGACTGAGTTCCCTTGGCAACCAGCCTTTAAAAAGAGCCCAGATTTACCTTCTTCAGGGAGGCAGCTCATCCCTAACCCTGGGATTTGGCATCTTCCCTGCACGAAACATACTCCCATAGACCTCACGAATACCAGCGCCCCAAACTGACGGAGCTGAGCAGGTATTATTCTCCTTATCAGTAACAGAACATCAGAGTTCAAAGGGACCTCAGACAGCATCTACAACAACCCCTTTGTTTAATTAATGATGACAAAAAGGCTAAGAAAAATGATGTCCTGGACAAATTGGTGACAGGATCAAGATAAGATCATAAGCCTCCTTATTCCTAGTGTGGTAGTTAAAAATCTTCCCATTTTCAGACAGGAAAAACAAAACTGGCCCTACTACCTTTTACGCCACACAGCCCACACAGGTTAATCTAGAGTTTAAAATGTTCCAAAATGTAAAATGCTTCTGATTCCAAGCACTTTGGATAAGAGATACTTAATCTGTACTACCCTCACATTGTTCAGAGAAGACTAAAAGCAGAACACAAAGGTTAAGACCATGGACTTTGGAGCCAGACCACCGTATTCAAATGCCAGTTCTATCGCTCACTGCAATTCTAAGCAAGTTCCCTAACCCCTCTTACAAAGTTACTTACGAATCAAATAAAATAATCCACGTAAAGGACACAACAACAAAAAATGTTCCAAATACGTACACTGCTCTGCTTCCCCTCATCATCACCAGCTATGCTAAAAAGACAGACAAGCTTAACAATGACACCAGATAAGCGGGCCCAAAGGTATTTATTTAAGTCCAGTTTCTGGCTCAAGGAACACTCAATCCCTCAGCAGCAGAAGACAACTAACCTATCACACATTCATTTATCTGGATCTAGGGAAGAGTCAGTTTGGAGAATCAAGACACATGCTATGGTGATAAGATGTTTAAGATCACAAGGCCCCTGAACCTGCATGGGAGACCCAGAAGAAACTCCTGGTTCCTGGCTTCGATCAGCACAGCTCCAGCCATTGCAGCCAATTGGGGAGTGAACCAGCAGAGGGAAGACCTTTCTCTCTCTCTGCCTCTCCTCTCTCTGTGTAACTCTGATTTTCAAATAAATAAATCTTTAAAAAAAAAAAAAAAAAAGGCAGATTTACAGAGAGGCAGAGGCAGAGAGAGAGAGAAAGAAAGGTCTTCCATCCAATGGTTCACTCCCTAAATGGCCACAATGACCGGAGCTGAGCCAATCCGAAGCCTGGAGCCAGGAGTTTCCTCTGGGAAGGTGTAAGGGCCCAAGGACTTGGGCCTTCTTCTACTGCTTTCCCAGGCCATTGCAGAGAGCTAGATGGGGAGTGGAGCAGCTGGGACCGGAACTGGTGCCCATATGGGATGCCAGCACTGCAGGCAGTGACTTCACCCACTACACCACAGAGCCAGCCCCTCTCTCTAAGCTTTTGTTTCTCCATCTTTAAGTGAGGATTATAATTGTTAGTTATAAAAGCTGACATTTGATAAGTACTTTTTTCTTTTCCTTTCAAATTTTAGTTTATTTGAGTTTTAGAGGGAGAAAGAGACAAAGAGGGAGAGGGAGCTCCCACTAGCTGGTTCACTCCAAATGCCCATTACATCCAGCACCGAGCCTGGGCCAAAACTAAAACTGGGAACTCAATCCAGGTCTCCCATGTGGGTGACAGAAACCCCATTACTTGGGTCATCAACACAGCCTCCTAAGGTCTGTACTGGCAGGAACTTGGAGTCAGGAACTGGAACTGGGAATCAAACCCAGGTACTCCAATATGGGCATCTTAAGCAGTGTCTTAATCGCTAGGCCAAATGCCTGCCCTGGGAAGCAACTGGCTATATGCCAAGCACCATGCTAAGCACTCACAACAAGGCTCATGTCATCTAATCAACACAACCACTTTCAAGGAAGATATTATTAGTACTGTCAATTTACAGACACAGATGAAGAAAATGAGGCACAGTTTCTCATTCAGTGTCACAATTAGCTACCAGTAAAGCTGTCAATGCAGGAGGTCTAATCTCAGATTTTATTCCTATACTGCTCTCCTTCTCAAAGTAATGACATCATGTTGTTTTGTTAAAACAAGACAATCCACTGTGCTAAAGTGGTTAACACAGTGCCTGGCTCATTAAAATCAGCTATTACTATTACTATTATTATTATCATCATCAATTCCTTTGCACCTTCACAAGGATTATTACCTCCTGAGTTCTAATCTCAGTTAAAGTTAAGGGGTTGTTTGCCTACTCAACTACCAAGTCATTTGGTAGCTTGGAATGGGTTTCTCACGTAATGTAGACGAAATGTACCTGGATGCAGAGATACAGAAATACTGCAAATGTATTACTCTATAAACAGCAAAATACTAAAACCTCTATTTTTCTAAAGATTCTATTTATTTATTTGAGAGGTAGAGTTACAGACAGTGAGAAGGAGAGACAGAAACATCTTCCTTCCATTGGTTCTGAGCCAGGAGCTTCTTCCGGGTCTCCCACATGGGTACAGGGGCCCAAGCACTTGGACCATCTTCTACTGCTTTCCTAGGCCATAGCAGAAAGCTGGATTAGAAGAGGAGCAGCCGGGACTAGAACCGGCACCCAGATGGGATGCCAGTGCTGCAGGCAGAGGATTAACCTACTGCGTCCCAAAACCTCTGTTTTTAAAAATAAAATCTTTATGGGGCAGGCATTGTGGTGCAGCAGGTTAAGCCACCACTTGGATGCCCACATCTCATAACTGAGTGATATTTCGATTCCCAGTCCCTCTGCATTTCTGATCCAGCTTCCTGCTAATGTATCTGGGAGACAGTGGATAATGGCTCAAATGCTGGAGGCCCTGCAATCCATATGAGAGACCCAGATAATGTTCCTAGCTCCTGGCTTTGGAATGGCCTAGCCCTGGCTATGCAGTTATCCAAGGAGTGAGCCAGAGGATAGAAGCTTGTGGTCTCTCGCTCTCTCACTCTGTGTGTGTGTGTTTGCGTGTGTGTACCCCTCTGTCTCTGTCTTTCAAATAAAATCTTTATTACACTAAATAGAATACATTATGAAATTTTTCAAAATAAAATGGATATATAATATTTACTTTAAAAATGATCAGTCCTCTACCTCCCTTCCTCTTTCCACTTTCCTGTTCTAAAAACCTATGTTAGTTAGGCATTTAATCCTCAAAAAAAAAAAAAGACTGATGTCAAGAAGTGGCATTGTGTAACTGGTTAGGTCACCCATTTGGGACACTCGCATCCCATATCCAAGCACCTAGTTCAAGTCCGAGCTACACCAGGCTTCCAATCCAGCTTCCTGCTAATGCCCCTGAGAAGCAACAGATGATGGTCCAGGTACTTGGGTTCCTGCCACCTATGTCAGAGACCCAGATGGAGCTTAAGGTCCTGGCTTTAGCCTGGCCTGGCAGCTCTGGCTGTTGTGGGAATTTGGGGAAAGAACCAGTAGATGGAAGTGCAGTCTCTCACTCTTGCACTCTCTCCCTCTCTCCCTGTCATTTGCCTTTCAAATTTTCATATATAAAGACTAGTATTGTCATTATCTCCATTTGACAGGTATAGAAACTGAAATTCAGAAAGATTCCAGGCCACACAGTTACTAAGTGGATGGCCAGGGTTACTAGCAAAGAACTTTCAGATGTGAACATAAGCAAAGTTGGTAAACTCTCATCTTCCTTGAGAGGCAGTAGCTGTGTTAGAAGGTACCCAAAAAGAACAAAGGCTTATAAAAGAATTTTTAAGAAACTCTTGGAAAGGCCAAAGCTGCTCTAATGAGGCAAGACAAAATCAGGAACTATAATTTAAAAAGCCAATAATGCAGCAACATATCATTAATTCTGCCCTCCCAGAAACGGTGCAAATTATTGACGAGCCTGACAAACCAAGACTTCATCTCTGATTGCATCCACACCCCTGAACACTAGTCCTCACCAACTGCAGAATAATGTAGCACTTTAGAGACCACATCATTATTCAGATCAAAATAAGCATTTTTTAGGCTCAGTGTAACTTGAGAAAGAGTGTCTTCTTATTCACCTAGATCTTTCCCTCATTATGTAGTATACAGCTCAATATAGTCAATATACTTTTGTTTAAAACATGAATAAATTTCTTAATTCCTATGTTCCAGGCACTATTCTAGGAGGCAGACATAGAGCTATGAGTAAACCAATATCCTATCATAACATTTATATTCTACTGAGGGGTAATGAATAATAAACTGTGGTAGAGAATCCCTAGAAAAATACTTGGCACACATTACTTGTACTCAACAAGTAGCTGCTAAATAACAAATAAGTGAAAAACACATTAAGTAGCAGCATTCTGGGAGAAAAAATAAAGCAAAGAGGGAAAGGAGAGAAGGCAGGGAGAAAGATCTTACTTTAAAAAGGATGGAAGGGGCTGGAATTGTGGCGTAACGGGTAAAGCCGCCACCTGCAGTCCCCACATCCCATACGGGCGCCAGTTCAAGTCCCGACTGCTCCACTTCCGATCCAGCGCTCTGCTATGGCTTGGGAAAGCAGTAGAAGATTGCCCAAGTCCTTGGGCCCCTGCACCCACATGGGAGATCTGGAAGAAGCTCCTGGCTCCTGGCTTCAGATCAGCACAGCTCCAGCCGTGGCAGCCAATTGGGGAGTCAACCAGCGGATGGAAGAACTCTCTCTGCCTCTTCTTCTCTCTGTGTAACTCTTTCAAATAAAAATAAATAAATCTTTTAAAAAAAAAAAAAGGATAAAAAGGACTACTTAGCTTAGCAGGGGAAAGTTAAACAGAAGCCTGAAGAAGGGAAGGGAGGAAATAATACTGATATCAGGAAGAATGTTGTTCCAGGCAAGGGAAAAAGCTATTTGATCCCAAGGTCTGGATTTTGGAGCAACTGAAAACATCAGCATGGCCAGATCACAAAGATGTGGCAGAAGACAGTCAGTACAGCCAGAAGGGTGGTTCTGTAGAGCCTACAAGACCTTGTAAACTATGGCTTTTTTTTTTATTTTTATTTTTTTTATTTTTGACAGGCAGAGTGGACAGTGAGAGAGACAGACAGAGAGAAAGGTCTTCCTTTGCCGTTGGTTCACCCTCCAATGGCTGCCGCGGACAGCGCACTGCGGCCAGCGCACCGCGCCCACCCGATGGCAGGAGCCAGGTGCTAGGTGCTTATCCTGGTCTCCCATGGCGTGCAGGGCCCAAGCACTTGGGCCATCCTCCACTGCACTCCCGGGCCACAGCAGAGGGCTGGCCTGGAAGAGGGGCAACCGGGACAGAATCCGGCGCCCCGACCGGGACTAGAACCCGGTGTGCCGGCGCCGCAAGGCGGAGGATTAGCCTGTTGAGCCACGGCGCCGGCTAAACTATGGCTTTTAATCCTGGTAAGATAGAGGATTCAAAGGATTACGCTTGTGAGTGTCAAGTTTAGATGCAGGAGACCAAAAGCTAATGGAGGAAGACCACGTAGAAGACAGCAACAGGGCAAGTGATGAAAAGTGCTTAAATCTGGGATATATTTTAAGGTGATGCTGACAAGACCTGCTGAAGGACTGAACAAGGACACTAAGAGGAAGAGCAGAGACAAGGAAGACTCCCTTATGTAGTCAATACAACTAAAACTAAGATGAGGGGCTGGTGCTGTGGCGCAACTAAAGCTCTGGCCTGAAACGCCAGCATCCCATATTGGTGCTGGTTCTAGTCCTGGCTGTTCCTTTTCTGATCCGGCTTTCTGCTATGGCCTGGGAAAGCAGTATAACATGGCCCAAGTCCTTGGGCCTCTGCATGCATGTGGGAGACCCGGAAGAAGCTCCTGGCTCCTGGCTTCGGATCAGTGCAGCTCTGGCCGTTGCGGCCATCTGAGTAGTGAACCAGAGGATGGAAGACCTCTCTCTGTCTCTACCTCTCTCTGTAACTCTTTATTTCAAATAAATAAAATAAATCTTAAAAAAAAAAAGCTGAGATGAAGAGAACTGCCAGGAAGCAAGTTTGAGAGAACTTCTGGAGTTAGGTTTTTTAATAAACTGAAGAAGCTACTAGACACCCAAATGGAGAAATTCAGTGAACAGTGAGTACTAAGAGTGTTGAGTTCAAATCTCAGTAATCCACAAATGAAGCAGAACAGTAATCATTAAATATTAGATAATGTAAATATCATTTTACCCTCCTGAAAAGACTATACTTTAAGATTTATTTTAGAGGTCAGCATTGTAGTGTAATAAATTAAGCCACTGCCTGCAGTGCAAGCATTTCATATGGGTGCTGGTTCAAGTCACAGCTATTCCACTTCCAATCCAGCTCTCTGCTAATGTACCTGGGAAAGTAGCAGAAGATGGCCCAAGTCTTTGGGCCCCGCACCTATGTGGGAGACCCAGATGAAGCTCCTAGCTCCTGGCTTCAGACTGGCCCAGCCCTGGTCATTACAGCCACTGGGGAGTGAACTAGTGGATGGAAGTCCTCTCTCCAATTCTGCCCTTCAAATAATTAAAATAAATCTTTAAAAAAATAAAAAATAAATTTATTTGAAAAGCAGAGTTAGAAAGAAAGGAGACAGACAGAAATATCTTCCATCCACTGGTTCACTCCCCAAATGGCTGCAATGGCCAGGGTTGAACCAGGCCAAAGCCACAAGCCTAGAACTACATCCAGATCTCCCACATGGATAGCAGGGGCCCAAGTATGTGAGTCATCTTCCATTGCCTTCCTAGGTGCATTAGCAGGAAGCTGAGCTGGAAGTGGGGCAGCTGAGACTAGAAATGGTGCTCACACAGGATGCCAGCATCGCAGGCAATGCCACAACGCCAGCCCCAAAATGGCTGCAACTTCTGAACAGAACTGTGCTCTGCTTCTGAGCCTTTGTTCCCTTTGCCTGGAATATCCTTCCATGCCCTCCGCCTTACACTCTGTTGATCTGAGACTTGGCCTAGAAATCAACTTCCAAGATCCCTTCCAAGATTACATTAAGGACCCTTCTTTTGTGCTCCCACTGCATCTTCTGCTGACTTGTGCCCTAATAACACTGTATGTATATCGTGATACTGGTTGGTCTCCCCCTCTAAACCAAAAACACGGTGAAGGCAGGAATAGGTTCTCATTCATGTTTATATTCTTAGTGTCTGGGATGTATCAAGCAATCAATTATTATTTGTAAGGGGTAGGTGTTCGGCACAGTGGTTAAGATGACCTCTAGGGGGACCTCTAGCGTGCCATAGCAGGTAAAGCTGCGGCCTGCAGTGCTGGCAACCCATATGGGTGCCGGCTGCTCACTTCCGATTCTGCTCTCTGCTATGGCCTGGGAAAGCACCAGCAGATGGTCCAAGTCCTTGGGCCCCTGCACCCGCATGGGAGACCCAGAAGAAGCTCCTGGCTCCTGGTTTCGGATCAGCGCAGTTCCAACCATTGCAGCCAATTGGGGAGTGAACCAGTGGATGGAAGACCTCTCTCTCTCTCTCTGCCTCTCCTTCTCTCTCAGTGTAACTCTGACTTTCAAATAAATAAATAAATCTTTAAAAAAAAAAAAAAAAGGATGACATCTGGGGCACCCACATTCATACCTGGGTACAAGTCCTACTTCCACTTCTGATCCTGCCTCCTGCTAATGCACACCCTGGGAGCCAGCAGGTTATGGTTTAAGTAATTGGGTCCCTGCTACCCACTTGGTAGATGCAGATGGAGTTCTGGGTTCCTGGATTTAGCCTGGCCTAATCTGGCTGTTGTAGGCATTTTGGGAGTGAACCAGCATATGAAAGATCTCTGTCTCTTCACTTTTCAAACAAATGAAAAACAGCTTTTATAAAAAATATTGTTGAATGAATGATTACAATGGAATTTTACAGATTTATTTATTTATCTGAAAGGCAGAGTTACGGGGGGGGGGGGGAGATCGAGAGATCAACAGATTGATTTTCCATCCACTGGTTCACTTCCTAAATGGCCATAAGGGCCAGGGATGGGTCAAAGCCAGGAGCCTGGAGTTTTAGCCCTGTCTCCCATGTCACGTGGATGCAGCAGCCCAAGAACTTGGGCCATCTTCTACTGCTTTCTCAGGTGCATTAGCAGGAAGGCTGGATTGGAAGTGAAGCAGCCAGGACTCGAACTGTCACTATATGGGATGCCAATGTCACAGGCAGTGGCTTAACCTGCTACACCATGATGCTGACCCTAATATAATGAAATTTTACTGGAAATATCCTCTGTGGTTTTTTTTCCCTTCCATGATTCTATTAAATAAATAAATAATTTTTTTTATTCAAAAGGCAGAGAATCAAAGAGAGAATCTTCCACCTCCTGGTTCAGGTTCACTCAAGAAATGCCTACAACAGCCAGGGCTGGCTCAGGCTGAAGCCAGGAGTCTGGAACTCCATCTGGGTCTGCCATGTGACTGGCAGAGACTGGCTGCACATTAACAGGAAGCTGGAACAGAAGTATAGTGGTAGAGACTTAAACCAGGTGCTTCAATATGGTATGTGAACATCCCAAATAACAGCTTACTCTCTTCTGTGATTTTTATAATTTTTAAAAATTTGATTTGCGAGATAGAAAGAGACAAGAGATCCAGCTCCCCATCCATTAGTTTACTCAACTGCCTCCAACAGTCAGGACCAGGCCAGGGCCAGGTCAAAGCCAGGAACTCAAAGCAGGGTCTCCCACATGGGTAACATTAGAACTTGCTAGATTGCTAAGACACAAATAGTTAATTCAAAAAACCCTTGTATGATGAAGCACAAATAGCTACTATCAAAACTGACAATCAGGGCTGGTGTTGCGGCAAGGCAGGTTAAGCTGTTGACTGCAATGCCAGCATCCCATACAAATACCAGTTCTAGCCCCAGCTGTTCCATATCCTATCCTGCTCCCTGCTAATGTGCCAGGGAAAGCATCAGATGATGGCCCAAGTGCTTGGGACCCTGCATCCATGGGAGAGATGCAGAAAAAGCTCCTGGCTTCAGACTGGCTCAGCTCTGGCCATTGTGGCCATTTAAGGAGCAAACCAGCAAAGAAAGCTCTTTCTTTTTTTTTGACAGGCAGAGTGGACAGTGAGAGAGACAGACAGAGAGAAAGGTCTTCCTTTGCCGTTGGTTCACCCTCCAATGGCTGGCGCGCTGCGGCCGGCGCGCTGTGGTGATCCGGCACACTGGCGCACCGCGCTGATCCGATGGCAGGAGCCAGGTGCTTCTCCTGGTCTCCCATGGCGTGCAGGGCCCAAGCACTTGGGCCATCCTCCACTGCACTCCCTGGCCACAGCAGAGAGCTTGCCTGGAAGAGGGGCAACCGGGACAGAATCCAGCGCCCCGACTGGGACTAGAACCCGGTGTGCTGGTGCCGCAAGGTGGAGGATTAGCCTATTGAGCCACGGCGCCGGCCTCTTTTTTTTTTTTTTTAAGATTTTATTTATTTATTTATTTATTTGAGAGGTAGAGTTATAGACAGTGAGAGGGTAAGACAAAGCGAAAGGTCTTCCTTCCAATAGTTGACTCCCCAAACGGCCACAACGGCCAGAGCTGTGCTGATCTGAAGCCAGGAACGAAGGAGCCTCTTCCAGGTCTCTCCACATGGGTGCAAGGGCCCAAAGACTTGGGCCATCTTCCACTGCCTTCCCAGGCCATAGCAGAGAGCTGGATGGGAAGAGGAGCAACCAGGACTTGAATTGGCGCCCACATGGGATGCTAGCACTGCAGGCAGAGGATTAATCCATTGTGCTACAGCGCCGGCAGTAAGCTCTTTCTCTCTCTATATATATATATTTAACTCTGCCTTTCAAATAAATATTTGAATAAATATTTTGATATTCAAATATTTATTTGAAAGGCAAAGTTATAGAGAAATTATCTTCTATCCTCTGGTTCACTCCCCAAATGGCTTCAACAGCCAGGTGGAGGCCAGGAGCCAGAAACTCCATCCATTCTCCCACATGGGTGGCAGGGGCCCAGGTATCTGGGCCATCCTCCACTGCTTTTCCCAGGCCATTAGCAGGGAGCTGAATTAGAAATGGAGCAGCCAGGACACAGTGTTTAAATGAGATGCCAGCATTAAACTGGTGGCAGTTTAACCCAGTGCACCACAACACCAATCCTATTCTGTGATTTTTCTTTTCTTTTTCCTTTTAAAGATTTATTTATTTATTTAAAAGTCAGAGTTACACAGAGAGAGGAGAGGCAGAGAGAGAGAGAGAGAGAGGTCTTCCATCCACTGGTTCACTCCCCAATTGGCCACAACAGCTACAGCTGTGCCGATCCAAAGCCAGGAGCTTCTTCCAGGTCTCCTATGTGGGTGCAGGGGCCCTAGGACTTGCGCGATCTTCTGCTTTCCCAGTCCAGAGCAGAGAGCTGGACTGGAAGTAGAGCAGCCAGGACTTGAACCAGCCCCCATATGGGATGCCGGTGCTTCAGGCCATGGCGTTAACCCGCTGCGCCACAGCACCAGCCCCATATTTTGTGATTTTTCTAACTCATCTTCCATAATAATCTACTTGAATTTAGGCTAATCTTAAAATTACTGATATCTGATCACATCCCAGTTGACAACAAAACAAAGAAATTTCCCAATCTACCTGAGACTGGAAATAGAGAATAAACAGGGGAAGTACATGCTAACAGGTTGAGCTCAGGAGTTATTCTGCCAGCTGCCAAGACTAGCAGCCTATGCCTCTCACATCACAGTGGATAATGGACCTCCATATTGTTCTCTTCACTTTCTTTCCATTGATCTTGCATTTTCCTCTTCTCTCTACCCTCATCTTTTAGCTCTTTGCCTTTTTTAATCCCCCTCTATTTTCTACACTTATTTGCAGTCTGTTCTCATTTTTTCCTTTATCTTTTGTTTGTACTTCTTTCCCCATGCCTTATTTCAGGCAGGAGTACCACAGAAAATCCACAGACACTGCTTTGCCCAACTGGGAGCATTCAGGCCAAGGATGTTGCTGTATCTTTGTATCGTTGCTACAACAGACATCAATCTAGTGATTCCCAGGGAACCAAGAAGTGACCCATTAACAGCAGTGCAGGGTCACCAGGTCTTAAGAACAAATTAGGGCCGGCACCACAGCTTAATAGGCTAATCCTCTGCCTTGTGGCGCCAGCACACCGGGTTCTAGTCCCGGTCGGGGCACCGGATTCTGTCCTGGTTGCCCCTCTTCCAGGCCAGCTCTCTGCTATGGCCAGGGAGTGCAGTGGAAGATGGCCCAAGTGCTTGGGCCCTGCACCCCATGGGAGACCAGGAGAAGCACCTGGCTCCTGGCTTCGGATCAGCGTGGTGTGCCAGCTGTGGCGGCCATTGGAGGGTGAACCAACAGCAAAGGAAGACCTTTTTCTCTCTCTCTCACTGTACACTCTGCCTGTCAAAAAAAAAAAAAAGAGTCAGAAACCTAGGGGAACTGGATTGGAAGTTTTAGGACAAAAAAAAAAAAATGCTATGGGCTGGCAAGCTCTTTGAGTTGAAGGTAAAGTTATCTATGCATCAAAGCTCATGCCACAAGCATCAGAAACCAAGGAAAAAACAATCCACAAGTAGGAGTCAGGAGACCCTGCTCAGATCCTAACAAGCTATGTAAACTCAGGGAAGTTATTTCACTCTTCTGACCCAAAGGTGGCTCTTTCATAAAGCAGGAATAAATTTGCTGGCCAAGTTGTCTGTGATGATTAAACAAGTAATGTGAAGTCACTGTGAAAAGTTTTATGTAACTTACTAACATTACTGTAAGAGGAAACAAAAACCATTACTGTGTATAAATCCTTTGGTTCTACTTCCAAAGTCCAATTCTGACTCACCTTCCCAGTCTTGTTAAACCCTTAACCAACCTGTGGTCCCTCGAGTGGGAGAAGAGTCATGTGTGAGGCTCCAAGGGTGGGGCAGCGACTCTCAGTCAGTTGTCCTGTATCTCAGTGGCTTCCATCAATAAAATGGGTGGTGTAGAACTCACTCACATAATCCATAAGATAGCGCAGGTCTGAGGGAGGGAGTGGAGAATTTGCCAAAAGTGAGTAAAATATTTACATAACCCTACCCCCCAGGGATAAACAATCACAGTCATCAAATATCATTATTCCTTGGTCAGCATTAGAAGGGGCCTTAGAAATGGTTTAATCTCTGGTTTTACAGAAGGGAAACCTAAGGCCCAGATAGACAAACTAGGCTCTGTAAGATGCAGAGCCAGGCAGTGGCAGAACTGGGGTTAGGGCACAGAGCCTGGATTCCAAAGTCCAGCATCTCCTTGTCAGATCACAGCATCATTCATGGCACCTGCAGTGTGAGTGGCACATTACTGACACCAAAACACCTTACAATGTAGTCAACAGCAAATGGGGGCCACAGTAGAGAGGGGGCTGCATGCTAGGGGAGCAAGAGTATTTGGGAAAGAGAACGCTGTGCTAAGGAGGTACACTGAGTCCTAAATGTACTCAAGGAAGAGGAAATATACCAATATTTCAGGCAGAAAAAAGCTTAAAAAGGCAGTCCTGGGAAGAAAGATCTAACAGCTGAAATTTTCTGTAGAGAAGCTAAAGAAGTAATTTCAGAGTACCAGAATGTTTTGAATCCGGATGCTGCTTGATTACATCCAATGACCTTTTTTGGTGTCTCCTGAGTCTTTAATATTCACTGATTGTTTAAGTTTCCTAATCTGTTCTGTCTCCCTGAAAGACAAGGTCCTCTGCAGAGTCCACATTTAGCTTAGTGGTTAGCTATGTAGTTGCTGGGGGCAGCTGTTGTGGTGCAGCGGGTTAAGCTGCAGCCTCGTGGGATGCCTACATCTCAAATCATCAGAGTGGCTGATTCAAGTCCCCACTACTCCATGCGCCAGGATTCAGCTTCCTGCTAACTGGAAGGTAGTAGATGATGGCCCAAGTACTTGGGTTCCTAACAATCACATAAGAGATCTGGATGGAGTTGCTGGCTCCTGACTTCAGCCTGGCCTAGCCCTGATCGTTGTGGCATCTGGGAGTGAACTAGGGTATATAAGCTCTCTGTGTCTCTTCCTCTCCTCACTCTGCCTTTCAAATAAACAAATAAATCTTTAATAAAACAAACAAAGGTAGTATCTGGACTCAGACTTCCTAGATTCAAATCCTTGCTTTACCACTTGCTACAAGAGTATTTCAAAAACTTTGTGAAAACTGGAATTAAAAGATAAGTTTATTTTGAAGCCAAAAGTTTAATTCCATTCATACTCATCTGTGACTATGGACAAATTCCTTCACCTTTCTGTGCTTCTATAAATGAAAATAACATCACTGCCCATTTTGAGGTTCTGTAAGGATTGAACCTATACAGTGGTCACAACCTACAAAGGAGTTTTTAACAGCTTTAGTTATACTATGCCCCCCTTTTTTACAGAGAAAGAACAGAAATTACCAGCTACATTATAGGCAAGTACTGTTTCTGATGTGTAAGTCATGTTGTAAATTTAAATTTCTTCTAGCATTTAAAAATTGCTTCCAGAAATGCGAGTCGATGAATTACCGCACAGAAGGAAGCCTAGAACCATGCCTAGCACATAGTGAGCACTTTTACATAGTGAACACAATTACAATCACTGTTGCTGTTACGTCTTTATCTATTAAAATTGTTTGGGGAGTTATACAAAATAATGTGAAAGCACTTTGGGAAACCTGACATATGATATTAATGTACATTAAAAACAAACAAAAAAAATCTTCTGTGTCTGACACCAGTAGAAGCAGAGCTCCGTGGGGACACATCCACCAGCCATGCATTACATGAAAGGGTCCACAGGCTCTGAATTATCTGTCATACTCTGTCAATATTTGCAGAGAAATGGAGGCTTGGCACCAAAATGAAATAATTTATTTTCACCTGGTTGGGTCACTGGGGTGGGGAAGGCAGGAGTGCAGCCCCTGAGTGGCTGAGGAAAGCAAGTGAATCACAGAGAATTATTTGCTCCCCCCCCCCCCCAGCCAGGTAGACTCAAATGTGCCACAGACAAGGCCAGAGTGACAAATACCTGAGACTCTGTCAGGGCTGACTCACTTCCACTTCCCTATCCTCTCCCAAACACCTCATAAAATGGCACTGGAGCCCGCTACAGGTGTCACTCACACTAGGAAAACTGGGAGCCCCCAAGCAGACACACACACAGGCTTGGTCACATCTAAAGGCTACCTGACGGGTTTCTTCAACACTTGCCTAAACGTTTAAAATAGCATTTAAATTCTAAAAGCCTGGTTTATAGTAAAATCTAGAAATGTGCTCACCAGGAAGAAAATCAGGTCTGGAGTCCATGCCCGACACTGTGTGACCTTGAATTAAACCCTTCATGTTTCTAGGTTTGTATCTTCCTCTGTTAAAAAAAGAGAGAGAGAAAGAGAGAGATAACAGTATCTACCTCAGAAGATCGTGGAAAAAAGATGGTATGAGCAAAATACCTAGCATAGGATCACAATAAATGCCTAAATCTTTTAGATTGAGTGAACACCACTTGTGGTCAATTGAGGTTCCCTGGGCAGCTGGCCTGTGAAAAAGCCAGACGTCCTACTCTCTTCAGGGACGTTAAATCGTTTTTTAGAAGCAGCTTTTTAAATCCGCACATGAGCCTGTACCAGGAAGCCCAGCAAAGCAGAAATTTCCCACGTCATTCCTTAAAACAGTGATTTCTAAATGCTTTGGTACTGGGGGAGCATCGTTGCGGTTCACAAATTATTTCAGGGTACTGCGTCCTATTATCCACTAACAAAAATTTTTAAAGCGATAGGATCAATATTGTGCCCACATTTCGGAGCTATTTGCGTTCCCTGTTCCAGTTAAAGGGGGTGGGGAACTCGTTCAAATCGGCCCACCAAGCGTCGGACCAGCCTGCGGGACTGCATCCCGAGCGGTCACAAGACCAGCGGCGCGGGGAGGGCCCAGGGCGGGGGTGCGCATTCTAGAGCTTTCGGGCCCACCCCGATTTCTCGTTGGCGACGGATCGAGGCCACGTGTCGCCATTTTGTGTTCAGAAAACATGGCGGCCGCCCGCGTGGGGAAGGGGGGAGCGGTGGCGCGCTACGTTAGTCTTTTTCCCTGAGGTCTCTTGATGAACGCGGCGCACACCGTCTTTCCTCGTCCGGCTTAGCCAGGGGAAGAAAGGCAGGGGGCAAAAACCATAACTCGGACGCGCCAGCGTCTCGAGCGACATTTCCTTTGCGCAAGCAACGGCAGGATAAGCTGCCCAAGATGGCGGGCGCCGCCCCCGGAGAAGCGCGGAAGGGAAAGGGCTGAAAGCGGCCTCGGGGGCGTGGGCCGCGCGCAAAAGGCGCAGAAACTCCCCAAAGCCCTAGTCAGCGCCCGCTCAGCATAGAACTACACCATTGTTTCAAATGTCTGACGAGGCCGCTGCGGTACAAACGACACAAGGGCAGGAGGAGGGGTTTCACCGAAAGAAAAGTTGCAAAATGCAAACAAAGCATTATGTAAATGGACGCCATTCTTTTTTGATGGCCACGTTTCCAGTATGCCCTACAAACGGTCCGCAGAGCCCAGACTCAGGCGGCGGCGGGGGTGGGTTTCGGCCTTTCGGCTCCCCGGCCGCCGCCGCGGGGCTGGGACAGGGGTGGGGGCTAGAGCGGGGCGCCCGGACGCCGGGGACGAAAGGCCCCCACGTGCCCGCCCGCGCCCGCCCCTCCAGCCTCGCCTCGCCGCCCCTCCCCCCCGGAAGACAGCAGCGGCCCCTCCCGTCGCCCCCACCCTCGCGCACGCGCCTTGGCCACCTCACGCGCACGTTTTAAACCCGCGGCGTCCCGGCAGCTGCCTGCAGTTACCGCCAGGGCTGCCCGTGTCGCTCCGGACAGAAAACTCCTTTGCTAGGGCAGAAAAGTAAAGCATGTCTTTCATACACAACACCAATATTTCCAGTCGTCCTCCGGTGCCGTTAGCGTTAATAAAATCCACAGTCATTTTAAAACTTTGCCGGACTCACACTTTCCGTTCCCCGTGGGCTTTATTGTCAGTACCGCAGCGTTAGTTTTTTTTTTTTCAAGTCCCGCGTGGGGCTTGGCGCAATCTTGTGACCTAAAAACCACGGGTCCTCATTTTTTTCAAGGGGTCCTGCGCAGCAAGCACTTCCGGGGTCAGAGGGTACGCGGGGTTGAAAGCGGGCTTCCCGCCCCGCCCAGACCGCCGAGGCTGCCGCCGGAGTCGCCACCGCCGCGCCCTCGCCCACCCGCCCGCCCGCCGCTCCCGGCCCCGCTCGCCCCCTCCGCCGCCGCCGCCCGCCCCTGCGACGACGCCGCGGCCTCCCGCCCGCGCCCGCTCGCTCCCGCGGCCCTCGCTCGCCTCGCGCCGGCAGTTTTGGGCCTACACCTCCCCTCCCCCCGCCAGCCACCAAAGACTTGACCACGTAACGAGCCCAACTCCCCCGAACGCCGCCCGCCGCTCGCCATGGATGCCGGTGTGACTGAAAGCGGACTAAATGTGACTCTCACCATTCGGCTTCTTATGCACGGAAAGGAAGTAGGAAGCATCATTGGGAAGAAAGGGGAGTCGGTTAAGAGGATCCGCGAGGAGAGTGGCGCGCGGATCAACATCTCGGAGGGGAATTGTCCGGAGCGAATCATCACTCTGACCGGCCCCACTAATGCCATCTTCAAGGCATTCGCTATGATCATCGACAAGCTGGAGGAAGATATCAACAGCTCCATGACCAACAGCACGGCGGCCAGCCGGCCCCCGGTCACCCTGCGGCTGGTGGTGCCGGCCACCCAGTGCGGCTCCCTGATCGGGAAAGGCGGGTGTAAGATCAAAGAGATCCGCGAGAGCACGGGGGCCCAGGTCCAGGTGGCGGGGGATATGCTGCCCAACTCGACCGAGCGGGCCATCACCATCGCGGGCGTGCCGCAGTCTGTCACCGAGTGTGTCAAGCAGATCTGCCTGGTCATGCTGGAGACGCTCTCCCAGTCTCCGCAAGGGAGAGTCATGACCATTCCGTACCAGCCCATGCCGGCCAGCTCTCCGGTCATCTGCGCGGGCGGCCAAGATCGCTGCAGCGACGCTGCGGGCTACCCCCACGCCACCCATGACCTGGAGGGACCACCTCTAGATGCCTACTCGATTCAAGGACAACACACGATTTCTCCGCTCGATCTGGCCAAGCTGAACCAGGTGGCAAGACAACAGTCTCACTTTGCCATGATGCACGGCGGGACCGGATTCGCCGGAATTGACTCCAGCTCTCCAGAGGTGAAAGGCTATTGGGCAAGTTTGGATGCATCTACTCAAACCACCCATGAACTCACCATTCCAAATAACTTAATTGGCTGCATAATCGGGCGCCAAGGCGCCAACATTAATGAGATCCGCCAGATGTCGGGGGCCCAGATCAAAATTGCCAACCCAGTGGAAGGCTCTTCTGGTAGGCAGGTTACTATCACTGGCTCTGCTGCCAGTATTAGTCTGGCCCAGTATCTAATCAATGCCAGGCTCTCCTCTGAGAAGGGCATGGGGTGCAGCTAGAACAGTGTAGGTTCACTCATAACCCCTTTCTGCTGTTTTCCCATGATCCAACTGTGTAATTTCTGGTCAGTGATTCCAGGTTTTAAATAATTTGTAAGTGTTCAGTTTCTACACTTTATCATCCGCTAAGAATTTAAAAATCACATTCTCTGTTCAGCTGTTAATGCTGGGATCCATATTTAGTTTTATAAGCTTTTCCCTGTTTTTAGTTTTGTTTTGGGTTTTTTGGCTCATGAATTTTATTTCTGTTTGTCGATAAGAAATGTAAGAGTGGAATGTTAATAAATTTCAGTTTAGTTCTGTAACGTCAAGAATTTAAGAATTAAAAATGGATTGGTTAAAATATGCTTCATATTTGAAAAAGCTGGGAATTGCTATCTTAAACTCTTTGTTGGTGCTTTTTTTTCTTCCCCTTTTAGCGGTAGGTGTCTGGAGGGAAGCGGGAGAAGGGGGGGGCCGGTCCGCGGTCATTCTCTCCAGCTCTTCTCACCTTCTGGGTAAGATTCCATTCCCTCTGCGGCAACAAAGGAACCCCAGGCAGGTTGGGCCTGCTTTGGGCTGTTTTGCCCCACCCCCACCCCCAGTGACATCTCCCAAGTTCCAGAGAGAGGCCTCTGCCCATTTCTCTGGTAGGAAAGCAGGCTTTCTCTGATGGAGAAAGTGCCCATTCAGTAGGACCTCCGATGACTGGCAGAGCGTCCTCGCCCTCTAGCCAGTCTCCCTGCCCCCCATCTCACAAGAAAAACTTAGCCAGGAACAACAACAAAAAAACTGAGGTGGGAGGAGCCTGGGGGGAGGGGAGGGAAGGGAAGGGGTGGGTGGGTGGTTGGGGAGGGAGGGAGGGAGGCCAAGGCCGTGGGCTGGGGTGGGAGGAGGGCAACAGCTGCAGGCTGGTGGTGGGGATCCAGGGGTCTTTGGTTGCACATCAGGAGCATGTGGGACACACGTGGAACATGCACCTGTGGCAAGCAGCCTGTCAGGCTGTTACTACACCTGCCAAGTGGTGTATCCAGAAACAAAAGAGGCCCAGTTTCTAATTCTTCAGCTGTGTGCAGTGCTGGAGAATCATGGCAGGAAATAATCCTGCCTAAATGGGGCAGGAATATAGACATCCATTGACCACAGCCTAAAAATGACCTGGGTGTTAGAAATGTGGCTTCCTGGGGCCCATCCCAAAACCAGTCACAAAGCTTCGTTTTTAACCCAGGTCCCTGAGGGACTTCGGTTTCAGGGCTGCTGGTCTCTAAAAGTGGATGACGGAGAAATTGCTGGGAAGGCCTGGCAGTCTAGTCCACCCCTCAGAGACTAGGCTGGGCCTGAAGAAAGAAGAGTTTTTGCTAGGCAAAGCCAATACTAGAAACAAGCAAGACCATAGACAATTAGGTCCCAAAATGGGAAGTTCAAACCCAGGCTCTGCGGGAGATCACTAAGGGCAAAGCGGAATTCCTGAGGGAGGGGAGAGTGTTATCCCCGTAAATGTTTGCTGAGGCTTCTCTACTGGACGGCTGCTCCTTCCTCCTGAGCTACTGAGCTACGGGCTTGGTTCTGGGAGCCTCTGGAGGTAAGGTTGGGGTCTGCCTTACTCTACACACCCACCATGGGGTCAGGCAGGCAGTCGCTGACAGGAACCCCCATTCTGGAATTAGACCTGCATTCACATTTTCACTCGGTCACTTTCCTGGGCCCGTGAGCCCCTCTGTAAAGCAGAGCAGTGCTCAGAGCACAGTAACGTTGATACGCTTTACAAAAGGCCACTTTGGGGTCATGGGGGTTGCCCAGAATATCTCCACAGGAGATACCATAATTTTTAGGGAACCAAACAATGCATGTTAAATGCTGAACTGAGGGGAAGAGTTGGCTGAGGGCTGGAGACAGGTGTGGGGGGGCTTAAAGACACAGAAGTGGGTACAGTGTCTGCTGAAATCTGTGAACACAAAGCAGGGCAAGGATGGACAATGAGCTTGAACCCTCAGACACCAAGCCAGATAGTCTAAAGAGTTGCTGAAACTTGTCAGGTCAGGTGGTTTGTGCCCCTCCTGGACAGGAGGCCTCAAATTTTCCTCAACCTACTCCCACCAACACCTCTTAAAGGAGCAATGGTGTTAATTTTTTAAATAAGACTAAAAGAAGGTCAATTTCAGCTTGAAGAGAAATGACAGGAATAGTTATTAGAACACTACCTCAATTCCTAACACAAGTGATAAATGAAGTGATGAATATGCAAATTACCCTGATCTGATCATTACACATAGTGTATCTGTATTGGAATGTCACATGTACCCCATAAATGTGTAAGTCTGTTAATTTGTCAGCTTAAAAATATTTTTAAGAAAACTACATGAAGAAACAGCAAGCCCTAAGATGGGTTGGAAAGTGAGATCAATAGGAACAGAGTACAAAGGGGCCAGTGACAGTGAGAGCCTGAAAGTGGGTGCGGTGGTCAGAAAAGATCATGATAGAAGGGAAAGCATGGTGACATATGTGGAAGTAGAATTTACCCAGTAGCAAGAAACGGGAGAGAAGCTATAGGGAACTGAGAGTGACATGGAACCAGATGAATAAGGGGGAGGGAGGGTTGAGATTGAGTTTCGAAGTATCTCCTTGGGCCAGGGACCTAGTTGTCTCGGTGACTGTAATCTACTGCCTGGAACAGTCGGGCTCAGTAGATATTTGTAGAGTGAACACAAGAGGGGACAGGCGGTAAAGAAGACCAAAGGAACAGTCGAAGCAGTGGAGAGAAGCCAAAGGGGGAAGATGCAGGGCTGCTAGAGTGCCGATAATGCTGAAGAGTTGAACAGACTGATCACCTACAATGTGCAAAACACTTAGACCTTGTGATGCTATGGTACACATGGAAAATGTCTAGTAGCTGATTGCAGTTAGAGCAGGACACGTGGTAAAGGGAGGAAAAGTAGCCAGAAGAAGCCACAAAGTCATTTGAGACTAAATTATCAGCAGCCTTGACTGCCATAATAGAGGCTTTGAGCTTCATTCTGAAAACCACGGCTCTCCAAATGTTTTCTGAGGTATACACCTTCAATAATAAGCCTTTGACCTGGACCCTCATTACATGTTTATAAATTCTATATATGTATACTAATCACTATGCTTGTTTACATGCAAGCAGAATTCTAGATACACACATTATAAAACAAAAAGTGAAATGTTCACAGTTAAATTTTAAAAACTAAATTTTAATAGTTTTGTTTAATCCTTCCCCCAGTCATTTGGGAGACCAAAGGAACACTGGGGAAGACAGTTTCAATGGAATGGGTATGCCTGGGGAACAGTTTTGTAAGAGTGTTGGGGGAGAGGAGGAGGGCCTGGGAGGTAAGGAAGTGGAGACAGGCGTGTGGGCCGCGCAGATACTTGGTGCGCTGGAAGGAAAGAAAGAGGGAAAAACCTGAAGGAAGAGTGAGGGGGAAAGCAGATAATAAGGAGCTGCTAGGAGGCTGAAGGTTAAAAATACAGCCAGAGAGGCCTGGATGGGAGAAGTTCTTGGAGCAGTGAGTATGGCCTCTGGGATTTATCTCACTTTATCCTCGCTCCTATCGGTGGTGCGGTTCAGAGCTGCACGCATTTTCCTTGTCTTTGGGCAGCTGCTGTGCTGCTCTGCACAGGCCCATTCCCCCTACCTGCTGTTAGGCCACAGACACTGCCTCAGTCGGAAGGAAGCCTGGACAGGTTCGCAGTCACAGAAGTTTGTGTCATGGGCTTAGAAGGCTCAGCTGCCTCCAGGCCCCACCCGCACCCTTGTCCCACCCTACATGCACGTGCTTACACAGCGCATGCGCACACATGTACACCACCCCACCCCCCACCCCTGCCGGCTGGCAGTTTGGGCTCACCACTCGTGGGTTCCCCCGGAGCAGCTACCTGCTCCCTGACCTGCCAAGGAAGCCATATTCGGCAAGAGCTTGGGTTTGCTACTGTTGGCTACCCCAAGTGGTAAGCCACATATATGCCCAGGCCTGCCACTCCCACCAATGAGGCAGTACCAGGAGAAGCCTTTCACTATCAAGTCTCCCGTCGCCTTGCTTAACCTGGCTACCTGGGGGGCTTCCTAAAGTTAAAACCTGACCTCTCTCCCACCCGGAGTCTGAAGGTCTAAGCTTGCCAGCACTGGGTACACTGCTCTCTCCAGATCTGTTCCCTGCCAGTCTCTTGTCTGCCTCCAGCCTCCAAGCAGAAACACTTGCAGTGTGTTCTGTTTGGACATACCTGTTTCTCATTCTGCCCCTGGCTGCGCCCCTCCCCCTTGCCTGCCTGGGGTCCTGGGGTCCTGGGGCTCCTAATTGGAGCATCAACGTACTACAAGGAGAATCACGGAGGATCAGGAGGCCTGGCTCTGGCGTCCGGCCCCGTGGGTGGTCTCAGACAAGTGGGTCCCTCTTTGTGGGGCTCAGTCGTTCATCTGAGAGTGCTGGGGGGATGATCGTGATTGTCTCGCTGCCTTTGTGGGTATCCATCCCTGCCCCACCATAGGGCTGACTGTGACCCACAAGCCACTGTGAACGCTCGAGCAGAGAAAAGCAGAAGTTCAGCCGGGGCCCAGCTTAGCAGTTGGGTACTACCAGTGGGTGCTCGGTTGAGGAGGAAGCAGAAAGGCAGGAACTCGAGAGAGATCTGCTCGGAACTTCTGGGAGCATGTCTGTCACTCGAGACCTTGTGGGGGACAGGAGCAGAGAAAGTGGAAAGCACCACGCCAGCAGCCAGCAGCCAGCATCGCTAGTCCTAGTCCTCAAAGCACAGCCAAGCCCTTTCCCGTCCTCAGGGCCAAGTGGCTGCGGCCTTCTCCTCCCCTAGGGGAGGCCAGGCAAGGCTGATTATTCATCCAGACATTTGCCCCCAGGCCGAGTGACCTTGGCTGGGGCCTGAGGCCGCTGCATTGCTATGACAGCAAGCACAAGCCGTTTCCTGACAGGCCTCAGGGAGGCCCCCAGCAGCGTCTCCAGGAATGACTGACGCCCATCAACTGCTTGTGCACAGTGTTCGAGGCACTGCTGCTAGCACCCAGATGAACTAACTCACTGGTTTCTCACGGCTCTGTGAAGTCCATATGAGGTTGATGCCACTTTACAGGTGAGAAAGTTGAGGCCCACAGCTATGAAGTCACATGTCCCAGGTTACAGTAGTCAGCAGCAAGGCCATTTTTTGGCTACCAGCAGTGGAGCTCCCAAGCTGCTGCCTTAACCACTTTTTTGGACTGTCAAGGCTAGAAAAACTGCCCCTGGGAGAGCCTAAATGAACAGTCTGCACGTAGTTTTATTTTGTCTGTAGTACCTTTTCTTGCCAAACTTTTCTGTTAAGAAAGCAATATGTGTTTTTCTAGAACACATATGAATGTGTAGTACACATGGAAATCAATATTGTTAGCATTACTATCCTTTATCCCTTCTTTTACACAAATACACTAGGTAATACTACTCTTTTTAAATTTATTTATTTGAAAGAGTTAGAGAGAGAGCGAGCTTCCATCCTATGGTTCACTCCCCAAATGAGCACAACAGCCATGGCTGAGCCAGGCCAAAACCAGGAGCCTGGAACTCCATCTGGGTCTCCTACATGGGTGGCAGGGGCCCAAACACTTGGGCCCTATTTCACAGTTTTTCCAGGTGCATTATCAGGGAGCTGGATTGGAATAAGAGCAGCCAGGACTTGAACCTCAAGCCGGCACCCTCAAGGGATGCCAGTGTGGCAGGCAGTGACTTAACTCTATGCCACAGTGCCAGCCCCTCTACAATGGGGTCCTATGCCACACACTCATTTATATATGCTCTGTGTTCTTTTTAATAAGATTCCATTCATAAAATCCACCATTTTTAAAGTGCATCTTTAGTGGGTTTTAGCATATGCACAAAGTTGTATTATCAGCACCGCTCTCTTAGACCATTTTCATCACCCCCAAAAGAAAGCCCTGTACCTGTCACAAGTCACTCCCTAAGCTGCCTCACCTCCAGGCTCTACCCTCGTGTCCCTGCCAAGCACTAATCTATTTTCTGTCTTAGTGACATTGCTTGTTCTGGTCATTTCCTGTGAGTGGAATTCTGCCCTGGGTAGCCTTTTATTTCTGGCTGCTCTCTTTCAGCATAAGGTTTTTACATATTCATCCACGCTGTAGCAGGTGTCAGTACTTCTTTGCTTCTTGCAGCTGAAGATACTCATTCAAATATGGTACAGTCATGCAGTACACAGTGTGTATAAAGCAGGATACAGCCACATCCCATTATGGTTTATCCCTCCAAGGGCTGATGGACCCTGGGACTGTTTCTCCCTTTGAGCCATTATGAATA
This sequence comes from Sylvilagus floridanus, assembly GCA_949820135.1. Lineage (NCBI taxonomy): Eukaryota > Metazoa > Chordata > Mammalia > Lagomorpha > Leporidae > Sylvilagus > Sylvilagus floridanus. Next base: position 52,694,106 of record OX463245.1, read on the forward strand.
ATGCTGCTACAAACATCCATGTCTGAATATGTTCTCATTTCTCTGTGGTGTAGGCATGGGCTTGCCGTTAAGTGTGTGTCTAACTTTTTGAGGAACCTGCCAAACTGTTTTCACGGTGGTTGAATTATTTTACAGTCCCACCAGCAATGTATGAGGGTTCCAGCTCTCCACATTGTTTCCTCTTTCTTTTTTTTTTTTTAAGATTCATCTTATATTTATTTGAAAGGCAGAGTTACAGAGAGAGGGAGGGAGAAACAAAGAAAGAGAGATCTTCCATCCACTGGTTCACTCCCCAAATGGTCACAATGGCCAAGGGTGGGCCAGGCCAAAGCCAGGAGCCAGGAGCTTCTGGGTCTCCCACAAGGGTGCAGGGGCCCAAGCACCTGGACCATCTTCCACTGCTTCCCCAGGCCATTAGCAGGGAGCTGGATCGAAAATAGAGCAGCAGGAATGGGATTCAAACCGGCGCCCACATGGGATGCCATCACAGGTGGTGGCTTTACCAGCTACACTACAGCATCGGCCCCTCAATTTTCCACATTTTTGACAATACAATTCTTTTTCTTTCTTTCCTTTCTTCCTCTCTCCCTCCCTCCCTTCCTTTTTCACAATAGCCATCCTGGTGAATGTGAAATGAAGTTTTAACTTGCATTTCCTAGTTGAACATCTTCCCGTTTAATTATTGGCCATTTATTTATATGTCTTCTTGGAGAAAAATCTTTTCAAATCCTTTGCCCATTGAGAAAACTGGGTTTTCTTTTTATTGTTGATTTGTAAGGGTTCCTCATATACTAGGGACCTTATCTGATTTATAATTTGCAAATATTTTCTCCCATTCTGTGGATCGTCTTTTAAGTTTCTTCATTGTATCCTTTGAAGCACAAAAGTTTTTCATTTTGATGAAGCCCAATTTATTTATTCTTTTTTTTTCTTGGTTTCTTGTGCTTTTGTTGTCACATCTGAGGAACAATTGTCTAATGCAAGGTCATGAAGATTTATACTGATGTTTTCTTCTAAGAGTTTTATAGTCCCAGCTCTTACACTATAAAACTTTGGAAGAAAACATCAGTATAAATCTTGATGACCTTGGGTTTAGGTCTTTGATCCATTTTGAGTTCATTTTAGTATATGCTGGACAAGTCCAAATTTATTATTTTGTATATGGGTATCCAGTTGTACTAACACCATTTTTTTAAGAAAATACCCTTTTGTTGTATCCTATGCTTTAATTTATTTTCATTTTATTTGATCATCCATCTACTGGTTCCCATCCCAAATGCCCACAGTAGCCAGGGTCTCCCAAATGAGCGACAGCGACCCAAGCACTGGAGTCATCATCTGCTGCCTCCTAGGGTGCTGATTGGTAGGAAACTGGAATTTGAAACATAGCTGGGACTCAAAGCAGGCACCTTAACACAGGACGTGGGCATCCCGACCAGCGTCCTAGGTGCTGTGCCAAACATTGACCTCTACCATATCCTATTTTTTAACTTAATAAATTGTGAACATTTTCACTACAATAAGAACTACAATTTTATAATACTATTTCTTTGTTAGCCATGTATACTCCATAACATTAATGTAATTTACTTAACGTATCCCCTATTTATGGACCTTTAAGTCATTTTAAATTTTGCTGTCTTAGATAATAGTATGATGAATATACTTACAAATATTTCTTAAGCTACATCTCTGGTTGTTAGGATGAATTATTCCAAAGAGGAAATGCCAAGCTGAAGGGCAGTGCCATGTCAAGGCTTGAGGCATGTGTTACCATTCGTTGTATGGCAGCAGTTCTCAAACCTTTTGATCTTAGGACTACTTTAACAGTCTCAAAAATCACTGATGGGCATGGCCATCTTGGCTCAGGGAATTAAACACCACTGGGGCCGCTGATATCCCCTATCAGGCAGGTTGGAGTCCCAGCCACTTTCTTCCCATCCAGCTCCCTGCTAATATGCCTGGGAAGCAGTGCATTATGGTCAAGACCTTTACTCCCTGCCTTCCATTAAGAGACCCAGATTGAGTTTCTGGGTCCTGGCTTCAGACTGGCCCAGCCCAGCCTTTGTGGACATTTGGGGAATGATGGCAGATCTCTCTCCAACTTTCCTCTTTCCCTGTCATTCTGTCTTTCAAGTCAATATTTTAAAAAAATAAAAATTAGAGAATCCTAGGAGAGATTTTGTTTATATTGGTTATTTTTTTTAAATATTTATTTATTTATTAGAAAGAATGACACAGAGAGAGGAGAGGCAGAGAGAGAGAGAGGTCTTTTTTTTTTTGACAGGCAGAATGGACAGTGAGAGAGAGAGACAGAGAGAAAGGTCTTCCTTTGCCGTTGGTTCACCCCTCAATGGCCGCTGCAGCCAGCGTGCTGTGGCCAGCGCACCCCGCTGATCCAATGGCAGGAGCCAGGTGCTTATCCTGGTCTCCCAGGGGGTGCAGGGCCCAAGCACTTGGGCCATCCTCCACTGCACTCCCTGGCCACAGGCAGAGAGCTGGCCTGGAAGAGAGGCAACCGGGACAGAATCCGGTGCCCTGACCGGGACTAGAACCTGGTGTGCCGGTGCCGCAAGGCGGAGGATTAGCCTGTTGAGCTGCAGCGCTGGCTGAGAGGTCTTCTATCCGCTGGTTCACTCTCCAGATGGCCGCAACGGCTGGAGCTTTGCAGATCCAAAGCCAGGAGCCAGGAGCTTCTTCCAGGTCTCCCATGTGGGTGCAGGGGCCCAAGTACTTGGGCCATCTTCTATTGCTTTCCCAGGCCATAGCAGAGAGCTGGATCAGAAGTGGAGCAGCCGGGTCTTGAACTGGCGCCCATATGGGATGCCAGCGCTTCAGGCCAGGGTGTTAACCCGCTGCCCCACAGCGCCAGCCCCTATATTGGTTATTTCTATTTATATTAACTGTCTTGGAAATTAAAGCATAGAAAACTTAAAAATATTTCCATATAAAATATATAGTATATAAATACATACTATTTAAATACAATTAATAACTCTTGATAAGCCTATTAATACTTATATATGATATATTTTTATTTAAAATAGCTATTTTCCAAAACAAAAATATTTAGTAAGAAAAATAGCATTATTTTACATTTGGCAAACCTCTTTAATGTCTGGCCATAGAGTATGTTGGAGCTGAGTCTCATGTCTGCTTCTGCACCCTCTGTTTATGTATCACAAATCATGTAGCCTCTGGAAAATTATACTCTATGCCAGTGAGAGAATGAGAGTGAACAGGGCAAACCCCCGTGGTAGTATTATTATGAAAATAGATCCCTGGAAAGCTCTCAGGGAGCCACAGGGGTCCCTGGCCAATGAGAAAAGCCGCTGTACAGAATGGCTTTAGGAAAGTGCTACTGAGCCCTGCGTTTTTGCACCTTCGCCCACCTTGGGCGTCACCTTTTCTTTCTTTCTTTTTTTAAGCCTTTACTAATTTGTTAAGCAAAAAAGCAGGATCTCTTTCTGTTTTCTGTTTTTTTGTTTCACTTAAAGATTTTTTTATTTATATGAGAATATATTTCATGTATTTCATATATACGGTTTCTAAGAGCATAATGAAGCTTCCCACCTTACTCTCCCTCCTCCTTCCTTTCTTATTTTTAATTTTTACAATCACATGCTTTCAATTTACATTATAATCAATAGCTTAATCCTTCACTAAATAAAGAATTCAATAAGTAGTATGTAGAAAAACCACTGTTCCTCAAGAGTATAGATAAGGGCTATAAGTAATAATCAAATCTCAAAATGTCAATTTTGCTCATATGCATTACATTCTTTTTTATTCTAAATATTAGCTATCACAAACCAGGAAAAACATATGATATTTGTCTTTGTGGGACTGTTTTATTTCATTATTAAGCATAATGGTCTCCAGTTGCATCCATTTTGTTGAAAAAGACAGGATTTCATTCTTTTTTATCATTGAGTAGTATTCCATCATTTATATACACAATTCCTTTATCCAGACATCAGTTGATGGATATCTTAGCTATTGTTGAGCTGCTTTTTTTGTTTTTAAGATTTATTTTATTTATTTGAAAGCCAGCGTTATGGAAAGAGGTAGAGACAGAGAGAGAGGTCTTCCATCTGCTGGTTTACCCTCCAGATGGTCACAATGGCTGGAGCTGCGCTGATCCAAAGCCAGGAGCCAGGAGCTTCTTCCGGGTCTCCCACATGGGTACAGGGGCCCAAGGACTTGGGCCATCTTCTACTGCTATCCCAGTCCATAGCAGAGAGCTGGTTTGGAAGAGGAGCAGTTGGGACTAGAACTGGCATCCATATGGGATGCCAGCACTAAAGGCCAGGGTGTTAACCCCCTGTGCCACAGCACTGGCCCCTTAGCTGCTTTAAACACAAGGGTACTGATAACTCTTTTATATACTACTGATTCCATTTCCTTTGGGTATATTCCCAGGAGTGGAATGGCTGGGTCATTACATATTATGTATTATGTTACCTTCTCCCCCACATCCTTACTAGCATTTATTATTTTTTGATTTTTGGATAATAGCCATTCTTCTTTCTCATTTTATTTGCATTCTGTGATTTCCATTAATATTGAAGCTTTTTTCATTATTCTTGCACATATCACATCTTATTTTCTTGTATTGTTTGTATATTATTTCCCTGGAGCTGTTGTCTGATGGTAAGTGCACTCTTTCTAACCAGAATATTAGCCCTTTATCATGAATATTGAAAATATTTTTGATGTGCAGGAGGTTTCCTTTCACTATGTTTTAATTTTTATTTATTTTTTTATTTGAAAGGCAGAGAGAGAAAGACAAACACACAGAGAGATCTTCATCCTGTGATTCACTCCCCAAATGCCCACAACAGCTGGAATTGGGCCAAGCAGAAGCCAGCAGCCAGGAACTCCACCTGGGTCTCCCACATGGGTGGCAAGGACCCAAGCACACAGGCTATCATCTGCTGCCTCCCAGGTGCATTAGTCAAAGTTGAACTGGAAGCATGGAGTAGCCAAATAGGTACTCAAATGGGCACTCTGATATGGAATGCAGCTGTCCCAAGCAGTGGCTTAACTCGCTGTGCCACAACACCTGCCCGCCATTTTTATATTACAAACAAGATCTCCCTGCTTTTAGTTTGCTGCATATTTGGATATTTCATGGTGAAAGTAGTCCTTTTTAAATTTCCATTTATTTATTTGAGATGCAGAGAGAGAGAGAGATAGAGCACCCATCTACTGGTTAACTCCCCAAATGTTCACCATGGCTAGGGCTGGGCCTATGCCAGGCCAAAGCCTGGAACTGGGAACTCAATCCAGGTCTCCCATGTGGGTGGCTGAAACCCAATCACTTAACTATCACTTGTTGCCTCCCGGGCTGGAGTGAGGAGCCAGAAACAGGTATCAAACCCAGGTACCTCAACATAGGGCCCAGGCATCTGAACAGGGGTCATCTGCTAAGAATGACCTCCTCCCCATGAAATCACACTTGAGCCACAATGAAGGTGGTCTTTGAAAACACCATCCCAATACACTTCCCAACCAACTGTCCTTGGGGAGAGAGTTCTTCTTACCTAGAACCAGAGGACAAAGAAGGGATGTGTTGTTTGTGTATCAGATGAGGCCAACCTCATCTGATCAGAATGCTGTATACCCACATGTGTCCTATTTCTACCAGAGGAGATGGCCCATCTAGGTGGGCCTCCTAGCCTGAGGTTAAAGTTGTTGTGCCCAGTAGGGGGCTGTCTCACTGTACCCTAATGTGGGGGAAGCTTTTACCCAAAATTTTCACAGGGGATTTGGGTATTCAAGAAGCTAAAGTTTGGGCCAGGTGTTCTGTGTAGGGGTACAGACGCTACCCAGGACGCCTACATCCCATATTGGAGTGCCTGGGTTCTAGTCTCAGCTCTACTCCAGTGTTCCATACCTGCCTCCAGCTTCCTGCTCATGCACACCCTGGGAGATGGCAGGTTATGGCTCAGGTAGTTGGGTCCATGCTACTCATATGGGAGACCTAGATTAAATTTCCAGTTCCGAGCCCTGGCTGTTGTGGGTGTTTGGGGAATGAACAGATTCAAGATATCTATCTGTCCATCCCTTCTCTCTCTCTCTCTCTCTCTCTCTCTCTCTCTTTCTGCCTTTCATGTCAACAAAATAAACAAACATTTTTACAAAGAAGGTAAAGCTTTATTACAGGACAAATAGCCTAAGCACTCATGACCCATTTCTTCATAGGAGACCTTTGCAGAATAAGAAAAGGAAACTAGAACTCAACAGTGTGACAGGATATTCTTGCTAACCACAAATTGACAGAATTATAGTGGAGCTGCAGAGAGCTTGTCCTTTCACAGCTTCTGCAGATCTCTCTAGCAAATGCTGCCTTCTGCCTGACTGCTCACCGGAAAGCTGAGCAAAAGCCATCACACAGTGGATTTTGTGTCCAAGGTGACCAGGCCCCAGTAACTGGGATTTTCTCCCTTTCCGTAGTTTCCCACATCCTTAACCACACTGAAGATTGTTTTTTGTTTCTTGGTCAGTAAAATAGAAGAGAGAGAGAATGGGAGAGGGGAGAGGAGAGAGGGGGAGAGAGAGAGAGAGGACAAACTGGCATAGGAATGTGTTCATTTTCAATCCTTAGGTAACAAGTCGGTAAAATTTTTCTGGGGGCCAGGCATTGGTTCTAGTGTTGAAGATGCTTGCAGCCCATCTTAGAATACCAGGGTTCAATGGCTGCTTCGTGTTCCTGACTCCAGCTTCCTGTTAGTGCAGACAGGGGGAGGCAGCAGTGATTGCTCAAAATAATTGCATTCCTGCCACCCACGTGAGAGACTGGAATTGAGTTCCTGGCTCCCAGCTTCAGCTTCAACTCAGCTCCCGACTTACTGGGTATTTGGGGAGTGAACCAGAGAGTAAGCCAGTAGTTGGGGAGATCTCTCTCTGTCTCTATGCCTCTCAAATACTTTTTTAAAATTCTTTTTATTATTATTTGAAAATCAGAATTACAGAAAGGAAGAAACAGAGAGAGAGAGAGAGAGAGAGAGAGAGAGAGAGATCGTCCACCTGCTGGTTCACTCCCCAAATGGCCGCAATGGCCAGGGCTGGACCAGGCCAAAGCTGGGAGCCAGGTGCTTCATCTGGGTCTTTTACATGGGTGCAGGGGCCCAAGGACTTGGGCCATCTTCTGCTGCCTTCCCATAGGCATTAGCTGGATTAGGGAGCTGGATTGGAAGTGGAGCATCCGGGGCTTAAACTGGTGCCCATATGGGATACCAGCACTGCAGGTGGCTTTACCCACTTACTCAAAGTGCCAGCCCATCCCCTTTTTAAAAAAAAAAAAATTATTTATTTATTTGAAAGTGAGAGTTACACAGAGAAAGAAGGAGAGGCAGAGAGAGAGAGAGAGGTCTTCCATCGGCTGGTTCACCTTCCAATTGGCTGCAACGGCCGGAGTTACACCAATCTGTAGCCAGAAGCCAGGAGCTTCTTCTGAGTCTCCCACATGGGTGCAGAGGCCCAAGGATCTAGGCCATCTTCTACTGCTTTCCCAGGCCATAGCAGAGAGCTGGATTGGAAGTGGAACAGCCAGAACTCGAATCAGCACCCATATGGGACACCAGCACTGCAGGCGGCAGCTTTACCCACTACAACACAACGCTGGCCCCAGCCCCCTTTTTTTAAATCTTAAAAAAAAAAAGTTTCTCAGCAATTTGCTTCTCTCCTTCAATACATTGACTGTTCACATATTTTTGACCTTTTTCTATTGTGGTGTTGTTAGTTTTCTTATTGATTGAGGAGATCATTATATAGTAAAACATTAGCAATTATACATACTGTATTTTTTTCTTCATTTGTTAGTTTCCTTTTAACTTCTGCTCTACAGAAGTTTCTAACGGTTAAGTAACTAAACCTATCAATCTTTAACTTTACGTTTCTGTCTTTAATGTCATGCTTGGGAAGTCCTTCCCCAACCACAATAATTTTATTCAAATTTTTTCTTTTTTTAATACTAGCATTTTATGTACATCTTTTAAAATATTTAAATCCAATCAATCTGAAATTTATTGACTGTATATAATGGTGAGGACTAATACTTTTTTGCTCAAACTGCTTACCTGTTGTCCCAGAGATATTTATTGAATAATCCTGCAAAGGCAAATATGTGACTATGTGACCCACGTGCAATCAGTCTGCCTCTTCTGGGCCCCTGGAAGACAATTTTTTTTAAATGTGGTCTCCTCCCCCCACTCCCCACCACCTCACTGTACAGTGAACAGACAGACTTTTTTTTTTTTTAAGATTTATTTATTTATTTGAAAGTCAGAGTTACAGAGAGGCAGAGGCAGAGAGAGAGAGGTCTTCCATCTGCCAGTTCACTCACAAAATGGCTGCAGTAGGTGCAGCTGGGCTGATCCAAAGCCTGGAGCCAGGAGCCAGGTCTCTCAAGCTGGTACAGGGGTCCAAGGACTTGTTCCATCCTCTACTGCTTTCCCAGGCCATTAGCAGGAAACTGGATAGGAACGAGCGCCCATATGGGATGCTGGCGTCACCAGTGCCAGTGTAACCCACTACGCTACAATACTGGGCTCAGCCCACACTCCGACTGTTGCTTCTGTGTGCTAAAGGGTGATAACTGGGAGCACAAGCTTACACCTTTTTTCAGCATTTTCTTGATTATTTTCTTTCATTTAAACTTCAGGTTAAATTTATTGCATCAAAATGCTTCCAAAAATATAAAATTCCTATTAGATTTTCCAATCTAGGCACATATATTTCTTTTCATTTTTACAGACATCCATAAAGTCCAACAGTTTTATTCTAACAAGTGTTACACATAACTGGTTACTTATTATTATTGTTGTTATTGTTGTTGTTACTATTATTGTTTTCTTATTTGAAAGGCAGAAAGACAAAGAGCAAGAGAGACAGGGAGCTCCCATTTGCTGGTTCACTCCCCAGATGACCACAGTGGCAGGGACCCGGTTACTTGAGCCATCCCTGGTACCTCCCAGGGTGTTCATTAGCTGCAAGCTGGAGTCAGGAACCAGAGCTGAATATCTAACCCAGGCATTCCAGTATGGGGTGCCAGCATCTTACCTGCTAGGCTAAACACCTGCTCTAACTGGTCTATTCCTACATGCTTTATATTTGTGATTGCTAATAAAAGTGGAATTTTTTTTTCAATATCTAACTTCTTCTTACTAGAATGTAAACTTCACGAGAGCATTGACTATGTAGCTTTTGTTCTTTTGTAGTCCTAGAGCTTAAGAAATTGCTATCAGGGCCAGTGCTGTGGCATAGCAGGTAAAGCTGCTGCCTGCAGTACCAACATCCCATATGGGTGAGGGTTCGAGTCCTGGCTGCTCCATTTCCAATCCAGCTCCCTGTTAATGTGCCTGGGAAAGCAGTGGAAGATGGCCCAAGTTCTTGGGCCCCTGCACCCTTGTGGGAGATCCAGAAGAAGATCCTGCCCCCTTGCTTTGGATCAGCCCAGCTCTGGCCCTTGTGGCCATTTGGGGAGTGAACCAGTGGATGGAAGACTTCTCTGTCTCTCTTTGTAACTTTGCCTTTCAAATAAATAAATAAATCTAAAAAAAAAAAACTTCCATATTACAGGCCTTCAATTTTTTTTAAATGAATGAAGAAATAATGGCATACAGCAATGCTATATTGTCTTAGTGCATTATTGATTTATAACAGACAATCTTGTTGAATTCTTTGATTGTTTTTTATACAGTGTTCTCTGGAATTTTCCACATCTGCAAATATCAATAACTGCTTTCCTGTAAGGCATCAAATTCAATAGCTCTTCCAAAAAGGTTCTAAATAATGGTGAGGGCAGAGGCACCTTTTCTTATTCCTAACATTTACAGTAATACTTCTAATATTTCACTGTTAAATATGATGACTACACGAAAAAACAAATTTGATGAAAACAAAATTATGGGCTCTGTTGTGGACATGTTCAAGGGGATATGATTGTGAAGATGTCCCATAGATGGCTGGACATACATGAAATCTGGACGAGAGACAAAGATCAGACCAGGAAAAAAAATAGTAAATTGGTGGCAGGGCGTCATGGTGCAGTGGGTTAAGCTGCATCTTGGGACACCCACATCCCATATTGGAGTGCCTGGGCCACTCCAGCTTTCCATCTAGCTTCTGGCTAACGTGCACCTTGGGAGGCAGCAGATGATGGCTCAAGTACTTGGGTTTGGGTTCTTGCCACCCACATGGGTGACCCTGATAGCTTCAACCTGGCTGAGCCCTGGCTGTCTGCAGGCATTTGGGGAATGAAATGAACCAGCAGATGGAGATAATATTCTCTCTCTCTCTCTCTCTCTCTCTCTCTCTCTCTATATATATATATATATATATATATATATCTTTGAATAAATCAACATTTTTGAAAGTGAGCTCATGTATGGGGACACTGAAAGGTGGTGCTGCCCCTGATGGAGCAGGGGCCCCAGTGGGGACTACAGCCATCCTCCCATTCATACCCAGATGAATCCCTGCCTTGTTCTGCCCTTCTGTCAGGATCTGAATTCCTCTCCAGCCTCCTTAAACCCTAGAGATCTTGCATGACAGAGACCACCAGCCCCTGGGGTAGCAGTGGAGGGCCAGGCTCCGGAATATCAGTGATTACAGTGAACAATATGTTCTCCCACTTACCAGCCAAGCCCCCGCCTGGCTCCCTGCACTTGTGTGAGTGTGTGTGTGTGCGCGCCTCTGTGTGTGTGTTCAAGGCTGCCTATTCAACTGGAAAACAAAAGCCGCTCTGAGTCTGGAGCTAAGGTTTAAGCAGTGACCGAGATGACTCATGCTGTTGGGCTGCCACCCTCAGCGGGGCGGGGCCTGGTGGGAAGAGTCACAGGTACAGAGGATCCTGTTAACTTCCCACCCTGTCCCCAGGCAGATTCCCTTTTGAGCCAACCAAATTCTTCTGCAAAAATTAAGACAGGAACTGTAACTTTCCTTGCACAGTCACAAATTTCCCAGTGTAAGCAAGGAAATTGAAGCAAGAATGGGGCCAGTGGCTCTTGCAAAGGAACAGGATGCTTGCACAGGACCGGGGTACACAAAATTCAGTTAAAAAAGGGATTTGAGCAGCTGTTCAGCCTAGCAGTTAAGACACTGGCATCCTCTATCAGAGTTCCTGGGGTTCATCTCTGGGCCCCAGCTCCTGATTCAGGCTTCCTACCAACACAAACCTCGGGAGGCAGCAGGTGATGGCTAAAAGGACTGGATCTCTGCCATCCTTGTGAGAGACCTGGATAGGTGCTTGGCTCCTGGCTTCCTTGCAGCTACTTGAGGAGTGGACCAGCAGATAGAGATGGTCTTTTTCAAAACGCATTCAAGTTGGAACAAGAGAAAGATGTTGTTGTGAGGAGGGGTCTCCTACAGGAGACATTTAAGAGGAACTTAGGACATCCAGGGTTGGGGACAAGAAGAAAATGGCAAACCTACACTAACACAGTAGCCACTTGCTACATGTGGCGTTGAAGACTTGAAATGTAGCTAGTTTAGTTAAGATATAAAATACAGACTACATTCCAAAGACTTCCTTGGGGGGGATGTAAAATAGCTCAACAATTTATTATCTTTTTAAAATATATTTATTTATTTGAAAGGCAGAGATATAGAGAGAAAGGAAGACTCATCTAGAGAGATCTTCCATCTGTTGGTTCATTCTTCAGATGGTCAAAACGGTCAGTGCTGGGCCAGGCTGAAGCCAGGAGCTTCATCTGGATCTCCCACATAGGTGCAGGGGTCCAGGCATTTGGGTCATCATCTGCTGCTTTTCCAGAAACATTAGCAGGGAACTGGATTAGAATTGGAGTAGTCAGGTCTCAAATGGGCGTCCATATGGGATGCTAGCATGGCAGGTGGTGGTATTCCCAGCTATGTCACAAGGCTGGCCCCAAGTGCAACAATTTATTAATATGTTTTATAATGACTACATATTAAAATGATAGTATTTACATATAGTAGGTAAAATGCACTATGCTGTTAAAATAAATTTCACCTCTTTCGCTTTGCTCTTTAAAATATGGCTATCAGGGTCGCACATTGTGGTGCAGTGGGTAAAGCCTCTGCTTGGGACATCTGCATTCCATATTGGAGTGCAGGTTCGAGCCCAGCTACTCTGCTTCCATTCCAGCTACCTGCTAATGGGTCAGGGAAACAGTGGATGATGCCTCAAGTACCTGATTTTCTGCTACCTACATGGGAGACCTAGATGGAGTTCCTGGCTCCTGGCTTTAGCCTTGCCCAGCCCCCCGCTGACAGCTGATTGGATAGTGAACCAGTAGGTGGAAAATCTCTCTCTCACTGCCTCTCAAATTAATTAATTAATAATTAATCTTTTAAAAGATACACCTATTAGAAAATTTGAAGTTATATTTGTGGCTTCCTTTGTGTTCCTAATGGACAATACAGCATGAAGTCCATCAACCAATGAACTTTTATTGGACAATGACTTCGCTCAGGGAAGTATGGATGTTCAAGGACATATATAATAATAACAATCACTCTAGATTTTATGCCAGGTATTTTGCCCTGATCTAGTAACTTTATTTAGGCCGAAAGCTGGTCTGCCTACTTTTAGAACCATTCCTCCCTGCCCCATTATTAACCATTAGGCCAAACTGCTTCTCGGATAGTCAAGACCAAAGGATCTGATTGAGGTGCACCAAACACAGGCTCTGACACAGCATAAGGAGCTGTGACATGGCGGCGAAATCTCAAGCCAAAGACCTATCCCTAGGACTACTTACTCCTAGTTTTTAAAAATCAGTTTTCAAAATAAATTTTTATCGATTTACTTTCATCTTATGTGAAAGGCAGAGAGACGGGGGAGAGAAAGAAAGAAAAACAGAGACAGACATCTTCCATTCATGGTTCACTTTCCAAATACCTACAACAGTCAGGGCTGGGCCAGGCAGAAGCCAGGAGCCAGAAACTCCACCCTCGTCTGCCACAGAGCCCCAAGTACTTGAGTCATCACCTCTGCCTCCCGCAGTAGCAGGAAGCTGGAATCAGGAGCAACTCTGGCACTCCCATGCAGCATGCAGTTATCCCAAGCAGCATTATCCATCCCCTACACACACACCCCCTTTTTTTTTTTTTAATAGATTTAAGTATTTGGGGCCCAGTGCTGTGGCACAGTAGGATAAACTGCTGCCTGTGATGCCAGCATCCCATATGGGCACATATGAATTCTTTGATTGTTTTTTATACAGTGTTCTCTGGAATTTTCCACATCTGCAAATATCAATAACTGCTTTCCTGTAAGGCATCAAATTCAATAGCTCTTCCAAAAAGGTTCTAAATAATGGTGAGGGCAGAGGCACCTTTTCTTATTCCTAACATTTACAGTAATACTTCTAATATTTCACTGTTAAATATGATGACTGCTGCTCCATTTCCAATCATAAAATCTTTTTTAAAAAAGATTTATTTATTTGAAAGGCAAAGACATAGAGAGAGGAGAGAGAGAGAGAGAGAGAGAGAGAGAGGTCTTGCATCCACTGGTTCATTCCCCTACATGGCCACAATGGCAGGAGCTGGGCTGTCTGGAAGTCAGGAGCCAGAAGCTTCTTACAGGTCCCCCACGCATGTGCAGCAAGCACTCGGGCCATCTGCTGCTGCTTTCCCAGGTGCATTCACAGGGAGCTGGATCCGGGATGCTGGTGTCACAGGCTGCAGTTTAACCCACTGCACTGCACAGCATCTTAACTGCTGAGCCAAGTCTGTCCCTACTTAACGTTTATTAGTTTTGAACCTGAGACTCAACAATCTGTCTATACTCTTTCCCTACGGAGATAGCCTCAAGCCCCTTCCAGCTTAGATGACATTCGGGATTCTAGATCCAAGTTAGACTGGGTCCCTTGCTGGTGCAGATGCCAGGCTCCCAGCCCTGGTGGAGACTTCACCTTTGGAACAGAAATTTCCATCTGCATCCTTTCCCTCTTCCCCACCTCTGCTCATGTAAATCAGCCTGGGGAATTAGATCTTGAAGAAACTTTGATCTCTTTATCTGGAAGGCACAAAGATAGCATTGCAGGGCTGCTGCTGGTGTGGAGGTGGTGTTGCGGAATGCTTCACATTTTTCTAGTGAGTTTCATTCCTGCTGTATTCCCCAGGAGGGGCCTCCCCAGGGAGGAAACGGGGAAGAGCACTGGCCTTGAATACGGGAGGGGCAGGAGGGGGTGTCTTTGGAAGGAGGGATTGGCAAATTCTAACATTACAAAGTTTTGAAGAATCCATCCAATTGCAGTCACTCAGAAAAGACTGGGCCAAGGGCCTGGCTCTGCCGCTGGGTGACTTACAAAGACGTTCATTGCTTCTGGACTGGGACCACAGCAGGCCTCTCTCCGGTCTCCATTTGGCATGCTTCCAGCCCACCAGTGTCAAGGTCTGACTCCACCCCTCCCCCAACCCTGTGCTTCCATTACCTGCCTTGAAAAAAAGAAAATCTCAAGTCTTCTCTGGGGTGTTTGAAGCCCTTCAAAATCCAGTCCCAGGCTAGGGCCTAAATCTCCTCTCCCACAGATCTGTGCCTTTCCCCTGCTCGCCCGCCTGCTGAGTCCCTCCCGCCATCGCCCAGAGTTCCTGTCTGCTCCTGCATGGCCGTGAGCGCCACGGGAAGGCACAATGGCTTTGCCACCACCAGCTGTGTCCTTCCTCCAGCACCCAGGTCCTGGCACACAGGCTCAGTAAAGGTTTGAGGCTTAATGCCCAACTAAATGGGTAACCAGGTAGGGAAGGCCCTTGCACTAATTCCTGAATTCCTCTGCAGCACCGACCTGTGAGAACTGTTCCCCAGGACAGAGTTCAAAACTGCTTAGGGCAGCGTCTTTCTTTCTTTTTTTTTTTTTTTTAAGATTGGAAGTGGAGCAGCCGGGACTCCAATCAGCACCAATACAGGATGCCTTCGCTGCAGATGGTGGCTTAACATATGCCACAGCTCCAGCCCCTACTTCAGTTACCAAACCAGAAAAATAGAGACAACTGTTTCTGATAGAGGGTTTAAAAGTTTGTTGCTCATAAAATAATTTTCCATAAGGTATAAGTTACAATGAAATTAATATTTTTAAAGGATTTATTTATTTGGAAAACAGAGTTAGAGAGAGAGAGAGGTCTTCCATCTACTGGTTCATTCCACAGGTGGCCGCAATGGCCAGAGCTGGGCTGATCTGAAGCCAAGAGTCAGCAGCTTCCTCTGGGTCCCTGGGTGCAGGGACCCAAGCACTTGGACCATCTTCCACTGCTTTCCCAGGCCATAGCAAAGAGCCACTTAAAACTACTTAAGAATGGAGGGACTGGTGCTGTGGCACAGCATGTAAAGCCACCACCTTTGATGCTGGCATCCCATATGGGTGCTGGTTCAAGCTCTAGCTGCTCCACTTATGATCCAGCTACCTCCTGCTAATGAATCTGGGAAAGCATCAGAAGATGGCCCAAGTGCTTGGGCCCCTGCACCCATGTGGGAGACCTGGAGGAAGCTCCTGGCTCCTGGCTTCAGTCTGACTCAGGCCTGGCTGTTGCAGCCATTTGGGAAGTAAACCAGCAGATGGAAGACCTCTCTCTCTCTCTCTCTTTCTCTCTCTCTCTCTCTCTCTCTCTCTCCAACTCTACCATTCAAATAAAACAAATCTTTAAAAAAATTAAAAAAAAAAAAGGTTAAGATGGGGGCACGTGTTTGGTGTAGCAGATAAAACCTGCCATCTCATATCAGAGTGCCTTGGTTCGATGCCTAGCTCCAGCTCCAGGTCCTGACTCCAGCTTCCTGCTAGAGCAAATCCTGGGAGTCAGCAGTGATGGCTCAATTACTTGGGTTCCTGTCACCCATATAGGAAACCTGGTTTGAGTTCCCAGCTCCTGGTTTTGTTCTGGCCCAGCCCCGGATGTTACAGGCATTTGGAAAGTGAACTAGTGGATGAGACATCTCTCTTTATCTCTCAAATAAACGATTTGTTAAAAAGAAGGTTAGGACAATATGTTATGTGTAACATTACAGCCTAGGGGCAGGCACTGTAGCACAGCAGATAAAGCTACCACCTGCAGTGCCGGCATCCCATATGGGTGCCTAGGTTCAATTCTCAGCTGCTGCTCTTCCAATCCGGCTCTCTGCTATGGCCTGGGACAGCAGTAGAAGATGGCCCAAGTCCTTGGGTCCCTGCACCTGCATGGGAGACTGGAAGAAGCTCTTGGCTTCAGATCGGCGCAGCTCTGGCTGTTGCTGCCTGCCTCTCTGTAACTATGCTTTTCAAGTAAATAAATAAATAAATAAATCTTAAAAGAAAATTACAGCCTAGAATAAACCAAAACAAACCAAAAACAAGCTCATCCTGAATGTGCAGTTGCTGCCACCAAGCTCCCTAATCCTCTGGGTCCTGGGAGCTTAAAGTGGTTCCATAAAGAAAAGCCCCTCGAGGCAAGAAAGTAGTAAACACTTCCCTTCTGAGAAAAGATGGAGAAAGAGAGGATTCCTGGTTGAATGACGCGTTCAGGGGTGGGTATTTGGTGCAGCAGTTAACATGCTGCTTGGCGGAGGTGGCGGTAGGTTAAGCCACTGCCTGCAGTGCCAGCATCCCATATTAGAGCTCTGGTTGGAGTCCCAGCTCCTGTGCTTTTAACCAGCTCCCTGCTAATGCACCTGAGAAAGCAGAGGAAGAGGGCCCAATTATTTGGGCCCCTGCCACGCCACTCATGCGGGAGATCCAGATGAATTCTGGGATCCTGGCTTTGGCCTGGCCCAGCCCCAGACATTGCAGTCATTTGGAGAGTGAACCAGTGGATGCTTCTATGTTGCTCTGTCTTTCAAATAATTTTTTTAATCTTTAACAAAAATAAAAATGTCATTTGGGATGCACAAATTCCACATTGGAGTTCTTGGGTTTGAGTCCTAGCTCTCCCTCCAATTCCAAATTCCTGCTAATGTGTACCTAGAAGGTAGCAGGGATGGCTCAAGCACTTGAGTCCCTGCTGCCCATGTGGAAGACCCAGATTGAGTTCTTGGTTCCTAGTTTTAGCCTGGGCCATCCCCAGCCATTGCAGGCCTTTGGGAAGTGAACAAGCAGATGGGAGATCTTTCTGTCTACCACTGAATTTCTGTTTCTCTGCCTTTCAAATAAATAAATAAAGTATATAAATTTTTAAAAAATGAAATAAAATGTTCAAATGTGGTATATGAAGTGACCTAACATCACCAATGTCTGGAGACTTCAGCTCTCTGCCACACAGCTACAGATCAGGCAATAAGCACAAATAGCCTCTAAGCGACCACAAGGAATGTCACTTGACTAATGGAAGATCCAGTATTATGTGGGAGGCGCTCTTCAGTTTATAGGCAAAGACATTAAGGTTCTGGAAGAATAACTTGCCTAGATGCAGACAGCAGTAACTCTGAAAAACTGAAATGCAAAACCAGCTTTGGTGCAGAAGGAGTGCAGGGAAGAGGCCAAAAAAAAAAAAAAAAGAAAGAAAGAAAGAAAAAAGAGGGCTTTCTTGGTTTTTTTTTTTTTTTTTTTTTTTTCAGTCCTCCCAAAGCAATTTGGAGCATCTGATGCAGACAGGGCTTCAGTGAAAGGAGATGGGGGCCAGGTGCCCCAGAGACCTGGGGGAAGAGCTAACACAGCGGCACACAGGCAGACGCCAGGGCAGCACCGAGCCACGAGCCACCTTCTTATAAAACACCATGCTTCATGTGACACCGCTCCCAGCCTGCCAGGCTCGGAGACTCTGCGTTCAGGTTTCAAATTCCCAGGAGCCAGGATCTGGTCTGCCTGCCTGGGTTAGGTGTCTGTAACCCTGCCAGCCAACTCTGCTCAGGGAGACAGGGTCCCAGGCCGCTGAGGGCCGCTGGGGCTGAGCTGAAGTGTAGGAAATCCCAGAGCTGAGTCCCCAGCAGAAAAACCAGGACAGAAGAGCCCTGTCATCCCAAGAAGCTCCCACACAATCATTCCCTTTAAAAAAAATTATTTTATTTACTTGAAAGACAGAGTTACAGACACAGAGGAGAGATCTTCCATCTGCTGGGTCACTCCCCAAATGGCTGCAGTGGCCGGGGCTGAGCCAGGCCCAAGCCAGGGGCCACAAAGCCATTCCTCCCCGCCGTCCATCCCATCCCCAAAGAAACACTCTGAGCTCAAAATTTAGCCCACGTTTTGCACGTTGTCCATTCAAAGTTCTATCAGCATCAGGGGCTACAAACTCGGACAGCGCGTCTGCAGTTTCGGCTTCCCTGTATTTCTGAACCTGCTAAAACTCATCTTGACTACACTACGGTTGCTACTCCAGAGCTTGTCTTCTGAAGACACCCTTGGGGGTTTCGTGGGTGAAAGCTCAGGGCAGGGGAACATGAAGACGCACAATCTAGAAAGCTGAGCTGCCTGGGAAGCAGGTTGTGCTCTGGCTCCAAGAATCGCCCAGGGGTCTCTAAACAAGACAAGTAGAATGTACGCCTTGTGTTGGATTCCTTTCGCTGTGCTTTGCGGCTTGTTGCACGGACACCTACCCATGCAGTGAGTCCTAACGAGCAATAAGCAAAGACCCCTTGGCCTGAATTCTAAAGCCCTTTCCAACCATCAGCCCTTACCCAGAGTTAAGTGTCAGGCACAAATCACTATTCAAATGAAATAGCCAGTAGATCAACAGCCTTTCTAAGTCAATAAGGCCTGTATATGAGTCAACAATAGTTGCAACTATCACTGCTTAATGCCTTACTGCTGTGTATTTCAATCACACTTCTCTACAATTCTGAGAAAGCTGCTATGACTTTAACATTTATGGATGAGAAAAATGAGGCACAGAGGAGTTTTGACTTGGTTCAGAACAGAATGCTGGGAAATCCCAGAATATATAGGAAGCTGAATTCAGGTTTTCTGACCCCAAATCCTAGGCTCATATAACTTTTAAAATATATATTTATTTTTAATTTATTTGGAAGGAAGGGGGATAGAGAGGGATCTTCCATCTGCTGTTTCACTCTCCAGATGCCCACAACAGATAGGGCTGGACCAGGCCAACATCAGGAACCCAGAACTCCGTCCATGTCTCCCAATGTGGACAGCAGGAACCCAAGTACCTGAGCCATCACCTGCTGCCTCCCAGGGTACAAATAAGCAGGACTCTGGACTGGAAGTGGAGAAGCTAGGATTCAGACCTGGCACTCTGACATGGCATACAGGCATCCTAAGTGGTTAGTTGACTGCTACACCAAACTACCACCCAAACTTAAAAGGATTTGTTTTCAGGGCCAGTGCTGTGGCACAGAGTGTTAAAGCTCCAGCCTGAAGCACCAGTATCCCATATGGGTGCTGATTCAAGTCCAGGCTTCTGCACTTCCGATCCAGCTCTCTGTCATGGCCTGGGAAAGCAGAAGATGGCCCCATTCCTTGGGGCCCTGCACCCGTGTCATTTGGAGAGTGAACCAGCGGAAAGGAGAACCTTTCTCTCTAGGGCTCTACCTCTCTATTTCCTTCAATATAAATAAAATAGAACTATTTTTTTTAAAAATGGATTTGTTTTCAAAGATGTATTTATTTATTTGAAAATCAGAATTAGAGAGGGACAGACATAGACACAGAGAGAGACAGAGAGAGAAGAGATCTTCCATTCACTGGTTCACTCCCCAAATGCCCACAACAGCCAGGGCTGGACCAGGTGGAAGCCAGGAGCCTGGTACTCAATCTGAGTCTCCCATTTGGGTGGCAGGGATCTCTGTACTTGAGTCATCATTGTGGCCTTCCAAGGTGCACATTAGCAGGAAGGTGGAATGGAGAGAGTGGAGCCAGCCAGAGCGCAGACCAAGGCCCTCTGATACGGGATGTGGGTGTCTTAAGCAGTGTCTTCACCACTGAGCCAAACACTTGCCTCTCTTGTATATTTTTTTATTTTTTAATGTGGGCCCCTCACTCATAGGGAGGTGACAGTTCTTTTTTTTATTTTTTAAGGATTTATTCATTTATTTGAAAGGCAGAGTTCAGAGAGAGAGAGAGAGAGAGATCTTCCATCTGCTGGTTTACTCCCCAGATGGCCACAATAGCTGGAGCTGGGCTGATCCAAAGGCAGGAGACAAGAGCTTCTTTGGGGCCTCCCATTCAGGTACAGGGGCCCAAGCACTTGGGCCATCTTCTGCTGCTCTCCCTGGCGCATCAGCAGGGAGCTGGATCACAAGTGAGCAATCAGGACTTGAGCTGGTGCCCATATGGGATGGCAGCTTTACCTGCTACAGCACAGTGCCAGTCCCTCTTGTATCTTTTTTTAATTTTGATTTTATTTGAAAGGCAGAGACACAGTCAGAGGTCTTCCATCCATTGGTTCATTCCCCAAATGCCCATGACAACCAGGGCTGGGCCAAGCCAAAAGCAGGAGCCCAGAACTCTTTCCAGGTCTCCTGTGTGGGCGTAGGGACCCACATACTTGAGCCACCACCTTCTCCCTCTCAGGACACACATAAGCAGGAAGCCGGATTGAAACTAGAGGAGCCTGGACCCAAACCAAGCATCCAATATAGGATACAGACATCCCAACCAGTGACATTCCCTGTGCCAACTGCTGATCCCACTCATGTACCTTATGAGGACTTTTTAATGAGTTCATCACTTCCACCTTCTTCAGAGTAAGTAACATAACAATTCTCCATCTTTATACAGAAGGGCTGGCTTCTCCATGCCAGTCCAAATGCATGTGCAAGCTGTGGCTCACTAGACTAATCCTCTGCCTGTGGCTCCGGTACCCCGGGTTCTAGTCCCGGTTGGGGCGCCAGATTCTGTCCTGGTTGCTCCTCTTCCAGTCCAGCTCTCTGCTGTGGCCAGGGAAGGATGTGGAGGATGGCCCAAGTGCTTGGGCCCTGCACCTGCATGGGAGACCAGGAGAAGCACCTGGCTCCTGGCTTCAGATCAGTGCAGCACACCGGCCGCAGCAGCCATTTTGGGGTTGACCCAGTGGAAAGAGGACCTTTCTCTCTGTCTCTCTCTCGCTCTCTCACTAACTCTGCCTGTCCAAAAAAAAAGAATGCATCGCATCTGTCTCTCTGTCCAAGAAAGTAGTGTCTCCCTTTGCTTGGGCTCTCACTGCAGGGACAGCTGAGCTGGAGTTGATCCTGGTGACCCTTTTTGCCAAGTCCCAGATTACACAGCAGACAAGAGAATGAATTTTCTACGACTACACTAAAGCGAGGATTTCAGGATCATGGCGCGACAAGGAACCCTGTTCCAAACCTCAGGATCGAAATTCAAAACCGGAGTTTCTGCTCTTCGCCTGTTAGATGTCAATCAAAGCTTAGTTCAGCCTGAGTGCTCAGGCACAAGTCCTTGGTGTTCCTCTGCATCTTCAGGAAAGCCTGACCTTTCCATGACCCCTTTGGAGTGGGAGATGAGTGAAAGCGGCAGTGAGTAGGTAATGGAGGGAGAGAATCAGCCATTTTGTGGTCCTGATCTATTTTTTCAAACTTGAGGGGCTGGCACTGTGTTAAAGCAGGTTAAAGTGCCCGCCTACAGTACCGGCATCCCATGTGGGCGCTGGTTCTAGTCCCGACTGCTCCACTTCTGATCCAGCTCTCTGCTATGGCGTGGGAAAGCAGTAGAAGATGGCCCAAGTGCTTGGGCCCCTGCACCCGCATGGAGACCTGGAAGAAGCTCCTGGCCCCTGACTTCAGATCAGCTCAGCTCTGGCTGTTGTGGCCATTTGGGGAGTGAACCAGTGGATGGAAGACCTCTCTCTCTCTCCCTCAGACTCTCTCTGGCGCTACCTTTCTCTGTAACTCTTTCAAATAAATAAAATAAATCTAAAAAAAAAAAAAAAAAGAATTCCCTTGATGGGTTGTTAAGTCAGTTAACTGGGTCAAGACCAACACGTTTAACAAAAATGAAATAAAATATAGGACAATTAGTTAAGCAAGAAACTTCAGAACTAATCACATGTAGTTATGGTAAATATTATCTCATGAAACATTTCAAAACAAGTTTTATTTATTTATTTTTATTTGAAATACAGAGGCAGATAGACAAAAATCTCCCAGCCACTGGTTCACTCCCCAAATGCATGCAATAGCCTATACAGGCAAGAGCCAGGAATTCAATCCAGGCCACCCATGTGGAGGGCAAGGACTCAAGTGCTTGAGCCATTATCTGCTCGTGTGCATTAGCAGGAAAGTGGAATTTGGAAGCAGATTCAGGACCCATACACAGGCATTCCAATATGAGATGCACTTCTATTGGATGCTGACCCCCTAAGATAAATGTTTAAATAGATATATTTTTGTTCAGTGATTTGCAAGGTCAGATTTTTTTTTTTTTTACAAGTCAGTGACTTGGCCCCTACTATCCATGTGGGAGAACCGGATGGAGTTCTTGGTTCCTGGCTTGCTCCTGGCCCAGCCCTGTCATTGTGGCCATTTGGGGAGTGAAATAACGGATGGAAGATATCTATCTATCTATCCATCTATCTATCTTTCCCTTTATCTCTGTAACTCTTTCACATAAATAACATAAATCTTTAAAAATATAAATAGGGGCTGGCATTATTGGCATAGTGGGTAAAGCCGCCGCCTGCAATGCAGTTATCCCCTATGGGTGCCGGTTCATGTCCTGATTGCTCCACTCCCATCCAGTTCCTGCTAATGTGCCTGGAAAAACAGCAAGTCCTTGGGCTCCTGCACCCACATGGGAGACCAGGATGAAACTCCTGGCTCCTGGTTTCAGCTTGGCCCAGTCCCAGCTGTTGCAGCCATTTCAGGAGTAAACCAGTGGATGCAAGAGTCCTCCCTTTCTGTCTCCCTCTCTCTCTCTCTCATTCTGCCTTTCAAATAAATAAATAAATCTTTTAAAAAATTTTAATAAATAAATAAGTTACAATTTTTTCGCCTGTCTCTGTGTGTTTGGAAGACCTGGTTTTGTCAAGCATGTAAGCCTCCACAAGGCATCTCACACACAACTGGTGGAAGGATAATTAGACACGCTGGAGGAGCTATTGGCAACCAGAAGCCTTGACAACTGTGTGCCCTTTCACTCAATAATTCCCTTCAAATAAATTATCTCAAGGAAACAATCATGGGTGTGTTCAAGGCTGTCCACAATAGAAACCACTTGGCAAGCAAATCCTGACAGTCCAACAACAGGAATGTTACGAGCTTCTTTGTGTAAAAGTAAAGTTAATTAATTAATAAGAATGCAAACAAAGCTGGGCTTGGGACAGAAGCTCGGCCATTTTGGGGGCTGGCAGGCTGAGGGCGCCTCTGGGGGTTCATTTTCCTGAGCATAGCTATACAGGCAAGAGGTGGGAGAATGTAGGGGACAGAGGCCTGGGGCTGTTGAACCTTAACTGAGAGAGAGAGGTTTGCAATGGTTTTCACTTGAGGCTGTGTGAGACTCCCAAGTTTGACAGGGCCTGAGCTGAACAAAATGATCCCAAAGGTGTGCCGGAGAAAAGGACAGTGGGTACGAGGGTGATGGGAACCGTGGAAGCTTTTATTTTATAAAAGTGTGGGGATTTTATTTCAACGACCCGGAATCCATCTGCCAAATGCCTACTGTCCACCTGCGGCCAGCAGAAATGCTACTCTCTCCCCAGGCCCCCTTGTACAGCTCATTTTTTGTCTTCCCCTTAGGCTCAGTGGCCTCTCTTTTAAGAGCTCTGTTCTCCAGCACTTGTACATGAAGCTTGTGTTTGGGCCAGAGGGGTCTTTCCTGTAAGTCGATTCTAAAAACAATGTGCAAACAGGACCTGGGAAGTACTGAGGTTCACAGTCCACCTGGGAGAAGTGGTGGACTGAGGCCCCAGGGGACCCGGAGGCCAGCTCTGGATCTGGGCCAGGCCTCTACCTCCCTGGAGGTGTTAGGCTCCAGTGCACCCACACTGAATCCCTGACTCATTGGAAGCAGAGAGTGAGCTGCTAGTGCAGACTCAGTCCTGGAATGTGTCCCCATTCTCTGCCACTGGGCACCCCATTTGGAGGCTCCCCAGAAAGCGAGGAAGAGGTGGAGACCTTTGTCATCATCCTGATTTCTTGGCTTCCATGTTATATCATCACTGGTTTCCAACATCAATAACTATTCTTCAGGAATATAATTTTGATGATGACTTATTATTCCCATTAACCATAATTCAATCAGTCCCTCAGTGTTGAAAAAAGGTGGATGATTTCTAGCTTCTGCCGTCGTCCTTAACAACATCTGGTTAACTGATCTCATTAGCATTCAGTCTCCCGAGGCTGGCACTGTGGTGTAGAGAGTTAAGCCACTGCCTGCAGTGCTGCCACCCCATATAGGAACTTTACTTCCCATGCAGCTCCCTGCTTAAGGCCTGGGAAAGCAGTGGAAGATGACCCAACTGCTTGGGCCCCTGCACCCACCTGGGAGACCCAGAAGAAGCTCCTGATTCCTGGCTTCAGACCAGCCCAGCTCCAGCAGTTGCTCTCTCTCCCTCTCTCTGTAACTCTGCCTTTGAAATACATGAATCAACCTTAAAAAAGAGAGAGAGAGAGAAATCAGTCTCCCAAATTTTGAGACTGCAACCAAGAGAAAAAAATCCTTTTATTTTCCAGTTTCCCCCACCTTCTCTGCCCCCTCCTCCTATTTCTTCTTCTTCTCATTAATTTTTAATTATTTCTTCTATTTGAGACACACAGAGACAGAGCACTCCCATCTGCTGGTTCACTCCACAAATGCCCACAGCAGCTGGGAGAACCAAAGATGGGAGCCAGGAACTCAATCCAGGTCTTTTATTTATTTATTTTTTTTTAATTCTACTTTGGAAAGATGATCATTCTTGCCAGTGTCTGAGTTAATATTTATCTTTATTACTATTATTTGTCATAAAGAATACTAAATAACTTCATAATTTACAAACTACTCTGTTACATATTGTCTCAGTTAACACAACATATCTACAAAGTAGGTAACTATTTTACCTATGGGGAAACTGAGAAATTGAGGCTAGAAAAGGCTATGTGACCTGTTCAAGGTTAACACAGGACTCAGAGCTGAGACTTGGGGCCCAGTCTTGGGACTCCACTTTCTGTAGGAGTGCACAGCACTGTTAGGGTGGTGGGGGTAGGCGGGGAGCAACAGCAGGAGGACAGCTGTGGAACTGCTCTGCCCTCAGGAAAGTCAGATAAAGGCGGAGGGGAGGGTGGCTTTGGAAGGACAGAGGGGCTCCTTGCACCTGACATGCAGAGGCAAGGGCCAGGTCAGGTGTTCAAGGATGCCCGGGATCCCCATGCTGAGGAGGGCTTTCCAGAGGCCCTGAGGAGCAAGGGGAAGTGTGGCTGGCTGGGAGGAGGGACAGCGAGCCAGAGCTGGGGTGTGGCCCCCCCCCCCCCCAGGAATGGAATTATAATTAGGGCCTCACAGAGGTTACAGCCGCAGGCAGGGCCCTGGAGCCATCTGCTAACACCAGAGATGTGGGGCTGATAGCGAAGGGCTAGCAGGGAGGGCTGGGGCCAGATTCTGCCTCTGGCTTCCTGTCACCCGGACAAGCCCTCCTTCCTTCCGTGTGCAGCCGTGACCCTTACCAGTGTCCTGCAGAAGGGGCCCCTTCCCTGGCGTAGGAACTGGACCAAGAACCAATGGTGGGGTGAGGGATGGAGCACAAGAGCTTGTGAGGAGACAGCCAGGAGGCTACTGCAGTGGCCTGGCACAGGGACAAGTGACAACCAAAGAAGGTGGAATGAGAGGAGGAGGGAGGAGGGGTGGCAGGAACAGACACTGCCGTGGGCAGGCCGTGGGCAGCGGCAGGAGAGGGGAGGCAGCCCACAGGGAGGGCCTGAGCTGGGGGTCAGCCCCTTGCAGAAGCCGCGCCGCGCGTGGAGACTCGCGGCTGCGCCCTCCAGCCAGGCCAGGTGGACTTCCAGGAAGTGACGCGCACTGCAGAGCAGGCTGAGCCTGTTCTGCTGCTGTTTGTGACATAAAAATACACAGGGGGAAAACAAACCCCACCCCTTCCCAACACTGGAGAAAGTGGCATCCGTGGTGACCTTGGGCCAAAGAAACGAGTGGGTGGCAGGCAGAGGTCTGCTCTTCTCCCTTCCCTCTTACACCTTTGGTCTGTGGGCCAGGCACGCGAGACCCACCAATAAAGAACCCGCAAAGTCCTTCCCCGGGCGTAGGAAGCAGCAGGCACGAACTAGGGCAGGACACGGGGAGGTGGCAGGTCCGTTTTTCCTTAGGGCGGACCAGCGGGCCACCTTCGTAGGGGGACAAACAGGATGAGCGGAGGGGGCAGGGGCGCGCGCGGCGCGGCGGGGCGGCGGGGAGGCGCAGCCGGGAACATGGCGGGCGCGCCCCGCGGGCCGGCGAGCGCAGCTCTCGGAGCGGGCGATGGCGCGGCGCGCTCATGGGAAACAGGGCCTTCGCGCCCAGATTAATGTTCCGCCAGCGGAGAACTGGGGTTTCCAAGCGGCACCAGAAAAGCAAGGCGCGGAAGGGCGCTGGCCGCATGTCGGCAGACAAAGACGAACGCCGTGCCCGTGCGTGCGCGCGGTGGCGTGCGCTTCTGTGTGTTGACCCCGGGATGGCAACCATGAGGAAGGGGGGTCCTTCGTACTCACAGAGTAAATGGCGCAGGCGCTAAACCAAACCAAACCAAACCACCACCGCCCCCCGCCACGGGCCCGGGCTCCACCACACAGGGGCCCCAGGCCCGCGGGGCGCAGGCGCAGGCGCGCTCGGCGCTTTGTTGGGCGCGGGCGGCTGCGCCCCCGCCCTGGACAAAGGCACTCGCGGGGGCGGGGCGTGGGACGGCCGACCCTTCCCCGGCTGACACGCGCGGGGCCGCCCACTCCCTCGCTCTCCCTGCTGCCATTTGCTCTCCGCCGGGTGTTCTCCGTTTCTTTTGCCTTCCTCTCAGCCGCCGTAACCTCTCATCTACCTTCTGTCTCCGTGAATTTGCCTCTTCTAGATCATTCCTGCAATATTCGGCCTTATTTTACTTTGCATAATGTTTTCAAGGCTCATCCATGTAGTAGCAGGTATGAGAACTTCATTTCTTCGGTACATTATGGAAAGATGTAGGTAACAATGTGCCATTTTTTTGAAGTTTTTATTTTCATTTTATTTGAAAAGTAGACAAAGGCTGACACAAGAGAGACCCTTCATCTGCTGGTTCTCTTTCCAAATGTCTGAAACAGCTAGGGCGGGGCTGGAGCTCAGTCTGGGATGCCTACAGGGGTAGCAAGGAACTCGGGTACCCTAGCCATCCTGCTGCTCCCCGGGTGCACCGTAACCGGAAGCTGGAATGGAGGGCAGATCGGGGACTTGAGCTCACGTGCTCAGGTATGGAATGTGGGAGTCCCAAGCAGCATCTTAACCTCTGCACCAAGTGCCCCTCCCCCAAATTTACCATTGTAAACAATTTTAAGTCTACAGTTCAGTGGCATGAAGTATATTCATACTGCGCAACCATCACCACCATCCCTCTCCGGAAGTTTTCCATCGTTCCCAATGGAGACCCTTTGGGGGACTGAGACTGCCCAAGAAAGTAAGGCCCTGGGATGGTTTCAAGATATGTAAGGGGAAAATAGAAACAAAAACCAATAGGTTTTAGTTGAAATTTGAAAGCCAACACTGTTGGAGAAGACCTAGGGATGTGCAGTGGCTTCACCCGAGGATGGCAGTGTAGAAAGGTGGTTAGAACGCTGCTGTCAGTAGAAATTATCAGTGCGAATCACATTTTAAGTTCTCCGGTAGCTCACTTAAAAAGGCTGGCCTTATCGGACAAGCCCGGTGCGCCGGCCGCAGCGCGCCAGCCGCGGCGGCCATTGGAGGGTGAACCAACGGCAACGGAAGACCTTTCTCTCTGTCTCTCTCTCTCACTGTCCACTCTGCCTGTAAAAAAAAAAAAAAAAAAAAAAAAGGCTGGCCTTGTGGTGCAGCAGGTTAAACCACTCCTACAACGCTGGCATCTCGGATCAGAGGGCTGATTCCAGTCCTGGCTGCTCTGCTTCTGGCCCAGCTCCCTGCTAAAGCACTCGGGAAAGCAGCGGCAAATGGCCCAAGTCCTTGGGACCCTGCACCCATGGGGGAGACCAGGATGGAGTTCCAGCTTCTTGGCTTCAGCCTGGCCCAACTGTGGTGGTGTAGCCATTGAGGGGGTGAACCAGCAGATGAAAGATTTCTTTCTTTCTCTGTTTCTCCTTCTATCTTTGTAACTCTACCTTTCAAATAAATAAATGAATCTTCAAAACTAAGTAATTTTACTTAATGTATATAAAATATGATTTCAACATGTAATCCATTTAAAAATTAATAATCTGGGGCAAATATTTGGCCTAGCAGTTTAGATGCCCGCACCCCATTTTAGTGTACTGGGTTCAAGTCTTGGCTCCCATTCTGACTTCCAGCTAATGCAGACTGTGGGAGTCAGCAGGTGATGGCTCTCATAATTGCCTCTCTGCTACCCTTGTGGTCTGGTCTGAGTTCCAGGGTTTAGCTTGCCTCCCTCCCCCATTGCAGGTATTTGGGAGTATGAACCAGTGGATGGAAGTTTTGTCCGTCTGTCTCTGTCTCTCAAATAAACATAAAAACAAATGATGAGACAGCTTGTTTTCATATTTGGTCTCCAGAATCAGAGCGGCCAATTTCAAGTGCTCAGTACCCTCATGCAGGTACTGTATTTGACAGTGCAGGGGTAGAAGGTAGGACTCCTCAGGACTCAGACAAGCCGAAGTTCAAGGGCCCACATTTTGTCCCTTACTGGGCTGTGTGGGCAAATTACTTCACCTCCTATTTCTCTGTACATGGATCTAATAACAGTACCCACTTTATAGGATACTGTTGAGGATTAATGGCACATGAAGCACTCAGTACATGCTCAGTAAATGCTGGTGCTTAGTAGTAGTAAATTGGGTGATTATTAATTGAATGGATGAGATTTTGGCATTACTGTCAGGGTGACCTTGTACTTGTCCGGCAGTTAATGTGGCTTGGAGACATTCCAGACAGACAGACACAGCTAAATGACAATGGGCAAAGCAGGAGCACATCTCTGCAACACATATGACAAACAAAATGTTGTTATTCTTGGTTTTTAGGAAGTGCTTGCAACTAAATAATAAAATGAATATGAATGTGAAGTGCAAAAAAGGAGTTAAACATCTGAAGTGATTTTTCAAGGGAAAAAAAAAGTTCAACTCTCCTAGGAATCAGACACAAAAATAAACTTAAGATACCATTGTTGAATAACAAATGTGCACTGACCAGATCAGCTTTCTATTCCAATCCAGATTTTCTGAAGCTCTGATTGTGAGATGTGACCCCAGATGTTCAGGATAAATGAGTTGAGATCACACCTGAAGCAGGAATAGCCTTTCTACCCACCCTTTCCCTCCTCCAAGTGCAGCTCGACAGCCAGCCCCTTCCAGCAAGGTGCGTTTCTCCCTGGGCCCAGGAGCAGTCACCGTCTGCATATTTGCTCTGCCTGCAGCCTTTTACCACAGGTGTTGACATTTCACAGCGCTTGAAATAGCCCCCAACATTGTTCCAAATTTGGACAGGGCAAACTGATGTTCTTAAGCCACAATACCCCCAGAATATTCTTAGACTTCTGGCTAATCCCTGTGGGAATGTTTTATCTGTGGGCAGGGTCAGCTGCATAATTTGTGGGGCCCTTGTCTTCAACAAAGGAGGAAGCAAGCTCTGGCTATTTGCTGTCGGGGATCCTGCAGGGGTCAATGCAGACCCTCACAGGTGCGAGACAGCATGCAGTGTCCAGTCTGGGAAAACTTGACCCTGTGGAGGGGGAAGACTTAACTCCAAGTGCTTCCTGAGTCTTCTGTTCTCTACCTTCTGCTTCTACAGCACTGCCCTGAGGAAGACGCCAAGGGGAGGGAGGGTCACAGGGTAACAGGAAGCACTGATTGGCTAAGATCAAAATATTACATCTGCACATACTTATGCACTCTTTGTGTGCTACTGGCTCAGGTCTTGGGCCAAGCAAGGCTAGGATCAGTCTGATTAAGCTGTGAGCCCAGCTACCATGGGGAATGTCTCTAGGTGGCCAATGCTATTCTGGCTCCACAAACTTCTGGAAAGTTCCTAGGCTGTTCAGG
This sequence comes from Sylvilagus floridanus, assembly GCA_949820135.1. Lineage (NCBI taxonomy): Eukaryota > Metazoa > Chordata > Mammalia > Lagomorpha > Leporidae > Sylvilagus > Sylvilagus floridanus. Next base: position 52,724,131 of record OX463245.1, read on the forward strand.
GGCCAAATGAGAGAGTGTTAGTTAAGAGAGGGCCCAAAGTTGAGATCCCACCCTTTACCCCTGTCTTCCTTCAAATCTTATTTTCTTGCATCGTAAAATGCCTCCCCTTCAGGAGCACTTCCAGCCCTGGGAGTTGGGAGGAAAACCTAGGTCCTTGCCTGCACAAGGAGAATGAAGCCAGTGCTGAACAGGCCCTCGGCTCCTGGTCAGTGGGAGGCCACATTCCACACTGGGATGTTTCTGCTTCCCCACTCCAGGAAATGTGGGAAGAAACCAACACAGCTCCCTCACTTCAGCCAGACAATGGCTGAGGAGTGAGTTTCCTGGCTCAGAGGGGAGGGCTAGCAGCCCGGCACCTGGGTCTGCAGGAGTCTGGAGTAGAGGCTGGAACAGGCTGCCGCCCTCTGGCCCTCAGGACGTGCTCGGGACCCGCCTCTTCCCCGGAGAATTCCCGGCTTCTGCCCCACCTGGACTGCGTTCCTGTGACCACTTGAGCTCTACGGCAAAGAGTGAGAAAGCGGAGGGGCTCTTGTCTGGCAACATTGCCCTTTTCCGGTGGGCAGCAGCATTTTGCGTTGTTAGTCTTCTTCTGAAAATCTTTTTTTTTTTTTTTTTCTGGTTCTGTTTTCTCTCTTCTGGTTCATCCATTCACCTGATCAGCAGTCAGTGAGTGCCTGTTGAGCAGGAGGCATGATGCCATGATGCTGGGTGCCAAGGACACGGGGTGGGACACCTGGCCTCTGCCTTCAGGCTTGTCACTCACACAGGACCCCCCTTTCCCTGGCTGCTCCTCCTCATTCTTCACTACTTCCTGGTTTTCTTAGTGCCCCAGAGCTCTTTGCTTTGGTCCTCTCCTTCCACCTGTGTTCACCCCCATAACTCTCATACCTTCACATGCAACCAGCCTTTAAATCCACCCCGACCCAAAAACTCGCCCGACCTCCAGAGCGGATCTTCGATAGCTGACCCATGAGCTCTACGTGGATGTCCCAGTAGCAAGTCAGTTACCCCAAATGCAATTCTTCAACCTCCAGGTACCTGCACAACATCCTGCCTTAGTCCCCATCCTGACCACCTTAGCAGCCGACTCCAGTGCTGGTTCAACAAAAACATTCTTTTCCCCAGTGTGCACAATAAAAAAATCTTTAGTATTTGACTCATTGTGTGTACCCCTGCCCTCCTGCCCAGTGGTCAGCCTCTGCTATGGATTCATGTCTGCTCTTTTCCATCTCCAGCACCCTGGCTGCACCTCTCCTGGACTGTTCAGTAGCTTTTTAAAAAATTTATTTTCTTAAAATATTTATTTATTTATTTGAAATGGAGAGTTACAGAGTGGCAGAGGCAGAGAAAGAGAAAGGTCTTCCATCTGCTGGTTCACTCCTCAGATGGCTGCAGCGGCTGAAGCTGCACCAAAGCCAGGAGCCAGGAGCTTCTTCTGGGGGTCTCCCACACAGGTGCAGGGGCCCAAGGACTTGGGCCATCTTCTATTGCTTTCCCAGGCCACAGCAGAGAGCTGGATTGGAAGTGGAGCAGCCAGGACTCAAACTGGCACCTATATGGGATGCTGACACTGCAGACTGGGGCTTTAACCTGCTGTGCTACAGCGCTGGCCCCTAAAGATTTATTTTATTTATTTGAAAGGCAGACTTACACAGAGAGGCAGAGACAGAGAGGTCTTCCATCTGCTGGTTCACTCCCCAAATGGCCACAACGGGATAAAGCTGAGCCGACCTGAAGCCAGGAGTAAGGAGCTTCTTCCAGGGCTCCCATGTAGGCGCAGGGGCCATCCTCTACTGCTTTCCCAGGCCATAGCATAGAGCTAGATTGGAAGAGGAGCAGCCAGGACTCAAACCACCAGCACCCATATGGGGTGCCCGTGTTGCAGGCTAGGGCTTTAACCCGTTGCGCCACAGCTCCGGCCCCTCAGTAGCTTTATTTTTGTCTTCCTTATTAGTTTTATTTTGGCTTCTGACTTTTTCTATTTTAATGCAGAGCTCTAGTGCCTTTCCTTGCCTAAAAATTCTTCATAGGTTTACCACGGTCACTCGAGGAAAATGCAGAACTCAAACCTGACACCTGAGGCCTCATCCAAACAGTGTGTTCTTCCCCACATTTTTTTCCCCCTAGTTTTCCAGAATACAGCCCCTGAGCTTCAGCTTCAGCCACACTCAACTGCTTTTTCTCCTTGGTTCATTCCGTTTGCTCTGCCAGCACACTTCCTTGTTTCCTGCTCCAAATGAAAGCCCAACCCAAATGTCTCCTACTCCGTGAAGCTTTTCTCTTCTCTCAAATATCTGGAATTTTTTTCTTGTTTAAAGAACCACAGCCTTGGACGTGTTCCTCTCTGAGACCCACATATCTTGTGCCTCACCCCTCCCAAGTGAACTGAACACTTGAAGCCCATGAGAATTTATTTCCCAAGACTGCATCATCCAGAGCCTAGCACCAAACCTTAAGTTGAGTAGCAACAAAATGAAATAGAAAGAGCATGAGTTTAGAATGAGAAACCCTGGATTACTTCTAAACTTTGGTCATATCATGTATCTTTCTCAACATCTTCATTATCTGCTATTTCCTATTTCACCCTACCTGTTGGACATCAAACAGGTGATATGTATACATAGAAATTCTAATAGAGTTCAAATAATCTATCTAATCAACAAATACTTACTTTTAAAGATTTTATTTGAAAGGCGAAGTTACAGATAGAGAGGTCTTCCATCCACTGGTTCACTACCCAAATGGTCACAATGACTGGGGTTGGGCTGGGCTGAAGCCAGGAGCTAGGAACTTCATCTGGGTCTCCCACTTGGTTCAGGGGCCCAAGCACTTGGGCCATTCTCCACTGTTCCCCATCAGCAGGGAGCTGCATCCAAAGTAGAAAGGCAGAGTCTCTAACCAGTACCCATATGGGATGCTGGTGTCACAGGTGACCGCTTTACCACAATGTTGGCCCCATGTCATTCTGCCTTTCAAATAAATAAATCTTTAATAAAATATTTCTTTGTAAGGGAAAACGTTGAGGAGAATCTTAGATGGAATGCTGAAGCATACTCACGGCTAAGGAAGCACATAGTAAGCAGTACTGTTCAGGGCATAAACATCAACACCAACTGGGTTCCACACTATCACACACACTTGGGTGTTTTGTCAATAAACTAGCAAGGTAATGAGCGACATAATGAAGACAAATGTATTCCTAACTTCTCATATGTCCCACAAAATTTATTTTTCCTGCCTTCATTTTGGCAAAAATACTAATGATGTATAAGTATAAAGTACAGATTTTGAAGACCTATTACCAAAAAAAAGAAAGTACCATACCTCATTACTAATTTTGGTATTGATACATATTGAAATAATAATATGTTAACTGCATTAGATAAGATATGCTATCAAAATTAATTTCACCTGTTTCTTTTACTTTTTATAATGGGGTTACATAAAATTTTAAATTCTATTGGTAGCTTGCATTGTATTTGTATTGTGTAGCACTGATTTAAGGATTAAAATTGGAAATGGAACTGTATTTGAAGCACTGAAATGGAGTAATGTAAAATGTAAAGTAAAATATCGAAAAATAAAATTTTTCATGTTTTCACAAATTATCGTTCTTCTAAAATGTTTTAAATGTCTACCAAAATTAAGACAAATAATATAGAATTGATGGATATAAAACATCTACAAGTTGTTTAAGTAAATCCAAAATTTAATTAACTAATTTTTTACAATTTTTTTTTTTTATTATTTAAAAGAGAGAGAGAGATCCCATCCACTGGTTTGTTCTCCAAATGCCTGCAATGATTAGGGTTAGCCTGGGCTGAGGCTGAGAGGTAGGAACTCAATCCATGTTTTCCCATGTGAGTGGCAGGGACCCAATTACTTGAACCATTACTTTCTACCTCTGAAGGTGTGCAGCAGGAAGCTGGAAGGCAAATAGGGTAGCCAGGAATTCAACAAGATACTCCAATATGAGATGTGGATGTCCCAAGCGGTGATTACCACTGTACCAAGTACCCCCCCAATAAATTTTCTTTACATCAATAATATACTCCTAGAAAATATGGTGAAAAAAACTCCACTTGTATAAGAAGTACACAGAACCTATGTGAAGAAAACTATCAAATATTGTCCACAGATCTAACAGAATAATTAAAAAGACATATTCTGATTTTCATGGAAAAGCTAACTATGATAAAAATGTTAGTTTTCCCCTGTGGTAGGCTGGAAAATGGTTCCCAAAAACATATCCATGTTTTAACCCCTGGAACCTTATAAATGTTGCCTTATTTGGAAAAAAGGCCTTTGCCATCCCAAGTGCCCTTATCTCAGAAGGGCAGAGGGAGCCCTGGCACACACTGAAGAGGCAGTGATGTGACTGCAGGGACTGGTGGGATGCAGTCACAGGCTTAGCATGTAGCAGCGGCCACCAGCAGCTGGGAGAGGCACTGAATGGCCCTGCTGGAAGGTCTCTGGGTAGGACACAGCCTTGCTGACATGTGATTTCACCCGGACTTCTAGCATTAGTAATTGCCAGAAACTAAATTGCTGTTGTTTTAAGCCATATTAGTAATATGTTGAAAGAAAAAAAAATAGTAGTAATATGTTACAGGAGCCACAGGAAACAAATACATCCCCAAATAGATGTGTAAACTCACACTTCAATTTCCACTCCAATTCCACTCTTCTAGAATTTGGAGAAATTATTTTGAACTTCTTCTGAAAAGATAAATTATAAAAATTGCAAAGATATTCTTGTACTGCTGCATATTTAAATATATTTTAATAAAATTGTGAGTATAATGTAAGAATAAGCTAGTCTACAAAACAGAATAAAAGCTAAAATGAAATCTAAATATATATGGAGCTGGCGCTGTGGTGCAGTGGGTAAAGCCAGCGCCTGCAGTGCCGGCATCCCATATGGGCGCTGGTTCAAGACCTGGCTGCTCCACTTCCAATCCAGCTCTCTGCTAAATTGCCTGGGAAAGAAGCAGAAGATGGCCCAAGTGCTTGGGCCCCTGCATCTGGATGGGAGACTCAGAAGCAGCTCCTGGCTCCTGGTTTTGGATCAGTCCAGCTCTGGCTGTTGTGAGGAATGACCCAGCAGATGGAAGACCTCTCTCTCTCTCCCTCTCTCTCTGCCTCTCTGTAACTCTGCCTTTCAAATAAATAAATCTTAAAAAAAAAAAAAAAGTCACTTGGGATGCACACATCTCATACTGGAGTGCTTGGTTCAAGTCCTGCCTCCTTGGCTGCTGATCCAGCTTCCTGCTAATGTGCACTCTGAGAGCAGCAGTTGATGGTTCAAGTGTTTGGGTCCCTCTCACACATGTGGGAGATTCAGATTGAGTTCTGGGTTCCTGCCTTTGGCCTAGCCTAGCCTTGGCTATTGAGGGCATTTGTGGAATTAACTACAGAATAAAATCTCTCTCTCTTTCAACTGAAGCAGAAATAAATAAAAGTTTTTAAAAATTAGCAAGAATTTTTCTGGGTGGTAAGATGAAAGGCAACTTTTATCCCATTTTTGCTTATCTGGGCTTTCCTGTCAAAATAAAAATGTACCGGTCCTGAAAAACAATATAATAAACTCATATGATTACTATTTCAGGAGGAATAATCATAGTATACCTTTTCCAGGAATAAATTCTAGAAGTATGTGTTTAGCCTGCTGGTAAAGATGTATATGTTGGGGCCTGCGCTGTGGTGCGTATTGGACTAAGCCTTTGCCTGTGGCACCAGCATCCCATATGGGCACTGGTTCTAGTCCCAGCTGCTCCTCTTCTGATCCAGCTCTCTGCTATGGCCTGGGAAAACAGTAGATGATGGTCCAATTGGTTGGGCCCTTGACCCACAGGGGAGACCCGGAAGAAGCTCCTGGCTTCATTCAGCCCAGCTCCAGCTGTTGTGACCATTTGGGGAGTGAACCAATGGATGGAAGACCTTTCTCTGTCTCTCCCTCCCTCTAACCCTACCTCTAGAAAAAAAAAAAAATGCCTATGTCTCACATTGGAGTACCTGGGTTCAGTTCCTAGCCTCAGTTCCTAACTCTAGTTTCCTGCTAATGCTGACCCTGTTGATGACTGGATTCCTGCCACACACATGGGAGATCTACGTTGTATTCTTGGCTACTAGCTTTGGCCTGGGTAGCACTGGCTGTTGTAGGAATCTGGGGGAAAAATCAGTAAACAGGATTTTTGTCTCTCCCTGTTTCTTGTCCTCTCAATAAATACTTAAAAAAAAAAAAATCCTAAGGTGTCCTGTGTCAAGGTATATTGTTTTCACAGAGCACCTATGATCTCACAAGTTCTTTTTATATTATGTAATTTAATCTTTCATAGCAACATTATGGGGCAAGTAATATAAAATAATCCTTGTTCTATAGATGAATCAATGAAGGACCAATTTAGTCATCAGGACAGGGCCCGGAAGCAAATATGTCTTTAAAGTCCGTGCCCTATTTTATTGCAAAAGACTAAAAACAACCTAAATGTCCCTGGTGGAAAGCAGTTAAGTTACAGTACATGCTTCAAGTAATACTCTGCAGCCACAGAAATAAAAGTTGGCTGATTTTTTTTTTTTCCTTGAGAGGTAGAGACACAGACAGAGAGGGGGAAAGACAGAGAGATCTTCCATCTGCTGTTTTACTCCTCAAATGGCTGCAACGACTGGAGTTGGGCTGATCCAAAGCCAGGAGTCAGGAGCTTCTTCTGGATCTCCCACCTGGGTAGAGGGGCCCAAGCGCTTGGGCCATCTTCTACTGCTTTCCCAGGCCACAGCAGAGAGCTGGATCGGAAGAGGAGCAGCCGGGACCCAAACCAGCGCCAATATGAGATGCTGCCATTGCAGACAGGGGCTTAGCCCACTCCGCCACAGCGCCAGCCCCATGGCTACTCTTCATACCCTGGTAAGGATGTGTCTCTCCGATCCAGGGTTAAGTGGGAACAGGACATGCATCCAGCCTGGCACACCATGTATGCTACTGAAGTAACAAAGAGTATATGGTATATTGCTTTGGCTTGAATATGCATACAACTATGTTACAAGGATAAACAAAGACCTCATCATCTAGTTGGGGGGGGGGGGACTGGACAGATGGAGACTGAAATAAGAGAAGTAAATACTTTTTACTTATTTGTTTGGCTTTGAGCCACATGGATGAAGTACCTACACACAAAAGAGTAAACTTCATCAGCATCTTAAAAGCAAAATAAACTTGTCTCCTTTGCACTTTGCCACGTGCCGCAGACATCCCTGGGGGGCAGTCGGTGTCCCCCTTCCACAGGATGGCTGCAGCACGCAGGCTGGCGGGCTGCGGAAGATGTCCTGCCAGCCAGCAGCCAGGGCCAGGCAGGCCCTCTTCACTTATCCCCGACTTAGGAAAACAAAACCGGCAGGCAAATCCACTTGTCAGCATTTCTCAAGCCAGTTGTTAACCAATCCTCTTCCTGCCCTTTACTCTCCCTTTCATCCTTTTTCCAGAAAAACCTGGAAAGCTCTGCAGCTTCTTTGCAGAGGACTTCACCAGCTCTGGCTGCCGGGTTGTTTTCCTTCTCTCCCGTGTCAGTCTCTCAGGCAAGTACTGCAGTCGGACTCCCTGCCAGCTTGCCTGCTGCGTTCATCTGGCTCAAAACAAAGCAGAATAAATTTATATTTTTCATAGAACCTATCAGCCTCAAGTTTGAAGTTATTTTGGCCAACTCCCCACCCAAAGCAAAGCATCCTAGTTGTAAAATTTAGCAGAGTAAATCCATTTGGTTTTAAAACACAATCCCTTGGTTTCACTTTGTCTAGCCAATCAACTTGAAGTGACAGCTCTCATAAAATATCTGCTCTTGCGAAGAATCCCACAGGGCAGGTCTGTTTGTGTGTGGAGTCTGGCAGTGCAGTGAGTCCCAGTAAATTTCCATTCAGTAATTCTGTGACTGCTAATCGACACCTAATATGTATCCAGCGCTGTCTGAGGCCCTGTGCTGGGGACAAAAACAAACATGAGATTCAGTTCCTGTCCTCAAATCTGCAACCCTGTTAGGAAACCTTCAGTTCATCAGTGTGTCTGGCATAATCTGTTTTCTTAATCCCATTTGCAAGCTTATCAACGCTGTCACTGAGTTGTGGACATTTCATGGTGCGATACACATCAGAAACATGAATTTTGGGAATGGCTCTATTTTCTATCTTATTTAAGGTTTGGGAGAAATAGTTTTATACTGCGAAGATCATAGCCAGTGTCCAGCACTGTAGCACAGCAAGTAAAGCAGCTGCTTATGATGTCAGCATCCCATATAGGAACACCAACTCAAGTCCCAGGTGCTCACTTCCGATCCAGCTCCCTGCTAATGTGCCTGGCGGGGCAGCAGCAGATGGCCAAAGTACTTGGGCCCTGCCACCCATGTGGGAGACCTGAATGGAGCTCTTGGCTTTTGGCTTCAGCCTAGCCTAGCATGTACTATAGCAGCCATTTGGGAAGTATACCAGCAGATGGAAGATCTCTATCTCTCTTTTTCTCTCTCTTTCTCTTTGCCTCTGCCACTTTTCAAATAAGTCTTTTTTAAAAAAATCATAGCCAAAGTCAAACTCTAGGTAAAATAGTTCACATAAGATTCACTAATTTCAGGGTGTTAATTTGGTCATAGCAGTGTCATAGCTTTCATTAGCTAGCATTCCTTGGCTAATGTACAGGAAATTTGCAATGTCTTCCAGCCGTGTTCATTGAAAGGTTTGAGTCTAAAAGCAAGTCATTCTCAGAGAGGCTGAGCTTGGCATGAGTTCAGGCATCTAGAACCGTACCATATCCCTCTCCCAGAGGATGCTGGGCGAGAACACTGCCTTCCCTCGAGTGCTGTTAGCTTTGTAGGGATCATGGAGCAGAGTGTCCCATGGAGGCAGCACTCCCTGTCACACATGGACAGCATCAGCAGGAGTGATACCTGGGGATTGACTCTTTACTGACTTACTCTCAGAGGGAAAGCCAGTGAGGTGGAGGCTAATGAACGCCAGAGCCTGTAAGCAGCAGCAAGAAGCTCGCACACAGCGGTGGCCCCCACACGTCCACACAGTGCACACCAGCAGGAAGACGGAGGGGCAGCATGTTACTCAGGTTTCCTGTCAGGACATCCTGGTTTGAAACACAGCGTTGTTGCTGAAAAATGTAAGATAACCCACGGATGGAAACTGCCAGCTCATGTCCTTGAGTCTCAGAACTCTGTCAGCTTACAAAACAGAGCTCAAAAACTGTCACTCATTCCCATGAATGACAGGCAGTCTCTCCTTCAGGTGAAGAGAAACCTAGCTACACGCGGGCATGAACTGACGCAAGGATCTGACCCGGAGAAGTCTCCACGAACATTCCAAGCAGTCCAGGCTGGTTCCTAGACCGATGACCTTGGGCAAAATTTGTCATAAGGATGTGGCAAACTTGGAGGATAAGCATTACTGTGTAAGCAGCAGGCCACATGTTGTTTGTGTCTCTGAAGAAGGCCTGTGAATTCTCCAATGCCTGTGGGCCCTGCAGGTCTCACTATCTGGCACTGAACAGTACAAGCCCTTACTGAACACTAAGCTGCAGGGTGAAGGGGAATCCATTGGAAGTAGGGTACAGGCCAGGGTCCTGCTCTCATCACGGCATCAGTATCATACAGTGTGCTCATCTACTCATTAACTTACTCACTCACCCACTCAGCACACACTTCTAGGGCCCTTCTGAGCTTCCAAGCACTCTGTGAGGTGCTGGGAAGGAGAAGGTGAATGGCACACAGCTCCCTGTCTTTAAGAAGTTCCGAGTCTAGTGGCAGAGGGCTAGGAAAACTAAGTTACAGGAAAACGGTAGGATGCAAGCTTGAAGAGTGCTGTCACTGTTATTGTTGTGTACCCTGCCCTGTGTCAAGGATGGGGGGGCGGTGGAGAGCTGGGCAAGAGGAACCAGACACTGCCTGAAAGATAAGCAGGACGGGCCACCACTGGGGCACATGGGTGGCAGGAGCTATCCCTGCTGCCTCCCAGGGTCTGCGTTAGCAGGAAGCTCGAGTCAAGAGTTGGAGCCTGGGATCAGAGCAAAGTATCAAACTCCAATACAGGACGTGGTTATTTTAACTACTGGGCCAAACTCCTGCCTCTAATTTCTCCCAATCTTATAATTAAGAGATGGGGAGACTCCAGGTACAGGTAATACTGGAAACCTAAGTTACTCAGCAGAGTTTAGCTATCAGTCATCCCCTTTTCTGTTTTCAGCCCTACCTTCATTGCCCATGTCCTCAGCAGAGGTGACCACTGACATGGAGGCCCTGCAGGTCAGCACAGGTTCTGAGGGGACCTGCTGGACATCTCAGCCTTGTAACATGGGCACTGTCACCACAAATGTATGTGCCATCCCATGATCTTTCCCTCCTCAATCAGACTTTCATTTCCTTCTGCTCTGTCCCAGAATGCTCAGAAGCATCAGAATGCGTTTGTTTTGTGCGTTCCCATTTCACCTCTGCCATGATAAACATGATAAATTCTAGGTTCAGAAGAGTGTGCAGCAGAAGGCAAGGTAAGCGAGTCTAGAACCATGGTGTCTGTACTTAGGGATCTAGATTAAACTTCCATTTTCCTCTTTTATGGTCCCTGGGTTTTCTGGCTTTCTGAGAAAATGCTCCATTCAGAGATCTTGGCTTATTTTTCCCCAGATAGTGAGTCATATTCATATATATTCCTGGAACACAACCTGGTCAGTTCCTCCAACTCACAGAAAATGACAGAAGACTGTATGTCCCTTCAGCCTTCATATTATTCACTTACACAAAATCTATTTAAAATTTAGAGGAAAATCATGGGAATCTGGCATGCAACAGCTGCCAACAGCATCTCTCTAACCGACCTGGGAGACAGGCCTTTCCAGCGGAGTTCACGTCTCTGATCTCATGGTGTTCCCAATCTAGTGTCAGGTGTGGAGTGCCTTGAGGAAGCCCCAAGGCATCAAGGCCAGGGCTCACATTGGTCAGGTCACCAGGTCACCTTACACCAAGCTGTAGAACAAGGGGCATCTGACTGAGGCCTTATGCAGGGCCAAGTTCAAATTCCCTGGCAGCCACAAGATCCGCATCTTGAAGAGGAAGGCTTTTAACCAAGTTTACAATGGATGGCTAAGAACTCATCCTAGATGGCTGTGGGGTCAAATGCACCCCAGATTATGGTCCTCTGGATGAGCGGCTGGCCCTGCAGCAGTGAGGGCCTGCACTGTGCTGCCCCCTCCCTATTCACGTCCACCAGTAAATCTTACTTTCTATCTAAAAAATAAAATAGAATTTGCAGGAAAGACATCTCAGCATTCCCTCCTGCCTTCCCACCCCTCGCTTTAATTTTCTGCATAGCGCTAACCGCCACCTGACACAGTATATTGTTCTGAACACTGATTCATTCTCTCTCCTTTTTGAGGGCAGGGCTTTTGTCTGTTCTGCTCATCAGCGCATTCCCAGGCCCCTCTCACTGCCTAGCACACACGGCAGTAGATATTCAGTAATGTTGAACAAACTGTTGGATGAAGAGTTGATTTTTCCTTCCTCTTCTCTGGGGCCTAACACTTCCCTCTCCTGCCACAAAAATATTTTCCCACTGCCCTAACAGCTAAGCAATCGGAGATCACACGTTTTACCTCCACTCTAGAGGCAGACTTCACTGAGGTGGCAGGGAGTAGTTCCTCTTCACCTCTTACATTCGCACCTCCTCTGTGGCCCTGTCCTTTTACCTCCCATGGACTCTCACCAGCCCCTAACCCACGGCACAGAGCACTCGCCTAGAACTTAGCACTTTCCTCCTCGTGCTGACATGACTTTCCCGAAGGTGATTACAACGGTGAGACACACCTTGGCATTTCCTAGGCAAAGCTGGCTTCCTGCTCCCTTGCCTTTCCATCTTTTCTCGTGAGCAGTGCTTAACCTTGATGACCTACTTACTGCAAGGGGACGCATCTCTCAAACACCTATGGACCAAGTTCATGCGGCTGAGGGATATATAATCTAGATGCCAATCTGCTGACTTAACAATGAAAAACAGTGGACATGGGTCTGACTGGCTTACCTTCTTCCCATGGGCTGAAGATTGCTTAGCCATATAGACTTAGAGCACCCGTCACCACCTAGAGTCGGGTCTCCCCTTTCCCGCGACGGGAGCTGCAGTCCCTCAGTGCGGACCTGGCCTCCCTTCACCAGTGTCAGGAGGGACCCTGCCAGGGCTTACTTCTCTACTTGTGAGGACGGCCAGACCTCTTCAGTTCTCCCTAGTGGTTTACAAATTAACTGATTAGACTTTCAAGAAATTATAACTGCTTTCCAGCTATCAGTGAGACTGTAAGCTACCAAGATCCGTGTCTTGTAGGTCTCGATAAACATGTCAGCTGATTTGGGGCAGCAAAGAAAGGAAGAGAAAAACTCACTCCCTGAGGCTGATCTACTGCCTTGATATGACACACAGATGCCTTATTCAAAACCAAGGAGTGTGGCCAGCACTGTGGCACAGTAGGCTAAGGCTCCGCCTGTGGTGCTGGCATCCCATACGAGCACCAGTTCGTGTGCTGGCTGCACCACTTCTGATCCAGCTCTCTGCTATGGCTTGGGAAAGCAGTGGCAGATGGCCCAAGTCTTTGGGCCCTTGCACCCACATGGGACACCTGGAACAAGCTCCTGGCTCCTGGCTTTGGCTTGGCCCAGCCCTGGTTGTTGTGGCCATTTTGGGGAGTGAACCAGCAGAATGAAGATCTGTCTCTCCCTCTCTCCGTGACTCTGCCTTTCAAAAAAAAAAAAATCTTACAAATAAGGAGCATTTTCATACGAAGGCCTGGGTTTTAAATAACTACTCCAAAATACCTGAGCCTTTATTCCCACACAAGTGATCTCACAAGGGTCCTGAGAGCTAAGTGGAATCATCATTCCTTTATCCTGGAAATTTCAATCCCATGCTCTAGCCAAGTTCAAGATTTTAAAAAAGAAGAGAGGACTTGGGTCTCTGCTGCCTTTCTCTTGTCTCTTGTGGTAGCACATACAACTCAGGAGCGTGTCTGGGCTGCCATCTTCATGGCACGATACAGAGAACACAGCCATCCCCGAGGCACACTGAATCCCAATTACACAGGCACCCTGGTTCTGCTTTTTGCACTGACTGACTGGCAAGTGAGTAATGGTTTGCAGAAGCAGCAGGTGCGGGAGAGGTGACTCCTGCCAGATGGTGCTAAAAAAAGGCCCAAGTCTGATACACAGGAGTCCTTCCATTAACCCATCCATGACCCAGGCATAAGGGAGGGGGTTGTTTCTCATTTGCCTTCCTGGGCTTCTCCTGCCTCAAAAAAACCCTTGTCACCTAATCTGATTTCACCTTAAAAATAGCAGGGGAGCAGCAGGAGTTTGGCCTGGAGATTAAGACACTGACCGCTGAGACACTCGTATCTCGTGACACTGGCTGGGTTCAAGTCCTGACTCGGCTCCCAATTCCAGCTTCCTGTTAATGCTCACTCTGGGAGGCAGCAGGCGATGACTCAAGCAGTTGTGTCGCTGTCAACTCAAATGGGAGACCCCGAGTTTCAGTGGCCCACCCGGGCCACTGCAAGTACTGGGGGAGTGAACCAACAGATGAGAACTCTCTAATGAACGGATTGAAAAAACAATTTTTTTAAATGGCAGGCGTGGCCAACACAGTGGACAGAGGTATGGCCAGAGCAGTATGTTTCCTCATACCCTCCAGCATGGCCCTGGAAAACTCACTTCCTAAGTACCTGGCTGGGTGCTGCCTCTTGCCACAGTCCTCCAACAGCTCCAGGGCACTGTCTCCAAAAGCAGAGGCTCCCTCACAGCCCAGCAGGTGAGTGACTGAAATCAGCTGTACCCGTTTCCTCCTCTACATGCAAGATGACTTCACCTGGCTCACAGGACCCCGGTGGAATCAAACTTGAAATTTCTTGCGCCAAAAACCTAGAAGAGCCCCTGGCCAGCCTAACTGCTAAATGAGCACTTCAGGATGCAACTCTTTTTCTTCTTCCCCGGGGAGTCTTGGCGCTGTGTCCACTCTGCCGGATCAGCCTCATATAAGCTACTGCGAGCCGGTTTGTCTCCCCCCTCCCCGGGTGTCAGGCCAACTTAGGAACAACGACTTGGCCACAGTCATGTCGCATGAGGTGAATGAGTCTGGGAAGGGTCAGCGAGAGCAGAAAGAGAACTGAAGTGCGCCCCCTCCCCAATCCCACTAGGTCAGAAAAGCAGCCCTGGCCCCTCTGCTTCCAAAGGCTGCGGAGTTCACATTACCAAAAGGGCGGCTTCTCTACCACGCAAGCGCGGACCCACCCAGCGCCTTGTAGTGACTACGCAGGGATTAATGTTCCTGCAAACTGGCTCTGATGGGCGGGAAGGGGCGGAAAGGGAACCGCGCTATCTGTTCTGACTGAACAAGTCTGCGGGCTGGACGGCGCCTGTTGGTTCTTTACCAAGTGGAAAACCGAGCCTCCGAGAGGCCCAGTTGCTCGCTCAAGGCTAACAGCACAGAGTCGGTGGCGGCCCCGAGTGAAACCCACGTGTCTCTCCGTCTCCACCCGGGAGGCCCGCCCGGGGGAGAGAACAGCTAACGCCAGCGGGGCGGGGAGGGCGAGGCGACCCCGGGCAGGGAGGGGCGTGGGCGCCGAGGCACCGCCTGGGGCTCGGCGAGGAGCGGGTCCGCCGTGCCCCGAGGCCATTGAGCTCCCGGGAGGGCCCGTGGGCCCCAACGCAGGGGCCGTCCCGCCCGCGCGAGGGCGTGGCCGCCCCGATGCCAGGAAGTCGGGGCCCCGCGGGCCAACGACGAGCTCCGCAGAGCCTCGCGCCAGGCCGCCCCGCCCGCGCGGCCGCCTCGTCAGCACCTTTCCCCCCGCCGGGGCTCGGCCCTGCGATGGGTCACGAGGCGGACGCGGCCAGGTCAGCCGCGGCTGGACCTGCGCTCCGCGCCACCCTCCCCTCCCCCAGCCCGCGAGGCAGGAACGCGCGCCACGTCCCCGGCCCCGCCCCCGCGAACCACGCGGGGAACTCCGGTGACGTCACCACGGCCGGGCGATCGCATTCCCGCGCTCTCCAGAAAAGACGCGAAGGTGGTGACGTGTCCGAGGCGCCAGTGCGGCTGCGTAGGAGGCGTCGGTAACAGACCGTCCTGCGGCGCCGCCTGGTGGAAGCAAAGCCGCCACACAGGCCGGAAGCGGCGGCGCGGGCCAGAGGAGTACGTGCCTGACGTCATCGCGCAGAGGCGCGGGGGTGGCGGTTGCGTGGCCTGAGCTCCCCCGCCCGCCGTCTCTATCAGCAGGGGAGCCTAATTTTAATAATAATTGACTTTGCGTTGTTTAACTTTTCCAAGTAATGTTCGTTCTAGAAAATTCGGGGGATAAAAGGGAAAGATAGGAAGAAAATGTTAGCATCCCCAGCCATGTTCAGCCTTCATATTCCTGACTTTTTTGTTTCAGGAAACAGAATTATAGTGTTACTGTATGACAGGCGTGAAGTACACAAATGCCTAAGAAGGGACAGAAAATGCCACTGGAGCCTTAAGGCCAAGTTAGCGGAACAGGGGACTTAAAGCAATAGGCAAAATGAGTGATTTGCTCACCCTACTATCTCATTTACTTGCTAAGTAAATTTCCAGAGGAGGAAACAGGACTGAGAGAGCTGACTTACTGTCTGAGGTCGCATGGCAGTAGAGGGTGGCAGAACTGGCCTTCAGACCCAAGCCCTCAGATGTGAACTTTTAGTACCGGGGTGGGAGAGGGCAGGGGGGCAGAAGTGGTGCAAGGAGGAGGAGAAGGCTGCAGGGCAGTTACGAGGGTTACAGGACCCACTTTCTACTTCTGCAAAGGTGGAATTGGAACAGCTTTAAACCCCCGAGGAACAGGCTGGTGCCACATCTGTTGGAACAACGCCATAAAGCAGCTTGCACCAGCTGAGTGCCACAGACTTCCAGCTCTTCCTGGCCGTGGCAGTGAAGCGAGGAGGAGGGATTGCCTCCCAGGTGCGGCATTAGACGTGGCTGCTTAGTCAGTGGGCGCCCAGCCGAATCCCTGCAGTCCAGTACTTTCCAAGTCACCTGGACAGGTGATAGAATTGCAGCGTCTTGGATCCTCTTCCCCTCTCCCTCTGCTTCCCAGAACTTCTGGATGAGAGTATGCGTTTTACCTAGATTCAGGACTGTTGTAGATGGGATGGTAGAACGACATGGATGAAGGACACTTCATGGATGGTGAGAAGACAGGCAGACAGAGCAAGGTTAGTTAGATTTTTAAAGAGATAAGTAAGTGACGCCAGAAAATAGCATCAATACAAAGGAGAAAAGCCAGATCATCACAATCTGGGAGACTAAAATAAAAAGTTTGAGGAGGTGAGCAGATCCATCCTGGGGAATCACAGCTCCCTGTGGCTAACTTTTCTGTGTTGCTGTGGTTTATGCTTGAGGGGCTGGGGACCAGTTAATTCAAAGGGCTTCCATGGAGAGGGCAGCCCTGTGCCATCCCGTCAACTTCAGCAGATTAGAGTGGGATTTCATTGGGTTTTTCTAAAGCAGGGTGTAGTCTGAGCTCTTTCTGACATGGGCGAACCAGAGGTAGGCGCTGGCTTTGGATGGCAGACACAGCTGCTCTGTAGCTGGAGTCTGGAATGTCAGCACATGTGCGTGTGCTAGCTGAAATGGGCTGGAGAGAAAGCTGGGAGTTGACAGCCATCCACAACAGCAGACAGTACAAGATGAGGTGAATTACGGGTTTGGAAATTGCTGAGCCCCAAAGGCCTCAGACCTAATGACATCTGGTACCCTGAGCGAGCCAGGTGGCAGGCCATCTTTTGGGTGGGTGGTTCTTGGAGTCAGAGTTTCTGGAGACCCCCCTCCGGCCTTTAAACATTAGCAAGCTGTTGAGATGACAGCAGTACTGGTAGAGACAGGGACACAATAGTCAGAACCAAAGTGTTCTGGATGGAGGAGTAGCGAGTAGTTGTTCTCATGCTAGCCTTGATGTGAGACAGCCCAGCCTGTTGGCCTCGAGGAGGAGGAATTAAGCCGTTGCACTCAGGCCCGTTAACACAGTCTGAGGATGATCCCTGGTGTATATGGAGGGCTGTCTAGATACAGCGGGCTTTGAACTGTTCCCCTCCAGCAGCTGGGAGAGGCAGGGGCTGGGCTGAAAATCCCATTGGCTGATGGCAAAGGTGTGCAAGGCATAGTGAAGAGAATGTGTATGTGTAGGAAGGCCAGTGGGTGCAGTATGAAGTGTGCTGTTCTGGTGGGAGTATCTAGGACCACTCTGGGGGAGGAGTGTGGGACAGGCCTGAAGTGAGGTCAATGCTGACAGTGGCCCAGAGGTGTGTGGGCGCTGGGAGTGGATGTAGTGCTCCAATGGGTCCTTCTAAGCCCATGCTTGACCTGATGGATAGGGTGGTGCTACAAAGCTATCACCACAAAGATAAATGTTAGAGGTGATTTCTTATGCTAATTGCCCCAATTTCATCATTACCTAATCTGTAAATGTATTGAAAACTCATTATGTACTCCATAAATAAGTACAATTATCAACCAAAGATGAGAGTGTAACTGTTAGAAAAACAAACCAGTAGGGGCCGGCACTGTGGCTCACTTGGTTGATCCTCTGCCATCCCATGTGGGCGCCGGATTCTGTCCTGGTTGCCCCTCTTCCAGTCCAGCTCTCTGCTGTGGCCTGGGAGGGCAGTGGAGGATGGCCCAGGTGCTTGGGTGCCTGCACCCGCGTGGGAGACCAGGAGGAAGCACCTGGCTCCTGGCTTCGGATCAGCGTAGCTCTGGTACTGGCAGCTATTTGAGGAGTAAACCAGTGGAGGGAGGACCTTTCTCTCTGTCTCTCTCTGTCAAATTAAAAAAAAAAAAAAAGGAAAAAAAGAAAAACCAGTGTGACTTAGAGCCCAGTGCAGGTCTGGGATGGTTGGTATGGGCCGTGTGTGAGTCTGTGCTGGGGTGCTCCAGGTGAAGACATTGGCGCTCAAGTAGAGGCCTCTTTGGGTGGATCATCTGCCCCATCACATGTCGAGTGGCTCAGGTATTACTAGACCCAGATACTTGCTCCTAACATGAACAATCTTACCCTTCAGGTGCATCTCCTGTAATTTTACTTTTTGAAAATATTTGTTTATTTGAAGAAACAGAGATACAAAGAGAGAGCTCCCATCTACTGGTTCACTCTTCTGATGTCTGCAGCAGCCAGGGCTAGGCCAAAGCCAGGAACCAGGGATTCTATCCAGGTCTCCCAGATGAGTGTCAAGAGCAGTGACAATGGCGGGCACTGTGGCTCAACAGGCTAATCCTCCGCCTGCGGTGCTGGCACACCAGGTTCTAGTCCCGGTTGGGGTGCCGGATTCTGTCCCGGTTGCCCCTCTTCCAGGCCAGCTCTCTGCTGTGGCCTGGGAGTGCAGTGGAGGATGGCCCAAGTGCTTGGAGACCAGGGGCGGCCATTGGAGGGTGAACCAACGGCAAAAGGAAAACTTTTCTCTGTCTCTCTCACTGTCCACTCTGCCTGTCAAAAAAAAAAAAAAAAAAAGCAGTGACAAGCCTCAGACCCAAGCACTCGATGTGGTGTTCCACCTGGCAGAGTTTCACCCCTCAGCCAAACACCTACCTCCTACTTCTCCTAGTTTTAATTTCTCCTCTTCTCCATACCTAGCTAAACTTTAATTTTTCTTCTTTTTTTTTAAAGAGTTATTTTATTTATTTTAGAGAGTTACAGAGAGGTCAAGCGCGAGAGAGAGGTCTTCCATCTGCGGGTTCACTCCAAGTGACCACAGCCGAGCTGACCTGGAGTCAGGAACCAGGAACTTCTTGTGTGTCTCCCAGGTGGGTGCAGGGGCCCAAGCACTTGGGCCATCTTCTACTGCTTTCCCAGGCCATAGCAGAGCGCTGGATTGGAAGCAGAGCAGTCGGGACTCGAACCAGTGCGCAATGGGATGCTGGCCCTGCAGGCTGGGACTTTAACCCATTGCACCACTGCCCCCTTCCTCTCTTTTAAACCCCAGTGCAAGCTCTAAGTCTCTGTGGATCTCCCTGGATTCACCTCAGTGATCTCCCCTTTGTCTGAAGCACTTAGGAGCCATCCACAGAAGCCAGCCCCTCAGTCACACAGGGTAGACACACTTAATCTGCCTCCCATCTTGCTTTTAGGAGTACTTCTGCCCTTACCAAAAACCCTTTCCTCTCCCCAGAGTTAGGCTAATCAGAGCTTTTCTTGGGTATTTTCGCCCTTTGGGTCAGAGAGTAAATGGAATGGTCAGTCCTGCTCTAGTGTGGAAGCCAAACTTTCGAGCACTTTAGAAATCAGAATTCCTACCAGAAGAAGCTTCTCTATGCTGAGAGAGAAATGAAGTCCAGAGAGAGCCAGAGTCGGGTCAGATGTACCGTGGCTCCCCGACTCCTGAGGTCTAGCCATACCAGCTCCACCCCAGTGTGCTTGTCCAGCCCTATCTTAGTGTCCATGAACTCATTTTTGCATAAGCTGGTTAGAGTTGGCCTTATATTACTCACAACAAAAAGAAAACCCAAAGCCTACTTCATGTGGAATTTTCCATCTTCCCAAGGACAATTAATTACAAGTAATTTATATCAAAGCAACATGATCGAGTGGAAAGAATATGCACTTTGGAGTAAAACTAAATATTATTTTTAATGCTGTTTCCAGCAAGATAAGTAACCGTACAGAAGCCACTTCTTTAGTGTTATGAAAGAAGAATGCCTAAACTCTAAGACTAATAGAGGCTACATGACGAGGTGAGAATGTAAAGGAGAGGGCCTGGCACGTGGCAGGCACAGGGAATGTTTGTTCCGTCTCTCCTCCATGAAGACAGGCTCCCATGCCTTTGTCCCCTGATACCTAATGTCTTTATCAGTTAAACTCCCCAAAAGGTCCGTCCTTTTCAAATAAGGCCAGCATGAGATAGAGTTGGAAAAAACTAGTGACACTGTGCTTTATTTGAGAATAAAATACAGAGCATGGCCGGAACCCTGCTGGGATGGTTCTTACCCCTCTGCCCTAACCAGGCTGTTACTAACTTTCCAGCACTGTTGGTGGAAGGTTGAGTGTTGCTGACTTCTTAGAGAATTAGACAAAGTTCAAACTCTAAAGGTGAGTGCCTAGAAGGAACGTGAGCTTGTTTTCTTTCTGTTTGTTTTAGGTCTCTAGCCAGAAATACTGCCCAATGTATAAGGAAGACTGTACACAGCAGCACTGAAGAGGCTGTTTCCAAGAATTTCCCTTCCGCAGAACCCACCTGCATGGTCTGAGCAGCTGCTTCTCAGCCGAGAGCCGTTCACTGAGGACTGGGCCGCCTAAGGGAGCTAGCTAGTACTTAAAGTGGTCGAGGGGTGGGGATGTGCAAACTTAGCAGCAAAAGACTCCTGTTGGGCCTCATGGGAAAGTAATAGTGGTCAGAGGGGCCAGTTCCAGGGGCTGCTCAAGGGGGGGCCTCTGGTCTTGGTACTCCGCCACATGCCCATTGCGGTGGTGACCGTACTCAAACTTGATCCGCAGCTCGCCAATCTTGGACTGCGGTAGGATATCTGGGATCCACTCGATGATGAAAGGTGTTGGCTCCTTTTGATCTGGGGAAGTGTTGCCTACAAACCAACACAAAAGGAACATTAATTAGTACTGTTCCACCTGATTCTGGTGGAACATTCCTGGAAGTAAGAAGTTTGCTGAACTGGATGGAGCCCAGTCCCCTCTGCTTCGATAATAGAAGACTGCTGATAGGGTGTATGTATTCCGTGTTGATGGGGGATCACATTTGCTGATCATTATGAAGTTAAAACATATATATTTGATCATTTTAGGTCTTTCTTACTGATGCCACAGGCTGCAGTGACAGTCAGATGGCAGATATGAAACCAAAGCATTCAGCGTCAATGACTTCTACCTGCCACTTAGAATGAAGGTGGGGTGGGTGTTTGGCATAGTGGCAAAGATGCTACCTGGATGCCTACATATTGGAGTTCACTCGTTTGTGTCCTGGCTCTGGTCCTGATTCCAGCTCCCTGCTGATGCACACTCTGAGGCACAGTGATGACTCAAGTGGGAGTCCCTGATGCCCACATGAGAGACCCAGATTCAGTTCCCAGCTTTTGGCTTCAGCGTGGCCCAGGCCTGGTTGTTGCAAACATTTGGGGGTGAACTAGTGGATGGGAGCTTTGTCTATCTATCTGTCTTTCTGCCTATCAGATAAATAAAATTTATTTATTTATTTATTTAATTCATTAAAAATAAAGATTTATTTATTTATTTGAAAGGCAGTTACAGAGAGGCAGAGGCAGAGAGAGAGAGAGAGAGAGAGGGCTTTCATCTGCTGGTTCACTCGCCAAACGGCCAAATGGCCACAATGGCCAGAGTTGTGCCAGTCCGAACCAGGATCCAGGAGCTTCTTCTGGGTCTCCCACATGGTTGCAGGGGCCCATGGACTTGGGCCATCCTCTACTGCTTTCCCAGGCCATAGCAGAAAGCTAGATCAGAAGTGAGGTAGCCAGGACTTGAACTGGCGCCTACATGGGATGCTGGCACTGCAGGCAGTGGCTTCACTGGCTATACCACAGAGCCGGCCCCCTTTTTTATTTTTTAAAAAGATTTTATTTATTTATTTGACAGGTAGAGCTACAGACAGTGAGTTGGAGAGACAGAGAGAAAGGTCTTCCACCCTATGGTTCCCTCCCCAAATGACTGCAATGGCTAGAGCTGAGCCAATCTGAAGCCAGGAGCCAGGAACAACTTCTGGGTCTTCCATGGGGGTGCAGGGCCCAAGCACTTTGGCCATCTTCTACTGCTCTCTCAGGCCATAGTAGAGAGACAGATCAGAAGTGGAGCAGTTGGGACTAGAATTGGTGCTCATATGGGATGCTGGCATTGCAGGCAGAGGATTAACCTATTGCACCACAGCAATGGCCCCAGATAAATAAAATTTTAAAAAATTAAGGCTTTCATGAAAAACAGTAAACATCAAAACTTTAAAGATTATGTAAATGTAAGCAAACAAGGATAAAGGAAGATGACCCTAAATACAAATGTATATTGTAGTCCTTTTACTCTTAGTACTACATGCTGAGTTACAGAGACATAGAGGCAGAGAGAGGTCTTCCATCTGCTGGTTCACTCCCCAATTGGCCGCAACAGCCAGAGCTGCACCAATCCAAAGCCAGGAGCCAGGGGCTTCTTCCGGGTCTCCCATGTGGGTGCTGGGACCCAAGGACTTAGGCCATCTTCCACTGCTTTCCCAGGCCATAGCAGAGAGCTAGATCGGAAGTGGAACGCCCATATGGGGTGCCAGCACTGTAGGCGACAGATTTACCTGCTATGCCACAGCGCCAGCCCCAACAAATAAATCTTAAAAAAAAAAAAAAAAGAATCCTAATGTGAGCCCAGACTGAGCAGAAAAGACAACTGGATGAGATTAGAGGAGAGATTTACCATGAGAAAGTCAAGTTTGCAGGAAACCACAAAGCAACAGAATTCAAATCTACATAGTTCTAAAACATGTTAAAAATCTGCAATCACCAGAACAGTGTGGTACTGGCATAGATGTCTAGACAGCTTAAAAGAATAACAGAAGGAAAGCAACAGACATAGAGCAGGAATTTAGAAAGTGAAGGCAGCATTTCCATTTAGTAAAAGAAATACAAACAAGTGGGTTACTTTTATAATAAATGATATGTAGCAATCAAATATTTCTGGAAGAAAATTAAAGGTATTGGAATACACAGACACAATGCTTATTCATTTATTTGAATGGAAGAGCAACAGAGAGAGAGAGAGAAGCTTATCCACTGGTTCACTTCTCAACTGCCCATAATAGCTATGGCTGGGCCAGGTCCAAGTCAGGAGCCTGGAACCATGCAGGTCCCCTACATGGTGGAAAGGACCCAGTTAGGTGAGTCATCACCTACTGCCTCCCAGGTGTATTAGCAAGAAATTAGATTGGAAGAAGAGCAGCTGGGACTCCATCAGGTACTCCGATACGGGATGCTGCATTTAACACTATCACAATGCTGCCTCAGGTAGTGGACTCTTACCTCATAACTTATATCAGAATAAATTCCAGGAAACCAAAGATTTAAGCACAAGAAACTCAGCTTTAAAAAAATGCTTTTGATATGGCCGGCGCTGTGGCATAGAAGGTAAAGCTGCCTCCTGCAGTGCTGGCATCCCCTATGGGTGCCGGTTCAGTCCTGGCTGCTCCATTTCCCATCTAGCTCCTTGCTAATGCACATAGGAAAGCAGTGGAGGATGGCCCAAGTTCTTGGGCCCCTGAACCTACATGGAAAGACCCAGAAGAAGTTCCTGGCTCCTGGCTTCAGCCTGGCCTAGCCCTGGTTGTTGCAGCCATTTGGGGAGTGAACTTATAGTAAACAGAAGACTTTTCTCTCTGTCTCCTTCAAAATAAATAAATCTTAAAGAAAAAAAAAAGTCAACTGTGTATCTCATATTAAAAGGTATAAAAATAAAGTAGTACTAATAAAACAGGAAAATTTTAAAAGAGCCAGAACACATTATTAGACAAAAACAGAAAATAGTTTAAAATAATTGATAAAGAGCCAATTCTTCAGTTTGAAAAAGGCCATAAAACAGACAAATTTTCAGAGAGTGAACAACTACAGATTTAGAACAGATTTTAAAAGTTATGTGATTGGGCCAGTGCTGCGGCTCAATAGGCTAATCCTCCACCTTGCAGCGCCAGCACCCCGGGTTCTAGTCCTGGTTGGGGCACTGGATTCTGTTCCGGTTGCTCCTCTTCCAGTCCAGCTCTCTGCTGTGGCCCAGAGTGCAGTGGAGGATGGCCCAAGTGCTTGGCCCTGCACCCACATGGGAGACCAGGAGAAGCACCTGGCTCCTGGCTTCGGATCAGTGCAGTTTGCCGGCTGCAGCGTGCCAGCCGCAGTGGCCACTTGGGGGTGAACCAACGGAACAAGGAAGACCTTTCTCTCTGTCTCTCTCTCACTGTCCACTCTGCCTATCAAAAAAAAAAAAGTTATGTGATTGGGGTGAGCATTTGACTTAGTTATTACGATGTCCTTTGGGATCTCCACATCCCATACCAAGAGTTCCTGGGTTCAAGTCCCAGTTCTGCTCCTGATTCCATCTTCTTGCTAATGTACACCCTGGGAGGTAACAACTGATGGCTCAAGTAATTGGGGCTCTCCCACCCCAATGGAGACCTGGATTGAGTTCTTGGCTCCTGGCTTTGACCCTAGCCATTCCCAGCTCTTAAGGCATTTGGGAAGTGAATCAGCAGATGGGAGATCTCTGTCTCTCAAATAAATTAATTAATAAATACAATTTTTAAAAAAAACATGTGATTATCATCTATACAAAAGTTTATAAAAATGCACATAACTTAGCTATTTAATTTGATACAAAGCTTTCCTAAATAATTTTCTCTATACCTGCCCCCTTCAAAAGCCTCCAAAAATGAAATGGTAGGCAGTTATCACTCATGAAGAGAATAAAAATTCCTCAAAGAAACCAACAAATAAGGTCTATGTGTATAGTAGAAGAAAAAAAAAATAGACCAAGCAGGATTTGGTCCAGAAATGTAAGATTAGTTTGATATTAGAAAGCTATTAGTAGGCCGGCACTGTGGCTTAACAGGCTAATCCTCCGCCTTGCAGCGCCGGTACACCGGGTTCTAGTCCCGGTCAGGGCGCCGGATTCTGTCCCAGTTGCCCCTCTTCCAGGCCAGCCCTCTGCTGTGGCCCGGGAATGCAGTGGAGGATGGCCCAAGTGCTTGGGCCCTACACCCCATGGGAGACCAGGAAAAAGCACCTAGCACCTGGCTCCTGCCATCGGATGAGCACGGTGCACCGGCCGCAGCGCGCCATCCGCGGCAGCCATTGGAGGGTGAACCAACGGCAAAGGAAGACCTTTCTCTCTGTCTCTCTCTCTCACTGTCCACTCTGCCTGTCAAAAAAAAAAAAAAAAAAAGAAAAAAGAAAAAAGAAAGCTATTAGTAAAATTCATGTGGGTAGTGGTCTAAGCCACTGCTTGTGACATGGGCATCCCATATCAGAGTCCTGCTTTGAGTTTGAGCTGCCTTGCTTCCAATCAAGCTCCCTGCTAATGGAGTTCTGGGCTCCTGGCTTAGCCTAGGTTGACAGCAATTTGGGGAGTGAACCACAGTGGATAGAAGACATCTCTCTCACTCTTTCTCTTTCTCTCTGTGCCTTTCAAATAAATCTTTTTTTTTTTTTTAAAGATTTATTTATTTGAAAGTCAGAGTTACAGAGAGAGAGGAGAGGCACAGAGAGAGAGAGAGGTCATCTGATGGTTCACTCCCCAGTTGGCTGCAACGGCCGGAGTTGCGCCGATCCGAAACCAGGAGCCCCTTCTGGTCTCCCACGTGGGTGCATGGGTCCAAGGACTTGGGCCATCCTCTACTGCTCTCCCAGGCCATAGCAGAGAGCTGGATGGGAAGTGGAGCAGATGGGTCTCAAACCAGCGCCCATATGGGATGCTGGCGCTTCAGGCCAGGGCATTAACACACTGTACCACAGCTCCGGCCCCAAATAAATAAGTCTTAAAAACAAAACTAGACCTCAAAATGGGTAAAGAAACATCAGCTCCTTTAAATGGCAGTTTCTAACAAAAATACTCAATAAACCAAGGCCATATGTCCTTAAAATAATAAAATTTATCTGGAATCCATAAACAACAGCTCACTATTTAATAGTGGTATAGAGAGCAACTTTCCCCAGGAAAACATGCCATGAAATGCTAATGACATTCTCCTGGGAAGTACTCACTGGTGAAATATATCTGAGAAATCTTAAAGAAAGTTCAACAAGTATTTGTATTTCAGGATTTTTCTAATATGCAAATTTATAGGATCAATTTCCAAGAGATGTAAATTACACTCTCACATGATAATATTATTTGAAATGTAGAGTGACACAGAATTCCTTTACGCACTCACTCACTCCCCAAAATCCAGGCTGAAGCCAAGAGCCAGAAACTCTACCTGGGATTTCCACCTGAGTAGCAGAGGCCCATGTACTTGGGCCATCTCCTGCTGCCTTCCCAGGCACCTTAGCCAGAAGCTGGACTGGAAGTGGAGCATCTGCGACTCAGATTGGCACTCTGATATGGGATGCTAGCATCATAAGCAGCAGTTTAACTTGCTGCACCAAGATGTTGGTCCCAAAATCCAAACTAATTTAACAAGAGAAAAAAAATGAGATAGAAAATGTTGTGATTGGAACAAAATGGTCATTATTTTGCAAGTGATATCACTGATTTCCCAGAAATTGCAGTGAAACAATTGCTTTATCAATATTAGGCCTTCATTAAGGATACTGATTTCATAGTAAGGATAATACTGTTCCTGGCCCGCGCTGCGGCTCAATAGGCTAATCCTCTGCCTTGTGGCGCCGGCACACCGGGTTCTAGTCCCGGTCAGGGAGCCGGATTCTGTCCCAGTTGCCCCTCTTCCAGGCCAGCTCTCTGCTGTGGCCTGGGAGTGCAGTGGAGGATGGCCCAAGTGCTTGGGCCCTGCACCCCATGGGAGACCAGGAGAAGCACCTGGCTCCTGCCTTCGGATAAGCACAGTGCCGGCCGCAGCAGCCACTGGAGGGTGAACCAATGGCAAAGGAAGACCTTTCTCTCTGTCTTTCTCTCTCACTGTCCACTCTGCCTGTCCAAAAAAAAAAAAAAAAAAAAAGGATAATATTGTTCCTTTGTTCCTTTATCTTTGGGGGATGCAAAGATGCATAGTAGATATAACCCAACCCTACAGTTATTTTTCCTGTATGTACATACTCATGAAAAATTTGATTTCTAACTTAGGTAGAGTAAGAGATTAACAACAATAACTAACAATAAAATAGAACAATTAAAATAATATACTGTAATTAAACTGTATACTGGGGCTGGTGATGTGGCGCAGTGGGTTAAAGCCCTGGCCTGAAGTGCTGGCATCCCGTATGGGTGCCGGTTCTAGTCCTGGCTGCTCCTCTTCTGATCCAGCTCTCTGTCATGGCCTGGGAAAGCAGCAGAAGATGGCACAAATTCTTGGGCCCCTGCACCCACGTGGGAGACCTGGAAGAAGCCCCTGGCTCCTGGCTTTGGATCTGCGCAGCTCCAGCTGTTGCAGCCATCTGGAGAGTGAACATGTGGATGGAAGACTTCTCTCTGTCTCTACCTTTCTCTGTAACTCTTTCAAATAAATAAAATAAATCTTTAAAAATAAAAAATAAACCATATACTGCTTATACAATAAAATAGAACCAATACAATAATACACTGTTAAAAATTGTCAGTATCAATACTCTTGCATTCTGGGACCATTATTTTTTTTCTTTTAAAGATTTATTTATCCACTTGCAAGTCAGAGTTACACAGAGAGAGGAGAAACAGAGAGAGAGAGAGAGGTCTTCCATATGAAGGTTCTCTTCCCAGTTGGCTGCAACTGGTTAGGAGTACAGGCCCTGGCATCCAAAACTGCCCAGGATTGCAGCAGTTCCAACGCTGTGAAACCCTGAACACATGGCTGCACCTAGCTTCACTTCAGCTTCCTCTGTAAATGAGGATCACAGAATCTATCTCTTGGTGGGTTGATGAGCATTAAATGAGTTAATGCATGTGAAGCACTTACCAACTGGGTTTGTGGTGTAGCAGGTTAAGCCTGCATTCCATATTGGATTGCTGGTTTGATTCCTGGCTATGCTACTTCTGACCCAGTTTCCTGCTAATGCATCCTGGGAGACAGCAGATGATGGCTCAAATGCTTGGGTCCCTGCCGCTCTTAGGGTAGACCCAGATGAAGTTCTAGGCTCCTGGCTTTGTTTGGCCTGCCCCAAACCTGGGTGCTGCGAGTAATTGGGAAGTAAACCAATGGATGAAAGATTCTCTGTCTCTCTCTGTTGCTCTTTCAAGTAAATGAAAATAAAAATGAAATAAAAATGAAAATGAAAAATAAATATTTTTTAAAAAGATGATATCTACCACAAAGCAGGTGCTTGTTATACTTATTATTAATTATACAAACCTCAAAGCCTCAATAAAAATAGACAAAATGATTCATCAACTACACATGACTAAAATGGAAAGTTTGCCTTCGGGGCTGACACTGTGGTGCAGCAGGTTAAAGCCCTGGCCTGAGGTAGCAGCATCCCATAAGGATGCTGGTTTGAGTCCCAGTTGTTCCACTTCCAATACAGCTCCCTGCTAATGTGACTGAGAAAGAAGCAGAGAATGGCCCAAGTCTTTGGGCCCCTGCACCCACATGGGAGACCCAGAAGAAGCTCCTAGCTCCTGGCTTCAGATTGGCTCAGCTCTAGCCGTTGCAGCCATTTGGGGATTGAACCAGTGGATGGAAGACCTTTATTTCTGTCTCTCCCTCTCACTGTCTGTAACTCTACCTCTCAAATAAATAAAATCTTTTAAAAAAATAACATTGTAGGGGCTAGTACTTTGGCAGCGCAGGTAAAGCCACCGCCTGTAACATCAGCATCCACATGGACGCTGGTTTGATTTTTAGCTACTCTACTTCCGATCTAGCTCCCTGCTAATGCAACTGGGAAACCTGCAGAGAATGGCCTAAATGCTTGGGCCCCTGCTTCAGTGTAGGAAACCTGGAAGAAGCTCCTGGCTCCTGGCTTCGGATCAGCCAAGCCTTGGCCATTGTGGCCATTTGGGAAGTGAACCATCAGATAAAGATTTCTCTTTCTCTCTCTCTGTAACTCTGTGTTTCAAATGAATAAATAAATAAATCTTTTTTTTTTTAAGTACTCATAATAGCTAAAAGTTAAAAGCAATCCAAGTGTCCATCACAGATGAATGGCTAAACAAAAGTAGTAGATATACATAGAATGGAATGTTGACTCAGCCCTAAAAAGGAAGGAAATTTTGACACATGCTATAAAATGGATGAATCTTGGAGACACGCTAGATGAAATAGGCCAGTCACAAAAGGACAAACATTAGGGCCAGTATTGTGCTGCAACAGGATAAGCTGCCTCCTGCGATGCCAGTTCCCATATCTGAGTGCTAGCTGCTCCACTGCTAATCCAGTTCTCTGTTAATGCATTTGGGAAAACTGCAGAAGATGGCTCAAGTACTTGGGCCCATGCACCCAGGCGGGAGGATCAGATGGAGTTCCCGGTTCCTAACCTTGACTTTTGTCTGGCAAAGTCCTGGTTGATGTGGTCATTTGGGGTGAACCAGTGAAGGGATAATCTCTGTCTTGCACTCACTCTGTTTCTCTACCTTTCAAATACATAAATGAAAATAAATATTTAAAAAATGACCAATAAGATTCCATTTATATGAGGTATATAGATTGATCAAATTCATGGAGATAGAAATGGACTGGTGGTTACAGGAGTTGGAGTGCAGAGTTACAGCTTAATGGGTATGGAATTTCAGCTGGGGAAGATGAAAGTGATCTGGAGATGGATGGTGGTGGTGGGTGCAAAACAATGTGAATGTACTTAATGTCACAGCACTGCACACCAAGTAGTTAAAATGGTAAATTTTCTGTATAGTTTATAATTTTAAAAAGCCATTAAAATGACATTGAAGACAGATATGGAAAGCTGTTCATGATATACTAAGTGAAAAAAAGCAGCTTAGGTAAGAGCCTATGTTTTAGAAACTTCTTGAACACATAAGTGTCTGATAGGGTACATACCAAACTCATAACACTGATGCCATCCATTGGGTTGAGCTTAAAGGTGGGCTTTTTTTTTTTTTTTTTTAAAGATTTATTTGGGGCCGGCACCGTGCACAGTAGGTGCAGTGCCGGCATCCCATATGGCCGCTGGTTCAAGACCCGGCTGCTCCTCTTCCAATCCAGCTCTCTGCTATGGCCTGGGAAAGCAGTAGAAGATGGCCTAAGTCCTTGGGCCCCTGCACCCACGTGGGAGACCTGGAGGAAGTTCCTGGCTCCTGGCTTCGGATCGGCACAGCTCTGGCCATTGCAGCCAATTGGGGAGTGAATCAATGGAAGGAAGACCTTTCTCTCTGTCTCTCCCTCTCACTGTCAGTAACTCTGCCTCTCAAATAAATAAATAAGATCTTAAAAAAAAAAAAGATTTATTTGAAAGGCAGAGTTACAGAGAGGCAGAGGCAGAGGCAGAGAGAGATCTTCCATCTGTTGGTTCACTCCCCAAATGGCCGTAACGGCTGGAGTTGGGCCCATCTGAAGCCAGGAGCCAGGAGTCTTTTGGGTACCCCACATGGGTGCAGGGGCCTATGGACTTGGGCCATCTTTCACTGCTTTCCCAGGCCATAGCAGAGAGCTGGATCGGAAGTAGAGCAGCCAGGTCTTGAACCAACACCCATATGGGATGCTGGCACTGCAGGCAGCAGCTTTACTGCTATGCCATGGCACTGATCCCCTTAAAGGTGGTTTTTATTTTTGTTCTTTATGCTCCATAAAGTCTATGATTTCTCTATAGAGAATATATACTACCTCTGTAATGTTATTTTGAAAGCAATAGTTCAAACAGAACACACACCTTATCCCATGATTGCCTTTTCTAGATGAATGAATGTGTCATCTTCCTTATTTAAGGTCAAGAAGCAAAGCCTCCGACAGTGTCACGTACTCAGCTAACTGTTGCAATTCACTTACCAACTTTGAGAAAAGTCTTCAGTTCCAAGGGCCGCAGCACCGGCTGCTTCTCAATGCGCCCGTAGGTTTCTGCTATGCTCTCTACTTCCACTTTGGGGCATTTGAACAGCTCGTAGGTCCCATCTCGGTTCTGGATAAAGCTACGGGTGATTTCCAAGGGCATCTGGACACCCATATAATAACAAGACAGATGAGACAGGGAAAATTTTCAGAGTGGACAAATACTTGCGTGCCAGGAGATCTTTTAGTACTCCTTTTTTGCCATTAGCTACACTCAAATTAATTAAAACTTTCTCTGTGTTTTCAAGTAAATCCAGTCAACAAATCTGTCTTTTCTCTCTTACATTATCCATGTCTGTCTTTCTCTTTAACCTTAATTTCAACCCTAGCTAAACCATATCCTAGCTAACCTCTAACACTCTGAAGGCTACACGATTGCTACTAGCAGAGACCTGCTCTAAAAATGAGGTTTATCCCTTCTCCTACTGTTCTGCTAGCAGCATTTTTCTCCTAAATACCCTGCTACCTCACATCCCTGTGTGCTTCACACTGTCCTTGGGACTGAGCCAGGCAGAACCTGAACTGAATTCTGTCTCGCCACCAACCAGCAAGGTGACCCTGAACAGCTTACTGAATTTCTCAGAGACTGTTCTCTCATCTGCAAAACCAAGTTGATGCCCTTCCCAATGCCCCAGTGGGAGGCTAAATGATGCCCACCAGACAGGCTCAGTGACCATTAGCACTCTTCCCTCACCTGCCCGCACCCTGGCTTGCTTCAGTGCCTTCCTGAATGCCACATTCGAGGCTGGGAGCTGCTGCATTTAAAGAGTGTCATCCTGCATTTCCTCGGGTGAGGTCAGTGAGAACTCTGGATAGAGGGTTCACATAAAGTTCTGTAGCCACCAAACAATGTTTTTCTTAATGTAACAATATTCTGCAATTAAGATCCTAATGTTTGAAATCACATTATGCTGCCTTCTCTACAATATGCCATTATCATAGGAGAGGATTTAGGACCTGCTTGAGAAAGAATGTTTTAAAATGTCTGATGTTTCCCTAGTGAAAGAGAACCATAATTAAGGCTCATTGCTCTAATGAGAATGAATTTGCAGTTTTGCTAGGAAGGTTTAATTGTGTTGGACTCACCTTGACATCACAGAAAATGTATCACTTAAAATTATTTATATACTTTCCAGCTGCCTGCCAGTCATACTTAGGCTCATCATAGCCACCAGGGGATCATTATTTAACTTACAAGAAAAGTTCTCCGGTTTTCTGATCCCAAAGGCAGAGAAAAGCATATTCCAATTTAAGATACCTTTCTGAGAAAAGGGAATGCCCATTAAAGTCACAGTCAGAACTCTAAAGCCATGGATATTTCTGAATAACCTCTCAGCATGACCAAAAACAACTCTTCGGCTTGAGCAACTGGTATGGAAGTTTCCCTACCCCCACTCCCTCCTTCCCCACTCTACCCTTCCACCAGTGTGAGAATAAACCCTTACCTCTGGGGTGTCTAAGATTTGTTTAACTTGCAGAATGTTAGTGATATGCCAGGTATACTTGGAAAAGGTTCCCAGTGGCAAGGCATCTTTCCGAACAAAGGCTTCAATATAAAAAAAGGACAAAATTAGATAACCAAAAAAACTGTCCCTCTATTTCTAGAAAGTTCAGCACAGTGTCATTCCTCCCTTATAGAATCTTAGCATTCTTGAAAAGAAATTCTAGGAGCAAATATATAACAAAAAAAATTACAGGCAGATAAGTGACAAACCAAATGGTACAGATCTCTGCGGTATCTTTATATAAGTCTCTAATGCTTCTTTGAGACCCTGTTTCTTATTGGTACCTAAGAGACCTGTTTCTTTGGTAAAGCACAGAATGTACAGGAGTCCATTATAAAATAGCATCTGACAACCCTGGACATAACAGAAGTCAAACCATAGTTCTTAAAACAATTACATGAAGATTGCTAATGTCATTACCAGCTCATTGTCCTGTCTGCAGGATTATAAAGCAGGTCCACCAAAGAGCCTGCAGAAACAACTAAGGGATTGGTTAAAATGGATTATCTGGCCTACAATTTAAACTGAAATAAAGACCAAATGCTGCTTCAAAAAGATAAGTTGTGAAGCAAAGATTCAGATGGTTCTAAACACAGTGATGAACAGCTGGCACTACGTAAAAACAGATGGAATCCTCAAGAAGTAACTACTATATCACTAAATAACAATTTACCAGGATTAGCATTTGGTATAGCAGTTAAGACAGTGCTTGGGATGCCCACATCTCATTCAGGAAGTATTTGGGTTCAAGTCTGGTTCCACTCCTGATTGCAACTTCCTGTTAATGCACACCCTGGGGGGTAACGGATGACAGCTCGCGTATGTGGATTCCTGCTAGCCACATGGGAGAGCCAGACTGAGTTCCAGGGTCCAAGCTTCAGCCTGATACTGTTATGGCTTTTGCAGGTATTCGGGGAGTGAAACCAGTAGATGGGAGATCTGTCTGTCTCTCTGCCTTTCGAATCCATAAAATCTTACTGAAGAAAAAGCATTGGCTTCTAGTTGCTGCTCTTGGCTATTGGCCACCAAGCAATCTTTTCCTCCCCTTCTTCCTTTTCTCTATTTCCGTATTCTGCCAAATAAGGACTGTGAGATCTCTAGCAGAAAGAAAATACGTGAAACCAAAAACTACCAGAGTAATGTAGAATTATAAAATGTTTCAAACCTAAGAATTACTGTAAAAAAACAAAATCTTCCTTCACCAAAATTTGGGGACCAGGAGAAAATGCTTTTGTTTTTGATATATACGGTAATGTCCGTCCAAGAAGCTGACCTGAATAACCACTGGCGCATGCAGTGCTTTGGTGGCAACTGGTTCATCTCTAGAAACACCAGACTTTTGGCAGTACCATCACTGCACTTCACTGTTCTTCCTTTATGTCATTTGCGCTTTCTGAATCTTTCCATTAATTCTTACTGGAAGAGTATGGGGGGGCCCTTGAAGCATGTGGTCATTATTTCAGGAGTTGATTAGTGATGGATTCATGCTCCAAGAATGTTACTTGAAGTCCTTACCCTCCAAGTTCCACACAGATTTTTTTCCAAACATAATTTTCTAAGGATGAGATATCTACTGCCATTCTTTTCTTTCCTTCCTTCCTTCTGTTTGTTGACTTGTGCCCTTCTCAAGGGGAAACCCCTACCTGTGGTGGAGTTCGGGAGCCGTTTTTTTGCACTTCCTATGGATATTCTCTGTTGCAGGGCATCAAAAAAGGACTGAGGAATGTGGAACACCAGTGGTTCTGGTTTGCCTACAAAAGTAAAAAGAAAGTCACTTAAAAAAATTCAGTGAGCAGGCTAGCACTGTGGCTCAACTGGTTAAGCTCCCATATGCAATGCCAGCATCCCCTATGGATGCCAATTTGAGTCCTGGTTGCTCCACTTCCAATCCAGTTCTCTCCTAATGAGCCTGGGAAAGCAGAGGAAGATGGTCCAAGTACTTGGGCCCCTATACCCAAGTGGGAGACCCAGTTGGAGTTCCAAAATCATGGCTTTGCCTGGCCCAGCTCTGGAGTTATAGCCATTTAGGGAGAGAACCAGTGGATAGAAGAGCTCCCTCTTTCTATAATGCTGCCTTTCAAAAAAATAAAATAAATCTTAAAAAAAAATCTGGTGAGCTTTCTGATCTATAGGGAAAGGTCAAAGAAATGAAGAGTAACTACAAATACCCCTGATGTTTCTTTATACAGAGGCAAAAAGAAGGCTTTTGATGGGTCTCTCTGAACCAGCCCTGTACTTGATCCTTTGTAATCATAAAAACACAGTGCACCTACTTCTCATCTTATATAAAAAGTAATTCCAAACAGATAAAAGACCTAAATGTAAGACCTGGGTGGCTGGCATTGTGCAGTAGCAGGTAAAACCGCTGTCTGCAATGCCAGCATCCATATGGGCACTGGTTCGAGACTTGGCTGCTCCACTTCCAATCCAGCTCCCTGCTGATGAGCCCAAGAAAGCAGTGGAAGGCGGCCCAAGTCCTTGGGCCCCTGCACCCATGTGGGAGACCTGGAAAATGCTCCTAGTTCCTGACTTCAGCACAATTCTGGCCATTATGGCCATTTGGGGGGTGAACTAGTAGATGGAAGTCCTTACTCTCTCTCTCTTTTTCTCTCTCTTTCTGTAAACTTTGCCTTTCACATAAATAATTTTTTTAAAAAAGACCTGAGGGGCTGATGCTTTGGTATAACGGGTAAAGTTGCTGCCTACAGTGCCACATACCATATGGGCACTGGTTCGAGACCTGGCTGCTCCACTTCTTATCCAGCTATGGCCTGGGAAAGCAGTGGAAGAAGGCCCAAGTCTTTGGGCCTCTGCACCTGCATGGGAAGACTCAGAGGAAGCTCTGGCTCCTAGCTTTGTATCGGCACAGCTCTAGCCATTGCGGCTAGTGGGGAGTGAACTAGTGGATGGAAGACTTATCTCTCTCTCTGCCTTTCCTCTCTGTGTAACTCTTTCAAATAAATCAATAAATCTTTGGGGGGAAAAAAGACCTGAAATTATTAGAAGAAAACATAGGGGAAACATTTCAAGACATCATTTCAGGCAATGTTATTTTTTGTTTAAGACCTGAAAAGCAGAGACAACAAGAGCAAAACTGGACAAATGGGATTATATCAAACTAAGAAGCTTCTGCACAGTGAAAGAAATAATCAACAAAGAGACAACCAAGGGAATGGATGAAAACATCTGGCGCCAGCGCCATGGCTCAACAGGCTAATCCTCCACCTTGCGGTGCCGGCACACTAGGTTCTAGTCCCGGTCGGGGCACCGGATTCTGTCCTGGTTGCCCCTCTTCCAGGCCAGCTCTCTGCTGTGGCCCGGGAGTGCAGTGGAGGATGGCCCAAGTCCTTGGGCTCTGCACCCCATGGGAGACCAGGAGAAGCACCTGGCTCCTGCCATCAGATCAGCGCGGTGTGCCGGCCACAGCACGCCAGCCATGGCAGCTATTGGAGGGTGAACCAACGGCAAAGGAAGACCTTTCTCTCTGTCTCTCTCTCACTGTCCACTCTGCCTGTCCAAAAAAAAAAAAAGAAAGAAAGAAAGAAAGAAAACATCTGGCAACTATTCATCTGACAAATGATTAATATCCAGAATATATAAGGAACTCAAAAAACTCAATAATGGAAAAAAACCCAGTTAACAATTGGGCAAAGGATCTGAATGGACATTTTTTTTTTTTTTTTTTTTTTTTTTTTTTTTTTTTTTTTTACAGGCAGAGTGGACAGTGAGAGAGAGAGAGACAGAGAGAAAGGTCTTCCTTTGCCGTTGGTTCACCCTCCAATGGCCGCCGCGGTCGGCGCGCTGCGGCCGGCGCACCGCGCTCGTCCGATGGCAGGAGCCAGGAGCCAGGTGCTTTTCCTGGTCTCCCCATGGGGTGCAGGGCCCAAGCACCTGGGCCATCCTCCACTGCACTCCTGGGCCACAGCAGAGGGCTGGCCTGGAAGAGGGGCAACCGGGACAGAATCCGGTGCCCCGACCGGGACTAGAACCCGGTGTGCCGGCGCCGCAAGGCGGAGGATTAGCCTGTTGAGCCACGGCGCCGGCTGAATGGACATTTTTCAAAAGAAGAAATACAAATGGCCAACAAATACATGGAACAATGCTCAATGTTGCCAGCCATAGAGAAATGCAAATCAAAACCACAGAACAGTACATCTCACTCCAATCAGAATGGCTAGTAGCAAAAAGACAAAAGATAAGAAATGATGGCTAGGATGTAGAAAAAAGAGAACTCTTATACACTATTGGTGGGAATGTAAATGCATACAACCATTAGGGAGAACATCAGAGAGGTTGCTCAAAATATTAAAAACAGAGCTACCATGTCACCCAGTTATCCCCCTTCTGGAGATATATATATATATATATATATATATATATATATATATAAATGCACAAATATATTTATATAATATATTTATAAATTTATATACTTATTTATAAATATATAAATATATTTATATACTTATAAATAATATATTTATAAGCAACTTATAATAATTTATATACTTATAAATAATACATTTTTATATAATGCATATACATTATATTTATATATATATAAAATGCAATATATTATGTGCAGTATTATATATAATGCAATCAACAAACAGAAGCTATACCTGCATCCCATGTTCATTGCAGCAGTGTTCCTAATAGCTAAGATATGGAAACAACTTAGGTGTTCATTGATAGATGAATAAAGAGAATGTGATACACACGCACACATACACAGGACTATTATTCAGCCATAAAGAACAAAATATTGACATTTACAGCTACATTGGTGGAACTGGTACTCATTTTGTTAAGTGAAATAAGACAGATACAGAAAGACAAACACCATATATATTCTCATACATGGAAGTTGAACGAAAAAGTGGCTCTGATCTAGGAATAATGATTACTAAAGGCTGAGAAGAGTGGAGAGGGGACAGATTAGAGGGAGCTTGGATGATACATAACAAAGCACTGAGACAGAAGTAGCAAGTTCTAGTGCTCTACAGCACAGTGGGGCCACCACAGCTCATGATAGTGCATTGTTCTCTGCAGAAAGAACTAGAAGAGAGGAGCTGCTAAGCTCAAACACAAAGATAAGGAAATCGAAAGGTTAGTTGCCCAGTTTGATAGATTTACACTGTGTTTATCTGTAAAAATACTGCACTATACCCCATAAAATTATACAAGTATTGCATGTTAACCAAGCATTTAAAAATAATTTAAAAAACAAAACAGAGCAGATCCTTGTAACCAAGGATAAGTTTTTAAATTTTGAATTTTAAAAATTGTTTTTATTTAAAAAATGGAATGAGAGAGAGAGAGCGGGAGAGACACAGAGATCTTCCATCTACTAGTTCACTTTCCAAATGCCAGCAACAGCTGGGGTTGGGCCAGGCTGAAGGCAGGAGCATGGAACTCCATCTGGGTCTCCCACATGGGTGCAGGGGCCCAAGTATGTGGGCCATCTTCTGCTGCTTTCCTAGACACATTAGCAGGGAGCTGGATCAGAAGCAGAGCAGTCAGAACTTGAATCAGTACTCTGATTTGGGATATCAATGTTGCAGGCAGCAGCTTAACTCTATGCCACAATACTGGCACAGGAACTTAAATTCTGCATTTTGAGCACAGACTTTTCACTTTAAAGGGAATATTAAATAAGATGAGATGAGAACAATGAAGCTGAGCTAAGGAAGAGCTGGTCACCTGTGTCCACTTGCTCCTGTTCACCACCCACAGGCACCTGCTACTTGGATTCCTGTCTGAGCAAAGTAACTGCATGCTCCTACCTGGATGGTCAGCATCACAAATGCTGAGGGACTACAAAATTAGGACATGACTTCCTCCAATGGTCATTAGCCTTCCTCCCTCAGTATAGCCTCAAGGCCAGCAAGATTCTGAACATACGTAACAAATATCTTTTTTTAAAAAAGATATTATTTATTTATTTCAAAGGGAGAGTTATGGACAGAAAGAGAAGGAGAGACAAGGAGAGATCTTCCATCCACTGGTAAACTCCCCAAATGGCAGCATGGGCTGTGGCTGGGCAGGGCTGAAGTTAGGATCCAGGAGCTTCTTCCAAGTCTCCCATGTGGGTGCAAAGCACCAAGCATTTGGCCCATCTTCCTTTGCTTTTCCAAGCACATTAGCAGGGATTGGATTGGAAGTGGAGCAGCGAGGACTTGAAGCAATGTCCCTGTAGGATGCAGGTGTCATAAGCGGCGGTTTAACCTACTATGCCACAACGCCAGCTACAACAATCTCTTAAAGAAATTTGCAAGACATTAGTTTGACCAAAAGTCAATAGAAAGAGAATTCAGGGGCGTACATCAAATGACTTTAGGGACAGATACTTAGGCACAGCAGTTAAGATGCCACCATATCACATCAGTTTAGTTGGATTGGAGTAGCTGCTCCGCTTCTGATTCCAACCTCTTGCTTATGTGCACACTGTGGGGGCGGGCAGTGGTGGAAGAGCACTTGGGTCTCTGCCACCCATATGGGAGACCCTGACTGAGTTCTTAGCTCCTGGTTCTAGTTGCCTAGCTACAGCTGTTATGGACAATTGAGCAGTGAATAGTGAAAGGCACATCTCTTTCTGTCTGTCTCTCTGCCTTTAAATAAATAGACAGATAAATACTTTTTTATTAATTGAGTTGAGAATTTTCCTTAATTCTGCCTAAAGATCCAGAATGAGTTCCAGGAATTCAGTTTCAGCCTGGCCCAGCCCCGGCTGTTGTGGGCATTTGGGGAGTGAACCAGCAAATGGAAACTAGCTCTTTCTCTTTCTGTCTCTGCCTTTTGAATAAATAAAATATTTTTAAAAAAGTTTGCCCAAGGGGGACTAGCCCCTGCAGACAGAAAAAATACAGAACTACGTGGATAAACAAGGAAATTATATCTGCCTGGTACAACTAAAGGACTCTTAAAAAATTTATTTGAAAGGCAGAGTTACAGAGAGAGAGAGAGAGAGAGAATATCTTCCATTTGCTGGGTCACTTCCCAAACTGGTGATCATATGGAATGCTGGCATTGCAGGAGGCAGATTAACCCAACCCAATGTGCCACAAATCTGGCCCAAGAAAGACTCTTAAAGACAGTTCAAATGCCCAAAGCTCTCTGGACTGAAGTCCAATTACTTTTTCTATCAAAACAGAGTAGAATTATAGGACAATTGGACTGGCATTGAGTCCTGGCTGCTCTATTTCCCATCCAGCTCCCTGCTAACATGCCTGGGGAAGCAGTGGAAGGTGGACCAAGTCCTTGAGCCCCTGCACCCATGTGGGAGACCTGAAAGGAGCTCTAGCCCCTGGCTTCAGCCTGCCACAGCCCCAGCCATTGTGGCCATTTGGAGAGTGAACCAGCAGATGGAAGATCTCTCCTTCTCTGTCTCTCTGTCTATTCTCCTCTCTCTGTAACTCTGCCTTTCAAATAAATGAAAAATAAATCTTAAAAAAAAACATTAAAATAAAAAATTACAGAACAATTTAGTACCTTCTACTTTGAGCAAGAGCCCAGTTGCATAATCAACACTTACCATCAAATTGATAGTGCATGGTTTGATGGATGCGTTCTGTGACACTGGCCAGCCAGTCTTGGAAGGATAAGGTCACTTGGGCCTCATCCAACAGCTGACCACAGGCTAGGAAAAGAAAAGACAACTCTTTAGTCACTTTTCTTACAGAATAAACACTTAATTGAAATTTGAGAAAGTTGAGTTTGCACAGAAAAAAAAAAAAAACTAAAAGCTGAAATTCAAGGAAAGTAGATTAAGTTTTACAAAACAATGTACTTAGAAAAGCTTTTAGAGACTAACAGGTATAAGAGTGTTAACCCCAGAAAGTTTGCAATCTTTTAACACTAACTGCATGCTAAAGGATCGTTCCTCTCTGTATAACATCTATTTTAGACATCCATAGATTAGTTCTATTCCTGATAAATATACATTTACATGCCCCAAATCTTCTCAAAAATGAGGCTGTTTCAAATAAAGGTTGATATGTTTTCATATCAAGGTTGAGTTGAGTGATACATTCACCATGGGTTGCTTTGATATCTTTATACCTAAAATCCAAAACCTTGTATACAGAGATCCAAAATGAATGAAAATTCACTTTTAAATAAAGGCAAAAGACGTAAATTTCTAGCTCTGAGTAACTGGGAAATACAGTGACAAATGATGGAATTTAATGGGTCCGAGTTTGGGGCTGGGAGTCAAAAGGTTGCGGGATCATCATCCTGCGTGATTACTGCCTCTGTCCTCTTCTCTAAATAAGGAGCCAAGTCTGAATGACCTTCCACAGATCTACCTTCCTATTCTATTGCTTCTCTAAAATATCTTTATGTGTCTGAAACCTGTCACCTTTTTATATATAGAGAAAAACATCATCATCTCTACTACCCATTTGAAATTAAAATTATCATAGGTAGGGGCTGGTGCTGTGGCATAGCAGGTAAAGCTGCCACCTGCAGTGCCAGCATCCCATATGGGTGCTGGTTCGAGTCCCAGCTGCTCCACCTCTGATCCAGCTCTCTGCTATGGCCTGGGAAAGCAGTAGAAGATGGCCCAAGTCCTTGGACCCCTGCACCTGCATGGGAGATCTGGAGGAAGCTCCTGGAGCCTGTCTTCAGATCGGCCCAGCTCCGACCTTGCGGCCAATTGGGGAGTGAACCAGCGGATGGAAGACCTACCTCTCTCTCTCTCTCTCTCACTCTGACTTTTAAATAAATAAATAAATCTTTAAAAAATTAAAATTATCATAGGTAAATGTGAGATTATTTGTATTGAGGATACTTTCTTACTTCTTTTCCCTACAGGCAGTGATGAAAAATGGTTTAAAAAAATCTTCTACCTGGGCCTGGCACCATGGCTCACTAGGCTAATCCTCAGCCTGCGGCGCCGGCATCCCATATGGGCACCAGGTTCTAGTCCCAGTTGCTCCTCTTCCAGTCCAGCTCTCTGCAGTGGCCTGGGAAGGAAGTGGAGGATGGCCTGGGTGCTTGGGCCCTGCACCCTCATGGGAGACCACGAGGAAGTACCTGGCTCCTGGCTTCGGATCGGTGCAGCACCAGCTGTAGTGGCCATTTGGGGAGTGAATCAACGGAAGGAAGACCTTTCTCTCTCTCTCTCTCTCTCTCTCTATCTGTAACTCTACCTGTCAAATAAATAAATAAATAATCTTTAAAAAAAATCTTCTACCTGACAGTTGATCTGTTTATTTCCTGACCTTCCAAAAACATTTATACCCAGAATGTACAAGTGCTTAATGAATAAGTTAATTAGTATTCAGTCCTGTATTCTATAATTACATATTGGTCTTATCTTCAAAACCAGAATGTAAGAGCAGGGGTGATTCCAGTTTTTAACCAGCCAGTTGCATTACATGGCTAGCCATATCAAAGCAAGTTTTCAATACTGCCAATCTTGAACTAAACTCTTTATACAATTTATAAGGAGAGTTAAAAAAAGATTGATTACCAAAATGTATAAGCTTAAGTATTCTGAGTATAAAAGTGATAAACATAAACTGTGTTCAAATTAAGTCATTCTGTCTCATAAATTCAGAACAATAGCCAAGCTATTGCTTCTTAGGCATGTTTTCAAGCTTCACTGACTTTGGAAAATAAACTATACTTGTCCTTCTCCATAAATATTAATTTTTTGTAATTATAAAAACACATTTTTCCCTTCAGCTTTGACTCAACTACATGTGGGCAATAAGCAGTAAGAGGAAAACATCCTGCAAATACCCATTGCTAAAACATATCAGGCATTGCTGAGTTAAAGACACAATTTAATTGTTTTGGTTTGTTTTCTGCATGGTTTGCTTGCTTTTAGTAATCTCTAAGGCTTTTCTTGCATAGTTTAAAATTTTTTTAAGAATTGTATATTCATGTGAAATTGTAAGAAATGCAGAACTTGCACGCTCTTTACACAGATTCCTCCAAAAGCAGCATTTTGTAAAACTCTAGTACAACATCACAATCAGAAAAATGACACAGTACAATCCAGTGGCCTCATTCAGATTTCATTGGTTTCACAGGCACTCAGTGTGTAGTGTGTGTGCATAGAGTTGGATGTATTTTTTCTACATGTGTAGACTTACACGACAACCACATTGAAGAAACAAGGGAGTCATGACAAGGCTCCCCTCTACTATCCTTTCACCACTGCTGTTACTTCCCTCCCAAACCCTCTCCAAGCTCTGGTAACCAACCAATCTGTTCTCCAACTCTATGGTTTCACACACAATTGAATTTTGAGATGATTTGAAACTAGTAAAACAGGAAAGACCTCAGGTTCACGCCTGCTATTGTCTCTGTTAGCACCTTTCAGGGACAACAGGCAACACTTCTACTGCTTCTGGATTTTTAGGATGACTTTGCACCACTGCAGCCTATGCTAGGGAAGGGAACTTACCCTGCCTTTTTAGTGAAGAAGCAACCACAGGCTTTTTCAGGCCACTCTTTCTTAGGTTACTGCTCACTGCATCTTGAGGCAATAGTGAACTGTTCATCTGTGTGCCTAAACCATAAATCATGACAGTGTTTAATAAAACCTACAAAATACAAATTGATTTAATATTGATTTCTAAAGAGTCTAAAATATATAAATATTCCTTACTAATTTCTAGGTTGGCTTCATAGTTTCTAGAAGAAATCTGCATTAGCCATTATACATAAAAATTTAAACTGTTTATGCTCATTATGGAAATTAGAAGTTACAAAACAGAAAGAAGAAAAGATTCACCCATTGTTCCCACTTCTCAAATAACCATGATTAGTTTTCTGGTGAGTGGTCCTCTACTTTTTAGTTTGTTTTGCTGGTTTTGTAATTTTTAAGGAGCTGTGACCATATCAATATTGCCAAATATAGTGGAGAAAAATAGTTTGAATTTCAGAAAAATAATTTTTAGTTAAGTATGTTCCAAATATTACATGGGAGATACTTACACTAAAAATTTATTCATTATTTATCTGAAATTCCTGTATTTTGTTTTTAAAATTTTAGAGTCAGACAGGGAGAGAGAGAGAGACAGAGAGAAAGCATCTTCCCACCTGCTGGTTCACTCCCCAAACGGTGGTAATATCCTGGGGCCAGGCCAGGCCAAAGCCAGAAGCTTTATCTGGGTCTCCTACATGGGTATAGGGGTCCAAGCACTTGGGCCATCTTCCACTGCTTTCCCAGGCCATTAACAAGGAGCTAGACTGGAAGTAGAGCAGCTAGGACTCAAACCAGCACTCATATGGGATACCAGCACTGCAGATGGCAATTTAACCTGCTATGCCACAACCCCCAAATTCTTTACAATCACTATTTTTTAAAAAAAATATTTATTTATTTACTTGAAAGGCAGTTACAGAGGAGAAGTAGAGGCAGGGAGAGGAAGAGGGGGGGAGAGAGAGAGAGAGAGAGAGAGAGAGATCTTCCATCTGCTGGTTCATTCCCCAGATGGCCATGATGGCTGGAGCTGGGCCAATCTGAAGCCAGGAGCCAGGAGCTTCACCTGGGTCCCCCATGTGTGTGCAAGGGCTCAAGCACTTGGGCCATCTTCCACTGCTTTCCCAGGTACATTAGCAGGGAGCTAGATTGGAAGTGGAGAAGCCAGGACTCAAACTAGCACCCATATAGGATGCGACCACTGCAGACAGCTGCTTAACCCACTACGCAACAGCGCCAGTCCCTACAACAATTTTTTTTTTTTTTTTTTGACAGGCAGAGTGGACAGTGAGAGAGAGAGAGAGAGACAGAGAGAATGGTCTTCCTTTGCCATTGGTTCACCCTCCAATGGCCGCCACGGCCGCCGCGCTGTGGCCGACGCACCACACTGATCCGAAGGCAGGAGCCAGGTGCTTCTCCTGGTCTCCCATGGGGTGCAGGGCCCAAACACTTGGGCCATGCTCCACTGCACTCCCGGGCCATAGCAGAGAGCTGGCCTGGTAGAGGAGCGACGGGGACAGAATCTGGCGCCCCGACCGGGACTAGAACCTCCGCAGGCAGAGGATTAGCCTATTGAGCTGTGGCGCCGACCCCTACAACCGTTTTCAATGGCTGCCTGATATTCAGTGGTAAAGTGGCTTTACCATGGTTCATTTAACTATCATTAATTGTTTCTAAGTTTTCAATATTATAAGTAATCATAAAATAAATATCTCTGGACAAAATGATTTTCCTATACCAAGATTATTTCCTTTAAAAAGATTATTTGTAAGTGGGACTACTAAATGAAA
This sequence comes from Sylvilagus floridanus, assembly GCA_949820135.1. NCBI lineage: Eukaryota > Metazoa > Chordata > Mammalia > Lagomorpha > Leporidae > Sylvilagus > Sylvilagus floridanus. Next base: position 52,768,517 of record OX463245.1, read on the forward strand.
GGATAAGAACTTTGTTCCTTTTCAGAATTTTGAATTTTCCTGGAAAAAGATCAACAAGTAAACATTCAACAACAATCTCTACCTGATACTGCCGCCTGAAGGCCTCTCTGTATCACAGCAATGACCATGCTACTTTGTTTCTCCATTTTACTTCAACTTCCCGGCACCAAGATTCCTGTGCACTGACCATTTTAAGGTCCAGTAACAGATACTGCAAGCTTCATTTACCCATGATTAAAGCAATTTACTTTACACCAGCCGTGAGAGCCTGGATTGGCAGCTTTGCCTGCAGTCTCAGCATTTTTAAATCTTTGGTAATGTGCGGACAGGCCTCTCCCTGAGATGCCACATCCCACACTGAAGCCCTAGGGCTGCTGCCCATTTCAGCTTCCCACTAATGAGCACCATGGGAGGCATCAGGTGATAGCTGGGAGTGTTGGACTCCTGCCACCAACATAGGAGACACAGAAATTAGCTCAAGGCTTCCTGCTTTGGTCTGGTTCAGCCTGGACTGTGTGAGCATTTGGGGAGTGAAACAGTGCATGAAAGCTCTCTCTCTCCCTGCCCTTCAAACACATAAAAATTTGGTAATTTGGTAGCAGAAGTATCTTGTTTTAATTTTGCATTTCTAAATGTTCACATTTCCCTGTTTACTAGTGAGTTCAGGGTTTGATATATAAAAATGGACCAGGTAATATCTTCACTTTTTTTAGAATACAGCTTTCTGGACACTTATGTAGTACAGTACCATGACATTTCCATATTGACACATATGAGACCTTAACTGATACTGGCATTAAATATTTGAATTTTATTTTTTTATTTTTAAAATATTTATTTACTTGAAAGGCAGAGTTACAGAGATAGACAGGGAGAGACACAGAAAGGGAGGTGTTCCATCTGTTGGTTTACTCCTCAAATGGCCACAATGACCAGGGCTGAGCCAGGCCAAAGCCAGGAGCCAGGAGCTTCACCCAGGTCTCCTATGTGGGTACAGGGGCCCAAGGACTTGGGCCATCCTCTGACGCTTTTTTAGGCTCATTGGCAGGGAGTTGGATCAGAAGTGGAGCAGCTAAAACATGAACCATCACCCATATGGGATGCCAGCATTGCAGGCAGCACTTAACCTGCTGCACCACAGCACCAGCCCCAAATATTTGAATTTCAAAATTGTGTGTGTATGTGTGTACATATGGTCCCGACTTATGATAGTTCAACTTAATGATTTTTTTTAGAATTAAAACATTTTATTTTTGTCATAAGAAATTTTTTTTCAACAATGACTTTGAGATTTTATAAGGATGCAAAATCAATACACATTCAGTAGAACTCATACTTAAAATTTTGAATTTTGATTTTTTTCTGGGCTTTAATACTCTCTCCTGATCAGCCATGTGATCATAAAGAAAAAAAAAAAAAGATACTCCACAGTGTGCCCACGGCTGAGCTATGAGGCGCTAAGAGTATCACATGCATTTTTAACTTACAGTATTTTCAGCTGATGATGTACCCCATTGCATCTCAAGGAGTACCTAAATGTTATCAATCTCCACATGCTGAAACTGCAAACTATACTCCTACATTAGTGTGGGGAATACAACTAACCATTGTCACACTGTTTTCTGTAAAACCTTCTATGGGGTGGCCATTTGGCACAGCATTTAAGCCACCATGTGGGACACCTGCATCCTGTAGAAGAGTGCCTGGTTAAAGTCCTGACTCTTCCACCTCTGATTCAGCTTCCTGCTAATAAGAACCCTGGGAGGCAGCAAGTGATAACTCAAATACTTGGGTCCCTGTCACCCACGTGGGAGACCAGGATGGAATTCCAGACTTCTGACTTCAGCCTGGCCAAGCCCTGGCTACTGCAGGGATTTGAGGAGTAAACCAACAGATGGAAGACTTCTGTCTCTTTTTTGCTTTCTATCTGACTTTTTTTTTTTTTTTGACAGGCAGAGTGGACAGTGAGAGAGAGACAGAGAGAAAGGTCTTCCTTTGCCATTGGTTCACCCTCCTCCAATGGCCGCCGCGGCCAGCGCGCTGTGGCCGGCGCACCGCGCTCATCCGATGGCAGGAGCCAGGTGCTAGGTGCTTTTCCTGGTCTCCCATGGGGTGCAGGGCCCAAGCACTTGGGCCATCCTCCACTGCACTCCTGGGCCACAGCAGAGGGCTGGCCTGGAAGAGGGGCAACCGGGACAGAATTCGGCGCCCCGACCGGGACTAGAACCCAGTGTGCCGGCACCACAAGGCGGAGGATTAGCCTGTTGAGCCACGGCGCCAGCCTCTATCTGACTTTCAAACAAAATGGAAACAATCATTATATTCTTAGAATTGTATCTATGAACTACATTGAATCTGTTCTCTTTATAGTAACATCACATAGGACCGGCGCCGTGGCTCAATAGGCTAATCCTCCACCTTGCGGTGCCAGCACACTGGGTTCTAGTCCCGGTCGGGGCGCCGGATTCTGTCCCGGTTGCCCCTCTTCCAGGCTAGCTCTCTGCTATGGCCCAGGAGTGCAGTGGAGGATGGCCCAAGTGTTTGGGCCCTGCACTCCATGGGAGACCAGGAGAAGCACCTGGCTCCTGCCATCGGATCAGCGTGGTGCACTGGCCGCAGCACACCGGCCGTGGCGGCCATTGGAGGGTGAACCAATGGCAAAAAAAAAGGAAGATCTTTCTCTCTGTCTCTCTCTCTCACTGTCCACTCTGCCTGTCAAAAAAAACAAAAAACAAAAAACAAAAAAAAAACCCATCACATTAACATGAGCATTGATAAGAATTCTGTTGTAGTAATTATCATGCATTTGGTGTAAACCTGAGAATCTAACATATTAATAAAAAAAATAAAATAAAATGAAAATTGGGACCAGTGTTGTGACGGAGGGATCAAGCCACTGTTTGCAATGCCAGCTGCCCATATTGGAGTCTCAGTTTGAGTCTTGGCTACTCCGCTTTCAATGCAGCTTCTCACAAATGCACCTGGGAAAGGCAGAGGAGGATGGCCAAAATACACAGGTCCCTGCCACCCATGTGGGAGACCAGGGTGGAGTTCCTGCCTCCTGGCTTCAGCCTCACCCAGATCTGGCTGTTGCAGCCATTTTGGAGTGAACCAGTGGATGGAAGATCTTTCTCCCTCTCTCTCCATCTCTCCATCTCTCCTTGTCACTCTGACTTTCAAATAAAAAAATCTTAAAAAAAAAGAAAATAAATAAAAAATATAAATAAATAAAACCCTCTATAGATGAAAACTTCATAATGAAATAATCAGGTAGATTAAGATCTAAGATTAGTCTGAATGTTTTGGGGTTGAACAAACATACAATAAAAGTGGAGTCTGGCTGATCTTACTTTTGATCAATAAAACCAATTTTTAGCTTGAGTTGACAAGGAATCATCAGTGGAGGATAAAAACTTTTTTTGGAAGAAAGCCATAAGAACAAGAATGATTTCTTGGAATTGCTGAGATTCAGTGAAAGACATAAAACTCAGTAAAACAATTTCTAAAGATAACACCACCAAACAAACCAACAACAGCCTCTCACCAGATACTTCGTCCTTTTTCCTTTTCTTGGGCTTAGAAGCAGTAGATTCACAGGCAGACACAGTTGATTCTGAATGGCAGCCTAACTGGGGTACAATAATCTCTTTAAGACCTAAAAGAGAAAAGACTTCCGAATTACAAGTACTACTGATTACTAATACTACTAATATTTTAAGAGTTAAGTATGGGCCCCTACTAGAGAAAAAGTAATTCATAAAAATCCAAATCCCGAAAACAAATGATCAAGTGTTTGCCTGCTTTAAAAATAAATTCCTGGGGCTAGGGCTGTGGTAGAATGGGTTAAATTGCTGCCTGCAATGCCAGCATCCTATATGGGTGATGCTTCAAGTCCTGGCTGCTCCACTTCTGATCCAGCTCCCTGCTAATGCGCATGGGAAAGCAGTGGAAGATGGCCCAAGTGCTTGGGCCCCTGCATCCATATGAGAGACCCAGATGGAGCTCTAGGCTTCTGCCTGGCCCAGCCCTGGTCACTTGAGGCCATTTTGGGAGTGAACCAATAGATGGAAGACTTCTTTCTTTCTGTCTCTCCCTGTCATTCTGCCTTGCAAATAAACAAATAAATCTTTCAAAAAATAGTAATTAGTTCCTGGGGCTGCCATTATGTCTTGATGCTGGAAACCTCACAGGGGTGCCAATTCCAGGCCTGGTTGCTTTGCTTCTTGTTTAGCTTCTTGCTAACACACCTGGGAAAACAGTGAGAGATGCCACGAGTCCTTGAGAAGCTCCTGGCTCTTGGCTTCGGCCTGGCCCAGCCCCAGCCCATTGCAGCCATTTAGGGAGTGAACCAGCCAATGGAAGATACCTCTCTCTCTCTCTCTGCTACTTGGTCATTCAAATAAACAAAATATATATATATATAAAGATTATTTATTTATTTATTTTAAAGGCAGAATTACAGAAAGAGAAGGAGAAAGAGAGGGAGGGAGGGAGAGAGAGAGAGAGAGAGCGAGAGAGCACTTCCATCTGCTGGTTCACTCTCTAAATGGCTGCAATGGCAGGGGCTAGGCCGGGCTGAAGCCAGGAGCCAGGAACTTCATTTGGGTCTCCCACATGGGTGGCAGGGGTCCAAGCCATTGGATAATCTTCCACTGCTTTCCTAGGCACACTAGCAGAGAGCTGGATCAGAAGTGGAGCAGCCCATACTCTAACTGGTGCTCATATGGGACACTGGTGTCATAGTTGGTAGTTTAACCTGCTGAGCAACACAGTCACCAATGTGTGTGTGTGTGTGTGTGTGTGTGTGTATATATATATATATATATATATATATACATTTTTTTTTTTTGACAGGCAGAGTGGACAGTGAGAGAGAGAGAGAGACAGAGAGAAAGGTCTTCCTTTGCCGTTGGTTCATCCCCCAATGGCTGCTGTGGCCGGTGTGCCACGCCAATCTGAAGCCAGGAGCCATGTGCTTCTTCCTGGTCTCCCAGATGGGTGCAGGGCCCAAGCACTTGGGCCATCCTCCATTGCACTCCCGGGCCACAGCAGAGACTGGAAGAGGAGCAACCGGGACAGAATCCGGTGCCCCAACTGGGACTAGAATCCGGTGTGCCGGCGCTGCAGGCGGAAGATTAGCCTATTGAGCCACAACGCTGTATATATTTTAAATGTATATATTTTAAATGTATATATTTTAAAAGTTCCTTTAAAGAACTATCTAAGGGCTGGTGTTGTGGCACTGTAGGTTAAGCTACCGCCTGCGACACTGGCATCCCTTACGAGTACTGGTTCAAGTCCTGGCTGCTTCACTTCCATTCCAGCTCCCTGCTAACATGCCTGGGAAGGCAACAGAAGATGGCCCAAGTGTTTGGGCCCCTGCTACCCATGTGGGAGACCAGGATGGAGTTCCGGGTTCCTGGTTTTAGCCTGGATCAGCCCCGGCCATTGCAGTCATGTAAGGAGTGACTCAGCAAATGGAAGATCTCTTTCTCTCTGTCTTCCCTTCTCTCTGTAACTCTGCCTTTCAAATAAATAAATGTTTTTTAAAAAGCTAAGCCAAACCAAAACAAACTTGCCAGTTCACTGGAGGCAAATTAAAAAAAAAAAGAACTACCCAAAACTTGTATTTTTGTTCAGAGATCATTATTAATGATCAGTATGAAATGAAAATAAAGTGTTAACAAGATAAAGGTTTGTCAATGACAACAACAACAAAAAACTTGATGAAGACACTTTTAAAAATCTTTTGAGCAAGGTACTAGTCTTCCTTATGTTCAAAGCAAAGAAGCCAGAATAAAAGGGATTTTTTTTTCTGGTTCTTTGTATTAAACAAAGAACCAAAAAATGTTCCACGGAGCATCTGTGGAGGAGCAAAAAAAAAAAAAAATCAAATTGAGGCCAACTTGGCTTAGGTCATTGTCTGAACAAAAAATATCAAGTCTCTTGATCCTTAATGTCAACCAGTTACCCAAGCAGCCACACAACCTTTCTGTCAGTGTGCTGACTGGGTAATGCAAAGGACCGCTTTCCTCCTGCAGCATCTAGCAGCTGCTTCTGAAGGTGGCCAGGGCACTCTCCAAAGCATCAGTGGCAACCTTGCATTTGCCACTTGAGAAAAACAGTTATTGTGTCAATCACACCACCTACCGCTGGAGTCAAAATTTAGGAAGTCTGAGAATTCTTGAGCCAATGTCTCATCACTGGCAAAGGCACAGATGCAGGCAAAGAAATGAATGCATCTCTGAGCTGCCTCATCCTTGGGGGTGGTCGACTTGCTCGCTTTCAGAGTCTGGCAGGAGCAGAAGAAGCGCCGCTCAGGCAAGCTTTTGGTACCGATTTTCTGCACAAAAGACGTGTGCAAATACCCCAAACTATGCTTCTGGCTTGCCTTGCACTTCACCACCAAGATGTTTTTAGTGATCCTTTGTACCAGGGGGCCCGTGGGTGCTGTGGCTAACTGCCAGATGGTCTGTTTGGTTTCCGGGGAGGCCTGCATCGCATTCAGAACCGAGCTCTTCAGGGTCAGAGGGGTGGCCTCTGCCTGGCAGTTCACAGCCAGCTTAATGTGCTGGCACTGGTTTTCCACAACACCCTGGGCGGCGGCCTTCAGGCATGAGGGGACATAACACCGGCCGGAGCTCAGCTGAGTGATGATGGTCCCATCCACTGTCTGGATCGTTGTCTCCGAAACACCAAGCTCCACAAAGCACCGGCAGTCAGGGCCTCGGTCTCTCTGCCGCACAGAGTAGACTTGCAGGTCGGAGCCCGTGATGATTTTGACAGCTTCAACACTAGGCTGCTTCCGGGCCCCATAGCGGAAAATGGTTCCACACGTCTTGTTCTTACAGCTCAGCCCCCGAGTTCCGTTGTATGTGCCGCATCGGGGACACTTTCTGATTCCCCTCAATGTGGCCTTCCCCAAGTCAGACAAGAAAGCCGGGACTTTAGTCCTCAGTGAGTTTGGCTCCATGTTTCACAGACCCTAGAAGAGGCAATAAATACATCTGTATGAGTATATATTCACACACACACACGCACACACAGAGTTAAAATCACCTAGGTTATTTAGTACAGAAAGAAAAATCTAAAGAAATCTTCACTGGGATGGGTGGTTGAGCTAGGAGCTAAAATGCTGCTTGCAACACCTGCAACCCATATTGGAGCCTCTGAGTTCAAGTCCAAGCTCCACATCTGAGGCCAGCTTCCTAGAATCTCTCTCCAATCCATGGCAGATCTCTTTTTGCATCTCTGTCTGTCTGCCTTTCATATAAATCATAAATGAATAAACAAATTAAAAAAAATGTATGGAGATATGGAAGGCAAAGTTTCCATCACTATTATTTGAGGTTTTAAATTAATGTTTTGTGGTACAATTTGAAAATGGTAGATAACATCTTTATTACTATTTATTTGAGGGGCAGACAGAGTGAGAGAAACAAACAAAGACAGTTATTCTATCTGCTGGTTCACTCTCCAAATGCTCACAATAGCCATATAGAGCCAGGCTGAACCCAGGAGCCCAGAACTCAGTCTCCCATGTGGGCGGCCAAAGTCCAAACCTTTGAGCCATCACCGCTGCCTCTCAGTGTGTGCACTAGCAGGGAGCTGGAATCCGAAGTGGAGCTGGGACTGAACCGGGCACCCTCACACGGGATGTGGGTGTTCTAAGCTGCCCACTGCACTAAATACTCACCCGTCTCTATGCATTTTTTAAATGTTTGTTTTCATCTATTTGAAAGGCAGAGTGACAGAGCAAAAGAGAGAATAATGAAGAAAGCTATCTTCCATCTGCTGGTTTACTCCCCAAATGCCCCGACAGCTAGGGCCATCTTCATCTGCTGCCTCTCAGGAAACGTTAGCAGGAAGCTGAATCAGAACCAGAGGTGCCACTCTTGAACCAGCACTCGAACTTAGGATACAGGCATCCCCAAGTGCGGCTTAACCTCCATGCAGCTTAACCCACAATGCCCACTCCTCTGTACAGATTTTTTTTTAAGATATATTTTAATTACTTGAGAGGCAGAGATACAAAATAGTGGAGGGGGTGGGGGTAGGGGAGAGGTATTCCATCCACTGGTTCATTCCCCAAATGGTCAAAAAGGCTGGAGCTGGTCCAGACCGAAGCCAGGAGCAAGGAGCTTCATCTGGGTCTCCCATGTGGGTGCAGGCACCCAAGGACTTGAGCCATCTTCCAATGCTTTCCCAGGAGCACCAGCAGGGGAACTGGATTGGAAGTGGAGCAGCTCGGAATCGAATGGGATGCCAGCTTTGCAGGCAGTGGCTTAACTCCTTATACCAAAACACTAGCCCCTCTACACAGTATTTAAAAAAAAAAAAAAGATTTATTTATTTTATTTGAAAGGCAGAGTTACAGAGAGACAGAGGCAGAGAAAGAGGTCTTCCATCCACTGGTTCACTCCCGAGATGGCCGCAATGGCCAGAGCTCCACCGATCCAAAGCCAAAAGCCAGGAGCCTCCTCTGGGTCTCCCACGTGGGTGCAGGGGCCCAAGGACTTGGGACATCCTCTACTGCCTTCCCAGGCCATTGCAGAGAGCTGGATCGGAAGTGGAGCAGCTGGGATACAAACTGGCACCCAAATGGGATGCCGGCACTGCAGGTGGTGGTTTTACCGGCTATGCCACAGCACCAGCCCCCCTCTCTATACAGTTTTTAAAGTCCCACTGTAACCACCAAAACATTTTTCCAAGTTTGATCCTATATAACAACAGAAGTTAAGTTTACCTAAGTTTTACATGCAGAGTTGTTTAACGTTAGCAAAGACTAGAGAACAGGAAAGATTAATTTTTTCCCTTTCATCATTCCCCGTAAAACCCAGTCCAGTCCTACCTGTGCCAGCTGCCAGGGCATCTGGAAAACAGTGTAACCTGCATTCACAGGACCTACAGGTGTTTCATTAGTTTGTGATGATCAGACGGGACAGGCAAAGGCACAATCACCTGCAGAGTAAATGACACTGCATAACCCAAAGTCTTCTGAAGTTTGAACTCTATGGTGTAACAATGCAGACATTCTGCCACCTCCTTCCTGACCAGCCAATGGCAAAGCTCCTGCCCAGTGTTCCACAGATTCCCACTGCCCTACGTGGAAATCTTGGCCGTCTACAAGGAAACAAGAAAAACCATTAAAGTCATACAAAGATAGGATGTCATACCTCTTAGAAATCAGATATAAGAATCTAAATCTTTCACAATTATTTGAGGAATACTTGACAAATTCTTATGGTAATGGTTAAGTGTTTTATAGTTAAAACCACAAAAAGGTAAAACAATGTTAATGTCATCACTGGGTTGTCAAGAACACCTAGAGTCATTGGCATTATTGTTGGTCAAATATTTACCCTTCCTAATTGTAACATATCATACCTTTAGAATGCTTTATGCTTTTCAAAGTGCTTTTACATTATTTCATTTGAATGTTGGAGCATTAATATTTCATTCAAGCCAAACAATGGCTGTACAGTTGAAAATAATGGAGGTGAGTCTGAGGTTGCCCAGCAGTCAGAAAATGCAGTTTCCACCAAGCCACAGACTCTAAGAAGGGTGTGAATCTCTACTTGTGACTTACACCCAATATTTTATGAAAGATTCCAAACATACAGAAAACGAATCCTCACTAGATTTTACTATATTTGCTTTGTTACTTATCTATCCATCCCACCTTCCGTCAATCCCTCTTAATACAATGCATTTCAAAGTAAGTTGCAGGCATCAATTCAGCATGCACATTACTAATTAAAGTCATGTTTTCAATGATTCTTTTTCTTTTCTTTCTTTCTTTTTTTTTTTTTTTTTTTTTTTGACAGGCAGAGTGGACAGTGAGAGAGAGAGAGAGACAGAATGGTTTTCCTTTGCCGTTGGTTCACCCTCCAATGGCCGCCGCGGCCGGCGTGCTGTGACCGGCGCACCGCGCTGATCCGAAGGCAGGAGCCAGGTGCTTCTCCTGGTCTCCCATGCGGGTGCAGGGCCCAAGCACTTGGGCCATCCTCCACTGCACTCCCGGGCCACAGTAGAGAGCAGGACTGGAAGAGGAGCAACCGGGACAGAATCCGGCGCCCCAACTGGGACTAGAACCTAGTGTGCTGGCGTTGCAAGGCGGAGGATTAGCCTAGTGAGCCGTGGTGCGGGCCTTCAATGATTTTTTAAAGATTTATTTTATTTATTTGAAAGATAGAGTTACAGAGAGAGGTAGAGACAGAGAGAGAGCCACCTGGTTCACTCCCAGGTGGCTGCAGTGGCCGAAGGTGCACTGATCTGAAGCCAGGAGCTTGGAGCTTCTTCCAGGTCTCCCATGCGGGTGCAGGAGCCCAAGGACTTAGGCCATCTTCTACTGCTTTCCCAGGCCACAGCAGAGAGCTGGATCAGAAGAGGAGCAGCTAGGACTAGAACCGGCGCCTATATGGGATGCCAGCGCTTCAGGTCAGGGCTGTAATACTGCTGCACCACAGCACCAGCCCCAATATTTTCAATGATTTTTTTTTTTTTTTAAGAAAGGCAATCTGCTTGTGATCTTTTTTTGATTTTAATGTTTATATATTTGAAAGGCAGAGGTACAAAAACAGAGTTCTTCCATCTATGGGTTCACAACCCAGTTACCTGCAACAGCTGGAGCTGGGCCAGGTCAAAGGAGCCCGGAACTCAATCTGGATCTCCCAGATGGTGGCAGGAATCTGTTGCTTCCCACAATTGTACATTAGCAGGAAGCTGGAATTAGAAGCAGAGCTGGGACTGGAACCCAGCCATTCCAATATGGGATATGGGCATACTAAGTTGCACCTTAACTACTGCCCCAAAGGCCTACCCTGCTTGTGTCTTTTAAATAGGCTGCTAGCATTGCTTACCCCCACCCTGACCCTTATCCCAAAGGATGGCCTTCATAAAATATTTTCCCTCCATATCTTCTGTAGTCTACTGATTAACAAATTGGAAAGCACAAATAAGAAGTTCAAAATGTCCATCTTTCACTGGTGCTACAACCTAATCCCCAACAGCAGTATTTGGTGAGTACCCACTTAACAAAGCTTTGTGAAGTAAGAACTATAGCAGTTGTCCAACTCGGCACTACTGACATTCAGGGCTGGACTACTCTTTGTGGTGAGGGTTATCCTACATGCTTTAGGATGTTTAGCAGCATCCTTACTTTCTACACACTAGATGCCAGCCAGTACTCTTACCCCCACATGTAAAAAAGACAAAAGTGGGGCTGACCCTGTGGCACAGTGGGTTAAACCACCATCTGTAGTGCCCCCACCCCATATGGGCACTAGTTCGAGTTCTGGCTGCTCCATTTCCAATCCAGCTCTCTGCTAATGGCCTGGGAAAGCAGTGGAAGATGGCCCAAGTGCTTGGGCCCCTGCACCCATGTGGGAGACCAGATGAACCTCCTGGCTTTGTCCTGGCCCAGTCTTAGCCTCTGCAGACATTTGGGGATTGAACCAGTGGATAGAAGATCTCTGTCTCCCCCCTCTCTCTGTACCTCTGACTTTCAAATAAATAAATCTCTAACAACAATAACAACAACAAAAGACAAAATTGTCTCCAGATAATGCCAAATGTCTTCTGGAGGCAAAACCACCCCAGTTAAAACCCACTAAGCTAGAGGCATAGCCTGTTCATATAGCATTTTCTTCTCAGCTCAGTGACCTTGTTTTGTAAGGATTCTCACTCAGCCAGACGTTCTTAGAATGGTGTTCCAAAGTCAGAACAGGGAGGATTTAGTGTGCTCTTTATCACTAGTTATCTCCATGATCAAAACCCTAACTCTCCGAGCTTCAGGACCTTTTTTCCACTCACAAAAAGCCACATGCAGCGTTTCTTACATCATATATATGTCTGTGTGTGTATTTGTGTATAAATATGCATATACACACACATATATATATATATATAAACTTAGCAAAAAACTAACTTCTAAAATTATGTTGCTGATTATTTAAAATATTAAAGTGGAAAAATATTTCCACCACAACTACCTCTCCTGCCGCTGTAGCCCTTCCCTGGGGGCTCAGAGGCTGCCCATCCACTGTGTTCCCAGGAGCATTATTAGCTGGAGCGAGATCAGAAATGGAACAGCTGGGACTCGAACCAGCACTCCAATGGGATGCTGGGGTCGCAAGCAACAGCTTAATCCACTGTGCCACAAATCAGTTGCATAAATACATATTTAAAAATAAAACTCTTCAGGAGCCGATGTTGTGGCGCAGCAGGTTAACGCCCTGGCCTGAAGCACCGGCATCCCATATGGGCGCAGCTTCATATCCCAGCTGCTCCACTTCTGATCCAGCTCTCTGCTATGGCCTGGGAAAGCAGTAGAAGATGGCCGGACTCCTTGGGCCCCTGTACCCACGTGGGAGACCCGGAAGAAGCTCCTGGCTCCTGGTCAGCCCAGCTCTGCCGTTCCAGCCAATTGGGGAGTGAACCATCGGATAGAAGACCTCTTTCTCTCTCTCTCCCTCTCTGCCTCTCCTCTCTCTGTGTAACTCTGACTTTCAAATAGATAAATACATCTTAAAAAAAAAAAAAAGAAAGAAAACTCTTCAAAAAAAAAAAAAACACTATAGCTTTAGCATCAGCATGAGGATTCTACTCTTTCATCACTACTACCTTTTGTATTATGTCCTGTAGAGGGTAATTTGTTGGTAACTTTCAAAATTATAACAGTATTTTTTGATAAAAACTTTCAATTTTTGATTAATTTTAGATTTATAGAAAAGTCACAAAGATAGTACAGAGAACACCTCTATACCTTTCCCCTAATGTTAACATCTCATGGGATATTTGTCAAAAATAAGGTTTTCCTAGTGCTATGCTATAACCTCTATTGCAGGCTTTATTTGGACTTACCAGTTTTTTCCACTAATATCCTAAGAGTAAATTTTTGGGGCAGGCATTTGGCCTAGCTGTTCAGATGCCCATGACCTACACTGGAATGCCCAGGCTTCAGTTACAGCTCTGGCTTCTGCCTCCTGCTTCTCACTAACATGGATCCTGGGAGGAAGTGCAGACAGCTCAAGTGGTTCAGCTCCTGCCACCCACATGGGAGACCTGGATTAGGTTCCTAGTTCCTAAATCCTGGCTCCACCTCTGGCCCAGCCCTAGCCATCCCTAGTGTCTAGTGTCTGGTCAATGAACTAATGGATGACAGCCCCCCCCCCCCCCCCCCCCCGCTCTCTCTCTTCTTGGATTAATTATTTTTAAAAAGAATAAGCTTCGGGGCTGGCACTGTGGTGCAGGGGCTAAGCTGCTGCCTGCAGTGCCGGCATCTCATATGGGTGCTGGTTCGTGCCCCAGCTAATCCTCTTCTGATTCAGATCTCTGCTAATGGCCTGGGAAAGCAGCAGAAGATGGCCCAAGTCCTTGGGCCCCAGCAGCCATGTGGGAGACCCAGAAGAAGCTCCTGGCTCCTGGCCGTTGCAGTCATTTGGGGAATGAACCAGCAGACGGAAGACTTTTCTCTCTGTCTCTCCCTCTCTGTAACTCTGCCTCTTTCAAATGAAGGAGAAGAAGGAAAGGAAGAAGGAGAAGAGTAAGCTTTTTATTTTAGAATAATTCTAGATTTTCACAGAAGCTGCAGATAGAACAGAGGTCCCAGCCTCCCCTCACTCAGTTTCCCCTGATGTTAACATCCTATTTTACCACAGCACATTTGTCAAAAATAGGAACCCAACACTAGCATATTATCATGAACAAAATTTCTGATTTTGCCCTTTTTTCTGTCCCAAGATCCAATTTGATACCAGATAACATTATTTATTTATTAATTTATTAATTAATTTATTTAGAGACTTAAAAGCGTTAGAATCAAGGACTTCCAGCTAGAGCAGTGTGGAGGGAGGCTTCCAAAAGAGCCAAATGCAAAGGCACTGGCGGCAGTCAGCTATTGAAGCATAAATTTGAAGGAAAAAAAAAAACCTGACAATCCGATTGGCATTCAGTTACCAGGCAGGGACAAAAACAATTCAAAGACCTCATTCACAATTCTCCATCCTGTCTGGCCGGCTAAGGGTGGGACAGGTAACTTGTTTTCATAATAAGCTGTGAGCTCAGGGGAGTTCCCTTGCTATTCTCAGCCACAGAACATGTAATCATCCTGTCTCTTTGATCTCATTCCATTGGTGAGTTTCTGGTTTTTCCCTGTTTTTCACAATCTTGGCAATAATGAACAATATTGAAGAGTCATTTATATGATAAAATGTCCTAAATTTGGACTTCAGTGATATTTCTGTATATTCCTTTTGACCCAGCAATTTCACTAATGTGAATTTATCTTATATGTAGATTCCCACATATGTGAAATACAAAGTTAATCATGGAAGCATTTTCCTAACAGCAAAACATTAGAAATTACGTAAGATCCCTCAAGAAGGAATTAGTTAAATGAATTATGGTATATCTATATGACATAATACTTTTTTTTTTTTTTTTTGGACAGGCAGAGTTAGACAGTGATAGAGAGAGACATAGAGAAAGGTCTTCCTTCCATTGGTTCACCCCCGAAATGGCCACTATGGACAGCGCAACAGCGTGCTGCACCAATCGCAGCTGCGCCGATCCGAAGCCAAGAGCCAGGTGCTTCTCCTGGTCTGCCATGAGGGTGCAGGGCCCAAGCACTTGGGCCATCCTCTACTGCCTTCCTGGGCTACAACAGAGAGCTGGACTGGAAGAGGAGCAACTGGGACAGAATCTGGTGCCCCAACCAGGACTAGAACCCGGGATGCTGGCGCCACAGGCGGAGGATTAGCATAGTGAGCCTCGGCGCGGGCCATGACATAATACTTTGTAAAAATAAAAAGCTTTCACAGCTGGGGCTGGTTTTGCAGAACAGGTTAAACTGCTGCCTGAGGCACCAGCATCCCACATGAGTGCTGGTTTGAGTCCTGGCTGCTATACTTCCCATCTAGCTCCCTGCTCATGTGCCTGGGAAATCAGCAGAAGACAGCCTGAGTGCCTGGATCCCTGCCGCCCATGCTGGAGATCTGGATGGAGTTCCAGATCCTGGCTTTGGCCTGGCCCAGCACTGGCTATTGTGGTCATTTGGGGAGTGAACCAGTGGATGGAAGAACTCTCTCTCTCTCTGCCTTTCAAAAAATAAATACATTTTTAAAAGACGGTGGGAGGGAGATGGCATTGTGACATAGCAGGTCAAGCCACTGCTGCAATGCCAGCATTCCATTTGGGTGCCAATTCAAGTCCCAGCTGCTCCACTTCCAATTCAGCTTCTTGTTAATGCATCTGGGAAAGCAGTGAAGATGGCCCAAGGGCTTGGGTCCCTGCATGCATGTGAGAAACCCAGATGAACGTCCTGGCTCCTGGCTTTGTTCTGGTCCAGCCCTGGACACTGCAGCCATCTGGAGTCCTGACTGCTCTGCTTGCCATCCATCTGCTTGCTAATGTGACTGGGAAACAGCCAATGATGGATCAAGGACTCAGGTGTGTGCCACTCATGTGGGAGATGGGATGGAGCTCCTGGTTTCTGGCTACAGCCTGGCCCAGCCGTGGCTTCTGCAGTCTTTCGGGGAGTGAACTAGTGGATGGAAGATCTCCCTCTTTTCCTCTCTCTGTCGCTTTGCCTTTCAAGTAAATAAATAAATCTTTTTTAAAGAGTGTGAATTTTTTGTGATATGAATAATACTCAATAAAGATTTTTTAAAAGTCAAGAATGGCCCAAGTTTTTTATTATTTTTTAATTTATTTGAAAGGCAGAGTTACAGAGGGAGACAGAGAGGGAGATTCTCCCCATTCATTAGTTCACTCCCCAGACGGCTGCAATGGCTGGGTCTGTGCCATGCTGAAGCCAGGGGCCCAGGAGCCTGGAGCTTCTTATGGGGTCTCCCACATGGGTGCGGGTGCCGAGCAGTTGGGCCACGTTCTGCTGCTCTCCGAGGAACATTAGCAGGGAGCTGAACTGGAAGTAGAGCAGCCAGGACTCAAACCAGGAGCACTGCTGTGTGGCAGGCGGGGGCTTAACCCAACATGCCACAACGCTTGTCCCTAAAGACGTTATTTTTAAAAAGAGCAAAAAAACTCTGAAATCCAAATGCCAAAGGGCTTATTTCCCAAAATAAAAGTCTCCAGAAATCAACAGAAAAAAAAAAAAAAAAACACAAATCTTTCAGAAAAATGGATAAATGACCTGAAGAGAGAGTTATTTAACCTTACAATAAGCAAGAAGCAAATTAAAACAAGATACTACTTTGGCAAGTAACAAACTAAAACTTATCAGTGCAGGAAGAGGCACTCCACATTGTCAGTGGTACCCTCTCTGAAGGAACGTAAATAAATATAAATAAAGCACATCCTTTGTCCTACCCATCTCAGTTCTCAGATTTCATGAGTTACAGCTTCACACGTGCTCCTGGTACCAACAGGGACACTGACTTTAAAGGATGTCCAGCCAGCGATGTGGTGCAGCAGGTTGATGCTCTGGCCTGAAGTGCCAGCATCCCATATGGGCGCCGGTTTGAGACCTGGCTGCTCTTCTTCCGATCTAGCTCTCTGCTGTGGTCTGGGAAAGCAGTAGAAGATGTCCTAAGTCATTGGGCCCCTGCACCCGCGAGGGAGACCCGGAGGAAGCTCCTGGCTCCTGGCTTCTGGTCGGTGCAGCTCTGGCCATCGGATGGAAGACCTCTCTCTCTCTTTCTCTCTCTCTCTCTGCCTTTCCTCTCTCTGTGTAACTCTTTCAAATAAATAAAATAAATCTTTAAAAAAATTGGTCTACACAATTAATTAAAAACAAAACAAAAAGCTGTTCATAGGGGCCAGAGCTATGGCATAGCTGGTAAAGCCGCCACCTACAGCAAAGGCATCTCATATTGGGGACGGTTCCAGTCCCGGCTGCTCAGCTTCTGATCCAGCTCTCTGTGATGGCTTGGGAAAAGCAGTGGGAGATGGCCCAAGTGCTTGCGCCCCTGCACCCACGCAGGAGACCTGGAAGAAGCTCCTGACTCCTCACTCTGCATCGGTCCAGCTCCTGTCAGATGGTGAACCAGTGGATGGAAGACCTCTCTCAAAAAAGTTATCCATAAATGCACAAGAGAAACTGCCTAACAACTCATCAGGAGAGAACTGACTACAAAAGTTATACCGTCACCACACAAGATTATAAAGTTGTAAAAAATAGGTGTATCTGTGGATTGCTAGGGAACGAGTGTCAAGAAACACTGTGCAATGGAAGCAGAGGCAGTACTCCGTGTCAACATGCTATTCTCGGTGTTAAAGAGAAAAAGAGATGGCGAGTGGGCGGGATGCACACACGGAATGCGGCGGGCGAGAGGCTTACGCGCCACTGCGTCGTTCTATTTGAACTTGATGGACCAGCATCCCTTGTTAGGGGGGCGACAATGAAGGCCGACAGAAACAATGCAACTCGGAAAGAACTCTCCTACTGGAAACCTGAGCGAGAGGGCGCAGAGCGCTGGTGGTGGCCGAGCTGACCCAGGACGGCTCCCTAGGCGGTGGCTTTTCATCCAGCCCGTTTGACAGGGCACGTTTTCGTTCCGGGGAGGCTGACTAATGCTGGCGAGGAGAGCCGAACACCACCAATACACTACGGCACTCCGTGCTGAGTAAGCCCTTCCTACGCAGTTCCTCGTGAATCCCTCACGCCACCCTGGGAAGAAGACACTGTTTACCCACTTAGGGAGGGGGTGAAACCGGCTCAGATTCGACAGAAGTGTCAGAGCCAGTAGGTGTCTAACTTCGAGTTTGGAATCTGCTGGATTCCCTGTCGACACACAAGAAGCAGGGGCACGCTGACTCTGCGCCGCCTCGGAGGAGCGGAGAAAGGCCGCCGAACCCCCGAGCCAGGCGTCGAGCGCGTCAGGCCACCGCGCCGCGCACCGCCCGCAAGGCTTCCGGGACGCACTCGCCGGGAGACACAGCTCCCGGGACCTGCTTCCCGGCATCCTCCCCGAGCGGCCGTTCACTTCCGGTCTTCCGTAGGCCCAAGGAGAAGCATCACCCTGCCTGCACCCTGCTCCTTAGAAACGCTCTCCTCCGGGATTCCCAGATCTACACCCCTGTCCCGCCGCCGCCCCAGTTCTCTCTCATCGCGGCCCCCTTACCTGCCCTGCGCCCCCCCGCGGGCCCCGGGGCCCCTCGCTGATGACCGCCCTCGCCTCTTCTCTCTTCGCCTGCCGCGGCCTTTTACAAACGCGGCCAAAGTGTTCTCTGTAACGACAGTCGTTATTGGTCAGAGCCTCCCACGCGCGGCAAGTGCCCGCCCACCTTGGCTCGCGTTGTCTAATGGGAGTTGTAGTTTCTTCTTGCAGACGGCGGAGAATTGCAAGAGGGTGGAGGGTAGAACCTACGCTCACCTGGAATCGCCAGCGCTCAGGGACTTCCCTGTTGCTGGACAGTTTCTGGCCGAACCTGCCTGTGTGGAAGGCACCAGCACAGCCCCAGTAGTGTGACTAGTAATGGATGGGAAAATCGCCCGGATTTTCTACAGTAGCAGATGTCAGCCTTCCCCTGCTGCCTCCCAGGATGCTTTAGCGACAGCTGGATTGGAAGCAGAGGCATAGGGATTTGAACTGAGCACCCTGATATGTGATGTTGGCATCCCAAGTGAGGTGGTCTAAACTGCTGTCACAATGCCCACCCCAGTGCTTTAACATGTTACTTAAATGTTATCCCTGTAATGATTAGAAATTGGCTTCCTGGATATAGTAGTTCTGGTCCTTGGAATCAAACAAAATAAATCTAAATGATCGTTATTCATGACTGCAGACAGCTCGCGAACACAGTGTGTTTCCAGGGGAGTCCTGTGTGTTCTGGAAACGCCAGTAATGAGATTTTCTGTACCCTGGCCATTGGCTAGCTTTTCACAAGTAGTGGTGCTGTGAGCAGGTTGCTTCTCCATTGAGAAGACTTTATCTTCCCAAGTCTACGGAGAAGTGATCCCTCCCAGGAGTAAGATTGTTTCTTAAACAGTAGGAAGGGGGAGAGAGGACCACAGTTTTTCCAGAAGACTTTTCAGTCTTACTTCCTTTTCAATTATAAATTTTAAAAGTGCTCATCAGTATGTCCAGGACCATCTGATTGAATTCTGACAATAATGTGTGTTTTCCATGCCTGGTTTATGATCATATTGGTGCCAACCGATGGTTTAAAGCAGTAGTCTCTCAACTGGGAACGCTGTTGTGGTCCAGGGAATGGAGGCCATGGATGTTGTTAAAGATCCTGCAACGCCAGATGGCGCTGTAGCTTAGCGGGCAAAACCGCCACCTGCAGTACCGGCATCCCATATGCACACCAGTTCGAGTTCCGGCTGCTCCAATTCCGATCCAGCTCTCTGCTGTGGCCTGGGAAAGCAGTGGAAGATGGCCCAAGATCTTGGACTCCTGCACCAGCGTGGGAGACCTGGAAGAAGCACCTGGCTCCTGGCTTTGGATCAGCGCAGCCCCAGCCGTTAAGGCCATTTGGGGAGTGAACCAGCGGATGAAGATCTCTGTAACTCTGCCTTTCAAATAACTTTAAAAAAAAAAAAATCTAAAGGAAGCTGTCCCGGGCAACCCCGTTTCTGTTTTCTGGCATCTTCTCTCGGATTCCCAATGCGGTTGCTGCTGCAGCGCCCTCTCTGCGCCACGGTGAGGCTGAGCAAACAGCCAAGCAGAGGCTGCAGCCGCTCTTCAAGGGGCGGGATGGAGTCCCCGTGGCATTTATCTGGTTTTAAGAGGGGTTCAGGTCCTGCAGTGCCTGCAGCAACTGTTCTGAGCCCACTTTGGGGATAAAGGACTTTTTGTTCATCTGGACTTGGAAGCAGTCATGGGACAAGGCCAATGGAGCACACATGTGGTCTGGCTGGGACAAGACACGGACATCATTCAGCCACCAGATGAATGGCCCAGGGCTGTGCTCAGATGCACTGGTGACAGCATGGAACTGTTACTGATGTACGTATGATAGGTTGATCAAAATATATGTATTTTTAAAGAACTTATTTATTGCCTTGAGAGGCAGAGTTAGAGAGAGAGAGAGAGAGAGAGAGAGAGAGAGAGAGAGAATGAATCAACCTTCCATCCACTAGTTCACTCCCCAAAAGGTTGCAACGATCAGAATTGAGCCGATCCAAAGCCAGATGTGGGGAGCTTCTTCCCACAACGCAGGGGCCCCAGCATTGGGCCATCTTCTAGTCCTTTCCCAGGCCATAGCAGAGAGCTGGACTGGAAGAGGAACAGACAGGACCGAACCAGCGCCAATATGGATGCTGGTGCCACAGGCAGAGTCATAGTCTACTATGCCACAGCGCTGGCATATAAAAAAGCTAGAAGTTTCTTTCTCATAAACCAAACACCCAGGGTTCTTCCGTTTCAAAGGAGGACCTCTGAAGAAATGCTTCCAGCACAGACGCTCCCTGTGAGGCCTCTCTTCTGAATGGGATTCACAGAATTGTGAACATTCTAGTCACGTTGACACAGCATGCCTCTCTTCACACCATCTGAACTCGAGTGAAGTCACTAATTCACAGCGAGCATCCCTGGCATCAAGATATAATGGTGGGGCCAGCGTTGTGTTATGATGCCAGAATTCTGTATTGGAATTGAGCCCTGGCTAATCTACTTCCAATCCAGCTCCCTGTTAATGTACCTTGGAAGGAAGTGGAAGATGGTCCAAGAGCTTGGGCCCCTGCCACCTGTGTGGGAGACCTGGATGGAGTTTCGGGGTCCCGGCTTTGGCTGGCCCAGACTTGGCTGTTGTGGCCATTTGGGGAATGAACCAACATTGTCTCTGTAACATTCAAAAAATAAAAATTTTAAAAATTCCTTTGTCAGTCTGGTGAAAATCACACTTTGATTGTGGCCATTTGGGGAGTGAACCAGGAAACAGAAGATCAATCTCTTTCTTTCTGCCTTTCAAATAAGTAAATAAATATTAAAACAAAAGCTTCAAAAACCAGTCAACAAGCTTAAAAAAATAGTAGATCCAAAACACTTAAGTATTCCTTTTCATTAATACAGCTCTAGAAAATTAACGTATAAATAAAACTTAGAAAGCAGAATTTGGCAATGAGGCCACTGTGAAGATTTTAGTAAAAAAAAAATCACAAATAAGAAGCTTTTTACCACTGACAAATTCTGTAAGAGTAGGGATTTTAATTTTTATTCATATCAGTAACTACTGTTTAGAATACTGGAACTGTCTAGAATGTCTGGAACTGTTAAAGAGATAGTTGTAGGCCAGTGCTGTAGCATTGCTGGTAAAGCTGCCATCTGCAGGGCCAGCATCCCATATGGGCACTGGTTCAAGCCTTGGCTGCTCAACTTCTGATCCAGTTCCCTGCTAATGCACTGGGAAAGTAGCAGAGGATGGCCCAAGTGTTTGGGCCCCTGCACCCACATGGGAGACCTGGAAGAAGCTCCTGGCTCCTGGCTTCAGACTGGCCCAGCCAGCAGTTGCAGCCATTTGGGAAGTGAACCAGTGGATGGAAGACCTCTCTCTCTCTGTCTCTCCCTCTCTCTGTCTGTAACTCTGCCACTCAAATAAATAAATAAATCTTTTTTGTTTTTTTAAAAAGCAGTTCAGGGGATGGGTGGCCAGTTGGTTTCACGGGCGGGGGCCTCAAATGTCAGTGCCTATATCCTTTTTCTCCCAGGAGTTGCTTAGTTTTTTCATACAAAGATCTTCCCACAACCTGTCTGGTGGCTCACTCTGGCAAGTGGTATTCTAGAGCTGAACAAAGGTAAGGAGCTAGGGATCTCATTTATCCAGAATTCAAAAGTGTGCTCAATCTTTGTTTTCTATATGGCATAACCTAGTAAAAAAGTTTACTCCCCCTCCCCTTGTAAAGTCGAATCATTATCAGAATACTAGCCTCCAACTTTAAAGGCCATAGTGTAATTAGTATGTCAATCATGAGAAAAATCTCATTTCTGAAGCCAGTGCTACAGAAAACTGAATAAAGCAGAAATCTGTAATAAGGATACTCAAGGTATGCTACTGCTGACACTTGCAGGTATCATGGTTGGTTCATTCCTTACCATATATCCATATCAATCAGTCTCCAAAGGAAGATATCCTATTCAACTGAGACACACTCAGACATTTTATTAAGGCTCTTAAATTAAAATCCATGGTTTTGGAGGTATGTTCTTCAAATTCTAAACATAACAGTCAAAATGCAGTGATTGGAATAAAAGGTAATAATCCCCTACAAAGAAACTGTTTTTGGAAATCATGACTCTCTCATTAAAAAGGTTTGTTGTTTTATTTCTTATAAACACATTTTGCTTTTCTAGTTCAATTGTACTCTCAGGAGCACCCTACAGCCCTTCCTATATCTAACTTGCACTGCAGGTGCAAACTCATCCTTACCAACTGCCTTTTCAAATGGAACAGAACTCTTAACACACAAATAAAGGAGCATGGACAAAACAGACTATATATCTCATTCTGAACAAGAAAAATGAGACCATGGGTTCATAACTGGAAAAGTCTGCAGAATGCCAATTCTTTGTAGTATTAAACAGTAAACCAAGGCAAACCACGGTTTCTGGAATAAGAAGAAAAAAATTAACAAATATCTGAGTGAATATAACCATAAAACTAGACAAAAAATTCTTACACACAATAATCACTGCAAGAAGATCCCACAGGTTATAGAAAACATAAAGGAACTTTAATATCCAAACAGGGTAAAGAATACTGGATTAATAACCCATTAAGTGGGAATTACTTCAAGTTTTTTACAGTACCAGAAAGTAAAATCTGAACGCGTATTGCAGAGAATGGAACTCTGATTCTCTTACCTGATTATTAACACCAGTATGACTTTCAGGCTGAAAAATCTTTTAACACTAAGATTTCCACCAGTCAGCAGTGTGAGTTTGTTCAGTAGTAACCTTTTCATCATGACTACTACTACTTTCTTCTCAAAGAGCAGTCAATATATATGTTAAGATTTGTGCAATCTGAAAATACACCGGCTAATAAAAACTGTTACTACTTGAGACAGTCCAAATGAAGGAAAAGCTACACTTTTGTTCCGATTAGTTATTTCAACCCAAATAATTTACCCTGCAGTCCATGAGATGTACAGGAAATAACTTTTTTTCTTTTTAAAGAGAAAAATAGTAAGGGTCCTAAAATGGAAACATGAACTAGAAGCATTTAAAAGACAGCTTCCTGATTTTTCTGAGTATTTAATTTCAGCTGCTTTTGGCTGCATGCCCTGATGTGTAGAAGTTAACAAGGAAATACTATCTCCAAGTACGTAAAAAATGTACTCATCTTCCAAAAAACAACTGTGTAATGTATCAATACTTAAAAATACACAGTGACGTAATGAAACATCAGCACAACTGCATAGAATTGAGCTCCAGAGAACTACAGACTAGGAGCTGCCTCCCCGGCTCTGGTTTACAGGTGTTGGCTTAGAGACCAGTGTAATCAGGTGCTCCCCCCTGCAAGATTCAGGCCCGGAAACGGAAAATTCCACAGGCCTTTTCTCTTCCTAAATCAAATGCTGGGAGCTCTCTGAAAGTCTTCAAAGCCACCAAATATTCAAATATGGACCCCCCAGACCCTTCCTCTCTGTGAGTCAAGGAAGGAGGTTTGTGACCTTCACTGAAAACCAAACCAAACCAAATCTCCCACAACTCTTCTAACAAACTCTGAAATGTACTAGAAATTTCAAAACTAGAACAACGCCATCAGAGGTTAAACCTCTTAATGCTTGAAGCAGCCAAAAAAAAAAAAAAAAAAAAAAAAATCAACCCCAGACAAAGCACAAAATTAGGAACTCCAGAAAAACAGGTACCAAAATCATCAAAATAATGATTGCACTGAGGATTCTCTTCTTCGAAGGCTGTTTAAGGAGGTAGGATTTTAAGGTTTGTGTTGTGTGTGTGTGTGTGTGTGTGTGTGTGTATGTGTGTTTTAAAATCTTTTGGCCTCTGAACATCTAAAAAATGCTTTGCCTGGCTGGTCCTCCAGGCTAATTTTAGAGTTCACAGTGAACCCCAAGACTTACCTAAGGATATTCTAGGGTTTCATAACTATCATTTGTACATATTAAAATTAAGTTGATTTACTCTTTTTAAGTAAATCTAACTAGAAAATGGCAAATTAACATATTTCATTTACATAGAATTTTGTGTCTCAAAATTCTTGAAAAACAAGAGCAGATGACTTTGCATTCAAAGACTACCAAAGTATGTATTTGATATTCACATGCAAATAGCTGAAAACCTTATAAATCTCATGTCAACTCTGCATGATGCCTTTAAGAAGGAAATGACATACAAAGTTTGCTAACTGTGCAAAATATAAACTTGCTAAAGCATTTTACATAATAAAATAATACATGTAAATGTTGAAGTTGACACATGAAATTAATATGGCGCGAGAACATCACATTTCAGAGATTTTTCTTTAGTAACAAGTTTGTGTGTTCCGGGTACACAGCAAAGTTTATCACAGCAGATAAAAATCCTTTTAAACAAATCCAACAGGGAATTCTTGAGGCACCTTCTCATATAAAACACAAGATGAATGCAATTGTCAATTCATCTGAGAAAAGTATTCAATCGAAGTGAACATCATTTTTTTCTGTCTCAGTATATTTTACAGAACTTTAATAAGGCAAGACAAATTTGTGAAAAAAATGTAAATACAAAAATGACATAAACTAATAATTTATATTTAAAAACCCCAAGGAGTTAACAGTGGAAACGGGATAGCTCAAACAATACTTTTTTTTAACCTAAAACAGAATTGTGCACAAGCTGAAGATTAAAGAACTTCTAGACTTTGCACAGTTTTGGTTTTTCTTTCTTTTTTTTTTTTTACATCTTTATATTACATGTTTTAAATCATATCAGGAATGCAAACTAGAACTGCACACTACTTTAGCGGAGAAAAGTTCAACATTGTGCAATTTTCTGCCTCTTAATTTTTCAAAAGTGGCAGCAATCCCTGCAATTATATTTGAAACAAGGATCTGAGAAACTTTATCAAAAAAGGTCATGAAGGCAAAAATTGGCAGACATCCAGCATCTTGTTTCTTTTTTAAAACAATGTGGATGATAAGTAATTTCATGATTAAAAAATGAATCTTTTAAATAAATACACTGTATCTGACATTTGCACTGACTGATTTGATAAATCTTTAAGTAAACAACGGCTTTACTACACTCCCTGTAGCCTCAAGCCACTGGCTTTAGCTTCTGGAGTCCTTTTTCACTGGGTTTCATACCCGGCCACTCGGTAGCCCGCAGGCTGGCTCGGTAACATGCTGCCGTTCTGGCCAGGAGGCGGCTGCACGCCGTAGTTTGGTCCCATCCACGGTGCGGAAGACTGCGTCTGGCTGGGGGAGAATGTGAAGGAAAGAAGCAGAGGGGAAGGGAAATGCACCGATTAAAACCATGTAATGCAATAACAAATGCACTGGGAGAGGGGAAACATCACTTTAAAAAATTCCAACAGTAACTTCCATGTTACGCAAACCAAGGGTAAAAGTGGAAGTTTTTTCCTTGTAAAAGCAAGTATCCTCATAGTCTAGTGTAGGCAGTTTCATTTTGTTAGAAATTACAGCTAAAAAAAAATATATATCCTTGGGGCCAGCGCTGTGGTGGAGTGGGTAAAGCCACCGCCCGTGATGCCAGCACCCACTATGGGTGGCTCAAGACCTGCCTGCTCCACTTCTGATTCAGCTCACTGCTAAATGCATCCAGGAAAGCTGTGGAAGATGGCCCAAGTACTTGCGCCTCTACACCAGAGTGGGAAACCTGGAAGAATCTCCTGGCTCCCGGCTTCAGAATGGCCCAGTTCTGGCCATTGCAGCCAATTGGGGAGTGAACCAGCTGATGGAATCTCTTCCTCTCTCTCTGTAACTCTGACTTTCAAATAAATCAATCTTAAAACTAAAAATAAAAATTAAAAAAATCCAAAGTCTTAAAAACAAAAAAAAGATACTCTTAATATATATTTACTCTGGGACCGGCGCTGTGGTATAGCAGGTAAAGCCACCGCCTGCAGTGCTGGCATCCCATATGGGCACTGCTTCGAGTCCTGGCTGCTCCACTTCTGATCCAGCTCTCTGCTATGGCCTGGGAAAGCAGTAGAAGATGGCCCAGGTCCTTGGGCCCCTGCAGCTGTGTGGGAGACCCAGAAGAAGCTCCTGGCTCCTGGTTTCAGGTTGGTGCAGCTCCAGCCGTTGTGGCAAACTGGGGAGTGAACCAACGGATGGAAGACCTCGCTCTCTGCCTTTCCTTCTCTGTGTAACTCTGACTTTCAAATAAATAAATAAATCTTTTAAAAATAAATTATAACAACAACAACAACAAAAACCACACATATATTTATTCCCTTTGAATTCAGAAACACCTATCTCTCATCTCTACCTGGGTTGTATATACATTCACCCAGCCACTACCTGAAAGAAATTTGATCATCTGGCATACAGCTAACTTTTATTTTACTCAAAGAAATTAGTATATGTAAGCTCATATATTTTCTCAACATTACAAACACAAGATTGTTTTTAAAACTGAAAAGTATTTTTATTTTTAGTTTCCTCCATCAGAAATTTAAACAAACAAAAAAAAGGCATAAAATCTTTAAAAAAAAAAAAAAAAGGAACTGGCACTGTGGCACAGTGAGTAATTCTTTCACCCATGACACCAGCATCACATATGGGCACTGGTTCAAGTTCTGGCTGCTCCACTTCTGATCCAGCTCCCTGCTAATGTACCTAGGAAAGCAGTAGAAGATGGCCCAAGTGCTTGTGGGGGCCTGGAAGAAGCTCTTGGCTCCTGGTTCCTGGCTTTGGCCTGGCCCAGCTTGGGCCACTGTGGTCATTTGGGGAATGAACCAGAGGCTGGAAGATCTCTCTCTGTAACTCTTTCAAATAAAATAAATTAACAATGGGGTTCGGCACAGTGGTGTAGTGGGTAAAGCTACTGCCTGAAGTGCCGGCATCCCATACTGGCACTTGTTTGAGTCCCAGCTGCTCCACTTCTGATCCAGCTCTCTGTTGTGGCCTGGGAAAGCAGTAGAAGAGGGCCTAACTGCTTGGGCCCCTGAACCCATGTGGGAGACCTGGAGGAAGCTCCTGGCTCCTGGCTTCGAATGGGCCCACCTCTGGCTACTGTGTCCATTTGGGGAGTGGACCAGCAGATGGAGAAAGATCTCTCTCTCTCTCTTTCTCTGCTTCTACCTCTGTAACTCTGCCTTTCAAATAGACAAATATTTTTTAAGAAATCAGAAATGGTATAATGCCAGGAATATAAGGAATCTTGATATGTTAATAATATACAAATAAATCCTTCTGCAAAGAAAAAATGAAGCATAATAAAACTAGCATTAATAGAAGCACCTAAGCATGGCTAAGTCACCATTAGTCACACAAAAAGCTTAACAATTACTAAACTGCTTTTCTTATAAAAAATTAGCTTATCCATTATCTAAATTTATGACTGGTTCAATTCAAGACAACATATTTCTAAGCAAATTTTTAGAGAAATAGTTAAAACTATAAAATTTCCGTTGACGTCTTCAAAGGTTAGTAAAAGAAAAGATCAAACGTGCTTACTTAAACCCCTGCTGGTTCCAGGCCTGGCCGTACATTCCATATGCAGGTACTTGCCAGCCATTAGGCATGTACTGGCCAATCTGTTGTGCATTTCCATACCACTGGCCCCACTGGCCATAAGCTTGTGGATATCCAATTTGATTCTGCTATTAAGTAAAATTACAATAGATCATTTAGTATTAATTTAAGTTATCTGTATTTATGATCAGTCCTAATACATCACTAATACTTAGCCAAAACACATAAAGCAAAATTATAATTAAAATGACAGGATAAACAGGAGTTTAGCAAGTGACTGCAGAAAAAAACAAAGTGAGGAAGTGAGGTAATACTTCTACTAACACTATGGTGATGCTCTGAATGGCAGTCTTTGTGAAGTAGCAGGTAATGCCCTAGTAAGATATTAAATTTAGTATAATGTTTAAGTGTCTGGTATACTACTTATAAAGATTACTGAGTCCTATATTCAGGTTAAATTAAACCTGTAAATTAGGA
Organism: Sylvilagus floridanus; assembly: GCA_949820135.1. Classification (NCBI taxonomy): domain Eukaryota; kingdom Metazoa; phylum Chordata; class Mammalia; order Lagomorpha; family Leporidae; genus Sylvilagus; species Sylvilagus floridanus. The sequence goes on from OX463245.1 coordinate 52,796,562, forward strand.
TTTTCTTACTCCCATCTCTGTGATATATTTACAAATCTTTAATAAAAACTTTCTAGGACCAAGTTGGAACCACCACAGCTGCCTGGAAAACAAAAGGCAGCTACATCTGGAAGAAAATGCCAGGGCCCTCTATATGTATTCATATCTTCATTTTTGTTTCAGTTGAGTCAAACATTCTTCTGAGTTCTCCAAATAGTACATGAATAAATCTACCAAGTATCAAAAAAAAAATGTAATAATCCGTTAGGTTTGTCGGAGCATTTTAAAATTCATTGTGTGAGCATGAGTCAGCTGAGGCAGTCACACTCCTCACATCACCTCTGTAGTCCATGAACAGCACTCTGGAGCTACAGTGCATGGAGGCAGAGCCCTCACATGCGCTCACTTCAACTAGAAACGTAAATAAGGATTATCAATAAACCTCATTTAAAAATCACCTCGCTATCACCCCCGCGACACCTCCCAGAGCTAAGGCCCTCACCTGTTGCACAGGATTGATCATGTCAAGAGTTTCTTTGCCCCAGTAGCATTTCACGACATGGCCTTCGATGGTGGTTCCATTAACAGAAACAATCGCATGTGCCGCACTTTCATGGGAGTTGAACCTGTTGAAAACAGTAGTAAGAGTATTTATGGCCGGCGCTGTGGCTCAACAGGCTAATCCTCCGCCTTGTGGTGCCGGCACACCGGGTTCTAGTCCCAATCAGGGTGCCGGATTCTGTCCCGGTTGCCCCTCTTCCAGGCCAGCTCTCTGCCATGGCCTGGGAGTGCAGTGGAGGATGGCCCAAGTGCTTGGGCCCTGCACCCCATGGGAGACCAGGAGAAGCACCTGGCTCCTGCCTTCGGATCAGAGCAGTGCGCCGGTCGCAGTGCGCAGACTGCGGCAGCCATTGGAGGGTGAACCAACGGCAAAAGGAAGATCTTTCTCTCTGTCTCTCTCTCTCACTGTCCACTCTGCCTGTCAAAAATTTTAAAAAAAAATTAAAAAAAAGAAAAAAAGAGTATTTATGAAAATAAAATGTATTTTTAAAAATCAAGGTGAGCCTGAAGTAAAACAGGCAGTTTGCATATAATCAATAAAAATGTCAGATTTCCTTTGCTATTTTTTCCAAAGATCTTGTAGTTCTAGAGAAATTTGTTTTAACGGAGGATGCCTTTCACTGGTCTTATGTTCGAAGGAGGGAGTAATGGAGAAAAAAAAGGAGGTGGGGGCAGGGGCCACCACTGTGGCGTAGTGCAGAAAGCTGCTGCCTGCCGTGCCGGCATCCCATATGGGTGCCAGTTCGGGTCCCGGCTGCTTCATTTCCGATCCAGTTCTCTGCTATGGCCTGGGAAAGCAGTGGAAGATGGCCCAAGTCCTTGAGCCCCTGTACCCACGTGGGAGACCGGAAAGAAGCTCCAGGCTCTTGGCTTTGGATCAGTGCAGCTCCACCCATTGTAGCCATTCGGGGAGTGGACCAGTGAATGGAAGACCTCTCTCTCTGCCTCTGCCTCTCTGTAACTCTGCCTTTCAAATAAACAAATAAATCTTAAAAAAAAAAAAAAAAAAAGAAAGAATGAATGAAAAGAAAAGAAAAGAAAGAAAACCATGAAGCTAAATATTCCAAAGTTTTTAGAGGCAAAATATTTTAGAAACAAAAAAACCATCCCTACCGAACAAATGAATATCCTTTATCTGGAAAGACTCGAATTTCCATTATCTGTCCAAATGGTGAAAAAGTCTGACGCATTAGTTGTTCTGTTGGACAAAAAACAAAAACAAAAGAAACCACATTACATAAAGATACTACAAATATTAAATTTCTCCATTTATAAATTAATTTCAAGATGCCATACAGGAGAAGCTCCCATACCTGTGAGTCCCGAGGTAACACCTCCGCAGTACACAGTACAATTGCTTGGACTAGACTGGTTTACAACCTCATCATATGATAACTGTTTGGTGTTTGCTGAGGAAAGAAAAAGTTTTCTATTTTTAATACATGAAATAAAATGTCCAGAAAAAGAAAAGCAGCATTGACTATACCACTGTAAATGGTAACATTTAACTTGACCAAAATGTTTGAATAATACATACTACATTTGAGTTCAGGATAAAACCTCCCCCAAGAATGCCTAAAACATCACCCAGTACTCTCTACTTAACAGGAGACTTGACATTAGAAATAATATAACTTATTATTTATAATTACAAAAATGAAAACTAAGTACATTTTTGAACAGTAGTCTTGATTTGCTTCTCATCTATTTCTGCAATAAGTCTCCGGGAACAGCTCTAACATTTAAAATCTAGTGTATTTTTCTCCAAAATTCCACATTTCCTTTTCTTCTCCAATACACCTACACTCATATGTACTCTTTGGAGCTGGAGGCTTTCGGGTTGCCCAGTTAGTTCTGATTTGTCTTCCACCAAGCCACTGGCCACCCATCTGCTGAATGGCGTTTTCAGCATCCTGTTCCGCACATGAGAAAGGACAAAGAAGCCACCATTAGTTGATGTTAGGACAACTGTTAGCAGTAGCAACAAGCTGGCACTTTACATAAGATTTTTAAGTAAAAATGCTGTATGAAATAGACAAAAAGATGCAATGATGCTACTTATCTTTCCTTTTCAAAAATCATTTTTATTTATTTATTTTCACTTCATTTGAAGAAACAAGAGACAGATGAGGAGAATCTTCCACCCACTGCTACACTCCTTTCAAATGCCCGCCGCAGCCAGGGCCTTGACAGGTTACAACCTAAAGCCTAGACCTCAGTCTGGGTCTCCCATGTGCGTGGCAGGGACCCAGGCATTTGAGCCATCACTGTTGCCTCCCAGGATGTGCATCAGCAGGGAAGTGCATCAGAAGCTGAGAAGCTGGGGCTTGAACCAGCCACTTGATATGGGATGTGGGAATCTCAAGCAGTGACTTAACAGCTGCACAAAAACATCTTTATTTTATTTGGATATCAGACATTGGGAATGTCAATCATCTGAGAATCCTGAGCCCAAAAGTCCTGATGAGGCAGCTTTCATAAAGTTCATACAACAGGGCCGGTGCAGTGGTATAGTGGGCTAAGCCTATGCCTGCGGCGCTGGAATCCTATATGGGCACTGGTTCGTGTCCCGGCTGCTCCTCTTCTGATCCAGCTCTCTGCTATGGCCTGGGAAAGCAATGGAGGATTCCCCTAGTGCTTGGACCCCCCTGCACATGCAAGGGAGACCTGGAAGAAGCTCCTGGCTTCAGATCAGCTCAGCTCTAGCCACTGCAGCCATATAGGGAGTGAGCCAGAGGATGGAAGACCTTTCTCTCTGTCTCTCCCTCTCTCTGTAACTCTAACTCTCAAACAAATTTGAAAAATCTTTTCAAAAAAAAAATTGGGGGCTAGTGCTGTGGTGTAGCAGGTAAAGCCACCACCTAAAGTGCCGGCATCCCATATGGGCACTGGTTCAAGTCCTTGAGCCCCTAAACCCACGTGGGAGGCCCAGAAGAGGCTCCTGGCTCCTGGCTTCGGATCAGCGCAGCTCTGGCCATTGCAGCCAATTTTTTTTTTTTTTTTTTGATAGGCAGAGTTTGAACAGTGATAGAGAGAGAGAGACAGAGAGAAAGGTCTTCCTTCCATTGGTTCACCCCCTAAATGGCCGCTACGGCCGGCACACTGTGCCGATCCGAAGCCAGGAACCAGGTGCTTCCTCCTGGTCTCCCATGAGGGTGCAGGGCCCAAGCACTTGGGCCATCCTCCACTGCCTTCCTGGGCCACAGCAGAGAGCTGGACTGGAAGAGGAGCAACCAGGAGAGAATCCGGCGCCCCAGCCTGGACTAGAACCCGGGGTGCTGGCACCGCAGGTGGAGGATTAGCCTAGTGGGCTGCGGCGCCGGCCCCATTGCAGCCAATTGGGGAGTGAACCAGTGGATAGAAGACCTCCCTCTATGCCTCTCCTTCTTTCTCTGTGTAACTCTAACTTTCAAATAGATAAATCTTAAAAAATAAAACAAAAACTTGATACAACAACTCAGACTATTATGAAAGAAAATGTTATTTTACACAACCCAACAAGGTTACTTATGACTGCTGTTGGTTTTTCATTCATTCAACAAATAAACACTGGACCATTATTAGTTTCTGGGCACCAAGTTAAGAGGGAGAGATATATAGGTAAACAAGCACACATGTCCTTTTATATATATATTTTTTTTGATAGGCAGAGTAGATAGTGAGAGAGAGAGAGACAGAGAGAAAGGTCTTCCTTTGCCGTTGGTTCACCCTCCAATGGCCACCGCGGCCGGCGCGCTGCTCTGATCCGAAGGCAGGAGCCAGGTGCTTCTTCTGGTCTCCCATTGGGTGCAGGGCCCAAACACTTGGGCCATCCTCCACTGCACTCCTGGGCCACAGCAGAGAGCTGGCCTGGAAGAGGGGCAACCGGGACAGAATTCGGTGCCCCGACTGGGACTAGAACCCAGTGTGCCGGCGCTGCAAGGGGGAGGATTAGCCTAGTGAGCCACGGCGCCGGCCCTTTTATAATTCTTACATGGATCTCATGTTCTTCTTGGCCAAACAAAATAATTACAAATTGTTGTCAGTACCACAACTGAAAAGGAACGCTACGATAGAGGATATGGGCATGGGATGACTTGGACAGCATGGTTAGGGAAGTCCTTTGTGCAATGAAGTCAAGCTGAGACTGGGAAGAGTAGAAGCTAGCCAAGTCAAAACGATGGGAAAGAAAGCCCCAGAAGATGGAAAAGCATTGTTGAGTGTGTTAAGACAAGAAAAAGTTTGGTATGCATCTGAAAGAAGAATGTGAAAGAAGACTAGTTTTAGTGGAATCCAGAGAGTAAAAAGGAAGAGTGCCATAGAACGGATTGGACAGATTTTCTTTGGCATGGAAAGATTTCAAGTAAGGATTGTCACAATCTAATTCATGTCTTAAGGAGACCGTTCCTAATGCTAGGAAGATAATGGCTTAGGAATATGGGCGGTGAAAAGAAAAGATACTTCATGAGATTGATGCAATATTCCAGATAAAGAATATGCTACTGGTCCGGAGCAGTGCAATAGCACATGGAACCTAAAATAACACCCAACAGAACTGGGGTCTCAGGCTGGGAGGAGGGCACAGCAAACAAAATGGGACCCATCAAAGATAAAACTCTTGGGTTCCTGCTTGGGAAAACTGGAAGGACAGTGTACTAGCATTTACTGAAATGGAGAGAAAGATTAGGAGAGAAGAGGGCAATAGGTTTGAGGAATAAAGAAAAAAACTATTTAAGAGATGTTAAATTTGAGATGTGTGTGAGACATATAATGAAGATCATTTGACTCTAATTCCTAATAAATATGCACTCAATAGTGATTTTATATAGCAGAAGCCTATATTCCATAATTTTTAAAAAATACATATTTATTTTCAAAGGTTACAGACAGAGAGGGAGAGAAAGAGACAGAGATCTTCCATCCACCGGTTTACTCTCCAAATGGCCACAACAGCCAAGATTGGGCCAGGCTGAAGCCAGAAGCCAGGAGCTTCTTCTGGGTCTCCCACACAGGTGGTAAGGGGCCAAGGATTTGGGCCATCTTCCTTTGCTTTCTTGGCCCCACCACTGGGAGCAGGATTGACAGTAGAGCAACCAAGACTCAAACTGGTGTCCGTATGGGGCGCCGGCATTGCAGGCGGTGTCCCCACCTGCCACACCACAACTCCAGCACCTATTCCATAATCTTAAATAGGAAAGGGGGTTCCTAGTCCACTCACAACCACCAACCTACTATGTAAACAGCACTAAAAACATTCTGAAAACCTATGAATCAATCCGCTAAGGAACTCATACTAATTGTGGTTATAAACCCATTGTACAGGGTATTTTTCTCCTTTCCCAAATATTACACTATGTTTAACAGTAGAGCAGATCCAACCACACTATCATACTTTTTATTTTCATATCTCAGAAAAGAAGAATCTCCTAACTGGTAAATGGTACATGTACCATCTTGTGATCCTTTAATTGCTTCCAACTTCCTTCTAATATGTGGGTTTCCCCAATTTCTTTTTATTTTTTTAAAATATTTATTTGAAAGAATTACAGGGAGGTAGAGACAGAGAGGTCTTCCATCCGCTGGTTCACTCCCCAAATGGCTACAACAGCAGGAGCTGTGCCAACCCAAAGCCAGGAACCAGGAGCTTCCTCCAGGTCTCCCATGTGGGTACAAGAGCCCAAGACCTGAGCCATCATCTACTGTTTTCCCAGGCCATAGCAGAGATCGGAAGAGGAGCAGCTGGGGATTAGAACTGGTGCTCATAGGAGATGCCGGCACTTTAGGCCGGGGCTTTAACCCGCTTCGCCACAGCACCAGTCCCTCCCCAATTTCTTAGGCTTCTTTCTTCAGAGGGTTTTCTACTTTCTTTGATGTTTTCACTTCATGTAGAGAATGTAAGACTATACTGCATAACTTATTTATATGATCTGATCATAAGATATATTACTATGAGAACAGCTAACATACAGCTATGTACTTATATTCTCTTGCCTAGATCTATGAAGTATGAAAATTAAGTATGAAAACATTTTAGAGCAAATTATTGATGTGGACAGAAAATTTTGGGCAAATAATTACAAGCAATTTCAACAAATATCTGGGTAGTCAAAGTTCAGTTAGGAATAATCAGATATTACTACAATGCAAGCAGACACAGGAACTAGAAAAATCATGGCAGTTTGACACTATTTGGCATAGCAGGAAACAGATGCATTAACAGAAAAAGAATCCAGAAGGAACCACTATAGCATAGTATATCATTATAAATGATGTTCATAAATTTGACCTGGAGTTATTTACTACAAATATTCCATTTACTAAAGATAAAATTTTCAAAATATATTTCACACTATTAAAAAACTTTTAAAGGCTTGTTCTAAAGGAGTCTAACATATAAGGTAGTGTTTCTGTTCTTATCATTGGCAGCCAATAGTTGTAATATAAAGGTAAAACAATAAAACCAAGGCTGGCACTGTGGTGTAGCAGGTAAAGCCACCACCTGCAGTGCCAGTATCCCATATGGGCACTGGTTTGTGTCCTAGCTGCTCCACTTCCGATCCAACTCTCTGTTATAGCCTGGGAAAGCAGTAGAAGATGGCCCAAGTCCTTGGGCCCCTGTACCCATGTGGGAGACCCGGAAGAAGCTCCTGGCTCCTAGCTTTGGATCAGTGCAGCTCTAGCCATTGCGGCCATTTGGGGAATGAAACAGTGGATGGAAGACTTCTCTCTCTCTCTCTGCCTCTGCCTCTCTGTAACTCTGCTTTTCAAATCAATAAATAAATATTTAAAAAACCACAATAAAACCCAAGGTTAATGAGGCTCTGGGGCATATTCCAAGACCAATCATATAAATTCTCCCACCAAGCATGCCTACCTATGTGTTTGAATGTGTGGTTCTGCTATATTTATTAACTATTTTGAACATTCAGTTAGCATACTAAAAATGTTCCCAGTTCTTTATTATTTGAAGTGGCAATACATTTACAAGGTTCAAACACCAAAAAGTACAATACAGGGGCAGGCAATGTGGCCTGGTGGGTTAAGCTGCTGCTTCGAACACCTGCATCCCATATGGAAGTGCTTGGGTTTGAGTCCAGCCCACGCTTCAGGTCCAGATTCCTGTTAATGCACAGGAGGGGAATTTGGGTTCCTGCTACCCACTTGGGAGATCCAGATGGAGCTCCTGGCTCTGTATTTGGCCTAGCCTAGCCTTGGTTGTTGAGGGCATTTGGAGAGCAAACCAATGGATGGAAGGTCTCTCGCTCTCTTTGTTGCTCTTAGCTTTAAATAAAAATAAACATTTTCAAAAAGCCTAATATACTGAGAAGCTTCTTAGCCTATCCTCTGTCTGTTTAGTTCTCATCACCTACCACCAAACAGGAAATTCTATCACAGGTTTCTACTTGGTAGAAACCTTTCTATAATTAGTACTGCACTATTCTTTCTTTTTTCTATGAGAACCAGACATTTCAAGCCCATGCAAACTGGTTTTCGTGAGGGTTCACAAATGAGAGGAGAAAATGAGAAATTAAAAACATGCAGAAGTTCCCATCTATTGGAGCATTTATTACCTACTTTTAAATTAACATGGAAATACAAATGGAGATAATGAATTATATCCACACATGAAATTTTCAACATCTACCTTTGGCTGGCTGACAATTTAAGCATTTCTATTATCGACAGTGTGAAAATCAGTACCGGTATATATATCAGGTGCTAATAAGCAAATATTGAATAAATAACCAAATAAGAACCCTTTAAGAAGCATGCTAATTTTCAGAGAAATGAACAAACAGCAGATGAAAGGAAGATGAATAATTAGGCCAACTGTTTCCACTCTGTCCTCTTCAAGTACTGCACAGGCACTTTTGACTGAGCTCACCCATTTGTTGAAAAAGGAGACAAAGCCATATCCCTTCGATTTTCCTGTAGCCATGTCCTTTACCACTCGGGCGTCTCTGAAAACAGAAACCATGAGAAGTGGATTTAGGCTTGTAAACAGTCCTCTGGATATAAAACAATTTCATACAACTCATTTTCATGTTCTTTCACCTTCATTAAAGTGAACCTTTAATGAAAATTCATCATTTATTCTATAAAACTTATCATTTATTAGCAAATGAGGCTTAATTTTATAAACATGCAAATCTCAGTAACTTTTAAAATATATATATATATATATATGCACATATATATATGCTATATAGAAAGGGCCTCTACTTTGAAAGGGTTTTTAAACTTTTAAATATGAAGCATGGTGAAAGCAGCTATTCACATGAATTACTTATCACTTTTAAGATTCATAGTCACATTAAATGAATGGCTTTCTTTAACCATGCAATTTATAATTTGTTGTTGGATATCATGAGTATTCCACCTAACCATTAAAAATTTAAAATAGAAAACTGAAAACTAAAAGATTTAAAAAGGTATATATTCCCTGAAGTAATTATTTCATTTTCTCAGATCAATTTTATACCCCCTTTCTGGATTAGGGTAAATTTTGAGAACTTGACATTTTCAGAACTGTTAAATCATTGAGGAAAAATTCTAAGACACACACTTTAGTTTTAAACTATACAAGAAAAGATTTTATACTGAATTTCTTAATAGCATTCATTTATATAAGATTGATTGAAAACTACAAGATATAAAAGCAAAATTTTAAAAAGTCAGAAAGTAAAAAAGCACGCCAACATTTATCCACTGTGAACCGTAGCTTGTAGTTAGCCAGGGCAATTCTGTCCATTCTTCAGAGACACTCTGCAAAATAACCAGAGCCCTATTATTTGAGATTGAGTAAAAACCCAGCCATGACAGCTAAAACTCCATACCTCAAAAAATTGGACTCAACTTTTGCTTCCTAGGCAATTTGCTTTTAAGTTAGCCAGGTATGTCACAATGCTTGTTCTCTCAGGACACATGAACAAAACAGGCACTTGTACAACAAAAGTCAAAAAGCCATGCAATGTAATTTTATATTAATTAGGGTACACAAGCATAGTTTAGGTCAATTTAGGAATTATTTACTAAGTGTTTAGGGTCAAAATGACAAAAGAGGTGGTGGTGAAAAGCGAAAACTAACGTAAGTCACTTCTCTCTATATAAAAACACTTGAGTTATCTGTATGGTACATGCATTTATTTTGGTAACTGATATATGCCTACAATTATTTGCTAGACTATTCTAAACTCAAGAAACAGGAAGGATTTAAACTGTGTGAATGAGGAAAAGCATATTTTTAAATATTTTAATAGAATGCCACTTATTATACACCTTCTGTAAATCAAGCACTGTTTAAGGTACTCTCTAGAAAGTATGAGAATCATGACAATCCTTCAACAGATAGTCATCAACACAGCACCTTTAACAACAACAGCAAAGGTAAGCTACTAATTGCCACACAGTTCCTTTAAACGTCAGAAAGCTAACTCTTTGCATAGCCTAAAGCTCAAACATACGGAGGACTCTTCCAAAAGTTAATGGAAAACGTCTGTTACAAAAAAAAAAAAATCATAAAAGAACTTCAAACACCATTTGGAGCAAAACAACCCTTATCTTTTAATTCTATTTTTCCTTAAACTTTTCCAAGTACTCTCATATATTATCTTAACTGAAAATTCTAAAACTTAAAAAAGGTCCTATGAAGAAAAATAGTGCGAATGTCAACAGCCATGGGACAATCAGAAAATCTGCAGACTAAAAACAGGACACCAACATATTTTGCAATTAAAAAGTCATGAGACTCCTAACATTTGGAGGTCAATTATTAAATGACCTTTGGCTAATCCCAAACTAAAAGTACCATGTTCTCAAAAAGTTACTTCAAATCAAAGTATTTAGTAAACTTTTTAGCTAACAATCTGTACACACTGCTGATTTTTTTCTTCTTAAAGTTTCAGGAAATATCAGCCTTGAAATACATTCAACTCTTACTAGTTCTCTCTGAAAAAGCTATAGCAAAGATATAAATCAGGGTTCTCAATCCTCTTATGGTCCTGTGACCACACTGAGAATGGGATGAAATTTACGATTCTCTGCACCAAATGGAAACACAAAATTCTGAAAAGAGATTTACAGAGACTTTGAGAGGCCAAAAACTAATACCCTCTATGTCTAGGTATCTTCTTAGAAGCAAGTTCACCAGTATTACAATTCTAAGACAGAGTAAGAGAAATTAAAGCCTCACTTATCGTCCTCATCAGCTCTCACAACAAAAATGTCGTCTACCAGAAGCGTCCATTCATAAGCCCTAATTTTGCAAATGCCTTCAAAGTTGGCCATTTCTTATTCACAATGCATTGTCATCTCTTACCAAGGAACTACAACTCTTCAAGGGATAAAACTCCCAAGATTCATCACCAATGCCACTGGCATTCTTTCCAGTGTCCTCACCTTCTCATCTCTGCTGCTTGTTCAAACCAAGCTAGCCATTTTCTTTTTACTACTCTTTAGCCGAAACAATAACAAAGCAACAAGAAACCCTAAAAAATTATTTTCTAAATTCAACATTTATTCCTACGAATTTTGAGCAACTTTTTATTCTATTCCAATATGGTATGCCTTCCAAAATAGTAAAGTTCTTTTATGATGAACGCTATCTTGAGGGAGACAGTTATAATGGGCCTAGAATGTATGATTAATAACAAATGCAAGCAAGACAGTGCTCCACAAAAAATACTATAAGGCACTAGTATTATTGTTAACAGTTAAAAAAGGGCATGGGGGTGGAATACCTAAGGAATAACATGGAACTGCATTTTAAAAGGTTGAATTGTTAAGGTTTCTTTTTGTTAAATTATCTAGACACAAAATGCATGGTATCACAGAAGTGCCCAAATGGTCTAAATTCCTTAGTCCCAGCACAAGTTTACCAAAGACCATCACCAAGCTAGCAAAACATTTATGTAAGAAACTATAATACATACAATGGCAAATTTGTCTCTTAAAAGCTAATGCTAATTGAAAAAGTACCAAAAATGCCTAAGTGGAAAAATCTCTCCATCAATACGAAAACAATCTTTGGCTCTTAACGTCCTGAATGATCTCTAAACAATGTAATGTATTATATTCAAGTGTTAAAATCAATGCCCAAAATTAACAATAAAATTATTTTCAAATTACAAAGGACTGTTTTTAATTAAAAACATTTTATCTTTTGTTACTTACGATATTCTTCCAAATGGGGCAAAAGCAGCTTTTATATCTTCAGTTGTAATTTCTGGACTGAGATCACCAACAAAGACATGGAAATGATCTTATAAGGGGAAGGAAGGGGAAGTGAAAAGAAAAATAAAACTTTAGAATTTAAATATTAAAATAATTCATGGTTTACAAAAAAGTATAAATAAAATACTAGTCTATATCTATACAAGTCCTGTCCATAAAATTTTAAACACAATGAATCAGTAACAACATGGGAAAGAGCCTCCTAAAAAGATTGATATCTCTAGCTGGAAACTGACATTTATATTGCATTAATAGGCAATTATTATACTGGCCTAAGAACTAATAATAAACAAGTTTCAGTTCTGCAAAAAAAAAGTATAATGACTTAGTTAGCATTATAACAGTAGTTTACTTTTATTCAGTTTACCACTATACTAAGACTTTACAAATTAAAATAAAATAGTGGTACTGAGAGTTATGTAGACTAGATTTGCCTCAGTTAAGACAACTGACTGAAGTTAGCTACATGATACACTTGGTTTAACCATATTTTGTGAAGAACAATCAAAGAAATACCTTGCATTGCAACAGTTTGATGTTAAAGTATTTGACAGTTTTCTCAAAAGCCAACAGTTTTGGTTGCCCAGACATTACACCATTCAGTTTATGTGAATCCATGTGCAAGTGAACTAAGACTGAAGGCAACAGAATGAAAACAGTAATCCCTTCACTTTATATCAGAACCATCAAAAAGCATTGGAGAGAAATAACCAACCCATATTTGAAGGTTTTTTTTAAAAAAGAGAGACAGTTCTCATAAAAGAAACACTTTAAAAATGCAAAATCCTTGGACCAACACTTTACAATGGACACACATATATCACTTTTGACAAGGCATATTTGGAAAGAAGTTACCCCTTTCTGGCAGGCCTTAAGCAACATACTGTGCTGCTCCTGGGGAAACAGTTTCAGGAGCAACTCAAGCACTTGGAAGATCTGGATAGGAAGTCCAGATGCACCTCAAGGAAGCAGGGTATCCTGCCCTTTAGATGGTGAAAGCATTTCTAAGGCATCAGCTGCTACCAAGGGCACAGAGCTTGAGCTAGCACCAAGGTAGTGGACAAGCCACACTTGGTCAACACTGGGAAGAAGGGGGGAAAATACTGCCAGAGACAAATAGAAATATTACCACCACCCTCTTCCCTCCCCCAACATCAAACAAAAACACTTCAGATGGTTAGTGAATACCCTTTCAAGATATTTCATTTTATGTTTAAGAAGATACAATTACCTTGTGAACGCTGTGTGCTGACAACGGTACTACCTGATGACAAAGATTAGATTTGTTCTTAAATTTATTAACACAAACACATTAAATCATATCTTAGGATAACGATCAAAACATTACTGCGAATATGTATGTTTATATGCTTTATAGTAAAACTAATGAGTATAATAAAAACAAACGTTTGAAGTTTACAGGATGTACTTACTGCTTGTATCCTTCTTTTGACTGCTGGGGGTCGTTGCCCAATTCACTTTGACTTCCTAAAAAAATTTTTCTACATTTATACTTTGTGAAAATAAGGTTCAAAATCAGAGTTGCATTTATGAACACACAGGGAAGTGCTATGTTTGAGATGAAACACTCAAGGGACTGCCAATTCAGTTAAAGTCTCCTATACTTAAATGCTGACAAATCCTAATTTTTATACATTTCTGTTAGCATTTAATTAATCTTTCCCATCTAAAGTACAAGTGAAATTGCTCTCTTTTATTTTTCCTCATTAGCATCCAATGTTCCTAGACATTTCATCCAAGTTTCAGTAATTCAACAAATATGTTAGTATCTACCATGTGCAAGGCACCATGGAGAATACTAACACAAACATGGACCTCTGTCCTCTGAATCCCTTTTCCCCTCTTCTAAATATGAAATGTGATGAATGGACCTTCTGCTATGAAGTGAATTTAATGCTTCTAAAAGGAAACGGGATCATAAGTAGCTTAAATTTCCCAGTGCAAGTCACCTACTTTAATCATGACAGCTTACCTTACCCATTATCTTCCGCCCATTCATAGCAGCTAGCGCGGCAGCTGCGTGCCGATGCTCATGGAACTCCACAAAACAATAGGGATCGTTCCCAGCTGTCTGTTGGAGAAGAACCATAAAAGCCAGCGTGAAGCTTTATTCCCCCACTACCTTAAAATCAGGCAGACTTGTAAGGCTAAGTTTTATATAACTCAATCACCAGGTCATGGAGAAGGAAGGGACCATTCCATATGTAAATTTTAAGAGAAAACAGTAAACACTTAAAAACAAACATTTTACGGAAAGCTATCTTTTTGACATGCTATTATGATATTTGTATAATTAAATTTTAAACTAAGAATTTTTTTCAGAAAGATTTTATTTATGGAGCTGGTGCTATGGGTGGTGGGTTAAGCTGCCACCTGCCATGCTTCCATCCCACGTGGGCGTTGCTTCAAGTTGCGGCTGCTCCACTTCTGATCCAGCTCCCTGCTAATGCACCTGGGAATGCAACAGAGGATGGCCCAAGTGGTTGGGCCTCTGCACCCCTGTGGGAGACCCAGAAGAAGCTCCTGGCTCCTCGCTTCAGACTGGCCAGCCCCGGCTGTTGCAGCCATCCAAGGACTGAACCTGCAGATAGAAGATTCTCTCTCTCTCTCTCATTATTACTCTGCCTTTCAAATAAAAATAAATCCTAAAAAATATTTATTTATTTATCTGTAAATCAGAATTACAGAGAGAGATCTTCCATCTGCTGGTTCACTCCCTGGATGGCTGCAACAACCAGGACTGGGCCAGGCTGAAGCCAGGAGCCAAGAGCTTCTTCCAGGTCTCCCACATGGGTAGCAGGGGTCCAAGAACTTGGGTGATCTTCTGCTGCTTTCCCAGGTCATTAGCAAGGAGCTGGATCAAAAATGAAGCAGACAGAACACAAACAGGCACCCACATGGGATGCCTGCATTGCAGGCAGTGGCTTTACTCACTAAGTCCCAATACCAGCCCCAAATTAAAAGTTTTTAAAAGTGTCCTAAGTGGGGCCGGCGCCGTGGCTCAACAGGCTAATCCTCCACCTTGCGGCGCTGGCACACCGGGTTCTAGTCCCGGTCGGGGCGCCGGATTCTGTCCCGGTTGCCCCTCTTCCAGGCCAGCCCTCTGCTGTGGCCCGGGAGTGCAGTGGAGGATGGCCCAAGTGCTTGAGCCCTGCACCCCATGGGAGACCAGGAAAAAGCACCTCGCACCTGGCTCCTGCCATCGGATGAGCGCGGTGCGCAGGCCGCAGCGCGCCATCTGCGGCGGCCATTGGAGGGTAAACCAACGGCAAAGGAAGACCTTTCTCGCTGTCTCTCTCTCTCTCACTGTCCACTCTGCCTGTCCAAAAAAAAAAAGTGTCCTAAGTGGTTATATAGCTATAAATACTGACTTTGTAGTTTCTTCCTCTATAAGTGTAACTACTGAATTTGTAGTTTCTCACTTTGTAAGTATAACCATTTCTTTCAGCTACAGAAGTTTGACTAGACATGTCTAGTTTTTCTTTGGTTTCTATCATTTTTCTATCCCTTCCCTGTTATATGTTACTTTTCTGTTTTCATGTTCTTTAAAGATTTATTTACTTATTTATTTGAGACAGAGAGGGAGAGAGAAATCTTCCATCTGCTGGTTCACTCCCTAATGTCTGCAATGGCTGGAGCAGAGCCAATCTGCAGCCAGGAGCCAGGAGCTTCTTCTGGGTCTCCCAAGCAGGTGCAGGGCCCAAGCACTTGGGCCATCTTCCACTGCATTCCCAAGCCGTAAGCAAGGAGCTGAAATGAAGAGGAGCAGCCGGGACACTAACCAGACCTGCAGCCCAGCTGGAGGTTTAACCTACTATGCCACTGCGCCAGCAGCCTATGCTACTTTTTATTGCTACAAATATACATGTCTTTGCTGCTTCTGACATGCTGGGTAGAAGATCTTAGCTTATCTTCTTAAATCTGTTTCAGAAATATGAGTAAATAGGTCTTGAAAACTATCTCTGGTAAGTGAAGTTTTAGAATGTGGACTTGCAAAATAAGTCTACATTTCTTTCTTTTTAACTTAAAAATTATTTATTATTTATTTATTTCAAACGCAGAGAGAGAGAGATACATAGAGAGAGAGAGGGAGATACCTTCCACCTATGTGTTCACTTCTCAAATTCCTGCAACAGCCAGAATCAGGGCAGGCCAAAACCAAGAACTCCATCCAGATCTTCCACATGGGTGGCAGGGACTAAAGTATTTGTGCCATTACCCACTGCCTCCCAGAGGATGCATTAGCAGGAAGCTGGAATGGAGAGGTAGAGACAGGATTCAAATTTAGGCACCCTGGTTTATAACAAATAGCAAAGGCTAACCTAGTCGGTATTTTCAGTGGGTTAGCAGTCATTAACATTTTGTCTAGTGAACTTCACCCATGGAAATTCAGGAGCAGGAGTGAGTGCCTGAGGGAACAGTGAGGGTGTTGGTTGGGATACCTGCATCTCATATTCGAGAGCCTGAGTTTGAGTCTCAGCCCCATTTATAATTCCAGCTTCCTGCTAATGGACACCCAGAGGGACAGCAGGTGATGGTGCAAGTGGTTGGGTTCCTAACGCCTGTGTCGGAGACCCCGTCTTGAGTTTCCAGTTCCTGGCTCTGGCCTGGCCCAGCCCTGGCCACCATAGGCATTTGGGCAGTAAACAAGCAGATGGAAGTTATATCTAATTAATTAATTGAAAGAAAGAGAAAGAAATATATGACCAGATAGAGAGAAAGGAGAATATCAGTGCATAAACTAATGGAGAGGTTTTGTATTCAAACAGATAAAATCACAAATTCTTGTTTTGCTTCATTTTCTCACACATGAAATAACTTCTTAATAATATGTCTTTGTATTTCCATCTGGCATTTCTTATAATATATTAGAATAACTGACAGGTGGCAAGTATTACATAAATGCTATTACTAGGATAAGGAAGGAAACTTTGATCAAGGAAAGACTGGTTTTAAATTCCACATCACTTCCCTGTCTTTTCTCTTCTCTTCGGGTATAGGTATCTCCTCTACTTTATTCAAAGCAAATCCATAAGTGATAGACTGGAAAGCACAAAAATATTTGTTGATTCCAGCTATCTGACATGTACCTGAGCCTGCAGTACTATGAGACAGCCTTGACAACAGAGAGCTTTCATCTGCTGGTTCACTCTCCAAATGTTTGCAAGAGCCAGGGCTGCACCAGGGCCAAAGCTGAGCCACCACTGCTACTTCCCAGGATCACACTTGGAGTCATGAACCAGAGCAGTGGGGCTGGCGCTATGGCACAGGTTAAGCCACCACCTGTGAGGCCAACATCCCATTAGTATCAGTTCTGTTTCTGATCCAGCTCCCTGCTAATGTGCTTGGGAAAGCAGCACAAAATGGCCCAAGTGCTTGGGCCTTTGCCATCCATGTGGGAGACCTTGATGGAGTTCCAGGCTCTTGGCTTCAGCCTGGCCTGGCCATTGTGGCCATTTGGGGAGTGAACCAGTAGAGAAGGTGTCTCTCTTTCTCTCCATAACTGCCTTTCAAATAAATAAATAAATAAATAATTCTTAAAACAAACAAACAAAAAGAGCAGTCAGAGCTGGGAAATTGAACCCCAGCACTTTGATGCAGAAGTAGGCATCTTTTTATTTATTTATTTATTTATTTGTTTGTTTGTTTTTGACAGGCAGAGTGGACAGTGAGAAAGAGAGAGAGACAGAGAGAAAGGTCTTCCTTTGCCATTGGTTCACCCTCCAATGGCCGCAGCATGGCACGGATCCGAAGCCAGGAGCCAGGTGCCTCTCCTGGTCTCCCATGCGGGTGCAGGGCCCAAGCACTTGGGCCATCCTCCATTGCACTCCCGGGCCACAGCAGAGAGCTGGACTGGAAGAGGGGCAACTGGGACAGAATCCGGACTAGAACCCGGTATGCCAGCACCGCAGGTGGAGGATTAGCCTATTGAGCCACGGTGCCAGCTTTTTTTTTTTTTTAATTTATTTAAAAGTAGGCATCTTAACTGTGAGGCTAAATACTACTTTTGTTTAAAATTGTTTGAATTTTATTTATTTTTTCAATCACTTTTTAAAATATCAATTACAAAAACAGTTAAACCAGAACACAAAAAGTCCGAAAAGTAGCAGATATGCACACACAATTTTCTTTCCCTGAAAAAAGAAAACCAAAACTTTACAGAAGAGGCTGGTGCTCTGATGCAGGAGGTAAGCCACCACTTGTGACACCAACATCCCACATTGGAGTACTGGTTCAAGTCCTGCCTGCTGCACTTCCAATCCAGTTTCCTGCTAATGTGCCTGGGAAGGCAGTAGAAAACGGCCCAGATACTTAGGCTCCGCCACCTACGTGGGCGACTAGGATGGAGTTCACACCCCAAATGGCTGCAATAGTCAAGACTGGTCCATGCTGAAGTCAGGAGCTGGGAACTCAACCCAGGTCTCCCACATGGGTGGCAGGGACCTAACTACCTGCAACATCACCTGTGCCTCCCAGGTTGTACATCAGCAGAAAGCTGAAATGGACAGCAGAGCCGGGACTCAAACCTAGGCAGCACTCTGATTTGGGAAGTGGGCATCCCAATGTGCATCTTAACAGCTATACCAAAAGCCTACCACACGGTAAGTATTTCGGATGCCTCAATGTTTCTTAAAACAAGAGCATACATGTTCTTTTCATCTGTTCTAGAAATTAGTTTTATTTTCTTCTTCCCTCATTTAGTAAATCAAATTAATTCAGCCACCAAGAGATTCAATACCAGTTCACTAAAGTCCCTTTGCATTTAAACTATTCAAACTAAGAATTTCCAGAAGTAATGGCTTTACATAATGGATGTTGTCAAAATCATGTTGAATAAGTAAAATACCCTTACATCCATAATCATTTTGCAGTTTTTACAAGGTCCAATCTGGCTAAAGAGCTGGAGAATTAGAGCTTCTGTCACATCTCTGGAAAGGTTACCGACATATCTGAAACACAAAGAAAAACAATTTACCATTTTAGATTTGCTTCTTTTTCAAGTTGCTTACTGAAAAATGATTTCAGAGAATAGGCAGATCTCTGCTCACACTATACTATTTGGGAGTAACTTATCAATCTGCCAATACCTAAAAAGCTCTTTCAAAATAGAAGTAAAATAGGTTATTTGCAAATATATTAGACACTGCTGGCAGAGGGGAAGCTAGTCTGTTCGTATATGCATGTTTGAGTCAAGGGTTTGCAAATTAAAGCATGTTTCTACATGTCTAGACTTATCTTAGGAAGATATGCTTCTAAAATTCTCCAGTGAATCATTATCAGATGTACAGAATATTTCATAAAATCTATCTTGGGAAGCCCTGTAATTACTTCTACTATTACTGAGAACATTAATTTTCTTTCAATTTTTAATTCATGGGACCCCCCCCCAATACTGTTTAATTTAGGTAGACTTTGCTTATGCAATGAACAAATGTTTGAAAAGTTACATGTGAGTCACATACAAGGTGGTGTGAAGGCTCCCAAAGGGATAGGACACCTTTCCTTGAATATCCAGATCAGAAGGGTAAAAGGGAATAGAGAGCTTCCAGATAATATGAGTTGTGACTAACAAAATTCACATAAATTATACAAGACCACATGACTGAGATATCTTTATGTAAAGAGTTTACACATAAATTTTCCCAAAATGGGATTCTGAAATGAGATTATGTCTACTATGTTACAGAGTTAGTTTTATATCGCTTCTGAAATCAAAGCAGTTTCCCAAGAACTGTTCTCATCCTTCTGCTGGGTAGTCTTCAGAGGATCTGAAAGGTATAAACTCGCACCAGAAAAATAAACATCGATACAAGCCCACTGAGTATGGATTCGATTTCTTCTCTCTACCAAACACATATTGAGTTCTCACTCTGAAGCCACTGGAAGATAGAAAAAGGAGAAGTGCTGGGGTGGGTGCCATGGAGCAGGGATTAAGGCTGCAGTTTGGGACTCTAGCACACCACATCAGAGTGCCTGGCAAGAGTCCTGGCTACTCCACTTCTGACCCAGCTTCCTGCTAACTTGCCTAGAAGGCAGTAGCTAATGGCCCAAGTACTTGGGTTCTTGCCTCCCACATGGGAGATGGAATTCTGGCTCCTGGATTTACCTGGAGTAGCCCTGTTATTGTCACTCTGCCTTTCAAATAAGTAAACATAGAAAGAAAGACAGAAAGACAGAAAGAAAGAAAGAAAGGAAGGAAAAAAAAAGTGTTGTCTCTTCAGGAACAAATAGCATTTAAAGACAAGGTAGGATGATGGCCCCTACAGCCTGCCTGTGACTCTACCTACCCTCACATGCACTTGGCAGCACCTACAGATACAGACGGTACCAACTTACAATGTCCGACTTAGGGGGCTGGTGCTGTGGTGTAGCAGGTAAAGCCGCCGCCTGCAGTGCTGGCATCCCATATGAGTGCCAGTTCAAGTCCGGCTGCTTCACTTCTGATCCAGCTCTCTGCTATGGTCTGAGAAAGCAGTAGACGGCCCAACTCCTTGGGCCCCTGTACTGATGTGGGAAACCCAGAAGAAGCTCCTGGCTCCTGGCTTCGGCATAGCTCTGGCCACTATGGCCAACTGGGGAGTGAACCAGCGGATGGAAGACCTTTCTCTGCCTCTCCTTCTCTGTGTAACTCTTTCAAATAAATAAATAAATCTTAAAAAAAAAAAAAAAAAAAGTCCCACTTAGGAGTTTGTGACTTTATGGTGCTGGGAAAGGAATATGCACTCAGTAGGAAGGATGCTTTGTGTTTGGATCTTTTCTTGGGTTAGTGATACGCAGTGCGATTTTCTCTGGCCATGCTGAGCAAAGACAGTGCTGGTGCTCCCAGCCAGCCAGATGATCGTGAGGGGAAACAATCGCTATCCACAGTGTACTTTGGTACCAGGCATTTCGTACACAGGTGTGTATGTCTTCATTCTTGGCGTGATGAAACATGAGCATGCTTTGGAATTATATGTGCACTTTATGCACGATGGCAATGGTGTTCACTATGTACAGCCACAAAACAAAAGGGGATTCAGACACTTCTGGCAACCACGCCGTGCTCATGGCCACTAAAGGACACGAGACTGGCCTGAGAACAGGCAAGGGCCCTCTCCATCAGATCACCAGCACTTCTCTACCTTTACCGGCTTACAAATGCTCTTTGTACTGAGTAAGCACTTGAACAGAGTTAACTCCACTTTGGGGAAGACTTACACTTGAGCTGGTACTGGGAAGGCAATTTCAAGTAGAAGGTTCCACATGCCTGCTTTTTTTTTTTTTTTTAATTATTAGCTCATTTAGGGGTAGGGAACCTTTTTCCTGTCAGAAGTTATTTGGGGGGCCGGTGCCGTGCCTTAGCGGGTAAAGCCACCACCTGTAGTGCCGGTGTCCCATATGGGTGCCAGTTTGAATCCTGGCTGCTCCACTTCTGATCAAGCTCTCTGCTATGGCCTGGGAAAGCAGTAGAAGATGGCCCAAGTCCTTAGGCCCCTGCACCCAAGTCGGGGAACCAGAAGAAGCTTCTGGCTCCTGGCTTCAGATAGGCACAGCTCTGGCCATTGTGGCCATCTGGGGAGTGAACCAGAGGGTGTAAGACCTCTTTCTCTCTGCCTCTCTATAACTCTGCTTTTCAAATAAATAAATAAATCTTTTAAAAAAATGGTCATTTGGATATTTATAACATCATTCTCGGGGCCAGCGCCGTGGCTCAAATTGGTTAATCCTCCGCCTGCAGCGCCGACGACCCATGTGGGTGCTGGGTTCTAGTCCCGGTTGCTCCTCTTCTAGTCCAGCTCTCTGCTGTGGCCCGGGAGGGCAGCGGAGGATGGCCCAAGTGCTTGGGCCCCTGCACCCGCGTAGGAGACCAGGAAGAAGCACCTGGTTCCTGGCTTCAGATTGGCACAGTGGCAGCCATGTTGGCCATTTGGGGAGTGAACCAATGGAGGGAGGACCTTTTTCTCTCTCTGTCTATAACTCTGTCAAATACAAACAAACAAACAAAAAACCCCATCATTCTCAGGCCATACAAAATTATCAACCTAAAAATTAGCCTGCTATAGAGCTACTGAATTTCAGGTCCTGCCTGCAGCTGGCTTTGCAGGAATAGATCA
Organism: Sylvilagus floridanus; assembly: GCA_949820135.1. Lineage (NCBI taxonomy): Eukaryota > Metazoa > Chordata > Mammalia > Lagomorpha > Leporidae > Sylvilagus > Sylvilagus floridanus. Next base: position 52,818,428 of record OX463245.1, read on the forward strand.
AGTGACAAGGCCTGTAGGCCCTATGTTCTCCACCTCTGCAAGATGCACCACTGTTAGAGAACTCGGGGGCTCAGCACATGAGTGACAGACTTCCCAAACGACCTTGACTAATATACTCAGGCCCTTTATATACTCTTTCCTAGAACCTAAAAAATTCTCCTTTGATGCAGCTGGAAATGTTCTAATGTTCCTATCAGAGAAGTCATTTGCAAATAGCTTTGGCTGTTTTTAAAATTAATACCAACTATCAGGAACTCCTGAAGTTTTAAACTCTTTATAACATTTCAGAGTATGATGCACTGATCATGATGGGGTCAGAGCAAAAACAGGGACAGGCAAAGACCTAGGTACCAGGAATAGTTGTGAAGCCTCGCCTGAGAAGTGATACTTTCATCCAGTAGGTCAATAATCATGAATGATGTATAGCTTTTAGATGGAAGAAGTACAATGTCCACAAATAACTGGCTCCTCCTTTTTTATAAAAATACCTCTGTAATTAAAACTTTCAATGGCTTGTATTTTTAGAATTTTCTTCTCATGATCCAGAACTGAGTTTGCTAGAATCAGCTTAACAGAGTACTCACCCCTTGCCTTTGTATTTCTTTTTCTTTTCTTTTCTTTTTTTTTTTTTTTTTGACAGGCAGAGTTAGAGAGTGAGAGAGAGAGAGACAGAGAGAAAGGTCTTCCTTTTCCGTTGGTTCACCCTCCAAATGGCCACCATGGCCAGCACGCTGTGCCAATTCGAAACCAGGAGCCAGGTGCTTCCTCCTGGTCTCCCATGGGGTGCAGGGCCCAAGTACTTGGGTCATCCTCCACTGCACTCCCTGGCCACAGCAGAGAGCTGGCCTGGAAGAGGGGCAACCGGGACAGAATCCGGCGCCCCAACTGGGACTAGAAACTGGGGTGCCTGTGCTGCAGGCGGAGGATTAGCCAAGTGAGCCGCAGCACTGGCCTGTATTTCTTGAACTGTGATAGATCTCTACTGACTTCAGGCTACAGAACCAGCTGAGGTAAACTCAGGTACATAAGGATGGATGTCGCTAGCTTCTTTTTTGCTTAACTTAGAAATTACTTCAATATATTTATCCTTTACATACACTGTCTTGTTGAAGGTGATTAAACAATTTTATACAAATTAATAGATATAAATCTAAGGACATTCCATTTAAGAGGCATATAAAAATGTCATATATTTTTATTGAATTTAAAATGTGTTAATTACTCGATTACCATATTTAATCAATATTCAGAGTAGCTTCTATGTACTAGGAATCATAGGAGATGCCATTAGCTTTTCCCCATCCCTCTGTACTCCAAAATCTATGCTCAAATGATTAAACCTGCCATCAAAACAATATTCATAAGAATGGGTCTTAAGCTCTGAAGGCAGTACCCAAAAATAGTATCCTAAATTGGTGGTAAACAAAGAAAGCACTGGGGTTGGCATTGTGGTGTAATGGGTTATACCACAGCTGGTGGCTCTGGCATCACAAAGGGGTGCTGGTTTGAGTCCCAGCTGCTCCACTTCCAATCCAGCTCCCTGCTAATGTGCCTTGGAAGACAAAGCAAGCATCACTTATCTAATCTTATTTAAAATGCACTACAGAGGGGCTGGAGCTGTGGTGCAGTGGGTTAACGCCCTGGCCTGAGCGCTGGTTCTAGTTCCAGCTGCTCCACTTCCCATCCAGCTCTCTGCTATTGCCTGGGAAAGCGGGAGAAGATGGCCCAAGTCTTTGGGCCCCTGTACCCACGTGGGAAACCCGGAAGAAGCTCCAGGCTCCTGGCTTTGGATCAGTGCAGCTCTAGCCATTGCGGCCATTTGGGGAATAAAACAGTGGATGAAAGACCCCACCCCCCTCTCTGCCTCTCCTCTCTCTGTGTAACTCTGATTCTCAAATAAATAAATAAATATTTTAAAAAAATAAATAAAATGCACTAGAGAGGTGCTTATCTCAAGGTCACTACATAATGAATTTCCATATAGGCTTTTAAACAATGGGTTGCCTTGTTTTGATTATTCCAACAGCTAGGATTGTCCTGTTAACTAACTCAGTACCCTCTGAGCTCAGTTTAACTTATTCCTTTTAAAGATTTATTTATTTTTATTTGAAAAAGAGAGAGAGAAATCTTCCATCAGTTGGTTTCCTCTCCAAATGTCTCTCAGCCAGGGCAGGGCCAGAAGGAAACCAGGAGCCAATAACTCCATCTGAATGTCCCATGTGGGTGCAGGGTTGCCTTCCCAGGTGCATCAGGAAGCTGGATCGAAAGTAGCATAGCCAGGACTGAAACTGGCACTCCAATATGGGACTGGGTATCACAAACAGCAGCTTAACCTTCCCAATGCCCATCCCCTCAGTTCAGCTTTTGACTCTCTCCTTTAAACTCTTCCTGAATCCACCTATATGTTATTTTTTCCTTAATTTACTTAACAGGCAAAGAGGGAGAAAAAGAGTGTGAAAAAGAGTGTGTCCTATTAGCTAGTTTATTCCCCAAATGCCTACAATGGCAGGGGCTGGGCTGGGCGGAAACTTGGAATTCAACCCAGGTCTCAAATGTTGGGGCAGGAACTCAATCACTTGGAGCCATCACCGCGTCCTAGGGTCTGAATGAGCAGAAAGCTGGAGTCAGGTATTTGGACATGGGATGCGGGCACTTTAACTGCTAGGCTAAATGCTCTCTCAGGGCTATTTTTTTTTTTTTTTAATTTGACAGGTAGAGTTATAGACACTGAGAGAAAGGTCTTCCTTCCGTTGGTTCACCCCCTAAATGGCTGCCATGGCTGGCACTGCGCCGATCCGAAGCCAGGAGCCAGGTGCTTCTTCCTGGTCTCCCATGCAGGTGCAGAGGCCCAGCACTTGGGCCATCCTCCACTGCCTTCCCGGGCCACAGCAGAGAGCTGGACTGGAAGAGGAGCAACCAGGACCAGAACCTGGTGCCCATATGGGATGCCAGCGCCACAGGCGGAGGATTAACCAAGTGAGCCACAGTGCCGGCCCCCTCAGGGCTATTTTAAAGTGAATCGGTACTAGCCAAAATACGCTTTACCAGTAATGTTTTTGTGACTTCATAATGTTTTTCTCTCCAGGCTGTGGGGTAATGCAATTGAGGTTAATTTAGATAAAATGCTGTAAGGCCGGCGCCGTGGCTCAACAGGCTAATCCTCTGCCTTGCGGCGCCGGCACACCGGGTTCTAGTCCCGGTCGGGGCGCCAGATTCTGTCCCGGTTGCCCCTCTTCCAGGCCAGCCCTCTGCTGTGGCCCAGGAGTGCAGTGGAGGATGGCCCAGGTGCTTGGGCCTTGCACCCCATGGGGAGACCAGGAAAAGCACCTGGCTCCTGGCTCCTGCCAACAGACGAGCGCGGTGCGCCGGCCGCAGCGCGCCGTCTGCAGCGGCCATTGGAGGGTGAACCAACGGCAACGGAAGACCTTTCTCTCTGTCTCTCTCTCTCACTGTCCACTCTGCCTGTCAAAAAAAAAAATAGATAAAATGCTGTAAGTAGAAGTATAATACCAACAGAAATTTGAATGTTGCATGTTATCAAAGGGATTTCATATCTGAAAAGCATATACTACTAAAAAGTGCCTTACAGGAAGATTTTTGCCTGGTTTAGGTAAAATTGTAACAAGAAAAATGTAATAAGCAATATATGAAAATAAACATTAAAAAGCAAAAAATAGCAAGATTTATTCAACAGCGATTTAACAGTATTAGAGGTTATCACTACACCAAATCTATATTGTGATTAAGTAATTAAAGGTGAAAATTAAGCATTTTTTTTGTCTTTTCAACAGCAACTCAAGAACAAAGTAATCTATTGGCTGTAGTAAATGAAGGAAAGTTCTTTACAAATAATGCTAGTTAATAAGTGTAGAAGAACAGTATTAGATTAACACTGTACAAGCCCTAATGAAATAACTGATTCAGGCAAGGATCACTGATTTACTCTAAAACCATTAGGTGAAAGGTTTGTGTGAAAGGGTATTTATAAAAGAACAAAGTTACAGAGATTATTTATCTATTCCAAAAGAAAAAGTCATACCTAAAAAATGAGAGCTTTGGGGGGCCAGTGCTGTGGTGCAGCATATTCAACCACCACTTGCGACGCTGGCATCCCATAGTGGAGTACCAATTTGAGCCCTGGCTATTCCACTGCTAATCCAGCTTCCTGGTATTGTGCAGATGATAGCCCAAGTACTTGGGTCCCTGCTAGCAGGTTGTGGGAGACCAAAAAGGAGCTCCTGGGGCTAGGCTTCAGCCCAGCCCAGCTGGGGCTGCAGCAGCCATTCGGGGAATGAAGCAGTGAACGGAAGATCTCTGTTACTGCCTTTCAAATTAAACTTTTTTTTTAAGGATTTTTTTTTTATTTGAAAGGCAGTTACAGAGAGAGAGAGGGGACAGAGGTCTTCCATCTGCAGTTTCACTCTCCAAATGCTGCAACAGCTGGAAGCCAGGAGCTTCTTCTGGGTCTCCTACATGGGCGCAAGGGCCCAAGGACTTGGGCTATCTTCCGTTGCTTTCCCAGGTGGATTAGCAGGGAGCTGGATGGGAAGTGGGGCGGCCAGGACTTGAACCAGTGCCCATATGAGATGCTGGCACTGCAGGCAGTGGCTTTACCTGATGTGCCACAGAGCTGGTCCCCTAGTGATTAAGCTTTAAGTCACGAGAAAATAGTTTTTTAAATTTTCTTTTCATATGAAAGGCAGAGAGAGAGAGATATAAAGAAGCCTTCCATTCACTACTTCACTCCCCAAATCCCCACTACAACCAGACAGGGCCAGGCTGAAGCCAGAAGCCTTGAACTCAATTCAGGTCTCCCACATGGGTGGCAGGGATCCAAGTACTTGAGCCGTCACCTTCCAGGGTATGCATTAGCAAGGAGGGGCCAGGAGTTAAACCAGACACTGATACAGAATGTGGGTATACCTAGCACAATTTAATCACCGTGCCAAACACCTGCCCCAAACTAAGTCATTTTATAGATGGGCAATGACACAAGGTGTGTGTAACACCAATTATAGTATACCAATGAGACGGCCACATCAAAAGTCTAAGATAAATTTAACCAAGATTCAAATTAGATTTGGGGACAGTGGGCATATAAAACAATTATACAGGGGACCAGTGCTGTGGTGCAGTTCCAAGTTCCTAGCTTTGGCCCAGCCCAGTCCCGGCCCTTGTGGCCATTTGGGGAGTGAAGCAGATGGAAGGTATTTGTCTCCTTTGTAACTGCCTTTCAAGTAAATAAAATAAATAAAATCCTTAAGAAACAATTATGGGGCCGGTGCTGCGGCACAGGAGGTTAATCTTCCGCTTGTGGCACCAGCATTCCACATGGGCGACGATTCAAGTCCCGGCTGCTCCTCTTCCAATCCAGCTCTCCGCTGTGGCCTGGGAAAGCAGTGGAGGATGGCCCAAGCACTTGGGCCCCTGCTCCCATGTTGGGGGCCTGGAGGGGGCTCCCAGCTCCTGGCTTTGGATTGGTCCAGCTCTGGCCACTGCAGCCATTTGGGGAGTGAACCAGCGAGTGGAAGACCTTTCTCTATGTCTATAAATTCTATCTCTCAAATAAAAAAACCTTTAAAAAAATAGATCTTGAATGAGGAAAATGGCTTTCTCTTGCAGAATGATAATTAACAAATGTTGAAGGAATGAGAGAAAAATCACCAGAGAAAAATATCACAGCAATAACCAGGGGAAAGATCTACCCCTGGAAGCTAAAATTAGCTGATGAAATGTTAGGAGAAACAGAGTATTTGCATATTCTCTAAAATATTATTGGTTTTAACCAATGAAATGGTGGTTTTACCATATGACCACAAATTCTTTTGATACACCTTCATCCAGTTAGTGTAACTTAATTCTCAAGTGTGAGCTAACCTCAGTGATTCGTTTCTAACAAAGTATACAATAGACAACCAGTGTCCTTGGAAAGTGTCAAGGTCACTAAAGACATCCACTCAAAGCCTGAAGGAGAGTAAAGAGATATGGCAACGAAATTCCAATGTTGGAGTAGAAAAGGGATATCAGCGGGGGAACTGGGGATATGAAAGCCTGCAGTTAACAGCATTGTACCAGTGTTAATTTCTCAATTTTTGATACATAGGCCAATGTTTTGTACGATGTTAACACTAAGGAAAGCAGGTGCAGATTACGTGAGAACTCTGTACTATCTTCTCAACTCTTCTGTGTCTATTCTCATCAGACTCTTGCATTTGTAAAATATTACCAAGAAGAACAACTGCCACATACACAGGTTTATTCATGCATTTTTATTAAAAATAAATAAAACAGAAGCCCTCAGGATTGCATGTAAGACAAAAACGGCTCTTCTGAAGCTAACTTTAACTGAAGCTGTTGACGCTAGACAATCTGATGGCAAGTGGAGAGTGCTGAGAGCACCTGAATTCTTTCCCTCTTTATATAAAACTGTCTCTAAGGTTTCCTGAGAAATGTTTTCTGAGTCACTGCCTAGTTTGAAGACAGGTAATAAAAGGAAGTGAGAAAAAACTACTCTGAAAGAAGCACTAAGGTCTGTGCTGCCTATACTGGAATTCACTTAACAGGATCACTTGTATGCCAGAAGCTCCAGGAGCAGCTAGCAATTAACTATACACAGCTGTTTAGAGAAACGGTCTGAAGAGGAAGTCACATACAAGATTTGCTGGCAATCTGTGTCTTTATTACAATAACCTACAGGTAACACCGTACGTTTTCTTAATAAAAAAATGACAAGATCTCCTTTTCTTGTCTGTGCAGATATAAATGAGGAATGAATACATTACTCTTTTGTTTTTTACCAGTAAACTGCCAATACCTACCTCAAATTTTTAGAAACTTAATGCTATTACTATTCGTTTATTTGCTAAACACTGTAATTTGAAACAGAGCCCAAATTTGAAATCTGCAGCCCCTTTTTAGACCCAAGATATTTTCATGAAAACAAAAAACCCACAAAAGTTTCTTAAAGTTTGTAGAATACTTTATGTTCACCCTCATTAACACAAATGCTGCTTTCATTTTCACATACTTTATCACTTTCTTTTTTGTTTCTGAAGCCAAAGGATTTCCTATTAATAGTATGAATCTCAGTGGTATCTGTAGTGGACTATTTTTTTCTTTTTGGCTACCAAACACCTCCTTTGCTATTTTTAGAGAAACCGTCACCCGAGGGCAAAGCCTGACTCCCTACAAGATCCGAAAACACCAGTTATGGTTTTGTGTCCTCCCGTGCGGCAAGAGCAAGCGTGTGTGCTGCAGCTAGGCCAGTTGGATGCCTCAACACAGAAACTGTGCACAGGCCTTAAAGCAGCAGAGACTGACTAGAATCCATTTTGGTAATCAATCACAGCAGTGGAGTCCCATGTTCAGTGCCAGTGGAAGCTGTGGTATTTGCTTTTCAGTGGATAGAAGAGCAGTACTCCTCCTGGGATGGTCTGTGGCTTGATTATTACCAAGGAACTAATAGCTGCCTCTCCTTCCCAAACATTTTCTAGAGCAAGTTCTGTGCCCTTCTGCAAATTCGGAGAGGATCTAATACATTTTTAAATTTATCTGAGGCGTAAACCAGTCAGCTACTTTGAAATACTGACTGATACAAAAATTTGTACCTGAGCAGGTGCAAGCCAATGTCTCTTTCACAATGCTGGACCACAAAGTAAAAGTGTAAAGCTTTCTTACAGATCTTGTTTTCCAAAATTGTTTTTGAACATTAAAATGTGTCTTTTTAGCTGTCCCATAAACTTAAGAGTATGGATTTAAGTATTTCATGTATTTACAGAATCACCTCTGAGATCACTTCTCAATCCTGTGCAGAAGTGGAAAGACAGCAGAAGATAATTAACTGTTTAGGTAATGAACTGAAATATATTCTTCTTGGGCAAGTGGATAAATATGAATATGCACTATATGTTAGCTAATGATGCTGTAGAAATATAATCTCCTTAATGTGAAAAAATACTTCCTATGTAATGTCCTTGTTCTTTTTCAGATTTTATTATTATTATTATTATTATTTTTGACAGGCAGAGTGGACAGTGAGAGAGAGACAGAGAGAAAAGTCTTCCTTTGCCGTTGGTTCACCCTCCAATGGCCGCCAAGGCTGACGCGCTGCAGCCAGCACACTGCGCCAATCGGAAGGCAGGAGCTAGGTGCTTCTACTGGTCTCCCATGCGGGTGCAGGGCCCAAGCACTTGGGCCATCCTCCACTGCACTCCCTGGCCACAGCAGAGAGCTGGCCTGGAAGAGGGGCAACCGGGACAGAATCTGGTGCCCCAACCGGGACTAGAACCCGGTGTGCCTGTGCTGCAAGGCGGAGGATTAGCCTATTGAGCCAGGGAGCCTGTATATTTTATTTATTTGAAAGACAGAGTTTTACAGAGAGAGGTATTGACAGAGAGAGAAGTCTTCCATCCGCTGGTTCACTCCCCAGATGGCTGCAACAGCCGGAGATGCACCAATCCGAAGCCAGGAGCCAGAAGCTTCTTCCCGGTCTCCCACGTGGTTACAGGGGCCCAAGGACTTGGGCCATCTTCTCCTGCTTACCTAGGCCCTAGCAGAGAGCTGGATTGGAAGAGGAGCAGCCAAGACTAGAACCAGCACCCAAATGGGATGCCGGCATTTCAGGCCAGGGCTTTAACCTGCTGCGCCACAGCGCCGGCCCCAATGTCCTTGTTCTTAATGGCAGAATAAGTCCAAAGTGTCATATATCTTCAACCAACTCTCTCAAATGGTTTAGAAAAAAACACATAAATATGGCAATTTTGGGTAAATATTGGCAATCGGCAATTTCACATGAAAGGTCTGTAAGTCTCCAGTGTTTTATTTTTGTTAGTATTCTGAAGGTTTTTAGCTTTTTGAAATGAATGAGAAGTGAGACTCAACGGAAAAAGTCATCAAAATTACTAAGTGAAAATTCTGCCAGGAATAAGACTTTGTGTAAATGCATTACACATGTTTGAAGCTAACATCAAGTATTCCCAGAAGTGGAATCCAGGACTGGCATTGTGGTGCAGCGGGTTAAAGCCACAGTTTGAGATGCCAGCATCCCACATCAGAGTGGGGACCAGAGTCCTGGTTGCTCTGCTTCTGACCCAGTTTCCTGCTAATGCGTCTGGGAAAGCAGCTGAAGATGGCTTAAGTATTTGGGCCCCTGCTACTCATGTAGAGGAAATATAGCTGCAACCAAAGAAAGAGAAGCAGATCCCTCCTCCCAACACAGACCCTGAAAAGTGGCTGCTCACAACTAACCAGTGAAGTAACTGCCCACTGTTATCTTGTCTAGGGAGGGAAGAAGTCCTAAGCTCTGCTTCTGTAAGCTCCAGCCATACATCTGTCCTAATAAATCTACCTCCCACCTCAGATTTCTGTAACACTCATGTGGGAGACCAAGATAGAGTTCCTGGTTCCTGGATTTGGCCCAGCCCAGCCTCAGCTGTTGTGGCCGTTTGGGGAGTGAACTAGGGGACAGAAGATCAATCTCCCTTTCTGCCTTTCAAATAAATAAATCTTAAAAGAAAAACCAAAGCTTCAAAAATCAATCAACAAGCTTAGGAAAAAAAAAAAAAAGTAGGGGCCAACGCTCTGGCCTAGCGGGTAAAGTCGCCGCCTGCAGTGCCAGCATCCCATGTGGGTGCTGGTTCGAGTCTGGCTGCTCCACTTCTGATTCAACTCTCTGCAATGGCAGGGGAAAGCAGTAGAAGTTTTTGGGCCCTTGTACCTGTGTGGGAGATCCTGTTATTTTGTTTATGGAGAAGTTCCTGGCTTCGGATAGGCACAGCTCCAGCCATTGTGGCCAATTGGGGAGTGAGCCAGTGGATGGAAGACCTCTTTCTCTCTGCCTCTCTGTGGCTCTGTCTTTCAAATAAATAAATCTATTAAAAAAATAGATCCAAACACTTAAATGTTCCTTTTTATTAATACACCTCTAGAAAATTAACCTACAAATAAAACTCAAAAAGCAGAATATAGCAACGAGGCCCCTGTAAACATTTTAGTAAAAAAGTATAAATAAGGGCCGGTGCTGTGGCTCACTTGGTTAATCCTCCGCCTCTGGTGCCAGCATCCCATGTGGGCGCTGGGTTCTAGTCCCAGTTGTTCCTCTTCTAGTCTAGCTCTCTGTTGTGGCCCGGGAGGGCAGTGGAGGATGGCACAAGTGCTTGGGCCCTGCACCCGCATGGGAGACCAGGGGGAAGCACCCGGCTCCTGGCTTTGGATTGGCACAGCATGCCGGCCGTAGCAGCCATTTGGGGGTGAACCGGCGGAGGGAGGACCTTTCTCACTGTCTAACTCTGCCTGTCAAATTTAAAAAAAAAAAGCATAAATAAGTAGGTTTTTACCGCAGCTAAATTCCCTTAGAGATTTTTATTTTAATCATATCGGTATTTACTCTCTAGAATATTGCCTGGAACTGTTAGAGATTCTTGTTACCGGTGCCGTGGCATAGTGGGTAAAGCCGCCACCTGCAGTGTCAGAATCCCATATGGGCGCTGGTTTAAGTCCTAGCTGCTCTACTTCCGATCCAGCTCCCTGCTAATGCATTAGTGCTTGGGCCCCTGCACCCCTGTGGGAGACCCAAAAGAAGCTCCTGGCTCCTGGCTTTGTTGCGGCCATTTTGGGGGTGTACCAGTGAATGGAAGACCTACCTCTCTCTGTCTCTGCCTCTGCCTCTCTGTAACTCTGCCTTTCAAATAAATAAATAAATCTTTAAAAAAAAAAAAAGAAGAGAGAGATAACTTATAGTCTCTCAGAATGACTTCTTAACACGTGCAATTTGCTAGGCAATAACCTCTTTTTACCTCATTTCTTCTAGTTCAGGGTAAAAGGTTATGTTTTACTAATTAAGAAATTATGTAGAATAGTGACACAGGATACAACACATCAGCACCTGAACCTTACTCCCTTAGGTACTTCACAACTGTCTGCTTTTCACAAATAATCTGTTGCACTGATAGCTGGAACTGCCTATTAGCTAGTACCTCCTTCACTTGGAGACCAAAACAAACCCTTGAACAGATGTATCTAACACTGTGTTTGCAGATGGCTTGAGGGATATACATACTTTCAGGACTATTTAAATTTTTTCTTATATTTTGCAACAAACTTATTAGATGACTGATAATGTATATTTGTAAATAAACTCACTTACTGTTGATGTGTTATTCTCACAGCAAATCCAATTCACTGGGGCTACTGCCTGCAACACTGGCATTCTATATCCCAGCAATTTGAGTCCTGGCTACTCTACCCCTATTTCAGCTCCTGCTAGAGTATTGAGGAAAGCAGTGGAAGATGGCCCTATATGCGAGACTTGCAAGGAGTTCCAGGCTCCTGGCTTCATCCTGACCCAGTCCAGGGCCATTGTGGTCATTTGGGGAGTAAGCCAATTGATGGAAGATCTATTTCTTTCTCTCCCTAACTCTGCCTTTCAAGTAAATAAATCTTTAGGAGGAAAAAAAATCCAGTGCACTGCAGTTACTGTTAATATTTTCAAAACATACTCAGAATCCAACCACCTCTCACTTCCACCATTACTCCTTTGTAACAAGCCACCATCATTGTATGTTTCACCTGGTCTGGATTTCTGACTACTTATTTCTGCAATTTTAAAGGTTAAAACAGATTATATCAGTCCTCTGCCTAAAACCCTCTTATGGCTTCCATTCCCACTCAGAAAAACACAGCCTTCACAATGAATGCCCTGTATAATCCGGTACATTCTGCCCACCCTTCATGGCTCCCCTGCCCCCTCATTCTCACCTCATCTCTTGCTTCTCTCCTATTCACTCTCCTCAGGTTATCTGAGAAGTGTCTCCCCAGAATCCCTAGCACTTTCTAGAGTGCCTCTCCCTTAGGTACATGTCTCTCTCCTCCAGTTTTCTATTCAAATGTCACTTATCTCTTGTCTTACCACTCCCTGTAAATTAGCACCCAACCCATCCACCTTACCCTGCTTTAACATTTATCCATGTCACTCATTCAGCACTAACACAATTACTAATATAAGTGCTGTTAAATAAACGTTAAGATTTGTTACATTTACTGTTGTATCCCCCGCTCCCAGAAAAGTGACAGCCAAGTGGTATGCTCTTAAGTATTACTGAATGAATATATTTCTAGCATTCTTAAATAATTTAGTATTACACGATTCTTAAATATCCTACTTTAGTTTATCCTAACCTCAACCTAACCTTTGATAAGAGTCAACACGCACATTTAACTCAACACAAAAGAGATGCTTTTTCACAAGGATTACAAGGCCACACGAAGGATGCTAAGGTGCTGGGGTTTGAGAGAATTAACGTCATCAATTCACTTCTGCACCAGCGATGTATTTCTAATCAAGCGTGTACCTTTTAAATCACAAACTCAAAGTCTGTAAAGTGACCAAGGCCAATGCAGATTTACTGTATACATTTTTATTATGAAAAACTTCAAATTTATACATGAGTAGAGAATAGCAGGATGTACACATTACCCATCCACTCCCTACATGTGTTTGAACTTCTTAATTGTACGCTGGATACTCTTCAAAACAGTTTTGCAGTATAAACTTGAAGACTTTTTTTTTCTTGCAATGTTTCCAAAGCACTGCTGACAAGAAACTGAATACTGGCACCTCCAACTTAACAAGGTGACACTAAGATTCAGACTCTCTTTTATTCTCAAGAATGAGTAAAATCTTGATTCATTCCTTGAAATGGTACCAGTTTTTGGGACAAATTTATTTACTTACCATGTACCAGACACTGTACTAAGAACATATTAAAGTGCTAACTTCCAGGGTTGTGAAAGCAAGCATTTCACATTAAATGTAAAAATCCTGCTGGGAAGTCCTCGGGAAGAGTGAGCGTTTGGATTTGTGGAAGGTAGAAGCAAAAGAGTGGTTAACAGGACGTTTTAGAGCAGGGACTACTCTGGAGGAAAAGATTCCTGGAAGGGATGTTCTATTGAGGGCTACAAGGCACCATTAGAAACATCAACAGCTCAAAGTTGAGGACAGCAGAAATCCAAGATAAACAACAAAAAGACATATGATCTTGGGCGAGCTACTCAAACTCAAAGGTTAGTTTTTCCTCAGCTAGGAGTGGAAACACTTCAAGAGTCTTGACAAGGGTTAATGAGCATGTAAAGCACTCAACACAGAGCCTGGTATATAACAAGCAGCCAATAACTGCCTGTGAATAAAACTCCGCTATTTCTCCTACCATGGGTTCGTTCCTTGTCCCCAGGCTGGCTAGTACTATGCAACTACCTGTTTCTATAGACTAGCCTGAGACAGCTGAAGTTGTCTTCATTATCTGACAGCCCCAAATCAAAAATACTAAAAAGTTCCCACATATTTCTGGCAGTTACTGAAATTAATAAATTTCAAAGTGATGAAAGATTCTTACATTTGGAGGCATTAGTAAGGAACAATGTTTAACCCACTAAGCTGCTGACTCTCTTTAATTCTACCTAAGAGGCAAGTGGAGAAAAAAGGTTTTCACACCGAAGGAGGCTAATAATTTTTGAGAGCAGTCCTCTACAGATACAATCTTTCACAAAACAAAGGCCATGTCCTGTTGCATCCTATAAAAAGATAAATGCTTTAGAATAACTTGAATATCCAGACAGCTGGAAAAGCAATCTAAAATTGCATGATTAATGCATAGGGCTCTCAAACTGGCAGTTTCTGAAGAATGAAAACAAAAAGCTAGTCAAGAACCCACTGAAAAGTAACTATGAGATGATACACAGCAATGTTTCTCTACAGTAACATTTTAACTATATGAATCCAATAATATCATTGTAGACCAGAGATATACACAGTAAAATGTATTTTAAACAAACCAAAACCCCCACTGAGCTTTTTTTTTCTTTTTAAGAGAAATGCAACAAAGGCAGGATCACTCACCCACTAGTGCTTAGAAAAACAAAGAGGCAGGGGGAGGGGGAGGGCTATAAGACAAACAGCCCAAACTCAGGTCCTGTAACACTAATTCTACAAATCCCCGGACCTGACTATTCATTAACTGTTGCTTCACAAAAAAAACCGCCCGTTCTCTCCGCCACATGTCAATGCCAGCAGGAGCAGGCGACGGTGGAAACGAGTTAATCCACTCCCCGGGGCCGGGGAAGGGGGGGTTCCGTTTTTTAAAAAGCAGTTTCAAAATCCTTGGGGCGTCCAGTTCGGCTTTTTGGTCGGGGGTGCTACGGAAGGAAAGCCAGCGAGTGGTTAACGAAGGGGATTTGGCTTTTGTCCAGTTGGCAACCGCCAGAATAAAGTTTACTTCACTAAAAAGGAACACGAGCAGCCGCGAGAATAAAAGATCCTATCAACGAGAACGTGAAAGGAAGAGTTTCGGGCGGAGGACCAAAGTAAGATCAGAGAGGACTGTAAAGAGAGAATCCTCAAGGAACAGAAACGACAGGACGGGGCGGGAAAAAGAGAAGCAAGAGAACGAGTGGAAAGGGAGGTCCGCCGAGTTCGAAGAAGGGGTTTGAATGAACAAGTCTCTGCTGCAGGTCTGAGCCGGGCGGGGCCGTGCAGACCCGGGGGCTCACTCGCAGGGCTGACCCCTCGCCCGCCGCATCGTCCGCTCACAGCCCGGGTCTCCGTCCTAAGCAGCCAGGTGTGCGCTAAGGAGAGGGAAAGCGCGATCTCGCGGCGGCCACGGAGAACAATAGGCGGGGCAGCGGCGCGGGGCCGAGGCCTGCTTCCGGGACGACCACCATCCCGCCTCCCTCATCGCTGCCCCAGACTCACAGAGTCTTGGGCATCTCGTCCTCCATGGCTGCTGCTGTCGCGGCGGCGCCTCCAGGTCCAGCTCCCTGCCCTTTACTACCTCCCAACTCCTTTGGGCAGCTATGGCTGCGGAATAGCAGGGTTTCTTCGTGGACTAGAGGTTACTCCGCCTCCTCCCGTGGCGGCGACTACACTCGACCGCCTGGCCCAGCGCGAACAATGAAGCCCCGATACAAGATGGCGGCCAGCCGGGAGCCCCGGGGCCGCCAGCGGAGTGACCCCGGCCGCGCAGGCGCAGAGTCACTTTGCACGCTCAGCCTCCCGGCAGCAAGGCCATCCCTGCTTCCATAGGTTCACTTGTTGCGCAGCCGCTCTTCCACTGACTCGAGGCATGCCGCGGACTGCGCAGGGGCAAGGGTTACCTTTTAGGGAGCTTGCCTAAACTTTCGTCTATCGTCTCGATCCTAAAGTTTTAATAGTGAATTCTACTGAAATAGAAACTTACAGAGAAGGTAAATGACCGCAATATTTCCATCAGCAGGATTCGTCATGACTGTTCCATCGACTCATTGAGAGCAAAAGATCTGTGCGCCGCCCGGGAATCGAACCCGGGTCGCAAGAATGGGAATCTTGCATGATACCACTACACCAGCGGCGCTGTTGAGAAAAGTGTTCACAAGAAACTCTTATGAGAAAATGCAAGCAGCCATTCTCTGAAGCCAGGATGGATTTCATATTCATTTACTCATAGAAAATGAAAATTTGACAGTCTATGGTCTTCTACTTTTCATCGATACAAGAAACTATCTTTTTTCATCCCAATACAGTTGAATACATGTTTTTACTTTTTAAGCGCAGAAAAAGCTCAATTAAAAATTTTTTTTTACTAAAAAAGAAGAATTTAGTTAAGAAGTGTTTGCCTTGTTAGAGCTAAAATCAAATTTTTGAGAGCCAGAAAAATATTTCCAGGTAACGGGTATTTCTTTATATTTGCATTTCTTTGGTATAATAAATGCACCTTGAAAAACATTTTAAGAAACAGTTGTTGAATGCAAACAGGTCACAATAATCTTAAAAGTAAATGAAAATACATAAGCTTCAGTCCTTTTTTAGGAACTAGCAAATTTAGGGCTCTGAAATGTGGTTCAGTGGACTCATTGTGCATTTCACATTGCATTTTATAAGTTACAAGAAATATTATTTTCAAAACAAAGGGGAATTTACACATCCCAAAAAGAGGGAATTTACAAATTCCTCTTCAAAGTAGTGATACATTTTGGATTTTTATTTTTGAAATTATCTTTAGTCTTTGCATATTTCAATTTATATATTATATTCAGAGATATGAAATATTCATCTCTTGAACATGAATAAGACACATTTTAATAATGAAAGGTATTTTTAACACCTACTTGAGATACTCATTTAAGTTTTAATTCACAGTTTACTCACAGAGGTGTTCACCCATCACCACAATTAATTTCCAAAAAGGAAACCTTTACTAATTAGCGGTCACTGCCTTTTTCCCATTCCATGCCACTCCCCATCTCTCATCTTTCTGTCCCATAGATTTGCCCATTTTGACATTTCCTGGAATCACACAGGTGACTGGTTTCTTTCACTTAGCATTATGCTTTCATGGTTCATCCATGGAACACATATCAGTTCTTCATTTCATTGCCGAACAAAATTCCTCTCTATGGATATTGCACAAGTACTTCTTTGGTACAGTATTTTTTTAAGTTACCAAAGTAATATATATGCTTGCTCTGATAAGTGAAACAATCTAGATATATAAGGAAAATATTAAAATTCCCTTCATTCTTCCCCTTTTGTAAACTTCCATATATTGTTTGATATGCATAGAGAGGCACGTGTATATAAGTACTTGGGATTTCCAGTTACTTAGAAAATAATGCAAGAGGTAATACTTTGTAACTTGCTTCTCTCACTTAAACTTAGCATATTTTCCAATTCAACAAATACAGATCTAATTGTTTTTCAGTAGTTGCGTAACAGTCTGAATACTAGGTGGCATGGTAGATGTTAGACTAGTATGTGACAGAGGCTGAAGAAAATGGGAATTTTTGTGTGGTTGAATGAGGGGGGGGGGGAAGGAAAAGTAGAAGCACACGTAGGAAGCTAGCCATTGCCCTCATTGGACAACCTGGTTAGGTGGGTTCCAGCCCTCTCCAGGGGCGGCTTGGTGGAATCTTGCTCTCTCACCAATAACACTGTGCTAATGAAGTTTTGGGAGGAATTTCACAAATCCTGCCACACCTAGAAAGCCCTCGGCCCAGGATGATCCCAGAAGAGAGGAGTGGAGGAGAAACGGTGAACCTATACCCATGTCCGTAAAATCTCCAGTCTGAATCCAGGCAGGGCCCCCAGTTCTCTGCTACTCCCTGTCTCCTGTCTGAAGTTCTTTTTTTGCATGAAGACAAGGACTTCTGATCAGCCGTCTCCAGTAACACAGAGAATAAATTACATTTATTCAATGGTAAAGTGAACAAGTAAATCACCATACATGGTATTGATGGACATGTAGGGTACTCTACTCCCCCCCATTTACAAACTACGTTACAGTAGCATCCTGGTACAAATATAAATTGATTGTCAAACCTGGAGTCACTGAATTAAATGGTGTGTACATAATCTTCATAGATAAAGGTTGTAGCCATTCACGTCTCCACTAACAAGCTTTGAAAGTCAGTTCTTAAGACCTCCCCGTCCCACCCCACTTTTCTCTGCACTAAGATATTGTATTTTACTAATTTTTGCCAGTATGATAAATGAAAAATAGTATATCCTTGTTTTGGTTCGCATTTACCTAAACTGCTACTGGGGTGGAGCTCGCTCGCTCACTCTCTCTCTCTCTCTCTATGTGTGTGTGTGTGTGTGTGTATACATATATATATTATATGTATATAATTTTTAAACCATTGACACTTCTTTCATCTTTGACAAATTGCCTATTCATATATTTGTCTGTATTTATATTGAATTGTTCACTTCCCATCAATCTGTAGAACTCTTAGAATGTTTGTGATAATGATCACAACACTTTTGTCCTAATGGCAGCATTTTTCTCATGCATTATTTTTTGTTTTTACTTTTAAAATGTTATTCTTTGCCACCTGAAAAAGTTTAGGCTTTTTTTCCCTCCAGTGAAAGCCTCATTTACAGTCATTTGAGCCTTATGAAATTTACCTGTAAGTTTCTGTATCTTTCTTAATATTAATACAAATATTTAGAGAGAATTTGGGAATTCAGAAAATTAATGAGTAGAAATAAATGTTGCCTAAAATTGTATACCCTAGAGATAACTTTAAAATTTTTATTTAATGAATGCATTTTTACACAGATACAACTTAAAGAATATAGTGGTTCTTTCCTTCATACTCCCCCTCAAGAGCTCCCATCCCACCTCCCTCTTATGCTCCCATCTCCTTCTTCATTATGGTTCATTTGTAGTATGACTTTATATACAGAGGACCAATTCCATGCTTATCATAGACTTCAACAATTTGCACCCATGAACACACACAACATATAGAGTACAGTTTGGGGAGAGAATTTGGAGTCAATTCTCATCTAATTCATTAGGGACAGATGTCCTACCTGGGGAGCAAGTGCACAGTGACTACTGTTGTTCCTTTAACAATTAACACTCTTTTTTTATGATGTCAGTGATCATCTGAGGCTCTTCCCATGGGGTGCCAAGGCTATGGAAGCCTTTTGTGACCATAGACTCCATTGGTATTTGGACAGGGCCATAAGCAAAGCGGATGGTCTGGCCTCCCTTCAGAGAAGAGTGTCTCTTCTTTGATGATCCTTTCTTTCCTCTGAGGTCTCACAGAGATCCTCAGTGTAGGATATTTTTTTTCTGTCAGAGTCTTGGCTTTCCTTGCCTGAAATGCTCTCACAGGCCTTTCAGCCCAACCAGGAAGACTTAAGGGTTGTTTCTGAGGTCAGAGTGTTATTTACTGCGAATGTCATTCTAGGAGTGTGCTGTGTGGACTGCTTCCCATGTTGGTCCTTCCTTCCTTTTTAATTCCATCATTTTTACCGGGTACTTAATGTTCTTTATATATTTAAACTTAGACTGATGTATCTGTTGCCTTTAACATTTAATATGATCATTTTAATAGTGAAGATTGCGTTTATACCACCGATTCTTATGGGTTTGGAGCCCCATGACTGATTCTTAGGCTGTACCCTTAGAAGTAAGTCTGTATGACTGTATACAGAACTAGACTGTTTTACAGGTATAGACTACCTCCTCCATCTCTTATTCCCCCTTTTATTTTTAACTGGGATCTTTTTCCAATTGCCTTAAAATACATATAATTAACTGTGTTACATAGAGAGTTCAGCATATAGTATGAAGAAGAGAAATGAGAGAGAAAGAAAGAAAACAGAGAAAAAACCAACAAAACAAAACAAAAAGGATATACACAGTAAAAAGTAACAATGGTAAACTGTCGCTCGACAATCAGGTCAAGGACTCTTGAAGACATTGATTCTAAAAGTGACAATTTCGCTTCTATAGCTTTCATTTTAGGTGTGCTAATAATTCTCCCAAATCAGGGAGAACATATGGTGTTTGTCTCTTTGGGATTGGGTTATTTCACTAAATATGAGGTTTTCCAGCTTCCTCCATTTTCTTGCAAAGGACTGGATTTCATCCTTTTTTTTTTATGCCATGCAGTATTCCATAGTGTACTTATCCCACAATTTCTTTATCCAGTTTCTGTTGATGGACATTTCAGTTGCTTCCATGTCTTAGCTATTGTGAATTGAGCTGCAATAAACATGGAGGGGCAGATAGTTCTTTTGTTTACTGATTTCATTTCCTTTGGGTAAATCCCCAGTAGTGGGATGGCTGGGTCATATGGTAGGACTATATTCAGATTTCTGAGGTATCTCCATACTGTTTTCCACAGTGGCTTTACCAGTTTACATTCCCACCAATAGTGGGTTAGGGTGCCCTTTTCCCCACATCCTCTCCAGCATTTGTTGTTTGTTGATTTCTATAATGAGAGCCACTCTTACTGGGGTGAGGTCAAACCTCATTGTGGTTTTGATTTGCATTTCCTTGATGGCTAGAGATCCTGAGCCCTAGAGATAACTTACATTTTATGTATTTCCTTTCTTCCTTTTTTTTTTTTCTTATATATGACTTATTTACTTGAAAGGCAGAGCGAAAGCGAGATTGAGAACAAGAGCAAAAGAGCTAGAGACTGAGAGAAAGAGAGAAAGAGAGAGATTAATTGTCATGTGCTGCTTCATTCCCCAAATAGCTGCAAGGGCTTGGGCTGGGCCAGGCTGAAGCCAGGAGCCAGGAACTCCATCCAGGTCTCCCACATGGGTGGCAGGGACCCAAGTGGTTGGGCCATCTTCTGCTGCTTTCCCAGCAGCATTAGCAGGGAACTGGCCTGAAAGCAGAACAGCTGGGACTAGAACTGGGGCTCTGATATGGGGTGCCGGCGTCCCAATAGGTGTCTTAACTTACTGTGCCACCATGCCAGCCCCTTTATATTTTCCCTTCTTGTGTTCAATTCATGCATTCAAGTACCTTATTATCTGCTTCCTTCACTATGAAACACTTTATACATAATCCCTTGTTTGATTTCACATTATATTATGTAGTATTTTCACGTAAGGATTCTTCAGAACAACATTTTTAATGGCTGTATACTAATCTGTAAGGATGTAGCCCTGTGTATTTAACTATTCTTATCTTTAAGAATACATTGTTTCCTACATTTCACCATTATCCATCATAGCATAGTGATCAGCTTTAAACAGCTTCTATTTCCTTAGGTTAAAAGTGAGCTCAGACTACTCTGTAAGGATTGTTTTCCACGAACACAGGAAATGTGGAGATTTATGCAGTCAGGTATGTTTATCTTCTCTTATAGCGCTTCTGAATTTCCTGTCTTTCCCAGGATAGAATAAATATCATTTAGACTATTGAGAATAAGGAAGAAACTAGATGTGAAGAAGAAAGCAGAATACTTTCTTTCCAGGCAGTTTCAAAGAATCAAAACATATGGAGCAATGGCAGAATTTAGGAGCTGACTGCTGTCAAAGAAACAAAACAGGACACTGTACAGTGGTAATGATACAGAACAACCCCAAAAACTGGTTGGTGGAGTTGCTATAGAATCCCCAAAACTGGATCCACTTGCCCAACGTGCAGAAAGGATGGTGAAAGACAGTAGTTTATTGCAAAGAGCAGAGCAAGGAGCCAGGCAGCCCTCAGCTGACTCCTGAGCTGCCCGAGGGGTTAGGAGTAAAGGTTCTTACAGGCTGAATCTGTGGCTGAGAAGTGCCAAGTTCTTAAATACAAGGAAGCAGGGAGAGTGGGAGGTATCATACTCTAAAAACTGTACCTATACGAAATGCATGAAATTTGTTCCCTTATACATATTTAAAGATTATTTTAAAAAATCTGAATCCTTTGCTCCAGAACGAAGCAGAAATGTCTTAGGTGTTCATTTGCTTCTCTCTGGGGAGCACTTGCCTAGTCATTGCCTTCAACTTCTGTGACATGAGACTGCCCGGGGTGCTTTTGTGGCTTCTTTTTAATTATTTATTTTTATATGTGATTAAGCAATCATAGATAAATTTTCTTAATTCATTCTGTCTTGTAAATCAAGTAAATATCTATAGATCATACATCATATCAACATTCAATAAAACATAAATTCATTTTATTTTATTTATTTAAGAATTATTTTATTTATTTGAAAGACAGAGGAGTTACAGAGAAAAGTAGAGCCAGAGAGAGAGAGAGGTCTTCCATTCCTCTGGTTCACTCCCCAAATGACCGCAACAGCCAGAGCTGAGCTGATCCAAAACCAGGAGCCAGGAGCCTCCTCCAGGTCTCCCACACGAGTGCTGGAGCACAAGGAGTTGGGCCATCTTCTAATACTTTCCCAGGCCATAGCAGAGAGCTGGGTTGGAAGAGGAGCAGCCAGGACTCATATGGGATGCCGGCGCTGTAGGCTGGGGCTTTAACCTGCTGCGCCACAGTGCCAGCCCCAATAAATTAATTTTTTTAAAAAGTGCAAGTTCCTAATTGGTCTGCAGCATTCATGACCTTCCTTCGACTGGTCAGCAATATGGCGTCCTTTAGGGATTTTGATGCTGGCAAGGTGAACTTCTGTTAGTTTGGAGGTTACAGGCAGCTGGTACTTTTGTGCTCTGGGCTTGGAGTCCCTGGAAAAGAAACTTCTGGAAACAAAACCAAATATCAGGATGCAATCTATGACCTCATGAGTCTGATGATTAGAACCTTGCAGACTGCACCACACCCTCCGTTCTGTGAATTAATGTTAAAAGAAAGTTGGTTATCAAAAGCTGGAGCAGAAACCGTTTAAGCTAATGGAGGAAGGCTGGGAAGTCATGAAAGACAATGGCCTGATGGTATCTCACAGGGACATTCAAGGCAGGGCTTGGGGGCTGGGTTTCAGTAGGAACAGATGTTAATCTGTAACATATTATCACAATAGGGAAAAAAAGCCCAGTGTGGACAGAAGTCAACTTCCCTGGGTACTGAGGCACCTGCACCTTTTAAAGGGAGAGTGAGCGATTAGGGAAGAGGATGGGTAAGGGGCTCACCAGCAGAGTCAGGAGGGTGAGAAGTTAGGGTTAGAACTTGTGAAAGGTGTCTGGGTTTGTTAACTGGCTCTGAAGGCAATTTGTGATGTGACTCCCACAGAGGCTGGGAGACAGGAACCCTATCTTCAGATGCTGATTGGAACAGCTAAACACCTGGTAAGCCAAGAGTTTTCTCAAGCAGGTACTTTGGGGGAAGGTGCAATAGGGTCAACCTAGGGTTGCAGCTTGACGCTACTAGAACCTCTGTTCATGCTTTGTTCATTTGTACAGCTAAAGAAAGTTTAGAAGCGCCTGGGTAGAGTTTGGTCAAGGAGAGAATCTTCAGTGTTAGGCTCACTGGAAAATTGTTTTGCATAACACTCATAAGACTAAATATTTGGGGCCGGCGCCGTGGCTCAACAGGCTAATCCTCCGCCTTGCGGCGCCGGCACACCGGGTTCTAGTCCTGGTCGGGGCACCGGATTCTGTCCCGGTTGTTCCTCTTCCAGGCCAGCCCTCTGCTGTGGCCCGGGAGTGCAGTGGAGGATGGCCCAAGTGCTTGGGCCCTGCACCCCATGGGGAGACCAGGAAAAGCACCTGGCTCCTGGCTCCTGCCATCAGACAAGCGCGGTGCGCCGGCCGCAGCGCGCCGACCGCGGCGGCCATTGGAGGGTGAACCGACGGCAAAGGAAGACCTTTCTCTCTGTGTCTCTCTCTCACTGTCCACTCTGCCTGTCAAAAAAAAAAAAAAAGGCCGGCGCCGTGGCTCAACAGGCTAATCCTCCGCCTTGCGGCGCCGGCACACCGGGTTCTAGTCCCGGTCGGGGCGCCGGATTCTGTCCCGGTTGCCCCTCTTCCAGGCCAGCCCTCTGCTGTGGCCCAGGAGTGCAGTGGAGGATGGCCCAGGTGCTTGGGCCCTGCACCCCATGGGGAGACCAGGAAAAGCACCTGGCTCCTGGCTCCTGCCATCGGATGAGTGCGGTGCGCCGGCCGCAGCGCGCCGGCCGCGGCGGCCATTGGAGGGTGAACCAACGGCAAAAGGAAGACCTTTCTCTCTGTCTCTCTCTCTCACTGTCCACTCTGCCTGTAAAAAAAAAAAAAAAAAAAAAAAAAAGACTAAATATTTGTTATATATTACCTGGTAATTACACTTTAAAATTAGGTAACGCCCCCCCCCCCCCCCCCCCGTGTTTTTTAAGCCTTTTTGAATCTTATTTGCACCATTATTTTGAAAGAGCAAGGGAACAGAATTAAACAGCCTTCCATCCTCCCTGCCCTGGTGAGCTTTCTGAACTGTCTCTTCACTGCAGCAAACCCTTTCACAAGGTTTTCCAAGGTTTTGCTATCAGAAGTTGGCGATCCGAGTCACGGCACCACTTGTCAGCTCCTTCGGCCACAAAAGGAATGACGCTGCTCACAGCTAATTGGCCTTCAAAAGACTTTTACTTAGAAGGAGTGGGAAAGAGAGTGGGGGACTGGGAGAAGGGGGAAGAGATGGCGCGCACATTCCTCAAGGGGGAAAGCTGGCGTGCCCCCTTCTCTCTCGCTCCTGCTCTCTGCTTATATACAGAATTCAACCAATCACAGTCAATCAATCACAGTCCATGCACAGAGCTCTCCAATCCGGCACTTGATCACCATCAGCTGTGGAGTCACGCAGCAGGCAGGGCATCAGCACCATCTTGTTGTTTTCCACGATCCTCAGCTAGATGGAAAGTTCAATCAGCTGCTACATCCGCATTACTGCTATAAGCCAAGCCCAGCATGGGGGGGGTCCCATGGCAGGCCTATCCATGGGTCCCCACAGAAGTCAAAGTTTCCAAATATGAAACCTGGGTCATGGTTTCTAAAGTAGCCCATTCCAATCAACCAACACATATTTATTGAATATCGATTGGACTTAGTGCACTGAGATATGGAGGTCATAATGCGGTTTGGAAAAAAAAGCAAAATATACACAGTTGTTTTTTTTAGTTTGCAGTTCCTAGAAGTAGTGGAAGAGGTGACTTGTTCTTCCTATCTTTATGTTAGAAGTTTTTACTATCGGGGTAGGCATTGTACTGCAGCAGATGAAGCTGCCACTTGGGATACCAGGTCTTTCCTGCCTCTTCTGATCCAGCTTTCTACTAATGCACTTGAGAGGCAGCAGATAATATTTCAAGTACTTGAGACTCTGCCACCCATGTAGGAGACCCAGATGGAGCTCCTGGCTCCTGGCTTTAGCCTGGCTCAGCTCCAGCTGTGGTGGGCATTTGGGGAGTGAACCAGGGCATGGAAGATCTCTCTGTTGCTCTGCTTTTCAGATAAATAATGAATAGTGGCCAGCGCTGTGGCACACTAGTCTAAGGCCCTGCCTGCAGTGCCCACATTCCATAGGGGCATTGGTTTGAGTTCTGACTGCTCCTCTTCTGATCCAGCTCTCTGCTAGTGGCCAGGGAAAGCAGTGGAAGATGGCCCAAGTGCTGCACCTGCGTGGAAGACCCAGAAGAAGCTCCTGGCTTCGAGCTTTGGATCGGCCCAGCTCTGGCTGTTGTAGCCATTTGGGGAGTGAACCAGCAAAGACCTTTCTCTCTGCGTCTCCTTCTCTGTGACTTTGTCTCTCAAATAAATAAATAAAATATATTTTTAAAAGGCCGGCGCCGTGGCTCAACAGGCTAATCCTCCGCCTTGCGGCACTGGCACACCGGGTTCTAGTCCCGGTCAGGGCGCCGGATTCTGTCCCGGTTGCCCCTCTTCCAGGCCAGCTCTCTGCTGTGGCCCAGGAGTGCAGTGGAGGATGGCCCAAGTGCTTGGGCCCTGCACCCCATGGGAGACCAGGAAAAAGCACCTAGCACCTGGCTCCTGCCATCGGATGAGCGCGGCGCGCCAGCCGCAGCGCGCCGACCACGGTAGCCATTGGAGGGTGAACCAACGGCAAAGGAAGACCTTTCTCTCTGTGTCTCTCTCTCACTGTCCACTCTGCCTGTCAAAAAAAAATAAAAAAATAAAAATATATTTTTAAAAAGATTTATTTTTAAGTCAGAGTTACAGAGAAGGAGGGAGGGAGGGAGGGAGGGGGAGAGAGAGAGAGAGAGAGAGAGGTCTTCTATCCATCCGCTGGTTCATTCCCCAAATGGCAACAACAGCTGGAGCTGAGCCTATCCTGATCCGAAGCCAGGAGCCAGGAACTTCTTCTGGGTCTCCCATGTGGGTGCAGGGGCCCAAGCACTTGGGCCATCTTCTACTGCTTTCCCAGGCCACAGCAGGGAGCTGGACTGGAAGTGGAGCAGCTGGGTCTTAAACCGGTGGCCATATGGGATGCTGGCGCTGCAAATGGCGGCTTTACTTGCTACACCACAGGGCGGACCCCATAAATAAAATCTTAAATGAAAAAAAAAAAAACCTCTATTTAAATGGCCTTCTTGCTGTCTCTCAAACATGCCAGACATTGCCTGCGCCTACAAAGCTTTTTCCCTAGGTACACACATGGCGCAGTCATTCACTTTCTACAAGCTTTAGTTCCAATACCAGCTACTCAGTGAGGCTTACCCTGACCACCTATTTAAAATTGCAGCCCATTTCCCATTCCTTTCATTCCATTATATGTATTACATCATTTACTCATTTATTCTTTTTTGTTTGTCTGTTTTTTGACAGGCAAAGTGGATAGTGAGAAGAGAGACGGAGAGAAAGGTCTTCCCTTACCGTTGGTTCACCCTCCAATGGCCGCTGCCCAAGCCAGGAGCCAGGTGTTCCTCCTGGTCTCCCATGTGGGTGCAAGGCCCTCCACTGCATTCCTGGGCCACAGCAGAGAGCTGGACTGGAAGAGGTGCAACCGGGACAGAATCCGGCGCCCCGACTGGGACTAGAACCCTGTGTGCCGGCGCCACAGGTGGAGGGTTAGCCTATTGACCCATGGCGCTGGCCATCACTTACTCATTTATTCTAATTATCACCTTTCTCCACTAAAATGTCAGTTTCTTTGTAGCAAATAAAAAAAAGTCTTATTCACTGAATTTTCTTAAGCACCTAGACCATTGCCTGCCACATAGAAGAAACCCAAATATTTGTCCAATGAATGATTTTTTTTTGTATCTAACTTACTGTTCTTTATGCTTATATGCTAGTGTTATTTTTATTTTGGTTTTGGGGGGCCCAGGTTAAAACTGGCCCGTTTGAAGATTTGTTAACATATCATGTCTCTTTTTCTCCGGACATGTCGGCAGATCAGGTTAACAATTTAGTTTCAGCTTGACGTCATGGTCTTCATGAGATCAACATGAGTGACTCCATTTTAGTTTGATCTGTTGCAGGAATTTTTCAATAAACTCTATTTTAAAGGTCTCATTAATTTTTGTCTTTTGGGGCTGGCGCTGTGGCGTAACCGGGTAAAGCTGCCACCTGCAGTGCCAGCATCCTATATGGGTACCGGTTTGAGTCCCAGCTGCTTCACTTCTGATCCCGCTCTCTGCTATGGCCTGGGAAAGCAGAAGATGGCCCAAGTCTTTGGACCCCTGCACCCGTGTGGGAGACCCGGAGGAAGCTCCTTGTTCCTGGCTTTGGATCGGTGCAGCTCCAGCTGTTGCGGCCATCTGAACCAGCGGATAGAAAACCTCTTTCTCTCTCTCTCTCTGCCTCTCCTCTCTCTGTGCAACTCTGACTTTTACAAAATAAATAAATCTTAAAACAATTTTTTTAATCTTTTGCTGTTGCAAATTCATGTTCTGGTTTTAGGCAAACGGTAGAAGACAGAGAGCTTTTCTTGAATCTGTCTTCTCAACTGTCTTCACCTTGAACTAATCCTACGTCCTAGAGGCGCATTTTGGGGGTTGCACGATTTGGTCTCCTGCAATAGTCTACTTTTATTCGAGTCTGGCACTGCTATGCCACTTACTTCACCGGGAGCCGCCCCATCCCCAGGCTTCCTCATTCTTCTGCTCAGGGAGCACGAGTTGCCCACTGGTCCTTGGGACACCGATTTCTCTCAGGCAATTGTCCGTTGGTCCTTTCTGACGGCGACTGGCTGCGGACATTCTCCGAGAAGGTATGACTATAGGGATAAGAGGGCAGGAGTGAAGAAAGGAGGTGTTTTACCCGGATAGAGAGGACCAGAGGCCGAGAGCTGGAGCCCTGCCTTTGACGTCTTCGGGAGGAGGGTGGGCTTCGGGAAGGCCGGGTGGGCGCGGTGGGGGAAGAGCCACGCCGGCCTGCGCCCGCGCGGGGCGGGGTTTCGGTGGACGAGGCTGGCGGACTGAGAGGTCCCGGGGGCGGAGCTGTCCAGGGGGCGGAGCTGCCCTGGGGCGTGGCTGTTTGGAGGCGAGGCCGGCGGAGCGCGCAGACGCACCGCGGCGGGAGCATTGCTGACCGCTGGCGGCTGAGTGCGGCGCTCTCGGAGGCCATGGGGCGCGTCGCCGGGGAGCGGTTCTCGTCGTTGTTGGGGTTGTGGCTGCTGCTGTGCAGCTGGGGGTGCCCTGGGAACGCCGAACTGCGGGCCCCACCGGATAAGATCGGTAGGTGGGCGGGAGGAGCGTTGGAGCGCTCCCGCGCCGGGTGGCCGGCGCGTAGTGTGCCCAGGCCCCGCGGCCGCGACTCAGAACGGGCCGAGTGGGCCGGGGTGGCGCGCAGCTCGCGCTCCTGCAGCTCACACAGCGGCTCTCGGCCTCCCTACGGACGGGAGCATTCCTTCCTGGGGCGCAAGGAGCTGCTGACATGAGGCATGGACAGGCGCCGAGCGTCCCCGAAGCCTCCCGTCTCAGACCCTGGGGCTCCGGAGAGGCCAAAACCCCTTAGTGCTCTCCTTTCCTGCGCTTTTGGGCGGCCGGTGTTCTGGCTGGTCCTGCAATGAACGCACATCTCAGGCGTGCGCGGGCACAGCGCGGGGAGCGTCCACACAGCTGGCCCTGTCCGCTTCTCTGTTGAGGCTGCAACCCCCTCCCCTTCCCCCATCCCCACTTTGCTGAGGTCGGCCCGCTAGCAGGGGCCCCGGCTTGCAGTTTCTCTGCCTAGGACTGTAGTTGCCAAAGGAATCTGTTTTTTCCCTCTAGGTTCGGTCGCCTTGGTTTTTTTGCTCCTCGGTCCCCCTCCTTCTCCCATTTAAAGCTGTGTTCTTCGGGATCATTACTCTCTCTCCATTGACTCCAGCGAGAGAGAACAAAGCTAAGCAAAAATGGCGGTCCCTTTTTGGAAGAAGTGTGTTGTAAAGGCCCAACACTACTCTTCCCATACATTGGGCACTAGGAAAGGTGCACAGGCCAATCGGTGCCTCCACAAAGACCTGTGAGAATCTGGGCATCCGGAACGGGGGAAAAAAAAAAACAACCCTACAAAATCGAATTAACATCAATTTGTAAACCAGTCTGTGCTCAGCTTCTCAGCTTTTGTCTGGGCACAGAGTTTCTTCTCCCCCTTCCCTAAATTATTTTAGGTGATAGTCTCAGGTAACCTGTGTAAGTGGCCTTTTGAAAACCACACTAAAGCAAACACACAGCAGGTGGGAGAAGACAGCTGTTCCTTTTTGTTCCCCCTCACAGCCATCATCGGAGGAGGAATCGGTGGCACTTCAGCAGCCTATTACCTGCGGCAGAAATTTGGGAAAGATGTAAAGATTGACGTGTTCGAGAGGGGAGAGGTGGGGGGCCGTCTGGCCACCCTGAATGTGCAGGACCAAGAATACGAGGCTGGGGGTTCTGTCATCCATCCTTTAAATCTACACATGAAGCGTTTCGTCAAAGACCTGGGTGAGTGATTTTGGTCTCAGAGCCAAGCGGATTCTTGGGTGACCATGTTTTGATCCCGTGCAGCACTGGAACTTCACTGCCTTGGAAATGATCGCGCGCAGAGAAGTTGGTGAAACCGTTGGCTGCACTTTGCTGAGAGCAGCTGTTACTAGTGGCTTTCCTGTAATGGAACACTGGTTATCTGTATCTTCAGTTATCTGGAATTACAGCCATGAGATGGGGGTGGGGATGGCCGCTTTTGTCAAGTCTTTTTTTTTTTTTTTTAAAGATTTATTGATTTGCTTGAAAGGCAGAGTTACAGAGAGAGAGAGAGACAGAGAGAGAAATCTGCTGATTCACTCCCCAAATGATCACAACCACTGGAGCTGGCGTTCCAGTTGTGGGTGCAGACATGGACACCTAGGACACCTGCCTGCTGCACCACCAGCCCAGCGGCCGGGCAGGTCCTGGAGGAAGTCTTGGCAGGCTTCTGCAGGTCCTCTCCTCCGGGGACATTGTGTCATTCTGGCCTCTTCCCAGTTACCTGAAACAGCCAGTAGGCACAGCCAGCTTCCAGCTCTGCCTCTTTTCCCACAGCAGCAGCAGCTCCTGCTTATTGTTTAAAGATTTATTTATTTGAAAGGCAGAGTGACAGAGAGAGAAGGAGAGACAGAGAAAAGGGTTTTTCCGTCTGCTGGTTCCTCTCCAAATGGCTACAACAGCTGGGGCTGGGTCAGGCTGAAGCAGGAGCCCAAACTCCATCCAGGTCTCCCGCGTGTTGGCAAGGGCCCAAGGAATTGGGCCATCTTCTGCTGCTTGCCCAGGCACATTAGCAGGGAGCTGGATTGGAGTTGGAGCAGCCAGGACTCCATCTGGCTCTCTGATATGGGATGCTGTTGCCAGTGTAATCTGGTGCACCACAATGCTAATGCCCCCCATCCCCACCCCAAATTGGCCAGTAGCTTCTTAGATCCTTGGTGATGCTTCCTGTGTTTCTGTGTCTTTCATAACCAGGAGCAACTCATGGCAGCAAGATTCATGGACATTTTTATGTTTTGACTGAATGCCATTGGTCCTCTGGCTTCTTCCTGTGACTTTTAAATCTTTTTGGACATTGTTAACAATAGCTAGTCTGATTTTGGTATAGCTGCATGATCATCTGACCCATCTTGGAGATAAGCTGCTTTTGGACAGTGTGGCGGGTGTCTGGTGTGTCTCACTATTTGAAAGACAGCACTCCTGACCACTGGGGGAACCCCGAATCCACTCCTTTCAGGGTGACCCCAGGAGCTTTGGCTTCCTTCTTTCACTGCATCGGCACAGAAACTCCTGACTTGGCCACCCCTTCTGTGTTACAGGTCTCTCTGCTGTCCAGGTGTCTAGTGGCCTGGTGGGAGTGTATGATGGAGAGGCTCTGGTTTTTGAGGAGAGCAGCTGGTTTATTATTAACATGATTAAACTCATTTGGCGCTATGGATTTCAGTCCCTCCGAATGCACATGTGGGTGGAAGACTTACTGGACAAGTTCATGAGGTAATGTTCCCCTGTCCGTTTAACTTAAGATCTGTTGGTTGGATGCCCTTCAGAAATTTTGGTTTCTTGGAACAGTGCTCTGCCTAATTGCAGCCCTGTCCATGAGATAGTTAGGCATATGTTTTATGGAAAATACACAGACCATTTATCTACTTGGAAGTTGAAAGCAAAGTTTATTTTTGTTTCTGAAATCTATTTTGCAAATGCTTCTTTAGTGTGGCCAGATGCTCTGCAGATGCTAACTCACTGAATACTCAGACAGTTTCTCAGGTAGGTCTTGGTATCAGTTTCTTTATACAGCAGTGGAAGATGGAGGTATCCAGAGATTTTTTGTTTGTTTGTTTTTGAAATTTTTGTTTATTTTTTTTAATCTGAAAGACAGAACTAATGAGGGAAAGGGAGAGGGAGAGGGACAGAGACAGACTGAGATCTTCCATTTGCAAATTTACTCTTCAGATGCTGGCAGTAGCTTGGGCTGGGCCAGGCAAGAAGCCAGGAGCTTGAAACTAATTCCAGGGGCCGGTGCCGTGGTGTAGCGGGTAAAGCCGCCACCTGCAGTACAGGCTTCCCATATGGGCTCCAGTTTGTGTGCTGCCTGCTTCACTTCTGATCCAGCTCTCTGCTATGGCCTGGGAAAGCAGTGGAAGATGGCCCAAGTCCTTGGGCTCCTGCACCCATGTGGGAGTTTCAGAAGAAACTCCTGCTGCCTGGCTTTGGATTGGCCCAGCTCCAGCCATTGTGGCCATCTGGGGAGTGAACCAAGGATGGAAGACCCCTCTCTCTCTCTACCTGTGCCTCTCTATAACTCTGCTTTTCAAATTAATTAATTAATTAGTTGATTAAACAAGCAAAAAAAGAAACTAATTCCAGTAGGGGTTGCAGGTACATTGCACTGACCGTCTGCCCCCAGCCTGTCACTTTTCAAGAAGGGAGGTGGTCTGTTGCTGCGTGCTCAGCAGGCAGATCAAGTTCAGATGGCAGTGGGTGCAGCCCTGCGTGTGTGTGTCATTTTTCTTTCCTGTGGCTTACTTGTAGAGTAACTCTTACAAGTCGGAGCCCTTTGAGAAGTGAAGAAATTACTTTTGAAGAGAGCTTAGGTTATTACAGAACTGTTGAAAAGACACAGTGTGAGGGGCTACACAGACTATACCATTTTTGATTTTAGAAACTGGTTCCCAAACGTTATGGAATCATTGCCTTTCCATCTTTAATACTTTTATTCTACAGCACTGACCTTTCTGTTGCTAATGTTGCATCCTAAGTTCCTGTTTCTTTAAACACATCAAGGTAATATCAATCATGTAATGTGGTCATACTGTGAGATCGTTGGAGAGCAGGTGGGTGGGGTGGGTGTTCAGCCTGTCGGCAGCAGTTGTTCAGAGCAGTGAAGACACTGCCAGACTGAGCTGTGGCCGCTGTGCTGAGCACCCAACTCAAGAGGTCTGTCCTGTGCCTGCCCCAGAAGGGAGTCTGCTTTCTGTTTTCCTGCTGTACTGCTGGTCAGATGTCTTTAATATCAGCCCATGTTGGAGTTCATTCTGGAACATCACAAAAACCAGGTTTGGAAGCCCAAGAGGAATCTGGAACAGCTAATTCCTCTGCATTTCAGTTGCATAGTGGTGCTTTTATAACCCTGGCTACACATTAGAATCACATGGGGATCTTTTAAAAAAAATATGAATGATGAGCCCCATCCCTAGAGATTTTGAGTTAATTATTCTGAGGTAGAGGTCTGGGCGTTGGTATTTTGAAAGGCCTGTCAAATGGATTTTTGCTTGCAGCCATTGTTAATAGTCACTGAATTAAAATATACAACTGGAAGATATTCATGAGTTTTTTTTTTTTTTTTTTTGAATAGTGTAGAAACCCAAAAGTTTTGATGAAAGGTTTTTTTCTCTTTGGGTGTATGGGTTTACGAGACAGAGCCAGTCAGTTCCTTGAAAGTGGTGTGCATGAGCTTCTATGGAAACCTGTGAAGGACTTGGCCAGCCTTGGGGAGGCAGAGTGTGCATAGCGTGAGTGGAGGCACACGTGATAGTGGTAAGCCATACATTCAAAGAGCATTCAGGCCTGTGATAGGCAACGCCCGGGGCAGGCATTCACTCTTCTCTGCTGCCGGAGGTTCTTGGGTGGGAATTCTGCAGCCCCGACATCCACGCTTGCCAGATTAATTTCTAGTTCTTTCTTTTTTTAAAAAAAATTATTTTATTTTATTTATTTGAAAGAGCTACAGAGAGAGATAAAGACAGAGAGGTCTTCCATCCACTGGTTCGCTCCCCAGATGGTCACAATGGCCGGACTGAGCCAATTCGAAGCCAGGAGTTTGTTCTGGGTCTCCCATGTGGGTGCAGGGACCCAAGCATATACTTGGGCCATCTTCTACTGCTATCCCAGGCCACAGCAGAGAGCTAGATCAGAAGAGGAGCAGCCGGGACTAGACCTGGTGCCCATTTGGGATGCTGGCGCTTCAGGCCAGGGCTTTAACTTGCTGTGCCACAGCGCCGGCCCCAGTTTCCAATTCTAAGCATTGATTTCTGCAGTTCTTCTGGTTGGGTGTCATCCTTTTTTTTTTTTTTTTAAAGATTAATTTATTTGAGAGGCAGATTTACAGAGAGAGTGAGGTGGGGAGAGAGAGAGAGAGAGAGATTGTCCATCCACTGGTTCATTCCCCAAATGGCCTCAATGACTGGAGCTGGGCAGGTCTGAAGCCAGGAGCCTAGAGCTTCATCCGTGTCTCCCACATGGGTGACAGGGACCCAAGCACTTGGGCCATCTTCCACTGCTTTCCCAGGCACATTAGCAGGGAGCTGGATAGGAAGCAGAGCAGCTGGGACTCGAACCATATGGGATGCTGGTGCTACAGGCAGTGGCTTTACTTGTGCTA
This sequence comes from Sylvilagus floridanus, assembly GCA_949820135.1. Taxonomy (NCBI): domain Eukaryota; kingdom Metazoa; phylum Chordata; class Mammalia; order Lagomorpha; family Leporidae; genus Sylvilagus; species Sylvilagus floridanus. Next base: position 52,851,870 of record OX463245.1, read on the forward strand.
CAGTGCCAGACCCAACAGGTAAGATTCACAGTGAAAGGCTTCCTTCTAGCTAAAAGCATCAGTTTTATTCTTTTATTTAACAAATCCAGTCTGTCTTGAACCCTATCTGGCTTTAAAATATGTCCAGAATTTCACCACTTCTCACCATTACCACTGCTGCCTCTGTGGTCCAAGCTGCTATTCCCTTTGTCTGGCTGTTGGTGTAGTTGTCTTCTGGGATGGACTGAACAGTGCTGCTCCTGCCCCACTTTCCCCAGCCGTCCGCATCCTGATCCCCAGAGCCTGTGAATGTGCTGCTTTCCATGGGAAGGGGATTTTGCCAGTGGGCTTGGGTAAGATCCTGAGATGGGGAAACTATTTCTGCTTAAGGAGCTAGGCCCAATGAAACCAGAAGGTTCCTTGTAAGAGGAAGGCAGGAGGATCAGGGCGAGTGGGAGGAGTACTGATGGGAGCAGGAGGTGAGAGTCATGCTAGGAAGGGATGTGACTGTAGGAGCTGAGCGATGCAGGAGGCCTGAAGCAGCTGGAAGGGGCCAGAAAGCAAATTGTTCCCTCAGAGTTTCTGGAAGGAACCAGCTCTGCAGGCACCTGGATTTTAGTCCAGTGAACTTGACTTTGGACCTTGATCCCACAGAAGCATCAGATAAGTTTGTGGTCACTGGTTACAGCAGCGGTGGGAAGGTAAATCCGCCTCCTAGGTTATTGCCCTTCACCTTTGTGCTACAACGGTGTTTGCAGGGTAGAAGCCAGTGTCATTATATCACAGCCTTTTGTTACCACAGTGAAATAGCCGAGGCAGTGGACTTGGTAAAGAGAAAAGGTTTAGGCCAGTGCTGCAGCTCACTTGGCTAATCCTCCGCCTGTGGCGCTGGCACTCCGGGTTCTAGTCTCAGAAGGGGTGCCGGATTCTGTTCCAGTTGCTCCTCTTCCAGTCCAGCTCTCTGCTGTGGCCCAGGAGTGCAGTGGAGGATGGCCCAACTCCTGGGGCCCTGCACCCGCATGGGAGACCAGGAGAAGCCCCTGGCTCCTGGTTTCGGATCGGCGCAGCGTGCCAGCCACAACAGCCATTGGAGGGGTGAACCAGCGGAATGAAGACCTTTCTCTCTGTCTCACTCACCGTCTAACTCTGCCTGGCAAAAAAAAAAAAAAAAAAAGGAAAAGGTTTAGCTAGCTCACAGTTTGGAGTCTGAAGCCCAAGATGAGACAGCCCCTTGGTTTGACCTCTGATGCAGGCCGTGATGGCAGCAGTGCATTGTGTGCAGAGGAAGGATCACGTGGTGAGCCAGGCTGGAGAGAGGCTTGGTCCAGCTCAGGGCTTTGTAACCACCTCTCTTTCAAGAACTACATTCCCTAGGCAACGCCGATGATCTGAGGGTCTCCCATGAGAGCCACCTCTTACACAGCACATTTAGATGAAGTTTCCACTCTCTGAGTAACATTAACTTATAGCCTTGGGGTTCAAATGTCCTTTGTCCCGTATGCCTGTGTTTATGCTAGTACTATCCTGCTGTTTTGACTACTGTAGCTTTGTAATATGTTTTGAAGCTAAGTGTGAGTCCTCTAGCTTTGCTTTTGTTTTTCAAGTTTTGTGACTACGTGGGATCTTTCGAGATTTCATGAGTTTAAAGATTTTTCTCTTACTACAAAAGAATGCCAGTAAGATTTTGATAGATTGTTTTGAATCTGTAGATTGCTTTGGGTAGCATGAACTTTTTGATAATGTTAAATCTTCCAGTCATTCCAGAGACATGAAATGTGTTTTGATTTTTTGTGTCTTATTTAATTTTCTTTAGCAATATCTTGTAGTTTTCAGTGTACAAGTCCTTCACCAAGTTAATTAAGTTTATTCCTTAGTATTTTATTCTTTTTGATGCTGTTGGAAATGAGATTTTTCTTAATTTCCATTTTATATTATTAATCATTAATGTATAGTGCCTTTTCTAGGGTTTAATTTAATTTTCATTTCTTTTACTGCATATTTTTGAGTTATTTTATTACACTGAACATCTTGAAACATCTTTAAATATTAATTGTTAACAGTACAGATGGAGCTGGCGCTGTGGCTTAGCAGGTTAAAGCCCTGGCCTGAAGCGCCAGCATCCCATATGAGCACTGGTTCAAGTCCCGGCTGCTCCACTTCCGATCCAGCTCCCTGCTAATACACCTGGGAAATTAGTGAGGATGGCCCAAGTCTTTGGGCCCCTGCACACATGTAGGGGACCCAGAAGAAGCTCCTGGCTTCAGATCAGCTGAGCTCTGGCCGTAGCAGCCACTTGGGGAGTGAATCAGCAGATGGAAGATCTCTTTCTCTCTGTCTCTACCTCTCTCTGTAACTCTTGTCTTTCAAATAAATAAAATAAACCTTAAAAAAAAAAGTACACAATCCTAATTGTTTAAGTTCATACCCACTGGTGTCAGTGTATTTTTGTTTCCCCTTTCCTTTTGCTACTGTTATACAAATTACATCTGTATGCATTTTAAGCCCATTACCACAGTTTTAGAGGTATTGCTTTGTGTACTTGTCTTTTTAAATTAGATAGGAGAAGAAAAGAACTACAGACAAATATAGGGGCCTTTTAGGGATTGGTGCTATGGCACAGTGGGTAAAGATGCCACTTCTGACCCAGCTGTGCTAATGGACTGGGAAAGCAGCGGAAGATGGCCCAAGTGCTTGGGCCCCTGAACCCATGTGGGAGACCTGGAAGAAGCTCCTGGCTCCTGGCTTTAGCCTGGCCAGCTCTGGCTGTTATGGCCATTTGAGGGGTGAACCAGTGGATGGAAGACCTCTCTCTCTCTCTCTCTTTCTCTCCACTTCTGCCTCTCCCTCTCTGACTCTGACTTTCAAATTTAATAAATAAATAAATCTTAAAAAAAGGCACTGTTTACTGTCCTTTAATCCATGTAGTTACTTCCACTGGTGTGATTTATCATTTCATGTGGGTTTGGGTTTCTGTCTAATGCTCTGTCTCAGTCTGCAGGATTACTCTTATTATTTCTTTTAGGGCAGGTGTGCTTGTGTGTAATTCTTTGCTGCTGTTTATCTGGGAATGCCTTCATCCTGTTGAACTTGGAAAGAAAGTTGTACTTGATCTAGGGCTCTTGATAGACAGTCTTGGAATTTTTTCTGCCGTACCTGCGTCAGGTCTGTGCTCTGATGTCACCTTAGTAAGGGTTTCTCTGACCACTCCACTTATTTTTTTTGGACAAACTTATTGAGAATTGCAGCCTTGCCAACCCCATGCATTGCCAGTTTTCATTTCTCATTTATTTTTCTTAATTATTATTACAGTCATGTATCACTTAAGGACAGGATATATCCTGAAAGAGGTGTCCAGGGGATTTCACTAGAGTGAAATAGATATTTCATGGAGTATATATATATATTTTTGACTGTCAAAAACCCATTTTATTTTTCCATTCTGTATAAATAAAAAGCAACCAATAAGCATATTTCCCTTACATTCAACTTCCATGACCAAATTTTCAGGAACTACTGAAAGACTTCAAGTACACGCTCTATAAAAACAGTCTATAACTGCTGAATTATATACATTTTTGCTGAATATATTATACACATTTTTGTTTGGGATACTTTATAAACTAGCTACCTCTTGTAAACTATCTTCACTGTCTTTTAAAAATAAAATTAAAAATTTGAAGCTTCATGCAGATATGACATTTTAAATTCCTATGTTCCTGAACACACGCTAAGACTTGGGCCACCAGTGGGAAATTTTAAAATATCCATCGTAACACACAAGTATGAATCACATTGGTAATTAGTAAGAAGTCAAAAACAAAGCTAAGAGCCAATGCTTCTTTGAAAAGTTTCTGACATTTATTTACTTCTGGATAAAGGAATATGTGAGAGGAACCATCAGTCTAAACCTATTGTTAGTTTCTATTCTTCAAACTGCCTAAGAGTTCTTAGAATACATAAAAAAATTTTTTTGAATGCATTAGGAACAGCTTACCAATATGTGTATCCCATCTGCATTTTTAAATGGAATGTGTTAAAATCAAAGCATAATTCACCAGAAAGATAAATCAGAAAAAGAAAACAAACATTTGAATGGCATGTTATAATGACCGCCCCCTGACCAATTATCAAAGAGTACTACTCATGGTAGTTAGCACACGCAACAGACTGAGAGATTAGATCTTGCGCTATATACTTTAAAGTTTTGTCAGGCATGAGCCATTTTTAAATGTTTCTGTCAATCGCTTTTGTCTCCACACATTTATTTTTTATTTAAAACAAGAAACAGTTCTCTCTTCGCATGTTAATCAGTGCAAAGTATAACAAAGCAATCTCAGTAGAAGTTATTACAGTGATACTTTAGAAAGGCTTAATCCCAAAATGTGCTAAAAGATGTCCATGTCATGAGAGTGGTCAACCTCAGTGGCTTCCTCTGCGTCCAGCCTGGCTTCTCTGTGTCCCTCCTGGGACTCGTCAGTGGAGGCCAGGGCCTCATTTGTGTCACTTGCAAAAGTTTCTTGCGATGTATCATCTTCCTCTTGGAAATTTAGACTTTTGATGGCCTGTTTCATCTTCTTCCCCAGTATCTGTTCTTCTTTTCCTAGCAACTTTTTAATTTTCATATTCTTTTTGATTTTCAATGTAGAAAATGGCCTTAATTTGCGCCTCCCTTATACTCGGAGAATTTTTCAGAAGGTTCAGAAAAACTCCACCTGGTGTCATTCTTCGACTCGCATTCACTATAAAAAGGCCACCATTTTGTTCAACTTCAGCAGTTTCCATCAGCAGTTCAGTTGTCTTTGTTTCAAATTATCCTCACTACTCGGGCTATCAGATCTTTCTTTGGTTCCTGTAACCGGCACTGGCAGCGGTCTGTCGCTGGGCGCAGCCATCATGTGGGAGTCTGAGTCGGAAAGCTGCCCATCTTGCATGTCACCCACGTCCAGCGCCATCTTCCTGTGGCGCTCGCTCATGGAGTGTATTTGCACAAACCAGGATGGCTACAGTATCACTTGGGACCTGGGACCTCTCTGTTGTGTATGAGGTCCATCCCTGATTGGAGTGTTGTTACACAGCGCTGACTGTATTATCATCCTCTTGCCTGTTCTGTAATTTGCCTGTATTTATTTAATTTTTACAGCCTGCTTCCCCTTCTAGAACACAAGCTGCATGAGAGCAGGGATATTTTTTCTTCTGATGTGTTCCGTTCAGCACCTAGAACAGTGCCTGGGTCAAAGTTACTCCATAATATTTGCTGGCTGAATAATTGAATAAATAAGAAGTGTTATACCAATTTTGTTGGAAAAGAAAAAAGACTATAAGTAATTTCACTGTAGCAGAAGCTACTAGTTATAATATATAGTTTTTAGTAATTAAAAAAAGTTATTTATTTGAAAGGCAGAATGACAGAGAGCAAATGAGAGAGAGAAATATTTTCCTTCTACTGTTTTACTGCCCAAGTGGCCATAACAGCCAAGGCTGGGCCAGACTGAAGCCAAGAGCCTGGAACTCTCGTTTCCCACCTAGGTGGCTGGGGACCAAGTACTTTGGCCATTTCCGCTGCTGTCTCAGGCACATTAGCATGAAACTGGATAGGAAATGGAGCAGCTAGGACTTGAACTGGCACTCAGATATGGAATGCTGTATCTGCTGTGCCATGGTACTGTCCCCTTTTTATTTATTTGAGAGGTAGATGACAGAGAGGGATAGACAGAGAGATACTTCCATCTGCTGGTTCACTTCCCGGGTCTTTGCAACAGCCAGGACAGGGCCAGGCTGAAACCAGGAGCCAGTAACTCCATCTTGGTCTCCCATTAGTTGGCAGGAACCCAAGCACTTGGGCCATCCTGTGCTGCCTCCCAGGTGCATTAGCAGGAAGCTGAATCAGAAGGGGGTCTTGAACCAGGCATTTCAACATGGGATGCTGGTGTCCCAAGTGACAGCTTAGCCCACTGCACCACGAGGCCTACCCTGTAATACTTATTTTAATGCACTATATTGTGGAACAGTTATAATGCTCAATATTTATATCTATGTGGTCTCATCTCACCCTTGCTTGGAAGGCTGGCTTGAGTGGGGTTGCAGCTCAGGCAGGGGGAGTAGGGAATACTTTTATTAATAGTATCATTGATAAGTTATTTAATTGGTTATTATATTGTCATGTTGACTCTTAGCCAAGATCCTCTTTCTTTCAAGATTTATTTATTTGAAAGTCAGAGTAACAGAAGGAGAGAGAGAGAGATCGAGAGATCGAGAGATCTTCCATCCACTGGTACACTCCCCAAATGGCCACAACAACCAGATGTGGGCCAGGCCAAAGCCAGGATGAGGGAGTCCATTTTGGTCTCCCACAAGGGTGGCAGGGGCTTAAGCACTTGGGCCATTTTCTGCTCCCTTTGCAGGAATCTTAACAGGAAGCTGGACAGGAAGTGAAGTACCCAAGACATCAACTGGCACTCTGATGTGGGGATGCCAGCGTTGCAAGTGGCAGCTAACTCTGCCACCCCACAACACGATTCCCACACTTCATTTTATGAGATAGCTGATCTATTATTTTTCTAAGTAACTCAGTGGTTCCATCCTTTTTTTTCTAAAACCCATATGATATGATTGGAAGGTATTGTTTTAATTTGTCAATTTTGGCACTGATGTCTAATGAATTTTCCCCATAAAATTTAATCAACATTTTGTGCCCTATACTCTTAACAGGTAAGGTTGAGTGATTATAATACCTTGTTTCCTAAGCATTCCAGTTTATTTTGAAAGAAGAAACCTGATCTAAAAGTTTCTTGCTCTCGTGGTCGCTGATGAGAAATGTTCTTTGGCACTTATGTCTTCCCTTTGTTTCACCTATCTGGCTGTGCCTATGCCTTAGTACCTAGGCCTAGCTCTGAAAGGAACCATGTGTTGTTTGTCATTGTACTACTTGTAACCTCAAAATTCATGTATTGGACTTACTGCATGCAATGATTTTTTAAAAAAAAATATTTATTTTATTTATTTGAAAGCCAGAATTACAGAGAACGAGCGAGAGAGGTCTTTCATCTGCTGGTTCACTCCCCAAATGACTGCAGTGACTAGAGCTGGGCCAGGCTGAAGCCAGGAGCCAGGAGCTTCTTCCAGGTCTCCCATGTGGGTGCAGGGGCTCAAGGACTCGGGCCATCCTCTGCTGCTTTCCCAGGCACATTAGCAGGGAGCTGGATCGGAAGTGGAGCAGCCAGGACTTGAACCAACACCCATATGGGATGGCAGTGCCTGGGGCTTTAACCTGCTGCACCACAGTGCTGGCCCCTGTATGCACTGATTTATGTGAATGTTCTTTGAAATCCATAAGGTGCCAAGAAATGTCAAGTGATACTTTCCTAAAAATAAATAATATAAAGTAGTATCTAAGTGCTAAGTGGGTGGCACTGATGCTGATTTTTTATGGGACCTTTAAGATGGGGACATGACTGTGGATGAGAAGTCTTGTTAGACAAGACTTGGCAGAGGAGATGGGACTCAGGTCTTCGAGGGAAGTGTAGATGTTCTGGGGTTGGGAAGGGGAAGGGTGTTCCGGTTGGAGTGGAGAGTTTGTGCAATGGCAGGAGACAATATGCAGAGCGTATTTAGAGACCAGTGAGTGAGTCAGAGGCGTTTCAGCATGGGATGCTAATGTCCCTAGTGACAGCTTAACCCACTGTACCACCAGTGCTTGTGCTCAAGTAGAGGGTTATGAGCATGAGCACGTGTGTGTGTGTTGGGGGAGATTGAAGGCAGAGGAGGCACTTGCTATATGACCTTTACATTAGGACTTTTCTGTTGAGTTTCTTTATTTGCAATTAGAACAAAGTAGTTAGACTTGATGAGTTTGGTTTTAAAAACTATGATGTACTTTTTTTTCTTTCCTTATGTCAAGCTAAATGATCTGGACTTAGTTTTTTTTTTATTTTTAAACTATTTATTTATTTATTTGAAAGGCAGAGTTACAGAAGGAGAGGGAGAGACAGAGAGATCTTCCATCCACTGGTTCACTCCCCAGATGGCTGCAATGGCCAGGCCTGGGTCAGGCTGAAGCCAGGAGTCTGGAACTCCATCCTGGTCTCTCACCTGGGTGGCAGGGGTCCAGGTATGTGTGTCATCTGCTGCTGCTTTCCCAGGTGCATTAGCAGGGAAGCAAACAGCTGGGACTCAACTGGTGCTCCCATGTGGGATGCTGGGATGCTGGAGTTGCAAGCAGTGGTTTAACCCTCTGTGCCCCAAGCACCGGCCCCTTGGACTTGGTTGAGTAAGCATCAGTAAGCAAGACTTTTTGAATAAATGAATGTCAAGATAAAAGAAGTATTTTAAGACTTCTGAGAGGGTCAAAAGCATTTTAAAGGAAAGAAACTAGAAGCAGATATTTATTTTATAGTTTGAGTATAAGATCAGGGAAGTAAGAATGGAGTAAAGAGAGAGGTGTTTGGGGCCAGCGCTGTGGCATAGTGGGAAAGCAGCCACCTGCAGTGCTGGCATCCCATATGGGTGCTAGTTTGAATCCCGGCTGCTCCACTTCCGATCCAGCTCTCTGCTATGGCCTAAGAAAGCAGTAGAAGATGGCCCAAGTCATGGGCCTCTGCACCTGAGTGAGAAGACCCAGAAGAAGCTCCTGGCTCTTGGCTTCAGATCAGCGCAGCTGTGGCCGTTGTAGCCATCTGGGGAGTGAACCAGCGGATGGAAGTCCGATCTCTTTTTCTCTCTCTCTCTCTGCCTCTCCTTCTCTCTCTGTGTAATTCTTTCAAATAAATAAATAACTCTTAGAAAAAAATAAAGGTGTTAGGAAAATGATAAAGCTTCCTACCCAAGTGGGAAGAAGCAGAAGGAGCTGTGAGTTTGAAATGGAACGGTGACACATAGGACATCTGGGGTGGTCAGTTATTTTTGGTGAGGCTAGGGGTTGCTTGAGGTCAAGCCTGGTGAAGAGAGACAATTTAATTTCAGACACATCTAGGTGCTGCTGGAAGGTCTGAAGGAATGAGAACCAAACCTCCCAGCTTTTGCAAGGTGCTCCCAGAGGCCACATGCGTGCGGGAGAGGCGTGGTGTGTACTCTGGAAATCCACCAGAGGAGGTGGAGGGCAGGGGTGGCCAGCAGCTTCGGGAGGAGCTGGAGAAGGTGGTGGCTGGGCTGCATCTCACGTGACAGACAGAAAGGCATCCGTTTGATTCTTACAACATGATTTCCCCACTTCTATGTCCCCTTTGCCCTGTCTCGTTTGGTGTGTAATGGCCATTTCTCTTCTATCCCAAAGGATCTACCGCTACCAGTCTCATGACTATGCCTTCAGTAGTGTAGAAAAATTGCTGCATGCCTTAGGAGGGGATGACTTCGCTGGATCGCTTAACCGAACCCTTCTCGAAACCTTGCAGAAAGCAGGCTTCTCTGAGAAGTTTCTCCAAGAGCTGGTCACTCCAGTCATGAGGACCAATTATGGCCAAAACTTGCACATCAACGCCTTTGTGGGTAAGCCAGCCTTGAAATGCTAATGAGCATTCGTCCACAGGTGGCTTGCCTGATGTGCTGGTGGCTCCTGACCTGAGGCCGTGGTTGGAAAGGCTGCCTTTCTCGGAACCTTTGTTAGTCAAAGAGCCTTTAGCTCTCATTAGTTCACTGATTTTCAGCAGGGGAGATTATGCTCTCAAGGGCTGTTCAGCAAAGTCTGGAGACATTTGGAGCAAACGTGATTGGGAAGGGAGTGTGGGTACAAGGGCTCTTACAGAATGAGAATTAAAACGTTTTTGGTTTCTTCTTGCTTTCAGGGGCGGTATCAATGGCTTGTACGGATTCTGGCCTTTGGGCAGTAGAAGGTGGCAACAAACTAGTTTGCTCAGGGCTCCTCCGGGCTTCCAAAAGCAACCTTATTTCTGGTTCAGTAATGTCCATAGAGGAGAAAACAAGAACAAAGCAGACAGGTGAGTTTGAATGTTACTGTTCTTAATGTCCGTGGCAGCCATTGGAGGGTGAACCAACGGCAAAGGAAGACCTTTCTCTCTGTCTCTCTCTCTCACTGTCCACTCTGCCTGTCAAAAAAAAAAAAAAAAAAAAAAAAACCCTTCAGAGAATGACTGCTCGGGAGAGAAGCTTCTCTTCTGCAGTATCGCACTCAGAGCCACGATGATGGAACTATATAAATTACATATTCTGTGCCATGTAGAACTAATCCTAAATTTGCTCTAGTGCATTGGCATCACATTCTAGATTTAAAAATAGTCTCATCCTTAAAAGTAAAAATTGGGGCCAGTGGTGTGGTGCAGTGGGGTAAATAGCCACTTGTAGGGCCCGTATTGTGGCAGTCAGTTAAACTACCATCTGTGACACTGGCATCCTGTATGGATGCCGTATCAGGTCCTGGCTACTCTCTTCCTATCCAGCTTCCTGCAGGTGCTCCTGGGAAGACAGCAGAAGGTGGTCCAAGTACTCGGATCCCTACCAGTCATGTGGGAGACCAGAGTGTAATTCTTGGCTCCAGGCTTTGGCTTGGCCCAGATTCAGCTGTTTTGGCCATTTGGAGAGTGAACCAGTAGATGGAAGGTTTCTTTCCCTGTCTCCCCATCTCTGTCCATCTGCCTTTCAAATAAATAAACAAATAAATACATAATAAATCTTACTTATTTATTTATTTATTTTTTTACAGGCAGAGTGGACAGTGAGAGAGAGAGACAGAGAGAAAGGTCTTCCTTTTGCCGTTGGTTCACCCTCCAATGGCCGCCGCGGTCGGCGCGCTGCGGCCGGCGCACCGCGCTCGTCCAATGGCAGGAGCCAGGAGCCAGGTGCTTTTCCTGGTCTCCCCATGGGGTGCAGGGCCCAAGCACCTGGGCCATCCTCCACTGCACTCCTGGGCCACAGCAGAGGGCTGGCCTGGAAGAGGGGCAACCGGGACAGAATCCGGTGCCCCGACCGGGACTAGAACCCGGTGTGCCGGCGCCGCAAAGCGGAGGATTAGCCTGTTGAGCCACGGCGCCGGCCCATAATAAATCTTTTAAAAAGGTAAAAATTCCATATTTTGTACTTGACATTCTGAATAGGGAATTGGTCCCAATGCGTAAGAGTGCATGAGACAGTTATTTTTAAGGGATAAAACTCCTTTAGTTCCTCAGAATTGGCAACTATTAGGATGATATAGAATTACTTTTAGAAAGCGTAACGTGTAGTACATTAGAAACACTACAGAAATGTATGCTTCCTTTTTCTCTGTAGGAAATCCCACAAAGATGTATGAAGTGGTCTACCAAACTGGATCTGAGACCCATTCCGACTTCTATGACATCATCTTGGTAGCCACTCCACTGAATCGAAATATGGCCAATATAACTTTTCTCAACTTTGATCCTCCAATTGAAGAATTCCATCAATACTATCAACCGATAGTGACAACTTTAGTTAAAGGGGAATTGAATTCAACTTTCTTTAGCTCTAGAGCCAAAGATAAGTTTGGCCTTTCTACAATTGTAACCATGGATAATTTAGATTTATTCATTAACAGTATTGGGATTACATCCTCTGTAAGAAACAAGGATGAGCCTCAACCGTCAACAGATGGGACTCACGTTTGGAAGATCTTTTCCCGAGAGACTCTTACTAAAGCACAGATTTTAAAGCTCTTTTTGTCCTATGATTATGCTGTGAAGAAGTCGTGGCTTGCATGTCCTCAGTACAAGCCCCCGGAGAAGTGCCCCTCCATCATCCTCCATGACAGACTTTATTACCTCAATGGCATCGAGTGTGCAGCCAGTGCCATGGAGATGAGTGCCATTGCAGCCCACAACGCCGCCCTCCTCGCCTATCACCGCTGGAATGGGCGCACAGACATGATCGACCAGGATGGCCTCTACGAGAAACTGAAAACAGAGCTATGAAACAGTACTCTCTCCTTCCCAGTTCCAGTGCTTGTCGCTGGCAAGAGCGAGCAGTCTGAGCAGAGATGATGTGGAATCAGATATTTTGCCATTAACAAAAGTAATCCCTGTGACTCCTGAGAAAATCGAAGGTTTTAATTAAGTTTGAAGATGAAATTATTGCACTTCTGCCATCTCCCACATTTCTTTTCTTTCACTCTTAGCAGTATTTACTACATTTGTCTGGTTGGAAGAATCACCAGGAATTTGTTAAACACACAGACCTCAAGCTCCCTAGGAGATTCTGGTTCAGCACATCTGGGAGTGGGACCCTGGATTTTGATCAAAACCATGAAGAGTATTTTAAGCTGAGCACTTGAAGAACTTAAAGACATCTTAAGGACTCATTCATTGGGCTTCACAGTTGGATGTGATCTTCAGTCAGCTAAAACTGTTAAGAACTGGCATCTTAAACCTGGCTTGTAGCAATTTTTTGTGCCCATGCCTAAAGCCGACTTTCAGAAAGCTGTCTGTCTTTTGATTGTGAGCTGAAATTCAGAAGTCTCAGAAGTCTCAGTAACGTAACCTTAAGATGTCATACAGAAATCTCAGATAAGGTGAAAAACAAATACAGGCCATTGAATAAAAATTGGCATTCTGTTACTAAATTCTGTTATTAACTCCTTACCTGAGAATACTGATGACACAACCACAGGTTTTGATTTACTGGATTGAGGATAGGCCCTGAGTATTTTCATGTTCCTAACATACAGCTGGGGTTAAGAGAAAGTACGTGGGGGTTAAATGTCTAAAAAGGGTTTTTAGTGCCTTATAAGTCCTAAGAAAATCCATGATCAAAGCAGATTCGTTTCACAAGGAGTGACTTCCCTTCAGTGGGAGTAATCTTGATAGTAAGGAGCCGATCCAGAGGCGATTTAGGTAACTACAGAATAGTTGTCATTAGAGCAGGATATTCAGAACGACATCAGACTTGGCCAGATGCAGGATATGGTCAAAGTTGAAATGCTTCAAATAAATTAGTGTTCAGGGTGAGCAGTTGGTTGCTGAGATCTAAAGGCAGTGGCTCTCGACCTTGGGTGCCCATTGGAATCACTGATAGGGCTTTCAAGTTTCCCAAATGATTCTAATATGCAAACTTGAGAACCACTTCTACATATACTGTACAAAGATTATGAGTGACTTTCATAGCCAATGGCCTAAGAGAACAAGTAAAAGCTAGTGTGTTCTAAAAATAACTGCAACCAAGTTAATGCATACTGTTGTTTTAAAAAGTCCTTTATCAGGGTGTGGCAGTACCAATATTAACAAAATAGTGTAAGAGGACATTGGTCTTTAATAAAAATTTTCTTCCTTATTGCAGATGTGAATATTAATATGCTGATAAAACTGCCAGGATTTATTTGATAGAGGCGGAGATTAAACTCATGGTTTGTCAAAAGATCAGCTTTTTTCTAATTTTATTCTTAAATATATTAAGAAGCATTTCTATTTTTTGCTTTTGTGGTTTTAATCGGAACAATTTGTAGAGCATGTAATACTGTATTTTGTATACGATACAGTAGCCCCCCCTCTATCCAATGAGGACAGAAATCATATATATAGTTTTCTCTATATATACACACACCTAAGATAAAGCTTAATTTATAATTTAGGCACATACAGAGTTAATAGCTAATAAGAGAAGAATTATAATAATGTAAGTTATTTAAAACTTAGGATTTATTTCCAGAATTTTCCATGTAATCTCTTCTTATGCTGTCAACTGCAGGTAATTGGAAAACAAAACCACAAATAGAGGGGAACTACTGTCAATATTGATAAATACTAATTAAATAATTTCTATCATTTGTAGACTTGTCTTATAGTGGGATATATTTTTACTTATGAGAATACCAACTTAAAATGTTACTGGCATTCTATCAACCTACTCCGTTTAAATGTTTCAATAAGGTGTTTGATGTTGCTGTCTCAAAACCAAAACAGGTAGTCAATATATTAGGCATATTAGGTAGTATTAATGCAACTATAGTATTAAAATACTTTTCTACTAAGAAAAATACTATTGAGCCTGCTATGCTAGGCTTATTAGGTAGATTCACCTAACTGCAGTATTAAGTTAATTTTATTGGAAGAAAAACACTTATTAGAGCTTGCTCCTCTGGACTATACCTTACAGGATACTGGTAAAATGATGAGGAGGTTGAAAGCCAACTCGACTGCAGTTGTTCTCTGAGTAACCATCAGAGACAGCTGGAGGGCTTATTGAAACATTGCTGGGCTCATCCCCAGAACTTGTTCATTCATTAGGTTACAAAAATTTGCATTTCTTTTAAGTTTCCAGGTGATGCTGTAAGCTATAATTCTACAAATCACACTTGGAGAACCAGTTGTAGGATTCAGCTCTATCTATGTGATTGCAAAAAAAACCAATCAGTGTCAGTGAATAGTTAAAAGAGCTCAAGATGAAAGAATAAAATGTGTATTGGACTTCACACCAACTCTCCTTACTGTGACTTCTGATGCCTCTGTTTTGTTGTAAACATTTTGTCAACAGGAAATATTTCACATTTATACCCTTTCACTGTGTTCTGTGTAACCTACTGTACCCACTCACTTGTGTATGCTTTATTAGTTTAAGTGATTCAGGATTTGCAGGCTTTTTACCAAATCACCAAAGTACAGGCCTTATTTGCTTGGCAGGTTTAAGGTTAGGTTTGTAATATAACCATCTGTATATATATCATTTGACCTTGTGGGCCATGAAATGAGACTCATGAACTACTTGAATATATTGTGGACCGCATTCCCACTACCCTTCTTTACTTACAAAGAACCACAATACACTGGAATGTTTTTCTCTGGAATCCTATTTCTTCTCTTTTATCCAACTCTCCTTTCCCCACTTAATGATTATGTTCAAAATAAATGAAAACATTACTTCCCGTGTTTTACTTTTGCTTTACTATCCTTGGAATATAGAGGTACAGGTTGAGCATCCCTAATCCGAAGTCTGAATTGTTCCAAAATGGAAATTAGTCTAATGCCAGAAGGGGAAAATGCTACACCTGACCTGTAACTGGTCACAGTCAAAATGCAGGTGCACTAAAATACTGTACAGGATTACCTTCAAACTATTGTGCATAAGAAATAAATGAATTTTGTGTTACGACTTGAGTCCCATTTGTGTATTACACACACATGTATGTATGTATATATTTCAAAACCTGAAAAACAAACACGTGAAACACTTCTGATCCCAAGCATTTCAGATAAAGGACACCCAGCCTATACTTGGAGATGTCAGAGCGGATCAAGGTCAGTTGATGTTTCAGGAGAAACCCAAGCATGTTTGCAGTCTCTTTATGTCTACTCAGTGTTGAAAGATGGAGAAAAGGAATCCTTGGTATGTTTGACATTTCATAACCACCTTCCAATGAAATTCATAAAGCCCTTTAAAACCAGTCCATCCAAGAAAATCTATGCTATTGTATTTCTATATTCACAACATGAAAGATTTTTGACTCACAAAAATTTATTTAACAAAAAATTTAATATGAAAATGTACATGACCCAACTTTTACATCGTAGTAAAGCAGGTCCTTGGAGAGGGAACATGGGTTTCTTTGTTGAACAGTCATACTCGTTCCAAGGCTTCTAACATGATGATACTATTTCCTCGTATTACCTAAGAAAAAGCAAATATGGAAAAGACATGGATGACTAAAGAACTTTTATACAGTAGTATTGGCTTTTTGGTATTACCTCAATTTGTGAGGCTTTTTTCAAGCCATAGGGACACCAAATAAATTTTTAAATCATAATACGAAGCCCCAGGCCAAAGCAGAGAGCTGGATTGGAAGTGGAGCAGCCGGGTCTCAAACCAGTGCCTATATGGGATGCCGGCGCTTCAGTCCAGGTCGTTAATCAACTGTGCCACAGCACTGGCCCCATCATTTTACCTTCTTAACTGCAGAACTTGGGGCCAGAGCTGTGGCGTGGTGGGTTAAGCCGTTGCCTTCAGTGTTGGCATCCCATATGGGTGCTGGTTCAGCTCCCAGCTGTTCCACTTCCAATCCAGCTCCCTGCTAATGGCCTGAAAATTAGTGGAAGATGGCCCAGCTGCTTGGGCCCCTGCCACCCATGTGGGAGACCTGGAAGAAGCTCCTGGTTCCTTGCTTTGGCCTGGCCCAGCTCCAGCCAATATAGCCACCTGGGGAGTTAACCTGTAACTCTGCCTTCAAATAACATAAATATTAAAACAAAACTGCAGAACTCAAGCGAACATACCCATTTCTGCCCTTAACAGGACCAAAAATTAATGGGAAAAACAGACACAGTAGAAAATGTCACTTTAGGGGTGTAAGATAATTTGTGGAACAAATCAGAACAGAAGATGTGAAACGCAAACTTTATGAAGATGACATTTTAGCTGGGCCTACGAAACTGGTAGAATTTAGAGAGGAAGACAGGAAATTCTGGACAACCAAGGTAAAGGGATAGGGCTGGTGCTGTAGCACAGCAGGTTAAAGCCCCAGCCTGAAGTGCTGGTATCTTTACCTTGGTTGTCCAGTTCGTGTCCTGGTTGCTCCTACTCTAGCTTCTTGCTTATGTGTCTGGGCAAGCAGTGAAGATGGCCCGAGTGTTTGGGGCCCTGCCACCATGTGGGAGACCTGAATGAAGCTCCTGGCTTCAGCCTGGCCAAGCACTGGCTGTTGCAGCCATTTGGGAAGTGAACCGGCGGATGGAAAATCTGTCTTTCCTTTTCTTTCTGTAAGTCTCTTTCAAATAAATAAATCTTAAAAAAAAAAAAAAAAGGCCATAAAGCGATGTAGGAGACAGTTGGCATTTAACCTCAGAAGGCCTCAAATGCCAGTCTAACAAGTTTGGAGGGCAGCATGGTACCAACAATGAGCCCAGGAAAGTTTTCACAGTCAGAGGAATGACAGCTGTTTCGGCAACAACAGGAGTCTGAATGGGAGAGCACTTAGAGGCAGGAAGAGAAGTAAAAAAGAAAGGGTCTTAGTAGCACAGTGCCTGACCTAGTAAACATTCATAAATGAAGACAGACAAGGACACTAATGAGAGCATGGGTGAAGTATCTGGTCACTGCATCTGGAAGGTTAGGGGACTGAAACCAGGAAGTCCCTAATGGACTCTAGATCATAAGGATCTGCAGATCACAGGCCAGTCAAGTAGAACTGGATAGGTGAAGATAGGGCAGAGGACAGGAGGGTGCTGATAAAAATACACTATATGCTGAATAGAAACGGAAGCACTCTGGGGCAGCAGGGTGAGCCGCCACCTGTGATGCCAGCATCCCACACAGGTGACAGTTTGCATCCTGGACACTCTACTTCCAATCCACTTCTTGCTAATGCGCCTGGGAAAGCAGTGAAAGAGCCATACTGGCTTTGGCCTGGCCCAGCCTGGGTTGTTGTAGACATCTGGGGAATGAGCCAATGGATGGAAGACCTCTGTCTCGCTCTTTAACTCTGCCTTTCAAATAAATAAATAAATAAATATTTAAAAAAGAAATGGAGGCATTCTGAATAAAGCGTCAAAGTGGAGCCATGCTTGCAGGTGCTGTGGCGCAGCGGGTTAACGTCCTGGCCTGAAGTGCCAGCATCCCATATGGGCGCTGGTTCTAGTCCCAGCTGTTCCTCTTCCTATCCAGCTCTCTGCTGTGGCCTGGGAAACCAGTAGAAGATGGCTCAAGTCCTTGGGCCCCTGCACCCACGTGGGAGACCTGGAAGAAGCTCCTGGCTCCTGATCGGCGCAGCTCTGGCCATTGTGGCCATCTGGGGAGTGAACCACTGGATAGAAGACCTCTCTCTCTCTCTGTCTCTCCTCTCTGTGTAACTATGACTTTCAAATAAATAAATAAACCTTAAAAAAAAAAAAAAATCCTAGTGTTCCATCCAGGTCTCCCATGCAGTGGCAGGTGTCCAAGTACTTGGGTCTTCTTCTACTGCTTTCCCAGGCACATTAGCAGAGAGCTGGATCAGAAGTGGAACAGCTTAGACTTGAATTGATGCTGACACTGTAGAAGGCAGTATAGCTGGCTGTGCCACAATACCAGCCTCTCTTTTTTTAACATGAGATGATCTCATGTAAAAAAAAAATTTTAAAGTTATATATATATATATATCTTTCATCTGCTGTGCTCCCTAAATGGTTTCAAAGGCCAGGCCGGGTCAAGGCTGAAGTTAGGAGGCTGGAACTCTATCCGGGTCTTCCATGTGGTGACAGGGGCTCAACCATTTGGGCCATTGTCCACTGTTTACCCAGGCACATTAGCAGGGAGCTGGATCAGAAATGCAATAGTTGGGACTCAAAAACTGGTGCTCATATAGGATGCTGACATCACAGGCAGCAGTTTAACCTGCTAAACAACAGCAGTGGTCACTCTCTCTTTTTTAATTTGCGAGGCAGAGAGAGATCCCTTGGGCAGATTTATTCCTCAAATGCCTGTCATGGCCAGGAGGCCAATACTGGGAACTCAGCCCAGGTTTCACACCTGACTGGCAGGAACCCACCTCCTTCAGCCATCACTGCTGCCTTCCAGGGTCTGCATTAGCAAGCAGCTGGAACCAGGAACTAGGAATTGAACGCAGGCACTCGGATGCGGGCTATAGCTACCTTAATTGTGAAGCCAAATACCTACCTTTGGACTACTTTTAAATTTGGGGTATGATAAACCAGAAAATCCGGGTTAACTACATACATGAGTAAAATCACAAAATGTGATCTGTGGAATGGCAGATCTGCATAGTCTGGGCATTTGTTAGAAATGCAAAACCTCAAGTTCCATACCTACTAGAACTACTTGCGTTTTAACAGGATGCCCTGGAGTATTTGTATAGTTTGAGAATTACTACTTTAAGTACTAACTACAGACCTCTTTTATAGAATAAAGCTCAAAAATAATTTCCAATAGCTAGTTCAAGCCCTAGGACCTTCAGGTGTTCTGTATAGCTGAGATCTTACCCACTGGGATATTATCACAGCTGTCATATGTTAAACTAAAAAGGAAATGGGAAGTCTAATCTTGCCTGTTATCTTTTGTAGGGGCTACTAACTTCAATTTTACTCAAGAGTCTGATACAAGGAAGTTAATACACAACCCAAAATCTCTAAGAGAAAGTTTATCTTCACTTACCACCATTCCAATATTGTTCTGTTGTCCACTATTTGCCATCTCCACACATTCATCTATCACAAGGTTCATAAAGGGATCAAATCCCCGTAGGATTCCCTGGACATGCCTGCCACCATTTAATTTCACTACAAAAAAAGAAAAAGTAGTTTCAGTAAAAACTTTTTAAAAAAGATTTATTTATTTACTTCAGAGGTAGAGTTATAGAAAAAGGGAGAGACACTAAGGTCTCCCATCCATTGGTTCACTCCCCAAATGGCCAGAGCTGGGCTGATCCGAAGCCAGGGGCTTCTTCCCAGTATCCCATGTGAGTGTAGTGGCCCAAGCACTTGGGCCATTTTCTACTGCTTTCCCAGGCCATAACAGAGAGCTGGATCAGAAGAGGAGCAGCCGGGACTCACTGGTGCCCATATGGGATGGTGGCGCTGCTGGAGGACGCTTAGCCCACTATACCAAAGCACCAGCCCCAAAACTGTCTCTTAACTACATTGCCTATGACACTAGCATGCCATATGGGAGTGGGTTCCGAGTCCTGGCTGCTCCACTTCCGATGCAGCTCCTTGCTAATGGCCTGGAAAAAGCAGCAGAAGTGCTTGGGACCTTGTCGCCCGACTGGGAGACCTGGAAGAAGCTCCTGGCTTCGTCATGGCCTAGTCCTGGCTGTGTGGCCATCTGGGGAGTGAATCAGCAGACGGAAGATCTCTTTCTCTCTGTAAGTCTGCCTTTCAAAAAAAAAAAAAAAAAAAAAAAGAAAATCTTAAAGATTCCTCTATTGTTTTTAAGTAGCAGTGTTCTAGGTTACAGTTACTGTATGGTAGAGCGGAGATTCAAACTGCAGGTTGCTTATCTCTAAAGCTCAGGGTTTAACCCCTATATATGAGAACTAATTAAGTTGATTATAGATTACTAATTAAATTGGACAAATTTGTGTTTCTTACATATTCCCAAGACACAGAAAAACTATTTCTTGTCCAAGTGCTTTGTAGCTTATTTAAAACCTTCAAAATTTCTTTTAATTTTGTCAAAAGTGAGGGAGGATTCAGGAAATAACCCAAGTCTGAAGTTCTATTAAATTTATTAAATGCCACGAATTAGGTAAATTAAATGGTCTATTTTGATAAGCCTGGTTAATTAATGGATGTGAATTAAAGGTTCTATGCACTTAAATTTTTTATAAGGTCATTCCAGGTATGAGCCAATACATGAAACAAACACTTAAACAACAATAATACAAAGACAAAACAATAAACTTACATGACAACTTCTTGTCCATAAACCTGAAAAGGTGAAAGGGTAAAGACGATGTAACTTAAAAAATTTTAAGCATAAATAAGAACACAGGTAAAATAATTTGCTAAAATTTATACAATAGGACTATGAAATTAAGAACAGTAAAAATATTTTCATAAAGGGTGAGGGAGCAATGTAATTTGGGAATGTGAATTATAAAAACATTCTTCTTGGGAAGGGCACTGTGGTGCTGGATTTGGGTCCCAGCTCTGCTTCCCATCCACATTCTTGCTAATGCCCACCCTGGAAGGAAGCTCACATATTGGATCCCTGCTATCCCAAATAGGAGACCTGGATGGAGTTTGTGAGTCTTCTGGCTTTGGCCTGGTCTACTCCTGTTTGTTATAGGTATTGGGGAGTGAACCAGTGAATGGAAGATCTCTTTCTCTGTTGCTCTTTCAAATAAGTTAGAAACAAAAACAAAAACATTCTTGGTCAATACTATGTTCTTGCTCCACTGAACTAACTGTTAATGAAGATTTTATAGTTATAACAGAAAAAGATATTTGGGTTTTGTTAATTTCTAAAACTTAAGGAACTAAGTTGTGTAGATGGGGAAATAGTAACTAATAATTAGTTTTAAGAGATATTTTATTTTACATTTGACATAATGTGTTAAGTATCAAGCTTAAGGGCTGGTACTGTACTGTAGCAGGTGAGGCCCTCACCTGTGATGCTGGGATCCCCTGTAGATGCTGGTTTGTGTTCTGGCTGCTCTATTTCTGATCCAATTCCCTGCTTAGGGCCTAGGAAAAGCAGTGGAAGATGGCCCAAGTGTTTGGGCCCCTGTTACCCATGTGGGAGACCAGGAAGAAACTCCTGGCTCCTGGCTTTGGCTTGGCCTAGCTCTGGCCATTGTGGCCATCTGGGGGAGTGAACCAGTGGGCGGAAAATCTCTCTCTCTAATACTTTCAAGTAATAAATAAATCTTTTTTTTTTTTTTTTAAAAAGCACCAAGTTTAAATGTTGAGGACAGTTCTCAGCACTATTTTATTTTTATTTTTTTAAACAGACTTATTTCAAAGTCAGAGTGACAGAGAGAGATACAGACAGGGAGGGAGATCTTTTATCTGCTGGTTCACTCCTCAAATGCTGCAACAGCTGAGGCTGGATCAGACAGAAGCCAGGAGCCAGGAACTCTATTCAGGTCTCCCATGTGGTTGGCAGGGACCGAGGTACTTAAGCCATTATCCATCACCTTCCCAGGAGCATTAACAGGAAGCTGGAGAAGCAGAGCAGCCAGGACTTAAATGGGCACTCTGGCTGATACCCAATGCTGATGACCCAGGCAGCAGCTTAACCTGTGTGCCACATCGCCTATCCTCACAAATATCTTAGTAAAATGAATTGATAACTTGAAACTTTAAAATAATTTGAATTAAAGAAAGTCTTATGCTAGCAATACAAGAATAGTAAGCCAAACAGTTAAATTAGTTTTTACCTCTTCTAGTTATAAGCAAGAAAATAAGAAATTTTATTCAATTTGAATATACAGGATATCACTGGGCAACTCAAAGGTAAGTAAGCTAGAAAGTGGGAGTAGACAGAAATGAAAGTGTATTTCTAAGGGCCAGAGTTGTGGTACAGTGGGTTAACCCGGCACTTGTGAAACCAAGCATCCCCTATCAGAGCATCAGTCCACTTTCCTGCTATTGCACCTGGGAAGGCAACAGATGGTGGCCCTAGTTCTTGAGCCTTTACCACCCACATGCCATCTGTAGAGTGAACCAGCAGATGAAGGTCTCTGTTTCTATCATTCTGCCTTTCAAATAATATTAAAAATATGTATTTATGTAGTATAATGAATGAAACCATATGTCTTAATAGGATTTTTTACATGAAACAGCAAATATAACAAACAAGAATCCATTTAATCCTTACAACATATTATTTACCATTATTACCATCATTATATATGTGGATATTTCAGGAAATTCATAGAAAATGTGTATTACTTCAAACTTTTGAGCTCCAAAATAATCTGTTTGTTTACTCCCCAAATGGCTGCAACGGGTAGAGCTGGGCCAATTTGAAGCCAGAAGCCCGGAACTTCTGAGTCTTCCATGCAGGTGCAGGGGTCCAAGGACTTGAGCTGTCTTCCACTGTTTTCCCAGACCATAGCAGAGAGCTGGATCAGAAGTGGAGCAGACGGGACTTGAACTGGCACCCATAGGAGATGCTGGCACTGCAGGTAGTGGCTTCACCTGCTACGCCACAGCACCGGCCCCTAAAATAACTTTTAATTCCATTTTCTCATGAACTTTTTGAAGTTTCATAGATGAGTAACTGAGGAAGTCTTAGAAAAATAAAGTAAATTCTCCAAAGTCACACAGCCAATGGAAAAAGCTTATCAAGCACAAGTAGTTCAGTTAGACTAGAGAACACGGCAGTCAAATATTAGGCTGGGAGAGTCAGTGCTTGGATTTCAGATGTAACGGCTTGAATATTGAGGTAAAAAGTCTAGACCTTATTTGGAGACAGTGTTCCTTTTTTTTTTTTTTTTTTAAGATTTATTTATTTGAAAGGTAGTTAGAGGAAGAGAGAGAGAAAAGTGAAAAAAAAAAAAAAAAGTCTTCCATCTGCTGTTTCACTCCCCAAATGGCCACAATGGTTGGAGCTGGGCCAGCCTCAAGTCATGAGCCAGGAGCTTCATCTGTGTCTGCCACATTGGCGCAGGGGTCCAAACACTTGGCCCATCTTCTGCTGCCTCTCCAGGTGCATTAGCAGGGAGCTGGATCAGAAGCGGAGCAGCCAACCCACAGGGGATGTTAGCACTGCAGGGGGCAGCTTTTCCACCTCTATGCCACAGTACCAGCCCCCAGTGTTATTAAAGCCATCAGTGCAAGAATGCTGCAGCAGCAAATTTTCAGAGGTGGGAAGAATGCCTTAGGCCAGGGCATCTCAACCTCAGTACTACTGACACCTGGGGCCAAACACTTCTTTGTGGTCGGAGCTGTGTGGTACGCTGCCATGTTTAGCAGCATCCCTAGCCTCCACCCGCTAGGTGCTGGTAGCACCTGATTCCCCACCCCCTAGTTAAGAACCAGCGAGTTATGCTAATCCAAGAGGAGGGTATAAAGGTGTAAGGGAAGATGGTATTTGTGAGAAAGCAAAGCAAGGACATTTTGGAAGCAGACTTCATAGGATCTCACAGTAAAAATGGCTACTGTTTCATCAATTCCTGATGAATGCAGAGGATACTCACAGGATTTCACCAGCTCCCAAATAAAGCAACTTTTAGATAAACATTTTCATGACATTACTTCCTATTTTTCTTAATGTTTGGTTCATTATTTAATAACTAATTATTTTAATGGGTCGAACTAAAATATATGGAGGAAGTTTTTATACAGACGTTGACTTTGGTACAAATGTGTATTTAAATGCAAAGTTAGTAAATACAAACTTTTTCTTATATCTGACTTCTTCCTGGCAATGGACCGGTAACAAATGAGCTATACACAAGGCAGAGCGTCCAGCTACCCTGGAAAGAACCGACTCCTGTTTTAACGTTTCACTCCTCGTGCAATCCAATAGTACATGCACAGTCCCAGCATTACACGGTATAAAGAGGACAAAGAACTCAGGAAAGAGAACAGGTTAAGGTTAAGTTCACTCAACAGAGTTTTCCCATCTAAAGGAAGAATACGGTACTTAAAAGTTAATTTTTAAAAGTTTAATTTTACTGGGTGCAGTAAAAACCCTTCTCAGATGAGAAAAATGAATATTTCACTCCCTTCTATCAGAACAAGATATCACAAGACGTTCCAAGTTTAACGTAAGTACAAGGGAGCACAAAAAAGGGAATTCTGAAAGCTCAAAGAAACGGCTCCTACCACATTAGAGTGGCTTGAGTCCTATACACAACCAAACACTGCTCCTTAGAAAGACCCCTCCCGTCACCTCATCTGGCGCACGATGCTTTGCAAGATGTTCAACAACGGGTGGCATCTGGGTCTGCGAGTAACGGGGGAGAGCTGGGCGGAGGGAGGCGAGCCACGTCGGCTGAACAGAGGCCCCCAGGCTGCTTCTGGCAACCAAGCCGAGCAAACTAAAACTCGAAGACGCGAAGGCGCGGGACCTCGGCCGGATAAGGAACGATGAGGGGCCATGCCGTACGGAATGCGCACGCCAGGCGCCCTGATGAGAATGGAGCCACATCGAAGGTACTACTCCGCGCACGCAAAGAAGCGGCCGCATGGGCCGCCCTCACACACTTACTTTTTCAACTCGGGAGGGTGAGCTTTGCTCATGGTGTCTGCTCCAAGCGCTGAGAGATTCCTAGAAACGGAATTCGCAGCCTCCTTCACGCCCCCGCGGTAGGCCCGGCGTTTTGCGTCTGACGTAACCCACGTTGTTGGCCAATCGTTTGTCAGCAGTAGTCACATTTAATCTCGCGATACCTAGGTGGAACCCGCGCGTGTGGCTCTGCCCCGAGCTTCCGGTTGCGTCGTCAGCGATTGGCCAGGACGGTGAGGCGGGACCTGGAGGCGCCCTCATTTCTCTTTGTGTAAATCGATGGTGGTCCTGTCAACGTGTTGTGAGCAAACCTGGCCTGTCCTTTGTCTCTGTGGGTGACGTTATTTTCTTTCCGAGTGAAAACGAGCTTTGGAGTGGGCCCCCAGTGTTTCATTGACAAGTGTTCCCTCTGCATTTCAGGCCAAGCGTAGGGTTCCAGTAACATCTAAATTAATCCTTTCTGCACCCGTTAGGTGACCGGTTCTGACAGCAAGAATTTGAACTTAGATCCTTACAGTGTTCCTGAGAACCCAGAATCTAGTGGTTAAGCTGCAGATGCGAGTGCCTGGGTTGGAACCCAGCAGGCTCTCACCTGCCTGCTAGGGCAGATCCTGGGATGACGACTCAAACTGGAGTCCTGCCACCCCAGTTAGGATTAAATTCCTGGCTCCAGCCTTTGGCCCCGCCTCTGGCTACTGTAGGCATTGGGGGAGTGAACCACCAGAAGTGAGGGGTGGAACATAGCCTCTCTAATGAGGCACTGACTTTGCAGGTGGCGCTAAAGGTAAACAGTGGGAACATTCTGACTGGTTCCCTGGTGTTACCTTATTCAAAACGTTAGAATCCACGAATTATAAAAGCTTTTGACTAGAGAGCTTAGGGATGGCCCTCCAAAATTCAATTCATTTCTAATGCTCAGGAATGGCTCTATTTATAAAAATTCATCATGTATTTTGTACTCAAAATCTTAGACACTGCATTTTCTCTTGAGGGCTCAGAGCCACGTACCTTTTCCACCACTTGCTGTTAGTATTTAGCTGGAACTAGAGACCTGACATAGCTCTCCAATGAATTATTTCTAACTTCACAGTTTCTACCCTTTTTACATGAACAGACTTCAGGTCACAAGGGCCTGGCGTTCCCTCAAAGTGTTTCCCATTTAAAATGAACAAGTCCTGCATCTGAACCATAATGAGTTATTTCCACACTTCTAGACATCTTTTATTTTATTTATTTGACAAGCAAAGTTAAGACAGTGAGAGAGTGAGAGAGAAAGGTCTTTCTTCCGTTGTTCACTCCCCAAATGGCCGCTATGGCCGGCATGCTGTGCTGATCCGAAGCCAGGAGCCAGGTGCTTCTTCCTGGTCTTCCATGTGGGTGCAGGGCCCAAGCAGTTGGGCTATCCTCCACTGCCTTCCTGGGCCACAGCAGAGAGCTGGATTGGAAGAGGAGCAACCGGTTCATAATCTGGCGCCCCAACCGGGACTAGAACCTGGGGTGCCGGCGCCGCAGGCGGAAGATTAGCCTAGTGAGCTGCGGTGCTGGCCTTGTAGGCATCTTAAGAAGCTTCTTTCACACATAACATGGAAAAACATACTGAGAAAGTTACATATTCACATATTAAAAAAGAAACATTATGGGGAGAAAATTAAACCTTATTTATTTTCTTTAAAACCAAACAACTAGGAAAATATATCACAGCATTCAAACAGTGAATAGACAAGCTATATGATCATTTCAGCAAGTTCTTAAAAAAACCAAACAAGGTCCTTATCAAAAATGATAAGGTGCCGAGCTGCGGCACAACACTGTGTGTTGCAAGGGCCTCAGACAAGATGGGATCTGGTAATGGGGGGCTCCCTTCCCTTCCCCCGCTCTCAGGCAGTTGAAGCTCCCCCAGGCCGCCTGCTTTTTCCTCCCTTGACCTTCCAGTCGCCACGGGATTGTCTGAATAAGGCTCTGTTAATTCAGGGGCTAAGTAAGCAATGCTCTGTTTAGGCTTTCATCCCATTCTATTACACGAAACACAGGTTTTTCCAAACCCAGTACTTGCCAGCTCTCTTAATTATGTAGCCAGCAGTTCACCTCGTACCGTTCATTCCTGGGTATTGGTATAGATCACAGTCAAACCCCCTTTCCCTTCAAGGGGAAACTCACGGCAAGTTACCCTGGGACTCCGTGAGAGGGGAGCTGTGCTTCCCACACCCTGGGTGACATTGCTTCTTCTGGGTTTGCTCGTCTCCAGGCTGAAAGATGCGGTCCACAGGGTCCTTCAAAAATTCTTTCCCAAACTACTCTCCCTCTCAACTCCACATCTTGAATCAACCTCATGCCCTTTTGTATAAAACAAAACCGAGCAAAACAAAAGCCCAGACACCTATTCTCCCCTTTTCCATGAGTGACCTTGGGAATTCTGTGTTTCAGTGTATGGAAAACGGTGTGGCAACAGCCAACCCAACAGGAGACTGGCAATGCAGTGAGGCCCCCTCCTCCAACTGCACCAGACCTCAGGCCGACGAGAGGAACCCACCGCCTACTGTACCTGTGCAGGTAGGAAGAATCTGGTGCTTTGGGGGGCTCCACCTTGGTACAAGGGAGGGCCCTACTGCCAGCACAGATCCTTGCCACATGAAGTCTAGGCTCGAAAACACTCCCCTGTATCTCTAACCCAGATTTTAGCACCATTTTTTTTTTTTTTAATTTCACTTCCAAGGATCGAAATATAAAGGAATCAGTGTCCAGAGGCAAGTGACATATGCTTTAAACTCATTGTCTTCCATGAGTTCACTCATAAAAGACTAAAGTTCCCATTCCTTTTAAAAATAGATTCCTTCCCACAGCCCGATGGCCAGCGGCAGACTTCTACTTCCCGATGGAAGAGAGCGACTCCTTCATCTTCTTGGTCATGGTTGGGATGAGGTGCATGTGGTCATCCACACACTTGGTCACACAACTGTCCAGCTGCTGCTTCACCTGCAGCTCCTTACTCCCTGCGTCGATGGCATCTTTGGCTTTGTCGTTGCAGTGCATGGTACACCGGGCCAGGCGGTCCTGCAACAAGAAGGACAAGAGGTGAGAAGGCTGTGGTTGCCTTCAGTTACTGAGTGCTCATCACAGGACAGGTGCTGCGCTGTCCCGGCTCAACATACAGGCCCTTCATCAAGCAGAGCGACACACTTTAGTGCGAGCCATCAAGACTGTCCTGGCTAAAAACAAGAGGTGGCACAGGAGAGCGCAGACAAAGCATTACCAGATAGAGTTACAGAAAACTCCACCAGGGGGCTGGCATTGTGGCACACTGGGTTAGGCACTGGCCACCACCTGTGACACCAACATCCCATCTTGGAGCACCTGTTAGAGTCCCAGCTGCTCTGTTTCTAATCCTGCTCCCTGCTAATGCACTTGGAAAGACAGCTGAAGACAGCCCAAATGCTTGGGCCCCTGCTACCCAGGCTCTTGGCTTTGGCTTGGCTCAGCCCCTGCTGTTGCAGCCGTGTGGGGAGTGAACCAGTGGATGGAAGATACCTCTCTCCCCGCACTGTAACTTCTTTTCAAATAAATAAATAAATAAAATCTTAAGAAGAAAAGTAGATCTTTTTTTGCAGGGGTGTGGGAGAGAAGACTCTGCCAGGAAGTGAGAAGTTTCTAGAGGTTACTGTTAGACTTAAAAGCATTTAGATTTATTAATGCCTGTCCTTGCCACAGAAACACAATTCAACACATTTTTTATTAAGCACTTAGTGTGTGCCAGACTGTCTTCTAATGTTTGGGTATGTAGCAAGGAGAGAAAGACAAAAGGTTCTTGCCCTCCTAGAACTTACATTCCAGTGAGGGGGGAGATGCAAACAAAACAATAAGGAGACGTCAGGAAGCAGGCGGACGTAGGAGTCTCGAATTCAGGAGGGACCTCGGTCTGGAGACAGAATGCAGGAGCTGTCAGCACGCACTCACAGATGACACAGGCAGCCATGAGACGAGAGGAGACTGGTGAAGTAGTCAAGACAGATGAGGACTGAGGACGGGCTGGGCACCACAGTGCCCAGGCTGGAGAGAAGAGCCAGCCACCGCAAGGCATCCTGGTGGCCCAGTGAGTAAAGCACTTCAACAGGGAGGAGAGCGACCCACGGTGTCAATGACGCAGACAGGCTGAGTGGGTGAGGACCAGCAAGTGACCCCTGCATGTGGCCCCACAGAGGAGTGACAGGAGCAAACCTGCTCTGTGGGAGAGTGGGTGTCTGCTTGGAGCGCACTGAAGAGAATGCATGGAGACTTCCACGGCCACCCAAGAACTGAATTTTCAAAGACCCCATCTATAAGGGCTCTTCAAAAAAGTTCGTGGAAAATGCATCATGAGAAAATGAAGCTTGTCTTTCCAGTTTTTGCATCAAAATAAACTTGTCTTTCAGAAAGTTTTCTTTGAAACACAGAGACAGAGACAGACACAGATCTCCCATTGGTTTGGTTCACTACCTAACTGCTCTCAACAGCCAGGGCCGGGCCACACCGGAGTCAGGAGCCAGGAACTCCATCTGGGTCTCCCACCTGGGTGGCAGGGACCCCAGCACTTGAGCCTCCCAGGGCGTGCATTAGCAGGAAGTTGGGATTGGGAGTGGAGCTGAGACTCAAACCCAAACACTCTGATATGGGATGCAAGCATCATAGGTAATGTCTTTTTTTCCCTTTTTTAAAAAGATTTATTTATTTGAGAGGTAGAATTACAAACTGAGAAGAGAGACAGAGAGAAAGGTCTTCCACCCACTGGTTAATTCCCCAAATAGCTGCAATGACCAGAGCTGGGCCGATCTGAAGCCAGGAGCCAGGAACTTCCTCCAGGTCTCTGAGCTTTCCAGGCCATAGCAGAGAGGGGATCAGAAGAGGAGCAGCCGTGACATGAACCAGTGCCTATATAGGATGCTGGCACTGCAGGTGGCGGGTTAGCCTACTATGCCACAGTGCCAGCACAAGTAGTGTCTTAGCTGCTATACCAAACACCCCAAACTTATCTTTTTTTTTTTTTTTTAAGATTTATTTATTTACTTGAAAGTCAAGAGTTACACAGAGAGGCAGAGAGAGAGAGAGAGAGAGAGAGAGAGAGAGAGAGAGAGAGGTTTTCCATACGTTGGTTCACTCCCCAGATGGCTGCAACGGACGGAGCTGCGCCGACCCAAAGCCAGAAGCCAGGAGCTTCTTCCAGGTCTCCCATGTGGGTGGAGGGGCCCAAGGACTTGGGCCATCTTCTATTGCTTTTCCCAGGCCATAGCAGAGAGCTGGATTCCAAGTGGTTGAACTGGCGCCCATATAGGATGTCGGTGCTTCAGGCCAGGGTGTTAACCTGCTGCGCCACAGCGCCAGCCCCCCGAACTTATCTTTTAATTCCATTTTTTCTGCAAATTTTCCAAAGTACTCTCATATAAAACTATGGTCCAAATGAACACAAAGAAACTCCCTGACTTGGAGAAGCTATTCCTTTATAATGGCAGTGATTCTTAAGAGTTTTATAAGCACAATGTAAAAGTGTTCTTACTTTAGGTATAATTTTTCCATTCAAGTGGAACTTCAGGCTAAGAAAGACTGGTTCAGAAGTGGGCCCTGCCTCCCATAAGAGCCAGAAAAACAGAAGCAAAATGAAGCTGTGGACACCCTTTGCCTCTGATAGGGGGAAAGAGCTCTTTAAGCAATGTCAGAGGGACTGTGTGTCAACAAAAGCGCTTCCTATCCGGGAGTTGCCTCCGGGTGTAGCAGGCAGGGGCAGTCTCGGGTTGTTAGTTCACAACTAACTCTAATCCACACCTTCTGGTGACCATCCTGCTCCACTTTCCTGGGGATTCCGAAGTTTTAAAAATTAATTAGGGATGGGGCTGGCGCTGTGGCACAGCATGTTAATGCCCTGGCCTGAAGTGCCGGCATCCCATATGGGTGCCAGTTCGAGACCCAGCTGCTCCACTTGTAATCCAGCTCTCTGCTATGGCCTGGGAAAGCAATAGAAGATGGCCCAAGTCTTTGGGCCCCTGCACCCATGTGGGAGGCCCAGAAGAAGCTCCTGGCTTTGGATTGGCACAGCTCCAGCCATTGTGGCCACCTGGGGAGTAACCAATTGGACAGAAGACCTCTTTCTCTCTCTCTGCCTCTCCTCTCTCTGTGTAACTCTTTCAAATAAATAAATTAATTAAAAAAATTGATTAGGGGCTAGCGCGGTGGCGCAGCAGGTTAAAGCCCCAGCCTGCAGTGCTGCACCCCATATGGGCAGCAGTTCGAGTCCCAGCTGCTCCACTTCATATCCAGCTCTCTGCTATGGCCTGGGAAAAGCAGTAGAAGATGGCCCAAGTCCCTGGGTCCCTGCACCCACATGGGAGACCTAGAAGAAGCTCCTAGCTCCTGGCTTTGGATCAGCGCAGCTCCGGCCACTGCAGTCATTTGGGGAGTGAACCAGTGGATGGAAGACTTCTAACTCTTTCAAATCAATCTTAAAAAAAAAGAAAAAAAAAAGGAAAAGAAAAAGAAAAAAGAAAAGCATCAGGGCTCTGGGTCCTGAACGCCTCTGCTAACTCCCTTTTACATCATTGTCTCTATGAGAAAGTACGGTTCAACCTACAGCACTCGACTTTCAGAATCATAAGCCCTGTGAAGGCTGGTAGGCCATTAGACTCCCACAAATGTTAAGGGAGCTAAGCTCTGCTAAAGCCATGGAACAAACGCTTGTCATCACCTGCGAGAGGGCACAGCAAGGACCAGGGCCCCCTGTTTGGGGTGTTTCTCACCTGGAACTTCTCCAGCTCGCTCGTCACCAAGGCCTGGGCCTGAGCCAGAGGCATGTGGCAGCGTTCGATGCACTGGTGCACCTGCTGCATGGACGCCCGGCTGTCCTCGCAGCAGCCGGCGCTGCACTGGAACATGAGGCCCTGCGGAGGGAGGACAGGATGACAAGGAGCGCTTGCAGGTCAGGAGGCCTCCTCTCTCCTCGGGACAGGCGGCAGGCCCTTCCAGCCACGACCTGGGGAAAGCGTCGGGGGAGCCCAGCAGGCTGCGTCTGGCCTCCCTGCCACTGCTAGCTCACTGGCACTTGTTGCATCTGTGGCGGGGACGCTGGGACGGGTCAGACGGAGCCAGGCTCTGAAAGCCGGCTGCCGACGCCACAGGGTTCAGAGGTCGGCCCCCGACCCAGGGGTACGACAACGAGGTGAGGGTGGCGGGCCCAACACCCTCCGTTTCAGGAGGAGGGCACACAACCAGGCACCACCTGGCCATCTGGGTGGGCCCGGAGCTTTCACCTTTTTGGTTTATCACCTTGGCCGTGCCCTTTCCGGGCCTCGGGTCGCTCACCCGAGGGAGGGACCGCGCGCGCGAGGCGGTGGGGTGGACGCAGGCCTCACACCGGGCTTTCAACTACGTCCCACGGACACCCTCCTCCCCGGGCCGGACGGGGCGGAAAAACGGCAGCGCGCACGGATTTCACCCGACCAGCCCGAGCGCCACCGGTTGTCGAGGGAGGGGCTCTCTTCCGGGGTCGCCACAGCGACCCCAAGGACGCCCAGCCCAGACCGGGTCCGCGGTGGCCGAGGGAAGGGTCCAGGAGTCCAGGCGGCGGGATGGGGGAGTCCGACTCGGCCCGCGCCTCGCTACCTGCATCTTACGGATGTTCTCCCTCTCCAGATTCTTCACCATGGAGTCCACCGCCTCCTGCAGCCGGAGTTGCTGCAGCTCCGCCATGGCGACCCCGCGCTGCGCTGCGCTGCACCGGCGCCCGCATGGACCCGGCGCACGGGCCCGCCCCCTGCCGCCGCTTCCCGGCGGGCCGCGCGGCAGGCGCGTCTCGGCCCACGCCGCCGCCTGGCGTCCGAGCGGAGGAACTGCACGCGTCCCGCTCTGCTGGCCGCGCGGCGGGGCTGGGGGCGCTGGCGGTGCGCTCCGGTCCCGGGGGTCGCGCAGGGCTGTCCGGGGCGGCCCCGGCTTCGGGAGCCCAGCGCCGCGGGGCTGTGCGGCTGAGGCGAGCGCGGCCTGCCTCCCTTCCTCCCCCACCCCCCTCACTTCCTGACAATTCAGAGGACGTTTTCATATAATTAAGATGCAGGTGGATGCCCGATCGAGGAGTGCAGCCTGATGCGTTCTTCCAAACCTCGCCCTTTCCTGGTCATCGCTGCCCCCTCTCTCCCTGTCCCTCCCCCTGACCCACCGATGCGCTCCTAGTCACTATAGGCTGCATCCCCCCTTGTGGAATTTCACAGACACCCGTGTGACTATTTGGGAGGTGCTCCTTTCCACCCCAGGCTTCCTTCCCACCGCGTCCTGCGTTTGAGGCTGGGTGAGTAGGACACAGAACGGGGTCCTGTCGTTAGAACTTGGCAATTCCTGCCAGTGACCACTAGATGGCAGGAGAACTCCGGCTCAAGGTAGCCGGGCGCTGGGTTCCACCCTGGGACCTGGGGGCAAGGCGGTGGTCTGCCACCCCGGGCGCGCTCTCTCGCTAGCGCTGGTGACTCGCTGGAAACCCCTGCTCGGGGCCAGCACGTCCTTCCCGCTTCAGGTCAGCGACAGGCGGCTCCCAGCGGCAGCGGGGTGCCGTTTGAACTGCTGTACCGGGATTATCTCATTTAATGCCCGCAGTAATCCCCTGAGGTTGGCACTTTGCTATCCACTCTTCTCCCAGGAAACTAACACCCAGGGAGGGTGGAGCAAGGCTTTCCAATCCGATCCGGGGCAGCTGGCTCCGGGCCGTGGCGGCGGAAACGGTTGTAGTCCACTTGACGTTTGTCTTCCCATCCCCACGTGCCACACGGGTTTGTTGTTTGTAGCACAATGTTAGAGTAAATCCCTTGTTTTGCCCCTTATTCCTAAGATGTCAGGCCGAGTTTCTCCAGTAGGCCCTCTGTGTAGGCCCCGCTAGTCAGCTGACCTGAGGTTCAACGCCCGGTAAGGCGGCCTTGCTGGCTCACGTGCACAAAGTGAGTGGCTCTTTCGCAGTTAAGAATAGCGAGTCCCGACTTCAGCTGGCTTTGGAAGTGGAGTCTGACCGCATGGGAGGAAGCTCACATACCTGCTGCTGTTACTGTCCGGGTCCTCGGGGAGCCGGAGATGGGATTTCAGGGTCATCTGGCCCAAGTCTTGGCTGCCCCACTGGAGCAAAGCTGAGCCCTTCCAGGGTCCGGGCTGATCCCTTGTGCAGGCTTGGTTTCTTCCCCAGCTCTCCCGACACAGGCCGGCCAGCTCTGTTCTCCGGGGTGGCCCAGCCTCTCTGCTGGAGACAGTGTCCCAAGAGAGACACCGGTCCTTTCCTGTGTACTCCTGTCCAGGGTGCATGTGGGAGGCGAGGGGGCCTGGGAGCCGGTGATGAAGGGAGGAAGCTTATCTCATCATTGCCACCCACTCTGCTGACCACAATGGCCGGAGCTGTGCCGATCCAAAGCCAGGAGCCAGGAGCTTCTTCCAGGTCTCCCACATGGGTGCAGGGACCCAAGGATTTGGGCCATCTTCCACTGCTATCCCAGGCTACAGCAGAGAGCTGGATCACAAGTGGAGCAGCTGGGACTCGAACAGGCAGCCATATGGGATGCCAGCACTGCAGGTGGTGGCCTTACCTGCTGCACCACAGCACTGGCCCCTCAAATCTCTTCTAGTCCACTGTCATCACCCTGGAGAGAGCCACATACTTTATTATTCTTTTATTATTTGCCTGGGTTGCTATAGTTGACAATGTTCGAATGTCTTGTACATCTTCCTTATTGAGTGGTCCTTCACTTGCTGGTCTGAAGGGCATATTTGCATAGTCTCATAATGAGCTTTTTGTTAGTTATATGTGTTACAGGTATCTTACTCTGTGATTTGCCTTTTCATTTAAAAAATTCTACCTCTTAGGGCCAGCACTGTGGTATAGTGGGTACAGCCGCTGCTGGCATTCATATGGGTGCCAATTTGAGTCCTGGAAGCTCCATTTCCTATCCAGCTCCCTGCTAATGGCCAAGAAAAGCAGTAGAAGATGGCCCAAGTTCTTGGGCTCCTGCTCCCACATGGGAGACCTGAAAGAATCTCCTGGCTCCTGGCTATGGATTGGCACAGCTCTGGCTGTTGTGGCCATTTAGAGAGTGAACCAGAGGATGGAAGATCTTGCTCTCTGTTTCCGTCTCTCTCTGTAACTGTGCCCTTTAAATAAATAAATAAATAAATAAATAAATGAATGTTTAAAAAAAAATCCCTGTTGATGAAATAACTCCTTTATTTAAATATAGTCCTATTTACAATTTTCTCTTTAAAGTTAATTCTTTTTGTGTCTGGTTTTTAAAAAAGTATTTCTCAAATCAATGAAAGTACTTAAAAAAAAAAAAGATTTATTTATTTACCCAAGAGTCAGAGTTACAAACAGAAAGAGGGAGAGACAGAAAAATCTTCCATCCTCTGGCTCATTCCTCAAATGGCCCCAGTGGCTGGAGCTGGGCCAATTCGAAGCCAGGAGCCAGGAGCTTCTTCCAGGTCCCTACGTGGACACAGGGGTGCAAGCACTTGCGCCATCCTCCACTGCTCTCCCAGGCTCATCAACAGGGAGTTGGATTGGAAGTGGAGCAGCCTGGACTTGAACTGATGTCCACATGGGATGCTGGCACCACAGCGCCAGGCCCCCTGAAAGTACTCTTGAGGTATCAAAGTTATGTTTGTTTCTCTTCAGCCTCACTTCTTTCTGATGCATGCATTTTAAGGATGTAAATGTTCTTCCTAGGACTGCTTCAGTTACTCCTTTGTTTTGATTTGTAGTAGTTTTGTCAAAAATTTTTGTAATTTTCATTGTGAATTCTTTGATCCATGAGTTACTTAGAAATGTATTGTTGATTTCCGAACATGTAGATATTTTTAAGGTAACTTTTCTTTGTCCATTGCCAGTGAGATTCAGCACATATATTCTGTATAATTTCAGTCCTTTAATTTGTTGAAACTTGTTTTATGGCATCAAAAAGGTGTTTCTGATGGGCCCCTTCCTGCTTTCTATGTTTCTCTGTCAAACTTTAAAAAATTTTTTTTAAAGTATTCCTTTTTTTAAGATTTATTTTATTTATTTGAAAGTTACAGAGAGAGGCAGAGACAGCGAGGTCTTCAATCCGCTGGTTCACTCCCCATATGGCTGCAGGGGTGAGAGCTACGCCAATCTGAAGGCAGGAGCCAGAAGCTTCCTCTGGGTCTCTCATGTGGGTACAGGGGCCCAAGGACTTGGGCCATCTTCCACTGCTTTCCCAGGCCATAGCAGAGAGCTAGATTGGAAGAGGAGCAGCCAGGACTAGAACCAGCACCCATATGGGCTGCCAGCGGTCCAGGCCAGGGCTTTAACCCGTTGCACCACAGTGCTGGCCCCGAATTTTTAAAGATTTATTTATTTGAATGGCAGAGTGACAGAGAGAGAGGGAGAGAAGGAGAGAGAGGGAAAAAGAGAGAAGAGGAGAGAGAATCTCATGTGCTGGCTTACTCCCCAAATGGCCGCAATGGCCAGGGTTAGGCCAGGTGGAAGCTGGACTTGAGCCGGCACTGTGATGTGGGGTGCCAGTGTCACGGGCGGTGGCTTGACTCCTGTGCCGCAGCGCCGGCCCCTTTGTCATATTCTTAGCACCCTGTGGGTTCTGTGATAGTGACCATCTCTGGAATGCTTTATTTCTCCCAAGCTTATTTCCTTTGCGAGATTTAAAACTCTGTGAGACCAGGGGTCATGGTTTCTTTTTTTCCTTTTTTTGTTTTGTTTTCAGTTCTCTTCCCCATTTTTTTTTAAAGATTTAATTATTTATTTGAAAGGCAGAGTTACAGAGAGGCGGAGTGAGCGAGCGACAGAGAGAGAGAGAGAGCGAGG
Source organism: Sylvilagus floridanus (assembly GCA_949820135.1). Taxonomy (NCBI): domain Eukaryota; kingdom Metazoa; phylum Chordata; class Mammalia; order Lagomorpha; family Leporidae; genus Sylvilagus; species Sylvilagus floridanus. The sequence continues at coordinate 52,888,225 of OX463245.1, forward strand.
TTTTCCATCTGCTGGTTCACTCCCCAAATAGCTGCAACAGCCGGAGCTGCGCCGATCAGGAGCCAGGAGCTTCTTCCAGGTCTCCCATGTGGGTGCAGGGGCCCAAGGACTTGGGCCATCTTCTACTGCTTTCCCAGGCCACAGCAGAGAGCTGGATCAGAAGTGGAGCAGCCAGGACTCCAATTGGCACCCATATGGGATGCCGGCACTTCAGGTGGTGGCTTTTGCCTGCTATGCCACAGTGCTGGTCCCTCTCTTCCCCATTTTTTTGCTTAGTGACTGGCACATATTAACTTGTCAGTAATGAATGAATAAATAAATTAATTTCATTATAAAAAGTAATCAGATTACTAAAAAAAATTGAAAACTAGAGAAAAGCAGCAGTAAATAGATAGTTAAAAATGTAAAGACTGGGAGCCAGCTCTGTGGTGTAGCAGGTTAAAGCCCTGGCCTGAAGCACTAGCATCCCATATAGGTGCCTGTTCTAGTCCTGGCTGCTCCTCTTCCGATCCAGCTCTCTGCAATGGCCTAGGAAAGCAGTGGAAGATGGCCCAAGTCCTTGGGCCCCTGTACCCACATGAGAGACCCAGAAGAAGCTCCTGGCTCCTGGCTTCAGATGGGCACAGCTCCGGCAGTTGCGACCAATGGGGAGTGAACCATTGGATGGAAGACCTCCCTATCCCTACCTCTTTCTGTAACTCTGTCTTTCACATAAATAAAATAAATCTTTACATTTTTTTTTTTAACCGCAGCATTGTGGATGAAGTCACCACCTACAAAGCTTGCATTCCATATGAGTGCCGGTTTGTGTCCTGGCTGCTCTACTTCCTATCCAGCTTCCTGCTAATGGCCTAGGAAAAGCAGTGGAAGATGGCCCAGGTGGTTGGACCTTGCCACCCACATGGAAAACCTGGATGAAGCTCTTGGCTTTGGTCTGGCCCAGCTCTGACCATTGCAGCCATTTAGACAGCGAACCAGTGGATGGAAGATCTCTCCCTCCCTCTGTCTGCCCCTCTCTCTTTGTAATTTTTTTTTTTTTTTTTTTTTGACAGGCAGAGTGGACAGTGAGAGAGAGAGACAGAGAGAAAGGTCTTCCTTTGCCGTTGGTTCACCCTCCAATGGCTGCCGCAGCTGGTGTGCTGCGGCTGGCACACCGTGCCGATCTGAAAGCAGGAGCCAGGTGCTTCTCCTGGTCTCCCATGCGGGTGCAAGGCCCAAGCACTTGGGCCATCCTCCACTGCACTCCTGGGCCACAGCAGAAAGCTGGACTAGAAGAGGGGCAGCCGGGACAGAATCCGGTGCCCGGACCGGGACTAGAACCTGGTGTGCTGGCGCCGCTAGGTGGAGGATTAGCCTATTGAGCTGCGGCGCCAGCCTTCTTTGTAATTCTTTTAAAAAAAAAAAAAAAGTCCTTAATGAAAGGAAAGACCCTACTGTTTTAAATACCATGGTTAGCATTTGTATTTCCTTCCTTCCAGTATCTCATCGTAAGTAAGCAGTCCTGTATGATTCCTCCTTCTCCCCGTGTCCACCCACTTCCATATGGTCTTGATTGATTTCTTCCCAGTCTTTTTTCCCATGTGGGTTTTTTTTTATTATTTTTTTTTATTTTTTATTTATTTATTTATTTTTGACAGGCAGAGTGGACAGTGAGAGAGAGACAGAGAGAAAGGTCTTCCTTTGCCGTTGGTTCACCCTCCAATGGCTGCCGTGGACGGCGTGCTGCGGCCGGCACACCGCGCTCATCGGATGGCAGGAGCCAGGTGCTAGGTGCTTTTTCCTGGTCTCCCATGGGGTGCAGGGCCCAAGCACCTGGGCCATCCTCCACTGCACTCCTGGGCCACAGCAGAGACCTGGCCTGGAAGAGGGGCAACCGGGACAGAATCCGGTGCCCCAACCGGGACTAGAACCTGGTGTGCCGGCGCCACAAGGCGGAGGATTAGCCTGTTGAGCCACGGCGCCGGCCTCCCATGTGGGTTTTTAAAAACATTGTAGATATAGAGTATATGTATTTTGGTATCTTGCTTTTCCAATGGCATTACAATTGTTCCCATACCATTATAAAGGGAAACATAGCATGTAGCCTGTGGTCAAAAAGAGGACTGAAATTCTAATAGGAAATGTAAAGATTTGCATAAGTCCTGAGGTGGGAGCTGATGGAACCTCAAGATTGGCTGAGCAGTCCAGGAGCAGAGGGGACGTCCGTGCCTTCCTGGAGCCCCTGGGAGGTGGCCAGGCTGCAGAGGGTGATGGCTGCATGGTGGATCGAGGGAGCAAGGGCCTCAGGCAGCCCCAGGGGCTTCTCCAAGGCTCCCCCAGAACAGCCTGGAACTAGCCAGGGCTTGAGGTAGCTGCAGGGTCCCTCTTTCCCACAGCTCACCACTGCTTCACGGTCTCTTGCAGCTTAGAGCAGCACAGAGACTGGAGGTACGTGGCAGTCAGAGCTGATGGACAGGACTTGTGGTCAGTAAGATGGTCTTGAGGCAGCTGGTGTGACCCAAGCTGGTGTGTCCTTGAAGGCGGTGCAGCTCACCCTCCCAGCAGAGGTCTGGCCGCCGAGAGGCGCCTCGGGGACAGGCTCCCACCTTGACTGAGATGACATGTCCGCCCCCCAGCACGAAGGAGCTCACGTTAGGAATGCTTGAGTCGTAGACAAAGTCGCATTTCTTGTTCGTCCGAGAGGGTGGAGGGCGATCCTTACTAGCTCTGTGGACGAAGGGTCAGCGGAAGAAAGTGGCCTGCTGCGTGGGCCTCTGCAGGCCCGAGAACTATGCGCTCTGGCTCCCCACAGGGCACCAGAACGGCTGTGGGCCTGGCCCGGCCTCAGCTGCTGCCTCTGATCAGCTCCTGCGTCCTCCCAGGACCCTTGTGATGGTGGTCCTTCGGTTCCCCTCACTGCCTCACTGCAGGCTGTCCTTCCTCAGAGCTCCAGTGAGCTCTCTAAATTTTATTTTATTTATTTATTTTTTTTACAGGCAGAGTGGACAGTGAGAGAGAGAGACAGAGAGAAAGGTTTTCCTTTGCCGTTGGTTCACCCTCCAATGGCCGCCGCGGTCGGCGCGCTGCGGCCGGCACACCGCGCTCGTCCGATGGCAGGAGCCAGGTGCTTTTCCTGGTCTCCCCATGGGGTGCAGGGCCCAAGCACTTGGGCCATCCTCCACTGCACTCCTGGGCCATAGCAGAGAGCTGGCCTGGAAGAGGGGCAACCGGGACAGAATCCGGCGCCCCGACCGGGACTAGAACCCGGTGTGCCGGCGCCGCAAGGCGGAGGATTAGCCTGTTGAGCCACGGCGCCGGCCCTCTCTAAATTTTAAATCTGGCATTCTCCTAGCTCTTCCTTTTACCCACTGTCTGCTCACAGTCCCCCCTAGCTTACAGAAGGGACTTCCTTCTTCTGAGAATAGACAGCAGGCCCTGCGCTTCTCCTTACCAGGTGCCAGCTATGTCTCTCACAGCTGTCGCCATCTCCTTCCCGGCCTCTGCCCAGGCACGTGCCACACCTCTGTTTGGGGTGCCCTTCCCCACCGTGCTTCCCTGCCTCGTGGCCTCCCCCTGCAGACGGGCTCGGCTGCTGCACAACCCGGGGCCTTCTGTGTGCTCCCGTGCCCTGCCCTGTCCTGAAACCATGGAGCCCTTTCTGCCCTGTGGAAGGCAGGGGTCTCAATTCATCTCTCTGTGGGACCTGAGGGAGTGGGACCTGTGGTGAGTGAGTAGGTCTGCTGTGAGTCCCGTGTGTGCAGAGTGGTGGGCCTGGGGCAGACAGAAGGACCTCGAATACACAGGCTCAGACAAAATGTGGTACACCTGGCTTTTGAGACTGTTTGGTAATCATCTGTGTCCTTTTTAAAAAATTATTTAAAGAGAGAGAGAGAGATCCCATAGCATGTTGACTCCCCAAATGCCTGCAGGAGCCAGGGCTGGGCCAAGACTTAGGTGAGGAGCCTTGGCCTGGAGCTGGGCACTCAATCCAGGTTTCCTAGGGTCTACACTGGCCGGAAGCTGGGGTCAGGAACTGGAGGCAGGTATTGAACCCAGGTTCTCCAGTGTGGGACACACGCGTCTTAGTCACTAGGCCAGCCGCCATCCCGTTTCCTTTTCTGTCATCCCTGGATGGCCAGTCTCTGAAGAATGCTGCATGGTATCACAGCACAACACGCACACACATCATCAGGACATGTTTGCTGAATAAGTTAATGAGCGGGAAGGTGACATCTCACCTTTCTGTCTATCTCATCTGCTTCCAAGTTTGCCTGGGGCGCGGCATGGCCTTGGGCCTCCCCTGTGTACTCAGGATGGTCCTGGGTAACTTGATGGGCCCTTTTGGGAAAGATGGAGCAAATCCAAGCCCCTTGTGGACAATTAGTCATGTGGGAATGACGGAGAAGGAAGAGGGGTCAGTGGGAGGGGTAACCTGGAACCTGGCTGGGAGCTGCTCCCAACCCTGCTGACCCCTGGAGCGATGACTCTGGCTGAGCCCCTTCCTTTCTCTTTGCCTCAGTTTCCTTTTCTGAAAAATGAACAGAGGCCAGGCAAATCCATAGTCATTAGCTAGTTTCAGAGAAGTGAGAAGAACAGAGGACTTTCGGGTTCTTGGAAGAAAATCTCTTTTCAATACAAAGGATTATATGAGTGAAACCCTTGAACAGATGAGCCACTGCTTCCTGGAGGGAACTGCAAGATGAGACGTGGGAACTTTTATGATTCACTTATGACAAGCCCGAGGAGACCTGCGGGGTTTCATCTAGAGCAGCTTCTTTTCTAATCCATACCTGCCATGCACCCTGGTAGAGCACAGAGCAAATCCTCCTTGGGGAGGCTTGGAGCCTGTTCCAAGGAATAATGCAGGTGGGCCAGCATGTGGCTTTTGAAACGTCCCTTGTTATAAATTTTCTCTATTACACTACTCACCTGTGAGTGCCAAAGTCCGTAGAAGCTCAGCACAAGGGTTCATAATTGGAGGCATCTAGATTTGAGTTCTGCTTTGCTGCTTATCGGATGTCAGTATTTAATGTTATTAATTATTGATGTCATTTAATTGTCATTATTATTTTTTTTTTGACAGGCAGAGTGGACAGTGAGAGAGAGAGAGAGACAGAGAGAAAGGTCTTCCTTTTGCCGTTGGTTCACCCTCCAATGGCCGCTGCGGTCGGCGCGCTGCGGCCGGCGCACCGCGCTTGTCCGATGGCAGGAGCCAGGAGCCAGGTGCTTTTCCTGGTCTCCCCATGGGGTGCAGGGCCCAAGCACCTGGGCCATCCTCCACTGCACTCCTGGGCCACAGCAGAGGGCTGGCCTGGAAGAGGGGCAACCGGGACAGAATCGGTGCCCCGACCGGGACTAGAACCCGGTGTGCCGGCGCCGCAAGGCGGAGGATTAGCCTGTTGAGCCACGGCGCCGGCCTAATTGTCATTATTCAATGTCATCACTTAGTAATCTCCAACTGTAAAGCTTCATAAGTCAACTGCCTCTTTGCAGGGTGCTCATTCTGTGACGTTTACTCCTGGGTGGTGCTGTCCCCATTCAGGCTACGCAGAGCCTGTTGAGACCTTTCTTGATGTGACAGACATCTTGATACGTAAAGACCAACGTCTTCGGGGCAGATTTCCTTCTCCGGGTTAATGCTCATCTGTGTCTTGGATTGAGAATCACAGAATTTAAAGGTATCCTATGGATCAGTTTGTTTTTGATTTATTTTTAAAGAAAAATCCTTTTTTGGGTTTGTTTTCAAACTTAAACAACTGGGTTTGGGGGACCCCGGTATATAAGAATTGATGATGATGTTATTTTAATAGTCTCAATACATTTCGTAAGTTTAAATTTCAAAGACCTGCTTATTGTAAACAGACTGTCTACTGCTCTGTCCATCATGGCAGTCACTAGCCATGTCATACTGGTTATTTAAATTTACTTTTTATTTATTTTAAGATTTATTTATTTGAAAGTCAGAGTTACACACACACACACACACACACAGAGAGAGAGAGAGAGAGAGAGAGAGAGAGAGGTCTTCTATCTGCTAGTTCACTCCCCAATTGGCCACAACAGCCAGAGCTTTGCCATCTGAACCCAGGAGCCAGGAGCTTCTTCTGGGTCTCCCATGTGGGTGCAGGTCCTTGGACCATCTTCTACTGCTTTCCCAGGCCATCAGAGAGCTGGATTGGAAGTGGAGCAGCTGGGTCTCAAGCCGGTGCCCATATGAGATGCCGGTGCTTCAGGCCAGAGCATTAACCTGCTGCACCACAGCGCCGGCCCCTAAATTTACTTTTTAAAACATTCATATACTTATCTGAAAGGCAGAGTTAGAGAGAGAGAGAGAGAGAGAGAGAGAGAGAATCTTCCATCTGCTGGTTCATTCCCCAGATGGCCACAACAGTTGGAGCTGGTCCAGGAGCCAGAATGGCTGAAGCCAGGCACCTAGAACTCCATCTAGGTCTCCCACATGGTGGCAGGGGCCCAAGCGCTTGGGCCATCATCCACTGCTATCTTAGTCACATTAGCAGGGAGCTGGATGGGAAGTAGAACAGCCAGAACTCAACTGGAACTTGTATAGGATGTTTAAGCTGTAGGCCAGCCTCTTAAATTTACATTAAAGGTGGGGTCAGTGCTGTGGTTCAGTGGGTTAGCCCACTACTTGTGGCACCAGCATCCTATATCAGAGTGCTGGTTTGAGTCCCAGCTGCTCGGCTTCTGATCCAGCTTCCTGCTAATACACGAGGGAAGGCAGCAGGTGATGGTCTAAGTGCTTGGGGTCCCTGCCACCCACATGGCAGATTCCGAGAGCTCCAGGCTCCTGGCTGTGGCCTGGCCTAGCCCTGGCTGTTGCATTGATAGAAGATACCTCTCTCTATTTCTCTCACTCTTTCTCTGTCACTTTGCTTTTGAACAAAATAAATCTCCCTCCCTCTCTCTCTCTCAGATTGTATTTATTTGAGAGGTAGAGTTACAGCCAGCGAAAGGGAGAGGCAGAGAGAAAGGTGTCTTCCATCCACTGGTTCACTCCCCAAATGGCCACAACGGTCAGAGCTGGGCTGATCCAAAGCCAGGAGCCAGGAACTTTCTCAGGGTCTCCCACATGGGTGCAAGTGTCCAAGCCTTTGGGTCATCTTCCACTGTTTTCCTAGGCCATAAGCAGAGAGCTGAATTGGAATAGAAGCAGCCGGAACTCAAACTGGTGCCTATATGGGAAGCTGGCACTGCAGGTGGAAGCTTAACCTACTGTGCTACAGCACAGGCCCCTGAATAAATAAATGTTAAAACAATTATATTAAAACTAAATAAAAAAGGGCTGGTGCCGTGCTGTGACGTAGTGGTTAAAGCCCCTACCTGCAGTGCCAGCATCCCATATAGGTGCCTGCTTGCGTCCTGGCTGCTCCACTTCCAACCCAGCTCTCTGCTATGGCCTGGGAAAGCAGTGGAAGATGACTCAAATCTTTGGGCCCCTGCACCCGTGTGGGAGACCGGGAAGAAGCTCCTGGCTTCAGATAGGCTCAGCTCTGACCATTGCAGCCAACTGGGGAGTGAACCAGCATATGGAGGATCTGTCTCTCTCTCTGTCTCTGCCTCTCTGTAACTCTGACTTTCAAATAAATAAATAAATCTTTTTTTTAAAAAAAAAGGTAAATAAAACAGTTCAGCTCGTCAGTCACACCAGCACGTCTAGTGCTCACCAGCACATGTGGCTGTCGCACATAGATGTAGAACATTTCCATTGTCACAGGAAGTTCTCCTGCGTAACGTAGCTCTAGAACAATGCAGCTGTTTCTAGACACAGAAATACTGAAGTCAGGGTTACAAACGGCAACTACCCAGCAGGCTGTGCATCCAGGGTGCTCTCAGCTATACCTTACTTACGTAGAATCAAGGTCGAGGTCCTTTCCAAAAACTCCTTCAGCCTCAGGATAGCATCTCATCGAGCACAGGGGGCAGGAAAAGCTTTAGCTCAAGCCTGGCCTAGAGCAAGTTGACCTGGTGGCACAGGAGAATTCCCCAGCGCTGTCTTCTGGGCTAAGACATGAGTGGATAATGAGGCAGGCTTCAAAGAGTCCCTGGGGAATGCGTGCTTTGGAAAAACCATGCATGAATTTCAATTTTATTTTTGCAGTAAACTTATATTTTAACAAATCATTTATTTATTTGCGAGGAAGAGAGACAGAGGGAGACAGAAACAGAGAGAGCGAGAGCTCTGATCTATGGGTTCAACCCCCATATGTCTGCAGCAACTGGTGCTGGGTCAGGCAGAAACCACACAGGAGCTGGGAGCCAGAAACCACACACTGGGAACCCAATCCAGGTCTCCCGCATGGGTGGCAGGACCCAACCATGGAAGTGGAACCAGAACTCTGACATGGGATGCAGGTACCCCAAATGCCATCTTAACCTCCGGGTTCAACGCTCATCTCAATAAACTTATTTTTGAATTCCATTTTCCACAAACTTTTTTTCTTAAATATTTATTTATTTGAATGATACAGTTAAAGAGAGGAGAGACAGAGCAAGAGAGACACCTTCCATCTGCTGGTTCACTCCCCAAATGGCCACGATGGCCTGGCCCGGACCCTGGAGCCTAGAAGCTAGGAGCCAGGAGCTTCATCCAGGTCTCTGACATGGGTGGCCGGGGCCCAACTACTTGAGCCATCTTTAAAACATTTTATTTTTATTAATTTGAAAGCTAGAGAGGCAGGGTCAGAAATACAGAGGGGCAGAGGGAGAGAGATACCTTCCATCCTTTGGTTCACTCCCCAAATACCTGTAACAGCCTAGATTGGGCCAGGCCAAAACCAGGAATGTGGAACTCAATCCAGGTGGCAAGGATTCATTTACTTGAGGCACCACCTGTTGCTTCCCAGGTGTACCTTATCAGGAAGCTGGACCTGGACGCGGAGCTTGGGACTCAGACCTAGGCATTCCGATGTAGGCTGCAGGAATCTTAAGTGGTGTCTCAACCATTTTGCCGAATGCTCGCTGCTCCACGAACTGTTTCAAGAACCTTGTGGTTTGTGTGTGGATAGATGGGTGTCTTTCCGCCGAGGTAAGTGTGAAATTATATTTCTCTCTGTGGGCAATGATCAGCGGAGTTCGGCAAGTCCTGAGCTGAAGCGTTGTGGAGGTCAGACACAGCTGCTATTGGAAACACTGGTCTACAAATTCCACCTGCAGCCGAGCTGCAGCCTCTTCTGGGCTCCCCACTACCTCTGCCAGTCTGTCCCGCGACGGAGCCTCTGGCGGTTCTGTGAGCTCTCAGGGTGTGGTGGCACGCCATGAGGTACAGAGGTAAATAATGATTACGGTTGGTGGGAATCCTGCGTTTCTCTGTCTCCCTCTCTTATTACTTGTAGTTGCCACAGCAGGAACAACAACGGTGGTAAAGATGATATCTGTGAACCTGCTGTGGCTGGGGTGGGGAGCCGCCATGCTGAGAAGCCCCGCGAGGAAGGCCTCTTGCGGGCCGGGTTCAGTGCAGCTGGGAGAGGACACGAGCTCAACCCGTGGGCCCTGCTTCTCACTGCACTTCTTTCTCACTGCTTCTCAGTGCTCATTCGGGGAACTCTGGTTGAAGTCTGTGTCTGTGCGGGTCTTTGGTGTTTCTTTTTATGGAATCAGTTACTTTTTCCTTTTTTTTTAAAGGTTATTTATTTGAGAGAGAGAGAGAGAGAGAAAGAGAGAGAGAGAGAGAGAGAGAGTGAGTTGAGGGGGGAAGAAGGCATCCCCAGATGGGGCTAGGCTGGGGCTGACTGGGCTGAAGATGGAAGCAAGATTGAGAGAGGAGCCAGGACTGAGAGACCAGGTGGCAGAGACCCAACTACTTGAGCTGCATCGTGCTGCCTCCCAGGTTCCGCAGTAACAGGAAGCTGGAGTCAGGAGCCCGATCTGGGTATTGAACTTGGTCTGTCCCATATGGGCGTGGGCATCTTAACCCTTAGGCTAAAGACCCAACCTAGGAACTCAGTTTCTTCATCTGTGAGATGAACAGGAGTGGATTAGAACAGCTCTGGTTTTCATCAGTTTTACCCCCTATGAAGTCTTTTATCAAAGAGACTGAGAGCCCCTTGATGTTTGGGAAGCATAGCTGGCTGCCAGATTTTGAAGAGGGGAGAGGCGACATCTGCTGAGGCCTGGTACAGTGGGCTGGAGGCGGAGGCTTGGGGCGTGCTGCCCAAGTCATGGCCGAGGGAGGACACTGGGCTCCTGAGAGGCCCAGGGATTAAGAGGGCATGCCGAGTAGCCCAAGACTTCCTTTACCTACTGTTAATCCCGAATACTTTATCTACTGTAACCATCGTGCAGCAGATACGAATACACCCACGCTCAACAAGAAGAGTGTTGCAAGTGGGCTGGGTGTGGTTCCTCGTGGTGATGTGAGAATGTCAGTGGCACTTCAGATAAGCTCACGTGAGCATGAGCAGCTCATCGCCCACCTGGCCCGGGACTGCTGTGGGCCATTTCACCCTAGACACGGGAAAAGACTGCCTTCAGATTTTAAAGCCAAGATCTGCATGTCGAGTTGTTATTAAGTCCATGTAACTGAGGGGCATCGAGGGGAGTGTTGTTGCTTAGGTGGTCTGAGCTGATGTGAGGCAAGGCGTGCTGGTGGGAGCGAGCAAGGAGCTGTCCTCCTGCCCACGGCACTGCAAGGCTTTGGCACACAGCTTGTGGCTCCTGGTGGGAGCTCAGCAGGAGCACCAGGCTCCAGCCAAGTTCTTGACAGACTTGCGGTGGGGAGGGGGCGTGGCCAGGAAGATGAGCAGTGGAGCATGGAGAGTAACTAGGCTTTAGAAGGCCAGGGGAGCACGTTCTTTTTACAATATATTTTTCACTTTTAATTGACACATAGTAATTGTATGTACTTATGGGGTACAGTGTGACATTAGAATACATGTGTACAGTGTGCAATAATCATACTGGGGTACTTGGCATATTTATCACCTCTGACCTTTATCATTTCTTTATATTGGCAACACTCAAAATGCCCTCTATTAGCTATTTAAAATATTTATTTTTTTTGTGACAGGCAGAGTGGACAGTGAGAGAGAGAGACAGAGAGAAAGGTCTTCCTTTGCCGTTGGTTCACCCTCCGATGGCTGCCGCGGATGGCGCGCTGCGGCCGGCGCACCGCGCTCATCCGATGGCAGGAGCCAGGTGCTAGGTGCTTTTCCCTGGTCTCCCATGGGGTGCAGGGCCCAAGCACTTGGGCCATCCTCCACTGCACTCCCGGGCCACAGCAGAGGGCTGGCCTGGAAGAGGGGCAACCGGGACAGAATCTGGCGCCCCGACCGGGACTAGAACCCGGTGTGCCGGCGCCGCAAGGCAGAGGATTAGCCTGTTGAGCCACGGCGCCGGCATTTAAAATATTTATTTTTACTCGAAAGGCAGAGACAGAGATCCTCCATCTGCTGATTCACTCCCTAAATGCTGGCAACAGCTGAGGCTGTTGAAGTTCATTTGGGTGTCCCATGTGGGTGACAGGGACCCAATAACTTGAGCCATCACCTGTTGTTTGCCAGGACGCACATGAGCAGAAAGCTGGGTTGGGAGCAGGGTAGGCAGGACTGAGACCAGGCACTCTACTATGGGATATGGACGTCCCAAGTGGCATCTTAGCAGCTGCACCCAACACCTGTCCCAGTGAGCTACTGTGAAGTAGTCAATGAACTGTTGTCAACCAGAATTATCTTGCTTTGACACAGACAGAGTTATCCCTCTTTCCACTTGCTCTCCCATCTCCACTCCTCCCTTCCCACGCTCTGGTAACCAGGCTTCTACTCTCACTTCTTAGAGACCAACTCCTCAGGGGGTGGGAGCGCATTTGTACTGGAAGGGCCAGAAAGGGAAGCAGATGCCCTTGGTCCACCTGTACCGGCAGAACCCCTGCATGGGAGGGCCCTGGCTACCTAGGACAGAACTGTGTTCCTCATAGGAGTGTGGCCCAGGGTGTGGGCATGGCTGGGTTTCTCCATCATTTGTACACAGGAATGATAGAGCTAAAATGCATTCAATGTGTAGACAGGAAGGAGAGAAGACATTACCTGGACAACCACAGAGGGGTGGGCTGTGCGTGAAAGGGGTGTAGTAAGGGAGAAAGAAGAAACAGCCAGTAGGTATCCACAACATTGCATGGAGTAGAGGCAGGTTGGGTGTTGAGGAGCCCCAAGGGTGTTCTAGCACCAGATTTCCCACAGTGCTGTGTCCCCTGTTCCTGTTCCACAGGAGCTGCCATGTCCTGATGGCCCCTGGACTCCTGAAACCGGGTGGAGTGAGCATCTCTTGGGACTGTGGACTAAATGAAGACCAAGTGAGTGAGAAAAGTCAGGGCTGTTTACTCTGAACTTCCTAGAGCAGAGGAGTCCTCACAGCAGAGACGCAGAGGCAGGCAGAGAATTGGGAAGAATTTATAGTGGGAAGAAGGGAGGACTTCAGGTGTGCTCTCATCAGCAGCTTTTGGCCTGGGGAAGGTGTAGGTGGATTAAGTAGCTGTGGGACATCCTATGTGACTCATTAGGGGGTGCATATTTGGCTTTCTCCGGTTGGTCCTATTCATCATTAGAGGAAAGTTAAGGAAGTCATTCAGTTGTTATTTATGGCTGACTGTTGATTTCCTGGGCCAATTGCTGCAGGTTCAGGTCAAAGTTCTATTCTTCAGTGTGGTTTGGCCATGGCGTGTTTATACATTCAGTCTCAGGACTGCTCCGACAGGGCACAGCATGGAGCTCAAGGCGGGCCTCCTTCCTCTCCCAGGAGAATACAGCACTTGAGTCTCCTGGGACTGTGGCAGGGTCCCTTGTTTCTCAGTGGCATGGAGAGAGAGCCAGGGAAGACTGGAAGGCAAAGGGGATGTAAGACCCACATGGCTCTGGCTGAACTACTTCAAGGAGAAGTTTGGTACATGTTTGGAAAGTCACAGCGGTAGTGGCTTCTGTGTTATCCTGAACTTTAGACAGACTCAGAGAAACACCTGCTCTTGCTCCTAGGAGGTGGGGCTCACAAGGCTACCCCTGTGACTGGAGACAGCAGCACAAGTCAGCACAGAGCATCTTACTCAGAGCCACCTGTCCTGCAGGCCCAGCCCAAGCCCACCTCTCCAGGTGGGATGGCAAGGACCTATCCCACTTCTTTGAATTTCTGTAGCACTGTTGGCAGAATTATCTTTCCAGCTCTTCACTCAGGTCAGCCTGATGCAGTTACCTATCTGTGACCCTTGGGAGAAGAAATTCTATTTTCTGTTTGCTCTGAGCTCCTTTGGGAACTCAGGAAAGCCCTGCACATAGCTGGCTTGCCAATTCCAAAAGGCATACTAGAAAGAAAAATCCTCTTTTGTTGTGCCAAGAGCAAGGGAGCCCGGTTTGCGTGTGAAGGATTCAGAGGAGAATAAATGCTTTGCAGCCTGCAGCTGCGGTGCTCTGTTACCTGAACCGTCTCGGCTCATCCTCAGATTCACCAGACAGAGACCTAGGAGAAGACATGAGGTGCTTCTCCTTTCTAGTTCTTTGATTTCTTGCACCTTTGCCAAAGGTGCCCAATGTGTAAAGATAATACTGGCCTCTGCACCTGGGAAGTGCTCCCCCTTGCTAGGGTCTTTTAGATGGAAACAGATTAGTCCTGATCCGCAGCTGCTGGGGAATGCGAGCTCCTCTCAGTTCCCCAGAGGATTCTAAGGGCTTACATTCCCCTGTATAACCTTGGGTGGAGTCCCCTTGCGCTTGCAGAGGGATCTGTTCTGGGAGAAAGGGAAGTAACTCACGCATTTACACATCTAGCTTGCTGTGTGCCAGGCATTGCTGTAGGTTCTCCCAGTCAGCTCTTGTTACTACAGCTAAATACCAGAAAGCAGCTACTTTGGAAGGAAGAAGGTCTGTTGGGTTGACAGTTTTTTTTTTTTTTAGATTTATTTATTTGAAAGGCAGAGTTATAAAGAGAGGTAGACATAGAGAGAGGTAGAAGCAGAGGCAGAGACAGAAAGTGTGCTTCCACCTGCTTGTTCACTCCCCAAATGGCTGCAGCAACCAGGGCTGGGCCAGGTTGAAGCCAGGAGCCAGGAGCTTCTTCCATTTCCCATGTGGGTATAGGGGCTAAGGCACTTGGGCCATCTTCCTCTGCTTTCCCAGGTGCATTAGCATCGAGCTGGATCAGAAGTAGAGCAGCTGGGACTCAAACGGGTGCCCACAGGGAATGGCAGCATTGCAGATGTCAGCTTAACCCACTACGCCACGGTGCTGCCCCCTGGGCTTAGAGTTGTGGAGGTTCACAGTTTAAGATTGGGCAGCCCTTGAAGTTTAGGTATTTGGTGAGGCTAGAGAACCACAGTGGATGGTACCATGGTGGGCTGGGAAGCACAGACAGGGAGCAGGCTCTTGCATGTGGTTCAGTCGTGGTCCCCAGCCAGAAACCTAATCCAATGTAATTTACTTCTCATTGAACTAAACTTCAAACACCTTATATAAGACTTTGGATTTTAAGGCTGGCGCTGTGGCTCACTAGGCTAATCCTCCACCTGTGGCGCCGGCACACCGGGTTCTAGTCCCGGTCTGGGAGCTGGTTCTGTCCCGGTTGCTCCTCTTCCTTTCCAGCTCTCTGCTGTGGCCTGGGAGTGCAATGGAGGATGGCCCAAGTCTTGGGCTCTGCACCCACATGGGAGACCAGGAGAAGCACCTGGCTCCTGCCTTCGGTTCAGTGTGGTGTGCCAGCCGCAGCAGCCATTGGGGGGGTGAACCAATGAAAAAGGAAAACCTTCCTCTCTGTCTCTCTGTCTCTGTCCACTCTGCCTGTCAAAAAAAAAAAAAAAAAAGACTTTGAGGTTTAAACATCTTCATAAGCTGGGGAGCCAAACTATGTTCAAACTGTAGCAATACTTTACAACTCTCCAGTCATTTAATCCTCACTCTGATCCTTTGGAGCTGGTATTATTATTATTATTCCCATTTTACAGATGAGGAAACAGGAAAGTGAAGTTCCTTGGGCAAGATCACCTGTTTACAATAGTAAAGCCAGGATTCACGCCCAGGCTATCTGGCTCCAGAGGCCACACCCATTGCGGCCATGGCTCCCTACTTGGTGACAGGAGTCCCTGTGGTCCTAGGGGCCGGTTGGGTTCAGGGGCACTCCTGGCAGTGGAGACTCAGGGGCTGGAACAAGGCAAACAAGCAAACTTTTAGTGGTGTTCAAGGAGCAGTTCTGGGTGTCATCGAGGATCTCCACGTACTCCACAGATGCAAGAGGTGCAGGCTGTGGTAGGCATTTGGGGAGTGAATCAGCAGATGCATGATCTCTCTCAGGACAGAAGAGAAAAGCAGCTGAGTCAGAGTGTGGAAGCCTGGGAGGTCTGACAGTGGAAATATCAGAGAAGGGGCCATGTGTTGTGCAGCAGGTTAAGCCGCCACCGCCAGGGAAACTCATTCCATGTGAGTGCCAGTTACATCTTTTTTTTTAAAAGATTAATTGATTTATTTGAGCAGCAGACTTACAGAGAGAGGGAAAAAGAGAGATCTTCCATCTACTGATTCACTCCCTGGATGGAGCTGAGCTGATCTGAAGCCAGGAGCCAGGAGCTTCTTCTGGGTCTCCCACGCGGGTGCAGGGCCCCAAGAGCTTGGGCCATCTTTTATTGCTTTCCCAGGCCATAGCAGAGAGCTGGATCGCAAATGGAGCAGTCGGGACAAGAACTGACACCCATATGGAATGCCGGCACTGCAGGCAGAGGATTAACCTACCGCACCACAGTGCCAGCCCTGCTTCACTTTTGATCCAGCTCCCTGCTAATGGGTCTGGGAAAGCAGTGGGAGATGGCCTAAATCGCTGGGCCCCTGATACCCATATGGGAGACCAGGATGGAGTTGCTGGCTCCTGGCTTCAGTTTGTTGGAGGCTTGGCCCTTGTGGCCATCTGGGGAATGAACCAGCAGATGGAAGATCTCTTTCTCTCTCTCTCTTTCTCTGTAACTCTGGCTTTCAACTAAATCTTTAAAAAGAAAAAAAGAAATACCAGAGTATGGCTAGAGGCCCTCGTAGGATGCATAGTTATTAAAACGAGGCAGAGTGTTTGACAGGCCATGGGGTGGTGGCGGCAGTGGTGGTGGGGAACAGGCAAGACAAAAACCAACCAAGGTCCTGGAAGTTTGTGCTCACTTGTCACCAGGAACACTTCCTGGTGGTACATGTGCAGTGTGGACAGAATTGGGGGCCGTTGTGTTCAGGGAAGTAAGCCAGACACAGGAACAAGTCCTGCCCTTCCTCTCTTATATGTGGAAGATAAGGAAAGTTGATGTGGGGGTGAGTGGTTAGCCTAGAAGTAAGCTGCTGCTTGGGTCACTCACATCCCATATCTGAGTGCCTGGGTTTGAGTCCTGGCGCTACTCCCAGTACCAGCTTCCCGCTAATGCACCCTCTGAGAGGCAGCTCCAGTAGGTGGGTCTCTGCTACCCATGTGAGAAATCTGGGTTGAATTCTCAGCTCCTGGTTTCTGTGCCAACTGACACAGTGCTGCTGTTGTGGGCATTTGGGGGAGTGAATGGGCAGATGGGGCCTGTCTCTTTGTTTCTCTATGCCTCTCAAAAAATAAAAAAAATGCTGATTAAAATGCGCTTGTCCCACATTGGGGTCCTTGGGTTCAATACTCTGTGCCAGCTCCTGAGTGCATTTTCCTGCTCATGTGGACTCTGTGAGGCACTGGTGATGTCTCCCTGACACCCACACGGGACACTTGGATTGTGCTCCTAGTCCCTGGCTTCTGCCCTAGCCCAGTGCCTGGCCATAGCGAATATTTGGCAAGTGAACCAGCAGATGGGCGGGCTCTCTCTCTCTCCTTCCTTCCTTCCTTCCTTCCTTCCTTCCTTCCTTCCTTCCTTCCTTCCTTCCTTCCCTCCCTCCCTCCCTCCTTCCCTCCTTTTCTCTCTCTCTCTCTCTTTCTCATCTATCTATCTATATATAAATTCTATTCTATATATATAGAATCTTCTCAAAAATTTTTGATTTGAATATGGACTGGTGATTACTAGAGATTGGGAAGGCTGGGGGTTGGGTAGAGGGAGGTTGGTAACAAGCACCAGAACACAGTCAGATAAAAGGAACCTGTTCTAGTGTTCTACAGCACTGCAGGCAACTGTAGTTCACAATAACCTAGTACATACTCTATGAAGAGCTGGAAGATAGGAACTCCAAACATAAAGAAATGATAAGGAGAGGCAAATAGTAATTACACTGATTTGATCAGTACATGTGTTGAAATATCATGTTGTGCTCCATAAGTAAGTACAAGCATTAGTGTTTATTATTATTATTATAATTAAAGAAGGGCTTGTGTTATGGTGCAGTGGGTTCAGCTGCTTCTTGCAATGTCAGCACCCCAAATCAAGTGCTGGTTCAAGTCCTGGCTGCTCCACTTCCAGTCCAGCTTCCTGCTAATGCATCTGGGAAGGCAACAGATGATAGTCCAAGAGTTTGGGTCCCTGTCACCCATGTGGGAGACCAGGATGGAGTTCATGTTCATGGCTCCTGGCTTCTGCCTGGCTTAGCCCTGGCCTTTGTGGACATTTGGAGAGTGGACCAGCAAAGGAAGATTTCTCTCTCTCTCTCTCTCTCTCTCTCTCTCATTCTGTTAAAAAAATAAAAAGAGGGGCCAGCACTGTGACATAGCAGGTGAAGCTGCTGCCTACAGTGCTGGCATCCCGTATGGGCACTGGTTTGAGGCCTGGCTGCTCCACTTTTGATCCAGCTCCCTGCTAATGCATCTAGAAAAGCAGCAGATGATGGTCCAAGTGCTTGGGTCCCTGCACCCATGTGGGAGACCTGGGAGAAACTCCAGGCTCCTGGCTTCAGATCAGCTCAGGTCTGGCTGTTGTGGCCATTTGGGTAGTGAACCAACGGATGGAAAACCTCTCTCTCTGCCTCTGTAACTCTGCCTTTCAAATAAATAAATAAACCTAAAAGAAGTAAATACAAAGAGAGACACCCTGAAAACAAAACAACTTAGAAAGGCTACAAATAAGAGCAGCAACCTGGCAAAGGCAGGCAAAAGGAAATCAGGCTTGGTTACAATAGCATAGCAGAGAAAATGAATCCAAGATAAAAATACACTGAATTTCTTTTATACAAGGAAAAGGAAAATCTTGCGTTAAAACCCAGCTCTGACTAGCTGCAGTTAATAGGGGATTTATTTGTTTCTTCTCCTTCCTTTTCTTTTTTCTTTTTTCTTTTTTTGACAGGCAGAGTGGACAGTAAGAGATACGGAAGAAAGGTCTTCCTTTGCCGTTGGTTCACCCTCCAATGGCTGCTGCAGCTGGCGCACCGTGCTGATCTGATGGCAAGAGCCAGGTGCTTTTCCTGGTCTCCCATGGGGTGCAGGGCCCAAGCATTTGGGCCATCCTCCACTGCACTCCGGGGCCACAGCAGAGAGCTGGCCTGGAAGAGGGGCAACTGGGACAGAATCCGGCACCCTGATTGGGACTAGAACCCGGTGTGCCGGCGCCACTAGGTGGAGGATTAGCCTATTGAGCCGCAGCGCTGGCATCCTCTTCTTCTTTAAAAGATTCATTTATTTATTTGAACAGCAGAGTTATAGACAGAAGGAGAGGGAGAGAGAGAGAGATCTTCTATTTGCTGACTCACTCCCGGGCTGGAGCTGGGCTGATCTGAAGCCAGGAGCCAGGAGCTCTTTCCTGGTCTATGTGGGTGCAGGGGCCTAAGCACCGGGGTCATCCTCTGCTGCTTTCCCAGTCACATCAGCAAGGAGCTGGAATCGATGAGGAGTAGGGGCGACTCGAACTGGTGCCTGTATGGGATGCTGACGCTACAGGCTGGGGCCTCAACCCGCTGCACTACAGTGTTGGCCCCTTATTTGTTTCTGTCATCAAATCAAAGGAATAGCAGAGACAGAGCAGGATGTACCCATATCTAAGGACCCTTGTTTCTTGTTTTGCATTTCTTGTTGGTGCTGGGTCTATTTTATGTCCTGCATGGAGGACTTGGATGTGGGCAATGTTTAGGGTCCTATCCTTCCAGCTTGTGCGTGGATAGGGAAAGGAGGCAGGCTCACCTACTAGCTCTTATGAGAAAAATCCTGGAAGAGAGCTCTGATTGGCCCGGCTTGGCTTTACCAAACCCTAGTGCCAGTGCGGTCATGAGGTGGCGGAGGCAGTGCGATTGGCTCCACTTCCCACGAGTGTGCTCCTGAGGTCAAGGTTGCAGGGTCTTTCACCAGAAAAGGTGTGGAGAGAGGGTTGCCAGATAGATTTGCAAAGCACAGCCACTACCATAAAGAACCACAATATAGTGTTAAAAATAAAGCAACATGGGCTTCATATTTAGTCTAATATAGATAAAATAATAAAAAGATATGTAAACACAGATACTACAGAGAATAAAGATGGTTAGTTTGCATGATGCTATGCTAACATATATATACATATAAATATTTGGTTATAACCATTTTGTTAAACACCTAATCACATACCAGATGTCCTCACATATTATTCCCCATATTCTTCACAACTTCACTTTATTTTATTATTTTTTTACTTTTTAAATATTTATTTATTTGAAAGTTAGAGTTACACAGAGAGAGAGGCAGATGCAGAGAGAGTGAGCGAGCGAGCGAGCCAGTGCTGTGGCTCACTTGGTTAATTCTCTGCCTGCAGCACCGGCACCCCAGGTTCTAGTCCTGGTTGGAGCACCAGATTCTGTCCCGGCTGCTCCTCTTCCAGTCCAGCTCTCTGCTGTGGTCTGGGAAGGCAGTGGAGGATGGCCCAAGTGCTTGGGCCCTGCACCCCATGGGAGACCAGGAGAAGCACCTGGCTCCTGGCTTTGGATCTGCTCAGTGTGCTGGCCGTAGCAGCCATTTGGGAGGTGAACCAATGGAAAAGGAAGACCTTTCTCTCTCTCTCTCTCTCTCTCTTTCACTGTCTAACTTTGCCTGTCAAATAAATAAATAAATAAATAAAGAGATCTTCCATCTGCTGGTTTACTCTCCAGATGGCCACAATGTCTGGGGCTGGGCCAGGCCAAGAGCCAGGAGCCAGGAGCCAGGAGCCGGGAGCCGGGAGCCTCCTCTGGGTCTCCCATATGAGTGCAGGGGCCCATGTACCTTGGCCATCCCCTGCTGCCTTCCCAGGTGCTTCAGCAGGGAGCTAGATCAGAAGTGGAGCAGCCAGGACTTGAACTTGTGCCCATGTGGGATCAGCACCATGGGCTGCACCCTTAACACACTGTGCCACAGTGCCAACCCCAGGAATTCCAATTTCAAAATATAATTAAATAGGGATATAAAATATTAAAGTATTTTAATATTTTAAATATTAACAAATATTTTAATGTATATGACAGAAATTGTGGTTCAGTTTGTTGAAAAAAATTTCCATGGCAAAGATTGATAGTTATCTACTCAGTTTCCATTTTCCCTTCAATTGTAGCATAATCCTGATTTTAGCAACAGCATTATGTTATTTTAAAAAATTATTTATTTGAAAGCTAGAGTTACAGAGAGGCAGAGGCAGAGAGAGAGAGAGAGAGGTCTTCTATCTGCTGGTTCACTCCCCAGTTGGCCACAATGGCCGGAGCTGCACCGATCTGAAGCCAGGATCTTCTTTCAAGTATCCCACAAGAGTTTAGGGGTCCAAGTACTTAGGGCATCTTCTGCCGCTTTCCCAGGCCATTAGCAGGGAGCTGGATCAGAAATGAAGCAGCTGAGACTTGAGCTGGCGCCCATATGGGATTCAGTCGCCCTGAATCATGATGGTGGAAGCCAACACAAGTAAAGTAGGGCAAAAAGAGGGCCTGGTCTCCTATGACTCTGAAGTTTCACGGTGGCCTGGAAGTGCAAGAGGCTGACCTTCTTATTGCTTAAAGCAGTGTTTTCTTTTTTTTAAAAGATTTTATTTATTTATTTGAAAGTCAGAGTTACACAGAGAGAAGGAGAGGCAGAGAGAAAGAGAGAGAGGTCTTCCATCCACTGGTTCACTCTCCAATTGGCCACAATGGCCAGAGCTGCGCTGATCCAAAGCCAGGAGCTTCTTCCAGGTCTCCCACGCAGGGGCAGGGGCCCAAGGACTTGGGCCATCTTCTGCTGCCTTCCCAGGCCATAGCAGAGAGCTGGATCAGAAGTGGAGCAGCCGGGACACGAACTGGCGCTCATGTGGGATTTTGGCACTGCAGGCGATGCCTTTACCTGCTACACTACAGCACAGGCCCCACCAGTGTTGTTTTAAGTCAACACAGCTAAAAATATTGCAAGAGTTATATAGTCCGTATAGTATTAATGTAATTCCCACCTTAGAGAAGACATGGTTGCCAGTGCAACATATATGCTAATATATGTCAAAACCTTGATGGAGTTATTGTTTTAAGATAATAAATATATTTCAAGAAGTTTCTTGCACAGGTAAGTTCTTTCAAGTCTTCAAAGAAGGAATTCCCTTAATACATATTTGTTGAATAGTTTTGAACTTTTCAAAACTAGCATAAGACAAAAAGAGAACAAATGATCCCCAGACAAATAAAAGGATAGACTAATGAATGGATGTAGATGCAAAAACTGGGACTTGAACACACGGGATGCTGGTGCTGCAGGCTGCAGCCTTAACCCACCGTGCTGTAGTGCTGACCCCAAATCCATGACTTGATTAAGTGGCTGTGAACAGCATGGATTGCTTACAGAAATCTTATAGGAAATCCATTTTTTTTTTAAAGTATTTAATTTATTTGGAAGAGCCAGAGAGAGAGAGAGAGAGAGAGAGAGAGAGAGAGAGAGAGAGAACTGTAGAATACTTCTGAATAAAACATGAGAGTTGGGGCAGGCATTTGGCAGTGGTAAGACCCCCCTTGGAAGGCTTGCATCCTGTATTGGAGGGCCTGGTTTGAGTCCTGGCTCTGCCGCTGCTTCTGGCTTCCTGCTAATGAACACCCTGGGAGGCAGCAAGCACTGGCTCAAGTGCGTGGGTCCCTGGCACTGATGTGGGCACTCCACCGAGGTCCAGCTCCCGGCTTTGGCCTGTCCCAGATCTAGGTGTTGCAGGCATTTGGGGAGAGAATCAGTGGATGGAAGATCTCTGCTTCTCTGCTTTTCAAGTAAAGTAAAAAAACAAAAAAAAGGCCAGCATTTTTAATGAATAAACACCACGCTTAAGACACAGCCGTGGCTTCCTGAGGCCTTCACTGTGAAGACAGGACTTCTTGGCACACAGGACCTGCTTGTTGGGCCCCTCCTTTCTCTATAGGCTCATCTCCCCCCGTGCTCTGCCCAGGCTCTGTGCTCCAGCCCTGCTGGTCTCTGTAGCTCTTCCTATGCGTCCTGCTCGCATTGTTACAGGGCCTTTGCACGTGCTGCTCCCTCCTTTAGTTTTTTACAGAGTTAAGGCCTCCTTTCCCTTCGGATCTGAATCTGCCCATCGCTTCCTCCAGGAACCTTTCCTCCCGTCATTTCCCTTCCCCCTGTGCTTCTCCAGCTGCCGCGTGCGGGGGAAGCCTCCTGTGCAGGGCGGATTCTGATTCAGGAGCTCTGGGGCTGGAGGTCCTGTGCTGCTTCCCCTTTCCTTTTCTCCCCTCCTCCCATCGTGTGTTTCTAACAAGCCCCAGGTGAAGCCCACGCCGCTGGCCCACGGACCATGTGCTAAGTGTTTTTAAGCCCTTTCTTTCCAGCGTGGGCTGTGGTTTTACTTTTACGTCTCTTATCGGATCATTTGGTTATTCCTTGTGTCCTGCAGTGGACCCTAATACGTGTGGTGAAGGCAGGGACGTGTCTGCTTTGCTCACTATTGTACCCAGCTCCCAGCACAGGGCCTGGCGTAGACTAGGAGTGTAGAAGGTATTTGTTGAGTGAACGAACAAGTGAGAAAAGGAAATTACCTAGACTTACATTAAGAAAGCATTGATACTGATGTTTTTTGGTAAAATTACCTAACAAATTGAGGATAGAAGGTTTTCCTTGAAAATGTTATCTACCTAAAATGTATTTATTTACTTAAGATTTTATTTTATTTATTTAAAAGGCAGAGTTACAGAAGCAGAGAGAGAGAGAGAGGGAGAGAAAGGGTGTCTTCCAAACACTGGTTCACTCCTCAATTAGCCACAATGGCCGGAGCTGTGCCTATTCAAAGCCAGGAGCTAGGAGCTTCTTTCAGGTCTCCTGTGTGGTGTAGTGGCCCAAGGACTTGGGCCATCTTCTACTGCTTTCCCAGGCCACAGCAGAGAGCTGGATTAGAAGTGGAACAACCAGGTCTCGAACCGGCGCCCATATGGGATGCCAGGCCCTTCAGGCAGTGGCTTTATCAGTGCCGGGCCCTTGTAGAAAGAATTCTAAGATAATGATACTCCCTCCTTCCATCCCTTCCTCCCTGCCACCCTCCTTTACATGGGGCTTCTAAGTTCCAGGAGAGGTGTCTCCCATGTTAAACACGGTGAAGATTCTCTCAGTTAGGACGTGCCATCCTCATTCATTAGCAAGAGAGCAAGGATTGATTAGCTTAGACAACAGCTCACTCAACACTTCTAGATGATCGTTATTCCTGTTAGCTATCAGGTGCTTTATGCACAAATACTTCAGGCCATACCACTGGCCAGGCGCCCTGGTTGGGTAGGAGGGTAACGTGGGGAGGCCTGGGCACACAGCCGGGGCAGGCACTGTGGCCGTGGACTTTGGTTTTCCTCCTGCCAGGTTGGTCGATCTGGAATCGCAGCTCTGCCCAGATTGCCTTAATGACAGTCTCGCCTCACCTGCTTTCCTGGGCCGATGCATTCCTTCCTGCTTGGATCACACAATGCCATTCTGGTTCTCCAGGGCGTGGGCCTGGCCTAGCTCAGGACCTGCTTGCCGGAGATTTGCCCTGAGTCATTCTCTCTGGAACCAGCACTCTGATTGCTACAACTGGATTTTTTTTTCTTCCCGCCTCCTTCAGCTTGAAGAAAACACCCTCCTACTCACATCTCCCACTGCCCTGCCTACATAGGTCCAGTGGGCTCTGAGATGGCTGTCCTTCCTCTGTCAGTAACTGGGGAAGCAGGGGAGCTGCTCTGTGGCTGCTGAGCTGGAGGACAGAGCAGGCCTGGCCCACTCGGGCTTTGTTCTCATGGGATGGTTAAGCTGCTGAAGGAGTTCTCGTAGACAAGGCAGCTTGGCAAACTAGTTCACAGCAGCTGGTCCTGAGGATCAGCCGTCAGTATATGTGGTTTATATATATATGATATATACATATGTGTGTGTGAATAGATAATACACATATACTCTTATAGGTGCACATATACATATATATGCAAAAAGAACTCTGAAGTGTTCTGCTACTTATTTTTATTATCAGAAGTGCTCTTGGTTCATTTCCTTAAGATTTTTATTTATTTGAAAGAGAGAGAGAGAGAGATCTTCCATCTGCTGTTTCACTCCCCAGATAGCTGCAACTGCTGGGGCTGGGCCAGGCTGAAGTCAAGAGCTTCTTCTGGGTCTCCCATGTGGGTGTAGGGGCCCAAGGACTTGGGCCATCCTCTGCTGCTTTCCCAGGCCACAGCAGAGAGCTGGATAGGAAGAGGAGCAGCTGGGTCTGGGTGCCCATATTGGGTGCCGGCACTGCAGGTGGAGGCTTGGCCCAGCAGGCCACAGCACTGCCCCTACCATCCCCCTTTTCAAAGGAGGCATCTGATGTTGATGTGACATGCCTTCAGGCTGCACAGCTGGTAAGTGGCAGTGCTGGGATGGACAGCAGTGGGGTTTTTGACAGTTTACGTTTTGTTTCTTTTTTTGGTGGGGCAGAGAGATTTATTTAGACAGGAAAAGGTATATTTAAAAATTGACAAGTTAGGGTTTCTTTGGAAATAACATTTGCTCTTCAAGGCACTATAAGGGAAATGGAGTGGAGACACACACAGGGGTTCGTGTCCAAAGCGCCATGCTATCTTCCCTTTCAGCCACTGTTGTCACTCCAAGTTTCAGACTTGGAGGAAAGGGGAATTCAGGGAATTTAAATAATTTGCCCATGATCTCTTGGATAGGAAGAAAGTCTGAGTTCAAGAGACAGTGTTTTGTACTGTCAGGCTCTCTGTCCTAGGCACATTTATCGTACGATGAATTAATGCATTCACCCTTGCTTATTTTGTTGATCTCAGCTCTGTGGGTCCCCAGCAGGACCAGAGGAAGCCATAGTGGGCAGGTCCCCGATAGAGGCCCCCGGCACCTTGCCACGATGACTGCCTGG
Source organism: Sylvilagus floridanus (assembly GCA_949820135.1). Classification (NCBI taxonomy): domain Eukaryota; kingdom Metazoa; phylum Chordata; class Mammalia; order Lagomorpha; family Leporidae; genus Sylvilagus; species Sylvilagus floridanus. Next base: position 52,913,381 of record OX463245.1, read on the forward strand.
GCACGATTTTTGATCTCTCTTCTACCAGGCCCTTCCATGCACAATCTTCCAGGGGGTTCCTGGACCAAGAAGGACTACCCCTGGGCCAGCCTACCACCCCTCCCCCCTATTCTGAAGAAGCTGTCTTTCATAGCTGCAAATTGGGCCGCGGTGCACCCTCCAGTGTGAAAGGGTACCTTTTAAAGCTCTCCAAATTTAAACACACCTGTGAAATGTCAATTTCAGCATCCACAAACAGATCTGCAAAGAACATGGGAATGGACTCCCATTCTACCCATGGTACTAAGCCTCATACAGACGAGAAGACTGAGTCTTGGGACTGACGTTGTGGCACAGCAGGTTAAGCTGTGGCCTGTGGTACCGGCATCCCATATGGGCGCTGGTTTGAGTCCTGACTGCTCTACTTCTGATCCAGCTCCCTGCTAATGTGTCTAGGAAAGCAGTGGAAGATGGCTTAAGTTACTGGGCCCCTACACCCGTGTGGGAGACCTGAAAGAAAACTCCTGACTCCTGGCTTTGGCCTGGCCCAGCTCTGGTCATTGTGGCCATTTGGGGAGTGAACCATTGGATGGAAGCTCTCTGTCTCTCTTTAGCCCTCTCTGTAACTCTGCTTTTCAAATAAATAAATAAATAAATAAATAAATAAATAAATGGATAAATCATAAAGTTTGATTCCCATATCTGGCAACTGCCAAGTATTTAGAGTTTCCAGATTTAACAAATAAAAATACAGGGCACCTAGACAAATTTGAATTTAAAATAAACAATGAGTAATGTTTTCACATTAAGTGTGTACCATGTGAACAACAGTTATTTGCTGCTTATCTGAAGTTTAAATTTCACTGGGTGTTCTTTCTGTTATCTGACTGCTCCACAAGTCTTTATTAATAGCTGTCTCTACAACACGAGGCCTCCTCCTTCTGTATCACATGGCTTCTTTTGCTAGTGCATCTGAGACGTAAGCTGCTGGTTCAGTCTCTCCAAGGGCTCCCAGCTATCCAGATTTACCCTGGGATACGCTGGGGTGAGCAGGAAGGTCACAAGCCTTTGCTGCCGAGGTTCACCAGGGACTGCATTTGACTCTCATACCAGCGCATCCTGGCCAGGCAGCTCTGCCATGAACTTGGGTTTGGTTCTTTTTCATTTATTTAAATAATTTTATTTTATTAAATACTTATTTATGGCCGGTGCCACGGCTCACTTGGCTAATCCTCCGCTGTGCTGCCGGCACCCCGGGTTCTAGTCCCGGTCGGAGCGCCAGATTCTGTCCCGGTTGCTCCTCTTCCTGTCCAGCTCTCTGCTGTGACCCAGGAGTGCAGTGGAGGATGGCCCAAGTGGTTGGGCCCTGCACCCCATGGGAGACCAGGAGAAGCACCTGGCTCCTGGCTTCGGATCAGCACAGTGCACCGGCTGCAGCAGCAATTGAGGGGTGAACCAACGGAAAAAGGAAGACCTTTCTCTCTCTCTCACTGTCTACTCTGCCTGTCAAAAAATAAAATAAAAAAATATTATTTCATTTGAAAGGCAAAGTTAGAGAGGCAAAGGCAGAGAGAGAGAGAGGTTGGTCTTCCATCCACCTGTTTACTCCCCAAATGGCCACAATGGCCAGAGCTGAGCCAATCCAAAGCCAGGAGCCAGGAGCTGCTTCTGGGTCTTCCACACAGGTACAGGGGCCCAAGGACTTGGGCCATCTTTTACTGCTTTCCCAGGCTGTAGCAGAGAGCTGAATTGAAAGTGGAGCAGCTGGGACTAGAACCAGCATTTACATGGGATGCTGGCATCACAGATGGTGGTTTTACTTGCTACACCACAGCGCCAGCCCTGGGTTTGATTCTTTTACATCTTCTGTGCCATGGACACTGTGGGCCCTGTTCATGCTCCCCTCCATGTTTCCTGTTTTCTCTTTCCACCCTTGCTAAGCCCAGTGGGTTCCAGTCTGTGCTATACTGGCACACAGGCTGCCTGGATGCAGTGTGTCCAGGGGAGCAAGAGGGGTGACAGTGGTGGGAAATCAATGTTGTGGGGGGAAAAAGGTGTCAGAGTGGGTCTGAAGGGTTGGTGAGGCTGTAGGTAAGTTCAGTAGGGTTAGAAGCCAGGAGGGTCTGGAGCAGGCAGTGCCTGAGAACGCACTGGGTCAGGGAGGAAGGCCAGCACTAACACCATGAGCCATGGAAGAGCCGGAGGGCAGCGTATGTGTGTGGCACAAGGGCCTGAAGGGGCCACATGGGGTCGGGCTTCATGTATTCCCAACTTGGGAGTCCTTCTGGCTCTCCCTGTGAAGGCCTGAAATGTGCTCTGGTCGTCAACTTCCTATGTCACTTTTGCTGTGCTATTGTGGCCAGCTGTTTTGCCAAACGCTAGCCTAGAGATTACCATGAAGTATCTTTCATGAGCAGTTAACATGGTGGGAAGCAGATTAGATCAGGTGGACTTGAGCCCATCGGTTGAAGGCCTTAAGAGCAACTATAGTTTTCCTGAGAAGAAAAGAAGCCTGTGTGCGCGCTGCCTTGGGATTCAAGGCTGCCCTGTGGGTTCCTGCTGGAAGTTCCCAGGCTGCTGGCCTGCCCTACACGTTTCAGACTCGCCAGTCCCTACAACCAGTCTTTCCCTCCTCTGTCTCTTTGTGTTTCCCTGGAGAACACATGCTCTGGAACATCTGTGGCAAGGATTTCCCACGGGCACCTGGTCTCCAGCGTTCCCACTGGCGCAGGCACATCACCTGCAGCACAGCCCCTCTGACTTGCCTGACTCCGCTGGGCCAGTCAGTGGCAACAGTGCTGTGATCCGTTCTTGGAATTGCCTGCTCAGGGCCACGTGACCTGGGAAGCTCTGGAGCAGTGTGTTAAACTGATTGCGCGCTGATGGCCAGTCTTGGTGCTCTGGCTAAGGCTGTGATGGCCAGTCGGTGCTCCCTGCCCAGAAGGAGGTGGTGGCATGGAGCCGTTCTGAAGAGGGCTATCTGCCTGGACATGTGGGCTGACCATCTCTGCTTGCCCCACGAGCTGAGCTAAAGATGTCACCTACAGCTGCTTCTATATGTTTGAATTCAAGTGCTTGCTAGAATCTGTCACTCCAAAATCAACACTGGGGGCACTTTGGAGTCACTTATACATGCACGAGGGGCAGTGGAGAACTGGAGTGGGCCTCTGGGCACATTCCCAGCTGTGGCTGAGCAAGTTCGGCCTGTTGTCTGGACTCTGCTGCTGTGAACAAGTGTTCTTGTTCATTCGGTGCCCTGTGTTTGCCATTTTTGTGTCTTTTGTTGGTGATTTCGTTGTTAAGATGGCTCCCAAGTGTAGTGCTGAAGTAGCATCTATCGTACATTAGCACAAGAAAGTTCTGATGTGGCTTAGGGAGAAACTATGTGTGTGTCAGGAGAGCTCCGCTCAGGCAGGGGTTACAGTGCTGTCGACTGTGAGTTCAGCATTAAGAATCAACAACACAAGGGGTCTTCAAAAAGTCCATGGAAGATGAGAAAACTATGCATGAGTTTCAGATGTTTTGCACCAAAGCTTATCTCTTAATTCCATTTTCCATGAACTTTTTGAAGCCCTTCATATATATATATATATATTCATATATATATATATTCATATATATATAGTAAAGTCATTTTAACAGAAACACAGAGAAAGCCAGATTGTGTTTTTTTAAAAAAATTATTTATTTGAGAGGTAGAGTTACAGACAGGGAGAGGGAGAGACAGAGAAATGGTCTTCTATCCCCTGGTTCACTTCCCAAATGTCCGAAGCTGGATATATCTGAAGCCAGAAGCCAGGATTCTCCTCCAGGTCTCCCATGTGAGTGCAGGGGCCCAAGGACTTGGGGCATCTTCTGCTGCTTTCCCAGGCCATAGTAGAGGGCTGGACAGGAAGTGGAGCAGCCAGGACTAGAACCGGCACCCACATGGGAAGCCGGTGCTGCAGACAGAGGATTAACCTCCTACACCACGGTGCCGGCCTCTAGATTATGTATTTATGGGTGGACAACAGTGTTGTGACGAGAGGTGCTGTGTTTCCCATTGGAAGTGCAGGGTGTGGTTGTTAATTTGGTGTTCCAGCCAAGTTCATAGAATATAGCAACTGCAAATAATGAGGACTAGCTCTACCTTGCCTCACCCAAGATGGTATGCCCTCTTGCCAATGAAGATCAGTAAGTACCTAAGAAGGTTGAGTGGCCATCTAGGCTCCTAGGGAGCTTTCCAAGTATAGGCATCAGCGTTGTTTAGCCAGGTCTCTGGCACTTGGCCCCCTGTCCTCTGCACCCCGATGTCCACAGACCCGTGTGAGGCTACCACCTGCTCCTTCCAGCAGCTTAGAGGTGGCCCTGTGACCTTGTAGTTCTGGCTTGATATTGCTGGAGGTATATCATTCTAGAGGCAGAGAGAACTGTGCTGGAACACCTGGGCCAGGTAGAGGTAGCTACTTGGGCCAGACCTGGTGGGAGAGAGAACTGTCCACCTTACAGCTGAAGAAGAAGCAGGAGTTTTCTGTTTGGTTTGACAGGGTCAACCTCACAAGTTCCTTCTTTCCCCAAGAAAGCAAAGGAATGGACTCCATGGTGGACCCATGTGTGGGGATGGGAGTGATGGGGGAGAGGACAGTGGGGATGGAGAATCATTTGGGCTTGATGGTCTCCTTGGAGGGAAGAAAAAACAGTGAAGGAATGGGGAGAATTTCAGTAAGACAGGCCAGATTCGGGGCTAATGCTTTGGGCTTATGGTTCCCTTTGTTCCCAATGTCCCTTATCTTAAGGGGCCTACATGAGACCCCTCAATCTTGCACCTGGGGAGACTGAGTGTGGCAGGGAGGGTCTCTCCATAATTCCCATTCTCTCCTCCACCTCCCGGGTATGCAGCTGGGGCACGTTTTGCCTCCTCTTCTGCTCACCCTGATTTGCAAGGGGCAAAGGCATTTGGAGAAGGTTGCCTCGCGTATGTGCCCACTTCTCTGCTGGGCAGTGAAGGTTTCTCTATGCCCGCTTGCTTCCATGCCACCCTTTCTTTGTCCAGTGCTTCATCCACTATGGATTGGCCTGGAAGTTTGCATGTTGTTCTTATTTTTTAAGATTTCACTGGGGCATAGCATGTAAAGTTGCTGCATGCAGTGCCAGCATCCCATATGGGTGCTGGCTCAAGTCTCGGCTGCTCCACTTCCTGTCCAGCTCTCTACTATGGCCTGGGACAGCAGTGGAAGATGGCCCAAGTCCTTGGGCCCCTGTACCCCTGTGCAGGCTTCATGTTGTCCCATCATCTGTGACCCTTGCAGCCATTTGGGGAATGAACCACTGGATGGGGACCTCTCTGTCTCTGCCTCTCTGTAACAATTTATAATAAAATAGAATTATGATGCTCATTTACAAGAGACAACCAAGAACATACTGACAGTAAAAAAAAAAAAAAAAAAAAAAAAACAAAACCAAAAAGTTATGTTTCTTAGCTTGCTGCAGCCAGGAAGGACACAGCCCAGATGATCTGTGGGAGACCTGAGCTGGGAGGGGCTCCTTAGGGGATTTGGGCTTGCCAAATCTTTAGATGATTCTAAAGAGGGATGAAGAGAGGAGGGGCAGGCTCTGGGCTGGAAATTGTCAAGAAATAGGGGGAATTTGGTGGTTGAGCATCTAATAATTTTCGTGTAGGAAGATTCTAGTGAGGATCCAGTGAGGATTAAAGCTGAGCTACAGGTAACCTTGGCAAGGAAGTATTAACTCATGTGAGTCAGAAAAGGGGTATTTAGTCATTTTTTTGTGGCTGCACAGTGGCCTTGTCTCTGTATTGTTCCAAATTTGGTCTTTACATGGCCTTGTCTGAGAAATGTCATTATCTCATTGCCATCACCACTGTTTTACTTTATTACTTTATTTTATTTGGAATTATTTATTTGAAAGGCAGAGTTATAGAGAGAAGGACACACACACACACACACACACACACACACGCGTGCATGCATGCACACAGAGATTTTCCATCTGCTGGTTTACCCACCAAATGGCCACAATGACCAGGGCTGGGCTGGGCTGGGCAGAAGTCAGGAGCCAGGAGCTACATCCAGGTCTTCCACATGGATGCAGGAGCCCAAGTACTTGGGCCATCTTCTGCCTCTTTCTCAGGAGTGTTAGCAGGGAGCTGGATCAGAAGTAGAGCAACCTGGACTCGGACCAGTGCCCAGGGGGATGCTGATGCTGCAGGCTGTGGCTTAACTGGCTACTCCACAATGCTGGCCCCAGAAATATATGTCTTGAAAAAATTTCAGACTCAGATCAAGGGAACAATATCCTGTGTAACCCTCACTTGGTTCCACTTGTCTTCCTGGAGTTATCTACTGTTTTCAGTCTGGTGTTTGTTATGCTGTGTACTTTCAATGCTGCGTTTATCTGCAAGAATTTCCACAAACTATGGACTTCTATGTGTTTTTTTTTTTTTTTTACCTTTCCAGATGTGATCATATTATATGCAGTGTTTCACAGCTTGTTTTTTGCTTGGACATCTTTCCACATTAGATAAGATAGAGATCTCCCTTATTAAAAGAAAAATTTCTCTTTTGACTTTATTTATGGTATCTTTGGGTGTGTGAATGGTTTTCTTTCTAGGGGATTATAGTTATTGTTTCTTCCCAGCTACAGATTAAATATGCATGGCCTCCAAAATTCATATTGGGGAGTGCTTAGGGAAGTGATTGGATCTTGAGGGGGGAGTCTTCATGAATGGGATTTATAGCCACATAAAAGGGACCCTAGGGAGTGCCTCCTCCCTGCACCATCTGACAGTTCTCTAGGGAATGTGTGACTTTCTGGCTGGACCTAACGACTCTGCCGCCAGCGTATTTACACAGTGTTACTAGGAGAACTGCCAGCTGGTGGGCCTTCCACCCACACTTTGCCGTTGTCATCCTCTGGCCTCAGCAGACGTTGGAACTAGTGCTGCCCTCCAGATCCGGGTCTGGGAACCTCTCAAACCAAAATAATCTCTCTTTTTTCATCAGTAACCTGTGTTAGGAATTTGTTACAGTAACAAAAAGTGGAATAAGACAGTCCTCAAGTTTGAACATAGCTGCTCTAGATTTCTCTGAGACCACTCCCTCTGCCTAGGGTGCTCCGTGCCCACTTCAACACCTTTCCAACCATCCCTCGCTTCGGGACCTTTTCTGCTCCTTGTCCACCATTGGAATCTGCAAAAATGACTGACGGCAATCTGAGGGGTCTGCTGGTGGGTGGGTGAGGCCATGGGTAAATCCTCTGGGCATGGGGAAAGTGGAGGGGCCAGAGCTCCTTTTGAGGCTGGCACCATGGAATGCGTGTGCCTCCATGTCTTGGCAGCAGGGGTCACTGTGTTTAAGGTTATAGCCAGGTGCCAGCTTTCTCTGGTTTCCTGGTGTGGCTCAAGGGAAACCAGGTTGACTTTGTGCCAGTTATATAGACCCAATGGGGTAAACAGGTGTGACAAAGTGTGGAGTGGTGCTGAATGAGTCCAGCATCATTGTGGCTTCCACCAGCATTGTCACAGGGAGTGGGAGTGTGCCTTCTCAAGGCTACTGCTGGGACTCAGGGCACACACAGACAACTCAGACACACCCAGTGAGGCTGAAAGTTACTTACAAGCTCTCTAGATGGTTGTGCACACTAAGAAAACAATCAGATCTTTGCATAAAGCCCAAGGACTAGATTTCTTTCTTTCTTTCATTTTTTTTTTTTTAACAGACAGAGTTAGACAGAGAGACAGAAAGTTCTTCCTTCCATTGGTTCACCCCCCCAAAATGGCTGTTAGGGCCCGCGCGCTGCGCCGATCTGAAGCCAGGAGCCAGGCGCTTCCTCCTGGTCTCCCATGCAGGTGCAGGGCCCGAGCACTTGGGCCATCCTCCACTGCCTTCCTGGGCCACAGCAGAGAGCTGGACTGGAAGAGGAGCAACTGGGACAGAATCTGGGGTGCCAGTGCCTCAGGTGGAGGATTAGCCTAGTGAGCCGCGGCGCTGGCCAGATTTCTGCTTTAAATAGTTAACATCTTGAAAATTGCAGCAGAAGTTCTAATTTTCCTGCCTGCCTGGACTCCCAGTATCCACAGGTCCCTTGTGGGCTCTGGAGTCTCCTGGGATCAGAGACCAGGAGGTCCTCAGGCTGTCTGTGAATCTTTTCCAAGTTTTATTTTCCTCTGGAAATCTGAAGCACAAACAACCTACCATCCTGGGCAGGCCATTTCCCCTTCTTGGACTCAGTTTCCCAATTGAAAATGAAGTTAAACCATTGTTTTCAAATCACTTCTGTGAGGTAATCCTAATCATTCCTCTTTTTTTAAAAAATATTTATTATTTATTTGAAAGTCAAAGTTACAGAGCAAGGAGAAAGATCTTCCATCCACTGATTCACTCCCCAGATGGCTGCAACAGCCAGGGTTGGGCCAGGCTGAAGCCAGGTGTTGGGAGGTTCTTCCAGGTCTCCCATGTGGGTACAAAGGCCCAAGCACTTGGGCCATCTTCTGATACTTTCCCAGGTGCATTAGCAGAGAGCTGGATTGGTAATGGAGCAGCTAGGACTTGAACCGGTGCCTGTATAGGATACTGGTGCTGCAGAGGATGGCTTAACCTGCTGTGCCACAACACTGGCCCCCTTTTTTAAAAAAAAAAAAAATTTGAAAGGCAGAGTTACATACACACAGAGATGGAGGTAGAGGTAGAGAGGTGGAGAGAGAGAGAGATAGAGGAGAGAGATGAGCGGGGGGAGAGATCTTCCATCCACTGGTTCACTCCCCAAATGGCTGCAGCAGAGCTGGGATGATCTGAAGCCAGGAGCCTGGTGCTTCCTCTGGGTCTCCCATGTGGATGCAGGAGCCCAAGGACTTGGGCCATCTTTTGTTGCTTTCCCAGGTGCATTTGCAGGGATGCAGATCAGAAGTGGAGCATCCAGGATTCCAATTGGCACCTATATGGGAGGCAGCACCAGCCCCAGTCCTGAACATTCTAAAATCAAACTCTCAGCTCAGTCACTCTTGTTCTTAAATGTATTTAAGAACACATGATAAAAAAGAAACATGTATATTGTGGTTGTTATGTAAGAAGACACCTTAAAGAGATATGACCCAGGTCTAGGAACATGAACAGGAGGTTGAAAGTGCACAGCTGGACAGGCAGGGTTTTCCAGCAAGGGAGAGGTTAAAGCCTATCACCTACCTAAGGTATTGCTCTGTGTTAGGTCTGCGATCTTGCAATTATTACATATCCTTTTGCTTTTCTTTCTTAAGAAAATAAAGTGATTTAACTAATATTTTCAGTCTGTTGTGAGGGTAAATAACAGGACTATATTTTGGACCATCTTGCGTAGCATTTAACTCCCTGGGGACACTACATTGGCTGCTTGGTTGCATCCAAGTGCTGTCAAGGCATGATAATTTTAGAAAGTTTTACTGTCACATTTCTTAAGGGGCTACTGGATTCCAGGACTCTGGGAGCCTTTACTAATAGGATATTCCGGGAATGGAGGAAAAAGGGTAGGAGGCTCCATAAAGAAGGATCGAGGGGTCTACCCGTCACAGTGCCATGTGTGTATGTGAGTGAACCTGCATGTGCAGTGGGTGATGAGAGAGCGCCCGGGTCCAACAGGACCAGGGTAACCTGAATAGCGGGGATTCTTCCTGGGGCTCCTCAGGAAACATTGTGTCTACAAGGCCTCCCCAGGCAAGCACACCCACCAAGGTGCAGACACACAAAGGCATCTACCCTGGTACGTTGTTAGGGACCTGAACTCCCAGATACACACAGACACCTCAGGCACCTGCAGAGACACATCCAGACACACACACACACTCAGACACACAGATATGCGGACATTATGCGCACACAGACAGACATAGACACACAATACAATGTATACATACACACTTGCTTCTGGATTTAAAACCTAAAGGCATTTCCAGCCCCGATTCTCACTCTCTAGGAGTCCTGGCTGAGCCTTCTTGATAGGCAGGGCTGTTTGCAGCGCCCTCCATGGTGCAGTGCAGACCTCGGCATTCTGAGCCGCGTACCAGCCCCTGCATCATAGAGCTCACCTTCCTTTTCCTGGGGGGTTCGGGTTTTAAACTCTGAGTCCTCCTGTGGCTTGCTGAATCTCAAGCTTCCGGAAGCTTGTGCTCCCCAGGGAGGGGGCAGGCGTCAGGCTTCTCACAGGGTGCGTTTGGAAAGTGGCCCCGAGCTGTGCATTTGCACAAGCCCCTGGGTGATTCTGGTGCAGGAGTTTCATGGAGAAACATGCCATCAAACTGTCTCAGAACTCCATGAATGCCACATCTAGTGAGAGAATCAGGATACTAAGCATTCTAGTAAAGATGTACACGCATCACCCAGGACACCTCTTGGCTAGGAATCTCCTGTCTGTCTCAGGAGCAGATGGCACCTATGCCTCCTTCTCTGTGCCATGTGGTGCACCTGTCACTCACTCGCAGGAGCTATTTTGACTGACTTAGATGATACTGACCTCAGAGGGTCTTGGTTTGTGTAGCCTCTGGGATTGAGTCTAGCTTCTCAAACTTTAAAAATATTATGAGTATCATGGAAACAAATACATTTTACTTGTTGGCCCACAATGTGCAATGTAAATGCACACATTTATTGAAAAACATTTCTCAAATAATATGCTACCCTTATTATTACAGTTTCCATCGCATTCTATTCTGTTCTATTGTATGTCATTTTTGAAAGCATGCTGGTCGTGATACATACACTAGATTGATTTCATGGCCCACTGGTCCAGTTCTCAATTGCTGCCTAACAAATCATCCCTAAACTTAGTGGCCTAAAGCAATACTAATTGCTTTATTTTCCTACACGTTTTCTGTGGGCTGGCATCTGGGAAGGGCTCAGGTGGGCTGTCTGGCTTAGGTGTCTCACGTGATTGTAGTTAGGTGGTAGCTGGGGCTGGAGCAGTGCTGGCCTGAATCAGCTGTCTCTCTTCTTCATGAAGTCTCTTCCTGTGGCCCTTCTGCCTGGGCTGGTTTAGGCTTTCTCACAGCAGGGCAGCCTCAGGGTGGTTACATTAATTAGGGTGCCTCCAAGCTCCGAAGGTAAGAACCAAGCAACAGGTAGCCTAGCCTCGGAAGTCACAAAGCACTGCTTCCCCCATAATCACAAGCCCTCACCAACTCAAAGGAGGGAAGACAGACTCCCAAGTCCTATTGTGAGAAGAGCAGGAGAACCGGAGACCCTGATTTGGAAAATACATGTGGCCACTCCCACTGGAGGAACCGTTGCAATGTGAAAAACAGCCCTCTAGAGGGCACTGTTACCATGTAATGCTGGATTTATTTGGGGGATGGGCTGGAGTGATGGGGAATGTGTTGGGAAGAGAGGAAAAAGGGAATCTGAGTATTGGCAAAGGTGGCGGATATCATCCTTTTTGAAGCGGTCAGTCTTTGTGTTGCCATGGCGTGTGATGGCAGTGATGGGGTGTGTGGCCAGGTGGATGTCTTAGCGGAAGGGAACCCAGCGAAGGAAGGGGCTAAAGCTTGCAGGGTTTCAGCCTTCATGCATCCCTCCTCCCACTCTGCGAGTGCCTAGCAAAAGATCTTGTGTGTGGATCTTCTTGGCAGCTACACAAAGTGGCAGTGGGTCACCAGGCAGAATTCTAAGCCTTGGGTAGGATAGTGTTGCCTCCAGCATCTTCCCAGAACCCACAGTTTGCAACAAAGCATGGCTGGCTCCACACTTCCAGTGTTTGGAAGAGGTGGCTGGGGAGACCAAGGAGGGGTGGGCAGAGATGCAGGGGGAGCACCCAGTGAGAACGGTGGCATGGGCTGCAGCAGAGTCCTGAGGAAGAGGGAGTGCTCCTCAGGGTCAAGTGCAACAGCAAAACCCAAACTGAAAGAAACCACTGGAGCTAGCAATGAGGAGCTGAGTGGTGACTGGTGTGATGGCATCTGCAAGAAGTCAGGTGGGCAGGGCAGTGTGGGTGTTCAGTACTACTGGGGGGGGAGGGGCAACTTGAGAGGGGGATGGGAACAAGATTTTTTTTTTTTAACTTTATTTTACAGGTAGGGTTTTACAGAGAGAGAGAGACACACACACACACACACAGAGAGAGACAGAGAGAGAAAGTCTTCCTTCCATTGGTTCACTCTGCAAATGGCCTCAATGGCCAGAGCTACGCTGATCTGAAGACAGGAGCCAGGAGTTTATTCCTGGTCTCCCATGCAGGTGCCATGGGAGATGGCACTTGGGCCATCCTCCACTGCCTTCCCGAGCCACAGCAGAGAGCTGGACTGGAAGAGGAGCAACTGGGACTAGAACCCGGCACCTGTATGGGATGCCGGTGTCACAGGCAGAGGATTAACCTACTACACCATGGCGCCGGCCCGCTTTTTTTTTTTTTTTTTTTTAATCTTGGGTAAGACTGAGCATGTTCATAGACGGGGAGAGGAGCCAGGAGGTGAGAAACCAAAGATTAAGAATGAATAGTTGATCTGGCCTGGCTTGGGGAGAAGTGGGGTCTGACATCCAGATGGAGGGGCTAGCCTTGGAAGAGTAGGGTGAGCCTCCTTCTGAGAGACAGCAGAACTGTAAAGCAGGGAAAAGGTCGAGATTTAGGGAGAAGCGGTGACCCACCCAGCTAGTTCCACTCCTGTTTGTGGGCTCTCACCTCTTCCTTGAGTTCTGTGGAAGGAGCGTGCCAGGAGGGAAGGGGAGACGTGGTGTTCCAGGTGAGTGCTGAAGCCTGGTGCAGCAGGGGCTTCACCATCCCAGGGACCCTCAGCCAGGCAAGTTCTGACAGGAGACAAGGGGCGGCCGCCATTCCCTGAGAGTCTGGGAAGAGAGCCTAGTGCGGCGAGGAGGTGCCTTCCGACCTTTGCCCAAGGTCTGCCCTCTGGAATGTAGGTGGAGAGCAGAGGGCCACTGGTGCTGGGTGGTGCGGTGCAAATCACATGTCCTTGGTGCTCCGTTCTTAAATATTTGCAGTCTCGGACAAGCCACTGAATTCTGTGCCCCCTTTCGTCATCAGAGTAAAGCTTCGACTGAACTTGTGTGTAGGATGCAAAGTACCCAGGAAAATCTAGATTGCCAACACCTGCTGTTATTATCATCACTACTTCACTTACTATCTTGAAGAAAGTCAGGACTCCTGTGTCAAGACCAGGGCTGTAAGAATGTGGTAAGATTTCGGAAGCTTTGTCACTCACACAGACCCCATTATATCATCTTTTATCTTCCTTATTGTCCCATAGTAATTAGCAGTCAAATTCTTAAAATTGAGATACCTGGATACTTCATTTGGGAGGGATAATACAAAAGGGGAGCTGGGGAGACTACTTTTGCCCCATTGCTTGAACTGGCGTAGGGTGGAGAACCTAGCAGTCAGAGTGGCAGCAGCTATGATGGAGAGGAAGTTGCTGATTGGAAGAGACGGGACTATAAGCAGCCAGGAGAGGTCTTGGAGCCGAGGTGAAAGCGAGGCCTTTGAGGGGAATCAGGTGATGCCAGCCACAGACAAGTCATGTCCGAAGGGAAGGCGTGCTTGCTGCTTCCCTCTGGTGTGCACCTGCACGGCCTAGAGGCTGGACCGCCACCCAGGGGGTGGGGTCCTGTGCTTCCTCATCTCTGTTGTGTCCACTGGCTATAGCATGCACCTCTCTATCCACTTCACCTGTCTCACTCATCAGACAGCACCTTGAGGATGGGGACAGGGACCTTGTGTACTCTTTGCTGTTGAATCCTTAGTGCTTATTTCTCAGTGCCTCCCATGTGGCCAGTTCTCTGAAAACGTGACTTAATGACTGCATGCCTGAATGAATGGCTAATCATTGAATAACAGAAAAAAAATAGAATGCAAGAACGTTGCCTCAGCCTATTTTGAGTCTATTGAAGTGTTGACCAAGTGCCTGTCAAGGTCACCTCATGCCTTGAGAACCAGATGAGATCCCTTTTCATCCGGGGAATCCAGAAGTCTCCCTAAAATGTGTGTGGACTCTTGGAGTTGAGGCTAGAGGAGTTGGGATGGGGAGAGGCTTATTGTCTTCACTGGCTCTAAACCATAAGGGGTGTTCCTTAGTTTATGTATGGTGGTCTCCATGACTGTATCTTGTGCCCTGTGTACAACACAACCTCCTCCTTGGCTTCCACACAGTGGATTTTACAGAGATCTTGAGGTGCAGCGTGTTTACATCATGGCAGCACAAAAAACTTCCAATAGAAAATCATCACTAGAGAATTCTGGGGATACTTTCATTGACCTTGGAGCTCAGTCTTGAGCCATCCTACAATCAATTTCACTTCTACAGATTACATTTTAGCTGCTCTATTAATTCTCTTCAGTTTGTTAATGTGGTGTATCACATTGATTGATTTGCGAATGTTGAACCATCCCTACATACCAAGGATAAATACCACTCTGTCCCAGTGAATGGTCTTTCTGATGTGTTGTTGGATTCGATTGGTTAGAATTTTGTTGAGTATTTTTGTGTCTGTTTGTCAGGGAAATTGGTCTGTAGTTCTCTTTCTCTGTTGCATCTTTTTCGGGTTTAGGGATTAAGGTGATGCTGGCTGCATAGAAGGAGTTTGGGAGGATTCCTTCCCTTTCAATTGTTTTGAGTAACTTAAGAAGAAGTGGAGTTAGTTCTTTCAATGTCTGGTAGAATTCAGCAGTGAACTCATCCAGTCTTGGGCTTTTCTTTGTTGGGAGGGAATTTATTACTGATTAAATTTCCATTATGGTAATGGGCCTGTTTAGGTTTGCTATGTTTTCATGGCTCAATTTAGGTAGGTTGTATGTGTCCAGGAATCTATCAATTTCTTCTAGGTTTCCCAATTTGTTGGCATACAGCTCTTTGTGGTAATTTCTTTTTTTCTTTTACTTTTTTTTTTTTTGGACAGGCAGAGTTAGACAGTGAAAGAGAGAGAGACAGAGAGAAAGATCTTCCATTTTCCATTGGTTCATCCCCCAAGTGGCCGCTACGGCTGGTGCGTTGCGGCCGGTGCACTGTGCTGATCCGGAGACAGGAGCCAGGTGCTTCCTCCTGGTCTTCCATGCGGGTGCAGGGCCCAAGGACCTGGGTCATCCTCCACCTCACTCCCGGGCCACAGCAGAGAGCTGGACTAGAAGAGCAGCAGCCGGGACAGAATCCGGTGCCCCAACTGGGACTAGAACCCGGGGTGCTGGCGCTGCAAGTGGAGGATTAGCCTGGGGAGCCATGGCACTGGCCTGTGGTAATTTCTGATGGTTCTTTTTATTTCTGTGGTATCTGCTGTTACATTTCCTTTTTTATTTCTAATTTTATTGATTTGGGTCTTCTCTCTCCTTTTTTGGTTAGCTGGGCCAATGGTGTGTCAATTTTGTTTATTTTGTACTCTTTGCTGTTGAATCCTTAGTGCTTATTTCTCAGTGCCTCCCATTTGACCAGTTCTCTGAAAACTTAATGACTGCATGACTGCATGCCTGAATGAATGAGTGGCTAATCATTAAATAACCAGCTCTTTGTTTTGCTGATTTTTTAATTTTGATTTCAATTTTGTTGATTTCTTCTCTAATTTTAATTAATTCTTTTCTCCTAGTAGTTTTGGGTTTGGTTTGCTATTTTTCTAGATCCTTGAGATGCATTGATAGCTCATTTATTTGGCGCCTTTCCAATTTGTTGATGTAAGCACCTGTTGCTAAAAACTTTCCTCTTAACACTGCTTTTTCTGTACCTTATAAGTTTTTATATGTTGTCTTGTCATCTTCATTTGTTTCCAGAATTTTTTTGATTTCCCATTTGATTTCTTCTATGACTGACTGTTCATTCAGGATCATGTTGTTCAGTCTCCATGTGTTTGCATATGTTCTAGAGATTCCCAAGTTGCTGATTTCCAGCTTCATTGCATTGTGGTCTGAGAAGATGCATGGTAAGATTTGATTTTTTTGGTGCTGGTGCTGTGGCGCAGTGGGTTAACACCCTGGCCTGAAGCACCGGCATCCCATATGAGTGCTGGTTTGAGACCCAGCTGCTCCTCTTCCAATCCAGCTCTCTGCTATGGCCTGGTATAGCAGTAGAGGATGGCCCAAGTCCTTGGGCCCCTGCACCCACGTGGGAGACCTGGAAGAAGCTCCTGGCTCCTGGCTTTGGATCGGCTCAGCTGTAGCCATTGCGGCCATCTGGGGAGTGAACCAGCGGATGGAAGTCCTCTCTATCTCTACCTCTCTCTGTAACCCTGTCTTTCAAAACAAACAAACAAAAAACCAAAAAACACTTGATTTTTTTTTTTTTTGAATTTGCTGAGATTTGCTTTATGGCCTGCATGTGGTCAATCCTAGAAAATTTCCATGCACTGCTGAGAAGAATGTGTATTCAGCAACTGTAGAATGAAAAGTTCTGTAGCTATCTGTTAGGACCATTTGCTCTATAGTGTCGATTAACTCTGCTGTCTCTTTGCTGATTTTCTGTCTGGTTGATCTGTCTATTGCTGAAAGTGGGGTATTGAAATCCTTCATTAATATTGTATTTGAGTCTATGTCTCCCTTTAGATGCTTTAATATTGCTTTTAAATTGCCAGTTGCCCTGTAATTAGATGCTTATACATTCATAATAGTTACATCTTCCTGTTGAATTGATCCCTTCATCATTACATAGTCCCCTTCTTTGTCTCTTAACAGTTTGTGTGTTAAAGTCTATTTTTTTCTGATATTAGGATGGCTACTGGTTTCTGTTAGCATGGAACATCTTTTTCCATCCTTTAACTTTCTGTCTGTGTGCATTTTTGTTGGTAAAATGTGTTTCTTGTAGGCAGCAAATAGATGGGTTTTTGTTTTTGAATCCATTCAGCCAGTCTATGTCTTTTAACTGGATAGTTGAGGCCATTTAATTTCAAGGTGACTATTTTGATAAGTAACGATTTTGCCCTGCCATTTTCCATAATTATTCCTATTTTTTATTTTGGATTTCCTTTGTACTTTTACTGTGATATTTCCTTCTTTTACCTTCTTTCATAGTGATGACCATGTTTCTGTGTGCAGTACATCCTTAAGTATCTTCTACAGGACTGAGCAGGTGGCAACAAATTCTTTCAATTTCTGTTTGTCATGGAAATTCTTTATTTTACCTTCGTTCATAAGTGAGAGCTTTTCAGGGTATTCTGGGTTGACAGTTCTTTTCTCTTAAGACTTGGAATATATTTTGCCATTCTCTCCTAGCCTGTAGGTTTTCTGATGAGAAGTCCACTGAGAAATCTAATTGGGGATCCTCTGAAAGTAATCTGGTGTTTCTCTCATGCACATTTCAGATTCTTTATGTTTTATTCTGGAGAGTTTGATTATGATATGTTGTGGTGAAGATCTTTTCTGGCCCTGTCTATTAGGAGCTCCATATGCTTCCTGTGCTTGGATGTCCCTTTCTTTCTCCAAATTGGGGAAATTTTTTCTTATTATTTAACTAAAAAGGCCTTCTAATCCTTTCTCTTTTTCCATGCCTTAAGGACTCCTAGAACCCGTATGTTGGATCATTTGATAGTATCCTGTAGATTATCAACAGTGCTTTTTAGTTTTTTAATTTCTTCTTCCTGTGTTTGGTCTGACTGTATAATTTCTGTGCTCTGTCTTCTAAATTGAATATTCTTTTTTCACCTTTATTGATTCTGTTGTTAAGGCTTTCCACTACATTTTTTATTTGTTCTATTGAATTCTTCATTTCCAAGATTTCATTTTGATTTCTCCTTTAGATCTCAATTTTGTGGGAGAAATTTTTTTTCATGTCATATGCAGATTTCATTATTCATGCATTTGCTTCTGATTACTTCTAAGTAATGTTTTGAATTCCATTTTTGGCATTTCATCAATCTCATCTTCACAATCTAGTATTGAAGTATTGTATTCTTTTAGGGGCGTCATATTGTCTTCCTTATTCTTGTTTCTTGGATTGGTGCGTTATTTGGCATTTGTGGAGATACTCATTGGTTTCTTCTTTGTTTTTTCACTGTGGCAGGTTTTATCTTTGGACTATGTCTCTCTCTCCAACGGTAGTATGGAGGCTGCTGGGGTCTTGAGTTGTGCATGTCCTCACCCTCCACGTAGATCTACTGTGTCCCTCCAATTTGCATAGAGTTCCCTCTGCTGTTTTCCCCCTAACTCTTCCCCGAGACTGCAGTCTTTCCAATTTTAAAAAACTATCTTCTCCTAGACTAGAGCAGCAAGCTCCCTCCCTGCTCCACCATCTTAAACCGCCTCTCGCTCCACTTCCAATCCAACTCCCTGCTAATGTGCCTGGGAAAGCAGCAGAAGATGGTCCAAGTCCTTAGGACCGTGCATCCATGTGGGAGACCTGGATGAAGCTCCTGGCTCCTGGCTTCAGCCTGGACCAGCTCTGTCTGTGGTGACCATTTAGGCAGTGAATCAGTGAATGGAAGATCTCTCTCTAACTCCTTCTAACTCTACCTTTCAAATAAATAAAATAAGTCTTTTGAAAAAAGGAACTGTATGGACAAACTATATTGAATCTGTTAAAAACTATTTAAAAATAATAAAAAAAGAAAAAGACTGAACCAGAGGATGGAAGGTCTTTCTCTACCTCTTCCTCTCCTTTTCCTCTCCCTCTCCCCCTCTCTCTGTAACTCTTTCACATAAATACAAAAAAAAAAAAAAAAAAAAGATTGAGGAAGGCCAAAAAGAAAGAAGCAGTTTCCAGATGCCAAAAAATGAGGGCCAATGAGGAGCTTTAGGAGGATCAAAGGAAGTGAGATCAAGGGCTTATGACTGAAGAATGGACAAGAGTGAAGCAGAATGCGCCTAGGGTTGGGCTTGTAGGTGTGGCACTTCTACCCCTGTGGAGCCTTCTGGAAACCCTCTACTTAAGCAAGCAGGCAACAGACCTCCTTTCTGGAAGTTTGGAATCAATGGATGAAAAATTGCAGAGAAACGACCCAGGAGCTTTCTGTTCATTTCCTGCTACTCCTTACTACTCCAGGATTATTGAACATTAGTGATTTGGTTACTTCAAAGAGGATATCTTGAATAATGACCACTAGTCCATATAAGGACTTAAAAATATAGAACCAGGGGCCAGTATTGTGGCATAGTGGGTAAAGCTGCCGCCTGCATTGCCAGCATCCCATATGGGCACCGGTTCAAGTGCTGGCTGCTCCACTTTCCATCCACCCCTGCTAATGTGCTTGGGAAAGCAGCAGAGGATGGTCCAAGTGCTTGGACCCCTGCACCCATGTGTGAGACCTAGAGTAAGTGCTGGCTTTGTCCTGGCCCAACCCTGGCCATTGTAACCATTTGAGGAGTGAACCAGTGGGTAGAAGAACTCTTTTCTGATGTTCAGCTGGCCATAACGAGCCTGTGGGTCAGCCTTCTTCCAGATCCTCTAACTGTGGGCCATTCTGTCCCTGTCCTCTTCCTAAACGACAGCTTCATATCTCCGTTAAGAGCCTTACCTCCAACTTCTTTTATTCTTCTTGGTGGAGACTTAAGACTCTGGCATCAGTCTCTATAGGGTCTTCCTTCTCCCTTGGCTGGAGAAGGAAGCCGCTTCAGCGTCACTTCATCTTACTGCTGTCTGTCTTTTGTGGGTTAGCATGAAATTTCTCCTGATTCACCCTCTGACTTTGGTCCAGGCCAGGAGTTCCCACTTCTGAGAGCAAGAGCCACTTTGCAACATCATATGAGGTCCTTGTTTGTCATAAAGCATGGCATTGGTACCTATTAGTTCTATATTCTTTTTTTTATTATTTAATAAATGTGAATTTACAAAGTGCAACTTTTGTATTGTTGTGGCTCCTCCCCCCCCACAACCTCCCTCTCTCCCGTGGCCCTCCCCTCTCCCACTCCCTCTCCCATCCCGCCCTTCATCAAGTTTCATTTTCAATTGCCCTCATATACAGAAGATCAGCTTAGTATATACTAAGCAAGGATTTCAATAGGCTGCACTCACACAACCACACAAGGTATAGGGTATTGTTCGACTAGTAGTGTTGTTTTTAAGTTTCATAGTAAAACACATTAAGGACAGAGATCCTAGGTGGGGAGTCTGTACCCAGTGACTCCCGTTGTAGATTTAACAATTGGCACTCTTATTTATGGCGTCAGTAATCACCTAAGGCTCTTGCTATGAGCTATCTAGGCTATGGAAGCCCCTTGAGTTCACAACTCTGAACTTGTTTAGTCAAGGCTGTATCACAGTGGCAGTTCCTTCCTCCCTTCGGAGAAAGGCGCCTCTCTCCTTGATGGCCTGTTCCTTCTGCTGGGGTCTTGTTCATCAGGATCTTTCATTTAGATTGTTTTTGCCACCATGTCGTGGCTTTCCATGCCTGTGAGACTCTCATGGGCCTTTTAGCCAGATCTGTATATTCTTTTTTTTTTTTTTTAAGATTTATTTTGTTTATTTGAGAGGCAAAGTTGCAGAGAGAGTCCCGGCTGCTGCACTTCTGATCCAGCTCCCTGCTAATGCACCTGGGGAGGCAGCAGACGATGGCCCAAGTGCTTGGACCCCTGCACCCACACAGGAGACCCAGAAGAATTCCTGGTTCCTGGCTTCAGCCTGGCCCACCCCTGGGTATTGCAGCCATTTGGGGAGTGAATCAGGGGATGCAAGATCCCTCTCTCTCTGATTGCCTAATTCTGCCTTTCAAATAAAAGATTAATTAATTTGAAAGGCAGAGTGACAGGGAGGGCTGGGGGGAGAGAGAACTCCCATCTACTTGTTTGCTTTCTGAATGGCTGCAACAGTCAGGGATGGGCCAGGCAAACTCAGGAACCTGGAACTCCATCTGGGTCTCCCATGTGGGAAAAGGGGGTCCAAGCACTTGGGTCATCTGCTGCAGCTTTCCCAGGCACAGTAGTAGGGAGCTGGATTGGAAGAGGAGCAGCTGGGATGTGAACCAATGCCCATGTGGAATGCCAGCGTTGAAGGCTTTACCCACTATGTCACAATGCTCCCCCTAAAATCACTCTTATTAAAGGTTCTGTATACTAAATACTTTACAAGGGTACTTCAAAAGGTGTGTGGAAAAGTGGAATCAAGGTACACATTTCTTTGGGTGCAAAAAAATTTGAAATCTATGCACAGGTTTCATAAAACACAATTTCTATTTACTTTTATTTATTTTTTAAAAGATTTATTTATTTGTTTGAAAAGCAGAGTTACAGAGAGGCAGAGGCAGAAGCAGAGAGAGAGGTCTTCTATCCGTTGGTTCACTCCCCAAATGGCTGCAACAGCAGGAGCTGGGTTGATCTGAAGCCAGGAGCCAGGAGCTTCTTCTGGGTTTCCTACATGGGTGCAGGGCCTCAAGGACCTGGGCCATCCTCCACTGCTTTCCTAGGCCATAGCAGAGAGCTGGATTGAAAGTGGAGCAGCCGGGACTCGAATCAGCACCTATGTGGGATTCTGACACTGCAGTTGGCTTTACCTGTTATGTCACAGCCTCTATTTACATTTGAAGACTCTTTGTAAATACATCATCTGCTTTATCATGATAATCATAATCCTGTGTGATTATCCCCAGTCTTCTACTTTATTTATTATTTTATTTTATTTTATTTATTTATTTTTGACAGGCAGAGTGGACAGTGAGAGAGAGAGACAGAGAGAAAGGTCTTCCTTTGCCGTTGGTTCACCCTCCAATGGCCGCCACGGCCGGTGCGTTGCGGCCGGCGCACTGCGCTCATCCGATGGCAGGAGCCAGGTGCTTCTCCTGGTCTCCCATGGGGTGCAGGGCCCAAGCACTTGGGCCATCCTCCACTGCACTCCCAGGCCACAGCAGAGAGCTGGCCTGGAAGAGGGGCAACCGGGACAGAATCCGGTGCCCCAACCGGGACTAGAACCCAGTGTGCTGGCACCGCAAGGCAGAGGATTAGCCTGTTGAGCCATGGCGCCGGCCTACTTTATTTATTTTTAAAGATTAATTTATTTTATTTGAAAGGCAGAGTGGCCGGGGTAGAGAGGGGTGGAGAGAGAGATCTTTCTTCTGCTAGTTCACACTCCAAATCTCCAAATGCTTGCAATAGCCAGGGCTAGGCCCACCCAGATTTCACATGTGGGTAGTGGAAGTCAAGTACTTGGACCATCATCTGCTACCTCCCAGGCACGTGAGCAGGAAGCTGGATCACAAGCGTGGAGTAGCTGGGATCAATCCAGGGTGCGGATGTTCCAAGTAGCGGCTTTACCCACTGCACCATGATGCCCACCCCCGAGTTTTGCACTTTTAAGCAGAAGAAACTAAGGTTCAGAGAACCTGAGACACTGTTTATAGGTCCATTCCTGGTAGATGGTGGAGTGAAGTTTAAGTCCAGGCAGTGAACTCTGAACCTGTGCTGGTGGGTTGTTATCCCTTCCTTCACTTGGACTCCACAGGCAAGAAGGGCACCAAATGAGGTGGTGAGAAGTAAGGGGCGGGGTGGGGGGGCTTTGTACCCTTGCAATGACGCAAGCAGGTAGGACTTAGTGTTGCTATTTGGTGCATTGAGAACTTGACAGAGTGGTTTAGCTCATGGTTATGCCGCCTCAAGTGTTGAAGTTGGAAAGAGCTTCCACCCACTTCATCCACAAGAGGACCGAGAAGATCAGGGGACTCAGATGGATGGGAGAAACATTTGTTTCAGTAAAAAACGTGGTTCCTTGTTCGGTCGGATATTCCATTATAGTGAGAAGTCCCCAGTCTGATTTTCCTTTGTATGGAAAGGCCGACTGTTGGGTCAGGCAGCTGGGGAATGTTTGCTTCTTCATGAATTCGGCTTTCTGACTCCTAGGGGGAGATTTATCTCTCATGGCCTCTCTGAGAAGGATGGACTCATTGATGCTGACAAGAGCAGCCCTCTGTCCTTCCTTCTCTGCTCCAAATTCTGGAGGAAGTGGGATGCAAGTACCCAAATGTCACAGAAGCCTACGAAATGCTGACTCCCGGATGCCAGGCATAACTGGGCTTGGCTCAGGACGCAGAGACAGGGCAGCACCATCATCTGCGAAGAATTCATTGTTCTGCAGCTTGCCCTGGACACAATGGCAGGACTGAGCCAGGAGAACTGGCTATAGGGCGGGTGGGGGCAGCACTGGGCGTGTCTCTGCAAGCGCAGCCTTCTTGAGGGGTGGGGAGTGGAGCAGTGCAGGATTGGTCAAGAGGCAGACCCTGCGTGGGCTCAGAACACCAAGGAGCAGGGACACAAAAGCATGACCAAAACAAAGCAAAACCAAAGCAAACAAATACTCAAACAAAGGATGAGATGGGACAGCCTTGGCTTGGAGACATTTTGATAGTCACTGCGTAAAGAAAGCCATCGAATTAGTCATGGGAAAATTCCGAATTTTGTTTTGTGTTTTGTATTTTGAACCAGAGGTGGGGGGTGGGCACCATGACCTTTGCAGAGTGAGGATACTGTTTGCACTGGGAGTTCTGCTGGGTTGGAGGGTGCCAGCCTCCCTGGAGGGCAGAAGAGCGGCTGACGGCCTGGTGGGCATGCTCTGAGGCCCTGGGGGGATCCCCGACTCTCTTCAAGGCAACTGGAAGAAAGAGCTCCAGAGGGTTAGCAATGGAGGTGGCACTGGAGGCTGTTTCATTCGCTTCTTTGTATGTTTTCCAAATTTTCCTTTGTGTGTGTATATATTTTTATTAATGCAAAATCATACAATTAATATGACATTGTGTGTTCCTTATACACAAATCATCACTTTATGGTAAGAGAAACTAAAGTCCCTATGACCTTCCCTTTATCTCTGTGCATTCTTATCCACGTAGAGACACACAGAAATGAGAACCACATTGTTTTGTGTGACTTTTTATTAAACAGAAACAACATTAGACTGCATATTTCTTTCTCCAATTTGCATTGCTAGATCTACTTCATTCTTTTAACCATAGCCTGCTAATTCATGGTGTGCCTTTACTATACACACAGTTAATAAAAAAGAACATATATGTGCATATATGGACATATGCATATACATATATATGCATACATTAGGTTGTTTCTAATTGCAACTTACTGCAGAAAATCTTCAGTAAACCGTCTTGAGCACAGTTCCCTGGCATGCGTTCAAGGATTTCCTGAAGGCAGATATGGAGAAACTATTGGATCCCAGTAGACATCATCAACTTGCTGTCTTTAGGGGATATAATAATTGGTATTATTTCTACTTGCATTATTATTTTTTATTTTTTTAACTTTTATTTAATATATATAAATTTCCAAAGTACAGCTTTTGGATTACAGTGGCTTTTTCCCCCTCCATAGCTTCCCTCCCACAACCCTCCCATCTCCTGTTCCCTCTCCCATTCCATTTGCATCAAGATTCATTTTCAATTAACTTTATATACAGAAGATCAATTTAGTATATATTAAGTAAGAATTTCAACAGTTTGCACCCACACAGAAACACAATGTGTAAAGTACTGTTTGAGTACAAGTTATAGCATTAATTCACATTGTATAACACATTAAGGACAGAGATCCTACATGGGGAGTAAGTGCACAGTGACTCCTGTTGTTGACTTAAAAAATTGACACTCTTGTTTATGGTGTCAGTAATCACCCAAGGCTTTTGTCATGAGTTGCCAAGGCTGTGGAAGCCTCTTGAGTTCACTGACTCCAGTCTTATTTAGACAAGGTCATAGTCAATCCACTTGCATTATTAAAGTATTTATTTCCTACAACTTTGTACACATTTGATGATGAGGAAAAAGTCATCAGATTCATGAAAGCAAAGTGTGAGCTTCCCTGATTATTAGTGAGGCTTTTACATTTATTTCTTCTTCCTTTTCTTCAAGTTTTCCTCAGGAAACACAAATTACTTCCATGACATCAGAATTCTCTGCTTGTCACCGCCTCCTTCTCATTCTTGTAGTTAACATGGTGCAAACCCACTCACTGGGCCATCTTTGATCAAATGCCTGCTCCAGCCCCATCCCGGGCGGGACACTGGAGATTCTACTACCGCAGCAATGGGAGTGGGACTCCCCTGATGGTCACTTCTGGCGCTGAGATGTGTCCATCCTGTGGTCCTCATACCCGCTGAGCAGAGGACGTTTTGCCTACGGTGCAATGACCGTCTCCAGCTCTAATGCCTGACTTTGAGAAGGACTGAGATTCCACATGCTTAATCAATGACATTTTCCTCGAAAAGAACAGACACTCAAGCTGAATCAAGTAATAGGTGGGATTACTTGGAGGGGAAGCAGGGGTGCCTCCCAGAGCACAGCCGTAGGGAGCAGATGTGGGCTGGGCTGGGAACTAGAACGCTGGCCGGGACAGGGCCACCCTCTCTCACTCTTCTCTCTGCCCGTCTAGGCCCGCCTTCCCTTTGTCTTTCCTGTCTGGTTGACTACTGTTTACTATCTCATGAGTGGCCTCCGCTGGCCAGCTTAGCTTTGATCACTATCTTTTCTCCGTGAGTTCTCACTATATTCCGTATGGTCTCTGGGTCTTTTAGTTTAATTTTTGAGAAGATAAAATTTTGAAGAAAACAACAAGGGGGTAGGCAGTGCCGTGGAGTAGGGATAAAGCCGCTGCCTACAGTGCTGGCGTCCCCATATGGGCGCTGGCTCGAGTTCCGGCTGCTCCGCTTCTGATCCAGCTCTCTGCTGTGGCCAGGCAGAGGGTGGCCCAAGTGCATGAACCCCTGCATCCATGTGGGAGCCCCAGAGGAAGCTCCTGGCTCCTGCCTTCGGATTGGCCCAGCTCCGGCTGTTGCAGCCATTTGGGTTGTGAGCCAGTGGACGGAAGACCTCTCTCTCTGCCTCTACCTCTGCCTCTCTGTGACTCTCCCTTTCAAATAAATGAATAAATATTTAAAGAAACTTTTGATGGTTTCTGGCTACCCAGTGAATTGGCTGATTTGGTGTATGTGCTCACATCTGATCCAATCACTTACCCATTCCCATGAAGGACAGGGCTACTGCCCAAGAGGCCCATCTCTTGCAAGGTCTGTGGGTATGGCAGTCCCTCCAGAAACTCCCTGGGCAAGGCAGGCAGTGGAATGTGCCCACCACACAGGCGTGGTCTTTTTAGTATATGTGCTACCTAAGCGAGCACCAGGTGTGGTCTTATAAAACCTGAGTTCCCCCAAACTGTTCCCTTTTCCCTTCTCCTCCTTTGACTCCCAAACCCAAATTCTGGGAAGCTGAGCTAAGTTTTATGCACAAATATATTCTATGAGGAGCATATATAACACTGATAAACAGAAATGAACAAAAACAGTTTATACTCAAAGAATGGCTAAGTGTGACCATTCTAAGGCATATTATGCACTATTAAAGTGATGCTATTAATTTTTTTTTAAAAAGATTGATTTATCTGAGAGGCAAAGTTGCAGACATAGAGGTCTTCCATCTGTTTATCCACTCCCCAAATGGCTGCAATGGCTGGGGTTGAGCCAGGCTGAATCCAGGAGCCAGGAGCTTCTTCTGGGTCTCCCACAGGTGCAGGGGCCCAAGGAATTGGTCACCTTCCACTGCTTTTCCAGGCACATTAACAGAGAGTTGGGTTGGACGTAGAGCAGCCCGATCTCAACCTGGCGCCTGTAAGGGATGCCGGCACTGCGGGCGGGGGCTTTCTTCACTACACCACAACGGCCCCTAGCCATTTTCAATAGCGAGGGAAATGTAGTTGTAAGATCCCGTAATAGTAAGTGAGAAATAGACGATTTTTGTATGTAAAGGCTGATCACAGCTATATAAATAAAACAAGCCAGATTGCCATCCATCTGCTGCTTTGACAGTGGAGACTTGTTTCTGTACTTCTCGAGGCAATAAACACATGCCGCTTTGGCCAAGGGAAAACCTAATGAGCTTTAGGTTGAAGAGGACAGCGTGGACGTCTGGAACGCTGGTCGTGTGACTGGGGGCTCTTTTCACTAACGTCTAACAACGACCTCTGCTAGACTTTGCTAGGCGGCAACAGGGAATATTCTGGATTTCACCACTGCCTGAGTGCCGTAGACAGAAGACATTTGCTGAATGAACGACTGACTAATGAGTGGATCCTTAAGCTGGGGATGATTGGGAAGGGAGAGACAAAGCCAGTAGTCCCCATGTGAGCAGCGAACTCCTCAGCATTTCCAAATGAATGACACACCTGAGCAAAGACTCTCACCTGGAGCCCCATCATCACCTTCTCGGGGCCACCACAGATGTCCTGCCCTGACCAGGACTTGGGAGATCCCTGGCTTACTCCCTGCACCCACACTTTGCTGCCATCCAAGGGGCTGGGATTCCGGTCCTTCAGCCAGGGCTCAGAGCATGCCCCATTCCTGTTCTCTGCCCTAACAAAGCGTGTTCCCTGTCTCAGTTGGTGCCTTTCTTCAGTTGAACTGAAGTTTTCCTAAAACCAAAGGTTTCCCTTCTTTTTTAAAAATATTTGAGAGGTAGAGTTATGGACAGAGAGAGGGAGAGACCAAGAGAAAGGTCTTCCATCTGCTGGTTTCCCCCCCAAATGGCTGCAGTGGCCAGAGCTGGGCTCTGATCTGAAGCCAGGAGGCAGGAGCTTCTTCCGGTCTCCCACGTGGGTGCAGGGGCTCAAGCACTGGGGCCATCTTCTACTGCTTCCCCAGGCCATCGCAGAGAGCTGGATCAGAAGAGGAGCAGTCAACATACGAATTGGCACCCATAAGGGATGCTGGCCCTGCAGGGGGAGGCTTAGCCGACTATGCCACAGCGCTGGCCCTGAAAGCTTTCCGTTCTGAGATGAAGCCTCCAGTGCCGGAGGAGTGTGTGTATGTGAATGCAATTTGGGATTAATAAGCCTACTGAGGATGAATGGCTCATGTCCCGTGCAACCCGCCTGTGCTGCATCACCAAGCAGCACTGAGCCTGCACCATTCTGGAGCCCATCTCTCCTTGCTGACCCAGCTCTGCCCTGCTGCTGGTGGCTGCGCTCACCCACATTATATCTCCTACAGCTCCTGGCTGTTTATTCCTTAGATGTCCAACCTCCGGGTGCTGCCATGCAGCTTCTCACACTTCTCCAAAACGTTTCTTTTCTTTTCTTTCTTTCTTTTTTTTGACAGGCAGAGTGGACAGTGAGAGAGAGAGAGACAGAGAGAAAGGTCTTCCTTTGCCGTTGGTTCACCCTCCAATGGCCGCCGTGGCCAGCGTGCCGTGGCCATCATGCTGCGGCCATCATGCCGCGGCCAGCGCACTGCACTGATCCGATGGCAGGAGCCAGGTGCTTCTCCTGGTCTCCCATGGGGTGCAGGGCCCAGGCACTTGGGCCATCCTCCACTGCCTTCCCTGGCCACAGCAGAGAGCTGGCCTGGAAGAGGGGCAACCGGGACGGAATCCAGCGCCCCGACTGGGACTAGAACCCGGTGTGCCGGCACCGCAAGGCAGAAGATTAGCCTAGTGAGCCGTGGTGCCGGCCCCAAAACGTTTCTGAGCAGGTGTGCCTTCCTCCCGCTTGCCTTTCACCTTCTTCACTGTGCCAACAATGCCCCACCGTGGGCAGAACTTGGCAGAGTCCTGGGTCCTCCACGTGTCAGGCACCTTGTTCGATGCTGGGGGTATGGTGCTGGAGAAGGCAGACCTGACTCCTGCCCCCACTGGAACTCTCCTTTCACCAGGGGAGTCGACATCAGCACAGTGTTTGAAGCTTCGTGGTGATAAAAGCCATGAAGAAGCACAGGGTGCCGGGAGAGCTCCTTGGGACTCACCTGTCGGGCTGGAGTGGTTCGGAGAGTTTCCCTGCGGGAGTGAGGCTGAGAGCTAGTAGGCAGGGGGAGGGAGGGGCTGTGGTGAGCAGGGCTCCAGGCTAGCCCTGGGCCTCTCGCTTTGGAGAGGAGTCCAAGATTCTGCATTTCCAGCAAGCTCCCTGGTGACACCAGAGCTGCTGGCCCGCTCACACCAGCGGCTTGCCCTCGGCTGTGTGCTGAAGCCAGCTGGAAGCTAAGGCATGCTGGTGGCTGGGTGCTGGAGGCTCTAGTGTGCTTGGTTGGATGTGTTCTGGGTTTTGGGAGTTTTAAAGTTCCCCAGAGACTCCTACGGTCCAGCCAGGGTTGAGAACCCTTGATCTTGGCTGGAACAGAGCACGTGTAAAACCCAAGGACATCAGCAAATGGCTTCTCTGTGTGGAGGGCCAAGCGCTAGAAGGGCTGTGGCAGGAGTTGGGGCAGGTGAGGTGGGGCTAAAGCAGCCAAGGTTTCCAGTGTATGTTAAAGGTTTGGGGCTGCACACAAGTGTAGTAGGAGACTACTGCAAACTTTAAGCATGGGATTGAGTCTAGTTTTTAAAAATGTTATTTATTGGCCAGCGCTGTGGTTCACTTGGCTAATCTTCCACCTGCGGTGCTGGCACCTTGGGTTCTAGTCCCGGTTGCTCCTCTTCCAGTCCAGCTCTCTGCTGTGGCCCAGGAGTACAGTGGAGGATGGCCCAAGTGCTTGGGCCCTGCACCCGCATGGGAGACCAGGAGAAGCACCTGGCTCCTGGCTTCAGATTGGCACAGCGCCAGCCATAGTGGCCACCTGGGGGGGTGAACCAACGGAAGGAAGACCTTTCTCTCTGTCTGTCTCTCACTGTCTAACTCTGTCAAAAAATGTTATTTATTTTAGAGGGGGAGAGAGAGAAAGAGACAGAGAGAAAGTGAGTACTCCCATTTGCTGGTTTACTCTCCAAATGCCCACAGTGGCCGGTTTGCTTCCCAGTCCTGAATTTCTGGCTCCTCTTCTGCCCTGAGCTTGATGCCCTTGAATGCCACCCTTTGCTGGAAATCTCAAGTAGAGATTTTCTGTTCTAGAAAGGGTGACTAGAGAAGTATTTCTTTTTTTTCATTTTTTAAAATTTTGTTTATTATTACCATTTACCAATGGGGAGATGCAATTTATTTACAACAGCAGCCATAGGGGCAAAGGGAATACACAGTTAGTCATCTATCTATACAGGATGGGCTACTTATGCAAAAATTAAAAAAAAAAAATCTAAAAACCAAAGGACAGCAGTGAGCTTCACTACCCTCCCCCAATGTTCCCAGCATGTGCTTATGCCAGGCAGTGGCCCCTGGGCATGCGGCGGTAGGAACTAATGTATGGAAGAAAAAAGCCACAAACCACAGATATTTTAAAGAACCCCTTTCCCCACTACACATACACACACACATACACACACACATACACACACTCCCATTCAGATACATAATAGGATTATAGGGTGATCAACACACTTAAAGAGAGGATAGGAATTTTGCTGTTAGAGGAAAGGTAGAAAGGGAAAAAGTGTTCCTAACCACTGTGAACTATCATTGTTGGGAGCATTTTTCTTCCCAAAAAGGAGTTATGTTCCCTCAGAGAATCTGTTGGACTAAGACCACCTTATACCCAGCAAGGACAGAAGGCTATTGCCCTAATGGTAGGTTGATGGGAGAAGCAAAAAAGAACAAGAAGAAAGTAATGCGAATAACCATTAATCAAAGATACTTCTCACTGCCCACTTTAATCAGAAGAGCAAAAAATGCCAAAATATCAACAGTAATTACCAGAATTTTTTATTGGAAGGGAGTGTAGGCCAAGGCCTTTCTTGCTTACCTTCATTCTATTGCCAAAACATTGTTTGGAGGAAGGGCAATCTCAGTTAGACCCTCCTCTCCCTGTGCATTCTTAGATGTCTACAAAAAGATAACCTAAGAACATTTTAGCTTCTGTTAAGATGTGACTTTTCATAAAGTTATCTCTATTCTTGAATTTGAACCCAATCTGTAATTAGGCCCCAACCCTAACAAGTCTAGGGGAAAAAGGCAATACTGGACAGTCTCAAAGCTCATTTCTATGGATTCTTTAACCCCCAAATGTGACTCCCATCAGTCCACACTATTAGTTCCTTCTGAGACAAGAAGTATACACACAAAGCAAGGGTCAGAGAAAGAGGATCAGGACCAACTCCAACCCTGTGTGTGTCCATCACGCTCTACAACTCTTCTAGTTAGGCTGGAAAATAAGAGGCAGTATTCAAGTGGAGGTGAGAAAATACAGCTCCACATGAAGTCACAGCAGTAGAGCACATTAGCAACATTATTGGTCCTACAGAGGACAATGCTTAGGCATATTACCTTTTAAATACAGAAACTTAAGTCACCATAACCACAGACAGGGAGCCATAAAAAGATTCTTTAAGCCTTTTACCAAAACAGAATAACAACAAGCAAAAAACAAAACAACTCTACAGGAAATTGTGCAGGCTTTATAAGTAGAATTAAAAGAGATGAACTGAAACCAGTCAAGGTGGAAGTTGGAATGGCAAGCAGCACCTGGGGTCATGAGCTGCACCAGACAGGCAGTGAAGCAGGGAATAGGCAAACACAGGGCCAAGCCAGACAGATGAGGCTGGACCCCTTACTGGGGCACAGAATGAGGTAAGAAAACATTTCAAATAAAGCAGCACCGTTCCTGCTCACCTCGGAGCTCCCATTTCTCTATGCTTCACAAACCTTCACTCAGGAAGTAAAGGGGAGGGTGGTTTTGATATGAGGTTCTTATTTCCTATCACCTCCCTCACCCTGCCATTCTTTCAAATCAGGAGATTCTACAAGTCCTTCTCTGACTTCCAATAACAAAAGAACTCATTGTCAAGAACGCCCAAAGGGGAACAAGTGGAAAGGACTGTGCCTTTTGAGCAGTAAAAAAGGTGGTGATCTGCCTGTTGACTATAGCAGATCAGCTTATCAACCAAAAGAGGGACATTCAACAGGATTCAACACACAGGCATTTGAGAAATGACAGCCCCTCTCTAGCACTAACCCATTCATATTATTGAGGTCAGCTAGAAGAGGTCTCCTTTGGGCTCAGTTTTCAAGCCTCCTGTACAGCCAAGATGCTCCTATTTATAGTTCGGTCCTGCCCCGTCATAATGACCAAGTCATACCCATGGATTGGCTATGTAACCAGTAACTCAGAGTAGGAAATGACTGCCCCACCAAACTATGTCCATGGCAAAATACATCCAGACATGAATCTTGCAGTTTGAGAGATGATGCACATTTGCAGAGATCCCTGCAACTTCCCAAGGCAATCAAAACGGAATCCTCAGCCAGTCTGGACAAGTTGTCCCATTTGTGAAGACTAGGAAACCAGGTGGGAGAGTGAAATAGATGGTTCTGCGCAGCCAAAACTACTCCTTGTCCCCAAGTCCGCTGAATTCACTGTAAACGCTGAACCTCTGGGAAACAGGTGGTTTGGACTTTTTCTTCTTGTTGGAGTCAAGGTCATAGTTTTCCTATCAGATTCGAATGGAAATTCTTTCGTTTTTTTTTTTTTTTTCCCCAAGTTGAAATTGTTATCATCCAGCTTTCATATGTGCCTTTTCATTTGTCTCAAAGAACCCCAACCAGAAGCTCAAAGATCAGCAGTCCCACTGAAGCCCACCAACCATGGCACACCCACCAGTAACGTCCAAACAGTCCACGAACCCCTAGGTAGATGGAAAGGCCAAAGAACCAAAGGGCTCTATAGACTGGGCACACACCTGCTCACCTGTGCACTGGGGGCAGCAGAGTGATCCTGCACACATCCTGTGTGTCTGACATCAACAGGCCTTGCATGGTGCCCAAGGTGCGCCTCTCCTCCTGCCTTGGATTTCAGAGTGGGCGTCAGGATAACATACTTAAAAAAGAAAAAAAAAAAAAGATCTGAATCACTCAATTCTCCACTTTAGGTTTTTAAATGCTGAGCTCTTCAAAGGAAATTGGGACTTTCGTCTGATTTTCTTTCTGCTTAGCTTACTCCTCCACGCCACAGGACCAGTCTCTGTTATTGTCCTGGTCGCTCTCAGCCTCTCTCATGTTGCAACTACTGGAATTCTGGAGGTGAGCGCTGCAGCTGCTGATCGGGCCCATTCCCAGGTTCTCCAGGAAGGGAGCAGAGCGGGAGGCGGCACGCGCCTTTGTCTTCCACTGGCTGAATGCCAAACTCCTTCACGCTCCCAGTGTCTGCGAACTCCAGGTAAAAGTAGCCACACTTGACGGCCCGGTGCACCTCAAAGCAGAATCCCAGGCAAGAATCCTCTATCAGGTCTACGTAGATCTCCTGAGCGATGGCCTCCAGCTTGTTAGTATCCAGGTTGGCCAACGAAATTTCCTCCATTTTAACGTATAAACGACGGCGGAGAGGGCGCTCGTTTTACTCAGGGCAGCGACACGTCGGGCTCCGCAGGCCGCGCCTAGGCCTGCCGCTCAGGGACGGCGGCGTCCGCGGCGGCAGAAGACACGGAAGCGGCGACGGCTCCGGCTCGCCAAGTCCTTCAATTCGTTTGGCCGTGGCCGGGGTTCGGGGGCACTTGGGATGCGCCTGACCCGCAGACTCACAGGCAAACGGTTTCGGAGCCTCAGCGAGCTGCCTGGGCCGCTTCCGCTCCCGGTCGGGCCCAGTATTTCTTTTTTATTTATTTCTTTTTTTATTTGAAAGAGTTACTGAGAGAGGTAGAGAGAGACAGAAGACTTCCATCTGCTGGATCACTCTCCAAATGGCTGTAATAGCTGGAGCTGAGCCGATCCGAAGCCAGGAGCCAGGAGCTTCTTCCAGGTCTTCCACGCGGGTGTAGAGACCCAAGGACTTGGGCCATCCTCTACTGCTATCCCAGGAGCTTTAGCATCCCTGCTAATGCTAGATCAGAAGTGGAGCAGCCAGGACTCAAACCAGCGCCCACATGGGATTCTGGTGCTGCAGGCTGAGGCTTTAACCCGCTGTGCCACAGCATCAGCCCCAAGAGGAGTATTTCTATAATGGAACTAAGGAGGTGGTTGGAATGATGTGTTTGGTGGTATATGAGGACTCAAAACCAAGCAACTTTAATTTTTTGAAGATTTATTTGTTTGAAAGGCAGAGAGAGGGCCAGTGCTGTAGTGCAGTAGGTTAACACCCTGGCCTGGAGCGCCAGTATCCCATATGGGCGCCGGTTTGAGACCCGGTTGTTCCACTTCTGATCCAGCTCTCTACGATGGCCTGGGAAAGCAGTGGAAGATGGCCTAAGTCCTTGGGCCCCTGCAGCTGCGTGGAAGACCCAGAGGAAGCTACTGGCTCCTGGCTTCGGATCTCCAGCCATTGTGGCCAATTGGGGAGTGAACCATCAGATGGAAGACTTCTCTCTCTCTCTTTCTCTGCCTCTCCTCTCTCTCTGTAACTCTGACTTTCAAATAAATAAATAAATCTTAAAAAAAAAAGAAAGGCAGAGAGAGAGAGAGAGAGAGAGAGAGAGAGAGAGAGAGATCTTCCATCTGCTGGTTCACTCCCCAAATAGCCACAAAGGCTGGAGCTGGGCTGATCTGAAGCCAGGAGCCAGGAGCTTCTTCTGGGTCCCCTATGTGAATATAGGGGCCCAAGCATTTGGGCCATCTTCCACTGCTTTTCCAGGTGCATTAGCACGCAGCTAGATTGGAAGTGGAGCAGCCAGGACTTGAACTGGTGTCCAGACGGGATGCCAGCACCGCAGGTTACCCACTATGCCACAGTACCGGCCCTGCAATTTTAATTTTTAAAGAATGAGGTTAGAGCTGCTTCTTTGAAATCCCATTTTAGAAATTCCATTCTGGGGGCTGGCGCCATGGCTCACTTGGTTAACCCTCTGCTCGCGGCGTGGGCATCCCATATGGGCACTGGGTTCTAGTCCCGGTTGCTCCTCTTCCAGTCTGGCTCTCTGCTGTGGCCCAGGAAGGCAGTGGAGGATAGCCCAAGTGCTTGGGCTCCTGCTTCCGCATGGGAGACCAGGAAGAAGCACCTGGCTCCTGGATTGGCATAGCGCCGGCCGTAGCGGCCATTTGGGGAGTGAACCAACAGAAGGAAGACCTTTCTGTCTCTCTTTCACTGTCTATAACTCTGTCAAAAAAAAAAAAAAATCCCATTCCTATTCCATGCCCTCCTGTACTTAACTTAAACTTGAATGTCTTGTGATATCTTGCCCTGATAGAAGCATGTGAGAACATTAATTTTTCTAATCAGAGAAGACTGATTAGAAGTTTTTTTTCTCCTGCAACCAGTAAAATTAAATAGCTTTAAGGAGCATATCCTTCCTTTTTTTTATTTGACAGGTGGAGTTGTAGACAGTGAGAGAGACAGAGAAAGGTCTTCCTTCCATTGGTTCACCCCCCAAATGGCCGCTAAGGCCGGTGCTACTCTGATCTGAAGCCAGGAACCAGGTGCTTCTTCCTGGTCTCCCATGTGGGTGCAGGGCCCAAGGACTTGGGGCATCCTCCACTGCCTTTCCGGGCCACAGCAGAGAGCTGGACTGGAAGAGGAGCAACCAGGACAAGAACCTGGTGCCCATATGGGATGCCAGTGCCCCAGGTGGAGGATTAACCAAGTGAGCCATAGCACCGGCCCCAAGCATATCCTTCTTTTATGTAAGGATGTTTAAAACTTCAGTCTTCTTAAACACTCTTGAACGAACTGAATGTGTTTTGTGTTGCCTGTCTCCTACTACTTCTCAGTCCTGTTTATACCAAGTAATGGTGGATTCTGTATGTAGGGGTTGCATTACACAAAGGGTGCACAATTAATGCAGGAATCAGTTTTTCTGGTGTGGCTGGATGATCTGCCTTGTGTATAGTTCATTTGCTACTTCCTGGTGAAGAAGTCAAATATAAGAAAAAATTTACATTTAATAACTTTGCAATTAAGAACATGTTTGTGCCAAAGCCAGCTTTTTTATGAAAATTTTCTCTGTACATATTTTGAGTTTCTTAAAGAATTAATTATTAAATCTGAAGTCCAATGTTAAGAAAAGTTAAACTTATTATTAGTTTTTAAAGATTTATTTGAAAGAGTTACAGAGAGAGGTAGAGACAGAGAGAGAGGTCTTCCATCTGCTGGTTCACTCCCCAGATGGCCACATGGCAGGAACTGGGCTAATTTGAAGCCAGGAGCCAGGAGCTTCTTCTGGGTCTCCCACATGGGTGCAGGGGCCAAAGCACTTGGGCCATCCTCCAGTGCTTTTCCAGGCACGTTAGCAGGGAGCTGGACTGAAAGTGGAGCAAGAGACTCAAATCGGCACCCATATAGGATGCCGGGGCTTTAACCCACTGCACCACAGTAACGGCCTAAAAATGTCGAATAATTTTTATGAAAATGTCTAAAGGTTATTATTTTATTGGGGAGCTGGTGAAATCTTGAGAGTATCCTGTATTCATCACAGATGTGAGGTGGTGGCTATTTGTGTAACACAAGGACCAGTCTACTCATAATCTTAGAATATTTGAGAATTTCAGAGAATGAAACTACTTCTAATGCATTTCTCTTCTCATCCCTAGATTTAACGAGTTGTGAGATCCTGTCAAGTCCACCTCCGAAACACCATTTAAATTTTTTTTTGCTTTCTCACAAATACCATCTTCCCTTACACCTTTATACCCTCCTCTTAGATTTTCGTAACTTGCTGGTTCTTAACTAGGGGGTGGGGAATCAGGTGCTACCAGCACCTAGCGGGTGGAGGCTAGGGATGCTGCTAAACATGACAGTGTACCACACAGCTCCGACCACAAAGAAGTGTTTGGCCCCAGGTGTCAGTAGTACTGAGGTTGAGATGTCCTGGCCTAAGGCATTCTTCCCACCTCTGAAAATTTGCTGCCATAGTATTCTTTTTTTTTTTTTTTTGACAGGCAGAGTGGACAGTGAGAGAGAGAGACAGAGAGAAAGGTCTTCCTTTGCCATTGGTTCACTCTCCAATGGCCGCTGCGGCCGGCGCTCTGCGGCCGGCGCTCTGCGGCCAGTGCACTACGCTGATCTGAAGCCAGGAACCAGGTGCTTTTCCTGGTCTCCCATGGGGTGCAGGGCCCAAGCACTTGGGCCATCCTCCACTGCACTCCTGGGCCACAGCAGAGAGCTTGCCTGGAAGAGGGGCAACCGGGACAGAATCTGGTGCCCCGACTGGGACTAGAACCCGGTGTGCTGGCGCCACAGGCGGAGGATTAGCCTAGTGAGTTGCAGCGCCGGCCCACAGTATTCTTGCTGTTGATTGACTCTACTTTAATAACTTAACATTGTCTCAAAATAAGGTCTGGATTTCTCTTTTAGAATTTACATATATATATATATATATAGAGAGAGAGAGAGAGAGAGAGAGAGAGAGCGAGAGAGCGCAAGAGTGAGAGAGAGCGTGAGCGAGTGAGCAAGCGAGCAAGCGAGAGAGAGGAGACACTACCACTTGCTGGTTCACTTCCCGAGTGGTTGCAATGGCCAGAATGTAGAAGCTGGGAGCTGGGAATTCACTCCAGGTCTCCCATGTGGACGGCAGGAACCCAGTCACTTGAGCCAGTACCTGCTGCCTGCCTCCCAGGGTCTGCATTAGCAGGAAGGTGGGATCAGGAACTGAAGTTGGGTATGAAATCCAGGTTCTCCAGTGCAGTACATGGGCAGGCATCTTAACTGAGAGGCCAAAGGACTGCCCTGGAGTCTGTGTTTGAAAACAGTCACTCTGGGTGCAGTGGAGATGAATCAGAGGGGAAGGCTGATAGCACGGAGAGCAGCGGGGAGGTTAATGGACCAAGCCAGTGAGAGAGAATGGTGGTTTGTTATCGCAGTTCGGATTCCAGGAAGCAAATGCTGAGATGGAGTTTATTCCTCCCTGTGGAAGAGAGCAGAGGAAGCAGGAGTGGAGAAATGCAGGCACGTCAAAGCCTTGCTTGGCTCTACTGCAGGCTCTGGAGTGTATCCAGTCGTCAGCTGTGCCTCGTTGGCACTAAGTGGCCAGCTCTTACACACCTGCTTTGACTGGCCGTTGGATGGGGGTTGCCCTAGGTAGGTGGTCGCTTGCAGCTTAAGGAAACTGGTGACTGCTGGAGCAACCTATCTCTTGAAGGGCAGCCTGGGGGGTGCCTCTTCGTGTCCAGTCCCCTGAGGAAGGATGCAGGAGTGAGAAGGAGACGAGAGGATGGATGTGATAGATAGCGGCAGGTAGAATACTCCATCAGCCGGGTAACCGAGCAGCTTGAATGGACGTTCATGTGAGGGAGTTCCTATGTCCCTTCATCCTTTCAGCAGGTATTTACTGAGACCTAGAATGGGCCAGGCACTGTGCCAGGCACTGGGGAGTCAGCAGCAGACAAAACAGGTGGAGTTCTGTCGTGGAAGTTCTCATCCTTGTGGAGCTTAGCTTCTAGCAAGTGACATACTGAACAAACACGTGAAATACAGAGGGTGGTAGAAAGTGAGAAAGGCTCAGAAGAAAAACTGAAGACATGCCAGTGGGTGCGGGTGGCGGGGTGTGTGTGTGTGTGTGTGTGTGTGTGTGTGTGTGTTGCAGTTTCAGACAGTGCTGGTTCAAGTCCTCGCTGCTCCACTTCCAATTCAGCTCCCTGCTAATGTGCTGGGGAAGCAGCAGAAGATGGCCCAAGTGCTTGGATGCCTGCCACCCACATAGGAGACCTGGACAGAGTTCTAGGCTCCTGACTTCTACCTGGCCCAGCCCCACTGTTGCAGCCATTTGGGGAGTGAACAAGAGGATGGAAGATTTCTCTCTCTCTCTGTAATTCTGCCTTTCAAATAAAATAAATTTTTTTTTTGACAGGCAGAGTGGACAGTGAGAGAGAGAGACAGAGAGAAAGGTCTTCCTTTGCCGTTGGTTCACCCTCCAATGGCCGCCGCGGTCGGCGCGCTGCGGCCAGCGCACCGCGCTCATCCGATGGCAGGAGCCAGGAGCCAGGTGCTTTTCCTGGTCTCCCCATGGGGTGCAGGGCCCAAGCACCTGGGCCATCCTCCACTGCACTCCCGGACCACAGCAGAGGGTTGGCCTGGAAGAGGGGCAACTGGGACAGAATCCGGTGCCCCGACCGGGACTAGAACCCGGTGTGCCGGCGCCGCAAGGCGGAGGGTTAGCCTGTTGAGCCAAGGCGCCGGCCACAAATAAAATAAATTTTTAAGAAAAAAAGATGTAAAGGGGAGTGAGAGCTAGCCAAGCAGAGATTTGGAGAAAGAACACTCCTAGTGAGGAAACAGCAGGGCTAATGACCCCGAGGCCAGGACACACTGTGAGGTCAGTGTGGCTGGACAAGAGCGAGGAAGGGGCAGGCTTACAGCCTCTGGGGTCAGAGTGTGTAGGACCTTGGAGGTTACGGGCATCTTGTTACAGTAAGAAACTGTCAAGGTGAGTCCCTGATGTCTGGCCTTCACACACAGAGGATGACAGGGAATCCTGGAGAAAGACCAGGAGAAGGGCATGAGTTCCTGTACAGATACGCGGAGATGAAGGGACTAAAAGGCACCCGAGTGGAAGGCCCACTAGGCAGCTGCTGGCATGCCTGGCGCTCAAAAGCACCAAGCAGATGGTACTGGGGCCGTGGACACAGGAGAGACCACCAGGGAGCGCCAGGTGAGGGGGAGGAGGGTGGGAAGCTGAGTCTTGGAGGAGGCCCCCATTCAATGGTTAGGATGGATAGGATGAGGAACATGCAAAGGACTGAACAGAGAGGCAGGAGAAACGGGCAGGCATGGCTGCAAAAGCCGCGGCTCGGAACATTCAAGCAGAGGGGAGCCGTGATCTGCGTGCAAGTCTGCAGGGAGGGCGAGGGGGCGCCGTCTGTGTGTCTAGGCAGGAGGGCCTTTTGGGGGAGCGACAGGGAAAGAGCACAGGCTGCAGTGGGCTGAGGGGCGCGTGGGTAAGGACGTGGGGCTGGCAGGTGCTGGGGAGTTGCTGTGAGAGGGGCTGAATGGGGGAGCTGAAGGCGGTACTGCTCCTCGGACTCTTTCTTTATGGAAGGAGCTTGATCACCGTTCAAAGTCCGCAGATGGGGTCAAGAAGGGACAAGGGAATTAGGATTTTTGAGAAGAATGGGGAGTTATTCAGACAAGAGGAGGGTACACCCTTTTGTAGAAGGGTATAAACAGGAGCGTATGGTAAATGTATGTTTAACATCTCGAGAGACTGCCAAAGTATTTTCAAAGTGCCTGCATTATTTTATATTCCTATTAGCAATTTCTGGTTTTTTAAAGATTATTTATTTGAAAGAGTTAGGGAGAGAGGTAGAGAAGGGGAGGAAGAGAGAGAGAGAGAGAGAGAGAATCTCTCCCATCTTCTGGTTCACTCCCCAGAGCTGGGCAAGCTGAAGCCAGGAGCTTCATCTGGGTCTCCCACATGGGCAGCAGGGGCACAAACAGTTGGGCCATCTTCCGCTGCTTTCCCAGGCCATTAGCAGGGAGCTGGATCAGCAGTAGAACAGCTGAGACTCAAACCAGCGCCTATATAGAATGCTGCCATCTCAGGTGGCGGCTTTACCCTCTGTGCCACAGTGACGGCTCCCCTATAAGCAATTTCAGTTTCAGTTCTCCGCATCAGCAATGTATCAGGGTTCCAATGCTCCAACTTGTCGTTCATCTTCTTTGTTGTGGCCGTATTACTTGCTGGAAGTGGTATCTCATTGTCATTTTGATTTGCATTTCCTAATGGCTAATGATGCTGAGCATCTTTTCATCTGCTTATTGTCCATTTGCATATCTTCTCTGGAGAAACCTCTATTCAGATCCTTTGCTAGTTTTTAATCTGGGCTCTTTATCTTTTCTTAACTGAGTTTAGGAATTCTTTTAAAAAACATTTTGGAATAAGTCACTCTTGATGTTTTAAAAGAAAACTGTTATGGTTAGCTCATATATAGACATGGAAGGTACTGGGTGGATTTTCACAAAGAGAATATATCTGTGTAATCAGAACTGAGATCAAGGAAGTGTTACCAGCTCATCAGAAGTCCCCTTGGAGTGCTGTCCCAGTTACTATTCCCAGTCCACTGTCCTGACTTCTAATGAGCATAGACTAGCTTCAAATGATAACCTAGGAAATGTCTTCATGAACTGGGGGTAGGAGAATATTTCTTTTAAAAAAAATTTTATTTATTTATTATTTGAAAGGGAGAGTTACAGAGGGGCAGAGAGAGAGAGAGAGAGAGAGAGAGAGAGAGAGAGGTCTTCCATCCGCTAATTCACTCCCCAAATGGCCACAATGGCCAGGGCTGTGCTGATCTGTAGCCAGGAGCCAGGAACTTCTTCTGGGTCTCCCATGTGCGTGCAGGGGCCCAAGGACTTGGGTCATCTTCAACTGCTTTTCCAGGCCATAGCAGAGAGCTGGACTAGAAGAGGAGCAGCTGGGACTTGAACCAGCACCCAAGCCACAGTGCCGGCCACGGAAAATATTC
Organism: Sylvilagus floridanus; assembly: GCA_949820135.1. NCBI lineage: Eukaryota > Metazoa > Chordata > Mammalia > Lagomorpha > Leporidae > Sylvilagus > Sylvilagus floridanus. The sequence goes on from OX463245.1 coordinate 52,954,394, forward strand.
CTTTAACAGTATATAAAAACCACTAATCATAAAGAAGGAAGTTGATATAATGGGCTGCATTGAAATTAAGAACTCCTGTTTATTCATTATGAATATGAAGGAAAGATTTGAGACTGAATGCAGATACTTGTGATCATATGGATACATACATAAACATACATTCTGAGGAAGGACTCGTATCAGAAATCTGTAAGAAGTCTCATACAAATCAACAAGAAAAAGACATTCAGCAGGAAAGTGTATGTAGTACTTGAAGAGGCACTTCATGAAAGAGTATATCTAAATAGCAGTAAACATGAAAGGGGAGTACTGGTAGAAATACTTGTTTCTACATGATTCTAAAGAAAAATCCATGAAAGTTTTTTGGAGCAGAAAATTATAAGATATGTTCTTTTCTTGTTTTAAATATTTTTTTTTATTTGAAAGACTTACAGAGAGGGAGGTAGGGAGGGAGAGCGAGCGAGCAAGAGAGAGAGAGAGAGAGCTCTTCTATCTGCTAGTCCACACCCCGAGTGGCTGCAATTGCCAGGGCTGAGCCAGGAATTTCATCTGGCTCTTCCACGTAGGTGGCAGGGGCCCACGCACTGGGACCATCTTCTGCTTTTCCCAGGCCATTAGCAGGGAGCTGGGTCTGAAGTGGAGCAAATGGGACATGAGCTGGTGCCTTTATGGGATGCTGGCATTGCAGGTTCAGCTTTATCCTCTGTGCCACGATGCCAGTCCTGGAATATGTTCTTTTTTTTTTTTTAATTAATTAATTAATTAATTAATTTTTTTATTTTTTGACAGGCAGAGTGGACAGTGAGAGAGAGAGACAGAGAGAAAGGTCTTCCTTTTGCCGTTGGTTCACCCTCCAATGGCTGCCACGGACAGCGCGCTGCGGCCGGCGCACCGCGCTCATCCGATGGCAGGAGCCAGGTGCTAGGTGCTTCTCCTGGTCTCCCATGGGGTGCAGGGCCCAAGCACTTGGGCCATCCTCCACTGCACTCCTGGGCCACAGCAGAGGGCTGGCCTGGAAGAGGGGCAACCGGGACAGAATCCGGTGCCCCGACCGGGACTAGAACCCGGTGTACCGGCGCCGCAAGGCGGAGGATTAGCCTGTTGAGCCACGGCGCCGGCCTGGAATATGTTCTTAAAAGAGAAAACTGAATGTCAGAATTCTAAATCAGAATTAATTTTGGGCAATGAACATAGAGAAAGTCTAGAGCATCTATGTGTGTATACCTAGTTTTAAATAAGTGAAGCTCTGCTGAAGGGCTGCACCCTTTTATTAGGTTGAAGCCGATCTGCTTTGCAGTAAATGAGTGCTTACCGGTTCCAAATCATATTTAGTTTCTGATGAAAATTGAAAAAATGCAAACATCGACAAGATAGGTAAAAATTTCTTGATAATTCAGGTGAACACATATACAGCACACATACAATTTAGCCTCAAACCTAACCGCTTCTTGTTAAGTGGGGGGTAAGGTGTCTGGTGCTGTTGCGTAGTGGGCTAAGCTTCCGCCTCCCATATGGGTGCCGGTTCATGTCACCGCTGCTCCTCTTCCAGTCCAGCTCCCTGCTACTGGCCTGGGAAAGTAGCAGCAGATGGCCCAAGCGCTTAGAAGACCTGGAAGAAGCTTCTGGCTCCTGCCCTAGGATTTGCTCAGCTCCGGCAGTTGTGGCCGTTTGGGGACTGAACCAGCAAATGGAAGACCTGTCTCTCCCTCTCTGTGTCTGTGGCTCTGCCTCTCAAATAAATAAATACAATCTTTTTTTGTTTGTTTGTTTAAAGTGGGGACAAGTTCGTCTGATAAGCTTATGGGAGGTGTGGGGAGGACCACAGGTTTGAGGGAGGTGGAGAACGTGGAAACAGTCATGGTGGAGAGCTAGCCAGAGAAAACAGTTGTTTGGGGCTGTGATGGGTGCTCACCTGAGGCTGATGATCATAAATTTGTTGTAGGACAATTCTACCCACTCACTGCATGATCTTTCTAGCAGCTTTCGACTGCCCAGGTCTGAGCACAGAGAAAGTCTATAAATGGGCTGATATAGCACAAAGCTTTTGCCAAACAGGCATGACAAGAGGATAGAGAAGCTAGGTAGTTTAGGACATTGGCTAGAGAGTGATAGAAATGATGGAATTTGGCCGGCACTGCGGCTCACTAGGCTAATCCTCTGCCTGTGGTGTGGCACCCCGGGTTCTAGTCCCGGTTGGGGCGCCGGTTCTGTCCCGGTTGCTCCTCTTCCAGTCCAGCTCTCTGCTGTGTCTCTGCTGTGGCCTGGGAAGGCAGTGGAAGATGGCCCAAGTGCTTGAGCCCTGCACCTGCATGAGAGACCAGGAGGAAGCACCTGGCTCCTGGCTTTGGATTGGCACAGTGCGCCGACTGTGGCAGCCATTTGGAGGGTGAACCAACGGCAAAGGAAGACCTTTCTCTCTGTCTCTCTTTCTTACTGTCTAACTCTGCCTGTCAAAAAAAAAAAAAAAAAAAAAAAAGAGAAAGAAAAAGAAATGATGAAATTTGATGCCAAAGAGCTACAAAGAGAAAGCAGTGACCCCAGCAGAAGGTTAATGGTTAAAAAGGTTGATGGAATGGAGGCTCCAAGAGGTTAAGGATGGTCATGGTGTGAGCAGCTAGGCAAGTGATCTGGAAAGCTAGAGAGTTGTGGAGAGAGGGTGGGCTGGCAAGGTGGCCCACGGGATCAAGGTTCAGGGAGTGTTTTTGAGGCCTGGGGTGTGGGCTGGAGTGGGGAGATATAGATGTGGAGATATTGTGACGTCAAGGTTTGCAGGGGGTTAACTTGCATAGGCGTTTAACTCGCCCGAGATGGCGCAGAAATCTTGATCCAGGTGGCAACTTCTTCAGTGAGGGAGGAGCTTAGAAGAGGGGGTGATGCAGAAGGGACAGTGCTGGAGAGGTGGGAGTGCTGAGTGAGTCTCAGAGAAGGGTCAGCGCTGAGGTGGAGGAAGGGCCTGGGAAGGAATGGGGTGGGAAACTGCTCCACTCTGGGCTGTGTTTGGGGCAGCGAGACTGAAGCACTCGCAGGATTGGCTCTCTGCTTGTGTAGGAGGAAGGGATTAGCAAAGCCTCGGTACCTGAAGACAGGTGGGCTGTTGGCTTGCTCTGCCCCAGTGTGGGACGATGGAAGGGTCTAGAGACAGCTTCCTCCGGGTACTCGACCCTCGGCCCAGGGCTGGCACTGTGCCCTGCAGAGGTCATGTCACAAGGAGATGCTTTCTGGTGCTTTTCTAGAAGAGACTCAAACGTGCATACACCTTCCCCCTTGCCCTCGGCCATGCTGAGAGCTGAGGGTCCTCTCGAAGTGTGGTTGGAATCCTAGCTCTGCTGTTAACCCTGTAATCCTAGGCAAAGTACTGAATGGCCCTGTGTACCACTGCCTTATTTGTAAAATGGAGACTAATAACTAATAATAGCTACCTCATATTAATGGTTAAACTAATTCACACACACACACACACAACTTAGAAAAGTGCTGAGCACCTAGCAAGCACTGATACTTGTTATATTATTACTTGGTTCTCTATGAGGTTTCAAATTTGCCAAATTTGTGGCTTCCTGTGTTTGGTTTTGTTTCTCAGCGTCTCTGCTATGGGTCGTAAGGATTCTTGGTCACAGCCAATGTGAGGCCTTTTGCGCCCAGTGATCCAAGGCTGCGTAGACGTCCTTTCGGGTTTCTCAGATTTCCTCTCCCCACTCTCAGCTGGCTCCAGCTCCCTGAGACTCAAGTGTCCCTTTGCCTGCCCAGTGCCTTCAGGTCACTGTGGATCCCCGGGAGAACACTCAGAGCTGCATCTTAGTTCCCATTCCCCAGCTCGTCTGGGACAAAGGACTAGATATTTAACAACTTAGAGTTTAACTTCTTTTTATGTAATACTGATTAATAATATATTTTTTTTAAAGAAAAGATTTATTTGAAAGGCAGAGAGAGAGAGAGAGAGAGAGAGAGAGAATGAGACTATCTTCCATCTATATGTTCACACTCTAAAAAGCTACAACAGCCAAGTTTGGCCCAGGCTGAAGCCAGGAGCCTGCAAGTCCCTCCAGGTCTCCAGTGTGGGTGGCAGAGGCCCATTCACTTGGGCCATTGTGGGCTGCTCTCACGGGTGAGTAGCTGGCTGCAGTGAGGACTCCAGCCCATGCTCATACAAGATGTCTGCGTGGCTGGCGTCAACCGGAGGCTTACTCCACAGCACTACGCCATCCACTGGGATAGCTTTTAATCTCATCATTTTTCCTTTCAGAAAACTTTGCTCCTGTTTGGTCCAAGACTTGGGGAAGGACTCCAGGGTGGTCAAAGAGCTGTCTAACAGCTGGAGGGAGAGGCTCAGGCAGAAGCCCTCGCCCCGCGGCATGCAGAGGCCCTGGGCTCCGTGGCTCCCGGCCGGGCTTGCGAGCCTTTCGGAGGCGCCCACCACCCACGGAGAACTGTCAGGGGTGGCCCCTCTTCCCGATGAGCTTCACCTCATACCTAAGGACATTGGCTTTCCAGGGAGTCAAGAATCCAGGCCGCGGAGACGCGCAAGGGCTGCATTCTGGTTCTTTCGCTAGGCCACACCTGCCTCAGCGGCCGGGGTGGGGGGTACCCCGGGCTCCCCGGGGGTGGGCGGCTCTCGCTAGGCCTGGAGGGGGTTGACTCGCGGAGGAAACGGCTGGTGCCAGGCCCGCTTAGCTCCCGGCTAAGGGGCGGCTCAAGGGGCCGGGAGACGCAGCAAGGACGATGGTGGCCCCACAAGGGAGTGACTCTGACCCATCTGGGATGCCCGACTGGCCTCAAGGAGCTGCCCAGAGCACCGTGTTGGCTGGGCAGGGACGCAGTGGAACCCTGTAAGGAGGGCGGCGGAAGGCCACCGGGAGACTATTCCTTTGATTTTTTTTTTTTTTTAATATGTATTTGAGAGGTAGAGTTACAGACAGTGAGAGGTAGAGACAGAGAGAAAGGTCTTCCATCCGTTAGTTCACTCCCCAGATGGCCGCAATGGCCAGAGCTGCGCCGATCTGAAACCAGGAGCCAGATACTTGCTCCTGGTCTCCCATGTGGGTGCAGGGGCCCAAGCACTTGGGCCATCCTCCACTGCCTTCCCGGGCCACAGCAGAGAGCTGGACTGGAAGAGGAGCAGCCAGGACTAGAACCAGTGCCCATATGGGATGCCAGCGCTGCAGGCGGAGGATTAACCTGTGAGTTAATCCTTGATGGAGTCCTCTTGGGAGTAGGCAGCTGCCGGCCTGGTGCAACTGGAAGTAAGCCCTGACCCTGGGCTGGCTCCTCTTTTACACGAAGCCCACCATTGTTAGAGCACTTCTGAGCTTCATCTTTTATCAGAGATGGGCTTACAGGAAGGGGAGTAGGATTGGAGGCTGGGGCCAAAGATAAGCCTGAAATCTCACCAAGTATCCTGGGCCTGCCTCCTGGAGGGGAAATTGGGCAGAACTTTCTCCAATCACACTATAGTTTTGGCAACTGCGAGATGCCCGGGGAGGGGGGTGCAGAGTGACAAGGATGAGGGAGGAGCCTTAGCCAACTGCTGTCACCTGGATTGTAAACTCTCACTGTCACCAAGGCCTGTGCCTCCTGCCCTCCTCTCTCAAATCTTACCTGCTCCCCCCAACCCAATCCGTGGTGAGTCAGGGCCATTTTTACAGTCTTCCTTGCAGAACCTAAAATCTGTTTTAGCTAGCGGTCCCAGTCTTTGCCCAGCTCTGCCAGCTCTGTCCACAGAGAAGCTTCTAGTAGGGGCTACTCCCCTGGCCCCATCCCCCATCCCACTCTCCAGCCTTCCCAGCTCAACGTGCTGGAGCTGATCCTGGGTGGTGTTGCTCCAGGGGGCTCAAAAGATCACTCCTTTTAGGCTGGGCTAAGCGACACTTCCTGTTTCTGAGAAAAGAGGCTTATTGTGGAAGGGGCTCTAGCAGCTTGGCACCTACCAGCACGGAAGAGGTGAATACGCAGTAAATCACGCAATGCAACTTTCCCTTGAAACGCGAACTGGCTTTAGAAGTGCCAGAGAATGCACTTCCAGACACAGCTAGTCTCTTGCCCTGGGCTGAAAGCCAAGATGCTGGGGGTGGGGTGGGCCTTGTGTATGCAGGGGTGCAGGGAGAATGTGGTGTAAGAAGTGGGAGGGTTTCCTAAGCTGTGGATGGCTGCTGTTTGCTCTCTGCTCTGCTCCTGGGCTCCACGTCTCCCAGACCTTTCAGCTGAGGCTCACAGGGCTGCTCCGACTTTCCTAGGAGCTGAATGATCAGGCCTTGAATTCTCCAGCTTTTCTAAATCAGTGCTCGCCTTTGTGTGCCCTGTTCCAGAGACTTGGGCTGGATCAGTCTAGGACTTCCTCTTCCAGAAGATTGGTCCTCCTAGCCCTATTTCAAGGCCTGTACAGTTCCTATTAGGCGTATCTACTCTTGTAATCTACCTCTTCCAACAACACTAACTCAAATCACTGCCTTTGGGGCTGGTGCTGTAGCATAGCAGGTTAGGCCTGCAGTGTCAGCATCCCCCTACATGGGCGCTGGTTCAAGTCCTGGATGGTTCACTTCCAATCCAGCTCCCTGCTGATGAGCCTGGGAAAACAATGCAATATGGCCCAAGTCTTTGGGCCCCTGTTCCCATGTGGGAGACCTGGGTGAAGCTCGTGGCTCCTGGCTTCAGCCTGACCCAGCCCTGGCCATTGCAGCCATTGGGGGAGTGAACTAGCAGATGGAAGCCGTCTCTCTCTCTCTGCCTCTGCCTCTCCCTCTCTGAAACTCTGACTTTCAAATAAATAAATATAAAAAAAAAAAAAAAAACCCAAACCAAACAGAAACCACTGCCTTCAGCAAGGGGCAGGTGCAGTGCCGCGTAGTGTAGGTTTTTTCTTGCTGTGGGACCAAGTGTGAATGGGTGAACGCAGAGGCTGGACAATGCCAGTGAGTGGGGTGGCATTGCAAACAGTGGGTGGATCAAGGTGGGGGCAGGGAACAAGTGTGGGAGCCTGGGCCTGATAGCTTCCCTGACCTGGGGAATGGGGAATCTGTCGCAGAGAGAGGCTGTGGGAGGCAGGGCCTAAGGAAAGTGGGGGTGAGTGAGAAAACCTCAGCTGAGATGCAAGATGGTGCCTAGGGCACAGCTGGGAGGGAATTCCTCAATTGGTATTAGCACCTGCCTAAGTGAGTATGCATTCTTCATGGGCCAGAGGAGGGGGGACTGGGCGCGGGACAGAACCTTTGGTGCAGAGGGCTGGACAGCTCATTTCTAGAAGATTGCTTACCCTGGAGAGCCTCGGGCCAGGGTCCTCAGGGTCTGGAAAGATGTTTATAGCACATACAGAGCAACTTACAGTGCTGTCTTGGAGTGCTGCTGAGTCACGGAAGTTTATACGTTCATAAACCAAAGCGAGCGACTGTTTCACACCCGATGGTCACCTTTCTGTTGCCTTCTGTCTTCTTCTCCCCTGATATTGTGATGACAGCTGGGACAAGGCTCAGGGAAACTGGAAGGGAGCTAGGTTTTGGCCTAAGAAAAGGATGTGACAAACACACAAATGTACTTCAGTTATAAAAATCTACACTTGGCACACACGGACTCATTTTATGACCTCATCTGAGCATTCAACTTTATATGGCATGTGTCTTTTTGTACCGGTGACTGACATCTGTTAAGCACAAGTTTTGGAATGTTGTTCTGTTTTGTGTAATTCTGGATGGTTCCAGAATGTGGTTCTTGTAGGTTTCCTGATATGAAAAAAAAAAAAGAAAGAAAGATCTTGATTCTTTCTCTCTCTCTCTCTCTCTCTCTCTGAGGGCCTGTTAATAAGCATTCACCTAACTGCCTAATGAGCATCCTGGTGGAGATTAAAGGCTCTGCAGGTGTTTTTCTAGGCTGTACATATAATTTAAATTTAAGTCTCTATTTGTTTTACGCTGGTTAATCTAGAAGCTGTTTTCTTAGGAACACTCAGCTGTGCATATTTCCATTGTAAAGAGGCAAAATCAAATATCAGTGGACTGCAGGGGGCCTGTCGCTGCCGCTGCGGGCAGGCGGCCAGTTCTGTCTCCTCTGGGGCATTTGGACGTTTATTATCTTGCAGGTGGTGCTTGTTTCTAGGCTCTACTCGACCTGTCTCTTGGTGTCTTGGTCCGTGCTTTTAGCACAGAATGTGTATATTCTTTCCTCTTCAAAGAGGGTGTGCGTGTGCGTGTGCGTGTGCGTGTGCGTGTGGCTATCAGTGCAGGTCATAGTCACCGTAAAAATGTGCAAGTGCAGTGTGGCAGAAGGAAGCAGAAACAAAAACCACTCCTAAACCTTTCTGGCTGGCAGTCCCTGCTCACCTTCTTCTTTCTGTGGGATTGTCATTGTGTTCTTGACATCATTCATCATACTGTATTGTCAGTATTGTATCTTGTTGTCTTCACTTGACATTCTTCCTCAAGCAGTTTTATTGTCATTCAAGCGTAAAATTCCGTAAAAATGTTTGTCCCAGTAGCTCACTGACATTGTGTTATGCTGCTTGATAAAGGACAGTTTTTCAAAGGTAAAATTATGATGCTCAGGCAAGTATAAAATGAGCACATCAAGATTTCATTTAAATCATTATTTTTAAAAGAAAGCTCTAATTTTTTTTTTTTGTTTATTTGGAAGGCAGAGTTGCAGAGAGAGAAGGAGAGGTAGAGAGGGAGAGAGAGGTCTTCCATCTGCTGGTTCATTTCCCAAATGGCTACAATGGCAAGGGCTGGGCCAGGCCAAAGCCAGGAATTTGAATTGTCATCTAGGTCTCCTACATGGGTGCAGGGGCCCAAGGACTTGCACCATCTTCCATTGTTTTCCCAGGCCATTAACAGAGAGCTGAATTAGAAGTGGAACAGCCAGAATTCCAATCAGCATCTATGTGAGATGCCAGCGTTGCAGGTGGTGACTTTACTTGCTATGCCACAATGCTGGTCCCTGAATCATTTAATGGGCCAGCACTGTGGTGTGGCAGGTAAAGCTGCCACATCCAGTGCCGGCATCCCACATGGGTGCTAGTTCAAGTCCTGGCTGCTCCACTTTTGATCCAGCTCTCTGCTATGGCCTGGGAAAGCAGTAAAAGATGGTCCCTGAATCTGCATGGGAAACCTGGAAGAAGCTCCTGGCTCCTGGCTTTGGATCAGCGCAACTCTGGCCATTGTGGCCAACTGGGGAGTGAACCAGCAGATGGAAGAACTTTCTCTCTCTTTCCCTCTCTCTCTCTCTCTCTCTCTCTGCCTCTCTGTAACTCTGCCTTCAAATAAATAAATACATCTTAAAAATTATTATTTAATGAAGAGACCAGCAATGATACTCCAACTGGTTTAAAGGAGAAACTTAAAGAACTACACATGTGAAAAATAAATTAAGAAATGACAAAATGAAATTATTCTATTAGTTGATGTAAAACTGTTCTACCCAAGGGTAGCAATCGATTAAGTTCTGGATACAGTTCAGTTTTACTTCCACGGATACAGGGAATTTGCATTAATATTAGTGCTGTGGTTTGGCTGTTAGCTCAGGCATCCCCAAAGGACCATGTATTAAGGGCTTGGTCCCCAAAGTCTTATGTTAATGGATTAAGGGTGGCAACATGCTCCAGTTATGATGTCTGAAGGTGAGGCCTTTGAGGATTGACTAGATGGTTATGTTGTTAGGACCCAGTCATGGTGGCTTTATAAGGAGAGACACCTGAAATAGACAACAAGTATGCTGCCCATCTCCCTGCTTTGACTCGATCTGTGGTCAGCCCCTTGCACGCATCCCACTGTCACCATCCTTCAGCCTCACAAGACAGCCAAACCAAGGGACCTACTTGATCTTGGGCTGTGAACTCAAAACTGTGAGCCAAAATAAACCTTCTTCCATCATGAATAGCTTGTCTCAGGAATTTAGCTGTAGTAACAAAAAGCTAATCTAGTCAATTTTATACTTTGCACATTGTAAAATAACTCAAAGACCATAAAAAAGCAATTATAATGCCATCACCTTTTTTTTGCTATTTGAAAATCTTTTAAAATACAATTTTTATTTATTTTTATCTACTTTAAAGGCAGGTAGAAAGAGAGAAAGAGAGCTGATGGTTCACTCCCCAAATGCTTGCAACAGGTGGGGCTGGGCCAGGCCAAAGCCAGGAGCTTAAAACGAAATCCAGATTCTCCCATGGGGATGACAGGGATGCATGTGCTTAGCATCAGTTGCTGCCTCATGGGTTTTTGCATTAGGAGGAACCTAGAGTTGGAAGCAGAGCCAAGTCTCCAACCCAGGCACTCTGATATGGGTTGCAGATGTCCCAGCAGTGTCTTAACCACTGTGCCAAATGCCCACCCCTGAAAGTCTTTTCTAATGTTTCCTAGCAGGATGTGATATGATTATACTTGTATGCAGTGTTCCTATGTGAGCGTTTAGGCTACAGGTAGACTGGCTTTCATCCCATCTGATGCAGCAGTTGCTAAACCTCAGTGCATCCACAGTTCCTTATCTGTAGAGTGAGGGTAGGTGGGATGGTTTCTAAGAGACTTTCTGGGAATGGGTGCTGTGGCACAGTGGGTTAATCTGCTGCTTGCAACACCCACATTCCATATCAGGGTGTCAGTTTCGGTCCTGGATCCTTTGCTTTTGGTCCAGCTCCCTGCTAATGCAGCCTGGGAGGCAGTGGAAAAATGGCCCAAATGCTTGGGCCCTGGCTGCCCACGTGGGATACCTGGATAGACTTCCAGGTTCCTGACTTCAGCCCAATGTAGTCCTGATTGTTGTGAGCATTTGAGGGGTGCACCAGTGGTGGACGAAAAGAAATTTAAAAAATATTTAAAAGCCTTTCTGAAGCTTGGATGTCCACAACTCCGATAATTAATCATGACACATGGGTCACATCACTCTACTATCAATCCTTTTAGGAAAATTGTATAGGTAGGATATCAGTGTCATATTAAATGTAAGTCCAAAAGTGACATAATATTAAAAAAAATCTATATTTAAATGAATCTCCTAAAACTCTTTTAAGAAGTTTAAGTAAAAAATTATAAGAGTAGCAAAGCATTGAGTCATAGTTTAATTGCCATTATTCTTGCTTTCATAGTACTGCATACAATAATAGTGTGCCTTAGCATAGATTTTATCTTTTACTTGAAAGGAATAAAAAACACCACCATAAAATTAGTCATAGATTTTATTTATTTATTTTTATTTTTAAGATTTATTTATTTATTTGAGAGGCAGAGTTACAGACGTAGAGAGGGAGAGTCTTCCACCCACTGATTCACTCCCCAAATGGCTACAACAGCCTGAGCTGAGCTGATCCAAAGCCAGGAGCCAGGAGCTTCTTCCTGTCTCCCAGAGTGCGGGGGCCCAAGCACTTGGGTCATCTTCTGCTGCTTTCCCAAGCCAATAGCAAGGAGCTGGATCGGAAGTGGAGCAGGTGGGTCTTGAATGCGTGCCCACATGGGATGTTGGTGCTGCAGGTGGAGGCTTACTTTGCCACAGTGCCGGCCCTAGCCATAGATTTTAAAAAGCATTCAAATTTCAGAAATTTTTTCTTAAAATCCTGAACCAAGAAACAAACAAAAACTGCGAACCTTAGAACGGAGAAAATAGGACATTTGTCTTTGGGGGTGAATGAAGAAAGAATTAGTATGTGAACCTCTTCTGGCTTCATGACAGAGGGATTTGATAATCCAAACTAAACCAAACCAAACAGTTTCTTTTTATGATGGCAAAAGTAATATTTGTTGGAAGTAATCCAAATGTCTATGAACTGATGAATGAAAAATCCAAATTAGATATAACTGTAACGGGGATGCTATTCAGCTGTACTTAGGAATGAATTCCTGAGGCCTGGGTACCATGTGGATGAACCCAGAGGACATTATGCTGGGTGAGGAAGCCAGACATAAGAGGCCATGTATTGCGTGATTCCGCCTATATGAAATTCCAGTCCGCACTGGGCAAATTCGAGAGGGAGAAGACATTAGTGGTTGCCAGGAGACTGGGGGAGGAGGGAATGCGGAGTGACTGCCTAAAAAAGTGTGAGCTCTCCTTCCGGGTGTTGCCAATAGTTTGGAACTAGACAGCAGGGATGGTTCTAGAACCTTGACTGTATTCAATGCTACTAAGTTGTGTGAAGCAATGGCAAATTTTCTGTTCTGTGTATTTTAGCAAAATAAAATAAAAAATTAACTCCCCCAAGTATTTTTCAATACATTTTTGGAAATCCTTGTTTTAATTCTTGTTTGTTACAATTGTGAATTGTAAAGACGAGAAGTAGGAGCCGTGTAAAGGAAGGCCTGCTTTTGTCTAATGAGTCCAAGGGCTTCATATTGAGGCCCACAGCCAACCAGACACCTAAGGGTCCTTCTCCCTGCCCCGTGGGGCCTCTCCTGTCCTTGGAAATACCTCAGTGGACCCACTAGACCCAAGGGGATGGGTGATTGGTCTCTGATGCAGTTCCCAGAAGCCTCTGACATGCTCACTCTGTCTGCCTGGCTGAGCCCTGTTCCTGCCTTAGGCGCCACATGGCTGCTGGTGACTTGGGGAGAAAGACGAGAGTCTGTGACTTCCCCCAAGGATCTGCAGGTACAGCAGGCATGGTGGCAAATTGATAGGAGGTACTTTAGGTTCTCTGAGGGGTGAACCAAAGAGGCCAGGGAAAGATTCTCAGTAGCTGAGACCTGTAACATGTGTGAAAGGCAGCCATGTAAACTTCCATTTCTTAAGAATTGTGGCTTGCTTTTAAATTTTTTTTTTTTTTATTGGAAAGAGTGACAGGGAGAGATGCAGAGTGTTTATATCAACTGGTTCACCCCTGAAATGGTCACAGTGGCCAGGGCTGGGCCAGGCCAAACCTCAGAGCGTGGAGCTCCATCATGGTCTCCCATGTGGTGGCAGGGGCCCAAGCACTTGGCCCATCTTCTGCTGCTTTCCCAGGTGCATTAGCAGAGAGCTGCATTGGCAGTTGAGCAGCCAGGACTCAAACCTGTGTGCTGATATGGGAAGCAGGCATCATAATGGCAGCTTTTTTTTTTTTTTAAGATTTATTTATTTATTTGAAAGGCAGAGTTGCAGAGAGGCACAGGCAGAGAGAGAGAGAGAGAGAGAGAGAGAAAGAGAGAGAGTTATCCATCCACTGGTTCACTCCCCAGATGGCCGCAATGGCCAGAGCTGTGTTGATCTGAAGCCAGGAGCTAGGAGCTTCTTCTGGACCTCCCACGTGCATGCAAGGGCACAGCTCTGGCCGTTGTGGCCAACTGGGGAGTGAACCAGTGGATGGAAGACTTCTCTCTTTCTTGCTCTACCTCTCCTTCTCTCTCTGCATAACTCTGACTTTCAAATAAATAAATAAATCTTAAAAAAAGATTTATTTGTTGTTTATTTGAAAGAGAGAGGGAGAGACACAGAGAGATCTTTCATCTGCTGGTTCACTCCCTAAATGGCCACAAGGGCCAGGGCTGGGCCAGGCCAAAGCCAGGAGCTTCTTCCGGGCCTCCCATGTGGGTGCAGGGGTCCAAGCACTTAGGCCATCATCATTGCTTTCCCAGGCTATTAGCAGAGAGCTGGATTGGAAGAACAGCTGGGACTTGAGCTGGTGTCAATATGGTAGTGGCTTTACCAGCTACACCACAGTGCTGGCCTCAATGTGATGTTTTGATACACGTATACATTGAGCAGTGATCAAATCAGAGTAATTAACATATCTGTCACCTTAAACATTTACCATCCCTTTGTGATGATGAGAGCATTCAAAACCCTCTCTTCTAGCTATTTGAAATAGCAATACATTACTGTTAGCTATGGTCACACTACTATGCAACAGAACACTGGGACTCATTCCTCTTATCTAACAATTTGCTGACCAGCCTTTTCTTGTCTCTCCCACTGCCCTTCTCTCCAGCACCTGGGAATCATGATTCTACTCTCAACTTCTATGAGCTCAGCTTTTTCAGATCCATGTACTGGTGAGCTCGTATAGCACTTGTCTTTCTCTGACTTATTTCACTTAGCATAATACCCCTAGTGTTCATCCATGTTGCTGTCAAGGGCAGGGTTTCCTTCTTTCTTATGGCAGAATAATATTCTACTATAATACGTATGTATCAAGTTTTCTTTACTCCTTCATGCAGTATTGGATGCTGAGGTTGTTTCAATGTCTTGGCTATTGTGACCATTGCTGCCAGGAACATGGGAGTGCGGATACTGCTTTAAGATTCTCATTTCAGGGGTGGTGCTGTGGAGTAGTGGGTAAAGCTGCCCCCTCAATGCTGGCATCCCATAAGGATGCTGATTCATCCTGGCTGCTCCACTTTCACTCCAGCTCCATCCTAATGGCCTGACAAAAGCAAAGGAAGATGACCCAAGTGCTTGGGCTCCTGCTACCCATGTGGAAGAAACAGAAGGAGCTCCTGGCTTTTCCTTGCCGAATCGTGGCTGTGGAGGCCACCTGGGGAGTGAACCAGCGGATGGAAGATGTCACTGTCTCTGTCTCTGTCTCTCCCTCTATTTGTTAACTCTGACTTTTAAATAAATAAAAATCTTTCTTTTTTTTATTCTTATTTTAATTCCTTTGGCTATACACCTAGACATGTGATCATGAGATCAAGCGATAGTTCTACTGGTAATCTTTCAAGGAACCTCCATGCTGTTTTCCATAGTGTCAGCTGCGTGTCAGTGTAGGGCATTTTACATCATGTCTTGGTCAGTGTCCTGAAGAAGCTGGCAATTCTCCTCTACAGAAAAGAAAAAAAAAAAAAAAAACCTACGCATTTAATACTTGGCAGAGTACTCTCTCCATATTAAAACAACTGGAGACTATGACTCAATACATTTAGCGACATGATTTTGTGTGTTCCAGGAAAGCAGGGACCAAGCTGGGCTGTGTTTTGGCAGCTGCATCATGGAGCAAGAAGGATTGACTAAAAGTAGGTTGAGCCCAGAAAGCAGAAGCTAGCGCTGCCCTGGGAGTCGAGGAGGAACACTGGGAAAAGTGGGAAGGAGGCAGGACGGTGTCAGTTGCAGTGGTGAGGTTGCTTCTGCCTCCATTTTGGGATCTGTAAAATGGGTTTTACTGCTCCCTCTCCCTCCCTGGGGAAGAGGTGTTCCTTGGAAGATGGAGAGTGCATTTGCCGTGCGCTTTGATTTCTTTAAAGAAAAGCCAAAGAGCACTATGAGGTGTGTGTATTCATTGAATAAGAGTACGGTCCACCCCCTACCCCAGCCTAGAGGCCTTGGTTATAAAGAACTAAAGGAATCACTGTGTTGCAGCATGCTTTTCCTCTGGTCCGGTTCTCCCATGGACTGAGGACCTGAAGTTCAGATCTCAGCGGAAGGCACTGGTAGGGAGGGTTTTTCCAGAGCTGG
Source organism: Sylvilagus floridanus (assembly GCA_949820135.1). NCBI lineage: Eukaryota > Metazoa > Chordata > Mammalia > Lagomorpha > Leporidae > Sylvilagus > Sylvilagus floridanus. Next base: position 52,969,724 of record OX463245.1, read on the forward strand.
CCTGCTTGGAAACCAGGTAACCTGATCTGGAGAAAGTGGGCAAACCTCCTGCTGTCAGCACACACAGAGCAGAGCTTTTCCCTCAGACTGCAGGGCCCAGCGGGCCTGTCCGTGAGAGCGCAGGGTGCGGCACCTGGGTTCTGGGATGGCAGGCATGTCCTCGATTTCCCTGGGTCCAGAGTCTGCTGGGCCGGGGAAGGAAGGAGGAGGAGCTAGAGGTGGGCGGAGGGTGCGAGCCGTGAGCTCAGGCCTATCCGAAGCTCAGGCCCCTGTCAGGAAGCCTGACCACCCTGTTTTCCCCAATTCCAAGCTCCTGTGGTTCGAGACTGAGACTTTAGCGATTCCTAAAGCGCTATTTAGCCCTTGTATGTAAGTGGCCATTGACCTCAAACTGTCCAAAGGAACCAGACATTTCAAATAAGGAGCGAATCAGTTCCCCAGTGTCAGGTGTGGGCTGACCCTAGTTTTGAGAAGTTCCAGACATAGATCTGAACACAGCATGGCTTTCTGTGGGTATATGGAGGCAGAGGGGATAAATGGAGTCTTTTATTTAAAAAAAAAACTGCTTTATTGCAATATAATTCACACACCATACAACTTACCCATTTAGTGCCCTGGTCTCTCTTTCACAGGGCTGTGCAACCATCATCACAGTCAGTTAAGAGCATTTTATGACCCCTAAAGAAACTCCATAGCTCTGGTATTACCTGCCTCCCCAGCCACCCCGACTCTAACCACTGACTCACTGTCTACCTCTGCAGAGTTCCCTGTTCTGCACTTGCATGTGGAGGGACTCGGAGCATGTAGGCTTTGTGCCTGGCTTCTTTCACTTGGAATAATGTTGTCAAGGTTCATCTACGTTGTTGTGCATGCCCATACTTTATTAACCTCATTATGACTGAAGAATATGTTTCTGCAGTATGCCTGTACTACACTAAAAGTTATTTGAATTGAAAGTATTTATGGGCACAGGATGAATTCAATGCATGTATTCAATATGTGATGATCAAATCAGGTTAATTAACTTCCATCTCCTTAAATATTGCTTGTTGGCTGTGTGTGTGTGTGTGAGAGAGAGAGAGAGAGTATGTGTGTGTTTAAAGATTTATTCATTATTATTTATTAATTTATTTAAAAGGCAGAGTTACAGAGAGGACACACACACACACACAGACACACACACAGATCTTCCATCTACTGATTCACTCCCCAAATGGCTTCAATGGCCAGGGCTGGGCTGAGCTGAAGCCAGGAGCTTCATCCGGGTCTCCCACATAGAAGCAGAGGCCCAAGCACTTGGGCCATCCTCTGCTGCTTTCCCAGCATGGAGCTGGATCAGAAGTGGAGCAACCAGGACTCTAACCGGTAGCCATGTGGGAGGCCGGCTTTGCAAGTGGCAGCTTTACCTGCTACACAGCGGCACTGGGCCCATTTCTAATAGTTTTATAGTGGATTTCTATGGATTTTGCATGCATAAGGTCATGTTATCTGTGAATATGATTCTATTTCTTCCTTTTCCATCTGGGTGCCTTTTGTATGTTTTCCTTGCCCAAGAAGTATAGGGTCTTAAAGGACTGGGAAAACCAGTGTGTACTGGACCAACTTCTGGAAAGAAGTTAAAAAAAAAAAAAAAAGAAGCAGCTCTACCCATGCTGTGCTCAGTGTACCACTGGGTGCTTATCCATGCATTCATCTGTGTAGGCAAAAACATATGTGGAACACTTACTGTGTCCTAAAAGTCAGATAAGAATGATGTTCTTCTCCCCTGGGTCTAACACAGTTCTTTTACAATGAATGTTTATTGAGAATTTCTTCTTGACAAGTAATTTTCCAGAGGCATAATAGTGAACAAGAGTGGCCAGAATTTAGCTCAAGCTCTAGCCATAGAGATAGACAAGCAAACTGATGATTTGTTACTCTTGAGAACAACACAGTGTGTGGGGGTGGGGTGGTATGGAGTGACATGGGGGCGTGGGAGTAGGATAGGTTGGGAGGAAAGGAGGGAAGATTTCCAGAGGCAATAGACTGTACTGGGACATCTTGAAAAGCAGACAAGGGACCTAAGTATGTTTTAGACACATGGCAAAGACCCAATTGGCCTTCTGCCATGACTGGTTTCCCAATGAGTTCTCTTTTCCTCTTTGGCTATTGTTTAAGTGGGAGTATGTAGAATCCAGTAGGGGGTCTTCAGAGGACCCTAGAGTATTCAGTGAGGTTAAGAGAGGAGAAACAGGGCAAAGGCATGGGTGGGCCAGCCAGCAAACATAAATATGGCTTCTAATTGGGCTCTTGAGAGAAATCACTCATCATTCTCTTTCCAGTAAACTTCTTTGGGTCTTTCTTGTGGCTTTGTTCTCTGGAGCTCTCTCTATTCGGAGGAAGGGGTCTCAGTACAAATCCTGCCTTGGGTAGCTGCCAGTGTAATTTCACCATGTTCAGTTGAACAGGCCCAAAGTGAACCGTTCCAATGTCTGATGGTAGGATGACCAACCAATCTGGTTTGCCTGGGTCTCTCCTTGGGAAACCATGCAGTCCAGGCAAACTGGGTATCTTAATTACTCTCTCAGTAAGCGTCCAGCAGGATCAATCTTCAAAGGAAGTTCATTAAATCCCCCAAGCTAAAACCAAGAGTTTCAGTGCATCTGGGAGGTATACAGACTGTTGTTGATCAGTTAAGTTCTGGAGTTCAAATGATTAAGACTTGAGCGAGCCTATAGCTCCGCCAGTGACCAGCTTCCAGACTTTGGTTCAGTTGTCTGTTATCCTTAGCGTCAGTTTTTATATCTGCGCAACTGTGGGAATAATCTCATACAGTTGTTTGGAATCAAAAGAGAAAATGTTGCAAATTACATGGTGCAGGCTCTAGAACATTCTGAGTGATCACTACTCTTGTTCAGAGGCTGGCAAACTCTGACTGGTGGGCCAAATCCTGCCAGTCTCCTGTTGTAAGTAAAGTTTTATTGGAATGTAGTCATACCCGTTCATGCACATATTGTTTATGGCTGCTTTCACACTATAAGGGTCTCTTAGATTAGATGGAACAGAGAAAAAATGGCCTGAAGAACCCGAATGTCTATTTTTTGGTCCTTTACGGGAACAGTTTCCCTTCTCCTGCTCTTGTTACGGTTGCCTGGGACAGCTGAGGGTGTCCTGACTCAGGTCTATCCAGGAAGCTGAGGCTGTGGCATGATAGGCATCTGGTCTGATAGAGACTTTGGGACCTTGGATAGATCATTCTGTTCCTTTGGGTTTATGTCCTTGTCTGTGAAGCAAACAGGCCTGAGCCTATGAGACACTCGAGGAAAGCAGTTCTGTGGAAGGAGGATAAGGGTGTCATGAATATGGACTTTGATGACATGTTCTTGAATTCCCCTGAGCTGACGGGGTGCTCTCCCCTGCACTGCACCTTCTGCAGTAAGTCCCAGCAGACTTCAGGAGAGGGCAGGCTGAGCAAGCTCATCCAAACCACCAGAAGTCCTCAGTCAGCTTCCCTGCTTCCCTGGAGGAGTTAGGGGCCATGTCTTGCCCTGTGAGGGAGCCTGTCTTGTGAGAGGAAGAATGAATTAGAACCCTCTGGTACGTGATCTACCTGTCCAGAAGAGATTGGGATGAGTTATCCTTATTTGCTAATGATAATTTCTTTAAATTCTTTGTTTCTTTAATAGAGAAAGAGAAAGAGCGGGTGCACTAGACAGGGCTTCCACCCACTGGTTTACTCTTCAAATGCCTGCAAGGGCTGGAGCTGAGCCAGGGCTGAAGCTGTGAGCCAGGAACTCAGTCCAGGTCTCCCAAGTGGGTGGCGGGAACCCAATTACTTGGGCCGTCACCTGCTGCCTCCTAGGGCCTATGTTATCAGAAAGCTGGGTTAAGGAGCCAGAGCTAGGAAACAAAGCTGGGCACTCGGATAGGGGATGCGGCTGTCTTACCGGCGAGGCTAAATGCCCTCTCCTAACTTATGATACGTTTTTAATGACTCTGAGCCCCCTCAAAGGGTCGCTTCTACTTTCCTGAAAGTGTTGATTCACAGAATTATGCCTCTGCTTCCAAAGCTGGACAAAATGCACATTCCCTGCCGCGGGGAAGTCTCTATCTTTTCCCCAAGACCCAGTGTAATTCCAACCCTCACCCTGCTTTATGAACCTCTGCAAGCCCAGTGCACTCCATCATTACCTTCCCCCCATGCATTTCTGGGCGGAGTCTTCCCAGCACTTACTCTCTCCTGGCGCTGATCTCTTTCTTTCTTCCTTCCTTCCTTCCTTCCTTTCTTCTTTTTTTTTTTTTTTTCAGATTAGTGGTTTCAGGAGCAGGCCCTTTAAAAACTTTGCCGGAGGGCGGGCAGGGAAGCAGGAGCAGCTAATCCCATTAGGATGGGGGTGGAGCCTGGCTCAGGTAGCTGGGCCATGTGGCCACCTGGCTACAACTGCGCCAGTTTCCTAACATTCCCCCCTTTTGTTTTTTATAAAGCAGGGTTTGTATGGGATTACGTTAGTCCCAAAAGTCCAGGAAGGGTAGAGGGATGCTGATCTGTCTTTAGAGCTACTTCCTGCTGACATGGGGTGACGAGATACTCTTCGCTGGCATGGGACGATGTCTCAAGCCACTGTTTCCTGGGTGAGGAGCTGAGTATATCCCTGTAGCAGCATTTGGTTGACCGCCTGGTTACTGAAGGCCTTCATTTGTTCCATTTATCACCTGCTGTAAACACTGTTGTACAGAAGACAGGGTGAGAATAGTAACCAATGATCCTAAGAGTAGCATTAACCAGGTAAGGAGAGGATTTTATAGAGGAGAGGAAATGGAGAGGTCTCTGGACCCTTATGGGCAGTTTGATGGATGTGGCTTAAACTGATTCCAGCCAAGACCCGGAGAAAAGTCACTCATCTTTTGTAGGTAGAGGGGTTTGTCTGTAGAGAAATTCTGAACAATCATACAACATTAAGTGGGGGAGAGGACCATCAACACACACAGGTTGGGAGTAGAGCCATTGGTGGTAGAGGTTATGATTACAAAGGAATAAGGCTCAAGTCGGCTAGATACAGAGGACAGAGTTGTTATTAGAGAACCTAGGAAAGGTGCTGTCTAAGCTACAAATACGTTTTCTGACTGAGAGGCAAATAGAACCTGACAGAAGGGGCTTGGTAATAGATGGGTTTTGAGGCCTTGTGAATATGAGGCTCAGACTCATCTGTCTTCATATAGTCTACATCCTAAGGGAGGTGTGAACCTCCTTGGGGAAGGCACCTTGTTGACTTCCATTACCTAGCTGGTCTGGGAGGTGAGCTGGCCAGGTAAAGGCAGGTGGCATCTCTAACAGGAAATTTACAGTTCTGCCTGCAATGTTGCTGACTCTACTTGGCTGCCCCTTCAGCTGTGGTGGTCACTTTGGAAGCTGGGCTGAGTGAGGGGCTTTTCAGCTTAGAGCCAATAAAATCTGTGGCTCTGCCCTGAAGTCCTTTGACTCCAGGGCAGGTCCATTTCCAGTGAGCTGATCGCTTTCTGATCATTTCGTGGGGCATTACTCTCCTCCCCCCAGAGCTACCATCTTCACAGGGGCAGGGCAGGGGCTGCCCATTTCCCTCACCTGGGTGCCCGCATGGGCTGCCGCAGGGTGCGGTAGAACCCTGGTGGAGCGCTCTCCTCGGCTGGGCCTTCCTGTCCTCCCCAGGCTGCGGGAGCTGCATTCAAAGCTCTCCTGCATCTGGGTCTCTTCCTCAAGTCGTTCTCCTAGTGGATGGGGCTGATGCCCCCTGTCCCCTCCTTCCTGAAGGCTGGCGAGTGTCAGGCCAGGGCCTCATGCTGATTGGGATAATGACATCACAAGCCTGGCCAGTGCGCAGCCTTTCTTTAATGAGTGAAAGATGAACTGATGGCAATGCAAATGAGTACTTATCTGCTTCGCTCTCTTCCTGCAGAACAATCAGCAACGCGTGATCAAGAGCGCTCTCAGTGTCACGGGGATGTTTAATTACAGGGGTATTACTGGAGTTCCTTGCATTTGCTTTATTCTGCTGTCATTTCCCTTTGATTATATGGGGACAGATTCACCCTTTTTATTAAACCAATGTGGATATTAATTATTATCATTGACATTCTAGCAGAGAAATCTCAATGGGAGAAACAGGGCAGCCCCCTCCTGCACTCTGCAGGTTGCATGTTGAGCCATCTGGGGGTCTCCATGGTGTTACAAGTTCCCGCCGCCCATGCCAGGAATGAGGATGGAACAAATGGCTGAGGATCACTTGTTGGCTCTTTTTGTTGTTTATCTGCTGAGTCCTTACAAATAAGAACACATTTTCTTTTTAAAAAATGTTTATCTATTTATTTGAAAGGCAGAGTTACAGAGAGAGAGAGACAGACAGACAGAAAGAGAGACCTTCCATCTGCTAGTTTACTCCCCAAAAGGCCACAATGGCTGGAGCTGGGCTGACCTGAAGCCAGGAGCCAGGAGCTTCTTCCAGGTATTCCATGCAGGAGGACTTGGGCCATCTTCTACTGCTCTCCAGGTCATAGCAGACAGCTGAATTGGAAGTGGAGCAGCCAGGACTTGAACCAGCGCCCATATGGGATGCCAGCACTGCAGGTGGCGGCTTTACCTGCTATGCCACAATGCTGGCCCCAAGAACACATATTTTCTGTCTGTACATTCAGATGTTACTCTGTTTTCCATGCAAGGACTTTGTACCTCCCAATTTTAAAGTTCTGTATAGTACATGCTTAGATAACAGGACCCATTTTTAGTTCATGTGTAGTTAGATGCTGAGAGGAAAATTTTGCCTTACACAAAGCAAAACACACCTTAGATGCCAGCCATGGGGAGCTATTTGCTATCCCAAATATGCCATACTTCCTTAAGGATAATGTTGAGTAGGAATAGCCAATGTTGACTAATTAAAATTTTTAAAGTTAATTTGCATTTTATTTGCAAGGCACACACCAAGATCAGAGAGAGAGAGAGAGAGAGAGAGAGAGAGAGAGATCTTCCACTACTGGTTCAATCTCCAGATGTACACAATAGCTGGTGCTGGGCCAGGCAGAAGCCAGGAGCCCAGAATTCCATCCAGGCCTCCCCAGTAGGTGATAGGAACCCAAGCACTTGAGCCATCATGGGCTGTCTTGCAGGGTGTGCATCAGCAGGAAGCTGCATCTGAAGTGAAGGAGCTGGGACCTGGACCAGATTCTCAGATACAGGATGCAGGGTCCCAGTGGCATCTCAAACCCCTGTGCCATATGCACACCCCTCATGCTGAATAACTAAGAGGAAGCCAAGGACCAGCAGAGCTCTGAGCTGGGAAGGCTCCTCCGATACTGCCAGGGTGTCTTTGTGGCTGACCCATGGCTTTGACTTTGCCTGACTGACAAACAGCTTTGACTTTGCCTAAGAAGCTCTGTAACTGCAAGGGGCTGTGAATATGAAAGGCCGGGGTGTGTGGGGGGGTTGGTGCTGTGGTGCATTGGGTTAAATCCCTGGCCTGAAGTGCCGGCATCCCATATTGGTGCTGGTTCTAGTCCTGGCTGCTCCTCTTCTGATCCAGCTCTCTGCTATAGCCTGGGAAAGCAGTAGAAGATGGCCCAAGTCCCCTGCACCAGTGTGGGAGACCTGGAAGAAGCTCCTGGCTCCTGGCTTTGGATCGGCCATGTAGGGAGTGAATCAATGATGGAAGACCTCTCTCTCTGTCTCTACCTTTCTCTGTAACTCTGTCTTTCAAATAAATAAAATAAATCTTAAAAAAAAAAAAGAAAAGCCAGGTGGTTTTTAGCATTTTGCTTTGCGTCCAATGTCATCTAGTCCCTCTGACACACACAGTCCAAGAGGCTGTTTGGCCTTGGACCCAGAAAGTAACCAAAGTTTCCTCCCATTTGTAGACAGCTGCACTTTTGCAGGTAGACAAGATGCCTTTGCAGGTGGTCAGGTGAGGGAGGCAAGGCCAGAGCAGTGTGGTTTGTTCCCGTGATGCTTGTCCTATTAGCAGCCATGCACACTGGTTGTTATTTGGTTGCTGTGTGTTTTAGCTCACTTAACCTTTCTCACTTTTATCAGTTCTTCCCCCCAAACGTGGGACATCGCCTGCATCATTTTGTCATCCACACACACTTTGCTCCGGGTGATACTATTCCCTGCTGTCTTTGGGGTCAATTTTTAATGGAATCCGGAGTCCGTTTGCCAGACTTGGAACAGCTTCTCCACTGATTTGGATGCTGTTTTGCTCTTTGCTTTGGTGGGTTTCCGAACCGAGGCAGGCACCAGGTTTTCGCTTGCCGGAAGCTGCCACAGATGTGTGAAGACTCTGAAGAAAGTGTGAGGCCAGAGGGAACCGCTGCCCTGCCCCTGGCTCACCTCTGCGCGTAGGCCTGGCGGCGGGGTTGGCAGCAGCCTGACCAGCCTCGGGCCTGAGGGCACTGCCCACGTGGGCCCAGGCCAGGGCCCCGGCATTGCCTTCGTCTTTTCGTAGTCACTGCTCATTGGTCACGCAGGAGCTCTGTTTCACGCGAGTGGACTCAAGGCTGAGTCCCTGTCTTTCAGGAAGTCTGTTCATTCCGTAGACCCAGGGGGCTTGGTGAGCAGGGTCCGACACGAGGGTGCCCAGTGAATTATGGTAGTGGCTCCTGAAAGCGAGGCCTGTGGCTCTTCTCTGCTTGATGAACCAAGGGACCACAGCCCCACTGCAGCCCCCAGGCCCGTGGCCCACCAGGCTGGCCCAATCCCCTGTGAGGGAGGAGGAGATTTGGAGGACTCCTCAGGAATCTATCGAGAGGAAAACATAGGGCGCTGCGGGCTGCACGATGTCCTCCCCAGTTCCTTTGTTGAAGTCCTGAGCCTTGGAATCTCAAAATCTGACTTCTTTTCTTCCCTTCCCCCTCCCTCTCCCTCCCTGCCTTCCTTCTTTCTCTCCCCACTTCTTCCTCTTTGCCTCTCCTCTCCTCTTCTTTCTTAAAGTGCCTTTGCATTTTATTTATTTATTTTTACTTCATTTGAAAGAAAGATTGGAGGTGGGAGTGAGGGGAGGGAGGGAGAGAGAGAGATCTTTCACCCAGTGGTTCACTTCCTGAATGCCTGCAACAGCTGAGGCTGAGCCAGGCTAAAACCAGGAGCCTGGAATTCCATCTGTGTCTCCCACGTGGTGTCGGATTGAGGCACAGGAGTCACCACCCGCAGCCTCCCAGTGTGTGAATTAGCAGGCAGCTAAACTGGAAATAGAGGTGGGACTTGAACCCAGACACTCTGATACGGGAGGCAGGTGTCCCAAGCAATGTCTCAGCCACTGCACTAAGCACCTGCCCCTGACTGATGTCTTTATTTATTTTTTAAAAAAGATTTATTTTTATTTATTTGAAAGACAGTTACAGAGAGAGGTAGAGACAGAGAGAGAGGTCTTCCATCTGATGGTTTACTCCCCAGATGGCCGCAACTGCCCGAGCTGCGCCAATCTGAAGCCAGGAGCCAGGAACCTCCTTTGGGTCTCCCACGTGAGTGCAGGGGCCCAAGGATTTGGGCCATCCTCCACTGCTTTCCCAGGCCACAGCAGAGAGCTGGATTGGAAGTGGAGCCACCAGGACTCGAACCAGCACCCCTATGGGCTGCCAGCACTTCAGGCCAGGGCATTCACTGACTGAGCCAGAGCACTGGCCCCTGACCTATGTCTTTATAAGATGAGGAGAAGAGGACACAGATGCACACAGAGGAAGACCACGTGAAGACGCAGGGAGAGGACAGAATCTACAAGCCACGGGAGAGGCCTCAGAACAAGTCAGCTCCGTGCCGGTCTTCTGGCCTCCAAGGCTCTGAGGACATGCGTGTGTGCGGTGTAACCTGCTCTGCAGTGACCACTGCTCTGGAGCGAGCCCTGAACACGAGTGTACCTCCAGCGAGCTCCGGCATCAGCTCTGGCTGTTCCCTGGAACTGTTTGCACCATCCTCAGGGAGCTCGGGAAGGCTGTCCTGCTCACAATTCAAGTTCCTGCTCAGAGTTCGCACCTCCCCTTCGGATTCTTTGGTTTGTTTTCTTAGACCCAGGGGATTAGGAGACTGACGCCCCAGGTCCAGAAACACCATTATCTAGCTGCAGGGCCTGGGGGGGGGGTGTCGTGCAACCTCCTGGGACCCCAGGCCTCCACACCAGCAGCCCAGCAGGTGCTCTCTGAAATCCTCCCCCACACCCCCGCACTGTTACCTAGCGCTGCACGCTCTGGTCAGCTGGCATTTCCCCCCCTCAAGCTGCTGGTGACTGGCACTCATAAAGTAGGCAGATCATTCTTTCTTGTTAGCATCCGCAAGGGAGGCCGTCAGAACAAAGGTCCTCTTAGCGTTCGGCCGTGTTCTTGAGGGAACCAGGAAGCTCAGTTCTGGTGCCTGGGAGTGGACCTAAAATCCTAGCGCTGCCCGTTCGGTTCCCAGCGCTGCCCTGCCTGGCTTTGTTTGACGAGGTGTGTTGATAAACTGCTTTTTCTGTCAACAAAGGTGGCGATTGAGGTAAAATCAGGCATCCTTTGAAAATAGGATAATAACCGAGATACAAAATAGTATAAGAATAAACAAATGAGTAGCAAATCCTGTGAACCTGGCACCTGTCCTAGGGAGGGTGTTCCCTTTTCTGCAGCCTATCTCAGCCTGCGGTTTTGGCATTGAGTCTTGATCTAAGACATAAAATAGGGATCTTCCTCCTTTTCCCTTGTCTGCATTTTGTCTGCTCAATCCAAGGCCTTGTGGTATTCCACCGGCTTAACCATTGTAAAGGGTACCCGCCCATGGCATACACGTTGGACCCATCCTAAGTATCACTCCTGTGATTGGAGACCCTAACCATTTCCTTGGTGAGTGCCCAGGGGCTTCACGTTTTGCTGTAAATCTCCCTTCAATTGTGTTCATCTCAGTGCAGCACCACATATTTAAACCCATCCTAGGTATTCAGAACCATGAAGGGGTACACCGTGGCATATCCAAAGAACCACGAGAGGGACCCATGTTGTGGTGCAGCAGGGTAAGGCACTGCTTGAGTCCTGGCATCCCATATGGTAGTGCCTGGCTCGAGTCCCGGCTGCTCCACTTCTGATCCAGCTCCCTGCTAATGTGCCTAGGAAGGCAGTAGCAGATGGCCCAAGTGCTTGGGGCCCTGCCACTGATGTGGGGGACCAGGCTGGAGCTCCTGGCTTTGGCTTGGCCCAGACCTGGCTGTTGTGGCCATTTGGTGAGTGACTCAGTAGATGGAAAATCTCTCTTTCTTCCCCTCTCTGTTGCTCTACCTTTGGAACAAATAAATAACCCAGTCCTAGACTCCAGGGAGCTTTCAGTTTTCCTGGGAAAAGAAGATACTTACATGAAAGAATCTGAGAATAGTCAGGATGAAAATGCTATTGCCTCCGTGGAGTGGAACATAGGCTTGAGTGCTGAGATGGGTGATCCAGCCAGTAAATCCTAAGACTGCTGAGGAAGGACACAGATCAGAGATGGCTGCAATTTTCAGAGATCAAAGGGATGTTGGGAAGTGTGATGGGGATACTGGGGTTCTCTGGGCAATCCAGGCCCTCAAGGATCAGGAAGCATGTCTTAGACTCTTACAGAATGGGGACACTGGGTCAAGGGAGAGAACTCCAGCGAGGTAAGGATTTGTTGAGAGCGGGTCAGAGATGGAAAGTGGACTTGAAAAAACAGCTTGTTTAATTTGGACTGCATGAGGCGGTGCCCAAACCAACATCCATATCCTCCCTCCGCCCAAGCCTCCCTGATGTGAGGACGCAGTACAGCGGCTGGTAGGTATCTGCTCCTTTCCGCCTGACCCCCCAGCTAAAGCACCACTTTCTTGGCACTCACGATGGACTGCCCTGCCAACGGAGGAGAGGAGAGATTGATTTTGGACTGTCTGCCCCTCTGGAAAGCCGAGGGCTTTATCCATGGCTTACCCTGAGGCAGTTGCTAGAAATGGGAGTGGAGTTTGGGATGACTTCAAAGCTCTTTGGAAAATGACCCTGCTGGACCTCTATCCTCCCCAAATTACTTGTGACCATGACCCCCTTTAGATGGAGCCCCTGGACTCATTCTCTCTGGGGGGGTGGTGAGATGGCATTGTCGTGAGAGTTAATGTGGCCTGGTGAGTTCTGAGGGTTCTAGAAGAGAGAGGGATGCTGGATGGGGCAGTGGCCCACGTGGAGTTATTGCAGGAAACCACAGCTCTAACAAGAAAGAACAAACAGGTTTGCTGTTTTTATGCCTTTGGGAGAACTACCTCCTTGGAAGATGCTGGGAGCCCACAGCACCTTCATTATTTAAAAATCTCATCAGGAAGAATTCCAGGTGGGCCTTCTTAAGTGCAGGAAAGGGCATGGGACCCAATAAGTGTTTCACTATGATGATCATCATGGGAGCCTTGAAAGTGGCACATTATACCTACAACTGTGCAACACTCCTGTACGTTAATCACCAGGACCCATCTCTTCCCAAAACAAGCGAAAGGAGGGGAGGGCAGACCTATGAAGGGAAGACCACACGTTGACTGAAAATGCAACTTCCTTTCATCATGCTGCTATCGTCTGCATTACTCCTGGGCAGCTGCTTTGGTCTGACTTGGCTCGCACGCTAGAGAAGGAGGACAGCAGTGACACAGTCACCTCAGAAAGTGACTGTCTAACCTAGGTTGGATAAGAAAATTTAGGCTGGATGTCTTTCCTTGTAGAATTTTAACAGAAGACAAGGCAAGTACTGGGTAGGTTTGATTCATGCCTCGCGTCCCTCACTGAAGAGCTGGATGACCCAGGCTGATTTCGTAGCTTCTCCAGGCCTCAGTTTCTTCATCAGTAGAACAGAGACAAGGATACACATTTAAGCCTTGCCTTAAGTACCCCATGAGGTGATGCATGCATGGCACATGGTAATCAACCAGGAAATGGTAGCCAGTAGCAATCATTATTGCTCACGTCTAAGCTTTAAATAGAAAAGATATTTGGTGAGTTTAATGAGATGGACATTTTGGCAAAGAAATTGATTTAATATTGTATTTAAAACAAATAAATATCAAAACACAGGGTAGAGATATGAGTTGGGTGGATGTCCTTAATCTGCCCTCTTCTGGCCTCTGACTACTGGGTAGTGGACAGAGACTGGCTACCTGGCTCTTCCCACCCCTGGCCATAAGCACAGTATGCAACCTTTTAAGATTTATTTATTTGAAAGGCGGAGTTACAGAGAGAGAAGGATTGACAGGGAGAGAGAGAGCGAGAGAGAGATCTTCCATCTGCTGGTTCACTCTGCAAATGGCCACAAATAGCTGGGGCTGGGCCAGGCTGGAGGTCAGGAGCCAGGAGCCTCATCTGGAACTCCCATGTGTGTGCAGGGAGACCTAGGCCATCTCTGCTCCTTTCCCAGGTCATTATCAGGGAGCTGGACTGGAAATGGAGCAGCTGGAACTCAAACCAGCCCCCATGTGGGATGCCAGCGTCACAGGCAGTGGTTTAACCCATTGTGCTACAACACCGGCTTCCCAGTACCCTTTGTTTGTGAGTGGCCAACACAGAAGGTTTGAGTTAGAAACTATAATATATATCATATCTATATCTATCTATCCATCCATCCATCCATCCATCCATGTTGGCCTGCTTTATGTCGGACACTGTAGAAGAATCTGGGGACCCAGCAGTGAACAGGCCATGTCTTTGTCCCCATGGAATATACATAGAGACACCTACTTGTAAACAATTAAATTAGCCAGGTCATCTCCAGTGATGATGAGGGCTATGGGGATACCCTTGGCTCCCAGCTCATCTGTTGGAGTCTTTGCCTCTTGATGATGTTGACTGTGGCTTTCAAGGCTGCCGGGGTTGCTTCCCTTGTGCCCACCTACGCACACGCAGGACTCCAAGGCCGGGTTCCTGCCAGGTCCTCTGAGATGCAGTGTACCACTCAGCACTGGGAGTGGCAAATCCGTTTTCCCTCCTTCTGGGGTTACATTAACAGCATTTACATTCTAGAGGACCTCTTTGCAATAAAACTCAGAGGTTTCCTTCCAGCTCAGTACTTCTTTATGTCTTCCACTTAGGCAGGAATCTGCACTTTTTCAGGACTTAAAAAAATTTGTAGGTTCCTTGAGATCACATATTTATTAGTCAAATATGTTCCCTCTTTATTTTCTTCATGCAGAAAAATATCTCTGGAAATACACACTAGCCCGTGCCAAATGCCTGGGAGTCAGGAACAGCTCTACCTGCCAAGCTTTTAAACTTTGATTCACTGCCATCCAAAGTGAAAATTAGGGAGCTGGCTGCCCTCCTGAGCTTTGGATCTGTGACACAGGAAGCTGAGTGAACTGTGACTTAGAGGTCAGGGGAGCACAAGTCCCCTGGAAGTGATTAGTCACAAGACATTGGGCAGATCACCAAATATCTCTGGGATTTGGCTTCCTCATCTGTGAAATGGGACAATTCAGAGGTTGTCGGGTGGACAAGGTCATGGTTACCTGTCTTGCCTCAGCCAGGAAGCAGGCAGGCCATCAGCAGAGCAGGTCAGTCGGGGCATGGAAAGAAGGGTGTGTTTGGGATGTTGGGATCTTAAGGGGCAACAGCGACTTGCGGCATGAGTCAGCCTGTGTCCGTGGGGCCACAGCTGGCGGCCAAAGCGAGACAGCAGGAAGATCGATGGAGAGCTCTCCTTTTACAATTGTGAAGGCCAGAGCTCTGAAATCGACATCCCTGAACCCAAATCGAGGTGTTGGCAGATCCAGGGCTCCTCTGGAGGCTCTGGGGGAATCCGCTCCTTACCCTTGAGTCCTGGCTGTTGCTGGCTGCATTACCCCAAGCTCTGCCTCTGGGGTCACCTCACTTGCTTCTCTGTCAATCTCCCTCTGCCTTCTCTTATAAGGATACTTGTGACTGTAACTAGGGCCCATTCAGATGAGCCAGGATAGTGTCTGCTTGGCAAGGTACTTAATCACGACCACAAAATCCCTCTTGACATATAAGAAAGTAACATCCACAGCCGCTGGGGAGTGGATGTGGACACATTGGCTCAGTCTGTGGTACCCACTACTCCTTAAGTGCGGGCTGTGCATAACGCCTTTCTTCCAGTGTCACAGGATGAAAAGGGGGGAAGGCGTAGCTTTTGAGTGGAGAGAACTGTCAAACGCCTGCCTCTGCCAACGGGATCGAGTTCCACAACAACAGTGATGAGCTATGCTGTTGGTACGTTCCCTTGACGTGCTGTGATGAGAACGGCATGTTACTTCTGTGATCTCCCTCCCAAAACCACATAACCCTGGTCTAGTCACGAGAAAAACATCAGGCAACTCCCAGTGGAGGCACACGCTACAGAATACCTGACCACTACTCCTTGGAATTGTCAAGATCATCAAAAATGAGAGAAATCTAAGAAACTGTCATAACCAAGAGTGGCTTAAGGAGACATGACTAATAAATGGACTGTGGGATCTTGGATGGGATCCTGGAACACGAAAAGGACATTCAGTAAAAAGCGTATGGAGTTTGGTTAATAATTATATGTCAGTGTTGGTCCCTTATTTGCCATAAATGAATGCTACTCATATAAGATAGAAATAATAGAGGAAACTGGGGAGGGGGGGTATGGGAACTCTGTTATCTTTGCAATATCTTCTGTAACCTAAAATTGTTCTAAAAATAAGACTTATTTAGGAAGAAGTGTGTAAGCATAACATTTGAGGATCTCAACAGTTACCTTGCGGAAGAGTTGAAATAATCAAGACTCAAAGAACATGAAGAGGTGTTCAACTTCATGATTATCTGAGGAGATGCAAATCCACTCCACTGGGGATTTGTATGTCCACCAGGTAGAAAAAATAAGGAAGTCTAACACTGCCTGGTACCAGAAAATATTTAGTTGGGACTCTCTAAAGTTGAGTATTTGCATGTTCTAGCATTTCCCCTTCTAGACATGTCCCCAACAGAGACTCTTGACCGTGAGCACTGGGAGGCAGGTCCAAGAGTGTCCACAGCAGCTCTAGGTACAATGTCAAAAACCTGAAAAGGACCTGAACATTCACCAAGAGAAAATAAATTATGTGCTCACATGGGGGACTTCTACAGAACACATGAAAATGGGACTATCCATGTTATGATGATATGTCCTCATGGATAAATGCTAGTAATACTATTATTGAGTGAAGAAAGCAAATTCTAGAAGCCTTTGCATTCAAAATAATGTTTTTCTAAACACGAAAAGCAACTGAAAGTTAGACTGTGTATTATTTTAGATAAAATAGCCATATATATTTTTATTTGACAGATAGAGTTAGATAGACAGAGATAAAGGTCTTCCTTCTGTTGGTTCACCCCCAAATGGCCGCCACAGCCAGCGCTGTGCCGATCCGAAGCCAGGAGCCGGGTGCTTCCTTGTGGTTTCCTGTGCGGGTGCAGGCACCCAAGCACTTGGGCCATCCTCCACTGCCTTCCCAGACCACAGCAGAGAGCTGGACTGGAAGAGGAGCAACCGGGACTAGAACCTGGTGCCCATATGGGATGCTGGTACCGCACGCGGAGGATTAACCAAGTGATCCATGGTGCCAGCCCCGATAAAATAGCCATATATAATGAAAATATAAATAGCCATAATATGTATAATAGGACATAACTATATGATAGGCAGACACACACACAGGTTGAATCCAATGATGTGGAACGTAATTGTGTGTGTGTATGTGTGTGTGTGTATATATTATATAAACAAAGAGATGGTAAAACAAATTGAGGGTAGTGCTTGCCTTTGGGAATGCAGTGGAAGAGACAGGGAATTGGGATGGGCCAAATTACATCAGTCTATGTAAGTTATTGGTAATGCTTTGGATCTTGAGATTGGATGATATGCTTATGGGGTTCATTATATAGTTTAATAAAAGAGGGCCATCCATGGATCAGTGATAAAAGTGAGTTATTAACCAATGTTATACAACACAGCCCCCCCCAGAGAAAAGAATAGAGATTTTTAATGTTTTTGCTTATTACAGGGACATAAACATATTAAATTTTATAAAGTTGGAACTGGTGCTATGGTGTAGTTGGTTAAGCTGCCACCTGTAATGCTGGCGTCCTGAATAGGTACCAGTTAGTACCTGGCTGCTCAATTACTGATCCAGTTCCCTGCTAATATGCCTGGAAAATCAGCAGAAGATGGTCTAAGTGCTTGGGCCCCTGCACCCACGTGGGAGACCCAGAAAAATCTGGCTGCTGGCTCCTGGCTTTGACCTGCCATAGCCCTGGCCATTGCTGCCATTTGGGGAGTGAACCAGCAGATGGGAGATCTCTGTCTCTTCTGTCTCTCTATAACTCTGCCTTATTAACAAATAAAATAAGCCTTTAAAACTTTTTATAAAGTCACAAAATGAAGCAGGGTATTACTTGTAGAAAAACTAACCAGTAGAAAGGAAAGTCCTAAAATCTTCAAGTGTATCTTCAGTTTGCACTTACGGCAGCATAGTCATGAATGAAGTCAGTAGGGGTCGTTTTGCCACTGACAAGGATGGTGTGGCTGTGGCTCCCTCAGGGTTATCCTTGGCAGTGGGTACGCACTAAGTAGGCTGGGGTCTACACTGCTCTTTAGTAAGAGCACAGCATGCTCAAATGCCCACCTGAAAACACAGCATCTTCCTAACGCATGGCCTCAGCTCCATGTTGGCTGGGGAAGCCCATGTCACTCTCCTAACTGGCCCTCCTCGGGGACGACCAAGCCCAGGTCCCCAGTGCACAGACCACTCCCCCTCATGAGACTGCAGACCATGTTAGCCTTCTCTGCAGTTGGGTCCCTGCAATCAAATCTATTGTAATAAGTTAGAATATTACATGGAAAAGTCAAGGTATTGATGTACCTTCCAGAAAGCTCTGTGTTCCTTTGGTAAACTTGTTCATTTGTTCCCAATAACTCTTAAGAGCCTTTTATAATGGGGGAGGGACAGCTTAATTCTCTCTGCTTATGGGACTGGCCTGGGACTTCCAGAAAAAGAAACTAAAAGTAATCAAACAGATAAAGACATTTTCCCCTTTGTCTCCAGATCCATCTGTGCTTTTTTGTATTCTGTCTACAAAACAGCAAAATACTTGAGTGGTTCTTCCCCAAGTTAAAGTATGCTCAAAGGTTTCTTAGTATTCTCACTTGTTCTAAATAGGAAAGACTGCTGACTTCTAACCATCGCCTGTCTACAAACAATTTCCTAAGACTTGCACTCACTGGGTGCCAGGCTGCCTCAAGTGATGGACAAGCCCCTCCACGCTCTACCCACATTCTCCATCTTCTTTCTTGATACAGAGGGAAATCTGCCCATTCCCCCCGCCCCCTCCCAGAGCCTCCGCTGTCAACAACTCCACTCCTGTGGTTAACTTGTCTTTCTTCTGGCCTCAGTCTTCTCTCTGCTGCATCCATTTCCTCACGTGGAAACCTGCCATGACATCTCCACCGTACAGCTAAGCAGGAGACGTTGACTTGCCCTGCCCCGTTCCTGCCATCCTGTTCTCTGCTCCCTGGCAGCCAAAACCTTCTGGAGAGCTCTCTGTGTCCCCTGCCTTCATGTGCTCACCTCCTGCCCTCTTCAGCCAGCTCCACTCTGGGTCCAGCCCCGTTGCTCCACTGGAGGGGCTGTGCCAAGGTCACCTGTAACCTCTGCGCTGTCCTTGTCATCCTGGGCTGCGGGCAGCACCCGACAGTTTCCCACCCGCTCCTTCTGCTGGCAACACTTTTAGCTCCCAGTCTACCCTCTTTGGGGCTGCTTCCAAGCCCTCTGGGAACCGATTCCCACGCCCCTGAGCCCCACGCTCAGGTCCTCTCCATCACGGAGCATTGCCGGCCCACCCCCACCCTCTCCTGCTAACCCCCTTTGTCTCTCTGCCCCCTTCAAGTCTTCCTTGAGTGCCTCTCTCTTTATCTGCCTTTGCTTGTGGGGCACAGAATCCAATTTCACTGAGGTGCTGATGGCTCCCTGATTTATATCTTCAGGTTTGGCCTCTCCCTGGAACTCTGGGTTCAGACAGGCAGACTCATTCAAGCTGTCTTCCTCGCAAGTGACAACTTTCCAAAGCAGACCTAAGGGCTGCCCGGAAACCAGAGCTCCTCTGGTGTCTTGTACGATGGAAATTGCACTGCCTTGACCTCCTCCTGGTTCCTCCCTTTCCCCTCTGCCCTCACTTTGCTGGCATCAGCTCTGGGGCGCATTTCAGATGCAGCGTGGTGCTCCTTGTCCTCGGCCTGCCTCCCACCCGGCCATCAGCACTCACAGAGACACCTACCACGAGTTTCTAACTGGACTGTCCAGTTCCGCCCTTCCTTTCCTTCAATTTAGAGACAGAGTGTTTTTTTTCAAGGTAAGTCAGTGCCCCATAAATATGTACAATCACCATGTGCCAATCAAAAATAAAAAGGAATTGCAAAGAGAGAAGATAAATCAGATGATGTCATCTCACTGCCTGGAATCTGAATGGTTTTCCATTGCCTTAGAACAAAAGCCAAAGTCCACAGAAGGTTCATACAGCCTGATTTGTTCTGGCCCCTGCCTGTCAAGCCAACCTCATTCAGGAGCACCCCCCTCATGCTACTGCCCGGGCCACCTTTCCTCATTTCGTTTCTTGAACATTTCATTCCACCCATTATCACTGCAGGGTCTCTGTCTTAGGCTCATCACGTGCTGATGTCTTCTGGTTTAAATCTTTCACCTTTCCCAGTTTGTAATGATCTCATTTGTAGTTGGTCTACTTGTTTATATTCGATCTGTCTTAAATGAATATGCTCCAGGTTGGCTGGGGTCTGTCTTTTCTCACTCACTCCTATTTTCCTGATGTCCAGAACTATGAATGGGACATAGAAAGGCCCTCAATAAATGTCCATTCAGAGTCATTTGAGTTAGTGCATGAATGAGTGTGCACTGGGGCCTCAAAGGCAGAGAAAGATAATACCAGCTTACGAGGCAGGTTGAAATGCTAGGCTCTGGGCTCCACGCTTTATTTTACTCTCTCATTTAATTCTCACTGCACTCTCAGGAGGTAGGTACCATTATATGCACTTGACAGAAGGAGCGTGAGAGGGGCTGGTGCTGTGGCGCATCATGTTAACGCCCTGCCCTGAAGTGCTGGCACCTCATATGGGTGCCAGTTCTAGTCCTGGCTGCTCCACTTCCAATCCAGCTCTCCGCTATGGCCTGGGAAAGCAGTGGAAGATGGCCCAAGTCCTTGGGCCCCTGCATCCATGTGGGAGACCTGGAAGTAGCTCCTGGCTCCTGGCTTTGGATCAGCGCAGCTCTGGCTGTTGTGGCCATCTGGGGAGTGAACCATCGATGGAAGACCCTCTCTCTCTGCCTCTCCTCTCACTGTGTAACTCTGACTTTCAAATAAATAAATAAATTTTAAAAAAAGAAAAAAGGAGCCTGAGGCCTAGAGATGATACATGACTTGAACATATTTTCCAGCTGGTCAGGGTACAAAAGCAGACCTTTTTTTATTTTTATTTTTTTTAAAGATTTACTTTATTTATTTGAAAGACAGAGTTACAGAGAGAGGTAGAGACAGAGAGAGAAGTCTTCCATCTGCTGGTTCACTCCCCAGATGGCTGCAATGGCTGGAGTTGTACCAATCTGAAGCCAGGAGCCAGGAGTGTCTTCTGGGTCTCCCATGTAGGTGCAGGGACCCAAGGACTTGGGCCATTTTCTACTGCTTTCCCAGGCCATAGCATAGAGCTGGATGGGAAGTGGAACAGCTGGGACTTGAGCCGGCACCCATATGGGATGCTGGCACTGCTGGCGGCGGCTTTACCCGCTACACCACAGCATCAGCCGTCAAATGCAGACATTTCTTATATCAGAGCTCACGGGGATGACCAGTGAGCAGCACTGTCTCCTAAGAGCACCACTGAGCTTCTGCAATGTGATCAGAGCCTATAGGGAATCCCCATAAAGCCATTTTCAGAAAGTCCAGTGTGAAGAATAGCCAGGAGAAACCTTGGGGAGCTTAACAACAATACCAGCCATTAAAGAACACCAAGAAACACATTTAACAACAGCCTGCAACAGCCATAGTTCCCTGCCTGGTGTCCTTTCCCCCTGGCCCTGGGTGGGCACACAAATAGAGCACCAGAGAGGGTAGGGCACGGAAGCTTCGGGCTGCTGGATGAGGCGGGGGCGCTTCGGCAGCTTCCGTTACACTGATCTGAGTCTTTCTGAAATAGTTCTTGAACCCAGCTCCTCCTCTCTGTGCTGGCTCCGGCACAGTAGTTTGAAAGCTCAGGTCCTGTCCTGAGCAACAGACTTGCACATTGTTCCTGCTGCAGTCCAGAATCCAGCACGCCCAGCCAGCACTGAAATCCAAGTATCCACAACATGCATTTCCATGAGCTTTTCGAAGATCCCTCCATTGCATGTACTTCAATTTTTTTGCACCAAAATAAACTGATTTTTAAAGTATTTTATTTAAAAGGCAGAATTACAGAGAGAGAAGGAAAGATACAGAGAGATCTTCCATCCACTGGTTCACTCCCCAAATGGCCGCAGTGACCAGGGCTGGGCCAGGTCAAAGCCAGGAGTTTCATCCAGGTCGCTTATGTGGGGTGCAGGGGCCCAGGGACTTGGGCCATTCTCTGCTATTTTCTCAGACACAATAGCAGGGAGCTGGATCAGAAGAGGAGCAGCCGGGACTTCATCCACCAACCCTAAGGGATGCTGGCGTCACACTCAGTGTAACCTGCTACACCACCACATTGGTCCCCAAACCGACCTTTTAATTCCACATTACACACACATTTTGAAGTAGCGTGTCTTTTTTTTTTTTTTTTTTTTTTTTTTAATTACAGGCAGAGTTAGAGAGAAAGGTCTTCCTTCTGTTGGTTCACTCCCCTAATGGCTGCTACAGCCGCTGCATGCATTGATCCGATGGCAGGAGCCAGGTGCTTTTCCTGGTCTCCCATAGGGTGCAGGGCCCAAGCACTTGGGCCATAGCAGAGAGCTGGCCTGGAAGAGGGGCAACCGGGACAGAATCCGGTGCCCCGACTGGGACCAGAACCTGGGGTGCTGGCGCTGCAGGCGGAGGATCGACCTAGTGAGCTGTGGCGCCGGCCCATGTTCTCTTTTTAGCCGGCATATTTTCCACCCTTGGAAAGGTGGTTGTTTCCCTTCCCAGGTCCCTTGGGGGCAGCTCTTGAGCATCACAGAGCAGCAGGCTAATTTGGCTGCATCTTGCTCCAGTCATTGCATCTTAAAATCCATAGTGCTTGGTCAGTGGTTGGAGCTCAGCAAATACTTGTCGAGTGAGTGGAGGAAGGAGAGCAGGTGTCTGGGGCTTGTCTCCTCCAAGCACATGCTGAGGGCGGGGGCAGTTCCCGGTGCCTGCACTGTTCCCGGGTGCGGGCGGTGCTCGGGTTCTTCTTTGCCTCCTCTTGGGTGAGGGAAAATAAACCAGTGAGGGGCAGCGCGGGTGAGACACTGTTTTCTCTGTTGAGAGTTGGCAAGAGATACAAGGAGAGCCCAGGTCGAGAGGACTCCCCAGCCTGGGAAACCTCAGGAACTTGTCTGCACACAGGTGAGGTCATTTGGCTGCGCACCTGTAAAAATGTAAGGTGGGGTTAACCACAGCTGGCTCCTCCACGTTGTCTTGCACAGCCCCACCCTGGCATGGCTCGGATGGGCTGTTCCCAAAACATTCACCCCAGGGCAGGTGATGCTGTTTGCTTAGAGAAAGCTCCAGAACCTGCGCCTGGAATTGGCCATGAGCGTACAGCTGTGGCTCTCGACCTTGATTGCTCTCTGTGGTCACCTGGGAAGCTTCTGATGGCTGCGGGGACCTGGGCCTATCTTCAAGAGATTTTTGTTCGCTTGGTGAGGATGGGGGCTGGACAGAGTGGTTTGAGAGCTCCCCCGGTGATTCTAGGGTACAGTCGGGTCTAAGAACCCCTGTGCAGCCAGCTCTGCGGTTCAATAGGCTAATCCTCTACCTTGCGGCGCCGGCACACTGGGTTCTAGTCCTGGTCGGGGTGCTGGATTCTGTCCCGGTTGCCCCTCTTCCAGTCCAGCTCTCTGCCTGGGAGTGCAGTGGAGGATGGCCCAAGTGCTTGGGCTCTGCACCCCATGGTAGACAAGGAGAAGCACCTGGCTCCTGCCATCAGATCAGCACGGTGTGCCGGCTGCAGCATGCCAGCCACGGCGGCCATTGGAGGGTGAACCAACGGCAAAAGGAAGACCTTTCTCTCTGTCTCTTTCTCTCACTGTCCACTCTGCCTGTCAAAACAAAACAAAACAAAAAACCCTGTGCATAGCTATGAGCTGTGTGGCTGGGAAGAGGCTGGTGGGAAGAGGCTCCGAGATGGCCCCACCCCAGGTCTGGGGGCCCCTGTTTAGGCTTTGATGCTAAGACAGGGGTCAGCAGAGTTCTGTGAGAGGCCAGACAGAGATAGTAGGTAGGAAGTTTTGTGGGCCATATGGTGTCTGCCATAACCATGAAGGTACTTTAAAAAGTTTGTGAAAAAAATAAAAAATCATTTCATTTCAGTCCCCTGATTTTTGAAATCCAAGCATATACAAGGTCTTCAAAAAGTTCATGGAAAAGGTGTGTCTTGAAAAACTAGGCATAGATTGCAAACTTTTTTGGCAGCAAAATAAATTTATCTTCGGATTCTATTTTTCTATGGAGGTTTTTTTTTTTTTTTTTTTTTTTTTTTGTTTTGTTTTGTTTTGTTTTTGACAGGCAGAGTGGGCAGTGAGAGAGAGAGACAGAGAGAAAGGTCTTCCTTTGCCGTTGGTTCACCCTCTAATGGCTGCCACGGACAGCGCGCTGCGCTCATCCGATGGCAGGAGCCAGGTGCTAGGTGCTTATCCTGGTCTCCCATGAGGTGCAGGGCCCAAGCACTTGGGCCATCCTCCACTGCACTCCTGGGCCACAGCAGAGGGCTGGCCTGGAAGAGGGGCAACCGGGACAGAATCCGGCGCCCCGACTGGGACTAGACCCCGGTGTGCCAGCGCCACAAGGCGGAGGATTAGCCTGTTGAGCCACGGCGCCGGCCTTGTTTTTGTTTTTGACAGGCAGAGTGGACAGTGAGAGAAAGAGAGACAGAGAGAAAGGTCTTCCTTTTGCCGTTGGTTCACCTTCCAATGGCCGCTGCGGCTGGCGCACCGCACTGATCTGAAGCCAGGAGCAGGAGCCAGGTGCTTCTCCTGGTCTCCCATGGGGTGCAGGGCCCAAGCATTTGGGCCATCCTCCACTGCACTCCTGGGCCACAGCAATGAGCTGGACTGGAAGAGGAGCAGCCGGGACAGAATCCGGCACCCCTTCTGGGACTAGAACCCGGAGTGCCAGCGCCGCAGGCGGAGGATTAGCCTAGTGAGCCGTGGAGCCAGCCTCCATGAAGTCCCTTGTTTTTCACTCTGCTATTTGGCACGGAAGCAGTCCTAGACAATACCCAAATACTGTGTTCTGATAAATTTCATTTTGGATGTTGAACTTTGAATTTCTTAGAATTTTCGCATCACAAAACATTCTTCTTTTGATTATTGTCAGCCACTAAAAATGTAGGAACCACTCTTGGCTTGTGCTCCCCACAGCTTGATGAGTGGCAAGCGCCTCCTTGCCCTCCCCGCCCCGTGCCTTCCTATTTCTCCATTGGCAATACTTGCAAACTAGCTGCCACCCGTAAGGAGTGCCCATCAAGACAGGAAAGCCACGTATTTATCTGCCAACTTCATCCTGCACAAAAGGTGCCCCAGTGCACGTGGGCAGGTGATTGTCGGAAAAGATAAACCTTAGCTTCTTAGCTTTTGGAGTCACATATTTTCTCCGAGGAGCTGAGGATGCTGTAGCGGGAACTGTGGACAGACACTGTACCTGTGGCATCCGTAGGGTGAGGAAGGAGGAAGCAGCAAGAGAGAAATGTTCACTCTGTGAGAAATCATTGTCTAATAACCAGTGTCTTGTTATCTCACTCAGCGAGTCCTCCCTCTCCTAACTGGGCAGACACTGTTGGATGATGCTCATCATCCTGGCACCTTCCATGTCTTCAGAGGGGACCGGGCCCCTGGTCCAGCTCCAAGAGGGTAAATCATGAGTTGTTAAGTTGAGGAATAGTTCCAGAGAAATGGTCCCTTTCCTCTCTCTGGATGATGCCCTGTGTCCCTGGTGTGGTCTGCACGTTGATGTCTGTGACTACCATGTTGGAACCATGAAGGCTGGGCGTAGCAGCTTAGTAGAGTGGAAAGCTGGAAGTAAGCTCATTCCTGGTTGGCAGTGTTGGGCCACTGAATGAACCAACCCTGGGGCTACCCTATACTGGACTTTTTGTTATGGAAGCTAAATTCCCCTATTGTTTGCAGTTATTTAATGAAAAAAATATGTAGGGGCAGGCATTTGGTGCAGTGGTTAAGATGCCACTTGGGACCCTCCTGCATCCCATATTGGAGAGGCTGGATTAAAGTTTGGCTCTGCTCCGCTCCCAATTCCAGCTTCCTGCTAATGCACACCCTGTGAGGCAGTGGTGATGGCCCAAGTGACTGGGTTCCTGCCACCCACTCTGGGAGACCCTGATTGAATCTCTGGTCCCTAGCTTTAGTCTGGCCCAATTCTGGCTGTTATGGGCATCTGGGAAGTGAACCAGCATATGGGACAATGGGACATTTCTGTCTCTGTGTATGTTTGAAAGAGAGAGAGAAAAAAAGAGAGCTGGGTGTTGAGCCCCGGCACTCCAATGCAGGGCAGCGTCCTAACTGGTGTCTTAACGATGCGGCTAAATGTGCCCCCTACAGTTGGTTTGACTCGGCTTTCAGTGACTTACAGCCCCAAACAGTAAGATTCATATAGAGGCCTGGAAAGATGCATCCGTTATAGCATCCAATACTAGGCACTAGGTTCCTGGTTGATTTTTAAAAAGAGTCATTTATTTCTTTGAAAGGAAGAGTTACAAGAAAGGGAGAAACAGAGAGAGAAAGGGATCTTCCATCCACTGGTTCACTCCTCAAATGACCACAACAGCCAGAGTGGGCCAGGCCAAAGCCAGGAGCCAGGAACTCTATCCTTTCTCCCACGTGGTTGGCAAGGGCCCAAGCAATTGGGCCATTTTCCATTGCTTTCTCAGGCATGTTAGTAGGGAGCTGGATTGGAAGTGAGGCAGCCAGGACAAGCACTGGCACCCATATGGGATGCCAGCGTCACAGATGTAGGCTTTACCTACAGAAGTGTAAGCCAGTACCACTACACTGGCCCCTCCAGGTTGATTGAAGGGACAATTTTAAATACATGAATCCAATTGATACCTAGCAAAGAGTCCTTTGAAAAGAACTCTTTTTGTAACAAGAAGAGACCTTCTACCAGCATCTCTAGCAAGATGCATCTCCAATTCATTTGATTGTCAGTCTCAGTGATAGATACTATTAACTGGGAAGGGAGCAAAGCCCCAATTAGCCAGAGAGCATACAGCCCTTGAATGGACTTTGTGCCACCCATGTTGAAAACCAAAGCCAGCATCTTCCAAGAATCATAATTTGACATAAGGATTCATAACACAATTCAACAGACAGTGGGTCAAGCAGATATTTGAAAGCCACCTTTGTACTACTGGTCCTACGTTATAGTTTGAGTTGCAAATAACATCCTCCCTTTCAGTTGGGTCTGCCTATCACTTTGGCTGCCTAACAAATTCTCCAAGGTGAGTGGTGCCAAACAACCACATTTTGTTCTCATGGTTTCTGTGGTCCAGGCCTTGAGATAGGATGCAGTGGGGAAGGCTCATCTCTGTGGCACAGCTTGAAGCCCAGGGCTGGATTCATTGGAATCTACACACCCAGTCTGGTGGCTGATGCAGGGAGGGTCCAAAGATCTGAGACTTCCAGTGACTTGTTTCTGTATTTGGCCTCTCTGTGTGCCTTCTGCAGCCTGGGCTTCTTATGTCTCAGCTTCAAATCACCACGTGCATGCCTGGAGAGAGAGGCACATGGGACCATCCCGAGTGTTGGGACCCAGCCCTAAAACTTGGGCGGCACCACATCCACCCTATTCTATTGCTCAAGGAGTTGCAAAGGTCTGCCCAAGTTCAAGAGAAATGAATATTGACTCTGCTTCTTGCAGGAGGAGTGTCAACATTACCTTACGTTACCTTACATGACTTTGCATTATCTTGTAAGAAGGCTGTGTGGGATGGGATATACACTGGTTTATGCCCCAGCCTGCACTTTCCCCACATCTCTAGGAACTGTAGGGATCCCGGGACTTGAAGGCGGATAGATAAAGCAGGAAGCCTCAGCAGCTGGAACTTGAGCCAGGCTGGGCCCGTGGTAGGTGAGGTGATAGTGCCTTAGGCTGGTTTGCTCTCACAGGGGCTGCAGTGGGCTCCTTGCTGAGAGAGCTCCTGTAGGTTCCTGCTCCAGGAAGAGGGATGGCAGAAGTGTACGGCTCTAGGGAGCCCTGCCTGGAGTCAAATCCAGGAGAAGGCGTGGCGCTTGGTAACTGGAATTTTCCATCTCTGAGCTATTGCCGCAGATGTGAGCGGTTGTTAAACAAGTCAATGAACAGGTTGATGGTGCCTGTGCTGGAGTTTCTGAAGCACTCAAGCTGCAGGCTCTATTGGCTGATCGCTTCCAACAGCCGTCGACATTCGCTTCTGCTCGGGAAACAAATACTGAGATAAGAGAGCCGGAGCACTGCCGGTGGAGGGACTGGGCTGGTGCTGGGGGTGAGCAGGGGTGGGGCAGGGTGGGGAGCAGGCAGGGCGCTGCCCCGGTGTGCCAGGAGAGGCAGGTCTGAAACCTGACCTTGCTTCCCAAACAAATTACACCCAAATAACGACAGGGAAGCCCAGTGCAGAAGCTGTGAGCCCTGCATGAGGGGGACAGGGAGGTCCTCTCCTCAGCAGCCTTAAACACAGTGATGCCAAATGCTGCTTTTTGTAAGAAATTATTTATTTAATTTAATTTTATTTGAAAGGGAGAGAGACAGGGGAGGGGAGGGAGAGGGAGAGAGAGAGAGAGAGAGAGAGAGAGAGAGAAAGAGAGATCTTCCATCTGCTGGTTCATTCCCCAGATCTCATGACAGGTACGACTTGGCGAGGCTGAAGCCAAGAGCCTGAACTCAGGGTCACCCACATGGGGGCCAGGGGCCTAAGTACTTGAGCTATTGTGTGCGGCCTCCAGGGTGCACATTAACAAAAAGCTGGAATTCAGATGGAGCCAGGACTCAAACCCAGGAATCCTAGTAGGTGTCCCATGTAGTGTCTTTTTATTTTATTATTATTATTTGAGAGGTAGAGTTACAGAGAGAGGGAGAGACAGAGAGAGAGAGGTCTTCCATCCTCTGGTTCACTCCCCAAATGGCTGCAACAGCTAGAGCGGGGCTGATTTGAAGCCAGGAGCCAGGAGCTTCTTCTGGGTCTCCCATGCGGATGCAGGGGCCCCAGGACTTGGGCCATCTTCTACTGCTTTCCCAGGCTATAGCAGAGAGCTGGATTGGAAGAGAAGCAGCCGGGACTAGAACTGGCGCCCATATGGGATGCTGGTGCCACAGGCAGAGGATTAACCTGCACCACAGCGCCAGCCCCCCGTGTGGTGTCTTAACTGCTGTGCCTGTACCCCAACATTCTACAACTTAGGAAAGCAGCATCGCCAAAGAATCAGGTTCTGGTGGCAAGAATTTTCTGTGTCATTCAGATTAGAGTACCAAAAACAAGCCAGCAGTGTAGATGGAGAGCGAATTTCTGTGGATAAAAATGGGAAAAAAGGTCAACTTGCTCTGGAAGTCCTAATTAAAGTCACGAGGCACAATGCTCGAGGCCAGCTGAGCCAGAGAGCAAGCCATGCTTGGGGAGTCGGTGGATCAGGCCATTTCTGGCCCTGTTGTAACCGGCCAGTATTGGTATCCCAGCCATATGCGAGAGGGCCAGAGCCTCTTCTTAACCCCATCAGAGTCAGGCCCATTCACATGGTCACCACTGCTAAAGACGGTTTCTTAAGAGCAGCTCCAGAAATCAAGCAGAAGAAGCCACTTTGAGAAGAAAAACGGCTGAGAGAAGAGCAAGGACTGCCGCCCAAGTGGTTTGAAGAAAGATTGTCAAGGTCGGCACTGCGGTGCCGTGGTTAAGCGGCCGCCTGTGATGCTGGCCTCATATCAGAGAGACTGAGTCCCAGCTGCTCTTATCCAGCTCCCTGTTCTTGCACCTGGGAAGGCAGTGGAACGTGGCTCAAGAACTTGGGCCCCAGGATGGAACTCCTGGCTTTGGCCTGGCCCAGCCTTGGCCATTGCAACCATTTGGGGAGTGAACCAGCAAATGGAAGACTGATTCATTCTCTCTCTCTCTCTCTCTCTCTCTCTCTCTCATTCTCACCTCACTCTGCCTGTCAAATTAAATCAAAAAAATTGTGAAGTTTGGCTTGTAGCAGGGGAATAAGGACAAAAATAGTTGAGAACATTCTACTTTGAAGAAACGTTAAAGCATGTCTTTGTCTTCTCCTCAAATCGTCATTCCGTCATTCTGCAGTTTTCTGTGTGCCAGACAGGGTGCTGGGTGCCAGGGCTAAGCCAGGAATAACACCGAGGTGGTTTGTCTTCTCATGGTGCTTGTCATCCAATAAGAGAGAGACAATGAGCAGGCAAACACATAACAGACAAGATAATGGCTTCATGAGATCCTTGTTCTTTAAGGAAATGAATAGGGTGATTCCACAGAGATTCAGTGGGGAGCTGTGACAGGGAGAGGGGGCATTGTGAGGGGACATGTAGCACTGAGATCTGGACAGTGGGTGGGAGAGGAGAGCGACCCGACTCCTGTCCACTCTGGCAGCCTGATGGCAGAGCACACGCATCCCTGCAGCCACTCTGGGGCCTCCAGCACTGGGTGTGGGACCCGAGCCTCTGAGGACGGCACTGCTCGCTGCAGGAGGGCCTGGGGTGCCCACCTTCTGTATTGGGGTGCTGGCTTGAGTCCCAGCTCCCTGCTAGTGTGCACCCTGGGAGGTAGCAGATCAACCATGTCAAACAAGGTCTCGCTTCCCCTCCAGGCTGCTGGCAGGAGGAGGAGTGGTATTGGCATCACATCCGGACACAGCAATGTCCAGAGAGGGAAGGGAGAGGGCCTTTCTAGAAGGCTCAGGGCTCTGGTCCTTTTCCAGTGGAAGAAGGGAGTCGTGAGCCCACTCAGACAACCTCTGACGTGTGGTGGGGCCACTACAGTCAAGGTCAGAGTGTGCTCTCAGGTGGTGATTGCTGGAAAACCAGCATTGGCGATCTCGGCCCTTGATGACTAAGAAGGTAAATGGGAGGCACAACTTTTACTTGCTTATTGGTTGGAATCACCTCATTTACCTTGTTCAACTCTGTCAGTTGAGTTAGTATTATTGGAAATTAAAAAATGTTTTTTGACAATCAGCTGGGAGTTTTAAAAATGTTCATTTAGGGGTTGGTCTTGTGGCATAGCAGGGAAAGCCACCTGCTACAGCACCAGCATCCCATCTGGGCACCGGTTCAAGTCCCAGCTTCTGATCCAGCTTCTGATCCAGCTCCATGCTAATGAACTTGGGAAAGCAGCAGAAGATGCTCCCATGTGGGAGACCTGGATGAAGTTCGTGGCTCCTGGCTTCAGTCTGGCCCATCCCTGGCTGTTGTGGGCATTGTGAGAGTGAACCAGAGGATCGAAGTTCTCTCCTCCCTCTCTCTGTAACTTTGACTTTCAAATAAATCAAATCTGAAAAAAATGTTTATTCATTTTTATTTATTTGAAAGAGCACACCCATGCATGAGAGAGATTTTTTTATCCATTGGTTCACTCCCCAAATGGCCTCAGCAGCCAGGGCTGGGTCAGGCCAAAGCCAGGAGGCAGAACTCCACGTGGGTCTCTCCCATGGATGGCAGGAACTCAAGTATTTAAGCCAGCGTCTGCTGCTTTCCCAGGTGCTTTAGCAGGAGGCTGGATCGGAAGGCAGAGGTGGGACTTAACCCCCTGCACTCTGATATGGGATGTGGGCATCCCAAGTGTGCCACAACCCGCTGTGCCACAACCTCTGCCCCTGCTGGACACTTCCAACGCACAGAGCTTCAGCGCCTCGTGGATACTCCCTCGTAACAGGCCTGGATTACGGACTGGTCATTCCAGACTCGCCTAGTGTTGAAAATGCGGGCGTCTTCTCTGGAGAACTGTGTAACTGCTCCTTCGCCTGTGGCAGGAGAAGTTCTGTGCAACAAAACTTGCTATCGCAGCGCTTCAGCATAGTGGGATCTGTCCAGGGTATTTTATTTGGTAATTAGAGATTCAAATTTAGGTTAAAAGAGTGAATGGCACGAACAATGTACTTATTCAGTGGAAATAAGAGTCAGATGAACACCTTTGTGCATAGATAATTTCCCACAGGCAGGGCTGATAACCAGAGCATTTAAATTTATTTTTTCTTCCTAGTGGTTGGTAAGGTTCCTTTTAAGGTTGATAGTAAAATGTATCTTTTTTTTTTTTTGACAGGCAGAGTTAGAGAGAGAGAGAGAGAGAAAGAGAGAAGAGAGAAAGGTCTTCCTTTTCCATTGGTTTACCCCCCAAATGGCCACTAAAGCCGACGTGCTGTGCCAATCTGAAGCCAGGAGCCAGGTGCTTCCTCCTGGTCTCCCATGCGAGTGCAGGGCCCAAGGACCTGGGCCATCCTCCACTGCCTTCCCGGGCCACAGCAGAGAGCTGGACTGGAAGAGGAGCAACTGGGACAGAATCCGGCGCCCCGACTGGGACTAGAACCCAGAGTGCTGGTGCCGCAGTTGGAGGATTAGCCAAGTGAGCTGTGGCGCCGGCCTGTAAAATATATCTTGATTTTGACATTAAAATGGGATAAATCCTATTCCTTACAAAGAGATGTTAGAACAGAAGGATGTTTTATATACTATGCCGAGTCATGGACTCAAGTTCATAATCGTCCTAATAGTAATTGAAAGTAACAAAATGCAAATTAACAAGGTAAAATGAGAGCTGGATTGGAAGAGGACCAGCCAAGACTAGAACCAGTGCCTACATGGGATGCTGGCACCACAGGCAGGGGATTAACCCAACTGCACCACACTGCCAGCCCCGAGGGGTAAGGCTTACCAGCTGCATGCTTGAGAAGGGGCTGCAGGATTGTGATGACATCAAGTCTACTTGCACTCAGGAGTGTAGCTGATGGTAGCTGGATAGTATTTTCAGATATTGACATTTTTCACCTTGTGCATTCTCCTTTCCCTGCCCTATTTTTATTTAAATATTTTATTTTTTTTAAGATTTATTCATTCATCTGAAAAGCAGAGCCACAGAGAGGCAGAGGCAGAGAGAGAGAAGGGAGTAGTCTTCAGAAAGTCTAATCCTGAGGACAGCCGATGGGAGGAGCTGAATTGGAGAATGGGAATTCCGGGCAGAATCAGGGAGTTTGGGATCCTGCCTACACTACGCAGTTTTCCAAGCTGTCAGGGAGCAGGAGAGAGAGAGAGAGAAGTTGGAGCTGAGGCCCTGACTTGCATCAGTGTTAACCAGGAGGCAGCCAGACCCAGAGAATGGCTCTGCAGGATTCCAGGCACAGAGGCCTTTAGGTGGCCTTGAACAAGTGCCACAGTCCCTGTGGGAGCCCTTGAGTTAAAAGGACCATAGGAGCCTCTCAGGGAAAACCTATGGGACAGCTGGCTGATGACCAAGGAGTCCCTCCGCCTCCTCCACCCCAGGGGTCACCTGGCACTGACTGCATAGAATCCTGAAATGCTGACATGGCCCTGGGGGGAGGAAGCACAAGGATGGGCAAGGTAAATGTGCTGCCATCCTGTTGGGAAGGGGCCAGGAGCCAGGAACAGTTATGCAGAGCACGGGACTGTTTCTTACGCACTTGAGTTTGACATCAGAGCTGCCTGTAGGTCATAGTCTTAGGCTTTGCTGAGATAGCAAAGCAACTACCATGTTGCCGGGAGTCCCCTGGGCTGGATTGTTAAGTGGCGAGCACACAGGGTGTTTTCATTCTCTAGAGGATGTTTGCAAGGCCTTCCTCCACCGCAGGTGTCTCCCCCTAGCTTGTGGCTGGCTCATGGGTAAGGCCATTTATTAGGTCTTCCTTCTAGGGCCTGGGCCTCTCCCATGCGTTAAGGTGATCCAGCACCTGTTGCCAGCTTTGGAGGCTGGCTTCCCAGGTGAGTCACGTCTATTTTGGCCTTAAGAGAGGGTTTTCTTTTCACCTTTGGCCTTGTGTTTCCTCCAGACTCTTAAGACGTAAAGCCAAAGGGAGGAGTTCAAGGTGTGGGCCTTGGGGAAAAGGATGCAAGGCACAGCTCCAGTTGGTTTTAGAGCTGGGGCTTAAGCCAAGGGAAGCTGATCTCTACACGCAGTGCAGTCTGTTCACCAGGTGAAAATGCTATTGAATGCAGTGGTTTGAGGTGTGCCGACAGGGTCCGATGCATTCTTTTTTTAAAAAATATTTATTGATTTGAAAGGCAGAGTGACAGAGAGAGAGAGAGAGAGAGAGAGATCTTCTGTCCACTAGTTCACTGCCCAAATGGCCACGATGGCTGGAGCTGGGCCAATCGGAAGCCAGGAGCCTGGAGCTTCATGTGGGTCTTTCACGTGGGTGCAGGGGCCCAAGGACTTGGACCATCTTGTACTGCTTTCCCAGGGCATTAGCAGGGAGCTGGATTGGAAGTGGAGCAGCTGGACTCAAACCAGTGCCATTATGGGATGCTGGCTCTGCAGGTGGTGGCTTTACCTGTCACACCACAGCGCTGGCCCCGATGCATTCTTGAGAAGAGGGCAGAACTCTGCTCTCACAAGCCTGCTTAGCTATTAAAATCAAAGGCATTAGTAGATGTTTTGGGGGAGTGTTTGTGATGAGCAAGAGGAGAGGAAGCAGGAGCAGGTGGGAAGACTCTTCAGACCGAGAAGCTGGTCTCGATGTGGGAAATGAATGTATTTATTTTATCAATTTTAAGTTCAAGTTCTCGTCTGCAGAGACAGAAATACTAAGCAGAGAGTGATGTTGTGTGCAAATAGAAACACAGTTAATTTGGCAGTGGGGGAATAAATATACATTCAAGGGAGAGTGTGGGCTGCCCTACACAGAGAAATACGTAACAGGAGTGGGCTGAAGAGTTGTCCATAATCTAGGGAGAAAAGAAAAACTGAAAATGGTGGTGTGGTTGAGGAGTCTGTCTGAGGATAGACAGGTGCAGTCCCTCCAAGAGAGGGCGAAGATGGAAGAGGCACTCTCCCACCTTTGCCTCCTTTTGTCTCTTGTGTACCCAGGTCCTGGGTGCAACAGATGCATCATGGGAAGGCAGGTGCTTTGAGTGACAAATAGGAGGGTACATGGGTTGGGGGGGGCAGTGACTTATGACTTCCAACACAGACCTAACTAGTTATGTGTGTATCCTATATCAGTCTGACCCCAGTGAAAAGAGAGTGGGACAGAGGGATGGTCTAGTAAGAGCCTCCGACTGCAAGTGCATCTTTGAGAAAAATCTGTTGGCTGCCTGGGGAAATCTTCAAAAAGGTTGCCTGCTAGACAAGTCCTTAGGCAGAAATGGCCTGGCTCCAGTTCCCTAGCTATGTTCAGTCACTGACTGGGATCAGCCAGGCTGGCATGTGACTTGAGAATGCTGGGGTAAGTCCCACAGGTGCAGTAGCTGGTGGCTGTCCCCTAACTCCATCCTTGCAGTAGAATGGTCTGGGACGCACACCTCCCTGTCTGCTGTAGGCTGGCCACATCGGGGACTCTGAGCTGCATGTGAAAAATTGACCCACCAGCTTTGCTGTTTTGGGAAGAACAAATGCCTGCTCCTGAGTGTAGACGATTCACTGGATCACAGGGAACGCTTATTGGACCTGAATTCCAACAGTCTCTTGTGTTAGTTCCCCATGGGTCACCCTTGCGATTCACATCCAGAGTCCTGTGCTGTCCCTGTCAGGCTCCCGGTACACAACATGCTCATCACCTGGGGTCCCCTGGGCATGTCATCTTAGGCCCTGCGGACGCCTCCCTGACATTCTTCAACGTCAGGAAGACCTTTCGGTGTGGGGAACCACCTAGCAGTGGAAGATGCCGTCTCCTCGGGAAGAATGTCTTGTCCTGTCACGGTGCTGGCATCATCTCGGGTGGTTTCCCGGAGACTTGCCATCTGGCCATTTGGACCATCTCGATGTTTGTCAGAGTGTGCTGCCTCCGTCAGAATCAGCCGTGTGTGTGTGTGTGTGTGTGTGTGTGTGTGTATGTGTGTGTGTGAAGTCGCAAGGGCATGTTAAACATGTAGATCGCTTGAATCTCCCCAAGTTCTCTGAGTCAGTGTGTCTTGGGGGAGGGATCCCGGTATCAGTGCACTTGAAGTCTGGCTGGAGAAAGCATCTTGTCAAGTCCCTTCCCACTTCACGAGTTTCAGTGCAACTTGGGAAAGTTAGTTAACCTTGGGACCTGAGTTGTATCTCCCTAAAGCGGTGTCTCCTGGCTCTGGCGTCCCACGCCTCTAGTTTATATGTTGTCTCTGAAGCTTTGCTTGTAGCCGGAGACAAGTGAGTATGTTTAAAAAACGTGGCAATGCAATGAAATCCTAAGTGCTCAATAAATTTTTTGTTGATTGATAGCTTGGTTTAGGTGAGTCAAAGGAGACCATTGAAAACCGGGGGAAAAGCCACATCTTAGAGGCCAGGAGCTTCCCAACCCTTGGCTCACTTCAGAGCCTCACATGAAAGCCGTTATTTAAGTTGAGCTTCTGAAGTGGGCTCCAGGGAGGAGGCCAGGACTGACACATCCCAGCCCCACGCCGGCCCAATCAACGCTCTGCCCGCCGTGTTTGTTGCTCGAGAGTGTTTCCCTGTGTGGCTTTATCAAAGGCTGCAGCCAGCGGCGGGGCACAGAGCTGCTCCTGTGTGGGCACACAGAGTCTCTGTCAAGTGAAGACAGGGCTGCTTTCCATCCTCTCGGAGGGGGGAGACCGAGGCCCAGGGGTTTGTCCAGGCCCCAGAAGCCACGGCGAGATGAGTTAAGATTCTCTGTTACACCCAAGGAGGCAGAAGACCCCGCCTAGGGGCACTGGCTACACAGTCTCATGGTTTGCTGTGCACCCAGTAAGCCAGAGTGGGGTTTCTGAGTGAGGGACACTGTATATTGCTGGGGATCTTATAGATGCTGCACATGGCCCCTGCGAGTTAGCAGCCACTGTGGCCTGGGTAGGGGCCTGGGCCCCCTACTCATTGTCCTCCTTGCTCCTTTCCTGGAGGGCCTGCTGCAAGAACACCACGGTGAACTGTTTCGGCCAAGGTCACCCCTGGCTTGCAGCCGGAGGAGGAGCTCAGCGCAGTGACTCAGGCCCTGGGCCTCAGGCCCTGCTCCAACCCAATCCTCGTTCAGCCTCAGAAGTTCTCAAGTGGCCCCTGACTCGGGCCCCTTCCTTGTTCTTCCCTGGGTCTCCTGCCCATGAGGATGAACTGCCAAGCTCATCCCAAGTGTTTTTCCCCAGCAGGTTCTGCCAGGGAAGAGAATTTGCACGAATGAAGGGTCTGCTGTGTGTGAGGCTCCCACTAAGTGTCTAGCGTTGCTACCATACAAAGAGAGGTGGCAGAGCTCCGAGAGCAGGAAGAACAGGCGAGGACTTCTGCTGATGTTCTAATCGGAGAGACAAGGAAGAGACTCCAGGCACACGTGTTGAATGGAAACCAGCCTCTTCCTGTCTACATGGGGCAGAATGGGGGTCTACCCCACATGAGGCCAGCTGGGGCCTCCTCAAGGTTCTGTTTACTCGTTTTTAGCATATTGAGACAAATGTTCATGAAGATTAGTAAATTTACAGGTGATGAAATAATTATTATAAAATGATCCTTGCAGATAGGACAAGTAGCGTAAAGAAAAAAAAGAAAGCTATGGGTGGAACATATGATGGGGCTTCAAAAAATTCATGGAAAAATGGAATTAAAAGAATTTTGGCGCAAAAATTACAAAATCCATGCACAGTTTTTTCAGAATATGCATTTCCATGAACTTTTTGAAGATCCCTTGCAATACTAAAACATAAACGCAAGCAAACTGCAAAAAAGGCAGACATTTTGATTCCCAGAATGGGCTGTCTCAGGCAGCCATGTTACAAAATAAAACCTACAGCATTCAGTCAGATGTGACAAGAAGCTGGAAAATAGGAGAAAGTTGGTAAGGACTGGGATGTGGATCTACACCCACAGCCTCCATCTGCGTTTCTGTTGTGCTATGGGAGACTATTCCACCTAGCAGTGCCTTTTAATAACCATGCACCCAGGGGCCAGCACTGTAGTGCAGTGGGTTAAGCCACCATCTGTGACTCTGGTGTCCCATGTGAGTGCTGGGTTCAGCTCCCTGCTAGTGCACTTGGGAAGGCAGCAGAGGATGATCTTTGTGCTTGGGCTCCTGCCGCCCATGTGGGAGACCAGGATGGAGTTCCTGGCTCCTGGCTTCTCCTGGCCCATTTCAGGGAGTGAACCAGCAGATGGAAGATCTCTCCCTCCCTTCCTCCCTTCCTCCCTCTCTCTCTCTTTCTCTCTGACTCTTTCCCTGTCTCTGTAACTCTACCTTTCAGATAAACAATTTTTTAAAAGACTTATTTATTTATTTGAAAGTCCGAGGTACAGAGAGGCAGAGGCAGAGAGATAGAGATAGAGATAGAGATAAAGAAGTCTTCCATCCGCTGGTTCACACCCCAGATAACCGCAGTGGACGAAGCTGTGCCAACCCGAAGCCAGGAGTCAAGAGCTTCTTCTGGGTCTCCCACACTGGTTCAGGGGCCGAAGCATTTGGGTCATCTTCTACTGCTTTTCTAGGCCATACTAGAGAGCTGGATTGGAAGTGGAGTATCTGGGACTCGAACCAGAGCCCATATGGGATGCCAGCATTGCAGCCAGCCCCAAACAAATCAATCTTAAAAAAAAATAAAAACCACATACCCAGACCGTGAAGACAGATCTCTACAACTTTTCAGCAATGCTTGAAGTTAGGAAAAAGCAATCCTTCCTGCTAGAGGACTTTGTTAAATTCAATAAAACCTCCTTCAAGGTTTCGTATGTAATAGCAAAAAGACAAAAAGCCATACACTGTTGGAGAAACACTTTCTAACACTGGAAAAGACTTTCTGATTTCTTGGTTGAAATACAAGAAAATAGTATGACAAAAAAAAAAAAAAAACAAAGATGTCAGAAAAGGAGCAGTGGAAATTGTTGAGTGAGGTGTTGTCACTATGGCGTAGCAGATAAAGCCATTGCCTGTGACACTGGCATCCAATATGGGCCAGATTGTGTCCTGGCTCTGCCACTTCTGATTCAGCTCCTTGCTAATGGCCTGGGAAAGCAGCAGCAGATGGCCCAGGTGTTTAGGCCCCTGCCACCCAAGTGGGAGACTCAAAAGAACCTCCTGGCTCCTGACTTTGAACTGGCCCAACCCTGTCTGTTGCAGCCACTTGGGGAGTGAAGCATTGGGACAGAAGATATTTTTCTTTCTTTGTCTCTCCCTAACTCTTTCAAATACATAATTAAAAAAAAAGATTTATTCATTTGAAAGCAGAGTTAGAGAGAGAGAGAGAGAGGAGAGACAGAGTGAGAGAGAGATCTTCCACCTGCTGGTACACTCCCCAAATGTCCGAAACTGCCAGGACTGGGCCAGGCTGAAGGCAGGAGCCAGGAGCAATTTCTAGTTCTCCCACGTGGGTGGCAGGAGCCCAAATACTCGGGCTGTTTTCTGCTGCTTTCTCAGGACATTAGCAGAGACATGGATTGGAAATGGAGCAGCCGGGAATGGAAATGGGTGCCCATATGGGATGCCGGCATCACAGACGGCAGCTTAGCCCACTATGCCACAGCACCGGCCCCCAGTGAATATAATCTTTAAAAAAAAAAGAAAGAAAAGCAAAGCAGATTGTTGAATGATGCTGAGAAAACATTGCTCAAGAATTTGAAGCAGGAAGGATTAGAGTGGATTTCTTTGTCAGTGTGAGATGAGGTTTAGACAATTGGATGGAAGTATAGATGTATCTAACGTGTTTCAGCTTACAGCAGTTCCTAACTTTGATTTCAATCAGGAAAAACCACAGGAATTTTCCTTCTTACACAGAAAGCTATGAGAGCCATTGCTCCCACCTCAGGTAATGAGAAAAAGCTGGCTAAAGGTTAAAAAAAGCCATTGCCTGTTTTTGAACCCCTTAGAGAGCAGAGGTCTCCAATCAATCAGGCTCATTCAATGCGGTGGGTGAGAAGCGCCTTGGAGGAGAGAGGGGGTTGGTGGATTGTCTCCCCTTTGGTAGTGTGGGGTGGGGGATGGGCTGCTAAAATAACAGGTCAACATGAAATAGCTGAGATTCTAGTGAATCCTTAAGGGCCAAGTGGGCTTCCAGTGTGATCACTTAGAGTCCTGGAGACCCCTGGCCAGTGAGAGTCCCCAGCCCTCCGATGAGGCCCTCCACTGAGGGCTCAGGCAGAGATTGGGACAAGGCGGCCAAGGGAGCTAGGTCCTCCGTGGTGCCTGGCTATGGGCATCACTAGTTCCCCAGGTTCTTCTTTTACAGGAATCGGAAGGCATCAGCTTCTGGGGGTTGTGGGAGGTGGCCCTCTCCTGTCTCCTGGGTCTGGGCAAAGAGTGACAACCTCTGGGCTAGGGGTGGCCGTGGAGCTGCCAGGCAGCTGGAGCTGGGGTTAGGAGGGGAGCAGACCTGCCTGGGTGTGTGTGACATCCACACAAGTGAGAAGTAGGACAGTACCAGCCCTGAGGCTGGGGGGAGGACGTGGAAGTATACTGTGGTGAGGTGCTGCCCTGCTCTGGAAGAGGTAGAATAGTTGGAGGTAGACAGTGTAGCATAAAGTCCAAACAACCACTAAAAAGAAAATGAAGAAGCTTATCTATTAAGCCCATGGTAGTGAAAAATATAATTATGTAAAAGAACACATCGGGTCTGCATTGTGGCTCTGGGTTGAGCTTCTGCTGGGAAGCCTGCATCCCAGATGGTTCAAGTCCTGGCTGTTCCACTTCCAATCCAGATCCCTGGTAATGCACCTGAGAAAGATGTGGTAGATGGCTCAGGTGCATGGGCCCCTGTATCCATGTGGGAGACCCAGGAGGAGTTCCTGGCTCCTGGCTTT
The DNA here is from genome assembly GCA_949820135.1 of Sylvilagus floridanus. Classification (NCBI taxonomy): domain Eukaryota; kingdom Metazoa; phylum Chordata; class Mammalia; order Lagomorpha; family Leporidae; genus Sylvilagus; species Sylvilagus floridanus. The sequence goes on from OX463245.1 coordinate 53,009,736, forward strand.
GGCTTGGTCATTTGGGGAGTGAACCAGTGGAAGGAAAGTCTCTGTCTCTCTCCCTCTCTAATCCTGCCCTTTAAATAAATAAATAAAGCTTAAAAAAAAATTAGGACCCAGCACTGTGGCACAGCAGGTTAAGCCACTGTCTGCAGCACCAGCATCCCATATGGGCACTGGTTCAAGTCCTGGCTACTCCACTTCCAATCTAGTTCCCTGCTAATGTGCCTGGGAAAGCAGCAGAAGATGGCTCAAGCACTTGGGCTCCTGCACCCATATGAGAGAGATGGATGAAGCTTCTGGCTCCTGGCATTGGCCTGGCCCAGGCCTGGCCTTTGCAGTCCTTTGGGGAGTGAACCAGCAGATGGAAGACCTCTCTCTCTCTAACTCTGCCTTTCAAATAAACAAATAAATCTTAAAAAAATACTAATCTAAAAAACAGGAAAAATAAAACAAGAAATAGATGGGACAAATATCAGGTGGTAGATTAAAATCCAATCATGTTTATAATTATATTAAATGCAAATGTCTAAATATTTCAAATAAAAGGCAGAAATAGATAAAAAAGAAAAGCAGGCCTGGTTACATGCTGTCTGCAAAAAATCTACCTTAAATATAAAAACTTGAAAAAGTGAAAAGTAGGCCTGCACCGCAGCTCAATAGGCTAATCCTCTGCCTGTGGCACCAGCACTCCGGGTTCTAGTCCCGGTCGGGGCACTGGACTCTGTCCTGGTTGCTCCTCTTCCAGTCCAACTCTCTGCTGTGGCCCCGGAGTGCAGTGGAGGATGGCCCAAGTGCTTGGGCCCTGCACCCCATGGGAGACCAGGAGAAGCACCTGGCTCCTGCCTTCGGATCAGCACGGTGCGCCAGCCGCAGTGTGCCAGCCATGGTGGCCATTGGAGGGTGAACCAATGGCAAAGGAAGACCTTTTTTCTCTGTCTGTCTCTCTCTCTCACTGTCCACTCTGCCTGTCAAAAAAAAGAAAAAAAAAAGTGGAAAGTAAAAAGCTGGGAGGAGATGTACTAAGTAGCACCTTTGTTTTTTTTTTTTTTTTTTTTTTTTAGATTAGATTCACTTATTTAAAAGGCAAAATTACAGAGAAAGAGGGAGATGGAGAGATAGGTTCCACCTGCTGATTCATTCCCCAAATGGCTACAATGGCCAGGGTTGGGCCCGACAGAAACCAGGAGCCTAGAACTTCACCTGGGTTTCCCAAGTGGGTGACAGGGCTCTGAGCACTTGGGCCATCTTCTGTCGCTTTTCCAGGAGACTTAGCAGGGAGCTGGATTTCGAGTGGAGCAGCCAGGACTGGAACCCAGGCTTCTACGGGATACCAGATTGTAGGCAGCAGCTTAACTGACTGCTACAACTCTGGCCCCGATGCAAATAGTAACTTAAAGAAGGACAGAATGACTCTGTCAATGTTTGACAAATTATCCTTCAGAACTGGAAGCATTAGCAGTTATAAAGAGGAACACTACATGATGATAAAGGAGTTAATGGGTTTTGAGGATAGAACAATCCTCAATAGATGAATGCCTAACAAAGAACTTCAAAGGATGTAATGCAAACGTTGATGGAGCAGGAAGATGATGTAGAAAATACAGAACTGCAGTTGGAAACTTCAGACAAGAAACTCCAAAAGCAGTAGATTTGGGGCTACTAAAGGAAGACCACACAGAGAAAATACATTTCTCACAGTGAGTGGTTTGTTCAGGAACAATGATTTCAGAAAAAATCGTGTAGTGTAACAACCCCAGACAGAATGGTTGCTGTGAACGACACAGAGGGAGGCAGAGGTGAGGGGACAGTGAACCACCTCAGATGGGACACGTCCACTGAGTATTAACAAGCAGGCTTTTGGGGCCGGTGAGGTGGCGTAGCGGGTAAAGCCTCAGCCTGCAGTGCTGGCATCCCACATGGGCACTCATTTGAGACCTCGCTGCTCCACTTCTTTTTTTTAATTTATTTTTTATTTTTATTTTTTTGACAGGCAGAGTTAGACAGTGAGAGAGAGACAGAGCACAAGGTTGTTGTGTCGCAATTTTCCAATCAATCACAAGGCACAGTTGTGGATGCAAAAGCAGAGGTTTATTTGTTACCAGCCGGCTGGAACCCCCTACTTGCACTTTAGCTGGGCACAGACAAAAGGCCCTCTCGTTTGCATAAGAGAGGTTTTTATAGCCTCACACTTACAAGGGTACAGGTCATCTCCTACGTAAGTTACCTTCTCACTCTCTATATGGCAAGGTATTGGGACCTAACATGTTCATTGGTTCATTTAAATGTATAGGCTATATACGTTATGTGGCGGGAAGGCCACACAAAGGGGATGGCACGGGAGGCACTGGCGGGAAGCATTGGGCCATAAATTCCAGGGGAGCTGGTGGGGAGCAGAAGGTCATAAATTCCATGAGCTTACTTTCTTTGTTCTCAAGAACCCGGCCTGCCCCCTTCGAGATGAGCCCTATACAGAAGGCAGGCAAGCTAGGGACTACAATCCCTACAAGGTCTTCCTTCCATTGGTTCACCCCCCAAATGGCACCACACTGTGCTGATCTGAAGCCAGGAGCCAGGTGCTTCCTCCTGGTCTCCCATGTGGGTACAGGGCCCAAGCACTTGGGCCATCCTCCACTGCCTTCCCGGGTCACAGCAGAGATCTAGACTGGAAGAGGAGCAACTGGGACAGAATCCAGCACCACAACTGGGACTAGAACCCAGGGTGCTGGCGCCACAGGCGGAGGATTAGCCAAGTGAGCCATGGCACTGGCCTGCTGCCCCGCTTCTGATCCAGCTCTGGGAAAGCAGTGGAAGATGAGCTGATTCCTTGGGTCCCTGACCTGGAAGGGGCTCCTGGCTGCTGGCTCCTGGCTCCTGGCTTTGGATTGGCACAGCTCTGGCCGTTGCAGCCATCTGGGGAGTGAACCAGTGGATGGAAGATCTTTCTGTAACTCTCTGCCTTTCAAATAGGTAAACCCCCACCCCCACCCCACCCCCTTTTTTTTTTTTTCAAAAAGCAGGCTTTCATCAATACTGTTGAAGCCAGAAGTATCCTAGGGCTATAAAATCCCACCAGTTTGGTCCTTTTAAAAATAAATACAAGGTTAGAAAAAATATAGAGGAATTTTAAAAATATTCTGAATGAGACAAACATCTTTCATCCTACACATATTTGCTGATCATCTGGTGACAGGATACTTACACTTAAAAACAAGTAATTTTCTGTTATAAAAAGGTTAAAGGCTATCTCTCTGTAACTCTGCCTTTCAAGTAAATAAATAAAGTTTTAACAACAACCACAACAAGGAACTTTGCTCTCTTTTAAGATAATTAATTTTTATTTTATTTATTTTTAAAAGATTCTTTTATTTATTTGAAAGCCAGAGTTATAGAGAGGGAAGAGACAGAGAGAGAAATCTTCTATCTGCTGGGACACTCCACAAGTGGCCATGTTACCAGAGAAGCAAGGGTTCTTGTTTTCGCGCAAGAAAGAATTCAGGTATGAGACAGAGAGTAAGTGGAAAGCAAAATAGAAAGGTTTATTAGGGTAGGGACATCTGTAAGAATGGAATGGCACCTCTCCAGACAGAACCTGAGAGAGTGCCCAGTTTACATTTATGCAGGCGGGGGGGGGGGGGGGCTAAGGGGATGGGTCTTGCCTCCCCACCCCCCTTTCTGAGTTTTCCCCCTGAAGTTATCAGATAGGGGGAAGCCTGGCTGGCATTGCCCAGTTAGAGGAAGGATGGTTATTGGGTAGAAGGGGCAGGACCCCCTGGAAGGTCAGGATCAGGTAGGATGTTTGAAGTGCAGATACTGGGCAGCACCTGGAAGGTTATCAGGATGACTTTGAGATGCAGATGTCGGACCTGGATGTCAATGCCTTAGGCCTCTGTCACACACTGCCACACATACATAAGCTCATTTCTGACTTCCTACCTAACAGCACAATGGCCAGGGCTGGGCCATGCCGAAGCCAGGGACCCAGAGCTTCTTCTGGGTTTTCCCATGTAGATACAGGGGCCCAAGGACTTGGGCCATCTTCTGCTTTCTCAGGTGCATTGGCAGGAAGCTGGATCAGAAGTGGAGCAGCCAGGGCTGGAACTGGTGCTGCCATCAAAGGCAGAGGCTTAACTCGCTACACCACAATGCCCTGATTTGCTCCATTTTTAGACAATACACACATTGATTTTGGTCCTTCAAAATCTGTGATGAAACTCTAGCAATGAAGGCGACAGCAGCTGCTTTGGGGACAGGAACTTGTGCTGTGGAGAGAGCACTCTGAAGATGAGTGGTTGTCGTCTGTCATTTTATGGCAGACAAGTCAGTGGGCCCTCTTAGAGAATATAGGAACAAGACCTATTTTAAAGTTTTCGAGGCGTGTCAGTGAATTGCAAGCCCATTTGTTATCCTTGTTGGAACAGCTGGCATCCATGATAAGCTCACCAGCTGCATTTCAACAGAAACCTTGGCATAATTAGAGGCTAGCAGTTTGCAAGCTAAGGGTCAGGGTTCCCTTCTCTGCTCTCTGGAAGGTGTCTTTTCCTGGCAGTGATAGCCGATCAAGGCAAGTGCTAAAGGGTCGGGGCCAGGCACTTTGTGGAGCTCAGCAGGTTAAGTCGCGGATTATGGAGTCCACATCCCCTGGGGTGCCTGCAATGCAGCCCATGTGTGTTTTCCATCCCCTTCCTGCCAGTGTGCCTGAGAGGCAGCAGATGAACCCCAAGGACTCTGATTCCTGCCATGCACTGGATGGAGCTCCTGGTTCCTGGCTCTGGCCCTGGCTGTTGCTGGCAACTAGGAAGTGAACCAGCTGATCAATGGGAGATCTCTCTCTTGCTTCTTACTCTGTTACTTTTTCAAATAAATAAATAAAGAAGTTTAAAAAAAGCTCAATCTAGAACAGCTTTTGGAAACGCATCAAAACAAACAAGATTCTCAAAAAAGTAATGAAGTTCATCCAAGCACCTTTTTCTTGTTGAAAAGTAGTAGAATCTTTTAGTGAGAGCCCAAAGAATTTTTAAATAGGTTAATAAAATTATTTTAGCAATTTGGGTCAACTTTCGGGAGCCGTGGTAACTTATCAACTCTTCCACACTTAGCACCCTGCCCCCTCCACCTGGTTTCATTTTAGCCTGATTTCCTTTGGGACCTCTGGGGGCGGGGGAGGTTGGAGACCCGGCCCCTCTCGGAGCTCCGCAGTCTGCGCAGGTGCACCACGCCAGGGCCTCGCCCCTCCGGCCTTGCCTCGCCTTCAGAGGGCTGGGTGGGTGGGATGCGAGGACGCTGGTCACGGCGGGGGCCCAGAGCCAGCTCGAGGCTCACCAACCGGGAAAGAGAGCGCTGAACCTAGGTCTGGGAGGAGCAACCACAGCCTCTGCTGAATTTCTTTCCTTCCTTCCTTCTTTCTTTCCTTTTTTTTTTTTTTTTTTTGGATTTATTTGAAAGGCAGAGTTAAGGAAAGAGGAGAGACAGAACGAACTTCCACCCTCGGCTTCACTCCCCAAATGGCTGTCCTGGCCGAAGCCGGGAACCTGGCACCCCCGCCGGTCCCCCATGTGGGTGGCAGGAGCCCTGGATGCCCACGTATCAGGCAGCGCTTGGACCTGCAGTGCCGGGGCGCCCGCCCTCCTCTGCTGATGGTTTACACGTGCCTCGTGCTTTGCCCACCTGCTCCCTACCAGCACAGGCGCCCCGCGAACGCACACATTATTACTTCCATCTTCCGCAGCTGAGGAACTGACGCCCAAACGCTCAAGCCCGTTTCCGAACGTGGGCTGGAGAGCGGCTGCGCTTGAAGCTGGGCGTCGCTGCTGAGGCCCCTGCTAACGTCTCGGGGGTGAGAGAGATGTGTAAGGGGCGTGCAGCGGCCCCCACCCCATCTACGGCTTCGTCTTCAGCGGTTTGTTACTCAGGGCCAGCTGGGGCGCCCCGTCCTCTTCCTGACGCCTCCTCAAACACTCCATCACCACGCCTGCGCCTCTCCCCGCGCCTCACCTCGCCAGGTAGGCACTGCACCGTCGCGGGTCATCGCGAGAAGGGTGAGTACAGTACAGTAGTTTCAGACTACCTCACCTGTTTCATTACAGTATTGTTACAACGTTCCGTTTTATTGTGCCCTACTGTTCATCTCTTACTGCGCCTAACTTAAACTTGGCCACAGGTATGCATGCCTAGGAGAAAACAGGGTATAGAGGGTTTGGGGGCGAGCCTCGGTTTCAGGGACCCATGGGGGATAGTGCTAGTAAAATGGCCCAGTCTTATCTTTGGCATGATCCACGCCCTGCACACCATCCTCCGCACTAGCCCCTGCCGCCATTGCTGGCAGCCAGGTGACCAGACGGCCCAACCACCGGTGTCAGCTCCACCCCCACCCTAATGGAATTCCCTGCTCCTACTTCTCTGCCCCCCTGGCAAAAGTTTAACAGGATGTGCTTCCCATACACAGGCTTGCCCTCTCCCCGTGGCCCGTGGGCCTTCCCCCACTTGACAAAAGCTTTCCTCTGACTGCAGTGTTGTGTGTTCTGTGGCGGCCTTACAGGTATTGCAACGCGTCCCTGCAGATAAGGGGCGCTGCTGTGATTGGTTTCATGGCTGTAGGGGCTCCCTTACAGGGCCTGGGCAGCACGCTGGGGAAAGGCCAGCTCTACCTGGGAGAGTCAGGTTTTCAAAGAGAAACAGTCTCCCCTTCCCCCCAAGATTTAGGTATTTATTTATTTGAAAGGCAGAGCTAAGAGAGCGAGTTTTCGTCTGCTGGTTCACTCCCCAAATGGCTGCAATGGCTGGGGCTGTGCCAGGCTGAAGCCGGGAGCCTGGAACTCTGTAAGAAGGAGAAACCTTCTAGATGTCTCCCAAACCGGATTGAGTGATCCTGATGCACAGCCAAATTCAGCAAAGAGGTATAAAAAAAAAAAAAAAAAAAAAAAAGGCTTCCCGGGCTTCTTCTCAAACCTAGCCAATTAGCACTGTGGGTGGGGCACTGAGAATCCTCCTGTGTTTTCCCAACAGCTTCCGTAAAGCCAGAGGGAGACTGGTGGGGTAGCGCTGGGAGCTGCAGAGGAGCCCCCCTATCCGCAGGGCCTCTGCACCGAGGGCCAGTGTCCTGCCTGCTACGCTGGCACCTGGCCGAGTCCAGAGCCTGGGGTCCTTTAGACAGAGAAGGGGCTTCCCCACTGTGCGCGCCATCCGAGCCGCTCGGGCTTGCTTACCGCCACCTGCCCGGGGACTGTACTTAGAGAAACAATTTCTTTGTTACACACATGACAGGAGGTTGCTTTGGCCCCAGGCTTCTGTTTCATAACTCCCTTTTATTGGAGCAGAAAGAAATAGCACATTATTCTTCTTCCGTGCCGCCTTTTCTCAGGGATGAGAAGGCAACAAGTACTCTGTGCAAATAGAAAAGCCTGCTTTGTTGTCTGGGGAAGAGAGGTGAGGTGGTGAGGAGCAGGCCTTTCACAGACCATAAAAGAGGCGCTCTGCACACAGCAGGCTTGAGCCACACAGGCGTGAGGGCCTGGGAATGGGTGCAAAGAAGCCATCTGCCCTGATTGGTTGCATCAAGGTTTTATATATTTCAGGATTAAGTGCAATCTTTGCAGGCACGGTCAAGGCTCTCTGGCTCAGCTGTTTGCCCTGGCAGGATGCCTGTGAGCTGATTCCAGGCAATAACGACCCTTCCAAAGCATGGAGTGCGGTGGTTAGGTTGTGGAGGGCACTAGTAACATGGCTATTCCTAGCCTGCTTTCCTGGGTGTCAGCTGCTGCTCCGAGGACACTGGGTGCCTGTTGTCATCCTGAGACGGGCAGCAGAGAGTGAGTTCGCTATTCTGAGCTTGCCCGGCAGTTCTTGACACAAATGTTCCCTTGGCTCCTCCACTATGTCAGGCATCTTTCAGTAAGAGAAGGATTGGAGCCCCGATGTCACTGGCTCCACAAATCTGAATTTTTCCTTGCTGGATTTTCTTCAGGCAGAGCACAGAAGTTGATTTCTCTAAGAGGTCGCTTGAACTATGTTGCCACACCCTAAGCAGGTGTGTGCGTGACTTTGGGAAGCATTCCTCAACAACGTAATTACTTTTCAATCCTATACAAGAGAATAAACAACCAGAAATGTCCCTTCAGCTATGTGTGTTCTCTCTCTACCTCCACTGGATCACTCTAGAACAGTGATTCTCCATTTTAGTAGCCATCAGAACTGCCTGGAGGGCTTGTTAGGCTAGACCACTGGGCCCACCCTGTGGGATTCAGATTCTACAGGTTGGGGGCTCTCCTCTGAGAACTGCATTTCTAATAAATTCCCAGGTAATGCTGATGTTAGAGGTAAAGGGACTTCACTTTAAGCATCATAGTTCTTTAGGGTTTTTCCTATGTGCACATAAACCCATGAATATCTTGTTATCCTTGCATATATACACAACAGATTATTAGAAGTAGACCCAGGATTTATTAATTTTAAAATTTGTTATTTAAAAATATCCTAGATATCATTCCTACCCTGCCACCCTATGCTATACTGTAGATTAGGGATGTCTACCATTCTTTTTAATGGCTGCATAGAATTCCATTTTATGTTTGTACAACTATTAAAAAGACTCATTTGAAAGAGTGACAAACTGCCTCCCAGGTGTATTAGCAGGGAGCTGGATTGGAAGCAGAGCAGCCAGGAATAGGACCAGACTCTGATATACAGGATGCTGGTGTTGTGGGCAGTAGCTTAACTGGCTGCACCACCAGGCTGGCCCCATGCCCTTATTGAACTAGTTTCTACTGTTGGATGTTTAGCTTTTTCCCATTTTTCTCCCTGTTAAAAGCAGTACTGTAACTCTTATACACATGTCTTCACACTGCTAATCTTTTTGGAGAATAAAGTCACAAAACTGGAGCTGATGGCTGATAGCATATATGTGTCTTATAGTTGTATAGAGCCGGAGAACTATCCCTTCCCCCAGAAGTTTTTCTAAATTATATTCCTACCAATAGAGTTGGAAAAACCTTATTAGCACTGGAAGTTAAGAATGTTCTTATCTTTGCTTATCTGATGGCTGAAAAATGTCATGTTACTTTAATTGCGTGTCTTTAATTATCAGTGAAGTTGGGTGTATGTTATTAGCTAGTTATATTTCTTCTGTGATGTGTTTGCTTGGTTCTTTGCTTGCTAGAGAAAATGAAGACAGAAGGATAGAAAAATATATGGCAATGTTCTTAGTGTCAGACATGTTCTGGGCCCCTGATACCTTACTGGAGCAATTTGGAGATGCCACAGAAAAGAAGCAGGAAATAAATCACAGAAATGGGTAAAAACAATTCAGGTTATGCATATAACAAAGCTAAATGGATGAGGTGCACTTGGGTCAGAGAAGAGAGCTAAGAGGAAGGGGGAAGAATAGACTCCTTACATTCCTGAGTGGAGAGTGTCTCGGAGCATTTGTGATGCTATGATAGAAAACCAGGGACAGGTAACTTGGGAGCAGACGTGTTAACTCACAGCTCAGGAGGCTGGGAAGCGCAAGGCCAAGCTGCCGGCCACGTTGGTGTCTGGTGACATCCTGGTCTCCTCTTGCAAGGTTGTGCCTTGAACGCTGCATCCTCTGGAGAGGAGTGCTACTTGCGCATGTGGCAGAAGAGACAGAAGACGGAGAGGGTCGGGGGGAGAGATAGGGACCCAGCTTGTCCTTCGATAATGACACCACTCCCGTGACAATGGCAGTCGGTCAGTCGGGTGGACCGCTTGTGGTCTATCCTCTCTCATTAGGCCCCAGCTCCTACCACTGTTGCTTTGGGGATTAAGTCTCCAACGCGCGCTTTCTTGGACACATCCAAGCAGAGTGGTGAGTCTTTGGAGGAGGGAGGTGGGTATGTGCTGCTTTCTGCTGGGAACCTGAACCGACTTGAGTTCCTGTAGACGGGCTGTACTCAGTGTAAGGAAGGAATTTCTGATTATAGGTGCTAGTTCTGATCTACCTTTCCGTTTTTAGAGGCATTTCAACTCAACTGGAGACAATTTTGGTATAGAACATCCTCTACTTCAAATCATGGAGTGTGATCTTCCAAATACTTCTGTGTTCCTTTTTTTGGCAGGGACCATCTTGTTCTTTTTTTTTAAACAAACAATTAGAGGAGCAAAGAGAGACAGAGCTTCCTTCTGCTGTTTCACTCCTGAATGCCTGTAGTAACTGGGTCTGGGTCTGGGTCTGAGTCTGGGTCTGGCTGAAACTGGGAGCCAGAAACTCAATCCAGATCTCCCTCGTGGGTGATAGGAACCCAACCACTAGAGCTATCACCTGCTGCCTCTCAGAGTGGTACATTAGCAGGAAACTGAGATTGGGAGTGGAACTCTGTCCTGAGCGCCACTTGTCATGCAGCTTGACAAGGCTAATGCGACTTGTTGGAGCATGGGGAAGAATCGCACAGAATCGTGATAGTCTTTTCAATATAATATATTCAATATTCAATACCATTTAACATATATATTCAATGCACACATCTAAAGGTCAATACTGCTCAATATGTCAGTCCACAGGTCATAACACACATCTAGGAGGAAGACAACTTCCAGAAATATCTGACAATAGTGATAAGTATAACACATAGGAAGCATAAGAGTATAAAAGCATAACCAATCTAAGCACTGATGCTAAGGATGTAATATGAATGCTGTGTTCTCAAGATTCATATCATAGTCACGAAAAGTCAGAGTCGTCCGAAGTCTCTGTTACCACTCAGATGGATCTTGCAACAGTCACCTTACAGGCCAGAGTCGTGGGATGGCTGGCACTCTGGGCAGTAGGCTTGAAGTTCCAAGACAGACAGTGAGGTGAAGGGTTGGAGAGGTCACCCGATGAGAGGTCTGGTCCGGCTCCGATGTCAGGTCTGGCAACAGCTGGGACGTCCACGTGAGGTTGGCTCCAGCAGGGTGGTGAGCAGAGCTTCAGTCCGCGAAGACTCTGGCAGAGTTTCACTCGCACTGAGCCATGGTCCCTGAGGGGATGAAAGCAGTTATGAGGCTGGCCTTTTTTTCTTTTCTTTTCTCTCTCTTTTTTAATTAATTAATTTATTTGAAAGTCAGAATTACACAGAGAGAAGGAGAGGCAGAGAGAGAGAGGTCTTCCATCTGTTGATCTATTGGTTCATTCCCCAATTGGCTGCAATGGCCAGAGCTGCACTGATCCAAAGCCAGGAGCCAGGAGCTTCTTCCAGGTCTCCCATGCAGGTGCAGGGGCCCAAGGACTTGGGCCATCTTCCACTGCTTTCCCAGGCCATAGCAGAGAGTTGGATCGGAAGTGCAGCAGCTGGGACTTGAACCAGCACCCATATGGGATGCCAGAACTGTAGGCAGTGGCTTTACCTGCTACACCACAGTGCCTGCCCAAGACTTGCCTTTTTATCCCCCCTCTGGGGTAGGTGGTTGGTGAATGTGCCCTGGTGTGTCACCAATCACAAGCTCATCTTTTTTGGTGTCACCAACCAGATGTTGGTGTTTGGGTGTGACCAGTGGTGAGTTGGGGGTCTTCTGGGCATGGCCAATCATGGTGCAGTAGAGTGGGTGAAGTAATGCAGTAGCCAGCTGGTTGGCGGCTTCTTAGGAGTAAGGTTCCCTAGTCCTTATCAAGCCTCACCACCTGTGTCTGTTCTGACAGATGGTCTGGGCAGTTCCTGGTACTTAGTGGCCTTAGCTTAAGTAACTCCATTTTGGTTTTGCCTTTTCTTTTCTTTTCTTTTTTTTTTGGGGGGGGTTAGGGGTGCCCTATAACTCTTCTGGGACTCCCATGGGATTCCCCACAAACCCTGGACTCAAACCTGGTCACTTTGGTATCGGGTGTAGGCCTCCCAACCAGCAGTTTAGCCACTAGGCCAAGTGCTCACCCTTAGAAAAATGTAAAATAGACCGGGTGGTCAGGTCAAACCGATTTCATTAAACTACAAGTGTAGGGCTCTTGCCAGATCACCTGCTGCTGTAGTGTTTGGAACCGCCCCTCCCTCTTCCTCTGCAGTGGGAGAGCCAGTGTTCTGTGGGTTCCCTGAGGGAGCTGTGTTGCCTGCCCTGCGCAGCCGCTGAGAGCTCGCTCTCTCCGTGGGGCCTGGTCAGTGTTGCCTTGCTGGGCATTTCCGTGGGAGGCCAGAGCCCACACCCCAGCCCTCCTGTGCGTACGCTGTACTGCCTGTCTCCCCAGTCTCAGCTCCAGCTTCTTCCCTGTTTCCCAGAAAGTATCTTCTCACACCCAACGCATTAGTGAGCCATCAAGTATGAGGAAGGTACTGCTGAGTGGAGTGACAGATCATGCGCCAGAAAACCAAAGTAGCGTCAGCCCCACCCAGCTTCCCACCCCCACATTCCAGCGTGGCGAGGTCTCAGAGCACCTTTAAATAGAATCCTTTTAAAATCATCTGTATCGCTGCCTTAGTCTAAGTCCTTTCTCTTGAATGAATGCCTTGGCCCGCTGGCTTCCTCCAGTGCATTTTATCTTGTAGCTATCCAGTCATTCATCTATTCATTTGCCATTCTGTAAGAACTGACTTTATCAGAGGCATTCAGGAGAGGCCCAAGACTGTGTTATTACAAAGAATGCCTCCAGGCCATCAGCCCCCTTGGTTCAAAGGAGGGGAAGGGGGCTCTCTAGGAAGGAGTTCTGGGGCAGATGGACAGGGGTGGGTCTTGAAGTGGGCCTAAGATGCGGGGGCTGTGGGCCGTCCTCCCGGCAGTCACTCCCGGGTCTTTATGAGCGCAATGGTGCCACGTGTTCACCTCCTCTTGGGTTCAGGGAAGCGCCTTCCATTCCAGCCTCAGTGGGTGGACAGATTCGGGCAAATCCAAGCTGTGCCCCTTGCGGTGACAGGGCCCGGGGAGGCGGTGGGGGAAAGTCTCCCAGTGGAGATTCCTTCCCTCCTGCAGACAGATGTGTGCAGAAGAGCCTATTTTCCCAGGTGCGGCATGCCTGAGTGTGACTGACTGAGCAGCCTTGCATCCGTGTGGCGAGTGACCGCTGGCTACCCAAGGTGGTAGAGCTGAAAGTCCGAATGACTTGGGTCCTTTAATGTATCATTACAACCTGAGACGTAAGCAACTCTGGAGACTGCCTGCCCCCAGGTCCCAGCATGTGAGATGACCAGCTTACTGTTTTGGTCACTTTGAGTGGGGGCTGTGGTTACTCGTGCCCGGCCTCGTGTGAGTGGGAGGACTGATTCCTGGCTTGTGCTCCTGGAGTTACAGTAGACACTGTTCAGTTCTCTGACTTCCCCACAGTCAAGCCTACAGATTGCAGGATGTGTTCCTGGGTATCAAATCTGTGAGCTGGCCTGGTGGAGAAGGGGGGGATCAGGAGCTGGAACACAGGTTAGGCAGCCCCTCTTCTGTTCCCTCTTGTGTCGGAGAATTGCCCACATTTCCAAAAACAGTCTTGAAGCAAGAAAAGCATCTTGGCTGTCAATGAGGTCAGAAGTCGGGCAGATGAGATAAAGGAAACAGGTCTGGTGTTTGCTTTTTAAATGTGGGAATCTTCATTATTTCATGGGGAAAAATGCCCTCTACAGACTTGCTTGATGCATGCAAACTTCTTGGTTTACGTAGTTTTTTTTGGAAAAAGAAAAATGATTCTTTATTCAAAAAGAACCCACCTGAAGCTCTGCCTCCAGATTAGGGAGACAAAAGCCCGTACTGGGGAACGTAAGGATACAGTGGCTGGACAGGGTGCCCATCTAAAGGGAATGGCTGTGTGCGAATTGTTGCCAAGTGGGTTTTCTGGAGCAGGATGACAAGTCTTCCGATTTTTCAAGACAAGCCTGAAATCTGATTAAAAATACCTGTGTGTGTGTGTGTGTGTGTGTGGTGGGGGGGTCCCTTTGCTGAGCACGTGCTAGTCATGGGATGCACATCTGAAAGCGGACTCTAGGGAGGCACCTGTGCTTAGACACACAGAGCGGTGAAGATGCTGGGGGACAGAGGCAGAAGCTTGGGCTTTTGATGGACATGTGGGTGACAGATCTCATAGTGAAGTTGATAAGCACAGATTATCAAATGCAGAAAAGCACTTCAAATATTTTCCTCAGTCTTTTTTCCTTAAATCTCTTTGCATGAGATTGTGAGTATTCCCCAACCTCATTTAAAGCTCTCTGAAACTTACTTTATAGAAATCTTTTGGAGAGGCAGATGGGAAGGAGGAGGAGAGAGAGAGAGATCTTGATCTGCCATCCACAAGTTCTTTCCCCAACACTGTCCACAACACCTGGAGCTGGCCAGGTCAAAGCCAGGAGCCAGGTTTCCCCATGTGGGTGGCAGAATCCAAGTGCTTGAGTCATGATTGCTGCCTCCCAGGGTGTGCGTTAGTAGGAAGCTGGAATCGGTAGCAGAGCCAGGACTGAAACCCAGGCATTCTGATAAGGGGTGTGGGTGTCCCAAGTGGCGGCTTAACTGCCGTGTGCAATGCCCTCCCCTTACACTTACTTTTGAATGTCTCCAAGTCCAGTACCAGGGCTGTGTTTCCATTACTCGAATATTCTGGTTCTGTCGGCATGAAGCTCCCCCTTGAGTTTTGGCTACTGCTCTGTTTGCTCCATGTATGTTAAGCTGAAATGCCACCTGTTGTGCTATGGTGATAGGATGCCGGCATTCCATGCCTGGGGCCCCACTGGAGGTGGGTGATGGGAAAGGATGAGACCCAGCACAGAGAACTCTAGAAAGAGGGGCAAGGCTCAGTCATTGCAGATCTTGGAGTGGAACTGAAACGATCAATCTGGCCACATGGCTGGGTGTGATTCCTTTCAGGAAGATTAAATTGGTATTAAACCCTTCCTAGGTGTGAGCCACATGTGCGCCCAGGCTCCGGAGGGGCTCTGGGTGAAGAGGAAGCGTCTATACTAGTTCACTCTCAGTGGCCTGGCTAGGATGCAAAGAGAGGCCAAGCCAGCCGGTGTGCAGTCCTGTCCATGTGACCCCAGATGTTCCCTGAGGGCTAGTCCGTGCTCCTGGGGGCCCCCTGGCTGTTCCCTCTAGGGTGGGTGCCCAGGGACCTGCTGGAAGGGATGCAGGGAGGAGCACCTGTCGTAGCCCCTCCAGAACGAAGCTAGTCCATTGCCGTCCGAGCCTTGTCTTGGTCCCTATCACCTCTCACTGCCCTGTGGTTTGGGGGTAGGGGGCCCTGGCAGATACACTGTACCTGCTTTGTGACTACGTGTTTCTCCCCGAGGGCATGAGCCTGTGCCTTGTGCAATGACTGCTGTGTCGTGGGGCCTGCAGCTGTGTTTCCCAGTCACCTGGCTGGCCCGGCTCTGCAGTCACCACTCAGCTGCTCGCATCCCTGCTGGGTTCCCGCCACAGGCACTTTCCAGGGTAGTGGGAGCTGATGGCAGTGACCTGTGCTGAGTGTGATCTCGCTTTGTGTATATGTAATGGGGTTCCCTGGGACCACTGTGGCTTGAGACCACAAACATATATAATGCAAATTGTTTGTTTTGCTGATATAGTTACTGTAATAGCTACTTACTGAGCATTTTCTTTGTGCTAGTCTTTGGGCTAAGAGCTTTTACGCATTAACTTTTTTCAGCCTCACAAAGTGTCCCGAGTTAGGTATGATCAACTCCCTCATTTTACCTTGAGGAAGTGGGGCCAGAGAAGTTAAGTAGCCTGCCCGTCGTCCAGAGTGGCAGAGCCGGAACTTAATCATAGCCGCTGCCCAGGATCGTGGCTTCGTGTGTTTTTAGGTGACTTTCATTCTGGTACTACTGTGATAAACCCTAATGATGATGGTAGTCTTTCTTATATTTCAAATTAGAAGTTCAGTTTTTATTTGGGATTTTCAAATCTCCACTTGAAAATGAGTCTGCTTGTTCTTTCTGAGTGTATGATACCTAGTCATATGTGCTTCAAATTTGAAAATAGCTTTATGAACTCTTGTATGACCTTTTAAATTCACTGGGGAAGAAGGGGAAAAGTTTTCTAAATGAGCTGGGAAACCCACAACTAATTAGGGAACAAACTAGACAAAGTGGCAGAGGGGTTTGTGTTGTTGTCTAACGGGTTAAGTTGCTGCCTACGATTCCAACATCCCATATGGGTGCCAGTTCAAGTCCTGGCTGCTCCAATGCCAATCCAGCTCCCTGCTAATGGTCCTGGGAAAGCAGTGGAAGATGGCCCAAGTGCTTGGGTCCCTGCACCCACATGGGATACCTGGATGAAGCTCCTGGCTGTTGCTGCCATTTGGGGAGTGAATCAGCAGGTGGATGATCTCTGTCTCTTCCTGCCCCGCCCTCTACCTTCCAAATAAATTAAAAATCTTTCTTTTTTTATTTAGAAAAGACAGAAATAGGTAGACAGAGACTGACAGATCCTCCATCAACTGGTTTACTCCCTAAATGCCTACAACACCTGGGGCTGTACCAAGAAGAATCCAGGAGCCCAAAACTCAGTCTGAGCCTCCCATGTGGGTGTCAGAGACCCGAGTATTTGAGCTGTCTCCCAGAGTCTGCATCAGCACAAAGCTGGGACTAAAACCCAGACGCTCTACTATGGGATGTGGGATGTCTTTAAATGCTGTGCCAAAGTCCACCCCCGTGATTTTTTCAGTGATGAAGGACACCATAAATGACGTAAATAGACATGAGAATGGGAAAGTATTTATAATAAAGTGACAAAGTCAATGTCATATGAAGATTCTACAATAATTCAGAAAGGATTAATTCAGAAAGGAAGAAATCCAAATGGTCAGTTATTATAAGATTCTTCGCCTCATTAATCGTGAGGAAAATGCTAATTGACACACCAGTGAGGAGCAGGCATTTAGCCTAGCGGCTCAGGCTCCGGGTCTCACATTGGAGTACACGAGTTTGTCTCCCTCTCTGGTTCCTGACTCCAGTTTCCTGCCAGTGTGCACCCTGGCAGGCAGTAGTTCCAGATAATGGGCTCCTGCCATTCATAAGGGACTGCATTTGTGGCTCCTGGCTCTGGTTTGGCCTAATCTTGTTGCTGTGGGCCCTTGGGGAACAAACCAGTGAGGGGGAGCTCTCTGACACCTTCCTCCTGTTCCTCTCAAAGAATCATCATTTAGAAGTAGCATTAATATTCATTTTAAAGTATTAGAAAAGTAAAAAGCTTATTGTAGTTAGGTTAGACAAGACTGCTAAAAATGGCCTTTCTTCCTACAGTGAATGTATACATTTTTATAATGTGTTTGAAAGCTTTCCTGGCAATGTCTACTAAAACAAGAGGGTACTTTAAAAAGTTCATGGGAGAATGGGATTAAAAGATAAGTTTATTTTGGTGCAAGAACATAGAAGTCCATGCAGTTTCTAACCAATGTGCATTTTCTGTGAACTTGAAGAACGTTCCTATCTTAAGGGAGGCACTGTTAGTTGCCCATTAAATATCCATAGTTTTTTTTTTCTTCCGTTGTGACAGAATTCTATCTTTATTTTATGGCAATGAACTTGATTGAAGCCGGCATGACAATCTGTTCTTTTTGCATTTACTCAGTTTCCCAGTTGCCCTTGCCAGTTCTGATTAGTGAAATACAAGGGAAAGTGTGCTGTAGGATCTCTGAGAAGGATTTTACTTTGCTGATAGGGGGTGCAAATGTGGCTGTAGCTACCGCTTCAAGTTCATCCTGAACCTGAACACGATTGATGCTTGGAGTTGTGGCAGCCATCCTGTAACCATGCGGAGACAATCAGTGTCTATGATGTGATCATCTGAATGAAAGTTCATTTTAAATTGCATAAATGATCCCGTTATGAAAGTGAATGGACATTGCTCGCTATCTTTGTCAGTTAGTATGGATGTGTGGATAAAGAACTACAATGAGGAGTTTTAAAAATTTGGTACTGAAAAATAGATAGGAAAACAAACAAAATTCCAACATGTTAGGGGAACAGGGGAAAAAGAAGTAAAAGGGCTGGGCTCCTGAACGAGTATTCTCTGCTCCCCAACTCTAGAGCTTTGTTATACAAGGAACACAAATCCTTATCCTCTGCTAATGGTGTTTCTGTTACTGGGAGACAAATCCTTAAAGAAACATGGACATACCCTTTGGTCACTTCTGTGTGTCTCCATGCTAAGAAGTGAAAGTGCTGGTATGTTGACATTTGTGTACAATTTACATGTGACAATATTTTGGGAAACAACACACTGAGAAGAAACAGAATGTCTTCCAACATCCATATGGCTAAATGAAACGTAGTTTATTCATACTATGAACTGTTATATAATTGTTACAAAGAGCAACATAGACTGACGTCTCTTGACTTGGAAAAATATTTGTGATGCATTATTATGTCCCAAATGGCAAACTGAATGGTTAACACAGTATACTCCCTTATTTGTAGTTTAAAAAAAAACTCGATATGCATAAACTCTGGATACGTCTACAGCAACACAGGAAAAGCCGTAATGCCTGCAGGGGTGAGGGCAGTGGTACAACCTAGTGAAACAAGTCTGGTAGAAGAGTTAAACTTCTTGAATATCATACAACTTTATTGGACTATGAGGAGAAGAATCTAACATGACTTCAATATACATGATATCGTTGATTATGTTTAAAATACAGAAGAAACCTTTTAATGAATGTGTTTGTGAATGGAAGAGGGAGCAGGAGATGGAAGGGGTGTGGGTGGGTAGGAAGTTATGAGGGGGGAAATAGCCATTATCCATAAACTGTACTTTGGAAAATTATATTTACTAAATATTTTTTTAAATGAATATATGTTTTTATCATAGTTTCTTATTCTTTCTTTGTGGTAACTTGAATTCCAATTTTATTTCTCCTTGTACTGAGAATTCAGAAACAGATCTGACATTCTCTTAAAGGCATGAAGGAAGGATTTAGTCTTGCCTCTTTTACCTGGGGCAACATTTAGTTTTCAGAATAAAAAATATTTATTTAAAATGCTGCACTTAGTAGAGACCTAGTGTTTGTACAGTATTTTAAAAAATATAGATGTAATTATGGTAATCATCACAGGAACAATTGTGTGATTTAATTTCCAGTGTCTGATTTTAAAAACTTCTTTTGTGGTTCTTCTTTTACTTCATCGATATTAATTGGAAAAAAAACAACTAAGCAATGTGAAGTCATTTTCATTATTTTAATAACTCATTTATGGAATTCAGTCTTCAGCTCTTCAATCTGAAAATGAACATCAGATAATCGCTTTTATTGGAAAACAGATTTTTATGTAGGAGAGTAGGTCAGGAGGTTTCTTGAGTTTCTCGAAGACTTTCTCCAGCGTGAACACACGAAGTCATACATTTGGGGAACAATTTGTGAATGACTTTCAGGCATTTGGGAGATGTCACCTTGATAAAGTTCCAGGAACTGATCCAGTGCTAATCAGTGAGCTGAGGTGAGGGATTTTACTCAGTTGACATGAACAATGCATTCCCAGCCCCCACCCCCTCCCCCAGTTAAAAAAAAAAAAAAATTGCTTTTGTACCAAACACTAGTTGGCCACAGAACCTCTGTGTGGTGCAACGGGCTGCCCTGTTGTATGGCCATTTCATCATGTGTTAGCGCTGTCTGGGTTAAGGCGGAGTGGGAATCTAGCACACAGAGTTAATGACTACATCCAGCATGTTCTATCTTCTTAATGTTTTAGCAACAAAGAGATTCCTGGGGGATGACACAATGAATTTAAATCCTGTTTCCTTGCTGAATGATGCCGTCATGGAATTCAGGTTCCTGACAGGTCCCCTGTGAACACCAACATCACAGCAGCACTGTTGGTGTTTGTGCTGACAATTCCATCTGTCCCCATTAAACTTTTCAAGAATGTTCTCAAGACAGAATAACTCATTCTCTGATGTTATGTCTGACACAGCACTTGTACAAGTTCTTTGCTGGTGAAGCAACAACACCTATTCAATGCCATGAATATAGCTAGTTGTCTGTGATTTATATGTGTTCTCATCAGTTACAAGAAAAAACCCACAAATTATCTAATTGCTGAGACGTAATTGTCCTATATATTTTGAACCTTCCTTCATTATGCTAAACAATAGTACTTCTAGCAAATGGAATGGGATCTTCGGTTGTCTTCTTTTAAAACAAATTGCCTTGTTGATATTTTACATGTCATAAAATTCACCCTTTTAAAGTATATAGTTCAGTAGTTTTTTTGCATTCACCTAGTGGTATGACTATTATGCCCACTTAATTTTAGAACGTTTTCAACATCCTGCAAAGAAATCTCCTACTCATGGGTGCCCCTGTCCTTGAGAACAGCAATGTATGGATTTGCCTATTGTGGATAATTCATGTAAATAGAGCCATACAGATATGATCTATTGTGAATGGCTGCTCCCTCATTCATCCATGGCGTAACATGGAGCTGTGCTTCATTTTACTCAGTACCACACTGAAAACCCATTCATCATGAACCTGCATTTGGCACACTGGTTGAGAAGCTGGTTGGGATCCCTGTATCCTATGTCAAAGTGCTTGGTCTGAGTCCTGGCTCTGCTTTCAATCCCAGCTTCCCGGTGATGCCATCTCGGGAGGCAGTAGGCGATGGCTCAAGTAGGTTGGTCCTTGTAGTTCACATGGGAAACATGGATTGCAGTCTAGTCCCCTGCATTTGGCCTAGTTGTGATGGGCATTTGTGGAGTGAACCAGTGGGCAGAAGATCTTTGTTTCTTACAAAGAATAATCTATTCACCATTTGATGGACACTTGAGTGTGTCAATGTTTTTAAAATGTTTTTTGATTAACATGGAATATTTGTATACTTCTATGGAGTGCAATCAAGGTTTCAACATGTGTATACAGTATAAACTATTCAGATCTATCAGCATTTCCACTTTTGTATTGTTCATGTTTGGAGCTTACCTGATCTTGCAGTTCTTCTATACAGTGTACTCTATAGTGTTGTGAACTGTAGTTTCCCCACTGGGCTTTGGAACAGTAGAACTTATTACTTTTATCTAATTGTGTTTTGGTATCCATTATCCAGTCTCCCTGTTTCTCTCCTCCCTTTCAATGATCGCTATTCTAAGTCCATACAGACTTTTAAAACTTAAACTATGAGCAAGAACATGCAATAGGTGTCTCTCTATATCTGGCTTATTTAACTTAAAATAGTGACCTATAGTTCTACCCATTTTGCTGCAGAGTCACAATTGTTTGTTATGGCTGAATAATATCCCTGTGTATATGTGTGTATCACATAAACATTCTTATTTGTTTGAGAGTGAGTGAGCTCCCATTAGCTGATTCATTCCCCAAATCCCTGCAATGGCTAGCGCTGGTCTGGGGTCAAATCTAGGAACCAAGAACTCAATCCAAGTTTCCTATGTGGGTGGCAGGAGCCCAGTTACTTGAGTTATCACCAGTGTCTCCCAGGGCCTGCTGTCTGGCAGGAAACTGGAGTCAGGAGCTGAAACTAGGAATCAAACCCAGGTATTCCAATGTGGGGTGTGGGCATCTTTCTTGAAGGTTCTATTTATTTATTTGAAAGAGTTACACAATGAGAGGAACAGAAAGAGAGGGAGAGAAAGATTGATCTTCCATTTGCTGGTTCCCTCCCCAAATGACCACAAGCAGCCAGGCTGGGCCAGGCTGAGGTCTGGAGTCAGGAGCTTCTTCCTGCTCTCTCATGTGGGTGCAGGGGCCCAAGCTCTTGGGTCATCTTCTACTGCTTTCCCAGGTCACAGCAGAGAGCTGGATTGGGGGTGGAGCAGCCACGTCTCCAACTGACAACCATAAAGGGTGGTGGTGTCACAGGCAGTGGCTTTACCTGCTACACCATGATGCTGGCCCCGGGATGTGGGCATCTTCACCACTAGGCTAAGTGCCTACTTCTATACCATATTTTCCTTATCCATTCATCACTGTTACCTACGTTGATTTTGTACCTTGGCTAGCGTGAATTTATGCTGCTGTGTACATGAGTGTAGGTGACTCTTTGATAATGCTGATTTTTTTTTTTTTGAATCTATATAGCCAGTAGTGGGATAAAAAATAACAATGGCCATATGGTAGATTAGTCTTTAGTTTTTTGAGGAACCTCCATACTGGTCTCCGTAATGGCTGTAATAATTTACATTCCTGCCTGCAGCATATAAGTGCTCCCTTTTCTCCACATCTATGCCAGCATTTGTTATCTTTTGTCTTATTTATAAAAATAGTTATTCTAATTGGAGTGAGAAATTACATCATGGCAGTTTTGATTGGCATTTCCTTGATGACTAGTGATATTGAGCACTTTTTTCATACTTGTTGGCCACTTGGATCTCTTGAGAAATGGCAATTTGGAAACTTTCCCATTTCTTACCTGAGATGTTTGGGATTTTTGAGTCCCTTAAATGTTCTGGATATTAAGCCCTTGTCAGATGAATAGTTTGTAAATATTTTCTCCATTTTATCAGCTGTCTCTTCACTGTCAACTGCTTCCATTGTAGTGCGGAGGTTTCTTAGTCTGATATAAACCCTTGTCTATTTTTGCATTTGTTGCCTATGTGTTGGGGGTCTGTTCTGGCTCTCCCAGTATCTTGAAGTTTGCTCTGTGTTTCGTGTGTTAGGGTTTGGTCTGTGATCCATTTTGAATTGGTTTTTGTATCGGATTGGGGTGGGTTAAGTATGGGTCTTCCGCATATGAATATCCAGTTTCCACAGCATCGTTTATTGAAGAGATTGTCCTTTCCCCAGGGGATGTTTTTGGCTCCTTTATTGTCCGTTGACTGTAGAAGCATGCTTCATCTCTGGGATCTCTATTCTGACATTGGCCTATTTTTACGTTTTGAGGAACCTCCATCCTGCTTTGTCATAATGATGGTATCATTTACATTCTCATCTGCAGTGTATAAGGGTTCACTTTTCTCCACATCCTTGTCAGCATTTGTTACTTTTTGTCTTTGTGAAAACAGTCATTCTAACTGGAATGAAATGATACTTCGCTGAAGTTTTGATTTGTGGTTCCTTGTGATAGGGGCATTTATTTTCATATAGTTGATGTCTGTTTCTATACTGGCACCATGCAGTTTTAGTTAGAATAGCACTGGATATATTTTGAGATCAGATAATATACTTCCAGCTTTGTTGTTTATATTCAAGATTGCTTTGGCTGTTTGGGGTCTTTTGTATTTCTGTACAAGTTTAGGATTTTTTCTAGTTCTGTGAAGAATGTCATTGGTATTTGGGAAATTGCATTAATCTATTAATTGCGTTGGGTAATATAGGCATTTTTAAATACTTATATGAGATATTTCTATTTTTCTTGTGTGTGTCTTCAATTTTCCTCATTAGAGAAAGGAGAGTTGGGGGGGGGAATCGATTGATCTTCCATCTGCTGATTGACTCCCCAAATGACTACAATGCAGGCTGAAGCCAAGAGTCTGGAACTCCATCAGGGTCTCCATTGTGGATGGAAGGGGCCCAAATACTTGGGCCATTTTCCTCTTATTTTCCAGTTACATTAGCAGGGAGCTGGATTGGAAGTAGAGTAGCTAGAACTTGAACCAGTGCTTGTATGGGATGCCGGAATTGTGGGCATTCATTAGTATTTTGTAGTTTTCATTGTAGGGGTCTTTCACATGCTTGGTTAAATTTATTCTAAGGTATTTTATTATATATATATTTTTAAAAGATTGATTTATTTATTTGAAAGGCAGAGTTTCAGAGAGGCAGCGGCAGAGAAAGAGAGCTTCCATCCACTGGTTGGCCATCCTCAGATGGCTGCAATGGCCAGAGCTGTGCTGATCCAAAGCCAGGAGCTGGGAGTTTTTTCCAGGTCTCCCATGCGGGTGCAGGGGCTCAAGGACTTGGGCCATCTTCTACTGCTTTCCCAGGCCATAGCAGAGAACTGGGTCGGAAGCAGAGCAGCTGGGACTCCAACCAGTGCTCAAGTGGGATGCCGGCACTGCAGGTGGCAGCTTTACCTGTTAAGCCACAGTGCCAGCCCCTGTTTTCTTTAATCATTAAGAATGGGATTGCTTTTCTAATTTATCAGTGAGTTTATTATTGGTGTATGAAAATCCCACTGAGTTTTGCATGTTTACTTTGTATGCTGCAACTTTATTTAATTGATTTTTCAATTCTAGTGGTGTTTGGTGAAGTCTTTAGGTTTTCCCTACATAGAATCATATAATCCACAAAGAGGGTAATTTCCTCCTTTCTTATTTGTATGCCTTTTATTTCTTTCTCTTGCCTAATTGCTCTTGCTAAAATCTCCTGTAATGTATTAAATAAGAACAATGAGAGTGGACATCCTTGCCTGGTTCCAGATCTTAGAGGAAATGCTTTCAACTTTTTCCTATTCAAATGTGATGTTGGCTGTGGGTTTATCAGATATAATCTTTATTACATCAAGCTATGTTCCTTTGATACCTAATTTGTTCAGCATTTTTTCATGAATAGATGTTGAATTTTATTAAATGTATTTTTTGCATATATTGATGTTTTCATGGGATTTTTGTCCTGCATTCTGTTGATGTTATGTGTTACATTTAGTGATCTGTGGATATTGAATCATCCCTACATCCTTGGTATAAATCCCATCGGATCATTATGAGTGGTCTTTTAAATGTGTTTCTGGATTCTGTTTGGTAGTATTTTGTTGAACTTTCTTATCTTTATTCATCAGGGATATGGCACATAATTTGTTAAACCCTTTTCGGTTTTGGAGTCAAGTGGGAATGCCCTTGAGGAATGAGTTTGGACGTTTCCCCCTTTCAGTTTGTTGGAATAGTTGTGGAGACATTGGTGTTAGCTGTATTCTAAATGTTTGGTAGAAGTCAGCATTGACACCATCTGGTCCTGGTCTTATCTTTGGAGACTTTTTGTTTCTGGTCTGTTCAGGTTTTTTATGTCCTCATGGTTTAATTTTGTTAAGCTACAGATCTATTTCTTTTAGGTTTTCAAATTTGTGCATAATTGCTCATTACAGTCCACAATGATCCTTTGTATTTAAGTATAAGTTGTAGTATTTCCTTTTCCATCTCCGATTTTTTTTTTTAATTTATTTGAGAGAGTTACACAGAGAAGGAGAGGCAGAGAGAGAGAGAGGTCTTTCATCTGCTGGTTCACTCCCCAATTGGCTGCAATAGCCAGAGCTGCACTGATCTGAAGCCAGGAGCTAGGAGCTTCTTCCCGGTCTCCCACGTGGGTACCAGGGCCCAAAGACTTGGGCCATCTGATGCTTTCCCAGGTCATAGCAGAGAGCTGGATTGGAAGAAGAGCAGGCGGGACTAGAACTGGTGCCCATATGGGATTCTGGTGCCGTATTAACATACTGTGCCATGGCGCCAACCCCTGTTCTTATTTCAATTTCTCTGTGTCTTTACAAGAGGGTTTCTTGTAGACAGCATAATTTTAAAAAAATCCATTCAGCCAGTGTGTTTTTTTAAATATTTTTTTAAAGATTTAATTATTTGAAAGATTTACACGGAAGAGAGAGATTGATCTAGAGATTAGAGATTGAGAGCTTCCATCTGCTGGCTCAATCCCCAGATGGTCACAATGCTCATGGCTGGGTCAGGTCAAGCCAGGGGTCAGGAGCCTCCTCCACGTCTCCCACATGGGTGCTGGAGCCCAAGCGCTTGGGCCATCCTCTGCTGCCTTCCCAGGGACATTAGCAGGGAGCTGGCCTGCAAGTGGAGCAGCTGAGCCTTGAACTGATGCATCTATGGAATGCTGACATTGCAGGCAGTGGCTTCACCCTTTATGGCACAATGCGGGCCCCAGTGTTAAGTCTTTTAGTTAGGGAATTTTGTCCATTTACATTTCATGTTATAGATATGTAATGATGTAGTCCTATCATTTAAGATTTTTCTTCTATTTTTAATATCCAGCATTGCTTTTCTGGTGGGTTTTATACTTTCACATGTTAGGACTTTTTTTTTTTTTTTTTTTTTTGCTTATGTATAAGTGACTCCCTTAAGCATATTTTGTAAGACTGGTCTGGTGGTAATGCATTGCCTCTGTTTTCACTTGCATTGGATAATCTTTATCTTTTATTTATTTGTTAAGGATAGCTTTGCTGAGCTGCATTCTTGGTTGGCAATTTTGTCTTTTAGAACTGAATCTGTGGTTCTATTCATTCCTGGCCTGTAAGATTTCTGCCAAGATATCTACTGTTACAACAGCTCCCTAAAGTGTGACTTCATGTTTTTCCCTTGAAGATTTTCCTCCAAAATTTCTGGAATTTTTATAATCCCCACTCTCTATTGTATTGTTGCGTTTTACTATAAAGTGTCATGAGGATCTCTCCTGGTCATGTCTTTCTGGGGTATATGTGCTTCTGGCTTCTGTCTAGTGCTGGATCTTGCTGCAGTGGGATTGGCACTGAGCTTCAAGGCTCAGTCCTGAGTTCAAATCCTGCCCACTCCCCTGTGGTTGAAGTCTGCCAGAGGTAGGGGGAGAGGTGGAAGACACAATCCCTTGGCCCCTCAGACTGACACTGAGAGGGATCAGCCCTGGTGATCACACCCCTGGGTGTCAGTTACCAGCCCCTGTGAGTCTCAGGGCTGTATGCCAGGGTCGTGTGACAGCTGGCCATGGCACCAGTGCAAATAAGTCTGTCCCATGCAGTTTGCTCTGTCTGCCTGAGCCAGGGCAGACCTAGAGGCCGTGTGTACCCAAGCCTGGGGAGGGAGATCTTTGGGCTTTATCGTGTGCCGAGTCACCCCGTGGAAGCCCAGCACCGAGCATCAGGGCAAAGCCCTGTGTTCACTTTCCTCCCCAGATGCTCGTGTCTCACTCTGCTATCTGCTAGGGGAGGGGTGGTGGAGTTGGCTCCTTGGGTGCCTACCTAAGGCGAGTCTAAAGGCTCGGTGTGCAGTCTGGCCTGGAAGGAAGTGTGCAAGGCCTATCCAACACTGACAGGCCGAGTGGACAGTGAGGGAGAGACAGAGAGAAAGGTCTTCCTTTGCCATTGGTTCAGCCTCCAAACGCCACCATGGCTGGCACCGCACTGATCCGAAGGCAGGAGCCAGGTGCTGCCTCCTGGTCTCCCATGCAGGTGCAGGGCCCAAGCACTTGGGCCATCCTCCACTGCACTCCCGGGCCACAGCAGAGAGCTGGCCTGGAAGAGTGACAACTGGGACAGAATCCGGCGCCCCGACCGGGACTAGAACCCGGTGTGCTGGTGCTGCAGGTGGAGGATTAGCCTAGTGAGCCGTGGCACTGGCCCAACACTGGGTTTCACCAGAGCAGGTCTGGTACTGGGTATCAAGTTTAAGGTCTTGACTTCCTCTCTGTCCCCAAAGCAGGAGACACATTGTCTCTCTGTATGATGCACTACCTTGGAGTCGGAGGAAGGGTGTTGAGGGCAACTCTTTCCTTCTTGCCATTTTCAGTACATTTTTTCTTATTGCACTAAAACCAGACACTGTGTTCTTATCCAGCTGCCTTAGCTCTTGCGAAGTTAACAGCTACTTAATTTGTTGTCTCAGTGGGGAGATGATTATTAGAGTGTTTTACCCAGCCCAAAACCTTGCCTCCTTTTTGTGCTTTTTAGCCATTATGAACATTCACGTGCAAGATTTTGGGTGGAAATGTTTTCATTAGTCTTGTGTATATACCTAGGAGTAGAATTTATAAGCATATAGTAACTATGGTTAATCATTTGAGGAACTGTTTTATGATTTTCTTTACTGTCATTTCCTTAGATTTCTATTTATTTGAGAGAGAGTTACAGACAGAGGGAGAGACAGAAAGGACTTCCATCTGCTGGTTCACTCCCCAAATGGCTTCAATGGCCGGAGCTGAGCTGATCTGAAGCCAGGAGCTTCTTCCAGGTCTCTCCCTTGGGTGCAGGGGCCCAAGGACTTGGGCCATCTTCCAGTACCTTCCTAGGCCATCGGCAGGGATCTGGATTGGAAGACAAGCAGCTGGGACATAAACCGGCGCCCATATAGGATGCCGGTGCTGCAGGCAGAGGCTTAGCCTACTATGCTACAGCACTGGTCCTGTGTTGTACTATTTTCAAAGTATCTGCCACTTACAGAAACGAGTGAGGGTTCCAGTTCCTCCATATCTGACATTTGTTATTACCCAACTTTTTGATTTTAGCCATTCCAGTGGGTATGACATAGCATACTGGAGTTTGGATTTGCCTCTCCAACTGCTGATGTTAAGCATCTTTTCATAGGCTTGTTGTCAGTTGGTTTGTTTTTAGAAAGATGCTTGTTCAAATCCTTTGCCTATTTTTAAAATTGCATTATCTTTTTATTATGAGTTATATTTTCGATGCTTATCTCTTACTGCTATGATTTGAAAATATTTTCTTTGGGTTTTCTCACTTTATTAAAAATATACTAGATATTTTTATTTGAGAGGGAGAGCGACATGTGTGTGTGGTAGAGAGAGTGTGATTGAATGAATGTAAGTGCTCCCAACCGCTGACTCACTTCCCAGAGGCCCACACAGCTGGTGCTGGGAGCTGAGCACTCAGTCCAGCTTTCCCTAGTAGGTAGCAAGTTCCCGGAGCCATCCTCTCTGCCTCTCGGGTCTGCACTGGCAGGAAGCTGGAATCAGGAGACAGAGCTGGGAATCGTGCTCAGGTGCTCTGATGTGAGATGTGGGCATCTGAACTGCGAGGCTTCATGCCCAGCCTCTTTTCTTGGTGGTATTCTTTGGAGCACAAAATAATTTTGCCCAAATACAATGCATACAATGCATACAATGTATTTTTTTTTTTGGTGTTGTATTTAAGAACCATTGCCTCAACCAAAGTCACAAAGTTCTTTTTTTATGTTCTAAGAGGTTTATAGCTTCAGCTTTCTATTGAGGTGTAGATCTATTTTGAGTTATTTGTTATGAGATAGTGATCCAGCTTCATTCTTTCTCATGTGACTATTCAGTGGTCCCAGCACCATTTGTTAAAAAAGACTGTTTTTTCCCCCATTTGATTATCTTGGCACCTTTGTTAAAGATCAGTTAGCTGTAGATGGATTTCTGGACTTTTGATTCTGAACTTTATTTCTGGACTTTCCATTCATACCATCAATCTATTCTTTAGATACATTTTGTCCATCCTTGTGCCAATGCCACACAGCCTGTATTATCATTGCTTTGTAGTAAGTCAAAATCAGCAACTGTGGATTCTCCTTTTTCAAGATTATTTTGCTTATTTTGTGTCCCTGGTAATTTCAAATTAATTTTAGAATCGGCTTGCTAGTTTCTACAAAGAAATACAAAATGAGCTGAGATTCAGATCGGAATTGCTTGAGTCTGAGATGAATTAAGGTTGTATCGCCATGTTAGCAATGCTGTCCTCCAGTGCATGAACATGGAATGCCTTTCTATTTATTTAGATCTTCTTTTGGTTATTTCAACATCTTTGTCTATTTCTAAATTTTGTACTTTTTTTGTTTGAATTTACTCATAAGCATTTTAATGGTACTATACTGGATTTAAAAAAAATTTTCAATCATGCAAATATATAGAAATGCAATTGGTTTTTAAAGCATTAATCTTGTATCTGGGAACCTTGTGATTTCATTTATTAACTTTAAATTATTTTATAGTAGAGTCCTTAGGATTTTCTATGCATGAGACCACATAACCTATGAATAGAAATGCTTCCTAACCTGAATAGCTTTTGTTGTTTTGTTGCCCTGGCTAGGACCTCTAGTTCACTTGGATAGAAGTGGGAGGGTGGACAGCCTTGTTCCGTTTCTGGTCTCAGGAGGAAAGCACCTGGGCTTTCATCATGAAGTAGGATGCTAGGTGTGGGTTTTTAATGGATGCTCTTTACCAGGTTGAGGAAGATGCTTTCTGTTCCTAGTTTGTTGATTATTATTATTATTATTATTATTTTGACAGGCAGAGTGGACAGTGAGGGAGAGAGAGAGAAAGGTCTTCCTTTTACTGTTGGTTCACCTTCCAATGGCCGCTGCAGCTGGTGTGCTGCGGCCGGCGCACCATGCTGATCTGATGGTAGGAGCCAGGTGCTTCTCCTGGTCTCCCATGCAGGTGCAGGGCCCAAGCACTTGGGCCATCCTCCACTGCACTCCTGGGCCACAGCAGAGAGCTGGCCTGGAAGAGTGGCAACCGGGACAGAATCCGGCACCCCAACCGGGACTAGAACCCAGGGTGCTGGTGCCGCAGGTGGAGGATTAGCCTATTGAGCCGTGGCGCCGGCCTGTTGATTATTTTTATAGTGAGAAGGTGTTAGACTTTATTAAATGCCTCCTGAGTCATTTTTTAGAATTCTTTTGATGGGATGTTTTACATTAATTGATTTTTGGATGTTAAAGCAACTCTGCAGGGCTGGTGCTATGGCATGGCAGGTGAAGCTGCTGCCTGCAGAAGCAGCATCCCAAATAGGCGCCGGTTCAGGTCCTGACTGCTCCACTTCCAGGCTGCCTTCCTGCTGGTGTGCTGGGAAAGCAGCTGAGGATGCCCCGAGTGCGTGGGCTCCTCACCCACGTGGGAGATGCAGAGGAGTCTCCTGGCTCCTGGCTTTGGACCAGCCCAGCTCTGACCATTGCAGCCATTTGGGGAGTGGACTGGCAGATGGAAGACCTCTCTCTCTCTCTCTCTCTCTCTCTCTGTCTCTCTCTGTCTCTCTCTGTTTCTCCCTCACTGTCTCTGTAACTCCACATTTCAAATAATTAAATAATCATTAAAAAAAAAAACCTCTGCTCCTATGGGATAAATTTCACTCGATTAAAGTTATGTGCATCTATGTAAGAAATTCTTTTTTTCTTCTGAGGGGACATTATTGTACAAATCTATGGTGTACAATGTGATTTTTTTAAAAAGATTTTAAGAGGTAGAGTTACAGACAGAGAGACAAAGGTCTTCCATCTGCTCGTTCATTCCCCCAGATGGCTGCAATGGCCAGAACTGTGCCCATCTGAAGCCAGGATCCAGGAGCTTCTTCTGGGTCTCCTACTGAATGTGCAGGGGCCCAAGCCCTTGAGCCATCTTCCACTGCTTTCCCAGGGTCATAGCAGAGAGCTGTTGGGAGTGGAGGGCCGGGACTAGAACTGGCACCTTTGTGGGATGCCGGCGCTGCAAATGGAGGATTAGCCTATGGTGCCACAGTGCCGGCCCCAATGGTGTGATGTTTTGATACATGTGTACAATGTGTAATGATCAGGTCCAGGTAATTGGTGTATCCAGTACTTTAAACATTTAATATCTGTTGGTGTGGCAAACATTCAAAATCTTCTCTATCAGCTATTTTGAAATGTGCAATTAATTGTCACCTATGTTAACCCAGCTGTGCTGTAGGACATTAGAACTGCTTCCCTGTCCCCACTAACCATCCTCTCTCCATCCCCTCTTCCCATCCTTCCCAGCCTCTGGTATAACCATTATTCTACTCTCTCTCTCTCTCTGAGATTGATTATTGTAGCCTTTACGAACGAAGAGAGAGACATGTGATATCTGTCTTAATTCACTTAGCAGTGTCCTGGAGGCCATTCCTTGTTGTTAGAAGTGCCAGTACTTCATTCTCTCCCGTAGCTGAATGATGTTCCGTTGTGCATAAACACACTACTGCTTTATCCGTTTATCCAGCAATAGACATCTAGGCTGATTCTATATATTGGCTGTTGAAAACAGTGCTGCAAGAAGCATAGGAATGCAGACACTTCTTCCACATACAAAGGAAAGAAAATCAGTATCTTAGAATTGCTGGATCATATGACAGACCTACTTCTGTTGGTTTGTTTTGTTTTTGAGATGCTTCTACACTGTTCTCCATAATGGTTGTATTAATTTATATTTGCACTGAAAATATGAGAATTTCTCCTTTCTCTGTTCTTCACCAGCACTAACTATTTTATCTTTTTGATAATAGCCACTCTAACTGGGGTGAGATGATCTCTCATTGTGGTTTTGATTGGTGTTTTTCTGATGATTAGTGATGTTGAATATTTTTCCACATATTGGTTGGCTATCTATACAAACGTCTATTCAGATCCTTTGCTCATTTTTAAATCAAATTATTTTATTCTTGAGTTTTTTGAGTTACTTATGAAGATATTAGCCATTTAGATGAAGAGCTTGAAAATGCTTTCTCCTATTATGTGGTTGTCTCCTAACTATTTTAATTATTTCTTTTACAGTACAGAAGTATTTTACTTTGATATGGTCTGGTTTGTCACTTTTTTTTGTTGCCTGTGCACTTGGGTCACATCCAAGCAATATTTGCCCATACCGATGTCCTGGAGAATTTCATCATGTTTCTTTTAGTAGTTTTATATATATATAAAGTATATATATATATATACTTATATATATAGTTTTATATATATATACTTTGTACTTAATATATATATAAAAATACACACAGTATTTTTATATACTATATATATATATTATTTTTTTTGAGAGAGAGAGTTACAGACAGTGAGAGGGTGAGAGGGAGAGACAGAGAAAGATCTTCCTTCTGCTGGTTCACTCCCCAAATGGCAGCAATGACTGTAACTGGGCCAATCCAAAGCCAGGAGCCAGGAGCTTCTCCCGGGTCTCCCATGTGGGTGCAGCAGCCCAAGCACTTGGGCCATCTTCCACTGCTTTCCCAGGCCATTGCAGAGAGCTGGATCAGAAGAGGAGCAGCTGGGGTACTCATATGGGATGCTGGCATTGCAAGTGGAGGATTAACCTACTGTGCCACAAGCACAGGCACCTCAGATTTTATATTTAGACCTTTAATCCATCTTGAGTTGATTTTTTTAATATGATGAAATATAGTTTGATTTCCTTCTTCAGCATATGGATACACCGTTCACCCAGCACCATTTACTGAAGAGATTGTCCTTTCTCCAGTTAAATATTAGTTGGCTGTAGATACAGGAATTTATTTCTGGGCTCTCTATTCTGTTCCATCAGTCTGTGCTAGTAATATGTTATTTTGGTTACTCTAGGTTTTTAGTATATTTTGAAGTCAGGTATTGTGTGCCTCTAGCTTTGTTCTTTTTGCTCAGATTGTTTTGGAGATTTATGATCTTTTATGGTTCCAGGTCAATTTTAATTTTTTCTATGAAAAATATCATTGGTATTTTGATAGTTATTACATTAAATCTATAGGTTACTTTGGGTGCTATGAACATTTTAACAGTGTTAATTCTTCAAGTCTATGAACATGGACTGGCTTTACATTTTTCTGTGTCTTCTTTATTTTATTAGTGTTTCATAGTTTTTATCATAGAATATTTTTGTATCTGTTGTAAATGGGATTAATTTCTTGATTTTTTTTCTGTGTATAAAAACATTTCTGATCTTTGTATACTGATATCTCACAAGTTCACTAAATTCACTTATTAGTTCTAATGATTTTTAATGGAAAAGTTAGGTTCTTCCATATTCATATTCATGTTTTCTGAAAATAGGGCTAATTTGACTTTATCCTTTCTGATTTGGATGCACTTTCTCTCATCCAATGGCTCTGGCTGAGACTTCCAATGCTAAGCTGAGTAAGAGTGGTGAAAATGAGCGTCCTTGTCTTATTCTGGATCCTAGAGAAAATACTTTGGCTTTCTCCCAAGTGGTATGATATTGGCTATTGGTTTGTCATATGGCTTTAATTGTGTTGAGGTACCTTACTTTTGTACTTAATTTATTGAGAATTTTTATCATGAATGGATGCTGATAACTTTTATTGGGTGTTTTCCTGCACCTACTGAGGGAATTAAATGATTTTTGCTCTTTTGTTGGTGTGATATATACTGTTTTTTTATTTGTGTATGTCAAACCATTCTTGCATCCCTGGGATAAATCTCACATGGTCATGACGTATGTTTTTTACTTGTTGTTAATTTTTGTTTGCCTAGTATTCTGTTGACAATTTTGTGTATAAGTTAATCAGGAATATTGGCCTATAATTTTCTTACTCTCATTGTGTGTCCTGGTCTAGTTTTTGTGTAAGGGTACTACTGGTCTCATAGAAAATGTTTGGAAGAATTCACTCCCTCTTCAACTATTCCAACAAATTGAGAGTCACTGGTGTTGTTCTTTCAAAGTTGGTGAAATTCAGTAATGAAGCCATCTGTTCCTAGACTTTCCTTTTGGAGACTTTTTGTTACTGGTTCAAATTTGTTGCTCATTATTGGCCTATGTTTTCTATTTCTTCTTGGTTCATTCTTGGTAGATGATGTGAGTAGGAATTTTTTTTTTTTTTTTGACAGGCAGAGTGGACAGTGAGAGAGAGACAGAGAGAAAGCTCTTCCTTTGCCGTTGGTTCACCCTCCAATGGCTGCCGCGGACAGTGCGCTGCGGCCGGCGCACCGCGCATCCGATGGCAGGAGCCAGGTGCTAGGTGCTTATCCTGGTCTCCCATGAGGTGCAGGGCCCAAGCACTTGGGCCATCCTCCACTGCACTCCTGGGCCACAGCAGAGGGCTGGCCTGGAAGAGGGGCAACCGGGACAGAATCTGGCGCCCCGACCGGGACTAGAACCCGGTGTGCCGGCGCCACAAGGCGGAGGATTAGCCTGTTGAGCCACGGCGCCGGCCGTGAGTAGGAATTTATCCATTTCTTCTAAGTTTTCCAATTTGTTATTATATAGTTGTTCGTAATTGTCCCTAATTTTTTTGAAAATAATTTTTAAGACTTATTTATTTGAAAGAGTTACAGAAAAAGTGGGGTTTGTGGCCAGTGCTGTGGTATAGCAAGTAAAACTGCTGCCTGCAGTGCTGGCATCCCATATGGGCACTGGTTCGAGTCCTGGCTGCTCCACTTACCATCCAGCTCTCTGCTATGGCCTGGGAAAGCAGAAGAAGATGGCCCAAATCCTTGGGTCTCTGCACCCTTGTGGGAGACCCAGAAGAAGCTCCTGGCTTCAGATAAGCACAGCTCTGGCCATTGCAGCCAACTGGGGAGTGAGCCAGCAGATGAAGGACCTCTCTCTCTCTCTCTGCCTGTCCTTCTCTTTCTGTGTAACTCTAACTTTCAAATAAATCTTAAAAAAAAAAAAAGATGGGAAGGGGGAGAGACAGATATATACCTTCCATCTGCTGATTCAATCCCTCAAATAACCAGGAGCTTGGAACTCCACCCAGGTCTCCCACGTGGGTTCAGGGGCCTAAACACTTGGCCATCTTCCACTGTTTTCATAGATGCATTAGCAGAGAGCTGGATTGGAAGTGTAGCAGCCAGTCAAACTGGTGCTCTTGAGGGATGCCGGCCATGCAGGCAGAGGATTAACCCACTGTGACCCAACACTAGGCCACTTAATGATCTATTTATGTAACATCAGTTGTAATGTCTTATTTTTTTTTTGATTTTTATTTATTTGGATGTTCTTTTTTTTTAAGAGTTACACAGAGAGAGGAGAGGCAGAGGCAGAGAGAGAGAGAGAGATAGGGAGGGATGGAGGTCCTCCATCCGCTGGTTCACTCCCCAATTGGCTGCAACGGCCAGAGCTGCACCAATCTGAAGCCAGAAGGCAGGAGTTTCTTTCAGGTCTCCTACACGGGTGCAGGGGCCCAAGGACTTGGGCCATCTTCTACTGCTTTCCCAGGCCATAGCAGAGAGCTGGATCAGAGAGGAGCAGCCGGGACTAGAACTGGTGCCCATAAGGGATTCTGGCACTTCAGGTCAGGGAGTTAACCCTCTTCACCACAGTGCTGGCCCCTGGATGTTCTCTTTTTTTTCTCAGTATAACATAGGGTAGTCAGTTTTGTTTACCTTTAAAAAAAACTTTTTTCTTTATTGTTCTTACATACACAGTTATATAAAAATGGAGACTCTTTATTTTTTATTTTTTAAAAAAAATTTTTGACAGGCAGAGTGGACAGTGAGAGAGAGAGAGAGAAAGGTCTTCCTTTGCCGTTGGTTCACCCTCCGTGAACTGGCCTGCGCACTGCACTGATCCAAAGGCAGGAGCCAGGTACTTCTGGTCTCCCATGGGGTGCAGGGCCCAAGCACTTGGGCCATCCTCCACTGCACTTCCGGGCCACAGCAGAGAGCTGGCCTGGAAGAGGGGCAACCGGGACAGAATCCGGTGCCCCAACCAGGACTAGAACCTGGTGTGCCAGTGCCGCAAGGTGGAGGATTAACCTGTTGAGCCACGGCGCCGGCCAAAATGGAGACTCTCTGTCTACATTTGCTCTGATATTTCTTTCATTCAATTAAATTTGCATTTGACTTGTTCTTGCTTTCTAATTCCTTGAGTTGCATTTTTAAGTTGTTGATTTGAAATCTTTCTACCTGTTTGATGTAGGCATTTATTGTTCCAAATTTGTCTGTGGGTACATCCATTTCCGGCAAGTGACAAAAGCTGTGGGTACAGCTTTTGCTGTAGCCATAGATTTCATTAGATTGTGTCTCCAGTTTTATTTGTTCCAAGAAAGCTTATTAACATTTTTGACTAGCAATAATTGTATGTATGTGTGGGGTACATCGTGATATCTTAACACAGGTACACAGTGTGTACTGAGGAAACCAGCCATCAGCATTTCTATCTCCTTTTCGGCAGCTTTGAGCTTCTCTCTTCTAGTTCTTCATAAAATACATATTAGTGTGAAGTGTAGTTGCCACGCTGTGCTATGGAACACTAGAATGTACTTTTTTTTTCTTTTAAAATATTTATTTGAGAGACAGAGTTATATAGAGAGAGGTCTTCCATCTGCTGGTTCACTCCCTAAATGGCTGCAATGGCTGAAGCTGTACTTATCTGAAGCCAGGAACCTGGAGCTTCTTCCAGGTCTTCCATGTGGATGCAGGGGCCCAAGGACTTGAGCCATCTTCTACTGCTTTCCCAGACCATAGCAGAGAGCTGGATGGGAAGAGGGGAGTAGCTAGGACACGGACCAGTGCCCACATGGGATGCCAGTGCCACAGGCGGTGGATTAACCTACTACACCACAGTGCTGGCCCCAACGTACTACTTTTATTTAACTCTATTTTGGCACCCATTATCCAACATCGTTACACCCCCCCCCCAAAATTTTCACCCTTCCCAGGCTCTAGCAGCAACAAATCTGACATTCAGACTGAGTTTTTCAGAGTCTTCCACATATGACAGAGAACGTGCTGTGTTTGCCTTTCTGTTTCTGACCTATTTTATTGAACATGGTATCTTCCAGTTCCATCCATGTTCTGCCGAGTGACAAGATTTCCTTCTTTTTTAATGGCTGAATGATATCCCATTTTGTATAAGTGCTCTTCAAAAAGTTCATGAAAGTAAGGATTATTAAAATGTGTGCATAGATTGCAGAATTTCCTGCCCCAAAATCCATTTATCTTTTAGTTCCATACTTGCAGAAACTTCTTGGAGTACCCTCATGTGTGTTCCACAGCTTCTCTATACATTAATCCTTTGGTAGGTGCACAGGGCGATTCCATATCTTGGCTATTGTGAAAAATGTGGCAGTAAATGTGAGAACAGGTCTCATTTGTTGTGCTGGTTTCACTTCCTTTGGATATCCCCAGAAACACGATTCTAAATATCAGCACCTTATCATAGGAGTAGTTTGTGGACACTATCTCTCATTCTTTTATTTATTTATTTATTGAAAGGCAGAGTAGACAGAGAAAGACAGAGAGAGAGATGGAGAGACAGACAGAGAGAAAGGTCTTCCTTTGCCATTGGTTCACCCTCCAATGGCCACTGCGGCTGGCACGCTGATCCGATGGCAGGAGCCAGGTGCTTCTCCTGGTCTCCCATGGGGTGCAGGGCCCAAGCACTTGGGCCATCCTCCACTGCACTCCCGGGCCACAGCAGAGAGCTGGCCTGGAAGAGGGGCAACCGGAACAGAATCTGGTGCCCCGACCGGGACTAGAACCCGGTGTGCTGGCGCCGCAAGGTGGAGGATTAGCCTGTTGAGCTGAGGCGCCGGCATTCTCTCATTCTATAACCATCTCATTCTATAAACCATCTCTTCACGCTGCTGGCTGTTTACTGTATTGATTGTCCCTGTATTTCCTGTATGAAAGCCCCATAGATTGAGGTAATTCCATTTGTCTGTTGCCTGTGTTCTGGAGGCCACATGCAAAGAAATCGTGACCTGTCCTGATGTCTTTGTGTGTTGCCTCTGTTTATAGCGGTTCCAGAGTTGCAGGTCTTACGTTTTGGACTTTGATGCGCCTTCACATATGAATCTTTCACAGTTGACCATCCAGCATTCTGACATCAGTTCCTAATGGGGCTGCCCCTTCTACAGTGCATGTTTTTGGTGCTATTTTTCGAGAGTTTCTTGGCAGTAGATGTGTGGGATTTTTTTCTGGGATCTTTGTTCTATTGGTCTGCGTGTCTGTTTTTATGCTAGTATCCTGTTTTGGTCACTGTAGCTGTACAGTATGGCTTGAAATTGGGTATTGTGATGCCTCTAGCTTTGTTCTGGTGATTTGGGGTCTTTTGTATTTCCATGTGTATTTTTTTTTCTTTTTTGGTTCTTATTTCTGTGAAAAATGTCATTGGTATTTTGGAGGTTGCATTGAATCTGTAAAGAACTTTGGGCAGTATGGATATTTTAATCAAATTAATTTTTTCCAATCCATGAGAACCAGACATCTTTCTGATTTTTTTTTTTTGGTGTCATTTTCAATTTCTCTTATCAGTGTTGCAGCATTTTCTGATAGAGGTCTTTGACTTCCTTTGTTACATTTATTCCTAAGTATTTAATTTTTAGTAGCTATTGTGAATAGAGTTACTGTCATTTTTTTCTTGGTACATCATTATTGGTGTGTAAAAGTGCTGCTGATTTTTGTGTATTGACTTTGTTTCTTGCAAATTTACTGATTCCATTTTTCAGCTTAAAGGATTTTGGTGGAGTCTTCACATTTTTCTATAGAAGTAGAGTATCTTGTTATCTGAAAATGGATAACTTTCTCTCTCCCTATTTGTATGCTTTTTATTTCATTCTCTTTTTAAAATTTTACTAGAGGTATACAAATCTCATGTATTTCCTATACACAGGAAATAGTGATGCTTCCTACCCTACCCTCCTTTCTTCCTCCTCCCTCTGCTATTCCCATGCTTATTATTATTACTTTTTTTTTACAAAGATCTATTTTCAGTTAACTTTATGCCCATAAGATTAATGCTATACTAATTAAAGAGTTCAACAAATAGTATGAAGAAAAAAAACTGTTCCTCAACAGTCGAGACAAGGGCTATACAGAATCATTGAATTTCAAAGTGTCAATTTCATGCCTCTAGATTACCTTTTAGGTTTACTTAGTTACCACAGATCAGGGAAAACATTTGTCTTTTTGGGACTGTCTTATTACACTAAGTACATTGGTTTCCACTTGTATCCATTTTGTTGCTGTACAATATTCCATAGAGTATATGTAACTTGATTTCCTTATCCAGTCTTCAGTTGACAGACATCTGGGTGGATTCCATGTCTTAGCTATTGTGAATTGAGCTGCAGTAAATATGGGGGCATAGATCACTCTTTCATATGCTGATTTCCTTTCGTTTGGGTAAATTCCCAGGAGTGGGATGGCTGGGTCATAAGGTAGTTCTATATTCAGATTTCTGAGGAATCTCCATGCTATCTTCCACAGTGGCTTCACCAGTTTACATTCCCACCAACAGTGGATTAGGGCACTTTTCCCCCCACATCCTTACCAGCATTTGCTGTTTGTTGATTTCTGTATGAAAGCTGTTCTAACTGAAGTGAGGTGAAACCTCACTGGGGTTTTGATTTGCATTTCCCTGATGACGAGTGATCCTGAGCATGTTTTCATGTATCTGTTGGCCACTTGGATTTCCTCTTTTGAAAAATGTCTGTTCAAGTCTTTTGCCCAGTTCGTAACTGGATTGTTTTATTGTTGTTGTTGAATTTTTTGAGCTTTTATAGATTCTGGATATTAATCCTTTATCAATCACATAGTTTGCAATTATTTTCTCCCATTCTGTCGGTTGCCTCTTCGCTGAGTTGTTGTTGTTGTTGTTGTTGTTGTTGTTTTTTAAGATTTATTTTACTTGAGAGGCAGAGAGAGAGAGACAGAATTTTCCATCCACTGGTTTACTCCCCAAATGGTTGGAGCTGTGTCAATCCAAAGCCAGCAGCTTCTTCTGGGTCTCCTATGAGGATGCAGGGCCCCAAGCACTTGAGCCATCTTCCGCTGCTTTCCCAGGCCATAGCAGAGAGCTGGATTGGAAGTGGAGCAGCCAGGACTTGAATTGGCACCCACATGGGATGTCGGCACTGCAGGTGGTGGCTTTGCTTGCTACACCACGGTGCTGGCCCTGCTGAGTGTTTCTTTTGCTTTGTAGAAGCTTCTAAGCTTGATGTAATCCCATTTGTCAACTTTAGCTTTTTTTTTTTAAAGGGGGATTTTAAAAAATTATGTATTTGATAGAGTTACAAAGAGGCAGAGGCAGAAAAAGGGAGAGAGGTCTTCTGTCTACCAGTTTTCTCCATAAATGGCTGCAACTGCTGGAGCTATTCCAATCCGAAGCCAGGAGCTTTCTCCAGGTCTCCCACACGGGTGCAGGGACCCAAGGGCCTGGGCCATCTTCTACTGCATTCCCAGGCCATAGCAGAGAGCTGGATCAGAAGTGGAGCAGCCAGGACTTGAACTGGTGACCACATGGAATGCTGGCACTGTAGGCAGCAGCTTTACCCTCTATGCCACAGCACCAGCACTGGCCCCAATTTGGCTTTGATTGCCTGTCCTTCTGGGGTCTTTTTCAAGAAGTCTTGGCCTATGCCACTGTCTTGGAGAATTTCCCCAATGTCTTCTAGTTAACTTGATGGTACTGGGTTGTAGATTTAGGTCTTTGATCCATGTTGAGTGGATTTTTGTGTAAGGTGTAAGGTAGGGGTCTAGCTTTATTCTTGCTCATGTGGAGATCCAGTTTTCCCAGCACTGTTTGTTGAGGAGACTGTCCTTGCTCCAGGGATTGATTTTAGCTCTTTTGTCAAAGATAAGTTGGTTGTAGATGCATAGATTGATTTCTGGAGTTTCTACTCTGTTCCATTGGTCTACATGACTATTTTTGGTCTATTAGCAGGCTGTTTTGATTATACCTGCTCTGTAGTACATCCTGAAATTTGGTATTGTGATGCCTCTGGCTTTGTTTTTGCTTATATGATATTCCTTTTGCTATTTGGGATTTCTTGTGTTTCCATATGAATTTTAGCATCATTTCTTTCTAGATCTGTGAAGAATGTTGTTGGTATTTTGGTTGTTATCACATTGAATCTGTAAATTGTGTTTTGGTAGTATGGACATATTGATGATGTTGATTCCTCCAATCCATGAACGTGGAAGATTTTTTCCATTTTTGTCTTTTTTATAATTTTATTTTTTTAGTGTTTTATAATTTTAATTGTAGAGATCTTTGACATCCTTGGTTAAATTATTCCAAGGTATTTCATTCTTTTTGGAACTATTGTGAACTGAACGCATCTTAAAAGTTCTTTCTTGGGCTGTTACTGTGGCATAATGTGCTAAGCCTCTGCCTGTGGCAACAGCATCCCATGTGAGTGCCACTTTGAGTCCCAGCTGCCCCACCTCCAATTCATCTCTCTGCTAATGGCCTGGGAAATCAGTGAAGATGGCCCCTGCACACATGTGGGAGACCTGTAAGAAGCTCCTGGCTTTGGATCAGCCCAGTTCTGGCTGTTGCAGCCATTTGGGGAGGGAATCAGTGGATGCGGATGGAAGACCCCTTTCTCTGTCTCTCCCTCTCTCTGTAACTCTCTCAAATAAAGTTCTTTCTCAGCCATGACATTGTCTGTGTATACAAAGGCTATTGATTTTTGTGTGTTGACTTTATATCCTTCCACTTCAGCAAACTCTTCTATGAGTTCCAATAGTCTTAGTGTGGAGTCTTTTGGAGCCCCCATATATAGAATCATGTCATCTGCAAATAGGGATAATTTGATTTGGTTCTTTCCAATTTGTATCCATTTGATTTCTTTTTCTTGCCTTATGGCTCTGGCTAGAACTTTGAGGACTGTGTCG
This sequence comes from Sylvilagus floridanus, assembly GCA_949820135.1. Classification (NCBI taxonomy): domain Eukaryota; kingdom Metazoa; phylum Chordata; class Mammalia; order Lagomorpha; family Leporidae; genus Sylvilagus; species Sylvilagus floridanus. Next base: position 53,051,520 of record OX463245.1, read on the forward strand.
AATAGAAATGTGAGAGTGGGCATCTTTGTCTGGTTTTGGATCTCAGTGGGAATGCTTCCAGCTTTTCCACATTCTGTAGGCTGCTGGCTGTGCGTTGGTCATAAATCGTCTTGATTGTGTTGAGGAATGTTCTGTATCCAACTTGCTTAAGGTTTTCATCATGAAAGGATGTTGTATTTTATCAAATGCTTTTTATGCATCTATTAAGATACTGTGTGGTTTTTGTTCTTTAGTTTGTTAATGTGGTCAGAGAATATGCATGGTACAATTTTGATTTTTTTAATTTTCTGAGGCTTGCTTCATGGCCTAGCACGTGGTCAGTCCTATGGAAAGTTCCATGCATTGATAAGAAGGATGTATATTCTGCAACTATGGGATGAAACATTCTGTAGATAAGTTAGGTCCTTTTGGTCCATATTGTCCATTAGCTCTGTTATTTCTTGATTTTTCTGTCTGGTTGATCTGTCTATTGATGAAAATGGGGTGTTGAAGTCCCCCATTACTATTGTATTGGAGTCTGTCTCCCTTCAGATCTATTAACATTTCTTTTAAATAGCCAAGTGTCCTATGATTAGGTGTGTATCCATTTATTGTAGTCACATATTCCTCTTGAATTCATCCCTTAATCATTATATAGTGTCCTTCTTCAACTCTTAAGAGTTTTTGTGTTGAAGTCTATTGTCTGACATTAGGATGGCAACACCTCTCCTTTCTGGCTTTCCCTTAGCGTGAAATGTCTTTCTCCATCCTTTCACCTTCAGTCTGTGTGTACCTTTGTTGGTGAGATGTGTTTCTTGTAGGCAGCAAATAGATGGGTCTTTTGTTTTTTAAAGATTTGTTTGTTTATTTGACAGGCAGAGTTACAGAGAAGTGGTGGTGGGGGGGGTCTTCCATCTTCTGGTTCACTGCCCAAATGTCCACAATGGCCAGAGCTGGGCCAATCAGAAGCCAGGAGCCAGGAGCTTCTTCTGGGTTTCCCACGCAGGTTCATGCAAGTCCTTAGACCATCTTCTACTGCTTTCTCAGGCCATAACAGAGAGCTGGATTGGAAGTGGAGCATCCAGGACTCAAACCAGTGCCCATTTGGGATGCCAGCACTGCAGGCTGTGGCTTTACTTGCTATGCTTCAGTGTCAGCCCCAGATGGGTCTTGTTTTTTAATCCATTCAGCCAGTCTGTATCTTTTAACTAGGGAATTTAGACCATTTACATACAAGTTGACTATTGATAAATAACAACTTGGGCCTGTAATTTTTCCATAAATATTCCCATTGTTTACTTTGGATTTCTTTTGTACTTCCACTGGATGATTTTCTGTCTTCACATTTTTCATATAGATGAATAACTTTTTGTGTTTCTCTGTTTAGCACATCCTTAAGCATCTTTTGTAAGGCTAGACTGTTATGGAAGGTCTTTATTTTACTTTCATTCATAAATGAGAGCTTTGCTGGGTACAGTATTCTAGGTTGACAGTTTTTTTTTTTCTTTAAAAAAAGACTTTATTTATTTGAGAGGTAGAGTTACAGACAGTAAGAGGAAGAGACAGAAGAAGTCTTCCTTCTGTTGGTTCATTCCCCAAATGGCTGCAACGGCTGAAGCTGCTCCTACCCAAAGCCAGGAGCCAGGAGCCTCTCCCTGGTCTCCCACGTGGGTGCAGGGACCCAAGCACTCGGGCCATCCTCCACTGCATTCCCAGGCTGTAGCAGAGAGCCGGATTGGAAGAAGAGCAGCCGGGACTAGAACCAGTGCCCACATGGGATGCTGGCGCCACAGGCGGAGGATTAGCCTACTGTGCCATGGCGCCAGCCCCGACAGTTTTTTCCTTTTAAGACTTGTGCTATACCTCTTCATTATCTCCTAGCCTGTAGGATTTCTGATGAAGAAATCATCTGTCAGTAAGTGGAGATCCTCTGAAAGTAATCTGACGTTTCTCTCATGCACATTTTAGAATATTTTCTTTATGCCTTACCTTGGAAAGTTTGACTATAGTGTGTTAAGATATTTTCTGGTTGTGTCTGTTAGGAGTTCTACATGCTTCCTCTACTTGGGTGTCCTTTTCTTTCTACCAACTGGGGAAGTGTTCCGTAATTACATCACTAAAATGGCCTTCTAGTCCATTCACACACCTTCAGGAATTCCTAGGGTCCATATTTTGGATCATTTGATAGTATCTCATAAATCTCCAACACTGTTTAAAATTTTTTTTGGTCTGACTGTAAGATTTCCAAAGATTTGTCTTCTAGTTCAGATATTCTTTCTTCTGCCTCACCAAGTCTGCTGTTAAGGGCTTTCCACTGCATTTTTATTTGATCTATTGAATTCTTCATTTCTAGTATTTCATTTTGGTTTCTCTTTAAAATCCCCATTTCATGGGCAAAATTCTCAGTCATGTCATGGATGGTTTTCTTTGGTTTGTGGATTTGCTTCTGATTGCTTTTGAGTAATCCTATGATTAATTTTTTTTTGAATTCCATTTCCAATATTTCCTCAATCTCTTCATCTTCACATTCAAATATTGAAATGTAGTGTTCCTTTGGCAGGGTCATGGTGTCTTCCTTATTCTTGTTTATTGAATTTCTGCATGTGTTTTTAGGCATTTATGGAGTTGACTTTTTTTTCCAATGACTTTTATCTTTGAGCCATGCCTCTGTGGCTTAGTGGAATGTCTGCACTTTCTGTGACTATGAAGAGGTGTGGCCAAGGGGCTCTGATTAGTGTTCAGGGGTGGAGTGAGTATCCAGGGTAACACCCGAGTTGGGCGCGATAGGTCTCAATGCCCAGGTGTTAGCCCCAGTGTGTTTTGCACCACTGTATGAACCACACACATGATCTGGGCAGTCCTCACTGTGAGCACAATTCCTGCTGCAGTGCCCTGCTCTGGGCACCAGGGAGCTCAGAGCATGTGGAGCCACACCTAGTGATTGTCCAGAGACCCAGCTACGCCCTGCATCTCTCATGTAACCACCGCGTCCCCACAGTCTCAGCACACTAGGCTCCCACAGTCACTGGGTGCAGAGGTTTCTGTCTGCCCTGCCAGCCTGCCCAGTCAACAGAGAGGCAGATGTTGCCCCAGACAACTCCACCTAGGCGTCTTGATCCTGGGAGGCTGTGGGCACCTCTCCAGCTTATGTGGTTGTCCAACCATCTCCTAGCCAGGCTCAAAGTCAGTGGTAGGGACTTCAGATCGTTCCCTCCACTAGAATCTCTGGATCACATGCGTACACGAGAGTCACTGGCCGAATGTTGCTCTCTGCCACCACGGTCAGAACTGCCAAGAAGATGACGTCCTTCTCAGCCAGTTGCTGTATGCATGCAGAGTCTTCCACGGCTCCTGCCCAAATTAAAAATGGCGCCGCCCTATCTCAGCTAGCAACTGCTAGCCCCCAGGGCTCCAGTGCAGACTCAAGCCACGCTCCTCCTCTGGCTATACAGCCACGGGTTGCTGCAATCTGGTCTTGCTTCCGTCTCCACGCCGCCGCCCACTCTGGCTCTCGGCTGCTGCAGCTGTGCTTGTGTTTGTGTTCATGCTGCACGTTCACCCCCTCCACGTAGGTCCACAGCATTCCTCTCCCTCTTGTAGGGTTTCCAGTGTGGTATTCTCTCCGGTTCTACCTGGAGAGTGCATTTCCTATGCTTTTTTTATGTTTATCCCTAGTCTAGCACAGTATGTTCCCTAATCTGCCATATTGGAGTCTCCTATTTTTTAAAAATATTTATTTGAAAGGCAGAGTTACAGAGAGGGAGAGACAGAGAGATCTTCCATTCACTGGTTCATTCTCCAAATGGCAGCAACAGCTAAGTTGGGCCAGGCTGAAGTCAGGAGCCAGGAGCTTCAACTGGGTCTCCTATGTGGGTGCAGGGGCTCAGGGACTTGGGCCATCTTCTGCTTTCCCAGGTGCATTAAAAGGGAGCCAGATTGGAAGTGGGGCAACTGGAACTTGAACGGGTGCTCATATGGGATGCTGGCATCACAGGTGGCCACAACACTGGCTCCAGATGTGGGATTTGAACCCCAGATAATGAAGATTTTCTTAGATGTGCACCCAGATAGGCAAACAATTATGACAAGTGCAATCTGGCCATACGGTGTCCAGTGACTGGCACAATCGTACTTCAAAGAGCCAGTGATTGTGTATGTTGGAAAATTGGTCCTAGTTTCTATAAGTACAGGAAAGCAAAATATAATCCTCACCACTGGAAAAGAAACAAATACATATACAAAAATTATTAGAAAATGTGTCACCTGTAGCCCTTACCATATACAAAATCAACTCAACATGGATTAAGGACCTAAATTTAAGACCTGATACTATAAAGTTATTAGAAGAGAATATAAGGGAAGCACTCTAAGACATTGGTGTAGGGGTTGACTTCTTGGATAAGACCCCAAGGTACAGGCAACACAAGCAAAACTGAACAAATGAGACTATGTCAAACTCAGAAGCTTTTGCACAGCAAAGGAAATGATCAACAGAATGGGAAAAAATGGCAGCAAAATGGGAAAAAAATATTTGCAAACCACCTGACAAAGGATTAATCTCATGTATCAGCAGCTCAAAAAAACTCAACCAAAATCCACCAGTCCAGTTGAGAAATGGGCAAAAGACTTCAACATACAGTTCTCCAAAGAAATACAGATGGCCAACATGAAAAAATGCTCAACGTCACTAGCCATCAGGGGAATGCAAATCAAAACCATGATGAGATATCACCTCGTGCTTGTCAGAAGAGCTAAGATCCAAAACACAGAGTAGCAGATGCTGGCGAGGATGTGGACACAGGGGACACTTACACACTGTTGGTGGGAAGGGGAATGATTTCAGTCGTGGTGGAAAACGGTGTGGAGATTTCTTTAAGAAATTGAAATAGACTTGCTGTGTGATCCAGCAATCCCACTCCTGGGTGGATACAGAAATGACGTGAACACATGGTGTTAAAGAGATACTCGCGTCACCATGTCTATAGCAGCACTGTTGACAATAGTCAAAATTTGGAACCAGCCGAGGCATCCATCATCAGATGAATGGGTAAAGAAAACATGGTGTAAATACACAATGGAATGTTATTCATCTATACAGAAGAATGAAATTCTACCATTTTAGCTAAATGAATGGAACTAGAGGACATCATGTTGAGTGAAATAAGCCAGACCCAGAAAGACAAATACTGCATGTTCTCTTATGTGAGAGCTAAAATTTAAAAAAAAAGAAAAAAGAAATGTCTGTATATCAATATTGCTGCAAATATAGTTTGGTAAAACTTTGTTTTATACCTTTGTGGAACTAATGGTTAAGAATGCTATATTACTATAATTTTTAATGACCTGTGATTATTTTGAAATTTACCATTTATTGGTGAAGTAGTCATTTTTCCAATTACTCAAAGCTGTTGTCTATATTCCCACTAAACTAGGGTCTTTTTACTTTTTACTTGTTAAGCTTCTTATTTGAAGTATTAAGCCTTTTTACTGTAATGCAAATTTAAAATATGCCATCTTAAACTAAAAAAGAGAAGGAAGGAGGGTGGGAGGGAGGACTATCATTACATTCTTAGAATTGTCCTCTGCAAAGCACAACACATCGATTAAAAGCTAGTTAGGAGTTACAAGGAGAAATGCTCGTCAGCCAGAGGCGCAGTGACGTTTTCTGTCAGTAGGAGAGCTGTCGCTGATCGTTTGTCAAGTGCCCTCGCCCTCCAACTCATGGCAGTAGAATCTCTGTGTGGCAGTAGAATCTCTGCGTGGCAGTAGAATCTCTGCGTGGCAGTAGAATCTCTGCGTGGCAGTAGAATCTCTGCGTGGCAGTAGAATCTCTGCGTGGCCGTGGAGAACAAAGTGATCCAGGTAGAGCGGTGAAGAACTTGACAACGGGTGAAGTGAGAATATTAATTGGTACTCATTTAGCGTCACATGGATTGGATGTCCATAGGTCGCACATGTCCATGATAATGATCTTCCACAGAGCACTGAAGAATATGTCCACAGTAGGATGCACTGGAAGAGCAGGGAGAACTGGGATGTCTGTTACCCTCTAAGTAACAATGATTGGAGGAGTACTGCTGAACTGATTAATATTCCGGAAAGGGCAAATTGGAGTATCTCAGAGGAGCTTGTAGCAATGGCTGAGAGATACAAGGCAAGCAAACTGGAAAGAGAAGTGGGGAAAAAATGGGAAGACCTCAAAGAAAGCCCAAAAAGTTTTATTCATCATGTCTTACTAAAAGCTGGCATTAGTGTAACAGAGGTAAAAAATCTACCTACAAGGCTTGGTTAGTGTTCATCACAACCAGTATTATCTAAGTCCTTAATAATCAAGTGTTAACTCTGACCAATTGCCCAAAGCCTAAAGAATATCTATAATTGGAAGTACTAATTCAGAGCTGAGAAAATATTAAAAAATACTAAGTTGTACAGAAAGGTCATTATAGCACAAAAGTTGGTAGAGGTAAAAATTGGTAAAATGCTTCTGAGAAGCTTGGTAATGTGTCAGTGGTGAATAGATACACCTTCTGATAGAGCAGATCTAGAAATGTGTGTTATAAATAGGCCTGTTTGTGGGAGATTTAAAGCAATGTTTACACTAGCATAGGAATGGAAGAAGTGTCTGGCAGGGCGCCAGGTAAATGCAGGTATACTGGGAGTGCCGTGCATCTGTTGGCCACCATGTGGACCGTCCTTGAAGAGATCTGCTAAAAGCAGAAAAGTGAACTGCATTAGGATGGTATATTGAGCTAACGCAAGAAACCCTTCCACTTCAAACTCATTTCTAGAAATGCTAGATGTAATATTTTCTTAACATATTCCCAAAGCTGCATGATGACGAGTTTGTGATTCTGTTATGAAACATATTCATAATGAAACTAAATTGGTTAACTAAAGAACATAATTCACCAGTCTGTATCTTTCAAATAAATAGTCTGTTTACATTCAAGATTTTTTTTTAAATTTATTTGAGAGGCAGAGTTACAGAGAGAAGGAGACACAAAGAGATCCTCCATCTACTGGGTTACTCCCCAGAGGGCTGCAACTGCTGGAGCTGCACAGGCCAAAGTCAGGAGCTTCTTCCGGGTCTCCCACGTGGCTGCAAGCACTTGGACAGTCTTCCGCCAGCTTTCCCAGGCCATCGGCAGGGTGCTGGATTGGAAGTGGAGCAGCCAGGACTTGAACCAGCACCCATGTGGGATGCTAGTGCCACAGGCAGAGGCTTAATCTATACCAGAGCACCAGCCCCTCAAGATTATTACTGATAAGTAAAAGTTTACTTTTGTCATTCTGTGGACTTGCTTCTTTTTGTGTTGAGAATCTTTTGTTCTGTTCTTCCTCTGTAGCTGTTCAGCTTTGTGGCTGCTGTTTTGCCATACTGATAAGTTACTCTCCCTGCTTTTCTGTCTCTTATTCTAGTGGGTTTTATCCTTGGCATGTTTTCACAATGGCAGTTACCTCTTTCACTCCTGGATAAAGGACTCCTTTGAGCCTCTGTGTTAGGCCAGTCTGGTGGAGGCGAATTCCCTCAGTTTTTGCTTGTCTTGGAAAATATTTTTTCTCCTTCATGCATGAAGGATAGATTTGCTGAGTATGGTGTTCTTGGTTGACAGCATTTTAATTTCAGAATGTCAGGTATGTTTCTTTACCTCTTGGCCTGTAAGTAGAGATGTTAGTCAAATGGGGGTTCTCTTAAGTGTGACAGTACTTCTGTCTTGCAATTTTTAGAATTCCATCCCTTTCTTGTGCTTTTGACAGTTTCAAATCAATATGCCATGGGGAGGTTCTCTTCTGGTTGTTTTTATTTGGAATCCTTTGGGCCTGTACCTGGATGTTCATATAATTCTCAATATTGGGGATGTTTTCAACTATTGTTTAATTGGGTTCTCTTCACCTTTTGGGATTTCCAAATTTGACTATTTTTTCACTTAATGATCCAAAGGTCTTGAAGGCTAACTTCATTCTCTAACGTCTTTCTTTTTGGTGTGTCTGACTGGATTGTTTCATAAGTCCTGTCTTCAGGTTCACATATTCTTTCTTCTGCTTGATGTCATCTGCTGAGGCTTTCAGTGCTTATTACAATTTGATTTGTGGAGTTTTTCACTGCCAGCGTTTCTAGTTGATTCCTTTTCTTGATCTCTCTTTGCTGAATTTCCCGTTCATGTCATGAGCCATTTCCTAATTTAGTTGTCTTTCTGCCTTCTCCTGAATTTCATTGTTTCCTTATAATCATTCTTTTGAATTCCTTCAGCTGTTTTGTCAGTATATATTTTTGGAGCCTTTGCCTAGAGAATTACGGGGTCCCTTTGGAACCATGGCATTACCTTGCTTTTTCATACTTACTGTGTCCCCATACTGAGACTTGTGAATCTGGTGGACCACTTGCCTTTACTACTCTATATGGTGGCTTTCTTAGGAGATGGCTTTATCTTGAAGCTGTGTCTTTTTAAAAATTTATTTATTTGAAAGGCAGAGAGAAAGAGAAGTCTTCTATCTGCTGGCTCACTCCCCATATGGCTGCAATGGCTGGAGCTGGGCCGATCCGAAGCCAGGAGCCAGGAGCTTCTTCTGGGTCTCCCACATGGGTGCAGGGGCCCTAAGGACTGGGGCCTTCTGCTTTCCCGGGCCATAGCAGAGAGCTGGATTGGAAGTGGTGTGGCTGGGACTCGAACCGGTGACCATATGGGATACCAGCACTGCAGGCGGTGGCTTTACCTGCTACACTACAGCACCAGTGCTAAAGATGTGTCTTAAGGTGTCAGTTTGGTAGTTTAGATTGGCTTTGGTTCTAGTTTGACACTATAATGTACTCTTAAAGCTTCTTTAATCTGTGACTTTGAGTATGGTGTGTAGAGCACCAGGGTTAGAAAGCCTGTCTCCACTGGCCATCTGAGGCTGGAGCAGCCTGATAGCCCAGGTGGGTGTGGTGTACACGGTAGTAGGCATGGGATGCTCATTGTGTGGCCAGTTAAGTGGCCTTGGGCCAGAGTGGTGTAGTGTGCATATATGGCAACAGGAAGGTGCCTGTGGGGCTGCATGGGCCAGGCAGGGGTGGGGTCACCCTAATGTCTCTGGCTAGGTGTGCTGCAGTGCCCGCATCAGCAGTAGTACAGTGCTAGTAACTGCCGGTGGGTTGTGCAAGGGCTGGGCTACTCCAGTCAGCCCCACTCCCACTGTAGGGGAGGCATCGTGTGCCAGTGTGGAGCGGGCCTCTCGGCTCTGCTGATTTCCAAGGGGTGCGATCTCTCTAACATGCCCCGAAGTGTCAAGCACAGCTCCTGTGGAACGTACCTGTCAGTCTCTGGGGACTGGATGGGGCTAGGGTCCTTCCAACATTGTCAGGCAGGTAAGTTGCAGCTCATGTAGCATATATGAGTCAGACTGCTGGGGCCACATGAGGCTTGGGTCACTCCTGCTCGCTGGGGTGTATGAGGCACAGCTTGTGTGGTGCATGCCTGTCAGTCCCTGTGGACTGTGTGCAAGCAGTCTTGTCCCTGTGGTGCAGCCCAGCTAGTGCAATGTAGGCCTGTTATTCTGGTGGTGCTGGAGCTACTCCACAAGCCTGGGGGGGGGGGGGAGGGGGTCGTGAGTCAGACCTGTCAGCAGGTCTGGCTGGGCATGGTTGGATTTGGTTTCCAAATGGCAGCAGGTTGGTTTGGGGAGGGCATGACTGAGTTAGGTTCCCCCTCTGGAGCAAGTTAATGGTGTGTACTCACTGACAGCTCTGCATGGGCGCTCAGGGCTCCTGACGGTTGCAAGATCCTCAGCAGTGAAAACTTGAGGTGTCCTTGGTGCCATGTGATTGTGGTTGTTGCACATCACCTGTCTGCCTTTTCCCCATGGTGGGAGGGTTTGCCCAGGTTCAAGCTGTTCCAGACTGTGGCAACAGGACAGTTCCACAGGTTCCCTGTTTTACCCATACTGCATTCTAGCACGCTCCACCAGATATTCTAGCTAGAGAGTAGCTGTTTGTTTCCGATCCTTCTTTGTGGGAAGAGAGCATGTCTAGTGCCTCTAGTCGGCCATCTTGCTGAAACCAATCAGAACATTGAAAAATTTCCTTTTTAATGTCTTCAGTGACCCAATGTTCCTTTGGGAGCATGTCATTTGACTTCCAGGCATTTGTACAAATTGGGCAGTTCTCCTTGTTGATTGCTACTTTAATTCTATTGTGATCAGAAAAGATACATGTTATGATTTCAATTTTTAAAACTTTGTTGCAACTTAATGCAAGATTTGTCCTGGAGAATGTTCCATGTGTTACTGAGAAGAATGTGTACACTGAAGCTGTTGGATGAAATAGTCTATCCATGTCTGCGAGATCCATTTGGTCTGTGTGCAGTTTAACTGCATTGTTTCTTTGTTGATCTTGGGTGATGCGTGCATTGATTTAAGTACTCAACCGTTACTACAATGGAGTCTGTCTCCATTTAGTTCTAATAGTATTGCTTTACATATCTCCATGGCTCAGTGTTGGGTGCATATGTGTTTGTGATTATTATATCTTTATATAATAACCTTCTTTGTCTCTTTTTATAGTTTTTGATATAAAGTCTTTTATTGGATGTGAACAAAGTTACTTTGGTTTCCATGTGTGTAGAATTCAAGTCAAGTACTTGGGCTATCATCTGCTGCCTCCCATGTAGATTGACAGGAAGCTAAATTGGAGGAGCCGACTCAAACTAGCACTCCAATATGGGATGAGAGCACCCTAAATGGTGGCTTAACTCACTGCACCACATTGTCTACTTCCAGTCTATGTTTTAATTGAGGAATTTGATTGATTCACAATCAAGGATATTAATGATAGGCAATAACCCACTCCTGTAATTTTGTTAATTTTCCATATCCTTTGTTCTTCTCTTCCTCTCATTGTTGTGGTTTGTTAGGTTTCCATAGTTCTAAGGTTTGATTCTTTTATCTTTTCATTTGTATACACCAGTGAATTTTCTACATTGTGCTTTTCTGTTTCTTGGCCCTTTCATGTCTAGATGTGAGGCTTCCTCAAGCAGTTCCTTTATTAAAGATTTACTTGAAAGAGTGACAGAGAAAGAGGGAGAGAGAGATTTTCTGTTACTAGTTCACTCCACCAGTGCCTGCAATAGCCAGGCTGACGCCAGGAGCCTGGAGCCTGGAATTCTAACCAGGTCTCTCCTGGGGGTGGCAGGGTCTCAAGTACTTGGGCCATCATCCACTACTTTCCGAGGTGTGTTAGCAGGAAGCTGGATTGGAAGCGAAGTATCCAGGACTAAAACTGGCACTCTGATAGAGGATGCCAGCATCACCAACAGTGGCTTAACATGCTGTGTCACCGTGCTGGCCCTTATAAGGCTAGTTTGGTGGTGATGAATTTCTAGTTTTCGCTTCTTAAAAAGGCTTTATTTCACCTTCATTTCAGAAGGAAATCTTTGCTAGATATAGTGTTCTTGATTGGCAGATCTTTTTTTCACTTAGCATTCTGAATATATCACTCCATTCCAAAATAACATGAACAATTTCTGCTGTGAAATCTGCTTAGAATAATAGAGATTTCCTTATGTGGAAGTTGACGTTTTCTCCTTATTTCTCTTTGAAATCTTTTGTTTTTTGACTTTTGACAGCTTGATCATAATGTATTTGGAGACTACTTCTTTGGGTTGAATCTAATTGAGATCAGATCTGGGTGTTTCTCTCTCCCAAGACTAAGTTTCCAGCGATTGTTTTGTTAAATATGCTTTCTGTGACTTTCTCTATCGAGAATCCCCACAGTGTATTTATCCACTTTATGGTATCCCATGGGTCTTATATGCTTTCTCTACTCTTTTTCATTGTTTGCTTTTTTTTTTTTCCTTGTGACTGGGTTAATTCAATAGACTTGTCTTCAAGTTTAGAAATTCTTCTATTTGACTAGCCTGTTGTGGCTCTCAATTGTATTTAAAAATTTTGTTCATTGACTTCTTCAGCTTCAAGACTTCTGCTAGGTTCCTTTTTTATGTTCTCTATTTCTTTGTTGAATTTCTCATTCAGTCATGAATTGTTTTCCTTATTTCATGGAGTTACTATGTATCTTTTGTATCTTGCTGAGCTTCCTTAAGATGATTATTTCATAAATTCCCTTTTCTTTGGGGTCTGTTTATGGAGAATTACTCTATGCATTTGGAGGCATCTTGTTTCTTTGTCTTTTGTTTGCTGTGTCCCCACATTTATATCTGCACACATCCAGTTGCCTTCTCTAATTTTATGGAGTTTTTTTTTTTCCATAGAGGAGCATTTTCCTGTGGGTGGGTGCTAGATTGTCAGTTGCTTTGATTCTGGGTGGACTCATTAGTTAGGTCCTGCAAAACTTCTTCAGCTACAGTCTTCATCAGAGATGTCTATGGGTGCATAGTGTCCGAGGCTGTGGGTTTCTGTGACTGTTGTGGCATGGTTTTCCTGGGGATGGGACTGCTGCCTGGTTGGCTGCTGGACTGAGTGCAGGCACCTGCAGGCATTGTGGTTTGGCCAGCTGCAGGCTGTCTGGTGGGTGGGGCTGCTGCTTAGCTGGCTGTCGGGCTATACTTGGGTGCATGTGGGAGTTGCGGGCTGGCTTGCTGGCTGTGTAGGGGGATCACTGCCATCTGGATGTCTACAAGGGCCAAACTTTGGTGTGTGCAGGTGCCATGGGCTTACTGGCTGTGTAGCATGCTCTCTGGGATGAGGGCAGGGCTGATACCTGCTGGTTGTGGGCTCAGGTGTAGAAACCCACAGGTGTTTCAGGCTCACTGACATGTAATTCTACCTGTTCTGGATGTTGGGGTACCACAAGGATATAGAAACTGGTGTCCCAGCTGTTCTATTGGGCCCAACTGGGGTCCTGGCACTATAGTCACCTGTATGAGCATGGTGGAATAATGGTGGCACCTCAGGAATGGGGATATACTGGGACTACTAGTTCCCAGGATAGACACACTCTATCAGTGGATCTGGTTTCATTATGGCACCAAGTCATGGCAGCTTAGGTCATAGTAAGTGGGGTATGTGCAACATGGGCTTCTACCCTGGGGCAATACAGAACTCTGGCAACTTTTCAAGCTATGGGAGGGCTATGGGAGTCCTCTATAAGATTCTGCAACTGCAATGGGGACTTTTGGGTATTTCCAACTTAGCTTTTCTCCATAAGGAGACATCTGTCTTGTCTCCAAGTAGATCCAGGTAGGGGACAGAGTGGAGGTGGCTTGCTCTGCTCTCTCTGGTGCTATCCTGGATCTCCGTGCCATAGTGGGATCTCACTGTGTCCCTACTACTCTTTAGTGCTGTGTGTGTCACACCAATTATAATATAGCTGTTTTCTAAAAAACAAACAAACCTTTATGAGATGTATGAGGTTTGTATTCCTTAAATAATTACAACTTTAGGAACATGGTGATTCTCCCCACCATACCCTCTGTCCCACGTACTCTCCAACCCCTCTTTCTCCTCCCTCTCCTATTGCCACTCTTACTTTTTACTAAGATCTATTTTCAATTAATGTTGTTTATTCTTTACCGTGGAAACCTTTTGTGAGGGGTTTGAGTCAAGGCAACTCTACGTGGCCATCTTGCTCTGGAAACACTCTTACATAGTCATGACTTTTTAAATAAGTGAGTTGAGGAAGGAGAAGAGGGAAGGAAAGAAAAATAAGCAGGGAGCTCATTTGGGCTTGAAGTCTTCCAAGCAAGGCACTAGGGCTACTTTATATATATATATTTAAAATTATTTATTTACTTGAAAGGCAGAATTACAGAAAGGCAGTTAGAGAAAGACTTCCATCAGCTGGTTCACTCCCCAGATGGCTGCAATGCCAGAGCTGCACCAATCCAAAGCCAGGAACTTCTTCCGGGTCTCCCACACAGGTGCAGGGGCCCAAGGACTTGGGCCATCTTCCACTGCTTTCCCAGGCCAAGCAGAGAGCTGGATCAGAAGTGGAGCAGGCAGGACTCGAACTAGCACCCACATGGGATGCCAAAACTGCAGGCGGTGGCTTTATCTGCTAGGCCACAGTGCTGGCCCCTAAATATATTTCTTAAACTTTTTCCTAGATACAGTGGCTCCCTACTTACCTGAATTTGCTACTTGTTACTGGGTTACTTTGGGTAATTCATTTTTTTTAAGCAATAAATCAGTCATTTCATTGAGATTGAAAATCTATTAACATAATTGATAAACTTAAAATGTATGTTTCATAATTTTTAATCTTGATTTTTTTGATTCTGCACCTCTTTTTTTGCTTGGATTTGCCTGAAGATTTTTAAATAAAGTATTGTTGAATTTATTTATTGATCTCAGTGTTTTTTCCATTTTTGATTTATTCCTGTTTTTATTCTCTACTTTCATTAGACATTTTGTTAATTTGTTTTGTAAATTATTGATCATTTAATTTTGTTTTCTGTCAGGTTAATTTTTTTTAACAACTCTTTTTAAATGTATTTGACAGGCAGAGTTACAGACAGTGAGAGAGAGAGACAGAGACAGAGAGAAAGGTCTTCCTTCCGTTGGTTCACCCCCCAAATGGCCGCTACTGCCGGCTCTGTGCCGATCCAAAGCCAGGAGCCAGGTGCTTCCTCCTGGTCTTCCATGGGGTGCAGGGCCCAAGCACTTGGGCCATCCTCACTGTACTCCCGGGCCACAGCAGAGAGCTGGCCTGGAAGAAGAGCAACTGGGACTAGAACCTGGTGCCCATATGGGATGCTGGCGCCACAGGCAGAGGATTAACCAAGTGAGCCAGGGCGCCGGCCCTCTGTCAGGTTAATTTTAATTAACGAATTATTTTACTTTTGAGCATCAACTTGGCTAGGGTGTAAATTTTCATATACAGTTTTTTATTTTGTAAATCATTTATATTTACATTTCTTTTTCTTTTTTGACCGGGCTGCATGGGCTAGAACCTCCTGTACAACATTGAATAGAACTGGTGAGGGTGGGCTTTCACTGTTAATCTCTTCTGGTCAAAATTATTTATTTCTTAATAAAAACATTAAGTTATAGCTGGTTAAATTCATATGATTAACTTCTAGTTTTAGAATGCTGTATTTAGAGTATGTGAATTATACATTTTTTGGGGGTCAACTTGCAAGTTTTCTCTGCTTCAGTATGTGGTTTTGTGTGAAAAACAGATTGCATCCAAAATTTGAGATATGCCCTTTATCCTATGTCAATATTTTAAATTGTCATTCAGGGAACTACCTCAGTTACAGATTAAATGCTTTGGGGGTTGTTTATTACTTCTCAAAGCTCAATTCAAAAACCATAGCATTGAAATTGAATATTAAAAATGCTTTCACCAGAGTTATATCATATACACTTTCTTTCCTAGAATGGATTAACCTGGTGTACACCTGAATGTACAAAATTGTGAGAGTAAGGCTCACTTGTGGCCATAATTAAGCCCTGAATAGAGCAGCCAGTCATATTCAAGTGAGATTTTTAAGTCCTCAGATCCATAAGTAGGTAGACACATAAGTAAGGGCACAGAAGGTTTGTATTTCTTTCTGTTTGGCTGAAGATCACAGTACATCAACGTGTAGAGGATGGCGATGAACATAACAGCCTATATTGTGTGCCAGACTGTTTAACCTTACAGAATTTGCAGGTTTAATATCTACAACCACTCATTAACGGCCACACCATTTTACAGTGAAGACTCACCAAAGGTCTCAGAGTTAATAAGTTATAGAGCTGGCATTTGAACCTAGGTAGACTAATGTCTAGTTGTGTTCTCACTGTGAAACCATCCTGCCACTAAATCCATGGCAGAAGCATGGTGCTGCAGGTGGAGGTTTACCCAGTATGCCACAGTGCTGGCCCCAAGTGTTTTTCTGCTCTCTAAACAGTACCTTATGTGTTGGGAAGGCTTCATACTCTTGTGTGCATTCTTACTTTATATCTTTTCAAAATGGACTATTAGCTACACACAAATGTTTATTTTTACATCTTTATGGTAAATTGTTTTTTCAATATGAAGTGACTTGAAGTCTACTTTGAGTATAGCTACGTGAACTTTCTTTTGACATTCTTACAGACTTTTTTTTTTTTTTTTTTTAACAACTGTACTTGATTACTTGAAGGCAATTAGAGAAAGAAGGGAGGAAGGGGCATCCTTGCATCTGCTGGTTCATTCCCCAATGGCTGTGATGGCTGGGGCTGGGATGCAATGGCTGGGGCTGGGCTGCGCCGAAGCCAGGAGCCAGGAGCTTCACTGTGGTCTTCCACGTGGGTGTACTTGGGCTGTCTTCCACTGCTTTTCCAGACACCTCCTACCAGAGAGATAGATTGGAAGTGGAGTAGCTGGGACCTGAATAGGCATCCATATTGGGATGTCGGCATCATAGGCAGTGACTTTACCCACTGTGCCACAATACTGAGCCCTAGTCTGTTTTTATCTATTAAAGAAAAAATAGGGATGGAGGAAGGGGGAGAAGAGAGAGGAGGACGAAGAGGGAAGGAGAAGGAGGGAGGGGGGAAGGGAAGGAGCAGAGAGAAGAGAGGGAGGAGAGAGAGAGAAACTGCCCTCCCCCTCAATGTCTGGGAGCCCAAAACACAACCCAGATTTCTCACATTGGTGTCAGAAACCTGATTATTTGAGCCATCACCACTGCCTCCCAGAGTCTGCAGCAGCAGGAAGCTGGAGTCGGGAGCTGGAGCAGGGCGTTGAACCCAGGCACTCTGATGTGGGATGTAGGCTAAGCACCTGGCCCTATTTTTCTTTTTACTTTCAGTTTTCTGTACCCTTACTCTAGGGTGCATTTCTTACAAGCAATACATAGTTACAGGTTCTAAAAAATCCAGTGTTTTAATCTTAAGAATTTTTAGTTTATTTACATTTAATTCAGTTACCAATTGGGGTTTTAATCATCTGCTCCAGTTTTTAGTGTCTTTTCTCTCCTATATTGTTTTATTTTTGGATCAATTATTTTAAAATTCCCAACTTATTCACTGTTAGCTTATTAGTTACACATTGTTTTACTTTAACAGTTGTCCTAATGATTACCGAATGCATACTTGAGCATGAGCTGTTGAGGTCTAATGTAAATTAACAGTCTGACCACTTTCTGTGTAGTGCAAGAGGACTTTGAACAGCTCACCCCTCCCTTTCCTAGCGCATGTGTTATTGCTGTTGGATCTTTGAGCTCTTCAGCCATCTTATACCCCTGACTTTGTTTCTGTTGCTTTGTGTAATCGTATGGATGTATCATTTTTCTTTCTGGCACTTCCATTCCTTTCTGCATCTCCCGTGATGTCATGCTCCTGCTGGAAGAGTGCCCTTTAATGTATTCACTGTGTGAAACTGCTGGCGAATTATCTCACCTTTGCTTCCTCAGCAAAATGTCTTTATTTTCTTTTATGGTAGCATATCTTCAGTGGATTTAGAATTTGGATGTAAAAGTTCTTAAACTACCGGTGAACACGATCCCATAATACTTCGTTTCCAACTAACAATTCATGATTTAGTGGCTTTATCCAAATGCAGGAGTTTTTCCATCCATCAGCCCACACAACACATTTGGACACCTCCTGCTTACCAGGTAGTGGGTTTGATGCTAAATGTTTAGGGCTGAGAAAAACAGATATAATGTATGCATTTGGGGAGCTTATGTAGTGGGGAGACAAGATATTAATCTAGTAAGCTAATGTGTATACTTATAAATTGTGTTGTTCAGTGTAGAAAGTGTGTGAAGAGTACTTGGACTGTGGCAGGTAGTCGGGAGAGAGTGGATCAGTAAGGGTCTCTTTGTTGAGGTGCCATTTAACTGAGCCCTGAAGGCTAAAAAGGAACTAGTCTGGATTAGGAGCAGTAAGAAAGAACTTTCCAAGAAAGCAAGGAGAGTTGCGTGTGAAGAGCTACTAATATGACTTGTTGTCTTATAAATAAAATGGAAAAGCCCATGTAGTAGCCCTCGGAGATGCTGGAGAGGCTGGTGTGGGTTGTTTTTTTTTTTTTTTTTTTTTTGGTTTACAGAAATAAAAACGCACTCAAGTGCAAAGAGGATTATTGTCAAAGGTCAGGGGCTCAGGAGGGCAGAAACTGTTGCACAGCCGGCTATTGTGGGAGCCAGGACTGGACAGGGCTTGGTAAGGTAGGGGCCTTTCTCTTCTGCTAGGCAGGACATGTTCTTTCCTCCAGGAACCTACTCCATGGTTGCTCTTTTTGCAAAAGTGGTTTTCTCTGTGGAATCATCTGTTTGTCCAGAACCTATTACAGCTAGTCTCATTCCTCCATCCCATTTTTTATTTTTGACGGGCAGAGTGGACAGTGAGAGAGACAGAGAAAGGTCTTCCTTTGCTGTTGGTTCACCCTCCAATGGCCGCTGTGGCTGGCGTGCTGCGGCCGGCGCACCATGCTGATCCAAAGGCAGGAGCCAGGTGCTTCTCCTGGTCTCTCATGGGGTGCAGGGCCCAAGCACTTGGGCCATCTTCCACTGCACTTCCGGACCACAGCAGAGAGCTGGCCTGGAAGAGGGGCAACTGGGACAGAATCCTGCGCCCCAACCGGGAGTAGAACCTAGTGTGCCGGCACTGCAAGGCGGAGGATTAGCCTAGTGAGCCGTGGCGCCGGCCCTCCAGCTCATTTTTTAAAAAAGATTTATTTATTTATTTATTTGCAAGTCAGAAGTACAGAGAGAGAGGTCTTCCATCCACTGGTTCATTCCCTGATTGGCCCCAATGGCAGGAGCTGGGATGATCTGAAGCCAGGAACCAGGAGTTTCTTCCACGTCTCCCACGTGGGTTCAGGGGCCAAAGGACTTGGGCCATCTTCCACTGCTTTCCCAGGCCACAGTAGAAAACTGGATCGGAAGTGGAGCAGCTGGGACATGAACTGATGCCCATGTGGGATGCTGGCACTGCAGGTGGCGGCTTTAACTGCTGGCCCCTCCAGTCCCATTTTTTTTCACTCTGACATTGATTTTTTCCTTTAAGAAAAATCTTTGGAGGAATCAGAAAGCTGTGATTTCTGTGACCAGCAAATTGATTCCCAAGGCTCCTATGGGTCCATCACGGTCCATTCACCAAGACAGGCTCTCCTGTAGGAAGGGCAGCTCTTCAGCCAGGCAAAGGGAATGCATTCGAGGGATCTAGGAGCCTCATGGGCAGCATGCTGAGTGGCCATTGCTTGGGTCAGTACTCCAGGGCACCAGAATATCTCCATGTGGAAAAGAATTTCTGCTTTCAACAGAAATGATATGAATATTATGAAAAAGCTGATTATCACAATTTTACTGAATTATAATCTCATAGTTGGATGCTTTTCTCTTGCAGTATCATTTGTCCTCGGACATCCAATTTCAGTCGTAGCTTTGGAGAACCTTTCTGTGCTATTGCTGTCACCCATGAGGCCTCTTTTTCCTTTTCAAGGACATTTTAAGTTTAGTTGAAAATAAGAGACACACAGAGCGCTTCCATCCTCTGGTTCACTCGTGGGACAGCCAGAGCTATTCCAGGTCAAAGCCAGGAGCCTGGGATTCAATCTGGTTTTCCCTGTGGGTGGCAGGGACCCACGTCCTTGAGCTGTCATCTGCTGCCCAGGGTGCGCATTAGCAGGAAGCTGGAATCAGAAGTAGAGTAGCTGGGACTCAAACCAGGCACTCTGATACAGGATGTGGGTGTAGCTAACAGCAGATTAACCACTGTGCTAAACGGCCACCCCATCAGGCCTCGTAAATCAGTGCATGCATGCTGGTGGGGAGTTAATGATCCTGTCGCGACTCCCCGCCACTGAGTGATGGCAGACAGTGGCTAACCCCCAGCCTTCTGATCTTCAGAGGCTCAGTTTGAAGTTGGCATTCTACACATTTCTTCCGCAGGGGACCAGTAGGCTTGAGCCCCTATTTTGCACAGTGAGGCTCTGTAAGTCACCCATCTTTGGCTTTTCCTCATTCTCTAATTCTTCTAGACCCCTCATTCCAGCTTCCTATGACCTCTGAAATCATCCAAGTTCTGATCTCAGATCTTACCTTTGGGGGAACCTACATTTTAAAGTAGAAAAATTTCAAAGGCTGGCTTTATGGAGAAGGGACCCGATTTTGTAGCAAAGTCAGCAGCTGGATTGCTCCTACACACATCACATTGCGTATTTTTGACTAGATGTTGTGTCTCAATTGATACAGGGTGGTAATTCTCATCATTGACTGTTGTGATCTGAGTGGTTCCAAAAAAACAGACTAGAATCTATAGGAAGCAACCCAAGAAAGAAATCATGCTAATGGCTCAGGAGAAAGCCCCTCCTACTGCTCTCCTGTCTCTGTGTACAGTCTTCTCATCTTCAGCCATGAGCAACTCGCAGGGCTCAGAGCCTCGCACTTTCCTGAAGGAAGGCTGCTGGGTGGAGACCATTAGTCAGCAGATAAACAGAGCCAGGAAAACAATGAACGAAATTCTTGTACTGGACTAACAAAGTAGAATGGTGAAGGGGTTAAAGACGCCCATCAAAGCGCCTGTGGCAGAATATTCCTGCTAAGCTACTGGCTGGAACATACGGTGTATTATACCCAGAAGCAAAGCTATTCCTGGTAGACAGGGAACTGGGGAGGGTGGAAAAGATCTATTGGACCTCCGAGGTGTCTGACTAGAGTGATCACACCAAGTCCCAGTAATGTGGCCCCACAACCCCAGGGGCTCTGTATGACGTTGCTCCTCTGCCTCCAGACACACATGTGGTCCAAACAAAACTCAATATATCCGATGACTTTTTCAATAAATTGTTACTGCATTACCCATCATGCCCTAGGTATTAGGGTAAATACTTGGGCTGGACTGCAAAGGTGCACAGCACAGAGGTTCTTCACCTTGAAGAGCTACCACTTGGGGCATGGGATGGCTTAGGGCACAGACAGCTCCTGTAGGAACAAATGGTTGAGCAGAATGAGTTGGATTCCTTTGGAAATGTGCATACAGTGCTTTGGGTTCCTTGGGGAGTGTAGTAGTTTTGTGCTCTTAGAATATCTGAGGGTAGATGACTATTTTTTTTAAAGACTTATTTTATTTGAAAGGCAGTTACAGAGAGAAGGACACACACACACACACACACACACACACACACAAACAGAGAGAGAGAGAGAGAGAGAGAGAGAGAGAGAGAGAGACCTTCTCTGATTCATTCCCCAAATGGCTGCAATAACCAAGGCTGGGCCAGGCCAAAGTCTGGAGCTTCTTCCTGGTCTCCCACGTGGGTGCAGGGGCCCGAGCACTTGGGCCATCCTTCACTGCTTTCCCAGGCATGTTCGCAGGGAGCTGGGGCAGAAGTGGAGCAGCTGAGACTTAAACTGGTGCCCACATGGGATGTCAACATTGCAGGTGGTGCTTTGACCTGCTGCACCACAGCACCAGCCCCAGGTAGGGGTAACTTTATGAAGAAAAGAGGTTTATTGGGGCTCCCAGTTATGGGGGTCCAAAGTCAAGGGGCTACAAAAGATGATGGCCTTCTTGCTGGCAGAGTCCTAAGGCAGGGCAGGGCATCACAGGGTGAGAAATGGGGAGTCTGTGTATCTTCCTCTTTTTTTTTTTTTTAACAGGCAGAGTTAGTGAGAGAGAGAGAGGTCTTCCTTTTTTCGTTGGTTCACCCCCCTCAAATGGCTGCTGCGGCCGGCGCGCAGCGCTGATCCAAAGCCAGAAGCCAGGCGCTTCCCCTGCTCTCCCATGGGGTGCAGGGCCCAAGCACTTGGGCCATCCTCCACTGCACTCCCGGGCCATAACAGAGAGCTGGACTGGAAGAGGAGCAACCGGGACAGAGTCCAGTGCTCTGACCGGGACTAGAACCTAGGGTGCCGGCGCCACAAGGCGGAGGATTAGCCTATTGAGCCACGGTGCCGGCCATCTTTGTCTTCTAAGAGCTACTAGGATCCCATCACAGAAGCCCTCCCCGATGACCTTATCTAACCCTAACCCCTTCCAAAGGCCCCATCTCTGAATCCCACAGTTGGATTAAGCCTCTACCCTCTTAATGCCTCAGGATGGAGCTGAAATGGCAACACATGAGTCCCTTGGGGACAACCAAATGACAGCACACCAGCACGAGGAGGGAGGGGCTGTCTTCTCATGGAGGCTCTGGAGGGCTTCAGGGAGGAAGCAAGGGGTGAACCCATTGTCAGCCTTTGGTTAAGCATCATTGGAAGATAAAGGGTGAGGAATGGAAGGTTGACAGACAAGCTGGCAACCGTGGGAAGCCATCGCCACCCCTGGGACTGAAGGGACATGTGGTGGGGGCTGGTGCCCTGGGGGCTGATGCCCTGGGAGCTGGTCTCTGGGACTTGGTGTGGTCACTCTAGTCTCTGGGGCCTAATTACTGCCAGGGATGCATCTTTGGAGTAGGGAGCTGGCGTGACACCTTCCCAGGAACACCAGTAGGAAGCTAGATCAGGAGCAGAGCAGGGGCTGGCGCTGGGGCGCAGTAGGTTAATCTTCTGTCTGCGGTGCTGGCATTTCCTATGGGTGCTGGTTCTGGTCCTGGCTGCTCCACTTCTGATCCAGCTCTCTGCTGTGGCCTGGGAAAGCAGTGGAAGATGGCCCAAGCGTTTGGGCCCCTGAACCCACATGGGAGACCTGGAGGAAGCTCCTGGCTTCTGATCGGCTCAGCTCTGGCTGTTGCGGCCATTTGGGGAGTGAACCAGCAGATGGAGGACACTTCTTCTCTCTCTTCCTCTCACTGTCTGTAACTCTACCTCTAAAATAAATGAAATCTTTTAAAAAAACAAAGGGGCGGGGGGAATGGGACAGAGCAGCCAGGACTCCAACCAGCAGTCCAATGTGGGATGCAGGCTCCCTCAGTGGTGGCTTAGCCCACTGCACCACCGTGTCCGCTCTCCTCGCTTGCCATGGACTCTGTGGAAGTATTTCTCATGACTCTTTCCTTCCCATGTCTGCCGTGACCTTGACCTGAAGGTCACTGGAGGATCTAGAGAGGGGGGCCTCCTGGAGTTAGACAGCAGTTGAATGACACTTAGGATCATGCCAGCCCTGTTTATTCCAAGAATCTGGCCACACTTGGCTCCTGAAAAGCCTTGTCCACTTGTGTGTGACCTCAAGCACTAGTCACGTGGTGTCTGATGCCCACAGCTCTTCTGCTTCTCTGCCTTACATGATTCCACTTGAAAGGAGGCCCAAGCCTCTGAGTTTCCCCAAGCACTACCACGGACTGATGGACTGGGTGTGGAGGAACATACTCGAGGCTGAGCCAGGGTGCGATGCCCCGGGGATGTAGCAGGTGCTCAGAGTTCCGAGCATCACACCTCTCCCCCATGCTCCCTGCCCCCTGGGACTTGGTATATTCCGGAGGGCAGAAGGGATTGGATTAGAGGCACTAGGAGAGGTTTCAAAAGACGCTCAGAGTCCACCCCCATGCATTTGAATCCCTCACTGATCTGGGGTGTGACAGACATCGCTAGTCTCCGCTGCTGTGCCCTTGGGCGAGTTGCTCCCTGTGTTGGAGGTGAAAGGCCTTGGCAGAACCTTGAGGCGTGCTGCGTGGAGCAAGTCCTGCAGACAGCAAACCTCACGAAGAAGGTTCAAGAGCCAAGTGCTGGGGCAGGAACTCCAGGCAGCTCCAGGGCCAGGAGCTCTGAGCTTGCGTGGGTGGAGGCAAGACTCAGGTTAGACTCAGACAACCCAGCGCTGGGCCAGGCAGGGATCGGGGCACACAGAAACCAGGAATAACAGGGGTACCAGGTGTGAGGAGAGTAACTGCGCCCAAATGACCTGGAACGTGGACTTGGAGTTGTCTATTGCAGGTCCCATGAGGAGGGAAGGCCTGACGCAGTCCAAAGCTCGTAGGTGTTTTACCCTGGGCTGGGTTGTCCCTGCAGCAGAGCAGTGCGCCTGGTTAGTACACCTGATCCCACAGGCCCCGGGGTCTTGTGGGCAGGCAGTGTCAGCAGCAGGAGGAGGAGAAAACGGGGGAGCCGAAGGTTAGGAATCAGGCCTTTGGACGTCCCTGCAGATGGACTGGGGTCAAGAGCAGGAATGCACAGCAGGGCTTATGCTCTATGGAGAGGTGGGTGAAGGCTCTCTCTGAGCACAGGGGACAGGCCAGGGGACTTGGGAAGATGAGCTGCCTGGTTCCCAGCTTTGTGCAGGTTAAGCTGATCCTTCGCCTTCCGGAGGTTGGATCACAGGCTCCACTGGCTCATACCTTGCTACAAAGAGCTGAACCTTCTCTGGAACCAAGATGTTGGGCCATTCTGCAGCTGGCTCACCCTTGGCTGCTTTGCCATGAGGCGTTCATGTGTGGCACAGGCGAGGCCCACGCATGGGCGGGAAGTACAGCGGCTGTACCATGGGCTTACGGAAGGGGGTTGACAGTTTCAGAACATCTCCCTATGGTTAGAGACCAGGCAGTGGGAAGGGGGTAGGCAAGTTGACTGGGGATGGTGGGAAATGGACAGACTGAACAGAGATCTCGATAGATGCAGGCCACAATTCAAGGCCATACTTTGATGGCTATTAAATGCCAACTCTAGCCCGTAAAATGTTGACTTCCTCTGCCGGGTCTCTACGAAGCTTTTCCTAAATTCTGTTGCCCCATGCTGATTGGTTCCTTTGCCAAGTCCTGTAGCACCATGGTGCACAGATTCGAGGGTGCGTCAGAATCGCCTGGAGGGCAGAGGGGGTGCACAACATTCCTAGGTTTAGTGGATCTGGGCCGGGCCTGGGGATTTGCATTTGTAACAAGCTCCCATGTAATACTGCTGCTGCCAACCGGGCTTTGAGAAGCACAGCTCTGGCCACATCCTGTCCCCCTTATTGTTTCCTGGTGCCCTTGTGTTTTGTCTACAAATAGTCCAGAACGGCTCTGTGTGTCCGTCTGTCCTCCAGCCAGACGTCCGTTGATCTGGGGCAAGGACTGTGGGCTGTGTTTTCTCCTCCACGTCAGCCAGCGCTGTCGGACACACAGATGAAATACTTGGACGGGGGAAGAATTTCAGAGGACCTGATTCTGTCAGGCACCACAGGCACCAGCCATGGTTAATTTTATGATGCCCACACTTGGCAAACCTCTTTTCTCCTCATCTGCATCTGCAGGGAGAAATTGTCATTTGCTTTGGCAATACCTCCATCTCACTAAAGAAAAACTCCACTCTTGATTTAGGAAAAAAGTTCATTCCTTCATCCTTCCAAATAAAGTACAGTACAACTGGACAACCACGCACGACACTGACGGACACAACTGCACCTTATACTGCTCACTACTCTTTAAGTATAATTCAGATATTAAGGAAAAGAACTGCTAATCACATTAACACATTACAGAAGTCAAAATTAACTTACCACACAATAAATTAAAACATTAAATATTAACCTTTTCAGTGCAACATATACAGAAGTCAGAGTAATGAGTTCTAAAAAAAAGCATCATGTTATAACAAAGGTAACGACAAGTTGAACATTTCAGTAAGACTTCTCTAACAGGGCTGGCTTGCTGTTCAGTATCCTCTGTGTGTGCATCACTAGATCTTTCTGGAAGGCTGGTAAAATCCAGGTCTAGAGAGAATAGGTTGTACTTGAACACTAAAGACAAACACACGTGTTGGTCTTGTTTCTAGGACATCCTGTGGTTCTGGGCTTCTGGATCCTTCTTTGGCTGGGACTGTTTACGTTTGGCTGGGCAGGGGTCTCCCATGCAGAGCGAGAGGCTTGTTGGTGTGTCCCTGCCAAAGTGTGGAAAAGCAACTTGGTGGAGGAGGGGGACCCATGCCCTGGGAAACCTGACTGGAACATCCCAGACAGCTTTCTAGACCTGCACAGAACATCCTCAAGAAGTTCTGGAACTACACGTCCTCCTCCCTCAC
Source organism: Sylvilagus floridanus (assembly GCA_949820135.1). NCBI lineage: Eukaryota > Metazoa > Chordata > Mammalia > Lagomorpha > Leporidae > Sylvilagus > Sylvilagus floridanus. The sequence continues at coordinate 53,077,271 of OX463245.1, forward strand.
CAGTGTGGGTGGGAGAGTGTCCACCTCCCCCTTCTCCTTCCTCGGGAGGAAGCCCGATCAGGCGATTCTGCCCAGCTCCTGCACGGGGACCCGACAGGGAGCTCATCCCTTGCATGGTTCCATTCGTGTTCAGTGGCAGCCCTGCCTGCTGGATTAGGCTTGGCTGTTGTACAAGAAAACGTTTTAGCCCAGAGAGCAGCAGGAAGACCCAGGCTCTAGAAAAGATTTGGAGCCCTACTGTAAAAAGGTTCTTAACGGGGCTGTCAGGGTCTCCTGAGCCTCTCGAAGTGCTGTGCTCCCCCTGCCAGGTGTGTGGCTGGGCACCAGGTCGGCCCCTGGGAGGCTTGCCTCGTCTCCAGCACTGGCTTTCTGAAGGGCAAAGAAACACAGGGGACTGGCAGAGATGGATCAGTGGTGCCTTTTTACACCTGCCAAGAGAACACGGATACGGCTCGCCAGGGAACCACCGCTGCCGCACGTGCCGGGCGGCTGATGCTCAGCGGTGACTTGATTTCTGAAGGAAAAAGCACCCAGGGAGCAAGTGTGCCCTCTCACAGTCCACCCGGCCTGCCTTGACCCACAGCTGTTTCCAACCCGTCTCACTCGCTGGCTGACAAAGGACCGGTCTGGGAGGAGGTGTTTACGCCTATCCACTACCTGGTGGTACAGGCGCCAGGAAGGGGGCGCCAGCAGCTGCCCCCTGCTGGACCTCAAAACCACAGCATCTGGGAGACGCCCCACCTAAAGTCCTTGCAGGGAACCTGTGCTGCCACTGCCCACCCGTGCTCAGCTTCTCAGCCTCTGCTGAGTCTCCTGGGCGCCAGCTGTTGACACTGTCTTCAGGCGGGCACTGATGCTTCCGTGGTTGGGTGAAGAAACCCCACAGAACATGTCCACACAAGCTCGCCCTCTTCCCCAGCAATCGGATCATCACGGGTCTCCAGCAGACTGAAAAGAGAATTCTTAAAGTAACCCCAAGGGATACTACTCCACTTTCATCAGTCTCTGAGCCACAATTTCAGACTTCCAGGAAGTTCTGATGAGAAAGCTGGGTGTAAACTGGTGCCTAAAAACCAGTGTCAGCGGCTGCTCTCTGAGCAGACTGCTACCGTAGCGCCATGGCCCACACATCTGCTGCTATAGGACCAGCCCAAGCAATGCAAACTTGAATCTAAGTTTAAAAAAAAAAAAAAAAAAGGAAAAAACTAAAACCAAGAACCTGGAGCTCGGTCATGACACGGTTAGGGGCCAGCTCTGGTTTCTCTGCATCAGATGTGGCATCATGACACAAGAATGCCAAAGCGAAGATCCAGCTCCCGTGTTTGTCTCAGTTACAAAGCAGCAATGACGAAACTCAGGGAAGCAGACTAGGGAAGAAGAACCAGGGTAGGACAGAATTTTCTAATGGAAAGTTTAAGCCAACTTGACATATCCCTCTCGTGGTGGGATAAGCTAGATGCACTGAAGGCTTAACTTGTGGAAATCTTGTACTTTTCCAGTACTGGTATGAAAGTTTCCCCACACAAGGAGTTTCTATATTATTCTGGTTCTAAATTTGCATGAAAAATTCCTAGGCATGAGCTCCCTGCTGTTCACTGGGAGGGGTTTCCTGCTCCCCATGGCGGGCCCAGGGGGTCAGAGCATCTCCCCATGTTCAGGACAGCCCACCCCTTCCTCTTCTTGAGGGCGAACTGAGACCCACGTGGTGGAGATGGCTCACCCAGCCTTTCTGTGAATAAAACCAGCATCCCGAACGGAAAAGCAAAAGCCACTGGACTATTTCTCCTAATGCTTGAAAATAAATAGGAAAGTTAACGTTTCTCCTTTAAAAATAAAGTAACCAACCAAGCAAGCAACCAAATGGAAATTACAGAACTGGTCCCCCTTTTCATGGATTTGGCCTGTAACGGCTGGGCGGGGCACACGAGGAAGTCCATCTGTGCAGTCACTGCGTGGTGGCGTCTGCGTCGTGTTTGTCCTGTGCAGAGGCACACAGGCTGGCTCGGCTAACTTTCCTACCTGGGTGCATCTGGAGTGTTTTTCTGCTTTGTGTCCTAAATGGTGGCAGGGCCCCTGAACCCCAGTCCTTGCTTCTGTCAGGAACCCAACTTCCAGATCCATCTCTTACCCCCTCCACACACCGGGGGCTTCTCCCCAAACCCTACGTGTCCCAGAGAGGCCAGTGTTTCTGATCAGTATAACAATACATACATCATGAATGTAGAAGTCAGGAGGGGTGTATGCTTTTTACGTTGACTTAAGAGATTAAAAATAGAACCATTATCCATCTAATAACAGATGAGCTCGGAGGGCGGTGTCCATGGAGCCCATCAGAATGGTTGAGGGCCTCGGGGTTAGAGGACGTGGCTCTTCTAAAGCTCAGTGTCTCTTGTAGCGACAGGCAGCTTCCCCTACGCTGTTCCCTTCCCCAGTAAGCAGATGGGAGGACACTGTCGTGACTGTAGGAGCCCCCGGTGCTGGACAGCGTTCTGTGCTGGGGAGCAGGCACATCGCAAAGAAATCCAGCCTGGACGCCGTGCCTGGCAGCAGGTAACCGCACACACCTGGACTCGGACGCTGATGACACACCTGCCGTCGGTAAACAGGAAGTCCACCCTTTGCAGTTCTCGTTGGACCAGTCTCTCCATCCTGGTCCGCTGATTTCTTGGTCACAAAGAACAACCCGAGCAGAGTTCTTGGCAGAGTTTTGAAGGCCCAAACAGGGCAAAAAGGCCGCACAGGTGACGGCAGGCAAAGTCGGAGAGGTGTGCCGGCACGCCCCAGCATGCCTTGCAGCGCTGTCCCGAGGAAGGCCCTTCTTCTGCAGGCTGTCACAGTCCACCTGGCCAGACTCCGCCCCTGGGCTCTTCAGACCACTAGGAGAGGGAGGAAACGCAGGCTAGGTCATGCGGCCCCAGCACTCAGAGACGGCATCAGCCGCTTCTCTGGTCTCCTCAGGAAGTCAGGCCTGAGTTCAGAGTCTACTGGTTCAGCCTCAAGAATTCATGCTTTCAATGCCCAAGGCAGGCAGCAGGGCTGCCTGAGAGCTAAGTGGGTTGCAGCAGAAGAGGAAGGGGGAGGGTGTGGGTGCACCCTATCCTGAGGACCTCCAGCGGTCTCGGGCCAGTTCCCTGGCAGCGTAGAATGGGCCCCAGGTATTCTCCTGCTGTCGAGGTGAGGCAGCATGGACACTGCCCTCAGCTCCTCAGTGTAGCTCAGTCCCCCCCCCCCCCCCGCCCCGGTCCTTCCCATGGTTCCAGCTGCCTCCAGGCCAGAGCCTCGTGAGGCTTCACAGACACGGGTGGGCCCAGCTTCCTGGCCGCCTTCCTTCCTACTCTCTACTAGAGCCGGGCACCAGGGGAAGTCACTTGTCACAGGCCACACAGTCACTGGCAAGGATAAGCTGAGCACACCTTAGAAGAAACTAAGCTTGACCTGCTGAACCTAAGAGCCCCTTCCTGCTTCCAAGAGCTGCCCGCCCGGCTCGGAGGTGGTCCCCGAGGCCGGCCGGCCCTGGCACGGCCCCTTACCTGTCTCCGAGTGGCAGCAGGCGCTCCTTCCCTTCAGGAGGGCGCTGGGCTTCTCGTGCCGGCACACGAGGGCCCGGCACCACTCACAGTGTTTCCGGACCTGGCAGCAGCTGCAGACAGAGAAGGACAGCTTGGGCGGGGGCCTGGCGGGGGGCCCCCCTCCTGGGGGCTGTGGCGCTCGCAGGGCAGCGGTTCTTTGGGGCAGACGCTGGCCAGCACCAAACCACCCATTGGCTGCCCCAGAGGCCGAACTGACTCCAGTGTCCCTGGATGTCGGGGGTACTGGCCGCTCGCCCGGCTGCTTTCTCCATAAAGAACATGTTGAGTAACTGCAAAAATGTACTGAAGGCCTAGAAACAGACATCGGGTCTGGGACAGCGCAGCTGCCCCGGCTGGCAGGGCTGCGCGGGCTTAGGAGGTCTCATGAGCTACTGCCAGCAGCAAAGCGGGGACCTGAATGGGCTGAATTGACCCAGGGAAAAGAGGCGAGAATGAGTCATGGAACTCGATGGCTTTCAATCTTCTGAGGACTAACATTCTAGTTGTGGAAAATCCAATTTCTCTGTAAACCTGTGTGACCAGGAGTCCCGAAGCATAAGGGTTTCAAAGATGCCGTCCTCTGCCTGTGGGCAGGAGTGAGCACGTTCCGGTGCCGGTGTGAAAAAAGAACCAGGGAACTAGGAAGCAGCGGCACAGAAGGAAACTCTGGGTGAGACGTTAGCTACCCATGGGATATCGGGGGCTTTGTACACACACGAAGGTTAGAGTGCAAGCCATCCAGGGGTGGGGCGGGGCTGGGCGGAGCCTCCCAGCTGACCTGTGACACAGGGAGATGGACAACAAGCCTGTTCTGTGCTTCTCTCTCGGTGCCAGGTGCATCTCAAAGTCCCCACCCTGGCCTCTCAAGCTGGGAAGGTTACCAGGCTCTGAATCTTTAGATGACAAGAGCTGAGCAGGGGGCCCTGGGACCACCTATTTCTGTCCTGGGTAGAAAAGGGGAGGCCAGGGCAGTCTGCCTTGCATGACTTACAGAGTTGGGGCTGGGACCAGGTCATTCCATGCCACACAAATCTAAGGGCCTTGATTCCAGGTGCATCGGTGATTTTTTGGCAGCCAGCTGGCCAGGCAGGCTTGTCTCGGTCCCTTTCCAGGCAAGAGTCCCAGAGCAGTGGGATCAGAGCCTATATATCCCTCTAGAATGAAATACAGCGATCTCAGACTGGCCCCACGCCCAGGTGGCCAGCAGCCTGGAGGGCATGAGGACTTAGTCTCTGGGAAGGGACAGGAGAGGTGGGAATGGGTACTTCTCTGGGAATGAGATGGCCAGGCTTCTGGAGTGTCCAGGAACATTCACTTCAGTTTCTCTGATTATAGCCTCCTCTTAAGCCTGCACAGCCCTGCCGGCCTGAGCCTAGACTTGATGTCTGTTTCAGGGCCTTCAGTACCTGGGAGTTATCCAACGTTGTTCTTTAGGGAGAAAGCAGCTGGGCGAGTGGCCAGTCTCCTCCAGCATCCGGGAAGCTGGAGTCAGATTGGCCTGTGGACACAGAGCTGGCACTCCGCGGGCAGCTAATGGGTGTTTTGGTGCTGGCCCCAGTTTTGTTGTTAAGGTTCTGGGCCCCTCCTGGCCACATCAGGACTGTGGAAGTGATGGGTGAGCGCACAATCAGCTGGTGATGGGGGATGAGTTCAGTGGCCCAACAGGCTGCTCTTGCCTATGTGGAAAGTGTTCATGAGTGTCAGAGCCCAGGCGATGCCCACGTCTGAATTGGGGCTGCTTGGCCCCTCCTAGCAAACCTGCTTCCCCAGGACACCTGGCACCAACATGGACACTGCCTGGGGAGGAAGGGAAGGCGAGCCCGGTTCACACCGCATCCCTCACCACATAATTCTGGCTTGGTCCAGAAGCAGGATGTGTGTAGGCTGTGGCTACTGCCAGAAAGCTGGGGCTTTAAGAGGCATCTTGTTAGTTGTCAGAAGGAGGGGGCCTGTGCTTCTGATGTTACAATAGCAACAAACCAACAGGACCAAGTCTCTGTCTCTCTGTCCCAAACCTAGGCATCCTCGGAGGGCTGACCTCTGGCTTCCTGCGTTAACATGCAGATGCTTATACCAGCTCTTGCCCAAAGTGGCCTGTCCACTTACTGCCTTTGCCGTGAGTTATCTGTGCTAAATGGGCCCATAGCCTTTAAACGGTCTGACTTCCTTGTCATACCCAATTAGTATAACTTAGGCTGCAGCTACTTCCAGGGAATAAATCCAGCACGGTACCAGATTCTGGGAAGAATCTCTGACTTGGCAGGGCAGTGCAGGTGGTGCATAGAGCAAGCAAAAGGGGTTAGGACACTCCCACCCAGGGGAGGGGCTCAGGATGGCTTTCTGCAAGATGCCACAGGGAGCCTGAGTTTGGGAGGAGGCGGCAGCGGGGTGGGAGATGCTGTGCAGAGTGGTGGGCACCAGCTTTAATAACAGCAACCCAGGACGTGTGAAGTGCCTTCTGCAGCGAGGAAGCGCTTCTGCTACTGCTCAGCAGGGGCTGGGAGCTGTTCCCCGTTCTTTCTGGAGCACTTTTCTGTACTTTATAGTGGACAGGGAGGCACCTTCAGTCCTCCACTGGCCTCCCAAGTGCATAGACCCACCCACCCAGGGTCGCAGCTTGGCCACTGTAGCACACCAAGAGTCGCTAACGTTCCTCTCCTCTCCACTGACAACACCCTGGCTGGCTGGCAGACAGCAGATACTCACTGTATCAGCACACACGTGATGATGAGGACAGCCAGGGCCACAATGGAGACCACCACCAAGGCGGTGATGGCCTGCTTCTTCTGGCTGGCGGCCACCACGGCCAGGAGGTCTGCGTGTTCACAGCGGGCCCCGACGTACCCGGAGTGGCAGCTGGGGAAGAGAGAGATGTCAGCATGTCCTCCCTGTGGGAAGTCTTGTTTCCCCAGCTCCCCAGGGATGGGCTGGGCTGGAGGCACCCTGAGCCTTTAGGAGAAACTCAAAGGGGCCCCTCTCGCCTTTGCTATGGGAGGTGAAGGTGTCAGCAAACTAACTCCTTCCTGGTCATAGGCACCGCCTGTAGGGAGCAGAGGCTGGGATTAATCACCTTCACCCCAAAGTGCTGCTGGAGCACCTTGGGGTCATTGCAGCTGAGCCAGATCTTGGCGGAGTAAAGGCAGCCAATGTGTCCGCGACACGAACTTCATTTTGACAGTTCATAAAAACCCAGGTGACTTGTAAACCGAATGTGCGTATTCAGGACTTTTCATGATGGACGCAAGAAAATATGCTAAGTCCGTTGGAGACAAGGCTGTGCTTGGCTTTTTAATCTATGTCAGCACGTTTAATGAATCCTGCAAAGATTTACTTGGTGGCCCAGGACACAGGGGGACATCGGGAGGTAGACAAGGGCCTCGGGTGCACTACCCATTCACGGTGGGGCTGGGGAAGGCACCAGTCTCCTGGGAACCATGGTGGCCTCACACCAGTGATACCTGGCCTGCCTCCACTGCAGGATTAGCAAGGGTACCGCAAGGTCATGTGTGAACATGCGTGTCAAGTCCACGGCACCCCTGGCCATGTTATTCCTGGCGTTGCTACAGTTCACAGCGGCTTTGGCATCCACTGCATGGCCAGCAGCCTCCTGCTGGGTGCAGATGGGTCTCACTCCCTTGGTGCTCCAGGACAAGCCCCAGCTACATTTTCTTTGTCAGGCCTGTCGCCCTAAGCACGTGATTGGAAGACTCAGCTTCCACAATGGGCCTTTGTGCAGGGTGGGATTCTTGGTGTCAGTAAGAACATTGGATCACCACTTCCTTTCCCCGGGGGACTTCCGGGAGGGGCAGCCCCACATCACAGGCAGGATTTAAAGTCTGGTTCTGTTTTATCCTCTCCCCCCAAGCCTGCCGCCACCCTGAGGCTGTGGTAGCCAAGCTTTTCAAGAGTCTATCTTTGGTGCAACTAGCCTGCCGGTGAGCTTTGCTTGTAGACTGAAGTGCCTGTGAGTTGAACTGAACAGAGACTTGATCCTGGCCTGTCACTGTGCCAGGCTGGCCCTGGGGCACTGCCCTTGGGATTGCTCTATGTGCGTGCTCCTGAATTGCTGAGTCCCGGATGTCAGAGGGATGCGAGGAGCCACCAGGTAGACCCGATAGTTCCTGGAGCAGCCACTTTGTCCAAAATCAGCAGAAGTGTAAGCATTTTAGTGCTAAAGGACTAGGTATTGTATGGATTTGAGATGAACAGAAAATAGGAAATGCTGGGAAAAACTGTCCCAGAACCACTGCATGTGAGACTCCAGGGACACAGGCTCTTGTCTTTAATGCTGCCTCATGAAGAGTTGTTCACGGACTCTTTAGTGCAAAGCCCTTTGTAAACGCACCTTATTTAATCCAGAGGCTACTTCAAAATCTCTGTAGAAAAACAATTAAAATGTGAGTTTATTTTGGTGCAAAAAATTCTGAAATCCTTGTACATCAGGGGGTCTTCCAAAAGTTCATGGAAAACGATATTATGAAAAAACTGCATTGACTTCAAAATGTTTTTGCACCAGAATGAGCTTATCTTTTAATTCCACTGCCTACCAATTTTGGAGGTACCTTTGTGGGTTTTTTGATTTTAGTTTGAATTCAGGCACTTGTTCTACTGTTAAGGGTTATTATACATTTAACATACAATTTTTCACTTAATCCTTGTGTGGAAAAGCCAAGACAGTTGTCCTCCTTGTGTTCACCCTGCTAGGGATGACTTTGTCCCCAGGTCTGCTGACCCTGGGGTCTGGGCTCGCCCTCATTCTCCTGCATGCTAACTAGGCCCTTGGGTGGGAAGGCCACAGTGAAGCTCTTCAGGAAATCTGGCTCCTGGTTTCACCTCTAATCTCGAAAGGGTGCAAGGGATTTGTGAATCATAGATTCAGCGAGGTGCGAAGGGTTTGTAGTCTTTGCTAAGTAAGGTAATTGAGGAGGCCAGTATGTTGGGAGATGCCATCCAGGGTTCCATGTAGACCCAGGGCAGAGAGAGCAGGTCCTAAATGGGGGAGGCACAACATGGAAACTGGGGGCATCTCCAGCAGGAGGCTGCCTCTTGAAAAAATGATCCAATCAGAGTTCTGAGTAAGAACACTGTCAGGGCTGAGGGGCTAGTGGGCTCTGGAAGGCTTTGCCTTGTGTTTGGTTCGCATTTAATGACAAAATTATGCAAAGGCAGAAGTCCAGAAACAGCTTACGCTGCAGGCTCACCCTGCAGGGCGCTGGCCCTTGCCTGGTGGCGGGAAGCTGGCCAAGGCCTAGACTCAAGGCGGTGGGGTGCTCAGCACCAGGCTCAGGCAGTGCGTATGTCCACACTGCCAGCACCTACAGGGTCCTCAGTGGGCCCATCCTGAAGTTTTTGCATCCGAATGGCTCCCTACCTTCCAGGGGAGCCTCTGTCACCTCTCCAGCCCCTTTGCATGGCATCTACCCCATGGGCACTCGGGGTGTGCTGCACAGTCAATGAAGGACCACCCTCGTTTGTCCATCTACTCCTGCCGTCGTCTCTACTGAGACAGTTATCCCCCACTCTTCCCAGACTCCTCCTCCACGACCACATTCTCCCACAACACATGCCTCACCCCCGCCCCATGCGCTTGTCTGCCCATCCATCCATCGTCCCTCAGCTGGGCCAGGGGCTCTCCCTAGACTCCTTTGAGCATCCCCACAACTATGCCTGTCCTGATGGCTTTCCTCTCCCCAGCCACTGTGAACCACCACCAGAACGGGGCTGCAGAGCCGGGTCTTTGGAGTGGGTCACTGTATTTCTAACTTCGAGCGGCAGCCAAGGCAATGGGACCTCTTGTAGAAGGGTGCCAGTGCTGATGAGGGGCTTGGGTAGGAGAAGGTGGCACTCACAACTCTGTCACACACTGAAATATTCCCACAGGCCCTGGGAGAGAAGGATCCTTACCCCTCACCGGGCTCTGAAAACCCTATGGATGAACTCAGGGTTGGGACTCCAAAAAAAAAAAAAAAACAAAAAACAAAAACCCATTTAAATGAAACAGTGCCAGCCAAGTGCTAATTATAACATGTATCGTTTATCGAAGGCATTATGCTAATCCCAACAATCCCAGCTGCATTTGAAGTTGTGCCCACTTCCTCTCAAAGGTGAGGAAACGTTAACCTCAGCTGTGACGGCCACCACGCTGTGTCCACGCAAATTCCTTTGGGAGCTGTGCCAGGCTAGCGATTCAGCAAAAGCCCCCACCATGGTCAGGGGAACCACAGACAGGCTGCTGGCAGTCCGCTAGGAGCGCTCCCTGCTGCCACTGTGGCAGTGTGCCACCAAGGTGTCCCCAGTGCTGCTGTCCTGAGTCACGGAGGAAGATAACCCCTGGGGCAGGGTCATAGGGGGCTGACCTCCTGTGGTTTTCCCACCAGAGGAACATCTGCCACTTGTGTGTGTGCTGGTGCTGGCCCAACCAGCCCTGCCTCCACGCTGGCCCTAGGCAAGGTTCTTAGGAAGGTCTTCAGGGCAACAAGAACACCTCTCTGTCACCCTGTCACTGCTGCAACACTCAGAGCCCAACAGGCTTCTGAATGAAGGCCTGGGGGAGGCATCTGGGCCAGTGCCTAAGGACTGGGAGGCGCGTCAGGGAGCAGGTGACGGGAGCTCCAGGAGCCTGAGCCGGCCCAGCCTCCCTTGGATCCTCCCTGATCAAAATCCCCCGAGGAGAGGGGCCTGCACATATTAAAGAAAGGGTCAATGGTCTGAGCATACTTCAAGAAACTCGCAGAAAGCTGGAATGAAAATGTTTTGGTGTAACAATTTTGAAATCCATGTATCTTTTTTCACAATATGAATTTTCATGAACTTTTTGAACACCCCTTATGATTCTGATAAAGGCAGAGCTGAGAGCCACCATGAAGCTTTTTAAAAATTTGAAAGGCAGAAGGGCAGCTTAATCCACTGGTTCACTCCCCAGTGCCCACAACAGCCAGGGCTGGGCCAGGGACTCCATTCAGGTCTCCCGTGGAACTGGCAGGAACCCATGTGTTTGGGCATCACCTGCTGCTTCCTAGGCACGTTAACAGGAAGCTGGATGGGAAGGGGAGGCAGGACTTACAGCAGATATGGGGTGTGGGCATCTCCAGTAGTGGCTTAACCTGCTGTGCCACAGCCCCTGCCCCCACCAGGAAGCTTTACAAAGTAAAAGCAGTGGTTCTTAACCTTGGGCACACATTTCAATTGCTTAGGAAGCTTTCAAAAATCCTGATGTCTAGGCTACCTCCTAGTCCAACTCAGTTAGGATCGCTGGGCTAAGTCTTGGGCATGAGTATTTTTAAAGCTGATGATTTCCTTGGCAGTCAGAGTTGACAGCCACCATGCAGCCCTTCTAACCTTGGGCTGGGGAGGGGTCCTTCCTCTTCTCAATCATTTATAATAACGGGGATGCTTCTCAGTTGCAAGAAAAAAAGATGGTGTTATCTTTTTTTGGAAAAATGTCTCAAGCTTCTACTAATATTAGATTTAATTTGATTATTTTAGGCACAAGTCACAGCAGGAGGGAAAGGAGCAGCAGTCACCTCACTCGGCCCCTGTGAGTCACGCGTTGCCTCAGGTAGGCAATGGGTTCCGCCTGGCTGCACAGCAGTCACCTGGGCAGCTCTGGGAAACGCCAGGGCCAAGGGCACGGGCCTGGAGACGCTCGTCCAACTCGGCGTGGGCACCCAGTGGGTTTCTACCATGCAGCCAGGTCCGAGAACCTCTGAAACTGATCTAGCGTGTGAGTAAGGGAAGGAACCAAGAAGCCACGAGGTCACAGTCTGCTGGCTCCGCTTCCCCCTCCTTCCCTCCCTCCGGGCTCCTCCTCAGGGCTGGGGCTGTAGAGTGGCCCCTTCTATCAGCTGCTGGAGAAGCGGGGAGGTGGTGCCTCCGTGTAAGAAAAAAGCAGCGCGCACACAATAGGAGCAAGAACTGTGCAAGACCCCATCTTTCCAGAGTGGATGTGGTGGCTTGGTGAGCACCATTCGTTCTCAGAGAGAGGGAGAGAGGAGCCCAGGAGGCTGCAGGCGGGCTGCGATGAAGGCGAGCGCCCTGCCCGGTCGGTTGGTCCCCCGAGGTCTTTTCGTGGCTGTTGCTGCCGAGGCATGGAGGCTGCTCCGGTGCTTTCCTTGTGCCATGGCCTCTCCCCCTCCCAAGGACAAGTGCATGGTCTGTGGACCGCCCTTCCCTTCTGCAGGGCGTCAGTCTTCCGCAGGCCCCATGGCACCTGGCTCCCGGTGCCTTCTCACACCTTTAAGAAAACCGAGGGTGCGTGTACAGCTGTGCTCCTCAAGCTTGTTTGTTTTGGGTATGAAATTTTTTCTCCTACTAGAAAGTGAATGCTTCTAAGTAAATTGGCAAAAGCAGAAGGCAGGAGGCCCATTCTTGTTTCACACTCCCACACCTGCGCAGTCTGGGTGGCATGTTTGCTTCCAGACTATTTCTGTGCCGTTTTTAACAGTTAAGCTTTTTGTAAAAACTGATCAGTTTTTCATTTGAACATGGCTTCATTTCACTGCATCATCAGAAAGCTGCAGAAGTCGTTATAAATGGCTGCACAGTGATGTATGTGCCGCTGTTTGCCTCACCAAACCCTCATCACTGTGCCCAACCCTGCTATTGGTAGTGCCAGGTGACTGTCCTGGTGCACACATCTCTGTTTGCATTTGGACTTACTTCCTCAGGACAAGCTTCCAAAAATAGGTGCAGCATGGCCCAGACCCTGTGGCCCAATTGGCATGAGTTCCAATGCCACTGCCACTTCCTGCCTGTGTCACCTTGAGCGAGTTATTTAACCTGTCTGAACCACGGATTCTGCATCTTTAAAATGCAACAATGAGCCCTCGGTTGAAGAGTTATAGGCATCAGATGAGTTAATATCTCATCAAGTCAATCAGCCAGCCCTGACAAAGGCAAGTCTATGTAAGTGCTAGAGACGTACAGAACAGGAGGGGCGCATTCTTAGGGCTCTTGAGATGTGTTAGGGTAGTCCCTGATTTTTTTAGCCAAGGCTTCTGGCATGGTCTTGAGATCAAGTTTTTACTGTGATGTTCAAGGACCAAGTTGAAATAATTTAGAAACACTTTTTATGCCAACTTGCCTTTAACCTGCAGGGATTCCCCAGGGCTGGGCTGGGAAGTACAAACACCAAGTTCAAGGGTATGTGTAACTGGGCTCGCCCATGCTGGACCTCTCAAGAGCTGGATTCTCTCTGTCCTAGAACCTCTCCGCTGCAGGGCAGGGAAAGGGTGGGCTGGAGTCCAGGCTACCTCTGCAGCTCTGATCCAAGGGATCAGAGGGATGCCCGTGAGTTCTGCGGTCGACGCTCCTTCTGCACTCCCATCAGCAGGACCTCTGAGCGGCCCTAAGCTGTGCTGATGGTTACCGTGGTGTCGACAGAATGGTGAGGGTGCCGACAGCAGCTGCAATAGTGGACACTTGAACTCTTGTGTTGTGCTGGGAACCGGGCTTGAATGTTCTCCAGTGCTGTCCAGTGGGGCTCTCTGAGATGGCAGGAGTGGTCCATTACCTGGGCAGTCCAATATTACAGCGGCCAGCCACCTCAGGGTACTGAGTGTTTAAAAATGCCCAGCGCAACTAAGAAACTAAACTAAATCAACCAGTTAATTGGCTGGGTGTTTAGCAGCTCTTGTCCTGCGCAGTAATTGCTCCATGTGTGTCACTGGGTGCTCAGTACAATGCGATGAACCATTCATGTTCCCATTTTGTACACAGAGAAATTGAGGCTGCATGGCACCCAGTCACTTGAATGAGAGACTCAACTGGATTTTAATTCAGCTCTGATCTCAAGTTCCTGTCTTGACTGCTGTGTGACCCCTACCACCTGCCTGCAGTACGGGGAGGGTATGCCTTCTCCAGACACAGGGACAGGCATCATGCCAAGACCACAGGTCCACAGAAAGTGGCTCAGGTGCCATGGAGGAAAAAAAATCACTCTCCTGCTGTGATCTCTGCAGAGCCACAGCCTTGTCTGTCCAGCACTGGTGGCAGCAGTCACGTCTCTCTGGGTGTCTGACTCCGCTCAGGTTCCCCTGGAATGTTCTGCGGCCAGGCCCTCCTGGACTGTTTTCCTTGGCTGGCTACAGATTGTTTTCACGCTTGGCTACGGGAGAGCTGTCAGGGAGGGCAGTGGTGGAGGAGCGTCGAGGTCAGGTGAGACACTTCCACCTGGCTGCCACTGGGGCCCTTGGAACGTGCGACCTGGGCGCTTCCTCCGACTGCTTCCTTTGTCTGAAGGCTTCCGCCGGCCACAGACTGCCAGTCTGAGGACTGTGCCTCTAGGGAAAAAGGGGCTGTCTGAACTTCCCGTTTCTGCAGCCTTACTGTCTTGGGAAATTCTCTTCCCGTTTGTTTTCTGAGGGAGCTGGGTGTTAGCGCAGGGATTTATTAGTGGGAATCAAAACCACACATGGTGCACAAGCATTCAACTCTTCGCTCTCTTGGCTCGTCTGAGTGGTTAGTTAACATTGTCTGTCTTTACAGTGTGCGGTGTCAGCTTGGCTTCTGTGGAACCTAGAGACTGTTGCTCTGCACACGATGAGGGAGAGCTCCTCTTCCAGGCTGTAACGTTGGCTCCCCGGGAGTTCTTTACAAGTGCACAGCAGCCGGGGCCTTTCCTCAAGATACGTCCGATTTATTGGCCAGCATGTGCTGGGGCAGGTCTTAAGAGCAGGGACAGAACGATCTGGCTCTTCCTGCCTGGACACGGAGTTTCTGGTCTAGTGGGAATTCATTAATATACCTGTCCTAGAGGAATGTTCTAAGGCATGGTCTTGTCTTCTCGGAGCTGGCAGGGAGGCCTTGGAATTCTGTGCCCTGTGCAATGCTGCCCGGCAGAGCGGGAGGGGCCTGCGAGGGACACTGTCCAGGGGCTGGACGCTCAAAGCCCTCTGGGGCTACAGGGGTGTGTGCCAGCAGAACAGCTGTGCTAGCAGGTGACTGGGAACCGACTTGCCGCTTCTGTGCTGGGGGCTGGGCGGGGGCAAGCCCTGTCTGTGGTGTGGCCAGCACCACCGGGTCCCAGCCGAGTGGCCTGCTGCTGCCATTTTTCTGCATGTTCAAGAAGAGGTGAGCATCTGTACGGACGCGGAAGCCTGGCTTCCGGATGCTGACTGAGGGCCCAAGCTGTGTAAGGCGAGGTGGTGGCTCACTAGTTCCTTTGCAGAAGTTGAGGTCACAAAGGAGCAATTCTGCAGAGGGGGGAGCATCTGTTTCCAAACTGTGAGGGTATCTTGGCTGTCTCTGTGGGCCCCATGATGAGTCCGGAGTCTGTGGTTAGCCACCACTGTGCATTTCCATCACAATGATAATCATGAGAAACACCAGTTATGCTGCAGCATCAGGGGGCTCTGTATTGGGAGGGTGGGCAGTACTTGGCTCTGCAGACATTCCCAGGGGAAGGTGCTCCAGTACCTCCTTCCTCTGCAGGAGGACTCACAGCTGCCCCTCGGGGAGAGGAAGGCCCTTCCACCCTCACTTCCTGCAGCTGGCTCGCCGGTCTCTCCTGGGTGAGTGCACCTGCTACCCTTCAACACCACGGTTAAGCGCTCAGCAGCCCAAGAGCCAGGGTTTGAACCTGACCTCTGCTGTGTGACCTGGGCACCACCTCTCTGTGCCTACCCATGGGTTGCTCTGTGGGTTAAATGAATTCACATGTGGGTTGTGCTTGAAACAGTGCCTGGCATGAAGCAAAAGCTCAATCCATGCTCGTCTCAATTCACATTCAGTATTTATGATGTGATTAGGTTGCATCACATGCAGTTGCTGACTCGCATTTTTATAGATCAGAAATGGTTGACAATTCATATAGACGAGTGACTCTTAACTGGGGCGGGGGTGATGGTGCTACTGGCACCTAGCGGGGAGAGACCAGGGCTGCTGCTCACCCTCCTACATTGCACAGATGGGCCCACAGCAAGAAGTTACTGGGTTCTGAATCTCAGTAGTATAGAGTATAGGCCCACCTGGTATAGTGTGCTAGTATGGACAGATTGTCTTAACATAGTTCTTCCCAGAATGTACACTGCTCCTCTCATCTAGGGGAGAAAGGCTGTCCTCCAGCAGGCTCTGGCCTCCTCCCTGTCTCGGAGTTGTAGCCTTGCAAAGTCTCCCAGGCACTCCAGGCCTGGAACCCTTCCCAACCTGGCCCTTAACTAATACGATCCTCAGGTTCCACTCTTGGAGGTTGCAATTCAGTGGTCAGCAATACTAAAGGAGCGATGAGGCGGTGGATGCTCAGCCAGGTACAGACGCCGCATGCCCCGGCCTCATCTTTATTTCTAAGTTGCTCCTTGTTCTCTTACTGTGTCCATCTGTGGACCCCGTGCGTGCACATCCAGCTTGCTGTTAGCTGCACTGTGAAGATGCTGGAGGCAGAGCCCTCATCTTGGAGACTCTGGCCCTGCAAAGGTATGCAGCCCCCTGCTTTGCCCTCCAGAAATTCTGAGTCCCAGGCTCCAGCCCCCAAGGGGGCTCGGAGGTTCTAGGCTTGGGGTCCTGGAACCTGGATTTTTAACTGATGACTTTGAAGCAGGTGGCCCTCAGCCAGCTGTTCTGATCCTGCAGCAGTAAATGTTCTTCTAATTGGATGCTGGCCCTCCCTCAAGCCCTGGGACACTTACACACATGCTGGCTTGTCCTCCTGCACCAAAAACCTGCAGGTTCCATGGAAGCAGAACTGAGTGTGGGAGTCTGGGCAGTCGTTGAAATGGGACACCACTGCTGCGGCCACAGGCGGGTCTGCTGGGGGAGAGAAGAGACACTGAGGTCAGATCCAGGCACTGCTGAGCACACCCTGGCCCCAATCCCACCGGTCAAGGAGACGGAGCCCCTGATGGCTGGGACTTCTGGTCCCCACCTGGGGTACCCCGTGCAGTGCTCCCACGGACTTCCAAAGGGCCCGCATTGGACAGAGTTCCTATATCTTGCAATTTTAAGCAGGACTTCTTTTATTCTTTGCAGACAATGAAAAATATCTCTCCGGAACTTTCAAAGACACTCAGAGCTACTTCATCATCTCAACCCAAGGATGACCTAATCTCACTTTTGCAAAGTGTCGGCAATCATCTTTTATAAAACGGTAGCCTTCATAAAAATCCATTTTCAAAGCAAGAAACCAGAAGAAAGGTACCTAAGGGTCTATAACCATTACATTGTTGCATGGGCACAAGAGTTAAAGATGTTCATGATGGCTGCGAGTGAAACCGTGGGTTTCTAATATGGTGCATATCCCAGGATTCTCTTTACAAAGACATTTAGACATGAAGGAGTCTGGGAGCAAGTACACTAAAATGGCAGCAGGACTCTCTCGAGTTGGGGATTAGAGGGTGACAAGGTGAAAGCAGAGAACTCCCTAGGACTGCAGCACGGGCACTGCTGGAAGAGAGGGGCAGGGCTAGGGAGGGTCTGCTCTTGCTCATAGCCCTGGCACCGTAAGTCTCATGAGCTCGTGTTGGGCTGCAAACCTCCCAGGTTTCTTTCCTTGGCTTTCAGACAGGAATAGAAACAGCTGGCCCATCGTAAGCACTGTCCTGCATAACGCATCACAGCACGAAAGGCATCAATTTGATTTTTGTTCCATTCCCACAGCCTCATTTAAGTCCAAGTAACCCTGGAGGTAGAGCAGACAGCTGTTCACAATGGCACAGGCACTGGGGTTTGTGCTGCTGTAAGACTGATTTATTTGAGAGGCAGGGGATCTCTAGCTGCCAGTCCAGTCCAGTCCACCTCACACATGGCCAGGCCAAAGCCAGGAGCTTCATCCATGTGGGTGCAGGGGCCCAAGGCCTGGGGTCATCATCTGCTGCTTCCCAGGCCATTAGCAGGGAGCTGGCTCACATGAACTGGGATGCCGGCGGGGGCGGAACCCGCTGCGCTGCAGGGCCAGCCCTTGTGCTGCTGCTTTTGGCAGCTCCTCCTCTGCTGAGGTGTGGGGAGCGAGTCCCATTCCATTTTGCTGAAAAACGTTTTTAGAGGTCTTGCTTGCTAAGCAAGGCCAGAGCATTTCTAATCTCAACTGTCTTCCTATTAGTGAATTGCTTCTAGAAGGGGCATAACTTTAGAAGTCCCAAAATCCCAGTGGAAAAAGCAGAGGCTAAAAACAGAACTGGAGCCTTGACATGGAAGGTGAGAATGTGCAGTATTGAAAAGCCTGGGGGTGGGGTGGCGCCGGCACACCAGGTTCTAGTCCTGGTCAGGACGCCGGATTCTGTCCCGGTTGCCCCTCTTCCAGGCCAGCTCTCTGCTGTGGCCAGGGAGTGCAGTGGAGGATGGCCCAAGTGCTTGGGCCCTGTACCCATGGGAGACCAGGAGAAGCACCTGGCTCTTGCCATCGGATCAGCAGGGTGCGCCAGCCCTGGCGGCCATTGGAGGGTGAACCAATGGCAAAACCTTTCTCTCTGTCTGTCTCTCTCACTGTCCACTCTGTCTATCAAAAAAATAAAGGGAAGCCTGGGGGGCTGGTGCTGTGGTACAGCATTTTAAAGCCCTGGCCTGAAACACGGCATCCCATGTGGGTGCTGGTTCTAGTCCCGGCTGTTCCTCTTCTGATCCAGCTCTCTGCTATGGCCTGGGAAAGCAGTAGAAGATGCCCCAAGTGCTTGGGCCCCTGTACCCACATGGGAGACCCGGGAGAAGCCCCTCACTTCAGATCAGTCCAGCTCTGGCCATTGCGGCCATCTGGGGAGTGAACCATCGGATGGAAGACTTCTCTCTGTAATTCTTTCAAATAAATCTTTTTTTTAAAGAAAAGCCTGGGCTTTGGGGCCAGGTGCCCATCCTGCCTCTGTGACCTAGAAGAAGGAATTTGGCCTTGACCTCTCTGAGATTCAGTGAGTGAGTAAGACCTGTTAGGTGCTGTAATAGATAGGTTGGCTGTTAGCATCAATGACACCCCCAAGATACTGATGAAGCACCTCATGTGACAAGACCTCCACGGCATAGCATGCTCTTTCCTTCTGGAAGTTCACTGAGGTCTAACTACATGTTTGGCATCCCTCATGCCCCATGGCCATAGGGAGGATAGGCAGAGGAGGCCAAAGCTGGTGGCAATGTTGACCTGGGGCTCCTGGCTATGGATTCTCCACCAAGCTGTAGCCTCTCTGATTGATTGCTGTGGTTCGAGGGTTCCCTGAGAGTTCCAGGCTGGATGGCTGAGGAGCAGCCCCAGCCAGTGGCTAACAGTGGACACTGGGGATGTGCAGTGGTAGCCAGCAGGGTCTGCTGTACCTCCCGTCACTGGCTTTTCTGCGCTCCCTGAATTTGTCAAGGATCAAACGTGGAGAGATGAAGGGGCTGCAAATTAGTGCATCTAATTTGAGTTAGATGTTCAAAGAGGTTTTTGATGGGCTCCACAAAAGGCCATTTAAACAACCACCTCTAAGCAGCCAGGGGCAGGCCCTGGTCAGGCTTTGGGCTAGACCCCTTCAAGTACGGTCCGTGGACTGACCTGCATCTTCACATCCCTGGGAGCTTGTCCGAAAGCCAAGTTCATGGGCTCCACCCTAGACCTACTGAATTAGGGCCTTTGGGGGCAGGGCCCAGGATTCACATGACAAGTTCTCTAGGTGATTCATTTAAAACTTACTGATATGTTCTTCAAAGATGAAAAAAATTGTTTGAAAAGCAAAGTAGGCTGGCGCCGCGTCTCAACAGGCTAATTCTCCGCCTAGTGGCACCAGCACACCAGGTTCTAGTCCCCGTTGGGGTGCCGGATTCTGTCCCGGTGCCCCTCTTCCAGGCCAGCTCTCTGCTGTGGCCTGGGAGTGCAGTGGAGGATGGCCCAAGTGCTTGGGCCCTGCACCTGCATAGGAGACCAGGAGAGACACCTGGCTCCTGGCTTCGGATCAGCAGGGTGCACCGCCCTGGCGGCCATTGGAGGGTGAACCAACGGCAAGACCTTTCTCTCTGTCTCTCTCTCTCACTGTCCACTCTGTCTTTCAAAAAAAAAAAGTAATGGGGGGAGACACAGATCTCCCTCTGCTGGTTCACTCCTCAAACAGCTGGAGCCAGGAACTCTATCTGGGTCTCCCACTTGGGGGGCAGGGACAGCTGCTGCCTTCCAGGGAAGCTGGAGTAGAAGCAAAGGAGCTGGGCCTGGAACCGGCACTCCAGACGGTGGCTCAACTGCTGCACCCCACGCTCAGCCACTAGGTGAGTTTTTATAAGTGCAGCTCATTGAGCCAGAATGGTGACGTCCACCCTGCAGGTGACGCTGACGTGTGCCATGCTTGGAGACACACAGGGAAAGTAAAGCAACAACAGTCCTTCCGGGCTCCTTTTGGAGCTGGTCTCTGCCCAGCTCCTCAAACTCCTGGGTGGTTCTGAAATCCTAAGTCTGCTGAGATTCTATGGTGCTGAAGCATCTGGTCAACAGAAATCTCTGGCCATGTTTCTGGGCACATCTCTGCTAACCTGCTGAGGCATGGACTGAACTTCACGTTCCCATTTTCCCCTGGGTGATGATGCTGTGCCTCTTCTCATGCATGTCCTGGGGAGGGCGGGCTGCTTACAAGTAGGCACCACACATAGGGGATGCACATGAGGCAGAGGTGCCCAGGTGATAGAGAAAGAGAGAAGAGAGCGCACGCACCACGCAATGAGTGAGGCAAGGAGCGGTCAGGTCAGCGGGAAATAAAGCTGGGAGTAGCAAAGAAGTCAGGTAAGTGGTTAGTGTGCAGAAAGCCCTACATGTGCTAGAGCCGCGTAGCAGATCTTGCTCCACTCTTCCTGGCAATCTCAGCAAGGACCCATAGGAGACATTCAGTGGGAATACACGCCTCCCCTCCCCCTGCCCGCCACACAGGATAGACTCAGCAAGCTTCACTGTGGCTTCTATTCCCAGAGAGGACTTCGTGTGCCTACTCCTCCACAGCACCCTGAAGGCACATCAGAGGAGCATCCTGCGCTGCACCCAGCTCGGGTGGACTAGCAAGCCAGGCTGCACCACAGGTAGCTTGGGGTGTGCAGAGACCAGGGCACAAGCGAGGCTGAGCACCACGTTCCACCACAAAGCACAGGTTCCTGGGAGCCTGAGGCCAGTCAACCATCACAGTCCTTAAGGGACAGTTCAGTCTACAACGCCCTTCACCTAATTTCACAAGGAATGTATTCTGTAACTTTTTCAAAAATAAAAACTCAGATACTAAAACAGCTCTTGAGCCTCCATAAGAGTACTGACCGAAACGTGCACATGTAGCCATCTCTAGCTCATGGCATGCATTCCCCGGATGTTCTCACAGACACCTTAGAAGCAGCGTTTAGGGTGGGGATCCACCCAGGGTGCTGTCCTCACTCGAGTCCGCCACGCCACAGGAGGGGCTCTATTGCCACTGGTGCATCGGGCAGCTTTGGAGCTCGTCACAGTGGGTTAAGCAGGGGACTCGCACCCGAGAAGCAAGTGGAGAGGAAGGACAGACCACCCGACAGTCCCTCACAGTGAGTCAGCCCTGGGCGCGCATCCGTCCCCAGAGGGGCTGTGCCAGCTGGGGCCGAGCACACTCGCCCAAATCCCTGTGTGTGCCAAGAGTGAAGCAGGAAGCACAGCAAGGGGCCGAGATGGTTCTTGGCTGGGGTCTCGGTCATCACCGGACTCAGCAGGGCACCCCCGGCACCCCACAGACAGACGGTTCCTGGGGAGGCAGGTGTGCAGCCGCCCACGGCGCAGATGTGCTCTGTAACTCAGAGCACATGAAAGTAAGATTTACAAGGAAGCGCCCCAAATCGCCAGCATCTTCCCCAAGAGAGTCTCAGCCTCTCAGGATCTGAAGCTCTTTTGGTTTTTTCCTCTTTTTTACCCCCCCCCCCTTATTTTCCTCCTCTTTCTGAAAACTCAGGAAGGTATCAGAAGTAAAGGCACAGAGACAAAAAATACAAGCCACATAGGTGACAGCATGAGGTATCAGGAGCACCCCAAGGAGGCATCCTTGTGAATGCAGTGGAGGGGGCGGGGCTGGCCCGGACCGAGCTGTCGCCTCCGAGCTCCGAGCCTGATTAGCACCGGGGCTGATAGGAAAAGCAAATGTTCCCGTTTTCGGAGCAGACCTCAGAAGCATACGCACACGCGCCAGCAGCGGGCTATCAAAGCCGCGGTTCTGGTTGCTATGAAATGGACGGGAGGCCCAGCCAAGACGTGAACGAAACACACATCCTGCAGACGTACCATCCTCCCGGGAAGCTATGCAAGCTCTGCCCAGAGACCACAAACCTCCTTATAATAAGGCCTGGAGCCCGGCCCCCTCACAGGAAGAGGGTCTGGAATAGCGATTGAGGGGCGAGGAAATCCCGACATCGGTTCCCCGTGGAAGTGGCGGGGGGGGAGGTGTCGCTGGTTCAGAAGCACAAAGAGACAGCATCTGGACAGCCCCCCCACCCCCCCGCAGGCAGCCCGGCTGGGGGCGGGGGAGTGGGGCAGGGGGCACACCCCTGAGAACCATTGCCCCCCACAGAAGCAGCCCTAATTGGACTTTGTGCCGGGCTGGCCCCAGGCAACTGCTAGAGCCAGGCTCTCTGCTCTCTTTCCCAGATGTCCAAAGTTGCGAGCGCGTTTGCCCCCTTGCAAAGCTGACGTCATTTATAGGCATTTCACGACTTCCTCAATATCCTGGCTAATGCGTGGACAATTTCCCAATGATGTCTGCTGTCTAGGTATGGAACCTGAGTCAAGGTTTTCACTTAGAACTAAGTATTTTTCTCTGCAGAAACTACAGTGGTGAAAGTCAAACTGATGCCTCTGGAGCGTCCAGGGAGAAAAGGCAGTAGATTGACCTAGAGAGGAGGGGAGGTGCAGGCAGCTCTGGGGGTGGCGGATGAGCCTGTCAATCAGAGCTGCACACCTGCACGCTCCTGGGGCCCAGCTGGATTCCCCCCACCCCACCCCCCTGGACTGGGGAAGCTCAGCCCAGGTCCCAGGGAGCCTGCGCCAAGCCCAGGAAGGAAGCAAGCAATGTGTGGTCTTGCACAATCAGCCACGGTGTGGAGGAGAAGCCGCCAACGGAAGCTTGTACCTGGGGTGGCAGAAAAGCTAATCCTGGGCTTAGATAGGTAAATGCCCTGGAACACAGGGACACTGCTGAGCAAGGCGACGGTGACCCTGGGCCACATAGGAGAGGATAAGGATCTAGGATCCCAGAGAAAGGCACAGTCGGGATGGCCCTGGGATGCACAGCTCCCAGCCTTCCCCAGAGAAAGGAACGCCTGGCCATGGAGAGAGCCCAGGGAGGGCGTCTCCCGGGGCGTGGGTGGGCACGGGGATGCCAGGGCAGTTTTCCAGCGAGCGGTGAGTCAGCAGAGGACAGAGTGGTGATGCCATTGACAGCATCAGGAGCAAATCCACCTCCCCGTGATGGATCCGGGGAACTCAAGCTCTTTTTGGAGCAGAGATGACGAAGTATCATCACGTAACGTGTTCGCTAAGGAAACCTAGGACAGCGAGTGTCTTAAGTAATAGTTACAAAGCAGTGTGCGAACAGTTTAGCTTCTTTCGCAGTACCATCCATTAAGAGCAAAGGGGCTTTGATTTAAGAGAACAATGAAAGGCTGCCGTGCCTGGGCCACCCTGTTTTTGTCGCTGCCGCTCTCCCATCCCAAGCCTCTTGATCTCCTGAGGGAAGGCCTACACTTAGGAGATGCCCGCTTTTCCTGGAACCCGACACTTGAGCAAAGACTACCCACCACGGGCTATTTTTGACCCAGTCTGAGGTGTTCCCGTACCCTGATCCTAGACTGGCTTTAAAACTGTGCCCTCCTCAACCCCACTACCTTAGTAACCCTCAAACCCACCTGTGCAGTAAGCACTGTCGGTCTGTTTCTCAGAAGAGGAAAAAAGCTTCAGCGACCTGGCCAAAGGGCATGTGGGCAGAAAGGACAGGACTAGTGCTGGAACTTCGTCTGCTCGGACAGAGCTGTAGGAAATGAGGATGCCGTTCCAGGCCGGCGGGACCAAGGCGGAGAGGGCACACGGTCAAGTCTACAAAGCACCGGGCAGTGAGGAAGGGGGCACTCCCTGGTGCAGCAGGCTCTAGTGCTATGGGAGAAGCCAGGGGACCTGTGCAGGTGGGACTTAGTATCCCTGCAAGGGAGCAGTGGCTGCAGGATACAGAGAGATTCAAGACAGATGTCTGCATGGGCACGTCCACGACGAGGCGTAACAGGAGTGGAAGGGGCAGGGGGCTGGCTCGCGAGACACCACTGAGCACCCCTCGCCCCCAACACACACACATTTTTGAACTCTAATAAAAAGGACAAAATGAAATTAGATGGAATAGGAGCCTGGCAAAGCATTTTCATGTGGATTTTTAAAGTATTCAGGTGTGGAGTTTTTAACCCACGGTGGATTTTCTGATAACAATGATAGCAACTATTATTAATAATAGCTATTATTAATAGATTGTCTGCTAACTGCAGGTACGGTGCTCAGCGTTTATAGAGAATTCTCTTTCATCCTCACAAAAATCCTGTGAGCAAATCCTCACTATCCCGGCCTTACAAAGAAAGTAGGGCTGAGGAAGGTTAAGGTTGTTCAGTGGCAAAGCTGAGATCAGAACTCTTGGCTTTCTTTAAGGCTCTTGTTCTTTCTAACACACCACATCATCACTGTGTGTGTGTGTGACAGAGAAAGAATGAATGGACATGGGGCTAAGAAATCCTTGATGGGCACTTTCTGCAGGGAAGACAACTCTTCGATTTGGAGAATAAACAAATCAGGGCTTACATGAAATTCTCAGGGGGTATTTGAGCATTCAAAGGGCTAAGATTTCCAAGGCAAATGGCTTTAATTAGCAAAGAGGCTTAGGAATCTAGAACAAAGCCTCAGTAGAATCGTGTGAAGTGCGGGCTGAAGCCAGTCTGTATCCCTGGAAGGACGCAGAGCGCCTGTATTTCTGCTTGGCCTCTTCCCTGCACCCTGCACCCCGCCCCTGCCAGGAGCACCCTTTCCCTCCTCACCCACGGGGCTTGCAGAGGTGGGAGGCAGGCAGGAGAGTCCCCTTGTTGCCTGCAAGTCTGTGTTTTAGACTCATTGTGAAAATGACACGGAAACAGAAGGGCCACGCCCCTGACAGCTGACTCCCTCTTGCTCCTCGGGGCCCCAGCCTCCAGGCGGCTCCTCCTATCCCTACCTTGACCCTTCATAATTTCAAGAAAAAAAAGAAAATTGCAGGTCATGATTCTGCTTTGAAGATGGAAAGCCAAACCTCTCCACTTCTCTTAGCCCTTTAGCAATTTCAAAGAGATCATTCTTTCTCTTCTATCTGCAAACCAGAAAGTCCCTTACTCTAATTACAACTTCTTGGGTGTCAACCAGCATTTTGAAAAGGCCTGGCTTCCCACTGCCATGCACAAAGTAAATACGGACATCTATGTTCCGCTCTGCCCAGCTGGCTTTGCGTCAGAACGTGCACAGTCTGGGAACCAGGGCCCAGTCCTGCTGGCTGGGGAATTCTGTTCTGGCTTTGTTGGAAGAACAGCCTCGTTGCAGCCCAGGGCTACCTGCCTTCGCCGTTTCTGTGTGTCTATTCTCTTTAGAAATATCAAAATTGTTAGGCAACGCGGTTGGCAGGAAACCCTCAATCTTCCCTTAGGAAAAAAAAAAAAAAAACGCTTCCTCTTTTTGGGTCTTTGAACCAAAAATCCCTTGGAGCCTCTGTGGGGCGGATGTGTCAACACACGGGGTGGGGGTGATTACTTTTTTGGAACATTGCATGTTTTTCATTTGTGGTTTGCAGATGCAGATCGGGTGGAGGAGGCTTTTCGTTTGAAGCGAGGAAACTGAGGCACACAGAGGTGCATTTAAGGCAGAGCTCAGCAGCCTTCAGGACACAGGAGTGGGCGGGCTTCTGTCCCGTGGCATCAACGTTCACTTCCCTCTTCCATTTGAGGTTTGTGTGGCTGATTGTTTTAGAGGAAAACCCTTTAATCAGGATTTTATTCCAGAGGAAAGACACTGAGAACTTAATAATGGCCAGATTATGGGTAATTGCATTCTTTCCTGATTTTTGAAATTTCATAAAGTGAGAACTTTACAGTATGAAAACAAGCAGTATTTCAAATTACAACCTCGCCATATAACCTAGTTACAGCACTAGGCGTTCTTATGCTTACTGAGTCATTCACAGGTAGAGCTGTGGTGTCAGCTAGTCTAGGTTGGAAGGGAATCGTGTAAAGTCATGTGACTGTCTCCTGTTTTTACTGCTAAACGGGGATACAGAGGAAGGAGAGAGAAAAGCCAGTCATCCCTCAGGACCCAAGGGGACTGGTTCCAGGACCTCCTGTGGAGACCAAAGTCGGTCATGCTCAAGCCCCTTAGACAAGATACTGTATATCTGCATGCATGGGGACTTCAGATAGTTCATGCAAAAACAGAATTAAAAGACAGGCGTATTTTGGTGCAAAACATTGTGAAATCTCTGCATAGTTTTTGTTTCACAAAATGCATTTTCCATGAGTTTATTATGATTCCTTTATATGCATAGATTTCAAATATTTTTGCACCAAAAGAAACTTATTTTTAATTTCCATGACCTTTTGAAGTACCTTTGATAACTTCTGCACACCTCCTTGTATACTTTAAATCATCTGTAGATTACTTTTAATACTTCATATAGGGACCAGCATTGTGGTACAGCAGGTTAAACTGCTGTTGTGATGCTGGCATCCCATGTGAGTGTCACTCTGAGTTCTGGCTACTGACTTCCAATCCAGCTCCCTGATGATGAGCTGGGAAAGCAGCATAAGATGGCCTGTTTGGGCCCCTGCACCCACATGGAAGACCAGGATGGAGTCCTAGGCCCCTGGCTTTGGCCTGGCCCAACCCTGGCCATTGTGGACATCTGGGGAGTGAATCAGCAGATAGAAGATATCTCTCTCTTTCTCCCTCTCCCCCTTCTCCTTCTGTAACTATGACTTTTAAATAAATAAATACATCTTAAATAAGAGGGAGAGAGGGAAGGACGATGGAGAAGAGGGAGAAATCTTCCATCCACTGGTTCACTCCTCAAATGGTTGCAATGACCAGGTCTGGGCCAGGCTG
Source organism: Sylvilagus floridanus (assembly GCA_949820135.1). Taxonomy (NCBI): domain Eukaryota; kingdom Metazoa; phylum Chordata; class Mammalia; order Lagomorpha; family Leporidae; genus Sylvilagus; species Sylvilagus floridanus. The sequence goes on from OX463245.1 coordinate 53,103,866, forward strand.
AAGCCAGGGACCAGGAACTTCATCCAGGTCTCCCACATGGGTGGCAGAGGCCCAAACACTTGGACCATATTCCACTACCTTTCCTAGTGCACTAGTAGGGACCTGGATCGGAAGTAGAACTGGCAGCCATATGGGATGCCGGCATCGCAGGCAATGGCTTTACCCGCTGCGCCAGAACACCAGCCCCTCCGTTTCTCTATCATATCTTCTCTCTCTCTACCTCTGCCTTTCAAATAAATCTTTTTTAAAAAAATACCTAATATAAACAGTTGTTGAATTTTGTTGTCCAAGGAGTAATGACAGGAGAAAGTCTCTCTGTGTTTAAGACAGATGCATTACTTCTCAGATATTTTCAATTCGCAGTTGGTTGACTCATGGATGCAGAGCCCATGGGTAGGGGTCAACCTTAAAGATGTTAAGAGTTTACCTCGGCTGGCGCCACGGCTCAATAGGCTAATCCTCCGCCTGCGGCGCCGGCACACTGGGTTCTAGTCCCACTCGGGGCGCCGGATTCTGTCCCGGCTACCCCTCTCCCAGGCCAGCTCTCTGCTGTGGCCCAGGAGGGCAGTGGAGGATGGCCCAAGTGCTTGGGCCCTGCACCCCATGGGAGTCCAGGAGAAGCACCTGGCTCCTGCCTTTGGATTGGGGCGGTGTGCTGGCCGCAGCGCACCAGCCGTGGCGGCCATTGGAGGGTGAACCAACGGCAAAAGGAAGACCTTACTCTGTCTCTCTCACTGTCCACTCTGCCTGTCAAAAAAAAAAAAAAAAAAAAAAAGAGTTGACCTCAGGCTTGGCCTCTGTGAACAGAAACCTCACATGTTCCCCCTGCAAACATCAAAATCCCAGAAAGAACTCAGCCTATTCCAACCAGGAGACTTGGGTCTTTTTTTTTTTTAAGTTGATTAAGCTTAGCTTAGATATTCTGCTCTCTGAAGGGAGCAGGGAAGAAGAGAATGATAAAGTCTGGCCAGGGACACCCTGGCAATTCCTAAACCCAAGTTCCTTTCCCTCCTGGGCACACAGCCTACATTTCCCAGCCTCCCTTGCAGTTGGGTACGACCATGTGACCAATAGAAGTGACAGCTCCACTTCCGGGCTCGGTCCCTACACACCTCCCCTGCACCATCTCCCTTTCTCTTTCCCCAGCTGCTGGCTGAACAGAAGTCCTCCAAAATTGGGGAGAAGGGAGGGTCCTTGGTGGTCCCGGATGGCAAGAGCTTGGTCCTTGATTAAGCACATGGAAGCCTGCAGGCCTACGGCCACCTGAACACGCTTTGCCACCAGCAGGCAATCAACACAGCCTGGAGCTTATCCTACAGCAGGAGTGTGGATGTCTGAACAGCACACTTGTAATTTTGGAGAAATCCTCACTATAAACCATAGCCCTTTTCTCCTGTTCTCCATTGTCTCCTCTGGGAACCACACCCAAGCACTAACATGTCCCACACTACAGTCTGGAGTCAGCCTGGCCCCGAATGAAGCTCCACTGCAAAACCCTTGCTCCAGGGCACTAATGGTCCACACCTCTACAGGGGCGAGGGGTGAGCTGTCCTAGTGGTGAGTGTTGGAGACTAGCTTTGTAACGGAGCCACGGACGGAGCAAAGGATTCAGCTCTCAGCGACAGGACAAAACAAAGGACAAAGCAGGCAGGGCGCAGCTGTTTTGATTGAAATGACACAGCCAATGGGAATTTACTGGGTTCTCACAAACCCTGCAGATGGAAATCACCCAGATAGCTTCAGTCTTCCGGACACAAACACAGGAGCCCTATAATGATTTCAGATTGTATTGATCTGGTATTTCATGAGATGTAAAATGCTCAATTAATACCACCAGGGGAAAAAAAAGATGCAAAAGAGACGGGCACCTTGAGAAAACCTAATTAGGACTACCACTGCAGGCTTTCATCTTTCAGCAATTTATCAGTGATGTGTTACATACAAAGCAACTTTTTATAACCACTTCCTCCAAGGGTTTTATAATTTGTTATTTAAAAAGTAAAATATACTCATCGTAAGCAAACACAAATTTAAGAAAATTGTCATTTTATCACTGAGAAATAACCATGTTTTGGGACCAGTGTTGTGGCATAGCCTGGGACACCAGCATCCCATGTGGGCACTGGTTCAAGTCCCTACTGCTCCACTTCTGATCCAGCTCCCTGCTAATGGCCTGGGAAAGCAACCTTCAGAAGATGGCCCAAGTGTTTGGGCCCCTGCACCCATGTGGGAGACCCAGAGGAAGCTCCTGGCTTTGTCCTGGCCCAGCCCTGGCCATTGAGCCATTTGGGGAAGTGAATCAGGGCATGGAAGATCTCTAACCTTCCTTCTCTCTGTAACTTTACCTTTCAGAGAAATAAATCTTTTTAAAAAGAAAGGAAAGGATGGCGGAATAGTGAGGACGTGCACTAGCAGTCCACAAAAAGATAGTTTAATAAAAACAGAGTTACTGTAGCCTCAGGAAAAATCTCAGGGAAAAAAATGCAGTGGAAATTCTTCCAGACCCAGTGAATGAGACGCAGAGGACCTAGGGGAAAGTAAGTTTGCGAACGGCAAATCGTGCCATAGTGGCACGGGAGCTGCCGGGAGGGACGGGAACCGGACGGAACACAGTCGCCATTGGAATTGAGTGCTTAAACGGGAGCCGATACAGGGATCCCAAGACACTGGCGGGGGGAAGCAGACCCCCACGGGGGAAACAGCACAGTTGAGGTGAGCCCGCACGGACACTAGCCTCTCTCGTCGCCCAATCTACGAAATTGAGCTAGATCGAACGCAGTGGCACGGTGCGCGCCCGCAGGCTGCGACAGGAGCCAGGCGGAACACAATCACCGATCTGCGCGCTTGAACGGGAGCCGATACAGGGATCCCGAGACACTGGCGGGGGGGAAGCAGACCCCCACGGGGGAAACAGCACAGTTGAGGCGAGCCCGCACGGACACTAGCCCCTCTCGCCGCTCACCTTGCGAAGTCGAATTTGATTAAACGCAGTGGGACAACGCGCGCCCGCCCGCCCGCCCGCCCATCACTGAGGCAGACGGAACCAAAAACCCGAGGCTGTAGAAACCTGAAGGGGATCCAAAAACTGGGAACACACCACGCACACAAACTCCGTTACCTTGACAACCCAGAGAAAGAGTGTGGGGGAAAAAAAAATGCCAAACAAAAACAGATTCCGAGGGAGCAAGATCAAGGAAGACGCTATGATGACCCCAAACGGAAAAGACACCCCAAGTCAGGATTATGAAGATAATGAGATAGAAGAAATGCAAGAAGCAGATCTGAAAAAATTGATAAGAACGTTAAGAAGTTCTCAAAAACAAATTCTTGAACTACAGAAATCTTTAATGGATAAGATAGAAAATCTCTCTCGCGAGAATGAAGTACTACGGAGAAATCAAAACGAAATGAAACAACTAGTAGAACAAGAAGCTACGATAGTGACAAAAAATCTTAATGAATTGAAGAATTCAATAGATCAAGTGACAAGCAATCTTGAGGGCCTTAAAACCAGAATGGGTGAAGCAGAAGAGAGAATATCGGACCTAGAAGACAGAGAACAGGAGAGGAAACAGTCAAACCAAAGACAAGAAGAGGAAATTAGAAAACTAAAAGATATCGTCGGGAATTTACAGGATACTATTAAAAAACCCAACATTCGGGTTCTAGGTGTTCCTGAAGGTATGGAGAGGGAGAAAGGATTAGAAGGCCTTTTTAGGGAGATACTAGCAGAAAATTTTCCAGGCTTGGAGAAAGACAGAGAAATCCTAATCCAGGAAGCTCATAGAACCCCTAATAAACATGACCAAAAGAGATCCTCTACACGACATATTGTAATTAAACTCACCACAGTGAAGCAAAAAGAAAAGATCCTAAAATGCGCAAGAGAGAAACGTCAGATTACTCTCAGAGGATCTCCAATTAGACTCACAGCTGACTTCTCAACAGAAACCCTACAAGCTAGAAGGGAATGGCGAGACATAGCCCAGGTACTTAGAGAGAAAAACTGCCAGCCCAGAATATTATATCCTGCCAAGCTCTCATTTGTGAATGAAGGTGAAATAAAGACCTTTCATAACAAACAAAAATTGAAAGAATTTGTTGCCACTCGTCCAGCCCTGCAAAAGATACTTAAAGATGTGTTACACACAGAAACACAGAAACACGGCCATCAACATGAAAGAAGATAAACGAAGGGAACCTCACAGCAAAAGATCACAGGGAATTCAAAGCATACATTTGGATAAAGAAATTATGGGACATGTACTCTATAGAATACTATACAGCAGTCAAAAACAATGAAATCCGGTCATTTGCAATTAGATGGAGGAATCTGGAAAACATCATTCTGCGTGAATTAAGCCAGTCCCAAAGGGACAAATATCGTATGTTCTTCCTGATCGGTGACAACTAATTGAGCACCAAAGGGGAAACCTATTGAAGTGAAATGGACACTATGAGAAACAGTAACTTGATCAGCTCTTGTGCTGACTGTTGTTGTACAATGTAATACTTTATCCATTTTAGTAATTTTTTTATTCTAGTACTATTGGTTGAACTCTGTAATTAACAAACAATTATTCTTAGGTGTTTAAATTTTAACTGAAAAGTGATCCCTGTGAAATATAAGAGTGGGAATAAGAGAGGGAGGAGATGTACAATTTGGGACATGCTCAATCGGAACTGCCCCAAATGATGGAGTTAGAAATGTGCCAGGGAATTCCAATACAATCCCATCAAGGTAGCATGTTCCAAGGCCATCTCACTAGTCCAAGTGATCAATTTCAGTTCACAATTGATCACACTGGTAGGTCTAAGAGTCAAAGGGATCACACAAACAAGACTAGTGCCTGCTAATACTAACTGATAGAATCAAAAAGGGAGAGAATGATCCAACATGGGAAGCGAGATACACAGCAGACTCATAGAATGACAGATGTCCTAAATAGCACTCTGGCCTCAGAATCAGCCCTTAAGGCATTCAGATCTGGCTCAAGAGCCCATGAGAATATTCTAGGCATGGAAAGCCAAGACACTCTGGAAAAAAAAGAAGACCTAAATGAAAGATCTCCGTGAGTGAGATCCCAGTGGAACGAATGGGGCCATCAAAGAAGGAGGTACCTTTCTCTGAAGGGAGGAGAGAACCTCCACTTTGACTATGACCCTGTCGGAATAAGATTGAAGTCAGCGAACCCTAAAGGCTTCCATAGCCTTGGCAACTCATGACTAGAGCCTAGGGAGATTACTGAGGCCATAAACAAGAGTGTCAAATTGTTAAATCAACATCAGGAGTCACTGTGTACTTACGTCTCATGTGGGATCTGTCCTTAATGTGTTGTCCAATGTGAAGTAATGCTATAACTAGCACTGAAACAGTATTTTACACTTTGTGTTTCTGTGTGGGTGCAAACTGATGAAATCTTTACTTAGTATATACTGAATCAATCTTCTGTATATAGATAATTAAAAATGAAAAAAAATCTTGTTGTTAAATTGGAAATTGCCTAGAAAATTAATCAATTTAAAAAAAATATATCATGTAGGATCTCTGTCCTTAATGTGCTATACATTGTGAATTAATACTATAACTAGTACTCCAACAGTATTTTTCACTTTGAGTTGCTATGTGAGGGCAAGCTGTTGAAATCTTTACTTAATATATAGTAAACTGATCTTCTGTATATAAAGAGAATTGAAAATGAATCGATGTGAAGCAAGGGGAGAGGGAGTGGGAAAGGGGAGGGTTGCGGGAGGGGGGGAAATTATGGGGGGGGAAGCCATTGTAATCTATAAGCTGTATTTTGGAAATTTATATTCTTTAAATAAAAGCGTTAAAAAAAACAAATAAAAAGAAAGGAAATAACCATTGTTTTTTTTAAAAAAAATTATAAATCTTTTTCTAGTAGTTTTCCTTTTTTTGTCTCTTGCTTAAAGGATTTTGACTTTTTTCTTTAGAGTGATTTTGAATATATCTTGTTAATATATTGGTTTAGATTTTTAATAAATTCAACCAGGGCTGGTGCTGTGGCACAGTAGGTAATCCTCTGCCTGTGGCGCCGGCATCCCATATGGGTGCCGGTTCAAGTCCCAGTTGCTCCTCTTCTGGTCCAGCTCTCTGCTGTGGCCTGGGAAAGCAGAAGAAGATGGTCCAAGTGCATGGGTCCCTGCACCCGTGTGGGAGACCCAGAGGAAGCTCCTGGCTCCTGGCTTTGGATCAGTGCAGCTCTGGCCGTTGGAGCCATTTGGGTAGTGAAGCAGTAGATGGAAGACCTTTCTCTCTATATCTCTCACTGTCTGTAACCCCACCTCTCAAATAAAATCTTTAAAAAAAAAAAAAAAAAGAAATTTAGCTGGCGCCGTGGCTCAACAGGCTAATCCTCCGCCTTGCGGCGCCGGCACACCGGGTTCTAGTCCCACTTGGGGCGACGGATTCTGTCCCCGTTGCCCCTCTTCCAGGCCAGCTCTCTGCTGTGGCCCGGGAGTGCAGTGGAGGATGGCCCAAGTGCTTGGGCCCTGCACCTCATGGGAGACCAGGATAAGCACCTAGCACCTGGCTCCTGCCATTGGATGAGCGCGGTGCGCCGGCTGCAGTGCGCCGACCGCGGCGGCCTTTGGAGGGTGAACCAATGGCAAAGGAAGACCTTTCTCTCTGTCTCTCTCTCACTGTCCACTCTGCCTGTCAAAAAAAAAAAAAAGAAATTTAACCTATTTTCTCTAATTATACATGTTAAGAATGAAATTGAATGCTCTACTGGATAACTTTTTACACTTTTACTTCCTCCATCCTCTTGTCCCCAGTTACCAGTTAATCTAATTTCATACCCCTATTGCATTATTTTTATAAGAGTACTTCAAAAAGTTTGTGGAAAATGGAATTAAAAGTTGGTTTTGTTGGGAAAAAGTGAAATCCCTGCATAGTTTTTTCAAAGAACACATTTCTATGAACTTTTTGAATACCCTGCATATATGTGACTTCTATTTTAACAGGTAATTTTTAAAAAGATTTATTTTTGTATTTGAAACCCAGAGTTAAAGAGAGTGAGAGAGATCTTCCATCTGCTGATTCACTCCCCAGATGGCTGCAGTGGCCAGGGCTGGGCCAGGCTGAAACCAGGAGCTTCTTCCAGGTCTCCCACATGGGTAGCAAGGGCCCAAGCACTTGGGCCATCTGCTGCTGCTGTTCCAGGTGCATCAGCAGGGAGCTGGATCAGGAGTGGAGCAGCAGAGACCGGGTTGCTGGTACTGCAGGAGGCAGCTTTATCTCCTGCGCCACAACGCTGGGCCCTAAGAGATGATTTTGATGTCTGTCCTAGTAGAACTAAGTGGACAGAAGCTCCGTAGACACATTCTCACTGGTTTTTCTATACCGCGTCTTCTCCGTCTGGGGGCTTCCTATCTTGATGTAGCTGCTATCGAGCTGAAGAGGGACAGTTTTCCCCCAGCAAAGGCGGGTGAGAGGTGTGTGCACCCTGGGAAATGCCCTGTGCCTGCGCAGATCTTTCTGGGTTCTCGTCCGCATTCCTGGCTTTGCAGATGAAGGACCTCCTGGGTCACACTGTGTGGAGCCCGCGGGCCTCTCAGCACGCACTCCTGTTCCGTAGTTGATGAGACGCCTCAAGCTAGCTTGGTTAGCTATTCTGTTGTCAGTCACCTGCTCTTATTTTCACCTTGAGGCTTCTAAGATTTTTTGTAATGCAAACTAGCTACATAACATTAACGTTTATGTTTTCAAGCTTAAAGTATTTCTTCAGCAACTGTGGCAACTGTAAGTTTGCTTTCTTCTTTGGGAATGATTATCTGTATGTTGCATCCCCTACTTCTGTTTTCCAGGTTAACTTTTATTTGTTCAGTATCTTTATCTTTTGGATTTTTTTAGTTCTGGAAGAAATTTCCCAGATTTAAAAAAAAAAAAAAAAACCAGTAAGCTCAGTTTTTTTCTGTACTGTCCAATCTGCTGCTCTCTGATGCATGGTGGAGGCCAATGGTGACCATTATTTTTTCATCTTGCAGCTGTTTCTTACTTGTTTCATAGATGCGACCTCAGCTTCAGTTTTGACAGATTACAGATCGTCCAACAACTTCACCCACTTCTTAGGGAAGGGGCATTCAGAATTCTAGAATGTTCTTCTCAGATAATGAATCTTTGCATGTGGCCAACAATGTCTTGTATCACCATCTTTGCAGAAAAAGATGGACTGGGTCTGATTGGGACTTTTGGTGGGTTCTATCAGACTGTGTGGGCCTTTTCAACACTTTGGGCCCAGGTAAAAACAGAGAAGGGCAAGTTCAAAAATCTAGTACTGCTGTTTGGCAGAAGCGGGATACAGCAGCTCCAGCAGAGCCTCCGGCCAGAAGGTGGTCTGTCTCCTTCCCCTGTGGGAAGTCTGGGCCACGCCGGGCTGGGGGGGCTGACCGAGTGCTTCACTCAGCGAGGCCCTGACGGTCTGCTTTCTTCAGGTGTGGCCAGGGTCCAGAGGACCCCTCCTCCAGTCTCACTGCCACATGGGTCACCTCACCCCACACCTTGGCCTGCCAGGGCTGGGCTGCTATGTTCTGCTCACCTCCCAGGGGAATGGTGGCTAGAATGAGAACTGTCTGCCCCTTCACTGAAATTCTTGAGAGCCTCTAGCACTGCTATGAGTTTGGAATCGGTTTGATTCAACTGATCATTCTTTTCAATGTGTCCAAGGATGGAACGGGCAGAGGAATACAGGTGCCCTGTCCTAGTTTTCATTTTCCTTGCGGCTCTTCGTTTTCCCATAGCTGTTTTCTACATCATGTGCACACGGGCAGCCAATGGAACAGTGCCCCCACGACTACCACCGGCCACCTAAAAAGTTTCTCCAGGAGATTAAGACTGAATACATTTGTGTTGGGGCTGGGGCAGTGGTATAGTGGGTAAAGCCACTACCTGCAGTGCTGGCATCCCACATGGGCTCCAGTTCAAGTCCTGGTTGCTCCACTTCCAACCCAGCTCTCTGCTATTGCCCAGGAAAACAGCAGAAGATGGCCCAAGTCCTTGGGACCCTGCACCCACATGGGAGACTTGGAAGAGACTCCTCGTTTTGGATCGGCGCAGTTCAAGCCGTTGTGGCCATCTGGGGAGTGAACCAGCTCTGTCTCTGCCTTTCAAATAAATAAATCTTAAACAAATAATGATTTCATTTGTGGTTCTCCACAGGGGTATCCCTAGCTAAGTCTCAGCAAGAATCTTTGCACAAGGAGAAGCGTGGTTTCCCCTGATGGATGTCTGCACCCCGCCTGCCCTGTGTCCCACAGAGCTGCACGCTCATCCCTCTCTGGGTCTCCTGGGATTCCAGGGAACACCACTGTCCCCGCCCCTTCTATGACCCAAAGGCTCTGCCTCACAAAAAAGTTGGGAATTCCTAGCTTAAACACCCCCCTCCCCAGGCTAAGTATAAACCAACCACTGTGGAACATGGTTCTTAAAAGGAGGAATGTGACGGTATTTCAGAAATGCCAATGTCATTTTACCTTTTAATGGTTTTTCCACATCATACTGATTCAGAAATAAAGATCTCATATTTTGATGAAAACTTCCCCATCAAAAGCAACAGAATGGAGCCCTCAGCAGGTCCCACTTCATGAAATTCTTCTCTAACCCAGAAATAGAGTGTCATGGAGCTGGGGGCCTTGGCTCTTCTAGCATATTCTTCCAGCACTCCCCCAAGGCACTCCTCTGACTGGGCCTGCCCCTTGTTAGGAGCCTCTTCTTTTGTCATCTGCCTCCTTGAAACCCCTGCTTACTGGTCTGAACTATGTCCTTGGGAGCCACGCAAAGTGAGTCTCCCTTTTCTATACGGCATTTATTTATTTATTTCTGGACAGGTAGAGTGAGAGAGAGAGAGAGAGAGAGAGAGAGAGAGAGAGAGAGAGGGGTCTTCTTTCTGTTGGTTTACCCCCCTAATGGCTGCTACGGCCAGTGCTGCACCAATCCGAAGCCAGGAGCCAGGTGCATCTTCCTGGTCTCCCATGTGGGTGCAGGGGCCCAAGCACTTGAGCCATTCTCCACTGCTTTCCCAGACTATCAGCAGGGAGCTGAATCAGAAGTGGAGCAGCCAGGACACAAACCAGCGCCCCCCACAGTATCTTCACATGTCTATAGTCGGCCATCAAATCTCCTCTGAATATTCAGAATCCTACAAGCTGGCTGCCAACAATCTGAGTTTCCTGATGTCCGCAGCCCGGGGAAGTCCCCTCCCACACCATCTCAGCGCTGGTCTGTGTGACCGACAGAATCGGGATGCAGATGACTCCAGAAGCTAGGACATAGAAGGCATTGTCGCTTCTGCCTACCAGCTCGCCCTCCCTCTCTGCCAGTCTCCCCAGCGAGGCTGGTTCTAGGCTGTCAGGACGCTCAGTGGAGAGGCCCATGTGGTAAGACCGAGGCCAGCAGCCAGTAACCACGTGAGTGAGATGTCCCTCCGGCTCCAGCTACAAGTGACACCTTGATGGCCTCCGAGCCACAGTGTGACCCAGAACCTCCCAGCAAAGCTACTTCTGAATCCCTCTCAGTACCTATGTGAGATAAAAAATGGTAATTCAAGCTGCTGAACGTTAGGGTAATTTGTTACACGGCAATAAATGAGACACATGAAGGTCCTTGGAAGATGGCACTTGGGCACAGGTGCATCAGCAGAGAGCTGGATTGGAAGTGGAGCAGGTGGGACACTAACTGGTGCCCAAATGGGATGCAGCTTACAACAAATGCTGACTTCCTTTTCTGTGCCCTTCTTGAAACAGCCCACGAGAGAGCAGCAGTGCCGTCAGCACCGCTAACCAGCTGTTTCTGTGCCGAGTCCCGCATACACCATCTGAGTTAGCTCTTACAGAAGTGCTGTGACCCTGGTCCTATTATGCTACTCGGTGTACAGAGGAGGAGGACAGGTTTCGAGAGCTTTAGGGTCTTGCCCAAGGGCACAGAGCTAGGAGAGACAGAGAGGAAACCCAGAAAGAGGCAGTGTGACGCCACAGCCCTGGCTGCCACGCTCTCGGCTATGGCCCCCAGCACAGCGGTCCGTCTCCTGGGCTCTGGTTCCTTCACTAATAGAATTTAAACCCTCACTGGTTTTGCTAGGAGTCCTGGAACACCACTGGACCAGAACAGCTTGTGATTGACTAAGGTGCCTGGCTTTTTCTCCACCTGAAATGCCCTCAGAGCTAGCCTCGTGTCCTTCCTAATTAAATCTGCTCAATTTAACTGGGTTGGCTGGCTTTGATCCATCATTCCAGCTCAATATTTATTTCCCCTTTTGAGTCTTTTTTCTAGCATCCAACACTTCAGCTGTCACTCTGAGAAGTGTCGCCTCTAAATTTGATAAATTAGCCTTACACAGATTCCTTCAATTTGCTCATAAAATTCAACAGAACAGGAAGATCAATTTCCCCTGGCACAGCCTGGAGGCCCCCATCCATGAATGCTTTCTTTTCTTTTTTAAATTAAGTCTATCTAATCTGCTTTCTCTTTTTAAAAAGATTTATTTATTTGAAAGGCAGAAGTGATACAGCGAGAGAAGGAGAGAAGGAGAGAAGGGAAGAGGGAGAGAAGGAGAGAGGGAGGGAGAGAAGGAGGGAGAGAGGGAGAGAGATTTTCTATCCACTAGTTCACTCCCCAAATGGCCGCCATGTCCGGGGCTGGGCCAGGCCAAAAGTGAGGAGCCAGAAGATTTTTCCAGGTCTCCCACTTCTTTCCCAGTTGCATCAGCAGAGAGCTGGATTGGAAGTGGAGCAGGTGGGACACTAACTGGTGCCCAAATAGGATGCTGGCACTGCAGGTGGAGGCTTAACTTTTTGTGCCACAGCACTGACCCGTGAATGCTTTCTGAGGATGCCTTGGTTAAAAATGCCCTGCCCTCCACTAAAACTTAAGCAGGGCACACCTGGGGACCCATTCATCTGAGGAGAGCACTGCCATAGTTCCTGCTCACCAGCTGGTCAATCAGGAATGTTTAAAACTCATTTTTCTCTATTTTTGGCCAACTCAATACTTTCATTTGATTTTGTCAAGTGTCATGCTGAATACAAATTGTATTATCTTGACAGCAATATGCTGGTAGCATTTCACTTATATGTCCTATAATGCTAAAAAAAAAAAAAAGAGGAACTTTGCTCATTTTTAGTGACTTCTTTCAAGGAAGAGCTCAGCTTTCCATTCTTTGTCTGCTACAACAATCTGGGCTAGCCATCTCTGGGCATATCAAGTTTTATCATCTATTTTAAAGAATCTTCAGGCATTTTTACGTATTTAAGGTCAGTCACGAATATACTGTCTTTTCCCCCTCTCTGAGCAATTTTTACACTTGCTACTATTTCTTAAAAATCACCAGCATGAGGGGCATGGCTATTTAGCATAGGGTGAAGATGCCTGGGTTCGGTTCCTGGCTCTAGCTCTGGACACCAGCTTCCTGCGAACGCAGACCCTGGGAGGCAGTGCTGATGGCTCAAGGAATTGGGTTCCTGCCAGCTTTGGGGGATACCTGGATGTTGTGAGCATGTGGGACATGGACCAGCAGATGGGAGCTCTTTCTTTCTGTGGCTATTTCTCCACTTGTCAAACATATCAATAAATCACCAGCAGGGCTAAATCAATTTTTGCTGCAAGATTCCTCAGTATCCGAGGTATGATTCATCCACATACTTGAAAAGGAAATGCATTTGTGGCATTAGGTGGTCTTTACTAGGAACCTCTTCCCCAATATAGCTTGAGATGGCCCTCCCTTGGGGCTGCCACTGTGGTACAATGGGTTAGGCCACCACTTGAGATGCTGGCGTCCCACACTGGAGCACCAGTTTGAGTCCCAGCCGCTCTGCTTTGGAACCAGCTTCTTGCTTCTGCTTCCGCCTGGGAAGACAGGAAGGCGGCGGAAGTTGGCCCAGGTACCCTGGTGCAATACTCTGTTTCTCTTGCTCTGCTTTCCAAATAATCTTTAAAAAGACAAAAGTCCTTTCCTGGTGACCAATAGCCATGTAGGCAAGCCTCAGTCCCTCTGCTCCTCAGTATTGCTGTGTTCCCAAAAACACCTGCCAGCACCCAGAGGCACCAGTGTGACTTTCACTAAACACAGCGCCATTCCAGGCCATTCCTGGTCACCTCCTGGAACATATCTTTTGATTTTCCGTGCATAACTTACCAAATGGTATACCAGAGAACTCCCTCTGCAGATACACCGGGGTTCTCTTTGTCTCTTCCCCTACTTTCTCAGGCGCCTTCTGACTATAAACTGAAAACCGTGATGAGCCATAGTCCCTTTAGAATCCTACGTAGGGGAAATCACACCTGCTTCTCTCTGGATTTTTGGAGGGAGGTTCTGTTTTCCTGAAGCTGAATATGCCTGGTGTTTCCTCCTTTCACTGCCACCAACACAAGACAGCACTTAGAGACACCAACTTGTCACCCCTTCTGCTCAGGCCTGCATTCAAAGAAGCAGGTGTCCCTGCCGTCTCCCCTACCTTATGAGTAACACCACAGCCAGCAAGTGTGTCAAGAATTTTTCAGTGTTCCATCCAGGGCATGCAGAGATTTCCAGAAAATATACTGATCAGAAGTTTGCTGTCAAACCACATTCTATGCTATGACTGCTCTGTAATCAGGATCCAGACAGGATGATTTGGATATAACCATCTGGTGATAGAATTGACCCACGATGATATTACTTTCAATATTCCATTTTTATCTTGAATCAAATATCTGCATCTCTGATGAACATACTTGCTGATGTGGGGCTCCCCATCAAACATCTCTCCACTTCCTAATGGCACCCAGATTTTTTTTTTAAAGGGAATCACCCATTCTGTTATGGATTTCCACTGGCTTATCACCATGATCAATGTCCTGCCCTCCTTTATATCCTGTCTCCCTATGAATCTTGAAACAACACAGATAATGCTGACAGAATTAATAGTAGGTTACAACTGTGACATGCTGAACACAGTTCTCATTTGATTGCTAATTCCTGGCTCCCCAGAGCCACCTGGCTATTGTTCATTTCTAAGTGGGATCCTTCAGCCTTCCTGCCAGTTCTGTGGGTCCCAACAGCCTTCCAACAAGTGTGCTTTTATTCAAGTTACCCAAAATTGATTGCTGATCCTGACTTGGAAGGCTTGGAAAAATACCCTTGTTGGTGTATTCTTCCAATAACAAGCTGTAATACTGTTCCTTTTGGCTAAATCTCCTGTGCCCACAGCATTATGGGATCACCCATTCAACTCACTGTAATGATCCACTTCAATGTTTCAAAACCATTTCTTCAACTAACCTAAAGGCAGAAACTGGGTTAAAATATCAAGGTTAACCGATTCATTGCCCCCAAAGCAAGCTCTACGTCCACAGTCATCCAAGATCTTCAGCACCATTACTACTACAGGTACCTACACTGTCACTCAAGATCATCCAAGAGGTGCTGGCACTATGGCGCAGTGAATAAAGCCACTGCCTGTGATGTTGGCATCCCATATGGGCATGGTTTGAGACCTGGCTGCTCCACTTCCCATCCAGTTCCCTGCTAGTGTGCCTGGGAAAACAGCCAAAGATGGCCCAAGTGCTTGGACCCCTGCACCCACATGGGAGACCCAAAGGAAGTTCCTGGCCAACTGGCTTCAGCCTGGCCAACCCTTGCCCAGCCCGGACATTGTAGCCATTTGGGGAGTGCGCCAATGGATGGAAGATCGATCTCTCTATCTATCCTTCTCTGTCACTCTTTCAAAATAAATAAATAAATCTTAAAAAAAAAATTCTAAGTAAATGCTACCCAGATTCTTAAAGTTTCACTCTCCAGCCTTTACTTCTTATTTTCAGTACACTTTGAAATTTTACTCATGAAAGCAAGATAGGTTTACAGCAGAAAACCTGAGAGGACAAAAACTCATCAAGAAAAAGCCCAAATCCCTGGAAAGCTCACGATTCCCAGATTACCGTGCTAGCACTTGGAATTTACTCCTGGCCTCTATACCGAGTTCTACTGTGTGCTCCACAGGGAACAGAATGATCTTATCACCACCGTTTCCCCGAGAACAAGGATCACACAACAGAGTAACCTTCGATGTCTACATCTGTTCTACAGACAGATTTTATTTAGTAATTGAGCACTGAGATTGCTTTCTAATAGCCCAATATGACAAGTGATACATGGAACCGAGCATCCTTCTAGAGAGATCTTGGTTCATGATCTTTTTCCTGGAAAAATTACTGTGCCCAAAGAATGTTCATTTTGAGACTTCTGTGACAAACCATCAGCCTGCATTCCAGGACCCACCCTGAGGAGCCGTCTCCCAAGACTGAATGTTATCTGTCATTTCCCTATTTCTAATTTCAAGGAGATGAATGAGGCTGTCTTGCATTAGCACATTTTCTCGATTACCTGTGATTTGGAATGTTTAGCCTTTGTCTCCCAACTGTGTTAATATGCTGTTTAGATCTTTCGCCTATTTCCTACTGATACCATCTTTCTTGTTTATTTGTAAGCACTCTCTCAAGCAAGAGTAACTCTGTCTCCTGTTCTACCTGTGGTAAATAATCTGTGGCTTGTGCTTTTATGTTGCTTCCACTCAACACTGAGTACAGGCCTCCCCGTCCTTAGGTTACAGACATATTTACTTAGGTTTCCTCGTGCTATTTTATCGTTTCCAGCTAATTCTAAACATCTATAACTCATTTTGGCACTGTCACAACACCATCAAGGAACAGTCCATCTCATTGTCGATCCAAAATGTTACCTCTATCAGACCAAGTACTGCTGTCCCTCGGCACCCACAGGGCAGCCGGTCCAAGAACCCATGTGGATGCCCTCACCCAAGGATGCTCAAATCTCCTACCTAAAATAGCATGGTATTACCATAAAGCTGGTGCACACCCTCCCGCACACCTCACACCATCCCTAGATGGGTTGCACCTGATTATGATACCATATACATGTTGACACTGTGTAACTAGTTGTTATGCACATTGTTTAGGGAATAATGACAAGAGCCTGCCTGTGGGAGGCAGATGTATTTTTCCCCCTGAATATTTTCCATCTGCAGTTGGTTGAATCCACAGATACCCAGCCCATGACCATCGGTGGCAGTGGTGGTGGTGGGGCGAGCAGAGTGCACTTACTTTCTGTTCTTGCTGTTTAGTTCCATTGAGATTCTCTGTATTTTTGTACCAGTGCCACTTGTCTCCTCTAACATTGTAGTACGATTTTGTATCTGGCAGTACCAATTTCTCACTGTCCCTTGCTTCCGCCCCTCAGTTTTTGGAAACAGTTTTACTTTCTCCAGATGAACTTTAGAATCATATTCCAATCTTTGGATGACTGGCTTTATAATTATGAGTTAATTTAGAGAAAATGGGCCATCAACAACATGGCACTTCCTCCTCACCAAGCGTGTCCCGTATCTCTGTGTCTACGCATCTCTGTTGTGCACCTTGCAGTAAAGGCCCATGGACTGTGCACACAACAACCATCACTCGACAACTTCCGGTAACCATGGCTGATGGCAGTGAACAAGCCTCCACTGGAGGCCGGGATGGAGCACCAGGGCTGGAAGGGCAGCAATGTGAAAGGCTGAGTTGGCAGCCCAGGCCCTCGTGGTGGCCCTGTCACCCCGACTCCTGACGACTTTGGCCAAGCCTCTCTTTCCTGGTGTGCTCTCTGTGAGACGCGGGGTTTAGTCTCTGCAGCCACGCTTCCCTTCAGATAAACGCTCCGATTCTGGCAGAAAGGAGGTGGGGGATGGACGAGTCCTGGGGCACAGAGCCCACGCAGTTCAAAGGCTGGGTCTGTTATTCAGTGAGTGCTGGGGTGCTGCGGGCGTACAGAGTAACGGGGGATTGTTTCACCCGAGACAACCGGGAGACGGCAAGCTTGCATGTGGGATCCCGAGAGGCACAGTGAGAGCTGTGTGCAAAGCCGCAGGGCTTGGGGCAGGGGAGGCAGATTGATCTGAGGGGCCCTGAGAGCAGAAACCCAGGTAGACACTCCACAGAGAGGAGCGCCGCAGGACAGCGGGGTGTGAACGAGTTTTCACAGGTCCGTTTCTTTTAGCTCTGTCTTGAGTGGCAGTTCTACCAAATCACCCCAAACCTACTGCTCAAAGCAGGGGGCCGAGAGAAGGTCCAGCCCAGCCCTAAGATTTCCCTGGTCCAAAGGATGATCAAAGAATTCAGGCACATTAATTCAGGAATCTTGGCCTTGACTTAGATCCATCCAGAAGTTGAGAAGTCCCAGAAGTATGGGGTGAGATGACCTTGCCGAGCCCAGGACACAATACTGGGTCCTCGGTGAAGGGCTGGGCACCGGAGGCGTGGGCAAGAGATGCCCCTTCGATCTAGACCCCAGAATGAGGCACAGCACCCAGAGCTTGCCTGGGAGGCACACGTGCGCTGCAGCTCCACGAGGCTCCCTGGGCAGGTGAGCGCCTTCTCCCGTGAGCTGCTCGGGGAGGTGGGTGTTGGAATGCTGCTCTGAGGCACCCTGGCCTTGCTCAGCCTGGCGTTTCACACACCCATCCCTTAACCTCATTCTCTGCCTGGCTCATTCTTCTTCCCACGCCATGTTTACCAAAATCTCTCCTCCCCATCAGACGAAGCACAAGACCAGGGCTCCCTGTGGGGAATGTTCTCACAACCCACGAGCCACTGGGCAGAGAACCACAGCGCGGCCACCCTGTCCCACTGGTCAGGGTGGAGGGATCCCAGCCTCCATCCCTGGGGTCACGGATGCTCTTGGGGACAAGAAAACTCTTGGGCAGCTTTTCCTTTGGACCTTGTACATGAAAAAACAAAAGACCTCACAGGAAAAGGAAGACGAAGCTCTGTCATTTGTTTACAAAACGGGACAGCAGTCAGGGACAAGTGAGAACCTGTGTGGCGTGTCTCACTCTCTGTGTCTCCAGTCCAGCGTCTAGCTGTATGTTGTCTTCTTCAGTCTAGGACCTTGCTGCCCAAAATGCAGTCCATACTGCAGGCTTGGGGCTGCCCTGGAGGTTGTGATCGACACAGAAAATTAGGCCCCATTCCAATGCCACTGAACCCCAGTCAGCGTTTTAGCCAGCACCCCGAGGAGAGTGCTGTGCACCGTGTGGTCTGGGGCCTGCTGCTCTGGCACATTGCAATCAACGTGGAAAAATACCCATGCCAGGTTCACCTCCCAGAGATAATGATTTAATTGTCCTTGGGTGCAGCCAGGACAATGGGGATTTTTTTTAAAAACTCCCAGCAGATTGTAATATGCAGCAAAGTTGGAGAGCCACTGATGTAGTAGCCAGGTTGAAAGCTAAAGAAAAGTGAGAAATGCCTTCCCAGACCAAAAGAGGATCACAGAATGCTTTGTCAACAGCCACAGCAAAATTCACTGGCAGTGAGCTGAACATGTAACCAACCTGGTGTGTCTTTAGCATAGACTGTCAGTCAGTGATGTACTTAGAAGAGAAACATAAAAATAGCGACGAATCGCACCCGCCAGTGAAGCTGAAAGATCACACTTCCTCTCCCACTCTCTTCTTACGTGGTGACTAATAAACCTCCCTCCCCATCGAAGGATTTTCAGACCATGGCAAACGGGAATAACTGCTGTGCTTCCAGCTTCTTAGCACAATTTCATTTCTGCCGTGCAAAGTTCGCTCTGATAATGCACTTTGCGCTGGGGTCCGTGAGCATAGTGGAAGGTCTTGTGTTCACTTGTAGAGCACAGAGTTTCCTTTGACTCGCACACTCCTTTAATGTAGTTAGAAAGGAGGTTTTATTTCACTGCCAGCACATAGAACTTCCAAAAAACACAAATGTCTTTCAGCATCATGTTGAGTAAATAATCAAGGGGGTATGAATTGCTCTCTCTCTAACTTCCTGCTCTATTTTCCTTTCAACTCATAGCTGAGCCACAAAAAGACATCTGCTGTCATGTTCCAGCCACTAGGCAGGACGTCAGCCCCAAAGATGAACGTCAGCTTACAGTGGTTCCCGTGTTTTGCACACGTATCAGGTCCTGGGGTTGCAACAAAAACTAAAGTGTGGATGACAGGGCTGTGGACCAGTCAGCGCCTTTCAATTCAAGCCACTGTCATTCACAAAATCGACTCAGGGAAATGCGGACTCCCCAGTCAGACTAGGTTTTACCTATGAGATGCCCATAGCTCAGTGGGAACTGACAGTAGAGACACAGTCAGCACTCCGAGCCCTGAGGCATCCTGGGGCTCACAGACCCCCACACTCCACCCCACCGCCCAGTGCTGTCAGCTCCCGAGGCGCCCCCAGAAGCCCAGCACGTTCACCCGGAATGGGGCTGAGGACAGCGCTTGAAATCCTGGATGGGGCTTCGTCCAGGCTACTCAGCAGCCAGATTTGCAGCACCGGGAATGGGGTTGAATGGAGTCCCCCAGGACAAACCCACGTCAAGGCTGGGCAACCACGAGGCAGTGGGAGGTGCTGGGAGGCCCAGTGGCTTCCAGCTCAGTAGAGTGCAGGGGACCAACAATCCTCGTGACCCAAACCACGCTTTCCAGCTGGACATGATGTGGGGAAAGTCACCGCCACCCACGCGTGTGCCAAGCAGACTACCCTACTTGGGATGGCGCCACCAAAGTCCCCTGCACTTCCAGCAGTTGTTGTGGATTGGGAACAAGAAGGACCAAAGTGTCACCTCGTCCCAGTCTGCCAGCCCCCTCTTGGGAGACGGTGGCATGACCTGGTTATAACCAAACTTTGGGAGAGAACACCACTGGGAGCTGGGAAGGGGAAGAAGAGAGAGCCATCTTGTCCCGTGTGATTCGAGCCACTCCACAGCTGCACGATTGCACTCTAACAGGTACTGGAACGTGCAGGCTCCTCCACCCCTGAGGGCAAAGGATTCTTCAAGAGGAATTATCGGGCTCTGTCATGGGCCATGGTCGGTGGGTGGCATGTGGCCCCGGCATATTCCGGGCCAGACTGTGCCACCCTCCATGTCAAGTGCAGACAAGATGTGTGTATCTTTCCCACTTCCTAGACAAGGAAACAGGAGCCGGCAGCTGACATGACTCATCTGAGGAAGCCAGAGCCATGTCAGGGACCCAGCGTGCTCTGCTCTCTCAATCCCGTTCTTTTTCCCTTCTCTCCCTGTTCTAGACTGTCATGTTCACCTGGATGTCCCTTGATATCCCTTCTGATTACTGAACTGGATTTACGTCAACAGGGGTTTCCCGTATTCCCACTGATAACTTCAAAACCCAGCTTCCATTTCACAACCTTCCATATGTTGAAGTAACAAGTTTCAACTCTGCTGCCTCCCCAAGCCTCGCAGTCACTGACTGTGCCTCAAGTGCGTTCTGCAAAACAAAGGTGGCTTTCACGTTATTCCTGCTTCCTTTTGGTGTGAACACTAACTTCTACAGCAGTGGCTCCTGATGCTTTTAAGTTCACTGTATTCTCATCTTCAGCTGTAACTCTGTTTATCTTGAATATATTCTAACAGTAATGAATATTGTTTTGGGTTCTTTTGTGTGTATGGAGAGGAAACAACATAGCAGGATTGGGGGAATGTTGCCTGCAGACAGTGGAAGGCCTGTGAAATCATTTGGTCTGGTCCTACCAAAGCAAGCACAGGCACGACTCAAAGTTCAATAAATCGATTGCAGGCTGATTTTTTAAGATGATAATTCAGTGTGGCTTATGAACCATGTTATAAATATCCAAATGGCCCCTGACACACATGACAAAACCTCCCTATGCCCATGGACTAAGCTGTTAAACACGCCTCACACTTGGTAGCAGCAAGCGACAGCTCCAACCACCAACACTGCCATCTCCCTCTGCCACACTTCCAGTGGCTTTCTGGTAGACAGCTTGCGAGGACAGAAGGCTCAGGAAGGCCCCTCCCTCCATTCTGGACAACTCATGCATGGTCTTGCTCCTTCTGCAGGTACAAAACTTTGTGGCAATCTGGAGTACGTGTGTGAGTTGGAGGGATAGTCTAGGAAATCCTTCCAGAATGATCTAGGACCACCAGGGGAGACTGGGAGGCCTGCACACCCCGTGTCAGGTGCACTGTGGCATCCATTTGTTGTGGTTCTGATGGCTTCTCACTTCTGCACACACCTTGATTTGCCTCCACCTCATGCACTCAAGTGTTCCAGGATCTTCCACACACCCCAGAAAGAAAAATGCAAACAGTAGTGTAGCCGGCTTCCAAAACAAATAAAGTAAATCTGCTCATGGCCTCACCCATACTTAGGTATCTAACAACGGTAAACAAATGTTGAAGAAGGAACAGGGCTTCAGAGCCAGAAAGGAATCCAAGGGATGAAGATGATGAGATGTGGAGGGGTGACTTCCTAAGGCCGTGGCTTTGGGTCCAAGTCTGGAACTCCTCACCCAGGACCAGCTAACGTCAAGTTCAAATTCAGCTTTTCCTCCTTGCCCAAATATATTTGTTTTCTATCACTGCCACAACAAATGATTGCAAACTTAAGGCCGCAAAACCACACCCATTTATGAACTTGGAGTTGTGCAAGTCAGAAGTCTGGAGTGAGTCTGATGGTGGCTAACATCAAGCTATCGCCACCATCAAACGCGGTTCTTTCCGGAGCCTCTTGGGGAGAGTCTGCTGCTCTGCCCCGCCCAGCTCCTACAGTCTGTCCGAATCACCCTGGCCTCTGCTTCCCACATCACAACTTGTAACCGATGTTGAACCTCCCACCTCCCTGTGCAGAGCCCACCCACAGAATCCAGGAGCATCTCCCCATCTCGAGATTTTCAGTTTAATCATATCTGCAGCGTCCCACAGGCCACGGAAGGGGACATCTGCACTATTTCTGGGGATTCAGAGGTGGACTTCTTTGGGGAATCACACCAAACACAAAGGTCTTCCTCCTGCGGCCCAGCCAACAGTGTATTATCTGCAGAAGAAGATTCTAAACTGAAAACACTGGAGCAGCAGGAAGAGGAAACCTAAGCTTTTGTTTATACAACTGTAATCCACAGACCAATAGGTCTGCTTGAACTACACAAACCTAAGCAGGTGTGCAACAGCAAAATTGTACACGGGAAACCTGGCCCCCAGTTCAAAGTGACCTGAACGATCCAAACCTGAAAAACTTCCATCAGAATGGGAAAAAATAAGCAAACCCCACCCTCAAATAAGAAACCACCAAGTGTATCACCACCATTTATAGAAGCACCTTGTTTAACCCTCAGTCCGTGAGTTGAGACAAAATGCTCCATAAATGCTGCCAGGTCCTGTGCCGTAGTTCCAAAGCAACTCTAAACCCTCCCCAGTGTCTCTTATCATCCCAGTGTTTCCAGTTTCCTGATAAATATCTTGCTGCAATGAACATTATCAGTCAAATCTGGACACAAATCCACCCATGCTTGTTTCCTTAGGATAAATGCTTAGAAGTGGAATTTCTGGGTCAGCGAGTGAGCAGGGCATACAAGTCTTTTAACAGCCTTGAATGCGGGAGTATTGCCAAATGGCTCTCATAAAACAGGCAACAATACAAATCTCCAGCCTCATCTGCTCTGTACAGGACAGCTTTTATCTTTGCTAATTTGGTCAATTAAATGTTATCTGGCATTGATTTGCATTTCTTTGATACTAGCAAGACTACACTTCCTATGTTTATTGACCACATGTAATTTTACTATTGTGTCTTACTTATTTCAGTAATTTGCTCATTCTCTTATTGATATGTTAAAATGTTTTCTAGTCCTTCATAGGAATAATTTGTATATTAAGCATATGAATCCTTTTTAGGATTTAAATATTGACAAATACTGCCCATGGTTTTTCTTTCTATAGTGGTTTCTATAGTGTTATTTTGGCAATGTTCAGAAATTTATCACTTTTACAGATCTCTTTTCCTGTATGGCTTCTGTCTTTGAGTTCTGATTTGTCCTGCTTTTTAAGTTATATGAGCATGTAACTTTCTTAGAGAAATGTTATTTTGCTTTCACTTTTTAAATATTTTAGTCAGCTAGAACTTAGAATGAACTTTAGAAAGTCACCAAGTTTTCAGACCTAAGTTTCTTTTTAAATGTTTAGCTACCACCTCAGAACCATTTGTGACAGATTCACTCTCTCTACTGATGTGAAAGGCTACTTCTATCATGTGTCAGTTTGCACGGTATAAGTCTCTTTGGGGATTTCCCATGCTTCTACATACATGTACCTTTTCTGATGCCAGTGTTACAATGTTTGCATTATTTCAGCTTCATAATATGTATTAATATGTGATGGCACTAATCCCTCCACGTTTTTATCAACATTTTCTTGTGCCTTATTCTTAAAGGCGAACTCAAAAAAAAAAAAAAAGACATTTAGTTAAGTTCATTCTTACCCAGCCCAATCCTATGAAAAGAGTAACTAACTAGGGTTGCCTTAGATTTCTAAAGCAATAATGGAAAGAACAATTGTACATCATGCTTTCCCATTATAGCATGGGTCTCTTTAGTAGTCAAATGGTTATCTGAAAGCACAGTTTGAGAGTATTTCTCAAAGAAATTCTGAACATGTCTTTCGAAGATTATTCCTACATAGTCTATAGCCTGTATTTCATTATTATTTTGAAGGTGATTTTCTCCAGTATATTTTGTATTGTTACTGTGATTATTGTTGCTATTTATTTTGGTTTCATTTGGAGTGTTTGCCCTGTTAACTTTTTACACATGCAGTACTATCAGCGATAAGCCCAACACAGTACAGCAGCTCCCTAGAACCTGGGCGCCCTGCATAACTGGAGCTTTAAACCCCTTGGATAGAAACTTTCTATCCCTGCCCCCACCCTGCCTGTCCAGTGTATTTCTGATGGGTTATTAATGGTTTATAGAAAAACCACTGTTTTCTTATTTGTACCCTTGTGGATTCCCTTGGTGTTTCTAATAGGCATTCTGGGAGTTGAGGGGTTTCCCTGGCATGTAATTATGTGACTTACAAATGCAATGATCTGTTTCCTTTCCAGCTGGAGTTTGCTGAGCACTGAGCAGTGAGGCTGCCGCACACCTGCCACTGCCCCACCCATGTGGCCCCCGAAGTCTCTGCCAGTGGATACAGAGAGGCGCGGCTACCAGAGCATCAGCGCTGTTGCCTGGAGCGTGGGGCTGCTCTCCAGCTGTTGCTATGATCGTTTGTATCATTTTATGAAAGCTAGACTTTAAGGCAGGCTTTGCTTCCCAAATAAGCATCACCCATAATTCTCACACTCAAGCAGATCTCTACAGCTCCCTCCAAGATACTCTCCCATCCGAACACAAGGCTTGCTGCAGAAAACAGCAAGAACGAACCTACTTCCAAGGCCGCGGACATCCAGTCCACATAACCTTGCTTCAGTCACGCAGTGGCTATGCAAGGAGGCAGGTGCAGAGGCAGGGAAGATGCCGCTGTGCTGCCGCGGCTTTGTGTGGGGAGGGAGGGAGGGAGGGAGATGCACGTGCACAGATCCAGTGTGTAAGAGCACGCCTGCTGGTGCAGAAGGCCTGGTATCTTCAATACCGCAGGCGGCAAACCCTTTCCTGGCCACTGGATCTTCTCCGCTATAGACAGGCAGGCGAACCTAGCCTCAGTGTGCATTAGAGTCGGGACTCCAGAGCCTTTGCTCTCCCCGTCCCAACTCCAGGCCTATGGTTTCCTACTCTGGCTGCACAGCAGAGTCTCCTAGCATTCACTTTTGATCCAGGCTGACTGTGTATCTGTTGCATCGGGCTTTGTGCTAAAGAGGCAGAGAGTCTCCCATTCCCCATCTTCAAGGAGCACACCATGAAGGAGACCGCAGGAAAAAAAAAAAAAAAAACATTTCAAAAACAAAGGAATGGACCAAAGGACAAATTGCTTTTGCCCACATGGGTCAGAGAAGCCCCCCGAGGCAGCAGTTGTGTGGCCTGGGTCTGAAAGCCACCAGCTCTACAAGGGGGCGGGAGAAGGCACTGGATATTCGGGCTGGAGCTCAAGACTGGGATGAGACTGAGCTGTGCGCTCTCAGGGGCTGGCGTTCCCAGGAGGAAGGGACGAGAGTAGGAACAAATACAAGAGTCTAGAACTGTAAAATAAATATGAGTCACACGAGTTAACTTGACATTTTCTACTAACCACCATTAAGGAAAAAAATGTGAATATATTTTATTTAACCCAGTTTTGTCAAAATAGTATCATCTTAGGAAACAACCGAAACACTATTTAGAATTAATTTTTTAACATGCTAAGTCTTCACAATTCAGTCTATATGGCCTATTTCTGACATCTCAGTTTGCACTAGCCACATGCCAAGGGCTCCCCGGCCATGTATGGCTGCCACAGGGGACACCCAGTTCCGGACAGAGCTGCCAGAGCCTGTTAGAGACCAACTCTTTTCAAGGAGGGTGTGTATGCAAACGGCCTGGGCATCAGGAACTCTACATTTAAAAAACATTAATTAAGCATCTTCCCCAGGCCAGATTTCCAATTATGTCAGTCTTTGAACACCCATAAAATATACTATTTCAAAAGGTCAATGCTGCCAAAACCTTCCCTGCCTAAACAGCACCCTGGTTATATGCACTCACAAAGCTGTATCACTTCAGCCAAGTTTAAAATAACAAATCAGTGTTCAGTATTAAGAGCAAGACCACCAGTCAGTGCTGTTTTACAAAAGCAAAGCCTTGAGTAGCCCTGTAGGACCCCCTCTTCACCAAGGTTGATCATTTGACCTTGAAACGTGACCAGCAGGGAGACGGCCTGCTCGGCTCAGTGACTGCCTCCCCCCCCCCCAAGCCAGTGGATGCTGCCTCCACCAAACCCAAAGACAAAGGGCGTCCACTGTGGCCCTCCGCGCTGTTGGCTTGACTCCTTACGTGGGGACCTCTAGAGGACCTCTGGACCCTTTACACATGCAGGTTTGCAAATGTTTTCTCCCACTCCAGAGTTTGTTTCCTCATTCTGGCGATCGCTTCCTTGGCTGTGCAAGAAACTCCGTTCTATTTCATCCCACTTGCCTATGTTTGCTTCTGTGGCCAGTGCTTCTGGGCTCATGTGCAAAAAACACCATCACCAGGTCAAGGTTGTGGAGCTTTCCCTTAGTTTTCTCGTGGTTTTACAGCTGCAGGCCTGACTGTGCAGTCTTTCACTGCCGTGACTTGACCTCTGAACATGAGATGAGGGTCTTAAAGCAGGTGAGGCAATGCGTACGTTAGCTAGTTTGATTTAGTCATCCGCAAATATAAACATGTGAAAACATCATGCTGTACAACGGATACGTCATTTTTGTCAACTTAAAATACTAAAAAAATTTTTTTAAATGTTTTTAAAAAAATTTTTAAGTGCTGTTTGCTTGCAAAAAAAAAAAAAATCAATTCTCTGGGGAAGGTTGTTCCATCCCCTCTGGCAGAGGCCAGCCTGCGGCTGGTGCTCCCTAACGGGGCACACCACTCTGCCAGTTACTCCCCACCTCCACCATGGAACAGACCCCAGGGGCAAGGACTGCCCCCTGTCCACCTGGATGTCCAGTACAGCCCTCCACAGTACACCCTCCCATCCAAGCATCTAAACACTTTTTATAAAGGAAGTCAATTGAAATTAGGGCAAGGGACCCTTTGGATTAATAATATCTTGTTTCTCCAAGGTTCTTTTTTTTTTTTCCAAAAATATGATTTTCCTCCTTGTCCCCAGATGGTTGGGAATTTAATCCCAACAGCTCCGGCTCCTCAATAGGGTACACGCTCCACTTAGTGATCTAATTATTCTCCTGTCTTTATGTGGCTCTAAGCTGTACTCCTGCTCCGATTTCACAGCATTGGCATCAAAAAGGAAATGAGCAGTGAGCTTTTCCCACATCAGTGCCTATTAATAGGGCCCACATGATCTGCAGCCTCTCCCTGAACCCCGGGTGTGAAGTGGGAGCGACCCACTTGCACGTTAGCCTACTGCAGCGGGAGTGGGACTTCCTCAGCCAGAGGTCCTGCTGCGGCCAGCTGTGTGCGTGGGAACTTCAGGAAGCCAGGAACTCCCTCTGTCGTCCTCTCCCACCCTGCTGGGCCTCTGCTTCGACGGCTGTGGCCCTCCCCAGGGCATCCCTGTGCTCCTCTCCCATGTCTCCAGGCTCCCTTGGGTGTGGCTGCTCAGGATGGTAGCAACCTCTCACATCTCCCGTCACTGCCACTGAAGGGGGCAGACGGTGCTTCCTCTGCGCTGGGTACCACAATTCCAAAAATAAAGCTCCATTTTTTGGCATCTACTAGAATAGCTGGTCTCATATGCCACTTTCCAGCAGGCAAAGGGGGGCTTCCTTTCATTTTTTTTTTCCCAAAACGTTTATGTATGTATGTAAAGATTTATTTATTTGAAAGGCAGAGTAGCAGGGAGGGAAGGAAGTTGGGAGGAAGAGAGGGAGGGAGGGAGGGAGGGAGGGAGGAAAAGATGGAGAAGGAGAGAGGGAAGGAGGGGAGGGGGGAGGGAGAGGGAGAGAGGGAGAGAGGGGAGGGGGGAGGGAGAGGGGGAGAGGGAAGG
This sequence comes from Sylvilagus floridanus, assembly GCA_949820135.1. NCBI lineage: Eukaryota > Metazoa > Chordata > Mammalia > Lagomorpha > Leporidae > Sylvilagus > Sylvilagus floridanus. The sequence goes on from OX463245.1 coordinate 53,131,312, forward strand.
AGGGGAGGGGGGAGGGAGAGGGGGAGAGGGAAGGAGGGGAGGGGGGAGGGAGAGGGGGAGAGGGAAGGAGGGGAGGGGGGAGGGAGAGGGAGAGAGGGAAGGAGGGGAGGGGGGAGGGAGAGGAAGAGAGGGAAGGAGGGGAGGGGGGAGGGAGAGGGAGAGGAAGAGAGGGAAGGAGGGGAGGGGGGAGGGAGAGGGAGAGAGGGGAGGGGGGAGGGAGAGGGAGAGAGGGAAGGGGGGGAGGGAGAGGGAGAGAGGGAAGGAGGGGAGGGGGGAGGGAGAGGGAGAGGGAGAGAGGGAAAGGGGGAGGGGGGGAGGGAGAGGGAGAGAGAGAGGGAGAGAATCTTCCTCTGCTAGTTCAGTCCCCAAATGCCTGCCATAGCTGGGGCTAGGCCAGGCTGAAGCCAGGAGCCTGGAACTCCACTGGGTGTCCTGGGGACCCAAGCACTTGGGCCATCACTGCTCCCTTCCTAGGTACCTTAGCAGGAAATTGCATTGGAAATGGAGCCGCCAGGACTTGCACTGGTGCTCTAATACAGATGCTGGTGTTGTAAGCAGCGGTTTGACCTGCTGCACCACAATGCCAGCAACCCACATTTTAAATTTATTTTCATTTTATTTGAAAGAGAGAGATTTTTATCCACTGATTTACTCTCTACGTGCCAGGGCTGGGCCAGGCTGACGTCAGAAGCCCAGTCCCCCGCATGGCTTAGGGCTCCCGCACCTGCTGCTTTCCAGTGTGTGCGCTGGCAGGAAGCTGGACCAGAAGCCCAGCAGCCAGTACTGGGTTCAGGCACCCTGGGTATGGGACACAGGCATCCGAAGTGAAACCCCTGCCCCGGTCTCGTATCAAGTTGCTCACTTACACCATCAAAGTTCTTTATGACTCCATGCCGTAATCTGTCCCCGCCATCGATGAACCATTTGGGCCTTTGTTATTGCTTTCCCACTTTCTATCTTTGTAAATCTAAGTGAAAGGACTTATATAATACATACATAGGACTGAGCGTGCACCTGGCCCTGTCCTAAGGGCTTTCCGTGTATCATCTCATTTAATCCTCTCAAGTCCTCAAGGCAGGTTCTATTGTCACCTTCCCTCTACAGCTGGGGAAACTGAGGCACGAGGTGGCTGAGGAAGTCACATGAAGTGGATCCCCACGGGGCACAGTTAAGAGCTGAACCCGTGCCAGCCGACCCCACGCTCCATTTTTAACTGCTGTGTTATCAAACACTTATGGGGTTTATTTTAGATACCTTTGCAGCAAGCCAAAGTCTCAGCGCCTCACTTGCTGTTGAGAAGCAGAAGTCGAGCAGAGCACAAGCCCCCCCCCCCCCCCAGAAATGTCTCACGCAGATGTGCCCCCAAGGCAGGGGGCATGTGGGCAACGCCACACACAGGAAAGCTGGGGTGAGAGGGCTGGGTTTGGAACCCCACTGACTTTTGACTTCCAAGTCTACAGGTTCAACCCCTTGTATTTCCTAGGTCTCCTAACAGCCCAGGAGAAGAGTCTTAGACACACCTATCCACAACCAGACTTGTGCAAAGACACTTTGACAATATAAAAACCCAGACAACTTAGAACAAAGCTATCAGTCTCTGGAACTGACGCAGTCTTGGAAGAATTGATATCGGGTAAAGGAAGATTCTGTCGTTTTTGTGCTAAGAAAGACGATAAAACCCAATCAAAGCTTATATACACACATACGTGATGCACAGGTACACTCATGGGCACATGCATGTGTAATTACCAACACGTGCAGTTGCACACACTTTGAGATCTATGTCTAGTTTCTCATGAAACGAAGCTTAAAATGCAGTTTCCCTGTCTTGGAGAAGGGGAAGAAAGCATGTCATACAATTACATAATGCAGTGTTGGCCAACCTCCCCTCATGTGGCATCTGTGGTCTGAATGGGATATGCATGTATCTGTGTGTGTATTTTATAGCATCATGGTGGGGTGGGCAATGTGGTGCAGTGGGCTAAGCTGCAGCTTGTGATGCCCACATCCAATATCGGAGTGTTGGTTCAAGTCCTGGCTGCTCCACTTCTGATTCACCTTCCTGCTAATGTGCTTGGATTCCTGCCACCCACAACAAAGACCTAGATGGAGTTCCTGGCTCCTGACTTCAGCCTGGCCTAGCACTGGTTGTTGCAGTCATTTGGAGAATTAACCAATGGGTTGAAGCTCGCTCTCTCTCTTTCCTTCTCTATCACTCTGCCTTTCAAATAAAAATAAATAAACCTTTAGGTTGTTTTTTTTTTTTTTTTTTTTTTTTTTGACAGGCAGAGTTAGACAGAGAGAGAGAGAGAGAAACAGAGAGAAAGGTCTTCCTTCCGTTGGTTTACCCTCCAAATGGCCGCTATGGCCAGTGTTGTGCCGATCCAAAGCCAGGAGCCAGGTGCTTCCTCCTGGTCTCTCATACGGGTGCAGGGCCCAAGCACTTGGGACATCCTCCACTGCCTTCCCGGGCCACAGCAGAGAGCTGGACTGGAAGAGGAGCATCCGGGAGAGAATCCGGCACCCCAACCAGGACTAGAACCCCAGGTGCTTGGCGCCACAGGCAGAGGATTAACCAAGTGAGCCGTGGCGCTGGCCATAAATAAACATTTTTTAAAAAAGTATATACTGGTGAAGTGCTTAGAACTCTTCAGCCACTTATCTGGGTTCAAATCCCAGCTTCACTACATTCTATGTGAACTTGGGCAAATTACTTGACTTCTCTGTGCCTCAGTTTTGTCAGCTGTAAAATGGGACTAATAATGGTACCTTTTCTTACTTCTAGAAATTAAATAATACATATAGAACAGTACCCAGCATACAGTGAGTGCTCCAGAAACATGAGCTCATATTATTATTAATTATGTGAATTCTATTTTGAAAAAAATAGAAATTCATTTTAAAGTGTTACTGAGTTCTTAAAGAACGCTTGGCTATTATGTATATTAATGAATAATTCAGGCACACCCACCGTCTGTGGATTCTCACACTTGGGTCTCTATTCTGAAAAAAGTTGGATAGTACTGACCAAAAGTTAAATCCTTGCAAAGTTCCCTCCAATGACAACTAAAATCTCATTATCATTTGGTGGGGTGCACATTTGGGGTCCTGGAGCTTTGTGCTTCTCTGAGTGTGTTTACTTAATGCAACATTAGATAGGAAGCTGGCTAGAAAAACCGTATGGAGGCCAGGCCTTGTCATACCCCAGACACTGCAAGAGCCATCTGGGGCAGATTTCATAGCAAGATCGCACGTCCTCCACTCTCAAGGTCTCAAAAACGCCTCCTTGGGCTGACTGTGCGAGGCAGGGATACAGGTTCATTACCTTCCAAGCCCCCACAAGTCCAGTTACAAAAGGGATTCCTCCCCAGGTTGCTCAGTGACGACTGGGAAGGACAAGCTGGCCTCCTGAGCCCCAGGCTGCACACCCAGAGAGAAGGATGGAGCCCTCACTCTACCTCCTCTTAGCCACTTGGTGCTGTGTGAGGTAGCTGAGAAACAGAGTCAATGCCACTCAGCAATCCCAAGGCCAGATGTGTAAAGTCATCTTGCAGTATCCATTCTGATAAACCAATCTGTCCACAATGCTCACAACAAAAACTTAAGAAGGGCCACTCAGGGAAAATCTGTAAGCCAGTTATGGGGCCTGCTGAGGGGGGATATGTACACCTGGCTGGACTGGACTGGCTGGCGGTCTCTTCATTAACACGTAACCAAGTGCTCCAGGGCCTTCTCCAAAGGCACAGGCTGGGGTCTGGGCGTGGGCTTCTGGCAAACACGGCTGACGCCTTACCAGAAAGCTGTGGTCATTTCATCACAGCCAGGCCAGCAGAAAGAGGATGCATGGAGGTGATGGCCCAAGGCCTGAGGTTTTGACTTCTCTTTACCACGCTCCTGGCTGAACGCTAGAACGCTGGTCCTGGAACACACACATACATTCCCCCCCAGATGCAGCGCTGCCCAGCCGGGGAGCAGCAAGAACCCCCGGGGTGGGCAGGCACTGGGCTGGCCCCTGGAGCTGACAGCATCTCGGAGCTCCAGGCCATTTGCTGCTCATCCTCTTCCCTCCACTGAGCTCTAGCAGAGTGGTTGGGAGCTAGGGGCCCCAGGAATCTGCATCAACACGGTCTGCAAGATGAGTGCGACGCACACCGAGGCGTGAGGAGGGCCATCCTTGGACTTGACTGCAGGGGACGTGACGTGCCATCGAGACACAGGAGTCGCTTCCCGGCCTGGGCGTCACCAGGGCCGAGAGCAGACGAACAACAGGCTTCTGTGTGCCTGGCTACCCCAAGTGCTTTACAAATGGTGAGCACGCCACGCTCACGGCGGCCCCATGCGCAGGTACTGTTATCATCCCCTTTCTACAGAGGAGGACCCCAAGGCACAGAGAGCTTAAGTAACTTGCTTAAGTCTCAAGGCTAGTAAGTGGCAGAGATGGAAGCTGAACTCGGCCCGGTCTGGACCTGGAGTCTTCACACCCGAGACAATTGCCCTAAGGCTGAGAGGAGCCCAGAAATGCTCCACTTGTCTGCTGAAACCCAGAGGTATCAAGTTCTTAAAATTTCTGAGAAGTGGATCAAGGGTTACACGCCATAGGGGCACCCTGAAGGTGTGAGTTAACATCACCAGAACCCTAGGGCAGATTGGCAGTTATTGGGGCCATCCACCCCAGGCAGCGAGGTCCCTGGGAGGGCTGCTGGCCACGCTGCAGAGACAGGGCAGCCCTCAGGCAAGGTCGGGGGGGCAGGACCCCACGCCCCAGAAACAACAGTGCTGCCCGAGTGATGGCTACAATCTCTGGACAGTAAAACACAGAGAGCCAGCAATCAACACGCACTGGCAGACAGCCCCCTGGGACAGCCAAGCAGCCACTGACTGCACTTTTGCTATGGAAAAACAGGAAAGTACAAGGGAAACGAGATCACCCACCAGAGATAACGAGTGCTGACATTCTGCTGTGCTCGCCCGTGAATTTACACCTGGCATACAGTTTGGACTATCACTCAGTTCTACATCCTAGTTTAATGTCCATCTACTGTGCATTTCCCCGATTGTTAAACATGCTTCATCAGTGTGATTTGAAGGGTTATATCAGAGCCTGTCTGTGTACCTGTTTCATAACTATTTCTACCTTGCTGACCTTCAAATTGGTTCTTTTTAAAAAAAAAATCCACTTTTAAAACTTATTTCAGAGGAAGGGAGAGAGGGAGGGAGGGAGAGGGAGAGAGAGAAAGAGAGAATCTTCTGTCTGCTGGTTCACTCCCCAAATACCCACAACAGCCAGGATTGGACCAGCCTGAAGCCAGGAGCTGCGACCTCAATCCAGGTCACCTAAATGACTGACAGGGACCCAACTGCTTGAGCCATTGGCAGGAAGCTAGAATGGGGAACCAGAGCCAGGAATTGAACCCAGGTACGCCAGTGTGGGATTGCAGGTGTCTTAATTAATGTCTTAATTACTAGGCTACATGCCTGTCTCTAAATTGGTTCCTTTTCACTGTGATGCACAATAACGTAACAGCTCTGATTATTTTCATAGAATGGGTCCCTGAAAGTACAATTGTTGGATCATAGGTGATACACACTTTTAAAAACTCCTGCTTTCTGAATGACTGAGCATCCTTAATCCCCAAATCCAAAATCTTAAACTTTTTAAAGTTTTAGATTTTCAGATCAGGGATGGTCAAGTCTGTGAATGTGTTATAAAATCTCAAAAACTCCAAAATATGAAACACTTCGGATTCCAAGCATCACAGATGAAGGCCAGTCAACCTGTCATCAATCCTAAGGAATTAAGTGCACCATAAATACTAAGCCAATATCCACACTCATTAGCAATATGCAAGGATACTTAAAAAGTTGCAGAAAAATGGAATTTAAAGACAAAGTTTGGTGCAAAAATTTTTTGAAATCCATGCAGTTTTTTGATGGTACCCATTGTCATGAACTTTTTGAAGTACCTGCATGTGTACCCATCTCATCACACACACTAGTACTCAGCATTACCGTTCTCAAATCTCTGCCAGTTTTACAGACTGGAATATAACATTATATCTTTCTTTCCTAGAGGAATAAAAAGTCCTTGAGGTCACTGCCTTTGTTATGATCAGGGCCCAACACACAGTAAATGCTCATTAAATATTTGTTGATTGAACAAATGATTCGAAGACTCAGCTTGGACTAGGGCCGCTGATCTGGGCGTCCTCCAGGTCTGAGGGAGGCTTCCATGCCTGTGGCTGATGCTGCCTGCTGGCCCCACATCACTTGCAGCCTTCCCCTTCCAATGCTGCCAGGGCTGTGGGTGACCTCTCAGCCAAGGAAGAACCCAATCTGATTCTTTCTGGAGGCCCTGAGCCAAGAAGCACAGACATGGAACAAGCTGGGGTTAGAACGATCCTCATGGTGGGTACCTAGTGCTGGCCACAAACCGCTGCCACAGAGATTCCCCTGTCGCCCTGGCTGCTCAGCCTCTCCCTGGATTCCCTAAGGCCTGGCCCCTGTCACGGAGGTGGAGGTGTGGTCGAGGCCTGGCTCCTGCCACCAAGGTGGGTGCGTGGTCGTGTTCTGCTGTTGCTCCTGGCACAGACAACCTTTGTGTCAACTTCCAAGCTGATAGTCACAGTGCAGAAGAGACAGAAGCAGCCCAGAGCCACAGGGGCTGAGATGCACCTGTACAGAGATTAGGCAACAGGTAGTTGCGAACTTAGATGAAAAATGGGAATTCGGAATGCGGCAGGAGTGCCGTTTGCTTCCAAGAAACCCACATGGTAGATCATGGCTTGGAGACATTAAAGTCATCAACGTAATATGCCTGGCTCAACACCCTGATATCAGGGCTCATGGTCCAGTCCCGTGTGTGGTCCAGGGTTGAGCACAATGCCCAGTATAAGGCAGGAGTTGATAAATACTGGTAAAGAAATGTTGAAAACTAAAAAGTAGAAGAACAGCAACGCTTCTATTGGCCTAGATTTTTTTTAAATCCCTGAGTTTTGTCATTTGCCTTCCTCTTTCAAAAAAAGCAGCACCTGATTTACCTAATCTCATACTTTGCTTCTTTTGCTAAAATACCTAGACTGCCGCCCTCAGCATGCGAAAGCCCAGTAAGTTGACTACTCGAGTTTACCAGCCTATTTCTGTTCATTCCAATTAGGCTGTCTATTTCCCGAGAGGCCATTTGTGTTGGTTCCCAAACCTGTTTATGTCGGTGGCACTCATTACTCCATTTACGTAATTACATATTACATAAATTAATGAAATATCTGTGCATAAGGAAAGCACTGTTGTTCCTCTAGTTTGAGTGCTTTGGAAAGACTGGATGAAGATAGGAACGTCAAAAGCACCGCTGTCAGATCAGGGGCAGACAAGACAACCATCAGAGGCCACGGTGGCGGGGGAAGTGTTTGGTCCCAGAAGACTTATGGCCCTGACTCTGCAAGTGTCTAAGTCCTTAGGAAGAAATCACATCTTGAACTATAGAAAATGCAGTATGGGTGCAATTCACACAAGCACAATGTTGTAGAATGCCAACATCTGAATCCACTAAGACCTAAAACAAGAGAATCATAGCATAGTAACGGCCCTTCCTCTGAGTAACGCCCTTCGAAATTCCCTATTTAAAAAAAAAAAACACTCATTTATTTTTAAATTTATTTGAAAGGCAGAGTGAGAGAGAGATATCTTTCATCTGCTGGTTCACTCCCTAAATGCCCACAATGGCCAAGGCTGGGCCAGGCCAAAGCGAGGAGCCAGGAGCTCCATCTGAGCCTCCACATGGTGTCAGGAACTCGAGTACCTCTATCATCAAGCTGGATCGGAGCAGGCAGATCAGTCCAGACACTCCAACCTACGGTGCGGGTGTCCCAAGCAGGCGGCAGCTTAACCCACTGTGCCATAGGCCTGCTCCAGACATTCTCCATTGTCAGCGATTCAATTTCTTTTTTCTTTAAAAAGCTAGTAGTGCTCAACTAAAATGCTGCCGCAGCTCACAGACTGAGAAGGCACCGACTGAATTCTAGCCCTTCATTTTACTGATGGGGAAGGGAAGTCCAGGGAGGCACGGTCGCCAGCCTGGATCCCATGTCCCGCGTCTGGCAGCTGATCCGCACGGTCTCCTCGGAAACAGGCAGGAGATGGCATGAGGCATAGACAAGGGTAAATCCTGGAGAGAGAGGCAGATTCGCATTTTCTCCCCTTGCTCCTTGGAGCATCTGTGAATGCAGGGATGCACAGATGCATGTGGTTTCAGCCCAAACTAAGACGTACCAAGTCTCTCGTGTGACAGACACATATCACGTACCTGGGCTGCACATGTGAGCCTTCTAATTTTAGACTGAATTCAGCACCATGTGGGAAAACTCAGACAAAGGAACAGGGAAGCAGTGTGCAGTTGTGAAAATCTTTTGTTAGGTGAGATGAGCAAGAGCCAGGTCCCTTGTCTGCCAGCTGACCCACGCTCTACCTGTTTGCCAAACAAGAAAAGACCTCAAAGACTTCCCTCCCCCTGTGCACTCCAGCCCAAACTCACCGTCTCAGCATATTGAAGCCCAGAGCCCCCACGAAGCCCTGAGCACCAGCTCCCCACACAAGCTGATCATAGGAATAGTCCCCGTGCATAACCCCACGCTATCTCCACATCCTTTCAGCACCAAGCCTGAAAGGTCCCCCAGATGCTAAATCAAACACGCCCCACTTCTCAGCAGACACAGGCGAGAGAAAGGAGCAGAAGCTCAGCGGCTTACAGAGCCACACTGAGTACCCAGATCACCCACACTGAGTACCCAGATCACCCAAGGCACACAGCAGAGGGAAGCCAGGGCCTGGCTCCCAGGTGCCCCAGCCAGGGCCCCACCACACCCCGTGGGTCATTAGAGTCTCACGAAAATAGGAGAACCAGATGGGCAGCCTGGGAACGGTGCAACATTTCTGAGGGTTAAGCAAGCAGCCACCCAACAACTTCTGAGCCGCAGTGCATTCTGTCCCTTTTAAGGGGCATTAAAATGCCTTTGCAAGATGGGTCATACGTCCTGCCTGGGGAGGGCGTGGCAGATGTTCTAAGCTCTTGGTGCTGCCACCTCAGCTCCCTCCAGCTAATGTTTCCCTCAGTGCTTTATAAATGGACAAGCAATCGGATACAAATGTCCTGGCCCAAACTCCAGACTCTGGATTTCACTCCCAACTCATGCACGGAGCAGGTGCCCCCATCATGATGCTCTCCTTCTGAGTGGGCTCCATAAGGGCAAGGAAGAGACAGCCTGAGTTTTTGCACAGTCCCAGCAGCTGGAGGGTTAGAACCTGAATGCACAATGACACCTGATTCTAAGAGAATCCGATATACGACCGACACCCTCCCACCTCCCAACCATGGTCCCTGGAAATTGATCACAGCAGTATTTCTGAAAAACCCAACAGCAGCTCATAACCTTCTCGATGCAGCTCCCCAGTCTTTTTTACTGATCCATCTTAGCGGTATTGTGTGAAAAACCTAGCAGGCTGCTCCTGACAGAACTAACAGATGAGGACAAATCTAAGCAACAACCAGACATGTAACTCACCCTGCAACTCAAACAAGCCAAGACCCACTGGGCCCAACCAAGATCCCTGACCTCCAGCCTCCGGCACCAGATCCCACCACTGTCCCACCCAAAGCGGATGTCTGGGAAGCCTTTACTGATGGCAACACCGGCGTCCTGTGATTCTGGTGTCACCTCTACATGTGGGGGTCTATGGGATGGGAGGAAGAAGCCAAGGAAGCAGAAAGCAAGGCCAACTGCAGGTGTCAGACAACAACATGAAACTTCTTTAAAGCTGCAGAGGACGAGCCCCCATCTCCTTTGAGAGCGAGCACACCTGGGATGGGCATGTGGAGCTGACAGTTCCCTCTCCACAGAGCTCCATGAACGTGTCGGGCTTCCCCCCGGGGCAGGCCTGTACCCTGTGGCTCCAGCGCCATCCCTCGGGGATGCATCACCACCTAGCTCGTTCATGACTGCTCCCCTTTCTGGTCAAGCCTTAGAGTGGAGAGACCTGCATATTTACATCATGGAAAAGCCCTCATAAGCCTTTGTCCTGTTCCCGCTCCTCTTCACACCTAAATCGATGGTTCTGGGATTTAGCAAACGAGCGCACCAAAATCCAGAACAAAAGGAGCTGGGGGCTGAGAGGTGAATGTCGCCCAAAAGGAAAAACTAATGCATTTCGAAGAAACTGAATGCCTGAAAGAAATGCCTATCAGTAGAGAACACCACATGAAACATCGAAGTATCACAAAATCAAATACAGCACCCTCTACCTGCATCTTAAAAACGATTTTTTTTGCTTTCGTTGGTGTGGTCATGGAGCCAAGGTTATGTTTTTAAAAGCACTTATCATATACACTTAATGAAGAGTTCATGAGTGAAATAAGCTTTGCTTTCAAATACCCGGATCTGTGGATGATTCTTATAATGCTATGGATAAATGTTTTACTTCCTACATTAGCCAAGAGTTAAACACACCCTTACTCCAATGCTGGGGTAGTGAGTGTGGCTGGTGGGTACTGGGCCCCAGTGTGAGCTGCATTCACCAAGGATGTCAGCCCTGGCTAGGGAGGAGTGGTAAGGCCTACCCTGGCCTAGGGAGCCTTCCAGGAGACAGAAAGGCCTCCCGAAAAGGAAAGAACGTGAAGCAAACAAGCCTGGATCAGTCACAAAGCCCTAGCTTTTGGAGGGGTAACAATAGCTCAATCATCGCCATTTGGACTTGTCCGCTAGCCCAGCCCTCTCAGGAATCATGTCTGAGGCCCATGGGGAAGACCTTTCTCATTAACCGCTAAGAAAGTTCTTTAGCTTAGTAACTCATCCAGCAGAGAGCAGCTCAGGGGCCACGGCAGCCAACACTGGGGCTGCAGGCTCCCCGGACATCACATGTGTGGCCCTGCCTGCTCTACAGAGGGGCATCAGCCAGTCACAGGGTGGTGTGCCTCACAGCAGGCTCTCGACGGCTGTTTCTGACCGTAGCTCATAATGAGAGGGACTGAACCTCAGGAAGGTGTCAATGTCAATGTTATACCAGGAACGAGGGACAAGGGGCTGGTCACTGCTGTAGCAGGGCAGTCCCCTTCTGGATGAATGCTTCAGGTCTCCTCAGATCTTCCCAGCAGGCCCCTGGGCCCCTCCTAGAGGTCTAGGCAGGGGCTGTGCCAGGCCCCTGGGGGAACAGGCCCAGGGACCACATCCTTCAGCTCTTCTTGCCTGTATGGATGGACGGAGGCTTGGGAGGAAGGGGTCACAGAACCAGGAGAGCCTCTCCCTCATGGAAGGGCGCCGTCAGCGTTGCCCTTGCAGTGTGTGCCCTGAAAGTGACTCAGCAGAGAACCTGGCACCTGGCCTACCAGGTCTAGGACCTGGAGGAGCTGAGGGGAGGCCCATGCAAGAGAGCCAGGGAACCAGGCATGGAGGCGCAGGCCTCCTTCCCACCCATCTGGCCTAACCTCAAGGTCTTTATGCTTCAGTTCCATCCCACTGGGCCTAGGAGCATGCAAGAAAGGCAAGGAAAACACTAGAACATCTCATCCTGCGGAGATGCCCAGATAATCCTAATGACAAGTATCTAAACAAGTGGTGACTGCGGATTGGTGCTGGATCCAGTTCTCCCAAACAGTGCCAGAGGGGGCTGCTGCAGCAACAGAGGGGAGTGGAAGTCAGAGGAACTGACTCCATGCTAACAAGGGAGCAATGAAGCCAGCAGCCTCCTGCATTGCTGGAGAGAATCAGCACGATCCACCTGGAGCTGGGAGCGGGCAGTCTGTACCCAGGATCCTCAATCACTCCGGCTCCCCAACATCCATCCCAAGGAAAAATCCAAAGCAAGGAAAAAGCCCCTAGGCATGAAGACAGAGCATTGTAACTTTAAAATCTGGAAGCATCACAAATGTCCCCTGGGTCAGGGCTTGGTGACATCACTCATGCCTGTTTTAAGAGTTTCGTGACATTTTACATGGATACATTTTAGGACATCCCAGCAACATGGAAGAACGCTCAACCCAGCACCTGAGTTTCAAAAGCAAGAACCAAGATCACTTCCTCACCAGGACTAATCCTGGCTGAAAGGCTCTTGCACCTGTAAAGGCAGGTGCTTCCCTGTAACACGCGATCCCACCACGTGCTTTGCCTCCTGCGCTTCCCAAGCTCCCCAGTATATCGACCTAGGATCTTAATGATGGAAACAAAAAAGGAGGCTCGCATACAAATATCCAAACATAAACCAGAACACAATTGTACATCACCAGGCAGACGCAGCCTAGCAAGTTCAGGAATCTGAGGCCTTGAAGGGGAATGAACATGTGAGCTGGAGAGACGCAACCGGTTCTGAGCTTTGGGGTCCTGCTGGCCCCGCTTCCCAGCGCACCTGCCTACACAAACCGGCTGAACCGCTGAAGGGAGATGGGAAAAGGCAGGCCCCCTGTGCAAGCCAGGAACTGGCTGCCTTGGGCCTAACAGTTAAGACCTTCCTTCCAGTGAGCAAAGGGCTCAGGCGCAGGTGCACCCAGTGGGCAGGAAGCCAGCAAGGGAGCGCTCCAGGTGACAGCGCAAGCTCCACAAACTAGGCCCTATCTGTTCCCTTCACTCAGCCCACACACCGCCCACAGCCCCAGGAGAGGCTGGACTCACCGTTGAGGGGCGACGTGCTGTTCTCCAGGGCTTGGCACACAGCCAGCAGGATGCCTGCAAGAGGAAGAAGAGAGAGAGCAGGTAAGAGCCCGCCCGGCAAACAGCTTTCTCTGGGGGGTTCCAGGACAGGCCCTTTGAGGGTGGGTATACCATCTGTGGGCCCAGCACAAAATGAAAACATGGGACGGCCTTGTTCAAAGAGCAGGCACTAAACTCCTTCCATCTTCCCACAGTCTCTCTCGCCACCTGTTGTGGTATTTTTTTAAACACTTTCTATTACAATCATTTATTTATTCATGAGGGCAAAGTGGAGGGAAAATTTCCATTGGCCAGGCCAAAGTCGGGAGGCAGGAACTCCATCCAGTCTCCCATGTGGGTGGCAGGCACCCAACTGTTTGAGCCTCCACCTGCTGCCTCCCAGGGTCTGCATTAGCAGGAAGCTTGAGTCAGGGGCGAGAGCCAGAGAGGGGACCCAGATACTACAATATGGGTCACGAACATCTTAACCAGCGTCTTTACGGACAGGCTGATTACCTGCCCTGAGTTTGTATTGTGGACAGATGCACAGGATATAACATTTACCATTGTAATCACTTATAAGTACATTCACACAGTTACTCATGTCAGTATTCATGTCATTGCTCTGCTTTGGGCACGAGGGTATCTACAGGCAGGACGTCACCCTTCACAGGCCCTCGGGGGCCCAGTGACAACGTGTGCAAGTAAGCAAGGGGCCCCTGATGGCTGGGTCCCCATGCCACCTCATCCCGCCCCACCCCAGGCAGCAGCTGGACTGACGTGCTGTGACCCATCGGGTGGGGAACTATAATCAGGTATCCATTCTTCCCAGGGACCCATGCCCCCTCCCCCCAAGATGGATGGGCCACCCCAAGGGTACTGCACCTTCTACGCCAGTATGTGCTGGGCACTGGGATGAGGGGAGGTGGAGAGAATGGCTACCACCATGCTCCCCTCCCCCACACACCCCAGCCAAGATGCCAGGGGGTACATACACCTAACCTCGACCTCTGTGTCCAGGTTTCACCAGGAGCAGAGCAGGGCAGAGCAAGGACCCACCCAGGGGAGGCAGGAAGACAGCAGGAGTCAGGACCCTGGGAACCCAGGCTCCAAGCCCGCATTGCATACTCCATTGGCCCACTAGGCTTTGCTTGCAAGACACAAATGCAAAGGTAAAACCATACGGTTTCAAGACTGTAGCTGTTGAGCAGTGAACCCAAGCTCATGCCCCTCTGAGCACGGAGCACCGTGCGACCATACGGCCACCCCTGCCAGCAGATGCCCCCGGCGGCTCTCACGTTACCCCAGCAGAGATTTCTGGAAACACAGCAACAACACTCAGTGAAGAAAGAACCTCTTGGGAGTTATGCAATCAAGATGAGCTACACTAGAATGACTTCCCCAAACTGAACTGTGAGAAGGTGTCTGGTGTCCATGTGGAGGGCCTGGGACAGGTCAGCCCAGCAGGTGGACAAACCGAGTGAGGTCAGAAAACCAGCCAAGTCCTGTTCTCACTCTTGCACTGCACGGGGCCCAGGCAGCCTACCACTCCGCACCCTTTCTCCCTGAGGGTGTAGACACGGAAGTCCTGACTCAGGGAAAACACACACTGGGACAGAGACAGAAGCGTCAAACAAGAAACATCCTAAGAACCTCAGGCAGCTTTCCCTGGAGGCCCGACATGAACTCCCCCGACTTTAGCATCCTGAACCATGTATTTGGGCTGGAGCTGGGGTAGGGTGGAGGGACAGAGAGCGACAGTTAGTAGCAGAACACACATATCCCTGAGCAAGTCTTTTCTGGCTCCCAGGTGACGCTAATTTTGGAAGTGTGACTCTTGGGGTCTCCCTGGATACATTTAAAGGGGTAAGAGAGGGGCCAGTGCTGTGGCACAACAGGTTAAAGCCCTGGCCTGAAGCGTGGGCATCCCATGTGGGCGCTGGTTCTAGTCTCAGCTGCTCCTCTACTGATCCAGCTCTCTGCTACGGCCTGGGAAAGCAGTGGAAGATGGCCCAAGTCCTTGGGACCCTGCACCCACATGGGTGACCCGGAAGAAGCTCCTGGCTCCTGATTCCGGATTGGCTCAGCTCCGGCCATTGTGGCCATTTGGGGAGTGAACCAGTGGATAGAAGACCTCTCTGTCTCTCCCTCCAACTCTTTCAAATAAAAAAAAAAAATCTTTAAAAAGAGTGGGGGGTAAGCATGTAATCCACATACCCGGCGTTCCTAACCCAGCCAGGAAAAGTCTAAGGAGTTGCACACTTGAAGCTGGGGAGAGAGGTGACGTGTGGCCTAATGGTTAAGACACCTGCATCCCACATCCGAGGGCCTGGGTTCTGCTCCTGACTCCAGCTTCCTGCTCCAGCAGACCCTAGGAGCAGCAGGCAATGACGCACGTGGTTGGGTCCTTGGACCCACATGGGAGGCTGGGGATGGGTCCCTCGCTAATGGCTTCGCCTGGCCCTGCGGTTGTGAGCATTGGGGGAGTGAACCAAGCGAAGGGAGCACGTGCTCTCTAATAAGTTAAGAAACCAAAAAAACCTCGGGAGCAGTCATGTTCTGCCTCTCCTGGCACTGCCACACAGCAGTCTGGGCTGGGCAGCCAGTGACCCAGAACAGCAGCAGAGGACGACGCGACGACGCAGGACACGCTTTGCATGCCTCTGGCGGGAGGCATGACAGGCCTGTCCCTAGTGCCTGAGCTTCACGCCTCGCTCCCTGCCCCACTCCTGTCAGTGAGGGCGAGCACAGCCCCGCTCCCAGGCTTCCCGCTGGCGTCAGCTGAAGCAAAGCCAAGATGAGAGAGCAAACGCATGCAATGGAGTATGGCGGACACCCGCTCTCCAGGAAGACACCAGTGTGGGACATGGCTGCTGCCCACACCCCAGGACGGGCCGCTTCGCCTCCTGGTCCTCACCCATGAGCTAGCAGCCGCCAAACTCACTGCTTTGGGAACTACGGTTTGCAAAGCCACCATGCCCTGAGACACAGCATGACGCCTCAGCTTCTCACCCCTGCAGGAAGCTCCCTGGGTGAGGAGGGGCGTCCTGGACCCGGAGGTTAGGGTCAGGCCTCTCTCATCTCAGGGGTGGGCAGCGGTCCCACTGAGCACGCAGCAGTCCCAGGCCCAGCACCAGGGCTGTATGGGGGTTATCTCACCTAGTCCTCGTGAGAGCCATGAGCCGGGCACCTCCCAGCCTCACCGCCTTCCACCCAGCGGAAAGAACTGAATGTACGGATGAGGAAACCGAGGCTTACACATGCTAAGAAATTTGCTCAAGCTGCAGCAGTCAGGTTCAAGCTCACCTCAGTCCAACTGCCATGCCCAAGGGATAGGCAATCGCCACTCCAACAATAGTCCCTCCAACCACAGCCCTCACGGAACCTTGGCGGGGAGGAGTTCATCAGTCCCCCTCCCCACCCAAGTCCAAACAGCAGGCTCGGCAGACACGGGGGGGGGGGGGGGGAAGGGGTCAAGCCTCTGGGGACTTTCCCATGGCCCCCAGTTTCCCTGAGGGGCTGGGGGGCCGGCTTCTGGGCTGGTAGCTGCCCAATCTGCGCAGACCCAGGGGCCCTGAGCCCCGAGCCGCGTGGCTGTGCTTATAAACCAGATTGCGTGAAAACCTTGCAGGAACACAGGGCCTTGGCAGCCCCGAGGAGTGTGGGCAACCAGGTCAGCAGTGGGGAAAGTCTGGCTACAGGGCCAGGCACCACACAGGGGCTCAAGGAGACACATGGTGCAAATGCAGCCTCGGTGCCCGCAGCCACAGGGCCCTTCTGCCTGACTTTCAAAACCGGATCTTGGGGCTGGCATTGTGTCACAGTGGGTTAAGCGGCCGCCTGTGACACTGGCATCCTATATGAATGCAAGTTCAAATCCTGGCTGTTCCACTTCCAACCCAGCTCCCCACTAATGCACCCGGGAAAGCAGCAGGTGATGACCCAAGTGCTTGGGCCCCTGTCAACTACATGGATGACCTGGATGGAGTTCCAGGCTCCTGGCTCCAGCCTGGCTCAGCCCCAGCCACTGTGCCCATTTGGGGAGTGAACCAGCATATAGAAGATCTCTTTTTCCCCTCTGTCCGTAACTCTGTGCCAAATAAATAAATTAAATGTGTTATACAAAAGCTGGACTTGTACGTCACAGGCCCTCTGATGGATGGGATGCAGGCAAGAATCCCAGTCAGGCTGCTCCTGCCAGTATTGCACAAAATAGCTCCAAGAGGGGAATCCCAAGATTGTGAACTTCAAAAAGGAAAATGGAAAAAAAAAAAAAAAGGCACAGGTGTCACAGGGAAAGCCACCCACAGTGGAAGAAGACCTCAGGAAAAGCCTGACCCCTCGTTCCCAAAACAAAGTCAGGACCTGGCCCACCTCCCGGAAGGACGGGGCTGCCGCACTGATAAAGTCAGCTCTGTGGCGCTCAGGTGCACGTTTCCAACAGAAACAATGTGAGAGGAAGGGCCGGCCTGTTTGTCTCCTGAGGTGACAGCAGTGGAGCCATCCTGAAACGCACTCGCCCTTGTGCAAACGGGAAATGCTCTGGAGAGATGCTGGGCACCCAGCTCCCCTGGGCCCCAAAGCAGGGCTCCCCTGGCTCCTGCCTGGGACTGGCAATCCTGGGAAGAGCCCCAGGGTGTGTCTTCAGCATGGGAACCTCCATGCTCAACTACCTGCCACCTGGGGACCCCCTCTTCTAAGGTCACTGAGCTGTAGTGCCTAGACGTGGGGTACCTGGGCCCCAGCCACTGGAGCAGAGGCAATCGTGCCCTGGCCTGGCCTCCACTGTGGCCAGCATTTGCTCCCGGGCTCCCACATACTCCACTGGATGGAGCTGTTGTTCCCTCTAGGATCCAGAGCTCACCCACTTGTGGATCCCCCAAGCCTGGCTTCCCAGGTAAAGGGCAGGTTTGGGTGTCAGGGCGGCTGGCGAGAGGCTGCAGCAGGTCCTTTAGGATGAGGGATACTCTGGATTCAGAGGTGGCGGCGAGGGAAGGCCTGCAGGTGAAGCCCAACGCAGGCAGGAGGGACATGAGCCTATGCCCAGGGAGCAGCCAGTTGCCCCTTCCTCTCCCACCATGCCTGGGCCCAGGGGTCATGAGGAACCCGGCCAGGAGCTCAGGGAGTAGACAGTGGTCCCTGAAGAGGGAGATCTGCCAAGGCAGCCAAGGGAGCAGAGAATCACGTGGACAGATGGGCCACACAGAATTTGGAGCCTACAGTACAGGCTCAGGGCGTCCTCCCTTATGAATCATATCCCAGCGCTTCAGTGTTACTTGCAAACATTACCAGATTTTTTTTTTTTTGACAGGCAGAGTGACAGTGAGAGAGACAGAGAGAAAGGTCTTCCTTTTGCCGTTGGTTCACCCTCCAATGGTCGGCGCGCTGCGGCTGGCGCACCGTGCTCCTCCGATGGCAGGAGCCAGGAGCCAGGTGCTTTTCCTGGTCTCCCCATGGGGTGCAGGGCCCAAGCACCTGGGCCATCCTCCACTGCACTCCCGGGCCACAGCAGAGGGCTGGCCTGGAAGAGGGGCAACCGGGACAGAATCCGGTGCCCCGACCGGGACTAGAACCCGGTGTGCCGGCGCCGCAAGGCGGAGGATTAGCCTGTTGAGCCACGGCGCCGGCCAACATTACCAGATTTTAACTGCCTAGTGAAACCTGCCAAATTGCATGATTTTTATCAACGTGTTTATATCTAAGAGGTTGATAGCCAGGAAAAGATTCTGGCTTCAGGGTAGGAACTGATTAGGCAGAAGGAACAAAAGGGAACACACTGTAGACAAGGTCAGCGAGGGGAGCTGGTGGCACCAGGGCAGCACGAGCCCGCCCCTACCCTAACCTTGAGATTCTCCAGTAACGGATTAGGATATCAGGACCAGAAGCATCCGTGTGGCATCTCTCATCAGAGGACAGCCCTCAGAGGAGCTGCGCTCTCTGGCCTGGGAACAGGTGACACAGTTCACATGTGCACCTGCTCAGAGGACCACAGACAAAGCTGCCACGGGATTTGCGGGAGGGCTGGCCCAATGGCTTCAGAGTGTCCTGGGGATGGCAAGGACTGGAGTTCAGAAACGTGGCTCAGGAATGAACCCCATCGGGCAGGCGGGCTAAGGGGATGTAGGGCTCTTTCCGCCAACATCTCAGCCTTTGGAACGCTGCTCTCCAAACACACGCTGGAGCCAGCTGCCGAGGGCAGAGTCTTACAGAAAATGAGTGAGAAACGGCTGGTGTTGTGTTCCTGACCCACAGAGCAGGGAGGGACAACTTCAGACTGCAAAGCCCCAGCAGTGAGGTCCGGACGGTGCATGTCTCTGTGCCAGTGGCAGAGCAGGGGACGGAGCCCGAGGGGTGGCTCAGTCATGAGACCATCACTGTGCCAAGTGCTGCGATCAGAAGTGATAGCAGCCACACTTGTGTGAGCACTCCCTGTGTGCTCTGCAGCATCGCAGTCAGTACCGGGGGTGCAGAGCAGACAGCACGGGTGAACCCCTCACCCGGAGTGCCTGGCACCACAGCTGTTCCAGGTGTCCGAGTCTTTTGGATTTGGGGAGAGCTGAATATACATAATGAGGTAACTAAGCAAGGAACTCACTTATGTTTCATATGTACCTTATACTCACAGGCTGCAGGTAATTTTACACAGAACGTTCAGTGTTTGTTTTTTGACTGCAATTCGTCACATGAGGCCAAGTCTGGGATCTTCTTCTTGTGGCATCATGCTGGTGCTCAAAAAATGTCTGAATTTTGGAGCATTCCAGATTTCAGTTTTTCAGATTAGAGATACTTAACCTGTGTTATGCTCCCGTTTTAGAGGTAAGAAGGTAGAGGTACAGGGGTACAGTTAAGCAACTGCCCAAGAGTCCCCAGTTTATCAGTGACAGATACTACAAGCTCATGCTGCAGGACCCGGCTGGCCTCATCACGCTTCAGCTTACTGAAGACAGCCGAAGAACACCCACCTGTTACAAAGGATGGCCCTTCCTCTCCTGGACAGACAGCAATATGGGGAACACAAGCTAATGGGGGGCCCTGACACCAGGGTCACCTGTGAGTGCTGTCACCTTTACCAAGTCGTTTTTTACCTCTTTCAGTCTCGGGCCCCTGATCTTTAAGCGATACCACTGGGCCAGAAGATTGGCCAGGTTCCGAAATTCCAGGTATCTGTGAAGACACAGAACTGTGCACTTTCCTCAAGCTTCCAGCGGGGGGCACTGGTCCTATCCCACCCCCTTTCAGGTGGATTCCATTGCTTTGAATGGGATCAGGAAAATGAAGGCCACGTGTACACTGTCCCACTGAGAGTATTCCACTTTATGACAATCTCACTTTCCCACTTAGCGTGGCATCTATGCCAATGATCAGAATACAGAGAATCTAAACCCGGGTCCCTTCCATTTCTGTATTTTTAATAGAGTCTTAACGTGGGCATGCTAGCATACTCCAAGGCCACAGCCCACAGGTAATGCTCTTGGGTCAGTGAATTGGGACCCTCTGCTGTTCTTCCTAAAGGCCCCTGGGGTGGCCACGAGCATGAAGTCCAACCTAGTGAGCCAAAGGCAATACCGCACGACAGTGACATCCCAGAAAACAAGCCGGCACTATCCAGAAGCTCAGAGGTCTTCCCTACCCACATAAATGCACGTCAGCTGGGAAAAAAGCAAAGTTCTCAGCAGAGACCCTCAGGACCAGGAGGCGGGGAAGGGCAGTTGCAGCGCAGCACTCTACCAGTTTCCAATTCTGACTCGGCGCTGCCACAGTGCACAGAGAGGAGCTGTGCGGTCAGGTCTGGGTTGGAATCCTGCCTCTGCCACCCCGTAACTGTGAGCCCTTGGCTCTGTTACCCAACCTTGGTGTCCCATAGAGTGAGGGCAACATCTGCCCCTGGACCCCTGCACGGAGTCCGTGAGATGATATGACACCTGGTTCACCAAGTCCCGGGGACCACTGCCAGTGCCCCCTAAACATGGCAGCTGCTGGGGCTTTCTCCGGGCCTTCTCCTTGGCTTGATTCACCCAGAAAGCTCAGGATGAGAGGAGGTGGCGAGGATCCCCTCACCCCTGCCCTCCCTCTGGGACATCACCCATGAGGCTTTAGGTAGGGCCCTGGGTTGCTCTGCTGCTGGCCACGCAGGTTCCAGGGCACTGGCTGTGGAATATCATAGCTTTTGAGGGTTAAAAAAGAAACTGTGACTTGCTTAACATTAAGTCACTGAATAATTACTGAGTGCCTCCCAACTGCAAGCAAATGAAAAACAAAAAAGAAATCCGAGACTGTGCCTTGCCATTCAAAATGTCCAAGCCGCCTGGAACAGCAACGACACCCAAGCTATCAAGGAACCGTGGAATCTTCCATTCTACAGCAGAGGCAGACGGGTGGGCCGCTGAACTCGCCACTGCTGCCACCTACACTCCTGTACAGGCTGGGCCTGCTTCCATGCCCCAGACGCCACCTGCAACTCCTGACCCCTCTCTGGAGGCCTGGATCTCCAGTCATGTGTTTAAAAATAAGCTCATCCCCACCAGTGCTGATAACCACTGACAGTCCGCCCTCTGCTTCCCCACCCCTGACTGCCACATCCTCCATCTGGTCCTTCCCCTGCATCCCTGCCGCCTTGCGCAGTTCAGGCCCCATCACCTCCCCGGGCTATCACAACAGCTGCCAAACTGGTTTTGCTGCCAACAACAGCCTCGTTTACCTTTGCTCCTGCTGCCCAAGTGAGCTTGTGAGACCACATCACTGCTTCCCTCGCCACCTTCCATGGGCTCCACGCTGCCCACAGAGCCCAGTTCAGACACAGAGCCGAAGTTTAAAGAGCATAACCTGGGCCTGGGTTCCATTTCCAACTGAACTCCTGCCGGGAGCCGCCCCCCTTTCTCTGCACCCCAAATGCCCTCACCCAGCTCCTGCCCCCCTGGACCTAAGTCCTTGCCACTGCTGACCTTGGCTTAGCCGAGACTTAGAAGCCTTTGCTGTAAACGGAGCTGCAGACACCCACCTCCCATGCTGGGAGAGGGAGACACAGGAGAAATGGGTACTGAGGTAAACACACAGCAAGTGGTAGCTACTGCTGCTGGTTGTCGATAGCATGGTGATTTCCAAGGCTGAAATGTGGTGGAGATCTTAATCACCCTAATTGACCATCACACAATACACACTGTACCAAAACATCATGTTGCACCCCAACATGATATTATGTGTCAATAATTTTTAATTTAAAACACTGATCTCCCGTGTTGATACATCCCCAGGGATCAATTCTGCCTCTCAAGGCCTCACTCAAATGTCAGAAACGGTCATTCCTGTCTCAGAGCAGTCCTTACCACATGCCTTGGAGCTGGGAAGTTCGCACAACCCATCTTCCCTGTGGTGTGGCCAGGAGCTGTGGCCTATCCATCTCTGACCTCACACGTGGTGCCAATTAGGTTTTCAGTATTTGCATATTGAGGTGCATTTCTCTAAGAGGTCATTGGCTTGAACACAAAGTTGTAGGGGAATAAACCAAGTAGTGAGACTGTGTGGGCCGGGGAGGGGACCTCCTGCACCCTCGGCAGGAAGTCCTTCCTCGCCTCAATCCCAGATTCCCACTGCTGCAGCTCTGGTGTGGCTCTTCCGATTCCAGGGGCCACAAAAGACACCTGAATGCCGACATGCAGTCTTGCACCAGGTGCTAGCTGAGCACCTGCTCCAGGAGCTCTGGTGCTGGAGAGTACGTGAGAAAAAGGCCCTCCTTCTCCCATGAGACTCAGCCCTCCCTATTTCAAGAAGATTACACGGGTCTGGCTACATCGTTCGGCTCAGTGGGGAGTTAAAACATGTGCACGTGCTTAGATAGTGATGCCACACGGTCTCACTAGGATAAAGGGAAAAAAGCAAACCATGGAGGAGTGAAGGGAGTGCCATCCTTGTCTGCACCCGCAGTCAAGTCTGCTGACCTGGCCTGCCCCGCTGATCCCGAGCTGTGGTCACCAGTGAGATGACCCCTGAAACTTTGTCTTCCTACCCTAAATGCATCTTGTTGCCTTTTCCAGAAACTTTAATGAGAAAACAAAAGGTCCTGCACCTGAGGCCTGGCCACATCCCCAGGAGAAGATGACAGGGATGTCGTGCTCAGTGCATGGCCTGGCTGCAGGGGTCGCTCAGGCCAGTGAGCACCGACTGCCCACTAGGTGCTCAGGAGCTCCGTGAGCAAAGGCAGGACCAGTGGGTGACAAGGAGCTGACGCTGCAGAGGACAAGACATGACTGAAACAAACACAAACCAACCGTACTCCTGCAGGCATCTCCTACGCACCCTACTCAACCCCTTTCTTCCACCCCAGCGTGTACCTGGTCCAGGTGTTCTCAATACACTAACTTGATCTCTTCTGCCTGAAACGGTTCCTCACTGCACCACTTCCCTTCTGCCCAGTCTCCCAGGCCAGGCCCACTCCCCACATTCTCTAGGATGCCTCCCACTCCCAGAACCCCTCCAACAGGCGAGACTCTGTCCTTGCACCCCCGAAGCCTGTCTCAGCACCAGGACGAGCCCAGATTCCACTCGGGTCACCCATGTGGCCCAGTCCCCTCTGGCTCTTCCTCTCTCAGCCCAGACCCCATTTCCCACCTTCTCCCATTTGGGGGCACTGGTCATTATCTTCCCTTCCCTACTTCAAAGGACAAACGAGAATATTCACAAACCTCTGGGCGCTCTTTACACTCAAGGCCCTGGTAAACACCCAGGAGTGACGCACGTGCACAAGATCATGCAGAGGGGTGCTGCTGCAAAGGCAGACAACGTGTGCTCTCCCTGAATTCCGGAAAAGCGTGCAAAGAATAAACTACCAATGGGGAAGCCACAGAGAGCCTCGCAAGAGGCGAGAAGCACCATCCTGTTGAGATGCCTTTTTCCCCAAGGCCTGGCAGGTGTAAGGCAATGCTCCAGGCTGCTGCACGGGGATCTCCCCCTACTGCCCCTGCCACCCTGGCCCCCTTCCTACAAAGCACAGCCAATAGCACACCTGCGCGAAGCAGCTCTACCAGTATCAGTGCGTGAACCAGGCAGTGTGGAGCACGTGCAGAGGGCAGGCAGGCCCAGCACGCACTCCCATCTGTGCAGAAGGGGCAGGAGACAAGGCTGGGGCTCAAGGGGCAGATACCATGGCTCTGTCCACAGTCCCGGTTCCCTCCGAGCTGTGAGATGGCTGATGAGAGCATCAGAAATACAGGAACCCAACACCAGCTCTGCAAGAGTCCTGAAGATGCTCCAAGGCCCCACCCCAGCCCTGAAGTCCCACTGGCCTCGCCTCAGCTTCCCCGGCCATTGTAGGCCAGCTCAGCAGTGGTTCTGCTCATGTGCACCTTGGACCAGCAGTTAGCGGGTGCAGCCCCTCAGCTGTGTCGAGGCCACCCTTAGACACCTGCCTGCTGCAAACCACTTGCAGTAGGAGCAGGGAGCAGGGAGGAGGCAAAGATAAGCCATCCTTGAACTCTGCCCTATTTGCTCCACATGACTATCTTGGGGTTGACAAACTGATTACCGCCCACTGTAGCAAGACATTCAGGACCCCCTGGAATGGCCCTGCAGGAGTCACTGTGAGGCCCAGGGTGTGGCCGACATAAATACCCGTGGGACTTGGCCAACTCTCCGATCAAGGTGGCACGAGCCCAGGAGTGGGGGTGGGGACAGGGCTGCGCCAGTGCTGATCACCACGTTCATTACGGGCACAACAGTAATTGTCTCCTGGAAGCTCAGGCACACGTCTCAGGTCTGATGTCTTAATGCTAATGATAGATGGAGTAAGGGTGGAGACGAGATCTAAGCATGGCATCTGAGAGGTGCGTCTGATGGGAGGTCTTTGGCTCAGAGGAGGGTTCTTGCAAGAGGGCTGACTACTTGAGTTCAAGTTCAGCCTAGCTTCTCTCTACTTCTTGGCTTGCCATGGGGTCATTCCTCCATCCAGATTTACCATCTCTCACTAGGGAGGACCCCCAACCTGACCACTCCCGAGCCCAGGGGTTGGCACTGCTGGTGGTGCCTCTAGGGAGTGGTAATTTTCTGACTGTCGCAATGATTAGGGGGACACTCCGGGTACCCAACAGGTGAGGCCGGGATGCCAGCCCTCTATAGACTTTGCCCTGCTTCTGCAGCTAACAGGACACCTTGTTGAGAAATTCTGGGCCCCAACTGGGACAGTCCCTTCAGTGGCAGCTGCACATGGACAGAAGGACCAGAACTCAGGGGAAACAGAAGTAGCTGGCAGATACATGAGCTGACAGGGACACTCACGAGAGCCCTGCAAATGGTCTCACGAGGGAGGAGGGATGCTCTTCCTTCTGTTCTGATGTTCACCTGTGCATGCCTGCCTGTCTCTTCATAGTAACCCAGAGCATGTGGGCTGCACAACACGAAGCCTCTCTCTAAAATAGTAAGACTGTCAAGCCACAACCAAAACCCACCCCAGGTTTGTTGTAGTCATGGGGTTCCACAGAGACTCAGGAGCCCAGGAGGGAGGGAATACACCACGGGAGACTCACTCACTGGACTTTCTCTTGGTCCACGATCCGTTCTGCAGCCCCAGGTGTATTTCCCTCAGACCAATGCACACTGTCACGGTTGTGTGTAGCAAAGCTGCTCAGTGAATGCCCTACATGCACTGAGTCATGGAGGAAATGTCATTTGTTGACTCTGGAGTCAAACCAGTAAGAACAAGGCACGCCGGCCCATGGTTTTAGGGCAGAGTGCATGGTGGACGTCTCGGTGGTGGCTGTTTAATGCACCTCAGACGGAAGCAAAATCCCTGGGGAAGACACAGCGGCTCTTCCCCAGAGCCTGAGGGGTGGGATCTCCCTGCCGACCCAGCTCTCTCTCCTTTCCTTACTTGCCCCTTGCCTTTCGCTGGGGAAAGGGCAGAGATGAGAAGCAGAAGCGAAAAGGGAGCAGGAAACGAGGGAGCTTCCTGCTCGGAGGGCTCAGCTGTAGCAAGAGCAGGAGCATACAGAGACAACAGAGGGGCAGCGCTTCCCACTGAAGCCCCCAGCAGGAGGGCAGTAGAAACAGGGCTAGGACAGCGGCAATCAGGGTACTGCTGGCACTCTGCCTAGAAAAACCAGATTCATCTGATGGAAGGGGGTTTAGCAACCAAAAGCAACTCATGGAGTGGCACAAGGCTCTCAAACACAGTGTGGCAGTTTCTTAAAAACCAAATATACTCCTATCACAGGATCCAGCTACAGTGCTCCTTGTATTTGCCCAAATTAGTGGAAAACCCACGTCCACAGAAAAACCTTCACATGGATGTTTACAGTAGCTCTGTCCATAATCGCCCAAACCTGGATGCTACCAAGATGTGCTTCAGCAGGTGAATGGATAAATAAATTGTGGTCCATCTACCTAGTGAGATATTATTATGTAGTAATAAAAAGTAATGGGCCAGAGCATTCAGCCTAGTGCTTCACACTGGAGCATCTGGGTTCAGCCCCCAGCTCCCTGCTAACACAGACCCCAGGAGGCAGAGGTAATGACTCAAATAACTGGGTTTCTACCATGTATGTGAGAGACCTGGACTGAGTTTCTCAGCTCCTGGCCTCATCCCTGGCTATTGAGAGCATTTGGGGGAATGAACCAAGGGATGAACACACATACACACTCTCTCTCTGCCTCTCAAATAAAAAAAATCAATTAAAAAAACAGAAATAGGCCATCAATCCACACAAAGACATGGGAAATATTAAATGCATATTAGCAAATGAACAAAGCCAGTCTGAAGAGGCTTTGCACCATAGGATGACAACTACATGGCATTCTGGAAAAGGCAAACCTGTGGACAAGCTGCAGGTGAGTGGTTGCCAGGGACTTGGGAGCCAAGTCCTGGCTGCTCCACTTCCGATCGAGCTCCCTGCCAATGCACTTGGGAAAGCAGCAGTAGACAGCAGTGACTCAGCAGATGGAAGATCTGTCTCTCCCTCTAATTCTGCCTTTCAAATAAATAAAATAAACCTTTTTTAAGAAAGTCTGTTGACTCAAGAACAGAAACCAAACAAAACTGGCTAATGACCATTGCCACACCATGAAGCTGAGTTGCTTTACTCCTCAGTCTGAACCACCCAGTCATCCTGTTGCCTGAAGTTCAAATACAATGTCTTCCTCCCAGAAAGGCAGTGGCAGCAGCTCAGGCTTCTCTGCACACACAGGAGACACTGCTGGGTGCTCCCGGAGCGCCAAGGCTCTCAGCGGTGCCCGAGGCCCTGTTGGCTTGCCTGGGAGGAAAGGAGAAGACAACACCTGCTTCCCAGCCATCCCTCGCCACCTGACTCAGCTCACAATGTAAGCAGGCAAGAGTGTAGCAATCAATGCTCGTGGAGCACAGCCCTCCAACGTGGCTACTCGCACCCTATGAGATGGGCGGAGGACCAGGCTCAACAAGCGCTGGGGCACAGTGGCTCCCAGAGAGCAGCAGCAACCAGCTTCGGCCAGGGATGGATCCCACCGGGCTGGGCCACCCTGAGCCCTGGGCCTCACTCACACTGGGCGCATGGGGATGACGGACGTGGAGGTCAACCACGATCCCCATGGGAAGAGACCATGGCCAAGGCGGCAGAGGCAGCAGGGAGGCAGGGAAGGCTGGCGCAGCGTGCGAGGGGGCTCCCTGGCAACCTTCCGCGACAGAGGCTGGGAGGCAGTCGGGAGTCCGAGCCGCCTTGGAAACAACCAAGGGAATCCTGCTCTCAGGGCGGCTGGACCTGCCTGTGTGGTTTCTCACATAAAACAGAGAACCTTGTGTGGGCTGGGGTAAGCTGTCAACACAATTTTCCATCCGCTGTCGGCGAGCTCCGACGGAGGGAGCGGAACATGGTTACCAGCGTGGAGGTTTACCCCGACTTCTTGGCCTCCCAGCTACACCCAAGGCTGGGCTCCCAAGTGGGCATCAGATGCAGCCTTCAAAGCAAAACGAAGCCTCGGCTCCAGAGAACCCTCCGTCCTGCTCCTCTTTTCTCTTTTTTTTTTTTTTTTAATTGACTTACTTATTTGGTGGAGCAACAAAGAAAGAGTGGGAGAAGGAAAGAGAGGGAAAGACACAGAGAGACAGAGAGAGACAGAGAGAGAGAGAGAGAGATGGATCTTCCATGCACTGATTTGCTTCTGAAATGGCTGCAACAGCCAAGTCTCGGCCAGCCTGAAGCCAGGAGCCTGGAACTCTATCAGGGTCTCCCACATGGTGGGTGGCAGGGGCCCAAGCACTGGGGTCATCATCTGTTGTCTTCCCAGGAGAACCAGCAGGGAGTGGGATTGAACGCAGAGTGCTCTGATATGGGATGCTGGCGTGGCAGGCAGTGGCTTAACCCACTGCACCACAATGCACAGCCCCTCGTCCCGCCCTTTCTCGCGCTGCAGGCAGGAAAGGAGCTGAGTGTGTTGCAGGAGGCGGGGAGGCTCTGTCCAGCACGGACCTCCTGTGGACACCTAGCACCAGGCCACATGCAGGTGGCGCACTCCCCACTCATAGCACTGTCACAACCCAACATCTGTTTATCCGAGGCTGTGTGCAAGGGGGAGGGGAGTGTCTGTTCACCATATTCTCAGCACACAGAACAGTGCCCGACACACACACCCAGCTCCACATGGATACTTGCTGAACCCAGTTCCTTGCTGAGCCAAGCCTGCCTGTAAGTTCCACACGGATATCCCGCCAGCGTGAGCCAAATGGGACAACACCTGAACTCCTATTTGAGCAGGAGGGCTTTGTAAAGACCTGTGGGACCAAGAGCCTCTCCTTCTGGAAGAAGACACTGTAGGTACTGTTCTGGATGGTGGTTCTCTCAGCATTTTCTTCATCGTGTATGTGCGCATGTGCAGGCACGGATAGGTAGGGACAGACAGAGTCATCAGGGACATCCTTTATGAAGAGCTGACATTTACAGGGACCTCAATACAATGAGCCCATCAGTCTCAGAAGTCTGTGGGGGAACAGCATGGAGGCAGAAGGGACGGCAAGTCCAAGGTCCTGGTGGGCGTGGGGAGTGAACTTGGCCTGTCCAAGAAAGAGCAAGAAGTCTGGTGAGGCTGGGGCAAGACAGTGGCAGGAAGCGAGGATGGAGAGATGCCAGCCAGGGCAGACGCCTCCTGTGGGGAGCCCTAGGAGTCTGGACTTTATTCCAAGCCCCAGGAAGGCTTTGAGCAGAGGAGCGAAAGCCTCTGATGTAGGTGCCAGCAGTGTCAGAGGGTCAGAGGGTCAGTGGCTGGGGTCAGAGGAGGCCATCAGCAGCAGGAGTGGAAACTGGAAAACCGGGTGGGTGCCACACAGGATGCAAGAAGTAGGGTCAGAACACAGTGGAAACGGGGCCTCCGAGAGCCCTGATGGACTGAACGTAGCAGGTGCGCTTCACCTCTCTCTGTACCACCGCTGCCTCCTCTTCACCTTCCTGGGCCATGGGCAGCTTCAAGGACAGCTTCATCAATGTCTTAAAATTGCATAGACAATTAATCAATTTTTTAAAAAAAAAATCATGTAGGATCTCTGTCCTTAATGTGCTGTACATTGTGAATTAATACTATAACTAGTACTCCAACAGTATTATCATTTTGTGTCTCTATGCGAGGGCAAACCGTTGAAATCTTTACGTAATATGTACTAAATTGATCTTCTGTGTATAAAGAGAATTGAAAATGAATCTTGATGTGAACAGAAGGGGAGAGGGAGCGGGAAAGGGGAGGGTGGGGGGAGGGAGGGAAGTTGTGGGGGGGGGGGGCCATTGTGGTCCATGAGCTGTTCTTTGGAAATTTATATTCTTTAAATAAAAGCTTTATATAAAAAAAAAAAAACCCTTTGTGACTTCCTGTCTCCCTCCGAAGTGTAAAAGGCAAACCAACAAATAAGAACACAGAGGCCGAGACACCCACTAGGAGGCTCAATACCCACAAGGGTCAAATCCACCCGAGTAAATCTCATCTTGGTCCTAATGTTCCAAAATTTCTCCAAAGAGCTCTCATCAAATTCCCTTGCAGGGCCTGCCCATTCT
The DNA here is from genome assembly GCA_949820135.1 of Sylvilagus floridanus. Lineage (NCBI taxonomy): Eukaryota > Metazoa > Chordata > Mammalia > Lagomorpha > Leporidae > Sylvilagus > Sylvilagus floridanus. The sequence continues at coordinate 53,160,977 of OX463245.1, forward strand.
CCTCGGGCTGCTCCAGGGTGCTACTACCTGCAGCGGAGATTCTGTCCCTAGACAGCTCCAGGCAAGTCCCAGGAATGCTGGTCTGCTGCTACCGCGCACTTTCACACAAGACACATGTTAAGCACCCAGGACGTGTCAGCCTGCAGACAACAGCGGCTGTGCCATGGGAAGCCCATTCTGAGTGACATTCTGCCCAGCTGTGGGCTGGCCTGACAGCACCACGGGCTGGAGGATCTGCAGCCACAAAACGAATAGGTCAGCGCTGACCGAGAGGAGAGCACACGCATGCTGCGAACTGCCCAAGGCGCCCAGGCGCAGAATCACAGGGTCTGCAGTGACCTCCCAGGCCCCAGAAGCATGCAACCCAGGACCCCACTCTCCTCCGCGTCCCCTCCTCAGTGTCTGTTGGTGGGGGTAGGGCAGGGGGAACTTGACAGACAGTTGTCCACACGGATATGGGGAGAACGATGCTTCGGTAGCTGTTGGCACTGGAGGACCCCAGCAGGCCATGTGCCCGCAGGGAAGAGAGTCCCTCCCTGTTAAAAACGTAGGAGCCATGTTCCTGCTGACAAGGAGGCAGCCAGAACACTCCCGTTAACAGCTCAGCAGGAGCCAAGATCAGCAGACTTAAATGTCCACACAGTTTTACTGCCCGGCATTAGCTGTGATTTCTGCTTCTCACTTGAGAGGAGGGAAACAGCCCACACGTCCCTAAGGACATCAGGACACACAAGCCCACCCCTCCCAGGGCCCCCGCCTTGCCAGGGTGCCAAGCTGGTATAACAGGGCTTGGTATGCTTCACCGTGGCTATGATAACAAGTTCATGGACTGCCTTTACAAGACCCAAGCGGTATATTTAAGTAAAAAGGCATGAAATAGAAGGTTTCTTCAAAAAGTTCATAGAAAGTGCACACTGTAAAAAAGTTATTGTGGATTTCAAATGTTTGGGTGCCAAGATAAACTCATTTCTTCATTCTGTTTTCCAAGACACATTTTGAAGTGCCCTCATATGAGCAATATAAAAACACCTTTAATTCTTGGAGGCCCATCTTTTTCTCATTCTTTTTAAGGTTTATTTTATTTGAAAGGCAGAGTGATAGGCATGGAAAGACAGAAGGAGGTATCTTTTATCTGAGGATTCAGTTTCCAAATGCCTGCAACAGCCGGGGCTGGGCCAGGCTGAAGGCAGGACCCAGAAACTGCATCTGGGTCTCCTCTGTGGGGAGGCAGGAACACAAGTACTTGGACCATCATCTGCTGCCTCCCAGGCACAGTAGCAGGAAGCTGGATCAGGAGCATGGAACAGCTAGGACTCAAACCAACACTCTGATATAGGGTTTGTGTGCCCAAGTAGTAGCTTAACCGTCTGTGCCACAGCACCTGCTCCTTTCTCACTCCTGAGAAAGATGACCCATCATCTCCTAGGAACGCAAACACACTGCACACATATCACCACTTTCTTGCTGAACCCACCACAGATACTAACCAATCACAGCACTACTTCCACTGAACTCAAGTGCAGCTTCCAAATTCTAAACAGCCACTTCCAAGTGTTCATGGTTGGCCTGGAAGATGAGCCGTTTCCTAGTTCTTCCCACAAAATATCCATTGCTATACCAGTGATGCTCTCTGTGAGAGACAGGTGGAGAACGAAGGCAGGGAGAAGTGAGGAGAGCCGGGGGGTCCATTCTTTGTCATCACTAAAGGAGAAGGTGAAAGCATCCACAACATGGGACACGGAACCACCAGATGAAACACCCACACAGCCTCCCTCACACTCACGCAGAGCTGCTGCTGGGCAAGCAGGTCACCCAGACACCGGCGGGCACCCCGGTGCCATCAACGTGAACCCCTTCTCCCTTCTCAGTACAGGGGAGGCAGCACGGAGAACACCAGCAGCTATTCAGTGTCCACCTCCACATAGCACAAGGCCTTCACATGAATAAAGCCTCAGAGTCTTAGCAAAACCGTCTGTGAAGCCTCCGAAAATAGCTCATCAGGTGATACACAGCCCAGGTGAAAAACAACGGCAACCATTTATGGAAGAAGCTAAAATGCAGAAAACCAAGAAAAACACACGGCTAGGGAATTTAGCGCAATCTCGCTTTCTTTAGTGCTTTGTAATTTTTCTCAAGAGTCTAAACACGCTTTTTCACCAAGTTAATGCGTTAATCTTCAAGGTGCAATAGGGGTGCCATTCAGCTGCTTCTAGGGCGCTCCCAAGTAAAGGCAGACGACAAACAGCCCGAGGGGACACCCTGGACCGAGCCAGGACCAGCCTCTGGGGTGCTGGCAATCCCTGGGGAGAGCGTCCTGCACGGGAGGATGGTGGTAGCCTTCCAGCCTGACGCTCGTCCCATCCTCAGGCCAGAGGGTGCCTGCCTTGCTCATGGTATCTCTCTCTCTCTCTCTCTCTCTCTCTCTCTCTCACACACACACACACACACACACACACCCCTCCATCACGGGCCCACCTCTCATTTCCGAGGGCTAGGAGCTCAGATAAACCACCCACCAGGTGCAGACTGCGAACAGGCACTGGCTGCAGTAACGTCTTTTCCCGCTTCAGCCACCTCCCCTGGACAGGAACTGGAAACAGCCAGACAGTGTGGCTCTTCCCCGGTGGGCAAAGCATATTTATGAAGACAGCCAGGTGACCGTCTGCATCGCTGGTGGATGAGGCTCATTTCACCCCAAGTCTTTTCCTTGTCACTCACCAGCTCCATGCTATTTGGGTTTCTTGGGTTTTGAGGTACACGCTGGAAAGATGAAGAGATTTGCACCCAAAAGGAACGCTCTGTTCCAAAACAGTAAACCCTCACGCCCCACCTGCTGAACTCTGCGATAAAATGCAACCAGAGGGGAAGAGATGAGAGACACTGAGCTGCAAACCGAGTAGGTGACCCACACGTAGATGGAGGACGCCTACCATGCAATGTGGAAACACTCTGTAGAAACGACAAGGAGACCTCTGCTCCGTGTTTAAATCCCGGGAGACAGCGGGGTTTCCTGAGCCCGAAAACACCAGCTCTCCCTTCCCCAGCAGACCAGCAGGAAGCGCCTCTCACATACCAGTCAGCTGGTCGCCTCTGTGTGGCTGTGGCCCTGGCTCCAGTCTGCTTTTTGTGAATGACTTGAATTTGCAAGCAAAGGAACAGGGAGATTGTTCTAGAAAAGGATCATCAGGCCGGCGCCATGGCTCAACAGGCTAATCCTCCACCTTGTGGCGCCGGCACACCGGGTTTTAGTCCCGGTTGGGGCGCCGGATTCTGTCCTGGTTGCCCCTCTTCCAAGCCAGCTCTCTGCTGTGGCCCGGGAGTGCAGTGGAGGATGGCCCAAGTGCTTGGGCCCTGCACCCCATGGGAGACCAGAAGTACCTGGCTCCTGCCATCAGATCAGCGCGGTGCACAGGTGGCAGCGTGCCGGCCGCAGCGGCCATTGGAGGGTGAACCAACGGCAAAGGAAGACCTTTCTCTCTGTCTGTCTCTCACTGTCCACTCTGCCTGTCAAAAATTAAAAAAAAAGAAAAAAGAAAGAAAGAAAAGGATCATCAAATAGTGCTTTAAACGAGATCCAGGCTCTTCAGACCCACACATCTTTTAGAAGCACACTCATTGCCAGGAGATCCTGTTTGGTTTGTAATATCAGTATCAATATTGTAATACAAAGTATCTCAAAAAGCGTTTGGAAAAAAAAAGTAGAATTAAAAGATAATGTACATTGTTTTCCATGAACCTTTTTTAAAAAAATTTATTTGAGAGGCAGAGAGACAGAAAGAGCTCCTATCCTTTGGTTCTGTCCCAACATCACTCCCAGATGCCTCTTATAGATGGCCCCAGACCAGGTCAAAGACAGAAGCTGGGAATTCAATCCAAGACTCCCTGGTGGGCGGCAGGAACTCAGCCACCTGAGTCATCTCCTGCTGCCCCCCAGGGTCTACAGCAGCAGGAAGCTGGAGTCGGGAGCGGAGATTAAAACCCAGGCAGGCACTCCAACTGGGACATCTTACCCGCCAGGCCACCTGCCTGCTCCCCGGAGAACCTTTTAAAGATCCATCATAAATGGTCTGCCAACGTGCGTAATTCCCTTAGCTTTTAGCAAAAACCCATTTTCAACAGACGCATGGAGAATGCCAGCTCTGTGGCCTGGCTCTAACATTTGAGGGGTGAATAGTGTAGCTATTCAGAGGGACAACGGCCATCAGAGGCTGCTGTGGGCGGAGTGAACTTCCTATACGCAGGGGACGGAGCAGATGCTAGCTCTGGCTTCGTCTGCTATTGCATCGAGTCCAGGGGACTGCCTGTGCTTCTTGTGGGTACCTGCCACAGCTCAAGTTGGGGGTGCAGAGTGTGAAAGCCGGCCAGCCACCAGCAAATGTGTTAACACAGGCTCTATCTTTAGCTGGACTGAAAGTGTTCAAGTAAACGTGTTGAAGACTTGCTGTCTTCTGCTGTTATTTGGGGAAAACGTTGCCTGGGGAGGCATCCGGGTGGGGCCAGCTCCCCAGCAGAGGGTTTCAGAGTAAGGATCTTGCATCAAGCATGATCACCCTTTAAAACAAGGGCTTTTTAAAAACTTGTGGTAGGAAAGCGAAGTCTCCCATTATAGAATTTATTTTTGAAGTTGCTGGATTAAAGCAAATTATGTCAAATAGCATGCCTCGTGTGGTTATCTTCTTTCAAAAGCCTGAACTCCCAACTGAGGGAGGACATAAGCCTTCCACTCTTCTTGTTTCACAGAATTGAGAAGTACCAGTATTTTTGTTCTCAAGATGTATTTATTTATTTTACAAGCAGAATTAGAGAGAGAGAGAAGTGAGAGGGAGATCGTCCATCCACTGGTTCACTCCCCAAATGGCCACAATGGTCATGGCTGGGCCTGGCCAAAGCTAGGAGCTTCATCCCAGTCTCTCAGATAGGTGCAGGGGTCTAAGAACTTGGGCCATCTCCTGCTGCTTTCCCAGGTGCATTAGCAGGGAGCTGGATCAGAAGTTGAGCAGCTGAGACTCGAACCACACCCATATGAGATGCCAGTGATGCAGAGGGGGTGGTTTAACCCACTAGGCCACAACTCCAGCCCTAAAGTATTTCTTTTTAAGCTGCATGGCAAGTCGTCTCATTATGGTAACTATACAGGGACGGCTGACTGGCAGTCTGATGCCATTTGGCCCAGGGTCTGCTACACCATGGTGCTCTCCCATAGGCACGGCTCGGGCAGCCACAGCCTTCCTGCACTGACACAGCCAGGATGCTGGAGTGGCTAGGACACGAGACGCGAGTCCTGGCTTCCAATCCTCATTCCACCACTTGCCGTCTGTGGGCGACTGGGCATCTTACCTAAGATTTTGTGCCTTTAGTTTCCTTGCCTATAAAAATGGGGATACTGAGCAAATCTCATAAGATACCTAGGTGGGTTAAAGGGTCTGTGCAATGCCTAAGGCACTTAAAGAGCTTACCGCGAACCAGGAACCTCCCTAGCACTGGCCGCCATCTTCTCTCAGTGCGTTTGCCTCCTCACACCAAGACCCTTCCTTCTGGGCCCAAGGTGCTCACTGGACCTCATGCCACAAGGTAAAAAGCTTGCCTGTGCTTCTGCCACAATTCACAAGAAATTCAGGGGCTGGGGCCAAGGGCCAATTCATGGTTCCCTTTCATTCAATAGCACCAAACCTAGTAGAGTATCTGATGCAGTTAAATGTCTCCCGACCTGAAAAATCCGTAACACAAATAAATAACTACCTAGATAACACCCTCACTTCAGGCCAACAGATCTTATTTAGTCATTCATCCCATTGGCTCTGTGATATACTACACCTTGAGCAAATCACAACTCAAACATTGCATTAAGCTTGGTTCACAAAAATCACAACCACTAGGCCGGCGCCGTGGCTCAACAGGCTAATCCTCCGCCTTGCGGCGCCGGCACACCGGGTTCTAGTCCCGGTCGGGGCACCGGATTCTGTCCCGGTTGCCCCTCTTCCAGGCCAGCCCTCTGCTGTGGCCCGGGAGTGCAGTGGAGGATGGCCCAGGTGCTTGGGCCCTGCACCCCTTGGGGAGACCAGGAAAAGCACCTAACTCCTGGCTCCTGCCATCGGATGAGCGCGGTGCGCCGGCCGCAGCGCGCCGACCGCGGCGGCCATTGGAGGGTGAACCAACGGCAAAGGAAGACCTTTCTCTCTGTCTCTCTCTCTCACTGTCCACTCTGCCTGTAAAAAAAAAAAAAAAAAAAATCACAACCACTGCTTGATCACTTAGATACAACCTACGTGGGATGACAGCTGACTCTATAATATACTACCTTGGGTGAATTCTGAGCCAAACATCGCATCAAGCTTGGCTCACAAAAATCACAACTACTGTTTGATCACTTGGATGCAATCTATGTGGGATGACATCTTAGGATTGACCACAGGCCTCTGTTCTCCTATTAGAAGGAAAATATCCCGCCTTTTTTTCTGAAATCCAACAAAAAAATCCAATTTAGTTGAAAGGACTCTTTTGTTTACCCCCCTCCCCACTTTGTTGCACAGCTTGGGAAAGAGGCCCTTCATAAGAAAATGAGCTCCCATCACATAGAGAGCTGATGTTGCTTTCCCAACAGTAAAACTTTCGAGTGATTTGCTGAGGCATAACCAGCTCATTAGCCCAAACCTTCTACCACCCATAGAAGATTCAGAACAGAATTTATTTGAAATGATGACTTCAATAAAAGAAGGGCACATTACCTTATCCCTAAAAGAGCTCTATTCTAGGAAGTTGAAATAATGTCTTTTATTTTTTTTCTGCCCAAGGAAAGTTGAAATAGAGCAGAGTTCTGAAACTCTCCCCCTCTTGGGTAATAACAGAGATTTTGCATCACCTCAGGTACCAAGTAGAGGCAAGAAGTTCATCAGGGATGGCCTTCAGGCTCCAAGAGACCCTAAAATAGCTTCGGAATCATACATGACAAACTATAACATGCATACGCACCTAACGATGGTGTCAAAGCACACAAAGTAAAAATCAACTGAACTGCAGGGGGACAAAATGCATCCACTATTGTAGTTGGAGTGTGAAACACCTCTTCATCAGAAATGGTCAGAGCAGTGGACAGAAATTGGCAAGGACACAGGACTTGACACCACCATTGTACTTTTGTTTGATTCCCTATTTATTCCCTATTCCAGAGAGATGTAGCAGGTTTAGTACAAGTGGTTCCGAGTATGCAACCGATACCTTCCACAGTGCCTCATTTGAAAGGGGACGTGGAAATAGAGAGACTCAGGTCACCATAATGTCCAGTGGAGAACTGTACTTCCACCTCAATCCCTGCAGAGCACAAACTTCCAGAAAAATACAGGAGAGGGCAAAAGTGGGCCACCCGCGTCTCAGTGCAGTGAGAATCCAGGCTTATCCGTCTCTAGCCAAACTAGGGAATGGGGCGAGTCATGTGCTCTCTCTAGGGAGAGAAATATAGTAGGTAACCTCTCCCTCTACAACACCCTAGAAGGAGTGGTGAGAAATGAGGACAGCCCCTGAAATGCACCTCTACCTTCCCAGCACTCCATCTTTTCTGCCCCAATTTCCTGAGGCAATGACACATTCCAGCTCATGGGGGTGGCACATTACAGCCACAATCCTCAGATCAATGCACAGAAAAGAAACTCCACAAACAGATCCAAGTTCTTAAGAAAGTACTAAGTCACCAAGTAGAACCTGAACTCAGTGAGTAGAGAATAAATTACTTAACAAATAAGGTTAGGGTTTCTGGGGCACCATTATTTGACCAAAAGGCAAATTAGGTCTTTATCTCACACCCTACACTAAAATACATTCCCAAATAATTAAAATTCAGATTGTAGTAGTAACAACAGAAAAGTACAAGGGGACATTAGTAATCAATTGGTCATAGAAAATCCTTTCCCATTGCAAGATTAAGTATTATAAAACAATATTAACAAAAGGGGAGTCATGAGCAGATTTTACGGTACTTAGAAGTGGAGAAAGCAGGGCAGAGGTGTAGCCGAGTGGGGAACCTGCCCACTCCCGTGTTGGAGTGCCTGGGTTTGATTCTTGGTTGGAGTTCCTATTGATGCAGACCTGGGAGGCAGTGGTGAGGGCTCAAGGGATTGGGTTCTGGCCGCCTGTGTGGAAGACTTGGATTGCACTCCCGGCTCCTGGCTTTGGCCCTGCCAGTTTCAGGCATTTGGGGAACATACCAAGGATGGGAGCAATCTATTTATCCCCCACCCCCAAAAAGGTAATAAAATAAAATCACACTTTTAAAACTCAAACACAACTCACATAATTTCAAAAGGAAAGCCACAGATGTTTTCGATGTATAACAACATACTTTTAAAAATTGCTTACTATACAATTACTAACTTACCCAAAACACATTTTAAGGACATGAATAGATAACTCACAGGAAAATAAACTCAAATACTTAAATATGAAAAAGCATGTAATTCCATTAAAAGCCAAGGCAACACAAATTAAAATATCATTTTGTCAACATAATAGAAAATGATAGATTTTTCCAATAAATGGGCCTTAACATATAGATGATGAGAGTGTATTTTTTTTTTTTTTGACAGGCAGAGTTAGATAGTGAGAGAGAGAGAGAGAGACAAAGGTCTTCTTCCATTGGTTCACCCCCAAAATGGCTGCTACGGCCAGCATGCCGTGCCAATCCGAAGCCAGGAGCCAGGTGCTTCCTCCTGGTCTCCCATATGGGTGCAGGGCCCAAGCACTTGGGCCATCCTCTGCTGCCCTCTCGGGCCACAGCAGAGAGCTGGCCTGGAAGAGGAGCAGCCGGGACAGAATCTGGCGCCCCAACCGAACTAGAACCCAGGGTGCCGGCACCGCAGGTGGAGGATTAGCCTAGTGAGCCTCGGCGCCGGCTGATAAGAGTAAATTTGTTACAGCTTTTCAGGAGGGCATATTGAAGGGTGAAAAAAGTGAACTATCATCCAGTTCTGGGGCTGAATTCATAGAAATCATAGGAGATGCTGCTAATGATTGGGAGAACTTCCCTTTTAGTTTTAAATGTTTAAATTTGCAATAATTTTTGTCACCTTCGAAATAGATAAATACCACAGAACTGTATAAAAGAATACATAACTACTAAAATAAGTTTATATATTTATGTTGGCCACATAAATATTGTCCCTAGACGCTCAAGTAAAAAGCAGATTTTAAAACAGCATCTACCGAATACAATTTTTGAAGGAGGAGGAAAAATACAAAGTATCTGTATCTGGGGCCAGAAAGGGCCGGTTAGACCCCCGGCAGGTAAAGCTGGTAAGAGGACATCTCTGGGGAGTGGGACGTGTTGTGTTTTTAGGTTCCTTTGCTTGTCAAGATTCTGTTTTCTTTTGGGAAAAGAATGGGGCTAACAGGGCTGGAGGAGAAGGGGGCGTGTGGTGCACGACCCACCTGGGGAGCAGGAGGAGGAGGAGCACAGGGGGCAAGCAAGTTCTAGGACAGGAACTGGCCTGCACCGTTCTTGGGGCTTTCCATGGGGGCCGGCAGAGAGGTTGGTGAGCTTCGGGAGAATCAGTTGATCTCATATTCCTCAAAAACGCGCAGCCCCCAGACTTGCTTTCCTTCCAACCCAGTTAGTTGACAGAGTCATCCCCTGAAGCCCTGTGTGAAACGCCCAAGATGTGCCACGCGCAAGAAGCATCTGCCGCGGTTTCAAGCTGCTGACAAGCAGTGCTCACAGCACACAGCCGTCCTGTCGCCCCTCCTGCAGGTGCGCCGCTCAGAGCCTGGGCACTGTCCTAGGGAGGAGCGCTCTGTGTCCAGCTGAGCCCAGGGGCAGTGAGGGATACGGTTAGGTCCCACCACCGCTCATGTGCCAGTGCCCAGGGCCACTGCCACAGGAACAGTTACAGGTCTTCAACTCTTGTTTCCCGTTTTAAAAAATATTATTCACTGGAAAGTGAGTTGCAGCAAAAGAGGGAGAGACACAGAGATAGAGATCTTCCATCCACTGGTTTACTCCCCAGACGGCTGCAATGGCCAGAATGGAGCCAGATGGAAGCCAGGAGCTTCTTCAAGGTCTCCCAAGTTGCTGCAGGGGTCCAAACACTTACTGCTTTCCCAGGCACATTAGCAGGGAGCGGGATGGGAAGTGGAACAGCCTGGACTCGAACCCACATCCTTGCAGGCAGCGGCTTAACGAGCTACACCACAGCACCAGCCCCTTGACTCCCCCTACCCACATCCCTACCCCCACCCCTACCCCCACCCAAAGAATCCTGAATATGTGTTTTCCTTGTTGCTTGCCCTGGCCTGTTGGAGGGAAGGGGGCAGAGTGTGTAATTGCAAGCCTCTCTGTGGCAGCCTGGGCTGCTCACGGGTGCCCTTTAGCCACGTAATCTCCCGCAGCCCAGGGACGCAGCCCAGGGACACAACCATCACTCAGAAGCCAGCAAGCCGGCAGGAGAGTGGGCAGGCAGCAGAGGCACACCTGCTTTCTACACTCTGTCCTGACCTCATCTGGACACGGACTCATGCCCCGAAGGAACAGGAGCGGAAGACAGGGTCTCCCTGAGAGGACTGAGTATTTTTACCAAGACGTAGTACTGATCTTAAAAAGCAAAGAACAAAAAATGGACAAAGTAGTTCTCGGCGAGCCGTCATTGTCCTGTAGGAACACCTAAGGGACACCAGAGGAAATTGGAGGACTTTCAGGTTTTTAAAGAAGCATCAGAATAGAAATTCCAAGGCCACACATGCCCCAAACCAGAGCCGCCTGACTCTTACAGCTCTGCTGAGAGGCTGTGGAAGCCAACTGTGTACCTGGGCCTGTGGGAGCTCCGTTCACGGTAAAACTCCCCTTGAGTTCTGTGATGCTTTCAGAGGTCTTCAAAAATAAATCTCAAAAGCAGCAAACTTTAAAACAATTTGGGCACTTGGAAAAAGTTCATGGAAAACGGAATTAAACAATGATTATTTGGGTGTCAAAAAATTTTTAAATCCGGGACCAGCACGGTGGCTCAGGGGGTTAACGTCCTGGCCTGAAGCGCAGGCATCCCATATGGGTACCAGTTCTAGACCCTGCTGCCCCTCTTCTAGTCCAGCTCTCTGCTGTGGCCTGGGAAGGCAGTAGAGGATGGCCCAAGTCCTTGGGCTCCTGCACCCACGTGGGAGACCCGGAAGAAGCTCCTGGCTCCTGGCTTCTGATGGGCGCAGTTCCATGCCGTTGCGGCCAACTGGGGAGTGAACCATCAGATGGAAGACCTCTCTCTCGCTCGCTCGCTCTCTGCCTCTCCTCTCTCTGTGTACTCTGACTTTCAAATAAATAAATAAATCTTTCAAAAAAATTTTTTTGACTCCATATTTTTTCTTTTTTGTTTTTTTAAAGGTTTATTTATTTGAAAGTCAAGTTACACAGAGAGGAGAGGCAGAGAGAGAGAGAGAGAGAGGTCTTCCATCCCCTGGTTCACTCTCCAATTGGCCTCAACAGTCGGAGCTGTTTTGTGTCTATTTGGGGGACTTTGATGTTTACTTTGCTTGACGTGTGTTAAAGTCATGGTAACTGGGGCCAGACACACACATACACACACATACACACACACGTTCAATTAAAAGGAGATCACTGGGTCAGGTGGACACCTGCAGCCCACATCAGGAGGTGTCTGGGTTCAACATCTGACTCTGGCTCCAGCTCCTTCTGGCTCCAGCTCCCGAGTCCAGCTTCTTGCTCACGCAGACCCAGGGAGGCAGCAGTGGTAGCTCAGTGTTTGGGTCCCTGCCATCCACGTGGGTGGCCTGGGTTGCATTCCTGGCTGCTGGCTTTGCCCTGGCTGAGTCCTGGCTGTTGCAGGCATTTGGGGAGTGAACCAGCAGATAGGAACTCACCCTGTCTCTCTACTGTCTGTGTCAAATAATTATTATTATTATTATTTTGACAGGCAGAGTGGACAGTGAGAGAGACAGAGAGAAAGGTCTTCCTTTGCCGTTGGTTCATCCTCAAATGGCCACTGCAGCCCGTGCACCGTGCTGATCCGATGGCAGGAGCCAGGTGCTTCTCCTGGTCTCCCATGCAGGTGCAGGGCCCAAGCACTTGGGCCATCCTCCACTGCACTCCCGGGCCACTTCAGAGAGCTGGCCTGGAAGAGGGGCAACCGGGACAGAATCCGGTGTGCCGACCAGGGCTAGAACCCGGTGTGCCAGCACCAAGGGGGAGGATTAGCCTATTGAACCACAGTGCTGGCAAAATAATTATTTTTAAAGGTGTTTTTAAAGTTCTAGTTTGCACTTAAAGAAACAGTTACAAGATAAAAATATTAAAAGGAGGCAATGTCAACATATTCAATATTACATGATCATCTACCCAAAAGAAACCCAGGAGAATCAAAGAACTATTTAAGATTAACAAAACCTATTAAAACATAAATATGAAAAAAAATCACTTATATACATACTAGCCACAGCCAACTAAAATAAAGAGGAAAAATGTCCCATCCACTAGGACTTAGCTCCATGAGATCAGGGCTCCATCTCCTCCTGGGCTGCGGCCTCAGCAGTGCTGCCAGCACACAGCAGGTGCTCAGTGAACGGAACGAGCACCCCAACAATTTCACAGTAAGAGGGGTGTGGGTTTTTAAAAAAATATTTATGCATTTATTTGAATTTCAGAGTTTCAGAGTTTCAGAGAGAGAAAGATTGTCCATCTGCTGGTTCAATTCCCAAGTGGCCACATCAGCCAGGGCTAAGCCAGGAGCTTCACTTGGATCTCCCACGGGGGTAGCAGGGGGCCAAAAGCTGGGCCATTTTCTGCTGTTTTTCCCAGGCCATTAGCAGGGAGCAGGATTGGAAGTGGTGCAGTCAGGATAAAAACTGGTGCCCTAAAGGGATGCCAGCGTCAGAGGTGGCGGCTTTACCAGCTGTGCCACAGGGCTGGCCCCAGGATGGGTGCTTGATGCAGCACGTTGGTCGTGGTTTGGGATGCCCACATTCTGTCTTGGAGTTGGGGCTTCTCCACGTCCAATCTAGCTTCCTGCTGATGCACAGCTGGAAGGCAGATGACGGTTCAAGTACTGGGGCCCCTATCATCCATGTGGAGGCCAAAATTGAGTTCTGGGCTCCTGGCTTTGGTCTGGCCCAGCCCCAGCCATTGCAAGCATTTGGGGAGTGAACCAGTAGATTAAGATTGCTTTCTGTCTCTGCCTTACAAATTGAAAATGAAAATAAAAATAAATTTTTAAAAATTCATAGTAAAGGAAAAAATACAAAATAATGGAACCAAATAAACTGTACAAATGGATCCAAGTGCTTTTGAGAATTTAGCATATAATAAAAATGAAATTTCAAACCATGGTGAAAAGATGGTTTATTCCATAAATGGTAAATAGAACTATTCACTGCTTGCTTTCAAGAACATGAAATATTAGTTGTGCCTCATACCACATCCTAACTAAATTACAGGTAGGATTTTTCAACACAACCTGTGAGACCACTGAAGAAAGAAGGAAAAAAAGTAAGAAAACAGACAAAGGAGGACTTGCAAGCAAAGGTAGAAAACTTAAGGGAAAGGCAGTTTCTGCTACATAAAAATAAAAACCTTCAGAATATCAAAAGACAACAAAGAAAAGAAATGGGAGGAGATACTTATAATCTATGACTGACAAAGGATTAATATTGTTACATAAAATGTTAGTATAAACTCCTAAGAAAAGAATGATCAAACACTAATAAAACAAAAAACAGGCTAAGATACAAATAACAAAATGACAGTCATCAAATGCCCTCACTCTCACAAATACTAATGTGAAAACCAGGTTCAGATCCTGTTCTCCGATCTACTTGGTAAACAGCAAGTGTAACTCAGTATTATGGAAGACTCAAGAAAATGGGCACTTGTAAACTGCTGAGGGGAGAAAGGACCAATTCCTATGTATTCATCCTAAATATACATAAATGTGTGACACATTTTTTATTAAGAATGTCTTCTGGCCGGCGCCATGGCTCAACAGGCTAATCCTCCGCCTTGCGGCGCCGGCACACCAGGTTCTAGTCCAGGTCGGGGCGCCAGATTCTGTCCTGGTTGCCCCTCTTCCAGGCCAGCTCTCTGCTGTGGTCCCGGAGTGCAGTGGAGGATGGCCCAAGTGCTTGGGCCCTGCACCCCATGGGAGACCAGGAAAAGCACCTGGCACCTGGCTCCTGCCATCGGATGAGCGCAGTGCGCCGGCTGCAGCGCGCCGGCCGCGGTGGCCATTGGAGGGTGAACCAACAGCAAAGGAAGACCTTTCTCTCTGTCTCTCTCTCTCACTGTCCACTCTGCCTGTCAAAAAAAAATAATAAAAAAATTAAAAAAAGAATGTCTTCTGTATCATTTATCTTGACTTTAGGCATTACACATTTAATATATGTTTGTTGCAAAACAAAAAATTAACCAAACCCAGGTGTGTGTGTGTGTGTGTGTGTGTGTGTGTGTGTATATATATATATATATGTATATATACACCTTGTGTGTACACACACACACTTATACATATAAGCCTGGATCTGTTCTTTGAAGTCCTCACTCTTTTAAATAGCTACATAGTAAAGCATTGCATTAATAGTGTAACTGGCAACTTGCTGCTCTGGCAAACTGTTCAGCTACCAACATCTTTTAAACTTTGCACATTTCAACAAGTATTTATATAGACTATACTACACAGTAAAACTGGTGACTCAGAAGTTATATGCATTTAAAACTGATAGCTGTTGCCTCATTGACTTCCAAAAAATATTGATTTAATTTCTCAGAACAATGAATGGATTATCTGTAACAGTGAAAAACCTACATGGCCGAAGTGCTTCCAAATTACTTATGGTACATACAAGCAAGCGAAGTATTCCCTCGATTGTTTAAGTGAATACTGAATTGCATAAAAGTGTATATCGTGAAAGACCGTTTTGACACAACAGCAGTGAGTCCAGTGGAATTCATACAAGCTTTTAAAGACTATCTACCTGTACATTCATCCATCAGGTTCAACAAAAGGTTAATCATCATAATCTTTCAGTGGCAAATTACAGATCATTACAACTCTTATATTCTCCTTAATTTTCTACCTATTCTACAGAAAAATGCTTTTGCCATCATAAAGCATTAAAGTGAGTTAGGTGCTGTGGTGCTTTGTGTGATACCTGTACCACATATGGGAGTGCTGGTTTATGTCCTGGCTCTTCTGTTCTGGTCTAGCTTCCTGCAAATGCGGCCTGGGGAGGCAGTAGATGATGGCTCAAATGCTTAAGCCCCTGCCCCCAACATGGGAGACCCAGACTGAGTTCTGGGCTCCCGGCTTTGGACCAACCCAGCCCTGGCCAATGTTGGCATTTGATGAGTGAACCAATGGATGGAAACCCAGTCAGTTTTTCTTTCTCTGCCTTTCAAGTATATAAATAAAAATTAAAAATAAATCATAATCTACTTTTAATATAACAATAAGGGGCCGGCATTGTGACACAGCAGGTTAACGCCTAGGCTGAAGCGCCAGTATCCCATATGGACGCCGGTTCAAGACCCCGCTGCTTCACTTCCGATCCAGCTCTCTGCTGTGGCCTGGGAAAGCAGTAAAAGATGGCCCAAGTCCTTGGGCCCCTGCACCCGTGTGGGAGACCTGGAAGAAGCTCCTGGCTCCTGGCTCTGGATTGGTGCAGCTCTGGCCGTTGCAGCCAAGTGGTGAGTAAATCAGCAAATGGAATACCCCCCCCCCCCCGCCCATAGAAGACCTCTCTGTCTCTCTCTCTCTCTCTCTGTCTCTGTCTCTCAAATAAATAAATCTTTTTTTAAAAAAAATAACTAAAATGACATTCTAAAGACTAGTTGCATTGGTAATGATCATAATAAAGAGTTTTCCAGAATTCATGTTAACACAGACAAATGCTTTGTGTTTGTCAATGTAGCCTGTCCTTGGAGGAACCCTGCACTGGACACCCTAGGAGGTCATCAAATGCTTAAGGTCCCTTCTGAGATTTCGCCCGTGCTTAGAAGTGCCAAAGGCAGGGACAAAAATCAAGGAATCCCCAACCCAGCAGAGAAGAGAGGCAAGACCCAGCCATGGCTACTCCTCAGCAGAACGTGCAGGGACCAGGTCTCTGCTACTTGGGTTCCCAGCCAGAAACTAACACCTTTGAAGAGTAAAACCCCAAAGGAGAAGCAATAGAAGGCCGGTTGTTACACAAAGGAATTCCGTGTCCCAGCCCTTCCTGGGGCAATTCCAGCCACCTACAAGCACTTGCTGAGTGCAAACCCCGGAGCTGAGGGAAGCACGAAGCCTCTCAGGTAAGGCACAACAAGAACTGACTTAGGGCAAACAGGGCCCCAGCAAATGCATCAAATGCCATTTCAATCAACTCTTTTCTAAGTCCAGTTAACAACTGTCTTTCTTTCTCTTCTTTCTTTCCTTTTGATTTATTTATTTGAAAGACAGTTACAGAGAGAGGGGGATATATTAATTAGAGAGAGTGCTTCTATCCGTTGGCTCACTCCCCAAATAGCTGCAATGGCCACGGTTGGGCCCGGTCAAAGCCAGGAATTTGGAGCTCCAACTGGGTCTCCCTCGTGGGTGGCAGGGGCCCAAGTACCCAGACCATCATCTGAGGCTTCTCCAGGTGCATGAGCAGGGAGCTAGATCACAGCAGAGCAGCCAGGACTTGAACTGGCACCCGTATGGGATGCAGATGCTACAGGAGGTAACTTCACCTGTTGTGTCAAATGCTGGCCCCTATTTATTTCTTAAGTTACAGTCAGTACAGAACAATTTATAATTCTTTAAAAGAATTTACTCAGATTTTTTATATTAGGCTTAAAGGGAAGGGGCCTTGTTCTTAAGAGATGGATCAAGTGGCCTCGATTTGTGGCTTTCTTGATTCTATGAAAGATTTTTATATTTGACATCACATGGCAGGTGTGGGAGGAAGCCAAACAAAACCAAAAGCCCCAGTAAAATCCCCCAATCCTCCTCTATCTAGATTCTGCCTTAAACTCCTAGCCCTTTAACACAGGATGAAGTTCATCCTTAAAAATTGGCAATTAAATATTTGGAATGGCAGAAAAACCATGGTCAGTCTTTGGCTATCAAAAGAAAAAAAAAAAAACAGGAAAGCGTGAGGTGCTGAGCATTGGTAAGGTAGGTTTAATAACAGGGAGTGGTTAAAGTGTACGGAACTCTAACAACAATGAACAGATCTCAGCAAGAGTCCACACTCCGCCCTGCTCAGCAAGGCAGCCTCAGAAGCGCCTTATGATGGTTCATAAATCCACGGTGGCATTCAAAACATCAGAACACACCTTAGATAAAAATCAGTAGGTAAGCTCGAAGTTACCCTACTCCTGCCTGTGGTTCAGTCAGTGTCCCTCCTGCCCCGGCTCCAGCAGCAGAAGCCACACCTGGGGACCTGGCAGACCAGGACACGCTTTCACCGACGGAGCCACCTCCAGCCACCTGTGCTAATCAACTCTGCGGTGACTCCTGATAGAAGGGGATTCTACAGACGTTCCGAGTAGGATACCAAGCACAAGACGCCCAAGGCGGCGTGCACAAGCTATTCTCAGCTTGGCTGACCCGAGCTCTACTCCCATTGCCAGTCCTGCTAGTGGGGAGCACAGAGTGGGGCCTCAATCAGAGACACTGTGAAAAGGTCCTTAGAGACAGGGCTAATGGAAAAGCCATCTACTTTTTGTATGTCACCATAGTAACGGGAAACATCATTTACTCCTCTAAGAAAGGTCCCCTGCGCAGGGGACACCGAGTATTCACAGAAAGGTCACTTTATTCTGAGGAAACAGAATTTCGGAAAAGCAAATACAGCCTCAAAGGCTTCCGTATCCACCTTGACGGCCCACATTTCTCCGTGAACACTCTAAGTACGACTGCCCAACCCGGAAAGCGTGTGCCCCGGGCAAACCTCCGCTGTCGGCTCCCAAAACCTCACTGCCAGGTAACGGAGCAGATGAGGAGCTGTCTGCAGCTTCTGCTGTCCCCCAGTCCTGGCTCCCACCGCCTGCCTTGTTCCTATGACATCCTGCTTCAGGGCTATGTGTAGTCCTCACTTACAGGAGCTGACATCAAAACACAACCCTCTTCATCCCTGAACTACAGAACCCAATCTGTATCATAAACTCAGCTCATTCTGTATGCGACCCTTATTGTTCTGATTTATAAGTACTTGCATGGTCACCATCGTGTTTGATTCTCAGAACGCCCCGGGAGGGGAGGTGGGTATGGTCTTATTATCTCCTCTTCAGGGACTGGCTCCATAGACAACTGACCACTGAAATACCAATGTTTTGCATCAAAAATTAAAGAATTCATGGCATCTAAAAGCACTTGCTAGAATTTGACATCTGCCCAGTGATATTCACCAGGAATCCCCTAAAGATGGTTTTAGCTTGGGTGGTATTTTTCTAGCTTAGGGAGGGTTAGGAGTAGGGAGACCAGTTTAAAACAGACCAACTCTCAGGTACAGAACTCTCATAACCTGTCGCGATGTCTGGAATTCTAGGGGGTGTAAGGGAACAACGACGACGATGCTGATGCCAACACTTAGCTCTTACTATGTGCCAGGCACACTCATCAGATGTTAGATATTTTCAACAACACTATTCATACCCCCATTTCGCAAGTGAGAAAAAGGCACAGAAAAGCTAGGTCACTGGTGCGCCATTACACACGCTGCCTGGACACACAGGAGGACGCGCATCTGGACCGGCCAGGCCCCTGTGAGGTCTGCTTGCCAGCGACGGAAACCAGGCCAGAGGTGGCCGCCGCCACCACCACAGAAGCCCGGATTGCGTTTCCCATGTTGCCATGCGGGCAACAGGGCCCACGCGCTCCACACACAAGAACCAAGGCTCAGGTCCCAGGTCCTCAAGCATCAGGCCCGCCTCAGACGACCCCGGGAAGGCCTTCCAGATCCCGCTGGCAATGACATAATGGCTGATTGGCTTGCAACTGCCTTCAACTAATTGAAGAAAAATTAGAGAGGAAAGCAGTTCAGGAGGAAACGTGCAAATTAAAGGAGCACAGAACTAACGGCTCTGGTTTCTCCTTTAATAAAAAGGCGTCCCTGGTGGTGTGCACGACTCCCGCCTTTGCCCCCTCTACTTGTTTCAGCTGATCTTCTGCTGGAATTCTGTGAGCCGGTCTTTAATACCCATCAACCTTTTTAAGTTGATGCATCTTTTTCTTAAAGGCGGAAACAAAAGTCAAGTTGAAGAGAACCTTCTCCAGCAGAAGAGAAAAATTATATGATGCGCGATGGGTGAGCAATCTAGGGTGGGGGTTTGGATGGGGGAGGGTAACTTGCAGAGACTTCCTCAAATGTGCTGACCAGCAAGGTTTCCTGCCTCTAATTTCCACTGAATAACCACCTTGCAATTCTCGGAGTTCAACAGAAAACCCAGCTGAACAAGGAATTCTAGAGTATCCACGCCTTTCGGCAAAGCCCCAGACCTGGGGGAGGAGAGGAGACTGTCCCAGCCACGGGCAGGTGCCTCTGCATATTCACATTTCTTCCACTTCTTTCATGACCCGGGGGTCCCACTGCTCACCAACCCCGGCTCTGGTGCTGCACTCCGCCCCCCCCCCCGGAATGGGGGGAGGGGGAGGAATACTAAGACCACCATGAAAACGAATACTGATTAAATGCAAAGCCCCTGAACCGCATTAGCAATTCGTAGGAGTACTATTATCCCCCCAAAGCCGTACAGTCATACCCAGAAGGCTTCCACTGCATCCGTAATGTAGTACTGCTTTCTCAGTTCTGAAATCCATACAACTGTCCACACGCACACAGAGGCGCACTCACGATAGTTCTTAGGAAAAGAAAACCACCGAGCCGCCCATCATCCTGTCACCTGTTGGTGCGTTTCAGGCGAGGCGCCCGCTAGGAGCGCCCGGCTCCGAGACCTCCGTGGCCGCTGTGCAGGCGGGTGCCTCCTGCCTCAAGGGCAGGACCGCCGGCGCGTCCCCGAGTCTCTGCAAGCCCACACGGCGCTGGGTGAGGCCAGGGCTCTGGGCATCTGGGCGCGACGTTTCCGCAGCTTTCCTCGGACTCCGCTGACCTCGCGGCGAGCACCTTGCTTTTACAGGGTTAAACTCAGGGGCCACTGGCCGAAAACTCACTTCACAGAAGGCCGCAGCAACAGCCGGGACGCCTGGGCTACTGATCGGCTGTCCCAACAGCGGAGAGACCCGGCGCCGCCAGGGGCCGGAGCCGGCCCCGCGCCCCCTTGACGCAGAGCCCCGAGAGCTTCGCGGTGGAAAGACTCACGCACCCCGCGGACTCGACCCCGGCGTGCGGGGCGTGACGTCCCCTCCCCCACCCTTCGTTCGTTTCCAAGAACAAACTCAAAGGCAGCGCTCCGTCTAGGGTTTCACGCCTGGCCTCGGCTGACACCGAAACCACTTCTCCCGGGGAAGTTAATTAAAAGAACAATTAATCCGCACAAAAATCCAACACCTACCCTGAAGCCCAAGAGCTCCTAAAGTGGGAGGGCTGAGGGCGCCTCTGCCGATCGCGAACATTTGCAAGCCTAGGGTTAGGGGCTCGGGCGGGCCTAGGGGCTCCGGGAAGAAGGACCCGGCGGCCAAAGGGGCGCACGCCCGGCACCCGCCCGGCTCGCCGCAGCCCGGCTAGCAGGCGGCCAGGTAAGCAGGCAGGTGTGGGCGTGTGTGAGAACAGACTCAGCTGCGGCGGATTAAAGTTCAAACCCGGCCACAGGGCGCTCCCCTTCCCCGGCGCTCTCACGCACCGCCCAGACGGCCACTTCCCGGGGAAAGCCAGGGCGCTCCACAGCCCCCCACTCCGAAATATAGGGAGGACTCCTCTTGCCTCCCAGGCTCGAAGCCATCAAAAGCACCGGCCTCCCTCCACGCGGCGAAGCGGGCGCAGGACCCCCCCACTCCGCCCCGAGAAAGCAGAAACCGGGGGTCGGGGGGCGCAGGGCGCGCAGCAGGCGGCGTACGTACCGAGCGCGAACAGGGCGAGCTGTCCAGCCGAGGTGACCATTTTACGGGCGGGCGGACGGGCAGCAGGCGCTCCAGCCTCCTGCCCTCCCTGCGGTGCCCGAGTGGCGGAGCGGCGCCGCGGTGCGGGGGAAAAAGGCTCTGGCGAGGCAGGGCCGGCCCCCGGCGCGGGCGGGCGGAGCGAGGACCCAGCGCCTCTCGCTGGCTCGCACCCCGCAGCGCGGCTGGCCGGGCGGAAATAGGAAGGCGGTTACCGCCACCTCTCTGCCACTCGGCGACCGGGGCACGGCTGACCACCCTCCCGCCCCAATGGGGGGTGCCCCCCTGAGGGCACAGGGGTGGGGGTTTGGGTTGGGGGCGGGGACGCTGCGCACTCGGAGCAGGGCGGGGCGGCCCGGCTATCCCTGAGCCCCGCGGCGCGGGCCGGGCACCCGCACCCAGGAAAGGGCAGGAAGCGCCTGACTTGAGACACCACCCCCAGACTGCTCTTGCGATGCGGCCGCGCGCCCCTGCGTGCGGGGTCGCCGCCCGCCGAGAAGCCGGAGCGTCCCGGGGCGCAGTGCGGCTTCTCGGCTCTAGGCGGCGGGGCGGAGCCACCTGGGCGCCGGTCACCTGCGCTCAGGGCTGTTCTATGGGGCCTCTCCAGGGCTGGAGACTGGGGACGCGGCCAAGAAAAGGACTTGTTCACCAGCCACCTGCTGAGTTGGCTTAAGGAGAGTGACACCCCTCCTTCCAGCTCCCCCCCCCCCCCGCCTCGAATCAAGCAAAGCATTTGTGAAGCCAGTTTTCCCACCTGCGCACCCATTCCCACCAATCTAGAACACCTGTCGCCAGGGCAAGCCGCTCTCTGTCCCCAGGTGGATGCATGGTTAATATCAGTGAGTCTTCGTCCTTCTGGCCTGGCGCTGATGCGTCACTGAGACGAAGAGCCAAGCAGCAAGCCACCGAATTGTGTCCCAAGAGAGGGTTATGAGCCACAGTTAATTGAGTGACCCTTGCAGGGTTTGTGGCTTTAAGCTGGCCCTGGAGCTGGCATTGCGGAGGTGGGAAGACATAAGAATGATACTCTGGGCAGAGAATGGACGATCCCTATGTGGAGGGTGAGGTGGGATGGGCATATAGAGGACAGCAGGCCCTGAGAGTCAGTGACCACCACATTCTCCAGTAGGCCCCTTTCTGCCTGGATGCTGCCGGTGGACCCCCTCCCCTTGCAAGGGGAAGGTGCTGTAGCTGGGGAATCTCTTGCTGTTTGCTTGGTGGCAGCCTCAGACTCTGAAAGTCAGTGCAGGGGCCGGTGCTGTGGCGAAGCGGGTAAAGCCACCGCCTGCGTCTATCCCATATGGGGCTGCTTCGAGTTCTGGCTGCTTCACTTCAGATCCAGCTCCCTGCTGATGCGCCTGGGAAAGCAGCAGAAGATGGCCCAAGTGCTTGGGCCCCTGCACCCACATAGGAGACCTGGAAGAAGTTCCTGGCTTTGGCCTTGACCCAGCCATTGTGACCACCTGGGTATGAACCAGTGGCTGGAAGATTCACTTTCTCTCTCTCTTTCTTCCCCCTCCCCCCTGCCCCCCACCTCTATGTAAATTCAACTTTCAAATAAATAAATAATTTTTTTAAAAAAAACGTTAGCACATTTTACCGGAATGGAGGGGCCTGGTTTCCAAACAGCAAGCACTAGGCCATTGGTCTCAGCTGTGCACAGAAAGCATCAGCCTAAGAAAGGGTTTTTGAAAAGGGTGCCAGTCACTCCCCGCAGGACCCTGGTCGGAGGATACTTTGTTGTTATTTCAGCCTTAATGATCAGCAAGGAGGATTTCATGGTGAATTCCAGGGTACAGGAACTTACCTGTAAACTATGTTGTCCCTCAAAGCAGGTGCAGGACACACATACTTTCTTTACTGCTCCCTCCAGCATCTGAGTCACCCCCTTCTGCTTGGTCTTTACTGGTTCTGGTGGCTTTGCTGTGTTCTCCTTGGGCTAGCCTGCTGCCTTGACTATGAGAGGGAAGGAATCTGGACTCCTCCTCCCAGCCCTCCCTGCCCCCACTCTGCTGTCCAGGACTGGAGAATGGCCTGTCCCCTTGCTTCCCCCTGCAGCTCAGGGTTGGTGATCCAGAGTGAGGTTCAGCAGTCTCCACTTCTCTGTCCCCTGCCCCTACACAGAGTTTAGTGTGGGGAAAAGTAGCAGCAGAATCCAGCCAGTGGGCTTTTGTCCCTTGCAGGATTAGAAAGTCTTTTTAATCAAAAGAGAATTTGCTGTCTTGCAAACTAAAGAGCACCCAAATCAAAGCACATTTTAGCACTTGAAAATCATTCATTCCTCCCCCTAAGATTTTCAAGAGCCCGTCTGTATCTACTGCTTTGTGTATAACCTTTCAATTTTTTCAAGTCAGATAATCAGGGATTTTTTTTAACTTAGACATCATTTTTTATAAAGTGAATCGAAACAATTTTTGAGCACTTTTGTCATAGCATTAAGAGGAAACGTAATGTCCTAAATTGTAATCTCATTTAATCCTCATGATTCAGTGAGATAGACCCTGTGTCCCCCTCTTCTAGGAAAAAATTGGGATCCAAGAGTTCAGTAACTTACGTAGAGTTGCATAGCCAACAAATGGCAGAGCTCTTATTTTAACAGCAAAGCGAGGTACTTCCAAGACTCATGTGTCGCTTTCTATACTACACTGCTGCATTTCCTTGTTTTAAATAAGGATAACACTTGTTGGGTTGGTAGGAGGACAAAATGCAAGAATTTAGGGCCGGCGCTGTGGCATAGAGGGTAAAGCCTCTGCCTGTGATATGGCGTCCCATGTGGGCACTGGTTCAAGTTCCAGCTGCTCTACCTCTGCTCCTGCTTTCTGTTGTGGCCTGGGGAAGCAGCACAAGGTGGCCCAAGGGCTTAGGCCCCTGCACCCATGTGGGAGACTAGGAGGAAGTCCCTAGCTCCTGGCTTCAGATCAGCTCGTCTTTGGCCATTGCAGCCATTTGGGGAGTGAACCAGCAGATGGAAGATCTCTCTGTCTCTGTCTCTACTTTTCTCTAACTCTGCCTTTCAAATAAATAATAAATCTTTTAAAAATGCAAGAATTTACTTGCATTCTTATTACAATATTTGATATCAACAAAGCCAGCTATTATTGAGTGAAAATCCCCCTCCGTGGACCCATCTTTCCCTTCCCTGTTACCTACCATTCTCCTTATTTTGTTATTTTCCAAATCTGTTCCCTTTCTGGGCACATGCTTAACACCCTCCTCCTCACACGCAGGCACGTCCTTTCCTACGGGAAATAATTCAAAGGTAACTCAGGAGCTAAAAATCCATTTCTCAGCTTCTGATGTGAGAGAAATAAAAAAAAATTACAAAAAGCAGCTTACAGTACACTTTGCCTAGAGGTGTGACTTATAGGGGAAAGCACAGAACACATTGCTCTCTGAGCCAAATGAAATTCCACTGTAGACCCTGGAAGCTTTGGGGAGACTCAGTTGCGTTCCTTCACCTACACACGCTGCACCTGTCTCCCATGGCCACAGAAGCTCCTGTGTCTCTGTGCACGTGGAGCCTGATGGCTATGAGACCTCCTCTAGGAATCTGCCCACCTGCCTTTACACGAAGGGGCTGCAGCTGACCTTGAGCTCAGCGTAATCCCTGCTGGGACAGGCCCATCCCAGCCTGTCCTCTCTGTGCAAATGAGAGCAAACCCCACTGTCAGTTTTCCCTCTCCTTTCTTACGTGTGCTATTGCAAAGGGTCTGCTTAAAGAGGCCCCTTCTTCACTGGGATCGGCCTCCCCCGTCTTCCTGATTCATTTCTGGAGGTGATTGTGAGACCACGGGCCCTGAATGATCTGGCCCAGCTGAGCTCTGTAGCTGTGTAACTAGGCAATTACCCCAGCTGCTAGTGAATAGTCAGCCCAGCCGCTCTGAGGGAGGAAGCAGAGCCATGGGCCACAGCATGGAAGGAATTTCAATACCTGCAGACAAGCCTCAGAGAGCAACGGGCTTCCGGGGTGGCAGCAGCCTCAGGGAGGGGGTGGGGGCCCCTGACACAGGAGGAAGCAAAGGTCAGGTGCCATCTATGTGCAGAGAGAAAGAAAGTTTTATTAAGACTGGCGAATTGTGCTTAAGCAGAGTGAGTAGATTTTAACGGGTGGGAGGATTTAGAAAAAGACATGTAATCCACAGTAGGGGGGTTGTTCATGCTCCAGCCCACTCTGGAGCCTCAGCTATGGGGGAACTCCTTATCTCTAGCTGGCGGGAAAGGCGGGAAACCTTATGCTGGGCTTCTTTGTACACAGTCCTCCCCTCCAGCGTGTGGGCTGGGTAGGAAGCAACAGTGGCAGCTGCTTTGTCCTCAGCCACAGGTGCTGTGCAGCTGCTGTGACCTGCCTCGCACCTGCAGCCCCGTGCTCTAGGGTCTACCTGGGGAAAGCACAGTGAAGCTGGGTGTGAGCTTGCATCCTCTTTTTGTCCAGAGAAGGTCACAGAATGACAGCATGGTGCTAACGCCAGGCATGAAGTCCGGAGGTTGGTGGTTCCACAGGTGGCCCAACCAGCTCTGTGTCCCATCAAGGCACTCAGTCAGAGTCTCTAGGACCTAGGCTCACTGCATGGCTGCTGCAATGAAGCACATCATTTTCTGATACAGCTCATGCCCTTCCTAGAGGCCCAGGCTGCAAGACCCAGAAGACTGAGCGCAGCCGATATCTGGGAGGCGGCAGGACTCCACGTTCAAGTAGGCTTCACTCACTGTCACTGTCAGCCAGCAGCCTCCACCATGCCACCACACCACCACACCCTGCTGGTGTCTGGGTCGATGGTCCCCACGCTTGCCAGGAGTCCTGTGGGAAAGTCCCAGGTCAAGTGCGGGGGAGCCTGGCGATGACAACGAATGATGTTGATGGAAAAAAGACTGACAATCAACAGAAGCCAAAAGCGATGGAAAAAGACAATGTAAAGAGCAAGGAAGGAAAGCAATCAGAGAGCTAGAGAACTGCGGGCGGGGGTGGGGGGCTTCATCATTTATTTTGCAGTGCTAGGTCCGTCTGCCTGAAGAAACTTCCCCCCAGCTCAGAGGAAAAGGGGAGCAAGTGAGGCACGAGATACAAGGCAGAAAAAAACGAGCTAGGATATCCACAGTGTTTTTGATGGGGAGCTCAGAGAGAGAGCAGAGAACTGGTAGGGAGGGTGGTCCGTCTCCCATGGTGAGAGGAGGGGTCTTGTCTAAAGACACCGTGCAGAGTGCAAACACAGGCTTCATCCTGCGACAGACAGGCAAGTCCTCACACTGAACCTCCCTTCCACACTCCCAGAAGAATAATGATAAGGGAAAATCTGTCATCGTTCAGAATTGAAAAAGGGTTCCGCCCACCTATCTGTCATTTCGAGGAATCTCTGTAAGACCCTCTGTGAGAAGGGTTTGACAACCTTCAATTCACCCTGTAGAGGAGAAAAGACTCCTTGGAGAGCCAGCACCACCAGAACCCGATGAGGCCCGCGAGTTAGCTGTGACAAGGGCTGCAGGCAAAAACAAGCAATGGGAAAGTCACGTGGGGCACATCTCGTCGTACATGCTGTACGTCATCCATGGTGTAAGTCAGCACGAAGCTGCCCATGTTCCCATTAAACATGAATAGGCTCAACTCTCCCTGTAAATACAAATCTGACTGGAGGCTTTCTAGAAACATTCCTATCAGTGATACAGAAAACAAAAGCAATTGCCAAGTCGAGGCAAATTAAAGGAAATCCGGGGAGGTAACACGGAAAGCAAAGTTTCAGCCAAAGATAGATGAATGCAGTCATTTTGGTCAAAACTGTTGGAGATACAAGGAGAAGTGCAAGGACAAGCTACAATCCCTCTGTGCTGGTGGACGGTGGCATCCACGGCCCTCACACTCCCACTACCCAGGCCTCATGCCACCCTCTCCCACACTGAACCCGGGTCTGGCCATGTGATCACTTTATTCCATGCGACACCAGTGAGTGGCGCATGCTGACTCTGGCCCGCCCTCTTGGAATGTCTGCCATCACAGCAGAAGCCCAGTCTAGTCTACAAGAGGACGAGAGGCCACACGGAGCAGAGAGCAGCCCCGGTCTCACCCACCAGCTGAATTTGGCTGTCACAGTGAACTCAGCCAGCCCACAGAATGGTGAAAAGTAATACAACGCCATCGTGTACGCCATCGTGTTCAACTGCTAATAGATAATGGATACATTTTGTGAAACCTGAACTTCACTCTCTGTGGTGCCTCAAAAGAATAAAAGTGAAGTGAAGTTATAAAGAATGTGGATAATTTGTCCAATATTAGTGTATATAAAACAAAAATTTTTACCCTATAAGTATCAATATAGTTCTTTCAGGCACCCTTGGAAGATTTTAGAGAACCTTCTAAGATTTTTAAATGATTGTATGCTAATTTGCAAGTAAAACCTTTCTAAATGCCAAGAAGAAAGTACATTTTAGGCTACAGTCATTGGTTATAATCCAATTAAATTAGAACTTAACAACAAAAAACAACTTAAACATCCAGTCCCTTGGAAATGAAAAATTTTGTCCTAAATTACTCTTGGATAAAGATAATATGAAAATCATGCTACAAAACAGTGATGAGCAGTTGAGATTCAGCCACAGCTATATGCAAAGAAAAATTTGTAGTCACAGATTTTCTGTTATTATTCAGAAACAGCAAAAACTAAATGACGTAACAATTCAACCAAAATAGAAAAGAGGAATAAAGTTAAGCTAAGGAAGGCAGAAATATAGGGTCGCAATTAAAGCAGAAAATAATGAATTATAAAAGATAAAACTCAGAGTGCAAGAGTGTCTTAAAAACAAAGGCAAGACTAATCATAAAGAAGAGAGAAAAGTAGAAACTTCCATGGGCAGGTGTCATGGTGCAGTGGGTTAAGCTGTCACTTGAGATACTCACATCTGAGTGCTGGTTTGAGTGCCAGCTTCCTGCTAATATGCCAATAGATGGTGGCTCAAGTACTTGGATCCCTGCTGCCCACGTGAGAGACACATGGAGTTCCTGGCT
The DNA here is from genome assembly GCA_949820135.1 of Sylvilagus floridanus. Taxonomy (NCBI): domain Eukaryota; kingdom Metazoa; phylum Chordata; class Mammalia; order Lagomorpha; family Leporidae; genus Sylvilagus; species Sylvilagus floridanus. The sequence continues at coordinate 53,188,964 of OX463245.1, forward strand.
TTTGGCTTCAGTCTGGCCCACCCTGGCTGTTGTGGGCATTTGAGGAGTGAACCAGTGGATGGAAGGCTGTCTCTGTCTCTCCTTTTCTCTTTTTCAATCTGCCAGAGAGAGAGAGAGAGAGAGAGAGAGAGAAGAGATCCTTTAAAAATATACAATATTGGGAAAGTAGGATAGAACTTACATGGAATTTTTTTAAATATAAGAAAGTGGTTTCTATAACAATGAATTTGAAAATCTTATTAAAGAACAAAGTTTTAGGCAAATGGAATGGCCATATTCACTCAAGAAAACCAGAAAATTTGAAAAGACTAACAATCCGAGGGGAAATGGAAAAGTTGTTAAATAGTTATTCCATAGGGGCAGGTGTAGTGGTGCAGCAGGTGGAGCCAATGCTTGAGACACATGCACCCCTTATCAGAGTGCCTGGGTTCGAGTCCTGCCTCTGCTTTGGATGCTGCTTCCTGTTCATGTTCATCCCGAGAGGCAGCAGGTGAGGATGGAAGTATCTGGCTCCCTGCTGCTATGTGAAGACCCCAGGTGTTCCTGGCTCCTGCCCTCAGCCTGGCCCAGCCCTGGCTGTTGCAGGCGGTTAGAGGAGCTGTGCACCATAGACAGCAGATCAATTTTCTCTCTGTCACTTTGTCTTTCAAACAAATAAAAGTACACTATTAAGTCTTAACAATAATCATTATCCCATAAAATATATCTGTTCTAGAGTGTTATAGATTTTGTTTAGAGTACAAAAATTTTAATAATCTTGCTGTTTAAAATGTTCTAGAATATAATACAGGATGGAAACATTCATAATTCAGTTTTTTAAAATTTTTTGCAGGCAGGGTTAGACAGTGAGAGAGAGACAGAGAGAAAGGTCTTCCTTCCATTGGTTCACTCCCTTAATGGCTGCCATGGCCGGTGCTGCGCCGATCCGAAGCCGGGAGCCGAGTACTTCCTCCCGGTCTCCCATGCGGGTGCAGGGCCCAAGCACTTGGGCCATCCTCCGCTGCCCTCTCAGGCCACAGCAGAGCTGGACTGGAAGAGGAGCAACTGGGACAGAATCCAGCACCCCAACCGGGACTAGAACCTGGGGTGCCCACAGGTGGAGGATTAGCCAAGTGAGCCACGGCGCTAGCCCATAATTCAGTTTTTGAAACCAAGGTAACCCTGAGATTCCAAACTAATGAAATTAGTGAAAACAAAAAGGAAAAGAAAGTAGTAATTGATTTAAGCACAGGTGAAAAAAAGATAAAATGCTAGCAAATAAAAATAAAAATGTTAGTAAAAGTAACAAATGTGACCAAGAAGGGTTTGTTCTAGTAGTTCAGGTAATTAATACACATAGTTACATTTTAAAATAAAAAAATAAAACACATCTCTAAAGTTGCTTTAAAAGGTCTAAATTAGCTAGGTATTTGATGTTTAATGCAAAGAATGCCTATGTCAAGTCAGCATTGTGAACACTAGAAGTATTCGTCTTGAAATTCTTGTGGAATGGCCAGCGCTGTGGCTCACTAGGCTAATCCTCTGCCTGTGGCAGCGGCACACCCAGTTCTAGTCTCAGTCGGGGCGTCTCAGTCGGTTGCCCCTCTTCCAGGCCAGCCCTCTCCTGTGGCCCGGGAGTGCAGTGGAGGATGGCCCAAGTCCTTGGGCCCTGCACCTGCATGGGAGACCAGGAGAAGCACCTGGCTCCTGGCTTCAGATCAGCACGGTGCGCCTGCCGCAGTACGCTGGCCACAGCACACCGGCTGCAGCAGCCATTGTGGGGTGAACCAACGGAAAAGGAAGACCTTTCTCTCTGTCTTTCTCACTGTCCACTCTATCAAAAAAAAAAAAAAATCTGTGGAAGAGGGTGTCTGGCACAGTGCTTAAAATGCTACTTGGGGCAGCGCATCTCCTATGGAGTGCCTTAGTCTCGCCTCCACCCCTGAGCCCAGCCTCCTGCCAGTGCGCTGCTCTTGGAGGCAGCAAAGGATGACCCAGCTACTCGGGTCTCTGCCACTCACATGGGAAAGCTGGATGGAGTTCTTGGATCCTGGCTTCCACCTGACCCAGCCCTGGCTGTTGTGGCATTTGAGGAATGAACTGCAGATGGAAGATCTTTCTGTCTGTCTCTGTCTCTCTCTCAGTGTCTCTCTGGCTTTCAAATAAAATGAAAATTAATAAGTAAAATAAAATTCCTCATATGCAACTATTACAAGATTTCCTGTTAGAGACAGAAACTACACAAGGATGCTCACTGAACCAATTTGTATAATGTTTCCATACAGTGTGATTTGATGGGATGAATCTCAAAGTTGCTTGATACACACACCTGTATCTAATTTTCTCCACCGTTTGAAGTCACGACTCTATCATACCACAACTTTATATTCTTGGCCTCCACCCCACTGCAGACTTTATATTCTGTACGAGTGATCTGTGTCTATCTCTGTCCCTCAGTTTCACCCTGTTTTACATTATTTTAGCTGCATAATATGGTTTTTTTAAAAAAAGATTTTAGTTATTTATTTGAGAGGTAGAGTTACAGACAGTGAGAGGAAGAGACAGAGAGAAAGGTCTTCCTTCCATTGGTTCACTCCTCAAATGGCTGAAATGGCTGGAGCTGAGTAGATTAAAAACCTGGAGCCAGGAGCTTCTTCCCGGTCTCCCATGCAAGTGCAGGGGCGCAAGCACTTGGGCCATCTCCTGCTTTCCCAGGCCACAGCAGAGAGCTGGATTGGAAGAGGAGGAAGGGGAGCAGAACCACACACATATGAGATGCTAGTGCCACAGGTGGAGGATTAACCCACTGTGCCATGGTGCTGGCCCTCTGCATAATGTGTTCTTATGGCCATAACACAAATACACACCTATCTAAACTGCACAACGGAAAAGTTTTGCCAGTCAATATCCCTGCCAACTAGCTGCGTGGCAGGCTGCTTCCACTTCGGGCATTTTCCCCAAGCCATTTCTCTGGATCACATGGACTCTCTTGTCTGCTCCCCACCAATCTGTAGCAACCACACTGTGCATGTTATTGAAGGCACGTGTAGACTTTCTGAAGACCCCAGGGGAGCAACACCTGGAATAAATGTTCACTCACATCTATTCCAATGCTTCTCCATTTACCCCTTTCATCCTGTTGCAATGTATTTTGGCCATGACTTAGAAAAGTGTCCAGTCCTAGACAAAAGTTGTGCTTCCCGCGTTGATATGTTATTGTACACGCACAGAGAACTAGCTGGAAGGCTACAGGTAGACCAAAACGTTTTGGCATTTCTGGGTGGCAAAATTGAGTGATTCTTTATCTATTCTTCTCTTTGCTCTTACTTACTCGAGTTTTCCACGGGGAGTCAAGTTCACTTTTGCAATAAGTAGTAGGCTGATTTCTTTCAAAAGGAGAGGCAGCGGGGGCAGAGGCAGGGAGGCAGAGCCATGGGGAATGAGAGTCCAGAGGGTGTCTATTTTCACAGAGGTGGAGAAGATTGGGGGGGGGGGTGGCAGTGGGAGATGCAACTTGAACTTGAGCTGTTTGTGCTGCTGCACCAGTGCAGGCGGAACGGAGGCCGGCCGGGACACAGGCGCCTCAGTGTAAGCCGGGGCCTGTGATGGGCCGATACTGCCCGCTCCTGGAACAAGGGCCCTGTGTCTGCCACTGTCCCACACAAAGCACAGAGGCCCCCTGTTTACTTTGGATTGGAAACGTCCAAGTGAGAGACAGTGAAAACATTCGAGTGTTCCCCCTTTTCAGCTTCTTACAAAAAAAGAAATTGTAGTAACTCGTGCATTTTTTTTGGCATCTCCCGTGAATAAGAATCAATCACGCTAAATTGCCGAGGGAGTCTTGAAGAGCTTCCCTTGTTTACTATTTTTTTTAGATTTATGGCTAGGCCCTGAATTGTCCATTCATTTCCCAGGAAATGAGGCATTCCCAGTTCCCTGGTCAGCTGGGCCAAGTGACCTTTGACCTTTTGCAGCAAGCCCATTATTGGCTGGAAACATCCATGCAATGGTGGACACACCCCTTCCCTCTCCTTCCCAACTCCCACGCTTTGGAGTCCTCCTTCCTTTTGGATGCTCGGATGCTCGCGCAGTCTCCCACTTCAGAGAAAACCAGACCCAACAGGGGCAGGGCTTGAATCAGACACAGCCGTCTTTAACTCACGAAAGCCTGGGTAGTACTAGGTTGAAAGACTGCCTGACACCACTGGGACTGAGCCCTCGAGGGTCACAGGTGCATGATGGAAATTGTACACTTTTGTGGTGTCTGAGTTCAAAGCCCAGCTCTAGACAGAAAGTCCTAAAGACCCCTTGTGATGGTCAATTTCCTTTCTGTGAAAGGGGGGTGGTGCAGTCTCCAGGACAGAGCCACTAGGAAATATTTAGGAGAGGATGTGCGCTAAAGAGGGCAGGATGGAAACACTGGATGCACAGTGACTGTCGTCACCTCACATGGAAGAGGCAGGGATGAGGCTAAATGGGCACTTGCATAGGACCAGCAAAGCACAGTTTGACAGGACAGAGTTCTTCTGTCTGATGCTGGCTTGTTCTCAAGCAAGGACCATAATGTTAGCAACTGCCAAACGGGTGTGCCGGGAGCTGAAGCTGGGAGCTCAGCTCGGGCAGTCCTGTGTGGGCTGCAGGTGTCCTGACCTGTGTCTTCCCCGCCAGCCCGAGCTGCTTTGGAACCTGCTGCTGCTTCTCGCCCTCCGCTGTCTCGGCTCCCTGCTTGCTGCCTCCTGGTGCCTGTTTTCCTGCCTCGCTCCCTCTCTTGTGGATTTTTCTTTCTCTTTCCTCACTCCCTGCCCATTCCTCACTTTCTCTCTGTTTACTAGCAAAGGAGAAGCAAAGCATTCATATGCCTGTGTCATTTTAACGAGCGATGCTTTGTGTTTTGTCCTTAGATCTAGGAGCCTCTGCTAACATCTGATCTTGTAATCAAAACCACTTGGCCATCCATTCAGCTGTGACCCACGGATTTTGCTTTCTCCTGTAGCATGAGTGGCATTTTCAATGACCAACGACAATGACCCCTTGACTTCTAGCCTGGTCCAAAACTTACTTCATTTTGCCTTTTTATCTCTTACTCTCAGATACCTGGACTTCTGGGTTTTGTTTTGTTTCCTGTGAGCAATGGTATGAAGTTATCAGCGCCTGTTTTTTTTCTAGTGCAATAGTAAAGAACTCAGCATAACCGAGTTCATGCTTAGTGCACGGCCTTCACCTACGACCTGCACTTGCACCCCAGATAGGAGAAAAATGTGCCTGCCCTGTCCTTAGCTTAAATATCACTAGAGATCTGGCCAGCCAGCTACCACAGGCTTCCTCCTGATGCCAGCCAGGAGCCAGCCGGGGACCTGTTCCGCCAGTAGGGCAGGACCGTGGAATTCCCCGGGATGGGACAGGTCCTGGGTTATTGCTGTTGGATCACACCGGTGAGATCATCAAAAGGTCCCTCTTGTGGTGCCATTTAGACAGAGCTTCTGAATCACTGCCTCGTTTGATCTCCTCAGGAGCCCTGCACCGCGGATGTACAATGCTATCCCCATTTTCCCTCTGTGAAAACTGAGAGCAAGTAGTCTAGGGCTGCACAGCTTGGAAATGTGAGAACAAGAATTTGAGCCCTGACCTTCTGAACGCCAAACCCAGGGCTTGGCACAGAGTGGGGTTGGTGCACGTTGGCTCCTCCCATCACCCCCGCGACAAACTGAATGGAAGTCGAAGTTGCTGCTTCTGTCCTGCGCAGGATGCCACCCCCTGGGGGACCCTTGGCGAAGAGGAATTAAAGACAGCATCCTGTTGTCTCACTCATTATGCGGATCCCGGAGCTCTCCGGGGTCTCTCTGGATTCTCCTGCCAGCTCAGCTGCTGAGGCTGCTGCTAAATGGCCTATCTGCATGAGAAAGAAAGCAATCGCGCTTTTCTTGAAGAAGTTAGCAGTCAGGAGTCGTCATCTTAATGTAACAGAAATGTAAGCAGCGGGATTCCCGTGAGGACTAGCGCAGCCCAGGGATCTCCTGCCTGCCTTCTGCTCTCTGGGCTGTGCTGGGTAAACTAGGGCATTTCCGCTAACGCCAGGGGAGGGCTTTAAATGAAACACTGGAAGTGGCTTCCTTGGGAGTAGAGGTAAAGCTTAGAACTAAGTTAGAGAAGATGGAGTGTTTGTAGAAGGGCTGTTAAAATGCGAAAATTGATTGCATTATTTGCAAAGGCTCACCCTTGAGAAAATTAAATATCATAAGGGTCCCATTTGTTCTGTATTTTGATTGTGAGGGAAAAAAGGCTGGTTTTGCCCATTTCTTATTTTTAAAACTCGCAAAGAAGAAGAAAAGACAAAGAGGAGAGGAAAGAAAGAGAAAACCTACCTACAACCATTCTAGCTGAAGGAAGCCAGAAGGAACTTGGAGGAGAACCAGTGACTAAGAGAATGAGGAATGACAAGAACGTCCTCCCAGGGAGGGGCTCTCCGCGCGCAGCGTCACACACAGGAGCCCTAACAAACACCAAGCGTGTGCTCACACGCATGGCAGTGGTGCATGGTTCAAAGGAATTCACAGTTAGAGCAAAGCGGAGTCTGGAATGTGTTCAATGATTTATCCTTGGCGATCATTCTAAACAACCCCAACTCCGAACTCCCTGGTTCCTGCAGCAACCACTCCAGAAGCCCCAGGAAGATAAGGGATATCTAGACAGGGGTTGAGTTGAGATAGCCCTGCCCCGCAAGTTATACTCACAATGCAAATGTCATCCTTCTAATTCTATTAACTTTTCACCCTTAGCACATTCTCACATTCTCAGAAACACACACACACAGGCCTTCCAGGTCACCAAGTGTTGGTCTTTTCTGGTTGCCTCCTAGTCATCTTCCAGGCTTAGTGTAAACCTCACTTCCTCAAGGCAACCCCCACCCCTTGTCCTCATCTCGAGGTGTTTCATCTAACCCCCAAGTGCAGGTATGGGTGCCCTTCCAAACCACACACCTATTGCCAGCCCCAGAAGGATGGCCTGGGGGGGATGAGTGGGAACCCAGAGGGGTGTGCGAACCACGGAGAGCAGGTGTAGAGGGGAAAGCTGGCGCCTCTCCGAGCCCAGCTACCCAGCACCGTCTCCCCAGCAGTGGCAGAGGCGGTGGCAGCTGCTAAGGTGCTGAGGCTCTAAGGCTGCAAATGTGGTGTCTCAGGAGGCTTGCAGCGGGCAAATTTGGAAACAGGTGGTAGAACCCCTGAGGAATAAGCTACCATGGCAGGACAGGGACCAGCGCTGAGGAGAGGGTCCTCCTGCATTTCCCTGGATCCATCAGCTGGAGGCTGATGAGGTTCCTCTGGGTGAACTTGATCAACCTGGGCAAGCGGCTTCTCAAGCCGGATTTAATTTGACTTACAAAAAGTAAAGAGCCTTTTCTTTGATCTGATTTCATAAATATATCCATCCCACAATTATAATTCTATACAGACTTCCAAAATTGGTTTTTATGTCTACCTTCTCCATTAGAGTTTATATACCTAGCACAAAGTCTAGAAGGTAATTGATTCTCCATAAATATTTGAGGAATTAGTGAAGTAATCTTTGAACAAATTCTTAAATTTTCCAATAACTCCAATTTCTTTTTTGGGGGAAGATATTACCAGCAAAATCATAAAACAACCATCACTTCAGATGTTTCGAGAAATTTGTGTCAACCCTGCAAGTCTAAAATCACAGTTTTTGAGGGGAAAAAAGATTATTAACAACAACAATGATGACAACAAAAAGCCAGTAAAATGAAAGGAGCTTTTAAAAAAACAGATTGAGCCTCAAGTCTTGTAGCTTAGAAGCTTAATCATGATAAGTGGGTGGTCCCACTAGACCCTCCTCTTTCTCTTGTGTTTGTCCAGATTTAACTGCTGAGTCAAATGGCTTTATAATACACTGGGAAAGCAGTCTGAGAAGCGAACAGCTGGCCCTGAAGTCTCCACGTTGCACAGCAGATATGCGTTCCAGGAGCGTGAGCTGGTGGGAGAGATGCTGGCAGTGTCCCGTGGTTAGGAAATGTCACCTGGAGAGACAGGAGGGGCCTCTCTCCAGGCCAAAATCAATGCAATGACATCTGTAAGGAGAAGACAGGTCCTATGTGAACGTCTCCTTACAAGTGACAAGATAATAGCATTCTTGGATGCTCAGATTCTATCTCTTTATGTCATTCTGCCCGACCAAGAACAATTCTATTTCCCTGGTTTCTGACACATCGCCTCTTTCCTAATGACAGATCTCAGCACATGTATAAAAATCAGTGACCACAACGAAATAATTTCTGGCTGTAGATTGATTTGACCCAAAGTGTCTCAGATGGCCTCTACCAACTGTTCTGATGATGCTTGTGAAAACAAAGGAACAAACAAGAGCTCAGAGCAACACCAGAAACTTTGCCCACATCAACGGCTCAGCCTGACTTCCAGAGGCATTCTCCATAATTCTAAGGTGGGACGCTTCACGCTGGTGCAAACCAATCCACATTTTGCTTTGTGAAGGATGAATGGGAAACCAGTTGGCTCTACTTTTGGTCACAGACACAGAGCCCCCAGGTCTGTACCAACTGGGAAGCTGGTGAGCACCCATACGTCATGGGACTGCTGCTCCTTGAAGAGGCTAATACTGCTTCTATTTGGAGGTGGTAGCTCCCGGGAAATAACTGGTCAGTAGTGTGCATGTGTAAGGGAGGGGCCGGCAGAAGGAGAACCAGCAATTTTGTGTTGTGTCCTGGGAGGAGCAACCTAGACAAGCTAAACACTGCAGGCAAGGGCGGGGACAGGAAAGTCTCTAATAACAGCACACACTGTCCATCACAGCTTTGCAGGTGAGTCCGTGGGTCAGAGAATACAGCAGCAGGCGGGGGAATGTGCTGCCTCAGTAGAACAGAACTGTGGTTAGGTGCCCGCCTGCTAGAAACTGAAACTGGTACAGACTCACGTGTGTCCATGTGTCCTCCAGGGCCGAAAAGGGGATGTGTATGTAGAAAATTCAATAGGATGCACAAACAATTGGGATTAACAAGGGACTTTTGCAGGGATTCAGGATACAAGGTCAACTGGTTTCTATGTCTTAGCAATAAGTCACTTAAAATGAAGTAAAAATACCATATACAACAGCATAACATTATCAAATATTAGAACTAACTACAACAGAAGGTGCCAAGGTCTCTATGTTGAAATCTACAAATCATTGAAGAGGAAACATTTTAAAAAACAAAATAAGGGGCCGGCGCTGCGGCTCACTAGGCTAATCCTCTGCCTGCGGCGCCGGCACACCAGGTTCTAGTCCCGGTTGGGGCACCAGATTCTATCCCGGTTGCTCCTCTTCCAGTCCAGCTCTCTGCTGTGGCCTGGGAGTGCAGTGGTGGATGGCCCAGGTCCCTGGGCCCTGCACCAGCATGGGAGACCAGGAAGAAACACCTGGCTCCTGGCTTCAGATCGGCACAGTGCGCCGGCTGGCCGTAGTGGCCACTTGCAGGGTGAACCAACGGAAAAGGAAGACCTTTCTCTCTGACTCTCTCACTATCTAACTCTGCCTGTCAAAAAAAAAGGGGGGGGGGGAACACCATGTTCATGGATCAAATCATCTAATATTGTTAAGAGATCATTGCTTTCCAAAGTGGGTTGTGATCTCAGTCCCAATCCCTGCATGTTCTCCTGCAGTGTGACCGCCACTGCCCCATCCGTGCTCAGAATCTGATTTTCCTCTCTGAAGCTAGGTGGGCATGTCTGTGGCGTAACTTCCTAGTAAGGTCACGAATGGCACCTCAGCCTCACTTGAGTACTCCCCTTCTGCGGGGAGGCGCTGTGCCCGGAGAAGCCAGGCCAGCCTACACAGGGAGATCACATGCAGAAGCCCTGGGCCCTATGACAGAGAGCTATATGAGTGCCTGGGCAGTTCCCAGCCATCATCCAATGATCAGTGCCTGAGAGGTCCCGGAAACATAGAGCTAATTTTCCGGAACTCCTGCCCACAGAAACCATGAGACATAATGAATGATGATTGTTGGGGCAGATATTTGGTTGGTAGAGTGGTCAAGTCATTGCTAGGGATGCCCACATCCCATATGGAAGCACCTGGGCTAAGTTCCAGCTCAGCTCCAGGGTCCGGCCTCCTGCTAATATGCATCCGGGGAGGCAGCAATGATGGCTCAAGTGTTGAAGTCCCTGTCACCCATGTGGCAAATGGGACTGAGCTCCCAGCTCCCTGCTTTGGCCTGTCCAGCCCTAACTCTTGAGTGTTTGGGGAGTGAACCAGCAGATGGGAGATCTTTGTCTTTCTGTCTATGTGCCTTTCAAATAAATAGATAAGTCATTATCTTTTGAAACAATTTGTTATTCAGTAAAAGTCACCAGAACAGGACCTTTGAATACATAAAGATTTTTAAAATCAGGACACAAAAAGAACTAAATACAAAACTTAACTTTGTTAAAATTGAGAACTTCTGTTTATCAAAAAATACCATTAAGGGGCCGGTGCTGTGGCTCACTTGGTTAATCCTCCACCTGCAGCACCAGCATCCCATATGGGTACCGGGTTCTAGTCCCGGTTGCTCCTCTTCCAGACCAGCTCTCTGCTGTGACACGGGAGTGCAGTGGAGGATGGCCCAAGTGCTTGGGCCCTGCACCCCATGGGAGACCAGGAAGAAGCACCTGGCTCCTGGTTTCGGATTAGAGCAGCTCTGGCTGTAGTGGCCATTTGGAGGGTGAATCAACAGAAGGAAGACCTTTCTCTCTGTCTCTCTCTCTCACTGTCTATAACTCTACCTGTCAAATAAAGAAAAAATTTAAAAATACCACTAAGAGAGTAAGAACGTGAGTGACAAAATAGGAGAGGATATTTAGAAGACATATCCCACAAAAGATCTGAATGCAGAATATAAAACCTTCCTCTCTCCCAAAAAATTAATAAAAATAGAACAAACAGGTTACATTTAAAAAGTTTTCAGGGAAAGCCATTTGGCACTGCAGTAAAGGCACTGCTTAGGTCGTTGCCTCCCATATCAGCAGGGCTAGGTTGAGTCCAAACTTCTGTTTCTGATCCCAGCTGCCTGCACACCCTGGAGGCAGCAGGTGACAGCCTAAGTAGCTGGACCTCCGCCACCTGGACTGAGTTCCCAGCTCCAGACTGACTGGCCCAGCCCTGGCTGTTTTGGGCATTTGGGGAGTGAACCAGCAGATGGGAGATCCGAGTGGTATGTCTTTCTGTTTCTCTCTGTGTGTGTGTGTGTGTGTGTCTCTCTCTTCCTTCCAAATAAGGTGAAAATAAAGAAAGTTTTAAGTTTAGATGTTCGCAAAATCCTTAAATAATTATTTTATAAAATATTAGAGAATAAACAAAGTTATCAACATCAATATACATCAGAAAATAGAAATTAAAACTACAGTGGGATGTGCTACCACACACTCGTCAGAATGGCTAAAATTGAAACTAACAAGACCAAGTGTTGCAGCATTGTGGAAAAATTACAACTTACATACACTGTGGGTGGCAGCATGAAACGACCCAACCAATTTAGAAAATTGTTTGGCAATATCCCTTAAAGCTAAATGTATTTCTAGCCTATGACCCAGAAATTCCATGTATTCACCCACAAGAAAAGAATGTGTATATTCACCAAAAGGCATATATGTAACAACAGTCATAGCACCTTAACTGAAAATAACCAACTGTTCACAAACAGAACTATGAGTAATAAATTATGACATACTCATATAACAGAATACTACCCAGCAATAAAAAGAACTGCTGACATCACACAAATCCATGGATGAAGATTCTAGACAGTATGTTGAACAAAAGAAACTGGGTACAAAAGAATACATGCCATATGTAGTTTATATGAAGTTTGAGAACAGACAACAGTAATCTATAATGCCAGAAATCAATCTGATCAGGGAGTGAGCAGGCAATGGAGCTCCCCAGAATGCTAGAAGCTTCCTGTGTCGTGGTCTGCGTGGTGATTGCACTAGGAAACACACATACAAGCATCCGTGGAGCTGTGCACTTCAGCTGAGTGATTCTACATTCTCTATGGCACGTATATCGTATCACTACTGAAATATAGAAGGAACAACAAGAAAAACTATGCCAGGACAGCACATGGACAACCAGACCATCCTGAGAAAACTGGGATACATCATCACGCTATTTTTGTGGGAAAGAAACAAAAGTGACTAAGTTAATTTTTAACGGAAATTGAAACATAATAACTAAGTTAAAGTCTACTTTGAGTTCAGTAAAAAGTAGAATTATTGCTGAAGGAAACGAAATTAGCTATGGGAATACAAGAGCAGAGAAAGCAGTCTCATAATTCAGAGGAAAAGAGCAAGTCATGAAAACAGTGAGAGAGAAGATGATAGGTGCAGGAGAAAGACGGAAAACCAACATCCTGCCAACTGCTAGCACCTAAGAACTAACGCACACCAAAGACATGACAAAAGAAAGGTGTTTGATCTCTGTTAAATGGCAGAATTCTTTGCCTCTCACTGAAGTTCATGAGCAGAAACCAGAGCTGGCTAATTGTCCACCGTCAGTCACACACCCCCTCCGTGGCACAGGGCTGTTGGGAGCAGCTTTTCAGCCAGGAATTGCATTTCCCAGCATCTCCTGTATCTAGGACAGCTCACAAGGAAATTCACACACATTATTTCTAGGCCACTATAATTAGAAAGTCATGATATCTTCTTCCTTGCTCTGCTGGCTGGCTATCGATGTCCAAGGTGACCTTGGAAGCTGTAAGCTGAGGAAGGTACATGCCCCTTCAGCCCTGATCCTAGAACGACTTTGTGGGACAGAGCATCCAGGAGCCCCACATTACGCCACATTATACACTTCTATTGTGCTAATCTACAGAACCATTAGGGTTTGTTTCAGCAAACGTGAGTGAGAACTCTCATACTTGACTGGAGAGGAACAATTACATTGGAGAACTCTCTGGACCTCCCCACACAGTTGCATAGGAAGATATTCTATGATCCAGCGATTCAGCTTCTAAATATGCATCTGTATGTAATGAATGTCTACAACAGCATGGTTCATAATAGTGAACAATAGGAAATCACCCACATCTTCACCAAAAATGTGTCAGATGAGTTGTGGCATATTCATAGTAATAGTAATAATAATAATACACTGAAAATAAACCAAAAAATCCATATCAATAATCATATCATAGCCACAGATGTAGCAATACTGATGAATGTCAAAAACACAAGGTTTAAAAAGTCCCATAACAGTACAGGTATTTATTTATCTATTTGTATCACAATGTCTATCTATATCAAAAACAAAGATCAGGCCAAAATAAGCACTATATACCCATCTTGTGATTAACAACTTTTTTTTTTTAAGAATTATTTTATTTATTTGAAAGATAGAGTTACAGAGAGAGGTAGAGCCAGAGAGAGAGAGGTCTTCCATTCCACTGATTCACTCCCCAAATGACCACAATGGCCCGAGCTGAGCTGATTCGAAGCCAAGAGCCAGGAGCTTCTTCCAGGTCTCCCAAACAGGTTCAGGGGCCCAAGGACTTGGGCCATCTTCTACTGCTTTCCCAGACTATAGCAGAGAGCTGGCTCAGAAGAGGAGCAGCCAGGACTCAAACCAGTGAGCATATGGGATGCCAGCGCTACAGGCTGGGGCTTTAACCTACTGCGCCACAGTGCCAGCCCTGTGATTAACAACTTTAATCCATCCTGAAAATCCTGCTGCTAAGTAAAAGCCATTAGATGAAAACACATTTTCATTCATTTTAACTGGAAAACTTATGATTCATTCCATTGCAACTCAAGATATCTGAACAAATTTTATGCATAGAAAATATATTGATGTTTGGGGCATATGTGGTGACACAGCCTGCAGGTTAAGCCCCTGCTTGGGGCTCCCACATACTGTATTGGAGTGCCTGGGATGAAGTCCTGTCTCGGCTTCCAATCCAGCTCCTACTTTGCACCTGGGAGGCAGCAGAGGATGGCCCAAGTACTTGGGTCCTTCTCACACACATGGGAGACCTGGATGGAGTTCCTGGCTCTGGCTTCAGCCTGGCCCAGCTTGAGCAGTTGAAGGCATTTGGGAAGTGAACCAGAGGGTAAAAGATCTCTGTTTGTCTCTCTCTTCAATACTCAGTCTCTCAAAAAAACCCAATACATAAATGAAACCTTAAAAAAAGAAAATATATTGATTGAGCATGAGAAAAAAGTTTCTCAAAGCAATGAGTATCAGTTTTGAAAGGAAATAAAAACTGTACCATAAATGTGAAATAATGAACATGTATTGCATTCACATAGACTGTAAAGAAATTTATCTCAGAAAATTATCATGTTATGTAAACTTTCTTAGAAGAAAGGATGGAACACTTCCCAATGCATGTCTTAAAGCTGGCACAACTCTGATACCAAACCTGACAATGACTGCACACACAAAAATAAGAATATTTCAAGCTGGTTTTACTAATGCATATATTTTTGGAATCATAAATAAAATACGATCAAATTGAAATTAGCTATAATTTCAAAGAAAATACTTCATGACCAAGAGATCTGGTTGAAGTAATGGAAGAATGCTGTAATTATGTAGCATAAAAATTTATTACATTGTCAGATCAAAGAAAAACGATTTTAATAGATGCCAAAAGTAATTGGCTAAAAGTCAGCGTTTACTTTTGGTTAATCTTCTAGTAAATTTGAAATAAAGGATTCTTCCTTAATGTGATGGGACTGTATTTAGACAAAGGAAAACTGATGATGTTACTTCTAATGCTAGGTGCTGGGTATTCCATCCAAACAGGATGAAGACGGGGAAGGGGCACCCTATCACCATCTCTGTCACCATCTCTGTCACCGTCTCTATTACCATCTTGTGTCACTTTCTGAAATTTCTAAACAATGTGACCATTTATTTAGACAGGAGAAACAAAGATAATCTTTATAATTAAAAGTGGATTTTAATAAAGAATGGGATAGGAGAAGGAGTAAGAGATAGGATGGTTTGTGGCTGGGAGGGTGGTTTTGGGGGGGAAAACTGCTATAATCCAAAAGTTGTACTTTAGAAATTTATATTTATTAAATAAAAGTTTTCTAAAAAAAAAAAAAAAAAGATAAGTTGGGGGCTAGTGCTGAGGTACAGCAAGTTAAAGCTCTGGCCTGCAGTACTAGCAACCCATATAGGCATTTGTTCATGTCCCAGAGGCTCCACTTTAGGTCCCAGCTCCCTTCTAATGCACCTGGGAAAGCAACAGAGGATGGCCCATGTCCTTGGGCCCCAGCACCCTCATGGGAGACCTGGAAGAAGTTCCTGGCTCCTGGCTTCAGATCAGCTCAGCTCTGGCCACTGTGGTCATTTGGGGAGTGAACCAGCAGATGGAAGACCTCTTTCTCTCTCTCTGTCTCTACCTCTCTCTGTAACTCTTTCAAATAAATACATTTTTTTAAAAAAAGATAAGTTGGCAACTTTTTTGACCGCAAATTTGTTCTCCTGCAAGCAGTTTTTCAGAATTATTCTCATTGTTCCACACTTCATCAATTCCTAGAATTTTCAGACTCTAGGTTTTGTGACTATGATGAGTATGCATTGTGGTCTTCAATTGCATCTCTGTTGCTACAAAGGAGGTTGAGCTCATCCTCATATGCTTGTTAGCCTCTTGGATGTCTTCTCCCTTCCCCTTTAGTATTTATTATTTTGAGGCTATGTATTTGTTTCCGCAATCTAGACGGTGAAGATAAGGTCTATTTAATTCACGGTGCTACTCTGTAAAGAGTGGGAGGAAATGTTTACTGTTTCCCGGCCTAAATAATTAAATCCTGAATAATATCAGCTCCAAAAAAAAGATAATCTTTACTATGTGATCAGATTTTCTCCCTGCAAAAATACTGGACAGGTGGGCCAGTGAGAGAAGCCCTCCCTCAGCACAGGCACCGGAGCCCTAGAGCATTTAAAAATAGCATTTCCATGGACAATGTCAGTGATAAAATTCTTTCCTGAGAAAGCAATTCTTCCACTAACTGCAGGGAACCAAACTTCGCAGTTACTGTTGAGTTTGAGTAACATGTTTCAAATGAGAAGATCTTCATGACTTATCCCTTAATGAATGTCATATCCTATCAAGACATTCACTGAGACTTCCAGGTACACAGTCAGCTTGACATACAGGGGTTGAGAGAGACAGGTTTGTTGGAGAGGGAGTTTATCACCATCTGGAATCACCTGATCCTGCTCCGGGAGCACTTGGAGTCTCCAATTCACAGCCCTGACCCAAAGAGTAGATTTACACAAACAGTGAAGGCCCAATGACTGCAAGGACAAAGAACAGAACTTGAGTTACTCCAGTTTGGTCATGTGACCATTGCCAGAACTCAGAAGGGCAAGCTTCCCTGGCTCCATCTCTTACACCACAAACCGGAAGCTCCTTTTATAGATTCATTTTTATTTTTTGGAAAAGCAGACATAAGAGAGACAGAGAAAAAGGGAGGAAGAGGGAAACTCCCATCCTCTGGTTCAATCCCCAAATGCCCACACTAATCCAAGCTGGGCCAGGCCAAAGCCAGGAGCAGGAACTCCATCCGGGTCTCCCATGTGGGTGGCAGGGCCCCAGGCACTTGGATTATCATCTGCTGCTTTCACAGGGGCATTAGCAGGGAGCTGGGTTGGAAATCAAGTGGCCAGGACTCAACTGACACTCTGATACGGGAAGCCAGTATTGCAAGTCGTGGCTTAATTCACACTGCCACAATACCAGCCCCTGGAAACTCATTTTAAAGTAATGGATCAAATCATGGCAGTGTTTGCTATCATTCCCCAATTTTCTATGATGTTTGCATAAGAAGAAAAATTTCCTAAGTTTTCATAAGATATATTAAGAATTATGAATTTCCCGTGACAGCACTCTTGTTCTTGAAATTGCAAAGACTTTAAAGATTTATTTATTTGAAGGTCAGAGTTACAGAGGGAGAGACAGAGAGATATTCTATCCTCTGGTTCACTCCCCAAATGGCCGCAACAACCAGCTTTGAGCCAGGCTGAACCCAGGGGCCAAGAGCTTCATTTGAGTCTCCCACGTGGGTGCAGAGGCTCAAACACTTGGACCACCTCCCACTACTTTTTCCAGGTCAATACCAGGGAGCTGGATAGGAAGTGAAGCCACAGGACAGGAACTGGCACCCATATGGGATGCTAGCATCGCAGGTTGTGGCTTTACCTGTTATGTCACAATACCAATCCCTGAAATTCTAATTTTTACCAGATTCATCTTTGTGTTTTAGGCTTTTCCTAACTATTATTTATGTAGTGCTTCATGTGACAAAAATTTTTGATATTAAAATTAATAAAACGTATTCTTTTTTCAACTATGAACAAAGACAGATTAATAAATTTGGTCACAGGGCTAGCACTGTGGCGTAGCAGGTAAAGCTGCCACCTGTGATTCGGGTCCCGGCTGCTCCACTTCCAATCCAGCTCCCTGCTAATGGCCTGGGAAAGCAGTGGAGGATGGTCCAAGTGCTTGAAACTCTGTACCCATGTGGGAGACCCAGAAGAAACTCCTGGCTCCTGGCTTCTGATTGGCCTGCTTTGCACCATTGCAACCATTTGGGGTGTGAATCAGTGGATGGAAGACCTCTCTCTTTGTCTCTTCCTCTCTCTGTAACTTTGCCTTTCAAGTAAATAAAATATATCTTTAAAAACATTTTCACTGTACACAGAGAAGGGGATTAAAAAAACAAAAAAGGCCGCTCCAGACATTAACTATGAGAACACACCACTGCCAGTAGTCTCAGGATGTCACACTCACCCCGGTTTTCCCCGAGGACTTTTGCACTGGTTTCTCGGTCTCCTGCCCCTCGTGGTGGGCACAGAGCTGTCACCCTGTAAAGATGGGATGGGTTCCGTGCCCCCCAGACCTTTGGCTGTGCTTTCTGAATGGTGGAAAATGGCACTGGAATTCCACAGGCAACTCTACTGGGAACGATGTTCAAGGACCAAAGACAGCAGATGTTTAGGGCATGCATCTCCGTGTGCCCGCTCAGTCTCCTGCACCAGGTCATAGCATCCAGTTAAGGTTTCGAAGCCACAGTTGCCTCTCACAACAGCAGCTACTCTACTCTGCTGACCTACAAACAGCAAAGGCAAATTTTCAGAACAGCACAGCCAAATCTCCAAACACATGGTGAAGGCGGCTTACACCCAGGAACATCCCTGATGTTGGTCCCTGCAAGGATGTGCTTCACAGACACAGGGTGACCAGCTGGCCCATGATGGCCTGGAACTGGGGGAATTTTAGGTGAGGGCAGGACTATTCAGTGCTAAAACCACAGAAATCCAGGCAAACTGGGACGAGTCAGCCATTCTAAATGTAAGATTAACTCACTGGCTCTGTGCATATATTTGTAAAATTTAGGAATGCGTCCAGTGACTAGCAATAGAGAGTCCTGTCAATAGTTGTATAATTGAAGTGTGTAGTCATTATCTCACACAACGAGCAGCTGGAGGTTGGCAGACCAGGCTGCTACAACCACCCACAATGCCACCAGAGCTCCAAGTCCCTTTTGCATTTCTAGTTCACATTTTTATTCCATTTGATTTCATGTTTGCTGAAATGTCTGCCACTTCTCCAAGCATCCCTAAGGCAGGAAAATGAGGGACAAGACGGGGAAGGACAATACCAGCAGACCTCGTTCTGTGTCTCCCGCACCAGACTGTGTCCCGCGGGCACCCCCACCTGCAGGAGCAGCTGGGAAATCTGGAATTCACATTGCAGCCTCTGGAACAGGGACTGGACAGAGGCTCCATGTGAGCCATTCCACACACTGGGGTTGTTGTGGCTCGCAAAGCCACACACATTTTTAACCGCAGGGTACCTTCATCCGTAACAGGCTCGAGAAAGCTGAAGGCGTCACCTGTTTTGGACACAGTTTAGAAGAGGTGTCCACGTGTGGGTCTCGGAAGAGGTGCACCTGAACACTGCCCATGTGGTCACCCTAGTGGGGCAGCTCCCAGGCTTCTGTGCCTTCTCAGCTAGAATAAAACATCTGACAGTGGAAGCAGCACAGAGCCCTGGGTCGTTTTCCTGTTGAGTTTTGGGGGGTATTCGGCTAGGGAAAAATCAACACAGCAGTTCTGAGTTTATGTCCTCAAGTGCAATGATAGCTGTTACCTCCAGAAAAGCCTTCGCTCTGCAGCTTGCCTGGACGGTCAGCCTTTTGGGCTAATGTGGACTCCCATGACAGAACATTCCTGTCCTCTCTGGTTATTGCAAAACACGCTAAGAGCATTCAAAAAGGGCCACAGCACTCAATGGGATGCACCTCTGTGGAGAAATCATCAAAGTTCATTAGCTGATTCATCCATTAATGTTGAGCAGCCATAACATATCTGCTCATGTTCTCGGTGTACAGGACACAGCACAGGGGGAAAAAATGCTTACCCTCAGTGAGTTTATATTCTAGTGAGGAATTACACACGCCATGCATGTATGTGATGGTACCATGGAGAAAAGCAAAGCAGGCAGGGGAGAGAGAGTGAGTGTGAGCAGCTCTGTTTAAAGGGTGGCCAGGAACGATTTCACCAGAGAGATGACATCTGAGCACAGGCTTAGAGGAGCTGAGGGCGTGAGCTGTGCAGACAGCTGGGGCAGAGTGGTCCCGGTGAAGGGAAGTAAGTGCAAGGGCCCTGAGGCCTGAGCTTGCCTGCCCTCTGCAGGGGACATCAGGGAGGACTGGGTAGTGGGAGCAAAGGGAAGTGGTGAGCAAGGTAGAGTCGGTGGCAGGGACAGGCTATCTGTGCTGAGCACCCGGGCTCTTGTCTGAGCGGGATGAGGGAGCCCTTGGAGGTTTTAGGCAGAGGAGTGACAGGACCTGATTTCTATTTGGAAAGGATGGCTTTGGCTGCAGTGTTGAGAGCAGGATGCAGGATGCAGGGAAAGCAAAGGGGAGGCTCTGATAACAATCCAGGTAGAAGGGATGGGAACAGGGTCAGAGGGAAGGGTTGAATTTGGGAAACACATGGGTGAAGGGATGATAAGGTTGGCTGATGGATATATGAGAAGAACGGATTTTGGGGGCTGAGCAGCTGAATGCCATTTTCCAATGTGGGGAAGACATTGAGGGGAGGAGCAGGCTGTGTTTTCTCGTGGTAGAGGAGAGGTTGGGGTGGGATAAGTTTAGAGCTAAGCAAAGCTGTCAAGTAGGCAGCTGAATAACCCACCCTGGGCATAGGGTGTGAATTGGAGCCTTCGTGAAACAAGAGGCTCCTTGCCCAGGGCTCCAGCCCAGTGTTCCACGGCTGCTCCGGCTGTGGTCCAAGTGGGTCCGTGCATGGCCAACGCCATCCCTCCCAAGGAAGTAGGCAGCAAACCTTGGCATCACTCCGTGCTCATTCTGCATTTGCACAGAATGCAAGAGCTATAGGGTCAGGTCAGCTTCCCCCCAAGATTTCAAAGGCAATTCTAGGGGGGCAGGCAGAAGTTTACCATAGGGGCTGAGCCACCACAGAGTCTCCAGTGGGACAATGCATAGTAGGGCCATCGGAGGGGAGCCACAAGCAGTATCTCATTCTAGCTGGGTGCAAGGCCAGCCAATGAGAGCAGCTGTGTAGGGTGCAACCAGCCAAACCAGAGTCAGGGCTGCCCTGGGCCTTAGGGCCCCACCCCCTACCTCATTCTGCACCCCATGTCCCGCCATAGTATTCCCGGGATGTTGGAAGTGGAGCTCTAGGACTTAATGTCTGCCTGCTGGGTTATGGTACTGCTTTGGATCAATCACTCCTTTCTACTTCTCTATTTCCCCACATTTAAAATTTTGTTTATTTGAGAGACAGAGACAAAGTTCCCATCTGCTGCTTCACTCCCCAATATACCCACAACAGCCTCTCCAAATGAGGCTAAGAGCCAGGAACTCAACCCAGGTCTCCCACACGGGTGGCAGGAACCTGATTACTTGGGCCCTCACTGCTGCCTCGCAGGGTCTGCATTAGCAGGAAGCTGGAGTCAGGAGCCAGAGCTGGGGCTGGAAGCCAAGTAGTTTGATGTGGGAGACAGGCATCTTGTGTCTTAGTCTACTAGGCTAAGTGCCTGCTTCTGTTTGTCCTTTTTGGAAAAGGAGGGTTTACCCTGTGCCTGTCCCACAACTGTATCTTGTGGGTAACTTTTTAGTATTATTTTAAAGGCTCGCAACTGGAAGAGTTTTCCTTGAGTCTTAGAAGAAACTTTTGACTCAGATATTTGAGTGATGCTGGATCTTTGGGACTACTGGCAAGGAACAAAGGCGTTTTGCATTGTAAGATAAACACACACCTTGGGGGACAAGGACAAAAGGCTATGGCTGGGTGTGGTTTGTCCCTCGGAAGATTCTTGTGCTGGACACATGGTTCTCAGTGTGGTGAGGTTGAAGCAGTGGAAACTTTCAGAGGTGGGGCTTAGTGCTGAGTAATTAGATCATTGGGGATACTTCCCTGGGAAGTGACTAATGCTGGTCTCACAGAGTGAGTTGGCTCTCGGAAGAGCCGATTGCTACAAAGCAAGGCCACCCCCGCGCACTTGGCTCCCTCTGCACATGGCCAGTTGTCTTTCCATTTCTTCAGCATGTTGTAACACAGCCAGGGGCTGGTGCCATAATGTTTGGGCCCCCCATCCACCAAACTCCTGGGCCAAATAAATCTCTTTTCTTTATAAAGAACCCAGGGTGAGGTACTTTGTCATCGCAACAAAAACCAGACTAGCACAGAATATAATGAATGCATATATAAATACAGCCCTCCCATACCAGCCTATAGGAAAGTAAAAATATTTCTATTGCCAAACTTTAAGCAAATGTTTAAAGTCTGTAGATAGTCTAATCTCAAAGCTATCACCCAAGCATAGTGGTCCAACAGGAAGGACAAAATTCACACTGCTCCCTTCCTGTGCTCACAGCTGATTCAGCAATGCTAGAGGCAGAGTTCTCAGTGAAGAACGGGGATCCGAACACTGCAAACCAGAAGACAGAACTTGCTAACAACGTCCTGATGAGGTGCATCTTCAGATACATCTCTGCAAAGAGTGGTGACAGCCTGACACTGGAAGCCCTGAGATGGCACAGTGTTCCGACTTTTATCTGGGCTGTGGGTATCAGGGAGTGATGGCAGAGAATGTGGCAAAGTCTGTGAATTCTGGAAGGTGTTGAACAGGTGCCTAAGGGGCTTTTCTGTCTGCTTTCACCCAGCAGAGGCCATCCCGCCTCTCTCTTCCCTTCTGCTTTTTCTACCCTTCCTCATGGCCACATCTGCCAGACATTGAGTTGTGCCGGTGATGGGCTTCCCATCAGACGAGCCCTCCTAGAATGCAGACCCTCACTCACTGTGTCCTCTGCAAATCACGGTTGTCAGCCCAGTGACTCTCTTCCTCAAAGCCCTTTGCATGCTTCATTCGTATAAACCTGCAAGATGAGGAAGCTACAGCAAGAAAAGTGTGGCTGTGGGGGAGTGTGTGGGTCCCTGCCATTGCATGTGTGTGTGTGTGCACCTACCAGGGAGGCCTAACTGGCTAAGACTATAAAGTAAGATTCTAATGGCTGAAAAATCCCTGCAGAGACCAGTAAAAATGTCTTTATTTCTACTTTCCTGAGCATTTTGAAAAACCTGATTTGTGGTTTTACACTTGTGAGTGTGACATGGTTTTCTCATCCCTTTGGGAAGTCTGCTACCTCCGAGGGCTGTGGATACAGGACAGGTATAGGAAGGGGAGAGGGCGTCTGCCTGCAGATGGATGCATTGTTCAGAAAACAGCTACAGCTTTGGTGAGACTCTGGGGTCTGGCATTTCCTATTGTTCAAGTCATCAGCAAAATGTCATCAAACAGCCAAGATGAGAGAGAGACGGGAGAGGAAGGTGGTTTAGAGCCTGGTGACACTGGAGGTCCACACGAAAGCCACAGATGGATTCAAAATCCCTTCTGGAACTTTTTTTGGGGGGGTTTCTTCACCAGTCTCCCCCACCATACTGATAGAGGGAAATATTTTCTGAGAAGTAGGTTGTGCACCTGTGGTTTTTGGTAAGATTTTTTCCATAGTTAGGGCTATAAGAGACATTAAGCAGCTTCATTGACTTCAGATACCTCAGCTGTGATTTTATTTGAAATAAGGATAAAAAAAATAAAGATTAAAAAAAAACAAAACCCCGCTTGTGTATTTGATCCAGGGGTTAGCGTGAAGACACTCACATGAAGGTTACGGGGAAGGAGGTGATGACTGGATTACGTGCTCAGTCACTGTGCCTCAGATTGTTTTCACAGCTTCAAAACTTCTGACCCTGGTTACAAACCTTTTTTTTTTTTAATCAAAAGATTTATTTATTTATTTGAAGGGCAGAGTTACAAAGAGAGAGAGAGAGGGAGAGGTCTTCCATCACTAGGACATTTTCTGCTGCTTTCCCAGGCACATTAGCAGGGAGCTGGATCAGAAGTGGAGCAGCTGTGACCTGAACCAGCGCCCATGTGGGATGCTGGCCCTGCTGGCGGTGGCTTTACCTGCAACACCACACAGCGCCGGCTCCTGGTGACAAACTTAACGTGAAAATAATCTCAGGATGCAGTGATTCCCACCACTGCTCTTTGCTGTAGTGCATGCATTCAGCAAATGATCCCCAGCCCTGTTCCCTGAGAACCTGGGCCACAGTGGGTACAGGCCACAGACTCATCCCAGTTTCAGGAGCCACCCACATTGTCACATATTTCTCCCTAGTTCCACTGTGTCCAGGGGAGTCTGGCCTTGGCCAGGCTTCTCGTTGCTGCAGGAAGGGCTTTTTCCTAAGACCCCCAGCACTCCTCACAATGGAATGCAATGCATTGTTCTCAGATCATCCCCACTGATTACCAAGAAGCAAGCACAGAAGGCAGTGAGGCAGTGCCCTGCCAGGCCTTGGGATTCAGGCTCAGCCATCCCCGAGGGACAGGGGACCAGGTCTCCACATTGGGGTGACCAGATGCCTCCAACGTGTTCTCCAGCCCTGAGGTTCCGGGATTCTGTTGCTGAGTGTAGCAAATCCCACATTCCTTCTGAGGCCCAGTTTGTCCATCCAGGAGCTGGGATTATTTTTTTATTTTTTGGTGGGGGGAAGCATTTTTAAGTACCTGAATGGGGATGTTTGTGTGATGCTCCAAGATTTGCTGATAAAGAGGCCAGAAAGCCCCAACTCCCCAAAGACTAGGGCCTGAGTAATAACAGGAACTCGGCAGCCGACAAACTACAATTGTGTCTCCGTAATAACAGTAATTAATGCAAGGATAATAACTTCGTTCTCCATTTCCTATTGCTACTTTTGTTCTGGGAAGCTCACAAGCCCAGCAGAAAGAATTTTAGCCACTTCTAGGCTGTGGCCTTCTAGCAGGGCTTCAGTGTTTGTTTGCTTTAGCATTTATTTATTTATTTATTTAGATCACTGCTATGAGGGCTGGCACTGTGGCATAGTAGGCTGAGCCATCTCCTGCAATGCTGGCATCCCACATGGGCACCAGTTCAAATCCCGGCTTCTCTTCTTCTGATCTAGCTCTCTGCTATGGCCTGGGAAATCAGTAGGAGATGTCCCAAGTGCTGGGGTCCCTGCATCCATGTGGGAGACCCGGATGTAGCTCCTGGTTCCTGGCTTTGACCTGGCACAGCCCTGGCTGTTGCAGCCATTTGGGGAGTGAACCAGTGGATGGAAGACCTTTCTCTCTGTCTCTTCTCTCTGTCTGTAATCTACATCTCAAATAAATAAATAAAATCTGTTTAAAAAGAAGAGTGCTATGTTGCTTATATGAAATTTAGAAATGCAGAAACCAAAGATAATATTAGTTAAATAGGAATCCCACAAACCAGAGGCGACCACTCTTACCACATACTTTGTTATATTTTTATATTATATTTGTTATGGATATCTTTCCAATATTTTAAAAATTATATTTAAATAAAACATTTTATAAAAATACTAATGTTGGTAAACTTACTTCTCATTTAATAATATGTCAATGTTTTCAAGACACTGAGTATGCTTCTAAAAATGTTAAATGCTTGCATAGGATATTATACAATACACATGTATTATAAATACATATAATTTCTGTTATTTAATGTACTTGATATATTACTATATATTGAATATCAAATTAATGTATTATAATGTTAATATATAAACACATATTAATGTATTTAATCAATCACCATTGTTGCAGATAATTGTTTTTACTATGAGCAATGAAATTATGATGTAAACAGTTTTTAGATAAATACTTTGGACATGGGACCCTGGATGTGATATTTGATTCAAAATACAGAAACATTATTCAGGCTTTGATACTCATTTCCAAGTTGTCCATCAGAATCTGTGCCTGTTATACTAAACCATCAGGGCATGAGGGCCTGCTTTCCCCATGACTACTTGCATTCTAGTTATTTTCCTCATTAAGAATCAGTCAATTTCAGGCTGGCACTGTGACATAGCGGGTAAGGCTGCCGCCTGCAGTGCCGGCATCCCATATGGCAATGGTTCAAGTCCTGGCTGCTCTGCTTCCAATCCAGCTCTCTGCTACAGCCTGGGAAAGCAGTAGAGGATGGCCCAAGTCCTTGGGCCCCTGCACCCACGTGGGAGACCTGGAAGAAGCTCCTAGCTCCTGGCTTTGGATTGGTGCAGCTCTGGCTATTGTGGCCAATTGGGGAGTGAACCAGTGGATGGAAGACCTCTCTCTCTGCCTCTCCTTCTCTAACTCTTTCAAATAAATAAATAAATCTTTAAAAAATCAGCCGATTCTGTAAGTCCACAAGCATGCCTCGTTTTCCTCTGCTTGCATTCTCCTGGTCACCACCGAATCTGACCGCTCTCTCAGGGTCGGCGTTTGTTTATGTTCTCGCTTCTGAGCTGCAGGCTCACGTCTTCTTTCCATTTGCTGTTGGGCCTTCTTTTTCTCTATTGATTTATAAGAGCATTTTCTATATTATGGATGTCAAACCTTTGCTTCCCTCACAACTTACAACTAGCTTCCTTCCAAATTGTTTTTCACCTATTAATTTTATTTTATGCTTTTTGATATATGGGTTTTCTTATATTGCCAGAATCTGATGATCCTATTATTTTACAATTGTTATAGTTTGTATAATTCATAGAAAATATTTTCCTTCTCAAAATGTATATAACTCCTTCCTTTGTGGGTATTATTAATTTTTTTTTAAAATTTGACAGGTAGAGTTCTAGACAGTGAGAGAGAGAGACAGAGAAAGAGGTCTTTCTCCTGTTGGTTCAATCCACAAATGGCCGCCACGGCCAGGGCACTGTGCCAATCCAAAGCCAGGAGCCAGGTGCTTCCTCCTGGTCTCCCATGTGGGTGCAGGTACCCAAGCACTTGGGTCATCCTCCACTGCCCTCCTGGGACACAGCAGAGAGCTGGACTGGAAGAGGAGCAGCCGGGACTAGAACCCGGTGCCCATAAGGGATGCCGGTACCGCAGGCGGGAGATCAACCTAGTGAGCAAGGGCACCGGCCCCTTTGTGGGTATTATAACGTCACTTCTGACACTCGCATCTTTAAGTTCCCTGGTGCTGATGTTGATTGATTGTGTGAAGTAGGAACTTCATTTTTTCCCTAAATGATTAGTCATTTGACCAATTATGAAACTTTATTTTTTATTTAACTGGGTTAAAGATTCACCTTTATCATGCATTAAAATTTTATCTACTTTTAAATCTGCCTCTGGACTTCTAATTTTTTCATCATCCTGGCAGGCTTAGCCTATGTTGCTCCCAGATTATCTCAACTAATGTTATATAATATACAAGGACACTTTAAAGAGTGTGAAAAATTTGAGTTATAAGTTTATTTTCATGAAATATTGTTTTAATTCATGCATATGTGGGGTCTTCAAGAAACTTACAGAAATGCATATTATGAAAAAACAATGGATGGATTTCAAAAAAATTTTTGCTCTAAAATAAACTTATGATTTAACTCTGTTTTTCCACAAGCTTTTTTGAAGTGCCCTTGTGCATTGTTTTGTCATATATTGTAATATCTGATAGAACAAATTACTGTTACTTTCATATAAAGTTTATCTGACAGTTTTGTATGTGATCATTGGGAACCTTTTTATTCTATTAGATATTTTTAAACTATTTATTGTGGGTGTGTAGAAAAACCTCTGTCTGTATGTTTCAGAACATTGCAACTAATTAAGTTGTCTTATCAGTCCGAGTATTTGTCCACAGACGGTAGAAAAATAACTTATTTCAAAAGATGACACTTTGCTTGCTCATGAGGATAGGAGCTATATTCAGAGACATAGATTTCCTAAAGGAGAGGTTTAACATATTTCTCACTGGATAGCCGCTCCTCGCTTAGCAGGGACCATAACCCTGAGCTTCAGAATAAGCTATTGAGACGGTCAGGCACCTCAGACCCATCTGGATCAGGAGACACCTTGCAGGTCCATGAATTCTCTCCATCAGCACCGAGTAGCACGTCTTCCTCCTCAAGGTCAAGTATGCTCGAGTTCCATATTTAGTTGTGGTGCAAAGAGAGGGTTGAACGAGGTTAGAATTGCAATCATTCGAAGGAGCTAGCGGCAAACTAAACAGGTTGCCAGAATGGTGATGATCCCTTCCCATGAGGACCTGGGGATGAGCAGGGCACTGAGCCCAGGAACACACTCACCCGGCAAAAGGCCTGGGAGGTCTCTGCCACCAGTGGCCACCTCTGGACCTGCTGATACACTCAGTCCCTGTGCAGTGCTAACATTTTAAAGCTTGGTCCCCTCTTAGTCCCTGGTATACAATAATGCCTGCAAATCATGAAAAGTTCATCTCTTTCCTATTTGTGTGTTTTGCTCTTTTTCTGTGTGTTTTACTACATTCAATATACATTTTAGATCAATGATGAAACAACAAGCATAGGGGCTGGCGCCGTGGCTTACTTGGTTTATCCTCTGCCTGCAGCACCGGCATCCCATATGGGCGCCGGGTTCTAGTCCCGGTTGCTCCTCTTCCAGTCCAGCTCTCTGCTGTGGCCTGGGAAGGCAGTGGAAGATGGCCCAAGTGCTGGGGCGCCTGCACTCACATGGGAAACCAGGAGGAAATACCTGGCTCCTGGCTTTGGATCAACACAGCGCCGGCCATGGCAGCCATTTGTCGAGTGAACCAATGGAAGGAAGACCTTTCTCTCTCTCTCTCTCTCTGTCTGTAACTCTACCTGTCAAATAAATAAAAACAAAATAAGCATATGAGACAGACTTATGTTTACCCTATAAACTGTTAGAATGTCTCTAATTTTTCACTGCTAAATATATCATTAGCAGCTGATTTCAGAAGAAATATGTTAAATATCTTAAGAAGTTTCTTTCTATGGCTGATGTTGTGGCATGGAGGGTTATATGGGCACTGGTTCAAGTCCTGGCTGCCCCAATTCTGATCCAGTTCCCTACTAATGGCCTAGGAAAGCAGCAGCAGATGGTCCAACTGCTTGAGTAGCTACCACTCACATAGGAGATTCAGTTGAAGATCCTGGCTTCCGTAGCCATTTGGGGAGTGAACCAATGGATGGAAGGCTCCTCTCTCTCTCTCTGTCTCTCCCTCTCTTTCTGTAACTCTTCCTTTCTAATGAATAAATCTAAAAAAATTTTCAAAAATAGCTTCTATTCTTTATTTTTAAATTATTTTAAAATTATTTTTAAATTTTATTTATTTATTTATTTGAAAGGCAGAGTTACAGAGAGAGAGGGAGATATAGAGAGAGAGGTCTTTCATCCACTGGTTCACTACCCAAATGGCTGCAACAGCCGATCTGGTCCAGGCTACAGCCAGGAACCAGGAGCTGCTTCTGCAACTCCCATGTGGGTGCAGGGGCCAATCACTTGAGTCATCTTCTGCTACTTTTCCAGGTGCATTAGCAGGGAGCTGGATCAGAAGAGGAGCAGCCAGGACTTGAACTGTGGCTTAACCCATTGCACCGTAGCACTGACCCCAGTTTTTTTTTTTTTTTTTTTTTTTTAAGGATTGCTAAATGTCACTTTTCTAAAACATTTAAGCGGTAAATTATGATGGATTTTCCATTGCTGAGCCACATTGCATTCTAAAATAAAGTCCCTATATCTGGAATAAATCCTTTACATATTTACTATAGTTATTTCTTAAAATATACTTTTCAAAGATTTGCCAATATGTCCCTTCGATGTTTTCCCGCTGTGTCAATGAAATACATTGGTCTAATCTTTACTCACATTGTTTGCCTTCAGGATCATGTCAGTTTTATTTTACAAATTGAATCTTATTTTGTAAGAAATAACTTTTTACAAAATGTAAAAAAGCTTTTTACATTTTGTAACATGTGGACAAATTTTTTAAAAATGGTAAATCTTTTTCTTAAAGGCTTAACTCTCCAGAGAATCGTGAGTGCTTCTTTCAGCATGTTTAGTCCCAGGTCACTGGGGTGCCCTCACCAACACGTACCCCTCTGCCATCCTCACATGCTACACCCCATCTTCCTGGTCCTGTCCCTGCTTGGCTCCTGGGCTCCTGCCAGCACCTGTCAGTCAGGTGCCGCCACCCCTCCTGGAGCAAGAACCCCTATACCCCTCCTCAGGCCGGTCTGAGGCATGCTCACCGTTGCAGCCTGTAGACAGCTACTGGAGATGGGGATGGGGATCAGAAAGTGCCCATTTCCAGCAAAGGCTTGGACGGTCTCGGGGCCAGGGGGAGAAAGCCACATCTCCCGGTGCTGACAAATCAGGGGAACCCAGGGCCCAGGCCTATGAGGCTCATACACCCAAATGTCCCCCTCTTTGCGTTCACAGATTGACTTTTCTATCACTGTGACATGTGAGGCCCATTGTGGGCACATGGCCTCTCCTTTTTCACTCTGCTACCATTACAACTGGATCCTGACTCTGAATTTTGACACAGTCTGCCTTCAAGTTGCCGGAAATGAGTGGTCCCACTAAGCGCTTCTTCACTTTGTGTCTGGAAAGTGGGATGTCCTGAATCCAGGATTTTCTCTTTTCCCAAGACTTTCAAGCCTTTCAAAAAACCTGGACAAGTCCATAGCCCTTGTAGTTACCATCGGCTCCAACTGTCCAAGCACTCCTCTGTTGCTCAACCCAACACGTCAGCTCCATCACACCTCACCCCAGCCAACCCAGGCAAGGGTCTGAGCACTTGTTTTGTTTTTTTTTGTTTTTTTTTGACAGGCAGAGTGGACAGTGAGAGAGAGACAGAGAAAAGTCTTCCTTTTGCCGTTGATTCACCCTCCAATGGCCGCCACTGGTGCATTGCACTGATCCGAAGCCAGGAGCCAGGTGCTTCTCTTGGTCTCCCATGGGGTGCAGGGCCCAAGCACTTGGGCCATCCTCCACTGCACTCCTGGGCCACAGCAGAGAGCTGGACTGGAAGAGGAACAACCGGGACAGAATCCAGTGCCCCAACCGGGACTAGAACCCAGTGTGCCGGCGCTGCAGGCAGAGGATTAGCCTGTTGATCCGCAGCGCCAGCCCGAGCACTTGTGATGTCAGTGGATGTGCCTTAGTCTGGGTTCCCCTGGCAGCACAGCCTGGGACTGAGGCTGACGTGCGATGACTCAGGTGGGGAAGCAGCTCTAGCAGATCTAGGACAGAAGCAAGGGAAGGGTAGGAGAGTGAGACAGGAAAGCGAGACCGCCAAGACCAAGGCGTCTTATCAAGCTGACCAACTGCTGTGGGTGTCATCCCGTGGACACGCTGAGAGGTGTTACGACATGCAGCTCAAGGCCTTGCTCTTGGGGAAAGAGATGGGAAAACATTTGTCCGTGGCTCCCCCACAACCCTTGACTGAGGGATACCCCAATACCTGTTACCTTATTGAACAGGCAGGGTGCCTCTACCCTGAGGGGCGTCAGAGAGGCCCGGGGGCAGGGTGAGGCAGGGGTGCTCAGACTGTACCTGCTGGCTGCCACTCACAGCCAGAGCAGCACTGGCCGCCATAGCTGTGGCTGGAGTAAGAACCGAGACTCAGGGTTCAGAGCGATGCCCAAGAGGCTCCCAACAGACCACCCAAACTCTGCACCTCGAAGTTTCTCTTACAGATTTAAAATGTCCTTAAAGATCTCTAGTGTAATCAGGTTTTTTTTTTTTTCCCCTAAGATTCTCAAATATGCTGACATAGTTTTCTCTCTCCCTCTCTGTCCTTTTTACTAGACTTTAAAGAGGCTGCCTAATTTATTGGTTTTTGATTTGGGTTGGGTTTTTGGTTTTTGTTTTTACAAAAACCAACTAGGATTGAATTATTAATTATACCTTTCTTTTTTCAATTAATTTCTGTTTTATGAATGTCTTTGTAGCTTTGCTTTGCATTTATTTTACATTAAAATTTTTCCTTGCAATGTGTACATGATTTACTTAGTTTCTTTATTCATCTTAAAAAATAATAACAACACTTCAGGATATGACTTTTTTCTGAGTATAGCTTTGTCCCCCACCAGGGGTTTTGAAATCTGGTGTTATTATTATTGTTATTTTCAAAACAGTATTTAATTACATGTTTTATTTCCTTTCTTACCCAAGAGTTATTTAAATGAATATTGCTTAATTTCCTGGCATGTGGATTCTGCTATTTAACATTTTTCTCACTAATTCTTTGTGCTGTTAGATTATGGTAAAAGAGAGCTTACATTTAAGAATTTATTGTCATTTCTTTTATGGCTCAATATATTATTGTAGTTTTTAGATGTCCCATGGTTATTTTACAGAAATATGAATTGGGTGTTTGTGAACTACAAATGTTGAAAAGCTTATTATTTATTTTTTATGTGTCTGTTGGATTCATCAAAACCTGTGAAAGAATTGATAAATATTACCTCTAAGATTATAGTCCTCTCAATTTCTTCTTTTCTAAGATTTTATTTTTATTTATTTATTTTGACAGGCAGAGTTAGACAGTGAGGGAGAGAGAAAGGTCTTCCTTTTTCCGCTGGTTCACCCCCCATATGGCCGCCATGGCTGGCTTGCTACGCCAATCCGAAGCCAGGAGCCAGGTGCTTCCTCCTGGTCTCCCATGCGGGTGCAGGGCCCAAGCACTTGGGCCATCCTCCACTGCACTCACGGGCCACAGCAGAGAGCTGGACTGGAAGAGGAACAACCAGGACAGAATCCGGCACCCCAACCGGGACTAGAACTGGGGTGCTGGCACTGCAGGCAGAGGATTAGCCAAGTGAGCCACAGCGCCGGCCTTAAGATTTTATTTTTAATACTAGCTGCTATTTTGTGTAGAATACAAATATTCATGAAATGGTTCTCTTTGTGATTTGCATCTTATATTGATATATTCTTGCTTACTTTTCTTAAATTCTTCTTGGATATTATCATTCTATTTTAGTTTTTGCTTTGTTTTGCTTTCATTTACACACTATATTTTGCGCATTATTTTGTTTGAGAGACAGAGAGATATCATCTGCTGCTTTACTCCCGAAATTCTCACAATAACTAGGGTTGGCCAGGCCAAAGCCGGGAGCCAAGAACTTGATCCAGGTCTCCCACGTGTGTGGCAGGGACCTAAGTATTTGCACTGTCCCTGTTGCCTCCCAGGGTGTGGTTTAGCAGGAAGCTGGAATGGAGCATGGAGCCAGGATTTGAACCCAGGCACTCCAATAGGGGATGTGGAAATGGCTGGTACTGTACATCCTCTTAGAGTTTCATGGTCACTTTATCTTAGGCCTGCCTTGGTAAACAATACATACAACTCGGATTCCCATGGAGGAAATAGAAGCCACCATGTGTGTTCCAGCCAAAAGGAACTGATTCCAGGGAACTGGGGATGTGCAGAAGCACTGGGGGGGAGGGGCTGGAAGAGTGAAGAGAGTGGGGTCTCCACTGGACTATTGATTCCAGGTTCACAGCGCCACACCTGCTGCCATGGGTTAGGAATCTATAGCTGCCATGGCCAGCACAACTCCCTCGTACCCCTTGAAGCTCGCAATGGGACACAGGCAGACAGATCCGATTACAGCCAAGCGTTCTGTCTGTCCACTCGCTTCTTGTCAACCAACAGCAAGAAGGTGGCCTCCTCTTCACCTCCACCTGCTAACAGCCCCTCAGGTACATCTTCCTGGCCCAGCCTAATTCTTACCTATCACCCACATCTTCAAGGCCTTTTTTTTTGAAAAAGGTAATTTTTAGTTTTATAATCTCTCTAATTAGGAGGAGGATAGATTGGAAGTGAGTAGAGCCAATTTAGGAATCAGCCATATATAGCGTTGGACTCATCTATTTGAATCCTGACAACTCTTCTGTTTCAAAGGGAGACGTCACTTAGTCACACTTTATAACAATAATAAACAGCTAACGTCTTTATTCTCATATTTATGTGTGCTTCTTTCCTTTCTTTTGGTATAACTGACCATATTTTTTTTGCTTTTGTTCAGCAATTTACAAGTTGGTGATGTATCTCATTGTATTGTATTATTGATTATCTTTAAATGTACAGAAATAAATATATAGTTGGCTTATGTATATCTTTAGCCCAAACATATACTTCCATATATTTTCTCCTCTCTGTTTATCTTTTTCAAAGCCAAGCGTAAGTTAGCATCAATGCATGTAACTAGATACACCAGCAGGGCTCTAGCTGGCGTGGGAGAGAGGCCTCTGATAACCTGAATAGAAAAGCGTTTTGCTGGAAGGATCCTTGGTGGCTCACAGAACCAGAGGAAGGCCTGGAGAGCCAGGCTGGGGAAGCGGGCAGGTGGCAGGAAGCAGACCAAGGTCACAGCCAAGACCAGCCTTTTTCAGAGTCCTGCACTGCTATGACCACAGCCCGAGGGCACAGGGCTCTGCTCCCCTGTCCCTTCCTCAAGGTGCAGACCTGGGCAGGGCTTCCTATTACCTGAACCCAGCCATCCACCTGGGCTCTAGCTGCTAGGGGCCTAGAGGACAAGTCTTGACAGGCTGTCCTCAGATCCCACCAAGACTCCCACAGTGGCTGCTTGCTCAAACGTAGGGAGGCGTCAGAAGCTGACATCCCCCAAAATGAGGAGTCCACTGCACAGCCCCCCAGGATGTAAAATATGAGCGAGTTAGCCCATTCGCTCTTCTTGCTAGTCTGATCAACAGTGTGTATGGACTGCCTGCTATACACCAGAAACTCATAGGCTTAACACATGGAAATCAAGAGGCCTCTTTCTGTCTGCAAGAAACGTTCAGTATGGCAGGGGGAGTGGATACTTAAAAGTGTTGTTTGGTGTTGTTAGACACAGGCCAGGGGCATGTATGTTTGCAGCGAGGGCCTGGAGCAGAGGAAAGACACAGCCATATAGGACTAAAGTCACATCTGATCTCAAAGAGGAGAAAGGTTTCCTGGGTTTAGTGGAGGAGAAAGATGGACGGACCCAGACACCTGGAACTCCATGGGTACTCTGCTGTCACCAGGGTATGAAATGCAGCTGGAACCAGAGGAGCCAGGGCTAGGGAGTAGATGAGGGCACCTCAGTCTAGAGGTAACACAGGACCTGGTCCTCTCTCCCTCCATCAAGTAAAGACCTGGTGACACTCTCTCTCTCTCTCTTTCTCTCTCTCTGAAATTTGCTGAGTCTCTGGCCCCTCAGAGCGTCTAAGCCCGCTGGAGCCTGGAGCATGGGGGCTGAGATGACAGAGGTTGGCAAAGCGTGCCTACAGAGCGCTGCACCCCGCCTCTGCTCAGGGATGAGATGGCCACTCCTACCAGTCAGCAGGCCCAAGAGGAGGTGGCTAAGCTTGGGTGGTCTTTTGGATAAGATAACTCGGGGGGCATTTTCTGAGGTGCAGATCTCTGAGTCACATGGCCCAAGAGAGGACAGTATTTGCATATCTGCCCTTCAGGGGCCACTGGCACCCATTGGTGCTAGCCAGCAAAGGAGCAATGCAAACAGATGACCACAAGAGGGACCTCTTCCCTCTCTCCTCAGAGCTATGGTTTCAAATGGGAAGCATGGGATCTGAGAGGTGGGCTCCAACCCCTCTCCCCAACTCCAAGTTCTTAGAGCTATAGTTTCAGCTTGTCCTGGTATTTTTGGTGCTGGGGTGAGACCGTTGCAATGATTGAAAGATGAAAAAAAGTCATGGAGTCTTGACAAGTTGTCAATAGGGGAGCCGCGACCCACTGGGAAAGGGGAGTTTGCCATTAACAGAGTTGTAGAAAGATTAAAACCGCTTTTCTGTCTAAGGCTCCAATGAGCTGAGCCTTCTCAATAGCACTGGTATTTGCTGGTGGCAAGCTGAGGACTTCAAAGAGGAAGTTCACTGCACATCACAGACTGTGGCAACATTTCCTAAGAATCGCTGCTCTTCCCAGCACTGCTCAGATCTCTTCCCCTCCTACTGCCCCTTAACTGTTTCCTAGGGACTGGCATTGTGGTCCAGCAGGTAGAACTGCTGCCTGCAGTACCTACATCCCATACAGGTGTCCATTCATGTCCTGGCTGCTCTACTTCCAATCCAGCTCCCTGCTAATGTGCCTGGGAAAACAGCACAACATGGCCCAAGTTCTTCAGCCCCTGTATCTATGTGAGAGACCTGAATGAAGCTCCTGGCTCCTGGCTTCAGTATGGCCCAGGCCTCGACATTTCAACTCTTTGGGGAATGAACCAGTAGATGGAAGATATCTCTCTCTCTCCCTCTCTCTTTTGCCTCTGCCTCTCTGTAACTCTGCCTTTCAAATAAATAAATAAATCTTTTTGAAAAAATCTGTTTCCTGCCTGCATTTTCTTACATAAAGCAGTCTCCCACTGTCATCAGTTCATCACCACCCACCAGAACCTGTCTTGCTGGGACCTGATCCTGGCAGGCTGAGTCACACTGGCATCACGCTTATTGGAACCCGGGTCTGTATCCTGCTTCCGGCCCAACCCCAACAGTAACTCCATCAGGTTCCATAGGGGGACTCAAGGAGGCCACTTTGTCTCCTTCCTCTGAATAGATTCCCCAACAGCAAGAAATCAGGCTTCCTGGGGGAAGTCTAAGTTTGCTCCTGAACTTGACCATTCATTGTTGCTGAGTTACCTGAGTCAGCTGCTTTTGCCTTTCCAAACAGCACCGGGCTGTGCCCTTGAATGAACCTGGGGCAGAAGTCCTTAGGTCCTGACCACATATACTGCTCCCAACTTCCCTTCCCCTTGCTGTGCACTGGTGAACTCTGAATTCCAGCACGTCTCCACTTGGCTGCAGAGCCCCGCTGAGGCTGGCAGGCACTCGGTCACAGAGCTGGTCTTTGTGGCTTCGTGCCCACAGCAATTACAAGGGCTGGGCCATGCACGCCCTCTTTACCTCCTTGACTTCCAGTCTCCGGGATCTGCCTCCCCCTGCAGCACGGGGAAGGGTGTCTAACCACAGCCTGGATGTGCGTGGCGGCAGGGGGTCTGCTCCATCACTGGCCCCTCTGTGACCCTCTGCTTTGTAGCAGCTGGGCAGAGATGCAGAACATGTCCAGGCATGTTTACCAATGACCTCCTCATCTGCTGAGTTCCCGAGATCTGCAGAAATTGGGCATTTACACAGGTTGATTCTATATGAACACTGGTTCACAGTCTGTACTGTTCACGGCCAACTTCCTTACCTCTCTCAGTCTAGTTTACATAAAGCCACTCGAATGTGGTTCTGTACTTCAGACCTCTGGGCCCTAAAACTCCATGCCCCCATGGTTCTAATCCCAATTTTGGAATCGATTCCATCTTTTCCCTCTCTATAAAGGTGACTTTTCAAGGATTAAGAAATGGAGCGCCTTTATTAAAAGTGTCTTTGATGTAGATTGTCTCAGGCCCTGGTCTCCCTTCCTCCCCCAGTCTCCTCGCTTGGGCTCCCAGTTTCTTTGCCCTGTTTTGACAGCTACACGCCACCTCTTACTAAAGACAAACTTGCTGAACTGAGGGAGTGGTGCACTCGGGTGGGCTGGCCCCACAGGGGCCCCAATCACGAGACCCCTGAAGTCATTCTCCTCTGTAGGCAACACCTTGATGTCAGCCCTGGCTTGAGGGGCTTTGTCTTTACAGGAACCCCAGGCCCTGAGGAAACGAAATAACAGCACCTGCATGTAGCTCCCAGATTAGCCAGAACCCACATTATTATTATATTATTATTATTATTATTAAAATCCCCCAAAGACCACGATGACAGCCCTATCGCTGCCCAATCAGGAGGACCAGGAGCACTGCAGGTCCAGCAGAGACCCGCGCATCAGCTGATCACGTACCTCTTAGCTCCCGCTGCAACTGATAAGATCCTTTACTCCTAACTGCTTAGGCATGCAGGCATTAAGCCACAGCCGCCCATACTCCTTGCTGTGCCCTTTGCAAAAATAAGTATCTACATCCATCCCTAGTGCCTGGCTCACTTCCCGTTGGACAAGCAGACGCAGGCATGAGGATCCTGCAGCAGTCACGGGGGACTGCTGTTCCGCTAATGCCTGCTGCATTGCACCATGAGCGCAGAAACCAGATGGTCATTATGAAAACACATTCTTGTCACAGTTCAAAGGGAGTAGTTTGCTGAAGGGGCATAGCTTAGGTTGAGAACCCGGACAAACTCACCAAATAGGACCTGAACGTTCCAGGCCATTTGCAAACCACTACCATGATAACTCATCCAAATAGGCGCAAGCCTGCTACAATAGAAGGAAAGAGATCTGGTCTGGCAAGATGGCTGAACAGTGGTGTCCAGTGCTGGTCTTCTCCACAAGGAAGAATCAGAACAACAATGGGTAGCTATATTTCAAGGTGAGTGGCACTGAAAGCCAGTGTGGGAGAGACAGGAAGCTACAAGACGCAGGGACCTGGGCTAGAGGCATGGAGAGTGGAATAAAGCACACTGGCAACCCCAGCCCGGTTCCCTGGCCAGAGGGACCCCCCACCACAGGAGAAAGCGAGAGTCCCAGCGGGATGCATCGCCACAGTGCATGACGGGAGCGCTCCACAGATGTCACAGACTCAGAGCCAGTTCGGGGAGATTCCCCGAAGCCGCACTGCAGCTTCGTGTGACAGAAGGAACCTGCATTGTCTCCTCCCGACTGCAGAGCCCAGACGGCTGCAGGGAAGCATCCCATCAGCGTGGAGCCACGCCGCCTGCCCTCCTTTGGACCCCGTGCTGCCTCTGGGGTGCATCCCCATAGCCCAGCTTGCTGGGTGTGCTTCTCACACTCCACCTCACACCCTGCTGTTGCTGCCAGCCCACCCATGGCCAACACATCTGCTCCACTCAAGAATGCAAGCGCCACATCCTGCAAAGCCACCTCGGCTGAGATGTTGACACCGGCGCCAGCACTCCGTCGCCAGAGTGGGCACCCCACACCTACTGTTGTCTGCACCATAGCTGCCTGGGCTGGAGTCAGTAGGGCTCTCTGATCCTGCCACTGCATACCACACACCCTCAGTGGCTGATCACAGCAGGGGGAGCTAGAGGAAGACCGCACTGGGACACGCAGGTGGAACTAAAGCCAATGCAGCCTACCAAATCAACACCTTAAAGCACATCATTACCAATCATTGACCACGAAAGCCACCTTATAAAAGTGGCAGAGACGACAAATCCACCAGATGCACAAATCTCTGCACGGGGACACAAGAAATAAGAGGAAACAAGGTAACCTGACCAGTTTTAAAAACTCAGTGACGGGGCCGACGCTGTGGCATAGTGGGCAAAGCCTCTGCCTGTGATGCCGACTTTCCCTCTGGGCACTGGGTTCAGTCCCGACTGCTCCTCTTCCAATCCAGCGCTCTCTAATAGCTTGGAAACGCAACAGAAGATGGCCCAAGACCTTGGGCCCCACCACCTGCACGGGAGACCTGGAAGAAGCTCCTGGCTCCAGATTGGCTCAGCTCCAGCTGTTGTGGCCATTTGGGGAGTTAACCAGTGGATGGAAGACATTTCTCTCTCACTCTCACTCTTTCTGTGTGTAACTCTTCCTCTCAAATAAATAAATAAAATATTAAAAAAAAAAAACCTCAGTAACTCCAGCATCAGATCCTAAAGAAAAAAGTATACTGAGAAAATACTGGGTAAAGAATGAAACGAATAAGTATAGACTGTTCAATAAAACTGGCAAAACAACTTATGATATGAATGAGAAATTCAGCAAAGAGAGAGATATTTAAAAAGGATGGAACATAATTCTTACCAATCAGAAATGGAGAGCTCAATTAGTCAAATAAAATAAATAGCTGCAAGCCTCAATAATAGATAAGATCAAGCAGAAGCAAGAATATTTAAATTTGAAGACAAACAAGTTAAAAAAAATCAAACCCATATCATGTATTTTTCTGACCACAGTAGAAAAAAACTAGAAAACAATAACAAAAGAAACTTTAGGAATTACATAAATACATGGAGACTGGACAATATCCATCTGAATAAACAATAGGTTATTGAAGAGAATAAAGGTGAATTTAAAAATTTCTTGAAACAAATGAAAATGAAAATACAGCATAACTAATTTGATATACAACAAAGGCAATAGTAATCAGGAATAATAATCAGCAATAAAAATCTACACAAGGGACCACTACTGTGGCACAGTCGGTTAATCCTCCACCTGCAGCACTGGAATCCCATATGGGCGCTGGTTCTAGTTCTGGCTGCTCCTCTTCTGATCCAGCTCTCTGCTATGGCTTGGGATAGCAGTAGAAGATGGCCTAAGTGTTTTGGCCCCTGCACCTGCATGGGAGACCCAGAGGAAGATTCTGGCTCCTGGCTTTGGATTAGCTCAGTTCCAGCTGTTGTAGCCATTTGGGGAGTGAGCCAGGGGATGGAAGACCTCTCTCTCTGTCTCTCCTTCTCACTCTCTATAGCTCTCTCAAATATATGAATAAATAATAAATAAATAAAATCTTTTTAAGAATACACAAAAAAATTGGAAACAATCTGAAAAAAACAGAGACAAGAGCAAACTAAACCCCAAATTAGTAGAAGGAAAGAAATATCAAAAATCAAAATAGAAATAATTGAAACTCTGAAAAAACAACACAAAAGTTCAATAAAACAAAAAGTTGGTGTGTGAGGAGATAAAGCTGATAAACCTTTAGCTAGACTAACAGGGTTGGGTGAGAAGGAAAGATTCCTATAAATAAGGTCAGAAATGAAAAAGGTGGCATTACAAGTGACACCACAGACTATCACTAGAAAATACTATAAACAATTATATGCCAACATATTGGAAAACCTAAAAGAAATGGGTAAGCTTTGGTACACATATAACTCACCAAAACTGACCCATGAAGACAGAAAAACTGAACATACCAATAACAATCACTGAGAGTGAATTATAATAAAACGTCTCCCCCAAAAGAAGAGCCTGTCTTTTCTGATGAGTTCTATCCAATTTGTAAATAACAAATTCAAATTCTTGAAAAATATTTATTTGAATGCAAAGTTACAAAGAGGCGGGGTGGGGGGTGGGGTGGTCCTCCATCCATTGGTTCACTCCCCGGAGTTCATGGCTGGAGCTGCAGGGATCTGAAGCCAGGAGCCAGGAGCTTCTTCCAGTTCTTCCCATGCAGGTGCAGGGGCCCAAGGACCTGGGCCATCTTTCACTGCTTTCCCAGGCCATAGCAGAGAGCTGGATCAGAAGTGGAGCAGCCAGGACTCAAACTGGTGCCCAAATGGGATGCCAGCACTGCAGGTGGTGGCTTTACCTGCTAGGCCAACAGTGCTGGCCCCAAGTTCAACATTTTTAAAAAATTTCTCTTGAGACTACTTCTTTGACATATGGATTAATTAGAAGTGTGTCAGTTTCCAAGTGTTTTGAGATTTTCCAGTTATCTTTTTGTTATTGGTTTTTGATTCAATCCATTCTGGTCAGAGAACACACTTGGTAGATTTCACTTCTGTTACATCTGTGGGGGTTTGTTTTATGACTCAGGGTGTATTTATTTTGGTATATGTGGATAGTTGAAAAAATGTGTATTGTGCTGTTTCGGAATGGAATATTCTATACATGTCAATAGATTCTTTTGGTTTTTGGTTTTCTTGAGTTCTTCTGTAGCCTTTTTGATTTCCATAAAACTTGGAGGTGCTAGTTTTGAAGTCTCCAACTATAACTGCAGATGTGTGTATTTCTCCTTTCCATTCTGTCAGTCTTTGCTTCTCATATTTTATAGCCCTGTTGTTTGGTACACACATATGCAGGATTTCTATGTCTTCTTGCTTGGTTACCTTTCTATGAATATTTAATGGTCCTCCCTCCCTGATAAATTACTCAGACATCGACTTTATTTGGTAACAATACAGTCACTGTTATTTGTTTTTATTTTACTGTTTGCATAATGCATCTTTCCTGATCTTTTATTTGCAACCTTTCTATGTTGTTTGCAATTGAGAGACCTTCAGAAAGGTCATGGAAAATGCATATCATGAAAAAACTATGCATAGATTTCCAAGATTTCTATAGTGAAAGAAACTTGTATTTTACTTATTTTTAAAAGGATTTATTTACTTATTTGAAGGGGGAGGAGAGAGAGAGAGACAGAGAGAGAGAATGAGAATGAGAATGAAGGAGTATCTTCCACTTGCTGGTTCACTGTACAAATGGCTGTAATGGCAGGGGCTGGGCCTGGTGGAAATCAGGAGCAGGAACTCCATCCAGGTCTCCCATGCAGGTGGCAGGAACTCACATATTTGAGTCATCATCTGCTGCTTCCTAGTGCATTAGCAGGGAGTTGCATTGGAAGTGGAGCATCTGGGACTCAAGCCAGACTCTGATATGGGAAATGTGCACGCCAAGAGGCAGCTTAACCCACTGTACCACAACCCTCACCCCAGAAACTTATGTTTTAATTCCACTGTTTCACAAACTCTTTGAAGTGCTTTCATATTTGAAATGAGATTCTTCTTGACAACATATAGTTACGGCGTATTTTTAAAAATACACTCTATCAATCACTCTTCTAAATTTTTATTTATTAATTTATTTGAGAGAGGGGGAGACAAATATCTCTTATTTGCTGGGTCACTCCCCACTTGCCCACAACAGCCACGGCTGGGCCAGGCCAAAGCCAGCAGCCTAGAATTCAATGCAGATTTCCCATGTGGGTGGCAGAGACCCAAATTCTTGAACTATCATCTGCTGTCCCCTCAGAGAGTGCGTTAGTGGGAAGCCAGAATCAGGAGCAGAGCTGGAACACCCAGGCAGCACCATATGGGATGTGGGCATCCCACACAGCAACTTAACCTCTAAGCCAAACATCTACCCCCTCTTTCCTTAGTTGCTGTATTTAGTTTTTAAGCTCCATATATTTTTCTGAATTTTTAATTTTATCCTTATTTGAGATGCAGAGAGATAGAGACAGAGACAGAGAGAGGATGAGACACCGAGAGGGAGAGAGGGTACTTCTACCTGCTAGTTTACTCCCAAACACCTGCAAAAGCAAAGGGACTGGTCTCCCACGTGGGTGGCAGGAACTCAGTCACTTGGGTCATCACTACTGCATTAATAGGAGGCTGGAGGCAAGAGTGGAGTCAGGTGATCAAAAGCTCTCCAGTGTGGGATGTGGGTGCCTTCATTTCTGTGCCAAATGTCTGAACCAATTGGTGTATTTAAACATTTAATGTGATATATGGTAGAGCTTAAATTTGGCATTTTATTTTTTGTTTGTTTCCTTTTTTTACTTTCTTATGAGTGACTTGACTATTTTGAGGAATTCCATTTTGATTTATCTATGTTTTTTTTTTTTAAATATCTCTGTTTAGTTTCTTTTAGTGGTTGTTTTAGGCATTACATTATAGAAGGAAAGTCCATTGTATATTTATCTGTATTTTGCTTGCAGTATTCTTGTTTTTTGAAGTACTAATTTCTTGTTTTGTGGCTCCTTTTCTGTTTATAGAACTTCCTTTAACCATTCTACTACAGTAGTGACAAATTCTTTGTTTTCCTTCTTCTTTTGTTTTTGCTTTTAGTTTCCAAAGTTTAATTATGCTGTATCTCGGTGCAGATTTCATTGTGTTTATCTTCTTTGAGGGTTTACTTGGCTTCTTGAATCTGTAGACTTATGGCTCTTTGCCAAAGCTGGGAAATTTTTAGTCTTTATTTTGTCAAGTACTTTTCCAGTCCTGCCTTCTTTCCTCTTTCCAGGACTTCAATAATATAAAATTTAGATTTTTTTTTATAATTCCACAGGTTCTTGAGGCTCAGTTACTTTTTCACTCTATTTTCCTCAGATGAC
Source organism: Sylvilagus floridanus (assembly GCA_949820135.1). Classification (NCBI taxonomy): domain Eukaryota; kingdom Metazoa; phylum Chordata; class Mammalia; order Lagomorpha; family Leporidae; genus Sylvilagus; species Sylvilagus floridanus. The sequence goes on from OX463245.1 coordinate 53,232,077, forward strand.
TGATTTCACAGTTTATTTTTCCATATTGCAAATATTTCCTCTTCCCTCCATTCTGCTGTTGAGTCTATTCACTGAGCTTTTGATTCCAATTATCTTTTTCAGTTTTAAAGTTCTCATTTGATTGTTTATCATGTTTGGTTCCTGAGACTTTTTATTTCTTTGCTAAGACTTTCTACTTTTTCATATGTATGAAGCGTATTCATAATTGCTTATTGAGACACTTTTGTCTTTGAAGCTTTTTTTTTTTTAAGATTTTATTTATTTATTTGACAGGTAGAGTGACAGACAGTGAGAGGGAGAGACAGAGAGGTCTTCCACCTGCTGGTTCACTCCCCAAGTGGCTGCAACAGCGGGAGCTGCTCGATCCAAATCCAGGAGCCAGGAGCTTTTTCCAGGTCTCCCACTTGGGATCAGGGGCCCAAGCACTTGGGCCATCTTCTACTACTTTCCCAGGTCATAGCAGAGAGCTGGATTGGAAGTGGAGCAGCTAGCACTAGAACCAGTGCCCATATGGGATGCTGGCGCTGCAAGCAGAGGATTAACCCACTGAGCCACAGCACCATCTCCCACTGAAGCTTTTAAATCTTTGTTAAATTCTAACATTTTTGGCCTCTTGATGTCAGTATCTGCTGAGCTTGAAATGTTCCTGATTCCTTAATATTAAATGAGTTATTTCCTATTAAAACCTAGAAATTTTTGTATTATATCCTGAAATTCTTATGTGGTTTAAATATTCTGTTTTAGCTGGCTTTTTCTGACACTACTATGAGAGGCTCCTTGGGTTACAGGTCTTGAGCTGCTCCGCCACCTTCTCTCTTTCACAGCCTTCTGTGTTCATTTTATGTATATAAAGTCCAGGGCTTTTAGCTGTGATTAGAAGGAGTAACAAGTACACCTACCTACTCAATCTTCCCAACAACAGAATTTAGACAAGAACTTAAACCCTTGAGTTTGATTTATTGTCCCTGTGACATACAGAAGCCAAATAGTAAGATTTTTGTCTTATACAAACTGTCTCTTGGGGGTCATATGGATTTGAGCATGACCAAAATGGAATCTAGTAAATTTAAAAGTTACTGGGCAGGGGGGACATTGTGGCACATTGTGTTAAGCTGCTGCTTGCAATGCTGGTATCCCATATGAATGCTGGTTTGAGTCCTGGTTGCTCTACTTCTGTTCTAGCCCCCAGGTAATGTCCCTAGAAAAGCAATGGAAAACAGCCCAAATACTAGGGCCCCTGCCACCCATGTGGGAGACTGGGATGAAGCTCCTGGTTTCTGGCTTCAGCCTGGCCCAGCCCCAGCTTTTGTGATCATTTGGGGGAATGAACCAACAAATGGAAGACCTTTATCTCCCTCTCTAACTCTGCCTTTCAAATAAATATTTTTTTAAAAAAAAAAAGTTATTGGAAGACATAAAAAGAAATAGAATAGATGGAAAGAACAGACAAATTCTAGGAATATTTGGGAGATCATTTGACTCATTTCTTTTGAACCTGGGGAATGAAGGAAAGAAGTCTAATCAGGTTTATGGCTTGCGACCCAACATGATGAACGTGTTATAAAATTGGGAACTCAGAAGGAGGAGGGCTGGTAAGGAGGAGAAGGAGGAAAAGTGTGCTCACACTGTTAGACATATTGAATTTGAGATGTGCTGCAGTCTGTTTTCTTTTGCTAATGACACAACACCACAGGCTGGGTCAGTTATAAAAAAAAGAAGAGTTTTTATTTCGGCTCATGGTTCTGGAAGTGCAAGGATGTGGCCACAGCCTTGTTACTGGTAGAATGCCAAGATGGTGCAGGACATGAAACATGGAACGCTTGGTTTAATGTGTGTCTGCTCTGCCTATCTTCCTCTTCTTATACAACTCCCAGAATTCAGCCATGGGGGCTCCACACTGATGACCTTATCTAATCCTAATCACCTCCTCCAAGGCCTCACCTCGAAACACCATGGCCCAGGTAGATTCACAGCCTCTAGAGCCTCACAATGAGGATTGTTTCAATACACGAAGCTTTGGTGGACAAACTCAAACCAACATGGTTGCCTACAGATCATCCAGTCGGAGATGTCTATGAAACAGGTGCATATACCAGTGTGAAGAGGTACAGGGCAGTGGCCAGGGCTGGTTCTGTTGAATGTCCTCAGCACAACATGGTACGAAAGTCACAGGAGAGGGAGATCACGTGGGTGAGAATTGACAGGCAAGGGCAGTGCACCAAGGAGGGGACCCTGAAGAGGAGCAATTAGAAGGAAAAGGACAGGAGCATTGTCTTGGAAAGAATAGAAAGGAAACATTAAAGTCAGAAGTAATCCATGCATCAAATTCTGAAGACAAGTCACAGTGGAGGGGAGTATGGCTCCTTGGTTTAGTCTTCCAGAAGCCCAGTAACTTCTCCAGAGCAGCTACCGTGCAGTCAGGAGTTTGAATGCAGAAAAATAAGTGGGCAGGGAGAAAGTGGAGAGAGCAAGTGCAGACTTGCTTCTCAAAGCCTGGCACCAGAGAAGGAGAAAGCTAGGATGGAAACTAGGTGGCAGGAGGAGGGCTTTGTTCTATTTTCCAATGGGAGAGACTTTCAATATAATGAAGACAAAGATCCAGTAGGGGGAGCAGTTTGAAGATCCAGCAGAGAAAGGAGCAGAATGGTGGGCCTAGAGCGAAGGGACAAGCAATCAATTAGGACCACAGAGGAAGGGCTGGCTTTGAGCCCAAGTCCAGACACCAGGTCCCCTGAGTCTGGAGACAGTGGTGGCTGTATGTCTTCAGGTGGGGAGCAGCAAAGGGAAGTAGCTGGCGAGATCCCGCTCTGGTGTTCTTGACAAAGCTGGTAGGCCCTCTGCTGGGATAACAGCGAGGGGGTTGAATAGGGCGCTTGGAGACAGTGCCAATGACTTGGAAAGAGAGAAGGTGCTGACCATAGACAAAGCAAGACATTGTCAGCTGGGTCTGAGGACTTAGCTCAGGTTGGACACATGGAACCTATAGCGGTAGCCTCACTGCTGAGAACTAAAGTAGTTTACTTATTCACAAGACAGTCTCAGTCCTCATTTATGATGTCCAGACCGGAACAGACATAAACGCTAGACAAAAGAAGGAAAATTAATAAGACATCTTGGTGCTGTACTTTCAATGCAGAGACAAAGTCTGAATGTGAAATTTGGTCTGTAAGACATCCATGTGCACATACCACTGGTAACAAGGTTGTATGGTTTGTGTTGTGTAATTACTGTGAAATAAAGAGAGGAATCCTGTGAATCTATGAATTGCCCGTATTTCACTGTTTGGGCACAGAATCAACTGAGGTCAGGTAATAATAGTCCTGCCTCCAGCCCTATTCATCCAGTCATCCCTTCTGCTGCCAACACAATGCTCCTCTTTATGCCCACATGGACGCCTGGCCTCTGTGTTGTAGGAACCACCGCCAACTCAGCACTTGGCTTAGTGACCCGAGGGTTCTCGGGCCACATCATCAGAGACAGCTGGTGCCATGGACACATCTGATGCCTTGCTCCCCACACGATGGCCATTGAAAACCCCAGGGTGGGACTCACTGCGGATCCTCCATTCAGTCCGTGCAAGCCTCGGGGAGGGAAGGGCTGACGTCAGACTGGGAGTGAGAGGCCCAGACCCAGAAAAGGCAGGCTGCGTTCCAGGACACGATGGTTTCTGTGGAGAGAAGATGTATGGGCCTCTTTCTGCTGGAGTGTGACTGAGGCTGGAGGGGACGGAAGCCAAGCCTTCCAAGGAATTCATGCATTATTCAGGGGGTTAACAAGAAAGGTTGAGATGGCAGTGGGAGAGGGAAACAAACTGTATTTCCAAGTTGAATGTTCCATTGTGCAATGAAATTCTACTTAAATAAAGGCCCAGGAAAAATGGCGAAGGGCTGTAGTGAAGTGGGCTGTGTTTGAGGCTGGTGTAGGAGCGCTCAGTCTACCCACAACCCTCGTCCCCAAGGAGCTCTGCTTGTGCGTGCATACGTGCAGGGTGCCTGGTGGGGCGGGTGCCCGGTCAGTGCTCAGAGTCGCAAGGGAAGCACCCACAGGGTCGTGATTGGTTGTTTTTTCCTGTATGAAGCAGTTGACACCACTGAAGTGACCGAATGAGTGTTGCCCAGCTGTGAAACTAGGGTGTCTGCTGATTCTGAGCCACTGGTAGCAACCCTGTCAAGGGTTCCCACAAGGTGAGGGATGAGAGGATAACATCCACAGATGCTGGAGTGGAGTCAAGATGGAACTGGGAGCCGGGAACTCAACCCAAGCTTCCCATTTGAGTGCTGGAAACCCGGTTATTTGCACATCGCTGCTGCCTCCCAGGGTCTGCATTGGTGGGAAGCTGGAGTTAGCTGGAGCTGGGAATCAAACTCAGAGACCCTAAAGGGGCAGGTAATTCACTGGTTCATAAGTAATATCCTTTACGTCAAAACTGAAAGACCCCAACATCCTTGACCAAGCTGTCTTTACAGGATGGACATAAAGCCAAAACGCCAGCATGTAAATTTGAAGAAGGTCAGGATGTCCTAGCTAGATGGTCAGATGGCTTATTTTATCTTGGAACTATCAAAAAGATAAACATATTTAAACAGAGCTGCTTCGTCATATTTGATGACAGTTATGAATCCTGGGTTCTCTGGAAGGACATTCAAACAGGAGCCAGCGGACATGGGGAAATAGTCTGTGCAATATATCAAGAAGAGCACTCGGAAGCTCCCAATGATATGGTTATATGTGACAAGTGCGGGCAAGAATTTGCTTTATGCTTTTTTTGAATTAAGGATATCATCAGTTGTGTCACACACCTCATACTGATTCCAGTGTGATTGATTCAGATGAAAAATGGCTGTGTTGGCAATGTGTTTTTGCAACAACAACAAAGAGGGGTGGTGTACTTAAGAAAGGACCAAATGCCAAAGCATTGCAAGTCATGAAGCAGACATTACCCCAGAGTGTGGCTGACCTCGAATGGGACGCAGGTCATAAAACCAACGTCCAGCAGTGTTACTGCTAGTGTGGAGGCCCTGGAGACTGGTATTTAAAGATGCTACAGTGCTGCAAATGGGAGCAGTGGTTTCATGAGGCTCGTGTGCAATGCCTTCAAAAATCAATGTTTTTGAAGGTTTTATACAGGTTTTATACATTTATTTGCTCTGTCTGCAGTTCCGGACCAGAATACCTCAAACGTCTACCATTACAATGGGTAGATATTGCACACCTATGCCTTTACAGCCTAAGTGTTATTCACAAGAAGAAACACTCTGATTCTGAACTTGAGCTTATGACATATGTTAATGAAAACTGGGATAGACTGCCCCCGGGGAGCTGGCAGGCACACCAAAGTCTGAAAGATGTGAGCATGTTCTGGAGGCAAGACCATGTGTATGTCTGGGAAAGAAATAAAGAAGCAGCAGCATTTGTTTGGGTTGTGAATTCGTGTTCCTCCTGTGCCACCAAATATGGCTTTCAAAGCAGAGAAAGGACCTGAAGGAACATCCCATGAATTTAAAATTAAAGGCAGAAAGGCATCCAAACCTATACCTGATTCAAGGGAAGTAAGCAATGGCATAGAAAGAAAAGGAATGAAAAAGTCTGCGGGTCATCCTCCTGGCCCATATACACGAAAAATGATTTCAAACCCTGCTGAGCCACCTTTGGATAAGGAAGCAGTTGCAGAGACTCCTTCTTTGAATTTACCTTGTCCTATAGGGAGAACTGAGCGAACTGCACATTCATCCAACACCTCAGATGTGGATTCACGGGTGCTTCCTGTACAAAAGAAACTACCTCGTCTGATATTTCCAGGCACATGGATTGTCTGACTCCAGAAAAAGAACTCGAACGGGAAGATCTTGGCCTGCTGCAACACCACATTTGTGGAGAAGAGGAGGTCGTCTTCCAAGAAGAGCGCTCCAGACTCAGAACTCAGAAATCGTCAAAGATGATGAAGACAAAGAAGATCATCGACTTGATGAACTCAACACAGAGATTCTGAATGACTTAGCAGATCAGGAGTTACAACTCAATCATCTGAAAAACTCCATTACCAGTTATTGTGGTGCTGCAGGTAGGATAGCATGTGGTGAAAAATACTGAGTTTTGGCTCATCGGGTGACACTTGACGGAAAGGTGCAGTGTCTTGTGGACTGGGAAGGAGCAAATGCATCTCAACTGTAGGACTGAACATTATGTTCACTGCACTCTCATTTTCGGTACGTTCAGTTCAAAGCCCTAATGGAGCCTGGCTTCTACTATCTTTCTTAAAAAAAAAAAAAAGTAAAAAAAATTCATGAATGGGGATGATACTAGCCTTCACATGAACCTGTTAATGTTATGGATATTGTCATAAAAAAGATATCTTTTAAAAATCGGAACAGAGACTTAATTTTTTTTAAATCTTAAGATTTGTAGATTGTTTCTAGGATAGGATACTAAAAATGATTCAGACTCATGCACGGTGTTAGATAATTTTCTAATTATTCCATTGAGTCAGTTTTTGGGAATAGTGGTTATCAGAGCAAACAGATCATGTAGATAGCACAAGTATTTGGAGAAACATTGTCTGTTTTGTTACCAAAATGTTGGAAAAATTTATTTAATACCTTTTAGATTTCATAAAGTGCAGTGTATATAATGCCTACTGAAAGACTATAAAATATTGAAATTTTCTTTCAAGCAAAATGTAAAAAATATATTGAGCCTGTACATTACACTGTGAAAAAATAAATAAATAAATAAATAAATAAATAAATAAAGGCCCAGGCTGGTCAGCCAAGCAAATACAGGAATAAATGGAGTCCAGGGAGATCCATCTTGTCCCTAGGCTGCTATGGTCCCCGGTTGGCTAGTGTCATTTCCTCCTCCCACTAAAGAAGGAATAAGAACAGGCTATGTAGCACCTACATTGTCAGCCTCTCATTACTTTAACTAAAATACTCTAGGGAAGCTATTTAGGAAGGAAGAACATTTATTTCAGCTTACAATTTGGAGAGTCACAGTCTAAGATTGGGTATTTCCTTCGGCCTGGCCTCTGGTGAGGATGACAGAGGGGTGATCATATGGTGAGCCCGGAAGCAGAGAGAGACACAGGAAGAGTGTTCAGTTATATAACCAATCCCCAAGGAAAAGTCAGTGACTTAGACTTCGCACTGGACCCACCTCTCTCAATTAACTGTTCGTGTAAGACCTTGGGGGCTAAAGATCTGTTTGTGTTTGAGGAGTAAAATCCTGTTCAAACCATAACGTTCCACCACAGGCTCCCCAAAACTCAATCCTTCTCACACACAACATACAATCACTCTATCCCCCAAATTCAAAGGCCCAAAGTCCAGTGTCTGAGTCTCAAAGCAAACTCCCTTAACTGTGAAACTCTGTAAAATCAAACATAAGTTACCTCTGTATAAGATACAACAGCAGAACAGGCACAGAATATACATTTCCATTCCAAAAGTGGGACATACGGAAAAATAAAGAATTAATCAGGCCAAATCGAGTCAGACAACCAGCAAGGCAAACACTACATCCTCAAGCGCCACCTTCAGCGTGGTGGACACACCGTGGCCGGTGTGGTCCCACCCCTACGGCTTTGCTGGTCACAGCCCATGCTTGGATTCCCAGAGGCTGGCATCTAATCTGCACAGCTCCACTAGGCATTGCCCTGATGGGGACTCTCCGTGGCAACCCCACATTTCAGTTTGGCACTGCCCTATAGTGGCTCTGCCCCTGTGGCAGGTCTCTGGGCTCCTAGTTTGTCTAAAACATTCTTGGAAACCTAGGCAGGGTCCTCTGTGTTCCATGGCTTGGTTGGTTACTGGCCCAGTGGCTACTTTCCGGGGTCCCCTCTGCAGCTCTACTTTCACAGCTCCCCCAGGCACTGCTCCGTGCAGCAGCTCCAACCCTGTGGCACAACTCTGCCTGGCTTCCCAGACTTTGGATTTTTGGTGGAAACTGCCTTGACCTAGCACTCTGCAGCCTGTGAGACCAGCACCATGAAGATGACGCCACAATTTGTACCAGCAGGAGTCACACCTGGATATACGGGCAAGCAGGGCACCCTGGGGCTCTTTCCTGAAAGGATTCTGCCCTTGGAGTTCTCAGGAACAAATTTGTACTTCTAGGCCTCTGTGGGCCTGTGATGGAAGTGGTTGATCTCTAAAATGCCATGGGGTCTTTCATCCCATTGTCTTGCCATTAACATACAGCCTTTTACTTGTGCTAATCTCTTTACATTTTTAAAAAGATTTATGTTATTTATGTGGAAGGCAGAGTGACAGAAAGGGAGAGACAGAGAAAGAGAGATCTTCTGTCTGTTGGTTCATTCCTCAAGTGGCCTCAACAGCTGGGGCGAGACCAGGCCAAAGCCAGGAGCCTAGCTAGAACTCCATCTGGGCCTCCCACCTGAGCGGCAGGGCCCCAAGCACTTGGGCCATCTTCTGCTGCTTTCTCAGGTGCATTAGCAGGGAGCTGGAGCAGCCAGAACTCTAACTGGTGCCCCATTGTGCCAATCACTTTAGCAGGTGGTTTCCCCACCTCACTCTCCTGTCCCAAGTGTGCTTTTTCTTCCTTATCTTCCTGGCCAACCTGCAAATTTTCCAAAGCTTTCTGCTCCACTCCCTCTTGCTTCTGACTCTCTCCATGAGACTCACCAAAGGCCACCAATAACAATTGAAGGCGTCAATGCCTGGAAACCTCCTCCCTCATCTTTCAGTTCAGCCTCCCACAAAGTCTCAGAACATGGGCACAAAAAGCCAAGTTCTGTGCCACCATGTAGTAAGAAGGCCATTAGTCCATTTCCCAATAGGATTCTTGGGGTCTCATCAGATAAGTCTCAGGTGTCCACATTGCCACCAGCATCCCAGTGTCCTAAGCCCTCATCAGAATCCCCCACAGCATCCTAGGCTTCCTCTACCCCGCCCTCCAAACTTTTCCAACCTTTCCCAGTAACCAAGACCAAAGGCTCCTCCCCAGCTTCAGGTACAGTTGGGAGTAACGACCCAACTTCTCTGGCACAGATTTTGTATCAGTCAGCTTTTATGACTTCAGCTAGAACATCTGAGAAAAGCTACCTAGGGAGGAAGGAGGTGTGCAAGGCCAGAGACGGCAGAGGGGTGAGCACGTGGTGATATGGCAAACAGAGACACACGGGAGGCAGATTTGGCTTAAATAACCAGTCCTCTCATGAGAACTGCCTTCCGAGAGCAAGCCCTGCAAGACCTTAAGGTCTCCCACCAAGCCTACCTTCCAGATGTCATGCAAATCAAGTCTCTGCCCTTAATCCATTAACATGAGTCCATTAACTGTTAACATAAGACTTTGGGGTTTTTTGAGGAGCCAAATCCTGTTCAAACCATAACAACGTCTGTTAGGGACCACTTTGTAGAACGAGCCTTCCTCAATCTTGACAACAACCAGCAAAGCAATACAAGCACTTCCTTTCTACAGCAGGCGTGGGGGTGTCAGGGGGTCAAAGAACTTACTGCTACAGAGCTATGCTGATGGGACTGGGATTAGGACCCAGGTTTTATGACATGGAAACCTATTAATACTCTTCCAATTATACACAAGAAACCATAAAGTAATCTGTTTTGTGTTTCTTTCTGCTCTGGGTGCCTATTTAGATACCACAAGAATTTGCAGTTCAAGCCTGAATGACCTCAGAGGGAAAGTAGGCATTTGTCCAATGGCCCAGGGGGTGGGATGATCATTTTTCACTTTTATAGGTCTTGGAAAAGGTACAGTTCAATGTCTTTGAACTTGATCTATTTTACACTTGTTCCTATCCTGATTCAGAAAGTCCTAGGAGACTGGACCTCAGTCCCTACATCACTTGTATGTCAGGGAAGTGAGGGGTTAGCGATTTTGAAGCCAAAAGTCAAGATGCATTGCCCGACCACTGCCTTCTCTGAGCTGTAAATGTGCAAGCACAAAAGGAATAAGCACGAAGGCCCATTCATTTTCCCATGTAGTAAATTAGTTTTATGGAACGGTTCAAAATTATGAGACATCCTGGCTGAATCTACAATGATAGCATTGTGCTAAGAACGAGCAACCACACTAAACATCCTTGCTGAACAGAAGTGACTTTAACTGAGCTGCACAATGGCCTGGCACCTGGGAGTGCCCTGGCCAGCTCTCCAGGTGGATTTCCTGCCCCTGCTGCAGTCACAAGATGGAAGCCTGAAAGTACTTTCTATTAATAATCACGCAAGGGGTGACACACTGGAAGCTTTTCTTCAGAAATGGTGCTAATCCTCTTGGGAAGAGAGCCTCTTTCTATCTTTTGGACTTCCCTGTCCAATCCCTGGGGTCGGATGCTGCTCCCTCGGCATGTGGTCTTCAGGCGTTCTTTGGGACATCAGTGTGTCAACTTCTACACAGTCTGTTTATAACCCTGAGCAAAGACTTCATTGCTGCTGCTGCTGAGGTTCATGGCCCACATGCCTTACCTGGCCTCGGCTACTTAGGGGGTGGTCTGTAGCCATGACATTGCACCTGTTCCTTCCACACAACCTGGAGTTTCTTCCATGATTCTTTCCTCCATAGATAACGGTCATCCTAACCCTTTCCAGTAATGGGAAGGACCCCCTGGAATACTGACCCAATGTAAATCACTGCTTCACGTCTCTATAGGCTCAGGCTCTTCCCAGAGCCTTCCCCCCACCTCCTGCCTTGCACACCCCTCTCCCAGGAAGACCTGGGGCTTGGTACACTCAGGTGTAGTCTGGGTGGCTGAACGTTTTCTAGAGAAGGCTTCCTCCATCATAGCTTGGAAGTGCTATATTCATGGCTCTGTAGGCATCTAGATGGGCACTGAGGACGGGTTCACAGGGCACGTGCCCCCAGAGTGGTGCAGGTGGATGGGCGAGATGGTCACAGGCCCCAGAAAGAGCAAGAAGGATAATGGTAGTGTCAACCCAACAACTGGTAGCCTCCCCACAGGAGCGCAGCTCCAAGGACCACGCCAGGACCTCCCTGCCAAGGTCACGTGGTCACCTGATCTTCAAATGGAGATAATTTCATTTCTGCTTTCCCACTTGGAGTGTTCTATTTCCTTTTCTTGTGTAACTGCCCTTGCTAGGACCTCCAGAACCATGTGGAATAGTTCAACAGGAGTGATGAGAGCAGACGTGCCTTGCTTGTTCCTGGACGCAGAGTGAAAAATCAGTCTTTCAACAATTGTGATGTTGGGGCCGGCGCTGTGGCACAGTGGGTTAATGCTGTGGCCTGGAGTGCCGGCATCCCATATGGGCATCTGATCAAGACCCGGCTGCTCCTCTTCCAATCCAGCTCTCTGCTGTGGCCTGGGAAAGCAGTAGAAGATGGCCCAAGTCCTTGGGCCCCTGCACCCGCGTAGGAGACCCAGAGGAAGCTGGGTTCAGCTCTGGCTGTTGTGGCCAATTGGAGAATGAACCAACGGATGGAAGACCTCTCTCTCTCTTTGCCTCTCCCCTCTCTGTGTAACTTTCAAATAAATAAGTCTTAAAAATAATAACAATTGTGATGTTAGCTGTAGGTTTTTCACAGGTTTTGTATTAGTCAGGGTTCTTTAGAGAAACAAAAAATAGGATATGTAAATATAGAAGATGATTTATTGTAAGGCTCATGCAATTACAGAGGCTGAGAAGTTTGGAAGTCTGCAGAGGCGAGCTAGAGACGCAGGAGATGTTCCAGTCTAAGTCCAGGGGGCCTGAAGACCAGGCTAACTGATGGTGCAATCCCCAGGCTGACGCCGGCAGCATGGAGAACCAGAAAGGGCTGATGTCTCAGGTTGAGTCTGGGGGCGAGAGAAGAGCGAGGCCAGCCCAGGCTGCTGGGCAGGAGGAGCTGCACTTCCCTCTTCCCGCCACAGATTGGACCTGTGATCAGCTTGACTCAGTCTACTCGATAAAGCGCTAGGCCCGTCCAGAAGCATCCTCACGGGGAACCCAGAATAACGTTGCACCGGGTTCCTGGGCACCTTGAAGCCTTGCCAAGCTGACAGGGAAGATTCACCACCGCAGGCACTGGCCATCAAGTTGAGGAAGCATCTTTCTATTTCTAATTCGCTGGAGTTTTTGAACATCATGATTTTTTGTCACTGATTTCTTCAAATGCTTTTTCCCATTTATATTCGTACAATCTTCTTGTTTCCTTTTATTGGGCATGTTACACGGATTGTCATACATGGAACCAACCCTAGGACAAATCCCATTTTGTCACGGAGCATAATCGATTCGTGTGTGGCTGGATTTGACTTGCTAGTATTTCCCGGGGGGCTTTTGCATCATAGTTGGAAGGCTGTTAACTATAGCTTTCTTGTGACGCCTTCATCTAATTTTGGTAGTAGGGCAATATTGGCATTATGGAGTGAGTTACACAGCGTCCTCATCTCTTCTACTTTTGGAAGACATCTTGAAAGATTGGCATTCATTCGTCTTTAAATGTTTGGTACAATTTTCCAGTGAAGCCTTCCGCGCCTGGGTTTTTCTTGTAGAAGTGGTTTGGTTGTTGGTTCAACCTTCACTTGTTTTAGGTGTATTTGGTTTTTCTATTTATTGTGAAGCTGGTCGTCAGTGTACCAATGATCATAGGGTTGGTTCTCTTGTGATCTTTTTATTTTGAAAGTCTGTATAACAGTTCCCACTTTCATATTTGAGCTTAGTACCTTGAGTTTTAATTTTTTTTTCTGGGACAGTCTAGGTAAAGGTTTGTCAACTTATTGATATTTTCAAAGAAACAAGTATTAGTTTTGTTTATTCTAATTAAGTTTTTCTTTCACTTTGCTCTGTTCTAATCTTTAAAAAAAAAAATACAGAGAGAAGGGGGGAGAGAGAGAGAGGGAGAGATGTCTTTCATCCGTTAGTTCACTCCCCCTAATGGCTACAACAGCCAGGACTGGACCAGGCCGAACCCAGGAGCTTCCTCCAGGTCTCCCACATGAGTGCAGGAGCCCAAATACTTGGGCCATCTTCTGCTGCTTTCCCAGGTGCAGTAGTAAGGAGCCGGATCGGAAGTGAAGCAGCAGGGACACAAACCAGTGCCCATACGGTACGCCGAGAGTGCAGGCAGAGCTTAACCTGCTACGCCACAGCACTGGCTCCTGTTTAAATCCTGGAAGTATCTTCCTTGTGCTTATCATGTGCTAAGTATGGTCTTTTTTCTATGCAAGGTAGAAAGTTAGGTTATTGATATGTAATCTTTCTTTTTAATGCAGTTACTTGCAGCTTTAAATACAAGGGGACCTCAAGAAGTCTGTGAAATTTTTAATTAAAAGATAACTTTATTTGGTGCAAAAAGTTTTGAAATACATTTGTATGAGGGAGTTTTCAAAAAGTTCATGGAAATGCAGGTTTTTTTTTTTTTTGTGACAGGCAGAGTTAGACAGTGAGAGAGAGAGAGAGAAAGGTCTTCCTTCCGTTGGCTCACCCCCCCCCCCCCAAACAGCCGCTATGGCCAGCATTGCACCGATCTGAAGCCAGGAGCCAGGTGCTTCCTCCTGGTCTCCCATGGGGTGCAGGGCCCAAGTGCTTGGGCCATCCTCCACTGCACTCCCAGGCCACAGCAGAGAGCTGGCTGGAAGAGGAGCAACTGGGACAGACTCTGGCGTCCCAAGTGGGACTAGAAGCCGGGGTGCCGGCACCACAGGCAGAGGATTAGCCAAGTGAGCCACGGCGCCAGCCACTTTTTTTTTTTTTTTTTTAAGATTTACTTGAAAGGCACAATTACAGAGAGGGAGAGAGGGAGAGAGGGAGAGAGGGAGAGAGGGAGAGAGGGAGGGAGAGAGAGAGGGAGAGAGGGAGAGAGGGAGAGAGAGAGGGAGAGAGGGAGAGAGGGAGAGAGGGAGAGAGGGAGAGAGGGAGAGAGGGAGAGAGGGAGAGAGGGAGAGAGGGAGAGAGAGAGAGAGAGAGAGAGAGAGGTCTTCCATTTGCTGGTTCACTCCACAATGGCTGGAGCTGAGCCGATCCAAAGTCAGGAGCCAAGAGCTTCCTCCAGGTCTCCCACATGGGTTCAGGGCCCAAGGATTTGGGCCATCTTCTACTGCTTTCCCAGGCCATAGCAGAGAGCTGGTTCACAAGTGGAGCAGTGGGAACTTGAACAAGTGCCCATATGGGATGCCAGAACTGCAGGCAGCAGATCAACCTACTACACCACAGGGCCAGCCCCAGAAATATGTTTTACAAAACTATAAATGGGTTCAATATATTTTACATCTAAATAAATTTACCTTTTAATTCCATTTTTCTATGAACTTTTAGAAGCACCCTGTATTTCTCTGAACATAGCTTTCACAATATTTCATAAGATTGGTATATTTTTTTCATTTATCTAAAAATATTTTCTAATTTCTCTTGTGATTTCTTCTTTTACTAACTGGTTCTTTCTTAATTTTCATATTTGTGGATTTTCTTCTGTGGATTCATTTTGTGAATTACCTTGTGGTCAGGAACATACTTTGCATGACTGAAAACCTTTTTAATGTATTGAAATTTGTCTCGGGGCCTCACACATGATCCATTCTGGAGAAGAGCCCTGTGCACTTGAGAATGTGTGTTCCACTCTTGCTGGCCAGTGGATTCTGTGGACCTCTGCGAGGCCTCGTTGGCTGCTAGTTTTCTGCCAGCTTGCCACTCGCTTGGTGATTGCGCTAGCAACGGTAGAATGCTGCAGTCTCCAGCTACTATTCCCGAGTTGCCCATTTCTCCTTCAGTTCTGTCCACTTCCGCTTCATGTCTTCCGGGGCTCTTACGTCAGGTTCACAAGTGTTTATGAGCGTCAGTTCTTCTTGGTACCTTGATACTTCATCATTATAAAATGCACTTCTTTGTCTCTAGTAACTTTTATCTTAATCTCTTTTGAGTGAGATAAGTATACCCATTCCAGCCCTCTTTGTTACTATTCACGTAACATAACTCTTATTTTTACTTTCAGCCTATTTGTGCTTTGTAACTAAAGTGAATTTCTCAGAGGCAGCATACTTATGGGCTGTGTTTTCCTTTTTAAAATCCAGTCTGTCACTCTCTGACATTTAACTAGAGGACTTAATACGTTTATACCTAATACAATTACTGATAGGTGTTTGTATATATTATGTTGTTTTTGTTCAACTTATTGTCTTTTTTATGTTAAATTGATATTTTCCAGGCACCGTTTAAATTCCCTTGTAATAACTTTTACCATGTATTTTTGTGTTAGTCTCTTGGTCACACTGAGGATTAAATTCAACATCTTAATTTATAATAATCTATTACCAATTAATCCTAATTTAATTGCAGTGGTGCATACATTTGTTCTAAATAGCTTACTCCTTCTACTTTCTATTATTGTCACACATATTTTACACATTTTGTAACTACATATTTATAATTATAGCTTTATATAATTTGTCTTTTAAATAAGATAGGAAGGGCTGGCGCTGTGGCGTAGCGGGTAAAGCCATCACCTGCAGAGCCGGTGTCTCATGTGGGCGCCTGTTAAGTCCTGGATGCTCCACTTCCTGCTGCGGCCTGGGAAAACAGTAGAAGATAGCCCAAGTCCTTGGACCACTGCACTCATGTGGCAGACCTGGAGGAAGCTCCTGGCACCTGGCTTCTGATCAGTGCAACTCCGGCCATTGTGGCCAACTAGGGAGTGAACCAACAGATGGAAGACCTCTCTCTCTCTTCCTCTCCTTCTCTCTCTGCGTAACTCTGACTTTCAAATAAAGAAATAAATCTTTAAAAAAAGATAGGAAAGGGGGGGAGTCACAAAAAATTTATATTTGCCCTTGTAGCCACTTTTATTGGGTCTATTTCTTCATGTTAATTTGAGTTGTTCTTCATTTCATTCTGAAGAACTCTTCAGTGCTTCTTATAGGACAGCCATGCTAGTGATGAACTCCCAGTTTTTGTTTATCTTGGGATGTCGTCATTTCTGTCATTTCTGGAGATTGGTTTTGCAGGATATAGAATTCTCCATTGACAGATCCGCCCCTCCAGCATTTTGAATGTGTCAATCATATTCAGATATTCATAGTACGTGACACCACCCCTGGTCTCCGTGTTGTGAGGAAGAATGTGTTATTATTTGGACTGAGTCTCCCTCATACAGGTGAGTCATTTCTCTCTTGCTGCTCTCAGGATTCTCTTTTTAGTCTTCCTCTTCAAGAGTTTGGCTGCCAAGTGTCTGCATGGATATCTGTGAGCTTTAAGAGATCATTAAGCTTCTCGGGTGTGTGGATTACTTTTTTGTCAGATGCCGGAAGACTTTGGCCACTGTTTCTTTAGAGGTTCTATTAGCCTCTTTCCCAGCTCTCTATTATGCATATGTTGGTATAATTGATGGTGTTTCATGGGTCTTTGAAGCTCTGCTAATTTTTCTGTATTTTTCTTTTCTGTTCCTCAGACTGACTAATCTTTAAAAAAGAAAAAAAAGATTGGGGCTGGCACTGTGGCACAGCGGATTGAGCCGCCACCTGCAGCACCAGCATCCCATATGGGCACTCACTTGAGTCCTGGCTGTTCTACTTCCAATCCAACACCCCGCTAATTCTCCTGGGAAAGCAGCAGGAGATGGCCCAAGTGCTCAGGCCCCTGCACCTGCGTGGGAGACCCGGAGCAATCTCCTGGCTCCTTGCCCAGCCCCAGTCTCTGCAGCCATTTAGGAAGTGAACCAGCAGATGGAAGACTTCTCTGTCTCTCCCTCTTTCTCTGTAATTCTTTCTTTCAAATAAATAAATATTTAAAAAGGTTTATTTTACTTATACTTTTTGACAGGCAGAGTTAGACAGTGAGAGAGAGAGAAACTGAGAGAAAGGTCTTCCTTCTGTTGGTTCACCCCCTAAATGACTGCTATGGCCAGCACACTGCACTGACCAGGAGGTGCTTCTTCCTGGTCTCCCACACAGGTGCAGGGCCCAAGCACTTGGGCCATCCTCCACTGCCTTCCCGGGCCACAGCAGAGAGCTGGCCTGGAAGAGGAGCAACTGGGACAGAATCTGGTGCCCCAACCAGGACTAGAACCAGGGTACCGGCACTGCAGGTAGAGGATTAGCCAAGTGAGCCACAGCGCTGGCCCTTATACTTCTTTTTAAAAGGTTTATTTTATTTATTTGAAAGGCAGAATTACACAGAGAGAGAAAGAAAGAGATTTTCTATCTGCTGGTTCACTCATCAAAAGGCTGCAATGGCTGGGGCTGGGCCAAGTTGAAGCCAGGAGTTTGACAGGTCTCTCCCACGGGTGCAGAGGCCCAAGTACTTAGGCTGTCTTCTGCTGCTTTCTCAGGCACATTAACAGGGAACTGGGTTGGAAGCGGAGCAGCAGGCACTCACATGGTCTGCTGGCATCACAGGCAGTAGCTTAACCAGCTATCCCCCAACACTGGCACCAAGACTGACTAAATTTTTTTTTAAAGAGATTTATTTATTTTTTTTATTTTTAAAGAGTTAGAAAAGAGAGGAGAGACAGAGACGGAAATCTTAGGGCCACTGGTTCACCCCTGCATGCCCTCAGTATTTGGCCAGTTTACAACTCTGACGTAGCTGTGACCTCCTGCTCGCGTGGAGTTTTAATGTCAGTTAGAGGTGGTAGTTTAGGGTATGCTGTGGTCTTTCCCAAGCACGTGTACAACCCAGAGCATAGATTTCTAGTTCTCTGGAATATGAAAGAACAGAGAGATCTGCTATCCACTGGTTCAGTCAACAAATGCACGACAGATGGGGCTGGGACTGAGCCAGGCTGAAGCCAGGAGCTAGAACTCAGCCCAGGTCTCCCATGTGAACAGTGGCCAGGACCGACTATTCGACTACTAGGGCTATCGCTGCTGCCTCCCAGGGTGAGCGTTAGGAGGAAGCTACAGTCGGAAGTGCAGTCTTGAACCCAGGCATCTTGATATAGGAAAAGGGAGCCCCCAGTTTCATCTTGACCACCGTGCCAAATGCCTGTCCAGTATGGCGGAGCTTGTAAAAGCCCACGGAGCGTATCACTCCTCAGCTATTCCTTTTAGGCTCTGGCTGGTCTCCTACTTGCCCCCAGTGTTATCATTGCCTCGGGCAGCTGTGCCAGTACATTTCACAGGTTCACAGGCACCCTCAGCCCTGGTGAGCTCAGCGAAGTCAGACGAAGGTAAGGTTTTCTAGTGGGTTCTGCCACCACGCTGGCAGCCACGAGACTGCTTAAAAAATGACAACTATTTGGGAATGAGGTCTGTTGTGCTACTCAAGCACCAAGAATGCAGACGGTTACCTGCCGGCTTGTTGCCCTGGCAGGACAGTGGGCTGGGACCAGGGTGAATCAAAGCCACAAAGGTCGCTTTTGTTTTGTTTTCGAGATTCGGCTAGTTTTTCCTGCATAAATGATGCCGAAGTTTCTACGAGCCTTTGTGTAGTCTCCAGAGTTCTGAAAATGTTGATTCTGACCATTTCTGCCCCCTTTTATTGCTGTTTTTATGGAGGGGACATTCTTCTGAGCTCCGTACCCCATCAATTTTGCCGATGTCTCTCAAATTTGTGTATTTTTAAAAATGACTTGACCAGAGTTCTCTCAAATATATAAATATATTCTCAATCTCCATTGTGTCATCAATAATGTAATCAGGACTGCAACTCAATGCCTTTTTGAAACTATCAAATTGACAGGAAAAAAAATATTCTACCACACACTGGTAAGAGTGTAAGAGAAACAAGCAATTCTGTTCCTCACTGGTGGCAGCAGAAATTGCTAGACTCTCTATGGAGAGCAATTGAGCAATATCTACAAAAAATTTAAATGAATAATCTAGTTGATGGAGAGGGAAAATGGATGTGTCTCAAGAGTACATAATGTTGACATGAATTGATAACCACTGAAGCTAAATGATGAACCGTGGGGGTGGGACACACTGGATGCTGTGTGATTCTTTTTACTTTCACCTGTACTCAGTTTTCACGGCTTAGTGGCAGTGTGTATTTCTAGGAGGAGGCACACAATGTCTGGTTGTCTCTCTTTTTGTGATGTTAGTGGCCAGTTCTGATTTTTGCTCTCATCCACTAACTCACTGTTCATTACAAAGTGAGGGATATTCTCATTGTCTTCTTAATAGCTGAGATATTTCAATAAAGAACAACTTCCTTTTATAAAATATTTGGCTCAGTTTTCAAAGGGAAGGAAGATAAATGCGCAATGAGATAAATGCTTGGAAAGGATAACGTTGAAGGATAGTCCTTTAAACACCTGCCTGAACAGTTCGCTCCCCACATCATCCACCTGAGAATCCATAGAGGTGCACTGAGCCCGCACGGTGTGTCCCAGCAACAACGAGGAACAGAGTCTGCAGGTGGGAAGGTAAGTAAGGAAGGTAAGGTAAGACCCTGACCTTGCCCATCCTCCGCATCACGTGTCAAATCCATGGCACCTGTGCCACGATGTTGGTGGGATCCAATGAACTAGTAATTCTACATCTAATACAATGCCCAGCACATAACTTTCCAAAAACTGTTTGTAACTGTTATTACTTACAAGAATTCATCTCATTTTAACTGTCCGTGCTTCCTTAGGCTTTACTTCAAGGCATCCTACTCGAATCTCTGATATTTTGGCCAGTTTTGCCTATCTCCTTCTGCCTGTCCTATTTCAGCTGCACGAGGGAGAAAGAGCATACATTTTGGACCCCAAATCCTTTCTCTGGATTATTCAAAGCAGGCTTCTACCTTTCTCCTATGCTTCTGTAAAAATCAAGCACCTTGCAAATTTTTTCCTCGCATTGAATTAAATATTTTATAGCCTGTCATACGAGATATAGTAGGTCATCTCTAAATGCTAGTTTGTCTTCTTGAATAAAACCCTTTGTTTCCAACTCCAATATCACAAATTCTTTGAAAGCATCCAGATTGAGTTGTTAATTCAGTTGGCCTAAAAGAACAGAAGCATCTAAACAACTACAAACAGCACGCAGAAAGCAAAAAGACTCTCTAGTGATCGGCAGCTGTTGAAGGCAAGGACAGGGTGGCCCGTGGGGCGAGGGTACCAACTGAGTGCCTGACGTCCAGGCAAGAGAAATGGGAACTCTCTAATCATAAAGTCCTGGAAGGACAGGGATTGCTGCAGCCCTACAGAACTACAGAGAGCAGGAAACACAGAAAACGAGCAGACTGAACTACATCAAGCTGGGCTCTGGAATTCCTGTGAGCCTCCAAGCCCGACATGCCACACACAGAGGTGCATGCATCTTCAAGAACCAAAAAAGACAATGAAACTTAAATCCCTCCCACCTCCCAGAAAAAAACCTACAAATGTGGGCGAACAGGTCTCATGGCACCGCGGTGAGCACCCACTTTCGCTCACACATGATGCTGTTCAGAATTTCTAATGCTGCTTTCAAGACTCCAGCTCTCAGGGCCGCTGCTGTGGCACAGTGGCTAAAGCCGCTGCCTGCAGTGCTGGCATCCCACATGAGCACCAGTTTGAGTCCTGGCTATTCCATTTCCAATCCAGCTCTCTGCTATGGCCTGGGAAAGCAGTGGAAGATGGCCCAAGTCCTTGGGCCCCTGCACCCACATGGGAGACCTGGAAGAAGTTCCTGGCTTCAGATCAGCACAAGTCCAGCCATTGTAGGCACTTGGGGAGTGAACCAGCGAATGGAACACCTCTCTCTGTGTCTCTGCCTCTCCTTCTCTCTTTGTGTAACTCTTCCAAATAAAATAAAAATCTTTAAAAGAGAGAAAGAGAGAGAGAGAGAGAGAGAGAGAGAGAGAGAGACTCTAGCTCTCACAGAAATTTGTGCTGTGACGGTGGGAATGCCTCCTGGCAGTGGATATTGTGTGATGCTTAGCAATGGGCTGCAGGAGGAGTAGGGGGGAGTGTGGCCTTGATTTTTAAAAGAACGCAACACTGGATGACGACACAGAATGTGCGCTGGGGAAAGAGGCTTTAACCTGCCATCCAAAGCCCAGGAATTCCAAAGTATTTTCAAGTTTTGGATCATTGGAAGAAGGAAGGAATGAAGCACATACAAGTATTGAAAAATTCTTCCTTCTTGGCCGGCGCTGTGGCTCAACAGGCTAATCCTCCGCCTTGCGGCGCCGGCACACCGGGTTCTAGTCCCGGTCGGGGCGCCGGATTCTGTCCCGGTTGCCCCTCTTCCAGGCCAGCCCTCTGCTGTGGCCCGGGAGTGCAGTGGAGGATGGCCCAAGTGCTTGGGCCCTGCACCCCATGGGGAGACCAGGAAAAGCACCTGGCTCCTGGCTCCTGCCATCGGACGAGCGCGGTGCGCCGGCCGCAGCGCGCCGGCCGCAGCGGCCATTGGAGGGTGAACCAACGGCAAAAGGAAGACCTTTCTGTCTGTCTCTCTCTCTCACTGTCCACTCTGCCTGTCAAAAAAAAAAAAAAAAAGAAAAAAAAAAAGAAAAGAAAAATTCTTCCTTCTGGAACTGCTGGGCAATGTCAGGTCGTTTTTGTTGCTAGAAGAAATTGCAATGGCTTTGTCAACCATATATAATAATTGACTGAAAGGAAAAATGCCATTGTTCTAAATGTCCCTTCTTGGTGAATCTTAATTAGTTATTTGTCAGAATAGTCTGCTAATGTGACAGCTTCCAAGTGTGAACAGCATTGTCTGATTTTCCTAGCTAACGGGAATTAACAAACTAAAAAATGTGTTCTTGCTAGATCAGAGCTAATAAAGATTTAAGTTTTTAAAAAGGAATTTTTGTGGCATTTTTTGGGTTTATTGATTCCTTGTTGAATATACTGAACACAACAGGAACTATTTTCCCTTGGATAATCATTTACATGGCCAGCAGGTGGTGTGTGAATTATAAAATTTCTAATCTCCTACCCAGAGACTCGTTTGCAAAGCTCTCATAGTAGCAGGGGGTGGGACAGAACCCTGAGGTTGTGTTAGAGTATTTTCTTTCAATAGAAGTGGAAATATGGAACTTTAACTAGAAATACTGGTAAAAATAAAAAATATCAACAAAAATGTTTTAAAATCTAGAAAAAGAAGAGTACTCATTGAATATGGTAAAAAAAAAAAAACAGGAACATAAAGCCAACAGCTACGTAACAATCAACAGAAAAACGTATGGACATTACTGCAAAATCAAGACAAAGCAATGTGTCAAAAATATTAGGGGTTTTAGCTGTATTCCAATTTACCAAAAAAAAATTAATAGTGATCAACTACTTACATCTTCAGAAGTATTAAGTGTGGCTTAGCTTCCTGCAGCCATCTGCTATGGGGTGGGCAGGGGATGAGCAGGTCATGGGCTGCCCCTTCCTGCGCGCACCAGGGCCGCCAGGATTCCTCATGAAAGGTGACCCACGCTGCACAAAGTCCTTGAAGGACTTCGCCACTGCATTTTAGTTTTCACCCTGACTTTGAATCCTCTGTGCCCTTCAAGGTGGGACTGGGTGAGAACAGACATCCCACGGCTAGACAGGGAGACAGAAATTAGCCTGGGTATGTGTGTGTGGGGGGGGGGTTAAGGAAGACAAAGCGTGCGCAGAAAGGAAAGCAGCAGCCGTGGGCGCTCCCCTCGAGGCAGCTCAGTCTTCTGCACTGAAGTCCTGCCCATCCCCCAGGAAGTTTCCAGGTGGTCCCTGGAAAGCACCCCAGAGAATCCTCTCTGCCCAGGGCCAAGCCGGCTACCCGGTCTGGTAACACTGAGTTATGAAACCCTGGGAGCAAATGCACCCACTTCACATTCAGCGAGCCCTCTGTCCCAGAGAAGAGGGTGGGGGAGGAAGAGCTGGACCCAGCGGCTTATAAGCCCCAGTGGAAATGCAAACTGTGTTCTCAGCTCTTTGCTGAGCTGGCCGCCCGCCGGTCAGGTGTGTTCTTGCTAGTAAATTTGTACCCTTGCCTACCCCAGTCTGAATGACGGGGCACGCTCCTCTCCCATCCTTCTGACAGATGCCCCACCTGGTTGAACCTGGCTCCCTTGGGTACCACTGCTCTCTGTCTCCTGGCTGAATCCTCACGGGAAGACAAGACCCTCTGTTCTCTCCACCTCTGCTCACACCACCGCCACCCTTAGTCCCTGGAAGAGGCTTCCACAGCACTGGGCTGTACACCCCCGGGACAGAGTAGGGGGCAGAATGAACATGACCTGCTTTGGCAGGAACACCACTCAGGGCCCTTTGCCCACCCCTTTCTGCCTGGCACGGGGGCAAAGGGGCACGGCCGCCTCCACTGGTCATCAACCATCCAATTGTTTGGAGTGACTGGCGGTTTGGTTGATTATCTGATCTCATCTGGTGCCATCTCCTTCTGCAGCAAGAGGAGGAAAACCAGGCCGGTGCCGTGGCTCACTTGGCTAATCCTCCACCTGCGGCGCCAGTACCCCAGGTTCTATTCCAGGTTGGGGCACCGGATTCTGTCCCGGTCGCTCCTCTTCCAGTCCAGCTCTCTGCTGTGGTCCGGGAGTGCAGTGGAGGATGGCCCAAGTGCTTGGGCCCTGCACCCACATGGGAGATCAGGAGGAAGCACCTGACTCCTGGCTTCCGATCGGTGCAGCGCACCAGCCGTTTCAGCTATTTGGGGAGTGAACCAACAGAAGGAAGACCTTTCTCTCTGTCTCTCTCTCTCTCTCACTGTCTAACTCTGCCTGTGCCTATCAAAAAAAAAAAAAAAAAAGAGAGAGGAAAACCAGTCCAGGATAAATGGAGGTAGCAGAAGCAAGGGTAGGAGCAAAAATGGAGGTAGCAGGAAGCAAGGGTAGGAGCAAAAATGTCTGCTCTGCGTCAGTGCCAGGCACACACTAGGGTGCGTAAAGAGCAACTGCAGCAGAGCGCCAGGACTGACAATGAGAGAGCAGAGGCGCCAGGGCGCAGGGCTGGGTGCAGCACAAGCTCCTGCCCTGGATGGCGCCCATGGAAGGAAGAAAGCCGAGGAGCGAGGACAGCATGGGGTCGGGTGGGGGAGTGGGAAGGGCCCGGATTCAGCTCTGCTCTGCCACCGGGACGGAAGGCAATCCTGCAGGCTGAGCGGACAGGAACTGAACGTGGGTGTGGTTTCAGTGGGACTAGCTAAGATTCTGCGAGGAGACCCAGGCGCTCGCTGACTCCTCACCAGTCACGGCTCGCTCAGTGGGGCTCCGGCATGAGCTGCTCAAACAAGCAACAGGAGCAGATGGCCACTCCAGTGGCAAGGGATGAGCGCCTGGGGACCTTCAGTGTGGCTCTCTCTGGCCAACCTACAGGAGCCTTGGTCAAAGTCTCGGGTAGCATTCCTTCCTGGGGGGCTCCCAGACGCAGGGGGGTGAAGCGATGTCTGCTCCACTCAGGCCAGCCCCTACTGGGGCTGTAGCTCATCTCAATCATGTAAGTCATGGTTCACATGCATTCAGGGGAAGCAAGAGACAGGCCATAGCTCTCTGTCCCTCTAATGAACAATGCCCGGCTGCTAGCTTGCTTCTGACCAATCAAATAGCAGCTTATTTCTGAGGACTTTGGACAGGAGTAAGCCAACAAGTCGGCAGAAAAGTGGGTGCCATGGGAGGTGACGACGACACTCATTTTACTTGGAGCTGAAATTCTGAAGCAATGCCACAACCATGAACCAAATGTGGGGCATAGCTACTTACAGAGAGGAAAGAAAAATAGTACTCATATTTGTGGCTGGAATATCCAAGCTATTATTTGAATAGTTGTATCCTGGAAAAGAATGCAAATACCAAATATTTAATTGGAGATCAGCAAGAACCAGAGAAACAGATGCAAGAATGATGCATCCCTTCAGAGTATGGATTAACCAGGGATAACACCACAAGAAACCTGGGCATGCTAATGAAGAAAACCACATGCTGCAAGTGATAGAAAGAGACCAAAAACAGTCCCTGTATTCCCACTTAAAACTATGTCTGATTCCGCCTCCTGCTAAGGCCCGCCACGGCGGTCAGCGGCCATGGTTCTAGTACTTAGGTCCCTACAGTTTGTTCAAGCTCCTGGCTTCAGCCTCGCCCAGCCCCACTGCTTTTGCAGGCTTCGGGGGAGTGAACCAGTGGATGGAAGATTCTCTCTCTGAGTATCACTCTGCCTTTCAAATACATATAAGTACATTTTTAAAAATTATGTCATAAGCATCTTTCAAGTCAATAAACACCCTTTTAACATATCACTTCGGGGAGCTGCATCATGTCCCACTGAGTTTGTGTTGGAAAAGCAGCTCTCCCTCTGCCCTCACAGCACAAAGCAGAAATCCCGACCTCAGCAGGTGCACGATGCCTCCTCAGCTGCGAGCAAGCAGTGTCGCTGCAGTCGGCGCCGGCTGGGCGTGCTCCCCTCCCACTCACTGCGGGACAGCGCCGGGCGGACAGGCAGAGGGCCCGGTCCTAAGGCTGCCCCCGGCCCCTTTGGATGCCAGTTCTGAGCCTGTGCTTCTGACTGACCTGCCATGAGCCAGCGTCCTACAACCTCTGCCTTGGGCTTGCTTACTTTTCTTTGAGCGGAACTCAGGGAAACCCATTCACTGGCTCGTTCCAGTGGACAGAAATGAGGAGAAGCATATAGCCAGGCGCAGGGGCGGGCAGCTTCTGTGCCGTCTCCGGGAACAACACCCCCAGGCACCGCGGTGTGTTCTGTTAGAACAGGGTGCAAAGCTCTCTGAGCTTGTATTTTGGGTGTTCACGGGAGTTTATCACCTAGGCATGACTGATAACTCATTAGCCATTATCGATTGACTCAAACTTTAGCCCTTCCCTTACCTCCTGCCTGGACGTCCCAACCCTCTAATCCTGCTTCCGTCTTCCCAGTGACCAGCACCCATCCTGAAGCTACCTGGGGGCCACCCGTCACCTTTCGCTAGCACACAAAAGCCACTGTCACTCCAGAGTCTCCAAGGGTTGTCACCTTTCGCTAGCACACAAAAGCCACTGTCACTCCAGAGTCTCCAAGGGTTTTAGGAGTTCCACGCGTGTGTAGAAATGAGGTAGAATACCAAATATGCATGAGCATTTCACAATATCATGGAATTAACATTACTCACTGAACAAATCTACCTTAATTTGTTACAATATTTTCATTTCTTTGCAATCTTAATTGCATTAAAAAAGCCCAACAAGGATACATAAATCTTTGTCCACATTCCAGTTATATTCTTAAGATAAATTTCAGAGGCTTGGGATGTTTCTATCACAGAAATATAATTGCGACTCAAACACTGGGTCTGAGGGTTTCTAGCACCAGGGCTCATGGGTAAGTGAGGGGACCCTTTCACTGCCTTCTTAGTATCCGTCTTTTGCTAAACACGCTGGTTGAAAAACAACATTTTTTGTCTACACAGGAGGCATGGACTGCACAGGACTGAGAGCAAGGACTTTGGAGTCAGACAGAACTGGGCTCAAGGCCTGGCTTCACCCTTCCACGTTTTCACACCAGGGACAATCCAGAGCCTTCCCCACTCGACTGTGCCACGCACCAAGCAGTGCCACATAGTCCCAGCCAGCGCTGCCTCCCGGGACCGCTTCGCAGCCTCTGGGAAATGCAGCATCTCTCACCCGCCTCCAGGCCCTTCCATTCCGACGTCACCCTTGAAAGCTGCCATCAGCCCACCAGGCCGTGCAAAGCCCCACTCTGACCAGAAGCAAGTTTGGATGCTGTCCCTCCGAGGCAGAGTGGTGGCCTGGTGCAGGCACCGTGACCGCCAGTGCAGTGGTGACGCTCTGTGTACACCTGCCAAGGGCAGTGTCAGCCCTCCCCCTGCCCATGACCCAAGTGCTACACAGAAGCTTCTCCTGGGAGACCCACCGTCAGCCCAGGGATCACACCCTTTCCCTGCAGACACCTGCACTCAGCCACACTGCCTGGCGACGAGGATGGAGCAGCTGCATCGCGAGGGGCTGGGTTTGCGACTGAACAGAAGATGCAGCATCTCCCACAATATCCATCTTATCACCGCAGAATCACTTAGGATGGAAGGACCCAGAATACACCTGCTGGGCCACTGTGCTCTAATGTGAGAGATCAAAGCAAAGGTCATGCCCTTGTGGTAGGAAACAAAGTTTCCCTCCGCAGGGAGTGCACTTTCCTATCATCAGTTTTGGGGAAGAGTTCAAGGAACTGAGGGATCAGGATGCAGATCTCAGAGCAAAGAGGTCCAGACCCCTCTCCTTCCCTCTGAGTCTGGGGAGAGCTGGGTTTGGCCTGAAAGTCTCCAGGCAGGATCCTGGTGGGGAGGAGCTGGCCCCGCCCTCAGAGGCGTGGCTGTGGGCCAGGGTCCTGGCCGCTGACACTTGTCCTTGTTGTCTGGGTCGTCTTTCCCCATCTACTCCCCCTACAATGTCTGAACCGCTAATTCCTGCATGATTTCCCAAAGCTCCCGGGAAAGAACTCTGCAGCTCTGGTGAGTGCTGCAATCCTGCTGTGGTCCCAGAGGCCCGCGGAGAGCTGCAGAGAGGCGTCCACTCGCTGACGCCTGGACTCTGATCTTAGTCCTTCTCTTGTCTAAATGCTGAACCTTAAAGATGTCTGTGTGTGACAGAAGTGACATTTGTTTTCTGTTTGATTTTAAACCGAGAAGATACAAGGGGATGCAGCTCTTTTTTCTCTTTTTTTTTAATTTCAAAATTGCACCCAGTGTCTTTAAAGATGGACAACAGAGGGACACGCTGTGGAGCGGGGTGGGGAACATTTTTTCTGAAAGGGAGCCATTTAGCTATTTATAGCATCATTTGTGGACCATACAAAATGTCCAGTTGAAGATCAGGCTGCAATGGATGGATGGAATTTCGAGTCCCGCCTGTGGGTGCCTTGGCAGGGCCAGGCCGCATGATTTTGTGCGGCTTGTATAGCCCCTGGGCCGGCCGTTCCCCACCCCTGCTGCAGTGTTTCACTGCCTGGTTGAGAAAGCTGCCAGTCGAAGCTGGTGCTGCTACCCCTTTGGTATGAAGCACTTTTGTCACAGGTGTTAATGCTGTATGACAGAATGCTCCGATGCCTGGGCGCCAAAGGTTCTGTTCAGTGTTGACACCTGAACTCACTTGCGCATTTGTGCCTTTTAACTACAGAGCTTAGAGTAAAAAGCCCATCTGTGGCAAATCATCTGTGGGTTCCTTAGGCATTTAACTGCACTCATTGTTGAGTGATGGTTTGTTTCATGGGTTTTGTGTCTGTGTCTAATGCATGTTTTAACACAATAGACACAATGCAGTTAAGGAATTGCTTTTCAGATCGACAATACTTAAAAAAAAAAAAAAAACCACAGGGTAATTTATTTATTTGAAATGCAGTTAGAGAAAGAGTGAGAGATCTGCCATCTGCTGGTTCATTCCCCAAATGGCCACAACGGCTGCGGCTGGGCCGAGCAGAAGCCGGGAGCCTGGAGCTCCATGTGGGTCTCCCATGTGGGAGGCAGGGGCCCAAGCATTTGGGCCATCTTCTGCTGCTTTCTCAGGCACTTTATCAGGGAGCTAGATAGGAAGAGGAACAGCCAGGACTCGAACTGGCGTTCATGTGAGATGCTGGCGTCACAGGAAGTGCCTTAGCCTACTGTGCCACAGCACCAGCCCCAAGATTCTTCTTTTAAACAAAGCTCAAAACCTCAAAAATTCCTGATAATGTAGAAAGCTAGATGCCTTTTAAAAAAATTCTCCTGATACACTTACAATAACACTTAAAACAGTAATATCCTTGAAACAAATCCAGTAAGATATATTTAAGGCAACAGTGAGATCAAACTTCACATGAGGACATCACAAAGCTATCCTACACTTGCCACCTGGATTCTGCTGTTAACCCCGGATGATCTCTGCTCTATCTTTTTTTTTTTTTTTCGGTTCTCAAAGAACTTTATTTTTAGTGATAGAAGAAGGAAAGGAGAGAAAGAGAGGAGAGAGAAAGGGAAGCAGCCGAGAGAAAGAAAGAGAGAAAGACTGAAGAGGCTGCTTGCTCTATCGTTTTCTTTCCACCTATCATCTCTCCCACCATCAATCCACCTTATCTTTCAAAGGCATTGCAAGTAAGCCCAGACATGAGTATCTACTTCCTCCCAAGTACTTGCACGTGCTCATCATTGGCTGGCAGACCTGAGGACCTTTGAGGCACCTGTAGGATAAAGCAGGCCACAAACAGCAGGAAGGGCAGCTTCTCCTGCGGCTTCGCAAGGAGCACAGGCTGTTTTCCTCTTCCCTCTCTGCAAGCCAAGGCCGAGACACCTGTTCTTGCTGCCTTCATTCTTTTTTTCCGATTCTTCCCGTACCTGACAGTGTGGCCCCTCGTAGCCTCCCTACTCTGAGTCGTCATATGACATTCCACTCTGGAGCTGTCTGTCCTGTGTGTGGCCTTACAAATGCAGTTCCAGGACACAGGGAGCTGTCCTAAACGCCGGGGGCTCCTCTGCTTTTCTCTCTCACTAACCTCACTGTGTTCCTGCTCCTGTTGGCTTGGGGCCCCTAGAGACTTTCCTCATGTTCTTGAGAGCATATCTTGGAAGATATTTGTTAGCCCAGTACGTTGTGCGGGTGATTTGTATTGTACATTGTAGAATACTATTAACTACTACACACTATCCATAAAGCTGTAGAAATCTTAGGGCCTATCCCTGGATCGGTCGCTGTCTCCCCTGTTGCCATCTTGAGGCTGGCAGCCGTAGGAGGTCAGCATTCTGACTTAACCAGACCCTAGGGCTTCTCTTCGCCTCCCTGCTTGGTGTTGGTGGGCGAAGGGAACTCTGCCCCTCTGCAGAACACTCATGGACCCCGCCCCCAGCTCCAGGAACAGCCTTGAGGACCCATGGATGGCATGATGTCACCCAGACCTGCTCACTGGGGCAAGAGGCAGGTGTCCCGAGGTATTCAGTGACCCCCGTGGTCTTAGCCTTTCCGGGTGCTGTAGAATATCATGAACTGGATTGCTCACACTGACAAACAACACAAATGGGTACCTCACAGTTCTGAAGGCTGCACGTCTAGCTCAGGATCCCGGCACATTCAGTCTCCAGCGAGGGCCCGCTCACTGGTTCCCACACAGCGGTCTCCTCTGTGTCCCCACAGGGTGAAAGTAGCAAGGGGTCTCTTTCATGAGGGTATTACTCACAAATGGGGTCTCCACCTGCAGGACCCAACCACTTCCCGAAGGCCCCGGGGGTGTGGCGGGTAGGATTTCAACGTCTTGACTCAGAGAGGACACAAATATTCAACCCATTGCATCCACAAGTGAGCCTCATTCACGCCCTCCTGCCGTAAAGTCCAGCCCAGCCTCTGTCCTTGTCGACACAGCATTTGCCAACCACCTCTCGTCTCCAGCAAGGCCAGGGTGTCCAGGGGCTGAAGAGACCCCAAGGGTCTCCGACTTACCGGCCTGTTCTGCTGATGCTTCAGGAAATCCACACAGGTGTTGCCAAGAGCTCAGAAGTTCCCAGGCAGTTCACTTACAGGGCCGCTTCAGCTCAGCGCTCCAGTCCCGTGCTGCCTGAAGTCCAGTGACGGAGCCTGGGAAGGGCTCGGTACCTGGGAGGTTCTGCCGTGCAGGGGAAGTCGGGAAAGCAACGTCGGCAGGAGGAGGGAAGCTGATGGCAGGGCCCAGCTCTCTGTGCGGGAGAGTCTCTCAACCTGGTTAGGCAGTCCCTGCAGAGCACGGGCTGGTGGTCGGGATTCCTCTGAAATGCCCCCTTGCTTGGTGAACTACAGGTGTGGGGTGGGGGTGGGGGCGTCCCTCCTGCAGCTCATTCCTGGGGGAGGAGCCACGTGAGAGCTACCGCATCTCCAGTTCAGAGGATTCACCTGGTGGGAGCCTCTTCCGGGAATAGTCTACTAAGTCAGCAGAGGGCAGTGATTAGACAGGTCAGCCTGACAGCACATCCAGAAGCAGGCAGGAAAGCCCAGGGTGTGTACAGGTGTCTCACCGCAGCACGCGGAGGGGCTGAGCCTGGCACTCAGCAGCGCTCACTCCAGACAGCCAGGCTGGCCTCTGGCCGGGAGAGGTGGCTCCACTCCCCGCCCCACCGGGAGCCTCCAGGGCCGGGGCAAAGGGGAACAACTTGCCTTGGGCACGGGTCATGGAATGCATGCGGGACTGCCTGTGCACATTTTGTCCTCTGGCTTCTTCCAGCCAGAGACAAACACCCTGAGGGTAGAAGCCTCAGGGAAGAAGCCCTGTGACATTCCCATTGCCAAGTCCACTAAGCCCCGGGACCCAGAAGCTGGGTTCCCCCGACCCGGGAGGACATACTAGGTACTGGGAAAAATTCCCCAACCAGGCTGAGTCTGTGTATCGAGTGACCCACTCTCTTGAAGACCACAGACTAAAACAGAAATTAGGAGATGTTCACAAGGTATCAGCAGGACAAACGGGCAGGGTGCCAGAAATCACTGCCACCCCGGACGCTCTGGAGCTGCTGGCGGGGGAGACACCCCAGGGGTGGCTGAAGGATGACTCCTGGCCAGCAAGGGCTGGGACTGAGGGCAAGAGCCTGCAATCGCTTGCAGAGTTCTCCACTCTGCCGCGGCTCGGGCAGAACCTCAGATACGGCCAGCACTGGCTTACGGCACCTGTCTCACATCCTGGAGGAGGGCTGGATGGTGCCTCCCGCTTGGACGTGCGCTGAGGTGTTTAATTAATGTTTGTGGAGCACCTGGAGATACAGTTGTAGGGCGCACAGCCAAACACAAAGTGAGCTTGTTTAGGTTGGCAGTAACAAAGCTAAGCACCCTTTCCTAATTAACACCCTATTAGTGTAACAGCTTTATCGGAGTGGGGTTGCTCAAGATCGTGGTGATTTCCACCACGCTGGAGCTAGGGTTCCAAGCTCAGGAAGTCTGACCCCTGATTTCATAAGTCACCGAAACCTCCCTTCAAGCCAAGCTCCGTCGACAAAGACATGTGCTAAGATGAGCCTGCCAGGAAATGCCAAACAGGTGCCTGATGGGGAAATATGATAAAGCAGAAACCCAGGTGAATGCCTCCCAAACAGAAGCTTCCCCTGGTTCCTGGGAGGAGCCGCGGCCTGGGGAAAGCGCCATCTGCTGGCAACAGGGAGTATTCTCAGCGACTTGCAGGCCAACCTGTGGGAGTGCAGAATAGAATTTGAGACTTAGGAGTTCAAAAGCAAATTAGTAGACACGCCTCCATGTCTATAAATGGCAAATAAAATCCCATATAGCCATTATGAAAAACTGAAATGCACAAATCCAGGCCTCTGTTATATATTACACCTGGAAAAGTTTCGAAGGAACCAGATGCTGTCCTTTGTGGCTAATACTCTAGCAACAGCAAGGGTAGATTAATAAATTGTAACTGACTCGGGCCCATCTTCTTATCTCATTCTATTTAACAGATGCTGCATCCTGATTAAGGTTTGTTGATCAATTGAAAGGTCTGCTCTTGATTTGGCAGAAAAATAAATTATATTTGCATTAATTTTCACCAAAACCTAATTTGGTGACAATTTTTGGGGGGTGTCCCTTGGGAGGGGTGCTCCCGACCCGTGGAGGAAGAGTGGGGAGGGCGCTGTGAGTAGGTGAGCAGTGCGAGTCCACCAGAAGCCCGGAATCCAGCCAAGCCCAGCTCACCCCTCCCAAGCCATAGCCAATCATAGACCAGTGAGGGTAGAAATAAGTGACTGTGGTCCTAAGCCACTGGAATTTTAAGATGTTACACAGCATGATTGTGGCACTAGCTGACAAATACATTAATCATATAACCATGGTATGAAGTGTCGTAACAAATGAGATCAGACAGGTAATGGGGAGGCAGGCCGACTGTATGAGTGCTAAGTTTTCACAGCAAATGAGAGGAAGAAAACCAGGAGAGTGGTGTCTAGAGGACAAATGAAGAAAGTGTGTTAAGGAAGACTGAGTGATCAGAACGTCAGACACGATAGGGCGGTTAAGACGCTGCCTGGGATGCCCACATCCCACATCAGAGTGCCTGGGTTCAAGTCCCAGCTCTGCTTCCAAGATCAGGCTCCTGCTGATGTGCGCCATGGGACGCAGCGAGCGCTGGCTCTCATAGTTGTGTTTCTGGCACCCACGTGGAAGACCAGGATTGAGTTCCTGGTTCCCGGCTTCAGCTGGCCCCATCCTGGCTGTTGCAGGCATTGCAGGAATGAACAGGCAGACAGGAACTGTTCCCCATCTCTCTCTCACACACACATATGTACACACACACTGTGGGTAGTAGGGTGAACATATATCTCATTATACAACGTGTAACACTTCTGAGATCAAATAGGGACACTCAGTAACTATGGCAGGAAAATGGGTATAGAATGGGGACATTCTGGCAGACTGATGTATGGTCAAGTCAAGTGGGAACTGGGAATTAACCCCAGATTTAGTGACTAGGAGGTCATTGGAAATAGCCCCAAGAGCAGTGGGGGTGAAGGGGTGGGGGTTGGGGTGAGCCCACGTCCACTGAGCCTAGGGGCACATGGGAGGAGGGGTATGAGCAGGGGTGAAGGAGTAAGGTGGGGTGATCCCATGTCCATTGAGACTAGGATCTCATGGGAGGGGGGTGTGTGAGTAGGGATAAAGGGGTGGGGGTGGGGTGAGCCCATGTCCACTGAGCCTAGGGGCTCATGGGAAGAGGGGTGTGAGCAGGGGAGGAGGGGTGTGAGCAGGGATGAAGGGGTGGAGGTGGATGAGCCCACCTTCACGGAGCCTAGGAGTGCATGGGAGGAGGGATGTGGTCAGGAGTGAAGGGGTGGAGGTGGATGAGCCCATGTCCACTGAGCCTATGGGCTCATGGGAGAAGGGGTGTGAGCAGGCGAGGAGGGGTATGAGCAGGGGTGAAGGGGTGGAGGTGGATGAGTCCATGTCCACTGAGTCTAGGGGCTCATGGGAGGAGGGGTGTGAGCAGGGGAGGAGGGGTGTGAGCAGGGGTGAAGGGGTGGAGGTGGATAAGCCCATGTCCACTGAGCCTAGGAGTCCATGGGAGGAGGGGTGTGAGCAGGGGTGAAGGGGTGAAGGTGGGTGAGCCTGTGTCCACTGAGCTTAGGGCCGCATGGGAGGAGGGGTGTGAGCAGAGATAGCTTTTCTGAGCAGCTCTCCAGTAGATGGGAGCAGGAGCAGGATCTCAAGGGAGAGTGAAATTTGTTGCTTTCTTCATTGGAAGAGATTTTACAAATGTTTCTTTGCCAGAGGGAAGGCTGGGGAAAGTGGCCTGCAGGGGCACGGAGACGGCTGAGCGCTGCCCCTCGGTGGGGAGAGAAGAGGATGGATGGACAGCTGTGGTCCGCAGCCTGGGTCCAGTATGCTCAGGGTGGACGCAGGCAGGTGGGGCTGTGCCACGGTGAGAGGCAGTAGAGAGTGTCTTCCAATTTACCATGAGAGGGGGAGTGGCTGAGAGGGAGATGCAAGAACAGTGGAGAGTGGGACAGCAGGGAGGCGTAGCTGGGCTGCCCAGTGAGGCCATGACTTCCAAGCGCCTTCAGTGCCTGAGACTCCACCTTCGCCTAAGAAAACTGCAAAAAAGTCACCCCCTCCTAACTGCTCCACAATCACCGAATTTATTGAAACCGACAGAGAGCTGAGGTTGCAAGGCAACTGACGACCTGAATTCCAGTGGGATTCTGAGGGGAGCATCGCGGGGGCCAGGGCTCCAGGTGGGGAGGGGTTGGGTGGGGGTAGGAATGCACTCACTCACAAGCTGCCCCCCTGACTCCCAGGATGCTCCAGGGAAAGGCGAAAGTTCCGGCAGAGCCGGCAGAGAGCATCGTGGCGCGGGCAGGTGTGTGAGGGTGACCAGCGCAGTGCGGGGCAGCTGCCCACAGTGCTCTCCTGGACACCAGATGAAGACTGAGAGAACAGGTGGAAGAAGAATCTAACAGAGAGTGGTCAAGAATTGCACACAAATAGGGGCCGGCACTGTGGTGCAGCGCTGGCATCCCCTGTGGGCACCAGTTGGAGTCCCAGCTGCTCCACTTCCGATCCAGCTCTCTGCTATGGCCTGGGAAAGCAGTAGAAGATGGTCCAAGTGCTTGGGCCCCAGGACCCGTGTGGGAGACCTGGAAGAAGCTCCTGGCTCCTGGCTTCAAATGGGCTCAGCTCCAGTTATTGCGGTCATTAAGGGGGGGGGCATGCGAATGGAAGATCTCTCTCTCTCTCTCTCTCTCTCTCTCTCTTTCAAATAAATAAAATAAATCTTTTAAACATTTTTTTAAATGAAATAAAAATTGCATACAAATTACGAGATAATTAAACTACAGGCCCAAATCCCAGAGAACCAAGAAGGATGAACACTTCTAAAAGACAAACAAACCAAACCAAACTAATTAACCCGCAGCACATCAGTCTGAACCCCTGAGAAAGCAGTGGTGGGGAGGAGGAAGGAACGGGGTGCATTGCACACAGAGGAGGGGGCGCTTAGGCAGAGAGCAGGAGACCTCAGCCAGCGGGAGACAGCAGAGCAGCACCCACAAAACACTGCAGGGACGAACTGTTGCTCCGGCTCTGCATCCAGTGATAATCAAAACGAAGGCAAAAGAAACACTTCTCCAGAAAAACAGAGATGCGAGGGGTGTACGGGGTGGGGGAGAGAGAGAGAGAGAGAGAGACAGGAAAAGCCAGGGAGCGTTCTCATTCACTAGTTTACTTCCCAAATACCTGCCATGGCCAAGGCTGGGCCGGGCTGAAGCTGGAAGCCAGGAATTCTATCCAGTCTCCTGTGTGGTGACAGAGACACAACCACTTAGCCGCCACCTGCTGCCTCCCAGGGTGCACATTGTGGAGCTGGAATCAGGAGAGCCCTGATTTGATTTGAACCCAGGCACCCTACCATGGGATGTGGGTGTCCCAACAGTTGTCTTAACCACTAGGCCAAATGCCCACCCTGCACGCTCCCTCTGAGCTTGCAGGGAACAACCACCAAGATATATGGGGCTACTTCCAAAGGTTCTTGGGAAAATGGACTGAAAAGATCAGTTTATTTTGATGCAAGAGTTTGAAATCTAAGCATATTTTTTCATAATGTGTTTTCCACAAACTTTCTCAAGTCCCATATCTGTCATCTTCCGGGCCAGGGAACAAACTTCAACCAGTGGAAGAGAATCCAAATTCTCACCAGTTGGAAAGTTTCTTTCTTTCTTTTTTAATATGTTTTCAGTCATTGACATTTTATTTTAAAAGATTTATTTATTTATTTGACAGAATACAGAGAGGGTGACACATACACACATTGGGGGGGGGGGTCTTCCATTTTACTGGTTCATTCCCCAGATGGTCACAGTGGCCAGGGCTGGGCCTGACTGAAGCCAGGAGCTTCATTTGGGTCCTTCATGTGGGTGCACAGGCCCAAAAAGTTGGACCATCTTCTGCTACTTTTCCCAGGCCATTAACAGAGAACTGGATTGGAAGTGGAGCATCCAGGACTCGAACCTGTGCTGATACAGGACACTTGCATCACAGGCAGTGGCTCTAACCACTGAGCCACAGCGCGGGCCCCAGAAGGTTTCCATGCTTATATCTGACCTGAATCATTTGTGTGAAATTAGCTACAAAGTAGATGAGCGTTGGATTTCACTAAGTCTGGGGTTTTTACAGGTGAGTGGTGTGAATACAAATAGGGTAAGAGAGTTTTAAGGAAGAAATTACTGGATTAGACCATGACATTTAAGCTAGTGAAGACCAAAAGTAGCAACAGCAACAACAAAACAACAACAGCAACAAAAAACCCCACACGAAAAACAGCACGAGGAAGAGTGAATAAAACCAGCAAGATCAATGGACTGGGAGAAGGACTTGAGATGCTGGGTGAGGGAATGCCATTTGTGTGGCCACAGAAACGTCACAGACTATGAAAGCAGTAGTGTTGAGAATGAGTGGCCGTGAGCCAGGGCAAAATCCTCTGGGAACAGGTGGAAGTGACTAGGCTGGGCTCTGTTTTGGCTGTGTTCTTTGACATTTATGCGTTGGAAGCAATCTCCAAGGGCAAACGTTTGTGGTATTTGGAGGTGGGGCCTTTGGCGGGCAGTGAGCGGTAGATGAGAGCATGAGGCCAGGACCTCAGTGGTTTCACTGTAACTTTATAGGAAGAGGACGAGCTGGCTGCTGGCCAGCTGGCTCGGCCTGCCAGGTGATACCCTCCCCAAGCTAAGACACAGCGCGAGGCCCTCACCAGAAGCCACTGCCGTGTTCCGGGACCTCCATAATTTTGAGCTCAATAAGCCTCTTTATATGTGGCTGTCTCAGGTATTTTATTATCACAACAGAAAACAGACAATCGCAATGGTGGTGGCTGACTGGCACAAGGTGGTAGAAGGTGGCAGGGTTGGATGACATGCGATGACGTCAATGCCGGAAGTGAGGAACGAGGAGAGCACCTGTGGCTGCCAGGCCCGGGTGCCAGGAGCTGAGAGCGAGGCTGCGGAGGGCAGCACCTTCTTTCTTTCCTTGCTCTGTAACAGACGAATAGCGTGGAGGCTTGGAAGTCCACACTGGCACTCGGAGCACCCAGCTGCTGTTTTCCTTTCCACCTGACTCCAGTAAAACGCTAGTGAAGGAATAAACCCATAGAGGTGGGCAAGAGACTCCTGAGTGAGATGGGTGTGCGGAGAACCTAAGGGATCGGATGAGTACACGCAGGGAAAACAAAGCTCCCGCGTGATTCAGTAGGAAGCAGCAGCAGAGGAGAAAGGCGGTGGCCCCCGGACGCCCCACGGAAGCCGAGGCCAGGCCATGGTGGGCAGGCATAAAGGTGAGAAGGGGAGTCCTAAGAGGAAGGGCCCTTTCCGCTCCCCCTCTCAGCCCTATTGCCAAGTGCATGGGAGGAAGCCCAGCATTTTCCAGAATGGATTTAACTTGACCTCCGGAGGCCCAGTGGGACTCCCAGCGCTGGGAAGGCGTTTGGGAGTAAACCCCCGCCACTTAATGCATTATGCCTCTGGAGAGCCCCAACTGAGAGGCGGGCTACCACATGCCAATCAACCTGCGCTGGGGAGGGCAGTCCCCGGCTGGGCCCCACCAACATGGCGGAGCTTCCGGTCAACACACCGGTTGCTAGGAGAGACCTAGGCAGGAAAACAGACACACCCTCCACAAGCAAGCAAGGCAGCCCCGAGAAAAACCAACATTAGTCCCCATTATTAAGCAGGACTTAAAAGTCATCAGAGAGGAGACAAACACCTAGGAGTGAAATGACAAAGATACACAAACAGAAGAAATCACTCCAGAGCAAACAGGTAACTCAAGTGAAGAAAACATAAAACAAAAAAAAAACCTGCCAATTAACGTCATCAGAGTTTCTGAGATGTGGATGGATAGGGATACAAACAAAAGCCAGAAACTATTAAAGAGAAAATCAGAAAATTAGGACAAAGTCAAGAGAATTGAAAGAAAAATGCAAAGAAATTTCCCAGAATGTAAGACAAAGAGAAGAAAACTTGCAAGAAAAGATAAAAGGCCTAAAAGAACATTCTAGAAAGTCAATTATCTGGGGTCGGCACTGTGACATAGTGGGGAAAGCTGCTGCCTGCAGTGCCAGTGTCCCATACGGGTGCCGGTTTGAGTCCCAGCTGCTCCACTTCCGATCTAGCTCTCTACTGTGGCCTGGAAAGGCAGTGGAAGATGGCCCAAGTCCTTGGGCCCCTGCACCCACATGGGAGACCTGGAAGAAGCTCCTGGCTCCTGGCTCCTGGCTTCGGATTAGTGCAGCTCCAGCTGTTGCAGCCAACTGGGGAGTGAACCAGCAGATGGAAGACCTCTCTCTCTCTCTCTCTCTCT
This sequence comes from Sylvilagus floridanus, assembly GCA_949820135.1. Lineage (NCBI taxonomy): Eukaryota > Metazoa > Chordata > Mammalia > Lagomorpha > Leporidae > Sylvilagus > Sylvilagus floridanus. Next base: position 53,270,653 of record OX463245.1, read on the forward strand.
CTCTCTCTCTCTGCATCTCCTCTCTCTATGTAACTCTATCAAATAAATAAACAAATCTTAAAGAAAAGAAAAAAGTCAATTATCTGACTAACAGAAGTTCCATGGTGAGAAAGCAGAGAAAGTGGATCATACAGACAAGGGCTGAAGAGAGACAATTTTCATATTCAAGAAGTTCGCATTATGTTACCAACCACACACATCTTTACACCTTTCCACATAGTGATGACAGGGGACGTATGAAAGCAGAGACGACGCTGAGGGCAGGGGGACAGGCAGTGAGGCAAAGAGCGAACGAGAAACAGCAAAGTTTTTTGGAAATGAGGAATCACTTGACGTCAGACTTGTCACAGCAACAGGCTTCTAGAAGACAGTGGATCCAATTTCTTGAAAGTTCTGAGGGAAAATTGCTGTGAATCTAGACTTCTTTTTTTTTTTTAGAAAATTTTTATTTAATATAAATTTCGAAAGTACAACTTTTGGATTATAGCAGTTTTCCCCCCATAACCACCCTCCCACCCGCAAAGCATCCCATCTCCTACTCCCTCTCCCATCCCATTTTCATCAAGATTCATTTTTAATTATCTTTATATACAGAAGATCAACATAGTATATACTAAGTAAAGATTTCAACAGTTTGCACCCACACAGACACACTAAGTAGAAAGTACTGTTTGAAGACTAGGTTTACCGTTAATTCACATAGTACAACACATTAAGGACAGAGGTCCTACATGGGGAGTAAGTGCGAAGTGACTCCTGTTGCTGATTTAACAATTGACGCTCTTATTTATGACGTCAGTGATCACCCGAGGCTCTTGTCATGAGCTAAACTGTCGACGACGTGTCAGCTGAAATGAAGCATTTTCAGAAATGTGCAGTGAAGAAGTGTGGCTGCCCTGAGAACGCATCTGGCAGAGGCCCAGTTAAGTGAATGCAACTTCCCACGGGCTCTGCTTAGTGCCTGAAACCCATGGACACCTGTGTGCACGACTCCGCCCGGCCACAGTTAATGTGGCAGAGATACCAAGTTGGAGCCACTGCTGGCAGACAGGGGACCCTCCAGCGTCTCTGCCGAACCCTCCCTTTACCTGACAGAACTGTGGAACCCTTCTAGCCAACCTTCTCCCCCCACTCCATCACATGGTGCTCTGTTAGCCTTCTTGCCTAGCCAGCTATTTTCCCACAAGTAGAACATTTAATCCTGTATTGGAATCGACTTCTTATTGGACCAATAGAAAGCTTACCCCCTGTGTGAACTTTGTGCAGAAAAGCTAGCAAAAATGAGGGGGGCGGGAATGGTAGCAAGATGTGGGATATAAATGGCAGACCTAACCAGAGCCCAGCAAACAGAGTTGTACAACAGGCCTGACAATACACTCAGAACAGATGTCTGCTAGAAGATGCTGGCTCAGAGTAACCTTTCCCCCTTACTCTTCCTGGAATTCACCCTAAAGCAAAAGGAGAGTAAACACAAAAATGCAGCGTCCATCTTAAAAGACTCTTAGAGGCAGCGACAACATCCGTCCATCTGTCAGGTGAAAAGGGGCTGTCATCAACAAGGAGGTGTTCGTAGGGGGAAAGGGTGCTGCAGAGAAAAGGCGCCAGGGCCACAGACCCCAGGAGAATCCAGCAAAGATCCAGCCTTAGAGATGAGGGAGAGCCTGCATAACTTCCCGCCAGCCATGTTGAAGGCGTCGTCCAGCTCTCTGGAGAAGCAGCAGAGTGCAAAGGTGATGGAAAAGAATTGTGTCGGGAAACCACAATCACAGAGAGTGGGCTCCCTCTTGGGCAATGAGGGAAAAAAGCCTTTGCACTCAAATCTATTTCACGGTTGTCTTTCATCATCAGCTGGAAGCAACAAAAGCTAAACAAGCATTCACACACAACTCCCACTTAGTCCGGGCGCTAGTCCTGGGCGCACGAACCCATCAATCCCACGGGACTGGCAGGTCCAGGACAGTCACCTCCTCCAAACCAAGCGGAGCAGCACCTCTGCAGAAACTCCACAAGGAGACAAGACAGACAGACAGAGGGAAAAGAGGCGATGTCGGCACGGAGCAGGCAAACCCTTTCACCTTGATTTACAAAAAAAGGTAATGAGACAACTTTCTTCATAAACTAAGAAAGAAGAGAAGGAGGAGCTTGGAAAAGAAGTGATAGAACAGCCGGCGCCGCAGCTCAATAGGCTAATCCTCTGCCTGTGGCGCTGGCACACCGGGTTCTAGTCCCGGTCGGGGTGCCGGATTCTGTCCCGGTTGCTCCTCTTCCAGTCCAGCTCTCTGCTGTGGCCTTGGAATGCAGTGGAGGATGGCCCAGGTCCCTGGGCCCTGCACCAGCATGGGAGACCAGGAGAAGCACCTGGCTCCTGCCTTTGGATCAGCGTGGTGTGCCGGCCGCGGCGACCATTGGAGGGTGAACCAGTGGCAAAGGAAGACCTTTCTCTCTCTCTCTCACTGTCCACTCTGCCTGTCAAAAATTAAAAAAAAAAAAAAACAAACAAAAAAACAGATCCAACACATGCATAATTGGAATCCCTGGAGAAGAAAATCAAAACTACAAACCATAAAGACTTACTTTGCTGACTATTTGGACATGGAGAAGGTGAGCTAAGGTACAAGATCTCATCTGTCCTTTTCCAGAGACATCTTCCAAACTCCTGAGCGCATCCCAGATTCTTCTTGGCTCTGAAGCCACAAGCTCTTGGATTTGAACCTTAGCTCTTCCAGTTTCTACAAGAGGCTTCAGCAAGTAGCTCAGCATCCCTAGCCCCAGTGAGCTCCTTTATAAAACTGCCCATGAATGCCTACCACCTAAGAATGCTGTGGAGATTAAATGACAGTTGTGCACCCGGCAAAAAGATATCACTTAATGGGAAGAAAGCTGGTGGAGGGACTCCCAGGCAGACCCCTCTGCCTGTTGATCACTAGGTCATCCAAGATCAAACAGCAGAGAGTAACATTCCATGGTTGAGAGGGAAAGCAGGTGTCCAGGCCACATCCTGGGCTTAAACCCCAGCTCCCCCACCCAGTAGTTGGAAGATCTAAGACAAGTGGCATAACTGCTCTGCACCTTAGCTTTCTTGTTTAATAGCAACAGTACTTATCTCCTATGAGTGGTATACAGATTAAATTAGTCGAGAAATGTAAAATACATGGCTACTGGGTCATAATAAATAACCAATAAATATTGGCTATCATTGGGTTGGAAAAATTAGGCTCTCAGGTTAAGATGCCTCCTTGAATTAATAAATGTCAAAAGTAAAGAAATTAAAACAAAACAGTAGAGGCCAGTGCTGTGGTACAGTGGGTTAAAGCCGTGGTCTGCAGCACCGGCATCCCATATGGACACTGGTTTGTGTCTTGGCTGCTCCACTTCCGATCCATCTCTCTGCTATGGCCTGGGAAAGCAGTGGAGGATGGCTCAAGTCCTTGGGCCCCTGTACTCACGTGGGAGACCGGGAAGAGGCTCCTGGCTCCTGGCTTTGAATCAGCTCAGCTCTGGCCATTGTGGTCATTTAGGGAGTGAACCAGCAGATAGAAGACCTCTCTCCTTGTGGCTTTACCTCTCTTGTAACTCTGTCTTTCAAATAAATAAAATAAATCTTAAAAAAACAAAAGTAAACTCGCAAGGATAGGGGAACAAAAGGAGAAAATGGGTATGAAGTGGTTGGAGCTATAATGTGGAAGATTGCTAATGGAAAGTTAGCAGAACTCAGAAAGTTGAATCTTGGGTCATCTGTAAATACAGTGAAGAACTAGCTAGATTTATTCCAAAAACTCCTCACGGGGCTCAGAAATGGGTGGCACTGATCTTCCCAAGAAGACAGGATAAGAATAGGAAACATGGGGGAAAGCCAGCGAGAAGTGATTGGGTTCCTGAGTCCCTGTCTACTCTGCATTCCTCCTGGAGGACCACCAAGGGGGGAGGCTCTAGGACAGCACTGTGTGTGCATGGCATGGTGATGGGCACATGCAGCTGAGCACCAAGACCCCAGGCCACTTCCCCCACTCACGGCCCAAAACATCAGCGTCTAGAACATTCCCTCAGTCAGTGCAGGAAGAAGAAAACAAACAAACAAAATCAGCATTCCTGGAGAATAAGGAATGAACAGTGTGTTACTCTTGTAAAAGGAAATAAAACATGGAAACAACAGAAAGCTCATTACGAATTGGAATGTGATGGCAGAAATGAGAAAATAGAAGAACTGGAAGTTAAATTGAAATAAATTTCCTGGAGAGCAGAGCAAAAAGACCGACAAATGGAAGACAGGAGAGACAACAGCAGAGCGTTGGCAGGTGATACTGAAATCCAAAATCTCCCCAGCAGGAGCCACAAAAGAGGAGAGAGGAGACCGAGGAGAGTAAGTCAGCGAGAGCTTCAGAGAGTTTCCCCAGCTGCAGGACGTGATTTCCAGACTCATCAGGACCCAGCAAACTGATCAAAACCAAACCCATGTACAGGCACAGCACTGCGAATTTCCAGAACTCTGATGACGAAGAGGAGGTCAGACAAGCTTCCAGAGAGAGAAAGTGCATCGCTCCAGGGGAGGAACCTAACCTGCTTTGGGCTTCTCAGTGCCAACAGTGGAAACAGAAACATAGGGAAGCCTCACCCCCAAATTATGAATGACTACTAGCATTTTTTTCCAACCTAGAAAAATTAAGTTTTCTCCAACCTAAATGCCTGTATTCAGCCAACGGAGATACATGAGGATGTAATAAGATCTACCTCCCAGGTATTCTTTCTCAGGAACCCACCAGAAGTTATTGGACAGAGAAGGACATGAGATAAAGAACATGAATTGATTTTTTATAAAAGATTTATTATTGTATTTGAAAGTCATAGTTGCACAGAGAAAGAAGGAGAGGCAGAAAGAGAGAGAGAGAGAGAGGTCTTCCATCCATTGGTTCACTCTCCAATTGGCCACAATGTCCAGAACTGTGCCAATCCAAAACCAGGAGCAAGGAGCTTCTTCCAGGTCTCCCAAGTGGGTGCAGGGGTCCAAGGACTTGGGCCATCTTCTACTGCTTTCCCAGGCCATAGCAGAGAGCTGGATTGGAAGAGGAGCAGCCGGGACTAGAATTGGTGCTCATATGGATGCCAGTACTGCAGGCGGTGGCTTTACCTGCCATGCCACAGCGCTGGCCCCAAGAACACGAATTTCAAGCCAGTAAAGAAGTAAAAGGAATCACCAGGGATATGGTGAACAAAAAGCCCCAAGTGGCAGCTGTATAGCAGGTGTATCAGGAAACGGGTGTGTATCCGAGCAGGGTCTCTCCAAGGACAAGTTGATGAGCTAGTCCACACTAGGTCCTCCGGGGTTGGACCATCTTTTTAACCTGATGAGACTACTGGAGCAAGTGACCCATTAAGCTAATCTGGGGAGTGAACCAGCAGATGAAGATCTCTCTCTCTCTCTCTTCCTCCCTCCCTCCCTCCATGTCTAACTCTGACATTCAAAATACATGGACACATCTTCAGGGGAAAAAAAAGAACCGTGTTCTGAGAGCCTTCTTGATGTTGTGGAAGGAATTAGCAATAAGAACAAAACATCTGTATATAAAGAAGGTAATTATTAACTGCAGGCAAAACAAAAATTAAGAAAGGAAACATAACCACAGAGCACCACAGTGCTCGGTTGTAAACAGTGTTTCCCCTGCATCACTGTGTAAACAGAGAATGCTGATTTGGCCAGGAATGGCCATCTACCTGCACGAGAGGCGGAGGTGAGGAAGGAGAGGAAGGGGATGGTGGTGTGTGAGAGCTTGGACCTCAACGGCCATAACAGGAAGTGAATTGACAGCATCTCAGATCGACACAGTGCATGGTCAGCATAGACACGTTACTTAGAAACCTGGGACTGCAGATCTAGGAGAGGAGGAGTTGAAAGTAGCACCCCCTTGGAGGGCAGCAGTGGACCCGGGAGAGCTGGGACAAGGGGTCGCATTTTGCTGTGGGTGTTTTAGCTCCGTTTGATGTTTGGAACGATATGCACTGATAAAAATTAACTTACAAAACCGATTCATTTCCACCAGTGAGAGAAGCCTTGTGCTGCCTCGTGTGCTGCAGTGCCTCCCTGGCTGCCCTGGCTCAATGGTGGGGCTTCGAGAAGAGTGACCGTCCTGCCTGTACCTGCCCCCCGCCCCGCCAGCAACCGCCTCCTATTTCTCTATAGATGAAATTTCTTAAATTTGCTATTATTTCTAAGAACGATGTCCTACATCAAATGTCTAGGGCAATGAAAAAAAATGATTCACAGGCAAAGAAATTGTAATTAAATTATATGAAGACAACACATAGGCCAAAGCTCTTCCTAAACTTCGACCATTGTCATTGACCACGTGGTGAGCTTCCTTTTTCAATTATCGGGGAGTCTTCAGATGTTCTCCCTGTGTCTCCAGCCCTTGGCCAGCTCCGTGGGAACCCCCCACCTGGCTCCAGCTCCATGGGAGCTGCTGTGGCACGCTGGAGGACCCAGACCCCTCCCAGGGGTAGCCTGTGTCCAGCTCTTTCTCTCATGCTCAGCTTCCCTTTGAGAGCCAAGAACATTCTCTCCCTCGGAGCAGAGTGCTGCTCACTATCCCGAGCCTGGCAGAGAACAGCCCAGCGATTATGAGTTGAATGAACCAACTGCTTTCCTAGCCTCCGAGCAACCCTGTGCGCCCTGGGAGGCAGCGGTGATGGCTCCATACGTAGGTCCCCGCCACCCACGTGGGAGACCTGGATGGAGTTCTGGGCCCCTGGCTTCAGCCTGGCCCAGCCCCAGCTGTTGTGGGCATTTAAGGTATGATCTCTCTCTGTCCATCTCTCTCTCTCTCTCTCTCTCCCCCTCTGCCTTTCAAATAAATAAAAATAAGTAGATAATATTTTCATAAATCCTTACGCTTATTGTTAGAGCTGGTGAGATCTGTTTACCTTCTCCCCCACCGCTTATCTGGCAAGCACCCAGAGAGAAGCCAGCATGGGCAAAGGTCACCTGGTGTGCTTGGTGCTGAGACGGGGGTGTGTGTGTGTGTGTGTGTGTGTGTGTGACAGAGAGAGAGAGAGAGAGAGAGAGAAAGAGAGAGAGAGAGACGCTTCAAACTTCAAAAATCCGTGCATCTGAGGGGTCTTCCAAAAGTCCAAGGAAAACGCATATCATGAGAAACTATGCATGCATCTCAAAGTGATTTTTGCACCCTCCCCAAACCCCTCATATTTAAGCCCATCTTCCACGAATTCTTTGTTGTTCGCTGGCATCTGTTTTTGGGGGCTTCTCCCCTTCCCGGCTCTGTGGGAAGACTCCCGGCAGGGGTGACAGCAGTGACCTCGGAGGCGTGAGCCTGGGGCGACTCAGGACAGCCGAGGGGCAAAGGCAAGGCGGGGAGGGGCCTCGCGACAAACTTCTCCTCCCTCACAATTACAGGGCAGGTTGAATCATTAAAGACGTGAATCAGAACGATTCTCGTGGCTTTTAAAATAAACACCAGGAGGACAAGATGACCTGACAGCCTGTGCTTACCCACAGAGGCCTGTGGGCTCCATCGAGAAAAGACAAGACAGCATGTTCCAGCCCCAGGGATTGTGTCATGCCAGAAGGTGGGCCCATCTCACTGGCTGGGCCAGGGACCCGTGACCCTGAGCGCCAGTTTCCATGTCAGTGTCTCGGGCTGAGGGTGAGCGTTTGGGGAACATTCTCTTCCCCTTGCTTTCTCCAACCCTAGCTGTGGCTGGGAGCCCTGGGCTATGCAAGGGCTGAGTGTGTAGATGGCAGAGAAGAGCCACTTCCAGCTGGGCCCCCTGCCCTGCGCTCGGGATTGCCAGCTGTGGGCGTTCGGAAGGGGAGGCACCGGGGCTGGCCAGGGTGAGGGGAGGCCACGTGCGCCAGACCCTGGGGAAACCACCGTGTGCTGCCACCAAAATAAACTTCAAAGGCAGAGATAAGAGGAAAACACTGGTAATGACACCTCGCTCGGCACTTCCTTTCATCTGCGGATCTGCAGCCTTCTGCAAGCATCAATTACACCTTCCTCCCTCGGATGGAGGGAGCACCTGGCTGCCCCACTTATCACCCTGACAGAACGTCTCAGCTCCGCAGGGAGCACTGGGCTGGCAACACGGTGCCCATGGGATTCCAGCCTCAACCTTGTCAGCACAGCGGTTCATAGGCAAATTGCTTCACCAAAGTCCCCAGTTTCATTATGTTAAAAAAATGAGAGAAATAGGAGCCAACATTGTGCGTAGCAGGTTAAACCGTCTCTCGTGATGCCACGTTGAATCCCGGCTGCTCCACTTCTGATCCAGCTCCCTATTGCTCCTGGGAAAGAAGCAAAGGATGGCCCAAGCACTTGGGGCCCTGCTCTCATATGGGAGACCCTGATGGAGTTCCAAGCTCCTGGCAGCTGTTGGGACCACGTAGGGAGTAAACCAGTGGGTGGCTGACTTCTCTCTCTCATCTATTTTTCCTTCTCTCCCTACTTTGCCTTTCAAAGCTTTGTTAATCTTTTTCTTTAATTGGAAGAAATGTACTAACAGACAGTGGCCTCTGTGAGACACTTGTCTGCGCCCAGTCTCAGAGAACACTGCACCTGTCTCTTGCAGAACTGCGCCGCCCTGCAGGTGGCCAGGGCTTAAGGCAGAGCACAAACCACATCATCAAAAGAACAATCCAGTCTCCGGAACTTGGAGCCGCTGGGCCATGAAAGCCAGGTTACTGACGGCCATGCCAGGGTTCAGAGGCTGACCGGAAAATCTAATGATTCCATGGCTGGCGCTGCGGCTCAATATGCTAATCCTCCACCTGCGGTGCCGGCACACCAGGTTCTAGTCCTGGTCGGGGCGCTGGATTCTGTCCCGGTTGCCCCTCTTTCAGGCCAGTTCTCTGCTGTGGCCAGGGAGTGCAGTGGAGGATGGCCCAAGTGCTTGGGCCCTGCACCCCATGGGAGACCAGGAAAAAGCACCTAGCACCTGGCTCCTGCCATCGGATCAGCGCGGTGTGTTGGTTGCAGCGCGCCGGCCATGGCGGCCATTGGAGGGTGAACCAACAGCAAAGGAAGACCTTTCTCTCTGTCTCTCTCTCTCTCACTATCCACTCTGCCTGTCAAAAAAAAAAAAAAAATCTAATGATTCCGTGCACATGGAAGTCCCACAAATACACAGAAGCCAGGCAGAGGGAGGACCCGAGTCCAGGCGGGGGGAGGACCCGAGTCCAGGCGGGGGTCGCCATCCTGTCTTCCACGCCGGCCTCGGGCTGTGGCATCCAGATCTGGGCCCAAGGTCCCTGCTCTCAGTGCTTGTGCAAGACCCAGAGCTCCAGTGACCACAGAATGGTATGGAACGTCCCAGATAAACCTCAGCGTGGTCCCTTCAAAACCTCCACACGGCTCCCTACACCCTCAGCCTCCTAACTGGGAAAGCAACGCCAGAGCGGGAAGATTGGAGTAAAATATTATTCACGGTGCATAGCTGTCCACTCGGCTCCGGGCTTCGGGACATTATTTGACGGTGGGGAAAACAACTGGGGTGGGGGCGGGGTGGAGTCAGATGGGAAGCGTCTCCTTTGGCTGTTGCAAAGGTTGGTTTTGTAACTAAGGAGGGTGCACATTCAATGAGCCCTTGCAGGATCCAGGGCCCAAACCCTCGCCCCAGTGCCAGGAGGAGGCTCTCCAGGGGCCGCCGCGTTCCGTGCGCCGGTACAGGCAGCTCCTGGGGGCTCGGTCTCCCTTCTTAGGGACCCCAGTGAGTCTGGAAGACCCCGCCGGTACACCAAGGCCAGGGGGAGAAAGAGTAGGGAAAGCGGGCGCAGGAACGCAGCATGGCTGGGACACGGCGTCCAGCAAGTGAGACTGACGGCGCACGCGTGGCCAGAGCCACTAGGTGTCCTTGCGCGTTGTGACGCGCGCCGTGAGGAGCCAGTGATCCTGGGACTCAGCAGATGCGGAGGATCGCGTAGAGTCGCGTGGGAGAGGGCGCCCTCTGGAGGCCGCGGGGCCGCGCCGCAAGCCGCTTCCCCATACCCGCGGGGAGAGGCGCGCGTGTTCTTTTGCAACTTTTTGTTCATTTTTCACAAGCGAGACTGCTGTCTATGAAACGCTCTAAGGCCAGATGTGCTTGCGTCCAGGGGCACAGCTGCGCAGCCGCAGCGCTGCACTCACCGCCGGGTTTTCACATCCTCCTCCGTCTGGACTCACGGCCACTGCTGGCTGCCGCGGTTCCCACGAAGGGGTTCACGCGGTGATGACGACTGCGGCGGGCACAGCAGTGGAGCAGTCACGCTGGACGCGCGGGTGCAGCAGGCCAACCTGTCTCGTGGCCACAACAGCCCGGTGGGGTGCGCACCTGCACCCCCTTTTTCTGCTCTACAGGGGAGGGCAGAGCTGGGACTCGAACCTGAGAGTCTGAGTGCAGAGCCCCCCCCCCCCCCCACGTCCTCTTCCTCTCCTAGTCGCAGGCAGCTGCTACACTGGGAGCCTGAAGGCCAAGGCTTTGCACTTTTCTGAGGGAGTCTAGCTCTCAGCATCTTTTAAAAATCTTTTTAAATCTATTTGTGAATGAGGCAGAAAGACAGAGAAAGCTCCCGTCTGCTGGTTCACTCCCCCAAATGCCTGGGATGGAGCCAGGAACTCAATCCAGGCACTCCTGTATAGGCTGCTGGCATCTTAACCCACTAGGCCAAGCACTTGCCTCTTGGTGTTGCCTTGATCCCGACAGCTTAAGAAGCTACAGCAGGCCAGCGCCGTGGCTCACTAGGCTAATCCTCCGCCTGCGGCACTGGCACTCCAGGTTCTAGTCCCGGTTGGAGTGCTGGATTCTGTCTCGGTTGCCCCTCTTCCAGGCCAGCTCTCTGCTGTGGCCAGGGAGGATGGCCCAGGTCCTTGGGCCCTGCACCCACCCGCATGGGTAGACCAGGAGAAGCACCTGGCTCCTGGCTTCGGATCAGCACGGTGCGCTGGCCACAGCATGCCTGCCACAGCGGCCATTGGAGGGTGAACCAACGGCAAAGGAAGACCTTTCTCTCTGTCTCTCTCTCTCACTGTCCACTCTGTCAAAAAAAAAAAAAAAAAAAAAAAAGCTACAACAGCCAGGAGCCTGGGGTGCAGCCCTGGCTCCGGAGGGTGCAGCCTCGCGATGTCAGCACAGCATGCGGGGATGACGACAGGGGCAGCACGGTGGCAGCCATGGAGCTGTGAGGAGTAGCAGAGACATCGGGGCTGGCGCTGAATGAGTGGGAAGGAGGAAGTCGCATCACGGCCGCATGACCCTTGCCGAGGGTGGCCACTGCTCCCTGGCTTCCCCTTAGGACTTGTGACAGCAACACCAACCGTTAACACCCAACGAGACGGGCTCTGCCCTGGGCCCGCGGTTCACAGTGGAGGCGGCGGGACTAAGGGACGTGCCTGGGAGCACAGCAGGCTCTGGCTGTGCAGGCCACCAAGCTCCCTGCCCGCTCGCCCAAGGACGCACAGGGTGGCCACAGGACGCTGATTCCTTGGGGGGTGCAAAGCGAGGACGCGGGCTCTGGGTGTCCACACGCACACGTACAGGGCCACTCAGCAATGGGGAGAGAAGGCCCCAGGGCCTCAGGTGGGGGGTTACCACCGGGGACCAGCTCTCTGCACGCTGCCGGTTTCCTCTGTGGAACGCCAGAACTAGATATTAGGGAAGGGTTAAAAACTGCTCAGGTGGCTTCTAGGGTTTTGGGCGAGTTGGAAGGCTCACTGCTCACCTTTATTCCCTGCGGGGAGGGGGAGCGGTTTGCTAAGACAGAGGGCGTCCTGCTTGGGACTATTGCTGCAAGGTGGGAGCCGAGAAAGGGAATGTCGCCACCTGGTGGTAAACTCTGGTAATGGCAGAAGGAGCCCACCAGCATCCTGGGGGAAGAGCACTTTTTATCGCTTTTGAAAGGAGTGTGCATTCTGCTTGTAGGCTATTAAATCAAGATGTTTTATTTTTATAGTCTTAAAACCCTCTATGTTCATGTATTTCTTCCCTTTGAGAGGCTTGTCACAATCGGTTTCTCTCCATTCCTCCGTCTGCCTTTGTTTACATGTTTATTCATTAGAAAAAGTTCCTTTGGCTGTGATCACGCCATTGTAGATTGAGATTTTGATATAATCCGGCTCCTGTACCATTTATTACCAAGCCTTTGACTCCTGCAAATTTATATATCCTTATTACTTCTCCATGCTTCCTTTACATTTTCTAAATTTCTTCTTTGTACATCCCACTAAAGGATGTCTTTGCATATTTTGAGCAGGTAATACATTTTTATTTTTTAAAGGTCTCATATTTTTTAAAGATTTATTTATTTGAAAGTCAGAGTTACATAGAGGAGAGGCAGAGAGAGAGAGGTCTTCCATCCGATGGTTCACTCCCCAATTGGCCACAACAGCTGGAGCTGTGCCGATCTGAAGCCAGGGGCCAAAAGCTTCTTCTAGATCTCCCACGTGGGTTCAGGGGCCCAAGGACTTGGGCCATCTTCCACTGCTTTCCCAGGCCATAGCAGAGAGCTGGCTGGGAAATGCAGCAGCTGGGACTAGTATTGGTGCTCATATGGGATGCCGGCACTTCAGGCCAGGGCATTAACCCACTGTGCCACAGCACCAGCCCGATTTTTTGATGCAAGCTGAAAGCCCTCTCCCTTAAAAATTGGAATAGTTTAGCCCATTTACATTTATTCTGAGAATTTATTTATTTAGCTCAATTTTGTTTGGTTTTATGATTTCCACATTTTATGCTCCACTTCTTCCTTTTCCCTCCTTTTTTCTTTTGGTACAAAGGTTAATTATGGAAAGCTTCTTGGGGGGGGTGTAATTGACATGCAATCAACGCACATGAGTATTGTGTAAGTGTGTAATGATGTCTTCTTTGTATACATCCATGAAACAATCAAGATAATGAGCATCCCATCACTCTCAAAGCTTCCCCATTCCTTTTAGTAATTCTTCTACAACACTCGACATCACCCCTGCCACTGTTGATCTATTTTCTGTCACTCTAAATCAGTCTGCACTTTCCAGAATTGTATGTGAATGGAATCGTACAGTTTGTACTGTTCTTTGGCTTCGTTCACCGAGCATCGTTACTTTGAAATCCATCTGTGCTGTAATGTGCATCAGCGGAATTCACTTGGTGGAGAATCCTGGGCGGAGGCTTTTCCTCCCTACTTGAAAGATGCTCCTCTGTCTTCCCATTTGCATTGTTGCTGACAGGAACTCAGCCATCATCCCATTCCGCCCTACACATTGTCTTCCTAAATTCTGCTTTATTGCTGAATAGTATTCCATTGTGTAGATGTACTAGTTTGTGTGCCCATTCACTAGCTGATGGGCATTTGAGTTTTCAGATATGACAAGGCTATGGGCATTTGTGTCTAAGCACTCAGGCCATCCTCCACTGCTTTCCCAGGCTATAAGCAGAGAGCTGGATTGGAAGTGGAGCAGCTGGGACTCAAACAGGCACCCCCTATGGGATGCTGGCACCGCAGTCAGAGGCTTAGCCTACTACACCACAACGCTGGCCTCCATTATGTCTTCAAATACTCTCGCCCTCCCTCTCCCCTACTTCAGAAACACCAGGCATGTGTATGCGATGTTGCTTCAAGTTGCCCAACTGCCCCTACACTTTGTTCATGAAAAAACAAATCCTCTTTCCCCCTATTTCACTGTGGATAGTTCCTGCTGCCATGTCTTCAAACCCATTCGTCTTCTCTTCTGCAATGTTTAAACTGCTCTGGACCCACTGAGGGTATTTTTCACTCCATATACTGAAAATTTCCCCTCTTGAAGTGTTGGAGTGTCTGTGTCTTAACTCCTTGAGCACACGGAATTCAGCTGCTATAACCTGGAGCCGATGCAGCGCCTAGATGAGTTCCAGGTCAGTGTTTTTCTCTTCTTGTCGGTTGCATTCTTTTCCTGCCTCTTTGCACCTTCCTCTTTTGGTAGCTGCCAGACAATGTGAATTTCCCTTGTTGGCTGCAAGGTATTCCTGCGTTCTTGTAAATAATCTTGACCTTCTTCCTGGCTTGCAGGTCAGTTACTCAGAAGCAGCATGACAGCATGATACTGTGGGGTCTTGTGTTGAACATTTTCTAGACAGGACCAGAACAGTATTAATACTAGAAGACTAGTAGTAGCGCTAACACTAACACTAGCTACTCCCCACTACTGAGGTCAGGTATCAGGTCCTCTGCACTGCCCCTGACCCTCTGTCAGCTCTGGACAGGTCTCTGGCAACCCTCGTGGGCAGGCATTGCCTTGGTCGTGGGTGGTTTACACACACACACACACAAACACTCAGGGGCCGTCTGCTCACCCTGTGTGCAGCCCCTCTTTCTTGCATTTCGTCCTGCACGCTGCAGCTACCCTGGTCTCTCAGGACCCTCGGTCCCATCTCTCCGACTGACAGAGTCGCCAGACTCAGCTGAGTTCACCTTCCTACCCCCGGGCCTGGAGGCTGTCTTCGGGCAGTAAGCTGTGACAGTCACCGGCTCACTTCTTGTCTCCCTCCTCTCTGGGGGAAGTGACGCATCTCCAAGGTGACTGCTTCACGTGCCTTGTCCATTCTGCTATTGTTGTTACCGTAGGCAGGGTGATAAACTCATCCGTGCCTTGTCCATTCTGCTATTGTTGTTACCGTAGGCAGGGTGATAAACTCATCTCCATTACTCCACCTCGGCTGGATTCCTATTCACTCGTTTTCCACTGTTATTTTTATCTTTAATGATTTGGAATCAGTAAAACCTTTTAATGAATGCTATGTTTAAATTTTTAAAAAGTTGTTAGGTTCACAACTGTTATGGACTGAATGTCTGCTTCTCTCCAAAATTCTTATAGCGAAATGAACTGAGTATTTCAACAATGTTAAATGCAATCAAACTAGTATTCCAACAGTGTAAGAAATGATCTCTTAATTGCCTTTGGCAATAATGAGATATTTAGCATGCTGCTCCAAATTATTATCCATAACATAGAAAAAGATCATATTCAAATAACTTTAAACATTCACTTGCTAAAATGACGAAGGTTACACTGATTTAGTCCAATTGCTCACTACCTTGTGTAATTACATCCTTCCCATTTTCATTTACATATTAATTTTCCAATCAACTGGTTGCGTGATCGGCTAAGTGGACCTTCATTTGCCTAAACAAATCTTCGTGTTCCCATGAGTGACCGCCAGTGTCCAGCCTGTCACTGCCTGCCTGTGCCTCCTTGCAGAACTGGCAGCGGTTTCCATCTCACACGTGCCGTCCTCACCCCAGGGGCTTCCTGTCTGGGTCTGAGCGAGCCTTCCTGGCGGACGGACGTCAGCAGAGGTTTTCCACCCTCCTCCTGCTTCTTGCAGTGGCTCTGTCTCTTGGAGGGCATTGTGTCTAGTCTCTCAGACGACTCTTAAGCTACTGAGCTTCCTGCCACCCAGAGGCAGCAGTGAGGGGAGCCGTGGGGAAGGACGACGCTCCCACTTAGCGGAGGACAACCGTCCTCTCCAGCCGGGTTCCCGCTGGCGCTGCGTGGCTTCTTCTGCAAAGGTTCAGTGAAGAGAGGAGACTGCAGTTTCCTGTGTCAGTGGAGCCCCGGTCCTGTGCGTGGCACTGGTGGAATCCACACGAACTTGGCTGAACACTTCCATTCTCGTATTTATTCCGGTGGCTGGGGCGCCCCGGCACCCTGCTCTGCTCCTCCCAGGACTCTGCTGCTGCAGCACCCCACATCCTCCAGCCCTTGTTACCTAGATCTTGGAAACAGGGTCCCGGCAGGCTGCACCCCGGTACCTTGCTCACTTTCCTGAGGCCAGGATTGGCCTTGCCACATCTTGCCAGGGGGCCAAGCCCCTCACTGCTGTCCTCGCTGCCGGCTGCCAGTGGGAGCTGCCTTCTAGAGAGGACCCACCCTCTTCCTCTCGAGGCAGCCCTCCTCACCCGCAGTGACTGGGGGTGGGCTGACCCTGGAGCCCACCACTTCCTGCTGCATTGCATATACCTGGTCTGGAGGAATTCCTGGAAGGGAGACGACATCGTGTTCCCGTGTTCATACCTCTTTAGTCACCAGCAGAGAGTTTCGAAGGAGAAAGAGGGCTTCAGCTTGTGGGTTAGCGCCACGCTCCAGGACCGCACCAAGCTCTACAACGTGGCATCGCTTCACTGCCCTGACCCATGCACACAGCTGCGCAGTGTGTTCCCTACAAGAGATCTTGGTGACTCCAGCGCAGGGGAGACAGATGGCTTTAGGGCTGGTGAGGGCCTAGGTTCCCTGAGGCCACCTGGGGTGTGCCGAGATGCCCAAGGACGAAGGTAGGGGGCACTCTGAGCCAGGCGGCTGGTGGCACCTGGGTATCCCTGGAAGCAATGGGCCCGGGGTGAGGACGAAGGCTGCTTTTGTAGAGCATGGTGAGGGCACTCGGGCAGTGGGAAGTGGCGGAAGAGGATGGCGTGGGTCTCTGAGACCTCAGAGTGGACTCGGGCTGCCCCACGTGCTAACCTCTGGCCGTGGGGCATCCCTTCACTTGGAAGCCTGTGTTCTGTGCTAGAAGCAGGGTAGTAACAGGATGGAGGACTGAATGAGGCACCATGTCCAACCCTTAAGCAGCAGGTGCACAGCATGGGGACGATCAGAGGACACTGAGACCCACAGCACTTGTTTGAGTAGCTCTTTGCTCCCCTCTCGCTTCCTCCCACCCCTCTGGGCCTCTCCATTCCCCACTCACTCTTTGGGGCAGCTTCTTACTCTGCCTGCCTCAGGTTCTGGCCTGATACACTTCCACTCCAGCCGCCACACCTGCCCCCACTGCCGCCCTGCAGCGCCGGCCACGCATCGTTGTTTGCAGCCCTCCTGTCCCATCCTCACACCCGTGGGTCCACTGTCCTCTGCAGGGCTGTTTTCCGATCCACGCGGCCTTTCCCTTCCCAGAAGACTCTAGCATTTTATCGCCTCCCTTCCCAAGTCGGCATCCATTATAACCAGGTTCAGCTTACCACATGGGAGAAATCAGTGGTCTTGTGTGTTTACTGTTTCCATACACGGGCCCACTTTTCTAACTTATGCTCCCCTGGGAGCTGGGAGAACCGAGTACCGGACAGAAACTGGGCCACAGACACTGGGAAGCCAAGCACGTTAGATTTACTAGGGCAATATCTGCAGGTGAGAGAACAGCACGCACGTACAGAAACCCACGGGCGGGGCCGCCACCCCCGCGACACGGTCAGACACCAAAGCAGCAGAGGGCTCAGGAAGTGGCATCGGAAAGTTCTCGCCAAAATCCAAGGGCAGCTTTGGTGCTCAGAGATTCAAACAGAAAACTATACAAAACCAATCCATAAATATATATATTATATATGTGTATATATATATAAAATTGCAAAATAAAAGCCCAAGAAACTAACCATCCATCTGCAGGTCAGTGGCTCAAAACGTGTTAGCATAGAGGCAAAACCGCTCGTGGGGGTGATTCATGATCGGGGCGCTGGCATTTCGATAGCAGGAAGAGTATTTACATGGAACCCCTATCCGAAACCACACGATACTGGGAGAGCTACACAGAGACAATGTATGTACAAGGGAACACAGCAAGGAGTACTCTCGCGTGACGATTGTCAAACACAGACACCGCGACCACCCATAGCATTACAGAACACTGCACCCTCTGTCTAGACGGGTCCTGTTGCCCCGCGTCCCAGCCGGGCCATCCCAGGCTCTGCACTGTTCTCCCATGAGAGGGAGAGTGTTGGGACTCAGAGTCGTGGCACAGGTTGCAGGAATTTAAAGGAGAGCCGCTCCTTGGGGATCAAGCACCCACTCACAAGGAAGGACCGGTGGGCATGAGGTGGAAGCTGCAGGTGGGCACAGCTGCCCTGAAATCTCTCCCCATGGTGGAAAGGGGCTTTGATGTTTCTCAGGTACGGGCCCTCTGTCCCTGGGGCTCTCACACGGCGCGATCTCCTGCAGGGGACAAAGCTGAGGGTGTTTCTGCAGTTAATCTGCAAGCAACCCCTCAACTTGTGCAAGGTCTTCCACATACTGCTCAGAGGAAGGGATGCACCTGTCACAGCTGGCCGCATCGTGATGTGTGGGAAAGGGTGGGCGAGGAAAGGAGCAGAGACCCGCCCCTTCTGGGGAATGCCCCAAGCTTTGCCACACTGGGGTGCCGTCTCCAACTACCCCGACCCCAGGCCTGCGTCAAGGCTCACACCCCACTTTCTCAGAGTGATGACCCGACTGCCGGGGAAACCGCTGATGTCAAGTGCCACCAAACATCCATTCGACAATCCCTAACGCCACCTAACTATGGACCAATATAAACCATCACTTCCGCATTTTCAAGAACACTGTCAACTGGAAATTCTTCCTAGGAAGAGAAAACTACATTTGCAAGGGAACTGTCCCTAGAAGCACGAGGCAAGGCGCCTCACCTGCTGAAGGATATCACCCCACTAAGTGGAAGGCGGCTTCTCACTGCGCAAGGCAAGGGGGAGCTGCACCTCGCTGACAGCTCTCTGCAGGGTCTCTCCTCTCTGACCGCGAGCGTTCACATCCAGGTGATAGGGGGTTGGACAGGGCTTTGGAAAGAACCACACACCAAGGACACCTTTTTTGTATTGCAATGCAAATGGTAATGTGCACAGATGATAACCAGTGAGCTATTTCATAAACGTGGAGTCACGTCAGGCCTGCAACGCTTTGCATTGAATGAGCCCTCTCAGGACAGATGTGGAACAGACAATGTGCTGTCCCAGCAGATTCCGAACTGGAGGGTGCCCTGTCCTCTTAGTGAGAGCGGAGCACACAGGTTTATCCTCCCTCTCCGGATTGCTCACACAGTTGAGCTCATGTGATGGAGAAGGCATAAGCAGCCCTGTTTCTGCCCCGCTCCAAGTCAGCTGCAACCATGCCAACCAACCAAGGGCTTCTGCCGACCCGCAGGTGCAAAACGAATAAAGGGTAAGTGTTTTCTCATTTGTTTGATATTCCAGAACTGGGCACTTACTGGCCTTGAACTAGAACAGAAGATTCACACTTACTGAAAAACCTGGCCTATGGGCCTCCGGTAGGTTCCATGTCTGTCCATCTGTATGCATTCCCTCGTGGAGACATCCAAACTTATTTTTAACCTTTTAGACCTCTCGGAAGTGAATCATCCTGTTCCTTCCAATCTGTCACAACCAAAGTGGACAGAGAGCGGCAAAAGACGTCTGACCACCTCCCATATTGGGGGGGGGGGAGAGAAAGAGAGCGAGCAAGAGACAGACCCCCACAGGGAACAGGACACAAGGCTCAGCCCACATGAATGTGTGGCGCCTGACAGTGCTTCACACAGTGGGGTTCCTCCTCTAGGACCTGCTGCTCCTCGTCCAAGTCCTTTACAAGGATCTTACCTGCACGCAGTGGGAGCAGCTCATTTTGGCTACTGCAGTGTTGAGTGGGTCACTTCTTGTGGATGACCTGGCTACAGAGTTACTTGAGTCACCTGCAGGCCAGGAGGCTCATAGGGGTCCAGCCTTTTGCAGCTTTGGGGGAGGTCCCGTGGAATGGCTGGTTCCCCCACGCCAGGACTGGAAATCAACCAACAGGACACAGAAAGTCGCTGAGGCCAAGCCTCTCTGTCACCATTTACCCCTCTCTTCTCCCTGCCCCTGCAAACAGGTTCCACAACCTGTCTACTTCCCTGCTCAGCCAGCCACAAAGTGGGAGATTCGTTCAAAATGTCCTGTCTCTTGTCTGTGGCATATCCAAGCACAGCAACACACTTAGAAACAAACCCATTGCCTACTACTTCTGAGCTCTCAAATATATTTTCTCCAGCTACTCACTTGTGCAACCCAAAGTTTAGAGCCAACTTTTATCCAGAACCACAGAAATGTCCTTTCCTCTCACCCCAGGAGTTGAGGTCATGCTGGAATCGCACATCCATCTTACAGCACCTGGCATGCATCCTTGAGCCTGCAGCTAAGCATGCCATGGTCCAAGGGAAGAGGAGACGGGGAGAATGGCCAACAGCTACCCAATATTCCCCTCTCCTTGCTGGGAGCCTTTCTGAAGATGCTCCATCCAAAGCATTTTATGGAAATGAATTCTGGAACAATGCAGCATGCGGTGGGCCATCAAATATGCTTTAGTGTTGACGTCGGAAATCCCTCATCAGACCTCCCACGCCCCCAGCTCTTTCCCTGCAGTCCATCTCGCTCAGTCACCAGAGGGTTTGTCTCCAAGCCTAATCACGATTCACTCTGAGGAACCGCCCTCAGTGGCTCCCGACCCCTTACGTGATAAAGCCCAGCTCCTTCGCACTTCCTACAAGTCTCCCCAGGAACTGGCCTGCCCACTGCAAGGAGCAGCGCCCCCACTGCCTTCCACTCTGTGCTCTGGCGATGGTGCGCGAAACACACCATGAAGTCCCACGCATCCAGGCCTCTGCGTGTGTCCTGCTCTCACCACGGGACGCCCTGCCTACCCTTTTCTTGTCCTGGAAAATTTCTCCTTGTTTGGAAAACCTAGCTTGGCCATCACTCCTTTCAGGAATTTTTCATCTGGTCTCCAAGACAGTTCACCATTTCCTGCCCGGGGCCTTGGCACCCTCACCTGTTCTGTGATTTGTCCGCATGCCTCCTGTTGTCATGAGCTTCCTAAGGGCAGGGAAAAGATGTTCTACCCTCGTGCCTGGCTCGTGACCTGACCGCAATGCCTGCCTTTTATTCTTACCCCAGGAATAAACAAACTGATAAGTGTACAGAGGCCCCATGGCATAAATTCCAGGAAGATGCTCCAGCAAGGCCCCGACATTTCCACCTCAATGCCGCCTGTTGCACTGTTGCAAAGGGAACAGAGAGCAGATTAGATGCTGTCACTCAACATCCTGTCTGTACCACAACCACTCACAGCCACACAGGCCACGCCCAGTCCACCCTTCTCTCCACACTGTTTGCCACTTACTACTCTAGTCACAACGACTGCTCTGTCATGTCAGCACAATGCGGGATGCTCAGTGGATGCTTAACAAATACTGTGAAAGGCAGAATGAACAAATGTGAAATCTACTTTTTTTTAAGAAGGCATCCAAGGATTGGTTTCTAAAGGCTTGTCCCATACAATAGATTTTTCTGAGGCACCAGGGCCTCTGACCATTGGGCTGTCCACCAGGAGATGTGACCCAATCAAGAAGCAGAGCTGAGAAAGTGGCCCCAGGTTGCAGCCAGGAGTCTGCCCTACAAGTCCTAGGTTTGCCTTGGCCACAAATCAATGCCTTCCTTGTCAAGAAACAGCCAATGCAGGTGACAGAGTGACAGGGTGACAGGTTCTGCCTTGCCCTTGCGGAGGTCCAGGCTGGCATTGCCAAAATCTACGTTAACCACGAACTTAAGGTGCCCGACGCAGCCAGACCCTGGCAGGCTCCTGCTACCTCAGTGTCAAGGGCTGACATTATGGAGTGGAGACCAGTCTCAGAAATGAGTCCTTGGCCCAATCACACTTGGAGATTAAAGCTGTCCTTTCACCTATCTGGAATGCAGGCTCTGGGACTTTCTATCCACGTCACCCGGGGCAAGTCAACCATCCCGCTGACGGTTCCATGTCCTCACCCATGGAATGGGAGTGACACTTCCCGCCGCACAGGGTTAGCGGGAGGGCTAAAAGATGTGATGGATGGGAAACCGGCACAGTGTCTGTGTGTAGAAAATGCTCAAAAATGGGTGAACTGCGATAAGAAGTTCCAAAAATATTTTTACAATAATCAAGACAAAAAGGGAAAATATTCTTTGAGGACACTGTGCTTTAAGGAGGATGGATTGTCTAACTGTCAGGAGCCCGCGGTACTCATGGGTGCCCCGTGGATGAACACGAACACCAATGCTGGCACCTGAAACAACACTGGCGGCTTCTCTCGGGCCCCGGGAGGGTCAGAGGGTGCCAGGGCTGGGGACACCCACCCACTTCTCTGACAGGCCAAGAGGATCCGTCTCAAAGGGCTCCTCTGTGGCTCCCCTCTGCTGGACCAGAGTGACGCAGAGTTGGAACCAAAAGAGCCAGGGCGAGGAGCCGAGAGTAAGACACTGCTGTGGCTTGTGAGCAGGTGCTCCTGGGCCTGAGGGCAGGACAGGCCCCCCGACGCTGACTACAGCACTCCACGTGGCAGGCACAGCGCTTCCTCTGCTCTTCTGACCTCCCTTGTACAACCCAAAGCCTAGGAGTGATCTTTCTCCAAATGTCTGCCCTGAGCACGAGACAACTGATTCCTATGCTAAATTTGGTTTTCGTTAGGAGGCGCCTGAGATACTTGAATCCAATGGGTGGAGCTCCTGGTGTCTTCTACCGATTCAACAGTCCCTGGGGCTCAGGCTTCCTCAGCCTGCCCTCCTGTCTGCCAACTCTACCAACTGTTCTATCCATCATTCAAGAGGTTCCATGAAGCAAGCTCAGGGTCAGTGTCTGGGGAAGGACAAGCGAAGCCATCAGCCCTTGGGAACAAAGAGTAACTTCTGTTGGAGGGGATGGGTCAATCTGTCTGGTTGCTTTCAGCAGCAGGGCAGGGACCCAAAACGAAGAGGAGAGATTTCTGAATGGGGGGAGAGAGGGAGAGAGAAATTGATTTACCACCAGGAGACTGGGTTCCTGCATGGAACTGGGCCTTACTCAGGAAGCCTTGGCCTGTCTGACTCAATCGCAGCCTTCGCGAGCTCACAGCCCATTTCTGGCCTTCTTGCCCTGGGCTCAGATTGGTGGGCAACATCCCGACAAAGGCGGCCCACAACTCGGCAGTGTTGTTTAGTGGAAAGAGCACTGGACTGGGAGTCAGGAGCCCTGAATTCTGGTGCAGGCTCTGCTGCTCACCAGCTGTTGACTGCGGGCAAGTCACCTGGTTTCTCTGGTGACTGTCAAATGTGGGACTGGCCAGGCGAGCGGCAGGTTCCCCTCCAAGTGTGATCCAGGGTCCAGTTCTCTCCCGTCCTGGCCCTGCGCTTCCAGGGACAGAGATGGGAGAAGGAAGGGGAAGAGGAAGAGGAGGGTGCAGACGGGACCCGTGGGTGCCCCAAGTCAGGACTCCACTTTCTCCTTCTTTTTGCTCTTTTTCAGGAAGGAGGGGGTTCGGAACTTCTTCTTCTTCTTTGAAGGAGACTTGGAAGGGGAGCCCTCGGGCGACATGGGGCCGCTGGTGACTGACTCGGTTTTGTCCTTGGAGGTCTCGACGTCCGTGTCCGCCTGTGTGGTCATCTGGCCCAGGCTTTTGCTCAGGAGGTCCTCTGCCGACGGCTCCTCCTCCCTCCCGTTCACCACCACCCCCTCCGGCTGGGCTGTATCGGGCTCTGTGGTGTCTTTGCTTGTCTCTGTTGTCTTGGCATCTTCTAGAAAAAGATGGAAAAAAAAAAAAACACCATGACCCATAAGATTTTACTCTGATGTGAGCGTCCACCTGGATCAACAGAACCGTTTCTAGGCAATTCTGGAAGGTAGGTCCAAGGATGAGGGAGGACAGACTGGCCCAGGCTGGGGGAGCAGGCTCTCGGAGGGAGATGGGGGCGGGGAGCACGGCCAGTCCCTGCACCTCCTTCCTCCCACCTGTCCTGGGGAGCACACCCCGGCCTCTTCGCCACAAATCTGAACAGATGTGGTGTCTGAACGCAGCAGGTGCCCAGCGGGGGCTCAGGGCAGTGTTTCCAGGCACAGAACAAGGACCAGACTCAGGGGAGGAGAGAGGCTGCAGGAAGGGGAGCGTGGACCCCTCCGTGGAGGCATCTAAGAATATTAACCAGCTCAGCTTTGCCAATACGCAGAGGAAACGTCGTCTTCACAGCGTCCGGCTTCCCACCTGCAGACTCTTCCCAGAAGGCAGGGAGCAGAGGGCAGAGGGAGGAAGGGGATTCCCTGAGTGACATGGGCCCCACGCATCCCCAGGCTGTAAGGGTTACTAGAGGGGGTGCCTGCTCAGCCGTCCGCAGCCTGTGTTCCACCTGGAGAACCTGATGGGATTGTTGCCAGGTTTAAGCCCAGAGCTGCTCAGGCCCCAGGAGCTAAACCCTCCCCGTGCAGCCCCCTCTGCTTCCATGCAGGCAGGAAGGTGATAACACTGTGGAGCACAAACCAATGTGAAGATCCTCTGGCTCCCACACACCCATTTCCCGGCTAGGAAAACTGAATGAAGCATGAAACACCGGGCAGGCCTGTGACTTCCAGTTCAGTGCTCTCTTTACCACATGAACTGTGTGGTGTGTGTGCGTATGTGAGAGTATGTGTGAATGCGTAAGCACGTGTGTGTGTGTGCTGTGTGGGTGTGGACTGTATGAGCTTGTGTGATGTGAGTGCTAGTGTGTATGAGTGGGTATAAGCATGTGTGGTGTGGGCGTGTGAGGATGTTAGGTGTGTCTGTGTGAGAGTGTGTGCAGGTGTGTGCATTACCACGTCACAGAAAGGCACCTGCCTGCTCTGCTGCGTGGGGATGTGGCATGGGGACAGGTGTAACCAGTGTTATGGAAGCAGTGGGTGGGAAAGCCCAGGGCTGCTGGTGGGAGAAATGCCAGGGAAATACATGGCCACATGGAGGGTGGGACAGAGCCGGGTAGATTGAGACAGCCAGGGTGGGTGGGTGTAACCCCTGGGTGAGACCTCCTTATGAGGTTCTCCAAAACTGTGCGCCAAGCCACCACCTTCACCAGGCCACTTCCAGGGACCCCCCTCTTTGTAAAAAAGACCAGCTGTGGGCTCCCACTCCCCCCACTGCCCAGCCTATGTCCTTTGCTACCCAGATGCCAACCCCTCCTGTCCTTCCTCCTGTAGCCCATCCTCCAGCCCTGGACCCCTGGGGCCACTGCTGGAAGCACTCTCAAAGGCCACTAACTAGTCTGGCCCGATCTTCCCTCCATCTACGCTCCTCATTCACTGCACCTGCTATTTGGCCTCTTCAACCTGGCAGGTCCTAGACACAACGCCGCCTCCCGCTCCCAGGAGCCCAGCCTGTTTCCCTCTGTCTGTCTCTGTCCCCAACCCTCCTCCCATAATTGAACCTGCCTGGGCGCTTCCCCTTTTGGAGAGTCTTTCCTGAGCCCCATTCCATGTCCATACCTCCTCTACACACTCTCCCACCACACAACTGCAAAACACGCATGCTTGTGATCTGCACCCACCTCCTCTGCCCTCCAAACACATCAGAGCAAGACCGTGTCTAGTTCTTTACCCTGCGAGCTCACAGACAGAACTGAGGGAATGCTTGTGCAATCTACGAATGGTGGAGCACTCAGGCAGATAAATGGCTGTGTGAGTGGATCTACACTCACCGAGCCAATCCCATCATCAGCTCATCTTCATCTTTGTTGTCTGTCCCAGCCTGAGCCTTCTGAGTTGTACACACACACACACACACACACACACACACACCCCAGCACCACAGGCTGGCCTTGTCTCCCGGCCCTGTCCCTGCGGTCCTCACCCTCACCTCCTGGCTCCACCCTTCAGTCCAGACCCACTGCAGGCCCTCACCTGGATGGGCATCAGGAGACATCGTTCAGCCTCTACCCTTCGTGCTCTCACTCTGAAGATGATTGGCGGGGAGGAGTAGGGGGCGGGGCTGTGACACAGTAGGTTAAGCTGGCATCCTACCCTGGAGCACTGGTTTGAGCCCTGGCTGCTCTGCTTCCAATCCAGCTCCCTGCTAATGCTCCTGGGAAAGCAGTGGAAGATGGGCCAAGGGCTTAAGATCCTGCTATTCACATGGGGGGCTCAGATGGAGCTCTGGGACCCTGGCTTCAGCCTGGATCAGATATCAGGGGAGTGAACCAGCGGAGGGAAGACCCCTCTCTGCCACCTTGCCTTTCAAATACATGAAATAAATCTTTTTTTTTTCCTTTTTTGAAAAGTTGATTCTGGTACTTGTCTTCTAGCTCCAGGAGCACAGCCACAGGTAAGTGTGTCTGCCACTTTCTTCTTTCTTTTTTCAAGCATTTATTTATTTAAAAGGCAGAAACACACAAACACACACACACACACACACACACACACACACTGATCTCTCATCTGTTGGTTCACTCCCCAAATGTCCCCACAACAGCTGGGGCGGGGCCAGGCTGGCTGAAGCCAATCCAGGTCTCCCATGTGGGTGCCAGGGGCCTAACCACTTGCCCTGTCACCACTGCCTCCCAGGGAGTGCCTCAGCAGAAAACTAGATTCAGGAGCAGAACTGAGACTTGAACTTGGGCACTGGAATATGGGACTCAGGTCTCAGGTGGCGACTTAACTGCTGTACCAAATGCCCTGACCTCCTGCTTCCTGTCCGGGTGTCACTTCCTGTTCCAGTGGTGATGACAGCCCTCACTGCAACAGCACCCTTCATCCTCGTCCCCTCGCCCCCACCCACTCTGCTATCAACCTCATCCACAGCCTCAACCCCTGGTGTGCTTTGTGGTAGAGGAGCATGACACTCGGAGTTGTTCACAGTGTGGAAAATGAGGACCATACCCAGCACACACACATGGCCTCAGAGACCCCCAGATCATGAACTGCTTGGGAAGTGAGGCTGGGTGCTCATGCAGTGATGTTCAAAAAGACCCCCAAGGTGGGCATTTAGCCTCATGGGCAAGACACCTGTCACACACTGGAGCGCCTGGGTTCAATACCCAGCTCCACTGCCAATTCCAGCTTCCTGCCAGCGCAGACCCTGGGAGGCTCAAGTACATGGGTCCACCCATGGGTTCACCCAGATGGCTGCAACAGCCAGAGCTGGACTTCTGGTCAGGAGCCAGGAGACAAGAATTTCTTCCAGGTCTCCCACATAGATGCAGGGGCCCAAGGACTTGGGCCATCTTCCGCTGCTTTCCCAGGCCACAGCAGAGAGCTGGATTGGAAGTGGAGCAGAGAGGACTCTAACAGGTGCCCATATGGGATGCTGCTGCCCCAGGCAGAGGCTTAACCTACTATACCACAGCGCTGGCTCCAGTACTTGGGTTCTTGCCACCCATGTAGGAGACCTGGGTTGCTTTCTTGGCTCCCAGCATCAGCCAAGCCTAGCACTGGTCACTGTGGGCATTTGGGGAGTGAATCAGTAGACGAGAGCTCTCCTCTGCCTTTTTCTCTGCCTTTCAAATAAACAAAGGCCCTATGGTACTCAAAGAACAGCCAGGAGAGACAAAGACTGGCAAACAAAACTGGATGCTGGCCATGGGCAGAGGTTGGATTCGAGTTTCTGCTTGGATTCAAATCTTCAAATACTGGAAATGTCAATGTCTCGAAAGAACCACCCAAGAGGCTTGTGGCAATGCAGCTTCATGGTCCTGTCCCCCAAAACAGCCTTGGATGCAGGAGGTGGACCTAGAAATACTTGCCTTTAACAAGGCCCCAGGTTCTGATACAAGAGCTCCATCGGCTCCACTTTGGGAAACAGAGGTTTAGAATGATGTGTCTCCTTCCACCTCTACCTCCCCAAAGACTGAGACAGCTCCACGGATGGAAGGAGTGCAGAGTTTCTTGCAAACAGGTGCCATGGTTTGGGATATAAAAGGTCCCTTGAGGGACCAAATACACCTTGAGTCTGGGGCTGAACAGGAGTACAAATGAGGCCCAATGAGTCATGCCTCCAGGTATGCCCACGTTCCCCTCCTACAGTGAACCTGGGCTGCCCCATGGCCCGTGAGAACCAACAGAATGAAGAGTAATGGATGTAGAGCCAGACTCAGGCCAAAACTAGAGGCCTAGCAACATCTGCTTTTGCAGTTTGGGGAGCTCTAGGCCACCATATACAAGATCTGAATATACTGATGGAAACACAAGGAGAGGCCACATGGTGGGAGGGAGGGGAAGGGAGAGGGAGAGAGAGAGACACCTGCCATCTCAGTATCCCAGCTGAGCCCTGTTTTCCAGCTGTCTCTGTCAAGGTGCCAAACATGTAAGTGTGCCATCTTGGAAGTTCTGGCTTAGCCAAGCTGGCCCACATGGGGCAGAAGAATCTTCCAGCTAAGCCCAGTCAATGCTAGTGAATCCACAGAGTTGGATTCCATAAAAGTAGGTCTTATTCTACTCCATGATTTAATAATTATCTGTTGTTACATAACGAATCTGCTCAATACTTAGTGGCCTGAGACATCAAGTGGCATACGAGCTGTCACAACTCGGAAAACATGGTATAATAATAACAGGAACCAATTTATGTAAGCATATTACAAAGTGCCTTTATATTCATTAGCTAAATTTATCCTGAACACAATGCTGTAAGGAAGGGGAAGGCTTCGTGTGATTCCCCCATTCTAAAAACCAGTGTTTTTAGGTGACTTGAGATGAAAAATTAGTTAGTGACAGAGCGGACCATCTGATACCAAATACAGGGTGAGGGAGTCAGCTGGGACAGGGGTCTGTTGCAGCTAATCAAAGAGAAGGGGACGACACAGATGGCCAGATACAAAGGATTTGGAAGATGCTTGAGAGGCTGACAGGGGAAAGTCAGGGGGCCAGAGGAGGAGTGACACCAGGTGACAGCGGGGGGGGTTGGAGAATATGGTGACAAATGGCTGAAAAAAGCCATCCCTGATCTGATGGGTGAGCTATGTATGAAAGTTAAGATACAGTCTTGTCTTCCCCAAGCATCTGGGTGAGCCTTGGAGAAGGTGGCCAAGGCAAGCTCCCAGGTGACTACAACTGGGGCCCTTATCATGTGGGGCCCGCAGCTAAGTGGCCACGCTCCCCAGCCGTGTCTGTGTTAGAGGAAGAACCTTCAGCGAAGGCCTTAGCTTTTCCAACAACTCAGCCACAGGCCTGGATACACACACACAGAGGATACCCACGCACCAACACACATCATCCTAGGAGGAGGGATCTGCCCCAGAGAGAGCAAGGAATGCCGCTAAAGTGAGTGCAATACCAGGCGGTGGGTAAACAGTCAGCCCACCCATCACACAGCCTCCCACTCTCTGTCCCTCCCAGGAGCTGACATGGGATTGCCACCCCTTGTCCACTCCTGCCATGAGCCTCCTCTCAGCCCTGGTCAGGCCAGGCCCTCTGTGCATCCCCGTAAGGCAGTGGGTCCCCAGGAGCATTCAAGCTCTGGCCTGCAGCCCTAGAAGAGACCATGGGCTCCTCACAGGTGCCCATGCATGGGGACCAGGGATGAGTGCATCCCTGAGGGCCATCAGCACCCTACCCACTCACAGGGGGCCTGATGTTTCCAGGTGGGGGGTGTGCCCTGTGTGGGCGTGCATGTGTGCACATCCATGTCTCTCAGGGAAGCCTAGTCCATGCATAGCCTACGTGGAATCGGTCATGAATTTCACAGCCAGGAAACCTCCTGGGGGCAGGGCTGTGTGGTCCAAAAGAAAACAAAGGGGAAGAAATCGATTTTGTTGAAAAGACCCTCCCTCCCCGCCGCAAGTGTCGAGAGTGGGCCAGTAAACAGCCTCTCTATACTTACTACAGAGACAAGAACTCAGAACCGGAGGAAACGCCTGTGATGAAGGCACGAATGGGAAGAGAAAGGCACACGTTGTGGACAGGTTGACAGCACGACACCACGATGAGACACAATGGCTGGGAATGCACACCCCAGGACACCCACGTGGGGCTCGGGCCTCGAGCGGAAGGGTTTCCTCGGGCAGTGCTGGGCCTGCACGTGGGGCCTGGGGGAGTCTACCAGAACCCACATATGTGGCGTCCACCTAGGAGGGAGCAGAGTCCAGCGGGCCAAGCTGCTGCTCTCCAGATGGCAGAGGAGCCCTCCGACCTGGGGGACGGATAGCCTCTGGGAGTCCCCGGGGGATGTGTTCAGGCCCTGGAGTGATCCCAGGAGCTCAGTGCAGACACTGTGATGACTTAGGCGCCTAGAGTGCTAACAGCATGACCCTCCTCGGTTTGTACGTTGCTACCCACAATCAGGTTCTAGCTCACATTTAGAGCAAGCATTTACCCTCCAATCCTTTTCACCTGCACTTCCCTTACACATGTAAGAACACTAAGAAGGGAAGATATCAGTAGCCTCACTTGACAAACAGAGAAACTGAGGCAGAGAGAAGTTATCTGGCTTGCTAAAATTAGCAACTGAGTCATTATTAGTTAGCAGCTCTGTTGGGCCAAGAACCCAGTTCTCTAAGCAGTGTCTCCCAAAGCTGTCTTCAACCTGGACTACGCTTCCGATTCCTCAGTGGAACTGAACACCTACAGGCTCTGCTCCTCCCCCACCTCCCACTCCAGAAACACCACTGGTGGGAGCCATGTTTCCGGGTTCTTAAAGCTTCCAGGTGACTCCCAACGTGCAGTTAAGGTTGAGAATGACATCATCAGACTCATCTGGGAAATGCAGAGTCTCAGGCCCCATCCCAGAATTAATGGATCAGAATCTCCACTTGAACAAGACCCCTAGGTGGTCCTTATGCACCAGACACATAGATCAGTGCACCAGGACAGGCCCACCAGCTGCCACGTCTTTGTTAGAGGTGAGGAGGCCGTGGGTCACCACTGACTAGTCATCACGGCTTAGGCTGGGCAAACGTTGCAAAGTGCGCTGTCATAGCTTGTGAGTGATACAGGCTGAAAATTAGGAACACTTAGTTCAGATTCCCTAGAAAGAGACGAGGGAAACTTTTGGGTGGAAGGCAGGTACCTACAGCGTGGACATCCCTCCTGCCCTCCACGCAGACCTTTCTCAGCCGGTGAACGGCCCCTCCCTGCCCGCTCAGCTCCACTCACCCTCTGCGGACTTGGAAGGAGAGACGGCGGGGCTCTTTGTCTCGGCCTTTGTCGGGCTCTGTGCTGGAGAAGCAGGTGCGGACTTCACAGGGGAGCCAGGCTCCTCTGTGGCAGTTTCTTTCTCTCCTGAAAACACAGACAACCGCCTCATGACAAAAGCCAAACAGAGGCGAGGTGGATGGAGAATGAGAGCACGTAAACATATTTTTTTCAGGACTAGTATTGTGGCACAGGGGGTTAAGCCACTGCTCGCGAGGCTGACATCCCACATTGGTGCCAGTTCAAGCCCCAGCTGCTCCACTTCTGATCCAGCTCCCTGGAAAAACAGTGGAAGATGACCCTCATCCTTGGCCCCTGCACTCAGATGGGAGACCTGGTTGGAGCTCCAGCTCCTGGCTTTGGCCTGGCCCAGGCTCGGCTGTTGCAGCCACCTGGGGAGTGAACCAGCAGATGGAACAGGTGCTCGCTCTTTTACTTTCTCTGTCTCTATGTAACTCTGCCTTTCAAATACACAAATACATCTTTAAAACCATTTTTTTGTTTGGTCATTTCTCCTGGCTGATAATGCATCTTCTGCTCCCCTACCCTTTTATCGATTTTGCCACTTCCTTGGGGAAGCAAATGGAAGAACTGAGTCAGGCTGTTTCCTGCATACACATTACTGATGGAGTGTGTTACTCCTGCGGGGGCAGCGAGATGAAAGAGGACTCCCACGTGGCCAGGCCTGCGCCTGCCTCTCATCTGCATCCTGTCTCTGCAGAGGCCCAGCCAGGTGCTTCATGCTGTGGGCACAGAGCACGTCTGTGGGCATGGAGTAGACCAGAGCCACTGAGTCCCCTTAAAAAGACCCATGGGGGGCCGGTGCCGTGGCTCAACAGGCTAATCCTCCGCCTTGCGGCGCCGGCACACCGGGTTCTAGTCCCGGTTGGGACTAGATTCTGTCCCGGTTGCCCCTCTTCCAGGCCAGCCCTCTGCTGTGGCCCAGGAGTGCAGTGGAGGATGGCCCAAGTCCTTGGGCCCTGCACCCCATGGGAGACCAGGAAAAAGCACCTAGCACCTGGCTCCTGCCATCGGATGAGCGCAGTGCGCCGTCCACAGCGCGCCGTCCGCGGCAGCCATTGGAGGGTGAACCAATGGCAAAGGAAGACCTTTCTCTCTGTCTCTCTCTCTCACTGTCCACTCTGCCTGTCAAAAAAAAAAAAAAAAAAGACCCATGGGGGCTGGCACTGTGGCACAGCAGGTAAAGCTGCCGCCTGCAGTGCCTGCATCCCATATGAGTACCAGTTCTTGTCCTGGCTGCCCCCACTTGCCATCCAGCTCCCTGCTAATGGCCTGGAAAAAGCAGCGGAAGATAGCTCAGCCCTGGCCATTGTGGTCAACTAGGGTGTGAACCAACAGATGGAAGATCTCTCTCTCTCTGTCTCTCCTTCTCCGTAATTCTTTCAAATAAGTAAATACATCTTTTAAAAAAGACCCATGATTTGTTTGAACTTAACTAGTTTATTCTTTAACTTATCACATTCACATTTTAAATTTTATGTATTTGAAAGGGAGAGAGATCTTTCATCTGCTGATTCACTACCCAATTACCTGCAACAGGTAGGGCTGAGCCAGGTGGAAACCAGAAGCCAGTAACTCCATCTGAGTCTCCCCTATGAGTGGCAGAGCCTCAGCCACTTGAGCCATGACCTACTGCCTCCCAGGGTGAGCATTAGCAAGAAGCTAGATTGGAAGCAGTGCTGGGACTCGAATCCAGGTACCCCAATATGGAATGAGGACATACCTGGTGGCATCCTGGCCACTGTGCCAAATGCCTGCCCCCTGGTTTACATTTTCGGTCCCCACGATCCTTAGGGAGAAAAAGTGCCATATTTTTCTTGTCTGCTTTTTCAGTTGGCACAGCGGACTTCCGAGCCAGATGGCAGGGGTGTAGCTTTGTGCTAGGGTGATGGCTGACCCTGGGTGGGGAGGGGTGGTGGCAGAAGAAGACCCTGTCCTGAGGGATAATCTTGCCTGGTGGACACAACCAAAGGCTGAATTCTGTGTTAGACGCCAAGTGGTTTTGAGGCAAAGGCAAGGGACAGCTCAGTTTGGGTGGAGTGGGGAGTGTGCAGGGGAGGCCCTCCTAGCTGAGGGCAGGTTTGAGACGGAGCCTGCAGTGTGGATGACCTGGATCAGGCTGTCCGAGAGGGAAGCCAGGAAGGGACAGAGGCATGAATCAGGGCACAGGAGCTTTCGTGAGCACGGACACAGGGCAACAGGCTCGACCTTTCCAAAGGTTCTGAAAGGAAGGAGAAAAGACAGAAAGGGCCAGCTGGTGGCGAGTCGCTGCCAGGCTGAAGGGATTACACCAGACCTGGCAGGTAACTCATAGTAGTTAGGACCTCCAGGGCAGGCAATCGACCCACTGACTACATCACTTGGGACAGCTGCAGCCCACACTGCAGTGCCCGGGCTCACGTCCCAGCTCCACGCCTGATTCCAGGTTCCTGCTAAGGTGGACCCTGGGAAGCAGCAGTGATGGCCCAAGTTCTGGGCTCTCTGTCACTGATGTGAGAACCAGGACTGGGTTCCAAGCTCCTGGCTTCAACATGGCCCAGCCTTGTCTCACTCTTTCAAAAACAGTAGTAAAAATCGATATTTAAGGCTCTTATTAACTATCTTATTGTAGCTGGCATTCATCAGGTATGTACAGACATGGGCCATATTCACAGGCACTACTCCAAGCACTTTTCAAGTATGAATTCCTTTATTCCCCAGGTGAGAGGGTTAAATGCGGTCATGAGGGCACAGAGCACCAAGAGGTATTAGTGTGGCTGTAGTGCTATGCTACCCAGAGCGTCTGGCAGACGGGGCAGGAGGGTCCTCCCAAGTGGCCCAAGTGTTCCCCTCATCCTGGGAGGTGCTAAAGCCCTGGTGGCCCAGGCTTCTTACCGTCCAGTTCCAGTTTCTTCCTCTCCACCTCTTTCTTGTACTCCTCCAGCTCCTGGTCAGTGAGTTGGCTGAAGGGGTTGGGCACCGTCTCCTCTGAGTCGTCTTTGGTATCTGCATCGCCCTTGGACATCAGCTGGCTCTCTGTCGACTGAAAGTTAACCACAGAGTGTGTGTTGCTCTCTGAACGCCGCTGCTGGGGCCTGGGCCCGCGCTTCTTTTCAGACTCAGGTGGCTGCCAGCGGTCTGGCTAGGGACAGCGTGGCGTGCAGCTCCTTGCACACAGCTCAGGGCCTTGTAGCAGGGTTTGTTCGTTTCTCCTCATTGCTACCTCCCCTCAGACCCCGATTTTGCACTGCCTGGATGAACACAGGGGATCTACCCTCTGCCCTGAAATAAAGTCAGATGCTCCCAAGCAGAAGGAAGACACACCTTTATTGCATTCCCTGCTACGGACACTGCCAAGCCATCGCGACACAAATACAGTTAGTGTCCCAGCGTCAGCCAGCCAAAGCCCAGCAAGCGTAGCATTGGCTCAAGCAAGCTCCACGCCGGCCTCCCCACCCCCACAGCAGTGCACACCGCAACATGCAGCAGTAAGTCAAATGTGAAACACGGCGGCTTCAGCGTTCTCAGCACAGATTAGTCCTGTTTTGCACGCAGTCAGGAATGACAGAGGGCCCAAGCTTCTGAGACTCGGATCTTCAACCTGCCTGTACTGCAGCTCCCTGCAGGGCCTGCAGCTCTGTGGAGCCCCTGACTCTGGGGAGCTGAGCAGCCAGCCAGTGCGCAAGCTTCAGGCATCCTCAGGCTTTCTAGCTGAGACAGGGGCTGAAATCCAGACCCCGCGGCAGCCCTTTCTCCCGATTCAGCATCCTCGTCTTGGCCCTGAGAAGGCAGTGCTCAGAAGCTGAGGCGCAGGGACGCGAGGTTGAGAGGAGGCGGGCCCGGGGCAGCCAGCCCGCTGCGCCCCGCTGCGCCCTCCATCCTCCCTTCCCCGGCCAGCCAGGTCTCCTGATGACAGCCCCATAGGCTCCCCACAAAGGGAAGCAGTGGCAGGTCTACTTTAAAGGAATCATGGAGAACCCAAGACCAAGCTCCCAAGAAAAGCGACTCCACGGAGAGCGTTTACTTTAAATGGCAGAGCTGGTTTTTGACAATTTTGCTCATTGTACTGAACTCCTACCTGCCCCCACCATCACGGGCGAATTCCACCCCTGACCCCATGGCACACTGAGTTCCCTCACCTCGGCTGGGGTGGGGTGGGATGGGGAGGAGGTGGGCGTGCCTCCGTAACCTTCACGCTTCTCCTGCCAGTGGGCACCCGCCCTGTGGGCTGCAGCCTGATCTGAAACCGTTAGGGCAGCTCCGTTTGCTCTGCAGAGAGGAGCCTGTCCCGCCTGTGCTGCTTGCTGGGGAAAATGCCACAGCCACTGCCACCCTGCGATGGGCAGGAATGAGGCCAGGCACAGCCAGAATTCGGAACTCCACCCCCTCCTATGCTAAGCACTAGACAAAACACACCCTGTCTCAAACACGAACACGACTTCACTCTTTCTAACTATGTGGGTTTGTGTGGGCAACGAACTGTCCCTTGCCACCTTGAGTCCAGGAGCACCTGGCTGCATGGCCCCTCTCCGTGGGGACACGGGCACCTCCCCAGAGCTTGGGCCTGGTGCTCAGAGGTGAGAAACACTCAGGGCCGAGCAGACCTGAGGCACCTAACAGCCACCAGCCACATGGCCCAAGTGCCCCTTCGCAGGGCACTAATGGAGGCCAATGAGGAGCTCCTTGGTGGAAGGTACTGGAGCGGCCAGAGTCACTCCTGGGGGTAGATCGGCTGCGGCGCCCCTTCCCAGAGCCCAAAGCGGGCAATCAGAGATGGAGGAGCTCACAGCACTCAGGAGGCAAAGCTCCATTTTGCAGTGCCACGACCCCAGGGACAGGTGGAGGCAAGGACTCAGGGCTCCTGCTGCCCAGTCCCCAGCTCTGCGGACCCAGAAGGCAACCACGCTTCCCCTCCAGCCAGGGGCAGCCTCTGCTGTACCGGGCTCCGGCTCTTCTCGGAGATGACGCTGGCCAGGAGCTGGGACTGAGGCCCCGCCGACTTCACGTCCTGTCGGTTCTGCTCTCGGATCTGTGGGGGAAGGACAGAGGGACAGTGAGCCAGCTGGGCAGCGTCCAGCCCAGGGCCTGGGAAGGAGCCCCAGCGTGGGGGTGGGGAGCCCGCCTCCTGTTCCCAGGTGGTTCATCGTGCTGCGGAGAGAACTCCAGGAAGGTAGTTCATTTCAAGTGCCAAAAGCAGATCCTGGAAGGATGCTCCCCAACTTTAATCTCCCTAAGTGGACGATCCCGGGGCCACCCTCTATGTACAGAACCTCAGTCTCTTGGGTGGGAGAGTGACTCAGGAATCTGGACTGTATTTTTGATATAGCATTTCATTCTGAAATTCTCTTTCTTCATATATTTCCAACCCACTCTTTTTAAATTATATAGAATATTTGTGCTTATTCACATACTTAAGCATAACATCATTATTTGATACATGTGTACAGTGTGTAATGCTGAAATCAGGGTGATGAGCATTTCCATCTCTGTAAATATAATCCTGTCTTAACTATAACCATCAGTTACACATTTCAAAACAACCAGGGACACATAGGAATCTTGAAACAAGTGTTGCAAGGGGGCCTGCCCCACACTGAGGATGGTCCTGCCTCCTGCTGGCCTACTGGAGGTGGTTTGATGCAGCTGAAGTTTTTAAAGGAACATTAGAAATATAAGTGAGTGAGCTGGCAGGCAATGGAAATGAACATCAAGGATCTTGAAATCTTGAAAATGAACCAAAAGGGGGCCAGCACTGTGGCACAGCAGGTTAACGCCCTGGCCTGAAGCACCCGCATCACATAAGGGCACCGGTTCAAGTCCTGGCTGCTCCACTTCCGATCCAGCTCTCTGCTATGGCCTGGGAAAGCAGTAGCAGATGGCCCAAGTCCTTGGGCCCCTGCACCTGTGTGGGAGACCTGGAAGAAGCTCCTGGCTACAGATCAGTGCAGCTCCAGCCGTTGTGGCCAATTGGAGAGTGAACCATCGGATGGAAGGCCTCTCTCTTTCTCTGCCTCTCCTCTCTCTGTGTAACTCTGATTTTCAAATAAATAAATAAATAAATCTTAACACCCCCCCCCCAAAAAAAAAAGAAGAAGAAGAAAATGAACCAAAAGGAAAACAGCATAAAACTCATAAGAACTCAATCTGTGGCAGGTCCTTGAGACACATCTCATGTGAAAAGCATGAAGCAGTTGTATAGGACTGCAGAAGGGCAGCACATAGCACATGTTCCAGGCATAACTGGTGGTCTCTTTCTCCTATGAACCACATTCTGGGAATTCAGCTTGTGTCTGCATACCTGAGACGCCCCCTTGTGGGAAAAGGGGGAAAAGCAGTCACCATCATACCTTGTTCCTCATGTCCAGTACTTCTTGGGGGTCGGTATAGAGAGGCACGAACTGGTTGGGGTTTTCAATACGTATGGGCATGCCACTGCTGGATTTTTCCACCTCGTCAGCCTTCATCCACTGCAAGCACAAGGCCAGGTATGTGTGAGGCCAAAGGACAAAGGCCCACGAGTCCTCCCCAGGGCTCCAGCCCATGTGGCCTGGGCCCCCCCCCCCCCCCGTCTGTGTGGAAGGTGAACAGGCCTAACACCCCTGCTCCTCTCAGCAGAGATGAGCAGCACATGGCCCAGGTGCCCTAGGAGGCCCCCGGCCAATGGGGAGCCTTAAAGAACCCTGGAGAGGGAGGCTCACAGCCATAGTAACCTGCTCAGACACGCAGGCTGCACCGGGCCTCTGAATATACAGGGCAACTCGATTTGAGTTTGGAGGGTTGCATTATGTTTAATAAGAGAGCTCTTCTATCGGGCTGACAGCTACTTCTTGGTTAGTGAAAAATCAGATTCAGAGTCTGCATGTAAGAGAACATGCAAGAGAAGGTAATTGACAAGTGTCTGTCCTGCCCACCGCCTGGCTTTGCACCGCTCCTGAGCTCCAGCTGCAAGATGCCCATCCCTTGGATTTCTGGACTACCCCCTCCCTGGATGTGGGAGCCAGAAGCAAAGGCCAACTGCTCCTGGGTTCTAGGCTCTCGCACTGGCCTGGTCCAGCTCTCCTCTGCAGAAGCCTGCTCCTCAGGCCCTGGAAGTCAGGGCCGAGAAGCAGGAAAGAAGTGGTCAGGGCATCGCTTCCAGGCCTTTTGGCTCAAGTCAAGTGCAGAAGTGGTCAGGGCTCAGGGGGCCTGAGCAGCTACTCCCAGATGCCCAATACAAAGCCTAAACGGGCAACAGGATACAGCCCCGCGTTCAGGGAAGACTTGTCCTTGTCCCTCCTAAAGCCACTCAACCCCACCAGCGCAGCCTGCCCCTCCCGCCCCAGGTGCAGCCGGGCCTCCCCTCACCGTCGTCTTGGGCCGTGGGCTGCCCATGCTCCTCTGGACCTCGTCGGCCATGTTGACGCGCAGGTAGGTGTTGGGTGTGTTGAGCCAGCGGGTCTTCTCCTTCTGCTGCTTCTGCGCGTGCTGCCGCAGTGCGGGCACCGGGGCACCGTCCTCCTCAAACACAAAGGCTGTCACCGTGGCCGGGATCTCCACCTCACTTTTGTGTTTGGCTTTCTCTTGAACAAAGGGGTGGCGGTACGTGTAGCCTGTTCTGTAGCCCTAAAAAGGACAAAAGTACAACTGCTTACTGTGGGGCTTACACCAGACCTGACAGGTGATAAATAATGATGCTGACTACTGGACAGGCATTTGGTACAGCGGTTAAGACACTCCCTGGGACACCTGCATCCCACACTGGGGTGTTTGGGGTTAAATCCGGGCTCCACTCCCTTGTTTCCTGCCATTGTGTATCCTGGGAGGCAGCAGCTGATGGCTCAAGTACTGAGGTCCCTGCCACCAACATGGGAATCCTGGATGGAGCTCCTGGCTCCTGGCTTCAGCCTGGCCCATGCCTGGCTGTTGCATGCATTTGGAGTGTGAACCAGCAGGTGAAAGATCTCTCCCTTACTCTCTGTCTCTCTGCCTTTAAAGCAAGGGAGAGATCTTTCACCTGTGCACACACACACACACTCTGCTCCCTTCCATGCAAGGGACTCATTTTAACCCTGAGTCTCGGCCGGCACGGCTCACTAAGCTAATCACCTGAGGTGCCAGCACTCCGGGTTCTAGTCCTGGTTGGGGCGCTGGATTCTGTCCTGGTTGCTCCTCTTCCAGTCAGCTCTCTATGGTGGCCCGGGAGTGCAGTGGAGGATGGCCCAAGTCCTATGAGCCCTGCACCCTCATAGGAGACCAGGAGGAAGCACCTGGCTCCTAGCTTCAGATCCGCAAGGCGTGCCGGCTGCAATGCGCCAATGGAAAAGGAAGACCTCATTCATTCTCTCTCTCTAATGTCTAACGTCTAACGTCTAACTCTGCCTGTAAAAAACAAACAAACAAAAAAAACCACAAAAAAACCTAAGTCTCTTTCTGACAACCCCAGCCTTGCAGCTCCTCTGGTGTGTCTCAGCATTGTTCTCTCCTCCAGGTCCTCCACCCCAACAAGCTGAGAAACTAGAACTTTGTGGAAAGACAGGCAGAGCTCTTATCCATGGAGAGCCCCAAATCGCATGTGGCCCAGCAGTTCTCAACCCTGGCTGCACATGGGAAAGACCTGTGGAGCTCTGGGAACCCACGAGGCCTGGGTCCTACAGCACAGTTGCCGCCTCAATGAGATAATGGCTGACTCTGATAGTCACCAGCCCTTCCTCTACTCTGAAGTTCAACCGTTTTCCTCCTAGAACCCCAAACTGGACTCAAGAACTTGCCTGAGCACCCCAGAGCTGACTGCTGCCTGGGGGAACCTTCTTTTATTCTTCACATTAAAATGTCATTTAGGTGTTTTCCTAATTACAAAGAAAACACAGCTCTCTGTAGAAAATGTAGGAGAGAAATCTAGGACTATAAGAAGCATAGAAAAACATAATATGTAGAAATACAAGAAATGTAGAAAAGCATAAGAAAAAATGTGAACTGTATGCAAAATCTCACCCTCAGAGACAACCACTAAATCTTTCCAGTCATTGCTGTATACATTTTATATACATATATGAGGGGACTTCAAATGGAAAATGGACTTAAAAGTATATTTTAATGCAATAATTAATAAGAATTTTGAAATCCTTGAGTATACATAATCTTCAGAAAGTTCATAGAAAATATGTATTATGACAAAATATGTATGGATTTCTCTTTTTCTTACACCAAAACAAACTTGATTCCACTTTTCATGAACTTTATGAAATGCCCTCATATATATACATGCATGTTTGGTTAGTAGTAAAACTGGGTATTTTTAATCATACGTAATGTCCACTTGAATCTCTTCCTTTGTAAATTGTTTCTATTTGTAGCCCAATTTCCTACTTTTCACATTGATTTGTAAAGTCT
This sequence comes from Sylvilagus floridanus, assembly GCA_949820135.1. Lineage (NCBI taxonomy): Eukaryota > Metazoa > Chordata > Mammalia > Lagomorpha > Leporidae > Sylvilagus > Sylvilagus floridanus. The sequence goes on from OX463245.1 coordinate 53,310,681, forward strand.
CTTTTTACACTGAGAATATTAATCTTTGGACTGTCACAGATATTGTTAAGTATCTCCTCCATAATTTGTCTTGTATTTTTGTTTATGATGATTAATAGAACTGCAAGTTTTGAATGTTTAATGTGATCATATCTGTCAATATTTGTCATTACAATTTCAGACTTTTCTCTATGCTTGACAAGGCTTTTTCCTCCAACACAAGGGCATCAATGAATCTGTTTTTTAACACATCTGAGTTTACTTTTTATGTTTAAACTTTTAATAAATGAGGAATTTATCTTACTGAATGGATGCGATCAAAATATCTTAGTTTTCTTTCCCAAATGGCTACTAGCCTCTCTCTTCCACACTGATGGATAAGTACCCGCTATCCTGTGTGAAATTCTTTTATATTTTGGGATCTATTTCTGGATTCTCTAACACGTTGCTTTGGTTGGCTTGTTCATTCTGCTAATGCCACACTGTCGAGTTACTAAAGCTTTATCACACTTGACCTTGGAAGCGGGCAATGGGACTGGTATCACTAATTCGTTCTCTTTCAACAGCATTTTCCTGGCCATTCTGAAATTCACATGGAAGAACATTTTGTTAAGCTATGCACCTTCCTACATTTTTAAAAGAATTATACTGAGTTTATTGATAAATTTTTGGAAAGTGTCTTCTTTGCCCAATGTAAATTTTCCAAAGAAGAATAAATTACAACTTCTCATGATTTCAATTTTTCTCTGTTGTCTATTGGTGAAGTTTTGTGGTTTTCTTTGAATGGGTTATATTTGTGTTTTATGACTTTGCTGCTTTTGCAAATAGGACATTGTTTCCCATTATGTCTTCAAAACAGTTAATGCTAAAATACAAAAGCAAATGATTTTCATATGTTTTTATAATTGGCCACTTTAAAATACTCTCATTATTTCAAATTTTTTCAGTTTATTTTATTGGACTTTAGAGGCATATAATCTTATTATGTATAAAGAACAATAATCTTGCTTCCTTTACATATTTATACCTCTTATGTCTTACTGCCTTGGATTGAGTTCCAATATTACAGAATATTAAATAATGCTGCTAAGAGCCAGAATCACTGCTATGTTTCAAAGTATTACAGAAATATTTCTACATTCACAATTATCCTCATTCTTTTTTTTTAAGATTTATTTATTTATTTGAAAGGCAGAATTTTTTTAAAAGATTTTATTTATTTGACAGGTAGAGTTACAGACAGTGAGAGAGAGAGAGAGAGAGAGAGAGAGAGAGAGAAAGGTCTTCCTTCCGTTGGTTCACTCCCCAAATGGCCGCAATGGCCGGAGCTGCGCTGATCCGAAGCGAGGAGCCAGGTGCTTCTTTCTGGTCTCCCATGAGGGTGCAGGTGCCCAAGCACTTGGGCCATCTTTTACTGCTATCCCAGGCCACAGCAGAGAGCTGGACTGGAAGAGGAGCAACTGAGACTAGAACCAGAGAGAAGAGAGAGGAGAGAGAGGAGAGAGAGAGAGAGAGGTCTTCCATCCACTGGTTCACTCTCCAGATGGCTGCAATGGCTGGAGCTGTGTCAATCTGAAGCCAGGAGCCAGAAGCTTTCTCCTGATCTCCCATATGGGTGCAGGGACCCATGGACTTGGGCTATCCTCTACTGCTTTCCCAGGCCATAGCAGAGAGCTGGATCTGAAGTGGAGCAGCCAGGACTTGAACTGGTGCCCATATGGGATGCTGGCACTACAGGCAGCGGTTTTATCACTACACCACAGCACCAGCCCCATCCTGATTCTTGTTTTGAAAGAAGTCATGTTAAATATATGCCCTCCTATCCTAGTTAACAGCTATTATTTGTATAAACTGTTGTGAAATGTTCCCAACTACTTTTTGATAATTAACATGATCAAAAGGTTTTAAGGCTTTGATTCTTCAGTCTCATGGAATATCTGTATATTTGAAAGAACTTTAACATTCAACCACCCCTGAATTCTAATAATGAATCCTCACCTAGTTATTGTGTTTTATTATTCCAGTGCTATACTCAGTATTACTTGCTAGTTTCCATCAACATTTGGGGGCCTAGGGGCCAGGCTTCCATGGACTTCCATGGACTGGCCTGGAAGGGTAAGGAACTCACCAGGTTATCCAGCATCCTCATGAGGGCCTCGAACTCGTGCTCCCCAAGTCGGCTCTTCTGCATGGGCCCGAAGGTGCTCCCCGCCCACTGCACAGAGCCCACCTCGTGCGGCTGGTGCTTCTCCTTCTCCAGCAGGATGAGGTTCTCCACTCCCCCGGCGCTGGGCAGAGCCGACACCTGCAGTGGGAGCAGAGGCTCAGCCACGCGTGCAGGGGGACCCTGTATTTACCTCCACTCCTGTAGGCAGTGGGAGCATGGGGCCATGTGGGAGAACCTAGAAACCAGGAACGTCTGGCAAGGAAAAGCCACCTCCGGCTTGCTGGGCAGGCACTCCCTCCCAGGGAAAGAGGTGTGGATAGCTTATTTCCTGACATCAGTTCTCACACACGACACAAGGAACCGCAAAGTGTTAAACCTTAAGAAGGAATAATACAGAGGACAGCCAAGCTACCTGGGATACAGACACACTTGGCATTGTGGCTGTTTCTGTGTGTGTGCTTGAAGGAGGGGATAGGAGATCAGAAAGGGCTCCACAGGGCCTTCCGTTCTTATCTGTAACATATTCTTTCTTTTACAGCAAAAGGCTGTATTTTTTGTTAGATTTGAGTGGTGGAAGGTGGGCGTCTCTTGTGTTATTCTCTGCATTTTTCTATGTTTGAAATATCTCCCAGGCTTTTTAAAGTCTACACACACATACAAAGCTGGTTTCTATGACAATGAAATTTGAGTGTGACCTGACGGGCTGGGCTGATTTTTTTTTTTTTTGGACAGACAGAGTTACAGTGAGAGGGAGAGGGAGAGGGAGAGGGAGAGGGAGAGGGAGAGAGAGGGAGAGAGAGGGAGAGAGAGGGAGAGAGAGGGAGAGAGAGGGAGAGAGAGGGAGAGAGAGGGAGAGAGAGGGAGAGAGAGGGAGAGAGAGGGAGAGAGAGGGAGAGAGAGGGAGAGAGAGGGAGAGAAAGGTCTTCCTTCCGTTGGTTCACCCCCCAAATGGCTGCTACAGCCAGCACACTGCGCTGATCCAAAGCCAGGATCCAGGTGCTTCCTCCTGGTCTCCCATGAGGGTGCAGGGGCCCAAGCACTTGGGCCATCCTCCACTGTACTCCCTGGCCACAGCAGAGAGCTGGACTGGAAGAGGAGCAACCGGGACAGAACCGGCGCCCCAACCGGGACTAGAACCCTGAGTGCCTGCGCCGCAGGCGGAGATTAGCCTAGTGAGCCACGGCGCCGGCCTGGGCTGATAGTTCTAAGGGAGTATCACATCCTCCACAACAGGGTTAGGTGGCCAAGGACACCCAGGAAAGAGAGGCAGAGGGAGCGGTGATGGTGCACAGCCAGGCCCTGTGCAGGGTCAGAGGGCGTTCACGCTGGGACTGCGACTGTCCAGGTTCTGGGGAGGGGACAAGGCAGGTGCTTGCAGGCAGTGGACTCTGAGAATTAGGGGGAAGGTTGTGTATATAGCAGGCGACTTAGCATGATCCTAGAAAACACTCACTAATCTAACCAAACCCCAGTTTTCTAATCCCACGCTCAGCTGATGGCAAGTGGTGATGGAGATGCAGGAATAAACAGAACGGACAGGAGCCGCTCCCTCCCTGCCTCCCCTATGCGTGGCTTTTGCTTTCTTTGGTTTTAGTTACCTGGAGTCTACAGCAATTCAAAATTATTAAATGGAAAAGATTCAAAATTCCCAAGTTTTAAATTACATGTATTCTGCTGGCACGGTGAAATTCTGTACCGTCCTGCTCCGTCCAGCCTGGGCCGGGAACCATCTCTGCTCAGCACATCCACGTTGTATTCCCCATCCACCCGTTCGGCCCTCAGAGCTGTCTCAGCTATCAGATCCACTAGCGGAGCACTGCAGGGCTCATGTTCAAGTGGCCCTTGTTCTAATAACAGCCCCAAAGTGCAACAGTCGTGACGGTGGCAACTCGGAGGCGTGGAAAAGAAGCTGCCAAGTGCTTCCTTCGTGGGAAAAGTGTCAATGCTCAAGCACCTGCTGAGGTTGCTAAGATCTACCGTAAGAATGACTCTCCCACTGGTGAAAGTGTGGAAACAGAGAATCTGGCTGGTTTTGCTGCTGCACCTCAAACTGTAAGAGTTTCCAGCAGTGTGTGTTCAGCTCGGATGGGAAAGGCATTACGTTGTAGGGTTTGGCACTATCTGCAGTTCCAGGCACCCACTTAGGGGCTGGCAATGTAGTCCTCATGGGTAAGGGGGGACGCCTGTACATTCCATGTATGCCCAAATTGCCACCACCCAGCTGTAAGTGGTTAGGAGGTGGCTTCCTGGGTAAGTAAAGCTAGAGTGAGAGATGGGGGCTTTTGAGTAGTGGAGGCAGTGAGCCAGGTATTTTGTGCTGCAAATGAACACGTTAGCCTTGTGGGTAAGACTGGCTATTCCTTGTAGGCTTGCTGACCGCGGGGCAGCTGCTCTGATGATATAGACCCTCAGTGTCTTGGTGCTGTTTTGATAATTTTTTTAACTGAAAACAAATGGGTGTAAGTTAGCCCACTGCACGTGCAGACACGTGAACCTTGGATCCAGGCAGAGCCTGGAGTGTATGAAACGCCAGGGTATTAACAAGCACCCCCTGTACCTCTCGGGGCTGAGCCAGGATTTCTCTATGTGATTCCCACCACTGTGTGCAGAGAAGGAAACAGGAACACTCCCCTCACCCTGTTCATCCAGACACACGTCTGCTTGAAGGCCAAGCTTGCCAAGATAGCACTCAAGGGCAGAGATGTGCCTGTCACTCCCTGTGTGACGCTGGGCAGCCAGCTCTTTAGCACCTCCATGCCTCAGTTTCCTCGCCTCTAGAATGGAAACAGCAGCACCTACCCCGTGAGGAGGCTTGCAGGCAATGGTGGTAGAGTACCGAGAACAGCACCCACTGTTTCTGAAGTGCTATAGAAATGACTGTGATAAATGACTCTGAGAAGTGCTAGCCCTTGGAGACCAGCCATGATGGAGACGACAGAGAGAGGTCCGCCCACAGCCTTGCAGGCACTGCCTGCTCCCACCTCCCTCTTCCTCCACTGGTTTCCATGGCAATGGGTAGCAGATGGAGGAGACCTGCCTGAGCTTCTTCCCATCTGCCTCTCGGCTGAGCAGGAGCTGCTTCTCTCGGCTGGGGATGACCCAGTTTTCTGTTCTCTTTGCTCTCCAAATTGATGGAGAGCAGAGAACACTGTGCCCTGGAGAACGGAATAGACTCTCAGCCTTGAGCCACGGACATGCCAAGCACCACGTTTGCCTGTTTGCCAAGGTCACTGAGCAAGTAAACTCAGTCCACAGTGGAGACAGGACATCTGTGCCGCCTGCTCCACCCAGAAACAACCCAGCCGGGACTGTCACCCCCGTTGCACCTGCAGAAGCAGCTCTCTGGCTCTTCTATGTCCTAATCCACCCATGCCCCGATCTAATCTTTCCTGTTTTTCTTCCACATCTCCCACCTCCATTCCCCACCTCTAGAAGCCTCTCTGCTCCAACAGCTAGGGAAAAAAAAGCCATCGGAGCTTTGCTGGGGGCCATCTGCCTGCATCGCCTGAGCTTCTCTAACAAGGTCAGGAAAAGACAGTGACAGCTGCAAGGAGGGCCGTAGGAAACAGCGGCCGGCAGCTCTGCCCTTTGAGCACAGACTTGGTTCTGCCTTTGGTGACTGCCCAGTGGCCATTTCTGCGGTCTGCAGCCTGCGAGGGGCACACTGCCCTGTGTGGCAGCACATGCGGGTGTCGCTCTCCATTTCCAAGGCTGGCTGCCTCTGCAGAGACGGCGTTTGTTCTTGAGCTGTTTTCTCCTGGAAGCCTCTTTTCCAGAAGACGGGGAGCTCTTAAGAGTCCAGATGAGGGGAAGGCAGAGCACTCCCCTTTATAGCAGGCGGTGACCGGAGTTCGGGGCCAGCAGCCCTAGGTGGAGGCAGGGCAGGGAGTGCCTCCCACCTCAGAGGGGCACCCCCTGGGTCCTGTTCTGACCAGTGCTGCTTGGGGCAGAGGGGTCTCCCACCTCTTCATTGTTGCCTTCACAGCTGTCCTCTGGACACATTCATTTAAAGGCCACTGACAGAGTATCCCCGTGGAGCCACCACTGGCCAATGCTCCCAGGTCCATCTCGTTCTCCCTCGGGCCGTTCCTCCTCCAGGTTCTGCTCTACCCAGGCCAGCCAGCAGAGGGCAGCCACAAGAGCCACAGAGGGCAGAGAGGACACTAAAAGGCCCCTGCCAGGAGCTGACTCACCCTGCAACCAGTCCTCCTAAAAATACCCCGGGCACACCTCTCCCCCTCTGAACAGCCCCGCCCACAGTGAACCCCTATGCCCCATGTGTACAGTTGATGAAACAGGTTTGTGGAGGACAGGCCCCTACCCAACAGCACAGAGCCCAGAGCTGGAGCCATCAGCTGGGGTTAGCAAGTCTCTTCAACACGTTGCAACTTGCCACACTGGAGTGTATGTATGGCTTATCCGACAACACCTTGTTGTCTATAAAAATATAGATTTGTCTCTTTTCTACTGCTTCTCCACCAACTCCTCCAGGGGGGCTGTGTGATCACTGATCTCTCTGTCTACCCTACCTAATGAGCTAGGGGACTTTATGAAGGGCTCCCCGGCATCATTGTGGGGCTGCCCTGGCTGTTCGGGCTCTTGGGTCAACATTCCAACCTGCCTGCTCTCTCCTGCTTGTTCTGAATTTGACCGTGTTACTGGCCTTTGCAAAGTCCCTAAGTTCATACCTCCCAAAAGAAAATCCACCTGTGTGTATCTACTGGATACAGCTAGGTGTTGCAGGTACACCTTGGGTAACAGGAGAGCATGGTGAGAACTGTTGTGTGCCTATATCAGTGTCTCCCATTGACTGTGATGAGTCCCAGGGAGCACCCTGTCCTGGGAAATAACCCTCAAAAATTGGGTGTTGGTTGTTAAGACAATGGAGATAAATTTTTCAAATGCACAGAACTGATTATAAATGTAAAACATTAAAAGTATAGGGCACTACAGCAGAGAAACAGAACACGGGTTTTAGACATCTGGGCACAAAGGACTTCCCGAGCCAAAGCCGATGGAGCCACCGCCTTCTCCACTTTCTCCACTTCCCCAGGAACTCACTCACCTGGATCTCACATGCAGCCTGCAGGTGGAAGATCTTATAAAACGCCTCCTCCACGGTGTCCCCTAGAGCAACCACCCCATGGTTTCTTAGCACCAGGATCTGCGGAGGAGTAAATAGTCAATTAGACTAAACATTCCAGACTTTACTAAGAGGGAGAGGCCTTTCATTTCATTTAGATCAATTTCCACATCCAATCCCAGGTCCTCCCACCAACTCCTTATCCTTATCACGCAGCCCTACATGTAACTGCAACACAAAGCATCCACCCAAGGAAGTGCAAAAGTGTTCCGAACCTGAGACCAAGTAGCTTGTTTGATTTCTTTGGCCAATGTCTGGGTTGTTAGTTTTAGAAGTCTGAAAAACTGGCATGAATGTTACAGTGTGTGAAATGATCTGATGTGCAATGGCAGGGTCCAACCACCATAGCAGGATCTTGCCCCTGACTGTCATCAGTTTGGAGGTCAGAACCCCAGGGGTGGTTCTCTAGGGGCTGACTCTGCAGAAACAGGTGTGTCACATCCCTTCTCTGGGCCTCCGGCAGGTGCTGCCAGCTCCAAGACCCCACCGGTCCATGAATGAGGCCATCGTGACCTTCTAATCCAAGTCATTTGTATCACAGAGGAGGGAACAGACGTGTAGAGAAAAAAAAAGCCTCCCAGATTATCAGGGAAGAGTCGGAACGAGAGCCCAGCAGTTTGCACTATTGGTGCAATGCTTATGACTCCGCCAAGGGCCACGGGATAAAACAGGACAAAAACCAGATGCAAATTTATACTGGGAGCACGACTTGCTAAGATCCAAGGGCACCTTCTGTGCCAGAAGCTTTTCTTGGTTGGTTTTACATTCAAGAACTCTTTGAAATGAGGCGATGTCCCCCTGGATGCTGGGGTAACAATCCTTAGGTAAGTTGGCAAAATTAATGAGTGTGAGAGCACTACATTTGGAGAGAGTCTCATCTATTACACATGGGGAGGAGGCAGCCAGGTGGGCAGGGGCCAGAGGACATCCCACAGTGGCACTGCCTAGGAATCCAACCTAAGATGCAACTGGAAGGATTTGCATCCCAGTGTTTATATTAAGAGAATATTCAAGGGACGGCGCGGTGGCACGCCAGGTTAATCCTCCGCCTGTGGCACCGGCATCCCATATAGGCGCCGGGTTCCAGTCCCGGTTGCTCCTCTTCTAGTCCAGCTCTCTGCTGTGGCCCAGGAAGGCAGTGGAGAATGGCCCAAGTGCTTGGGCCCTGCACCCGCATGGGAAACCAGGAAGGAAGCTCTTGGCTCCTGGCTTCAGATCGGCGCAGCACCGGCCTTAGCGGCCATTTAGGGAGTGAACCAACGGAAGGAAGATCTTTCTCTCTCTCTCTCTCTCACTGTCTGTAACTCTACCTGCCAAATAAATAAATCTTTTAAAAAAAATTAAAAAAAGAATATTCAGGGAAAACATCCTCCTAATTTCAGCAATTCACACAGTGACTTCTTTTTAAAAGAGTGGTAGAAAAAATTCTTAGTGACACATAAAGGCATTTGCAGGGCTGGTGCTGTGACATAATGGGTAAAGTCACCGCCTGTGGCACTGGCATGCCATATAAGTGCCAGTTTGTATCCTAGCTGCTCCACTCCTGATCCAGCTCCCTACAAATGTGCCTGGGAAAGCAGTGGAAGATGACCCAAGTCCTTGGGCCCTGCACCCACGTGGGAGACCCAGAAGAAGCTGCTAGCTCCTGGCTTTGAACTGGCCCAGCTGGCTGTTGTAGCCATTTGGGTAATGAACCGATGGATGGAAGATCTGTCTTTCCTCTCCCTCTCTCTGTAACTCTGCCTTTCAAATATATATATATATATATATTAAAAAGGCATTTGCTGGAGGATGGCCCAAGTGCTTGGGCCCTGCACCTGCATGGGAGACCAGGAAGAAGCACTTGGCTCCTGGCCATCTGGGGGGTGAACCAACGGAAGGAAGACCTTTCTCTCTCTCTCTCTCTCTCTCTCTCTCTCTCTCTCTCTCTAACTCTGCCTATTTAAAAAAAAAAAAAGGCATTTGCTGTCTATTACTAAGGAGAAAAAGGAGAACTTACTTCTTGGTCCTAGCTTTGCAAATACCCTGAGTATAATTATGCACCAAATCTCAGAGTAGCAGGATAGACTTTCTCTTTTTTCTTTTGATTTGTCTGCAACTTTTACAGACTCGCACCAAACGCACATCACTTTTGTGACTTGGGCTCTCGGCAGGGCCAGCGCAGGTGCCAGCCCGGGACGGCAGAGCTGACCTTGCAGGTGGGTCCAAGGCACTTCTGCAGGTTGATGCGGTCGGCTTCTTGCTCCATTTCCCCATTGAAGTCGTAATAGGCCATGTCGCCCACCAGCAGGGCATTGTGGGAGACAGGCAGGAGGCCCCACTTCATGGCTGACACCTGAACAGAGACAATAGGAATGGTCAGCTGGGCGCTGCCACATCTACCCTTTCCTCCGTGGGCAGTCCAATTCTGTGCTGGGGACCCGTGATAGGGGTTGGGCAGGCCTGTGAGAAAGGCCCTTGGGTCCTCCTGTACCCAGCTCCTGGCTGCCTTCATGTGCTAGCTCTAACGCCTTTCCCTTCATGTTTCACGGCAGCCATGCCAACATAGCACCTGTTCTAACTGCTGCAAAGAATGCATGTGAGCGAGCTATTGCTGCCCCTGCTCCCAGCTCTGCTCTTGTCTTAGACTCCAGCAAGAGGCAGGTGTGGCAGAATTAGCACTAGGGTGGGTGACGCAGGACGTGTTCCCCTGGGATATGGCCAAGCCCCCTCACTAACAGGGAGGCCCACCGAGAAGCCTCAGGCTGCAGCCAGGGCCCAGGGGTAAAACACAGGTGCAACCCCTCCCCCCCAACACACACACTTCTTATTGAAAGCAAGGAGCAGGGAAGGGCCAGAGGAAGCCTGCCCTCCCTGCCTCGCTCTGGCCCACACATCAGCCCAGCGCTCTGCAGAGGGCACATGAGGCAAAGATGCATCATTGAGGCTGGGTCCAAATTCTGGGAGGCTAGAGTGCTCACAACTGGGAGCTCTGCTCAGAAAACAACAGGCTGAGACGAGTCTGCTCTGCTCCCTGCTGCAGGTGTGGGCCTGGGCGAGCGCTGGGGAATGCCTGGAGCTGGTGGCCTGCTGTCTTTCCAAGTCCACGGCTGTGCCTTGGGTACACATGGAGAAATGACCAGAGATGCCCAGGTTCAGGGCCTACCTGCTGGTTCAGGGCGCAGCCCAGGGCCCACCTGCTGGTTTCCTTCTGTCAAGATTCCTCCTCTAGAGCCTGGATGGCTGTGTGGGGGCAATGCCACCTCAGGCCTGGGTGAAAGGTCCCAGCTTGAGTGTGTAGCAGGCTGGGGGCCACAGTAACGCACACCTTCCACATCGTTACCTTACTCCAAGGCTTTGGTGTTAGAGAGACAGAGGGGATGGGGCCTGACATGTGGGGAGTTCTCTCACCTCACCTTGGCCTGATTCCAGAAGGCCTTTCCAGATAGTGTTACATGACATGATGAGGCCACTCCCACCTCGAGTGGATTACGTCTTCCCTTAGGGAAAATCTCAGAGAAACGGCTACCTGGGTGTGGCTGCTGGCTGCCGGGAGCGAGGTGCTGGCAGGCGAGCTCCGGGGCTGGGGAGACATCTACTCACCGCTGCTGTGGCCGGCGTGTGCAGGTGGATGATGCACCGCACGTCAGGTCTGGCCGCGTAGATGGCTGAGTGCAGACAGAAGCCCGCCGTGTCCACTGGGAAGCAGCTGCTGCCCTTCTCCACCACCTCTCCCAGGATGTTCACCTTGATCTGGGCCGGGGAAGAAGAGAGACCTCGAGCAACAGGGCAGCGGGGACCCCTCATTCCTGTCCTAGCAGGTGCCGTTCATTCATTCCAGACACCAGGAGCAGGGCTGGGCTTGGTGTTGGGGGAACATGAGCTGGCCCCAGGCTTATGGGGGTCGAGTTCCACAGGGAAAATGCAAACACAGGCACCAGCAGAGTGGCACAGCAGGTTAATGCCCTGGTCGGCAGTGCCAGTATCCCATATGGGCTCTGGTTCAAGACCCGGCTGCTCCACTTCCAATCCAGCTCTCTGCTATGGCCTGGGAAAGCAGAAGATGACCCAAGTCCTGCACCCACGTGGGAGACCTGGAAGAAGCTCCTGGCTTCAGATCAGCGCAGTTCTGACTGTTGTAGCCAATTGGGGAGTGAACCATTGGATGGAAGACCTCTCTTTCCTTCTCTCCCTCTCTCCCTCTCTCCCTCGCCCCTCTCTGTGTAACTCTGACTTTCAAATAAATAAATAAATCTTAAAAAATAAAAAAAATGCAAGCACAGAGTTTCTCAGATGTGACCACGAGGCCCTAGAGTGTGCATTTCTAGCAGGTTCCCAAGGGATGTCAGTGCTGGGGTCCCCACCATGCACTCGGAGTAGGAAGAGGCCAGAAGTCATTCGCAGGCTTCTCTAAGGAGTAGGTGGGAGGTGCCCCCGGTCCCAGCACAGCAGGGATCAGAGAGGCCTTCCCAGAGGAAGCAGTGTCTAAGCTGAGCCCTTTCTGTTCATTTTAAGATTCTTAATGGGGCCAGCACTGTGGTTCAGTGGGTTAAGCCACTGTATGCGATGCTATTGTCTCCTATCAGAGCCCTGGTTCAAGTCCTGGCTGCTGTACTTCTGATCCAGCTCCTTGCTAATGTGCCTGGGAAAGCAGAAGATGGCCTGAGCGCTTGGACCCCTGCCACCCACATGGGAGATCTGAATGGAGCTCTTGGCTGCTGGCCTCATACTAGCCCTGTACTGGCATTTGTGGCCATTTGAGGAGTAAACCAGCAGGTGGAGGATCTCTGTCTCTCCTCCTCCTCTCTGTTACTCTGCCTTTCATATAAACAAATAAATCCTAAAAGAAAAAGATTCTAAAAATCATGCACAGAGGTAAAGAGGAGAGAGTAATGAAGACCCACTTATCCATCACCTGCAACCAGGTCTGAAGCACAGGTGGCAATCTGCTTTGGCCTCCGAGGGGCCAGGTGCTGGCATGGCTCTTGAAAAATCACAACTTGTGTGTGTGTGTGCACATGTGCATGTCTGAACACACTCGAGAGACAGCTGCTGGCTGGCCACAGGGTTCCATACTGAACGTCAACAATGTCACAGACCACCAGCATTACAGAAGGTCACTTTGTGGCTGTGAAACATCAAGACAAGCAAACACCCATTGATCACTCACACACAGAAACCCTGTGCAAGCCCGAGCGTGACCAACACCTCCCTCTCCTGGCGAAGGCCAGCACTGCAGCTTCTTTCTCACCGGCAGTTAAAGCTTCACAGAACACTGCCCGTCTCCTGGTTGAAAACTGAAAAATGCCCAGTCACGGAAGAGCCCCCGTGGCCTGACAGCACATGACCCAAGGCCACAGCCCGCAAACCACCTGCCCCCAATCCTGAAGCCAGTGCCGCCTAACCTGCTCTCCCTGAACTCGGCCCTGGTTCCCGGGCGCCACCTCCAGCAGCTACACAGAATGAGCCTGAGTTCCCAGCGGCCTGACCTCTGGCAGCAGCAGCAACTCTCCCACCACAAGGACCTTTAGCCTCCGTGTCCAGTGATGACGTCTGGTTCCCCTTCATCCCAGCTCCCCCACACCCCTGGACATGTGGCCTGAGTGGAATGCCCTGCCTGGATGGTCCCTCTCTGGTCTCATGTATGGTTATTCCTCAGAATACACAGGGGCTTGATCCCAGGACCTTCCCTGCTGCCCCTGGCTGCAGATACCAAAACCCACAGAGGCGCACGCCTCTCCTGTAAGACGGTATAGCATCTGCCTATCACCTACAACCCCCCACTGCATACTTCACGTCATCTGTAGACTACTTACACCTAACCCATGTACAGGCTATACACATAGTGGTTATGCTGCATTGGCAATGAAGTTGTACATGTTTAATACGGACACAATTTATTTTCCAAGAATGTCTGGTCAGCAGTTGGTTGCAGCTATGGATACAGAATTTACAGAAACACAGGGAAGGCTGTACTGCACATCTCCTTGTCAGAGCGATCCAGTGTCACTCAAGAACCACCCCAGCCTAACAGGAGAGCCGCTCTCCACATGCTGCCTCTGGGCAGAGGAGAAAGCAGGGCTTGTGGTACAGATGTTGCCAACGTGCTGGGACATACTTAGTGAGTGGAGCACCTCCTCTCCCCATCACCCAGGCTCTCTTGTACAGTGTGTAAGCTGCACAAACACACACGATGGCCTTGCAGTGCGCAAGCTGCACACCCACCCTGAGAATCTTGTGCTCCAGACCTCAGAACCTGTATCTCTGACTAGACCTCTCTGACCCAAGGACAACCAAATGCCCACTGACTTCTGCTGAACATCCCCCCAGCTCTTCAAACACAATTCTGTACTCCTTCCCCATGCAAAGAATCTTCTTCCCAGCTCCCTGGAATAGTCTCGCCAGCTGTCCTGATGTCCCTTTGCCTCCACACAGCTGGCAGAGTGTTCTCAGTGCAACAGAAACCCGGCCGCAGCACCCATGTGCCTGCCATACTTCAGGGAGTCTGCGGGTCCAGCAGAATAAAGCCACAACCTCCACCTTGCATGCCATTTATCATCTGGTCCCTACTCCCAGACATCAAATACCTGAGTCACCCTCAGCCACCTGTCTTCCCCAGTGCATGGGGATCCAGCAGGTGTCTGGGCCTGGTGCACGCTGCACTCCTGTGGGCGTCACCTCTGCCAGACCTCTCACCTCGTCTAAGTCTGACCGTCCTATGGGCTCAAGGACTCCACCCCTGCACCCTCGCTCCCTCCACGCCTGCAGCCCCTTCCCTGGGCCCCTCAAGTTTCCTTGAGCTCTGTCAGAGCACTGTTCACCCTGAGTTTCCATCACTGGGTTCCTGGGCTGGTTTCCACCAGTCTGTTTAGAGACAGAGCCTGTGTCCTCCTGTCTCTGTGGTCCCACTCTTACTCGGCCATCACCTTCTTGGTGGACTTCTGTACGTCAGTTACCCTTGCTGGGCAGCAGTGTCCTCTCCCATCTAGAGTAGCCTCGGCCTTCCTTGAGGTCCTGCCCTGCCTGTGTGTCCTATGGCCTTGTCAACCCAGATTTTCAGCTAAGGGGCTGGGCTGCATGGCCTGGCAGAGTCCCCAAGGCAGTGTCTTCCTCTCCCCGATGCACAGCACAGCAGCTGCAGCCCACACATCTGAGAAGTTTGGGGCCTTTTCTGCTCCTAGGACAGTCCTTTCTGCTGCAGAAAGCTTTCAGGATCCAAACCATCTGGAAATCTCTTCCTACTCCAGCTAACAGGAGCAGCACTAAAAGGGAACCCACAAATGACCTCTAATCACAAGCACTTTAGGGCCACATCACTCAGCTCCTCTACCAACTTCTGTGGTCCCATCCCAGGCTGAGCCATCCCAAGAGTTGAAGGCCTCCAGACCTATCTCCTCCCACCACACCCTCCTGTTAAGCTCACTCCTGCACCTTGCATTTGCTGTCTTGGTCACATCATATACCAGGTACTCCGGTTGCTTCCCACACAAACAGAACCCCAGACTGCGAGCTCCACCAGGACGGGAGGACAGTAGGAATATGGAGATGGCCTGCACTGGAAGAGCAGAGGGGCCACTATTATTTCAACAAGGAGGGTGCAGGGGGACACCAGACTGTACTCACCAGGCTGGACGCTGTGACTTCACTGCAAGAAACTCCCTTCGGGCTGATCAGGAAGTGGTCCTGCTCCTTGCTGACTCTCATCTGCAGGAGAGACACATGCACTCAGGGACAAGGACATCGCCAAGGATGCTGGCAACATCTGAGTCCACTGTATCTGTGTCGTCCTCCTGCGAATCCTTACCTCTCCCCCAGCCCACGGGAGACGAAGAGGACCCAGGCTTTCCTCAGAGCCAGGGAAAGGGAGCTCCAGGGGGCTCTCACATGGCCAAGGGTAGCTGTACACCCAGGATCAAGGAGTTCCTGGTCTCCATCCAAAGGACTGCCTACCGGGCTGGTTGTCTATTGCAATGACCCCAGGAAGCGCTCCGTGCATTTTGGCCAGAGGTCACCAGCAGTGCCAAGAGTCAGAGCTTCTCCCTTTGGATTTTGTGGGGGCCACATGCAGTGCCGCAGCCCACTCCAAGGTGCCCCCTCACCGTGACGTAGGTGTCGCTCAGCTGGGCCCAGCCGTAGAGGTCCAGGAGCCGGTAGACGCTGCTAATCTTGCACCGCATGAGCCGCTCCCCCTTGGCCAGGTTCAGGGGTTCGGCCGTGTGGAGGTCGTTGATGGGCGTCATCATGGAGAAGTCTGCGGGGCACAGGGCATAGACAGGGCAGTGCTCGCAGGGTCGGGGCTCCCACCCACCCTCCCTTCCTCGCTCCAGTGTTCCCCACAACCTCACTGCCACTGCGACCACACAGGAGACAGCCAGGCAGGGACGCAAGCATCGCTGAGCCCCTGCCCAGAGGCAGAAGGTCTACAGAGCTGACATTTGTGCCCGAGTTCTGCTCATTTGGGTGAGCATGGTATCGCTTTTATTAAAATTAAAATTAAAAAATTAGAAACAAGACTCAAGGTCACAGGATGAGAGCTTCCCAGAATGCCAAGCTGACCATAAAAACTCCAAGACGGACACTGAATGGAAATCAGGGTGCATTGTTTCAATGAAGTTGACCTGCTATTACCTGCTGTTTGAACTCTACCATGCAACAGAACTTTTCCTGTGATTGGGAGCAGGGCAGACTGAAGGCCAAGTCAGCCAGGAAATAAACTCAACTACTTGACAGCTCATGAGCTCCCGGCAGTGGGTACTGTGGTTGGCTGAAGGGTGCGAGGCCCCAGAGAGCATGCCCACCTCTCTGGACTGCAGTCCCTGGGGCTATGTGGCAGAGCTTTCGACATGGACGTGGAGGGTTTGACAGTCTGATCCTCACGGTGCCCAAAGGGCCCAGGAGGTGGTGTCCAGTCTTCGTCACTAACCACGATGACCGCCGCCTATACTCAGGCACAGAGGGGCCTCCGAGCCCCAGCACCTGGATTAGTCAGTGTTTGTGAATCAACAAGGCAATCAACAGGAAGCGATTCCAGCTCAAAAAGACATCTGGCTGGGGCCTCCTGATGCTGCCTCGCCCAGCTCCCCACTACAAACTAATGGGTGACAATGCTCTCGGGAAGTGTCACTGTCTCTGTAAAGCTCACTGCTACACAGTGTGACGGGTGTCCCACAGCAGCCCTGTCGTCGGTGGGAAAGAGGAGGACCAGTCAGGAAACATGAGCACAGACTGGGTGCTGTCACCCAGCACTCAACAACCACAGCACACCCCGAATCACGTCACAGAGGGCCCTGGCCAGCCAGGACACAAGTGGACAGGACAGCAGGGCTCCAGAGGCCCAGTGACACAGGCAACAACAGCAGCACAATTCTAAAACTGTGGACTTCCAATTCAAACTGGCCAGTCTGGAATCCCTCCTTCCTCTCAGTGGGGTCCCCAAACAAGAAACTACTCTTTGCTTCATCCCCCGAAGCACATCAAAATCCTAAGAGCCCAGGCAACACTGGCAGGCAGGGCTGCTGTCGGGAGGGTCTTCAGAGTCCTTAGAATCCCCTAACAAACAACTGAGGCACCCCGGGATGGCCAGGAAGCCAGAACAGGTCCACAGACACTCACACCCCATCACGTCCTCTGCAGCCTGTCCCAACAGGGTCCCTCTCTCCCACCCTGTGGAGCTGTGGCCATGAGGGGTATCCCACCCACAGCACCAGGAGTCAAGAGAACAGGGGGCTCCCATGGGGGCTCCCCTCATCTGCTCTCGGAGTCCCTGTATAAAGAATGCCTACTCTGGAAGCCTCGTGAAAGTCAGGGTGGCTGCCCGGCATGTGTAGGACCCAGATCTACTGGAGGCATTAACTCCGGGGGCCTAAGAAAACACTGCAGGAGATGACACTGCACCAGAGCCCCTGACAGCTAAGACTAAGACTTTGGCCAAACTCCCAAAATCTAAGGAAAAACAGAGCCATGGGGAGAACCACCTGTCTGGGCTTGAACTCCTGACACTTGGCACCTCCCTCTGCACATCTGCTGCCTCTGCCGCTCTGGACATGTACTGAGCAGGTTTTGAGGCAGCGTCCATCTCCCGGGCAGATGCTGGTTGCTGCGGCAACAGGACAAGCATAAGGACAGAAACATGAAAGCCACGAAAGAGAGTGTGACAAAGGCCAGAGAGCCAGCAGAGAGCTAACAACATGGATAGGGCAGAGACAAAATTTTCTGAACTGAAGGTGTGAGTATATGGTTGTAAGGCCTTAGTGTATAGGAGAGCAGGGAAAGTCTAAAAAAGAAAAAAGCCTTCAATGACATGCTTCTTGGCAGCATTTTTGAAATACAAGGAAAAGAAGAAAAAAATCCACAAGCATCAATGAAAAGCTGTGATTACCTTCCAAGTAACAAAGAATAGGCTTCTCTGTTACAGCCACAGAATGCCGGAAGACAATGTTATAGGAGTCTTAGAAAAAATGAAGACACATTGAGGCAAAATGACACCAAACAGGTAAGAGGGAAAGGAAGATCAAAGGCTGACCCGGCAAACATAGAAAAAATAAGCAATCGTGATACTGTTATCCAAGCAGAAGTCAGGCAAAATAATGATCTCTTGAATAAAAACAAACATTTTGTAAGTCATTTTATATGAGTTATTAAGATACAGTCCATAATGAAGTTACAGCTATAATATACCCTTATGCTCTGAATAATATTTCACCAAGACATAGAGAGCAAAACTATCATAAATACAAGGAGAAATGAGAAGAAATCAAATTCAGTGGAGACAACACAATGGTTATTTTTGACAAAATCAAATAGAAATGGAAATACAGATTACATACTCTGACCTAGCCATAATCTATACCCATACATCATTTTTAAATGATCTTATGAGGTCACCAAGAAAATCTCAATAAATCCCCAGCACAGAAATGAAATAAGCCACAGTTCCTAAATGTAGAGCAGTAAAATACAATGTTGTTAACGGATCTTTAATACACATTACCATTTGAAAATGAGAAAACACACTCCCAGATAGTTCTTAGAAGAAAGACAAAGTCAAAATGGCGACTGCAGTCTAGAAATTAACGATAAAGGAAACATTGTTCAAAAAAAATCAATGGGATAAGTGGCCGGTACTGTGGCATAGCGGGTTAAGCCACCACCTGCAGTGCTGGTATCCCATATGGGTGCTGGTTCAAGTCCCAGCTGCTCCACTTCCAACCTCACTCCCTGCTAATGTGCCTAGGAGAGCAGTGGAAGATGGTTCAAGTCCTCAGGCCACTGCACCCATGTAGGAGACTGGGAAGAAGCTCCTGGGTCCTGGCTTCGGATAGGCCCAGCTCCAGCCATTGTGGCCATTTGGGGACTGAACCAGTGTATGGAAGATAGATCTCTCTCTTTCTCAAATAAATAAATAACTCTTTAAAAAATAATCTATGAGATAAATACAAACCTACATTCTGAAAAAAAATTATAGCTTCAAATATCTTTATTGTTGAACTAAGCATGAAAATAAATCAAATCCATTTGATTATAGTCATAAAAAAGAAAAACATAAAGAAAATTATGGAAAATAGTTAATGACTATAAAAACAAAATGAAGGAATTGGGAAACAGGAAATTAAGAACCAATAAGTATAAGGACTGACTCATGCGATATCTATGAATAAATAATCATCTATGGATAAAAGTATCTAGACTGGTCAATAAAGTTCAACTACATAGCACCAGGAATGAGAACAATCAATGTACATGTAGCGGAAGACGTAAACGCTAAAAGTGGCATTACAAATCACTCTAACGATTTTGAAAAGCTCCATGAAATGGCTTATCTTATACAATCATGTGATGAACAGTTATTCAAGAAGTAACAAGCTGGCGCTGTGGCGCAGCGAGTTAAAGCCCTGGCCTGAAGCACCGGCATCCCATCTGGGTGCCGGTTTGAGTCCTGGCTGCTCCACTTCCAATCTAGCTCTCTGCTATGGCCTGGGAAAGCAGTGGAGGATGGCCCAAGTGCTTGGGCCCTGCACCTGCATGGGAGACCCAGAAGAAGCTCCTGGCTCCTGGCTTCTGATTGGTGCAGCTCCAGCCGTTGCAGCCATTTGGGGAGTGAACCAGCAGATGGAAGACCTCTCTCTCTCTCTACCTCTCTCTGTAACTCTGTCTTTCAAATAAATAAAATAAAATCTTTTTTTTTTTTTTTTGACAGGCAGAGTGGACAGTGAGAGAGAGAGACAGAGAGAAAGGTCTTCCTTTTGCCGTTGGTTCACCCTCCAATGGCCACCGCGGACGGCGCGCTGCGGCCGGCGCACCGCGCTCATCCGATGGCAGGAGCCAGGAGCCAGGTGCTTTTCCTGGTCTCCCCATGGGGTGCAGGGCCCAAGCACCTGGGCCATCCTCCACTGCACTCCCGGGCCACAGCAGAGGGCTGGCCTGGAAGAGGGGCAACCAGGACAGAATCCGGTGCCCCGACCGGGACTAGAACCCGGTGTGCTGGCGCCGCAAGGCGGAGGATTAGCCTGTTGAGCCACGGCGCCGGCCAAAATAAAATCTTTTAAAACAAAAAAGTAACAAAATCAGTTAAAAACTCTAGATGAAATAAAGGGAAAAAATGTTAAAATCCCCTAAAAATGTTCCAGGTCTAGATGGCTGCAAGTGAATCAGCAGAGCCTTCCAATCACATTTAAACTCCACCACCGGGAGTGGGGGTGAGGAGAGTTCACCCTGAGTCATTGTATGAAATTTAGCTTTAATGTTAATACTAGAGGAAGATTACTCAAAAGGTGAACTGTTAACCAATCTCATATACTATATATGCAAAAACTGCTAATAAAATTCTGACAAATCAAATCTAGAAAAGTATTTTTAAAAGAATGCATCAAGAGCAGGAGTGATTTATTTTAGGAATGAAAAAAATAGTTCAATCGTATTCAGAAATCTATGACTATAACTCATCACATCAATTGCTCAAGAAAAGAAAAATCAATAAACGCCCAAAATGCATTTTATAAAATTCAACACCCATTTCTGAGAAAAACCCATATTGAACTAGAATGAAAAGACATTTCCTCAACACGAGAACGAATAATTCTCTCAAACTCTGAGGTAAAAGAATTCCCATTAAAGTCAGCAACGAGACAAGGGCGATTGCTTCCTGATCTATTGTTAGACACTGCTCTGGGAGTTCCCACAGATGCAACAAGAAAACTGGAAAATAAGCCAAAGTGAAAATATGGAATCAGGGAGGCAAAATGACCATTAATTATGGATCGATTTCCTATACATTAACCCCAAGAAAATTAGTTGGGATAATATTAAAATTGAAATGAAAGATCAATAAACATATTTATTTATTTACATTTATTTAAATATTTATAGCCCACAATTTTCCTAAATGAGAGTTATAACCAGAAAGAAAATTGAATGGACAAAGACTCATTTAAGGAGACACTACACAAAATTTCCAGAATGAACTTCTTAAGAAATTAATGGGACAAAACAAAAATAACTACTAAGTTTTTCTGATGGACAGCAAAGAAGACTTAAATAAAGACATGTCTCATTTCTGAAAAGATTTAAAATCGCTTTATTCATACAAGTATTTTTAATCAGTTCATATGTGCCAGACACTATTCCAAATCCAAGAGACTGTTCTAGAATACAGCAGGGACCCAAATGCACAGATTCCCCTGTGGAACTTACATTTTAATACACAATTATAAATGTATAAATTCCACACCAAAGCAATCTACTCATTTGATAAAATCTCAATCACAATCCCAAAAGGGATTTTTAAGGTCGATGAGGGGAGGAGATTCGACAAAATGATTTTGTTATTTTTAAAAATCAACTTATGTGGCGTAGCTAGTTAAGCTGTCGCCTGCAGTGCTGGCATCTCATATGGGTGCCGGCTTGAGTCCCAGCTGCTCCACTTCCTATCCAACTCTCTGCTATGGCCTAAGAAAGCAGTGGAAGATGGCCCAAGCCCTTGGGCCCCTGCATCCATGAGGGAGACCCAGAAGAAGCTCCTGGCTCCTGGCTTTGGATCAGCCCAGCTCAGGCTGTTGTAGCTATTTGGGGAGTGGACCAGGGGATGGAAGCCCCCCCCCCCCGCCTCTCTGTAACTCTACCTTCCAAATAAATGGATAAATCTTTTAAAAAAATAAAAAATAAGGATAAACATATATAAAGAGTTGAGAAAACAGAAGAAAGGGTATGGGTATTTGCCCCACCTGATGATAAACACAGAGAAAGTGCTTCTAAGCATGCAATCAAAACCAGAATACACAGAGGAAAAGAGCAATGGATTTACCTAAATGGAAATCAAAGAATTCAACCAGACAAAAAAACTCCAGAAGCAAAAATTAAAAGGCAATGGAGAAACTAGAAACCACTGCAATATATTTGATAGATACTGGGGATATAGCCTTATCTTATAAAGACTTAAAAATCTAAAAGAATACACAGGTAGAAAAACTAGCAGAGGATGTGAATAAGCAACCTACAACAAAAAGAAAGCCATGCCTCATATGTATATGAAGCTATGTAAAATATCCAATCTCATTCCTAGTCAAATAGATACACATTAAAACACAGAGCACTGCTGTCATGGACCCCCTCAGGCAGACGAAGCAAGCTACACTATGAGCGCACTGCACACCAGGGTACGGGAAACGGGCACTCGCTGCACTGATGTTGGGAATGTAAAATTGCTTCCACCTTTTTCTCCAGGATAGAGAAAGGATGTAATTTGCTATTATGCATTTGAGTCTTTATAACATTCATGTTCTTTGATCTAGCAATTCTGCACCTCATAATCTACCTTAAGAAAGCAGTCACGGATAGAATTTGAGATGTATTTACAAGGTTGTTCAATTGCATTACTGTGCATAATAGCAAAAAATTGGAATCATCCTAAATGTCCCATAGCGGCACACTGATCTGAGAACATGTGCTCATGGGAAATATCACAGAACTGTATTTCATGCTGTGCGAGATTAGTCAAGATAGGGTAAGTTATTAAAATTATACCTACAAAGGGATTACATTTTTGTTCATATAATCTAAGATTGCTAGATCAAAGAATACAAATGATTTAAAGTCTTTAATTCATGATGGCAAATCCCACCCTAATTTCTGCATCCTGGAGAAAGAAAGAACTAATATATGTCCCCAACAACAAGACAAAGGCAGGAAGAATGCAGACCAAAGTGTTGAGAACAGCGATGTCCACGTTTTCAGAACACAGTACAGTGATAAAATTTTTTTTTTTTGACAACTTTCTTATTTCCAATCACAATCTATTAGTCTTATTGAAGGGCAGCCTTATCAAAACTTGCTTTCACGGGTTGTGGGGAGGGTGTCACAGCCTAGGAAGCTGGGTCGCGGCACAGCCCTGCCTCCTCCCGTGTGTCTCCTGTCTCCCTCAATGACGGACACAAGTTGGCCTGTGTAGTAGGGCACGGAGACTTGGGGTTCCGTGGCCTCTTCCCAGCCCTGAAGTCACCTCCGCCCTGCCCACCCCTGGCATCAGGGCGATTCTCCCGTAGGTCTTTAATTCCCAGCAACACCAGAAACAGTCAGGCACCTGTCTGGCTACTCTGGAACTCCCCCAGACCTGTCAATGCAACTGCAGTTGTGCTGTCGCCCGGCAACCAAGCTGTTGGTGCTCCTCCTTCCCCCTCCCCAACCTCTGCTCCTGGCTGTTCCCGGACACCCACGTACTCATGGAAGACGCTGGGAAGACTGCGTGGGAGGTGCTGGCCATGAAGTCGGCGATCTGCCGCAGAGCCCAGACGTTGGAGGAGTTGTTCCCTTTCTTCATTTGCTCCTGGATGAGGCCTTCCAGCTCCTCCCTGAAAGACTGAAGAAGACACACGTGCTGGTCCCCCAAGGCCTCCCCCAGGGCAGACTGGGGACTCCTTGGCCCAGCTGCCAAACCATGAGCTCTAAAATGTACCTGCCCTGTGCCCCGGGGCCCGCAGGCCAGGGCCATGCTCAGGATCCTTGGGCCATGCCATGAGAACTGCCGGGGGCCTCGCCAGACAGCTGTGTGGAAAGCAACAAGGCCACACTAGCAGTGAGTCCTTTGCCAAGGCCGCCCCTTCCCAGAGCAGCCGGCACAGGGCTTCCCCGGAGCAAGGACTTCAAGGAAGCGGCCTTTTCGGGCCTCAGTTTCCACATGCATTAATGAAAGCTCAGGAGAACAGTGGAAGGCTCTGCCAGTCTCCGAGGCCCCTTCTGCCTCTGAGGTCTTGCCCTAAGCCTAGCATTTCAGACCACCAGGCCTTAAGCCAGGCACCCCCACCGCACCCCAGGGGCAGGTAAGGAGCCATTCCCAGCCGGCAAAGCCATCAAAGGGCAGGAAGAAGCGGGGCCTCCCCTCTCCCCATCTCTTTGCTGAGGGCCCTGAAACCCAAGCTGATGCACCCTCTGCCATCTCTACTGCCACTCCCCTTTGTCACCTGCTGAGTGGGGGGCTGCCCAGGGCCCCTCCCCCAGTGCTTTCAGGCTCCTCGAATAGGAAGCCTACCTCCTGGGAGCTCCTCAGCCCAGGCACCCCAAAGCCTGGGAGCTTGCCCACCCTAGAATCATCTCCATCCCTGGGCTTCCTGAGGACCCCCAAGCCCTGGTCCTCAGACACCCCCTGGAACTCCCCCCGCCCCGCCGCCCCCACAAGCCTGCAGCACCTCCTATCCCAGGACCCCGAGGCCTACCCGCTGTCCTCCTCCCGCCTCCCGCTGGCATGATCTCTGTGTCCACGCCAGGTAGGCACCAGCTGTCCGCAAGCCCGGGGCACCAGGGGTGATCCTGACCTGCCCTCCCTCCCGAGGCCCCTTTGCCGGAGCCCAGTGCCCCACTGAGCCCTTGGCTCTCCCCACTGCTTGGGCTTCCCGGCAAGGCCTCACTCTGCGGTGTTCAGTAAAGGGCGCCCCAATTCTTCCCCGTGGCGCCCCCTGCTGGCCCCCGGTGCGCATGAATGTGTCTGCTGTTCCTAGTCAGGTGAGGAAGGAGGGAGGGAAGGCTCATGGGGAGGGGGGGTACTCACGGGGCTCTGTAGGATCATGGTGACGCGCTTCTTCTGCTCCATCAGGTTGAAGTCCTGCCGCAGGTCTGCTGCCTGGCCGCGGAGGCGCAAGTACTCAGGATCCTCCTCAGAGAAGCGGTCGAAGTACTGCTGGCCCTGGGCGGGTGGCGGGGAGGACGCCTCGGGGACCGGCTCGTCACTCATTTTCCGGGAGGAGCTGCAGTCTGCTCCAGGAACCTGCAGAGGGCGGCAGCGGGCAGGTGGGTACTCTCAGAAGGGCGGCCTGGGTTGCACACACAGGGGTTGGCAGAGCCTGGGGGCGGCAGGGCAGCCGCCCGGTATGCCAACCTACAGGGGGCGCGAGTGCATGGTCATCACACCACTCTCCAACCCCTCACTGGCAATACTGGAGTCAAGGCAGTTGGTTTCCCAGCGCAAACAAGACCTGCAGACCTCTCTGAGCACTTCTGGGATGCGTGCCTACCTAGCGTAAGGCTATTCACTGGGAATTAGGACTTGGTCTGAAACGTAGCCCTAAGCCTCCTCGGAAAGGACGCTGGGAAATACACGCCAGCATGCTGCTGCGCAGGGCAGAAGTCACTTTGCTCAGTGTTTTGCTTCAGAACTTGAGCTTTGCTCTGGCCCTTGGAGAGGAACCGGCGATGAATTTGTTTCTGTAGAAAGTGTCTTCATGCAGAATTGGATTCTTATTCCAAGCTTCATAAAGAGCGACGCCATGCTAATTAATGGAAAATTATTTTCTCTAAAACACCACTAAATCCATGCTGAGAAATAAAGAATAGATACTGTTTGGAGGGTGCCAAGAGGCCCGGTGCCCCGCGACCCCCAATCTGGACCTGCTCCCTGCAGTGAGGACCAGGCTGGGGAAAAGCCACATCCGTTCTCTGTAGCTGC
Source organism: Sylvilagus floridanus (assembly GCA_949820135.1). NCBI lineage: Eukaryota > Metazoa > Chordata > Mammalia > Lagomorpha > Leporidae > Sylvilagus > Sylvilagus floridanus. Next base: position 53,335,878 of record OX463245.1, read on the forward strand.
ACTCCATGGCAAATGTAACTGCTGAAGAAGGGGTGTCTGCTAGCCTATACCCTGAGCCTTTCTGCCCAGGAGCCAGGGCACTTTCCTGGCGGGGACGCCTTCCCAAGCCAGGCTCCCAGCAACGCTGCCAGGCCTGCAAGTTTGTGTTCCATTCCTTCAACACCAGAGTGGCCACGGCAGAGCTGTGACGTTGTCCTTGCTGGGTGGGCCTCTTCTCAGCAAAGCATGAGCCTTGATTGAACAAAAATTAATTTTTGGACAAATGAGGGTACTTCAAAAAAGTTCGTGGAAAATGGAATGAAATATTTTGATGCAAAAACAAAGTTTGAAATATATGTCTAAATTTTTTCCCAAGGTATATTCCTTTTTTTTTTGACAGGTAGAATGGACAGTGAGAGAGAGAGACAAAGGTCTTCCTCTACCGTTGGTTCATCCTCCAATGGCCGCTGCGGCTGGTGCACTGCAATGATCCGAAGCCAGGAGCCAGGTGCTTCTCCTGGTCTCCATGCAGGTGCAGGGCCCAAGCACTTGGGCCATCCTCCACTGCACTCCCGGGCCACAGCAGACAGCTGGCCTGGAAGAGGAGCAGCAGGGACAGAATCCAGTGCCCTGACCTGGACTAGAACCCAATGTGCCGGCGCCGCAGGTGGAGGATTAGCCTATTGAACCATGGCACCGGCCGCTAAGGTATATTCTTTAGGAACTTTGTGAAGACCCCTGGTCCTTACATGCATCGAGACACAATGAGTATTAAATGCCTTCTGACTTACAAAATAAACAAAATCAACCTCTGGACAGAGCCTTGGGGCAGCGTCCTGGCTGGTGGACACGTTGATGTGGCCCGAAATTGTCGCCTGGATTCTGCGAGCCAAGGGCGTGGAGGAAGTTCTGTGTACCTCACCCCAACCCCGCCCTGTGTGTCCCCTGCACTCCAATTCCTGGGGTGGATTCTTTATCAAGAAAAGATCAGTGCAAGTGCAGCTCTTCCAGTGAGTTCTATGAGTCATGCTAATAAATTATTGAACTGGAAGAGAGGTCGTGGGAACCCCCTATATTTATAGCCAAGTTGGTCAGGAGTGCAGGTGGCCCGGGGCCCCCACTCGTGGCTGGTGTCTGCAGTGAGGACAGTCTTGCTGGTGACTTGTGGCAGTTAACTTATGTGCCCCAGGGGATGCTCCCGACAGAGGTAAACTGCAGCACAGCCAGCTGGTGACAGAGGACTGGGAACATAAGAGCACCAGGCAACTTCTCTGGCTCGTCCATTTTCATTCCCAGGACCACTTTGTGAGGTAGATGGTATTGCCCCAGTTTTACTGGTAAAGAAACTGAATCACGAACATGCTAACTTGTGCAAGGTCACAGAGCTAACAGCAGAGTCAGCCTTTTAGCCAGGCCAGTCTGTGGCCCCAAATCCCGCACTTCTCCGCTCCATCATATCGTCCCCAAACATCTGCTGGGCTGTCATGTGGAAGAGGGATTAGACTGATTCCCCAGAGCCTCAGGGGCAGTTGTAGTAGACAGGGAGATTCTAGCTGAGGGCGTGAGGGAGAATTTTCCACCAGATGGGAGCTGCTCGGCACTGGGATGCGGAAGAGGCTGCCATGTCAGGTGGGGCCCTTCTCCTAGGAGTCAGAGTGCCTACAGGGGGCTGAAGAGGGGTGTCCCCTTGCTGAGGAGGGAGATGAGGGAGACAAGTGACCGCTAAGGCCCTGCAGATTCTATAATAGCTCCCAATCAGCAGGATAGGGGACATTAGGGGGTGTAAGATGTTAACCCCCTGCTAATCCCAATTGGCAGGATAGGGGATGTTCCTGGCAATGACCTGAGTGGCTCCAAGCTCATCCTCATCGGTGGACCCAGTCAGAAAGAGTGCATCACACCCATCACCATCCAAAGCCATCAACTACTTACTTAGCAGGAGGCTGGCCAGTCCTGTCCAAGGCCCCTCTCTCAGTCCTCGGGCTGCAACCCCTGCTCCACTCTCAGGGATGCCAGCCACATCTACACAGCCTCAGACATCAGGCAGAACCTGGAAAACATAAGCACAGCAGACATCAGGGCCTTGTCTACACCACCAGGCCCTCAGCCCCATTACTTGAGGGGCTGCTGGAAATTCCTAACAATGCATTTTAATTTCCAGTTTGTATCTTCAAAGCAAACTATTTAAAGGGGGGGGGGGGGAGTAAGAAGGCTTCATTACCTTACAATTAGGATCAAATTTCTCTTGAAAGAAGAGAGAACAGGCCTTTGTCAAGTGCTGGCTGGTAAGGCCCAGAGGAAGGGGCTGTCTACCAGGAGGGATCAGGGTGGGCAACTCTTGCTGCAGCCTGGGAGATGCTTGGGGCTGGGGGGTAAGTTGCTGGGTTAGGAGGGACCCCCCCCACATATGTATCAAGAAAACTCTGTGCCACAGATGCTGGCGTGAGCGACTTTTGGATGCAGGCCAAGAGACAGAAGCAGCTTGAAGAACATCATAGCCCAAGAGAGTGGGAAGTGAGATCTGCCCAGGCCATAAGTTGTGGACTCAGAGTTCAAGGGGAGAGGCTCTCAACTAATCTGGGGAATAGGACATAAGGTACTAATGCTAAGTTGCTAACATCCTACAAACAAGGATGAGCCACTGCTCCCAAAATCCTGGGAGCAGGGGCTTCAAAGGGTTAATCATCAACATTTTTGTTTTAAACAAATAAGAAGGCAAATGATAGCTGTCCATTTCCAGCTGGGCACCCTGTTGTCCATACCCACAGGTGCCAGGGCCTACGTCACCCAGAGCTGGTGGCATCCCTGGGCACCCCCTCCCAGCCTGTGGCTCTGGGCTCACTCACTGGGCAGATCAACTTCTTCCCTGACCCAGGACTGTGCACAGCAGAGCCATTCAGGTAGCCCCACCAACCTAGGGGCAAGGAGAGTCCATCCTGGTGGGCCCTGTGTGCCTGTGACAGTCCAGGTACCTGCACACCCATGGAGCACCGTCTCCTCCTCAACCCAGCCCAGGGCCAGGGCTCGCTGTCCAGCTGGGGACCAGGAAGCTGCTCCCAAGAGCAAGGCCCTGTGCTTGGCATCTCCAGCACCAGCTCAGTTAGGTCCTTGTGCCGTGGTTTTACGTTAGCTGGAACAGGGTCGCAGCTGGCACTTGGTGCTGCTTCTGTCCGCCACCCACCAACATGGGTGCCTTCCCTCCAGGGCTGAGCCAGGATGGGGTTTGCCAAATCACGTGCACTGCCTTCCCAAAGGTCCTGTGGCCACCAGGTAAGTTGCCTTCCTTTGAGCACTGGCATCTTCCCCCTCTCCAGCAGCCCCAGCCTCGGAGGTCACAACGTTACTTCTTGGGTCCACTGATAGACTTTTGCTCCAGAAGTGACTGGTGCCATCCATGCAGGAAGGCAGACATCTGTCCCCCAGATAAGTGCATACTGAGCAAAATCACCTCCATCCTAGTCTCCATGGTCCTGAAATTCCATTGCTGCAGCTCCATTCCTTGGGTTACAACATCACTCCCTGGTTCCAAGGAAAACAGCCCTGAAAGGTGTTGGAGGCAAATGGGTGATCTGTAAGCCACTACCCAGTGGCAAGGAAACTGAAACCTCAGGCTGAGCAGGGCCGGCAAGTTTTAGGAAAGGAAAGCAACAGGCACCTGATGCCAGGGCCACCTGAGAGGGCCCCCAGCACCTGGGGCAGGGCTGTGGCCAGGGGAATGACCATGACCTAGCCAACGTCCTAGAGCTGACACTTGCTGTGGTCTCAAGCCCAGCATCACCACCCAGCCCCCTGCGCTTCACAGCACATGCCTTGAGAGCTGGCTCACCCAGTCCCCAGCTGCCCATGGCCCTCAGCAGAGCAGAGACACAGGGGCAGTGTGAGCCACAGTGCCGCACGGAGTGAGAACGTGAGCCTGATACACACCCACACACACACACAGGGTAGGTCCAAAAACACCAGCCGCACAACACATGCCCATTGTCAAGGCACCGTCAGACTGAGCTGGGAGGCGGAAGTTAGGAAGTGGGTTCCAGTCCTTGCTTGCTGTTCAGATGAACCTGGATATTAAAGCATTTGGGGGTCTTGCTCCTTTGCCTGTCCTGAAGATACCTTAAAATCAACCTGCCAGAGGTGAGCATGTGGCACAGTGGCTAAGATAGCATTTGGGACATCCGTATCCCATATCACACTGCCTGGATTTGAGTCCTGCTCTGCTTCCAGTCCTGCTTCCTGTTGATGTGCATCCTGGGAGGCAGCAGTGATGGTTCAAGTACTTAGATCCCCGCCATCCACATGGGAGACCCAGATTGAGTTCTGGCTTCTGTCTGGCCCAGCCCTGGCTGTTACAGGAATTTAGGGAGTGAACTAGCAAAGGAGGAGGTATCTGCCTCTTTCTCCTCTCTCCCGCTCTCGCTGTCACTCAGCCTTTCGAATAAACTTTTAAAAATAATAAAACTTTTTAAAACGTCAACCTGCCAAACACTCGTGCTAACCTCACACCACAGCCTCCCCTTCCTCAAGAGCCCCTCCCCTCCCTCCTTGAACGAGGCAGCCTTGACTCCTCCTCCTTATGGTCCTGCACATCTAATCAGTCATTGGGCTCTCTGCTTTTTATGTCCTAAATATTACCCCCGTCTCTTCACCCCTTAAATGGTCACTGGCCCATGGTCCCTCCTCTCTTAGGACCACCATCCAATCAGTTACCAGAGTTACTTTTTTAAAAAAAAAATGCTATTTAATTATTTACTTATTTGAAAGTAAAGAAGAGAGATCTTTTACCTGCTGATTTACCCCCCAATTGCTTGCCATGGCCAGGGTTGGGCCAGCCTGAAGCCAGGAGCCAGGAGCTTCTCCTGGTTTTCCCATGTGGTGGCAGGTGCCAAAGCACTTGGCCCATCTTTCACTGCTTTCCCGGGCCATTAGCAAGGAGCTGGATCAGAAGTGGAGCAGTCAGGGCAGAAACGGGTGCTCATATGGGATGTCGGCATCCCACTTAGTCCACTACGCCACAACACTGGCCCCCTGAATTTGCCAATGCATATGCAATTTTAAAAATTCAAGGGCCCGCGCTGTGGCACAGCGGGTTAATGCCCTGGCCTGAAGCATCAGCATTCCATATGGGCACTGGTTCGAGCCCCGGCTGCTCCACTTCTGATCTAGCTCTCTGCTATGGCCTGGGAAAGCAGTAGAAGATGGCCCAGGTCCTCAGGACCCTGCACCCATGTGGGAGACCTGGAGGAAGCTCCTGGCTCCTGGCTTCGGATCAGTGCAATTCTGGCCATTGTGGCCAATTGGGGACTGAACCATCGGATGGAATCTCTCTCTCTCTCTCTCTCTCTCTCTCTCTCTCTCTGCATAACTCTGACTTCCAAATAAATAAATAAATCTTAAAAAAAAAAATTCAAACCCCTTGGTCAGCCATGGAGCTGTGCCACTCTCTGCCCACCCTACCCCCCAGGAGGAGGATGGCCACCAGGTGGGATGAGGTCCCAATCCTGAGTGACATTCACAGCCCTGTGGGGTGCCTCTCAGTACCTGCCCTGCCCTCCCTCCCTCCCTATCATTGGTGCTCCGGGAGTCATTTGCAAGCCTGGGGAGAGGCAGGCTCTTTGTCCTTTGTGGCACTGGTATCTGCAGGGACACCCTGCCTCTATAACTCCTCCTGCAGCTCGTGCGTCCTCTCCCCCACCCTCGGAACTGTCCCTACACCTCCTCCCTCTGACTCTCACTTCACTTTTACTCGGCTCTTTCATTCCACTCACAACCTGATGACCACGATCTAATACTGTGAGCTCCTGGCAGGTGAGGTAGGCATTTCACTATCCCTGGCATTGCCATGCACGTGCTGAATAAACGTTAGTTGAACTACAACACAGCTAGCAGTACATTGGGGTTGGGCCAAGTTTGCAGGGCAGCACTGTCTAGGCCCCAGAGGCAGCAGGGCCTGGGGAGCTCACTGTATTGGGGGAGAGCAGCCAATTTCAGGGTGAGGTGCCAGGTGTCAATGGAGACAGGCACGGCAGGTGCCCTGGTGCCCATATTGCCTTCTCCTAAACAAAGCATCCTTTTGGTCTCCCAGCCCAATGGCTGGCCCCTTCCAGCCTCTCAGATTGCCTGTTTTAATGCAGGATCCCAGCAACCAATCGCAGCTGTCCATCAGTGAGCCCAGCTGTGCAGGGCAGCATCGGTCATGGGCAGACAGAGAAGGTCGTGCCTGTCATACACCACATGGAATGCTAGGAAGCCCTCCTGGCTTCCTGAAATTCAGCCTCAGCCCCTTCTCTGATTCTCTCACTCACTCAGGACCCCCACTCTGCTCAGGGGAGCTCTGGAGCCTCCACTTAGCATCATCAGTCTGCACCCTCATACCTCTGACCCCACCCTCCCAGCATAGACCCCAATTTGGACTCACCCCATAGGATGACAAAATCATGAAATCATGAAACCCCACTCCCTGACACACAGCGTTCCCTTCCCTGTGCCACTAAAGCCAAATACAAGTGAGCCCTGGAGGATGAAATGATATTTCTGTGCATCACTCCTTGTGGCTATGAAAGGAGCAGAAGGGGTAGCAGGGGAATATCAGATGCCCAGATACACTTCTAGATCTGCCTCAGCTCCGTGCACCGGGAGGAGAGGCAGCTGCCCGTCTACTGCCACTTCAGTGTGGGGGAACCAGTCTGGATCGCTCAGCACCCAGACACCAACGTGGGAAGACGCCACAAGCTGTCATTTCCCAGCTGCCTTTCAAAGCAGGGGCACCCCCATGAAAGCCCCAGGCCCCGACCCCACAGGCCAGCACAAGCTTTGCCCCCAGCCTCGGGTTTGAGGTCAGAACCCAAACTCACCGATCCCAGAGCTAAGAGAGGACACGGTCAGGCTGTGCAGCTGCCAGAGTGCAGAGGAGAGGGAGGCAGGGGAATAAAGGGACTGGACCACACCCTGCCTGCTGTCTTCAGATAAAGCAGAAGCCCGTGCCTCTGGGTGGTGGGACCACGGGGGGCACTTATCATCACCTCCTCACATGCTTCTTAGTTTTCCACAGTTCTACACGAGGCATGAACCACTGTGATCATTAGGGTAAAAACAGTTTAAAAAAGAAAGAGAAGAGGGGAAGGAGAGGCGGGAAAACCTCCATGTTCTTCTCCAATCCCCCTGGGCTGGATGGATCCTTTCACAACCACCTGCCACAGCTCCACACATGCCTCTCTGCCAGCATCCATGATGCATGCCTTCCTGGAGAGGCCAGGGAATAGGAAACGCCTTCCAGCAAAGGGTCTCAGACCTAGCGGTTGGTAGGTGACTTCTTCCACTCTCCTGCTAAGGAATGCCCCCAACCTCTGACCCCACCCGAAATCCCCAGGCCCGAAATCCGCTCCATTCCTTCTCATGGGTCAAGCGTAGTTATCTATTTGCTTAGGAGCAACCAAGAACTACAGAGACATGGCCCGTGCCTGTGAGAGACACAGTCGTGTTAAGGTGAAGCCATGACTACAGATGCAATATACACAGATACAGACACGTACAGGTAGAAAGGAAATCAACTGTTAGTATCACCAAGACACGGGACACTGAGCCTGAATGCCAGGGGTGACCTGAAATGAATGGCGTGGCACACTGGAAACTTGGGACTACATTTATGGGACCAAGGTCTTGAGTCAGATCTTGAAGACATTATTCAATCAAATCAAAGCTGGGAAAAACAAACAGGCGTCTCATGCTGTGTGAATCCCTCTTCCTGGCCCTGCAGTGGAGGGGCCAGCACCAGAGTTTTCGGGGACAATGAGGCTGTGGGAGACTTGAATGACCTCTTGCAGGCTACAGAGCTGCAACGGGCAGAACTGGGTTTGAACCCATCTGGTTTCAGAGGTTCTTTTTACATTGGCTTTCTTCCACCTGTTTGGGTGCAGGTGAGCAGAGGCCACTGGCCTGCAGGAAGCGGAGGGGGGGCAGAAGTCAGCAAATGGCCAAAGCTCAGGCTCCATTTCCCCAACTCAAGCCATGGAGGTTCCACCAGGGCCTGAAAGGGAGATTCCGAGCTGAGCTCTTCCCAACACAGGAGGAGGGCTCAGGAGGCCAGGGAGAGGACACGCCCCCAAGGCCCTCACTCTGACAAGGTGGGCTGCACTTTGGATAACAAGGATGCAGGTGGCCTCCTCAGGAGGATGGTGACTGTGCTGGGGATGGTGGCAGGGGATGGCAAACGCACACTCCACAGGTGCTGGCTCACACCCAAGGGTACAGCTTATCCCTGAGACCTGCGTGATCTTAACTCAACGAGAATCCTTTCACTAAAATGCTCACCCACCAGGAGCCAGGAGAGCCAGGACCTGGATCACCATGGATGATTCCAAGTGATGTAAATCACAACCCCTACTCTCAAAAGGCTCATAACAGGGTAGGAGCTCAGAGAGAGCATTATTGTTACATTAAAAAAATATAGGGGTGAGTGCTTGGCACAGTAGTTAAGACACTGATTGGGATGCCTATATACCATATTGGAGTGCCATGGATTCGAGTCCCAGTTCTACTCCTGTTTCCAGGTTCCTGCTAATGTGTACTCTGGGAAGCAGCGTGTGATGATAGCTGAAATGGCTGGGTCACCTACACGGGAGATAAGGATAGAGTCCTTGGCTCCTAGCTTTGTCCTAGTCCAGCCCTAGCCACTGAAGGCATTGAGGGAGTGGATCAGCAGATGAGAGCATTCATATTCTATTTCTCAAGTAAAATAAAATAAAATAAATTATAAGGTATCATTTTTACTTATTTTTTAAAAAGATTTATTTATTTGAAGGCAGAGTTACAGAGAGCTAGAAAGAGAGAGAGGGAAGGGGAGGGAGGGAGGGAGGGAGGGAAAGAGGGAGAGAGGGAGAGAGGTCTTCCATCTGGTGGTTCACTCCCCAGATGGCTGCAATAGCCAGAGCTATGCTGATTTGAAGCCAGAAGCCTCTTGCAGGTCTCCCATGTGGGTGCAAGGACTTGGCCCATCCTATACTGCTTTCCCAGGCCATAGCAGAGAGCTGGATCAGAAGTAGAATAGTCAGGACTCAAACCAGTATACCATATGGGATGCTGGCACTGCAGGCAGCGGTTTTACCCGCTACACCACAGTGCCAGCCCCTGTTTTATTCTTTAAGATGTATATATCTATTTATTTACCCATTCATTTATTCACTCATTTGAAGGACAGCACAACAGAGAGAGGGAGTGAGACAGAGAAAGGGGGATTTTCTATCCACTGGTTCATTCCCCAAATGGCTGCAACAGCAAGGTCTGGGACAGTTCAACCCTAGGAGCCAGAAACACCATTTGAGCCTCTTAAATGGGTGACGGGTCCCCAGGTACTCAGGCCATCTTCTTCCCAGGCACACTGGCAGGAAACTGGATTGGAAGCAGAGAAACCAGGACCTGAATGCACAATCTGCTGCAAGCACCACGTTAACCCACAGCACCGCAACATTGGCCCCAGGATGCCACTGTTTTGGACCAAGCTCTTGATCTGAGCCTCAACAGAGCAGACTGAAAATGAAAACGCAAAGATCCAGCTCTCCAAAGTTGTGTGTGGTAGCAGTTTAGAGGGTTGAGTAGCCCTGAGACACTTTCAGCTTAGAAAATGGGCCCTTTTCAGAAACCAGTGCTCAATGTGTGGGCCGCAACACCAGACCCATTTATATACAGGCCATGGCCCAGCAGGCTTTTCCTGGCCTGTGGTACCAGAACCATGCCCACACACCTATGTTTCTAGGGCAGCATTCAGAAATGAGTCAGTGTTGTCCATGTAATTGGCCCTCAGTGATCAGAGAATAAGGTGCCTTGCAAGCTAAACAATATGCAGAGATTCAACCAAGATGCTGGGGAAGCTTAAAAAATAGTAGTAGACACACAGGCTGAGTTCCACCTACAAGGAAGAGTTTTCCATTGCACCTGTCATGATGGGAAAGCTTGTCCTCCCTCAAACAGACAAAACTCTCGTATGCTGACACACAGGAAATAGGACACACCAAACCTTTAGTAGTCAAAATCTTAAAACAGCAGATAAATGGAATTGCATATGAAAAAAATCAAAATTCAGTCTCTCATGCTAAAGTTCCACATCCCCAAACTGAAATGAAGTTATCTGACTTCCCAAGAAATCAGGATAATAAAATATAACAGCCGAGTTTCCTAAGCAGGCCAGTTTCTAGCATGATAATGAAGTTCTCTCTGCTTTAATGCAGTTACAGGGAAGTAACTGGAAGAACCTGATGTTAACCCGGCAGTCATTTCTCTATTATCCTCTTTCCTGTCCTCACCTTACATGGAATGAGACTTTTTCATTTTTATGAGAGAGAGAAAGAGAGAGAAAATGTCTCCCCTCCTCTAGTTCACCCCCCCCCCCCAAAGACTGCAACACACAGAGCTGGACCAGACCAAAGCCAGGAATTCAATCAGGATCTCCCACATGGGTGGTAGAGACCCATTCCTTGAGCCATCACTGGCTGCCTCCCAGGATACACATTAGCAGGAAGTTGGACTGGAAGCAGAGGAGCTGAGATTCTACCAGGTACACCAATATGGTGCATCTTAACCACTGCACCAAACACCCACCCTAGAAAGTGAATGAAACGACCAATCTGCCTCTTGTTCTTGGCTTCTGCTCTCTTCAGCCCTTCTCTGTAAAGCCATCCCCTTCTCTTGGCTCACTGGAACACTTGTTCTATTTTATGGACTGAAGTGATGCTGAATTCTAGAATCAGAAATAAAGTTAATGAAAACCTTTAACCACATGTGCTGGACTTTGACTTTTTACCACAATACTGAGGAGACAGTTCTCCTGTGAGGGCTCATGACGGTGGCCAGGTGGTCCCCAACCCTGATGTCAGCAATGGGCTCTGATCTACCCAGCAGATCCTCCACCACTGGTCACAAAGCCACCTGGACCTCAGGGCTTCACGCAGGGGTGAAAGGCATTTGGGAGGCCCTGATGATGCAGAGACAACACAGAATAGTAGGGATGTCTGGGCTCAGCTTTCAATTACCTGGTCCAAATTCAGAGACTGTGCAGATAAGACTCATCAAACAGGCTAACCAAGCTGGCTCATCCTCTGATGCACTGTTCCACACCTCAGGCCATCGGGGAACCCAGTCGCAGGGACTTTTCAGTGGTCTCCTGGTCTACCTTTTGCCTTCAGGCTAGATTGAACTTAACAGCAGTAGAGCTGTTTCGAAAAGATTCGCCTTGATCAAGGTCAAATATAAAGCAGTTGATTCTTGACTTTTGGCCAGTCTGAAAGCATTTGCCCTATAGGAAAGGGAGGAGTCACACACATAGCTACCCTTGCTCCTCATCCTCAAACACCCCCCCAAGCCAGGAGAGCCAGCAGCCAGCCAGCCATGCGACCATGAGCCCTCCTGTGTCTAGCAGAGTAGACTGTCTTCTGGCCCATAAGGAGGGGGAATGAACATCCTTTTAGCACATTAAGTTGCTTTGTTGTTTTTAATTGGGTTTGGGGGTTTTGGGGTTTGTTTTTCATTAATTGGGCACAAGAGAAAATTATAAGAACACTGTACCTCTAGGCCTGGAGAGGGGGCTGACACATCCCTCCCCCTCTTCAGACTGCAGAGGCTGTGAAAACTCAAAGCTGAAGTGAGATTGGAGACTGTCTCATTTGGGTAAGAAGAGGAGGGAGTTGGTAAGCCCAGGAGGAGGACCTGGAGGGAGAACGTTCAGGGCGTGCAGGTCTGGGGCTCACATGAGAAACAGCCATGTGCAGACATCCCAAAGCCTGAGCAGTGAGGCTGCACCTCACAGGGTGCCTGGAACCAGACAGCAAAAATAGGAGGCATGTGGCCGGCGCCGTGGCTCAACAGGCTAATCCTCCGCCTTGCGGCGCCGGCACACCGGGTTCTAGTCCCGGTCGGGGCGCCAGATTCTGTCCCGGTTGCCCCTCTTCCAGGCCAGCCCTCTGCTGTGGCCCGGGAGTGCAGTGGAGGATGGCCCAGGTGCTTGGGCCCTGCACCCCATGGGGAGACCAGGAAAAGCACCTGGCTCCTGGCTCCTGCCATCGGACGAGCGCGGTGCGCCGGCCGCAGCGCGCCGACCGCGGCGGCCATTGGAGGGTGAACCAATGGCAAAGGAAGACCTTTCTCTCTGTCTCTCTCTCTCACTGTCCACTCTGCCTGTAAAAAAAAAAAAAAAAAAAAAAAAAAATAGGAGGCATGTTGTCTGACTTTCCACTCCTCTCCCAGCGAATATGTATGGGATGATCATGGCATGGATTTTCATCACCAAGATACTCAGCAAAGAGCTACTCCAGCTTCTGATTATTTCTGTGTGTGTTTGCATGTTCATGTGTCAGACATGCCGTGTGCTCCCCACACCCACTTTCTCCTCCTCCTCACACCCCCCCCCATTGGATAGGGCCATGTGGAATAAAAGCAGAGGGATCGGCATCACCTGTAGCTGAGGCAGTGAAGGGCAGAGGTGCCTCCTCCACACTCTTTCTCCTTTCCTCCTCTCTGTTGGTCGCAGGTGCACAGTGGAAACTCCTAGGCCTGACGATATGACTCAGTCTTCTCCAATGCCACACAGCCTGCAGTGATACCCATCAAGCACCTGAGCTTCTGAGTTGCTGCAACAGCAGTCAGCCTACCCAGAGCACATACTCACATCGTTTCTTAGCTCAAGATGGTCTTCTGCTAACGCTGTGTTCCTGCTCCCATCCCACTTATTCTAATGTCTCCTCCAGGGTCACAATTAGCCATATGTTAAATGTCTTTTCTCTAGATTCACCATTTTTCCTCTCACTAGTTTTATTGTTGACATTTTCCCTTTTTTCCCTTTATTTAAAACGCATATAGACAGAAAGGTAAATAAATGGACTTTCTATCCACCAGTTCATTCTCCAAATGTATTAGCAAGAAGTGGGAATCAGAGGCAAAGCCAGGAACCAGGAGTCAAACCCAAGAACTTCAATATGGGATGGGGTGCTGGTATCTTAACTGTGGTGCCAAATACTACCCTGACATTTTGCTTTCATTCCATTAGTTTGTTATTTCACATTTTATTTTTTAAAAATTTATTTAAGAGGTAGAGAAAGCGAGAGCGAGAGCGAGAGCGAGATCGAGAGCGAGAGAAACAAAGAACTCATATTCACTGGTCCACTCACCAAATGCCCACAACAGCCAGGTCTGGGCCAGCCCTGAGTCAGGAGCCAGGAATTCAATCCAGGTCTCCCACGTGGGTGGCAGGACCCAATTACTGCCTCCCAGGATCTGGGTCAGCAGGAAGCTGGAGTCAGGAGCCAGAGCTGGAAACAGAATCCAAGTACTCTGATACGGGATGTGGGTGTCTTAGCTGCTAGGTTAAGTGTCCATCACCCACTTCACTGATTTTAATTCCATGAAATTAATGTGCACTTTAATTCTGATACAGCATTTTATCTTTTGTATACTTTCCTTCCTTTATCTCCATTTTGCCTTAGATCTTATCTCAGTCTCTCCTCTCTGCATGAACCGCCTCTGCTATTTCTTAGAAATCACATCTTCTTTAACTATCCTAATTACACCAAGTCAGTTTCTGATAGTTTAATTTTGGGTCCTACAGCAGATAATTATCAGAGCCAAGTGACTCTTTTGGGTCTTCTAGGTCACTTATTTCTCCCTGTCTTTCCTCAAGACACTTCCAGTTGTTTTTCTTTTCCTTTATTCTCAAATAAGGTGATATCAAGTCTCTTTAGGGGAAATAATAGCTTCTCACAAATGGTAATCAGCAAAGTCACATGTCTTCTGGAACTGGAGAGTAGTGAGCCCACAATTGATGGTGATTTTCAATTTCTACACAACCTGATCTTTGCAACTGCTTCAGTGATCCAATCCACTTAAGATCAGAGGTGCAAAAAGATAATTATCAAGGAAACCAATCTAATTCCACATCCAGGTTATAAAATGGATATTCTTTTATAGAAAACTTAGAGTTCAAACTCCATTTCTTTTAGGTGGCAGTGTGGTCATGCTATTAATATCAGACTGAAAGCACCTAAGGGTGAACCACAAAGCTTAAAATAGGACCTTTCGCTTCACAAGTTCCTGAGTTGCCATGACACTTTGGATAAGATACAGTAAGGAAGGGATGGAAGATTAACCTCGTAATAACAATTTGAGAGCATTCAGCTCCTGCTGACCCAGATCAGCCTCATCCCAGGAAATCTTCTGCTCCAAAGAATGACCCAGGAGACCAGTCACCCAGGGGAGCACAAGGAGGACCTCTGATGCTGGTCACAAAAGCAAACAAAGGGATCAAAGCAGGAACTGACTTATCAGTGAAGGCACCACTGTATTTCTTCAGACTTGTGATACCATCAATTAATATACATCATTTCATATTTACTAGGAAAGGCAAAACACAATTTTATTTTATTTTTTGACAGGCAGAGTGGACAATGAGAGAGACAAAGGTCTTCCTTTGCTGTTGGTTCACCCTCCAATGGCTGCCGCGGTCGGCGCATTGCGGCCGGCGCACCTCGCTCATCCGATGGCAGGAGCCAGGTGCCAGGTGCTTTTCCTGGTCTCCCATGGGGTGCAGGGTCCAAGCACTTGGGCCATCCTCCACTGCACTCCCGGGCCACAGTAGAGGGCTGGCCTGGAAGAGGGGCAACCGGGACAGAATCCGGCGCCCCGACCGGGACTAGAACCCGGTGTGCCGGTGCCGCAAGGCGGAGGGATTAGCCTGTTGAGCCATGGCGCCGGCCCAAAACACAATTTTAATTATATCATTATTCATTGAGGACACATGTGAACTCTAGAAACTTTGAAACGTGGGCAAAAACTGATGAAGGGCACCAGCGCTGTAGCGCAGCAGGTTAAAGCCCCAGCCTGCAGCGCCAGCATCTCATATGGGTGCCGGTTTGAGTCCCGACTGCTCCTCTTCCAATCCAGCTCTCTGCTGTGGCCTGGGTAAGCAGTAGAGGATGGCCCAAGTCCTTGGGCCCCTGCACTCACATGGGAGACCTGGAAGAAGCCCCTGGCTCCTGGCTTCAGATCAGCTCAGCTCTGGTCATTGCAGTCATTTGGGGAGTGAACCAGCAGAATGGCTCTCTCTTTACCTCTACTTCTCTATGTAACTCTGACTTTCAAATAAATAAAATTATTATTTAAAAAAAACCGATGAAGTACAAGAACTCAAATCAGAGTTGGTGGCATCAACCCTGGGACTACCCATCTCCGGTGGGCAGCTCACCTCTGGCGGAGCAGGGAGTCAAGGGATGACAGCAAGGAAGCAGGTGCCGGGGGCTTCAGCAGCAGCCCCTGGACAGCCTGACACAGGCGTGCCCACTGCCAATCCCCGCTCTGCCCTGCGTGGCGTCCTGTGCTCTAAACAAGGCACAGCCCCAAACACTCCTTCCCTCAGTGTGCATCATGTCTTGATGAGGTGGCATCACATCCCAAGGTGAGCCCAGACCAGGATGAGAAGGCAAAGGCTTCTAGGAGACAGGCATTTGTCACAGTGGTTAACATAGTTCTCGGGATGCCTGTCCCGTATAGCAGAGTTCCTGGGTTTATGTCCTGACCTGGCTCTCAATTCCAGCTTCCTGCTAACGCACACCGTGGGAAGCACCAGGTGACAGCTCAAGTATCTGGGGCCTCCGCACCCATGTAGGAGACCTGGCTTGAGCTACAGGCTCTGGTTTCAGACTTGCCCAGCTGCTGCTGTTGGAACATTTGGGAAGTGAACCAGGGGACAGGAGATAACTCTCTGCCTTCAAAATTAAAAAATAAATTAAAAAAATTAAAAAACCAAATCTTAAAAGACAACAAAATGAGATTAATAAAGGAGATTTTCCATGTATTGGTCAGCTTTTCATCTGAGAGAAGATAGCTACAAGAGAAAAGTTTTATTTAACTCAGTTTTGGAGATTCCAGTCCAAGTTCAGGCAGCCCCATTGGGTTGGCCTCTGATGAGGGTGACAGATGGCACTTGTGGCCGAAGAATCACGTGGCCAGCCCAAAAGCAGAGAGCACTTTTATAAAACCCCATCTGGGAACTGCCTTCCGAGTGCCCAGAGCACCTCCCGGGAAGCCCACCTCTCATCACCATAACTGGGTTAAGTTTCCACTCTCTTAGTACATTAACTCATTACTCTGAGGTCTAAATGTCTGCCATGAGATCCGGAGCCACATCAAGTTCAAACCAGAACAATCCACTGAGTTTCTAATTTGCTGAGCCAATAAAAAGCACAAAGGCTACACAAAGTATTCTTCAGAAAGACTAACACATAGTAGGTGTTCAAAGGGTGGTAGCCCCCACCCCCTGTATCATCCCACCAAGAAGCCATTCAATTCTCCCTGTGTTTCCCCAGTGACAGAGTAGAGACAGCAGAGAAAACTGAGAATTTCGGGGCAGTGATGAACAGCATCACGACCAAGAACCCAGACGCTGGGTCCCATCAAGGGCCCAGGATTGAATCCCAGCTTTGCACTGACCTTGGGCAATGTACTTACTTTTTCTACACTTCAGTTTCTTTATCTGTACATTGTGGAGGGGAACAGAGTATTACATGAGCTAATGGGAATCAAAGCACAGACTGCACAGGCCCTGACAAGCTGTAAAGACTCAAAAACATTACGTACTATTAAATCATTCCTCCTATGGCCTATTGGCCTTGCAATAATTTTTTTGTTTTGTTTTTAAATCACAAGTCTGGATTCCATCTTGCCAGAAACCATGACTCTGGGCTAATTGCCCCATCAAATGTCCTCAAGGGAATGTCAACAAATCAGTGAAACTGAGCCCAACAGAATTAGGCAGGTTATGTCTAACCACTGAATTTCTGTGCTAAAGGCATGGTATAGGGGCAGGCACTGTGGCATGGTAGGCTAACCTTCTACCTGCAGCACTGGCATCCCATATGGACACCTGATTCGTGTCTCAGCTGCTCCTCTTTCAATCCAGCTCTCTACTAAGGCCTGGGAAATCAATGGGAGATGGCCCAAGTGCCTGGGCCCCTGCACCCGCGTAGGAGACCGGGAAGAGGCTCCTGGCTTCAGATCGGTCCCACTCCAGCCACTGCAGCCATTTGGAGAGTGAACCAGCAGATGGAAGACCCCTCTCTCTGTAATTCTCTCTTAAATAAATAAACAGATGTTTAAAAAAAAAAAAAAGACATGGGTAGAGCTCTAGCTGACATGGATTTAGTGTTGGGTTCCAGGTTTCCGTCAGTGCAGGTCACGATGCTGGCTGCAACACTGGTGAGAAGGCCTGCACCAGGCTGCAGGTTTTCCCAGCTAATCCTCTGACCCTTCGGCCTCGCCATTCATAACAGGCACAGGAAGCTGTGCACAGCCACTTCAGACACACTTGGCCTTGGGAAGGGAAGCTTGGAAGTCCAGAGCAAGGGGTAAGATTTTCATTCTGGGGAAAATAAAGGTGGCAAAGGACTATAAACCAAGGCTGGAAATCAGGAAAGGTGTAAAGAGAGTAAATGCAAAAGGAAACAGCCTCAAAAAAAAAAAAAAAAGGCATTGAAAGCAAATTCAATGAGGCTTCACCTACTGGTTAGTACCAAATGGAGAATGCTAAAACAAGGCACGTCGCAGACCAAAAGTGCCAAGTGCTGGAGCCACATTACACACCCATTGCATAACCTCTTCAGTTATGAACGCCCACCTGGTATTTAGCCACGAAAATGCATCTCATGGAAATGTGTACCTTCATGGTGTTAAATGAAAAAGGTGCTGGGGTGCAATAAATATGCATACCTTCAAGTCCCCACTTTGTACAGGCACCAGGCCAACACATGTATGTCTCTGCCTCTCATCCCTGCATTGACATGTGGACCTTCCAGAGTTCAATTTGGGGTGTGTAGCTCACTGGACTGCTCACATAGGCACATAACGAAGCAGCCTGGTGGCTCCACCCTGTGACTCCCAGTCCCACTGCTGGGCTCTCTGCTTCTGTTTTTACATCTCCTTGACTTGGACCCCTCTCAGTGTTGCTGGACTCAGCTCCTAATCTTCTAGACGCAAGCATGCACCCTGGGGGAGGTGTGAAGGGCAATGCCTCTGGCCAGGTGACACATGTACTCCTTCGACATGGGTGCTGGGCTCTGTGCTGGGTGCTGACCACTTCCTAGTGAGAGAGATGCGCCCACATCCTGGGAGGGATCCTCCCACCTCTGGGCAGTGTGGGCTGAGGGCAGGACAGCTGCCTACACTACGTCTTGTCCTTCTTCTTGCCCAAGCTCCCCCGAGTAGAGGGACTAAGGGCCCTGATGCCACCTCTGTCCACCTCCTCCTCTCCCTGCCTGGGAGAAAACTACTGGAGCCCTTCACTGTTTCAGAAGCATTATAATAGTGAAGACGATCCCATACAGAGCCTGGGCAGTATCCCAGAGGCCCCAGCAGCCAAGAGACTGCCACTCTGTGCCTCAGCTTCCTCAGCTGTCAAGCAGGTTGGCACTTAATGGTGGCCTCCCAAGGAGTTGAGCAATAAAATGGACTCATCCACATAACACCCTCAGGGTGATGCCTGTCCTGGAAGCATTTGATGAGACTGGTCTTACGTGGCAGCTTGCAGTCAATGCTGATAATTCAGAAAACATCTACACTAGCTGGGGAGGGTGAGAAAGGGCTGGCACCAGGAATGCAGACCCCTGCCCCCCAAAATGTTCTAACTCCCAGAACCTGTGACTGTGACTTTGGCCAATGAGACTTTACATATGGTACTAGGATGGAATCCCTGGAATTATCAGGGTGAGCCCTCTCCATCATGTGTGTTGTCATAAAGCCACACTGGAGACGGCCAGGTGGAGACGGGGGCAGAGAGAGCAGTGATGCCACAAGTGAGGGGACACCGGGAGCCACAGAAGCCTCTTCTAAGGCAATGGAGGACTGTCCCCGAGGGTCTTGGAGGAAGCAGTGCTCACACCACCAGGCCAGACTCCTGGCCTCCAGAACCTTGGGCGCCTCTCCAACCTGGACATGCACTGCAGTCACCTGAGGATCTTACTAGCAGCAGGTGGAGGTGAGAACTGAGACTGCACATTCCTGCAATGCTGCCGGCCGCACGAGGTGTGAGGTAGCCAGGCTTAGAGCATGTTGGCGGCAGTCGCAGTGTGACGAGGAGGGCATCACTGGAACAAAGGGGCTGAGGTCGTAGAGCCACTCAGCCACAATTCGGGAGCCCGGGTGAAGAGGATAAAGAGGGGACCCAAGTCATTGACCTTTGGTGGCACTGGTCCCTGTGCTCAGTCGAAGCTTCTGCATTGAACGGCAGCTCACCCAGGCACTGCTAATGGATTCTGACTGCTCCAGTCCATCACTCCCTAACAGGGTCAACCAAGAAGTGCTCTCATGATTTTTGATTGGAGGGGTGGGGCGTGGGAGAGGGGCAGGCAGCAACAAAGACAGACTTCCTCACCCACGGCTCAGAGAGAGGGCAGAATGGGGGAATGGGAACTTTGATGACTTTGTTCCCTAATATCCATGATCTTGATGGGAACTTATTAAACAGTACTTCTGTCTCATGCTTTCAGTGGGTGAAGAACACTTGAAACAAAATGGGGATGAGAATTCGCCTCTAACGTAGCCTGGGCTCTCACCGACTGGGTCCTGAGAGGCTCAGCTTGCTCACTGGCACACACACCCCAGCATGAGGCTGTGTGTGGGGAGCTTTGCCTGCTAACAGGGCCTGTGATAAAAGGAAAAGGGGAAGGCAAGCAAGGAAACAAGTAAGTCCCCCAAATCCCAGGTCCAGTGCAGGAATGGGCAGAAGACACAGGTGACCTTCAGCCTGAATTCTCCTGCATTCTGCCGGAGGACTCTCTCCAGCACCACCCCCTCCATGGCCCAACCCATCCCACACACGACTCTGTTTCTAAGAGGCTTCATGAAAACCAGTGACGTCTTGTTGTCCATGGCAACTCGGTCCCCAGGCTTTCCATCCTGTGCCGACGGCACTCCATCAGTAGCAGCTGCCTAAAGGAAGCTGAGTCGTGGGCACTCGGGCAGGAGGCACAGCAGGCTGGTCTTCCCGTGCCTGCCAGGGGCTCAGGGCAGGCGAGCAGTTCTGTGCCGTTTCCGTCTGGATGACAGAATAAAGTCATCTTGGCTTTCAAGCTCCTCAAGCTGTCATAAGACACTCTCTCCCACTCTTCCCCAGTCACCAGGACCACCTTCTCCTCTGCACCAGCCCCCAGTGCTCCCCAGCACGCGACTCTGCCTCTGTGGCTCAGCTCAAGCCAGGCCTTCCATTCTCGTGGCCGAGTCTCCCTCCCTGTCCTCAGCTCTGGGCCTCTTATCACTGCCCAAGCGCTTCCTTTCCTGCGACGGCTCACGTCTGCGTGTGAGTCAGGGCGGCGATGGGGACGCCCGAGTCTCCCCAGCTTTCCGCTCCCTGCTCACCTGTCCCCTCCGAAGCTCATACTGAAATGTGACTGCTTTCCTAACACTAGGAAGAGGCAGGGCCTTGAAAACTAGGTCCTGTGGGCTCTCTGGTCTTGCTAATGCAGACTTGTCAGGGGAGGCAGAGGGAGGGAGAGAACCAGAGGATGAGAACTTCAAGGCAGCGTGTGGTTGGCTGGGCTTTGTGTTGAGGGAGAACAGGCTTTGTGAGGCTGCAGGGCTCCAGGAGGCGGAGAGAGTGGATTTATAAGAAACGCCCCCTGTAGGGGCCACCACCATGGTGCAGCAGGTAAAAACACCACCTGCAGTGCCAGCATCCCTTATGGGCACAGGTTTGAGACCCAGCTGCTCCACTTCCGATCCAGCTCTCTGCTATGGTTTTGGGAAAGCAGTAGAGAATGGCCCAAGTCCTTGCGCCCCTGCATCCATGTTGGAGACCTGGAAGAAGCTCCTGGCTTCAGATGGGTGCACTCCAGCCATTGAGGCCATCTGGGGCATGAACCAGCAGATGGAAGACCTCTCTCTCTCTCTTTCTCTTTCTGCCTCTCTGCCTCTCTGTAACTCTGCCTTTCAAATAAATAAATAAATCCTTTTTAAAAAAGAAAGGAAGAAACGCCGCTGTGGTCTACATACTCCCCATCCCACACTGGATAAAGGCAAGGAAGCCCTTCTTATCATGTAGCCGTCCTGAGGCCACAGCGCGTTCTGGGTGCCCATCTCCTGGGAGGTGGCCATGGCCAGCCTTCATGTGCTCTCTTCCTGGCATGGTCTAATGCATCACCTCCTGGACCTGAGCACCAGGGTCCCAAGTGGGTCTCAGAGTGACAGAGAAAGCCCTCCAAGCACAGCCTGCCCCCCTACCCCCTACTCTACAGATTAGGAGCCCCAAGCCCAGAGAAGTGGGTCCATTAGCATCCCAGAGTCCACTGAGGCTGAGCCGCCTGGGAGAGGCACTTATCCCAAGCTGGTGTCAAGGGTATGACTGACAACAGCACTGTTTTCCCAGGGGAGGGGCATTCAATGAACAGATATCAAATCAACCCGTCGGGCAGGCATGGATGGGGGACACTCTGCAGAAAAGGCACCTGGGTGAAAATGTTACAGATTCTTGACACCTGTGCTGAGGACACTGCCCGGATGTGAGAGTTTAGAGGGGAAGCACGCTTCTGCATGCTCAGTATCACCCCGCGTCGTGGCTGCAGCCCTGTGATCCCTGTGCCTTTGGGTTTGGCCTCAGTTGTCCCTCTCTACCCACAGGCACGATCCCTCATTCTCATCCCTCCCTGGTCACACAGACGGATTCACTTCCTTCCCAGCAGTGCAGGAAAAGGCAGGTGCACCTTGGCGATGTTCATTTTTGGTGGTAAGAGCAAGGAGTCTTGTTAAAGACCACTCGAGCATGGTGGCATGATTTTTCCCATGGGCGAACCCTGAAGGCTACGTTGAGCTTGTAGCTCTCCCTGAATGTCAGAGCTACGGGGACTTCAAAGGCAACCGGGTCTGGGCCTTTACCAGCCTAACCGCTCCTCAGTCTTCCTGGCTGACCCTTGCAGGCCCCCATGTCAGCTGTGGCTTGCTGCTACAATGGGAGATACCACCCTAGAAGGCAGGAGGGAACAGGACATCTCCTGTCAGCTAACTCAAGTGATATCTACACTCCGGCCCCAGCTCCTGCCAGAGGCCTGCCATGTTTCCAGCCTCCAGAGAGACCACAGGCCCTGGGTGTGGGAGCTGACCACATCTCCTCCCTTTCCCCCTTCAGCCCTGGATTGGAGATGGCTTCTGGCTGGGGCTAATCTCTGGGCCAGCATTCATTGGGCTTCAGCACTTGTATTACCCACAGATTTTCTGTATTAAATTCCTTCTGCTGAGAAACTTGAAGAAGTTTCTATTTTCTGTGTTAGACTCGGATACATAGAACCACCCTCCTCTGCCCCTTCATTAAACCTGTCAAGAAAACCAAGCCAAGAGGGATGTGACTTCTCCAAAGAAACACACGGGATACTCTGTCAGGGACTCAGATGGGTTTCTTGGTTTCTCTACCCCACCTGTTTGCAAATTACGGCAGGAAGTGCTGCCTTTTTACTTGTAATCCAGCAGCCATTCATTCTAGTCCTTTTACTAAGTATGCCCTCCGGATGTTAAGGCGAACTAACTTTTTTTCTGGGAGATGGAGATGCATAAATAGAGTAGCTCAGGCTGTGACCACAGTCAGGTAGGTCCCTCCTGCTTCCAGGCCTCCATTTCTGCATCTAAGGATGCAAAAGCAATGCCCTAGGACCATTTCCCAGAGCCCTTAAAAATTTCTCTAGGGCTGGGCATTTGGCACAGTGGTTAGGTTAGACACCCCTTGGGACATCTACATCCTGGGTTCAAGCCTGTGCTCTGCTCTGAGTCCAGCTTCCTGCTAGCAGCCTGGGAGGCAGCAGGTGATGACTCATGTACTTAGGTCCCTGCCACCCACGTGGGAGACCTGGATGAGTTCTGAGGTCCTGGATTCAGCCATGTCCAGCTACAGCTGTTGGAAGAATCTGGGGAGTGAACCAGTGGATGGAAACGTGCCTTCTCTACCTCTCAAATAAATAAAAGTAAATAAAATTTTAAAAAACTTCTCCTAACATATGCAGCAAAATTCAAGTCCTCATAGTTTGAGGCCAGATGGCTTCTTGATGCTGCAAAGTAGGTCTAATTTCATAGTTATTTAAAATATGCCATATCCTTTAAATACAGTGCTTCTGCTAATTAACACTTCATAATTTCTCAAGAGTCCCACAGGCAATTGTCGCCACTTGTAACTGGTGAAAGACAGTGTCAAGAAAATGAATCCTACTTCTTTCCCAAATCGCAGCCCTGGGATGGTATCTGTGAAATGTCTCATATGCCCCCACGAGGGGAATGGAGCGAAGAGAGAAGAGACACATGCCAGCCAGGGGCCGGATGACAGGAACCTGAGAGCACCACACCTTGGACACCAGTGTTCTTCAACGGCAGATCCCCACCACCACCGCAGGCCTTTGGGACCAGACAGGTATACAGCTGCGTGGAAGTCAGTGACCTTACAAGAAGACACAGACACATGCCCACGTGTATACATGCGCCGCTCCTGCAGTGCCAAATGGTCGCAGTCTGTGTGAGCCCAAAGGCCAAGGCCACCTGATCCACAGGTGCAGAGTGGTGGCTAGGATGCTCTGCCCCACACCAGGCCCCCTAATCAGTCTCCCCCACTCTCTGCCTGGCATTTCAGCATTTGGAGATTTACTTGGCAAATAAAATAATCACAATTTTTAAAGCTGGAGCTACTGAGTGTTGATCAGACACTCATCAGTCTTTCCCACATCGGTGCAGTCTGAGAAGACAGCATTCTTGGTGCTCCAGATGTTGGGGGCTGGCAGGTCGGGGAGTCAAAGGGAACTGAAGACGACACACTGGGGTGGGGGTACAGGCTGCCTTGCCTGATAGTAACAGGGGCCCTGGACACCGGGGAAGCTGGGGAAAACGGGTCCTAGAGGGTGATGGCGCACCAAAGGAGGGGAGAGAACACCTGCTTCCCCTGGTCTGCCAGGACCACCTGCCTGGACAGGCGGCCACCATCCACACCTATGCTGCCTGGCAAGTGCTTCCTCTGTGCAGGGAAAGGGAATGGGAGCAAAAGGCTGAGACCCAGACAAGGGACAAAAATACCAGAAGGCTGCGTGTGACTCCATTGTGAATCCTCTTCTTTACTGGAAATAGCAAAGAACTGGAGGCAGGCTTTTACCTGTCACCACCCTGGAAGTTCTGAGAGGGCAGGGACTTATTTGGTCTTGCTAGTCTCTGTATCCCTGGCACCTAGAATGGTGCTTAGAAAGAACTGATTTGATGAAGGAGGGGTACAGCCGGCTGCTCAAGGCCAGCTAATCACACCATTCTTCAAACGTGCTGACCACGGCAGGCTGCTGGGTTACGGATGGGCCTCTGGGGAAAAAGGCAAATCCCCCGCAGACCCCTGCACAGAAGCCCCTGCTGAGCCCCCTGGGTGTCTGCCGCTCCCCTGGCTCACTGCCATCATTAGGTTATCCAGGGCGCCCTCCCTGGCACGTACAGCAGGAGGCAGAGGCTGCACCAAGTAACCAGACATTCCTCTAGTCACACAGCAGCAGGCTCAGCACCGGGAGACACGAAAGGGAAATTCTTCCAGGTATGCACCTGAGCCACCGCAGGGGAAAACGAAACTGCTGACATTCCGTCGGCCCCAGTGCCCCCTGGCGATGCGTAGGATCTATTTCCAGCCTTCCCTCACCCCTCTCACTGGGTTCAGAGGACAAAGTGGCACAGGCAGCAGCTGGGAACCCAGCCATGATTCTGTAGGGAGGCAGAACAAAGGTGGCGGTGTGGAACCGTACAAAATATAGCGTGAGACCTCTAGATCTCTACGGTTTGCAAAGCCATTCTGTCAATCAACCAAAACCAGCCCTGGGTTTAGCCAGCGACACTCCTGCCCGCAGCCCTTCGGCCAAGATGCTTGCTCAGCGCTGGTCTTACAGCGACCAGTGGTTAACCCTGCCCAGTAGAGAAACCTGACTACATTAATTCCCTGGACTCGCAGAGCTCATATTTATGTCCGAAACAAAGCTTTTCCCCATTTCTGGGTGTACACACGAGCCACCCGCCATACAGAGAAGCTGGGGCACTAGGCTGGCCTTGTGAGGGCTGCTCTGTGAAGGAAAAGCACTTGGCAGGCTCAAGAGACCAGGGGTCTGGTTCTGGATCTCCCCAAGCCATTCCCTTATGGCTCTCGGGCATGTGGGAGGTGGGATCAGAGAGCAGGGCCCCCAGGGACAGGGAGGCTCCTTCAGACAAAGGGCGCAGCTGACTGGGCGCAGTCTCCTCCCAGACTGAGCCCACAGCTTGCCTGAGTTTGTCTTTCCTTTGGGGAGAGGAATCAAACAAAGGAACGGCTTGGAGGGTTTCAGGATGGCGCAGCTCACCCTCTGGCGATGGGGAGAGGGGAAGGGCAGGAACTAAGTGACCTCCAGTGCCGTGAGCTTCACAAGAGGAAACATCTGATGCAGAAGGTACTGGGTTTGGCCTCCATCTGTCTGTTCATACATCTGTCTAAATCTGCTTTCCGCTGCTAATTAAATCCCAGCTCATCAAAGTCGCTCTTGCCACATACAGCCCACTCACAGCTTCCCATCCATATCACTTAGCATTAAAGAATTCTGTGCACTGACATTGACATGAAAAGTAAGACGCATTTGAACAAACGAGCTGCTTTCATCAGCTCAGGTCCAGGGGTCAGCTCCACCGAGTCCGCCACAGGCAAGGACCCTGCAGCACCTTCCCCTGATGCTGCTGCCTGCAGGGAGACGTGAAATCACCGCTGGCTCCCCTTCTCCCCAGTGGTGCCCGGGCTGCTTTTTAAGGGGACTTTAATAATGCATCGGAAGGGAGGGCAGTGCATGAATAAAACACCGAGCCACTGCCAGGATATGCCGTCTTGCAATCAGGCCTGGTGGGTAAAACAAATGGACTGGCTTTTAGCTGGAATCTTCTGGTTTGCATCAAGAATGAGGATTTGGATGGGAAAGGCTCTTCTGAGGGTGCCATCTGACAAGCGCAGGTCTGAGCCAACGTCAGCTTGTCAAGTGCTGGCTTTAATTCCCTTGCAGTAGCCCAGCCACACAACTCACTGCTCGCTGAGGGAGGAAGGAGTGCTTTTGAGTTAGCCTCTGAGACCAGCAGGGGTGGGTACGTGTTTGACATTTTAAAACACGTCATCAGAAAGGTGTTGTGCGTCTGGTAAAACAAAGCAGGGACCAGGGGCAGTGCAGCGGCAAGGAGAGCAGGGCTCTGTGTCTGGACTCCCAATGTGCAGATGCCATAACTGATGTCACTGCTCCTGGGAAGGTTTTCATGTTGTCAATAATACAGTAAGAGCTGGCGCGGTTTCAGGAATGCTTGCTGCACTGATAAAGAAAGGATTGCTGTTCTTGTCCCCAAGTCCCAGAGCTCTCCACAGACACACAAAGCCCACCCCCAGCAGCGGGGGAGCAGACTGCATCTCCGTCGTCAAGGAAACCAGTCTGTTCTTAGCTCTAGAGTTAGAAAGCCGGGGCGGGCCTCGGCAGTGCCTTCTGCCTGCTTCTCCCAACGGGGCCTGCTGGCCCCCCTCCCCCAGGATGCTGAAATCCTTCTTTAGCAAAATCCATAGCACATCACTGCAGTGGGGCTCCATCAATGTCCAAGCCAGCCAGTAGGCATGAGGGAGTGCAGGGCATGGGGGAAGATTGAGTTCATCTACACAGAAAACGAAAGGATGATTGGCAAGTGTCAGGACAAGCCAGTGACCCATGTTACCAGGAATGGCTGAAGGCAGCAGGACGGAGCACCAGTGCCGGCCAGCACTCTCTCCCCCCCACAGCATCCACCCCCACGATTCTCCAAATGCAACTGAGCGCACTGGCCATCCACCAAGGGGATGGAAGCAGGAGGGACCTACCTGACTATGGTCACAGCCTGAGCTACTCTAACTGCATCTCCATCTTCCCATCCTGAGGCAGGGAAGGCAGCCCGGGGAAAAGCCTTTGGAGTAAAGAGCCTGGGGAAACCTCCCTGGGGGTGGGGGTGCAGTACAGAATCAGGAGTGGCACAAGGGTCAGGAGCGAGGGGGCGAGAGGACCCCAATGTCATTTCCACCAAGGAAGAGGGTATCCAGCTGCAAAGGAAACAGGAAGAGAGAAAGGAGTGAGCCACTGCTGGCTGGGGAGGGCAGGAGGTGACAGCATCCTCGGGCAATGCTCAGTGGAAACCAAGGGCGAGAACAACTTAAAGGCTCAGGGATGACACTTGTCGAGGACAGGCTTGATGGAAAAGCAGTGCATGGGCCTGACCCCCTGAACTCCAAGAGCCAGTGTGTCTGTACCACTCTCAGAATTTAGTGCCTACACCTTGCAGGATACCTATCTCAATGGGTGTTTTAGCTGTCCTCTTTTCTTTCTTCTTTTAAAGAGTTGGAGACACAGATGAAGAGAGAGAGAGAGAGAGAGAGAGAGAGAGAGAAAGAGAGAGACAGAGGGCCTCCATCTGCTGGTTCATTCTACAAATGACCATGGTGGCCTAGACTGGGCCAGGCCAAAGCCAGAAGCCAGGAACTCAGCCCAGGTCTCCAGGGACTCAAATTCTTGGGCCATCACCATGGCCTCTGAGGGTTTGCATTAGCAAGAGGCTGGAATGAGGAGCCAGAGCCGAGACCTGGACCCAAGTACCTCAATGTGGGATAAGAGAATCTTTACCTGCTTCTTAACCACTGGGTTACACCCCTGCCCTGACCTGTCCTTGGAAACCAAGACCTGAGGGGCCCAGTTCTGACCCACCTCTACCCCCGCCGCCCTGCAAGAGCAGCTGCCTGTGCTCAGGGCTGGGTAGGGCTTACCGGGTTCTCACGAGTGAATGAATTCTGACAACATACCCCGTGCGACCGCTGATGGTGTTCAAGAGTCCTGCCGTGGTGGAGGAAGAATTTTGAGACTTCCATCTCCAGAATCTCCACACTATCAGTTGGGTTTTTATTCCTACCGGTACTTCATCCAACCACTCCCATGATTGTGATGGCTTCATTATTACTAACAATGATGGTGAGGATCGTGTTGAACAGAGAAATGAGGGAGATCCTGCCAGCGCTTTCTGAATTGACCCTGCACACGCACACACGCACGCTGGCTGCTCAGGGGCCGAGAGCTGCGTGATGACAAAGTGCAGAGAAAATGACACACCTAGCTCAGTCCAGGGGAATTCACAGTCATGGAGACACAATTCATGCAACCCCAATTCTAAAACATCTCAAATCTTTGCTAGAATTTCGCAAACACCACGAAGAATGGAGAGTCCCCAGCAGGACTCCTTAAACCCCCCCTTTCTCTCTCTGACTCACTGCATTCACATACACAGCTGCCCACATGCCTCAGCCTCCTCACCCCCAGAACTCCTCTGCCCCAGCTGACTCTGCCTTGTTCTTATTTCCCTTCCTCTCAGGCTTTCCTGACAACCTCAATGTTCTCATGCAAATTTAAAAGCTCATTCAATTTATCCTTCCTTAACCCCAACATGCCCACCACCAAGCTTCCAAGTCTCTCTTCTCTCACTCCCCATTGCACCTGCCAGACAACACAGCCATGCCTTTTCCCCCTCAGAAAGGTACAACGGGGCAAGGGGAAAAGCCAGCAGACTTCAGCATTCAGGGGCACACAAGGGCAGAGAACCATCAGGTACATGGTAATGACTTTTGTCCCAGCACATAATGAACAAGTACGTGAGGAGGAAGGAGAATCAGACAGGCATGAATGCAGAAACGGACACCAGACATGCAGACACCAGCTGGTCGGGAGCTGACCGGCCATCAGCCACCGGGAAACCCCCACTGACCCAGGTGGAAGCAGGCTCCAGTTAACTCAAGTTTCCGTACACAGATCTCCTGTGATGGCGTTTAAATAGGCTCTGTGCCCATCAGGCAGACCGAAAGCTTATGCTAGCTCCTTGCCTGCGCTGACCTAGAATTTTAAAGTACTCCTGCAAAATGCCCCTCCAGGTTTCATGGTGTAAGTGTGACAGTCCCCTGAAGTCAGCCACCACATCCAGTTGAAATTTCTAAACCAAATATGACTTGACACAGGTCTCTGTACTGAGATAAGTTCTTTAGCTTATTGCATAACTTGTGCAGCTCTTCAGATGCCTGTCAAGAAACTCTCCACTTCAGAAATCCTTATTAATGCTTTCTTTATGTTATACATGCAGAGAATCTAGTTTTCCTCACTCCTGCTTTTAAAAAAAGTGAATACATTTTTTAAAGATTTATTTATTTTTATTTGAAAGAGAGAGAAGGAGAGGCAGAGAGGCAGGGAGGGAGGGAGGGAGAGAGAGAGAGAGAGAGAGAGAGAGAGAGATCTTGTATCCACTGGTTCACTCCCCAGTTGGCCGCATGGCTGGAGCTGAGCCCATGCGAAGCCAGGAGCTAGGAGCTTCCTCTGGGTCTCCCACATGGGTGCAGGGGCCCAAGGACTTGGGCCATCTTCTACTGCTTTCCCAGGCCATAGCACAGAGCTAGATTGGGAGTGGAGCAGCCAGGACTTGAACCAGCACCCACATGGAATGCCAGCACTGCAGGCAGTGGCTTTACCCACTAGGCCACAGCACCAGATCCAGGTGAATACTTAAAATGACATCAGCTTGGAGGTGGATAGAATCATTAGTTCATCCAAGATGCTACTAAAAGCATAATCAAGAGGGAAAGAGGGAGAGAGAAGAAGGGAGGGGAGGGAGAAAGGGAGAGAGAGGGAGAGAGAGAGGGAGAGAGAGGGAGAGGGAGAATGGGAGGGGAGAGAGGGGGAGAGAAGGGAGAGGGGAAGAGGTGGGAGAGAGAGAAGGAGAGAGGGGAAGGAAGGGGGGAGAGAGAGAGAGGGGCAGAGAGAGGGAGGGAGGGAGGGCGGGTGGGCCCTGGCATATTACACAAAGGATGGATGCTGCTTTTGAAATGTTCCATTCTTCAAGTTCTCCTTTCTGGCTCCATCTCCCTAAGACTAGATCAGCTTCTCATATCTACACGAGACCAAAAGAGAGTAAGACCTGGCTGACACTCTGCAGATTGCTTCTGATCTCTTTAGAGTGGAAATCATTATCCCCATTATACAGAAAGGGAAACTGAGGCTCAAGCAAGTTACTGCAAATTACTCAGGAGCACAAAGCTAGTAAGTGCAGAGGTGGACACCAGACAGGGTTTCATTCTGATTCCATAACCCAGGTAGAATTCAATTGTTTGCATGGCTTATTTACAGTTTAGGACAGATTAAACACTACTTGGGAGACTTATCCACAAAAAGACAAGAATGCAGTAAGGAAAGGCCAGAATGTTTAAAATGAGCCCAAATATTATAAGAAATTTCAGTTTAGAATGGTGTCCGCCTAGCAATTCATAAGCTGCCCTCCCCTAACTTTTCAATAAAAACCAACATCCACTCACACGCAAAGTAAGATCATAATTCGAAATTGGCTAACAATTAGCCTACAACCAGCTGATGCACTGGCTCATCACCAGACCTGTGAGACGGACAGTACAGGCATAAAGTGACTGGAACAGGCACTTGTCTTTGCCACTTAGAGGACAGCACTCATCAGCTGGAAGGGGGCACCTTCTTCCTCCCCTGCCGCTGCCTCCTGTCTCAGGGAGGCAGGAACCGAACAGATTTAGGCAGCCAGGTGTGCATTGAACATCTGCATCGTAGAAACTTGATTCATTGCAAGCGTCTACAGAAGAATGAAATGCCAGTTAGCAAAACATTTCTTCATTTTGAGAGAAGCACCTTTTATCCAGATGGAGATAACGGGGTTTTTAAATTACTGTTCAAGAGACAGAGACGGCTGCTGGTTCACTCCCCAGATGCCCGCAACAGCCGGGGCTGGCTGGAGCTGGAACCCAGGAACTCAATCCAGATCTCCGATGCAGGAAGTAGGAAGCCAATTACTAGAGCAATGATCCCCATGCTGCCTCCCAGGGAGCACATTAGCAGGAATCTGGAATCAGGAGCTGGAGCTGGGAACCGAAGCCAGGCACTCCACCCTGGCATGTGAGTGTCTTAACTATGAGACCAAATACCAGCACCGATACTGAGGTTTTGTTGGAAGGCATTTTTGTCTAAGAGATGTTTTGATTAGCTCCTTAAAATCTGAAAAGTGAGTTCCTGCCTTCCCTTGCCAACTGTCCCCAGCCTTGTTGTGGAAGGGAACTGTGAAACAGAGGAAAACTGCCCTGCAGAAGAAACGACGGGAGAATCAGACGGGGTGCACCAACAGTACATGGGAAGAGACGGGGGTTGTGAGGACACTCCAGAGCACCAGGATGAGAGCACAGCACAGCACAGAGACCTCCAGCACAGAGCAGCCCATGAGGAATGCCTGGTGACTGAGAATGGTCAGCCCATCCTGAGAACCATCCCTGTGGACATGGGTTAAAGATGTCTATCACTACTGTACTATCACCACTTCCTGCTAAGCCCACGCTGTGATTAAAAGTCTGACATGAAGCACAGCCTCGTGTGAGTGGAGCTTTGGGACACTTAGGGAGAGAGGACAGTGTTTAGTGGGGGCAAATGGACTGACACCGAGGGCAGCTCCCCTGGGAGGCGAGCTCTCGAGTGTGCCGGACGTTTGTGTTCGCTGCGATCTGCTTCCTCTCCACTCTCTGGGAAGAGACGGTGGTGTTTCCTCACCCTCTTCCAGTCAGGCACTGCCACTGGGCTTTTTGTGGTCAGTGAAATCCGAGCACGAGTCTTTCTGGGAAGAGGCATCGCAGAGCCCTCCCTCCCGCTGCAGCTGCCTGCAGCTTCCAGATGGCCACCTCGCCATCAGCTCAGTGTCAGAAAGGGCACAGGACTCCTCAGTGAGGGGACAGGATCCATCGGTGCCCAACTCGGTGGCCATGCAGCAGGAGCAAGAGCTATGCCTCTGTTGTGTTCAGCCCTGAGACTATGGGAGCACAATTCAACAGGGAGCACAACTCTAAACTGAGAGAACTCAGTTCTGGCTTTGCAGGTGTTGAGGAGGGGGAGAAAAGCAGCATTTCTACAACAGGCTCATCAAGCATCACACTGTCTCTTGTCAGCATGGTCTCCTTATACTAGCACTGGCTGACAAGTGTCGCTAGTCCTTGCAGAAGTAGGAGGGAGCCCCAGGCCACCCTGACACCAGCCTGCCCCCAAGATGGGAGGGATACAACAGGTGTGCACTAACCTGCTGTGAGCGGGCAGGATCTAGGTCCTCACTTGCAGCTCTAAGCAGTCACTCCGTGTCTCTCCCTCTCCCTCCTCTTTCTTCTTCCTCTCCCGCTCTGCCCCTCACCTCCCTCATCCTTCAGACCAGTTCCATCCAATCTGGAGACAGGAAGTTGGGATCAAAATGATTCCAGCTCCTCCCACACACACCACCCAAGCTTGGGTTCCCAGGCAAACCCATTAACCAATTCTACCATCTTTCTAATCAGCAAGGAAACAAGGGATGTTGGATTGGAAGTTTCCTTTTTTTTTTTTTTTTAAAGATTTATTTGTTTGAAAGTCAGAGTTACACAGAGAGAGGAGAGGCAGAGAGAGAGAGAGAGAGAAAGAAAGAGAGAGAGAGGTCTTCCATCCAATGATTCACTCCCCACTTGGCCACAACGGCCAGAGTTGTGCCAATCCGAAGCCAAGAGCCAGGAGCCTCCTCTGGGTCTCCCACATGGGTGCAGGGGCCCAAGCATTTTGGGCCATCTTCTACTGCTTTTGACTGGAAGTTTTCAAACTGTGTTCCAAGAACCCTGATGATTCCCAAGAGGTGAATCAGGGGTTTACACAAACATTTGATTCAATCTCTTTTAAAGCCACACCTCTCATATTCCTAATTAAATCTGAGACTACCCATATCTTGTGCTAAATTTTCCTGGATTTCAGAATAAAACGTCCCTGCCTCCCTTTGCAGATTTGAGAACTGCCTAAAACACACCCTTGGTTGTGGACGTTCTATTTTTGAGCTGGTTATTTTTTGGAGAGTAAAGCTGTTCCTGTCTGCTCACATGAAAATGTATCACCAAGGCCCTCAGCCGAGAACACATGGGCTGGGCTCCAGGAAGGTAAACAGCTCAGCTACATCTCCTGGGAGCCAGTTCCGGGCATGGCAGGACTAAGTTCTGGGTCTTCCTCTCAATTAACTTTAAATATTGATATTTGTACATATAATTTCTTTCATGTGAAGTGACATAGTTACCCTTAGATAAATCGACTGCTGGTTGAAGAGGGAATTTTAAAAGAAAATAGGGGGTGGGGCAGGTGTTTGGTGCAGTGATTAAACCACTACTTGAATGTGTGCATCTCATTTAGAGTGCTTGGGTTCAAGTCCCAGCTCTTTCTCCATTCCAGCTTCCTGCTAATGTGCACCCTGGGAGGCAGCAGGGGGTGGCTCAAGTATAGCATCCCTGCCACCCACATGTAAAACTCAGACTAAGTTCCCGGCTACTGGCCTGAGCTTGGCCCAGCTTCAGCTATTGTGAGCATTTAGGGAGTGAATGAGCAGAAGGAAGATCTCTGGGTCTCTCTCTCTCTCTCTCTCTCTCCCTGCCTATCAAATAAAGAAATATTTTTTTTTCAGAAAAAGAAAACACAATAATGCCTGTGATCAAAGCAATACAGTTCAAGGTCAAACATTAAGTCAAGTCAGATATATCTATCAATTCTTAAATTCTTGCTGGCTACAAAACAATAGTGAACGAAATAAGCAGAATGCCACAAAAACTCAAAGAGGAGAAAACACAGTGGCCATTACCCATCCTCGGGCCCCAGCTTTTAGGGTAATGCAATCCACTCAGGTCTTTGATATTCTCTGGACATTGGGCAAGATAGTTCTGCATTCCCTGACGCAGGACATTGCTCAAACAACCCTCCAAGAGCCAAAAATGAGGTCCCTGGCTACACTCAGAACACAGCCAATAGCCCGCTATTTTTAAGATTTTATTTATTTATTTGAGAGGTAGAGTTATAGACAGTGAGAGGGAGAGACAGAGAGAAAGGTCTTCCTTCCATTTGTTCACTCCCCAAATGGCCGCAACAGATGGAGCTGCACTGATCTGAAGCCAGGAGCCAGGTGACTTTTCCAGGTCTCCCATGCAGGTGCAGGGGCACAAGGACTTGGGCCATCTTTTACTGCTTTCCCAGGCCATAGCAGAGAGCTAGACTGGAAGAGGAGCAGCCAGGACTAGAACCAGCGCCCATATGGGATGCCAGCACCTCAGGCAGAGGATTAACCTACTGCAGCACGGCACCAGCCCCCATTATTATTTTTTAAAAGGTTACCTAAAAGTATTTGACAATGCATGCTTGAGAGAGCAAATACATGATCTCTGAGAAAAGTATATGAAATCCCATCCCATGGATTTTGTTACACAGGGGTTAGATGAGAAGCCCAGGGCAGGCATCCAGTGTAGACGCACACATCTCATATCAGAGTACCTGAATTGGATCCCTGGCTCTAGCTCCTGACTCCAGCTCCCCACTAATGTGGATCCTTGGAGGAAGCAGTGATGGTTCAAGTACTTGGGTCCTTGCCACCCACATGGGAGACCTGAATTGAGTTTCCAGCTCCAAGTTTTGGCCCCAATCCAGCTCTAGCCATTGAGAACATTTGGGGAGTGAACTAGCAGGTGGGAAAATTCTCTCTCTCTCTCTCTCTCTCTCTCTCTCTCGTGTGTACTTGCAAACAAAATTGTTTTAAAAAAGAAATTTATGGGCCGGCGCCGTGGCTCAACAGGCTAATCCTCCGCCTTGCGGCGCCGGCACACCGGGTTCTAGTCCCGGTCGGGGCGCCGGATTCTGTCCCGGTTGCCCCTCTTCCAGGCCAGCCCTCTGCTGTGGCCCAGGAGTGCAGTGGAGGATGGCCCAGGTGCTTGGGCCCTGCACCCCATGGGGAGACCAGGAAAAGCACCTGGCTCCTGGCTCCTGCCATCGGACGAGCGCGGTGCGCCGGCCGCAGCGCGCGGACCGCGGCGGCCATTGGAGGGTGAACCAACGGCAAAGGAAGACCTTTCTCTCTGTCTCTCTCTCTCACTGTCCACTCTGCCTGTAAAAAAAAAAAAAAAAAAAAAAAAGAAATTTATGGCCAGTGCTGTGGCTCAACAGGCTAATCCTCCACCTGCAGTGCCAGCACACCGGGTTCTAGTCCCGGTCGGGGCACCGGATTCTGTCCCAGTCGCCCCTCTTCCAGGCCAGCTCTCTGCTGTAGCCCGGGAATACAGTGGAGGATGGCCCAAGTGCTTGGGCCCTGCACCCCATGGGAGACCAGGAAAAGCACCTGGCACCTGGCTCCTGCCATCGGATCAGCATGGTGCACTGGCCGCAGCGCACCGGCAGTGGCAGCCATTGGAGGGTGAACCAACGGTAAAGGAAGACCTTTCTCTCTGTCTCTCTCTCTCTCTCTCTCACTGTCCACTCTGCCTGTCAAAAAAAAGAGAAATTTATAATAGGTTTTATAACAAATGACACATAACAGGACTTGCACAAAATACAAGTTGGTCATATTTTTACTCCACTTCTCTAGGAGCTGGGTTACCATGAAATAAATCTGAGAGGCAGCACCTCTGTTCTATTGGGAATTCTCAGCCATTTCCCTGAGGAGGAGGTGGGATCTTGCTGTCCTCCCTGTGCTGCTCTTGCATACATTACCATCAGCCAGGTAACACATGAGGGAGAATGCCTGCTTCCGAATACTTAGCACTGAGGGCTGGAACTGTGGTTGCAGGGGGTTAAGCGATGCCAGCATCCCATATGAACACTAATTTGAGTCCCAGCTACTCCGCTTCCAATCCCGCTCCCTGCTCCTGTGGCTAGGAAAACAGAGAAGATGGCCCAAGTGCTTGGGTGGGAGACCCAGATGAAGTTCTTGGCTTCTGGCTTAGGCCTGGCCCAGCCCTGGACATTGAGGTCACTTGGAGAGTGAACCAGCAGGTGGAACATCTCTTTGTATCTCTGTGTTCACTCTGCCTTTCAAATAAATACATCAATTAAAAAAAAAGGATATCCTTAGCATTGGCACAAGAAGGAAATGTTAGTTTCTTCTCAGTAAGTTTGCAACATTCTAAAAGATGTGCCAGGTTTATTTCTAAATAAAACCCTAAGAGTCAAGGCTTTGCAGAAGCTGTGGATGCCTGGTATTTACCACTCATGGCAAAGAGAGGGAGGTGGTTGGGAGGGGCACTGACTCTCAAACCAAAGTTCTAATTCACCAAGCAAATTAAAATACTGTCTTAAAATGATCTTCTTCTCATAATGAGTCCCTGTTAAGACATTGGGCAGTGGTTTCCAGAATATTCCTTTTTCATTATAAAGTTTATTGGCTGTTCCCAGACAAGGTGTCAGCATATGTGTTTAAATGAGACAAGAAATTATTCTGAGTTTGTGTTTTTGATAGCAAACTTATTACCAAGGTGCTCTAGCCTGCATATCTTGAAAAACCAAATTAGCTTAATTTGGTAATTTGGGGTCACAACGTTACCTGCTTCCAAGCTCATTCAGCTTCGACAATGAAAACACTCAGATGGAGCATTCTAAACAGAACACGCCACGCTCGATTATGTTAAGACCCTTTGTAAATATCTGACAGAAGGCTAAAGAAAATTTTAATAGCCTTGTAGAATGTTTCATTGTATTAAAAACACACTGAGAATTTTTAACCAAACAGTGAAGATTTAATTAGCTAAGGAACTCATTCAATCAACTCCATCCAAGCTGAAAAACTGCAGAAAAGAAATTATTTCTATTATCAGCTGTCAGTTATTTAGCTGCAGGAAAGAAACATTCAGCAAATGCTATGTAGAAGTCGGGTGGTTGGGGGCCGGCACTGTGGTGTAATAGGCTAAGCCTCACTCTGCGGCGTCGGCATCCCATATGAGCACTGGTTCATGTCCCAGCTGCTGCTCTTCCAATCTAGCTCTCTGCTATGGCCTGGGAAAGCAGTAGGAGATGGTCCAAGTGCTTGGGCCCCTGCACCTGCGTGGGAGACCCAGAAGAAGCTCCTAGCTTCAGACTGGTTCAGCTCTGCCCAAAGCAGCCATCTAGGGAGTGAACCAGAGTCTCTCCCTCTGTTTGTCTTTAACTCTACTTCTCAAACAAATATTTTTTTTAAAGTTTTTTTTTTTTTTTTAAAAAAAGAAGATTGGGTAGTGAGTGAAACAAGGCAACACCCCAGTGAACAGAAGAGTTTGTTTGGTCTGGGCAAAAGTAACTGTACTTGTGCCGTGACAGGTGCTGGGAAGGAGACACACACAGTGACTAGAACACCTGCAGCTAGAGAACTTGCCTAGTGGGAAAGGAGATCAGACACCTTTCCAGGGGAAGTAGCATCTGAGGTGACATAATAGGGAAGAATAGTCAGGATGAAACAGGAAATAAAGGGTGCCCAGGCCAGGACACCAGCATGTACAAAGGCCCTGTGGTGATCAGAGATGGCAAGCAGACATTCAGTCAAAGGAAGGCTAATGCAGCCAGCACAGAGCCAAGGAGATTGCAGAGGTCAAAGGAGGTGACACAAAGGAGAGGACACAAACCATGCTAAGTCATATTCATCTACTCAGCCATTTGAGCAAACTCACCCGTCAATCAAGTATTTACTGGCAGCCTTCTGTCAGGTACTGTTTCACGTACCAGGGGAGACACGGATAGATAAGGAGCCTATTTCCAGAGTTTACATGCTTGATGGATTCTAAAACTCAAAGTGATAAGAGCTATACAAGGAGAACAGCACACTCACCCTCACGGTGACCACAGTGGTAGTAAGTGTTCCAAGCAAGAAACACCACTGGATGCAAAAGCTATCAGGCAAAAGTATGACGACAACCAATGATTCCACCTCTCAAAGCCTCTCCAAATCAAAGAGAGAAACAGGTCCTTTCCAGTAGAGCAGCCTGGCAAACGCCACCTTAACCAAATAAGGCCAACGTGTGCCTTCTCTTTGCTCCTGTCAGGCCGGCATGAGCTGAACCTGACCATGACAGGCTACCAAACAAGCGCAAAGTGAAAGACTAGACCCTTTAAAAAGAAAAGAAGACCCCATTAAGAAAAGAAGAGAAACTGTTCCAGGCTGAAATAGCCCAGACAGGCATGACCCCGGATCAAATCCAGATCAGAAAAAAAATTGGTTCATTCTGGGGTGGACATCTGGTCTATGCTTAAGGTGGTGGTTAGGGTATCCATATCAGAGTGCAGAGTTCACTGCCCAGTTCCAGCTCCTGACTCCAGCTTCCTGCTAACGCACACCCTGGGAGGTAGTGGTGATACCTCAAGGATTTGAATTCCTGCCACCCACACGAAAGACTGAGTCCATAGCTCCTGACTTCAGCCTCAGCCCAGACTCGGGCATTTGGGGAGTAAGCGAATCAACAGCTGGGAGCTAGTAGACTGATGCGCTCTCTATCTTGTGTCTACTCGCTCTCTCCCTCTCATGCCTACTCGCTCTCTCACTGTGCCTCTGAAATAAATATTTTTCACTGCTTGGTTTTCTTATTACAGAATACTAGTGGAATTTGCACAATTTAAATACGGTGTAGATAACAAGATTATATTCATCCTAATTACCTGGTTTACAGAGATCAAAAATTATATTTGGGTATATAAGTTAAGGTCTTTGTTAAGAAACACACTGAAGTCTTTTAGGGGTTAATGGGCATTACTCAGAAAAAGATTCTGCATGTGTGGAAACGTGTGTGTGTACATGCACACTCATATACTATATATAGATGGGAGTAGAACACAGTTTGAGACAAATAACAAGAGGGAGCTAGCCGAGGCAGTTCAGGGCATTTCAGGCAGAACAGCAAAGGCCCTGAGGCGGGGAAGCCATGGTGAGCTGAAGGAGAAGCCCAGTGCAGCCAGAGCTGAGCAGGCAATGTGGCGAGCGCCATGAGACTCGAGCAGAGAGGACTTTTACCTTTTCCCTGCCTATAGGAAGCACTCACGGGCTTCACACAGGAGGACAGCAAGGTCCTGTTGGCGTACTGAAACCACACTGGCTGGAGCAGGAAACCGAGCAGGGGTGAGGCACAAATGTGCATGGGGAGGCCAGTTAGAGGCAACAGTGATGTCCACATGGGGACAACAGGAAGGACTCGGCGAGCAGCCCGGACTCAAACCCGTGCTCATAGGGAATGCCAGCAACACAGGCAGCTGCTTAACCCTCTGCACCCCAACATGGGCCCGTATCTTTATATCCATTCCCACTCCTTTCCAGACAGTGCCACAGAACACGGAAGCAGAGACAGAGCAGGTGGAAGAGACCTTCACAGTGGGGACGCTGAGCTTGGCTGCAAAGGCGCTGGCCTCCTGCTGAGGCACAAGCCACAGCCCTGAGGTTGGCACAGTTTCTATAATATCCCAGCACAAAGCAGGAAAATGCCACTGGGGGAGAGTGAGGGGCAGACCCTCATCCAAAGCCAGACGACAACCTCGCCCCAAGTCCCAGGAGAGCAGCTGTCCATGCTAACTGGTAGATTGCCTGCCCTTCTTTCTTGAGAACGCACAGCAAGAGCTTTTTATATAACGTCCAATTATTCCAGGGACTGTCACCACTTTTGTGATTCATCAGTGGCATATGCTCAGGGATACAGGAGAGGTGGGCATCCAAGGACAACAAAAGACCCTGCAGAGAGGAGATAAATTGATCCAATCTCCACGGCCAGTAATTAGAGAAATGGATTAACTGGATACATTACATAAATATCTCTCAATGTAGCTTACTGCCAAAAATAAGCACAATTTTTACCTAAGTTTGCCATGAAACTCGCCTATTTTTAAAACCTGCAGGTTATGTAAATTATG
The DNA here is from genome assembly GCA_949820135.1 of Sylvilagus floridanus. NCBI lineage: Eukaryota > Metazoa > Chordata > Mammalia > Lagomorpha > Leporidae > Sylvilagus > Sylvilagus floridanus. The sequence goes on from OX463245.1 coordinate 53,375,594, forward strand.
GAGAAGAGTTATAAATAATAGACACTTCCTTTTCAGAAGTCAAATCACAGTGAGTTGGTGAGGCTGCAGTTCTGATGATCGCTTCTGAAAGAGCACCCAACAAGTAAAACGGCTTCTGAGCTTCAAAAGGATTCTTCCAAGAAGGAACAGAACCAAGCACTATTCCAACTTGCTTTGTAAGGCCCAGCTCAAATGTCAACCCCTTAGTGAAGTTTTCTCTGATCTTTGGAACAGAATTAATAGGCAGCTCCTCTGCGCCCTTGGGGTATCCATCAGTGGTAGCAGGATTATTTATCATGGTAAGTCTCTCGGATGGTTCCCTTTGGTTACAATGCATAGCACACACTCTTTCATTTTCATTTCTGGAGCTGTAAAGAAGATGCAGGTACTAAAAGCATCGATAGTAGCCAAGCTTGCAGCTGCCAGCAATAAGGAAACCGTTCACAGGACCAAGCACCAGCTCCATGCATTAACCCCTCAGTCCTTGCAGTAAACCTTGATGAAGAAATGAGGTGAGAAGGTGAGGAGACACGTCCAAGGTCACACCACTAGTAGGTGAAGACAGTCAGGATTGTAACTCAAGCAGCCTGACTCTGCCACCTCCCAGAAAACACTGGCCTAGGAGGCAAAACACATGGAGTCAAGTCTTGATTTGGTAGTTTTCCACTATGGAACCCCAGAATATGCACACCCTCCAAGCCCAGACTCTGAGGCTTCCATACCTCCCCAGAGTTCCAGGTCTCATCCGTATTCCCTGGTGAGACACCAAGAACCCCTGTGTTGGCTTCCCATCACTGACCCACAGCCTGGAGCTGCCACATTAGTGTCTGTGCCAAGTGATCTTGTTGAGACAAAGGTCTTTGGACGGATCTACAGGGGCATCATTGCTCTCCTGATGTCTTTACTCCTCTCACAGTTTTGGAAGGTCAGATGGGGCACTGGGCTAAGTGCAGGGAGACAGCAGAGATTCAGAAGTGGCCCCTGAACTCCTGGAGCTAACAGTCCAATAACAGATTCAAACCAGGACACTGAACTTCAAGATTACAATCCAGAGCCGTGTGGTAAGTGCGCTCCCATCATGCCATGAGCTCCTCCAGCACATCATGAGCTCCCCCACAATGCCATGTGCTCTTCCGCCATGCTCACGATTCCTCATTTGTTCCCATCATGCCACAGCGCTGGCACTCAGGCAAGAGAAACACATCCTGTCTTCTGCCCCATCACCAATCTCTTTATATCATCTACACACATCATTTCAGAGACTGTATCTCTTTATGGGTCAGTGGCTTCAAAACCACTTACAATTTCAGACTGACCCTCCTGAAACATCACTCAGTGATAGCCACACTGTTCCCTTTGTATTCGGTGGGATTACCATTTGAAATCAATTTTTTGTAGGTCAACTATCAAAATGGAACAAGGGCATTTGCTCCTTTCACTGCTGCCCTTGGGTGTGAGGCCTGCAACCTGCACTTTCCTGGAAATTTATAGCAGCATAAAATCTTAATGCCTTTTAGAAAATCTTGACAGTATTGCTGATGAGAAAACAGGAGCTTTGTCACTGGTCACCTCCCCCCAGCACCGAGGAGAGAGCTCATATTCACAGGAAAGCATGGCGAACGGCGTGATGGCCAGTGTTCTCCCTGGACATCGCGCCCACACTTGTGAAAAGGTTCCTGCCTCACAGCACGGCTGTCTTATCACTCCTGCCCCGCCCTCTCACCACAAGTCCCCAGAGCTCAAAGAAATGTCACCTATTCAAAGACTGATCAAAGGAATCCTTTTCTGGCTTCTGTTCTGTGTCTGTGTGTGATTATCTCTGACATAGGCATGCCCCAGTGTCAGCTAAGTTACACCGCAGTACCCAGCTCCTCCCCTGACCTCACACAAGCCAAAAATGAGGAGAATCAAAAAGGAAAGGAGGTCTTCACGGCTCCTTCTCCTACCACCAGGCTCCTTCCCGCAGGTCTATTTTACCTAGATCCAAACAAAGCACTTCGCATCTAGGGATGGAGGCCTGCACTTGGGCTCTCTGGCGATTAGACTGTATGGCCACAGAGGTGATCACAGGGGATCCCACCATTGACAAAGTCAGCTGAGCCACCTGCAGCATCTGCTGTCTCAGAGAAGGTAGAGGCTCTGTCTTTTCACTGCTTTAAATCCTGGCCAAAAAAACAGCGGCAAGATGGCGGAATAGGAAGGGAGCACACCGATAGTCTGGGGAGAGACAGTTTAATAAAAGTGGAGATACTGCAGGTTCAAGGAAGAGTAGGGGAAGAAACAGCAGAGAAAACCCTTCCGGAACTGGAGATTCACAGTGGACCTGCGTGGAGAGCGTGGGAGCCCGCAGTTTGGGACACCAGCAGCAGATTCAACACACCAGCGCTGGAACGCGAGGTGAGCAGAACCTCAATAGCCCGAAATACCAGGAGGGAAGCGGAAAAGGGAGCCTAGAGCGAACAAGGCTTGAAACCCTGCAGGGAAAAGTTCACCAGGCTAACTAGAAGAGAGAGAGAGAGAGAGGGGAAAAAAAAAAAAAGTGACCCGTACGGACACGAGCTTCTCTCTCTCCGCTCACCTCTCAAAGGTGAGCAAGACAAAGAGCAGGCGCCATTTTGGAATACGTCATAAGCAGGGCGACCTCGGGTCGGCACCGGCCCCGAGCCTAGCAGAAAAACCTGACTCTGGGTGGGAGGGGTGAAATAACAGGAGATTAGAACCTAATGAATGTGTGGTGCTAATGAACTGAGACTGTGAAAAAAGAGACGGTGGGGGAGAGAACTCACAGAAATCACGAATTCATGTGAGTACTCTCCAGAGACGCTACAGTTCGGTAGCCTTGGCAGCCCAGTGGGAGACTACAGGAGAATCTCAGCCCACACAAAGGGCCGCAAAGATTCCTTCTCTGGTCCTTGGGAAAGAGCTTCTGAACTCTGGCTCCTGTGGGTATATCATTCGCCTGCTAACCACCCCCAATTCCATTCAGCTGTGTGGAATTACTTCCATTTTGAACCAAAAAAAAAAAAAAAGTAACAGAGAGAGATTTACCACGCCTAACCTGGGAGTGTCTCCTTTGACACACCCTCAACCCTGAGGAACCAAACAGAGCTCTCAGACCACACCCATCTCAAGCCTCTAAGGTTCCATCAAAAGCAGACAGTCCACTTAATCTAGAGTCATAGTATAACAAGAAAAAACACCACAGTGAAGAAACCAATATGCCAAACAACAAACGCAAAAACCGAGGTAATAAGAACAAGGAAGACACTATGGCATCCCCAAATGAAAAAGACACCCCAATTCAAGATTACGAAGATGATGAGATAGAAGAGATGCAAGAAGCAGATCTCAAAAAATTGATGAGAACACTAAGAAGTACTCAAAAACAAATTCTTGAACTACAGAAATCCTTAATGGACAAGGTAGAAAATCTCTCTCGTGAAAATGAAATATTAAGGAGAAATCAAGCTGAAATGAAACAACTAGTAGAACATGAAACTGTGATAGTGACGAGAAATCATAATGAAGTGAAGAATTCAATAGATCAAATGAAAAACACATTAGAGAGCCTTACAAACAGAATGGGTGAGGCAGAAGAGAGAATATCGGACTTAGAAGACAGAGCACAGGAAACTATACAGTCAAACCAAAGAAAAGAAGAGGAAATTAGAAATCTAAAAAATATTGTTGGGAATCTACAGGATACTATTAAAAAACCCAACATTCGAGTTCTAGGAGTTCCTGAAGGCATGGAGAGGGAGAAAGGATTAGAAGGCCTTTTTAGTGAGATAATAGCAGAAAATTTCCCAGTTTTGGAGAAAGACAGAGACATCCTAGTACAGGAAGCTCATAGAACCCCTAGTAAACATGACCAAAAGAGGTCCTCACCACGACACGTTGTAATTAAACTCACCACAGTGAAACAGAAAGAAAAGATCCTAAAATGCGCAAGAGAGAAACGTCAAATTACACTCAGAGGATCTCCAATTAGACTCACGGCAGACTTCTCATCAGAAACTCTACAAGCTAGAAGGGAATGGCGAGACATAGCCCAGGTACTTAGAGAGAAAAACTGCCAGCCCAGAATATTATATCCTGCCAAGCTCTCATTTGTGAATGAAGGTGAAATAAAGACCTTTCATAACAAACAAAAATTGAAAGAATTTGTTGCCACTCGTCCAGCCCTGCAAAAGATACTTAAAGATGTGTTACACACAGAAAAACAGAAACACGGCCATCAACAGGAAAGAAGATAAACGAAGGGAACCTCACAGCAAAATATCACAGGGAATTCAAAGCATACATTTGGATAAAGAAATTATGGGACATGTACTCTATAGAATATTATACAGCAGTCAAAAACAATGAAATCCGGTCATTTGCAATAAGATGGAGGAATCTGGAAAACACCATTCTGCGTGAATTAAGCCAGTCCCAAAGGGACAAATATCATATGTTCTCCCTGATTGGTGACAACTAATTGAGCACCAAAGGGGAAACCTATTGAAGTGAAATGGACACTATGAGAAACAGTAACTTGATCAGCTCTTGTGCTGACTGTTGTTGTACAATGTAATACTTTATCCATTTTAGTAATTTTTTTATTCTAGTACTATTGGTTGAACTCTGTAATTAACACACAATTATTCTTAGGTGTTTAAATTTTAACTGAAAAGTGATCACTGTGAAATTTAAGAGTGGGAATAAGAGAGGGAGGAGATGTACAATTTGGGACATGCTCAATCGGAACTGCCCCAAATGATGGAGTTAGAAACGTGCCAGGGGATTCCAATACAATCCCATCAAGGTGGCATGTACCAAGGCCATCTCACTAGTCCAAGTGATCAATTTCAGTTCACAATTGATCACACTGATAGGTCTAAGAGTCAAAGGGATCACACAAACAAGACTAGTGTCTGCTAATACTAACTGATAGAATCAAAAAGGGAGAGAATGATCCAACATGGGAAGCGAGATACACAGCAGACTCATAGAATGGCAGATGTCCTAAATAGCACTCTGGCTTCAGAATCAGCCCTTAAAGCATTCGGATCTGGCTCAAGAGCCCATGAGAATATTCTAGGCATGGAAAGCCAAGACACTCTGGGGGAAAAAAAAAGAAGACCTAAATGAAAGATCTCTGTGAGTGAGATCCCAGTGGAACGCATGGGGCCATCAAAGAAGGAGGTACCTTTCTCTGAAGGGAGGAGAGAACCTCCACTTTGACTATGACCCTGTCAGAATAAGATTGAAGTCAGCGAACCCTAAAGGCTTCCATAGCCTTGGCAACTCATGACTAGAGCCTAGGGAGATTACTGAGGCCATAAACAAGAGTGTCAAATTGTTAAATCAACTTCAGGAGTCACTGTGTACTTACGTCTCATGTGGGATCTGTCCTTAATGTGTTGTCCAATGTGAAGTAATGCTATAACTAGCACTGAAACAGTATTTTACACTTTGTGTTTCTGTGTGGGTGCAAACTGATGAAATCTTTACTTAGTATATACTGAATCAATCTTCTGTATATAGATAATTAAAAATGAAAAAAAATCTTGGTGTTAAATTGGAAATTGCCTAGAAAATTAATCAATTTTTTTAAAAAAATATATCATGTAGGATCTCTGTCCTTAATGTGCTATACATTGTGAATTAATACTACAACTAGTACTCCAACAGTATTTTTCACTTTGTGTTGCTATGTGAGGGCAAACTGTTGAAATCTTTACTTAATATATAGTAAACTGATCTTCTGTATATAAAGAGAATTGAAAATGAATCTTGATGTGAAGCAAGGGGAGAGGGAGTGGGAAAGGGGAGGGTTGCGGGTGGGGGGGAAGTTATAGGGGGGAAGCCATTGTAATCTATAAGCTGTATTTTGGAAATTTATATTCTTTAAATAAAAGCGTTATAAAAAAAAAAACAAAAACAAAAAAAAAAAACTACTGCTTCTATAATGCATTCCGAGTATATTGCATTAAACATGGCAGCTGTATGGAAAGGGATTTGGGAGCTATAGAGAACTACATTGCAAATTCCATTAGAGCACATTAAAGAAAATGAAATTAGCATAGGAGTGCAAAGACACATCAAGCCATCAAACAGCGGGGAAGGCTCTGGGTGAAGCATGACGCCCTACATGTATGGGCAGTCCTATGCTGTGGTGTAGTACTAACTAACACAGCAGGGTTAAACTGGGAGGCTAGGGGCCAGCCTTGGGGCACAGTAGGTTAAGCCTCCGCCTGCAACACCAGTGTCCCATATGGGCACCAGTTCAACACCTGGCTGCTCCACTTCCAATCCGGCCCCTGCTAATGCACCTGGGAAAGCAGCAGAGGATGGCCTAAGCACTAGGGACCCTGCACCAATGTGGGAGACCCGGAAGAAGCTTCAGCCTGGCCCAAGGCTGGCCACTGCAGCCATCTGGAGAGTAGATCAGCACATGGAAGATTCTCTCCCTCTCTCTCCGTCTCTCCTCTTCTGAAATTCTGCCTTTCAAATAAATCTTTTATTTTTTATTCTTTATTTTTTTTGACAGGCAGAGTGGACAGTGAGAGAGAGAGACAGAGAGAAAGGTCTTCCTTTTGCCGTTGGTTCACCCTCCAATGGCCGCCACGGCCGGCGCACTGCAGCCGGCACACCACGCTGATCCGAAGCCAGGAGCCAGGTGCTTCTTCTGGTCTCCCATGCAGGTGCAGGGCCCAAGCACTTGGGCCATCCTCCACTGCACTCCCGGGCCACAGCACAGAGCTGGCCTGGAAGAGGAGCAACTGGGACAGAATCCAGCACCCCGAGTGGGACTAGAACCTGGTGTGCCGGCACCGCAGGCAGAGGATTAGCCTATTGAGCCATGGCGCTGGCCTCAAATAAATCTTTCAAAAGCAATAATAATAGAACACCACCTACTCTTTAAAAAACAAAAACAGTGGGAAGCTAATGTGAAAAACCTACAATTCCAGAGGAAGTACTATCTGGTGAAGATCAGCTGGGACAAAGGCTTAGCAGGGACAACCTCCTGTCACTAAAGCACAGGAAATTCTATGTGCGGCAATGACTTCTGGCTGCTGAGGCAATGCTCACCTCCCCATCGTCCTCCCTAACAGACACTCGGCTTTGCCCAACTGAAAAACTGCTTGGCCAGGTCTTCCCTGAAGCCAGAAGGCGCCATTCGATTCAGTCCTGATCAATCGTGTACATGCAGAAATCCACTGGGAATGGCTGAGAAAGCCTAATTTCCTAATGGGAATACTCATCCTCCTCCCTGTCTAGAAGGTAGTAAGGAGGCTGATCTACAAATCTTTGAGAGAAAGAAACACCACGGGCTAAGCATGGCAGAGCAGACAGACAGAAGTTTCCTGGGACCCTAGTGCCATCTTGAGGGGCTGCACCAGCCCTGGGTGGCAACCTCTGGACTTGGCAGGTGAGGGGAATAAAGCCCTGTTTGGCTCAGCCATTGTGACTGAGTTTCTATTTCATGCAGCTGGGGGCCGTTCTTTGCCAATACAGAGTGTTACATGGACACAGATTTCCGTGTTCTATAAGGTTTGGGGCTTCCAGGGTAAACTCAGCTCCTCGTCCCAGGACTCCTAGGCCCTGGACGCCTGGTGCTGCAGTGAGGACGGCAGAGAAGAGTCTCCCAAATCTAAGGGGCCGCGGCGGCTTCCAGTTCACGTTCCTTCCCTTGGGGATGGTGTCCCACCAAATCCACTCTCAGAAGCAGGCTCCAGGCTCGCTCTCTCCTTTCCCTTCTTCCCTGGCTTGCTCACTCTCTCTCCTCCCTTCGCTTTCCCTCATCAAAACAACATGCCTTTCAGGGCACACAAACAAATTCTTGGGGGAAAAAAAGAAACATAAAACCATCATAACTTTGAGTTGAACACTGTCTCCAGACATTCACGTCCACCTGAAATCTGCAAATGCATGCCTATTTGGAAACAGGGTCTTTGCAGACATAATCGAGTCATGATTACAGTGGATTAGACAGCATCCTTATGAAGAGGAGGAGACACATACATGGAGGACGTGTGATGGCGGAGGCACAAGGGGCCATGGCAGCAAAGCCAAAGAATGTCAAGAACCGCTGGCAGTGACCAAAGACAGGCAGTGACAGGGAGGACTTTTCCCTAGAGTCTTCACAGCGAGCATGGCCCTGCTGACCCCATGGTTGTAGAGCGCTGGTCCTCAGAACCAGGACAGAAGTGACTTCTGTTGTCTTAAGACATCCATTTTGCCATACTTTGGTAAGGCAGCCCTAGGAATCAAAACCCTAAACAACATTGTCACCAAGTCTAAAATTATTCCATTCCTCCCCCCCCCCCCCCCCCCGCCTCACGCCCCGGGTCCAGGAATGACCATTAGAGATCAACACTGAAACCTGGCCAGCAAGACAGGTTCCTGCCTCCAGCCCTTCCACCATATTTTAAATTCTTCCACAGAATTCTATATTCCTCCTGTCATTTTCCCTTGAAATCAAACAGCATCTTGAAAAGTCTGACATCAGAAAGGGAGAAGATGACTTTTAAGTAGAAACGCCCCTGAGAACAGCTTTTCAGGAACCCTGGATTTGCCATTAATTATTTCTCGCCTTGGGTCAGTGCCGCCTCTCTTCTCAGCTGCATTTGTCTATCTCCATTAATTAAAGGGTTTGACTGGAAGAGCTCCACGGTGCCTTCTGCTCTGACATTCTGGAATTCCAGTGGGCACGCTTCACATGTGTACCATCTGACACATGGTACTCAGACACACAGGGACATGCAGGCCTGGTTGGGATGAAAAATCAGACAGCAGGCCCCGACTCCTGCTTAGGGCTCCTGTTGAGTTTTGTGGAGTTCAATGATACAAGTACACGTCAGCTTACAATGGGATTGGGTCCCAATCAGCCATCTTAAACTGAAAAATCCTAAGTCCAAACCAATGTGATACACCTAACCAAGAGTCAGCACTCAGCGGCATGGCCAGGCTGAGCAGGAGCTGTAGCTGCTACCACTGCCCAGGATCTCAAGAAAGGATCACACCCACATCGCTACCCAGGGAGAAGATCCTAAATCAAACTCAAGGTTCTAAGTAGAGTTTCTATCAAATCTGAATCACTTCTGCACTGCCATAAAATCGACAACTCCTAAGTCGAACTGTCCTAAGTTGGAGACCGCCTGTACATAAGAATCTCATTCCCAGAACTATAGAACTGCAGTATCATGTTTGATGTTATGCTTGCTTCACCCTACTGGACTGATTCTTAAGACAATAAGAGAAACTGCTAGAACTAAATTCATGTTTCCCCTTCCCATTCTTTCTTTTTAAGTTTTATCTATTTATTTGAAAGGCAGAACAACAGAGGAAGAGACAAGAGAGAGAGAGAGAGATCTTCCATCTCCTGGATGAGATAGATATTCCATTTCACTTCCCAACTGGCCATAGCAGCCAGGGCTGGGCCAGACTAAAGCCAAGAGCCAGGAGATCCATCCTGGTCTGCCACACAGGTAGCTGGGGCCAAGAACTTGGGCCATCCTTCACTGCTTTCCCAGGCATATTATCAGGAAGCTGGATCAGAAATATAGCAGCTAGGACTGAAACTTTTCCCAGTATGAGATTGAGGCTTTGCAAGCAGTGGCTCAACCCACTATGCCACAACGCTGGGCCCTCCCTTTCCCACTCTTAAGAAAAACTTACACTTACAAAGCTAGATAAATTATTCATATTACAAGAGATATCTTTATTTTATGAACAAACATTTCTCTTAAAATAAACAGCCTAACAAAGTAACTGCTTACTCAGCTCCTCCCCCATCTAAACAGCCCAATTCCTTCAGATTTTTTCATCAAATGCACCAGTTTCTACTCCTGGATCATGTTGTTTTCTTTCTCCTGAACTCCAACCACCTCTCACCATACTTTGTAAGAATGCTAGAGTATAACTGTCTCAAAATCAATCAACACATCAGAAACTTAGGAAAGGAACATATCCTGGAGTTTGAATATCATCTTCTCAAAATATTCCACAGGTTACAGAAAATGCACTGATGTCATGGGAAAGAAAAGAATCCTTGTTTTTCACAAAGACACACTCAGTAAACTGCATCACAGTATTATAATGACCAGACATAAATATCTGTAGTGCTTGAGATGCATATAACCCTTGTCAGGAATGGTTTGAGGATGCCAAAGAGGCTTTAAGTTCTGTAGCACACTCTGGACATTTGCCCACAAACACAGGCAAGGTGATCTATGCCTAGCAAGGACACAGAAACCTTAAAATAAGATACTGTCCCTAATTCTCTATCAGTAACACTATTGGCTATTATGCTTACAGAAAAGGAGAAAAATAAACCACAAGAATGGATTGAGTTCTTTTAGTCATAAACTGTAGGTCTATATAGAGTTAACCATTATAAAGTTGACTCAATCCACAAAGAATAGTTTCTTGCTTGTTATATATGTTCTCATTCCCCCAAAAATGAGATTAATAATATCATAAGGTTGTTGTGATGGTTATAATTTAAAAACAAAGAAATATAAATGTATATCTATAGCCTAACATGAAGGGAGTACTCAATAAATATCAGTTACTGCTATTACTGTGGACACAAGTAGAAAGAGGACTGAGCCAACAGAATTGGCTAATGGATTAGATGAGAAAGTGAAGGAAAGGATAACTCCAAAAGTTTTGGTTTGAGCACCTGGGAGGTTCATGTCAGGAAAATGCAAAGAGGAATGTGTTTGAAAAAAGGGTCCCAATGTTCAGGTTGGATCTGAAATACCGTGTAGAAATGTCAAGGAAGCAGCTGGGTGTACAAGTCCACAACCTCATACTCATCAGCAGAATCAGAACCACCTGCAAGCTTGCTGGACATGCAACTCTCAAGCCTATGGAATTGGAATCTATATTTTAACAGGACCCCCAGCTGATCAATATGCCTATTCAAGTTTGAGAAGCACTGAGCTTGGGTTCTGGAGAGATAGAGACTTTGGGTTCAACTGTGCATAAAGCCTGGATAAGCTGTCCTAGAGAGTGTATAAGGAAGACAAGGTGGCCTATGGCAGAGCGATGCTGCTCTCTCACATTTAGGAGTCTGGTGGAAGAGATGGAAACTATACAGAGGAAGAGGAGGAACAGCCAGTGAGGCCAGGGAAACTAGGAGAATGAAGGAGGCCTCATAACAGAAGTGGTGTTGAGTGCTGCTGATGGTTTCAGTAAGGCAAGAACCAAGAAGGGGCCATTAGATTTGTCAATTTGGAAGTCATCGTCAATGACCTTGTCATGAGCAGCCTGCGTGGCATAGAGAGGACCACAGTCCGATGAAGCCAGTGGGGAACAGGAGGTGAGACGGGGAGCAAAAGTAACTGGTTCAAGAAGTTCTGCTGAACACATAAAGGAACAAGATAGGAGCTGGAGATGCTGGCGCCCCCGGTGATATGGCAGCTGAGAGAGAGAGAGAGGACTGGGAGGGGAGGAGCTGATGATGTACAAAAGAGAAAGGCCAACTGCAGGGTGAAGTTCTTGAAGAGGCAGAGGGGAAAAGGAGCCCAGAGCTGAGAAGGAAGGGTGGCCTCACCGAAGCAGGGGCCACCTGACCCAGAGCAGCCAGAGGGGTGGTGGCTTCCGTAGTGGAAGATGGAGGAGCTCCCAGTTCAGTTTGTTTCTCAACAAAGTCGGAGGCCTCCAGTGTGTGAGAGCCTAGAGCACACTGCTGCCCCACAGCACTTCCCCCACACCCACACCATGGAAAACAGGGAAGTAAATGCCTCCAAACCGCCAGGTAGCACGGAATGCTCTTTTGAGACTTATGACCATGCATTTAAAAAATGCCACCGTCTCGGCTGGCACCGTGGCTCAACAGGCTAATCCTCCACCTTGCGGAGCCGGCACACCGGGTTCTAGTCCCAGTTGGGGCGCCGGATTCTGTCCCAGTTGCCCCTCTTCCAGACCAGCTCTCTGCTGTGGCCAGGGAGTGCAGTGGAGGATGGCCCAAGTGCTTGGACCCTGCACCCCATGGGAGACCAGGAGAAGCACCTGGCACCTGGCTCCTGCCATCGGATGAGCGCGGTGCGCCGGTCGCAGCGCACTGGCCGTGGCGGCCATTGGAGGGTGAACCAACGGCAAAAGGAAGACCTTTCTCTCTGTCTCTCTCTCTCTCTCTCTCACTGTCCACTCTGCCTGTCAAAAAAATAAAAAATAAAAAAAATAATAAAAAAAATGCCACCGTCTCCCATACCGTGCTTTATTCCTCCAAAGATGTCCTTGCCGAATGCACAGAATCATGAACCACAGAAAGTCCATCCTCTCCATCAATTCTCACGTTTCCGTAAGCACTTCATTACGTTAAATGTCACCATCCGCCCAGCCAGGCTAGACAAGGGAGACATCGCACAGCAAGACGGTGATAGGAAAGGACAGAGGCCTTCTGTCCTAGATGAGATTTATAGCTGAGGGGGTGATGCCAGAATTAATGACACGAAAACAGGACGTCTGGAGGCGGGAAGTTTTTCCTCGCATTCTTACAGTCCATGAGATCTGCTAGGAGATCCCTTGTGAGACAAGTACCTTGGTAAACAACACCAGAAACTGCTAATTGCCTTTAACTGAGTTTTAAAAGAGCCCAAAGTCAATAACTCCTCCTGCTTACCCTTCTTCCTGCTGGGAAACCAATCAAATTGAACAATCACACAATTCTTGAGCTCTTTCTAATCCAGCTACATAAAGTCCATTTCTGTGATCCACAAACCTAGAAGCTCATGCCTGGCTCTCGTCTGAGCACACCGCTGCCCCACAGTGCTCCCTCCCACATCCTGCACATGCCAGCAGGGTGCACAGCCTCCTTGTGTCATGTGGCCACCTCCGCCGATGTCTTCTCCTTCAAAAACCCCATCAGCGGGGTGGGCATTTGGCACAGTAGTTAAAGCGTTGCTCAGAACAACTGCACCCCACATCCAGTGCCTAGGTTCACGTCAGGGCTCTGCTTCCAGTTCCAACTTCCAGTTAATACACAGGTGATGGCTCCAGTACTTGGATCCCTGCCACTCATTTGGGAGGACTCGGATTGTGTCCCTGGCTCTTGGCTCAGTCTGGCCCAGTTCCAGCCGTCACAGACATTTAGAGAGTGAATCAGCAGATGGCAGACCTCTGTCCCTATCTCTCTGTGTCTTGCTGCCTTTCAAAATTAAAAAATGAAAATAGTTTTTTAAATGTCACCCAGGAGGCACCCAGACTCCACCCTGACTTCTGTCACCCCTCCTGTGAGTCTCTTCCTCTGATGACGACTTCAACTCTGGGCTGGCCGTCCTTTCCTCACTTCTTCCTGACGACTTCAAGGTCCACACTGCGATCCGCCCAACTCCTCGCCTCACATCTGCGTGACCTCCAAACCAGCTCTCTCTCCTTTCACCCCAGGCCCAGCCACCACCACCCCCAAAGTCACACCCTAGGGCTTGCCATCACTCAGAAGCTCACTGCCTCCGCATCTGGAAGTCGCCCTCGTACAGTCCATCTACCTTGTTGTGTATCCCCCTCTTACACGCCCCCTATGTCTCTGAGGCCTTTACTCACTTCTTAACTGTCTATCCCACTCTTCACACCCCTCCTTATGTGGCTTAAATTAAAAAGGCCACCTGCATAATCACTCTCGTAAACACCTCTCACCCCCCTACCATGCTCTCCACTCCCCTGTCCTCACCTCACCAAGCCCCACCCTTGGTTAAACCCTACAAACCTTGTTCCTGGCCTGCATCTGTGCAGCTGAACCTTGCAGACAACCATGCAGACTGGACTCACTCCACACCTTCCATGTGGTTTCAGCACATCGCCAGGCAACCTGCTCTTCCCTGGTGTGCCCTCTTCCAGAGGATCATTTCTCACCTTTTCATCTCTCCTTGAATCTCCCCGCACCGTCCTCACCTCCACGCTCAGCCAGTGATGTCACCTCAAACAGTGTAATGCAAATGCCTGCAGCCAGCCACCACTACCTCACCCTCCGTGAACCGACTCAATGCCACCTCCCCACAGAGGCTTCCCAGGGCCACTCTGGCTAAGGCAGCCTCCTCCTGTGACTCTCCCTCAAGTCACCTGGATTCATCTGTATGACGGGCATCAATACTCGACCCTGTTTACACATTTAGCTTCCGTCTCTCCTTACTACAGTGTGAACTCCTGGCTTACCAAGTCATCCCCAGCCCCTGGAAGAGTAGCTGCATAGAGCAGGTGCTCAGGAAAAGTCAGCTGACCAGCTGACTCACACGGTGAAGCTATACCAGCTTCCCTACCACTGTGAACGACCCGCTGTAGCCAGCACTCCTCAGCAATTTTAAATACACAACTTCCTGAGCATCTTTCACTTAACCCTCCCTTTGCCTCCCAGTGAAAATTAGCAGTGGGACTATTTAGCGGGGCCACACTTAAGTATTTTAAAGAGAGGCATACTGAGGCCAGTGCTGTGGCGTACTGGGCTAAGCCTCCATCTGTGGTGCCAGCATCCCATATGGATGCCGCTTTGAGTCCCGGCATCTCCTCTTCCAATCCAGCTCTGCTATGGCCTGGGAAAGCAGTAGAAGGTGGCCTAAGTGCTTGGGCCCCTGCACCCATATGAGAGACCCGGAAGAAGCTCCTGGCTCCTGCTTGGCCCAGCTCCAGCCATGCTTCTATTTGGGGAGTGAACCAGCAGATTGAAGATCTTTCTCTGTCTCTCCCTCTGTCTGTAACTCTACCTCACAAATAAAGAGAGAGAGAGAGAGAGAGAGAAATGTATACTGAACTAAAGACCAGAACTTGCAGCAGATTTAGAAAAGAAACCAATATTATAATTTGTATTCCTTCCTTCCCTCCCTCCTCTTCCAAAGAAGCATCCCTCATAGTATCCCCAAATCCGGGAAAGCAGAACCCCAGAAGCAGCCTGCACAGGAGAGAGGGATCAGACCCCCGGCTCCTGACTCCATCCTTCTGAAATCACCCTCCTCTTGGGCGATTCCCCCCCCACACACACACACTGATGAGCCTCCGCTCCCCTCTTGAGTCTGCAGACACACTCTTCCTGTTTGCCCCAGAATGGCAGAGCGGTACTGACATTTACAAGACAAGCAAATAGCCAGAAAAGAGATACTGTGGCATTTCAGTGCATGAAAAGATTCTCGTTGTCACTGATCATTAGGGAAATGCAAATGCAAACCAGAGTAAGATACCTCTCTGCACCTTTTGTGATAGCTAAAACTCTACAAACCATCCCTGGCAATATCAAGTACGAGCAACTAGAATTCTCACACATTGTGAATGGGAATGCCAAATGGTGCAGTCCTTTAGGAAACAGTTTGGCAGTTTCTTATCAAGTTCCACACACACCATACCACACTGCAATCCCACTCTCAACCATCTACCCAAACTACACAAAAACCTGTATACCAACACATACAATGGTTTTATTCATGATCACCAAACACTGGAAACCACACAAATGTCCTTTAGTGGGTGAATAAACAAAGTGTGGGACATATATCTAAAAGTTGTATTACTCGGTGATCAAAAGGAATGAACTATTTATGTTTGTAATGTCATTTATATGACATCCTGGAAAAGACAATACTAAATGCAAAACCAGATGTGTGACTGCAGCCTCCTGTATTTATGACGTTGGAAGAACACGATAATAAATAACATCGCAACACAGACTGAAGACAAATCATCTTCAAAGAACATGTGTCTGACCTACAGTGGCTATACTCTAGCCTTGAAGAACTGACATAATGATGCAATACCTAAGTGTCATCTTGCTGCCTGCCATCTGAGTGCAGGGCAGTGATCCATCTCAGCCCCACCTTGAATAGGGCACAAAAGGACCTCCAAACCCACAGACACCTGGACCCTCTGACTGGCTGAATCAAAATGACTAGCATCCTAAAGGCAGACACCACCTTGCAGCCTTGTTCAAGTGCCTCATCCACATTGCCTTCCACGGGCAGCAGCACAAAACCTCTCTAAGTCCAATGACTGGATCATGAGAATTACAAAGTGGGAGTGGAAACCCTCTTTCTCAAAATCTGGTTGACTTTAAAGAGGTTATCTCAGCAGGACTCAGGAGACACACCAAGATGGTAACCCACGCACCTGCAGATCTGCTCTGCAAGTAGGAGCCCCCCCCCACATCCCCACCACCACCACCACCACCACCGCTTTCTTGGCCCTGGCCCTCCCTTCCCAATAAGCCTGTTCTGTCTCAGGATGCATCCACAGATCCATAGCATCACTATGGACCCGATTCACTGCAATAAAAACCAGGCTCCTTTGTATAAACAGAAGCTACAGATCTGCTTTATAACACTGTAGACTCAATTAAGTGTTGCTTCCTGGGTGTCCAAGTTGAAGAAATCTATAGATTATTGTCCCATTACTATAAATCAACTTAATAGATTTATTCTTTCACAAGAGTCTCATTTTCATTTTGTGTTTGAAGCTAATGTTTAATGTCATGGTTTGACATGAAAAGCTCCGATTTTAATAGAATAGCAAATAGTACAAACAGTAGCCTTTTTGTAAATGAGGTAAATTTTGAAAGAATACAAAACGAGAGAGCATACTCAATGAACTCCAAGGGCCCATCATTTAGTAGCCTGAGCTGGATTGCTGCTTGCTGAGGAGATCCCTTTAAGACTCTTGTTCCAGTGAACTTAGTAGTAGCACTTCCTCTCACTCTGAAAAGTACACCAGTTTACGTAACAGACTACACTCAACATCTACAATTGTCAACTCACAGTCTATCTTAGCTTACCTCTAACCTCCCTAGCCCCACATACAACAAATTATTTGGAGGGGCCAGCATGTGGCTCACAGGGTTAAGCTGCTGCCTGCAATGCAACTATCCCATATTAGAATGCTGGTTGGAGTCCCAGCTGCCCCACTTCTGATCCAGCTCTCTGCTAATGTGTTTGGGAGAGCAGCAAATGATGGTCCATGCACTTGGGACCCTGCCACACTTGGGAGACCAGCATGGAGCTCCTGGCTCCTGGCTTTGGCCTGGCCCAGACCCAGCTGTTGCAGCCAGTTGGGGAATAAATCAACAGATAGAAGATCTCTCCCTCCCTCTGACACTCTGCCTTTCAAGTAAATAAATTTTTTAAAAAGTTATTTTGTGACAAATTCTAGCTATTACATCATTTCATCCATAAACATATCTGATGTCTTAAGGGTAGATTTTAATTCTTTGATATATAAGATCTTGATATATCTTCAATTCAGAACTAAGTATAGTAAGTACAGGCTTCAAAACTCACAAGTTTCATAGCCTGTAATTTTAACAGTTAAAATATATTGCACAATCCCAAAAACTGTTTAGTCTTTTTTAAATTGTTTTCTGTTTTAAATTTATTCAGTCAACAGAAATAGACACAAAGAGAGCATCCATCCTCTAGTTCACTCCCCAGTGCCCCAGGCCAAAGCTAAGACTCAGGAACACACCCAGGTCTCTCACAGAAACTGCAGGAACCCAGCTTCTTGAGCCATCACTGCTAGAGTCTGCGTTGGCAGGAAGCTGGAGTCGGGAGCTGGAGTTGGGGCTGGAACCCAAGCACTGCAATAAGGGACACAGGCATCCCAGCCAGCATCTCACCCACAAGGCCAAGCACCCACCTCGTAATCCTCATTTGCATCCTTAATCCCCTTTACACTATTAGCCAAACTCTCTAGTTTGCCACTTCTACTTCTCTGGAGTCTGAATAACTCTGCCAGTGAGTTATGTAACTGAAGGTCATTAACCCTAAGCGGGTGGGTGACACTGTTTCTGGAGGACCCCAGAGGGGTTGCTGCAGCTATTTGGAGGTATCTGTATAACAAAGAAAAGCAAACCTCGCCACGGTTAGATTATTTCACCACTAGGTGTGGCCTAACCGAAGTTAATGCTCCTGGCTTCTTTCTCCAGATGGTGGGCCTGTTCAATTCTAAGCTGTCTCCAAAGACCCCATTAAACAGACCCACAGAGACTCACAGGGAGAGGAGAGGTTTCAACAGTTTTCTGGAGAGCAAATGGCAGAGGGCAGGAGACTAATATTTGAGAGGAAAGAGGAGGCTGGAGCCCTAAAGATGTCCCTGACTCCGAGATAGCAGGGACTGCAGGGAGCCAGAGGGGCTAAAAAGGCTGAACGCGGGGGCACAAAGTTCAGGTCTCTGTACAGAGTGGCACACCGCACCCACCCCTCACATGTCCGCAGTCGGGCACTCAGCTGCTGCCTCCCTCTTTATGTCAATGCACCATGCTTGTACTGCCCTGTCAGCTCTCACCCCGGGATGGATCTCTCAGGGAAACCGCATGCTCGCAGGGGAGAACTGGAGCAGCTATGATGGTGTGGGTGCCCTCCGAGAACTTCTCAAGAGAGCGCTCGGGACCCTGACAATGGAATCCATTTGAACTTCACCCTGGGAGCATTCTGTACTCAGTGGCCCAAAGGTTGAGATATTGGAGCCCCTGAGAAGGATATGAACTTACAGCACGCTATTTATTGTGCAGTGAACAATACCAATGCCATCAGATAATGAACAGTTTTCAGCTTTCAGAATTGCCTTACAGACAAAACATGGAAACTAACTGTGGCCATGGAACAAAATATTTCAGTAACTTTGGTAAGATGCAAGTAAACACTGAACTACAGGGAATGAGGTAGAAACCAGCAAGGAGGAGTGGTGACAGTCTTATCTTACAGAGTAGAGCATCGTGTGACAGAATCAATGGCCTATGGATTGAGAAATCTGGTTTTTAATAAGCACACTGTCTGGAGTTGTAAGATTGACCAAGAGAAAGGCAGTGAGAAGGAGATATAATATGGTTTCATGGCAAAATGTCCCTAGATGACAGCTGAGGTGGATAAATCCAGAAAGAGTAGGGCATGCATACTGAAGCAAGACACAACCACAGCATAACAAAAAAAAACACAGCTAGGGGGCCGGCGCTATGGCACAGTGGGTTAAAGCCCTGGCCTGAAGCACCCACATCCCATATGGGCGCCAGTTCTAATCATGGCTGCTCCACTTCCGATCTAACTCTCTGCTACGGCCTGAGAAAGTAGAAGATGGCCCAAGTCCTTGGGCCCCTGCACCCATGTGGGAGATCTGGAAGAAGCTCCTGGCTTCGGATCGGCGCAACTCCAGCCATTGCAGTCAATGGGGGTGGTGAACCAGTGGATGGAAGACATCTCTGTCTCTACCTCTCTGTAACTCTTTCAAATAAATAAAATAAATCTTTGAGAAAAAAAAAAGCATGGCTAAAACTAGTTAGCCTGTGGGTTTGGGGTCTGAGAGGGGCAGGGGCTGTGCTTTTTGATAGAACCCCTGCAGTCCTGTTTGATTTATTAACACACTCATGCATTGCTTTCAAAAAGCTAAAAATCTGCAGAGAGGAAAAGGAAAAATAGTGCATTTTATGAAGAGAAAGGATGTCGGGCCGGCGCCGTGGCTCAACAGGCTAATCCTCCACCTTGCGGTGCCGGCACACCGGGTTCTAGTCCCGGTCGGGGCACCGGATTCTGTACCGGTTGCCCCTCTTCCAGGCCAGCCCTCTGCTGTGGCCCGGGAGTGCAGTGGAGGATGGCCCAAGTGCTTGGGCCCTGCACCCCATGGGGAGACCAGGAAAAAGCACCTGGCTCCTGGCTCCTGCCATCGGACGAGCGCGGTGCGCCGGCCGCAGCGCGCAGTCTGCGGCGGCCATTGGAGGGTGAACCAACGGCAACGGAAGACCTTTCTCTCTGTCTCTCTCTCTCACTGTCCACTCTGCCTGTCAAAAAAAAAAAAAAAGAAGAAGAGAAAGGATGTCTTGAAAATAGTATGGCAAGAACAAGCATGGAATGGTTAATCTGGATACTGCATAGCAATGGTAACAGATGCAGCTAATTTAGGACACAAGCGAGGGTGTTGGAAAGATCCAAGGAAAACGTGGTGTTAATGGGAAGAGGAATAAATGCTAAATAAAAGGATGCTGGAATAATCGGTATGCATACTTTGCCATCTGACACAAGCAGAAGGGGAGAGAGCTGCTCCTGCCCTCACTCTTCACTGAGTCTCTTCACAGATTTTTTAAAAGATGTATCTATCTATTTATCTATTAATTTGAAAATAAGAATGACACAGAGAATGACAGAGACAATGAGCAAGATCTTCCATCCACTGATTCATTCCCCAAATGTCCACCATAGCCATAACTGGGCATGGCTCAAGCCAGGAGCCAAGAACGCTTTCCTGGTCTCAAATGTTCACCGAAGTTTTTTTTTTTTTTTTTTTTTTTTTTAAAGCAAAAGCCCAGAGATTCTCATGGGGGTTCCACACCAAAGGAAGAAAGCAAACATAATGAAATGCATGCTGAATAAAATAACACAGGCAGAAAATCATATTCACCGTTAAATGAGATTCTGTCTTCTGAAGTTCTCATGCACTTCAAAGTTTAGTAACTTCATTTGTTCTTCAAGAAAAAGAATTTGTCAGTCACATTCCAAGGCATTTATATGGATTTTCCCTTCAATAACATGGTTCACAACTGAGCACAAGAATTTCACTACCCTTTCAAAATTCTGCAGAAAATTGCCAAAGGACTATAAAAATAGGAACAGATCTGCATCATTTCTGGTGCCCAGGAGGGCTGCCATCCACGTAGCAGGAACTGTGAGCGCCAGCATCTTTGCAACGTTGGCTCTTCCCATCCAGGAACACAACGTCCCATACAGTAGTTCTTATTTGGTGGGAAAACGGTTCAGTTCAGCCAGTTTCATATGTAAGGACACAACAATGGAGTGTTCTAACGGTTGCAGCTCTGTTCTCCCCTTTGTAACAAATGGCATTCCAGTCTTGTGGATTTCTTTTTTGTCTTAATTGGGCTTGCTGGAAGTTTGTCTATCTCATTGGCTTTCTAAAACAATCAATTTGTTAAATAAAAGGTGGGGCCGGTGCTGGGGCTCCATAGGGGCTCAATAGGCTAATCCTCCACCTTGTGGCGCCGCCGGCACACCAGTGTGCGGGGTTCTAGTCCTGATCTGGGCACCAGATCCTGTCCCGGTTGCCCCTCTTGCAGGCCAGCTCTCTGCTGTGGCCCGGGAGTGCAGTGGAGGATGGCCCAAGTGCTTGGGCCCTGCACCCGCATGAGAGACCAGGAGAAGCACCTGGCTCCTGCCATCGGATCAGCGCGGTGCGCTGGCCGCAGTGCGCCGGCCATGGCGGCCATTGGTGGGTGAACCAACGGTAAAGGAAGACCTTTCTCTCTGTCTCTCACTGTCCACTCTGCCTGTCAAAAAAAATAAATGGTGGATGGAGGACATCTAGGGAGGCAGAAAGAACTCACAAAATGTGTAGAAATGTGTAGACATTGATCAGGGTCGACAAGGCCTCAAGAAGCAGAAACCCATGCCAACCAGCCCCAGCAGAATGAAGGGGCAACCATGTGGACCTAGGAACCAAAGTCAAACTGGGTCTCATGAAAGCTATCAGAACTGGAGTCAGTTCAAGGAGTCATAAACCAACCAACAAGGAGAGCAAAGGGAAGACCCATGATTTCTCTCCTGTTTTGGAGGATTCTGTCTTCTCATCCTGGCCCCGGCCCCTGTTTGCAGATGGCCTAGTATGACTGCCAGCCCTGAGAATCCAAGTTCTCACAAGTCCATGCCTGGTCAAGCCAACTGTCTATAGGGGGCTGGGGCAAAGGGTGACAAATGATCCTTGGAGCTGCCACTGATGAAGCCGAGGGATTCACTGCTCCACCTGGTAAGATTTTGTAGCGGGTTCAAGGCTAGGCACGGGGGAGTCCATTGCAGGTCACAAATGAAACACAGGTTTGTTTTTGGGCAGCCACATCCTAGGCTCCCTGGCTTCCAGGTCCCACTTGTGAAGCTCATGGAGTCAGAGGCCTCAAATCAGAAAAAGTACGATAAGGTTAGCTACTGCCGGCTCAGGCAGTACTTGTGTGTCTGTCTGTTGTCACCTGCATCTGTCAGGATGCTCAGAGTCGATCTTCTTGCGAGCTGGTTAAAGCCTGCCTTCACTAGAAGCCCCCGCCCATAAAACTGGGAGTCCACAACCCAGGGTGGAAATTCTGGCAGACTTCCTAGAGCCCTTGGATTTACACCCCACCCCTCACTCCACGGACCATACAACACCCAATCAGCCCTTTTGCACTGAACCTTGGGATTACCCTAAGAATCAGATGTTAGGATACTGCCACTTCTTCTAGGAAGGTCCCTTATTGAATCAGGGACTGGCTGGTACCATATGCTCTACAGAATTCTTCAAGAATCTGGGCCCATTGTTTGTTATCTCTCTGTTGTCCACAATGATGATAGATCTGATTTCCCTCTTGTCTTTTTGGTCATTTTGGAGAAAGAAAAGGTAGGCCCATGCTGCCATCTTGAAACCATTGCTATCTATGTGCCAGAACCCTATGCCCCCAGCTGAGATCTCCCTCCTGAATCTTAGCCCAGAGCCACACACCTGCCTCTCTACTGGCCACCCATACATCAAACTCATCTCAAAGTGACCATTGTCTTCCACAAACCACCTCTGTCTTGGATATGCTGGGTTACCCAACAACCCACCAAAGATAGTTCTGACCATCAGCAAAGAAAAGAGCTCCAAACACTACTAGGATAAATATACTTTTTAAAGCATCTAAATAGTGCTCATGGAGAGGAGTGGCATAGTCACAACACTCAGCAAAACACATGAGACAATTTCAACTTCATAAAGTTTAAGGAAAACAAGTCTGATCTATTTTGTTTGAAGATACAAATTTAGATTATGAAACTATAAAAGGAAGCGAGTAAATGATTAAAATAGGGATATATATTTGGTGCAAGAATTAAGTTGCTGTTTAAAATATTTGAAAGAGTTATACAGAGAGAGAAGGGGGGGGGGTGTATTCCGTTCACTCCCCAGATGGCCGCAATGGCTGGAGCTGCACAGATCCAAAGCCAGGAGCTTCTTCCATGTCTCCCATGTGGGTGCAGGGGCCCAAGGACTTGGGCCATCTTCCACTGCTTTCCCAGGCCACAGCAGAGAGCTGGATCAGAAGTGGAGCAGCTGAGACTCGAACCGGCACCCGTATGGGATGCCAGCACTGGAGGCAGTGGCTTTACCTGCTACACCACAGCACTGGCCCCTGTATTTTTTTTTTAAGATTTATTTATCTATTTATTTATTTGAAAGGCAGAGTTACAGAGAGGCAGAGGCAGAGATCTTCCATCCACTGGTTCACTCCCCAAATCGCCACAATGGCTGGAGCTGCACAGATCCAAAGCCAGGAGCTGCCTCTGTGTCTCCCTTGTGGGTGCAGGGGCCCAAGGACTTGGGCCATCTTCCACTGCTTTTCCAGGCACATTAGCAGGGAACTGGATTGGAAGTGGAGCAGCTGAGACTCGAGCTGGTGTCCACATGGGATGCAGACACTGCAGGCAGCAGCTTAACCCTCTATACCACACGCCAGCCCAGTAATCTTTTTTAACACTTTATTTATTTGAAAGGCAAAGTGGCAGAAAGGGAGGGAGGGAAGGAAAGAGGTAAGTATCTTCCATCTGCTGGTTTACTCTCCAAATGGCCATGACAGTTGGGGTTGGGTCAGGCAAAGCCAGGAGCCAGGAACTCCATCTGAGGGGCCTGCATGGGGGCAGGGGTCTAAGTACTTGGGCCATTTTTCACTGCCTTCCCAGGCACATTAGCAGGGAGCTGGACTGGAAGCAGAGCAGGCAGGACTCAAACCAGCGCTCCAATATGGGATTTAGCATTGCAGGCAGCAGCTTAACCCAT
This sequence comes from Sylvilagus floridanus, assembly GCA_949820135.1. Taxonomy (NCBI): domain Eukaryota; kingdom Metazoa; phylum Chordata; class Mammalia; order Lagomorpha; family Leporidae; genus Sylvilagus; species Sylvilagus floridanus. The sequence goes on from OX463245.1 coordinate 53,399,336, forward strand.
TGTGCCACAATGCTGGCCCTCTTGTAATCTTTAACAGATCACTGAACATAAAGAAAACTTAAAAACAGGTTTGAATAATGCAATCAATAAACTTGCTTTAATTAAAACAGTCAGACTTTGTACCCTCAAAGACTAGACTTCCTTTCCACTTTATTCAATAATATCAGCAAAGTAGTCCGCTTTGGAAGATAGGTTTGGACGAGTCTTTGCTAGAAGCTTCTCTCTCCATTGGTGCTCTTTCAGTTTGGGATTTAGTGGTAGAGGAAAGGCAATGTGGAGAATCACTGCTTTAAAATTCTCTCATAGAGGCCGGCGCTATGGTGTAGCAGGTAAAACTGCCACCTGCAGTGCCGACATCCCATATGGGCACCAATTCAAGTTCCAGCTGCTCCACTTCCAATCCAGCTGGGAAAGCAGTGGAAGATGGCCCAAGCCCTTGGGCTCCTGCACCCCCATGAGAGACCCAGAGGAGGCTTCTGGCTCCTGGATTCGGATCGGCGCAGCATCAGCTGTTGTGGCCAATTGAGGAGTGAACCAGCTGATGGAAGACCTCTCTCTCTGCCTCTCCTCTCTGTAAATCTTTTAAATAAAATAAATAAATCTTTAAAAAAATTCTTTTATACTTTAGTTGGCCAAAACTTCAGTAGCCAAGGTGCGTGTTGGGGCCCAAAGCTGGGGCTGCAATCTTGTCTCTAGAGATTCAAAAATGCTATTCTAGGAATCTTGGGCATGTTCCTGTACACAGTTCAAAATGCCTAAAGCACACAAAAATCCCTTTTGAAGGAGAAAAAGTATCTATTGACCCCAGGGTTGATCTAAGCGATTTTATTAAAATGTAACCTAAATGTGTATATTCATAAAGACTAAGTCTAAACATCTCTGCTTTCCAGCTTTATTACTAAATGCCAAAGCAAATGTACAAATACAACTACCAAACTTCAAAGTGTCAGATTAATAAAAGTCGATTTACTGCAACAGGTCATGTTGTCTTGCTGAAATGAAAACACCATTTGGAATTAACAACATGAAGTTGTAGCCCGAGGTCTACTTTCTACATGCTATCATTTTTAGAACTTTGACAAGACTAATATAGGTGAAGCAAAACAGCCTTAATAACCTCAAAAATGTGTTTGCATCTTGAAGACAATCAGGTAGCAGCTTTAAAAACTCTGCCATCCATCTAATCTGCAGTGGCTACATAAATGAGGCATCATCTCAGACTAATAAAAATAGTGATAGTCATTAAAATTTATTGAACTTTACTATATGTTCCAAGTCTCTCATGTGTAACAATTCACTAATTCCTGTAATATTGCTATGAAACTAATATCACACACATATACAATGCTATGTTCTCATAAGTAACTGAGGAATAGAGAGGTTAAATAACTTGCCCAGAGTCTCACAGCAAATAAAGAGAAAAAAGGGATTTGAAGTCAGACAATCTGACTCCACTTAACGACTCACAAAGTACCTTTCTCATTACCTGAGATGCAGAGTACTTCATGTGTGTTACTAGCTCGTGTAGGTGGAGATTGAATCAAAGTATTGCTAAGGCCAACAACAGCAACTTCCCCATTGCTTTTTGGACCACACCTGTTGTGATAAACTCTGCAGTGTAGTGCATAGGAAGGTGGGTTTGCAAGAGATCCTCACTCCTTGCCAGTATAGCAGCTGTTCTCTTCATCTGCCAAGCAGGTACCCTGGGCAGACTCTCCACTAGCCACACTCTGGGCATCCTGCCCTCCCCTCCGGCCTGCTATGACGCCACCCACCAGGCCTGCCCCTGGCTCACCAGGAAGGGGAAGGCACAGAGGGCAACATGGGCCTCAGCCTCAGTTTGGGACTTGTCATCATAATGATCCAGAGCACACTTTCAATATGAATGACTTTATCACTGGAATGAGACCACTAGTTTTAGAGAATGCCCGGGTATCTCAAAATACACATATCCTCAGAACCCCAGGGGTCTAAGGGACCTGTGTCGTGGAATCATGAGCTCACACCAGGGGCCACTGTCAGGGGCAACCCAGGAGTCTTGTCCTGTGTCTGCCGAGGGGGTAATTGAAGACATCATTCCTACCACTAGATCATCTTTGGGAAAAGTTCCTTTGAGCCAAGAATCATTGTGCTTTTATTAAGTGGTTATTTTGTGTCCTGGCATGTGATGCTTTGTGCTTTTCCTAAATACAACTTATAATTACATGCTCATTTGAGAGATTTCTGTCTGTTTCTTACACTTGTCTCTAAGCGCTGTCAGGGCAGAGGGCCACGCCCAACTGCTTCAACCCTTTGTTCCCAGAACCTCTCTCTAACTCTGGCCCATCCTCACTGAATGCCTGTTGAGTGAACAAGTGAGACAATGAATGAACACACACATGGAACGTATGAACCAAGGACAAGTCCATTTCATTTTTGCATGAGCTGCTGGGAAGTTTAAGCTGTGTTTGTTCCTGCTCAGAGCCAGCACAGAGGGTTGCATGCTTATGTTTTCATAAGGGCCTCAGTTGAAAACATATTATGTCTCTTTGATTTTTTTTTTCCTTTCCCAGATACTTCCAAGGTAGGCTGCCGTGCTATAGTAAACTCTCTTAAAACTCCTGTGGAACGAGGTAGGAAATCAATATATTTAAAAACCTTGACACTAAGCCCTTTGCCAATAAATACACCTGATCATCTGTAAACTATAAGAACAGTTGAGGTTTGCTCATTTCAACACTATATGAGTCATATTTAAAACAAATTCAGCCCAAGCTGGAAATCACAGGTGACATGCCGTTGCAGGCATGGCTGTGTGCTGTTCCTATGACAAACATGTCTCTGACTGGACCAGCCAGCAAAATAGGGCTGGCTACAAAACTGTTATGCATTTTGGATCAAAGAATGATTTATCTTCCGTGGTTTTCCAAAATGTGCTGATATCATCCTAATAAAAAGTTTGCTTCAACTGATACCTGTTGGGGAGGAAGAGTGGGGGCTGGGCAAGGTCCTGGTCTACAGGCACAGGGAAGTCCGCTTGCTTCACAGAACAAAGGTAGAACATCGGAAAGTCAGAACCTCCAGTCGGCTAGCACCCTCTTTAAAACCTCTGACACACAGTATTCATATACTAGTGGGAGGTGTCACTTGCGAGGCTGAAATGCACTCCAATGTTGGCCAGCTATTGCTTTTTCCTTCAAATGAAACAGTCTTCAAGTCCCATCAAGGAGAACACCTCTCATGGCACAGGTTAAACATCTCGTGAATCCCAGCTAGACCCACAAATGCGAGGAGAGGTGGGGACACCCTCTGCAATCCCCCGGCTCCAGCCAGGACGCAGAATTTGGCCCTCTTCAGGGGTGAGTGGGCATGAAATGCCCGCTTAGGAAACAGAAGCCGTTTCTATTCTTTATGAGGCTTATGGGAGTCAGCTGGATCCTACAGGATGAACTGCCAGAGAAGAGAGGCGTGGGCGCAAAGCAACAGACGGGTGACACTTGCATATCACAGAAAAATGACAATTTTTAAGAATTTGATAGGATGTGGGCTGGGGGGCGGTTGCCTCTTCAATTTTTAGGTTTTATTATTTTATTACTTTTTTTTTTTTTTGGCAGAGGATGGAGATGAGGGACGAGAAACTGGAAAAAGAAAAGACAATAGGCCAGCCCCGTGCCTGATGAGCATCCCAAAGGGGCCCGGCCCTGCCCACCCTCCCCCCACACCAGGTAGACGGCGGTGGCGATTTCAAAACAAGCAGCCAGCTGCAGACTCCCGCCTCCAGGCCCAGGTGTCCTCCTCCGCGGTGCAGGAGGAAGAAGGTGACGAGGAAAGAAGGGAGGGAAGATGGTAGCTAAAGGGGCACAGGCTGGCAACATCTCCTCGGGGACAGTGGCCTTTTCCCCCTTCAAAGTGGTGCAGTCGCATCAGAATCCAAACCCCCGGGGCCCGCTCACATGTCAGCTGCCTCGACCCGAACACAGCAGGCAGTGGCCGCTGCACCTGCTCCAGCTGCCCTGCGGCAGAGAGCGAGACCCCAGGGAACGCGCCCAGCGCCCTGGAGGGCGGCGGCCGAGCAGGCAGGGAAGAAGAGGGTGGGCGGCCCCGCAGGCGAGGCGCTACGCTCCGGGCAAGGGTCCCACCGTCCCCACGCAGGGGCCAGCGTTTGCGGCCCGGGTTTTCAAAGAGCCCTCTCAGCGTTACATCATCCCCGAAACCTGTCGGACCCACGGCGGCTACCAAGGCTCCTCGATGCAGTGAAAATCAACAAAGCAGAGGCCGCCTTACCTCCCGCGCGGCATCTCCTCCAGGTCTGCTCTTCCACTGCGGAGCGGGACGCGGGCTGCTGTGATTTCTGGGCGCGCCTCATCAAGGCGCCCGGCTAGTCCGCAGCGCCGCGTGTACCCTGCATCCCGCCAGGAATCCCTCCCGGCAGCGCGGCTCCTCCACGGCGGAGCTAATCTCGGAGCGCGGAGGCCGCTGCTCGCTGACAAAGGCGCTGTTCCCGCTCGTCCTTCACAGCCCCGCCGGGAGAATCAAATCCATTTCCCGCACGAGGCTGGGAGGAAATGGGGGCAGGCCCGGCGGTGCGCGCTGACAAAAGGCCGTCGCGCAGAGCCCACAGCGCCCCCTCCAGCGCGCACGGCCCGCCGCCTGAGGGCCGCGGTGCTGCAGTGCCCCCGCCCGCGCTGCCGCAGACCGGCGCCCGCCACCCCGCACCGCGCACCGCCCCGGCAGCCCAGCCCAGCGCCTGCTGCAGGACCGGTTACCAGGAAGCAATGCAGACCGGGGACTCCCTTAGGGGCTGTGTCTTCCTCCCCGGGATTTAAAAAAAGAAAGCAAAGTCTTAACACTTGCACTTTTTTTCTGTCTAGGGAGGACATGGTGTTGCCTTTGAAGAGAGCCATCAATGACTTTTGATCGCAAACGTAGGAATTCCAGACCAAAAAGTGTCCCTATGCTAACTCGGGCTCCATTTTCCACTAGCACAAGATACGCGCTGCGGCCCCGCCCTCTGGGGCTGGGGGCCCAGCTCTCTCACTGCCTGTCTCCCCCCACGCCAGAGAGCACAGGTATGTGGTGAGTGGGCAGACGGCTGGGGAACAGGACACTCCGTGGCAGTCTCAGACCTGCGTCTAAGCGCTGTGTGACCTCTCTGGGTCTCTGCGTCTCCTGTGGGAAAGGACAGCGCACACAGGCACCCACCACTGCTGGGACTTTCTGAGCGTGTTTCTCAGGGCCTGGATCTCACCGGACAGAGCTGTGGAGACACAGCGTGACACGATATCCACCGGCTTCCCAAAGCCCCACTAAATCAACGTTCCTTCTAAGTGCATTTCTAAATGTGCTGGCCAGGGTGGGGCACCGTGACTCGGCAGGTTAAGCTTTCACTCCCCAGGCCTTCAGCCCGGCGCAGTACCGCTCCCGGCTAATGCAGTGGGAGGCTGCCGTGATGGCTCAAGTACTCGTGTCCCTGCCACTCACGATGCAGACCCCTGGCTTAGTCTGGCCCAGCCCTGGCTCTCACCACCATTTGAAGAATGAACCAGCACATGGAGGCACTCGCTAACATTTTTAAAAAATACATGTGCTGAGGCCAGCGCTGTGGTGTGACACATAAAGCCGCCGCCCACATGGGGTGCCAGTTCAAGTCCCGGCTGTTCCACTTCCAATCCAACTCCCTGCTATGGCCTGGAAAAGCAGAAGATGGTCCAAGTCCTTGGGCCCCTGCACTGCACCCACATCGGAGACCTGGAGGAAGCTCCTGGCTTCAGATTAGCACAGTTCCATCTATTGTGGCCATCTAGGGAGTGAATCAGTGGATGGAAGATCTTTCTCTCTCTCTGCCTCTGCCTTTCTGTAACTCTTTCAATTAAATAAATCTTAAAAAAAATTTTTTTAAATACATGTGCCGAGAGCCGGTGTTGTGGAATAGTATAGCTAAAGCCACCACCTGCAGTGCCAGCATCCCAGATGGGCACCAGTTTGAAACCCGGCTGCTCCACTTCCCATCCAGCTCTCTGCTGTGGCCTGGGAAAGCAGTGGAAGATGGCCCAAGTCCTTGGGCCCCTTTACCCATGTGGGAGACATGGAAAAAGCTCCAGGTTCCTGGCTTGGATCCACCCAGTGCTGGCCATTGCAGCCATTTGGGGAGTGAACCAGTGGATGGAAGATCTTTTTCTCTGCCTCTCTGTAACTCTGCCTTTCAAAAAATAAATAAATCATTAAAAAAATATGTGTGCTGGGGGCCCAGCATTGTGGCATAGTCGGTAACCTGCCACCTGCAACACCAGCATCCCATATGGGCACCAGTTCGTGTCTCAGTTGCTCCACTTCTGATCCAGCTCCATGGGAATGGTCCGGGAAAAGCAGAGGATGGCCCCCGCTACCCACATGAGAGACTTGGCTGAAGCTCCTGGCTGCAGCCTGGCTGTGCAGCAATGAGCCAGCATATGGAAGCTCTAACTCTTTTAAATAAATATTTTTTAAAAATGTGTTGGTCATAAAATACAGTTTCCAAAAAAGCCTCTCCTCACTGATCTCAAACCAGATCTCAGTCCTTCTGCTTCTTGGTTCTAGGGCACCACAGCTCTCAGACACCCCCACGCAACTCACTGGACTCCAGAGCAGAGTCTCTGGAGGCGGGCCCAGAAGTCAGTTGTAACAAGAAAGGCCCCCACAGGCCCCTCTGCATATGAGTGTTCAAGAAACATCCCTCAGCAAGCAGTCTTTAAAGAGCTCACAGAGGGGCTGGCACCATGGTGCAGCACCTTAAGCCGTTGCCTGCAAGATAGCATCCCTTATCACAACACCTGTCCCAGTCCCTGCTGTTCTGCTTCCCATGCAGCTCCCTGCCAATGTGCCTGGGAAGGCAGCAAAAAATATAGCCCAAGAGCTTGGGCCCCTGACACCCACCCACATGGGAGAGCTAGATGGAGTTCCGGGCTCCTGGCTTCAGCCTGGCCCAGTCCTGGCAATTGTAGCCACTTGGGTAATGAACCAACAGATGGAAAGTCTTTCTCTTTCCCTTTAGCTATGCCTCTCAAATTTACTTATTTGAGAGGCAGAATTAGACTGAGAAAGTTAAGTGTTCCATCTGCTGGTTCATTCCCCAAAGAGTTGCAATAGCCAGGGCTGGGCCAGGCTGAAGCCAGGAGCTAGCTGGGTCTTCCACATGGGTACAGGGGCCCAAGGACCTGGGCCATCTTCCGCTGCTTTCCTAGGCCACTAGCAGGGAGCTGGATTAGAAGTGGAAAAGCCTGGTTTCCAACCAACCACCACATGGGATCTCAGCATTGCAGGTGGCAGCTTAACTTGTTATGCCACAACATAGGCCCAATAATTTTAGAAATTCATGGGAGCCCAGCACTGTGGCGAAGAGGGTAAAGTCACTGTCTGCAGTGCCGGCATCCCACATGGGCGCCGGTTCAATCCCAGCTGTTCCACTTCCAATCCAGCTCTCTGCTATGGCCCAGTGCTTTCCCAGGAAGATGGCCAGGTCCTTGGGCTCTTGCATCCACGCAGGAGACCTGGAAGAAGCTTCTGGCTTCTGTCTTTGGATCAACACAGCTCCAGCCATTGTGGCCAACTGAGGAGTAAACCAGTTGATGGAAGACTTCTCTGCCTCTCCTTCTGTGTAATTCTTTCAAGTAAATAAATTTTAAAAGTTCATGGAAAGTTATTGAAGTTTATAAAAAAATGCATGGATTTCTAAAATTTTTGCAGCAAATTAATTTATGGAGCCAGTGTTGTAGTACAACTACATCAGTAACCACTGATGCTGGATCCCATATCAGAGTCTGGTTGGAGTCCTGGCTGCTCCACTTCTGGTCTAGCTCCTTGATAATGTGCCTGAGAAAGCAGAGGAAGATGGTCCAAACTTGGGCTCCTGTACTCAAGTGGGAAACCTGGATGCAGTACTTGGCTCCTGACTTCAGCCTGGACCAGCCCTTACTGTCACAGCCATTCAGGAAGTGAACCAATGGATGAAAGACCTCCTTGTCTGTCACTTTGCCTTTCAAATAAATATTTTTTAAATTATCTTTTAATTCCTTTTTCCTACATTTTTGGGGATATGCTCATATGTGAGCTACTCAGAAAAGAGAAAATGTACATCATAGCAAGACTGGAACAACTGCTAGGCATTCTGTTACAGATGCTAGGCTAAACTTTGTCTACTTTAGCTTCAACACCCCCTTCTTTCCTGCACCCCCCTTCCCTACTCATAGCTTCTTATGCATTCCCATTCCTCCTTCAGAACCTAGGTCCATAAGCTATCTCCCCATTCTGTGAAAACCTGCTGGAATTACAAGCTCAGCCATCCATAGTGAACTACCCTACTCAACAGGCACCTGAGTCTGGCCAGGGCAGACAGAAGTGCTGTGTTTGAGACTACTGGTGCCAACAGGTGGTGAGACCTGGGGAATCAGGAAACACTTCTCCAGAGCACAGAAGTCACAGGTAAGGTGGGTGCTGTTACTAAATAGAACCCAAAAAGGGAACGGAGAAATTGATTAGTCTGGAAACGGATTTCATAAATGCCCCAATCATCCCATCATTCTATTTCCTTGTGTGTGTGCTTTCTCAAACTAACAGCAGCAAACCCTTGTGGGCTCCTGGCACCATTTTGAGGGCTTTACATGTATTTTTACACAATCTTCACAAAAACTCCAGGAGGGTGGTGCTATTATCAGTCCCATTTTACAGATTAAAAAAAACAAAAAACAAAACACAGATTCGGTAAATTGCCGATGGCTACACAGGCAGTAGGTGGTCAGGCCAGGATTTACACTCCAGCACTGTGACCTTCCAGAGCTTGTAGGCCCTCATCACGGTGCTGCAAGGCCTCTCAGGAGAACAAAACAGACTTTTAATGGCAGAACTGGTGCACAGAGGCCCCAGGCTCCAGTTCCCACCCTCACCGTTAGTCCAGACCTCAAGGGTCATGAGCAAAACCACCTTGAGCACCGGTGCTCGGGGAAGCCCCTGCTGACCCAGAGATTAAATGCATTGGGTCTTCCTCACAGCCCTTTGAAATCAAGATTCCAGGATAAAAACATTGTTCACGATCACTGCTTGCTCACCAGGACTTATTATCCTGGAGCTGCTATTCCTAGGAAGTGTTAAAGCCTTCTGAACTGCTCTAAAACATGATGCTTCCTACAGAAGTAGGGATTCTGTCCCCAGGAACGTGATTCTCACTACCCAGCACTCCCCAGGCAGCAGGAGACAGGAGGCAGCGCTCATTCTAATTCCAGTGAACTTCACTTAGGCTATGTGCAACTTACATCAGTAAAGGCCTTCTGGGCCTCACCCTGGGACCCAGTCCCAAACAACACTACATTCAAAAGAAAAAAAACATGACTGTGTGTGGTCCAAGTGGTTAAGTCACTACTTTGGGGGCTGGCACTGTGGTATAGTGGGTAAAGCTGCTGCCTGCAGTGCTGGCATCCCATATGGGTGCCGATTCGAGTCCTGGCTGCTCCACTTCCGATCAAGCTCTCTGCTGTGGCCTGGGAAAGCAAAAGATGGCCCCTGTACCCATGTGGGAGACCCAGAAGAAGCTCCTGGCTTCAGATCGGTGCAGCTCCACCTGCTGTGCCAATTGGGAGACAGAAAACCTCTCTCTCTGCCTCTCCTTCTGTGTAACTCTTTCAAATAAATCTTAAAAATATTCTCCACTTGGAATGCCCACATCCCACATCAGAGTGTCTGGTTCAAATCCTGGCATCTCCACTTCCTAAGATTTATTTATTGAAAGAGTCAGAGAGAAGGAGATCTTCCACCCGCTGGTTCACTCCCCAGATGGCCACAAGAGCCTGGGCTAGTCCAGGCCGAAGCCAAGGGCTTCTTCTAGGTCCCCCAAGTGGGTGGCAGGGGCCCAAGGACTTGGACCATCTTCTGCTGATTTCCCCAGGTCATTAGCAAGGAGGTGGATCTGAAAAGGAGCAGCTGGGACATGAACTGGCACCCATGCGGGATGTTGGTGTCACAGGCGGCAGTTCTACCCAGTACAGCACAACGCCAGCCCCGACGTGTCTACTTCTGAACAGCTTCCTGCTAATGCATCCTAGAAGGAAGGTGATGGAGCAAGTTCTTGGGTCCCTGACACCCACATGGGAGACCCAGATGGAGTTCCCAACTCCTGGCTTTAGCCTCGCCCAGTCCTGGCTGTTGCAGGCATTTGGGGAGTCAATGAACAGATGCATCTCTCTCTCATCCTGCCTTTCAAATAAAATCTTAAAACATAAAAAAAAAAAGAAAAAAAAAGGGGGCCAGCACTGTGGCCTAGTAGGCTAAGCCTCCACCTGTGGCACTGGCATCCCATATGGGTGCCAGCTCAAGTCCCAACTACTCTACTTCCGATCCAGCTCCCTGCTAATGTGCCTGGGAAATCAGAAGATGGCCCAAGTCCTTGGGCCCCTGCAACCATGTGGGAGACCCAGAAGAAGGTCCTGATCAGCTCAGCTCTGACCATTGCGGCCATTTGGGGAGTGAACCAGCAGATGAAAGACCTTTCTCTGTCTCTCCCTCTAAGTCTACCTCTCAAGTCTTTTTAAAAGTAATAAAAAAAAAAAGTAAAAAAGAAATAAATCCCACTGCCAATCCTTGAAAAGTTCAAGTCCTTGAAGAGATTGGGTAAAGGGTGTGGGGGTTTCCCCTCATCCTCTTTGTCCAACACCAGTGGAAGTGTCCCTGGAAACTCCTAAACCCTTCTCCTCCTCGAGTTTTTCTGCTGTAATAAAGCTGGCCACCCCCAGCCCTTCATTCTTATGTTTCTGCCCATTGCTTCAGTGGGGACAGCAAAGGCCCCAAAGCCCAGCACACAAGCAGATAAAAATTCTCCCTGCAGAGGAAGAAAAGGGCAGGCATGATTAAACACCTGGTGTGCCTTGGAGGCTGTGTCTGAATGAATAACTCTGTAGACAGGCACATTCCCCTCCCACGTGGGTGCCCCTCACTCATTCAGCTGACAGCTTGAAGAAAAAAAGCTGTGACACCCACTGTTAAGAGGGTCCTCCTCCCACCTGCTTGAGCTGGGACATCAGTCTTTCCCAACAAGTCAAACTTCAGTTCTTCTCAGGTCTTTTCCCTAGTTGCTGGTATTTTACTGGAACATAACGCATTGGCACTCCTGGTTTTCAGGCCCTTGGACTCGACCTGCACCTGTACACCATTGGCTCTCCTCAGTCCCTGGCTTGCCAACTTTGAAACTTCCTAAATGCATGAGCCAATCCCCTACAACAAAGGCTCATGTAACCGGTTTCTCTCAAGAACTCAAATACAAACAGTGGTACTGAGAGTGGGGCACTGCAGTAAAAATTCCATAGCAACATGGAGGCAGTGTTAGCACGGTGATGGGTACCGGCTGTAGAGATTTTGAGATACATGCCATAAAAAACTGAATTAGAGTGCTAAAAGAAATATGAATATTGGGGCCACTGTGACATAGTAGGCTAAGCCTCCACCCACAATGCCAACATCCCACATGGTGTCAATTCGTGTTCTGGCTGCTCCTCTTTGATCCAGCTCTCTTCTTATGGCCTGGGAAAGCAGTAGAAGATGGCCCAAATGCTTGGGGCCTGCACCCATGTGGGAAACCCGGAAGAAGCTGCTGGCTTTGGATAGGCCCAGCTCCAGCCATTGTGGCCATTTGGGAAGTAAACTAGAGGATGGAAGACCTTTCTCTCTGTCTCCCTCTTTATAGCTCTACCTCTCAAGTAAATAAAATTATATACATGTATATATGCTAGAGATGATTTTGTTAAGTCTTCAAGAAAGAGTTGGAAAGATTCCACATTCTTAGACAATAAATAACCATGAACATGACACTGATAGACATCACAGATCATTTTGGTAAAGTCTCAGAAATGAGGAAGAGGAAACGGAGTAAATGAGGAAGATTGGAAACTGGAGGAAAGGGGATCTTTATTACAAGATGGCAAGGAGCCTGAATGAACTGTGTTCTGTTTTGTGGAAGGTCCAACTCACAATCAATGAAACTGCTTAGACTTCTCTGCGAATTGACCAAAGTATTGAAGACATGGCTTGGTCCCTACTGATTACAGCACAACATGAGAGGACAGAGAGGAGTTAGAGGAGGAATTCTTGGCAGAAGTAAACAGGCTCGGTTAAAAAGGTTAGTGTATCGTTTACTCTGGGAAGAACATGAGTAACCTAGGCTTGGGAAGCAAGGAATTCATCTGGTGTCACAGGTTCTGAGCTGGAGAACCGTGCTACACAATGGGAATCCTACTACACAGTGGGAATTGTACTACAAGTCTTCCCCATGCCCAGCCCAGACATTTAGATGAGACTTTGGCCTTCAGAGTTGATGCTGCAATGAATTAAATCTTTTGAGGCAGTCAGGTTGGAATGGATATATTCTATGTGTAATGAGGACACACATTTTGGAGAAAGATAGAATGCTACAGACAGAACTGTGTTCCCCCGCCGGCGCCATGGCTCACTTGGCTAATCCTCCACCTGTGGCACTAGCACCCCGGGGTTCTAGTTCTGGTTAGGGCACTGGGTACTAATCCCGGTTGCTCCTCTTCCAGTCCAGCTCTCTGCTGTGGCCCGGGAGGGCAGTGGAAGATGGCCCAAGTGCTTGGGCCCCCACACCCACATGGAAGACCAGGGAGAAGCTCCTGGCTCCTGGCTTCGGATCGGCACAGCGCCATTAGGGGAGTGAACCAACGGAAGGAAGACCTTTCTGTGTCTGTCTATAACTCTTACCTGTCAAATAAAAAAAAAAAGAATTTGTATTGCGGCCCTAACCTTCAACATGACCATATTTGGAGACAGGGTCTTTAAGAGGTAAATAAAGTTAAATGAGGTCCTAAGGGTAGGACCCTAATCTGATAGGATTGGTGTGTCCTCATGAGGGAAGGTGGAGAGGTCAGAGGTAGCCAGCTCCCATCCAGGTAGACACAGGGAAAGGCAGCAGTCTGCGAGCCAGGATGAGAGCCCTCATTGGAAACTGAAGCTGCTGGATGGCATTTCTGATATTGAACTTCCCAGCTTTTAGAACTGATAGTAATAAATGTGTTGCTAAGTCATCCAGTCTACAATACAGCAGCCAGAAAAAGTTAGCCAATGTAAACTATGGAGAACAGACCCCAGCAGATGTTAAGCTCTACCTCTTTATGTTCAAGGTGCTAGGGTGTCTAATGTCACAAAGGTACACTTGGCCTTGACAGAGTATTTACAAACCTGCCTTGGCCTTTGCTTATGATTCCACATTCCTCTAGTTTAAGTCTGCACTCCTGATACGCATTCATTTCCCTGGGAAGGGTAACAATCACCTTCTCCCCAGAGTGATGAGAAACAGGGAGACAGAGATACTAGGTGTAAGGTCCTGAGAGCATGAGGACAGCAGCCTCAGGAGGGGCTGGGAGCAAGACTGAAGGCCCCGATGTCTATTTCTTCAAAGCATGAACATAAGGAAAAAGTTGAGTTTAAAAACATCTGTGACGGGGCTGGTACTGTGGTGTAGCATGTGAAGCCACCATCTGCAGTGTCGGCATCCCACATGGGCACCGGTTCCAGTCCTGGCTATTCCACTTCCAATTTAGCTCTGTGCTAAGGCCTGAGAAGGCAGTAGAGGATGTCCCAAGTTCTTGAGCCCTGCACCCACGTGGGAGACCCAGGGGAAGCTCCTGGCTCCCGGCTTTGGATGGGCACAGCTCCAGCTGTTGAGGCCAATTGGGGAGTGAACCAGCAGATGGAAGACCTCTCTCTGCCTCTCCTTCTCTGTGTAACTAAATTTCAAATAAATAAATCAATCTTTAAAAAAAATCTATGATAGACAAGTTAAGGGTAATTATTAGACGTTAATTATTGCAAAATTAAAAACAAAAAAAAAAAACGGACTCCAAAACTTTCAATTCTGCATTTATTGTCTCTAGAAGGTAACCCTGGGCTTTCCACTTCTCACACTTGGAGTCTGAAACAGAGAAGAAAGTCCATTATAAACAGCTACAGGAGGAGGATCCACAGGTGCTTCAAAAAGTTCATGAATAGAATTTTTATTTTATGTTTACATGGAAAAAATTTTGAAATCCATGCTGTTTTTTCATAATGCATATTTTCCACAAACTTTTTGAAGGTCCTCACATGCATGCATTTCAAAATTATACCAAGTAAAATTATCTTTTCATTCTAACTTCCATAAACATTTTGAAGTCCTCACATATGTAAAAAAAACTTAATGTCATGCATAATCAAAGATGTTTAAAGATAACATGTTTTAGCCATTAAAATTCTATTGTTTTAAAAGATCTCATTCTTGACAAGAATGTGATGAAGTTTGGGGCCAGCACTGTAGTGCAATGGGTTAAGCCATTGATGTGATGCCGGCACCCCATAGAAGTGCTGGCTAAAGTCCCTGCTGAAGCGTCCAAGAAATCAGCAAAAGATGATCCGAGGACTTAGGCCCGTGCCACTCATAGGAGAGATCCTGAATGAGGTACAGGCTCTAAGCTTCAAGTTGGCCCAGCTCTGGCCATCTAGGGAATGACCGACCCAGTAATGGGAGTTTCTGTGATGTGTCCCTCTCTCTGTCCAATAAAAAAAAAAAAATCTTAAAAAAAAAGTGATGCCAGCAGTACTCTTACATTGCTGGTGCTGTTATAAAGTGGCACTATGCATCAAGTCATAGAACATACCTACCTGTGACTCAGGAGTTCTACTTCTGGGAATCTAGCCTGAAAAAAAATAATACAAAATACAGAAAGTGCTAAACAAATGAAGGTTTTCTGTCATGTTTATGAGAACAGAATATATCCAACAATTAGGAAACTGACTTACTGAATGGATCATTTAAACATGTAAGGACAGAAAAAATCCAAAATAGTGCATTAATGACATGTACCCTCTGATAATTTTAGTTGCAGAGGGAAAAATTTGGACACATTTATCTCTTAGCAGTTCTGCTAGGATGGTTACATAATTCTGTGACTTTTCAATTTTCTGAAATCTCAACTTGAAGAAAAACAAACCCATGACTAAGAAATCACTCAAATCAGGTCTAGACAGTTAAGATTAAGTGTATCACAGTGGGTGATAAAACACTGCAATCAGTTGCCTTCATTTACTCTACAAATTTGCCTATTTTCTATCCATTCCCCTTTACATTTCCAGGTTGGGTTTTGCTAGAGCGACAGAATTAAAAGGGATTTCAGTTACCCACATCCCAACTCTGACACTTTGCTGGCATCCTCGATGTTGGACAAGTTTTTGCAGCTTCTTAGTTTTCTCACATGTAAAATGGGTATAAATTAAATAGATTAATATGTATAAAGTGCCTGGTACCATGTAATTGGGTACAAAATAAGTATGAATAACTTTACTCTTGATCAAGTTTTTCTACTACACACAAGATTAAGTTTTTGGTTCATATTTAGCTTTAAGTTTTTTAATTAACATTTTTTATATTTAAAGAATGTTTCAAACCTCAGGGACAAATTCGCATATTGCTGTGTTTACCTGAAGGGTTAAAGGATAACTGAATCCTATCAGCTTATAATAAAGTACATTTTATATCACTGTCTGTTTTTAAGAATTGCCTGGAAATTTCCAGGAATATTTAAGCATTAAAGTAAGAAAACTTGCTGATGCTTATCCACATTGCCTTTAATGTCACAGTTCATTTTTAAAAAATTGCTATTTGCTTCATTAAACCCAAAGAGGTTAAGGCCCAAGAAGGGGGTGACGTGAGGAATGGAAACCCTGTCTTTGCTTCACTTCTTTAGGGAGGCAGGTGCATTCCCGACTTGGTTGCCCAGTTGGATAATTTGCTATCCAGTGTTATCCAGTGCACTTTTCCTGTACTCACTGAACTAAGGCTTGGTAGAGAAGATGCAGTAGACAGAAGTCCTTGCTCATTCAGCTTTAGAGTTCAGTCCCCAAACTTATAGTAGCCTGAAAAGTAAGGTTTTCATTTGGAAGAAGCGGACTTTGTTAAAAGGGGGAATAAGAAATGTACTATTCTGGTGGGCCAGAGCTTAGATGACCACCCATCAGGTAGTTCTAGAGGAAGGAGGCAAGACAGGACATGATGAAGTGTTCCTGCTACCCAACCTGAAGACCTGAAATGGCAGGAAGGACTCCACGCCCTACCACCCAGGGCCTCAACCAAGGGATGGGGGAAGTTACTGAAGACAACAGAATCCAAGAAAGCAAGAACTTGCATCCACTTCTCGTAAGACAGCCTCTCAGACTCCAGTGACTACACACAGCTGAAGGACATCACCAGGCACCTGAGCCTCACTGCCCGACTAGGGTTGAGGAAGCCAGAGGCCTGGGTTCCAAACAGAAAAGACACAGCAGATCTACTTAGAGATGCAAAAGCACAATGGTGCCACGGGCGTTCACAGGAGACATCAGCTCACCACCACCCAAGACTGAGGTGCCTAGAAACAGCTGGTGTCTTTCTAGCCTGCACAATACATTCCTCATACCTGGGCTGGGGGCGGGGAGTCACTCCAGAGGCAAAGAACCCCAGCAGGAGTCTGCACGTGAACTGAATCAGTATTCACTTAAGAAGGCCCACCTCAGTGTGGCCAGACCATCAGTCTTACCACCATCCAGGCCCTGAGAGCCTTACCCAGGTCTCAGGAATGGGTCGAATTCGGGGCAAAAAGGAAAGTTACATTTCCTCAAATCTGGGTTGTGTTCTTAACCACCAGTCTTGCCTCAGTTGTGTGAAAGTCCAGCCAGGACCCAGAGATGGGAAGTCAGACCTCTGATCCCAACCTTGCCTTCTTCGGTCCCGAGGGAGGGCTAACTAGACAATCTTCCAGCAATGAAGCTCCATGGGATGACTGGACCTTGGGCCACCAAGCCCTACCAGGCCCCATGCTCTTCCCTTGGGGCCTGGTTCAGATCACGCAGTGTCTGGGGGCTCTGTGCGTGGTTCCGCACTCAGACCACCCTAGTGAGGCAGGTGCCCCAGCACATCTTCTGCAGCAGAGTCACTGGAAGGACGTGTTCCTGGAAGGAAAAGCTTTATAGAAAAGGAAAACAGTGATCCAAAGGGGATCAGAAAAGTCCTGAAATAATGGTGTTGTGTTTACAATCTGCTTATCCTCTCTGCGATGAGGTCTACCACCAATGCGGAATCCTTGTGCCCATTTTATCCCTTCTTGGTTCTGGATAACATGTGAACTTGAGCAAGGAAGAACACGGAGGGCAGGAGAGATGCTGGGCTCCTTCAGGGGCCAGCTCATGTGGCCTTAGCATTTGGGAGTTTTCTGGCAACCTTAAACACCGAGTGTCTCAAGGAAAGTCAATAGCACATCGGGAAAGTCCAGCCTCGACCTCCATTGCACACCATAGAAGCAGACAAGGAAGGCATCAATAGCTCCTCTCAAGCCACGTCAGCTTATTGGTAGGACCAGGCAGCAGACACCAGGAGTCCATTCATAAAAACACCAAACTTCACATGTGTACGTGCATGAGAATCTGCACCTACGATAAATTTAATGTCTCACAGAAAAATAACAGCTCCAACAAGACAATCTCCCTTCTTATTTTCACAAAGAAATAGAAATAGAAGTGTGTCTTCCTGCTAACATTTTCTTCTCCTTTTCTATCAGATTCAGCCCTGCATGGTTCCCTTCAGTGTCTGGCTGGATTTCTCCTTCAGGAACTGCGGCGCAAGACGCCGCCACTGGAGGAGGCATCACTCCTCTGCTGCATTCCCAGCGGGCTTACCTTTCCAGCCCAAGAGAACTGCAGGCACAAGCACCACCCAGCACCACCCCAAACCCCCGAAGTTCAGGAAACATAGCAAAACCCCAGTGCTAAATGCAATCACTAGAGCCGCCTTCCCTTTGAGCCCCAACGCCCTTAGTCCTGGACTGCAGTCAGCTGCAAAAACAGGGCATACACGCTAATGCAATGCAGTGGGTGGGGAAGAAACTCCAAGAAGCCAGAGAGTACCCACCATCACAAGGGATCAACTTGCTCTACTCACCAGAATATTCCCCCAAAAGCTATCAGTCAGCCTTGGGGTGGACAAGTATGCCTCCCATGCAAAAACCGAGACACATCAGTTACCGTAGAATTTTTACTAGCACATATAGCTATGACTTGGGGTAAATACAATATGGAAGACAAAAGGAAGAGGCTCCAGGTCTTTCCCAAGGTATTAATAAATTCATCCCAACTAGACAGACCATCTCATTTCAGGGTTTAAAATGCTATGGCCATTTGGGGGGTGAACCAATGGAAAAAGGAAGACCTTTCTCTCTGTCTCTCTCTGAAACTCTGTCAAATAAATTTTCAAAAAATGCTATTAGAAGATATGTCCCTAGTGATTAATTTTATAGGTGAACACAACCTGGAGAGGGTAGTGGGAATCTACCACTCCCAAAGGCTTCCTTCTATCATGACAAAATTAGAAGTGTATGTTGGCAGGATTTCCTAATACAGACACATCCATATGTCCCTCTCCTAAGCCCCTCAAACCCTAGCATTCTTGGCAACTCACTCCCAAACTGAAGGTGGTGTTTGTCCTCATAGTCTCTACAGCAGCACAGGCAATGTTAAACAAAACCCGTAGCATGGGCAGGCATTTGTTGCAGCAGTTAGAAGCCACTTGGGACACCCCCTCCCCTACCAGAGTGCCCGGTCTGAGTCCTGGCTCTTCTTCCAATCCAGCTTCCAGCTAATGCGCTCCCTTGGAGGAAGCAGGTGAAGGCTCAAGTAGTTGGGTCCTTGCCACCCATGTGGGAGACCTGGATTGAGTTCCAGGTCCCTGTCTTCAGCCTAGCCCAGCACTAGCTGTTCCAAGTATTTGGGGAGTGAACCAGCAATTGGAAACTATGTTTGATTGTCTCTTTGTCTTTCAAATACAATGAATATAAATTTTTTTTAAATTAGAGTCATGGGATGGCGTGGTGGTGTAGTAGGTAAAGCTGCTGTCTGCAGCACTGGCATCCCATATGGTGCCAGTTCTAGTCCCAGCTGCTCCTCTTCTGATCCAGCTCTCTGCTGTGGCCTTCAGGAGGCAATAGAAGATGGTCCAAGTCCTTGGGCCCCTGCACCCATGTGGGAGACCCAGGAGAAGCTCCTGGCTTTGGGTCAGCCCAGCTCCAGCCATGGAGGGTATTTGGGGAGTCAACCAGTAGATGGAAGACTTCTCTCTCTCTGCTACTGCCTTTCTATAAATCTGCCTTTCAAATAAATAAATCTTTTTTAAAAAACTAGAGTCATGCATGATGTAATACCTGAACCACAGCCACAGGTGACAAATCCAAACAATAAACATGGTGGGGCAGTGACTGCATTGCCATCCAGCAATGCTCAACTCCAATACAACAAACCTACACTTTGGAACTCTAAAATGTATTTATTTACAAATATTTCTTTTCATTTTGTTTGAAAGGCAGAGAGGCAGTTCTTCTATCTACTTGTTCACTCCCCAAATTCCTGTAATGTTTGGACCTGGGTCAGGAGCCCAGAACCAATCTAGGTCTCTCACATAGGTGGAAGGGACCAAAGCACTTGAGCCATCACCTGTAGTCTGGCAGTCTGTGCATTAGCAGGTAACTGGATCAAAAGAGCCGAGACTAGAACATGTCTTCAATATGGTATATATGCATCCCAAATGCAAGAAAGCCTCGCTCCAAAGCTCCAATTTTAAATAAGCTCTCTTCTTAATCTTTGTCCCTACCAGACCAGATGCTGTGGTTTCACACGGCTCACAGTCCTCTCTGTCTGCACTCAAATTTGCCAATTCAGTCCCCAAGTGAAGCTGCTCTGGCCCCCGAGGTTAATCTCCACCCCTGTCATCAGCGGATTCTTATGTACTTCATTCGGGATTTTGCCTCCCAGGAATGTTGTTGATCTTGCATAGGCTGTTCTGACTTCATCTTCAAATCCCCAAAAATGCCCATCTCTGCCAGGCCCAGGATCCTACTCCCGACCCTCTCCGAAGCAGGGAGAAGGGCACCACACCTGTAAACTGAAGCTGGAGAGGCCATGTCTCCCAGCTCCCAGGTACTTCTGAACAGGAGCATTTCAGTCCCATGAGCCCTGTTCCCCGTCACTGGGCCTGCAGGCAGGGTATCTGGCCAGCACCCTGAAACCCTATGCAGTCACCCTTTGGGTAAGCTGGTCTGAACCCTCTTGAGAATCCCTTGTCAGATAAAGGCCAGCCAGGGCATCACTTCCTTGGCCCCTTTCTCTTGGACCATCCTCATCCCCAACTATAAATGCAAACTTTTAATAAAATCAGTAAAAGTGATAATGGACAGCTGCACAATTCAAATGCAAACAAAGATCCAGAGTTAACTATCAGGAAAAACTAGCCAAAAAGATGGCTGCACAGCAAGCACTCCAAACAAAAATGATTTCCCCTTTTCCTTCCTGAACAATTCAGTCCTAAAGCCATTAGTTGAGTGACAGCAACATAGGAGGAGACTTGGTGATTGAAATGAGGTATCAAGATCGAAGACAGGCAAGTTGGCATCCACCCAAGAGGAGACATCCATGCCAGGAGTGAGGATGGCCCGAGTGGAACCGGAGCCATGAGGGTTTTCAGGGAATACGGAGTGTGTCAAAAAAAAAAAGCCCACAGGGGGTGAGAACAGCCACGCAGGGAGGAGGTAGCAGCAGAGGTGGGAGAGGGGTTAGACACAGGAGTATCCTGGGATCATTGGTCAATTCCAGCACTCAGGGTGGAAAACGCAAGATAAACTTGGAGCAACTTGTGCCGGAGGGCCAGTGATCAAAGAATGATCAGACATGCCAAACAGAAAGGTAGCATGCTTGAAGGGGCTTTCGCTGGCCACAATGAGGACAACTTGAGTAATAAGATCAATAATGAAATATGATATTGTGAAGATATATAAATCCCACTAAATTAAACAGAAAATCATACATTTATACCCATGCAAAAAAGTAA
This sequence comes from Sylvilagus floridanus, assembly GCA_949820135.1. Taxonomy (NCBI): domain Eukaryota; kingdom Metazoa; phylum Chordata; class Mammalia; order Lagomorpha; family Leporidae; genus Sylvilagus; species Sylvilagus floridanus. The sequence goes on from OX463245.1 coordinate 53,420,226, forward strand.
ATACAGAAATAAAAATTGTGGTACATGCCATGGACTACTGCTCAGCAAACAAAAGCAAGTACAAAAGATTAATATAAACTTGCATTGCTGGGGGGAAAAAAATCCAAACTCTAAAGTTATATATGCTAACATTCCATTATTGTAACATTCCCAAAGTAAACTACAGAGACAGAGAAAGGACGAGTGGTTGTCAGGGATCAGGAAGAGTGAAGGAGCGGGGCAGGCGGAGGGCGAGTCTGACGGAAGCACAGAGACCTTTGCAGTGACGGAGCCCTTTGTCTCGACTGCAGTGCTGGTTCCACACATGTGACCAAATGACACAGAACAATATATACGTGGTACCCACACATGTCGGTACTGCAGATAACATAAGACGCAGCTATTGGGGGTATCCGAGTTAAGGGTACCAGGGACTTCTCTGTCCTATCTTTGCAACTTCTGTGAATCTGTAATTACTTCAAAGTGAGAAGTTTAACAAAAATAGAATGTTTGATGAGTAACAAGATATTTAGATAGCTTCAAAGTACCTCCTCACAAAACACATACTAATTACAAAAGAAAAAGACTAAAGTGGGAAAGCTTGCAAGTGATCAAAGCTGAGTATCACTAGAAATAGACCAAAATGTGCCCCATCTTCAAGAGGCTGCAGTGAGTAGAAAATGGCTCACTTCTGTGACTCCTGTCAAAGATGCACATTTGAATCTAATCAGGAGGAAGCAGGCAAATGCAGAGAGAGAACCATTCTGGGAAACAACTGGCCTGTCATCTTCAAAAGTGCCCAGGTCTTAAAGCCACAGAAAGGCCCAGGAGCTGTTCCAGACTGAAGGAAACCAAGTGCAGTTCATGATTCTCAACTGGGGCCTTTTGCTGGGCGGGACATTGCTGAGACACCACTGAAACCTGAATGGGACCCGAGGATGGCATGGCAGCAATGCCACATCAACTTCCCGATTTTGTAGGTGCACTGTGATCACACAGGAGAACGTCCCCATTTGTAGGAAAACACACTGAAGTAATTAGGGGCCATGGGGCATCAGACGGAAACTTACTCTCAGATGGGTCAGGAGAAGTTCTAGTGCTACACTTGTAACCTTTCTACAAGTTGATCATTGTTGCAGAGTAACCTTACTATTTTTAAATGAGTGATCTGGATTTGAACCTGAAAGGCTAAGGAACCTTGGTCAACACTGGTGAAATCCCAGGATGTGTCTGCAAAAAACAGGCACTCTCCATGATCAGGTCCTGGCAGCCACACTTGACAGAAGTTACGTGTACACAAAAATCTCAAATGGGCGATTCATTCTGTGTTCATTCTAAAATCAGCATGCTCTCCTTCCAATTGACAACAAACTTGGTTAAAAAAAAAAAACTAGAGTGTTTTGTTCCATTTCTTTTTGAAAATAATTATAGTCAGAACACGGCTATTCTTTTCTAGGAAATATAAGCCCCCTCTTCTAATGGATGTGCTGTTAAGTGGTCTGTCGCCCTGAAGAGCATCCTTGGAAAACAAAGACTTCCAGGACACACCTGCCACTGGTGTGGGTAAGCACCAGCCTGCTCTGCTACTGCATGCACACCTGTCCAGTCCCAAGCCCACCAGGACTGGCAGGAAGGTACACCCACATTAAAGCACCATGAAAAAAGACATGATGGGGGCCAGTGTTACGGCACAGTGAGTAAAGGCGCCACCTATGATGCAGCCATCCCATATAAGCACCAGTTCAAGTCCCAGCTGCTCCATTTTTTGATCTAAATCCCTGCTAATGCTCTGGGAAAGCAGTGGAGCATGGCTCAAGTACTTGGCCCCTGCCATCTATGTGGGAGACCAGAATGGAGCTCCTGGCTCCTGTCTTTAGCTTGGCCCAGCCCTGGCTGTTGTGGCCATTTGGGGAATGAACCAATGGATGAAAGATCTCTAACTCTGCCTTGAAAGAAGGGGAGGAAGGAAGGCAAGGAGCAATAAAAGAAAATGACATGATGGGGGCCAGCACTGTGGTACCACAGGTCAAGCCACCGCATGGGAGGCCAGCAACCCATATCAGAGATCCAGCTGGAGTCCTAGCTGCTCTATTTCTGATTCAGGTCTCTTCTATTGTGCCAGGGAAAGCAGATGATGGCTCAGGTACTTGGACCTCTGTCATCCATGTGGTAGAACAGGATGGAGTTCCTGGCTCCTGGCTTTAGCCTGGCCCAGCCAGAACTGTTGTGGCCAGTTAGGGAATAAATCAACAGATGGACCGTGCGTGTGTGTATGTGTGTGTGTGTGTGTGTATGTGTGTCCTTCCCTGTCTCTGTTGTCCTGCCTTCCAAACTCACAGTCACCCCATGTCAGCTCATGTTGGAGCAACAGGAATTCTGCTTTCTAAAGGGTTGACCAGTAGGGAAAGTTTCATATCTCAGGTGGCCAGAATATGAAAACCTAGACTGAACACATACACAGAATCCTTAGAGAACAGTCACCAAGTCAGAAACAGAAGCCAAGACTGGTCAGCCAGCAGAAAGCCTGTAAGACCTCAAATCTGAACACAGTATCAGTGATAATCGAGAGAGAATACCCAAACCACTTATCGCAACAGAGCTGGGATGTCTGAGGCTTCCTACCGCTCACCAGTCAATACTGACTTGCTCATGGTGAGCCAAGCAAACTCGATCAAAATGTGTCCAAGTGAACACCGACATGCCAGTTACTGCGTTAGGCACTTTGCTGATGTGATGCTACTGGAATCTCCTAGCTATCTTACGTACAAGCGAGATAAAATTCTCACGCCTATTCTACTGATGGGGAAACTGAGGCACTCGCTCAAGGTCACACAGCTGGCAAGTGGTACACTCTTTTGCTATTCTCTGCTATGCTCAATTGCTATTCTAAATCAACCGTCATTTGTGAATCCACAGCCCCTCACCCCACGTCTCTTTATTGTGCCAAGAAACTAGCTTATCACAGTACACTTGGTTGTGTTTCCCACAAGCCTTATTTGAATAACAATCATGTTACAGGGTGGGACAGATCAAGGGGCTCCTCGAATCCACAGCAAGGGCAAAGCATCCACCTCTAGACTTGGAGGAGCAGGCTGCTACTTCAGCTGCCTCTTTAGTTTGACAAAGTAATAACTGTCGCGATAAACTCCTTGCCTCAACACCAAAACAAAAAAACAAAAAAACCAAAACACTAGCACCATGAATCTATGGTACGGCAAGCTACTTCTTTTTCTGCAGAATGCACTGTCTAGCAACCTTTTAATGTGTTAAATGGAGAAATTAATAAAATAAGCTTAGGTCTGTATTGGGTTTCTCTGGAGGAACGCCCCCAGCCCTGAGCAGCTAGCTGCCTATCAACCAATGTAAGTATGTTAACAATCTTCCAAACTACCGAGCTCCCTCTCTCCATTCTGGTGCTTTTACCCATCAGTTTTGCTTTAATCATGTATAGCATGGAAAATGCCGCATACCTCAGAGCGCACAGTGAGCTATTTCAGAAGGAATACTTTACCAGACTTCCGGTCGGGCAGGTAGCTCCAGCTGTGGAGGTCATGCTGTGGCGACAGGCGTACACTGGCTCACCACTGCCACCATCTGCCCAGGGCCCTTCCTCCTCACTCTTCAAGCTGACGATAGCACAGCTGGTATGCTGGGTAACATTTCTCGATAGCTCTCTAGCCAAGGATATGGGTGGTTCTGAAGTATTTTTGCTATAGTTCTGCTCATCTGAGTCTTGCTTCTGGAAACCATATTCAGTTGTCAAGTGGTATAATAGGACAGGTTTTGAAGACTGAAATCAATATATTTCAAAGTTTTAACTGATGAGTTTTCATGTAGGTGATAAGGGCAATTCTGAAGTTATCATGGAGGGAAAAATGTTGCTCAGGGCACTAATGGTATGTTTGCTCTTCTCTGACCTAAAAACGGTTGTACGATGGGGAAATGTGCTAGAAATACAATGGCATGAAACAGTCTATATTTCATAATGAATGCAGCATACAACAATGTAATTCTGTTACACAATTAACATTCAAGGAAAAACTAAGGGAGCCATCCACACAAGTGCAAACACTAGGACCATCCAACTTGGCCAATAGGACAATCCATTGCAAAATATATCTTCCCATCAGGCATCTAAGCAGAACTAAGTGGGCAAGAACAAGAGGAAAAAACCCAAAAGTACAACTGTACAGCTGGCTATTTCTGCCCTAAGTTTTTAAATGTCTCTCTTCTGTCTAGTATCTCTCCTCCTGTTCTGTCCCTAAACTCGATCACAGTGCTACTTGGAAAAGACCATCACGTCATCTAACAACTCTCTTGATTCTGCTTCCATTCTCAGATCTCCACGTAGAGTGTTCTTGAAATTTGCCCCTCTGCCTGGACTGCAGGTATTGACCAGAAATGCAGCCTCGACCAACCATCAGGTGACCTACAGGTCACTCCTTTCCCCTCTCCAATGATGTACCCAACTGCCTGCCTTGTCCGTGGCTTCTCTGTTCCCCCCTCAGGTTTTCAAGATTCTCTCCACCTCAACTTTGTTCCTTTGCCTTCTCCTCCCTAATGATCCCTCCTGCCATTGGCATCACTTATGGCTCATTGCTAAGGCCTTTCCTCTTTTCATATCTCTCCCAATTTATTTTTCAGGCCTTTACTCTTGGCCTCTCCATGGAACAGGTCCATAAAAGCAGCCCATGCCTGCCACTGCCTGACAGACACCTGTGAGTCACTCACCCTGCTAATGGTGCTGACACTAGAGGGCTCCACAGTTTACCAAGCAAGTCCATTTTATGTCACCCACTGAGTGATGGCAAAACCCCTTTCCGAGTCTGCTCGGATGTGTGCTCTGCTGAAGGGAAACAGCCCCCAAGAAGCATGTATACAGGGGCCTCTTCTCACATCCCAGCAGTTAGGACCTAGGGTCCCTACAGGAATTCCCTATGAGGCAGGTGGACAGATGTCCAGGGACTTCAAAGCTCATGCAGATCTGGGTTCAAATCCCAGTCCTTGGCTGTGTGGCCTTGTTTCCTTCCTTGTAAAAGAAAATTATAAGTAGCTCAGAGGACTGCTCTATCTGCTAACTGGGAAGTGTATGTAAACTGCTTAGTGCAGTGCCTGTGACACAAGGAGGGCTCAACAGAGAGGCTATTATTATTCTAAATTCTCAAAACCTTTACCTCCAAGTCGTTGGCTCCTTCCAAAACATCATTGAGAATCTGTATGTATTCAGTCGCACCTTTCAGAATATCAACTTTGCTAGGCTTCCTGCTCTGGGGGAGAAATGGCACAAGTGCCTTCAGTTTGGCAAAACCACGGTTGAGGTTTTTTATCTAGAAAACAAAAAGGCATAGTGATTCACCGAGAGGCTATTTGTACAGACATCCCCCAAACCACTGTGGGGTTTGTGAGGGGTCATGTCCACAGCCCTCCTGTTGGGGGCAGAGGAGGCGGGGAGGGACTGTGGTGGGAAAGCAGGCACAGTCAAAAGTCACCACTCCCCTGGCAGTGCCCAGATGGTGAGGAAGAGGGAGTGGCATAAACTCAGCCCTGCAGGTGGATGGGCAGGCAGGTGTGGCTGTGTGCACACTGACCCCCCTCCTCAGCCTCGGGAAAGCATTCCCACTGCATGACCTCATGGCGACAGCAGTGCGAGCTCAAAGCTGAGTCAACTGTGCCACGATTTAAAACCCAGCTCCCCCACTTACTACTGACTTTCCTAAAGTGTGTGGCTTAGTTCACATCCCTAAGCCTCAGGTCAGTACCTGTTGGGGGTTTAAGCGACACAATGCACACATGGACCACCACCTAGAAAGTCCTAAGTGGCCGTACTGCTGCTGCAGCCAACATCGCAAAGCCTTGTCTCCTGGAGCACTGTTCCACTGCCCCTTCAAGCTCCTTCCCGCCGCGTGAGTGAGACAGCTGCCCTGAGACTTTGCAGGTGGATGCGACTTCAGAGACTCAGGGTCTCATACTTTGGTTTTAAAGGCCATGAACTCTCATGCTCATGCCCCGGAGGACACAGTCCCTGGAAGAACTGGCACCCACTGCACCATAAAGCCAACATACCCAATTATGTCAAGACAGCCCTTCCCACTCGGGAGCAAATAGAAAAGGGACACAGCTGATTCATGGGAGGATACACTGACCAGTGAACATGTACAAAGGTTTCTTGTTCCTCAACAAAGAACTACAAACCAACACAAACTAGGGGTGCTCATCGTCCTCACAGAGAAGAGTCAGGACAACAAATGGAACAGTGCATGTCCAGGTGATTGGCTGAGGGAGAGCCGAGGAATTGAACATGGGAGAAATGGGAACTCTGTTAGGCAGCAGAGTGAGTAGCAAAAGCCAGCCCGCCCCGCCGCTGAGGACCCACCATCGTGGGGAGAGGGTAGATGGGAGAGTCCCAGTGATCAGGCAGGTGGGTGGTGTCAGCTGGCTGAAAGGAGCTGCCCACAGGGCTACTATTTGATAGCTCCAGCTGACTGCAGCATCACAACTCCGGCAGCCCAACCCGCCATGGGACAGCTGCAGCCAGCCACGCAGAAGCCCCCACAGGACAGCCTGATCCACACCATCAGGTTGCCCCACCCCACCTTTTCCACACCATGGAAACTGCAAGTTTCACAATGTTGCAAACTTAGAACCAGAACCAACTTGGAAATATCCAACATGGCTGCAGAATGTGTCCCCATTATGACATTATAATGGCATTATGGTAAAATTACCATGGTCAGAACTCCCACACCCATCATGCACCTGCCATAAAGACACTTTGGATGGTTCCAAAAAGGGGCACAGAAATGGGTGGTACCACGTCCCGCCCCAAACCCTGCCCCCTTTTGAACATTAATTTAAGTCCCAACCCAGACACCATTCCCTATGCCTCTTGGTAGTATATAAGAATGGCCAGAACCTTGCTCAGTGGGTATTTTTATGTAATGACTTTCTGTTCATTCCTTCCCTTGAGCTTGCCTGCACTTAGTTCTTGAATATGCACTTCTGCTTTGCTTTACATAAATCTTACTTCCCTGTACACATTTGTGCCTCCACCTTGAATTCTTTCACATGAGTAAGAGCCTAGGATAAGCCCAGTCAGGGGACCCCATCACCCAAGGTCACGCAGCATCCTGCACTGCAGGTGTGTCACCCTCAAGACCTGAGGAACCAGGGTGCATACCCTCTGGGATCTGGAGCCTGTCTCCTCCCACTGTTGTCTCCTAATAGCCCCATCTCCTGCTGCCACCACCAATGCTTGCCACTGCAGAGCCTGAGGATGCACCTTCTGAAGTCCAAGCCCTACAGTGCCATTGTTATCACCATCACTGTGGGCCCTGAAGAGGCCACTTCCCCTTCCAGGCAAACACTGCTGGTGGTATTTGCCCCCTCCCCCCACCCCCACTGAGTCTGGGAAGGTCCACACTGTGGTACTAATCCTGTAGCTGTGACACTTATTCAAATGGGGCCTAGGGACACATCACACAATGACATTGTCATTGCTGGTGCTCACTCCTACAGTGCCTGAGGGCACATACCCCATGTTCCTTGACCCTGGTTACTTATGATGGCAGAGCTTGCCTTTGAAGGGCTCAGGCTACATCCACCATGCTGCATTCCCCCAGTACCACCACTCCCATTGCCAGAGCTTTCCCCACTGCTGGCTGTGTCCACCTCTACAGGGTCGAAGGACACATCCCCTGTGGTCCATACCCCTTGGCACTGCCCTTGCCACTACTAAAGGCTTGGCCATGATCTATGCTGGGCCCCCAGGTCCTGAAGTCATCCACCTCTGGAAGCCCACATCAGCGGCAAAATTGTGCTGTCACCTACAGAAATACCTACAGTCTAAAGACCACTAAGACACTGCTGCTGTCGATTACAGCTGAAGAATCATTCAGCGGCCACACCCATGCTCCTACTCAGAATCAAAGCCCAAGAGCACTCTAACCATGGACACACTACCACTCACCTACAGGGAGAAGTCTTTCTCTATGACTGCTACTCCATAAAATTAAGAGATACTCATCAGAGATCAGATGAGATCAGGGTGGTATGGCCATAGACAGGAGAGACCCTCTTATATTAGACACGCAGACACAACATGGGGGTACAGAAGCCTAAAAAGTCAGGGAACCATGACACATCCGAAGAAACATAACAATTCTCTAGCAGCAAACTCCAGAGAGGAGATTGATGGGTTACCTGAAAAGGCATTTAGAAGAATGATTCTCAGGAAACTCAGTGAAACATTAAAGAATATAGGCAAACAATTTACTGAAATTAGGAAAATGATTCAAGAAATTGAGATCATGAAAAAGAGCCAAAGAAAAATCTTGGAATTGAAGAACTCAGAAAATCAAATAAAAAGTCAGATGGGAGCCTCAACAACAGTCTAGATCGAGAAGAAACAATTCCTGAACTTGGAAACAAGTATTTAAACTTACCCTGTCAGGGGCTGCTGCTGTGGTGCAGGGGCTTAGGCCACCCCTTGGGACCTGTATCCCATATTGTAGTGCTTGGTTAAAGTCCTGACTGCTCTGCTTCTGATCCAGCTCCCTACTAACACACCCTGGGAGGCTTCTGATGTTGTCTCAAAGTCTTGAATGCTTGGGCCCCCGCCAGCCATGTGGGAGACCCAGATAGCATTCCAGGCTCCTGGTTCTGGCCTGGCCCAGCCCTGGCCATTGAGGGTTTTGGGGAGTAAACCATGGATAGAAAATCTCTTGATCTCTTCTTCCCTTTCTCCCTCCCTCTCTCCATGTTGTTCTGCCTTTCAGGTAGATGAAAAATAAATACATTACTTTAAAATATAAAATTTTCAAAGATCTCTTTCACTCTGTCTCTCCTGGTCACTCTGCCTTTCAATAAACAAATCTTTGTATCTTGGAGTGCTTATTTGAGTCCCAGCTGTTCCACTTCCAATCCACTTCCCTGGTAATGTGCCTGAGAAGGCGGCAAAAGGTGGCCCAAGTAATTCTAACCACATGGAAGACCCAGACGGAGTTTCAGGCTCCTGGCTTCAGCCTGGCTCAGCCCCAGACGTTGGAGTCATTTGTGAAGTGAACCAGCTTATGGAAGCTCTCTCATGTACACTCTCTCTAGCCCTCCCTTTCTCTGCCTTTGAAATAAATAAATTAAAAATAAAATTAAAAATTGGGGCCAGCGCTGTGGCGCAGCGGGTTAAAGCCCTGGCCTGAAGTGCCCACATCCCATATGGGCGCCAGTTCTAGTCCTGGCTACTCCTCTTCTGATCTAGCTCTCTGCTGTGGCCTGAGAAAGCAGAAGATGGCCCAAGTCCTTGGGCCCTTGCACCTGTGTGGGAGACCCGGAAGAAGCTCCTGGCTCCGGGTCAGTGCAGCTCCGGCCATTGCGGTCATCTGGGGAGTGAACCAGTAGATGGAAGACCTCTCTCTGTCTCTGCCTCTCGCTAATTCTGTCTTTCAAATAAATAAAAATAATCAGCGTTAGAACACATGCAAAAATAAAACTCACTGACAAATACACAAATAAAAAAAGAACCAAATCTTAGTATACAAAACAACCAACCCTCCCAACAATACACCAATAAGAGAAATGGAAAGGAACAAAGAATATGCAAAACAATCAGAAAACAAAACAAAATGGCAATCAATTCTTATCAATAACACCCTGAATGTAAATGGATTAATCTCCCAGTCAAGATACAGAGCAGCTGAATGGATTAAAAATAAGGAGATGATCCTACTATCTAAACTCACTACTCCAGTAAAGACACACTAAAAGTAAAGGGTGGGGCTGGTGCTATGGCAGAACAGGTAAAGCCACTGCCTACAGTGCCAGCATCCCATGTGGGTGCCAGTGCTAGTCCTGGCTGCTCCACTTCTGATCTCTGCTACACTAGAAAAGACATAAACTAAAAGTAAAAGGTTAGCAAAAGATACTCCATGCAAATGGAAACCTCATCAGCATATGGAGGATTCTCTAGGAATGACCAGATGCTAGGCCTCAAAATAAATCCCAAAAAATTTAAAAAAAAATAATCACATCACATATCTTCTGTTACCACAAGAAATAAAACTAGAAAACAAGAGAAACTTTAGAAATTGTACAAATACATGGACACAATGTGCTCTTGGATTACCAGTGGGTCAATGATCAAAAAAAAGAAATTAGCCGGCGCCGCGGCTCAACAGGCTAATCCTCTGCCTTGCAGCGCCGGCACACCGGGTTCTAGTCCCGGTCGGGGCGCCGGATTCTGTCCCGGTTGCCCCTCTTCCAGGGCAGCCCTCTGCTGTGGCCCGGGAGTGCAGTGGAGGATGGCCCAAGTGCTTGGGCCCTGCACCCCATGGGAGACCAGGAAAAAGCACCTAGCACCTGGCTCCTGCCATCGGATGAGCGCGGTGCGCCAGCCGCAGCGCGCCGACCGCGGCAGCCATTGGAGGGTGAACCAACGGCAAAGGAAGACCTTTCTCTCTCTCACTGTCCACTCTGTCAAAAAATAAATAAATAAAATAAAAAAATAAAAAGAAATTAAAAATTTTTTAAGTTAAAAAATTTCTTAAAACACATGAAAATAGAAACACAACATACCAAAATTTGTAGAATACTGCAAGAGCGGCACTAAGTTTATAGCCAAGAGCATCTACATCACAACAAAAAAGTTTCAAATAAACTGCCTGCCAGCTCAAGAGACTAGAAAAGTAAGAGCAAATTAAACCTAAAATCAGGAAATAAAAGTCATAACTGAAAGAGACCAAAAAAAAAGACAAATGATCAATGAAAGAATTGATTTTTCTTTTGAAAATACATAAAAAATGGACAACCCTTTACCAGACTTAAAAAAAAAAAAGATCCAAATAAATAAAATCAGAATTGAAAAAGGAGATAATACCACAAAAATACAAAGACCCATTAGGGACTATTATGAACAATGTGCCAATGAATTAGAAACCCAGAAGAGAGAGATTACATTCTGAATATGGATAACTTACCAAAATTATGCCATGAGGATATAGAAAACCTGAACAAATAACAAACTACAAGATCAAATGAGTAATAAAGTCTCCCAGCATGGAAGAGTCAAGGGTCTCACTGCTCTACAGAACACTTAAAGAAAACCAATGCTTCTCAACCTATTCCAAAAAAATTTTAAAGAAATTCTGCCAAACTTATTCTATGAGACCAAATTTCCCTGATACTAAAAGCAGATGCCACAACAAAAAACTATAGACCAATATCCCTGATAACATAGATGCAAAAACTCATTGTTAGCAAACCAACCCAGTGGTACATCTAAAGGATACATACCACAATGAAGCGAGTATAAGCCCAAAGACTCAATGATAGTTCAGCCCACACAAATCAGTAAGTTAATATATCACATTAACAGGTTGAAGGATAGAAGCCATATCATCATCTCACTAGATGCAGAAAAAGCATTTGCTAAAATTCAACATCCTTGCAATATTTTTAAAAATACTTAAATTAGGTATAGAAGGAACATACTTCAACACAATAAAGGTTTTGTATGACAAACCCACAGCCAACATCATGCTAATCAAGGGAAAGCAAAAAACATTTAAGACAAACAAAAAAGACAAAAGATGTCCATTTTCACTCTTAACACAAAGCTGGAGTTCTTAGCCAGTGAATTAGATAAGTAAATAAAGGTCATCTAAAGTTCATCTGAAGAGGAAAGGAGGACATCACATTCTCCCCATTTGCAGGTGACATGATCGTAAATGCAGACAATCCTACAGCGCACCAAAAAACTGTTTAAAATTCAGTAAATTTTCAGAATACAAAAATTAACATAAAAATAGTAATTTTAGGGGTTGGCACTGTGGTGCAGGTTTATCTTCTGCCTGCAGCATCAGCATCCCATATGGGCGCCGGTTCTAGTTCCGGCTGCTCCTCTTCCAATCCAGCTCTCTGCCATGGCCTGGGAAAGCAGAAGATGGCCCAAGTGGAGACCTGGAAGAAGCTCCTAGCTCCTGGCTTCAGACCGGCACAGCTCTGGTCATTGCGGCCATTTGGGGAGTGAACCAGCGGATGGAAGATCTTTCTCTCTCTTTCTCTCCCTCTGTCTGTAACTCTTTCAAATAAAATCTTTAAAAAATAATAATTTTATATACCAACAACAAGTCAACTGAAAAAAATAAAGCAATCCCATCAGGAATATCCAGAAAAAATAGGAATAAATTTATCAAGGAGGTAAAAGATCTCTACAATGAAAATCATAAAACACTAATTATGGAGGCCACAAAAACAAAAGATACTCCATGCTCACAGATTGGAATAGTGTTAAAATGTACATACTACCAAAAGTGATCTACAGATTTAATCAAAAAGCCATGAAAATATCAATGATATTCTTCACAGAACCAAACAATCACAGAATTCATCTGGAACCACAAAAGATCCTGAATAGTCAAAGCTATTCTGAGAGAAAAGAATGAAACTGGAGGAATACCTGACTTCAAAATATATTACAAAACTGGGGCTGGAGCTGTGGCATAGTAGGTAAAGCCTCCACCTGCAGCGCCAGCATCCCATATGGGCAGTTGAGCCCCGGATGCTCCACTTTGGATCTAACTCCCTGCTGATGACCTGGGGAAGCAGTGGAAGATGGCTCAAATGCTTGGATCCCTGCACCCATGTGGGAGAAACGGATAAAGCTCCTGGCTCCTGACTTTGGCCTGGCCCAACTCCGGCTGTTGCAGCCATTTGCGGAGCGAACAAGCAGATAGAAGACCTCTAACTCTGACTTTCAAATAAATCTTAAAAAAATTACAGTACCTCCACAAAAACAGACATATAAACCAATGGAACAGAATATAAGAATCCAGAAATTAAACTTAACCCATGAATTCACAACCAACTGACTTCTGACCAAATTGCCAAAAGCATACATTAGAGAAAAAACACTCTTCAACAAATGGTATGGGGGTGGGGGAAAGTTCTCATTTGTGGTGCAGCAGGTTAGGCCCCTGTGCGGGATGTGCACATCCTATTTCAAGAGTGGCTATAAAGACCCCCGCCTACTCGGCTTCAAAGCCAGGTCCCTGCTAATGCATCTGGGAAGCAGCAGGTGATGGCTCAAGTACTTGAATCCCTGCCATCCACAGAGAAGACCTCGATGAAGCTCCTGGCTTCAGTCTGGCTCAACTCTGGCTGTTGTGGCTATTTGGGGAGTGAATCAGTGGATGGAAGATCTCTCTCCATCTCCCTCTCCCTCTTTATCATTCTGCTTTTCAAATCAACCAACTTTGAAAAAAACAGTATTGCAGAAATTGGGTGTACCTATGAAGAGTGACATCATATACAAAATCAACTCAAAATGGATTTGGATGGAGAAGTCGCACTGACCTCAGTCACACACAAGTACGAGAAAAAAAAAAAAAAGGAACACATTCCCAGCAGACAGAGAAATTCTCAGTGGTAAACAGATCAGAGACCCCATGGAGCAGTGAGGAGAGAAGACACAGTAGCCAGGCATGTCCACCAGCGACTCCTACATAGACACTGCTGGCGCCCAGCTGGGAGGCACCATCTTCCCAGATAAGGTGAGAAGAGGCTGCCACAGCCTAAGACTAAGAGGGAATGCCACAGTTCTCACCTGCTTTGAGTTTGGCCTGGGGAACGGACTGGGGTCTGAGCAACTATTCTTTGAAGGGAAACCATATTGCTTCTGTCCCTTCTCTCACCAGAACACCAGTCTCAATTTCCTGAGATGGAGCTCTCAATCTCTGCCCTGACTCAGGGAATGGTGGGCAGCTCATGCCAGGGATGGGGCGGCTCACATGATGGAGAGTGGGCCCCTGCTTCTGTGACCGTGAGAGCTCTCAACATAGGCCACGGAGCCAAGAGGAACATAGGTTGTAGCTGAGATCCTGTGCATCCATGCAGTGTGACTGCAGAAACTCAGTTTCCTGCGTGCTGGATTATAAGTGGAGCAGCTGGGACTTGAATCAGTAGTCATCTGGCATCAGAGGTAGTAGCTAAACCCACTGTACCACAATGCCACCCCAAATGTTAATAGCATCCTTATACACCAACAATGCTGTGGCTGATGAAGAATTTGTTGGATCAGTCTCATTTACAATAGCTACAAAATATTTTAAAACCTTGGGATAAATTTAACCAAGGTTGGGAAAATCTCTGTAATGAAAATTATAAATATTAATAAAAGACACAAAAAACATGGAAAAACTTGCCATGTCCATGGATTGCAGGAATTAATACCATTAAAATGTCCATACTACAAAAAGTATATAGATTTAATGTGATCCCAAAGAAAATACCAAGGGCATTTTTCTCAGATCTAGAAAAAACCCTAAACTTCATATGCAAACACAAAAGATTCCAAATTGCCAAAGCAATCCTAAAGAATAAAAGCAAAGCTGGAAGCATCATAACATTACAAAGCTATTATAATCAAAACAACTTGGTACTGGCACAAAATAGAGATGTAGACCAATGGATCAGAGTAGAAATCCCAGAAATTACTCCACGCATCTAAAACCAGCTAATCTTTGGCAAATGACCCAAAGTCACTCCCTGGAGAAAAGAAAGTCTCTTCAACAAATGGTGTTGGGAAAACTAAATTTTCACATGCAGGAGTTTGAAACAAGACCCCTATCTTATATCCCATACAAAAATCAATTCACAATGGATCAAGGACCTAAAATCAAATTACTAGAGGGAAACATAGGAGAAACTCTGCAAGATATTGGACTAAACAAGGACTTCTGGGATAAGACCCCAGAAGCAAAGGCAACAAAAGCAAGAATAGACAAATGAGATTGCATCGAGCTAAGAAGCTTCTGTACAGCAAAACCAACCATCAACAAAGTGAAGAGGCAATCAATAGAATGGGAGAAAATATTTGCACACTAGGCACCTGATAAAAGATCAATATCCAGAATATATTACAAGCTCAAGAAATTTAACAAAATAAACAATTCAGTTTAAGAAATGGGCAAGGGGATCAGCATTGTGGCAGAGCACGTTAAGCCACCACCTGTGACGCCAGCATCCCATATGAGCACTGATTTGAGTCCCAGCTGCTCCACTTCCAATCCAGGTCTTTGCTCATGCTCCTGGGAAGGCAGAAGTTGGCCAGGGACTTGGGCCCCTTCACCCATGTGAGAGACCCTAATGAAGTTCTAGGCTCCTGGTTTCAGCCTGGCCCGGTCCTGAAAGTTGCAGACCTTTCAGGAATAAACCAGCAGATGGAAGGTCAATCTTTCTCTCCCTGTAACTCTGCCTTTCAAGTTAACAAATCTTTTTAAAAATTACCACACACACACACAAAAAATGGACAAAGGATACAAATAGTCATTTTTCGAAGGAGGAAATACAAATGACCAACAGACACATGAAAAACTGCTCAGGATCACCAGTCAGCAGGGAAATGAAAATGCAAACCATAATGAGGTATCACTTCTCCCCAGTTAGAATGGCTCTCATCCAAAAATAAAAATAACAAGTGCTGGTGAGAATGTAGAGAAAAAGGAACTCTAATACATTGTTGGTGGGAATGTAAACTAGTACAGCTATTGTGGAAGACAGGATGGAGATTTCTCAGAAATCTGAAAATAGATCTACCATATGACCCAGCTCTCCCACTCCTGGGAATATATGCAAAGGAAATGAAAGCAACATATGAAAGAGTTACCTACACTCCCATGTTTATAGTGGCTCAATTCACAATTTTTAAGATATAGAATCAACCTAGATGTCCAACAAAAATGGCATATATACATAATGGAATATTACTCAGACATAAAGAAATTCTGACATTTGAAAGAAAATGATTGCAACTGGAGGTCATTTTGCTAAACAAAATAAGCCAGACACAAAAAGAAAAATCACATTTTCTCTTCTTTGTAGTAGTTAATAGAGGATAAAAATTGTGTGGATGTCCAGTCATTTGGCATATAGTTAATAAATGCTGCTCAACATGGATGAATCTGGAAAATATATACTTAGTGAAATAAGCCAGTCCCAAAGGGACACATACCATATGTTCTCCCTGATCTGTGATAACAGAGAACCTAAAAGGAAATCTGTAGAAATGAAACTGACTCTTTGAGAAGCAATGACTTGAAGAGCCCATGTCTTGACTATCGAGGAACAATTTTTTCTCTTCTTCATACTATTTGTTGAACTCTTAACAGAGAATTAATCATAGGTGTAAAAATTCAATTGCAAATAGATCTCAGTTAAAAAAAAAAACACAAGTGGGGGGGGCCTGCATGGTGGCGTCGCAGTAAAGCCACCACCTGCAGTGCTGGCATCTCATATAGGTGCTGTTTCAAGTCCCGGCTGCTCCACTTCTGATTTAGCATTCTGCTATGGCCTGGGAAAGCAGAAGATGGCCCAAATCCTTGGACCCTTGTACCCATGTGGGAGACCTGGAAGAAGCTCCTGTTTCCTGGCTTCAAATTGACACAGCTCCAGCCATTGCAACTAATTGTGGAGTAAACCAGTGGATGGAGGACCTCTGTCTCTCTGCCTCTCCTTCTCTGTGTAACTCTTCCAAATAAATAAATAAATCTTTTTAAAAAATGAGTGGGAGTAAGAGAAGAAGGAAGAAGTTTGTAACTGTAAAGCTGTATAGTTCTGCATATATTCCTATGGACTTTCTTCTAAGGGTACAGTTTAAAAGCTTGCTATGGGACCCCAAATCCCATTAAGCTGGGTGGTAAAAATGCCATATTAAGTGTTAAAGTGATCATATAGATAGGATTAAATGTTAAAGGGATCATATAAATAAAATCAAGTGTCTAGTATATTAGATATAATTAAAAAGGAGAGAATGTTCCAACGTGGGAAGCAGTCCACACAGCAGACTCATTGAATTACAATCACTTCAAATAGCACTCTGACCTCAGAAACAGCCCTTAAGGCATCCTAGTCTGGCTGAAAAGCCCATGAGAGCATTTCAGGTATGGAAAGCCAAGACACTGTGGCAAAAACAAACAAAAAAACAAACAAAAAAAACTTACATGAAGGATCTCTGTGGCTGGTACCTCAGTGGAAAGAAGTGGCCAAAGAAAAATGTACTTTTCTCTGAAGGGAGGAGAGAATTTCTATCTTGCTTATGGTCTTGTCTAAATACTAACAGAGATTGTAGATTCAAAAGACTTCCATAACCTTGGCAGCTCATGTCAAGAGCCTTGAGTGATCACCAATTCATACATAAGAGTGCTTATTGTTAAATTAACAATAGGAATCACTGTGCACTTACTTCCCATGCAGGACTTCTGTCCCCAATGAGTTATGAGAATTAACTGTAAAACTTGTTCTCAGTTTGTGTGTGTGTGCATGTACACAAATTGCTGAAATCTTTACTTAGTATAGAGTTGGTCTTCTGTGTATAAAGTTAACTGAAAATGAATCTTAATGGAGAATGGGACTGAGAATGGGAGAGGGAGGAGGAGGTGGGGTGGGAATGGGAGTGGGAAGAATCACTTTATTCCTAAAGTTGTACTTATGAAATCTGTCCTCCTTAAACAAAAGGTTTCTTTGGGAAAAATAAATGGAACGACATACCATAAAAAATAAATCAATGTTGCTGTACTAAATTGTACCATGCAAATGACAACGTAATGTTTCACATGCTAAAAAAAGGAAATGTGACGGGGGAATGGTGAAAATCCTTGAGGTTCTAGTAATGCTTTGTTCTTAATTTGGGTGTTGGTTATGAGTATGGTCAGATGACAAAAAAATTACTGATCTGTATACTTAAATGCATTTCTTGATATGGATACTATATTTTAATGAAATTTTAAACAAAAATGGATAAAAGATCTAAATATAAGACTTGAAACTATGAAACTGCCAGAAGAAAACAAGGAAAATATTTCAGGAACTCAGTATAGGGCCCAGCACTGTGGAATAGGTTAAGCCTCCACCTGAGGCACTGGCATGCCATATGGGTGCCGATTAGTGTCCTGGCTGCTCCTCTTCCTAGCTAGCTCTCTGCTATGGCCTGAGAAATCAGTAGAAGATAGCCCATGTGCTTGGGCCCCTGCACCCATGTGGGAGACCCAGAGGAAGCTCCTTGCTCCTGGCTCAGCTCTGGCTGTTGTGGACCAGCAGATGGGAGACCTCTCTCTCCCTCTCGCTCTGTAACTCTGCCTCTCAAAATAAATCTTAAAAAAATATTTCAGTATAGACAAGGGTATTTTGAGTAATACCCCATAAGCACAGGCAACAAAAGCAAAACAAGACAAGTGGGATATCAAGCTAAGCAGCTTCTTCATGGCAAAGAAATCACTCAACAGTTAAGAGACAACCTACAGAATGAGAGAAAAAGTTCACAAGTTATTCCCTGGACAAGGGATTAATACCCAGAAAATATAAAAAATTCAAAAAATTCAACAGCAAAATGAAAACTAAATAAATCAGTTGAAAAAATGAGCAGATAATGTGAATGCACATAGGATATGCAAGCAGCCAAGTATAGAAAAAATGCTCAACATCACTAATCATCAAGGAAATGCAAATCAAAATCACATGATATCACCTCACCCTCATTAGAATGGTTATCTCAAAAAGACAAAAAATTGCTGGTAAGGGTATGGAAAGGGGAAACTCAGATGCTGATGGTTAGAATAAAATTAGTACAGCCACCATGAAAAACACAAAGGAGCTTCCTCAAAGTTGAAAACAGACCTACCATATGATCCAGCAATCCCACTGCTGGAGCATATTCAAAGAAAATGAAATCATTGTGTCAGAGATATCTGCAAGCCCATGCTCATTGCAGCAGTATTCACAGTAACCAAGACACAGAATCTACCAAGATGTTCACTGATAGATGCATGGATAAGGCAAACGTGGCGTATACACACAGTGGAGTATTATTCAGTCCTAAAAACGGTGGAATCCCACCATCTGCAGCAACATGGAACTGGAGGACGCTGTGTTGTGTAACACAAGTCAGGCACAGAATAAAAAAACCCTGTATATTCTTGCTCATTTATAATTGCTATAAATGCCAATTACATTGAAGTAGAACAGACATTACTGGATCTGGGGGTAGGAGAAGGGCAGATGGAAGGAGGGCAGATAATGGATACCAAATACATTTGGGGAGGGGAAGTGGTTCTGATGATCCATGCGTGGGATATCTGCAATCTACTACTATTAATTATATATTCCAAAATAACTAGAAGAGGTTAAAGGTTCCAAGCACACAGAAATACATAACATTTGAGAATACGGAAACACATGTATAGCTGTATTAATTTATAATACTGTACTCAAAGTACAACTATGTCAATTTTAAAAATTACACACCAGTTTTCATGTAAATAGTAACATTTCTGCTTTGTTATTCATACCCAGCAACAGGAATAGCATGAAAAACAAAATCTTGCACCCTTTACTAAAAAAACTTAGTAACCCTTTGTGGGGAACCACAGGCTGGCCACCTGTGGGGACCTCCTCATTGCACTGCCTCATCCTGCTGAGCATAACAAAGTCAAGGAAGTACTGACCGCAACACATGCAAGAGATACACCTTCAACCTGAGGATATGCATGCCCTTTGATCTGATCAATGGACTACTCGCCCTAGCCCTGGGGGACTGAGAATGGATAAAGGACCGGGATAGGGGCGGGTAGTGAAGCAGCCTCTTCAGTCTTTCTCTCTTTCTTTCTCTCGGCTGCTTCCCTTTCTCTCTCTTCTCTTTCTCTCCTTTCCTTCTTCTATCACTCAAAATAAAAGTTCCTTGAGAACCGATCAACAGTGGTCCTGTCGTGCGTGAATCCGTGGGTCGGACCCTTGCTGGCAGGGTTCCTGATACCCTTTATAGAAAGCAATTAGGCAAATTGTATCAAAAGTCTGGAGATTGTATATGTCCTGTATCCCAGGAACTCTACTTGCAGCATTTTATTCCAAGGCGATGATCAAACAGGCACATAGCTTTAGGGATCAGAAAAAAGCTGCAAACATCATTACTGACATGGGAGATGGAAGGAGAGAAGGCTTGTTCATATGACAGGCCACGCAGTCGCACAGAGCTTGAAAGATTTAAGAAAGTGAGGAAATGTTTTTGATAATGTTCGATGACAAAAATTACAAGGATGTATACTGGA
Source organism: Sylvilagus floridanus (assembly GCA_949820135.1). Classification (NCBI taxonomy): domain Eukaryota; kingdom Metazoa; phylum Chordata; class Mammalia; order Lagomorpha; family Leporidae; genus Sylvilagus; species Sylvilagus floridanus. The sequence continues at coordinate 53,440,292 of OX463245.1, forward strand.
TGCTCACAATTTTTGTAAGAATACATACATGACACACACACAGAAAGAGACTGGAAGGATACATAAAGATATTTGAGGTAGGGGCAGGTGTTTGGCATCTCAGCGTCACTGCTTAGAACACCTGCGTCCTGTATCAGAGCTCCAGCCCTGCCTTCTGTTTCCAATCCATTCCTGCTCAGGTACATCCTGGGAGGCAGCAGATACTGGCATCTCTGCCACCCACCTGAATGGGGTTCTGGGCTCCTGGCTTCAACCTGGCCCCGCCCTGACTGTTGGGGGCATTTGGGAATTAACCAGGGGATGAAAGTTAGCTCACTCCCACTCGCGCTCTCAAAAAAAAAAAAAAAAAGTCAATTTTAAAAAGATGTCCCATGTAGTTATCCGAATTGTCTCCATTCTCTTAAGGCAAGTCAGGTGTGTCAATTTTATCATTACAAAGAACAGCAAAAGTCGTTAATTTTTTAGTGGCTAAAACCTGGACCAACTCTCTGAAGAAGGCAATAGCTTCCTGGTGCGATGGGCCACTTAAATCGTGGGGTCAAAGTCTCCTTTAAGGACCGCCGAAGCAGAAAAAAAAAGAAAAAAAAAAAAAAGAACGGTTACTCTCATAAAGTGCCTGGTGCCCGTCAAAAGCATACCTCTCCCCTCGCAATCTTGCAAGCGTCCTTTCGGTATTCTGCTCACGCCCTTTCCCAAAGTTCCTGGGGGAGCCACTGAGGCTAATGTCTAAAGGGCCTGGCTGGGGTGTCCAGAACAGCCCCCGAGCAGAACTGACTCCTCCAAACCCTAGCCTCCACCTGCCCGCTGCGAGTTGCCTTTGCTTCAACCAAACCCCGAGTGGGCGAAAGCGGAGAGCAGAGCGGATCCTTGGCGTCGGGGGCCAAGCACAAAGATAGCGAAAACCGTCAGCAGGTGCCGCTGCACCCCGGGAGTTAAGCGTCCCGCGCCAGGCGGCCGACAGGAGTAGTTGGTTAGGAGTGTGGGTTGCATTCTGAGGCGTGGTGTTTCGTCACTTAAAAAAAAAAAAAAAAAGTAATCCCACCAGACCCCCCCACCCTCTCCCCACCTCCAGGCCAAGATGCAGAGGGCAGGAGAAAGGAGCCGGGGGCGCCCTTAAGTGGTGCGAGTTAAGCTCAGCGCGCTCGTGCCAGGCTGTGCAGGGCACTTGCCCACCGAGACGTCTGTGAGGCTGTCGGGGGCCTCCATGGGTCCCCTCGAGTCCCCTCCAACGCCCGGGTCTCTCACGAGCCCGGGAGGTGAGGCGCTGAGGCGGCGGTCCCAGGGCCGCCAACGCAGGACGCGCCGGGCAGGGGCCGAGCCGGGCCTCGGGAGGGCGAGGTGGCCAGGGGCCCGCGGGTGGGCGCGCGCCGGGTGCGGGGGCCAGGCTGGCTGGGGCGCTCACCCGCTCGCGCTCCTTGGCGTTGGCCACGCGCCGCCGCTCCAGCACCAGCTGCAGGTCCTCTGTGGACGAGTAGCCGCCCGAGGGCCGCCGCTTGAGCCGGCAGATGGCGGCCAGCCGCGGTAGCGGTCCGAACTGCTCACGCAGCACATCCTCCAGCACCTCGGCCTGAGGTGCGGACAGCACGGCGTCCATGGTGGTGAGCGAAGGCCGGCACGCCCCGGCCTTTCACCGGCGCCCCGGGGAGGGCGGGGCGCTCGGGAAGGGGCGGGGCGCCCGAGGCGGGGCGGGGCCCTCGGGTGGGCGGGGCCGGCGCACCTGGCGCGCTCTCAGAGCCGCTGTCCGGGGGCCGGTCCTGCTCCGCCCATGGTCATTTACCGCGCTGGGTGGGTCTCACTTTAAGCTGCAACCGGAATCCCCCCGGGGAGGGTTTGTTTGGTTTAATTCCCACATCAGGGTACCAATCCCCTAAATTCTGACTTAAGCAGTCTAAGTTGGAACCCAAGCGTCTACAAATACACGTGTATGGTGGATGTTCAAATGGTTCATGGAAAGCGGAATTGCAAGGTAACTTTTTGGTTAAAAAAAAAAAAGTTCAAGTCTAGGAGAGGCCTTCAAAAAGTTAACGGAAATGGGTATTGTGAAAAAATGATGGATTTCAAAGATTTTTTTTGCATCAAAATTGACATTTTTCAATTGCATGCTCCGTGAACATTTTTAACTACCTACCTGTTGTATGTAAATATATATTTAAACAGAAAAATGTGCTGGCAACACAGAGAACTTATTAGAATTTCATCTTAAAACAAATAGAAGTGACAGAAAAGTTGCAAGAAGAGTAGCAAAGGGCTGCTTGGCGGTTCCCTCCTTGTGAATGTTTGCTATGAATATTCCTGTTGTCATTATTCTGTTGCTAAATTACTCAAGCTGTTTTTTTCCCCTCAAGTGTTGAAGTTGCAGAGGTGATGTCTCACAAGCCCCAGCACCACGTGGGCAGTTCCCCTAAACAAGGCCACCCCTGCCAAGCGACCACACAGGAAGGTGGTACTCAGATCCTGCCCACTGTCCCAACAATGCCCTCTCCCTTTCGGGCTGGTATCTAGTCCATTTTGTCACGTCTGTTTATTCTCCGTGATTCTGGAGCAGTCCCTGTCTTCAGGACCTTGGCAGCTGGAAAGAGTACAGAGGCATTTTCCTTCTGCAGGCTGTCCCTCAGCCCGGGTCTGTCCGCTGTAAGCTCTTGTCCAGATGTGGCTTCATGGATCCTGCAGATGGTAAAATGTCCTGGGCAATTGAGTCACTGCCTGTCTTTGTCTCTGCTGCCACCATCAGTTTGGTCTATTTCTGGTCCTCACTGGGTTATGTCAGAGGGAAATGAAGGGACTGGTAGATGCCATTTAAAGTAAAATTGCAGGAGCCAGCACTATGGTGTGGTGAATTAAGCCAACTCCTATGATGCTGGGATCCATTATGATCGCCCATTACTCCACCTTCAATTCATCTCCTTGCTAATGTACACAGGAAAGCGATACTTGGATACGTGGAAACACCCAGATAGAGTTCTAGGGTCCTGGCTTGTGGCCATTTGGAGACTGAACCAGCAGGTGGAAGATTTCTCCCTCCATCTCTATAATTCTGCCTTCCAAATAAATAAATCTTTTCTTAAAACAAAGTAAAACTGCCCCTAATGCAGACTCTAAATGGCACATTTTTTAAATGTAAAATTAAGAAAGTTATTTCTTGGGGAGAATTAGAAGACTTGTAGTAAAAGTATCTCACCTCTGCTGGGCAGGACGATGGCACGGGGCTGGCACGTGCTGCAGGGCCATCCTCATCTGCATGTCTCCTGCCGGGTGAGCTGCTTCCCTCCAGGCAGCTACAGAAAGGTCAGGGCTGCTCTCTGTCCTCCGGCACGATTAGCCAGTGCCTCTCAGGAATCCCTGCACTAACAGGAGAGAGCAGGACCAGGAAGGAAAGAGGCAGAACCTGGACTGCTGGGAGGCTGCAGGATCTGGGCAGCAGCTACAGGCAGAAGGCAAGGGGAGCAGAAGCTGGGGTTAGACGGCTGGATTTTGAGAATGTAAAAGTTTGTGACGCTCTTGGCATTCCTTTTGTTTTATCCTTAGACTTTCTAAAATCCTAGTCTTTTTCACCTGTGCAAAGGGATCTACAGAGAAAAATCCCTGAAGTCAGGAAGGGAACAGCTGTGTTGAGCAGAGTGCAAAAACCCCAGGGCTCCAGGTGTCTTGTTTTTCTTTTAAATGGCCTCCTTACCAAAACATCCCTCCCTGCACCCTGGAGCTCGCGCCCCTGCCTCCTGGTCTCCCCAGCCCTAGGTAGGAAAAGGCCTTGAGGGTGAGGAAGTTGGTGTCATTTCCGAAAATGGAGCTGTCTCCTTGGCAGCTTCTGCCATCACTGGGACCTGGCAGGCATCACACAGCGGCAGAGGCTCCAGGCCATTTGCTGCAGGCCAGGTTCAAGGCAGGGTCAGAAACTCTTCTAGTTACTCCAAGCAGGTACCAGGGGATTCTATTCAGGTGCTTACACAATCGTTGGGCGGTCTGGAGGGGCAGGAGGAGCTCTGAGTTGGAGAACACTCCACCGAAGCTGCGGTCCTGGGGCTGGGAAGCTCCTGCCGCTGCAGCTGTCCCCCAGCGCCACGGTGCTGGGCGAGTGCCAACTCCCACCACTTTACCTCCCACAGAAAATAGACCAAGGGACAGGAAGCCAAGATTGGCCGGGGTGTCACACAACTGCTGCCAGTAAAGAAATCATCTTAACTGCCTTCTGGAACCCTGGGGACGGGGGTTCTGGAACATGGAGACTCTGCAGTGCAGAAAGGAGTCTCCGAGAAGGGGAGGAAAGGAGGGCGCGAGGCAGCCAATCCCAAGATCCTCCATCGTGAGACACAGGGGCATGGAGAAGCTGCCCACGCTCCCTCCCTTGCCCCGAAGCCACCTCTTCTGCCTTTCCCCCGTTGGTTATCCAGGTCTCAGCTGAGAGGAACACCCCCGTCCTGGGTCTTGCAGGGCACCAGCGGTCCCTCTCCACACTGAGCAGCTGTGGCTCAGACACAGCCCCCCTTCGCTCCATGGCTGAAATGTGGAAGAGCAGCTGAAAAACAGCTGTAGCGTGGTGAGACAACAAATACATTTTAAAAACATTTCTGTATTTATCTTCATCTTATTTGAAAGGGGGAAAGAGAGAGAGAGAGAGAAAGAGAGGGAGGGAGAAGGAGGGAGAGTCTGCAGGGTAAGGGCAAAGGGGAAGGAGGGCTGGCATCTCAGTGCTTGGTGGAGATGGCCCCTGAGCGCCCCTGCTTTCAATCAGGCAGTGCAGACCTCTCTGCACACAAAATACCCAGGGCTGGGCAGGGCTAAAGCCAGGAGCCTGGAACTTCATTCAGGTCTCCCATGTGAGTTGCAGGGACCCAAGTACTTGAGTGATCATGTGCTGCTGACCAGGGTATGCATCAGCATGCAGCTAGAGCAGAAGTCGAGGAGCCGGGACTTGAGCCAGGCACCCTGATATGGGATGCAAGTGTCCCAAGTGGCATTTTTTTTTTTGGACAGGTAGAGTTAGACACTGAGAAAGAGACAGACAGAAAGGTCTTCCTTCCATTGCTTCACCCCCCAAATAGCTGCCATGGCCGGCACTCTGCGCCTATCTGAAGCCAGGAGCCAGGTGCTTCCTCCTGGTCTCCCATGCGGGTGCAGGGCCCAAGGACCTGGGCCATCCTCCACTGCACTCCCAGGCCACAGCAGAGAGCTGGACTGGAAGAGGAGCAGCCAGGACAGAATCTGGCGCCCCAACCGGAACTAGAACCTGGGGTACCAGCGCTGTAGGTGGAGGATTAGCCTAGTGAGCTGCAGCGCTGGCCCCAAGTGGCATCTTAACTGCTGTATCAAATGCCTATCTCAGGGTCTATCCCTGAATACAGGATTTTTTTAAAAGATTTGTTTATTTGAAAGGCAGAGTGACAGAAGGAAGGAGAGACAACAGAGAGAGATTTGATGCACATTTCCATTTCCTCTCAAGCCCACTGTAAGTCATGGAACAGAAATAAATCCACAAGGGCAAAGGTCAGGTGTGAATCAACTGCAGACAAGAAATCTCAGCGAAATTTGGAAGCTGGCGGTGGAAGCCGAGTGATAACTGATGTAACAACTGAGAAAGTGGATCTCTAACAGGCAGTAGCTGGGGACTGAACACAAGGCAGGGCTTTCTGTGCCGGAGAAGCCTGGCAGACCCGCAGCTCAGAACTCCGCCTCACTCCTCAAGCAGAGCGCAGGGAAGGCTGATTCCAGAAACGGCTGGAACTGCTAGGAGGCCCACACGGAGCTCGCCGCCCCTCCCTCTGCCTGCAGCACCAAGCCACACCCCTGCTGCTGCCTACACTAGAGGCTGTGCCCAGCAGTGAGATGCCAGCCCTCCCTCCTCTGCTCTTACCCTGCAGACTGTGGAAAGCTGCCTGCTCGGCTCCTGTTTCCTGGGAAAAAGGCTGGGGAATGGCCACTGGGTCACCTGGGATTAAAAGTTCAGGGATGCACCGATGAAAAATTGGGTGAGTCGCCAACTCACAGCCTTCAGTGAAATTCACCAATCATCAGAGCCTGTCCCACAAACACACCTCAACATTTCTGAAAAGTTAAAGGGGCACTTGCCCTACCAGGTAAGAAAACATTATAATGTGACCACAGGCAGCTCTTGGGTGCAGCGGTTAAATGCCACTTGGGTTCCCACAACCCATGTTGGAGTGCCTGGGTTTGAGCCCGGGCTCCACTTCCAATTCCTGCTTCCTGCCAACGCATACCCTGGGGGGGCAGCAGGCAGTGGCTCAAGTACTTGGGTCTCTGCCACTTTCAGGAGAGACCCAGATTGAGTTTGAGGCTCCTGGCTTTGGCCTGGCCCAGTCCCGGCTATTGCAGGCATTTGGGGAATGAACCAAGGGATGGAAGATCTTGTGTCTCTCTGCCTTTCCAATATATAAAAATAAGTTTTTTTGAAAAAAAAATTTAAACTACAGTTAATGTGGTCCCAATTAAGGAAAAAAGAGTTTACTGGAATCCAATCAAGAGTCTAGAAAGAGCCCATGGATTTCATATTGGAGGAAGTTGCTTTTCAAATGAGTGAAAAGGAACAGGTTATGATTTAGTGATTTTTTTAATAAAAATAGATGCCTATCACAATATTCTCAAAAATAAATTCTAGGTGGATTAATAATGTCAGTGTAAAACATGAATTTACTAAAGTTGTAGAAGAAATACAGCAAATCTTGGATCAGAGGAGGAATTTCTAAGATTGACACAAAGCTAAGAATCCATAAAGAAAAAAGCTGGTAAATAGGAATTCAAATAAGTTAAAGTCCTGTTCAGCCAAAGGTATCGTGTAAATGAGAACAGACTTCTACTTCTGGTCACGATGGAGTAACTGGGCCAGCCCTTTACGGTATGCAGCTAGGAGACTGGGCAGCACGTGAAGCAGTTGTTGGACAACAGGCAAAGTTGTGATCAAGTTAGCTCTGCTCTGAGGTAGCAGACCAGATAAGGAGGCTCCAGACTTCAGCACGGGGAGGAGGGTCCTAAATGGAGCTTCACAGTCTTGCTAGCTAAGGGAAAAAAATAAGAGTTTGGGGTGACTGAGAGCACTAGAATGGGGGCATGGGAAGCACAGGGTAAGAGGAGGGAGCCATGCAGGATTCTGGAATGTGCATGGGATGGCATCCACAGACTTGGCAAAGAACTGCTCAGGAGACTAAGCTGAGTGGGCAGGAAGCCAAGTCCCCAGACGGATGAGTGGAGGTCACAGGATCTGGCTGAAGCCAGGGGCATGGCTCTGAGAGTCGTCAGTCTGAAGACCAGGCGAAGCCAGCCCTCAGCAGAGATTTGGAGAGGTTTAAAGGCTGGAAAAATTCCAAAGGAACTGGCTAGGACTTCCTGGGATTTGTACCTTTAGGAAGTCCCTACAGTTTATTAAACTTCACCATTTGCAACAAACTAGCTCAAAAGCCCTTAAATAAAGACGTTTCAGGACAGAAGGGACATTGAGTGGTCTGTTTCATGGCATAGCAGGTTAAGCCACAGCTTGCAATGCCCTAATTGGAGTGCTGGTTTATGTCCCAGCTGCTCCACTTCTGATCCAGCTCCCTGCTAAAGCACCTGGGAAAGCAGTGGAAAATGGCTCAAGTGCTTGGGCCACTCACATGAGGGACCTGGATGGAGTTCCAGGCTCCTGGCGTCCATCTGGCTGTTGAATCATTATGGATGGGGAGTGAACCAGCAGATAGAAGACCTCTCCCCCTCTCTTTCTATAACTGTCTTTCAAATAAATAACCTTAAAAAAAAAAAAAACTCTCTCTCTCTCTCTCCCCCTTTCAAATAAATCTTAAAACAGAGAGAGAGGACATTGAGGGAAGGAGGAGCAATCCATGGAGGAGGGAGCGTGGTGGCCGGCCCAGGGACAAGCAGCACAGAGCTTCCGTTGGCAGAGAGTCTTTATTGAGGACCCACTGACTGCAGGCCTGTGCTGGACTGAGGGGATATAGATGCCCAGGAAAGCTGTTCATTGATCCCATGGTGTCCCATGAGGCAGAGGCAGGAAGTGCAGAAGGCCAATGGAAGGCCCCAGAGGGCAGGCTGAGTTCAGAAGTTCAGGAGAGGTCACAGAGGAGGAGGGTCCCACGCTGGCGACTGAGAGTGGCCCCTCAGCTCTGCCCGCCCTTAGGCCACGTTCTGGCCCATGGGCCTCTTGCAGACCCAGTGAAAGGAGACACCACAGTCCATGTCATTCCACTTCTGCTGCGTCTGGACACAGTCTTCATCCTGCCCATTGCTGTGTCGCCAGTTGTCTGGCTGGTTCTTGTCCCAAAACCTGGGAACAACAGGCCTTCATTTCATTAGACAAAGGCAGTATCTCTCCCCACTGCTAGGTGGGACACGAGCTGCAGTGACATGGGTCCCTCATGCTCTGGTGGCCCCAAGATAGGGACAGGGTTGGAGCCAGGGGGGCCCAGAAGGTGGCTCTGCTGGGGCTGCCTCAGTTACTGAGGATCCAGGGATGGAGACAGGGGCAGGGTTCTACGAAGCCACAATACCTTCCAAGGGAGAAGGGATCCCTTGGGACCAGGCCTGAGCAGGCTATAGGATAAGGAAAACAGGAAACACAACCATGGGAAGACCCCTTCACAGGCTGCCTGCCAGCCCCTCTGTGGAGGGGGTCCAGGTGAGGACCACAGCTGTGTCTGTGTCTACACACACCATACCCATGACAGTAATACCCGCTGAGCAGGGATATATATGAAGGACGGAGGCACACAAGGTCGCTAGGCAGGCCTGCCACAGACAGTGCGTGGGACAAGGCCAGCACTGGACTCACGTTGTGCTCCAGGAGCTGCTGAACGGTGTCCCATCTGTCCAGCGCCAGGAGCCCTCCATGCCGCTGTCGGTGAGGCCGATCCAGTGGTAAAGGCTGCTTGTGAACTGCACCAGGAATGCCTGCAGAGAGAGGCTTTGTTCTGCTTTGACCCTGGGCGGGAGGAGCTGGTTCTCTGGGCTGTCTCCCTGGTCCCAGGGGCCTGAAGGCTGCTTCTCTGCAGAGCTGGCCCCCTCTCTGTACCTTCCATGCCTTGCCCAGGGCCCAGGGCAGCAGCCCAGCCCCATCAGGGAAGCCCAGCTTCTCCCAGGCTGACTGCCCAAGATAGCCCAGCCCTTGATGAAGGACAATGACCAGGCCATCGCTCAGAAGGAGGATGTGCTTTCTGAGGCAGCCTGGCTTTGTCAGGCCTACCCCACAAAGCAGAGCCCAGGGGTGGGTGTTGTGTAGGCTGAATTGACCAACCCATTGTGGTGCTTTCACAACTCTGGCAAGTTCTGATGGGGACCTCGGCAGACGGGCCATCTGGGCAGCACTGCCTTTGGTGGTCCCCAGGCTCAGACGGGTGTATCTGGCCCTTCAGAGAAGCTGGTACTCCTGCTCCTGGACCCGCTATGGCCACTGGGGTAAATGACCTTGAATCAAGGTGATTGGAAACGCAGCCTGAGAGAGAAAGCAGGGGCGTGGGAAATCACTGTAAGGGCAGGCACCTGGGGCCTGATTCCCCCACCACACCCCACCCCCGACATCCACGGGCCTCCAGGAGTCTCCCTTGCTCACTGAGGAAGTGGGTGCTTGCCACCTGGTGCTTCTGCCTCCAGTGTAAGGTGCTCGCCCGAACTCAATATTTGCTCACTGACAGAGGAGACATGGCGGTTTTCGCCACACCCACTGAGCAGGCAGGCCCAAGCACCCAAGTCCCACATCACATGCCAAGTCTACCAGACCCAGGCCGCGTGCAGCTCTGACCTGCTCCTCCTCAGAGGTCACCGATGCCAGGTGGGCTCCGTGGGAGGCACAGAACTGCTCAGCCTCGTGCCAGGACTTCTTGACGTGAGAGAAGTAGTACAGGTTACCCCTGTCCAACTTCCAGCCTTGCAGGAACAGCTGGAGAAGTTGAGCTGCAGCAAAGATTGAGGGGGAGAGAAGCAGGAGCTGACTTCCCCACCTTCCCTAGGCTGACCAGTGAGATTCACAAGCCCAGATCATTCTTGGTGCCCAGAGCTCCAGGAGCAGGGCCTGAGAGGCAGCACTCCATCCCACTGCCTGGTACTCCGGGAAGCAGCCCTACACTGCTTGGTCTCTCCTGGGAAACTCGGCCCTGCTGCCAGACGCCTTCCTAGACTCCCTGGCTCTCCGCCCATCTGCCCTGTCTCCCAGCTCATGGTTCTCGCCTGCCAGTGCTCTCCACTCCTATTCCCGCCTTCCTCCCTGCAGACAGTGCAGCCACCCTCTGGCCTCACACAGTTCCCGACTCCACCTCCACCCACATCAGCTGCCTGCACCCATAGCCACTCAGGACCTTGTCATCACCGCTCGGCCTGACCAAATTCCATTTTTTCCTTTTATTTTCATACATTAGAAAATGAAACACACCATACAGATGGTTCTTCATAGCAGATTACATGTGGGCCCATTCAGATTGCTGCCAATATTCTAAGTGCTGCCTGTAGCCCTCAGTATAGAAGGTTCATTCTTCTGTGTTGTTTCTTTTTAAGGCTTATTTATTTATTTGAAAGTCAGAGTTAGAGAAAGAGAGAAAGAAACAGATCTTCCATCTGCTGGTTTACTCCCCAGATGTTGCAACAGCCAGGGCTGGGCCAGGCTGGAGCCAAGAGCTTCTTCCAAGTCTCCCACATGGGTAGCAGGGGCCAAAGCACCCGGGCCATCTTCTGTTGCTTTTCCCAGGCACATTAGCAGAGAACTGGATCGGAAGTGGAGCAGCCAGGACTTGAACCGGCGCCCATATGGGATACCAGCATTGCACGCCATGGCTTTACCAGCTACGCCACAGCACCAGTCCCTCCTCTCTGTTCTTAAATTAGGTTAAATGGCATTGGTGTTCATATTTACAGACTTGAAATGTATGGCTCCTGTGCAGTTCTATTGTGAGACCAGCTGATGGGAGTCTTGGGCTCAGTTTTAACAAGGGAGACCTAAATGGCAGCAGGCTGGCTGCTCTGAACTCAAGTTGTTTTCATTCTTTCCATCGTGAGCTATAAACTGTGGGTCACAAAAAAACAGTCAGACCCTTCTAGAAGAACTAAACCGAGTAACTGCAGGTATTGCCTGACCAAATTCTAACAGCTCGTCCTGTGAGCACACACCCCGATTCTGTTTGCCCATTTTTCTCTGCCCACAGCTGTTTGCATTAGAGACACAGGTGCTCCTTATTTATTTATTTGTTCTTCTGCTCAAGATCCAGGGCGAAAAATCCTTAACTTCCACGGCCCAGGGACTGTTACATTAAGAACACTAAGACATGACGTACGCCCTCGGGGAACATAGGATCTTGTAAATGAGACAGGAGAGAAAATGTGTTGAAGATGATGTGAATAAAATCTTGGTACACATTTGAACAGAGGCACAAAAGATGATCCAATGGTCTGCTTCCCCTGGGCAGGAGAAGGGGCTCAGGAAGGACGCCCTGCGAGAGATGTCACTTGAACCGAATCTTAAGAATGAGAAAGGGGGCTGGCGCTGTGGTGCAGCAGGTTAAAGCCCTGGCCTGAAGTGCCGGCATCCCAAATGGGTGCCAGTTCTAGTCCCGGCTGCTCCTCTTCCAATCCAGCTCTCTGCTGTGGCCTGGAATAGCAGAAGATAGCCCAAGTCCTTAGGCCCCTCCACCCACGTGGGAGACCTGGAGGAAGCTCCTGGCTCCTGGCTTTGGATTGGTGCAGCTCCGGCCATTGTGGCCATCTGGGGAGTGTACCAGCAGATGGAAGATCTCTCTCTCTGTTTCTACCTCTCTCTGTAACTCCGTCTTTCAAATAAATAAAATAAATCCTAAAAAAAAAAGAATGAGGAAGAGCTGCAGGTGGAGGGTGCCAAGAGGCCAGCATCCCAGGCAGGGGAAAGCATAGGCAGCAAAGCTCAGAGGCGAGCAATGTTACAACACAGCGACTTGGGGTGCTCAAAGCATCAGAGGTGGGAGAGGGCCTTGGTTCACCAGCATTAACACATTTCCCATGTGAAGTTTGCGTTTTTCCCTATGAGCGAGAAAAGGTCTAAAGAAGAACTGTGACATGCACAGATTGGACTGTGAAAGTTTCAACCTGCTGAACACCAGTAAACCCAGTAGCAAAGGCTCAGGAAGAGAGGGGCAGTGTATACACTAGGGGTTCTCAGAGCCTGCGCCCAGACCGGCAGCATCAGCAGCACCCGGGAAAGTGATAGAAACACAAACTTGTAGGCTCGCGCCGGCCCTGCTGAATGTGAAATTGTTTTAGCAATCTGCAGGTTGGCAAGCTCTTCAGGTGATTCTGATGTACTCCAAAGTCTGACAATCAGGAGTCTAAACTGAGGGTTGGCAAATATAGCCCACCAGCAGCTTCTTTTTATAAAAATGTATTATTTACTTGCATGTTGTTTTTGGCTGTTGTATTTCCACAACAGCAGCCAAAAGCCTAAAATAGCTACTACAATTTGGCTCCTTAAGAAAAAGCTAGGGCCGGCGCCGTGGCTCAACAGGCTAATCCTCCGCCTTGCGGCGCCGGCACACCAGGTTCTAGTCCCGGTCGGGGCACCGATTCTATCCCGGTTGCCCCTCTTCCAGGCCAGCCCTCTGCTGTGGCCCAGGAGTGCAGTGGAGGATGGCCCAGGTGCTTGGGCCCTGCACCCCATGGGGAGACCAGGAAAAGCACCTAGCACCTGGCTCCTGCCATCGGACGAGCGCGGTGCGCCGGCCGCAGCGCGCCGACCGCGGCGGCCATTGGAGGGTGAACCAACGGCAAAGGAAGACCTTTCTCTCTGTCTCTCTCTCTCACTGTCCACTCTGCCTGCAAAAAAAAAAAAAAAAGAAAAAAAAAAAAAGAAAAAGCTAGACAGATGGTTCCTAGCCCTGATGCCTTCAGGACCACCTAAGGAGCCTTTTAAAAATATCTTCATGGGGCCAGAGCTGTGGTGTAGCAGGTAAAGCCACCGCCTCCAATGCTGACATCCCATAAGGACGCCAGTTCTAGTCTCAGCTGCTCCACTTCGATCCAGCTCTCTGCTATGGCCTGGGAAAGCAGAAGATGGCCCAAGTCCTTGGGCCCCTGTACCCACATGGGAGATCCATAAAAAGCTGCTGGCTCCTGGCTTCAGATCAGTGCAGCTCCGGCTGTTGCAGCCAACTGGGGAGTGAACCAGCAGATGGAAGACCTCTGTCTCTCTCTGCCTCTCCTTCTAACTCTGACTTTCAAATAAAAATAAATAAATATTTTTTAAAAATCTTCATGCCCAAGCTGTATCCCACCCCAACCACCAAAAACCAAATCAGAGTTCTAGAGAAGAGTCCCAGGTATCAGTATTCTACAGCCCCTTGGAGGGGCTGGTGTGGGGCAGTGGATTAAGCCACTGCCTGCAACACCGGCATCCTACACCTGAGCGCATATTTAAGCATCAGCTGTGTGGCTTCCTATCCAGCTCCCTACTAATGCTCCTGGGAAAGCAACAGAAGATGGCCCAAGTGCTTGGGCCCCTGACACCCATGTGGGAGACCCAGATGGAGCTCCAGCTCCAGGCTCCTGGCTTCTGCCTGGCCCAGCCCTGGCCATTACGGAAATATGGAAGATCACTTTCTCTGTCTCCCTCTCTTTCTGTTGCTCTGCCTTTCAAATGAAATCAATAAAGCATGTCCCCATGCTGGAGAAGCACCGGTCTCCACCATAGCAGCAGCAAGGCCCAGGAGCAAAGGAGGGCGGGGCGCTGGGAGAGGAGGAAGGAAGGGAGGCTCCAGGCCGCTAGCACCAGCCTGGGGACACAGCAAAGAGGCCGGGTGGGCCCCGGGTGCTGCCCACCAAGTGGATCCCTTCGGCAATTGCTCCAACCGCCCTTCTCTTTCCCAGCTCCACGTCCTCCCTCCCTGCCCCACCAGAAACACCCAGCACTGACCAGGAACTCCTTGCTCCTGTTCCATCCGCAAACCTGGGAGCATGGACCTGCACACCACTCCCCAGCAGCCTCTGAGGGGCAGCACCGCCCCAGCCCTCGTCACTTGTTTTGAACACTCAGCTGTGTTTCATTCCTCTCGCTCTCCTCCCACCCCCATCCTTAGTCCGCTCCCGCCTGGCTCCTTTCTCACATCCCCAGAGCGGGCCTAGCTGGCAGTGGGTTCCCGCGGAAAAGACAGAAATTCCCATGGAAGCACAAATGTTTTCCCGCCTTCCTGTCCTCTATCCTGAGTGCCACACATCCTTGGGTCTCCCCAGAGCGTCTCAGACACAGCACGCCCGAATCGCGCCACTCTCTTCCTCTCATTCCACTCGGTCGCCCTCCTCCCTGATGCCTATGGGTAGTTCCTCATCTCCTGGAGGATGAGGCCCAAGCCCAGCCGCTGTCCACCTCCAGCCTGTGTCTCCCCGGGCTGGCCTGCAGGCCCAGTACACCCACCAACCCGTTAGCAGGTGTGAAAGCTTTGTTCGGCATGAATTCAGTGCCATGTATACACTGGAAACAGTGCAAGAGCCACTCCTCCGCCCCCTGCCTGCTGTGCTTCCAGCCTGCACATCGCCCAGTAACCCTCTTGCCCACGTTCACTGCCAGAAGTTTCCAGAACCTCAGGCTTTTGTGTCTCCCTGCCTGCAAACGTATTGCTCTCTAACCCTGTCTGGTGGAGAATGTCTACCCGTCCTGCAGGGCTCATCCCCTCAGCCAAGCATCTTTGGATCCTTGCCCCACAGGAAATCTCTCCCCATGCCTGGCAGATTCCTTCTCCCGTCTTTCTGTACTCCCAGTCCCAGTCTCTAGCCCCTTACAGCATCTGTGTGGCTTTGCTGCCATTATGCCCCACTAGCCTGAAAGCTGCCCCTGGGGTGGATGGCACGACTCACTCACTTTTACACCTGTTTCCTCTCAGGAAACAGCAAGTGAGCCCATGAACGCTGGGTGTCGCTAAACGTGTCCCATGAGTTAGCACATTTGCTCCTCACGGTGAAGCAGGTATTTTGTGTGTGTGTGTGACAGGCAGAGTGGACAGTGAGAGAGAGAGACAGAGAGAAAGGTCTTCCTTTGCCGTTGGTTCACCCTCCAATGGCCGCCACGGCCAGTGCGCTGCGGCTGGCGCACCGCGCTCATCCGATGGCAGGAGCCAGGTGCTAGGTGCTTTTCCCTGGTCTTCCATGGGGTGCAGGGCCCAAGCACTTGGGCCATCCTCCACTGCACTCCTGGGCCACAGCAGAGGGCTGGCCTGGAAGAGGGGCAACCGGGACAGAATCCGGCGCCCCGACCGGGACTAGAACCCGGTGTGCCGGCGCCGCAAGGCGGAGGATTAGCCTGTTGAGCCACGGCGCCGGCCGGTGAAGCAGATATTACTGTCCCCACTTTGTGCGTGAGAAAAGTGAAGCTCAGAAGCCAGCACTGTGGCACAGCGGGCAAAGCCACCGCCTGCAGTTTTGGCATCCCTTCTGGGCACTGGTTTGAGTCCCAGCTGCTCCACTTCTGATCCAGCTCTCTGCTATGGCCTGGGAAAGCAGTAGAAGAAGATGGCCCAGGTCCTCGGGTCCCTGCACCCTCATGGGAGACCTGGAAGAAGCTCCTGGCTGCGAGTCGGCACAGTCTGGCCATTGCGACCATCTGGAGAGTAAACAAGCAGATGGAAGATCTCTCTCCCTCTCTCTCTCTCTGCCTCTTCCTCTCTGTAACTCTGCCTTTCAAATAAATAAATAAATCTTAAAAAAAAAAAAGTGAAGCTCAGAGATGGTGAGCAACTCACAAACACAGCCTCGGTGACAGCGAGAAGTCAGAACCAGGGCTGTGTGCCCCCAGCCCACACCATCCTTATGCACCTTCACCGCGTAGAGATGCTTTCCCAAGTGCTCATTCTGTCGCCCTGGCCAGGACGAATGCTGCTCTCTGCCATGTTCAATGCTGCCTGGGGCCCTGGAGCCTATCTTTGTTGGATATGGTCCCCTCTCCAGCACCCACGCTCCTCCCCAGGGACATGCATGTTGCATGAGCAAAGAGACTAAAGGGACAGGAAACTCCATCCTCCCGTGAGGCTGTCACTCCTCAGCCAGCCATCCCACCCCCAACCCCACGTGCATGTGCACGCATGCGCGCACGCACACACATATACCCACACACACACACATACACACACTCACTTTGGTCCTTCTGTAGCCGTTCCTGGGAAGCAACTGCGGCACTGAGGGTCTCCAGGCGACTCTGCTGCTCCGCGATGCCCCCAGTGAGAACTCTGGTGCTCTCTAAGTCCCCTCTTAACCTCTGGATCTCAGCACTGGCCTGCTTCAGGCCACTCTCTAATGCTTGGGTCTTGGAGCCCAGGGCCTCAGCAGCCTGCATCCCTTGTCTTAAAGTCTCTATCTCTCTGCTGGCATTGTTCAGTTGACCACCTAACACCTGAATCTGGGAATTTAAGCCGTTGACATCTTCCAGGTGTGCCTTCAGCACTTGGAGCTGGACATCTATCTGACCTAGATGGCCAATTGCTAGCTGGGTCTGGACAGTGACAGTGTCCAATTCTCCTTTCAACAAGTGGATGTCACTGGCAGCCCCTTCCACGTGGCCTCGCAGGACCTGGATCTCAGCACTGGTGTTGTCCACGCTGGTGGCCCACAGGGAACCTTTCATCGTCTGCACGTCAGTGCTGGTGTTTCCTGGGTAGTCGCTGCAGAGCACCTGCAGCTGAGATCTGACGTCACTCACTGGGCACATCAGCATCTGGATCTCCCTCTGCGAGGTGCTGCAATTCTCCACGTGGCTTTTAAACATCTGAAAAGCCTCTTTTACTTCGTCTATCTCTCCAAAGATGCAGTGATCTGGAGGGAAGAAGTGGAGAAGGCAGCCAAAGAGACCATTAATTAGGGAAACAGTGAATGGGCTAACCAGAGTGTTCCAGGGAACCATGCAGATGCAGCTCTGAGAATCCCTCAGGCTGCTCATCACCGCAGCCAGCAGACCCAGGGACAGGCCAGCTGAGGTGGTGGCCGAAGCACAGCTATCACACAAGGACAAAGGGGTCGAAGGATTGAGATACTGGCCTCCCGCAGACCAGCTGACTCTGACAGGGATGTCGGTAGGGATTGGGTTATTTTGCCATTGTAATTGCTCAGCCCCAAAGCAACTGATTCTATCATTTGGAGCTGTTGCAGCTTAATTCCACTGAGGTCTCAATGTCCATGGATCATGATGAGGAAGCAAACAGGTAGCAATGAGGCACACGCTGAGTCCTAGGGTACATTTGTACAAATGCGAAACCTTGTGGGTCACCACTGTCACCCTCTAAAAGCTTTGCAGACCACAAACATGAATTTTCCCATCACAAACTTTAGGGGTGAAAAAAACACAAAGAAAAAGGGAAATAAAGCAAAACCTGTGCCCTGGGTGGAAGCACTGCGTGTGATCCCCAGGGATGGGGTAGAGGAAGCCACATCCTGCAGGTGACACTGGACTGCAGCTGGAATGGTCTTCTAGAGGGCCTGCAGCACCCCAGCATCCCTTTAGAGCAGTTTGAGAATATGGGGGACCTGAAGGAAAGGCCTTGGTCATGGTGGCCGGAGAGGGAGACTACAGCGCCATGCTGCCACAAGGCCTGTCCTCCGGCCCCACCTGTGAGCAGCCTCTTGAACTGTGACCTGCTCACCTGCTGAGCCCAGCCTCCCCTCAGAGCAGGGAGGAGGACTCAACAGCAGGGGCCCTCTCTGCAGCACGAATCCACTGCTCCTCGCCCCACACCGGGCCTTGAACCCAAGCACCCCAGTGTGGGGTGCAGGCATCTTAGTGGGCTAGACCAAATGCCAGGTGGCCCTTGACAGTGTGCAAAGGCCAGCCAAAGATCTTGCTTTATCAAGACAGCGAATAAATCAAGGCAACAGAATGCGGAATCTGGAAGTATACTCACACAATGACTTTTAACAGAGGTACAAAAGCAGTTCATAAAAAAGGGGGCAATCTTTAAAAAAAGGGGGGAGGGCCTCCAACTGAAGCACAGACCTAAAGATAAAACCAGAATCTGTAAAATTTCTGGGAGAAAACATAGCAGAATGTCATTGTGGACTTGGATTAAGTAAAGGCTTCCCAGATACCAGACCAAAAGCACAATCTATAAAAGAAAAAATTTTGGTAAATTAGATTATAAAAATTGAGATCTGGTGAAGAGGATAAAAAGTCAATCACTTCTCAGTCTTTTGGCTAAGATCAAGTGTTAAAAGTCAGGGATTGGGGCCAGCACTGTGGTGTAGCAGGTAAAGCCTTTGCCTACATTGCCAGTATCCCACATGGGCACCAGTTCAAGTCTCAGATGCTCCACATCTGACCCAGCTCTCTGCTATGGCCTGGGAAAGCAGCAGAAGATGGCCCAAGTCCTTGGGCCCCTGCACCCATGTGGGAGACTGGGAAGAAGCTCCTGGCTCCTGGCTTCAGATTGGCGCAGCTCTGGCCATTGCAACCCTCTGAGGAGTGAACCAACAGACAAAAGACCTCTCTCTCTCTCTGCCTCTTGTCTCTGTATCTCTGCTTTCAAATAAATAAATAAATCTTTTTAAAAAAAAAGAAGTCAGAGACTAAGAAAGTGCAAATCATATGACCAGCAAACAAGGTACATAGTACATGATCCTTTATGTATAAAACACTAGAAAAAGCAGACTGATCTGCAGTTATGGCAGCAGAGCTGTGGGTGCATGGGCGGAGGGGAACAGGGGGGAGGTAGCATTACATTTAAGCATTTGGTGGTACAGCATAACAAATCTGTTTGTTATCTTGATGGTAGTGACAGTTACTGCATATACATACTTCAAAACTGACCAGACTGTATGCTTTAAATGTGTGTCCTAAATTATGTGCCCATTATACTTCAATTCAGTTATCATTTTTGAACAAAATATTTCTTACTGTAAGGACAGTGGAACCCATTTAGGAGCCTAGGAGGGTTGGGGAGAAGCTAGTCCCAGGGTCTGGGCATCTGAATACCTTCGCTCCCTCCCACCTCCTCCACCGCCCCGTGGCTGCTCACTGTGGGGCCCCACAGGTAACTGCCCAGTGGCTGTCTCACAGAAGTGTGGCCTGAAGCCTGGGGCCTCCAGCACAGGTCCTCGGAGTACAGAGCTGAGACACCCCATTCCTGGGTCAGCGCAACTCCAACCCTGAGCTTGGGAAAACAGGCTGCCCCAGGCACACCTGGGGTTCGAGGAGGAGGGGGTGGGCACTGAGGACCCTCTCCGAGTGTTCCTCATGAGTCCTAGGTCCTGGGGGACTCCCCTGAGCTCCATGGCTTCTCTGTGTGGTGTGGGCCTGGGAACGGGGAGACAGACCCTTCAGGAGCAGAGAGACCTGGAGAATGTACATTGGGGCCCTTTGGGACTCTGTGCAAGGGGAGTCGGCAGGGCTTGGGTAATCTGGGGACTTACCCACCACAAAGAGGGCCACGAGAGAAGAGACCACGGCCACAGCCACAAATGCCAAGGTGGCCTGAAGGTGCCTTGGAATCCTGAGGGCTGCAGGAGCCACTGCCATGGAGTCCACCTCTGCAGGGAGAAGCCAGGGCCCAGGATGAGAGGGTGCTGGGTGGGCTGGCCCAGAGTCAGCCCCTCTGACTCAGTCTCCTGCTGCACCTGTCATCAGGTACTCACAGAGAAGAGAGACGGAGCCATGCTGACCGTTCCCCAGGGCTGTCCGTGGCCCTCTGCATCTACAGAGGTTTCAGAGGCGCACGGGACACAGAATGTGGCTCAGAGGGAAAGGCAACAAAGATGTGGCTTGAATGAGAGGAGAAAAACGAGAGGAAGGGTGGGAAGAGAAAGAGGAGAGGGCAGAGCAGGAGCCCTGACCCTGGAGACTCAAGGCTCACGAATCCTGACCAGAGCGAAAGTCACAGCCCTTTGGGGTGGCACTGCCACCTCCCCTCCCCCAGGCTGGCACAGGTCAGTCCTAGAGCCTCCATCCAGAACGACTTGACAAGGACTGTGCCTGAACATGCTGGGAACTGTGGATAGAAAAAAAGGGTCTTCAGAGAAACCCACTCAAGGAGTGATCAGCTCAGAGCCCCTAGGGCCTCACCAGGGCACACAGCTGGGGTTCAAAACCAGGTCCATCCACCTGGGGCCAGCTCCGTAGGACAGCAGATTAAGCCACTACTTGCAAAGCTGGCATTCCATACCAGAGCACCAATTTGAGACCCAACTGCTCTGCTTCCCATCCAGCTCCCTGCTAATGGCCTGGGAAAATGGCAGAAGATGGCTCAAGTGCTTAGGCCCCTGCACCCACATGGGAGCTGAAATGGAGTTCCAGGCTCCTAGCTTAGGCCCTTGCAGCCATTTGGGGAGTGAATCAGAATGGAAGATCTCTTTCTTTGTATCCCCCTCTTTTGTAACTCTGCCTTTCAAATAAATTAAATAATCCAAAACCAGGTCCATCTGAATTCAGAGTTTACCTGCTTTCCCTTATCGGGTGGCTGTCCCAGAGGGAGAGGGTCTGGGGAGCCCTCATGGTGGCGTCTCTGGCTCTGAGCTGCACTTGGGTCCCCGTCCTCTGCCTGGCTCCCTTCCTGCCCTTACCTCATCACTCCACAGGTTGAGGCAGTGAGGAGGCCAGCTCCAGTCTGCTGGGCTCAGAGAAATGGCAGGGGGCTGGGGGACAAGCAGGCTTGTGGTCCCTGACTGGGGGTGGCCAGGCCCAGCGTCCTCACCTTGGGGGTTCAGGAAGACACCCTGGTCATTTGTGCAGAAGTGGACTGTGTCACTGCTCATCTCCATGTTCTTCATCCTCCAATGCTGCTCCCAGCCACCGGCTCCAGAAGGGCTGTCCTGCGGGCCAGCAGCAGGGGGCACGCAGCTGAGACACCGGCCTTATAAGCTTCTGATGGGGTCCTGCCCACCCTCCAGGCTCTGCCCACCCCCTGCTGATTCTGCAGAAACACCCCAGTATGGCTCCTCCCCTTATGGCTCCAAGGCTCACATCTGTCCAGAGCCCCATCCTCTCCACTTCCTCTTCCGATGAGCTCCTCCCTATCTGCTATCATCCCAACCCTAGACGTGACCAGCAGAGCTCCCACCAGCCTGTGCTCCAGGGTTACTCACCTGCTCTCAGGTGCTGGGACTGGCCACCGTGGCGCATGTGGGCCTCTGCTTTGCAAAGAAAGCAAGTGTGTGACTGTGACTGACCCTTAATCCTAGCCCCTGTCTCTCTGAAGTAAAAAGGACAGTTAGGGCCACCGCTGTGGTGTAGCAGGTTAAACTACCACGTGCAATACAATTAGCTGCTCCACTTCTAATACGGATCCCTGCTAATGCACCTGGGAAAGCAGTGGAGGATGGCCCAAGTGCTTGGGTCCCTGCACCCACAATAGGAGATCTGGATGAAGCTCCTGGCTCTTGGCTTCAGCCTGGCCCAGTTCTGGCACGTGCTCTCTCCCTCTCTCTTCTCTCTGTAATTCTGCCTCTCAAATAAAAAATTTAAAAAGGGATGGGGCTGGCACTGTGGCATAGCAGATAAAGACACCACCTCTGACATCAGCATCCCATATGGGCACCGGTTTGGGTCCCAGCTGTTCCACTTCTAACCCAGCTTCCTGCTAATGACCTGGGAAAAGCAGCAAAAGATGGCCCAAGTGTTTGGGCCCCTGTTACCCATGTGGGAGACCAGGAAGAAGCTCCTGGTTCCTGTCTTCAGCCTTACCCAGCCCTGCATTGCAGTCATTGCAGTCATCTGGGGAGTGAACCAGCAGAAAGATTCTCTCTCTCTCTCTCTCTCTCTCACTCTGCCTTCCAAATAAATAAATAAATCTTTTCAAAAGGAGGAGGGCAGTGTAGCAGGTGTTTGCAAGTCAGAGAAGAGGGTGTGGTGATTCACTGGCCACTCAGATCATTTTAAGAGGATTACAGGAAAGGGACTGAGGTATTAGAAAAATAGGGGCTGGCATTGTGGCATAGTGGGTGAGCTACCACCTGCAATGCAGGCATCCCATATTGGAGCACCAGTTTGAGCCTAGGCTCAAACTCTGCTTTTGATCCAGCTCCCTGCTAATGCACCTGGGAAAGCAGAAGATGGCCCACGTACTTGGGCCTCTAGCACCCACAAGGGAGACCAGGATACAGTTCCTGGCTCCTGGCTTCAGCCTGGACCAGTCCTGGCTGTTGTGGGCATTTGGGGAGTAGACCAGCAAATGGAAGATTGCGCTTGCTCACTCGCTCACTCGCTCGCTCGCTCGCTCTCTCTCTATGCCTCTCTGTCTCTGATACTCTATCTTTCAAATAAGTAAATACATCATATAAATAAAAATAAGCAAAAGTACTTCAAAAAGCTCATGTAAAATAGAATTAAAAGATCAGTTTATTTCGGTGTAAGAATTTTTGAAATCCCTTCTGAAACTTGTCCTGAAGCCTCTTCATCTGCCCGTATCCCTTGTGGCAAACCTGAATGGCAGGTCTAGTGTTTTCTTGAGTTCTCTGCATTGTTCCATTGAGGGGGTGTCATGGGAACCCCCAGGTTTGTAGTCTGCCAGGTTGAAGTGTTCACCTATAGGACAGAGCTGCTCACCAGGGCCATCTGCCTCGGGGGTTACTGTACACAAAAAGTTGGATTGTTGGATGCCCCGCTGGTGTAGGAGAGTTGGCAGGTAGCCTGGGAAACCACATTTGGGGTCAGAAGTAGAGTCAGAATGCACCAGGCAGGGCCCAATTGATCCAAGACGCCACCCCTCCTCCCGGCTGACCAGAACTCAGAGGAAGCTGAGGGACAAGACTGGGGCCAAGAGACTTCCAGGTGGAAGCCCTGCTGCTCCAGGGCCCAGCATGAGCAGAGCAGGAAGGCTGGGTCCAGGGCAGTGCTAAGCAGGAGCCTGACGTCCCCACCCCCACAAGAGCCCAGGTCCCCACAGTCCCCATAGGGACCCCCCCTATCCCGGGCAGCCTCTTGCACCGGGGCTCCCCTCTCCCCATCACTTCAGACAGCCCCATCTTGTTGAAGCAGACACAGCCTATATATTAGCCACCCACTCTGGCAGCTCTGATAAGCTGTCAGTCAGCCTTGCAACATCTTGTACCAGCTGCACTGCTTTTGGGTTTCAGTCCCCATTTTCACTCTCAGTTTTTAAGTTCCATTCTGATGTCTTTTTCTTTCTTTGTATATCATCTTTCCCTCTTTTTAAAAAAGATTGGTGTTGTTGATTTATTTGAAAGGCAGAATGACAGAGAGGGAGGGAAGGAGGAAGGGAGAGAGAGAGAGAGAGAGAGAGAGAGAGAGAGAGAGAGAGAGAGAAACAGATCTCCATCTGCTGGTTCACTCCCCAAATGACCATGATGGTTGGGGCTGAGCCAGGCCAAAGCCAGGAGCCAGGGACTCCATCCGGGTCTCCCACATGGATGTCCGGACACTTGGGCCACCTTGTGATGATTTCTCAGGTGCATTAGTAGGAAGCTGGAACAGAGCTGATGCAGCTGGGACACAAACTGGTGCTTCCATACGGGATGCCAGCCTTGCAGGAGGCAGGTTCACCTGATAGGCTATAACATCAGCTCCTCCAACATCTTCTTCACAAATGCTGGAGTCAGCCTCCCATGGGCTCCTGGATGCTAACTACAAAGGCTGCTGACCATTTCCAGTGGCAGAGCAGCCTCCCTCTGAGACAGGCCAAGAGGGCAGCCTGTGGGGAGCCCAGTGAGCAATCAGCTCTCCCAATAGCTGATCTGCAGAGGGGAGGAGGTATGGGTCCTCACCCAGCTCAGGATGCTGTGTGGATGTGCATGCCCATGTGTGCCACTGTGCATGGGAGGATGTGTGTGTGTGTGTGTGAGCTGTGCACGGAAGACACACAGTGTGTACGACACAAAGCAGCCATCATCTGGCCTTCTTCCTCCTATCTACTGGAAACTGAGTCTGAAGGTGCCATTTCTGGGCCAGTCAACAGCTCTGGCTAAAATCTCACTGGCGCCTGGGGTCAAGCCCTTCTCTTCCAGTAGGGATGGGAGCAGCAGGAGGTGCCGCCCCACTCCCCGAAGCCCTTATCAGAGACCCAGGGGTTTGGCAGAGAAGAGGAGCCTGTCTTGGTTTCCATTTCCCCGCACACAGGAAGGGCCGCGCTGGACCCCTCGCGAGCTAGTTCCTCCCAGGGCCCGAGACACTGGACGAGGCTCGAAAGCAGAACTTTGGGATCCCTTGCTCAGCTGGAACAGAGAAGTCGGGGCCAGGAGAGGGGCAGAGCCCTCCTGGCTTCCCCCGAACCCGAGCCCCCAGGAGCCCCAGGAACACATCTGCCCCCAGGGAAGAGAACTCGGGCGTGGCCTGTTCCCTGGCCACAGAGGAAGAAGTGGGCATTTTCTACTTTGAGCACAGAACCACTGCACAGCTGGGTCACACCCACTGCTTTTTCCTGCCCCTGTTGCTGGGCACAGAGACACAGGCTGGGGGCATCCCACACGGCAGTCACTCCTGTGTTTAAAACACTTTGACCAGCTTCCTTTGTGCTTTAAATAAAATCCAAAGTCTTCATGTGACTTTGCGGTCCCGCATGAGCTGCCCTACCCTTGCTTCATTCCACGTGTTGTGCTCTTTGCATTTTCTATTCCTTCGTCCCTTCTTCATCTCCGCCCTGCACTCCAACTCACTGTCTAAAGTCTTCCCATCATTCAAGGCTCAGCTCACTTTGCTGTCACTCCCTCAGAAAGCTCCAGGAAATCCTGTTACGCTATACTCCCACGGAACAAGAAAAAGCATCTCCTTTCAGAGGGCTGGCGCTGTGGTGCAGCGGGTTAAGCCACCTTCTGCAAAGCCAGCGTCCCGTATGGACACCAGTTCAAGTCCCGGCTGCTCCACTTCTGATCCATCTCCCTGCTAAGTGGCCTGAGAAAAGCAGCAGAAGATGGCCCAAGTGTTTGAGCCCCTGCCACCCACACGGGGAGAACTGGAAGAAGCTCCTGGGTTCTGCCTGGCTCAGCCCTGGCCATTGCAGCCATCTCAAGGTTGAACCAGCAGACGGAAGATTTCTCCCCCACCTCTCCCTCCCTCTCTGTAACTTCAGCATGCAGGTGTCAGGGAGCTAGCCAGGTGCTGGGGTGGAGTGGGGCATATCTGGGGAGAGTAGGGAACTTGCGATAGGTCTTTGTGGCCTGTGATGCTCAGAGATGTCACAGCAGCACACAATATTTCAAGACTCCCAGCACCTGCCTGGGCCCTCACCTCTGGCCCCTGTACACCCAGGACACCTCACTGCTGGTCACAGATGTGGAAGCAAAGTGCCCTTTCCCAGGGGTGCCCGGCTGAGCCCAACCCTGCACCCACATGTGCTGCTTCCTGCTTCTCTCTGCTCCCCTCCTGTCTGGGGCAGCCCCTCCCTGGTCCCTGCCTCAGCTCCTGAACTTGGGGTTTGGAACCAATGCCTGTGAGCAGGGTGTGAGATAAGGCTCCTTCATGGCAATAAAGCCAGAGCACTGCCCAGTGCTCACCCAAGAAGGAAGATCACCTAAGGCCATGACGCTGTCAATCTTGCTCTACTTGAGTTCAATAAAAGCTGCAGACGGGTGCTACTCACATGCTGTGGCATTTCTGAGGCCAGGCCTGTCCTGTTATTTCCAACCCCACCCCTGTTTCCTGCAGATACCCCAGAACTTCGTGTCTAACACAGTGGACTGTCTTTCCCCCATGCATTCACCTGTGTGTGCAACAGGAATGGGAAAGCAGAGAGGGGGAGAGAAGCCTTCACCCAGGCAGCATTTTATTCTAAAGAAAGCTTGATGTGAACTGTGCACCTGCCATTGCACGAGGCCTAGGAGATGTGGAGACAAGAGGAAGACGGGGGATGCCCAGACTGGTGAGGGAGGGGGCTGGGCCCAGGAGGATGGTGGAAGGCGGGGCCTGCATCACAGTTCAGTGAGTGGTGGGGAGAGGTGGAAGGGCTGGCTGGACACCTGCCCTGAGCCAGGTTAGCACTTCCCCAGGAAGAAGGAGTTTGGAGGATGTGGATGCAGAAGGCGATGGGAACATGGCAGGGCCAGAGCTGTCAAAAACACCACCATCCGGCAGCCACCGGCACTCCCAAGCAGGCAAACAAGAAGGTGTGGGACCTGCCAGGAAAAGTTCTGGGGAGCAGCGTGGGGAACGATCCTGGGCCTCATTTTATGCGATGAGACTGAGGCTTCTCTGAAGGCACAAGGGAGCCCGAGCGCGGCCCCGGACTGCAGGTCCTGCTCAGCTCACCGAGGCCGTGTGAACTAGCATGTTCTCTCCACCTGCCCTCCCGCTCAACCCAAACTCTCTCTACTCCAACTGCCCCTGTGGGCTCAGAGGCTCCCCAGCCAGGGTGGATGGGCACCAGGATGCCTTTGCAACAACCGTGACGCAAGAACAACTGAGGTGCAAAGGCGTCCTGGAGTCTGGGGAAGACAGAGGCGTTTGTTAAGAGCTGGACAGCTTGGGAGCGCAGAGGGAGCCTGGCAGCGGGCTCGTCAGAGTCCTGCCGGGGTGTAGGGCTGCTTACAGATGAAGAGCAGCTTATCGTCGCAGGAGGCGTCGTTCCAGGACTGAAGCGAGGACACTTTGATGCTGACACAGTGTTCGCTGTTCGCCATGTTGTTGGGCTCACCTGGAATCCAGAACCTACCCAGTGAAAGAACACAGCAGGACGGATTTACAGCTGCAACGCTTCTTCCCAGGAAAGACACGTGCACCCTCCACACCAGCTTTGCTCCTGGCTGACTGCTGGCATGGATTTTTGCACCCAAGCTTCAGAGGGAAGGCGCTGGCGAGATCTCCAACCAGACCCTAGCCAGGGCCCACGCGGATCACTGCTCTCCAGCCCCAGACTTGGGCTAGGGTCCCTAACCACGCTGAGTGGAAGGCCACAGATTAGCCCCCACGCCCCACAGCCACTCAGTAGGGAAGACTCAGCAATCCTGCACTCATGGGAAGCACCCCTCCCCCCGACCCCCCACCACCACCTGCATGCCCTGCCCCACCTGGAAAGTCAGGCTAGGAGGGAGGGTGCCGGGGGACTCACCTCACACTCTGGGCCTTGTTAAAAGACGTGCCATCCACCCAGTACCAGTGTCCCTCGCTGCCTGCTTTGGTCAGGCCAATCCAGTACACCAGGCCGCCCGCCGTCTTGTACAGAAACTCCTGTGGGGAGGGGCACCACTGAGGCCCTGACTCTAGGTGTCCTTCACCTGTCCTCAGGGACACCGTGCTACGCACCTGGCCTAGCCTCCCCCCGCCCTCCACCAGAGCCCAGAGTCCATCTCCCAAGTTCTGGCTTGTCTTTGTCCCATCAACAAACTCAAGGCTTGAGCCTTTATGCTCCAATGGGACAGACAATGGATCTGTCTTTCCCACGAAAGAGAAGCAATTCTCCTCTGGCCATGGCAGTAGCTCTTATGGAGCATAAGAAAACCCAGCTGAACTCCAGAGCAGGGACCACAGAAGACAGCCCAGGTGCCAACAGCTACATTCCCTGAGCCCTCAGGCTCTCGGCATAGGCTTGGCCAGGACCTGTGCTAAGTCCCTGGTACCCCTCTCCTCCTTTCTTCTCCCGGCCATGCGGAGAGAAGTGTCATCAGTTAATGGGCTGAGGCCTAGTGACTACCCAAGGGTCTAGGACGAGTGGGACTGCAGGTCAGGGCTCTAGAATCAAGAATCACCTGCTCTGCTCTCCCACCTCCCAGGTGAATGAGGCCTGGTCACTGTCTCCCTCCTCAAGTGTGACTGTCCTGAGTCACCTGACATCATCACTGCTCCTGACAAACCTTTCTTTTGCCAGACGCCCGGAGAGGGCCCCTCCCCACCCTCATGAAGCTGTGAACAGTGTGCGATCTGCTTGGCCTGTGAAATGGAAGCCAACGGGCCGGGTATTCTAGCAGAAGCATTGCAGCGTTGAGTACACAATTTGCCTTGCATGCGTTCCCTGCCCCAGCAACCGTGGGAACATGTGAATGAAGCTTCCTGCCCTCTAGGTCCTTGAGAAGCCACAGAGGCAGGGCCCCAACAGCCCTCATCACAGATAAGTGGAACGGTGAGAAATAACTCGGGGCTGGCCTTGTGGCTCAGTAGGTTACCCTGCCACCTGCAATGCTGGCATCCCAAACAGGCATTGGTTTGAGTCCTGGCTGCTCCATTTACTATCCAGCTCTGTGCTAATGCACCTGAGAGAGCAGCGGAAGATGGCCCAAATGCTTGGGCCCCTGCACCCATGAGGGAGACCTGGAAGAAGCTCTTGACTCATGGCTTTGGTCTGCCCACTGCAGCCATCTGGGGAGAAAACCAGCAGATGGAAGATATTTCTCTCTCTCTCTCTGTTTTCCCTCTCTCTTTGCAACCCTTTCAAATAAATTATATATATATATATATATATATATATATATATATATATATATATAGGACGGCGCTGTGGCATAGAAGGTAAAGAGGGTAAAGCCGTCGCCTGCAGCACTGGCATCCCATACGGGCGCACTCTCGAGTTCCGACTGCTCCACTTCTGAGTAAGCTCCTTGCTACGGCCTTGGAAAGCAGTAGAAGATGGCCTGAGTCCTTGGGCCTCTGCACCTGTGTGGAAGACCTGGAAGAATCTCCTGACTCCTGGCTTCGGATCGGCCTAGCTCTGGCTGTTTCGGCCATTTAGGGAGTAAACCAGTGGATGGAAGACTTCTCTCTCTCTGCCTCTGCCTCTCTGCCTTTTGAATAAATAAATAAATCTATATATATATATATATATAAATCTATATATATAATATAAATATATGTATAAATATATAAAAATATATATAAATATATATCTAGATATATAAATCTATATATAGATATATATAAATATAAATCTATATATATAATGTGTATATATTTAATATATAATGCAAGGAAGAAGTGTATATATTTTATATAATTTTATATAAATTTATATATATATATAATTTTTCCTTGCATTGTTAGGTTATCGATGTTTGGAGATTTTTGATGCCACAGCATAATCTTGCCCAATCTCCCTGAGGCAGCTGGCAACACCTTCCCTTCCCAGAAGGCACAGCACTCACCTGCTCGCTCTCAGATGTCACTGAGGTCAAGTGCGAATCCCTGGACATGCAGAACTGCTGGGCACTGTACCAGGTCTTTGCGATGCGGGAAAAGTAGTAGAAGTTCCCCTTGAAGTACTTCCAGCCCTGATACACCATCTGCAGGATGTCATCTGGGGAGCAAGGGCCACAGTGAGCACTGGTCTCCCTGTATCCTCAGGGGAATGGCTGGGCGGCACTTGAGGGGGTGCCACAGACAGCAGTGGGTGGGGCTGGCTCCGGAGCCCTGGAGTCCTGGTAGAGACTCAGGGACACTCTCTTAGGCCCTGCAAGTCTGAGACTGATGGAACCTCTGGCACTAAAGAGGACAGAGTGAGAGAGGACAGACAATGGATCTGTCTTTCCCACGAAGGAGAAGCAATTCTCTGGCCACGGTAGTGGCTCAGCCCATGGGTCCTGGGTCAGGAACAGAATGGGAAAGGGTGAGGTCTGGGCCAGGGCAGACCTAATGTTTTCATGCTCTGCAACTTGCTGTGGGAATCCACACTGAGTCCTTGTGGGCTCTTCTCCCAACAGCCCCTAAGTCTTCCTCAAGCCTGGTGCTAATCCCTCTCTTTTTGTTTTTTTGTTTTAAGATTTATATTTATTTGAAAGTCAGAGTTACACACACATACACACACACACACACACACAGAGAGAGAGAGAGAGAGAGAGAGAGAGAGAGAGAGAGAGAGAATCTTCCATCTGCTAGTTCACTCCCAGCCAGGCTGAAGCCAGGAACTTCATCTGGGTCTTCCACATGAGTGGCAGAGACCCAAGGACTTGGGCCATCTTCCACTACTTTTCCCAGGCCATTAGCAGGGAGCTGATCTTCAGGAAGTGGAGCAGCCAGGACATGAGCCAGCACCCATATGGGATGCTGGCGTGGCAGGTGGAGGCTTTGCCTGCTACGCCACAGCACCAGTCCAAACCCCTCTCTTCTAAACTTTCTAGCACTTGCCTGCTGGCCTACTCTCCCCTCCCTCACACCCACCAGCCCAGGGGCTGCATGGCTGAGGCACAGAAGGTCCCGCAGGTGCCTGGTCAGCTTGCAGGGCTGTTTTCCAAGTCACTTACTCTGCTGTCTGAGCACCTCGCTGATGTTCTCCAAACTGCTCTGCAGGCCCCGGACCTTGGCATGTAACGTGCTAGCTTTATCCAAGTCCCTTTTTAACTCTGGGATTCGAGTGTTTAAACTGTGGACTTCTTCCCAACTTTCTGTCAAGATCTGGATCTGCGCGCTGGCTCTCTCCACGCTGGTTTTCAGCGTCAGGATCTGAGAGTACACACGGTCCAGGCTGGCATTCACTGTGCGAATCTGGGCACCAGCCGCCTGCACGCCAACACCGTTCTTCCTCACTTCAGAACCCAAGGAGCTGATGTTACCCACACGGTCTTTCAGCAACTGGGCATCGGTCTTCACATCTGAAATTCTGCCCATAAACCAGGGATCTGGGTTTGAGAAAGTCAAGAGATCAGCTGAGGGCATCCCCCGGGCGGGAGTAGGGGTGCCGTCAGGGTGATCAAAGGAAAGGAAGGGGAGGGCTCGAGCTTCCCCAGGAGCTGCCCACCCACCCTGAAATCATGAATGTACAGCCATGGGCACCTGCATGTGCCCCAGAGTCTGGCGGAGGCAGACAGTAGAGACTGTGTTTTATCTAACACACGAGATAGGCCCCACAAGCAAGCAGAAGCAGGGAACAGAACCCAGTCTTGGATTTCCTTTTTCTTTTAAATTTTTATTTATTGATTTATTTTCACTTTATTTGAAAGGCAGAGAGACAGAGACACTCCCCAGATGCCTGCAACACCCAGTGCCACCAGGCTGAAGCCAGGAGCCTGATCTCAGTCTGGGTCCCCCACGTGGACAGCCAGAGGCCTTGCCCTTGCCCTTGACCATCACCTGCTGCCTCCCACAGGCACCACAGCAGGAAGCTGGACTCAGAAGCAGAGGGGCCAGGACTGGCACCAGGCAGTCTGATATGGGGTGAGGGTGTCCCAAGCAGCATCTTCTTGGCTGCACTAAATGCCCACCCCTGCTGAATGTCCTGGGAGGTTCAGGGCACATTTGGTAAAGGGCTGCCCCCAATCAACCCCTTGTCCCTCCCCGTTATTCCCTCTGAGCCCCACCACTTGATCCCCAGCCTTTCCGGGACCCCACAGCGGCCCTCTGCTGAGCCTCACCATACCTCCCACGCTGCCCACAGGCCCTCCACAGTCACAGGAAGAGCCATCCACCAAGACTCCCAGCCTGGAAGTGACTTCTCCAGAGAGCACAGGAAGGGAGATCATGAAACCATGTCCCCGTCCCTTGCCACATTCACCCACCTTCCCTCTGCTCGGGGCACAGGCACGGTTGCCATGGACAGGACCACATGCAAAGACTCAAAGGAGAATCAAGTGGAACAGGCCATGGGAGAGACCAGAGGCCTGGCATGAGGCAAGAGACAGGGGCCGGGGGGCTATGCACCGAGGCTGCGGTCTAAGACCCTATCTGTCACGAGGCCATGACAGGAGAAGGCAGACGGCCCCCTGCTCTGCTCTCTGGTGGCTTGGGGGTGGGAGAAGGGCCCTGCCAGCCGCGGAGCCACGGAGCTTGGCACATGTGAGCAGGATGCTTCCTTATGGGGTCTTCACTGGGACAGGAGAACACAGAGGGCGTGATGGCCCTGGTGAGCCTTCATGGCCAGGTTCTCCATCAGGTCCTCTGGGGCTGAGGACACACTTGGGACCCAGCCCTTCCTGGGGTCAGGAAACCACACTCACTGCCAGGGCTCCCACAGGGCTCTGAAGCCCAGGGACTGGAGCTGGCGTGGGGGGACTGGGTGAGGAAGTGGCAGGGGAGGGATCCCACCTGCTGCTGCTGCATGTGTGAAGAGGAGGAGGAGGAAGCAGGCAAATGGCCATAGCCCAGGCTGGGGAGGTGGGCCCGGATCTCGGGAAGCTGGCTGGCCCTGGATAAGGACAAAGCTGCCAGTGACACCCAGGGACTTACAGAGGACGGCCTGCAGCACCACGGAGGCGGCCAGGACCAGTGACAGGCAGATTAAGGCAGCTCGGAGCGAGACAGGCTCCCTCAGCAGTGGAGACGGCGCCGGCTTGGGAGGAGGCTCTGTTGGGAGAAGCAGCAAACATGGGTTGAAGGAGCAGGAAAGGACAGAGGACGTGAGCCCAGAGCCCTCAGTTGGTCCCCAGCAGGGGCAGACACTTGCCTCGGGGCCAGAGGGAGATGTTCTGCTTGTCCACGGTGAAGTGCGCGTCCAGGGCCTCCCGGTCTGCGGCCTGCATCCTGCGTGCCGGCCCTGGCCCAGGCCCTCAGGTGCTGGCGCTGCCTGTCTCCCCAGGGACTTTTTATCTGGAGGAAACAGGAAGTGGTCCCATGGCAGACTCCCTGTCATCCTGAAGTTCCCTATTCCTGGCTGAGATAGTTTGTCTGGCCCGGGCCACAACTTGATCCCCTCCTCAAAGGGCTAGACTTTCAGAAGGAAGTCATCTGTCTTTCCCTCTAGGAGCCTGTTCTGTGGCCACTTCCCCGACCTGTCCCAAGGCCATCCCACTTCTCTTACAAGACCGTCTCCCCCATCACCCGCCCACCCACCACACAAATGCGTCCTGAGTCCTCCAGACCAGGTTACGGACATCCTATCAGGCACAAGGCCAGAAAGACAGACAAACTGACAATCCTCGCACTCGAGCAGCTCAGTCTGATGGGAGAGACAGATGTGAGCAATAAATTACACTATAAGCTGCGAGGAGGATGCTGGATTAATATGCAGAGTTCACAGGAGGAGGCACGGAGGACAGAGCTGCAGGTGGACGAGCACATTCCCCTGTACAGGGCACAGACAGCAAGCCGAAGGGCTCTGGCGTGAGGGTCCCTTTGGATCACATTGAGGAGCCAGACCTCTGGCTTGTGAGTGAAATGGGGCCCATGAAGGGCTTCAGCCAGGAGAGAGACAAGGACGGGGACATGCTGGAAAAGTCACTCTGATCATGAGGAGCAGAGATGGGGGTGTGGGAGGCCGGA
The DNA here is from genome assembly GCA_949820135.1 of Sylvilagus floridanus. Lineage (NCBI taxonomy): Eukaryota > Metazoa > Chordata > Mammalia > Lagomorpha > Leporidae > Sylvilagus > Sylvilagus floridanus. The sequence continues at coordinate 53,473,275 of OX463245.1, forward strand.
AGCAGGGAGACCAGGTAGGAGCGCCTTGCGATAGAATATTCTACATCCTGCTACCAAGGCATCTCAGCTGACACAGTACCCTTTATAAAATGCAGCTTGGAGATTCAAAGTGTAAATGTAAGGCTTGGGTTCTGGGCCGGCACTGTAGCAGTCAAGCCTGTGCGTCCCATATGGGCCCCGGTTCATGTCCTGCTGCTCCACTTCTACCAGCTCCCTGCTAATGAGCCTGGGAAAGCAGTGGAGGATGGCCCCAGTGCTTGGGCCCCTGCAGCCACATGGGAGACCCCCAGAAGCAGCTCCTGGCATTGGATCTGCCCACATCTGGCCATTGCAGCTATATGGGGAATGAACCAGCAGATGGAAAACCTCTCTCTGTCTGTCTCTCTCTGTCTACAACTGTGCCTCACAAATAAACAAACAAACATTTTTTAAAAAGGCTCTGGTCCTCCTCCCTGCTCCCTGTGAGCTGCTCTCCCTTCCTCTCCGTCCCCACCTCCCTCTGGAAGTGAGAGGCTGACCCAGAACTCGGGCAAGGACTGGCCTTTCTCCTGTACAGCTTGTCAGGCTTTGAAGACATCCACCAAATGTGAGAAGGCAGACTGTGTGGAGTCTGTGCCAGACTCCAGATGAATATACCTGGGAAGGTAGGGAAAAGGGGAAGGAGGGACAGAGAAAAGGAAGTCAATCCAGATTACTGGATGGACGGATGGACGGGCAGATGGGTGACAAATGAATGGAAAATCTGATGGCTGATCATGGCTCCACTCTGAAATCTACACAGCCTATGGATTGGGATCTGCATTCTAGAGGTTACCACTTCTTTCCACTGCCTCCAGGAGTTCTCATTCGTTTCCACCACCAAGACTAAGAGCAAGTGTGATTTTTACCTTACCTGGAAATGAATATAAGCTGTGGCCATGGGACTAGAAAGCTGGTCGGGGCTAGCGGCGCTGGATGACGGAGGTGTCAGGGGCCAGAGCTGCAGCCTGAGTCAGCAGGGCTAAGTCAGCAGGGCTGAGTTAGCAGGGCTGAGTTAGCAGGGCTGGGGGGAAGCAGCCTGCACTTGCAGCGGCTTCTGCTGCCTGTGGTGTCTGTGAGCACCCTGCCACCCTGCTCTCCGGGCCCCATCCAGCATCTGATTGCATGGACAGGCCCTTGCCGCTCCCTCGCCACCTGACCTGGCCTTGGGCTAGAGCCACTTCTCTGACTAGATGAGGGGACCCAGAGAAGATCCCTGGGAAGGTGTCTTATTTGTCCAGCATCTCTCTGTAGCCTCCAGCCTGGCTGTCTGCTCTGTCCTTGGACATCAGCTGATTGGTGAGGAGGAGGTCTAACTCTCTGCCTCCTCCTGAGATTTTCTGAACAGACACAGCCTCTGTAGGCTGCTTGTCTAGTTGGAGATTCTTGGTTCTATCAGAGAGTAGAAGAGGCTGGGATATTCTGCTTCCAGACTCAGGTGCCTGGGACCTACCCCAGCATCACCTCAACTCCTCTGCTCCCAGCTCCTGGCCTACATCCACAGTCTGTCAGGGGCCAGGGCCTGGGGGTGGAGAACATGCAAGTCCATTTTCTGTTGCTATTTCTGATCACCACTGACTGGGTAACTTACACAGGTTCATTCAGCTCACAGGTCGAGGCTGGGAGCTCCAAGGTCGAGGGGTCACATCTGGTGAGGGGGACTCTGCAAAGCCCCCCTGCAGCACAGGACAGCACTGTGTGCTCCCCGTGGTGACAGGTGCAAGAGTCAGAGCCACAATGGCTTTTAGAACACACTCGTTCTCCAGGTAACCCATTAGCCTGTCAGTCCACTAATCACCACTTGAAGGTTCCACTTGATCCCACCTCTGTTTTACAAGATTTATGTATTTATTTATTTATCTGAAAAGCAGAGTAAGAAAGAGGGAGGGAGGGAGGGAGGGAGGAAGGGAAGGGAGGAAGGGAAGAGAGAGAGAGAGAGAATCTTCCATCTGCTGGTTCTCTCCCCAGATGCTTGCAACAGCCAGGGCTGAGACAGGCCAAAGTCAGGAGCCTGGAACTCCCACCTGGGTAGCAGGGACCCAAGCACTTGGGGCATCTTCCTCTGCTTTCAGGTACATTAGCGGGGGAACTGGCTCAGAAGCAGAACAGCTGGAACTTGAACCAACACTCTGATATGGGATTGAGCGTTGCAAACTGCAGCCTGACCCACTATGCCACAACACCTGCCCAATAGTCTTCATACTTCGCAGCCCAATAGTCTTCATACTTCGCAACTGGGATTAAATTTCTTTTTCTTTTTTTTTTTTTGACAGGCAGAGTGGACAGTGAGCGAGAGAGAGACAGAGAGAAAGGTCTTCCTTTTGCCATTGGTTCACCCTCCAATGGCTGCCGCGGCCAGAGCGCTGCGGTCGGCGCACTGTGCTGATCCGATGGCAGGAGCCAGGTGCTTCTCCTGGTCTCCCATGGGGTGCAGGGCCCAAGCACTTGGGCCATCCTCCACTGCACTCCCAGGCCACAGCAGAGAGCTGGCCTGGAAGAGGGGCAACCGGGACAGAATCTGGTGCCCCGACCGGGACTAGAACCTGGTGTGCCGGCGCCGCAAAGCGGAGGATTAGCCTATTGAGCCATGGCGCCGGCCTGGATTAAATTTCAATGTGAATGTGGTATGGACTTTCAAACCATAGCGGACAAGAGTTCACATTACTGAGGGTTCTGGTACAAGGGGCTCTTTGGGGTTTCTGGTCTCCTCCTGGGGCCCTTGTGGGAGAAAAGCTGCCCCACAACATGCTGGGGAATACCTGGTCCCTTCTCCTTGGCCAAGCGTTGACTTTTCCCCACCATGCTGGGTTGTAGCACGAGTTATTGATGTAGCTCCCAGATGCCCTCCCAGGAAGCCAGGCAGCGTCAACGGGCCAGGGCCTGTTCACAAGCAGAGGCTGGGGTCGGAGAGCAATGGCTCCAAGTGCTGGAAGTGGAAGCTCCAGGGCACATGCCACTGATGCAGGAGCAGGCGTGTGGCACAGCTGTGAAGGTGCCGCTTGCGATGCCTGCAGCCCGTCCTGAAGTTCCTGAGCTCAAGGTCTGGCTCTGCTGCCTACTCCAGCTTCCAGCTAATGCACACTACAGGAGGCAGCAGGTGACGATGGTGACACAAGTACTTGGCTCCCCTGAGGGAGACCTGGATTGAGTTTCTGGCTCCTGGCTTCAGCCTGACCCAGCCCCTGGCCATGGTGGGAATTTGGAGATTTCAGGAATGAACAAGTGGATGGGAGATCTCTGACCCCAACTCTACTTCCTCCCTCCTTCAATCTCAAAACAAAGAAAGAAGGGGGGGGAGGCAGGGAGGGAGAGAGAAAGAGGAACCACCATAAGAAGCATGGAATCCTGGTTGTGCACCCTCTGGGGTTTCAGCAGAGGTGGATGTGAAAGTCCCAAACCACGAGAAGCATCATTTTCCATATACGGGGGAGGAGTGAGTCACCTCCATCTCCCCCTGGCCACACTCATCTGCAGATACTCATGGAGCAACTCTGCCAGGAGGGCCTCAGGGGCTCCATCTGGATCCCGGCCTGACTGCAGGAAGCAGAGTGGGAGGCAGGAGTCCCAGCCACACTTGCCAGCCTGGAGAGTGTGCACTCCCTGCACACTCAGGAGCTGCCGGACTTCCAAACGGATGAGGAATCTTGGCCAAACCTAAAGTGGCCAAAAAAGAAATCACTGCTGTGGTCAGAGAAAGGGAAGTCCTGCTCATGTTTCTGTTCCTGCGTCCCCGGGTACCTGGGGTGCTAAGGCTTTCTCTGAATAGGGGTGGGGGAAGGAAATAGCTTGGCCACATTTCCCCTTCTTGGCTGGGGACCAGCCTTATGATGGAGGTGGAGCAGAGCGGGAGAGACCCAGGTTGGTTGACACATCAGCTGTGCTGAGAGTCTTCTCCAAGGGGTGCAGTTGGGTCCCTCCTGTCAAAGCCCGTGGGAGACAAGCATCGGCAACAAGCTGAAGGCCGGGGACAGGAAAAGAGAGGTGCGTGGAGAGAAGGGAGAAGAATGGCTGAAAAATTAGAGCAGATGGGGCCAGCGCTGTGGAGTAATGGGCTAAGCCTCTGCCTGTGGTGCTGGCATCCCATATGGGCGCTGGTACAAGTCCTGGCTGCTCCTCTTCCAATCCAGCTCTCTGCTATGGCCTGGGAAAGCAGCAGAAGATGATCCAAGTGCTTGGGCCCCTGCACCCATGTGGGAGACCCCAAAGAAGCTCCTTGCTCCCGGCTTCAGGTCAGCTCAGCTCCAGCCACTATGGCCATTTGGGGGAATAAACCAGCAAATGGAAGACCTTTCTCTGTCTCTCCCTCTCTGTGTCTAACTCTACCTCTCAAATAAATAAAATCTTTAAAAAAAAAAAAAAGGAGAAGAAAGTTCTCAAAAAACAGAAGAATGGTGGCATATATAAAACACACAGGAACCAACTTGAAAGAGCTCTCAATGGCCAAAGCTAAAGTAATTTGGGCAATAAATTAAAAGGATTAGAAACCAAAGTACAAAGTATATGTGCATGAGTCCATACAGATATAAGTAAATAACTTAATAAATTAAAAAATGGAACCAAAGAAACAAATCTTCCTACAGAACAATCCCAAGTAATATACATAGGTACTCCCCCCTCCAGCAGATGGAGCTTAGTTCTTCCCTGCTCCCAACTGATTTATGTATGTTGGCTTCATATCTAATAACCTAACACAACATCCTTATTAATTCCAATAACTTGTCTGTAGCTGCTGTGGGGTTTTCTGTGTATACAATTATATCATCTGTGAATAAAGTTATTTTTCTTTCTTTCCAATTCTACTTTTTGGTTTTCTTGCTTAATTACACTGGCAAGGACTCCAGTTGTTGAACAGAAGTGGAGGTTTGGGTCATCCATGTCTCATTCCTGACCCGAGAGCAAAAGCATTCAACATTTCCAATGAAGACTTCTAAAATGAAGTGGTTACTGTCATGCACTTCCTGTCTGCCTTTCACCCACTTCCATGTGGAAGACAGGCGGATTTGCCTCCTATACTGTTTTTCTACTGCTGCTATAACAAATTACCACACACTGAGGGGCTTAAAACAACACAAATCTGTTATCTTATATTTTACTTACATTTTTGGATATCAAAAGTCAAACATGAAGGAAGACCTTTCTCTCTGTCTCTCTAACTCTGCCTGTCAAAAAAAAAGTCAAACATGGTCTCAGTGGAGTAAAATCCAGGTGTTTCAGAGCTCCCTTTCTTTCTAGAGGCTCTGAGGAAACGCACTTGCTTCTCGAGGCCTGGCACACGGCGAGCAACAGCAGGCTGAATTCTCACATCCTGTCCCTGGACACTGAACCTGCTTCCGCCTTTCATTTCTGCTCCTATGGGCCCCACACTGAGCCCATGAAGATAATTCAGGATAATTTCCCTGTCTTAAAGTCAACTACATTAGCAGCCTTCATTCCACTTTGCTATGTGATTTAATATAGTCACAGACTCCATGGCTATAAGAACCCATGACTCCAGGACTTGGATGTCTTTGGGACCATTATTCTGCCTACCATACTTCCTCAACATATTAAGTTAGGGTAGCCTTAATAGAGCCATTCAGAGCTTGGCATTTATTCCTGGAATGTGTGAGATGAGGGCTTTGATGCCTTACATACGAAAGTATAAGGCAAGAAGCATCAGATAGCTGCCTGTCTTGGAACAGCAGAGAAGGGGAAGAAAGGTAACATGGGGGATAGTAGGCTTGTCTAGAGCTCGGTGAGGAAAAAGCCGTCTGTCAATGGACCAGACGTGGACTCTGTCCAGCAGGAAGATTCTCGATGGGCTGAGAGGGGCTGTGCCAGTTAGGAGCAGCTGGAGGAGCTGCCGCTCAGGGAAGCAGGGCTGTGGAGAGGCAGTAGCCGCAACCAGAAGAGGCACCACCTGCCAGGAGCGATCCCAGCAGTGCAGGTGTGCTGAAGATACCCTGGAAGCACAACCAAGACCAGAACTTGGCACCCACAGCTGCAAAGACCTGGCCTCAGTCATTCCAAACAAGGGAGTCGGAGGAGACAAAGGCTGACCGAGCTCCACCTCCACCGTCTCAGCCGTCCAAGACTGAGCCTGGGCCGGACAAGGGGAGAAAAGCTAACTTGATGGGAGTTCGCACTTTTCTGATTATCTGACTGGGTCTTTCAGCATATTATGGCATTGTAACAAGAAAAGCTACAATATCTACCTGAAACTCCATTTCCAGTGAGGAGGAATGAGTCAGGAAAGCAAGTACAAGGGGAAGTGCTAAGAGATAACGCAGGACAGTGCCACAGCTCAATAGGCTAATCCTCCGCCTTGCGGCGCCAGCACACCGGGTTCTAGTCCCGGTCAGGGCGTCGGATTCTGTCCTGGTTGCCCCTCTTCCAGGCTAGCTCTCTGCTGTGGCCTGGGAGTGCAGTGGAGGATGGCCCAAGTGCTTGGGCCCTGCACCCCATGGGAGACCAGGAGAAGCACCTGGCTCCTGCGATTGGATGAGCATGGTGCGCTGGCCGCAGCGCTCCATCCGCGGCAGCCACTGGAGGGTGAACCAATGGCAAAAGGAAGACCTTTCTGTCTCTCTCTCTCTGTCCACTCTGCCTGTCAAAAGAGAGAGAGAGAGAGAGAGAGAGAGAGATAACACAGTTGTGTTCTAAACAGCCTGGCTTGTTCAGTAGCTAACTTAAGTTCCCAGGCCTGAAGACCCCAGACCCAACAGGGGAGGAGAGACCCAGCCTCTTTCATCACCCCAAGCCCCAGGCATTCTTCTCAGAACCACAAAAAAAAAAAAAAAAAAAAAAAAACAAGCTACTATGGTGAACTGGCAATTATTACCTCGAACAGAGAAAAGGAAGAGGGTAAAAGTGAGTGCTGCTTCTGCCTTCATGGTGACAGAAGACCAGAGGAGAATCCACAGGACTGAAACCATCCCCTTGACCACATGGAAGTCAGCACTGGTTCCTTAGCAAGGAGGAACTGAAAACGATGACAGCATAGCCCGAGGCACAGGTTTCTGGGTCATCCATCCACAGAGCTCTCAACCAGGGTCCCCTCGCCACCCCAGGGAGGTAATGGGATGGGAGCTGCTCTCCCATGGGGAGATGTCACAGGGGTCACGTTATGCACATGTGTAGTATATAATATGATCGCTCATGCATAAGAGATAACTTGTATAACAAATGTTTGGTCTGTGACCATTTGGATCCTGTGTAGTGACTGAAATCCAGTTCCCAGGCAAAACCCAGCAAGTGTCCAGTCCACTTTTTTGTGCTGCATGTGCTCCAACCATCCAACCCACACAGAAGAACAGGACTTCCAAAGACAAATCCCACAATGACACATCTGATATCACAACAGGACATTCTGTCCTCTACAAACTAAAATCATTACACCATAAATCATGCAATCGCAACATATGTCCATATGGTATGCATACCCAGAGGGCTGTGTGGTTCCCCCCAGTTTAAACAGATTTCTTTCTCCATATATTTCCATTCTGCTCTTTTTCAGAAAGTAGGTGAGACAACTCACAGCTGCAGTGTTATGCTTCTGGTTTCCTTCCCCATCTCTTTAAGGTTGCAAACATCTGAGGTTGGGTCAGTCTCCCTAACTGGGACCCTAAACCTTTGCTTGCCTCCCACTGCTCCCCAGAGATGTCCCTGCAGCTGCTGTTTGCACCCAGGCCCCTTATTGTGTGCATCTTCTTTCACATCCTATCAGGAACACCCCCACAGAAGTGTATGTGCCGTGTTGTCTCATTCACCCACTCATGCATTCCGGTACTTGGTTATTAACACAGAAAAACTTCTCGGATTCCCTCTGAATGCCAAGCTCTATGCTACAGGCTTCAGCTTGGAACAAAACCACCACGGGCCCTGCCCTGCAGCAGAGTCTAATTCTCTCTGGACAACTCTTGGCCTTCTTGCAGGTAAGAAAAATAAAGCACAGCCTCAATGAATCCTAAAATAACAACACAATTGTAGTTCAAACTGGAATGAAACAAGACATCTTTCTGAACTACTGTTATCTAAGACACAATACAGAGATCACGTGTTCTATGCTTTCATTTCCTACCAATACTCCTGTTTCTTACAAGGTAGCTGATGGACAACTAGTCAACCCTGCACAAACCGCATGTGTACACTGCCCCTCCTCTTTGAGGGAGGCAGGAGAGAACGAGAGCTGCACGTCTAGAAGGTGCTCTAGTGGTTCTTGGTCTTAAGAGCACATCTGTGGGGGCCGGCGCTGTGGCTCACTCGGCTAATCCTCCGCCTGCGGCGCCGGCGTCCCATACAGGCACCGGATTCTAGTCCCGGCTGCTCCTCTTCCAGTCCAGCCCTCTGCTGTAGCCCAGGAGGGCAGTGGAGGATGGCCCGAGTGCTTGGGTGTCTGCATCCGCATGGGAGACCAGGAAGAAGCACTTGGCTCCTGGCTTCAGATCAGCGCAGCGCCAGCCAGCTGTAGGAAGGAAGACTTCTCTCTCTCTCTCTCTCTCTCTCTCTCTCTAACTCTACCTGTCAAATAAAAAAAAAAGAGAGCACATCTGTGGAAATGCCAGCACCCATCACCAGAGACTGTGACCTAATCAGTGTTAGTTGGGCCTCAGGCATCAGTATTTTCTTTTTTTTTTTTTTAAACAAAAAAGATTTATTTATTTATTTGAAAGGCAGAGTTACAGAGAGACAGAGGGAGACAGAGAGAGAGAGAGAGAGAGAGAGGTCTTTCATCTGCTGGTTCACTCTCCACACAGCCTCAATGGCTAGAGCTGGGCCAGTCCAAAGCCAGGAGCCAGAAGCTTTATCCAGGTCTCCCATGCAGGTACAAGGGCCCAAGCACTTGGGCCATCTTCTGCTGCCTTCCCAGGCACATTAGCAGGGAGCTGGATGGGAAATGGAGCAGCCAGGATGGGATTGCTCAAATCTGCACCCATATGGGATCCCAGCGTTGCAGGCGGCAGCTTAACCTACTACGCCACAGCACCAGCCCCATCAGTATTTTCAGTAACTCTGCAGGTGAGTCCTTCATGCAGACAGGGTTGAAAACCGTGATCCGGCGAAAACCATGTGTCTGCCACACACCAGATGGTTTGAGGTAGTCTCTGTTCCCTAAGACACTGCACGTGAAGTGAGATGACATCATGTGGAAACCTGCAGCTCAGAGCCAAAAGGTGAGAGTGGCTCCGTCTGGCTGATGGCCCAACAAAAATGTCCAGCCACACTTGCCCAGACTGAATGATCTTGAGCCTGGAAGGAAAAGGAGAAGCAAGCTATCTTGTGGACAGAAAAATAAACCTCCAAGCTCCACAGCTTCAACTGCTCTCAGGCACCAAGTACGTGGTTATGGGGGCTCAAAAACAGCAATCCCCCACCCGCCAGTCACACACACAGCATAAAATCCACCCCCAGCTCTCAAGGACACACCCATGGCCCGTCACCAGACACATTCAACCATTGTTTATTGTACGCCTTCTGCATGCCAGGCCCTGCATAGGTGGTGAGCAAACAGTAAGGCGCTTACAGTAACTATCACACACGTGAGCACACCCCAAGCCGTGTTGGGTGACATGCACGACAAATTCTTGGAGCCATCAGAGCATGTAAAAGAGAAGCCAGCTCTGCCTCAGGGATTAGGAACGGCTTCCCTGGAAAGTGACACTCGAGCTGCAATCAGAGGGAGAAGTGAGAGGAAAAAGCACTCCTGCAGGTGCAGACCTAAGGATATGTGCCCATTGGAAGGAAGGAGCGGGTCAGAGGGGCTGGGGTGAAAGTGGCCCAGCAAAGGCTTTAAGGTCAGACCACCTGGCTTCCAATCTGGGTTGGCCCTTTCAAGAAAAACTGGGCAGCTCACCTCACATCTCTGTAAAGCAACTGCCTCATCTGTTAAATGGATTTGATGATATCTACCTCATATGTTTTGAAAGGGATTCAGTGGGTTAATTACAAGCACAAGAATATAGTTAGTGCTCATTAAGTGTTATTATTGTAATTGTTATTAACAGTAATGATAACCTTAGGGGTGAGAACACTCATCTACCTAGTAACAGATTTACTGTATTGAACTCTTCCATTAGGAGTGTAATGCTGAATTGGCCCAGAATGGGAGCTATTTCTGTCCCACGTCAATACTCCCTAGCCCCCAGGAGAGGATGCACTCAGTAATCAGTGGTCCAGATGGCCCTTCTGTGGATGAGAGTTGGCCTCTCTGCCCAGCCTCTTCAAGGATTATGCAGTGGGGTTGCGGTCAGTGTCGTGTGTGGAGCCCACGCACAGCCTCAGCAGCGTGCACTTCCCCTCTCCCACTTGATGGCAGGTTGACAGCACTGAGCCCCTGCCATTGTGGAGAGGGCAGTGTCTTGTTCCCAGTGACAAACTTATTTTTGATTTGGATTTGTCCTTATTGTTTGACGTGCTTCTGCCAGCAACACCAACCACAGTCACTTATTAAATGTGATGGCATCCTATGTAGCATAGCCCTTTTTAAAAATATTTTATTTATTTATTTATTTATTTGAGAAGTAGAGGTACAGAGACAGGGAGAGACAGAAAGAGAGAGCTTCCATCCACTAGTTCCCTCCCCAAATGGCCACAAGGGCCAGAGCTGGGTTGATCTGAAACCAGGAGCCAGGAGCTTCTTCCAGGTCTCCCATGTGGGTGCAGGGGCCCAAGGACTTGGGCCATCTTCTACTGCTTTCCCAGGCCATAGCAGAGAGCTGGATCAGAAGTGGAGCAGCTGGGACACAAACCAGTGCCCATATGGGATGCCAGCACTGCAGGCAGAGGTTTAGCCTGCTATGCCACAGCGCCAGCACCAGCATAGCCCTTGTCTAAGCATCTCACTTTAGAGTGAAGAGCAATGGACTGATCCCCATGGGGGTCAATGAACTTGCCTTGTGCCCTACCACCCAGCAATAACTTACCTTACACAACAGTGGATTGATCTATTGAAGAGCTCGTTACTAGCTGGGAGACAATGTCCCAAAGAGCTGTCGGAAAGCTATTCCAACGGCATGTGGAATGTGTTTAAAACAGGGTTGTTCAGGACCGGCGCCATGGCGCACTAGGTTAATCTCCCGCCTGCAGTACCGACACCCCAGGTTCTAGTCCTGCTTGGGGTGCTGGATTCTGTCCCAGTTGCTCCTCTTCCAGTCCAGCTCTCTGCTGTGGCCTGGGAGTGCAGTGGAAGATGGCCCAAGTGCTTGGGCCCTGCACCTGCATGGGAGACCAGGAGGAAGCACCTGGCTCCTGCCTTCGGATCGGAGCAGTGCTGGCCGTAGAGGCCATTTGGAGGATGAACCAATGGGAGGAAGACCTTTCTCTCTCTCTCTCTCTCTCTCTCTCTCTCTCTCTCACTAATTCTGCCTGACAAAAAACGAAAACAAAAACAGGGCTGTTCCCTCCTGAAAGATCAATGGGCCTGGTTACCAGGGAGTTCAGATAGGTAGCATGTCTCACGTTGACACATAATGACCAATCCTCAGGAGAACCACTGAATCGAGGGTTTAGACTGCCCCCAGGCTATCGTGAACATCTCATACCATGGGGAAGAGGTTTCTAAAAAATTATCATAGATTTCACAATGTCTCAGATTGGATCCTCCAAAAGCAGATACAGAGATGACCTGTACCTCACGTGTTACACAGGAAGACTAGTCCAGAAATACGATCTTCCCTAGAAGATTTCCAAGATTAAATAAGTTTGTGAGACGTTCCATGCTGTATGCCTTTCTTGGAGATTCATGGGGACACAAGTGTCTTAAAATTTCTGAGAAATCCCATGTTAAAAAAATCTTTCAGGGCTGGTGCTGTGGTATAGCAGATAAAGCCGCCACCTGCAGTGTTGCAGTCCCATATGGACACCACTTCGAGTTCCCGCTGCTCCACTTCCAATCCAGCTCTCTGCTATGGCCTGGGAAAGCAGTAGAATATAGCCCAGGTCCTTGGGCCCCTGCACCTGCATGGGAGACCCAGAAGAAGCTCCTGGGTCCTGGTTTCGGATCGGTGCAGCTCCGGCCATTGCAGCCAATTGGGGAGTATACTAGCAGATGGAAGACTCTCTCTCTGCCTCTCCTTTTTTCTCTGTGTAACTCTTTTAAATAATAAATAAATATTTTAAAAAAGAAATCTGTTTAATGACTCCATACTGGGATTTCCATTATCAATGGATGATTCTTCTTACAGTGGCTTGAACCCAAGAGAGACTGCAGTGCCCTCTGATTTCCAAGTTCCAGTCTGCTCTACGAGACCTTGCCGCTTCCCTAGCTGAATCACACCAAGAGCCATCACCCCTTTCAAAGGAAGTCATGCCACCCACGGAATATCAGCACCATTCTCTTGAGTAGTCACCACCTTCCCCATTCATTCCAGAAGCTTCCTTAGACACTCATAAAGTATTCAATCTGGAGTCTGTTAGGTCCTCTCTATTCTGTTTCATTGATCTTCAAATTCTCTTATTATTACCAAATTAATTATTGTTTGATAAAACATCATAAATGTGGCAGGTCTCCCTTTAATCCTTTGTACTTAAAAATTTCTTAGGCAAGCTGGCGGTGCTGAGGCTCAACAGGCTAATCCTCCGCCTTGCGGCGCCAGCACACCAGGTTCTAGTCCTGGTCGGGGCGCCGGATTCTATCCCGGTTGCCCCTCTTCCAGGCCAGCTCTCTGCTGTGGCCAGGGAGTGCAGTGGAGGATGGCCCAAGTGCTTGGACCCTGCACCCCATGGGAGACCAGGAGAAGCACCTGGCTCCTGCCATCAGATCAGCTCAGTGCGCCGGCCGCAGCGCGCCAGCCGCAGCAGCCATTGGAGGGTGAACCAACGGCAAAGGAAGACCTTTCTCTCTCTCTCTCTCTCTCTCACTGTCCACTCTGCCTGTCAAAAAAAAAAAATTTCTTAGGCAATCTTAACGTGTTCTTTCAAATTAACTTTTGGCAAGTCCTACCATGATGTTAAGTGAAATTTTAGTAAAAGTGTAAGTGATACAAGGAGACTTGTCCTTAAAATAAATAGCCTACATCTACATGCCCCTAACAGCTCTCTATTTCCTTTATGTCTGTTAGTGATTTCCATTTTTATTTGAAAGGCACAGAGGCAGATAGAGAGGAACAGAGAGACAGAGATCTTCCATCTACTGGCTCACTCCCCAGAAGCCCGCAACAGCTGTGTTTGGATCAGGCCAAAGCCAGGAGCCCAGAACTCCATCCAGGTCTCCAACATGGGTGACAGGGACCCAAGCATGAGAGCCATCATCTGTTCCCTTCCAGGGCACCCACTAGCAAAAGCCTGGCTCAGGTGTATAGTGTCTGGGACTTGGACCAGGCACTCTGATTTGGGATGTGAGCATCTGCATCCCAAGCAGTGACCTAACCACTAGGCCAAATGCCCACCCCTCCCATGCCCCCTTTTTAAGAGAAGATTAAGTTATTCATAGATGATATGACTTTTACCTATGAAATTTATACAAAAGTATCTGGAAGAGTTACTTAAATGGGTAAGGGTTCAATGATTGGGGCCGGTGCTGTGATGCAGTGGGTTAAAACCGCAGCCTGAAGCGCCAGCATCCCATATGGGCACTGGTTCAAGTTCCGGCTGTTCCTTTTCTGATCCAGCTCTCTGCTATGGCCTGGGATAGCAGTAGAAGATGGCCCAAGTCCGTGGGCCACTGTGCCCCCATGGAAGACCTGGAAGAAGCCAGGAGCTTCAGATCAGCTCAGCTCTGGCCACTGCAGCCACCTGGGGAATACACCAGTGGATGAAAGACCTCTCTTTCTCTCTGACTCAACCTCTCTCTGTAACTCTGTCTTTCAAATAAATAAATCTAAAAAAAAAAAGGAATTCAATGATCATACAGACAAAAACAGCCCACCTCAAAAACTTTGCTGTATACCAACAATAACTCATTAGAGAATATGGATATGCAGAGAAATTGGGGGATTGTGACATTTAGGAATAGAATTAACAAGGCTCAGTGGTTATTTGGTGTAGACAAAGCTGGGTGGGAGCATTGATTGGCTCATTGTCGTTCTGTGGGAGAGGGCGTGACGAATCACACGGCCTCACATCAATTCTGGGCCAAATGTTTGCCTCCAGACGTCGCATCTCAAGGGTCTCAGCATTCCCAGTTCCAGCACTGCTGCCGTGGTCTCGGCCACTTTGTTCTTTTCAGCTTGGCTGGGGGGAAGTGGGTTCAGTTGGCTCGTCAGCTGCTACCCCACCATCAGTTCCTGAAATCTGTCTGCAGCATTCTCTACGGCTCTCTCCCCTCACTCTTGTCCGGCAGTTTTGATAAAGTCCAAGGAAAGATCATCTGCTAGAGTTGCACTGGGGAACTGAAAGAGTGAAGATGCACAGGAATAGTAAAGGGGAATAAAAGAGGAAGCTGCACAAAGACAAGGACATACACAGCCACTCACAGCACTCCTGTGACGTTCAAAACGTCAAGGGCACCAATTACTGAGCCACAACCGATCAGAATTACAGACTTTACAGGGTTAAAGACAAAACATAATCCAGACATCTTAAAAGACTCCTCTGTCATATGACATAGAAAAGGATTAAACACTTTCATCAAGTCTCTCTAATGGGCAGGAGAGCAAAAGTGGTATTTTCAATATGTATGTATGTATGTATGTATTTGAAAAGCAGAGCACCAGGGGAGAGCCAGGAACCCCATCCAGGTCTCCCACATGAGTGGGAGGACCCCAAGTACTTGGACCATCTTCTGTTGCCTCCTAGGTGTGTTAGCAAGGAGCTGGATTGGAAGTGGAATAGCCAGGACTCGAACCAGCACTCCAACAGAGGATGCCAGTGTCGCAAGCAGCAGCTTACCCCACTATGCCACAATGCTGGCCCCGAAAGTGATATTCTTTGTGAATATTCCCAATATACCTCTTTGTCAGAACTCACTTGAAATAAATCTGCTTTCCAATAGCTTTATGGGAAGGATTTTTTTTCTCTTTATGTTTCTAAGATCATTTTACTTGGCACCATTCTCCATCTTAAGCCTATTCTCAAGGTTACGCCCATTAGTCCAGGAGAAAAGTCCAGAAAATTTTCAATATGGAAAATTCAAAAGTGGAAGAAAATTTTAATGAGTGTGCAATGGCACACTCATCCATGTTGCACACTGGCCTTCACGCTAGATGGCAAATCTGATTGGTAGTACCTGCCAATTACAACCATGTAAGTATTCCCTACACGGTCCATTTCAGGTCGACACGATTTCACTGAACATGGAATTGAGAAGAGAGGTATACAATAGGCTCTTGAGAAATTATAAGGTCCAGTTCTACTGCATCACTGAGGGACGAGTAATTGTTCCTCCCACAGCTCCAAACTGTACAGTTGTGTGGTTCTCACCCAGCCTGGCTCTCCAGGAAGGAGAAGACAAGTGGCTATGGGTTGAGACAGAAGTTACAGGTACTAGGAGTATGACACTATGAAAATGATATCATGGAGGTGAGCATTTAGCCTAGTAATCCAGATGCCAATTAAGACACTGTATCCCCACATCAGAGTATCTGGGTGCAGCACTCAGCTCTGGCTCCTGACTCCTGCTCCATGCTAATGTGCACCCTGGGAGGAGTAGGTGATGCTTCAAGTCGTTGAGTTCCTAACACCCAGGCAGGGTGACCATGTAGGAGACCAGAATTGAGGTCCCAGCTCCTGGCTTCAGCCTGACCCAGTCCTGGCCGTTGCAGCCACTGGAGAGAGAACCAGGAGATGGGCGCTGTCACTCACTCTTCCTCCATCCCTCCCTCTGTGTGTGGGTCTGGGTTGTGTTTGTCTGTCTTTCAGATAATTTTTAACGGCCACCAGGGAGACCCAGAGAAGGGCAATGAAGCAAATGCCCCATAGAACATGGAAGGAACGAGCTCCCCAGCCTCTTGGGGATCCTCATTCTGAGGACTTTTCCATTTCCACCACTTTGCACCAGTGATGTGCTACCGCTGGCTGTGCGTTCTGTCTGTGCACCTCAGAATAAACTGCTCCTCTTCCCTGACGCAAGAGGCCTGGCTGCCCTCCCCCGTCATCACCACCACAGTTCCCTGATGTGGCCAAGGCTCCTTTTCCTGACTGTGGCTGCGGTCATCTTCTCAGGAGCAGGTGACTTGGCAGAGAAGTCCCCTGGCTCCTGGGTGCTTTCCTGGGAGCAAGAACCACCAGGACCACATGGGCCCTGGGTTTGGCGTCCAGAGACAGAGGGAGGACAGTTACATATCTACGAGGACAAGAACTCAAGGACATTTCCTAGGTGATTTGAGATGAGTGATGAGACCTTTAAAACATAAATCTGGGGCTGGCGCTGTGGCGTAGCAGGTACAGCTACTGCCTGTAGTGCCAGCATCCCGTATGGGTGCTAATTCAAGTCCCAGCTGCTCCACATCCAATCCAGCTCTCTGCTGTGGCCTGGGAAAGCAGTAGAAGATGGCCCAAGTCCTTCGGCCCCTGCACCCATGTAGGAGACCTAGAAGAAGCTCCTGGCTCCTGGCTTCAGATTGGTGCAGCTCTGGCCACTGCAGCCATTTGAGGAATGAACCAGTGGATGGAAGACCTCTCTCTCACTCTCCCTCTCACTGACTTTCTTTTTTTTTTTTGACAGGCAGAGTGGACAGTGAGAGAGAGAGAGAGAGAGAGAGAGAAAGGTCTTCCTTTGCTGTTGGTTCACCCTCCAGTGGCCGCCACGGCTGGCGCGCTGTGGCCAGTGCACCGCGCTCATCCGATGGCAGGAGCCAGGTGCTAGGTGCTTTTCCTGGTCTCCCATGGGGTGCAGGGCCCAAGGACTTGAGCCATCTTCCACTGCACTCCCGGGCCACAGCAGAGAGCTGGCCTGGAAGAGGGGCAACTGGGACAGAATCTGGCGCCCCGACCGGGACTAGAACCCGGTGTGCCGGTGCCGCAGGCGGAGAATTAGCCTGTTGAGCCACAGCGCCAGCCAACTTTCTTTATATGTAGAAAGATGCCAGGCCAGTTTCTACCTCAGGTCCGTGGCACTTGTAGACATGTGTGTGCGTATGTGCAACTATACACATAGACATATGTCATTTTCTTGCTGAATCGCTTGGAAGTAAATTGCCCTATTTCAGCATTATTTGATATTTCATCATTTATCTCATAAAAACAAAGACAGCCTCCTCCATAATCATAACACCCAAGGGATTTAACATGAATATCAAAACTGCTTGTAAAAGTCTAAAAATCCCTCCTAGCTGGCTAATTTCCTGATTTCAGGATCCAATCAAAGGTCATACTTTGCATTTTGTTGTTGGGGTCCTTTAAATTTTTCTCAAAGATTGATTATTTGAAAGAGTTAGAGGGGCCAGTGTTGTGGTACAGCGGGTTAACACCCTGGCCTGAAGCACCAGCATCCCATATGGGTTCCGGTTCAAGTCCCAGCTGCTCACTTCTGATCCAGCTCTCTGCCATGGCCTGAGAAAACAGTAGAAGATGGCCCAAGTCCTTGGGCCCTGCACCCACGTGGGAAACCCAGAGGAAGCTCCTGGCTCCTGGCTTCAGATCAGCAAAGCTCTAGCCATTGCTGCCAATTGGGGAGTGAACCATCAGATGGAAGACCTCTCTCTCTCTCTCTCTCTGCCTTTCCTCTCTCTGTGTAACTCTGACTTTCAAAAAAATAAATAAATCTTTAAAAAAAAAAAGAGAGAGAGAGAGAAAGATACAGAGAGAGAGAGATCCTCCATCTGTTGGTTCATTCCACAAATGGTCACATCAGCCAGGGCTGGTCCAGGCTAAAGCCAGAAGCCAGGAGCTTCATCTGGGTCTCCCACGTGGGTGGCAGGGGCCCAAGCAGTTGAGTCATTTTGCTTTCCCAGGTGCATCAACAGGGAGCTGGATGGGAAGTGGGGCAGCCGAGACACCAACCAGCACCCACAAGGGACGCCAGTATCAGAAGCATGGCACCACAACACCGGGCCCTGATTGTTGGGCCCTTTAACCTGGAACACTCTCACCACCACCACTACCACCACTATCGCCACACACACACACACACACACACACCCTTCTTTTTCTTTCTCCTGACATATCAGAGAGTCCTGCCAATTTCCGCACAGTCCCCTCTATTCCAGATTTGTCTGATGGTTTCTTCATGATTACACGCAAGTCGTGGTTTTCCTTTTAAACAAGCTGTTAGTGTGACTTGACAGCCCCTGTGGGCAGGGTATGGTGAGAGAAATGTAAATGCTGCCAGAACCAAAATGGAGTCACTTATGTCAATCCTAACCAAAACGTAAGGAAAAAAAAAAAAAAAACACACACACAGGAGGTTAGGAAGGAAGGGTTCTTATCTAAGACCATGATTGCCTGCCAGTAACTGTCACAAAAGACTCTTCCAGAACCACAAGTTTGCACAGAAGCCAGCATAATGTTATGCAAAAAGTACTTCCTGTAGGAGCTTTGCCCAGCAAACACCTGTTCAACCTCAGACCAACATCACCTTGGTCATTCATCATCGCAGACAGAGATCATTGTTTCGAAACATCTGATGTAATCCTCCTCTATGTCTTTAAAAAATTCCCTGGCCTCAACCTCTTTGAATTGATTAGCCCATAGCTTACATGGCATATGTGTTCCACTGCACTGCTCAGCTATTCCCAAATAAATGTCATTATTCTGTAGAGAATTCCCGATTGTTCTGGGCTGGCAATACTGAACACACTCTCAAGGCAGGAGCCCAGCAGGTGTGCACCAACTGCTGCCCAGCCCGGCCTCCAGGTGTCTCCCCAGCCTCCATAGTCCTGATACTGCTTGTGTCCAGAGCCCTCCACAGCTGGAACACTTGTAGAGAATTTCCTAGACCAGTAAGTGCACCAGAGCTCTTTGGACTAAGTGTTTGTTAAATTCAGATTCCAATGCCTGAACCACTGAGACAGATCTTGGAAAACACAAAAACCAGGAAGTCATTCTGTGCAGAAGTCCCTGTCTCCAGGGACCCTGACCAAGACCCAGAAGAAGCTTCACAAGGCGGGGAGCCTGCTTTCTGCCTGCATCACCCACCAAGTGTATCCCCCTGAGGGATCCCCATGTTTCACCTTTACCTGTGACCCCAACTGCCCCTGACCATGGGGAGAAGCGATGTGTGTCCTTGGGCGCCTTGAGAACAGGGGCTTGAAGCAAATCCACCGAGATGCCCCAAGACACCCCAGGGCTGTCTTCCAAGACACCCAGAAATTTGGCTGGGCCCAATTCAAAGCTAAAATGGTCAAAGGAAGATTTCTGCTTCTGGCCAAGACAAAGTACTGGAAACCATGTGTTCTCGCCCATCTGACAACAACACATGACATATAGGAAACAATGGTTTTCAAGACAGCGGACATTGGGCAATGAGTGGGGATCCCTGAGATACAGGAAGCAGTGAGGTGAGACCTGCGACCAGCCCAGCTTACTGCCTGTGAAGTCTCCAGGCCTCAGCACAGGAAGGAGGAAACTGCAGAACCAGGCACACTCCCTGAGTTAAGACAGAGCGAGGGGACAGCACTGTGGTGTAGCGGTAAAGCTGCTGCCTGTAGCGCCGGTATCACATATGAGTGCCAGTTTGAGTCCCGGCTGCTCCACTTCCAATCCAGCTCTCTGCTATTGGCCTTGGGGAAGCAGTAGAAGATAGTTCAAGTCCTTGGGCCCCTGCACCCACATGGGAGACCCGGAAGAAGCTCCTGGCTCCTGGCTTTGGATCTGCACAACTCTAGCCATTGTGGCCATCTAGGGAGAGAATCAGCAGATAGAAGACCTCTCTCTCTCTCTCTGCCTCTCCTTCTCTCTCTCTCTGTGTGTGTGTGTGTGTGTGTGTGTGTGTGTGTGACTCTGACTTTCAAATAAATAAATATTTAAAAAAAAAAAAAAGAGCTGAGTCCAGGGAGCCCAAGGCAGCCAAGGGAGTAGGTCAGAGCATCAGAGAGGAGGGAGATGCTGAGGGGCCCCCTCAAGCGTCCAGCAAAGCACTGATGAGCACGAATGCATGAGGAAGACCACCGAGGCCAGGGAGAGAACCATGCAAAGGGATTAGGAGGAACAGCAGCTGGCACTCACATGAAGCCTGCAACAGATCTTGTTTCCATCAGCCGGACTGGGAAACGCATAACCCACAAGGCACTGGGCAGAGCACTCAGTTGTAGAGGTGAGCAGTTCTCTGCACATGCCTCCCAACTCACAGAAAGCTCGACCTGAAGGCACAAAACTACTACCAAACAGCTACACTGCACCTCAGGATAAAGTAAAGGAGATTTTCTACTTTTACTTTCTAAGTATGCAAAAATATCCAGCACCCAGAAAGGAGAATTTCATCATGTCTAGCATTTAAACAAAGATTACCAGGCATGCAAAGAGACAGGAAAAAAGATCCATTATGAGAAGAATTAATCCATTGAAACCAACTGGGAGTGGCACAGAACTGTCAGAGGCAGTGCCTGGGATCAAGTCTTACCTTTACTTCTGAAAGGCTGAGTGACAGAGAAAGAGGTCTTCCGTCTGCTGGCTCACTCCCTAAATGGCCGCAATGGCAGGGCTGGGCTGGGGCAAAGCCAGGATCCTGGAACTCCATTGGCAGGGTCGCAACTACTTAGGCCATCTTCTGCTGCTTTCCCAGGTGCATTAGCTGAAGCTGGAGAGGAAACAGAGCAGCCAGGACTCAAACAGGCACTCCAAATGGGATGCCAGTGCCACCACACCAGTCCCAACAAATAAGCTTTAAAAAAAGAAGTTTTTAAAAACATTTTTACCTATTTGGAGTTCTGTTGACTCCCCAAGTGCCCAGAACAATGTCCAACACTCAAATAGACATCTGCTGAATGAGTACACAGCCTTAAAGGCGGACCACAAGAGGTCAGACCTTGGCTCCCCTATTTCTTGGCTTTATGACGTCAGGGTAAGTCCCCTGCAAAACGAGGTTAGTGATCAGCAGTCACTGCCCCATAGAATCATGAGGATTCACTCTGGAACCCATAAAGCTGACAAGCAGCATGGATCATGATAAACGCCCAGTAAATGTTTTGAAGGAAACTAGTTATGGTGTCCTGGCCACCTGTCTTGCCTTTTGTTCTGGAAGAATTTTTGTACTTCACAGTTCTCTACTTTCCTAAAATTAGGCTACACAGGCCTTATGAGGGATGTGTGAGGCTGCCAAAAATGGGGGCTTTTGAGGTGCAGAAAGCATGCACCCCCATCCAAAATGAGACAGTTTGGGAGAATGGCTGAAGTCAAAAGCCATGGTCAGGGAGGTGAGGAGGCAGGCAAGGAGTGCAGGTGGACGTCTGTCCTCCGTGCTCTGCTGCCATCATTCCCGGTGACGCATTCGGGCTAGAACAGCTGCCTCACAGGAAAACAGGGTCTCCCGGCTCCAGGGCTCTTGAGTCTGGAGAGGAAGCGGGGCACACTTCTGCTCCAGGGAGGGGGATCTGGGCTGGCCCCCAGGGAGGAAGAGCCCAAATGAGACTTCTGTACTGAGCCAGGTCAGTTCAGGTCCTCCACAAAGCAGACGCCAAGACAGGGTTAAGCACACAGTGGACAGATGGGGGAGACGCCTCTGAGGGGAAATCCAGAGGGAACTGGAGGAGGCTGGGGGAGCCTGACCCCAGTTGAAGGAGAAGGTGGCGGAAGCTGCAGCGCTATGCTGCTATTGGTCTAGGGAGGGCTAGGCCAGGCCAGTAGGGAGTCCTCCAGTCAAAGCCGCCCACTCCAGGAGCCTTGTGTCTCCCAGGTGTCCTCTTAGTGTGCTGCTTTAATGTCCCCACCATGCACTGCCATGGCCTCGGCACCAAGGAGGGGACGGACATCAGACTCGGCAGCTGGACCTCAGCCCGTGCACTCCCTGCAGCGGGAGGTCCTACACGTGCAAAGAGCGGAGGCTGAAGACGGGAAGTGGGTAGAAGGACTCTTGCAGAAACAGTGCGAGGCACCCGCCTCTGTGAAGGTGGCTGGAGCTGCTCTCCATCGCACTGCCCTGGGCCTTCTCGAAGCCTCCCTATAAGCACAGCTCTGCTCCCTCCTTCGTCTCCTGCCTCCGGTTCTCCAACTCCTTCCTCTTCACCCACCTGTCTCTGCCAGCTCAAGATCCCTCCTCCTCCTGCTCGGAGACCCCACTGTTCCTGCTGTGTTCCTGCTGCACACAACCCAGTGGGAAAGGAAAAAGAAGGTGGTGTCAGCTCCTTTGGCCGCAAAAGGAACGACGCTACTCGCAGCCAATCGGTCTTCAAAAGACTTTTACTTAGAAGGAGTAGGAAAGAGAGTGGGGGACCAGGAGAAGAGGGAGAGATGGCGCGCACATTCCTTAAGGGGGAAAGCTGGCGTGCCCGTTCCTTCTCCTGTGGTCTGCTTATATACAGAATTCAACCAATCACAGTCAATCAATCACAGTCCATGCACAGAGCTCTCCAATCCAGCACTTGATCACGATCAGCTGTGGAGTCACGCAGCAGGCAGGGCATCAGCGCCATCTTGCTGTTTTCCACAATCCTCAGCTGGATGGAAAGTTCAATCAGCTGCTACATCCGTATTACTGCTATAAGCCACGCCCACCATGGGGGGGTCCCATGGCAGGCCTATCCATGGGTCCCCACAGGTGGCCACTCCAGAAAGGACCAATGGGTCACCTCACCCAGCCTGTGGCCCAGACACAGCCCTTCCTAATAGGGAGCCCCCACAAGCAGATGCCACAGGTAGGAGGTGGCAACACCACCAGGACATGAACCCAGGCACTCTGATAGGGTTGCAGCATTCCAAACAGCATCCTAACCACTGCACCAAATGCCCACCGCTGTCACCTTCCTTTTAAAGTGGAGCATGAGTTGGGGCTGCATTGTGGAACAGCAGATTAAGTCACCACTTATGCCAGTATCCCATATCAGCATGCCAGCTCAAGCCCCCATGGCTCTACTTCCCATCCAGCTCCCTGCTAATGCACCTGAGAAGGTAGCCAATGATGGCCCAAAGTTTGGTCCCCTGCCTTCTATGTGGGAGACCTGCAGGGTGTACCTGGCTCCTGGCTTTGGCCTGGCCCAAACCTGGCCATTGTGGTCATTTGGGGAGTGAATCATGGGATGGAAAATCTCTCTCTCTCTCTCTCTCTCTCTCTCTCTCACTGTCTAACTCTGCCTGTCGAGAGAGAGAGAGAGAGAGAGAGAGAGAGAGAGAGAGAGAGAGAGAAGGTCTTCTTTTCCATTGGTTCACCCCCCAAATGGCCACTATGGCCAGTGTGCTGCGGCTGGTGCGCTGCGCCAATTCGAAGCCAGGAGCCAGGTGCTTCCTCCTGGTCTCCCGTGTGGGTGCAGGTGCCCAAGCACTTGGGCCATCATCCACTGCCTTCCCAGGCCACAACAGAGAACTGGACTGGAAGAGGAGCAACTGGGACAGAATCCATTGCCCCAACCGGGACTAGAACCCAGGGTGCCGGTGCCACAGGCGGAGGATTAGCCAAGTGAGCCACGGCGCCGTTCTGTTTTTTCCTCTCTGTCTCCTTTGCTTCTCAAATAAATAAATCTTTAAATTGGACGGTAAAGACCATAACATAAGCATGGTTTTGATTCAAGTGCCAATCAACCAAAACTGCATTAAAGGAGTGTTAGGACATTTCTGGAGGCCCCCATCCCAGCAAAGCAGGAGAGACTGGGGCAGAAGCCAGTGTCCAGGCAAGACAAGTGATCTGGACAGGTGGAGCTCCAGGTCAGGCCGCAGTCACCTGGGGCACTGGGTGCAGAGAGCAGGAGACAGGGTGTGTCACCCCAGCGCACCTCACTCCTCCAGACTGCCCTCTCCTCACTCCCACACCCTCCCCCTATACCAGTCTCCAGAGGCCAGGACAGGAGGCCACACATGTAAGAGCTCTGGCTTCAAGGTCATTGCCAGGTCTCTAGTCCACTATCCTTGGAGAAGACCAAAACCAGTTCAGTAACCTAAACCCGACCATGTCACTCCCCTGCTTTAATCACTGCCTTCGCTTTCCCTCCCTGCAGGGTATCATCTACACAGGAGACCTCAGATGCCCAGAATGACCTGACAGCTAGGGCACCCGTCTGAAGCCAGCCCTGCACCAGCGCAGTCGGAGACAACTGGCACGCTAATCATAGCTATCAACAAATGCACATTTGATGTTCCTCAGGCTCCATTTTTTTAAATTTATTTCTTTTAAAAATTGTATTTATTGGGGCCGGCACTGTGGCATAGTAGGTTAATCCTCTGCCTGCAGAGCTGGCATCCCATGTGGGCGCTGATTCAAGTCCTGGTTGCTCCACTTCTGATCCAGCTCTCTGCTATGGCCTGGGCAAGCAATAGAAGATGGCTCAAGTCCTTGGACCCCTGCACCTGCATGGGAGACCCAGAAGAATCTCCTGGCTCCTGGCTTCAGATCGGCACAGCTCCAGCTTTGGCAGATATGTGGGGAATGGACCAGCAAATATAAGACCTCTCTCTCTCTCTCTCTCTAACTTCACCTTTCAAATAAATAAATAAAATAATAACAAATCGCGGCTTGAAAGGCCTGGGAGAATGGCTGGTCCTGCTAACGGAGTGCAGTGTGTCATCAAGAAGACCCGTTTACAGGCTTGACTGCCAGGCTGCAGGTGGGCTGCGTCCAGTCCGAACCTTGTCCCCAGACTGTGTGTGGCCCACTGGCCCTCCCCACACAGGTGCGCCCCCCACCTGGGGAGCACTCTGCACAGAGCCTTCCCGTGAACCCTGCCTTGGCACCACCCAGGCGGATGCTTGCTGTTTCCCCTCCCCGGCTCATGCCAAGTTCACGTCGGGTCATCTTTCTCTCATGGTGCTTTGAAACATCTGACTGCTCATCAGGATTTTGTAGGGTTCACTTCTCGTCAACCAACAGGAAGCGAGGAATCCAGTTCCTGAAATTCCTGCAGCTGCACCGCTTCGACAAAAACCACGCTCTCCCCAGCAGTGACGCAAACACGCCATTACCTCTGCCAGGGCCCAGAAGGACCGCTGTTTCTGGTTTTCCCACCAGGGTGAGCCCACTGCCCCATGGATCTTTGAAGACTAGATGAGTTGTAACAGAATCCTGGCCTTAGAGGGACCCCAGACCCCCACAAATGCTGCTAGGAAAACGAGTTCTCGGCCAGCGCTGTGGCTCACTAGGCTAATCCTCCACCTTGCGGCGCCAGCACCCCGGGTTCTAGTCCCGGTTGGGGCGCCGGATTCTGTCCCGGTTGCCCCTCTTCCAGGCCAGCTCTCTGCTGTGGCCCGGGAGTGCAGTGGAGGATGGCCCAGGTGCTTGGGCCCTGCACCCACATGGGAGACCAGGAGAAGCACCTGGCTCCTGCCTTCGGATCAGTGCGGTGCACCGGCCGCAGTGGCCATTGGAGAGTGAACCAACAGCCAAAGGAAGACCTTTCTCTCTCTCTCTCTCTCATTGTCCACTCTGCCTGTCTAATAAATAAATTAATAAATAAATAAATAAATAGAAAACAAGTTCTCCTCTTTTTCACTCCCATGAAGCCCCAGGAAAGAGATGAAGTTGCTGGTTCTTGGAACAGAGTGACAGGCGATGGTGTCATAGGAGACAGACAACTTCCAGCCTTGGCCCCAAAAAGCCGACACAGAGAGTCTGGGTCTTCAGGACCCAGCTGGAGTGGAGGTGGCCTCACTCCCGCCGGCTGCTGACAGTTAAAGATCCTGCACCCTCTAGAGAGGTATGAGTGGACTCAAAAGACATTGAAGAGGTAGCATTCAGTGAGTTAGGCTGCGGAAGTGGAGTCTGACTGTTAAAGAATCTGCACCCTCTAAAAACGCAGGGCTGCCTGCTCCATGGTGACTCTGCACACCAGAGCCAGGATGAGGAGGGCCTCCACATTTCCCCCATTCCAACCAAGGCTGTTTTTGCCAAGGTCACAGTGAAACAACCAAATCCAAACAGAACTTTCCAACTCTGACCTTTTTTTTTTAAGATTTTTTTAAAATTTTTTTTTATTTGAAAGAGTTACAGAGAGAGGTAGAGACAGAGAGAGAGGTCTTCCATTTGCTGGTTCACTCCCCAGATGGCTGCAATGGCTGGAGCTACGCTGATCCAAAGCCAGGAGCCAGGAGATTCTTCTGGGTCTCCCACATGGGTGCAGGGGCCCAAAGACTTGGGCCATCTTCTACTGCTTTCCCAGGCCATAGCAGAGAGCTGGATCAGAAGAGGAGCAGCAGGGACTAGAACCAGCACCCAGGCCGGCACCGTGGTTCACTAGGCTAGTCCTCCACCTTGCAGCGCTGGCATCCAGGTTCTAGTCCCGGTCGGGGCACCAGATTCTGTCCCGGTTGCCCCTCTTCCAGGCCAGCTCTCTGCTGTAGCCAGGGAGTGCAGTGGAGGATGGCCCAAGTCCTTGGGCCCTGCACCCACATGGGAGACCAGGAGAAGCACCTGGCTCCTGCCATCAGATCAGTGCAGCGCGCCAGCCGCGGTGGCCATTGGAGGGTGAACCAACGGCCAAAGGAAGACCTTTCTCTCTCTCTCTCTCTCTCTCTCTCTCTCTCTCTCTCTCTCACTGTCCACTCTGCCTGTCAAAAAAAATAATAAAAATAAAAATAGAACCGGCACCCATATGGGATGCTGGCGCTTCAGGCCAGGGCTGTTAACCCACTGCGCCACAGCGCCGGCCCCTCCATCTCTGACCTTTTACCTTCCAACCCTTGAAACGCTCTGCACCCCTGGGTGTGGGTTGCCCCACAGGCTCCTGGTCTCCTCCCATCTCCCCAGCAGCTCAGAAACCTTCCTGACTTCCTCTCCTCCTTCTCCCCCCAGATGCCAGTCTTCTGACCATCCTCTATGCTCTCCTGGGGGTGGTCTCCTTCCTCCCCTTCCCCCCACCCAAGTCCACTGAAATCTGGGATCCAGTGACTCTGATGATCTTCCCTTGTGTGTCACACAGATGCTTCAAGAATAAAACATCGCAACTGGAAGCAAACCTCATCATCTATCCACCAAAGCTCCCATCCCCACCAGGGCCATCGGGTCTGACGTGGGCCTGTGTCTCAGCTGTCCCCAGGACCTTGAGTGTCCTCTGTGATTCCTGTGCTAGTGTCCCAAGGTGCTGATACAAATGACCAAAACTGGGGGTTAGAGAAACAGAAATTTCCCCTGGCATAGTTCAGAAGGTCTGAGTTGGAAAGCAAGATGCGAGTGGAGCCACACTCCCTGCCCCTCCCAGTCCTGGCGATTCCTGGCCTGGGGCTGCCTGACCCCAACCTCCAACGTCCATTTGCACAGGCCTTCGCTGTCTCTATGTCCTGCTGTCTCATAAGAACACTCCCAGAATCTCATCTTCAGCTTCACCTTAACTGTATCAGCAAAGACCCTGTTTCCAAGTAAGGTTGCATCCTGAGATTTGGGGGAATGTGGCTCCCTGTAAGTACTCCACTTCCCCTGCAGCCTAACTCACTGGATGCTACCTCTTCAATGTCTTTTGAGTGCACCCATACCTCTCAATCCACATGGTCAGGTCACCACCTCCAGGACCACAGCCCCAGATCTCCAGGCCCCCAGTCTTGCCTTCTACCCAGTGCCTTCCAAAGCAGACCAAACCCTGTAGCGTACCTCACAACCTTCCCCACACGCTCACAGCACCCTTGGGAGAAGGGCTTGGCCCCCCAGGGTCTCTGGAAATCGCCCTGCCCTCCTCCCGGGCTTGACCACACCCCCTTTCTCATGTTCTGAGCCCCCCTGGACCAATGCACTCGCCTTGCAGTGCCCATGGACTCTGACCAATAATGCTCCACTCAACTATCTGTGGCAATAATTCACTGGTGTTTTGGATAACTAACATAAACCAGAAGCACCACAGGCCTGACAAGGTAGCTAAAACCCACACCCCCAAGCCCTCACCTTACTGCCACCCTTCTCCCCCTCTGCAATGCTTCCAAGTGTCAAGTCAGATACGGATACTTTAGTCAGATATCCCTGACCCCCAAATCAGCTTAGGTTCCCCTTGAGGCGCTCCCAGCTCCCCAGGCCACGCCTTCCGTAGCAGCTGTGTCTTCCTTGAGAGCAGGCACCGGGTCATGTGCACCATGCAGCCCCTGCACTTAGCTCAGCACCTGGCATCTGAGAGCAGTGAGTGCCGAGGGCGACCAGCGTGGGTCAGACGCCTCAGCACACGAACACACACACCCTCCACAACAGCCGCATGAGGTGGTCAGATAGCAGTAGTCCCATTTTTCAGATGTAGAGACTGAGACCCAAAGAAATAAGATAATTTGTTCAAAGTTGTGAAGCAATTAAGGGGCAAACCTGGTATGACAACACAGGCAGCCTAGCTCCAGGGTCCACTCTGACCCATAACGCTCCATTCGACCATTTGTGGAAATAAGTAATCGATGTTTTGGTTAGCTAAGGCAAACTAGAGGCACCACAAGTCTGACAAGTTAGCTAACATTTCCTGAGTCTGTCCAGGGAATGTAGACCTGGGGTCGCTATGAACCCCAGAAAAGGTTATGGGGCCAGGAGACCCACCGGGCCCCTGAAGTGCAGTATTCCCAGGAGGGAGCCAGAGAAGAAGAGAGCTCTCCTCCCTTGCTGCTCTGTCCAGAAGTCCCCACCACAAGAGACAGCCAGGCAGGGGAGGCACAAGAGGATGCACCCAGCACTGTGCATGACTTTCTGTGAAACCCAAATTGAGATGCAAACCTCAATCTGATCAGACTTCTGGATCTAGCAGCCAGATGAAGGAAGTACAGAGTAACATGGTGTACAGCCCAGAGTGTGGGCATTTCTAGGTCAGAGGCTCTGGTTTTCACACAGAGGAAGGTGCACCATTCCAGACTGTCAAAGCTTTGACCTTGTGACAAATAAATACAATGTACGACATTTGGCTGGAAGCCGACTAAAACAGGCTGCCTGTAAAAAGACACATAGGAGACAAAAGAGAAGATGTGAATAATTACTATCTGTTTGGTGGTATTAAGAATTAATACTCGGCTGGCACCCGGGCTCACTAGGCTAATCCTCCGCCTGCGGCGCCAGCACCCCGGGTTCTAGTCCCGGTCGGGGCGCCGGATTCTGTCCCAGTTGCCCCTCTTCCAGGCCAGCTCTCTGCTGTGGCCTGGGAGTGCAGTGGAGGATGGCCCAAGAGCTTGGGCCCTGCACCCCATGGGAGACCAGGAGAAGCACCTGGCTCCTGCCATCGGATCAGCGCGGTGCGCCAGCTGCAGCACGCCGGCCGCAGCGGCCATTGGAGGGTGAACCAACGGAAGAGGAAGACCTTTCTCTCTGTCTCTCTCTCCCTCACTGTCTACTCTGCCTGTCAAAAAAATAAATAAATAAAAATTTTTAAAAAAAGAATTGATACTCAACTGTAGCTATGGTTAACGTGTCTTTTAGAAGAGTTCTTATTTCTCAGAGATCCTTACTCAAGTATTTACAGAAAATAACTGGAATGAGAACCATAGGGATGCAGATAAAATAAGAAGAGTCAATTGTTCAGTCTGGATAATGGGTACATGCAAGATCACTGCAGTCGTCTATTTGCTTAAAATGCTAGATAGTTTCTTTGGAAGTTTTTAGAATTTTCTGTTTGTCCTGGATACTCTTACATTACTCCATATGTAGGAGTGAGTTTTCCCTTTCTCTCCTGTTTGCTATGCTGTTAACCTTTTCAACTTGAGGGTGTTCACCCTTCTAACATTTCAAGACATTTAGGTCTATAATTTCTCCGAAGATACACTCTTCTGCACATTGAATTTTCTCTTTTCCTGTGACTGCTGTTATCTGCATCCTGGCACGGGCACTTCCATCCGCCATACTCCTATCTAAATGTCCTACTTTGTTATCTTTGCTTCCTTCTGGGGCACTTCCTGTGGACCTGCCAACTCAGCATTTCTTTATCAACTGCATCCATTCTACCTGCTACGCATTCACACCTGTTGTGGTCTCTATTTTAACTGCTGTCCATATTCAGAACCTCTATTTGGTTCCTTTTTTACAATTCATTATTCCCCTTGTCTCCCTACATGTATTTATCAAATTCATTCTGAAGTATTGGTCCATCTACTCAGACATCAAGGAACGTAGATGGTCTCGTTTGTCATGATGAGATAGTTGGCCTCAGCTGTTCAGGTGAGCTTACATTAACTGAAGAATTATCACCACTCCATCCAATAGTGAGTGAGGAGGAAGGACCAAGAATCAAACCCCAGTCCTTGTCAGCCCTGTGAGCACAAAGAGAAGGAAGGAGGTGAACCCAAGGGATTAGAGCCAGACCCACAGGTAATCAATCACACCTGCTCTCCATCATCCCACAAGGCAACTTCAACTTCAAGTCAAGCTTTCAACCTCAGGGCCCTGGCAAAGCCCTATAGAGTCCTCTCTGGAGAGTGACCCATCAGCCCTGGTGTGTGGGAGTCGCAACAGGGTAACACATGAGGCCAGTGTGTTCCCAATCATTTTCCCCTGTTAACTCACCCCCAAGGGGACTGTGTTCTGCTCTGATAGTGCTCTGTGGATACCTGCACAGTCCTTCCAGGCCACTCTCACAGAGCAACGGGCTGAGGCAGGACAAATCAGAATGAAAATCATAGCCTTCCCAAAGTGAGAAAGTTGCTGCCACCTCTTTGCAGCTTTCTGCGATCAGGGCTGTCCAGAGGTGGGGTGTGAGGGTCTCAGCTCTCCATCTGGGTGAGCTGGCCTCCAGCCTTCACACACTGGCATGGAACCATCTCCAGACCGGGGGGGGGGGTGTACAGCCATCTGTGGGAAGAGGGAGAGGCATCTGTGGGTGTGCCTGCATCTGTTTGCCCATAGAGGGGACACCCCTGGAAAGCTCCACAAGGGATTTAACAGCACTGAGGGCCCCCCAGGGCCACTTAGGTGACTGTGGACTGCAATAAGGAATTTAAGCTCTTATGCTGTTTTTTAATCTCTGAATTTTTAAATGATGGGATTTTTTAAAAGGTAACAGAAGTTTCAGATCATCAGGTCCCAACCTGAGACTCATTAATACCCTAATGCTGCCATACACTCGTGCCATTTTTCACAGCCCATCAGAATGTCAATTCCTTCATTAAGCCTTCTCTGGACCCCATAGCAAGAAGAGGCTCTCTCTCTCTCTCCTGTGAACTCTCAGTAGTTTTTGGGGTGACAGGTCCAGGCCCTGGTCACCTCCTACCACATGGTCTAGTTCTCTGCACATCTGCCATGTCTCCCTAACTCAAGCACTCCTCTGGCCTTGCAGAATCATCTACGTGGTGCCACAAGGGACCCCCGTATCCCAAACACCACGAGTTACCGGGGCATCCCTCCCACTATTGTCACACCAACGACCACACACTGGCCCACAGGAACGCCATCTGCTCACCACTGTCCTCGTCACAGGGCCACCACATCCTGGGCCAGGGACTTGACCACAACCCCACATTCAGATAGACTCACGAACCAGTGGCCAGGGCCAGTGCCTCCAATTTCTGCACGCGTGAAAAAGCCACAGAAACCAACAGCGCAATGGAGCCAGGTTTAGGGTCGCGTCCTGGTCCATCCAGGCTGCTGTGGAGCGGCTTACAGACGACAGACATTTATTTCTCCCGGTTCTGGGGGAAGTGCATCGGGCCAGCACTCTATGTCAGGTGAGGACCTGCCTCCTAGGAAGCTGGCCACCTCCTCCCAGCGTCCACACACGGCGCTGGCAAGTGGAAGGAGCCTCTTTGGTAAAGGACTCAGCCCTATGACCCCATCACTTCCCAAGCCCCATCTCCAAAAGCCATCACACTAGCCACCAGATTTCAACCTATGAATGGAGGTGTGTGTCGGGGGAGGGGATGTGACATAATAAGCCCAAGCCTCTTTTTTTTTTTTTGTTTTTTTCTTTTTTAAAAGAGGCTGCGAGGGGCAGGGGAACAGCGGGGCTTGGCGCGCCCTGGCCCTGGCCCAGGGCGTCCGCTCCTGCCACTTGGATGCTGAGATCCCCAGGCCACTGACCTGGGGAACCCTCCACCTTCTTTTTTTTTTTCTTTTTTTTTTTTTTGACAGACAGAGTGGACAGTGAGAGAGAGAGACAGAGAGAAAGATCTTCCTTTGCGCCATTGGTTCACCCTCCAATGGCCGCCACGGCCGGCCGGCGCACTGCGCTGCACTGCGCTGATCCCTGATCCGATGGCAGGAGCCAGGTGCTTCTTCTGGTCTCCCATGGGGTGCAGGGCCCAAGCACTTGGGCCATCCTCCAATGCACTCCCTGGCCACAGCAGAGAGCTGGCCTGGAAGAGGGGCAACTGGGACAGAATCTGGTGCCCCGACCAGGACTAGAACCCGGTGTGCCGGCGCCGCAAGGCGGAGGATTAGCCTAGTGAGCCGCGGCGCCGGCAAATAAGCCCAAGCCTCTTACCTCCGTCTGTGGCTGTTCCCCTGCACAAGAGCCCTCAGCCCGGGGTACCCTATCAGGGACAGCGAGCCGGGCCAGAAGGGCCCGCCGTCCTCCTGAGGGCGCTTGAGCCCCGCCGGCCGCGACGTTTCCAGTTTTCGCAACGTCGCCTTGCATCCGCTCAGCTAAAGCCAATGGTGGACCTGTGAAGCAAGCAAACGCGGTGAGGGAGAACGAGAGCGCTCTGTGGCCTCAAAGCGCCTCATCACCAGCAGCCGTCGAGATGCGCGACTGGAGGCTGGAGAGAGAGCCAGGTGCAGCCTGGAACACCTCTGGAACACGTCTCCCTTGCCCAGCCTCCCCAGACTCGCCCTTGCCTTGCTCGGGGGCTCTGCGCCCACAGTTATTCGTGTGTGCGTCACCCGTGGCATCTGTGCCCACCTCGGTCTCCCCTGCGGACACTCACAGCGGCTCCCAGCCCCTGGGAGCGGGACAGTGGGGTCACACCGTTGTTCACCGCAGCATCCTGTACCCCCAGGGCGCTAGGGGGATTTCAGCAGCGAAGCAAGGAGGTGCCGGGGGCTCGCGACCCGGGACTGGGGGGAGAGGAGGAGGTGGCGGGGAGGAGGCCCTAGTGTCTGCTCCCTTCCTGCCGGCCCCAGATAGACCGGGATTAGGGAGCGTGGGCTCCAGCGCCAGGCAGACACAGGCGTGACCAGACAAGCGAGACGCGGGACCCGCTCCCCGGTCCCCACCGGGATTAGAGATCCTCCCCGCCCCCTCCTCCGCCTGCTGGGGGAGAAATGAGGGAAGCAAGCAGGGTCGCTGAGTGGGCCCGCGCACCACGGCGCCTGCGCAGGGACGCGGGCGCCACCGGCAGAGGGCAGCACGAGGCCGCATCTCGGGAGCCCGGGCGAGGCGGCGTGGCCGGGCCCGGCCCGGGAGCGCGCGAGCGGAGGGGGCTCAGCTGCTGGCCGCTGCGGCATAGGCTGGGCGCTGGGCGCGCGTGCAGGCGCTCGGTTCACACCGCAGACCGCCCGCTGCTACGGTTAAGGGGACGGGCCCTGCCTGCCGTGCGCTGTGTGACTTCGGGCGAGAAACCTAGCCCATCTGAGCCTCAGCGCTCCCGTGTACTGAGTGGAGAGACAGGGCCCACCTTGCAAGGTCGTTAGAAGCACACACACGCACTACAGGTGCTTGGTACATGCACCTTTCTGATTGCATCGTGAGCAAAGACACAAGGCGCCTATCTGGGCGCCTCTCTCCTGGCCCGGGCTTCCTTACTCGCCCGTGGGTGTCTGGGCTCGGGTACCTGGGTCACAAGGTACGAAAAGGTGCCCCGGAACCCGAGCGCGAGGGTCCGCGCCTGTCCGTCACCCCGCATTGCCTGGGCCTGCACCATCCCCTACCAAGCTGGCCCGAAGCCGAAGAGCTGAAGAAGATTGTCTGGGTTCCACGCCGGGAACTCAGAACGCCCCTGGCTCAGACATCAGCCCCTCACACCCTATCCGGATCCTCTCAGACCCCCGCCCAGGGAGCCCTGGGGCAGGCAGTGCGCCCACCTTGTTGTGTGAAGGGAAGGGCTGCTCTCTCCCCTAGCCGCCGTGGTCCCCCTGGCTCACTTGGGGATCTCCACCCACTTCAAGTCCCACCCCTCTGCCTCTGAGTCTGTCACCAGGTCTGAGGATGCCAACAGCAGGAAGGGGACACAGCCTCTTCAACTGCCAGAATGCGTGTCTGTTACTAGCCCCTCACCTCTGCCCAGAGTCCATGAGTCCCTGGAAGCTTGCCCGGGTGCCCCAAGCTACAACCCATGGAGATTCTACTCCTCTGCAGGCTGCCCAGCCCCACTCAGACACGGCCAAAGGAGCTCAGCGTGTGCTCCTCCCAGGAGGCTGCTGGACTGCTTGGAAGAGAACCAAGTCCTCTTCAGAGGAGGCTGTGAGAGAGATACTGCGGACTCTCCCCCTGGACAGTTTTGTGTGGCTGGCCTGAGACCAAGGAGCCTGGTGCTGTCTTCCCCCTTGGCCCAGAAGCACATCTAACCCATGCAGCCCACATCGAAGCCATGCAGCACTTCTGTCAACAGCTGGTTAAGCTGCTGCCTTTGACACCAGCATCCCATATGGGTGCTGACTTGAGTCCTGGCTGCTCCACTTCTGATCCAGCTCCCTGCTAATGCATCTGGGAAAGCAGCAGAAGATGGCCCAGGTCCTTGGGTCTGTGCACCCACATGGAAGACCTGGAAGAAGCTTCTGGCTCCTGGCTCCTGGCTTCCAATCAGCTCAGCTTAGGCTGTTGTGGCCATTTGGAGAGTGAACCAGTGGGTGAAAGATGTTTCTCTCTCTCTCTCTCCCCTCCCCCCCCCCTCTCTCTCTGTAACTCTTTCAAATAAGTAAAATAAATCTTTTTTAAAAAATCAGCTCAGGCTAATTTAACTTCTGAGCTATGTAACTTTTGTGCAATGCACAACCTGCTCTGGTGTACATGGCAGAACTCTGATCCTGTTAGTCCCAGGGGAAGTAGAATTTCAGACTGTGAATAAGTCTGTAACCAGGCAAATGTCTGTTTGTCCCTCTCTCCACTCTGGGACCGTGGGCTGGTGGGGGAGGGTGTATATGAGAAAATACTTCTTAGACCTGTCAGTGTCCTCACTACTCCCATGTCCTTGCCTCCGGACCTGAGGGAGTTCACCGGATTCATAGGGCAGCTTTGGGAAGCTGGTCCCCCCAACCCCTCCACTGACGTACCCGACTAAGATGGCTGTCCACGCCTCTGTCTCAGCTCTGCCCCTGCTGACTCCTCCTCCCTACCGAACTCCAGCCTCAGTGCCGCTTTCCATTTCTAAAGCTGGGAGCACTTCTTCTTCCCAAACTTGAGGACTCTGTTATATGTGTCCTGAGCTCAAAACAATTTCTAAGAGCTCATCTAAGGAAATTCTGGCACAGCTGCAAAGATGTGCCTTGAAGAGTGGTTCTGGGGACATTTGTTTGTGGTAATGAAAACCTTTAAGGCTTTAACACTTTAGGGACCACTCAAGCTATAGGTATCTGTGCAGCTGATATAGAGCTCCTCAGAGCACTGGAGGGCAGGCACTGTGGGGCAGTGGGTTAAGCCACCTCTTGAGATGCCAGAATCCCATATCACAGTGCCTGGGTCTCAGTCTTGCCTCTGCTTCTAACCAAGATTCCAGCTAATGTACCCCTCCAGAAGTCAGCAGGTTACAGCCCAAGTAGGTGGATCCCTGCCACCCACATTGGAGACCCAGATGGAGTTCCTGACTCCTGGCTTTGACCTGGCTTGGCCTGGCTGTTGTGAGCATTTGTGAATGGAAATATCTCCTCCCCCTGCCTCTTGCTGTTATTCTGTCTTTCAAATAAACGTCTTTGGAAAGACATGTGAGATGAGGGGAGAAAGTTAGAAAATAATGTGAAAAGATTCCATACAGGTTCTAAGAAAATAGAGGGCCACACATAGCTAAATGCATAGACCTGGGAAAGCCAAGCAGCCAGTAAACACACGTGAGATGCTCAGGAGCATTGCTAATCAGAGGCATGGACATTAAAACAACAACAAAATGTCTTGGTGCCTGCTGTTGATTGGCAACAACTCGAGAGTGGCAACTACCACGTTGAGGGTGGAGGGGGTGTGGACACAGAAGTCTGAGTGTGCTGCTGGCGAGTGTGGTGGGAGCAGCCGCTCTGCATGGACAGTGAGCCGGCAACATTCAGGCAAGGTAGACATTTCTATAACATGAGACCCAGAAACACCAGTCCTGGGTACAGATCCCAAAGACATTTCCCATAGGTGTTTAAAGAAGCCTGGACAAGGTGCTTGTTGTGGCATTATTTTGGGTGGCAGGGGAGTTGGAGTCACCTGGACATCTTCCCCTAGGACAGCAGAAAAGGAAGATAAAGTGGCCACACATCGTGGAGTCATACATCAATGGGAAGCGACAGGAGTGTGGATCTTTCCAAACCTAAGGCCGCTCTTCCCTTCTCCTCCCTTCCTGGTAATTCCACCCCAAAACCACCAGGTGGCGCCAAGCAAGGCAAGCATCCCTACAAAGGAGAGACCTCCTAGCATGGGTGTTGGGATCCAAGCCAGGAGACATCAACACAGCAGGGGAGCTGGGTTTCCAGACCCTGTGGGGGTGAGAAAGACTTCCTTAAAGGGAGGGTTGGGGACCAAGAAACCGGTTGCCTCCTGGAGAGCTAATGAAACAAACAGGAGGATTCTAGGAACTAGGACTCTCAGTGTCTGAGGAGGGAGTTACAAATACAGAAAAGGAAAAAAACTAGAAAGAGCCCTGTGGTTGGATTGGAACTGGAGTCACTGGTGCAAACACATAAGACTCAATAAATATACATGCAAATGTGCATAGAGGCAGACACACACACTCCCTGCTCTGAGCACTGAGACAGTCTTGGAGCTGCAATCCCCAAGAGCAAGGACCAAAGCTAGCATCCAGACCTTGACTTCTAAATGACATTATCCACTAAGAGAGCCAAGATGCCTGGGGGGGGGGGGGGGGGGGGGTGGCAGGGTCAAAATCTAGAGTGTGAAAAAGTACAAAGTAAAATTGATCTGTCCTGTGCCAGACACATGCCCATAGAAAACAAGACCTTTAAACAATGGTGCTGACAGTCCAGTGAAGAAAGAGTAGTCTTTTCAAAGAATAGTGTGGAGTAACTGGATATTCATATGCAAAATAATGAAATTGGGTCCTTAATCACACAATATACCAAAATTATCTCAAAATTAAAGTTCTAAATGTAAAAGCCAAAACATTGTCTTTTAGAAGAAAATGTAAGTCTAAATCTTAAAAATCTTGGATTTGGCAATGGTTTTTTAGAAATAACATCAAACATACAAGCAACAAAGGAAAAAAATCATAAATCAGACTGCATCAAAAGTAAACACTTTTGTATGTCAAAGGACATTATCAAGAAAGTGAAAAAACACAGAATGGGAGAAAATATTGGCCAATCATATATGTGATGAGACGTGCACCTAGAATAGATAAACAATACTTAAAACTGAATGATATAAAGACAAATAACCCACTATAAAAATAGGCAAAGAGTCCAAATGGATACTTCTTCACAGAAGATACACAGATGGCCAACGAACACATGAGTCACTAGGAAAATGAAGGTGAAAATCATAATGAAATACTGCTTCATGCCCACTAGGATGGCTACCATCAAAGAGCCAGTAACAAGCATTCGTGAGCATGTGGAGACACTGGAACGCTCATTCACTGCTGGGAGGTGAAGGGACATAAAATGGTACAGCCACTTGGGAAAAGGGGTGGCCGTTCTCCAATCCAGAACTAAAGGTTCCAGCAATCTTGCTCACAGTTATACTCAAACACCCAATAGAATTGTGAACATGTGGCCACACAATGACTTTTACAAGAGCGCTCACAACAACCCGATTCATACCAGCCAGATGTCCATCAGCTGATGGATGGTTATACAAAATGGGGATGTCCACACACTGGAAAATTATTCCACCTCAAAAAAGGATGGGCTGGTAGACATGCTGCATTATGGTTGAACCTTGAAAACAACATGTCACAAAAGGCTACATATTGCACAATATCATTTATATGAAACATTTGGAACAGATAAAACTATGGAGGCAGAATGTAGATTAATAGTTGCCTATAGCACCGAAGAGTCAGAAGGTGGTAACTCCAGAATAGGAGGTTTCCTGCGAGGGAAGTGGGAATACTCCAGAACCGATTGTGGTGGTGGTTGCACAATTCTGTGAATGCATTAGAAAACAATGAAATAGTGCAGTTAGCTAGGTGACATCTATGATATATACATTATAGCTCAATGGAGCTATTACAGGGTGGGGGAGGACAAAGAAGACACTTTGAAGAGACTCCCATGGTTGGGACAATTTGTAAATTAAATAGTGATAGGAACAAGTTATAGCCCACTGGAGACAGTGGAATCCATTTGTTGATACTGATATAAACTATGATGAGAAGCAGGATACACACAATAGTCTCAAAGATCCTCACTACAAAAGACTTACTAATTACAAAGGGGGAAATAATAATGTTACAGGGAGAAATGGCAGGCACCACCTTACTCGAATGATCAAAGTTAACATCACCAGTGACAAATTAAAATCACGCCCACCTGATGGGTCACAGGCTACAGTGGGAATAATTCAGCATCACTGTTGTGACATTCCTGCCAAAGATGCATCTCCTGCAGTGAATCATGGGGAAACATCAAACAAATCCTCACCGAGAGACACTCTACATAACAGCCCATGAAAGTCAAGTGAAGACTGGAGCTGTCACAACTTGAAGGAGGCGAAAGAGGCATTCAACTGAACACAGCCTCAGGTAGAATCCTTGGATAGCCAGGGGAATTTTCAGGACCAGTGGCAAAACTTTGTAATGTTTAAGGAGTCAAATAGACAGTGTTAATTTTTCTGATTTTGATGACTGTGCTGTAATTATGAGGCAAGATATCCTTGTTTGTTAGAAACACAAAAGAAACCACGCATGCTCAGTTGATTGGTGAGAGAGGACAGTTTTTGCATTGCCCTTGACAATTCTTCTATGCATTTCACATCTTTTAAAACAAAACAGAAACCATGTTGCATGCAAAATAACTGACCTGTATTCTTCAAAAATATCTTGATACAAGACAATGAAAAGTTGATGAACTGTTTCCAGCTAAAGGAGACTAGCAAGAACTTGAAAACAAAGTAATGAAGCCACAGGAACCTCAGGATTTTTTGCAGGAAGTGAAACTAAAAGATTAGTTTGTTTGGGGGCAAAAAAAAAAAAAATTGAAATCTATGCTTTTAAGGGATCTTCAAAATTTTCATGGGAAATGGATATTATTTAAAAGCTATGCATGATTTTTAAAAATTTTGCACCAAGATAAATATCTTTTAATTTCACTTTCTGTGAACTTTTTGAAATACCCTAAAAATACTATATTAAATACTGGACCAGAAAAAAAATAATAGTGTAAGAGATTTTATTGGAACAATTTGGAAAAATGTTAATAAAACCTAAAGACTATATAACAGCATTGAATCAATGTTAAATTTCCTGACTTTGATAATCATTCTGGATCATGTAGGAGAAGGCTCTCCTTAGGAAATACACACTAGGGAACATAAGGCCAGCAAAAGGGAACATACTGCGGACAACTTATTCTCAAATACTCCAGTGTTACAATTGCTACAAAAATACAATGTCACAATTCCAATAGTTGCATAAATACATAGAGAAAGAAAGCAATTACAGCTAAAAGATTATTATACTGGAATGGTTTCTACCACTCTTGCACCTTCTCTATTAATGTGAACTTGTTTAAAAAATCATTTTTTAATAATATTAAAGGCAAAATGAAATATAAAAGCCAAAAACACATGCATTAATCAAGAACACATTCACACATAATATTGTGTATTTTGTGAGAACATGTAACAACAAAGATAAATAAAATACAGTAAACACAATCCAGTGCACTAGGGGAATGCAGGGAGGAAGAGAATGGGCACACTCAGGTTGACCAGAATAATTTTTTTAAACACTAGGGAGGAGGGCTGGGATGGTGGAACAGCCCCAAATTTCCCACCCAGCACTTCTGAGAAAGCAGTGGGATAGGAGTGGGAGCAAACATGAAGGGTTCCATATTTTATCTTTATATTTTGGAAAATTTTTCAGTATAAAATGTATTTGCATACTACATTATTTATGTCATTTTTAAAATACAAAGGAAATAAAAGAACATTTATATAATGTTATCTAGACAGCTATTAAAAGGGATGTAGTGCTACATCCACTAGCATGTAAGATCATGACCTATTTTTTAGGGCAATTTGCAGAGTATCTGGAATAGCATAAATCATTGTTGAGAAAATATAGAAATGGTTTGCACATGCAACATTGTAAATAAGCCAAGCTACTTTTAGGGGAAAAGATTCAGGAGACAGAATTGTAAGTACTTCAGTCTGATTATGTTACAAATTTGTTAATTTATGATTTTAATTAACTAATATATAAATATATTCTCACTACAGGAAAGCTTAAATATTATATGTAGTGCTTTTAGGATGTAAAATACATAGGAGGCGGGACCATTACTGTGGCATAGCCGGTAAAGCCACTGCCTGAAGTGCCGGCATCCCATATGGGCGCTGCTTCAGGTCCGGCTGCTCCACTTCCGATCCAGCTCTCTGCTATCGCCTGGGAAAGCAGTAGAAAATGGCCCAAGTCCTTGGGCCCCTGCACCCATGTAGGAGAACAGGAAGAAGCTCCTGGCTCCTGGCTTTAGATCAGCCTGGCTCTGACTATAGCCATTGGGAAGTGAGCCAGTAGATGGAAGACCTCTCCCTCTCTCTCTGCCTCTTTGTAACTCTGCCTTTCAAATAATCAAACAAATATATCTTTTTAAAAAATACATAGGAGGTTTGAGCCAGCGCTGTGGCACAGCGGGTAAAGCCACTGCCTGGAGTGTCGGCCTCCCATATGGGTGCCGATTCCGGTCCCTGCTGCTCCTCTGCCGATCCAGCTCTCTGCTAAGGCCTGGGAAAGCAGTAGAGGATGGCCCAGGTGGTTGGTCCCCTGCACCTGAGTGGGAGACCGGAGGAGGCTCCTGACTTCGGATCAGTCCGGTTCCAGCTAGTTGTGGCTATTTGGGGAGTAAGCCAGCAGATGGAAGACCTCTCCCTCTCTCTCTGCCTTTCAAATAAATAAATAAGTCTTTAAAAATATATACATTAGGAGGCTACCTCCAAAATTTATGGAAAAATGGAATAAAATTTAAGTCTACTTTTAGTGCAAAATAAAAAGGCTGAAATCCACGTGTACTTTTCCCATAACATGCAGTTTTCATAAGCTTTTTGTAAGCCCCTCATATGTCTGGATTTCAACCCTTTTGAGCAAAATAAAGTCGTCTTAATTCCACTTTCCACGAACTTTCTGAAGTGCCCTCATATTTCGCTAGCTTAGAGAAGGAACTGTTTCTTAGAGGACAATTTATATTTAAAATAGAGAAGTGTAAACTCCCTTTTAAAAAATCGTATACAACAATGATTATGCAATCATGCCTCTTTAATACAGCAATCTTTTAAAATAAAGCGGACACCCAATAACGAGGCTCTTCCATCAGAAAGGTGAGCGCTCACCTTTCAGAACTTTCCCTCCGAAATGTGGGCGCCCTTGCCTTCTTCTGTCCAGACCCCGCCGGCCTCGGTTTCCACCTGACAACCGCCCGCAGCTGTCTGAGGTCTCACCTGGGCTGCGAAGGTTTCCCCGACTGTCCCTCCCCACCCTGTCCTGCATCTCCCCCAGACCCCAGGCCTCGGCTGCGCTCTCGGCGCTCCCCAGTTCTGCAAAGGCGCGCGGGGAAGGAGCCCCGAGGCTGGGTCCCCACGCCCCTGACCGCTAGCACCGCACTCTGCCCGACACAACCGCAAACAAATGCCGGTGCGCTTTGCTTTGGAAAGGAGTTTGACAGTATATTAACCACAATAAAAATGTCCCTATCCTATTGAACCCGTGAGGACCCTGAAGAAGCCGTGCGCCACGGAGCGCGCCACCCGCTCAAAGGTTTTGGTTTGTGCCTTTTGTAAAGGTTGAAGAACCGAACACGCAGGGATATCGGGCCAGGGAATGGCTAA
The DNA here is from genome assembly GCA_949820135.1 of Sylvilagus floridanus. Taxonomy (NCBI): domain Eukaryota; kingdom Metazoa; phylum Chordata; class Mammalia; order Lagomorpha; family Leporidae; genus Sylvilagus; species Sylvilagus floridanus. The sequence goes on from OX463245.1 coordinate 53,515,226, forward strand.
AGAAAAAATAGACTGTAACGTAAAATATTGAAAGTACTCGGACATGCAGGTGTGGCCTCAAATAGAACAGACGGAATACAAAGCTGCAGGTTTGCCTGCAAAATTGCACAATTTAATACACGGTTAAAAAAAGAAAGCCTGGCAGGTTCTCTTTCGGGAGCACTGGGCCTTCCCCCCTCGGGGCTTCTCCCCAGTGCTACTCTCCTTGCTCGGCGGGATGAAGTGTGCAAAGGGTCGAAGAGAGAAACTGAGAGAAAAAATGATAATTTCAGCCAGAGGAATGCAGTTCTCACGGGGAGGAGGGTGGTTTCCTGGCACCACGACCGGCCCGTGGGGGCAATGGGTCGCGGGTGGCATTCCCGGGATCTCTCAGAACAAAGCCACAGCCAGCGAGCCCACCTGGACGAGAGGGCGAGCAGCGGCCCCTCGCCCCTCGTCCTCCACCAGCGAGTCCGCAGGCGAGATCGGAGCGCAGCAGGGTTAAGCCGAACGTCGGCGGCCGCGCGAGCGGGGTTCCCCCGGGCTCTGTCTCGCTGGACACAACCCGCTGGTGCCCTCCGAGACCGTGGCGAGCTGACCCACCGGAAGGATGCGGGAGAAACCGGGGGACTGCGGGCACCCGGCCGCGCTTTGTTTGGGTCCCGCGCGGCCTCCCCGTTTCCGGCCCCGCCCCCTGCCCCAGGCCCCGAGGTCCCCTCCTGCTAGCCCGGGGCCGGCCCCCACGCCTGCACGCTCCCCTCTCGAGGCCGCCCTGCTTCGCCCCAGTGGGGCGGACTTCGGTTCCCCGAGGAAAAAATCAGCCAGAACCAGTCCAGATGGGCCGGGATCGGGTGCGACCAAGGAGCGAGCCCGAGCGTGCCGGCTCCCATTCTGCAGACCGCACCTCCGGGAGGGGAAAGCGAAAGTGCTGGGGCTGGGGCTCCGGCCTCGGCCAGAGCCCGGGTTGGGGAGACCGGTCCCTGGGAGGAAGGACGGAGCGTGGGGACGCCGGAGATGGCGACCGGGGCGGAGCCACCTGCGCCGGGAGGCCCCGAAAGCGCGCGAGCAGCCTCCCGTCTATTTGAGAGATTTCGGAGGGCCGCGCCCACATCGCATCCACCACATTCCCGAGATTGTTGTCCGTGAGAACCCAGGAGTAGAACGCGAATATATCCCCTGCTAGGGAACTTTCGGGGGCTCGGGGTCCCGCACGCACTTCTAAGAGGGCAGAGGAAACGCTGCCGGCTCTCGCTCCACATCCGCGCAAGCCTCCAGGGCGCGTGGAGCGGAGGGATGCGATGTCTTCACGCAAGTGGGGCCGCGCCCCGCAATTCTCCCGCGGGCAGCCCGCAGATGCCGGTGCACGGGCAGGGAAAATTCCTTGACTGCGTTCGGTGGGGTTTGTTGGACTTTTATTTTTATTTATGTTTTGCTTTGCCAGAAAGGGAAAAATGAGTTACAAGAAAAGGGAACGGGATTAAAATCGAAAAGAAAAGTAAGTCAATCCTTTTCTGCAGATGCGCGCGCGTGAGTCGTAATCTTGGTCGCATTCCTGGAAATGGTCGCGTGGGTTCGGCTCGCCGCGTGCGCCTTCCTCGGGCTCAGAGCCCAGGGGCGGCAGTGCACTTGTCCCCGCGGCCGCCACAAGCCGCGGCCACTAAAAGCCCGCCGGGCCCTCCGCGCGCTGGCAGCTCGGCCTTGCCGGCGCGGTTCGCCCGGTCCACCGCAGCGCCCGCTGCCTTTCCCGCGTCGGCTGGAACCCACCTCTCCCAGGGACCTTGACCTCGCGCGGACCTCGTCGCCACGTTTAGCTCTCCCTGACCTGCTTTTGAACCCGCTAATCCCGTCCCGAACTCTCGCCCCATGGCGATCCCTCGCCCCAGCCCCGGCGCGCTAATTCCCGCTGACCCCGCGGCCCGGCCCGGCTCTCGGCTCGCGCGTCTCGAGAGGGCGTCGGGGGCTTTCGGCCTCGGAGCGCGGCGTTCTGGGGTGCGCAGGCTGGGACTCGCGCTCGCACGCCCGCGGGCCCTCGCACAAAGTTCCTGGTTTCCAATCTTCCGCCCTTCTCTTTCTTTAGTTTCCTCTCAATTTGATACTTTTGTTTTTTTCTTTTTAAAACAAGAGACCTAGCGGCCCCACAAGAATGTGAGCCCTTGGTAACACTCAAACTGGCGACGCGTTGGGGGCGCGGGCACTTCCACAGCCGCCCGCCGGCGGCGAGGGCGCGGGCAGCCTGACTAGGCTTCCGGGAAAGAGCTCCAGGCGCGGGCGTGGGCGGACGAGGCCGGGGACCACGCACCGCGTGCAGGGAGTGGACACACACTGGAGACGGGGCGGGACCTTGGGGCGTCCAGAGAAGAGAATGGGGGTCCGGAGAGAACCCCGTTTAAATCATTTTATAATACTTCCTGCTGTTATTTTTTTTTCAAGCGCGTATTTTCATTTTTTCAAAGGAAAACGGAAGAAGTCGATAAAATTAGTCCGCTTCACACCCATTACAAACACGGGCGCCCTCCCTCAACTCCAAACACACACCCAAGGCGTGGGTCCTCCCGTTCGCTGCTTAGGGAGGTTTGGTTGCTGGGTTTTATTGCGTTTTGTAAGCGTTCTGGGCCAGGGCGTGGCACTTCGGTCCTCTTCTAGGCCCCTGAGGCTGGCGAAAGCGCCTCTTTAGGGGAGGTATTGTTAGAGATTGATCTCTAGCCAGAAGAGCAACTCGGCCTTAGTGGCTTCCCGCTTGTCTGTGAACTGTGGGTGGAGTGGCCCCACAATGCCCACCTGAGCCCTGACCTGGACCTGACAGTCCAGGGGAAGGTTGGCCAACTCCTGTGCACACCGCCGGGATCTGGGTAGTCAGGGTTCACACCGTTCCCTAGCATCTGGTGCTGTGCCAGGCACATAGTAGGAGTTGAATAATATATTGTAGGAAGGATGTTCCCAAGAATTTGCGGCAGCCCGCGGAGAACTGCTGCCAGCAGATGCAGTTCCTGGAGGATAATGGGACAGGCGCCCCAGGCTGCTACTGGGAGGGTCTGGCCCATAGCCAGCATTGTCCCGGGGTTCTCACACTGCAGGCCTGTCACCCACCACAGGCTGACACCGAGTTCCACAGCCTATCTGCTCCAAGCGCATCTTGCAACCCACCTGCACGTATCAATGAAGGCAGATTATCACTTGTGGGGCAACTGAGTCCAAAACACCTGGATCCCTGAACACTGGGGATGAGGGAGGGAGGTGGCTGCACAGCAAAGACAAAAAGGAGCCTACACAGCAAATCTTTGCCGGCAAGCTCCCGGAGGTGGAGCTAGGAAGGAAGGGGAAATGCTGCCCTCAACGGAAACATCAAAAGAAACTACCAGGCTGGGTTGTGGTATCGGTTTAACCGCCGCCTGGTCGCTGGTGTCCCATATGGGCATTGGCTCGAATTGGCTGCTCCACTTTCCGTCCAGCTCCCTGCCAATGGCCTAGGAAAAGAGTACTTGGGCCCCTGCCAACCATATGGGAGACCCCCAGACGAAGCTCCTGGCTTGAGTCTGGCCCAACTCCAGCCCTTGGGATCATTTGGCTCTGTGTATGTAACTCTTTCAAATAAATAAATACATTTTTCAAGAAAAAAATAAATCATCTCTTCAAATGCATTCTAATAACATGGAAAATTTTGTTTCACTAGATTCGTTTGAACTGTGAAACCCTACAATTCAAAAGGCATCAAGGGATACAAAGGCGACCCATGCTGGCCTCCATGTCCCTCCCCAAAGCCAGTCCCAGCAGTCAGGAGCTGGCCAGTGTATGCCCGGCTCTCCCGGCCTAGGTGGGAAGTGCCCGAGAAGGAACAGAGGGCCCAGACATCGCCACCTCACCATTCACCATCCCTTCCTGCGTGTGTGTGTGGGGGGGGGGGGGCTTGGATTCCCAGCTATGTCCTGGGTTGTTCTTTCTTGGACCTCAAGAAAGACCATGGGGCAGCTGGGTTCTCCAGCTGGCAAACTGGCAGAATCAGAATGATAAATGGGAAGCTGAGTGGTGTCTGTGCCAGGACCTGCAGCTAGATGACCACATACAGGGTTCTGACCCCCAGATCACTTCCTCCTTAACCTCAGTGTCCACTTTTAGAAAATGAAGGCTTGGCCAGACAGGCAGGAGGTAGCCATTGGCAGCCAGTCTGATTTCTCCCACACCCTCACCCGGGACAGCCAAGGAGATGGCTGAGGTTGAGGGCCCAGAATTAGCTCGTAACCTCCCAGCTGGACAACCTCCCCCTGCCTCCCTTGAACTTGGCTAAAGGGGAGGCTGATCGCATGCTTTTATCCACTCTGGTCAGAGGAGGAGGGGTCCAACTGGTGCTACAGTGTACCACCCGGCTTTAAGCCTAAATTGGTTGAAGCTTTTACTTTCTTTCCTCCAGCACCTAAGGAGTGGATGCGAGGAACTAGATTAAAGTGCTCTATACAGATTAATTTAGTCATCATAATTCCAGAGGTTGGGACTAGTATTATTGCCATTCAATGGATAAGGACACTGCAGAGCCATATGTGAGTATGTGAACCCAATCTAGCGGAGAGCAGGGGACTCTGACTCATCACTCCAGAGCCTGTAATTCCGACAAGCCAGGCTGTCCTGATGGACCATCCTGATTGAACAGAATCCAAAAGGCTTCTGGAAGGCGACTGGGGACCCACAGCCATGGGATGGCACTTTCCTCACTCCCTGTTTCTTCTGGTCAAACTGACAGCTGGATACCGAGTCAGGGAGACACAACATTCTCACAGGAAAGGCGGAAATAATGTATATGTCCATGAATAATGAATGATCAAACAAAATGCGCTATTACTATACAATGGAAGCTTACTTGGCCATAAAAAGTCTGACGTCCTGATGATGCTATGACATCATCAAGAAATGTTATGCTAAATGAAAGAAGGCTGACACACAAGGCACATGCTCTATGATTCCTTGTATAGCAAACATCCAGAACAGGCAAATCCACAGAGACAGAAAGATCAGTGGTTGCTTAGTGCTGAGGTGAGGAGTTTCTTTTGATGTGAGGAGAATATTCTAAAATTGACGGCGTTAGTGCTTGCACACATCTGTAAATATATTAAAAGCCTTTGAATTGTATGGTATGTGGGTTAGATCTCAATAAAACTGTTGCCAAAGATAACAAAAATAATGCACAGCCATAGTTACAGGATGTGAGGCTGCCGCCCAGCCAGGACGAACCCAGGCTCTGCGTTGCAAGTATCTGTAGGTTCTTGTGTCTCCACAGAGGTAACAGCTTCCAGGGTGGCACCTCACCCCTCAATCTGAAAGCCCCCAGGGGCTGTGCACCAGGAGTCAGGATCCCACTGCGAACCAGTGAGGACAGAGCCTGGGAGGGCGCCCCACTCCGATGGTGCAGTTAGAGGAAGAAGAGAGTTCACCTTGATAGGCCCTAGGGTCATAGCACACCTGAATTCGAATTAACACCAACCAGCTGTGTGACTTTGGCCTCAAACATCTCCTTAGCAAACTGGAGCCACCCTAAATAGCTATGTGACTATTTCATGAAATTATCAGCTTAGTACAGCTTTGGGCAACCAGGCAGTGCATCCCTTCCTAGAAAACAGATACAGGGTCCATTCGGTTGGGGGGGACGATCCAGGTGGAATCAGAATGTGCTGGGAGTGGAGGGATTCTGCTTGTGGAGAAAGAAGGGGCATTCGGGAAGATTCTTTGTTTTAACTCTGCGGCAGGAGGATCTGAATTCCAGAAATGGACAGGTAAAGAGGGCACTCAAGTCCCAGCAGGGAAACAGCTGAAAAGGGGAGCAAGGACCAAAGAGGAGGGAGAGAAGAAGGGGGAAAGGAGTGGAGCTGGGAGGCCTGTGAGACTGCCGGGAGGGGCCTGCGAGGAGGCAGAACACCCAAAAGGGTGAACGGGGTGGCCAGGTTGGCAGGTGAGGGGAGAAGGGAGGGTGATGTAGAGAAATCTGGAGAAAAAGCAAAAATCCTCACATCAGGAGCCCCAAAACCCCTGATCTAGAACCTGGGATGCTGACCCTGTCAGTGCCCACTGCACCTCCTCCCCCAAACTTCCTCCTCCACCCCTGGCAACACCTCCTCTCCTGCCCCACCCCCTGGCTAATGTGTCCATTTCTCCTTTCCTGCGTCAGCACATGGAGAGCACCTCCAGGTCTCTGCTCCAGCAAAGGCCAGCTACCCCGCTCTTGTTTCAGCTCAGTGGTGCCAAAGCAGTTTCCACCCAGAAGACTTTTACATTTTTAAGTGCTCACCAAGAACCCTAGGGGACCATTTGAGCACAGGTGATTTACCGTGTTGAGATCTCCAGTGTGCCTCCTTTTTTTTTTTTTTTTAAGGATTTATTTATTTGAAAGTCAGTTACACACAGAGAGGAGAGGCAGAGAGACAGGTCTTCCATCCGCTGTTTCATTCCCTAACTGGCAGCAAAAGATGGAGCTTCATCGATCCGAAGCCAGGAGCCCTGCCTACCCTCACAGTGGTGCCCCCCTCCCAGTCCTAGAGTCCTGCTTCCCCGGGGCCACCAGCTGACATGCCTCCATCATCTTGGCGTAGCCAGAGTCAGCCAGAGGGCCTGCAGGCGACAAGCCATGCAGAAGGGACCTAAACACTGGAGTTGGAGGAGTCTCACCCTGTTCAGGCCAGGAAACTGCCCTCCTCCAGTTCCAACACTGCTACTCTAATAGGATTACTGTTTGTTTTATAAAATAATAAGAGTCACTGTAAAAATATTATTTTTCAATAGTTTTTCAGCTCCTTTTAAAATATCACCACCAAGCCCACCAGCACACAAACACCAGAGGCCCGACCATGGATCCCTCTCTACTAGGCCAGTGTAGAGCTGTGGCCCCCAGGCACCTATCCCTGGGCCACAGATGTGGGACTGGGAAGCCAGTGGGGTGAAAAGCCCTTCTGCCAACTGAGCTGCGGCTCCTGCTCCCTGAGCCTTGTCTTGCAGCAGGGTCCCTCCCTGGCTCCCAGCGCCCTTTCTATGCTTGAGCTTAGCCTTCTTCCTCGGGAGGCAAACCCCAATCCCAGCAAGGTGGTGGAGCAGAACTGCAGCCTCTGGGGACAGAGCAAGCGCCACCCAGGAATTCTAAGGGACCTTTGAGTGGGCCCCCAAAACCAGCAGGGAGAGTGTCAAGTAGGGAACCCAGGCACTGAGTAAGTGCAGCAGGGCAGAGAAACCGGGTCTTCTGAGCACCCAGGCCCCGGCAGCTACTGGAGCTACTGGGCGGAAGTGCGGGCTGACAGGGGGAGGAAGGGAGGAAGCAGAGGTGGGTGAGCATGAGGGAGGGAGGCTGGGCCCCTTCTAGTGCGGTGCTGAGCTGGGTCCAGGCCTAGAAATTATCTGAGGGATAGGAAAGAAAGAGGCGTGGGGTATGGGTTGTGAGCGCCTGTCGCAGAAGCTGGCGGCTTCGCAGGGAGCTACACCGCACCGCGGCACTCAGCCATGTACACATCTTCCCTCCAAAGTATCTGGAAAACCACTCACATTGGCCAGCCTGGAGAGGGCGGGCGGCGGGTGGGGGGGGGCATGCGGGGTGCTGTGTATCCCTTGGAGCCAGGGCCCGGCTCTCACCCACTAAGCTCCAGGAAGGGAGGATGGGGAGGGTTTGGAACAGGCCCACAGCCTATAAAGGGGCAAGGATTGGAGTGAGGTGGGTGCCCCTGAGCCAGGCAAGGCCAGAGAGGACAGCCTCTGTCCCCAACCCAGACCCATCCTTGGAGAACCACCACCACCCCAAAACACCCTATTTCTAAGGGGCCTGTGAGGAGCGCTCCTCCCTGCCGACCTTGCTCGCCTCCAGCCACCGACAGCGAGGGATCCGCGCCACGGAGGCTGGGGAGCACACAGGGGCAGAGCCTCGCGTGCCTCCAGCCCAGGCCTCGCTGTACCCAGAATCTGCTCATCCCGCGAAACACCAGCTCCCCGGGTGCCCCTAGACCCGCGGAGGCCCCAAGGGAGATGACCGCGTCCTGCGGCGGTCCCACGCGACCAGGAAAGGGCTGGGCCAGCCTCAGGCGGGTCGCCTGCACTGTCGCCCTGCCCCCTGCTGGTGGGGAATCTTCCTCCCACCTCTTCTGTGTTTGTGTTCTCCCATAGCTTCACAAAAAAGAAATGGAGACGGGTAGGGACTGCCCTGGGCCCCTGAGGTCTTGGTCAGGTTGGGGTGATGGCGAGGCAGCAGGCGTAGGACACTGTGCTCCGCTCCCTAACGCTCCGTGAGAGGCCCCGGGATCCCAGTGAATTCGCACCAGCAGTACTCGCCACGCCTCCGGCTTTGAGGCCCTCTTATGCAGCGCAGGGGTGGGAGGTGGGGGATGGGGGGGGGTCCACCAGAACCAGACGGGGCCTCAACGTGCGCCCCAGCACGCACACACTCGTATGGGGCCGACTTGCACCCCCTTGCCACGTAGCGGTACCAGTAGGGCACGCAGGTGCGACAAAAAAAACCTTCCCACCTGGACTGGGCGCTCACAGGATGCCCCGTGGCCCCCAGCACAATTCGCTTCTCAGGCAGGGTGTGAGCGGAGGACCTCCAGCTGGGCCTAGAAGGACCCTTGGCTGGGTCAGGTCCTGGGCCTGGTGAAGCGTCCCCATCCCCAACCCCGCTCCTTGGCCCCCCACCCTGCTGCTGGCACGAAGTCCTGCCTAGTTTCATCGCCCTATCCCCGGCGTAGGAGCGGTGCGGCTAGGGCACCGTTCCAGACCGAACGCGAGAAAGGAACGAGGACCGCAGGAGGAATCTGGGAACTCCTAGAGTCTACAAGGGTCTGGTCTGGCGCGGCCTCCCTGCGGGGCTCTCCCGCAGCCCGGTAAGAAAAAGCAGCTCGAACCTTCTGAGACCCCGCAGGAGGCCACGGTTCAGCCCAAGGTGCCGCAGGCCCGGAAGGCCCGACCCCAGGAGAGGAGACTGGAACCGAGACCCGAGTTACTGGCACACAAAGATGCCATTAGCGAGAGGAAAAATTAAAACGGTGAAAACAAAGAACACCCGGCTGGGTACAGCAGGTGTTGTCCCAGTTTTGTTCGCCCAAAACCCAGGCCTCATGTGTAGTGGGCGCAACATCGTGGGCTACGGGGTGGGCGGGGGTCCAGCCGAGGGTTGGTTTGCTGCTTACGTTTTTCTGTAGGCGTCTTACCTGAACAATGAACTCGAGAGAGCCACAGAAAAGAAATATCGGTGAGGAAGGGAGGTGGGGCGGGCGCGGTGGAGAACGCACCCTATTGGGCTGGGCTGGGGGCTGGGGCGGGGGTTGAGTGCTCCGAGAGGAGCCGAGGAGCACCCCTGCAGCCGCGCTCCTCCGGCCCTCGCACTTTCCCCAGGGCCCTTTAGAAACTCCGTAAACCTTTCTCCCCTCCTCCGCACACTCCCACAGCTCCACGCTTTGTTCGCAGGAACTCAGCGCCCACAGTTGGTGCAGTTTGGCTCTCGCGGTGCACCCCTCGTCCTGCACCCCGAACACGACCCTCTTTCTCCAGTCGCCTCCACAAAGAACTTTGCGCCCCCTCCCCTCTCTCTTACCCTCCCTTAGGACAGATCAGCAGGCTCTCTAATCTTTCCAATTTTCCTGGGTTCCAAACCCTAAGCTGAGGCGTCCTTGGTCCCCCAATCAAATGACTGGCGCACCCCTGCCTGTTTCTGCTGGAGACATCTGGGATAGGACAGATGCACACACTCACCGGTTCACACACACGCGAGACATCAACACCGTGCAATCTCAAACGCGGTACTTCCAAAAGGTCGTGGAAATGAAATAAAAGAGAATTGTTTGGTGCATAGTTTTTTTCACCATTCCTATTTTCCACAAACGTTTGCAGTTTTTAATGCATGGACTTCAAAATTCTTTTGCACCATACACATAAAAAAGAAATCTTACCTTCTAATTCCATCTGTCACAAACTTTTCGAAGTCCCCTAGTAGACCCGTTCACCAGTCACAGGAGTCGCGGGCGCTACTCCTGGGACACACCTGGCCATTTACACCCTGCTCTCTGTCTATTCTCACAGACATCCTCCACCAGCCCGAAGCCATCTGGCTCATCCCCATCAGGTCGGAAACGGCCAGGAAAAAGTCTGCATGGATGGCGCTTTAGGGGAGAGGTCAGCGCGCCTTCTGGGGCGCACACACATTTCATTCTCAACCCTTTGAAGTCTAAGTCAACGGAAAGGAAGTGGGGGCCAGGCCCCAGCTGGCGCTGAGAGAGAAATGAGACTTTCTAAAAAGTGCTCCGGACGCGGGGCCTCGGAGGGCCGCCGCTGGAATCCCCCACTCGCAGCTCCTCACCGCCCGACCCCTCTCTCGCTCAGCCGCGCTCACCACCGCCCTCTGTCTCTCTGTTGCCGGGGAGGGCGGGGATGCGGACCGGGCGCAGAACGAAGGGACCGCTCCCGGCGCGCGCGTGGAGTGTGGGGTGGTGAGTACCAGGAACTGCCCACCTTCTATCTATCCCTGTCTCGGGGTGCAGCCCCTCAGAGGGCGACGGCCCGGGAGCTGCGCGGGAGCCGGGCGTTTCCGCCTCCGTCGAGACTCTGGGCTCCCGGACCCGGCGTCAGTGTGCGCGCTTGGCCCCGCGCCCGGGGTGCGGGTGATTTTCCCGGCCTCACTTGCTCAAGCTCGTTGCCCTGACTCTCGTTCTTGCCCTTCCAGGAGGGGCAGGAAGTTCACGAGTGTGGGTGTGAATGTGCGGGGGGGTGGCACACTGAACCCCCGTCTGCGCCCATCCCCGTCTCCAGCCCCACCCCACCCCCGCCAAGAACCCGAGCCAGGCCAACCTCCTGTTCTCTGTTCTGTCCCGCCGGGGTCTCCTTCCTCGGATACTTTGGTTATTGATCCTGCTGAACGGCCGGAGCGCGGAGACCGCGCGTCCCTGGGGACGCAGGGAGTGCGGAAGCCAGCAGGCTGGTGTCGAGGGGAGGAGAGGCTGACCAACTTTGGGAGAGGGTGTCGATTGTACTCTGGGACCGCCCCAGCCTCCCTCTGCGCGGCTCCGAGCGGGGCTAGACTAGGGGTGGAGAAGTGGAGCTACCGCCCCCTGCCCACTTGCCCGCGGAGCGGAGTGCGGGTGAGCCGCGGGGACTCCGGAACCCGCACTCGCGGCCAATCAGAGCGGAGGGGCGGAGCATCCGGGCGGGGGCGGGGCCGGAGAAAGAGGAGCCGGGCGGGGGGCGCGAGGGGCGGGGAGCCGCGGGCTCGGCCAGCCCAGGCCGGCTAGGCGGCAGCTAGGGCTGCAGTGGCGGCCGGCATGGGCGATGGGGGCGCCGAGCGCGACCGCGGCCCCGCTCGCCGGGCGGAGTCTGGTGTCGGCGGTCGGCGCGAAGGGGACCTTGGCGGAGCGGAGGACTCTGGAGCCGTTGCGGGCGGCCGAAGCCCAAGGGAGGTTGCGGGAACCTCGGCCTCCAGCCCCGCGGGCTCCAGGGAGAGCGGCGCCGACAGCGACGGGCAGCCCGGGTCGGGCGAGGCGGACCACTGCCGCCGCATCTTGGTGCGAGGTAAGGGCACGGCCGGTAATCTGAGGCCACCAGGGCCCCCACCTCACGCCTCTCGGGGTCTCTGACCTTCGGCGGCTCCCTCTTTCTTGTTCCTGTATTCATTCATTCACCGTTCAGTCATTCCTTCAGCAAGTAATATTTTGAGCGTCTATTGTGTGTTGGACACCGGGCTGAGTGCAGGGGACAAAGCAGCGACTGGACCGAGGAGGTCCCTGTTCCTCTGCCTTGCAGTTCTTAGCCTCTGGGGCCCATCCCCTCTCCCTAGGCCCACCCGGGCGGGTTGCTCCGGCGGGGGCAGAGATGGGGGCGCGGGATGCTGAGCGCGGAGTCCCCGCCCCGCGTGCTTCACGGCAGGTGCAGAGAAAAGCGTCACGCGCGCTCTGTGGGGACAGGACGTAGAGGGACCAGCGTCGGTCAATCCGGGAGGAAAAGGCCCGGGCTCCGCTCCGCGGCCGGGAAGCTTCCTCGCCTGCTGTTGCCCATCCCCAGGAGTGGGGACCCGCACCGGTTGCTTGCCGCAAAGGGCTCGGGATGCGGAGAATGGCGTGCGCGGCGCCCGCCGGCTAGGGCTTCGCTCTTTCGGTTCTCACTTCCTCGCGGAGCCTGGGGCCCGACCGGCTCTCGGCACCGCCTTTTCCCGGCCTTTCGCGTCCCTTTCTGCCTCCCTCGCTCCTGGCCCTCTTCTCTTCTTTCCAAGCCATTTCTTTGCATGAAACTCGCTTTCCCAGTACCCTTTTCCCGCAAGCGCCCCGCCAAACGGGGACTCCTCGGGAGTGGGAAGTAGGGGTCCTCTTTCACTCATCCGGGCCTTGCTCGGCGAGATGAGAAGAGAAAGGGGTCTCCAGGGTCCTGTGCTCAGCCTGTCCCCAGGCCGGGGCCAAGCCTGAAGACTGCTGCCCGGCTTGCCGGGACTCCTTCCTCCACTCCTTCTCCCTGCTTACCTCTCGCTGCCCTTTCCAGCCCCTTCTTCCCGCCGGCCCCTCCTGGGAGCTGAAGGGCCTCTGGAGACCCCCAACCGCAGCTGATTCTCGCCCTCCACCAGGGAAGGGGAACCGGCTTGGACTTGGCTCCAGGTCGCACTAGCACCAGGATCCCAAGTTGAGCTGAACTGATCTCTGGAATACCTCGGCCTATTTGGCAACAACCTCCCTGCAGCCGCTGGGTGCGAGTTGCCCTTGAGAGGGGGCCAGGGCTAGGGTGGGACACAGAGGCAACCACACAAGAAGGCGACTGATGACTGTCTTGAACCCAGGCACAGGGACCCTGGCTTCGAGAAATACTGCGGGTGCCAGTTGTGGTCACTGGAGTGACCAATGCTGCTTTGGGAACGCACTTAGGGCAAGGAAGTTAGACTATCAGGAATTCTAGCAGGTACTGGGACCTGTTGAGGATTAGAGATTCCATTCTGTAGATTGCAGGGTGTCCTGAGTGTGCGGTGTGAGTAGCCAGTGTGGCTGCATTAAGGAAATCTACTGGGCTTCCAGAGATGAAAAAAATCAGTGTCCCAAGCCTACACACTGCCAAGTCTGTGCCTGTGACACTCATCACCTCACACCCTGTCTGCAGATGGGCATCTTTTTTCTGCCATGACTGCTGTGAGTTCTGTGCCCATCTGTTGCCCACACTCCACACCACTAACCCTGTGTGTGGAACAAATAAATTTTGTGTACTGACATGAAGCAGTCTTTAGGTGCAGAGACTCACACACCACACGATGAGAGTCAGAATCGACCCAGAACCCAGCACCCTGCAGGATGGGGCCACTCAAGTCAGGCAGGGATGGAGCAGCCTAGGTACATCTTTAGCGGGTGTACCTTGCACACAGCCATGCCCTTATATTTGTAAAATACAATGGAGATACTAGATACAAAGCATAGCAGATATGTTTGTGTACCTAATGAAAATGAAAAGCAAACTGGGTCCCTCATAAATCCCTCTGCCCTTCCCCACTAATCCCTCCCAGTCAGGGTCACCTGTGTCGCTCACAGCCCCACTGTGGCTCAGGGCAGTGGCTCTGATAACTGGGAAGTCCACAATGCCTCAGCCCCAGAATGAACATCCCTTCCTTAGGCCCTGAGTATCCTTAACCACCAAGAACACACACTCCTCTCCCAAGTACCTTGAAAGGTGGAAGGGAGGTGCTGCCATTTCGGTCCCAGGTTGTGTTTGTGTAAGTCCCCCTCCCCCTCCTCCAAGGGCACCTACTTCCTTTGGGTCTTTTCTGTCCACCTCCCCTCTAAACTCGGGGCCTGAGGGCCCGCCCCAAGGTAGCAGGTCTGTTGAGGGAGTCCTTGGGTGGCAGCGCTAAGCAGAGTTGGTTTAGAATCCTGGACTCAGCCCTTGCAGCCTGAGCCAGTTCCTTTGTCTCTGTTCCTCATCTGCACCTAGGGACCCACAGCCCTTAACCTTGCAGGAGGTGCTAAGGACCCGAGGTGCTGTCTGCAGATTACAAACACCCAGGAAGGAAGGAGCGGGTAGCTCCGAGGCCACCCACAGACAACTAACGGTGGGGAGGGCAGGGCCTCTCCCAACTCACTCCACCCTTCGCCTGGTCTCCTTTAGGCCCGGGCCCTGGGGCTGGACTGTTTGAGGAGCTGAATCAGTGCCACCTTGCAGATCGCAAGGGGAGGCCCTCCCCAGCCCTGTGGGCAGGACCCCACTGGTCAAGGACTGAAGCCTTGCCTGCGGCTGCGAATTCCGGGTAGGGAACCGGGGCGGCCCGCGACAGTGCACGCCTTACGTCAAAATGGAGGCTGCTTCAGTCACAGACGCCAAGCGCGGGCGCATACGCGGCGCGCGCACCCCACGCGGCCCACACAGCGAGACATCCGCCCAGACCCTACCGCCAGGCAGGGAGGCACAGGCCGGTGTGCACCGCCAAGGGGCCGGGGAGGGGCAGGGAAGGGGAGATCCTTTTGTTTCATATTTGGGAAGGGCAAGGCAACCGCCAGCAGGAAGCCCCTGCGAAGGACAGGCCTTTCCTGGTGCAGCGGTGGGTAGCGCTCTGGCCTTTTCGATGGAGCCGGGATCCGGGCATTCAGAAGAGGCGGGTATTTTCTAACCCAAACGTCCTGCTATCCCACAATCTGTGCTCGCGCCGTGACTCGGGGCGCACCTGAAAGCTTCCCAAAGTAATCCAGACGCGAATTCCCCAAGCGACCTTGAAAGAGAATGCCTTCTGTGGAGCCGAAGCGTCCCCATCGGGGCTGCGCTCTGTCCCTGCGGGTCCCCAGACCCCCTTGGAGACGCACCCTCGGTACCCCTCCGCCCCGAAGCGGGAGGGCGGGTTAAATTGCAGGATGCCTCGCCTGAGAGGCTCGCCGCCCCTCACCCACACACCGGCGAGAGCGCTGTCACCCTGGGAGCGCGGCGGCTGGGGGCTGGGCCTCTGGCTCCGGCTGGACACTTTCCGCCAGGAGTGGATGGGGGAAGGCGGACTGCTCTTAGTGGAGTCCGCTCTATGGAACGCGCCTGGCGAGGCCTTGGCTCTCCTGCACGCGTCGGAAGACGCGGCGCCAAGGCCCGCGGCGTCGGGGGCTAGGTCTAGGAGCTGATTGCGGGCCTTGAGGCCTTCTCCCGCAGCCATGTCTGGGCTCAGAGCCTCCTGGCGTCCGCTGCTTTCTGCTTGCATTTCCAACAGTCCAGCTGGGCCTAGGGAGTCTGGGCCCGGGCGCAGGCCTGGCGGTGCGGTCGTGGCCGCAGCTGGGGGCCGGGCTGCATTGGAAGGAGCCTGGGACTTCGCCCGCCCGGTGGCGCTGGGACCTTCGTCTCCGTATTTGAGTCAGCTCCCCCCAGGCACGGCTCCTGCAGGGGGCCGCACTTGGGGATTTATTTTTGGTTTTATTTTTAATTTTTTTAGTTTTAGGGTTTGTAGTGGTTAATAGGTTTCCTAGTTTCCTTTGGTTTGCTTTTTTAAAACTCCAGTCTCCCTATCACACACACAGAGCCCACCATCATCATCTGCTGGCCCATTCCCCAAATGCCAACACGGCCCCGCTGGACTTGGGGAACTCCTGCAGCAGCAGGTACCCAAACTCTTGAGCCATCCTGTCGCCTTCCAGGATCTTTATTGGCAGGAAGCTGGAATCCACAGCGGACCCGAACCCAGGAACTCCCTTGTGGGACACAGACTTCCTAAGCTCTAGGCCAAATGCCTGCCCCGGGTGTCGCTTTGGTTTGCCATCTTTTCTGCTTGCTCCTTTTAGTTTAGCTAGAGGCCCACGTTCTCTATACCGGGCCATCCCTGGCCCTCTCATCAGATCTTTATTTTCCCTTTACACGCACGGGCACGCGGAACAGGACGAATTCCTCTCTTGGTGCATCTTGTGTGCCCAGTGTTCATTTTCAGGGACCCATGCGGGGTGGGTTACCCAGAGCCTCCCCTTCTCAGGCTGTTTCTGCCCAGCGTGGGTGGGGCCTCCACCCCATCACCTTCTCCCACCCGCCCACACACACCCCAGGAACTGATCCCCAAGGAGCCCCGGGGTGAGCGGCGAGCCCTACACATCGAGGATCCAGATCCCTCCGAAGCCGGCAGTGAGTGGATACCAAGGCTGGGGCCTGGGAGCAGACCGCCCGGCGCGGCTACGCCCAGGATTGTGGTCCCGCCCAGTTCGCACCGCCGCTGGGAGAGCGAGCATCTACAATCGATGTTTGCCAGGACGCCATTTCCTCTTTTACCTCCCTAGCCCCAAGCCCCCGTCTTGTTCGCTGAATTTCTTTGATTTCTGTTTTAACCCGGAGGGGGGCAGTTAGAGCGAATAAATTTTGCTTTTATAAAATAGCGACGAATCTAATCCTTCCAGGAGAGCCTGTAGCGGGTTGCCTGGCTGCGTGCCGCCTGATCCTACTCTCCGGCCTGAGACGCAAGGAGCCTGCCCATGATTTCCTGGGACCGGGATAGTAGGGGCGCCTGACGGGACATCCCCACCAAGAGGACGTTGGCGGGATGGGGATCGTCTTCTCGGGCTTTCTCATGGCCCACGGTGCTCAGGCTACTGCGGGAAGAGGTGGCGG
Source organism: Sylvilagus floridanus (assembly GCA_949820135.1). Classification (NCBI taxonomy): domain Eukaryota; kingdom Metazoa; phylum Chordata; class Mammalia; order Lagomorpha; family Leporidae; genus Sylvilagus; species Sylvilagus floridanus. The sequence continues at coordinate 53,531,735 of OX463245.1, forward strand.
CTCCAGGCCAGGATCTGGCTACGATGCCGAGCGGTGGCACAGCCAGGAAAGGGTGCCGCGTGGGCAAGGGGAGGGCTGTAAGGTCACAGTGGGGGCCTGCCAAGGCCTAGGGCTTGTGGTTCCTTCTCTCCCAAGGTCCCAAGGCCTTGACTTCGTTGGTTCATCCACGGATGCCAGAAACGTGCGTGTGCACCTACTGTGTGCCACACTGGGGCTCTAGGGCTGCCCGCACGCAGCTTCCCTCTCTGGACCGGATTCCTGGACCCGGTGAGAGGTGGTCCGCCTACGCCGCGCGATCTCCGCAGATGTGTTCTGAGCAGTCAGGTAAATTCGCGTCAGACAAATGAAAGGAGCGTTTCCGTGGCGCTGGGGCGCGTGGCGCCGGCCTGAAGGACCGTACCTTCTGGGGTCGCAAAGCCCTCCCCACACTGCAGGGCGAGCACAGCCGAGCCCAGAGTCTTGCTAACCTGCAAGATGCACAACCCTATTGTCTTTGGAATTGTTTAGCAAGCCACAACTTCCGCTGCAGCTGGCGGCTGGGTGGCTAGGGTAGGTAGAGGGCGGCAGGGAGTTTCTTGGCTTTCTTGGCTTTCTGAAACAACTGGGGAAACTTGCGCTCCCACCCTCCTGGCTCTCGACGGGAGCCGGGTTTCTGTAACGTTTGACTGAAAACAAGCGCCTCCCAACCCCAGTACCCCGAAGTCTGCCCCCTCTTCCTGTATTCACCTAGGGGGCCACGGGAGCCCGGGTGGGGCAGGGGAAGGGGTGCACCCAGGAGGCCTCTCGCAAGGCAGGTGGATTTAGTGCGCCACAAAAACAAAAAACAGAAGGGTCGAGTGCCTTCCCAAAGAGCCATTGTTCATGGTGCGACCTTCCAGGAAGTTTTTCCAGGCTCTATACAAACAAACAAAAGCAAAATTGTATCGTGTAGGCAGCTTTGCAGCTTACCTTTTAAAATTTAATCAACAGTGATCTTTTCAGCTCAGCCAGTCGATGTGGTCCCTCTAGCATAGAGCAAGCACCCCTTTGTTGGGGCAGAGTGTACATTTCCCAGCCTCCCTGAGCGTGTTCTTTGGGTTACTTGTCCTTCAGAGAAGCGCTGTGAAGAGAATTCCCAAGGCAAAGAAAGGTCTCTGCTTCCTCCCTGGAGCGTATCCTTGGGACGAGTCCCCAGCAGTGTCATTGCTGCTTCAGGTTTGCACACAGTGGTAAAATCTGCACAAGTAAATTGTAAAAATAGACAGTTCATCAAAACATGTTTTATTCCCAAGCATCAAAACTTTTTCTAAGCACCCAGGGGGAGACCCCTCCCATGCAGCCACAGTGGCCCAGCTCATGCATACGCCTGGAAGGCAGGCATGCTTGCAGCCTTTCCAAATGGTGTTTATGCTCATGCCGCAGCTCTGTCAGCTTGTTTATAGATGCATCGTACTCCATGTATAGGAACCAGATGGGTGTGGTGTGTGTTATGTAACTGGTATCCATGGGTGGGCATTTAGCTGGCCTCTTATCCGTTGCTATTGTATAGAATACAATACACTTGCTGCCTGGTCATTTCTCCACTAGTGAGGGAAGCTCCTGTAAGTGGGTTACTGGGTCAAAGGATATCTTGTGTTTGTAATTTGGAAGATAATGCCAAATTGCCTTCCATAAGATAGTAGCAATTTACACTTCCACCAGGAGTGCCTACAAGAGCACTTTGCTGCCACTGTTCACACTGTGTACACTGTACCTCTTGATATTGTCAAGTTGTTCTGTGCTGGATAAGTTTGCTAACATACACTCCCACCTTTGTCCTCTCCCTACGTAGGACATCATCTCTTTCACTTTGTCACTCTGTGGGGTAATAAACAGCCCTCCTTGACATTTTAAGGTTTCCCTGTGTAGTCACCAGTGAAGCTGAGCATCTTTCTATTTCTTAGACAGTTGTGTTTCTTCTGCGGCCATCTAGTCGTCCATTCCATTGGCTAGTTTTAATTTTCAGATGTCCCTCTCCTTATTGATTTGATTCATGGATGGTGGCCCACCGCTTCAGTATGGTTTGTAGTTCGTTTTTTTTTTTTTTTTTTAGTAGAGATTTATTTATTTATTTGAAAGATAGAGTTACATGGAGAGAGAAGTAGAGAAAGAGAGTGAGATCTTCCATCCACTGATTTACTCCCCAAATGGCCACAACAGCCTGGCAATGACACCAGGAGCCAGGAGCTTCATTCTGGTTTCACACCTGGGTGGCAGGGATCCAAGCACATGGGCCGTCTTCTTGAGCTTATAATTTGTCTTTTAATTTTATGATATCTTTTATGAAGCATAAATATCTTTTTAAATGATAAAACAGTTCCTACGGTCTTACTATGCCATTTAAAAGTAGAAGATCCCTCATTTCTCCCATGTAATGCACTTCCAGTCCCAGGATTTATCTCTCAAATTTCTGTAATTGAAAAATATAAGTGTATCAGTTACATATTGCAAAAATGCACTTTTTATGAATTCCTTTTTGAAACAAATATTTATGGAACTCTTTCCATCTAGAACTGGCTCATTCTTTTTAATAACTGCATTGCACCCACCACGTAGATCTCCTTTATCTGTTTAACCAATTCCCTGTTGGTCGATATCAGACAATTTCTTTCACTATTACAGGCAATGCATCTTTGTATCTTTTTTTGAACAAATGATTTTTAAAGGTCTAATTTATGACCTTACAACTTGGAAGATGTAAAAAAAAGTGATGTATTTTATTGTTTTATAAATGAATGTTAATTTTTTGGGTTGTGAGAATAGTATTGTAGTTCAGTTTTTAAAGGAGTCCTCATTTCTTAGAGATGTATATTAAAATGTGTATTTTATGTATAACATCTAATTATTTGTAATACATAATGTAATAGAAACACTTGGTAGAGAGGTGAAGTTAGATGATTTGCTTTAAAAGATTATGGCAGTATAGAATGGGATCGTTCCAGAGCTGGTAAAAGTTGGAGCTGCAGGCTGCATATATCAGTGCTCATCATACTGTCTTTTCTAATTCCGCATATATTTGGAGTTTGTTATAATAAAGTGCTTAAAATAATTAGGATCATTTCACATATACATGATATATCGTCTGAGTGTAACTACAGGATACATTCCTAGAAGTTAACTTTTTAAATCCAGGCACACACTTAAGTTAGGACAAATATTTCCCAATTTTATGCCAAAAATATTTATAGTTGTCCCTCAGTATCCAAGAAGGATTGGTCCTAGGACACCTCATGGATACAGAAGTCTGCAGATGCTCCAATCCCTTACATAAAACGGTACCGTGCTTAGATACAACCTAGGTACCATCTCCTGTAGACTTTAAGTCACCCTGGAGTTTTATGATCCCTAACACAGTTTAAGTACCATGTACAGAATGGTTATACCGGGTTATTCAAGGACTAATGACAAGAAAAGCAGTCTGTACGTGTTCAGCACAGATGCAGTTCTGTTTTCTGGGCATTTTTGATCAGTGGTGGTTGAATCCCAGCATGTGGAGCTCACAATATGGAGGCCGAGTGTGCTCGGTCATCCTCCTGGCGACTGCAGTTAAACGTGCCCTTGCTCCATGAACCCCTGACCCAGCATATGAGCCGTCTTTTAAAGTGATGCCTTTTCAAATGAAAAAAAAAAATCTCATTTTCATCAGCATTTTTATCGCTAGTGAGGTTAAGCATGTTCCCATGTGTTTGGTCTTCATTTTAATTTCCTCTCCTGTGGATTCCTCACGCATGTTTTTAGCGTGTTTTTAGCCGTTTCTCAATCGAATTGTTTATTGGTTTCCGACAGTCGTAAGCACTATTTACTAAATACTAAAGAAAGGAGTCTTTTTGCCATGACATGTGTTGCAAACACCTCCCAGGTTTTTTGCTTGTTTAAAAAATCTTAGATTCTAAGATTTTTTTTTTAAACTAAAATTTGAAGTGATCACATCATACGGTTGTTTCCTTCTGGTTTCTAGATTTTAGTTCCTGATGAGAAATGTCTGCTCCATCTAGAGTTGAAAATATTTTATGCACGCACACACACAGGCACATACAGCCATTCCTTACATCTGTGAAGGAACTGGTTCCCGGACCTGCAGTGGCCAGACACTCAAATCCGTTACATAACATGCTGTCCTATTTGTATGTAGCCCACACAAGCCTCCCTTAGACGTTTAAATCATCTCTACATTACATATACCTAGTGCAGTGTAAATGCTATTATAGACCTCTCCTATCGTATCATTCAGTGGATAATGACAAGGGGAACAAAAGTATATTTTACTGAATATTTTCAGTTCCCTGTCGGTTTAATCTGTGGATGCAGAAAAATGAGTATATGATTAAACACACTCATGCATCTCTCTACAATGTTCTGTTACAACTTTTTTTCTGTTGTTATGTAGTCTTTGCAACAAACCAAATAACAAGGAAATACACAAGGTGAGATGGGAGACATCTTCCCTCCTGACCCGCATCCACTCTCCAGAAGGAACAGAAGACCGCGATCTTTCTCCTGTCTTTGTCCCTCTGTGGTCACATGCCGACACAAGCACACACAGACACACATGCACATACAGAAACAATATATATGTACATAAACAGTGCTGTATTCACTTAGCCGCGATAACGAACATGCTTCCAGGCCGGTATGCAGAGACGTGCAGCATTCTTGGTCACAGTAGCCGTGCACATGACTATGTTGTAATTTCATCAACGATTTTCCTTTTGATAAACTCAACTATTTCCTTATTGTTTTTCTCCTCTTACAAACTATGCTACAAACATAAAGAAGCCAAAAAAAAAAAAAAAAAACCTGTGTTTTTATCAGGTACAAACAATATATTTCTCTAGGATAGAAAACTCTGAAATCTCTGGGGCAAGGGACTGCATTTGAATTTAGCAAAGCATTATGAAATTGCCCCCCTCAATATTGTATCATTTGATGGTATTAACAGAGCATGGCAGAACCCAATTCCACCCCCTGTTCCTGCACAACGCTTATCGGTGAATAATTAAGTATGGCAACGCAGTGGTGTCTCACTGCTGTCTTCTATTTCTGATTCCCTGGGAGCTCGAGAACCTGTTCATATTTGTTAGCCCTTGTGTTTCCTCTTTTCTGAACTAATAATGCCTGACTTTGCTCACTATTCTACAGAAGCAGTGTGTACACTAGCCATCAGGACTGTTATGCATGTACTAGGAATATTTTCTCCCTACCTGTCATTTGTCTTTTAACTGTCTCTCATGCAGTGTTTCTAAGTACTCAAACCTGTCATTTACTTTTCTTTTTAAAAATTCAGTTTTCTTTAATTTTTAATTTTTAGAAACTTATTTTTTTAAATGATGCCTGCTTTTTTTTTAAAGATTTATTTATTTACTTGAGAGGCAGAGTTACAGAGAGAGGGAGAGAGAGAGAGGTCTTCCATCCACTGGTTCACTCCTTAAATGATTGCAATGGCCAGAGCTGGGCCAATCTGAAGCCAGGAGCCAGGAGCTTCTTCCGGGTCTCCCACATGGGTGCAGGGCCCCAAGGACTTGAGCCATCTTCCATTTCTGCTCCAGCATTGTCAGCCTGACAAGTGCCCTTCCCACAAGGAGGCCTTGTGATGAAAGCCACCCCTCCTTGCTGGGGCTTCCCCAGCTCTCCACCCAGGACAGGGGCCATGCAGGGGAGGCTTTGTAAGAACGGCTAGATGCTGAGCAGAGACATGGCTGCACCTCAGAAGCTTTAACGGGACACAGTGTCCATCTCACTCACTCATAGAGCTCATCCCCATGGGCCAGGGCCTCACCTGGGTTCTCAAGAAGCCCACACTAAAGAAGCTTCGCCTTGGGGCTGGTGCTGTGGCACAGGGGGGAAAGCCCCAGCCTGCAGTGCCGACATCCAGTATGGGCACTGGTTTGAGTCTTGGCTGCTCCGCTTCTGACCCAGCTCTCTGCTATAGCCTGGGAAAGCAGTGGAAGATGGCCCAAGTGCTTGGGCCCCTGCACCCACGTGGGAGACCAGAAGAAGCTCCTGGCCTCGGATCAGCTCAGCTCTGGCTGTTGAGGTCATTTGGGGAGTGAACAAGTGGAATGGAAGACCTCTCTCTCTCTATCTCTCTCTCTCTATGGCTCTATGTCTCTCTGTAACTCTGTCTTTCAGATAAATAAATATTTTAAAAAATAATAAGAAGAAGCTTCGCCTCCATTCCTGCTTCCAGGACCTGCCCAGAGAGAAGGAGTGTGGCAACACACACACACGCTGTAGTTATTGGGTTTGTGTTACTTGGGGAGATGGTAATAGTCCCCTAATTTATTTTTATAAAAACAAATTCTTTTAAAGGGCCGATGTTAGGGCAAAGCCGCTTAAGCTGCCGCCTGTGATGCCAACATACCATGTTGGAGTGCCAGATTCAAGTTCTGGCTGTTCCGTTTCCAATCCGGCTCCCTGTTAACGCACCTAGGAAAGCAGCAGAGGATGCCCAAATGCTTGGCCCCTGCCACCTTTGTGAGAGATGCCAAGGGAGCTCCTGGCTTCAGCCTGGTCCAGCCCTGGCCATTGAGGCCACTGGGGAAGTAGGCCAGCAGATGGAAGATCTGTCTCGCCCACTTTCTCTGTGTCACTCTGCCTCTCAAAGAAAGAAAGAAATCTTTAAAAAATAAATTATTTTAAATTTGTTATCTGTCTTCCCTCCACTACAGAGAACAGACCCTTGTCTGTCTTGCTCATTTCTGTTTCCTCAGACGCTGGGAAAGTACCTGCCACTTAGGAGATACGTATTAAATATATGTTGGGGGTTGGCGTTTGGCACAGCAGTTAAGACACACAAAGCTTGGGGCTCCCATATCCCATATCTTGGTTCAAGTCTCAGCTCCACTCCTGATTCCAGCTTCTTGCTACTGGGCACCAAGGTTCAAGCGCTTAAGTCCCTGGCATCCATGCGGGAGACCCAAGTTGAATTCCTGGCTCCTATTTCAGCCTGGCTGAAGACCTTGGCTCTTGTGGTAACTGATACGTGAAATTTTATAGTGTGAAGGTAGGGTAAGTGGTTCAGCCATTTTCCCTGTGGATAACACAGAAGATGCTTTCAAATTTTTGATAATTTGAACAATGCTGCAACAACATTATAACATTATTGCCATGAACACCTTGGAGCACAGGAGCCTGTGTTTTCTAGGACAATTACCTCCTGAAATGAAATCACTGGAGCAAGAGTTACTTGGTTCTTTAATTTTGATAAATGCAACCTTTAAATCTTGTAACAAATTATGGTCCTTCCCACAACATAAGGAATGTAGATTTCCCTCCTATGCATCATTGCTTTGTCAATCACCTAGTAATGTCTTTCCATGCCCATGGATGATACATGGCTGCCCTTTAGTGCTTGAACTTCCGTTAATCCCACTTACGTGGAGCTATTATCTTTACCTTGTTCATTGGCATTTGGATGTCTCTCTGTGAATGACCCAGATAACTCGATCACTTTCTGTTGGTTTGTTTCCCTTTTATAAAGAAATTTGTCTATTTATAACTGCTTTTCGTATATTCTGGGTATTATTTCTTTGCCCCTTTTAAAAGTATTTCCTTTAAACCTGGTTGGTTTTGCCTTGACTTTTGTGCACTTGTCATACAAGGTCAGCTTTAGTGGTCAGAGCCATCCTTTGTGTTTCCTTTACAGCCTTTGGGTTTTTTGGGGTTTTTGTTTTGTTTTGTTTTTTGTTTTTGTTTGTTTGTTTTTTGACAGGCAGAGTGGACAGTGAGAGAGACATAGAGAAAGGTCTTCCTTTGCCATTGGTTCACCCTCCAATGGCCGCCGCGGCCGGCGTGCTGCGGCCGGCGCACTGTGCTGATCCGATGGCAGGAGCCAGGTGCTTCTCCTGGTCTCCCATGGGGTGCAGGGCCCAAACACTTGGGCCATCCTCCGCTGCACTCCCTGGCCATAGCAGAGAGCTGGCCTGGAAGAGGGGCAACCGGGACAGAATCCAGCACTCCGACTGAGACTAGAACCCCGTGTGCTGGCACCGCAAGGCGGAGGATTAGCCTATTGAGCCTCGGCGCTGGCCCAGCCTTTGGTTTTGTACCCTGCTTCGAAAGCTCCTTCCAAGCCTAGGATTACAGAAAATATTTCCCTATATTTTCTTGCAATGGCTTTGTCATTTTATGGTCATGATTCTCTCCATAATCCACTTGAAACTTACTGTTCATGGTATATGACAGGGATTTACTTGATTTTATTCCTTTTTTTTAAAGATTTATTTATTTATTTGAAAGAGTTACAGAGAGACAGAAGGAGAGGCAGAGAGAGTGTTCTATTTATTGGTTCACTTCCCAGTTGACCACAACGTTCGGAGCTGCGCCAATCCGAAGCCAGGAGCCAGGAGTTTCCTCCGCGGCTTCCCATGTGGGTGCTACGCCACAGCGCCGGCCCTGATTTTAGTTCTAACATAACTTAGGGTCACTTAGCTCCATTTTTTAAAAAGGCTTATTTATTTGAAAGGTAGAGTTACAAAGAAAGAAAGAAAAGAGCTAGAAATAGAGAAGGAAGAGACAGACAGAGAGAGATTTTCCATTGGCTGGTTCCCCAAATGGCTGAAAAGGCCTGGGCTGGGCCAGGCGAAGCCAGGAAGCAGGATCTTCCTCCTGGTCTCCCACGTGGGTGGCCAGGGCCCAGGCACTGGTGCATCTTCTGCTTTTCCCAGGCACATTAGCAGGAAGCTGGATGGGAAGTGGAGCAGGAAGGACTCGACCCAGTACTCTGATATATGGGATGCTGACATTACAGGCAGCAGCTCAACCTGCTGAGCCATGACACCAGCCCCTTGACCCCATTTAGAATGCCCCTTTAGGCACAGTGCCACAGCAGTTGAGATGCCACGTAGGATACCTGCATCCCGTATTGAGTGTCTGGGCTAGTCCTGGCTCCACTCCTGCTTCCAGTTTCCTGTCATTGCTGCACACTCTGGGAGGCAGGAGGCAACGGCTCACGTATTTGGGTCCTTTGCCACCCATGTGGGAGACCTGGATTGAGTTCCCAGCTGTTGTGGGCATTTGGGGAATTAACTAGTAGGTGGAAGATCTGAGTCCATCTCTGTCTCTTTGCATTTTACATAAAATGAAAATTTTTTTTAATTTAGAATGCTCCTTTATCATAAACTCCCACTACCATATATACAAAGGATCTTCAAAAAGTTCATAGAAAATGAGCTATGATAAAACTATGCATGGTGCAGTGGGTTAAGCTGCTGCTTTTGATACCAGCATTCAATATGGATGCCTGTTCAAGTTCCAGCTACTTCACTTCCAGTCCACCTCCTTGCTAATGTACCTGGGAAAGTAGTGGAAGATGGCCCAAGTACTTGGACCCCTGCAACCATGTGGGAGATCTAGATGAAGCTCCTGGTTCTGACTCCTGGCTTTGGCCAGGCCCTGCCGTGTCCACTGTGGCCATTTGGGTAGTGAACCAGCAGGTGGAAGCTCTCTCTTTCTCTGTAATTCTGCCTTTAAAATAAATAAATAAATATTTTTAAAAAGCCCATGTATGGATTTCAAAATTCTTTTCCACCAAAATAAACTTATCTTTTAACTGTATTTGTCAACAAATCATTTTTTTCACTTTTAAAAAAATTTATATAAAGGGAACAAATTTCATATATACTGTCCACAAACCTTTGACATGTCCTCAAATACATATATATATATATATATGTATATATATACACACACATACATTATAGCATACTTTTCATTTCGTTGTTTCCAATATTCAGTCATCTGAGTACCTTCATTTCTCTTTATTCATATTCCATTTATTTACTTAATAATTTAGTATAACAATGCATTTTATTTTTTAAAAAAGAGATGTTTTATTTATTTGAAAGTTACAGAGAGAGAGAGAGAGAGACAGAGAGAGCAAGGTCTTCCATCCTGGCCAAATCTATAGCCAGGAGCTTCTTCTAGGTCTCCCACATGGATGCAAGGGCCCAAGCACCAGGGTCATCCTCTGCTGCTTTCTCAGGTGCATTAACAGGGAGTTGGATCATAAGTGGAGCAGCTGAGCCTTGAACCACTGCTCATATGGGATGCCAGAACTGTAGGCCAGGGCTTTAACCTGCTGCACCACAGTGCTGGCCTCACACAATGCATTTTAAAATTAAATGCTCACTTTAGCTTCATTCTAAGCATGTAAAATCATGGGTTTAATTTTTTTTAGTAAACATTTAAGTAAGTGAATTACTTTGGAATAACAAATGTTTATTTGTGTTCCATTTTAAATCATTGCACAGACCAGACCACAAGCAGAATGCAGAGGCACTTTGGGGAAGCACAATTGTATTCTTTCCGTTACTGGATTTCTCAATTTCCGCGCCAACCTGTCAATCTAGCTATAAGGTGTGCTTTTGTTGCTGTTAATTTCTTATTTTGAAATAATTATGGACCCACAAGAAGGTGTAAAAATAGTACAGAGAGGTCCTGTGCTTCAATCACCCAGCTTCTCCCAAAGGTGGCATCTTACAGCACACTCTCAAAACCAGAAAATCGGCTTTGGCGCAATATGGCTGATCAGACTACAGACCTTCCTTGGATTTCACGCATCTTTCCTTGCACTCATTTTTTGGCCTCTGAATCCACAGTCAGCCTTCCATATCCGTGATTTCACATGCACTCTTTCAACAAACCTTGGATGACAAATATTCAGGACAAAGACTTTTTCCCTTGTCATTATTCCCTAAACAATATAGTATAACAAATATCTACACAGCACTCGTATTGTGTCTGCAGTCTGTCACCTAGAGATGGTTTAAGGTCTATGGAAGGATGTGTCGCATGCACACACTGCAGCATTTTATGTGAGGGGCTTGAGCATCTCGGGATGGATTTTGGTGTCCACAGGGGGTCCTGGAACCAATCCCTAGTGGGTACCGAGGGACAACTGTTCTATGACATATTGTCATATTTCTATAGATCCACGGAGCCACCATCACAATCAACATACAAATCTGCTGTGTCACTACAAGGGGACTTCCTCATACTACCTATTGGGAGCCACAGCCTTCTTCCATTCCCAGACCCTGGCAATCACTGGTTTGTTCTCTACCTCTATGATTTTATCATTTTTAAAAAGATTTACTTCTTTTTCTATTTATGTATTTATTTATTTGAAAGGCAGAGTGACAGGGTGAGAGAGAGCGAGCGAGTGAGCAGGAGCATGCTTTCATCACTACAAAAATGCCCACAACAGCCAGGGGCAGGGACCTCCACCTGGGTCTCCCACGTGACTGGAAGGGACCTAAGTAACCGTGTGAGCAGAGATGGCTGGAATAGAGGTTCTTGTCTTCCCAGAGTAAAGCGTTCTGGGACCAGTGCTATGGCGTAGCAGGTAAAGCCCCAGCTTGCAGTGCTGGCATCTCATATGGGCGCCGGTTCTAGTCCCAGCCGTTCCACTTCCAGCCCAGCTCTCTGCTATGGCCTGGGAAAGCAGTAGAAGATGGCCCAAGTCCTTGGGCCCCTGTACCCTTGTGGAAGACCCAGAAGAAGCTGCTGGCTCCTGGCTTCGGATTGGCGTAACTCCGGCCGTTGCAGCCATCTAGCAAGTGAACCAGTGGATGGAAGTCCTCTCTCTCTCTCTGCCTCTGCCTCTGTAACTCTGCCTTTCAAATAAACAAACAAATTTTTTAAAGAAAACAGTTCCAGGCATGAGAGCAAGGTAGCAAGGTATAACGAGGCAACGCATCCATCAGCCCAGATGGGCACCTCTTCAGAGCAATCTGAGAGTGTCCCGTGTACATGCAGTAGTGTTGAGCAAGGTAGCAAAGCTTAATGGAGGTAGAACACCAGGTGGGCCTCTCAGCTGCATTCAGACTGCGGTTTGTAAGGGTAGGGGTCCAGATCTTCCGGCCATTTCTCCTGACCCTGACCCTCTTCTCCTGGACCCAGGGCTTCCTAGCTGTGAAACTGGTGAAACTCCTCCCATGGTTTTATCGCCCAGGATTCTCAGACGGGATTGGCGCTGGGGAACCTTTTTCCAGGTGCTTGATTTTGCAGCATATTTTGGTATCTGGTGGCAGGTGTGAGGCTGAGGTTGCCCATCCTTTGTGGTTGGTACCTGCTTCCCTGATCTTGAGGGAGACAGCTGCCCTCCTAGCTCTCATTCAAAGAGGAAAGGGTGTGTCCACATGGGGTTTGGCCTCATGGTTAGAGCTCTCCAATCCAGGGGCTTCACAGTGGGCTCTAGGAGGCTGACTCAGGAGGGGCTGGGCGTGATGGCACCCTCCTCCTGTCCACACCGCCCAGCACACATTTCATTAAAGCAATGACATGGTAGCAATGACCTGCAGTGTTGTGGAGAAGTCCTGACTCTGACCTCACAACTGGAAATTCTGGGACATGAGCAAAGGAGGCCACCTTTGTTATGATGGGTCATGTTTTTTGCAAATAAACTAATATTTTAATTCCATTTTCCATGAATTTTTTTAAAAGATTCATTTATTTATTTGATAGGCAGAGAGAGAGAGAGAGAGAGATCTTCTGTTTGCTGGTTCAGTCTCTGAAAGCCTCTGACACCCAGGTCTGGGCCAGGCTGAAGCCAGGAGCCTGGAACTCCATGTGGGTGCCAGGGACCCAAGTATTTGGGCCATGATCTGCCACCTTCCCAAGTGCATTAGCAGGGAGCTGGATCAGACACAATGGAACTGACCTCAGATATGGGATGCCAGTGTCACAAGTGGCATTTAACCTGCTGTGCCACACGCTAGTCCCAGAGTTACAAACATTACCCTCTGAGCTATGTGGAGAGAATTGGAGCTATGGAGCTGGAGCTGTCCCTAGGGGGCTGTGGTTTCTAAAAGCACTCAAGAGTAGGGCCACTTTGTTTGATGTGCTCTGCCTGGGCTGGCAGGACTCGCAGGAGTTCAAGGCAGGTTTGGGCCAGCTGTGAGCAGTGACCTTGTCCTAACCCTGACCCACTTTAGCCCTCAGGTGATGGAGAACCTCTGTGATTTGGGCAGGGCTCAGGAGCCAGAGTGCACCCTGAAGGTGAACATGGACTGAACGCAGTCTCACGCACCAGGAATTAGGAGAGAGTGGGATTGGGTTAACCCAAACTGGGGATTCCAAAGGGACATCTAGTCCTGGGGGGCTCACAAGGAGCCCCAGCAGACAGCACCTCCCAAGTGCATCCCCGTTCATGTGTTCTTTAATGAAATTTTGAACCATCCAGAAAATTTCACTTTTTAACTAGGACCAAAACTCTCCTCACAGGGGCAGGCATTGTGGCGTGGCGGGTATGCCACTTGGAACTCCCCCACCCCATGTTTGAGTCCCAGCTCCTCAGCACGTCCGATGCAGCCCCCTGCTAACGCACTTGGAAAGCAGCAGAAGATGGCCTGTCTGCCTGAACCCCTGCCACCAATATAAGAGACCCGGATGGAGTTCCAGGATCCTGACTTTAGCCTGGCTCAGCCCCACCTGTTGTGACCATTTGAGGAGTGAACCAGTGTGGGTGTATGTGTGTCTCCCTCTCTGTCACTCTGCCTTTTTAAAAAAGATTTATTTATTTATTTGAAAGTCAGAGTTACAAAGAGAGAGAAGGAGAGGCAGAGAGAGAGGTCTCCCATCCGATGGTTCACTCCCCAGTTGGCTGCAACGACCGGAGCTGCGCCGATCTGAAGCCAGGAGCTTCTTCCAGGTCTCCCACGTGGGTGCAGGGGCCAAGGACTTGGGCCATCTTCCACTGCCTTCCCAGGCCACAGCAGAGAGCTGGATTGGAAGTGGAGCAGCCAGGACTTGAACCGGCGCCTATATGGGATGCTGGCACTGTAGGCGGCAGCTTTACCCGCTACGCCACAGTGCCGGCCCCCACTCTGCCTTTCAAAATAAGTTTTTAAAAAATGTTCTCTTCATTATAACTCATCAATCACATTATTAAGGATTACCAAGAGGATATTTATTATGTAAAATGAGGGTGTTTTAGAGGTTCCTGACCAGCAGCAGTACTTAAGGTGGGCCTCCATTTCCCCATCTGTGAAATGGAATGATTGTGGTTTCACCTTCATTGAGATATTGTGCTTACCACAGATAAAGTGATTACCACAGTGCCTGCTCCAGAGCAAGCTCTGCAGACGTGTCTGCTTTGACAATCAGATAAGAGCAGCCCCAGCCACCACCACGCCTGGCCATATTGCAAATTCCAACCGTGCCCGCCCCCTGGAGGCAGGTGGAGGTCCTGCAGCTGCGGAGGCTGCTTTGTTCCAGGGGCTTCTTCAGGGTTGCCTGGAGGTAGTGAGCTCTCTGTTGCCACCGGAATGGTAACTTACTGCTCTTGCAGCTTCTGTTACCAACATCATCTGTTGGGAGTGGTTTGGTACATTCTACAGGATACAATGCTGCCTATTTTTACAATGTAATTGTTAACGTAAAGTATTCTGGTCACCACATTTGAAGCCATCAGTGTGTGTGATTCAAATGGGGATCATCGTACCCCTCTAGCTGCTGTGCCACAGAATGACACTTCCGTCAGCGATGGACTGGACACAGCAGTGGTCACCAGAGTAAAACGGAGCTGGAAAGTTCCCGTTGCCTAGAGGAGCAGCTGCTGTCGTGTCTTAGCACAATACATCAACTCGCGCGTTCGCACTGCTGCTGGTGCAAACACGCCTCCAGCATGGCCAGTCTCGGGAAATTACATTCACTTTTGTGCAGTACCTGGTACTTAATCGTGATGAGAGGAGGCTATGTTGCGTCTCGTGCCTGCCGAGTCTCGACTGCAAGAGGCTCTACCGAGTGCTGGAACCTCTACCACGTAGGTCTGGGAAGCACACTCTGTGATAGTCCCACAACAGCAAGGCCCCCAGTGACGTCGGTCTCAGGACGCGTCCCACGGTGAATGAAAGCATGACTGTGCGTACACAGCTACAATCACCTCCAACTACGGTTGTGCTAAGTTCTTTCCGTGGGAATATGTGGTAGACGCGGCCCGGGGAGTTTTCCATCTCTCTTATGTGGGCTCCAACATATTGCAGATGCTGTGTGTGGAGGGCATTGGTTTAGCACCTAGCTGATGGCCCTACCGATCTGGACTAGGTACATACATGGAAAGGGGCAGCATCCCCTCTGGAAGGCGCTAATGTGGTAGCAATTGTCCTTGGGCAGTTCCTGGGGACCCCCCCACTCACTAGCCTGTCCTCTCCCTCACCCAACCTCTTCATATGTGCACAATGCTTACCTGTGCACAGACACACATGCACACGCACACACAGATGGACAGCTGAAGACCTGGTTCGGGGGATCTTCTCCAGTAGGCCTCCCTTGCTGATCACACCCAATGCCAGCCTCTCTCCCTTTGTCCTTGAAGACTCAGTCCATTTCTTTACATCTGTTCCTTCCTCTACAGAGGGAGCACAGTCTGGGTGGGTCCGAGCGAGTCCCTTCTGTGCAGGCCCTCTCACGGCACACCTGACGTTTGTCCTGAGGTCCATTCGTTACGTTTACTCATTAGATACAGCATCCTGCACTGGGGGTCAAGGAAGCTGGACCCCGAGAGGATGAGCATCTTCTCAGGGCTCTCACAGCCAGGCCCAGGTCCAAAGCACTCCTTGCTAGATCGTATGGCCTCTAGCTCAGATGCTTCTCAGTGAGCTAGCTTCTCAGCTGGTGAACTAATCTGGCTCCCTTCACGCCTCCCACAGATGCCAAAGGGACCATCCGGGAAATCGTCCTGCCCAAGGGCCTGGACCTGGACCGGCCCAAGCGGACGCGCACATCCTTCACAGCCGAGCAGCTATACCGCCTGGAGATGGAGTTCCAGCGCTGCCAGTACGTGGTGGGCCGTGAGCGCACAGAGCTGGCTCGCCAGCTGAACCTGTCCGAGACCCAGGTAAGAGCGCTGGGCCAGGCCACTCCTCCCTTGGCCTGGCAGCCTGGGGACTCCCTGGGGTATGAGGCTTGCAGGCTGCTAGAGGGAAACCCTCATTTGGAGGAATTCAGATAAGTGTGAAGGAAAGACTCGAAGCTGCAGGAAACCAGAGCAAATAAACGCAGGGCTAAGAGAGAGGGCACCAGTCAGTGCCAGCTGCAGCCTTCCAGATCCGTTAGGTGCTTTGGGTGGAATATCCCAGAGGCAGGGGATGGCTTAGGGGGATACTGGCACTAAGGCATCCAACTACAAAGTTCTAGAACTTTAAAAAATGTTTAATGTATTGATTTTTACTGTACTTGAAATGCAGAGAGAGAGAGAGCTCTTCATCCCATTGGCCTATTCCCCCAAATGCCTGTAACCCATTCGAGGTCTCCCATGTGGGTGGCAGGCCCCTGAGTATTTGAGCCATCACCTGCTGCCTCCCAGGATGTATTAGCAGGAAGCTGGACTGGAAGCAGAACTGAGGCTTGAACCACACCCTCTGATATGGGATGCAGGTGTCCCAGGTAGCCACGTAACCACCATGCCAAATGCTCATCCCACCCCCAAAGCTATCTGATCTCCTCCCCAGAGACCTTTTCCAGGTACCCCATAGCCATCACTTGCTGAACGCCTCCTCGCTTCCTTGGCACCAGGCCCTGCTCCAAAGCCTGACGAATTCTAACTAGCTCAGCCCTCACCACAACCTTGCGGCATGGGGGCATGGTTTTCCTTCTACCACCAAATGTGTGCTGTGTTCCAAAATGCCACCAGCCGACTCTCCAGTTCTCCAGCACTTTCTGCCTGCCCAATGACTCTGTTCTGACCCAACTGCTCATAGACCCACAAGTCGAGGGTGTGCTCCCACAAGACAGGGCCATGGCAGATGCCAGTCACAAGTGCCAGGAGACCCCTGTGCTTCCGACTGAATGGCCCTGCATTTGGGGGCTCCCACAGTCTCCTCCTCTGGTTTGTTAATTCACTAGACTGACTCACAGAACTCAGGAAAACACTCCAGTTATGAGTGCTGGTTTATCGTAAAGGACACTTGTCAGGGATGGCCAATGGGCAGGGTGCTCGGGGCAAGGTGAAAGGAAGGTGCTGGGTGCTCCCATGCCATCTCTGCTGTCTCATCCTGCAAGTTCCCCACATTGCTTTTTTTTCCAAGAATTTTTATAGGGGAGCTGGCATTGCCACAGCGGTTAAGATGCCATGTGGGGTACCACACTGGAGCGCCTGCTTCAATCCTGGTTCTGCTGCAGGCAATGGTGATGGGTGGATGCGGGTGGTCCTGATGCGGGGCGGTGCGGAGAGGCCCCTGCCCGGAGGAGTTGATGAGGGCTGGGTCTCTGTGGGTGCACGCAGACTGTTTCTGAGGCTGCGCCAGGCAACGGTGATAGTTGAATGCGCTGCCTGGATTTCAGGTCAGACCACTGGGCCTGAGATCCAGTTGGGGAAAACCCGCACAAAAAAGCTTACTGAGGCCATGAACTTGGCTATGAGGACCAAGAGGGGAGGTTCAATTGTACCCCCAGGTTCCCCCCTCCTCTGCCAATCTGTTCAGCCAGCCTAGGACAGGGTGAGCTTCAGCGGTGTACAAGGGTTTGTAATTTGGGGGCGAAGTCCACCCAGAGCAGGCTGGTGTGGGAAGGCCCCAGTGACCACCTGCTTTCTCTCCCCCCACCCCCCACCGGGTCTGTCTTTGTGCCCTGTGCCCCTACTCCCTCCGCGCTGGCCCCCATGCCCCGCCCACCTGCCCCACGTGTCTGCGCCGGCCCCTCCCTTCCCGCCCCCGTCCCCGCCCCCTCCAGGTGAAGGTCTGGTTCCAGAACCGGCGCACCAAACAGAAGAAAGACCAGAGCAGAGACCTGGAGAAGCGGGCGTCCTCCTCCGCCTCCGAGGCCTTCGCCACCTCCAACATCCTACGGCTGCTGGAGCACGGCCGGCTGCTCTCCGTGCCCAGGGCGCCCAGCCTCCTGACGCTGACCCCCGGCCTGCCAAGCCTGCCTGCCGGCCCCAGAGGCACCTCGCTGGGTGACCCCAGGAACTCCTCCCCGCGCTTGCACCCGCTGCCGGCGGCAGCCACGTCGCCGCCGCTGCCGCCCCCGCTGCCGGCCGTGTGCTTCTCCGCGGCCCCGCTGCTGGACCTGTCGCCCGGCTACGAACTGGGCTCCTCGGCCTTCGAGCCCTACAGCCGGCTGGACCGGAAAGTCGGCAGCCCCGGCGGCGGCGGCGGCAAGAAAGCCAGCACCTAAGACCCTCCGGCATGGCACCGCCCTGGCGGACGGTACCGAGCAGGTCCCGCGGGAGGCCCCCGCCCCGGGCTCAGAGACTCGACCAAAAGGCCTTGGTCCCGCAGCTTGTGTGTGTGTGAGCGCAGTGTGCGTGTGCGTCTTCACAGAAATAAAAGGACAACAATGACAAGAAGGGAACCAGTCCCGACGGCACCGCCTCCTTCCCTCCATCCTCGTCCTCACCGCCAAGGCAAAGGGGCCTAGGGTCGAGGGGGACCTCCAGTGGGAGGGGCAGGAGCTGAGGGCGTGGGCGGTCGGGATAGTGCCCTCCCAGGCACCCCACTGCCAGCTCCTTCAACACTAAGTCCCTCCAGGGTTGAAGGGTGAAGGGTGAGACCAGGCTGTAGACAGCCCTAGGGGACGTCAGAGCTAAGCCAGGCAAGACCCGGAGGGGCTGCCGTCACAGACACTGCAGCAGTGCGCAGACAGGACGAGGTGGCTTTTCTGCTCAGAACACTGTCATGTTGCAGGGTCTGAGTCCACCCGTACAAGGATGGACTGGGTCCGAGGAAAGGTGAGTGCGCCGCTCGCCCGTTCCCCAGCCTCCCGATCCCGGAGACAATCAGATGCAGCGGGGAGCCAAGTCTAGCAAGGACTCATTTATTCCATGCTAAACCGAACCTTTTATAGCACAAAACTGCAGAGTCATTGGGGCAGGGCTAAGAACCAACCAATCACTTAAAAGGTCACTTTACGGGGGGATTTCTATAGGACTAGCCATATGTCTATACTAGTCTTGTTACCGCCCCTGATGTTGCATAGCCAATTAGCTTTTGAGTTCCGCCCATCTTACTTCCTCTGGGCGCCATCTTCTTTGCCCCTCCTTGGTGCCGCCTGGTCCGGGGGGCCACGTGCGCGCACGCCGGGCCCCTCCCTGCACTGCCATCCCCGGGACACCTGCCGGCTGGCTCCGCGGGCCCTGGCTTGGGTTGGTTCACAGGCTCGGCTCCACGTGGCTCCGTCCCACGCAGCTTGGGCGGGGGCGCCCGCACATGCGGAGCCCCAGGGCCTGGCCTGGCCTGGCCTGGCGGCACCGTACTCATGCCCCGCATCATGTGACTTGTTACTCTGTGGAGGCTCATACGCAGGGGTTGGTGCACGGCGGGGAAAAGCCTTCCTCCATTTCCTTCCTTCCCTGACTGTAGCACAACCTCACATCGGGAAGCTGAGGTCAGTCCCACGTGTGTGCATTGTCACCTGGGTAGCTTGCTGGAGCCACCCCCGCAGTCAGCCCAGAGGCCCCCCTGGGCCACCCCACTGTGAGCGAGCTTTGGGGGAATATGAGTTGTGAGACTTGGAACCAGAGCTCAGGCTGGAGAGCTAAGGAGAGCTTGCGTCTCTGTGGCCGGGAGACGTGAACACAGTCTGCTCTCGGGGAGGCAGTCACTGCTGCTCTGGCTCCGTGCTGTCTTCCCGGAGTCTCCCCGAATGGGGCACCCAGGCACTGTCCCTTCTGTCTGCTTGGGTGGTGCCACTGGGATAGGAGATATCCAGTCTGGGATAAGGCTCACATCAAAACCAGAAGCTAGGAACTCAATCCAGGTCTCCCACAAGTGTGGCAGGAACCCAAACACTTGAGCCGTTGCTGCTGCCTCCTGGGGTGTACATTAGCAGGAAGCTGGATCAGAAGTGCAGGTGCCAGGACGGAGCCAGGCACTCCAGTGTGGGGTGTGCGCATCCCCATCAGTGACTTAACTGCTGCGTGAGACACTTTCCATACGGACTGGAAATGTCAGGCCAGTACTGCTGTAGGGACCCTGGAGGTGTGTATAAGGAGGTGGGACAGGGTCCTAAAATCAGGCCAGGAGAGACCAAGAAGTTCTCAGTTGTGTGAGACAGAGGGTGGTCACTGTGGCACAGCGGGGTCAGCTGGAGCTGGGGATGCCCACATCCCACATCAGAGTACCTGGTTACTCCTGATGCAGCTTCCTGCTGATGTGCCTCCTAGGAGGCAGCAGGTGATGGCTCAAGTGCCTGGGTCCCTGCCTCCCACGTAGGAGATCTGGATGGAGCTCCTGGCTCCCAGCTTCAGCCTGGTCCAGCCCAGCTGCTGTAGGCATTTGGAGAGTGAACCAGTGGATGGAAGATCTCTTCTGTCTCTCCTCTCTCTCTATAAACCTGAGTTTTAATCAGTAAATCTTACTTAAGACATTTTTATTTATTTTGAAAGTCACAGTTACAGGGAGAGAGGAAGAAACAGAGAAAGAGAGAGAGAGTTCTTTTTTTTTTTTTCTTTTTTGACAGAGTTAGACAGTAAGAGAGAGACAGAGAGAAAGGTCTTCCTTTTCCATTGGTTCACCCCCCAAATGACCACCACAGCTGGCACGCTGTGCCGATCTGAAGCCAGGAGCCAGGTGCTTCCTCCTGGTCTCCCATGGGGTGCAGGGCCCAAGCACTTGGGCCATCCTCCACTGCACTCCCGGGCCACAGCAGAGAGCTGGACTGGAAGAGGAGCAAGCGGGACAGAATCTGGTGCCCCAGCCGGGAATAGAACTCAGGGTACTGGTGCAGCAGACAGAGGATTAGCCAAGTGAGCTGCGGCGCCGGCTGAGAGAAGAGTTCTTCAACCTGCTGTTTTACTCACTGTTTTACTCACTGGCTACAGTGGCCAGTACTGGGCCAGGCCTAAGCCAGGAGCTTCATCCAGGTCTCCCACATGGGTGGCAGGGGCCTAAGCACTTGGGCCATCCTCCATTGTTTCTTCCGTGCCGTTAGCAGGGAGCAGGATCAGAAACGGGGCAGTTGGGACACAAGCTGGTGCCCACGTGGGATACCAGCATCACAGGCAGCAGCTTCACCTGCTAGTCCACAATGCCAGCCCTGACACATCTGTTAAAAAACAGTGTGAAGCAGAGGCGTATGGAGAGCCGGGTGTGATGGCAAAGACACAAGTGCTGCTTTTGGGCTCCCAGCCTCCTGGTGGCAACAAGAGAGTTCTCCTCCAAAGGAGATCAGCTGTGCGGTGAATCCAGGGTGCTGCAGAAGCCGGGGGTGGCCTCCTGGGGGAGGTGGCACAAGAAACGAGCTGCTGTATGTGTTCAAAAGGATGACGGTGGGATTATGCAGGTGAAGAAATACCCAGGAGTAGTGAGGGTGGAGAGGTGCTGGGGAGCAGGGGAGGGCAAGCGGAGGTGACATTGGGAAGAGAGCAGCCTGCCAGAGTTGAGTGTGGGCAGACCAGGGAGAGACGTAGTGAGGATCGCCGGGCTGTATAGGCACCCACCCAGAACTCTGCAGGGAGGCAGTGAATTCCCACTTGCTGGGGATTGGGCGTGGAGGAACAGCCACGCACAGGGGGAGGGAAAACTAGTCTTCCCCCTCTGCCCTTCTCCCTCCACACCCCTAGCCCAGTGGCTGCTCACATCCCAGATCTGCACAGCCGGGGTGTGTGGAGCCAGAGCTTGGGCTTCCGTGTTTACAGCCAAGCAGGGGAGGAGTGGGCCCAGTGGGAGGGGAGGTGGGAGGGGTGGCCGCAGGGCAGGCTGGGCAGCTCACTGCAGCTTCAGCTGATTCTCTCCAGCACCTCAGCCACTCGGCTCCCAGGCGTCTCTGCACCATGGCCACGAAAGTAGACAGCAGGCCCGGAGGGCTCCCTGGCAGTGCCTGTGACTTGGGCACAGCCCGAGAGCATATACAGGCTGTCACCCGAAACTATATCACCCACCCTCGAGTCAGTGAGTATCCCCCACACACAACCTGGCTGAGGCCGTGGGCAGCTGCTGAATCCCAGGCCCAGCCTCTGGTCTCCAAAAGGAGGAGGGTGTGCGGCCAGGGGAGATCCAAGGCTCTCAGCTGGGGGGTGGGAAGGATGTAGCCTGGAAGAGAGGCCACTTCTGCAGGTGGGGGAGGGAGGTCCCCAGAGACGGCTGGGGAGAATCTGTCATCACCCTTATCCTGAGAGTGCTCCCAGCTGCCCCTGAGAGAAGGAGGCCATGTGCACCTGTGAGGGCGTGTGTGTGTGTATGTGTGAGGAAGGCACACTGAGCATGAGCGACTGTGTGGGATGAGGACTTGGGGTGACATGGACGGCAGCGTGAGACAGGAGGGCATTCTCAGCAGGGGGAAGTAGGTGCCCCAGTGTGTGTCACATCAGCAGCCTGGTGGCGGGTGTCTGTGCATGGCAGGTGCTCCCGCCTTCACCTGGGGTGAGGAAATGTGTCACTGTGTGTGCATGCTTACTCGGGGCACCAGTACGTGTGTGTGTGTGTGCACACGTGTGTGTGTGTGTGCGCATGCATGCAGTGGGCCTGGAGGGAAGTGCTGAGTTGTTGGGGAAGGTACCTTTGTTAAGTTTCAGAGGGAAACAGCTCCGTGTGCAGTCCCTGTGGCTGTCCTGCAGGAGTGCAACACACACAGGTGTCTGGGGCAGAGAGCCTGGCAAGGTCCTGGGCACTGAAGGGAATCCCCCAATCTCCTTGTCCAAGGTCATTCTCCCTGGCCTGGTGACTGCGGAGCCCAGCCCACTGGAGTAAACCAGCCTGGCCGGCCTGAGCTGAGCAGAGCCAGAGGCTGCTAGCAGGGCATGTGAGGTGGGTGGGAGCAGACCTGCCTCGGCGGCCCCTCCTCCATCCCTCTGTAGCTGACCAATCCCAGAGGGGGCAGTGGGAGCTCAGGGCCAGCCGGCTGGCTGGCTGGCGGGGTGGGGTGGTGCCTGTGTGGGTACCTCCTGAGGCCTGAGCAGGCGCAGAGGGTAAAGTACATTCCAATGAAGGAGAAAGGGGGCAGCAGGGAACTCAAGGAAGCCCTATGGGCCTTGTCTCTCAGAGATGGGGGAGGATGGGAGGCTCAGACTCTTCCTAGACCAACACTGGGGTCATCACGGCCCAGGTCTCTGCAGTGAGCACACCCTCTTGGGTTCTGTGCTTAGACTGGATGTCTGCCCCTTGCCCAGTCTGGTACGATGACTGCCCCTGCCCCCACCCCCATCTCCTGGACACAGAACTTGAGGGGAGCTAAGTGGGGGGTGGGGCCTGGACTGACTTGCTCCACTGTCCTCCAGGAATGTGCCCTCCCAGAGACCCTGCAGGTACAACCTCACCCTACCACTTCCTCCTCCAGCAGGCCTGCCCAGGCCTGGAGCAGTGTCCAGCCAGTTCCTTCCCAGATGGCCCCTTATTTACTGTCAACACCCTTGCTGGAACCCAGGAGTGAGCGGGGGCCATGGGTGCCGTGCAAGCCCGTCATGATGCTGGTTCCTGTGGCCCCGTCCCTGCAAACCCAACAGCTGACCACAGCCAGAGGGGCTTTGCTCCTCCTGTGGACATGTCCAGAGGCTGGCCCCTGGACACAGCCTCCATACCTCCCAGCCGGGGGGCTAGGCTCCAGGAAGGATTGCCTTGTCCCTCTCTGCCTCCCTGACTCCTGCATACCCGGGCCTCTATCCTGGGACTCTAAGCACACCCAGAGCCTGGGGGAGAGCTGGGAGGGGGGGCAAAGCGCCTTGAGAAGCTTCCCCCTTCTCCCTCCACACCACTGAGGCATTAAGGGGATTGCAGCACAGAGGCAGAAAGAACCAGCCCAAAAGGAGGCAGGGAGAAATCAAGGTGGGGTGAACCCTGGCCATGCCCATCCCGGAGGAGGAGGGTCCTCTTCACCTCCCACGGAGCTGGGGTTTTTCCCCAAGGGCCTTGGTTCCTGGCTGGGGAGGTGGTGATGGGAAGCCTTGGGGCCATGGCAGCAGAGGAGGCTGGGCTGGGCTGGGGGGCCCAGCAGGAGCAGGGGTTAGGAAGGACAAGCTGGCCGCTCAGTTGGAAGGATGGAGCCAGGTCAGATCACCCAGGGGCTTGAGTGCCAAGCCACGGACTTGGCCACCTGCCCCCAATCAGTTTCCTGAAAGAGGAGAGAGGCCCACTGAGAGTCCCAACCAACCAATTCTAAGAACTCCAGCCCCTGCCCTCCCTCCCCTAATCCCTCCAGCGGGATCAGGGAGGAGGTGCGGGACCTGCTGCCCCGGGCTTGCCCCAACCCTGGCCTCACGCATGGGCGCCTGTCTCAGACCTCTCCCGGGACGCTGCAGGTGTGGCTGGGCCAGCGCTAATTAGTGGGCCTCCCGGGAGCCCCGCTGGGCCTTTGACAGGGCAGGCGGTGGGGAGGTGGGGGTGGGGAAGCCGCCACCAGCCTGCAGTCCAAAGTGCAACCCAAAGTGTCAGCTAGGACAATGGAGAGGGGGTGGGCAGAGCAGCTGGAGGGAGGGTGTGCAGTCCCAGCAGGCCATTGACACAGTGCCCCTGGGGTCCTCTGATCCAGCCCTCTGCCTGCAGCACCGCGCCCCCTCCTCCAGGGTCAAGGGGTGCACCCCCTGGGGCTGGCCAGTGGCCGGAGCCCCTGACGTGCCACAGTTCCCGCCCTGAATTGGGAAATCAGCCAACTTTCTGGGCCTCAGTTTGCCTCTCTGTGCAATAGACACAGGCAGGGCAGGGCTAGACTTCCAGACAAGAACACTTGCGTGGTTCTGCACTACTTTGGCTGCGGCCGAACCATGCAGCTTCTGAGAAAACATCGGGTCCAGTATGACAGGGGAGGCACTCCCCATCGGAAGGGGGAGACCCTGTGCCTCAAGGGTGTCCGCCTGCTGTGGGGCTTCAGAAGGGGGGGACAGGTGGGCTGCAGGAGTCAGTGGAGGGCAAGGCCTTGAAGGGGGCAAGCAGTCCAGACCTGAACCAACGCAGTCAGCTAAGTGCATGAGCCGAATGGAAGGGGCCAGGCTGCGGAGCCAGGCTGTGGGAAAGCCCCCTGGAGCTGGGCACTGGCTGCTGGGTGCCTGGGAGGTGGCTTACAGAGGAGGCTGAAGCATTACAACAGGAGACTGACAGCCCCGGGCTGGTCACCTGTGGCCTTGGCTGGGAGGCGGCACCCAGCTCCCTTGGCTGCCCCCAGAGTGGGCCAGAGAAGCTGGCCATGCGGGGGCCTGGGGCAGCAAACACATTGCGGCGGTCCCTGGTCTCCTCCAGGGCAGCCCCTTCTTGTCCCCGAGGGTAATGTGCCTGGCCCCCAGCCCCCCAGTCCTCCACCCCCACTAGAAGTGCAGGCTGTCGGGAAGAGGCTGGGAAGGTGGGGGGTACCGGCAGTGACCCAAGGGAAGAAGTGCAAAGGTGTCCCCAGGCTGTGCAGTTGGACCTGACTCCCGAGGGCTCTGGCCTCTCTCTCCCCTTCCACACACCCAGCTCCCTACCCCCCCCCCCCCATCTCCTCAGTGCCCTACCTGGCTCAGCCTTTCTGGCCGCTCTGGGACTTTCTCTGGGGGCAGCAAGCTGCCGGCTCTCCCCGGGGCTTTCACAAAGGAGGACCTCTGCCATCCTCCTGCACCTTCCCCAGCCGATGCCACCCCTCAGCTCCCTCTGCTCTGCTCTGCTCACCTGCTCCCCTGGTACCACATGGACCGGTAACCCAGAGAATGTCACCAAAACACCGTGTGGGCGGGAAGGGGTTCGCATGGCATTTGGTGACTTATTCTTGGTGGGGAGGGTGACACCCCAACCTCAGTCCCCACCTTCCTCATTGTGTGTGGGGTGTCTGGATGCCTACTGTCCCTTGAGCCAGGGGCATCTCTTCCCATCTCCTTTGCGTCGGGCTGGGCAACAGTCCAGCTTAGGCTTGTGAGCCGGGAGGCGGCGGAGGGGCACATATTGGTTCTGATGTGGAAATACAGGAAGGAGCAGAGGGGGCCAGTTAGTGGCTCCCACGGTCCCTCCAGCAAATCTTCACTGAGCATCTCCCTTATGCCTGGCGCTGAGGGGCTGCTCAGAGCCCGAGCGGAGCTCTCGGCTCTGTTCTCCTCCGGGCTGCCCACCTCTACCCCACGTGCCTGGAGAGTTCCACTTGACCCTAAGGGATCAAAGCCAGAATGGAAGGGGCTGAGCAGAGGGCGGAAGTGGGGGCAGGGGAGACGGCACCAGAGCAGGCCTCGGGGAGCAGGAGCTGGAGGGCCGGGGCAGAAGGAGAGCCCAGCACGGGCTGCAGGGAAGAGCGGGCCCTTGGCCTCAGGGAATCATCTTTAGGGTCTTGAGTCAGAGCTGGGACAGGCCTAAGACTGAAGGGAGGACGCCTTCTCCGTGGGAATGGGGAGGAAGGAGAGGCGGCGTCCAGGCCCAGAGGCTCTGCGGGCGGCTGGAAGGTAGGGCAGCAGAGCGCTCTGCGGCTCTGGCCGAAGCCCAGCTAGGGCTTCCCTTCTCTCCCTTGCCTCCAGTTTCGGAAGGTCCTCGCCAAGATCTGTGCAGGAACCGCCCTGCTCAAAGCAGAAATCAGGATGTGACCGCGCATGCGCAGACTGCGACGGGAGGGGCGGGGGCTTTGGTCTCCTGGTGTGCGTGGCTCAGGGCCAGGCTCACCCAGAAGTAGCCCCAGCCGCAGACACACTATGGGACCCTGGCCAGGCTTTTCGCCCAACTGCACCCAGTTCTCCTCACTGGGAGGGTTTGGATCGCTGTCCCCGCTGAGGTCCCCCAGCCTGCGAGTGACCCAGCAACCTCAGTGCACCCTGCCCGGAGGGTGTCCTGCTTTGCCAAGTTCCTACATCTCAATTGTGTCTCTAGGGCCACACAAGTGCACTGGGGAAGGGCGCTGGGGCCCCGGGGGCAGAACCCCAGCAAGGTTTCCTGGCTGCCATCAGAGTCAGAGCCCCACCCGGGGATTAGAAGGTGTTTGCTGATTTCCCAGTCAACCCTGCCCTGAGCTCCTTTGGCGTTGCCCAGGCACTGTGTTTCCAGATACCCCACTTCTTCCTCCTTCCTCTCCTGTCTCCACCGTGCACCCCGGGAGCCAGGAGCCTCCCTGGCGGGGCTCCCCAGGGTCTCGTGATGAGAGCAGAGGCCCTGTTCCGTTTTTCTGCAACCATCCTACACACACACACACACACACACACACACAAACACACACACTCAATCAGGACGGGGTGAGCGGAGGCAAGTGTGGCCCTGGGGAGGGGCCGCAGCTGGGGATCAGAAACCTTTGGGAAATGTTTGGAGTTGGGGGTGGAGGCCAAGGGGGAAGCAGCCCCGGGGATGAGAAAGACCCCGCAGGGCCGGGAAGGACTGCAGAGGCCTCTGCCCTCCCCCAGCCTCCTGCAGGTGTCCAAGGCAGCGGGGGCCCCGCGGGCAGGGGCATGACCCTTACAGCAATGGTGGCTGGCCCTGTCACAGCTAATGACCCTGATGGCCCAGACTGGGGAGGAGGGGGTGGCTGCAGAGAGGGAGGGAAAGCAGAGGATGCCTCTGTGTGTGTGTTTCGGGGGTGTCTGGGTGTCAGATCCCCACCCACCCACTGCCCCTCCCCCAGCCTACAGGACGGTGTGCAGCGTCAATGGGCCCCTGGTGGTGCTGGACCAGGTCAAGGTAAGACTCTGCTGCCTCTTCCTGCTCCAAGGCTAATCCCAGCCCCCTCCCCCTCCAAGGATTTCCTCTAAATTGCCCTTCCCCTAATTGGGGGTGGGCTGTGCCGTTCTGACCCCTAACCCCCCCACTCCCACCTTCTCCCTGAGCTGTTTCCTAGCCACTTCAAGGATCTTCCTTCCTGTTTTCTCATGGGGGCCCTGAAGACAACAGCGAGACCCTCTCTGGGTCTTGGGCTTGTACCACTAAGCAGCTGGCAGATCCGCATCGGGCCCCAGTGTGCCCCCACTTCCCCACCTGCAACCCTCACGGGGTCTTCTTTTAAAGCAGAAGTGTGGGAGGCAGCTGGTGCGTCCCAGCCGAGGTTTCTCGGGAGGTGATGGTCTGCAGAGCTGTGGGGTGTCAGGAGCGGGGGCGGGGGTGTATGTGTGGGCAGGGGAGGAGCAGGGCAGACGCTGATGCGTTTCAGTCTGGGGCTGGGATTGCTGAGTCAGAAAGAATCCCGGGACGGTCACTCCTCAGTCCTCCCCCCACCAAGCGCTTCCAGCCCCCAGCGGCCTCTCCACCTGCCCTGAACCTCATTCTGCTGGTGCCAGCTCTCTGCCACACTGTCAATGACCGTGGCCTGTGGGCCCCGAGTTGGGACCCTCCCTCCGCTCTCCACCCTGCTGCTGTTCCAACTCCCACTGCTCTATCCCCTGCTTCAGATTCCCTTAGAGCTGCCTACGGCCTCCCTCTGACTCAGCCCCAAGGCTGGGAGCTCACCAGGCTGCCTTGCCCTCTCCTCCCTCTTGGCAGCAGCTCCTGCCCCCCCCCCCGGGGGGGGGTCGCACTGGTTTAGTTCACCCTTAGCTCTGGGAGCTCAGAGCAGCCCTTTCATAGCACACCCAGGCTATCGCAGGTGCTCAATACGGATTTGTCTAAGTCAATGAGTGGGCTGAATGTGATTGCGTGGTGGGATCAGGACCCTGAGCTGGCTCTGGGAGGCCTCTGGCTAGACTCAGCCCAGGTTCTGGTCTTCCGCAGTGTAGGGATGCAACCAGGAGGTGGAGACAGGAGCGAGCGGAAAAGCAGGAGTTATTACATTACTGGACATCAGTGCGGGGAACCCTTGAGGGAGACTTGCCCCACGCAGGCTGCAGTCGCCTATTATAGGATGAGGGGCGGGGCCTGGGGCAGGGCCCAACTGGAGATTCAAAGGAGGCAGGTTTGGGGTGGGCTGCAGGGCACACAGGTGGTGCACGACTGGAGCGTGGTGGGCAGTGAGTGTGCAGGGCAGCTGAGGGGGTTTGGGTGGCGCCCGAGACTCAGGTGTGGGCTCCTCAGCTCCTCACTGCTCACCAGCTCCCTGCCCACCTGCATCAAATGAACGAAGGTCACTGTGACTACATATGGACCTCTCCAAACCGAGCCAACCCCTACTCTGCACCACAGGACTGTCGCCGGGCCAGTGGCGACCTCGTCCTGTAAGGCCATCCCAGCCAGGGAGGTCCAAGCTGGCCGAGTGTGCACGACGCGGTGTTCCCACAGTGATGATGCAGCACACGAACCCGTGTCCGTGGTTAAGCAATGCAAGACTGAAGGTTACAGAATTCAGCCACACCTGTGGTTAGAAAACAAATCCCAGGCTCACCGGACCCAGCTGCCTGACACCTTCACACGGCTCAGTACTTGGGTGTGCCAGCGAGTCTGATGACTTGGGCCTCGTGAGCTCCATCCCACTGTGGGGTGGGGCTCGTGAGCACATTCTGTGCCCCAGTCTCAGAGTGTCACATCCTGTCCTTTGTGTTTCTAAGGAGTTCTCAGGTAGTGTAGATACTGTTGAGACAGGATTGACAGGGAGCTGGGACACAGCTCAGAGATGATCTGATGCCCCCCCCCACACACACACAGAAGTTTGAAAACCGTCTCTGTAGGACTGCAAATCCCAGTTTCCTCATCTACTAAATGATATAGGGTTGTGAGCATCAAACCAGGTAACAGCCAGCACTAACTCTGCTTGGAATGTAGCCACGCTAATAAGGCTGATTAAACAGGTGTGCCATCACCGCCCCTCACCCCGCCCATCATCCTCCGCTGTACCTGTCGGCCTGTATAGGACCCAGTAGGGTAAGGCTGGTCAGTACTGCACAGGTGTCCATTCCCTCAACTGAAATACCTGGTGGACCAGGAATCCAGAACCAGGTCCAGCGCTACACTTCTAGGACTACTGGCTGCATCTGAAACTCTGGCAGAGCAAGCTAACAGGGCGGTGGGGACACCCAGGGCACCTGGGCTCGCCGAGGGAGGGAAGGACTTGGTACTGCAGCCTCATAAGTCCAGGAGAAGACAGCACCCCTTGAACGCGCTCCAACGCCACATACCCTCTTCCTCTTCCAGACTCCTGCGCAACTCTGTCTCTACAGCGCCACCTCCTGCCCATACTGAGTCACTCAGGCAATTACTCTGCTTTCATCCTCAGAGAAAAACATTCTGGGAAGAATCTTGTGTGATCAGAGGTTCTTAGCCAGGGAACAAGGCCCTTTAAATTGTACACAAACATGTGCCTGTGTATTCTTCTGGGGAGAGTTTCCACGTTCTAATCTGATTTTTCCAGAGTCTGTGACACAGATAAGGTTAAATCTCTGACCCGCAGAGCACAGAACTGAGTTCACAAACGCCTACACCTCCAGCCCTGATCTCCCCAAAGCACACACATCCTCACGCGCCTTCACGCGCTCCCTCGAAAGCGCACACACTGGCCCATACCCACTCTCAACCCCCCACACAAACACTGCAAGCAATAGGAGGACTTACTGGAGCAGCGGTCTGTGTTTCTAACAAGTGCGCAGGTGGTGCCGACGAGGCTGGTCTGGGGGCCTCTGCTCAGGAGGAGCTTCCAACTCCCATCTCCCCTGATCCGCGTCAGCCCTCATTTGAGACTGGCATAAGCACTTGCCTCCCAAATGTCTATGGCTGCTTCAACAGCACCTGAAGACAATTGGCAAAGAGCAATTCTCATGCCGTCTTGGGCGTGGTCGGCTGAGAGGCCATGTTGGAGAGCACACGTCTAGGATTTCCCAGGTCCTCCCTCAGGCTTGCCCCCCCCCCCCCCCCGCGCTTGTTGGGAACGCAGCTGAATCTTGGGGGTGGGGGATGGGCTGCTGGAATCATCCCCATTCCCAGCAATCCTCTTAGTAGCCAACAGCGAGGCTGAAGGAGCCGGTTTGCTCAGTGTGTGGCTGTAGGCGGCAGGGGAGCGGGGCGCCTTGGAGCCTGAGCTCCCTCACTGTTGCACCCTGGAACCCTCCTGGTTTTTTTGGGCCCAAGCGCCTGATTTCTTTGGGGTCCACTCTGGCTAGTAATTCTCCCGCTAACGCTAGCAGTCCACTAGCACCCGCAGAAAGGTGACAAACGATGAGACTGAGCATGGAGACTTGGACCACAGGGAGTGGAGAAGGCTCCAGGGCTCACGGAACGCAGGTCCCAGGCACTCGGGATCCTTGCTCGCGGGCGCCCTCTCGTGGTCCAGAGCCCAGGTCGGTTGGGCATTAGCAGCACCTGCGACCTCGGAGCTTTCCTCTTGGGGCCGCCTCCGGTTGGGGGCCCCCACTCCGTAAAGCCTGGGGGAGCATTAGGATCCGCTTTCTGACGTCCTTTTCACAGGTCAGGAAGGGGCCCCAAACCAGAGCTTCCTTCAGTGACTGCCAGAGCTACAACCTTTGGCGCCTTCAACGCAACCCAAGCAGGGGTGCCCTGGGGGACTGGTCCCTCTCCTGGCCACACTGTCTGGGGAATCCAGCCATCCGCCCTCCCTGAAGGGCACTCGTCCATGGCCTGCAGAGGGTATACGGATAGTAACGAAGGCCAGCTGCCCTGGAGCCTGTGCCTGAGTTTAATTCCATTTTAATTACAAAGCAATATGCACACCGCTTACAGTGAAGCGAAGACAAGACACAGAGCGGCCCCGCTGCCCCTGCCTGCTTCTCTCCCAGCAGCCCGAGATATGGAGGCCCTGCTCCCACACAGGCGGACACACGCTCAGAGCCTGGCAGGGGTGCTGGCCTTTAGTACCAAGGATGCCCTAGGCAGCCACAGAGCCACACGGCACTCACGACTCACGGCAGCCTGCAGCCTGTGTGGACTGTGACTCATTCAGCAGCCCCACCCTTGCCAGTGGCCATGCCTGTCACACATCGTGCAGGTGGATCGGTCCCTCTTATACGGATAGCTCGCCGGAAGTGAGATTGCTGGTTCTGAGAATTTTTGTTGATAAGTGGATATTGTCAGCTTGGGGAACAGTGATAATTCCTCCTCCCACCCACCACGTACACAAGCGTTGGGAGCCACTGCTCGGTACCCTTGGCCGCCCTGCCTTTCCTGTGATGTTGCTTATCCAGCAGATAAAGGCTAGTACTGTGAGGCTGGAGACGAGGGAAGCCAGTGTCTAGCTCTGTGTCAGCATGACCTCTTCCTCCACGCGCAGCTGTGGATCCTCTCGCGGGCAAGCTCTGGGTTTACCTGTTACCTGCTGTCTTCTTTTTTTGGTGTCTCTGCCACATGTACATTTCAAATGTTTACATAATCAATAGACCTATATTTTGTGCTGAATGTCTTACACTGCTTTAAGGGCCTCCCTCATCAGACTTATGCCTAACTGAGCTATTGAGGAAGAGAGCTCATCCAGTATTTAAAAAAAAAAAAAAAAAAGTCTTGGCTTTCTATTTAAATTTGCACAGGCCTGGAATGTGTGTGTGTGTGTGTGTGTGTGTGTGTGTGTGTTTTTGCTTATAATATGTGAGTGCCTTCTCACTAGATAACCAGTCATGTCGGTGGCATTTGTTCAACCATCCTTTTCCTAACTGTGAACTGGTATGCCACATTTGTTTCATAATAATCCTGTCAAATCTGGGATCTGTTTCTGGATTCTCTAGTCTGTCCCACAGACCCATGTGTCTGCCACATGGCTGTATAACTCGTTTCTCATGTACATAGTCAAACTCCCTGCTATTTTGAATTACACTGAAAAACGATGGCAAATTCTCTAATGTTGACTGCAGTAGCCTTGCACTTGTGTAATGAATCCCACTTGGTCACACTGGTTCATCCACGTAACACACTGCTTGACCAGACTAATAGTTTATCTAGAATTTCTGTGTCTATATTAATGAGAGAAGTTGGTGTGAATTCTTTCCAGTACTGTGTCCACTGGAATGGGTGCCTGCAGAGCTTTCCACCTGACACTTTGTTTCCTCATAACATTTATTCTTCAAGTTTTCTGTTCCTATTATTTTGGATACTTTCTCCAGTGCAGTGCTAAATCGAATATGAGCAGGTGTTGTTTTGCTCCCAATTTTAAAGGGAGTACTTATGCATCATATTGTTGAAGATACTATTTTCTGTAGTTTTTTTTTTTAAGAATACTCTTTTTAGAGTTAAGAAATTTCCCTTGTATTCCCTGTTTTCAAAGAATATTTTTATTCTTTGCTTTTAATTATGTGTAATTGAGAAAAAAAATTTCCCCCAACTTTTTGAGATGATCATAGTTTGCTTTCTTTTTTAACCCATTAAAAGGGTGAATTACATTAGAATTTCTAATATTAGACTAACTTCACATCCCTGGGATAATCCCAGCTTGGTCATCTTTATTCTCCATTTGTGTGTGTGCGTGTTTTTGTTTTTTCTAGTCTTTATTTTTCCAGTTTGTGAATAGGACTGTTTTGTACACTACTGGATGTTTTGCTACTATTTTGCTTAGGATTTTTGCATCCAAATTCAGGAGTGAGATCACCTACAATTTTCCCATAATTATTTTATTTTCATGTCAAGGTTATGCTTTCCTCATAGGTTAAATACAGAACCTTTTTTTCCAGGCTTTTGAAAAGTTTAAGTAAGTTTCAAAAT
The DNA here is from genome assembly GCA_949820135.1 of Sylvilagus floridanus. NCBI lineage: Eukaryota > Metazoa > Chordata > Mammalia > Lagomorpha > Leporidae > Sylvilagus > Sylvilagus floridanus. The sequence goes on from OX463245.1 coordinate 53,565,115, forward strand.
ATTTCTTCCTTGATTTGTTAGAATTCACTGCTAGAACTAGTGGGAACTGGTGTTTTCTTCATGAGAAGCCTGTAAACTATTTGTTCCGTATCTTAAAGACTATAGGATTATGCTGGCTTCCTACTTCATTTTTAATTGGTTTTGGTTTAAATTATATTTTTTAGGACTTCACTCATTTCATTTCAGTTGTCAAATATGTTGCATTAAGTTGTTCATAATTCCTTTCATATTCAGCATGTCTATTTGTGACTTTTTTATTCTAACATTTATTTATGCCTTTTCTTTTTTCTTAATCAATATTGCTGTTTTATTTTATGAGGCTTTTCAAAGAACCAATATATCTTTGTTGATCTTCTTAATATGGATTTATTTTCTGCTGTAACAATGTCTTCTCTCATTTCTTCCACTTCTTTGAGGCTTTAATGTTATTTTTTTCTGACTTTTCAGTTTGCATGCTTTTAAACTTCTTCAATCTTTTCAAAGTTTTAACTGCATCACATGTATGTTAAAATATAATTACTGATTTCTCATGCTGATCATAAGTTATGGCCGGCGCCGTGGCTCAACAGGCTAATCCTCCGCCTTGCGGCGCCGGCACACCGGGTTCTAGTCCCGGTCGGGGCACCGGATTCTGTCCCGGTTGCCCCTCTTCCAGGCCAGCCCTCTGCTGTGGCCCAGGAGTGCAGTGGAGGATGGCCCAGGTGCTTGGGCCCTGCACCCCATGGGGAGACCAGGAAAAGCACCTGGCTCCTGGCTCCTGCCATCGGACGAGCGCGGTGCGCCGGCCGCAGCGCGCCGGCCGCGGCGGCCATTGGAGGGTGAACCAACGGCAAAGGAAGACCTTTCTCTCTGTCTCTCTCTCTCACTGTCCACTCTGCCTGTAAAAAAAAAAAAAAAAAAAAAAAAAGTTATATGCACAGAATGCTTTTATTTCCCAATGTGTGCAGTTTTCTTAAATATTTTTTGTTAATGATTTAGCTCAAACAGAAGTGGAATAGCCAGGACTTGGGCTGGCGCTCGAATATGGGATGCTGGCCTGGTAAGCGGTGGCTTTACCCGCTGAGCAGCAATGCTGGCCCCGGTCTTTCTGGCTATGGCCATCCTAGAAGATGTGAAGTGATATTGCCTTGTGGGTTTTTTTGTTTGTTTGTTTTTAAGATTTATTTATTTACTTGAGAGGCAGAGTTACAGAGAGAGAGACAGAGGAAGAGATGGAGAGGGAGGTCTTCCATCCATTAGTTCACTACCCAAATGGCTGCAACAGCTGGAGCTGCACCGATCTGAAGCCAGGAGCCAGGAGCTTCTTCTGGGTCTCCTACACAGGTGCAGGGGCCCAAGGACTTGGGCCATCTTCTACTGCTTTCCCCAGCCACAGCAGAGAGCAGGATTGGAAGTGGAGCAGCCGAGACTTGAGTCAGTGCCCATATGGGATGTCGGCACCCCCAGCAGAAGCTTAGCCCACTACACCACAGCACAGGCCCTGCCTTATGGTTTCGATTTACATTTCCCTAATGACTGCTGATACTGGGTGCTTATTGGCCATTTGTGAATCTTCTTTAGAGAAGTCTATTCAGACCCTTTGGAGTTCTTCATGCATTCTGGATGTTAGCCTGACTTTCTTGTTCCTGAAGTGCTGCACAGGACTGAATCCCCGTTTAGGAGGACTGCTGCGGGTACACGTGGGCGCCTCCTGGTGCCTGAGCAGAGGAAAGCACTTAGCCGGGGTTTACCAGTAGTCCACAGGGCAGGCACTGGGGCGCCTTCCGGGGGACCAGGACAACAATAGTACTCATTCCCTTCAGCTTTCACAAGGTGCTGTGCACCATGCTGGTGGATTTATTGATATTATCTCATATCCTGCCCATGGCAGCCCTGTGAATTAGGTATTAATCATTATTATCCCATTTTAAAGATTAGCAGACTAGGGTTGGCGCTGTGGCTTAATGGGTTAAGTCACCTCCTGCAGGGCTAGGATCCTACATGGGCTGCAGTTCAAGTCCCTGCTGCTCCATTTCCGATCCAACTCTCTGCTAATGCACCTTGGAAAGCAGTGGAGGATGACCCAAGTGCTTGGGCCCCTGCACCCACGTGGGAGACCCAGAAGAAGCTCCTGGCTCCTGGCTTCAACCTGTCCTAACCCCTGCCATTGTAGCCATTAGGAGAGTGAATCTCTGTCTCTCTGTAACTCTGTCTCTCTGTAACTCTGCCTTTCAAATAAAATAAATCTTAGGAAAAAAAGGATAAAAAAACTAAGGCTCAGTTAATGCATTCAGTTGTGGAGCTGCTTACGTCACTAGGCGGCGCCCACAAGGCCACACAGCTGTTAGGGCTCAGGGCTTCCATTCTCTCCTGGTCTTCCACTCCCGTGTCAGTGCTCCTAATCACCCACAGACTGCCTCCCAATCAGAAGTCCCCGTCCCAGCCCCTTGGGCTCGTCTCCAGGACGTCCCTGGGCACAGAGCGGCTTGCAGCAGATCCAGGAGGGAGGGGGACCCGGCTGAGGTTTGGCCTCTGGCCTCACTGTCGCTCTGAGCCGCCCTCTCTCCCTGCCTGCCAGTTTGCCCAGTATGCTGAGATCGTCAACTTCACCCTCCCCGATGGGACTCGAAGGAGCGGGCAAGTGCTCGAAGTGGCTGGGACCAAGGCCATCGTGCAGGCAAGTGGGGGCAAGGATGTGTTGGCTGGGAGAGGACCTCCAAGCTCTGAGGACAGGAAGCGTGCTGTTCCCTCCCCTAGGAGCGGGGCACACAGCAGCGCCTGAACAAGAGAGCCGCTCCTGAGCGTGACTGCCTCTTGTCCCTGCAGGTGTTTGAAGGTACCTCTGGCATCGATGCCCAGAAGACCTCGTGCGAGTTCACGGGGGACATCCTGCGCATGCCAGTGTCGGAGGACATGCTGGGTGAGGCCCGGCGAGGCCCGGGCAGGGGCTCCCCAGCCAGTGTCTCCGGCCACCGTGTGGGCCTTGCCTGGTTCCCTGCTTGTCTGTCTCCCCCGTGAGCCCTGAGGTCGGGAGACTGCCTTCTCTCAGGGATCCTGGACCCCTGCTCTGTCCCTAACTTAGAGCCGGGGCTCCATGACTGAGGGAGGCAGCCTTAGCAAATTAGAGCCCCAGTAGGAAGCCACCAATTTGGGGTCAGGTGAAGAACACTGCTCAGCCCTACACAGCCCTCATCTCTGCCATGGCCCGGCCCTGCCCTCCCCCTTTCCCACCCCAGGATCCCCACATTAGAGTCAGTGCCCTGGGCCAAGGCTGGGCCTGTAAGGTCTTCTGGGGAGGCAGGATGACTCCCAGGGGGCTGACCATGGCGGCCATGGTGTAGGGTACCCTAGAGTACCCAGCAGGTGAGCAGCGGCAAGAGCCACAGGGCTGGCCTGGAGCGTCCCCTGATAGTTCTCATCCCCCCTCCAGGTCGGATTTTCAATGGCTCTGGCAAGCCCATTGACAGGGGGCCAGTGGTCATGGCCGAGGACTTTCTGGATATCAATGGTGAGTGACCGGAGGCTGTGGACGACTCCCAGGACTCAGCCCCCTACCTCCTTCCCCACACACACTGTGCTGCCCTTGGGAGCCCTGTCCAGGAACAGGCTAGAGTGACTGCCTAGGGGTCCTCCAGTGGCCACATAGACTCACAGGCAGGTCAGATGCCTCTTGGGCCTCTGTCTGTAAAGCTGCCACCAAATTTGAATACCGCCATTGGCACTGGTCGCGCCACCCTTGTAAATGCCCCCAGCCTTGCACGGCATCCGTGCATGGCCCAAGGCCATCCCTCTCCTGCTTTTGAATGTTCCCTGCCCTGGCCCCACAAGCTGGACTGGGGTTGCATGCCGAAGATACGCCACCCGCCCGCCCCTCTTCGGCCCACATTCTCCCACCCGGGCTCGTCTCCCTGAGGACAGAGAGGCGCAGCACAGGCAGGTCCTGGGCCCCACACGAACACCTGTGGGAGGGCTCTGCCCTGGTTACAGCGGGCCTTGGCCTGACTGCCCGCCTTCCTGCCCCTTCCACTAGGGCAGCGCTGACCAACGCAGCACAGGCTTGTGGCTGTTTAAAGGTAGTCAAATTCCAATGAAAGGGAAATTGCGCTTCAAAACCACACCTCCCGTGCTAGTAGCCAGAACACATTTCCATCACCGCAGAAAGTCGTGCTAACCCGAGCTGCTCTGGAGTCTGGGCCAGAGGTGGGGAGGGCAGGGATGGGCTTGAACCCACCCCCTCTGCCCCCAGGCCAGCCCATCAACCCCCATGATCGCATCTACCCCGAGGAGATGATCCAGACCGGCATCTCTCCCATCGATGTCATGAACAGCATTGCCCGGGGCCAGAAGATCCCCATCTTCTCAGCAGCTGGGCTCCCCCACAACGAGGTGAGTGACAGGGACATGCGGAAGCCAGGTTGTGCTGGGCCAACGCAGAGGATGCCTGTGCCAAGCAGGCAGGGGCTGGCCCAGTGGGGCTCACCGCCATGCAGACTGGCTGTGGTCCCAGGCCATGCAAGGCCTCCTCCATGTCCAAGCACTGTACCTGAATAGCTTTTCAAGCTGCTGGGAGCCAGTGGGGTGTTTACGGGCTCACAGGAGCCCCTAGGGGGTCCCCAGCATTCCAAGTCCCACTCAGCAGCATCTAGGCCCTGGTCCCGTGTTGGTCCTTGCTGACCACACCTGTCCATGCCCTGCCAAGAAGGATTGGTCTGGGTCCAGAGCAGCTGGTGTGACAAGGGTTCCGAGTGTTCTTCCCAGCTACTCGTGGATGACCTCAGCTCTCCCTCAAAATGGCCTGAGTGGTCAGAGGCCAGGAGGGTCCCCACTCTTCCCTGCCCCTGGCCACGCACCCACATCCTGGTTTGGTGCCAGGTGGGAAACACTGTGCCCAAATGACCCACAGATGACTGTGCAGAGGCGAGGAGGCTCTCTGAAGGCCCAGCTGCCCTGAGCACAGACAGGGAACTGCGCTCCCAGCCACAAAGGACTGGAGCAGTTGGGGCCTCACCTCGCTGCCCAGGCTCCCTGGCAGGGACATGGGTGGCCATGGTTCCATCATGCCCTCAGTGCTGTCACAGGCAGGCTCTGGTTCTGACCTCCCCTTCCTAACCCAGATTGCTGCCCAGATCTGCCGCCAGGCGGGACTGGTGAAGAAGTCCAAGGCCGTGCTGGATTACCATGACGACAACTTTGCCATCGTCTTTGCAGCCATGGGGGTAAGGAGGGAAGGGTCAGTCGGCCAGTTCTGGGAGCTGTGAGCAGGCAGCCCTGCCTCCTCTGGCCGCTGACACAGTCTGATCCAATGGAGGAGGCAACAAGCCTTCTCTTTTTTAAAATGTGTTCATTTTATTTATTTGAACAATTCTGTATTCTATTCTATTTTATTTGAAAGAGTCACAGAGATGAGAGGAGTGTACAGAGAGAGAGAGAGAGAGAGAGAGAGCGTGTTTCCATCCACTGGTTCACTTGTCAAATGGCCACAATGGCTGGGGCTGGGCCAGGCCGAAGCCAGGAGCCAGAAACTTCTTCCAGGTCTCCCATGTGGGTGCAGGGGCCCAAACACTTGGGCCATCTTCTACTGCTTTCCCAGACTCATTAGCAGAGAGCAAGGTGGGAAGTAGAGCAGCTAGGACTTGAACCGGCACCCACAGGATGCTGGCATTGCAGGCAGCAGATTAATCTGTTAGACCACAGCACCAGCCCCCACAAGCCTTGTTAGGAGCCATCAGAGTCTAGGCTTATCAGGTGGGAGAGGCAAGGGTGGGCCTGAGGGGGTGAGGTGCGCTCAGTGTCCAGGATAGTGTGTCTCCATTGAGGGTGTCCCAAAGGTAGGCCCAGGGCGGCCTGGAGGAGGGGCAGCCAGGGAGCTTGGGGAGGCAAAAGACTTCAGGAAGGGGGTGCTGGAGGGCCCAAGTGGGGGAGGGGGGTGGGCAGCTCAGAAGCTGACCTGAAGAAGTCTGAACCTCTCTGGGGTCTGTTGAGGCCCTCTCGTGCCTTAGGGTCACTCCAGGGACTCCAGGGTGCCTGGTAACCAGGCAGGGCACAAGGCTGTCCTGAGAGTGGAGAGTGGCCAAGGCCGCCTTGGGCCCAGGACCCCACCCGCAGCCCTCCCTGCCGTGTGTGTCCAGGTGAACATGGAAACGGCTAGGTTCTTCAAGTCGGACTTCGAGCAGAATGGAACCATGGGGAATGTGTGCCTCTTCCTGAACTTGGCCAATGATCCCACGTGAGCCCTCCCCTGATGCCCACACTGCTCTCAGGCAGCAGGCCCTGCCCCCTCCCATGACCCACAGTACCAGGGCCCCAGGGCATCCCAGAAGGACAGTCACAGGCCAGGGCTGGGGAACCCAGGGATAGGAAGGACCAGGCTAGCCCACGAGAGACCGAGGTCAGGACCATGACCCTGCGTGCCACGGGCAGCCCCTCCACCATTCCCACAACCCGCCCTGGCCACCATCCCAATTCAGGGCTCCCCATTTCTGTCACTTCCACAGGGTCCCCACTGAAGACCCGGTTATTTAGAGAAACTGCCTCTTCATAGGTTTAGAAACTGGGACTTTCAAGCTGGGGGTCAGATATATGAAAAAAAAATTCTAATAAACTCTCCTGGGTATCCAGGATACTCCAAACAGTAGCAGAACTCTAGAGGCCCTGATGACGTCACCATGAGACACATGCCCAAGTTCAGAGCCAGACCCGGGGTACTGGGAGCCATGGCACAAGAATTTAAGGGGGCTGTCACGTTGGCACTAAGCAGTCTTGGGAGCAGCGAGAGAGACAGGGAGTGCTTAGACAATCCTGAGGACATGTGAGGGTACCTCAGCTGATCTGAGTCCTAGCCCTCTCTCACCCAGCCCCCTTCTTAGCTCGGGCAGCAGGTGAAGGGTTATCTGACTCTGTTGGAGAGTGCCTGCCCAGGAACCCTGGCCCTGCCCTGGGGGCTTCAGACTGGGACTCGCCTTAGTCATTCCCCTGCCACTGTGCACAAGCAAGCTCCCAGCTCACCTGACACTCAGCCACTCAGCCCTGGGGCGCAGACCTGGGCCTCCGCGCTCTCTGAATGCCAGCCGGCCGTGCCCACCTCCAGGATCGAGCGGATCATCACCCCGCGCCTGGCACTGACCACTGCAGAATTCCTGGCCTACCAGTGTGAAAAGCACGTGCTGGTCATCCTGACCGACATGAGTTCCTATGCGGAGGCCTTGCGAGAGGTGAGCTGCCTAGCAAGAGGTGCTGGGGTCAGCCCTGCTTCTCCAGGGGCTCACCTGCAGAGAGAAGAGCCCCCCTCCCATCACCACAGGCCTGCCCAGTTATCGGAGCTGCAGGGGGCAGCCTACTCCCTCGGTCACTGCCCCTCCACTTCTCACCCTCCCTCCGTTCAGCCTCTGGCCCCCTTTCTCATTGCACCACTGTTGCAGGTCTCAGCAGCCAGGGAGGAAGTGCCTGGGCGCCGAGGCTTCCCGGGATACATGTACACAGACCTGGCCACCATCTATGAGCGGGCAGGCCGCGTGGAAGGCCGGGGCGGGTCCATCACGCAGATCCCCATCCTCACCATGCCCAATGACGGTAGCCTCCCATCAGCTATAACTCCTAGGGTGGGGGGAGCAGAGCCCAGGAGGAACCTGGGTGGGTGGAGCCTGAGGCCAATGTTCCCTTGTAGATATCACCCACCCCATCCCGGACCTGACCGGCTTCATCACAGAGGGACAGATCTATGTGGACAGACAACTTCATAACCGACAGGTACGGCTCCCTCCCCAGCCACTTCCTGCTCCCAGCCCCCAGGGTCTGTGAAGTGACCACCACAAGAATTAGGAGGGAGTCCCCCAGGTAAACCCTAGGGCTCCTGTCATGCAGGGTGGCAGTAATGATGCTGTGGCACAGGTGCTTTGGGGAGCATCAAATTGGCTGGCAGATGGTAGACTAAATAAACACTGCTTCTTGGCCTTGCTAGCAGAAAGCCGTGGGTAACTGATGCAAGCAGATTGTGAATAATGTGCCTAAGGGTTGGAAAATGGGCCAGCCCGGTCCGTAGTTAAAGGCTACCCCCCTGAGGACTTTTCCCTGTTGGCTCAGCGGGTTCGTTCTTTGTGAACATTAACTATTAAGGTGCAACCCGATTTTTGTCCAAATACTCCCAAGTTGTGAAGCAGTGAGCCACTCATTAATTAATGCCGCGGCCTCCATGATCCTGGGTAGCCCTCCATGGCTGCAGACGCCTGCACACCCGGGCGCCTGCAGGCGACCAAGACGTGCGGCACAGCCACGGACCTCTCTGAGGGATGACAGAGGACAAGTTCCCCCGGAGAGGCACGGGAAGGGGATGCGGCAGGGTGGATGGGGAGGGGCAGCCTGTGCCCAGCCGTCGGCCCCTGCCTTGTGCTCCCCCAGATCTACCCCCCCATCAACGTGCTCCCTTCTCTGTCGCGGCTGATGAAGTCCGCCATCGGCGAGGGCATGACGAGGAAGGACCACGGCGATGTCTCCAACCAGCTGGTAAGGAGGACAGGGCCAGGGGAAACTGCCCGCCACTCAGGTTTCGGGAGCTGCGGGAGTGAGCCCGGTCCGCCCCGAGGGCGGGCTCTTCTCCCGGCCGCGGTGACACGTCCGCCCCTGCCACAGTACGCCTGCTACGCCATCGGCAAGGACGTGCAGGCCATGAAGGCCGTGGTGGGCGAGGAGGCGCTCACCTCGGAGGACCTGCTCTACCTGGAATTCCTGCACAAGTTCGAGAAGAACTTCATCAACCAGGGTGAGGCGGCGCTGGCGGGGGCGGGGCAGCGAGCACTTCCTCTCCTCCGTCCACTCCCGAGGCTCACGCCGCTGCTGTCTCCAGGTGCCTACGAGAACCGCTCGGTGTTCGAGTCGCTGGACCTGGGCTGGAAGCTGCTGCGCATCTTCCCCAAGGAGATGCTGAAACGCATCCCGCAGGCCGTGATCGATGAGTTCTACGCCCGCGAGGGGGCGCCGCAGGACCTCGGGTCCGACACCGCGTTCTAGCCCCGCGCGCCCCGAGGCACCTTGGCCCGGAACTCCGGGGCTTTGGCGCCCATTCCTCTCCCTCGCTCCAGGCGCTCAGAAGGACACGCCCCACGCCTGGCTCAGACAGAAGCGTCTGAGTTTTCACTTAAAGACCCCCAAATAAGACGTGACCGAGAGGAATTTATCTCAGGTGCAAATAAGATTGGCAAAAATTTGATCATTGTTACTACTGCAGGTGATTGTTACATGGAGTTCATTAAACTAGTCTCTTTAAAAAAAGCTCATTAGTGCCTTAATACGTGACTATGGCATCTTTCTTGGGGTGGATTTTACCTTTGTTAAGAAATACCTTGATGAATTTCTTGGGTGGAGCTTGAGCTCAGGAGCCACGGAAGGGACAATCAGAGCCCCCACGCTGTATGTTCCACTCAGAACAGCTCTGCCTGCATGACCCTGGGGAGGATTTGCTGCAGACAGGAAGGGGGAGAGTGGCAAGGGAGACAGCCTTAGGAACAGCAAGACCCAAGGGGGTGGGGTGCACAGGGCTGAGGAAGGACCACGGGTTAGGAAATGGGGGAGGAGCATCCTAAAACTGGGAGCTTCTTCCGGGTCTCCCACGTGGGTGCAGGGACCCAAGCACTTGGGCCATCTGCTTTTCCCAGGCCATAGCAGAGAGCCGGGTGGGAGGTGGAGCAGCTTGGACTCAAACCGGTGCCCTTATGGGATGCCGGTGCTGCAGGCGGCAGCTTTACCTGCTATGCCACAGCTCTGGCCCCCTTTCATTCTCAATCTGTCTGTATTTTTGAATCTAAATATCTCCTATAGACAGCATAAGGTTGGATATTGATTTTTAGTCAGTGTACTGTTATGACTGATATGGTAGGATGTACATTTGCCATTTGGCTTTTTATTTGTGTGTGTATCATGTCTTTTTGGTCCCCTTATTCCTCCTTTAATGCTTCCTTTTGCATTCAATGAATATTTTCTATTGTAACATTTAAATTCCCTTAATGATTTTTTTCACTCTATTTTTTGAGTTTTTTTTTTTCTTATTGGCTTCTCTAGGGCTTATCATATTCATTTTAACACATTAGACTCTATTTCAGAGATCCTAGGAGCTCTAAGTCCTTATGGATTGACTGGGCATAATCCCTGTATCTGTGCTGTGGAGCTAAGGGCGGAGACAGGGGCCCACTTTTTCTCAATGATGCAGAGCAGGATTTGCTGATAAAGCAGGGTCCTGGGCAAGGTCGTGGTCTCTGATCCTCTCGGTTTGCCTCTCCCAGCAAGGAACTCTGCCCATGAGCAAGCTGGGCAAGGGTGGGCAGGGACCCAATAGCCTCACCTGCTCTGGCTTGGCTGTAGCACCTGGCCCACTAGTGGGGGTCTAGATGAAGGAAGGGATTCCTCCAAGCTCTTGGCTATGCACACTAGGAATTCAGTCTCAGCGGCCTGGAGCTGGGAAGGGGCGGGAGGCAGTGGTGAGCGATGCTGGCAGTCTGCTCCTCCCAGTGAGACGTCACATCTCTCAGGGGCCAAGGAGAGGGGGGCTGTGTCCTTCGCCATCTTTCACCCGAATTGGAGCTTGCGTCATTCTCTGAGCTGGGGAGAGTGGAGGCAGGGACTGGCTCTTGGCTCCAGCGCTGCAGATTCTCAGTGTTCTTATTGAGACCCACTAGATTCCCTTGACCATCTCACCACTTGTTGGCTATTTTAGGACAATGTACAGAGAACTGTTGGTTTTTCACATAATCTTCACCCATGATGATTGCCGCCCAGGAGCAGGGCTATGGAGCTCCTCATGCTATGATTCCAGAGGTGGAAACTGGGCATGGAGATTTGTGAAAAACTTATTCTAGATCTCAGGGGCTCGGAACACATCAGCATTGCATTCTGGGCCTTTTCTGGGATCCTTCGGGGTAAGTGTGATACTCAGATGCTAGTCTGATGCATACCTCCAGGACCCGGCAGCCTCACTGTCACTGCCTGTCGGGGAGGCGCTCAGTGGCAGGGAGAAGACAGCCCAGCTAGGGCTCTGCCCTGGCGCTGAAGAAAAGGACCCACTCAGAGTCCACGTGTCCTGCTACCATCCTTGGACAAGCGTAATGCCAAACGACATGGTGAAAGTGTCAGCCTCCCCAGCCCCAGGCCCATCCTATGGTGTGCCCCTGCCCTGACAAACCAGTACAGCCCTGCGAGCACAGTTCTTTCCTTCCCGTGACCTGGCCATCTCCTAGGGTGCACACTTGCTCCCCCTCCCCCACCTCCCTCCACAGAACAGCACAGGAACAGTCCCAGCATCCTCTGGGGCTTCGCAGTGTCCTGGTCTACATCGCTCCCTTCAGGGACCATCCCACTGGTCCTGATTCATTTACGCAATGGTGCTTTAGCCCAGGAGCTTCTTACTTCAGGCTGCAGCTGAAATGGACTGCAGCATCATCAAGCTAGCGGAAGCTCCTAGGTGCTAGCAGTGGGGAGGAGCCTGCCTTGCACTCCGGACCTGCAGTGTGGAGAAGGCTCTGCTCTCAGGTCCTGCCCCACCACTCCCCAGGTGCTTTCTTCTCACTCGCCTGGGGCTGTAGAACCAGCCGCCCTTTCCAAATAGGAAGCCAACACTTTCTTGGTTATTTCCTGCTGTCCCCCCTCTCCACGGCCCAGCACCCGTCGTTCTACCAGGTGCTGTCTGCCTGCCCACGTGCATGGCTCTGGCCAAGGGAGTGTTCAGAGTGAGGCATTCTCTCCTCCCAAGGACTCTGCTCAGTCCCGGTCGCCTCCTCTCTCAGGATCACCTGCAACCTCTTGCTTCCCCAGAAAGAGGACCAAGGAACACCTCAAAATGGTTCTCAACTGGCCACACCTGAGAATTATCCAGGGAATTCCATGAAATGTCGATGCCCAGGCCCCAAACCACATCAATTAATCCAAATCTGTAGGCATAAGTTCTCCGTACTGGAATTCTTCCCTGGAGGATTCTGATGTACAGCCGGGGTTACAAAACACTGGGCTCGAGACTGAGCTACCCCTGGTGAGGACACGGGGGCTGAACTCGAAGCTCCTGAGATGTGCCTGCCAACCCCGGCGCACGCACGGGCTCCTGCCATCCTTAATAGAATGCTAACACCCAGAAGCAGCAGTAGCTGCCGTCTCCTCCAGCTGCCGGGGGGAAAAGCACGCTCTGTGCCTACAAAGCATGGCGCTTCTGTCTAAGCTGAGACAGCAGCTGATGTCCCGCCCAGGGCAGACAGCCAGCATGATTTGCCAGGTTTGAAGGTGCTTGGCGGGGGGCTGACTCGCTCTGACCACAGGGTGAGAAGGCGTCCCTGAAAAGCAGGACAGGCATTTCTGGGTGGGGAAGCCATAGTTTTGTCCCTCCCTGAAGGTCACTGTGGTTTCATAGGACTCCTGCCTCCACTTTTCCCAGGGGAAACAGCTGGACTGTGGAGGTGCGAGGGGGAGCAGGCGGCTAAGAAACAGGCAGTGCAGTGTGGTCAGGCTAACTCCAAGTTGACCTGGCACCTCTGAAAGCCTGGGGTCGTTCCCCTTCAGAAGGGGTGAGGATGGGGATGGCTCAGTAGACAACGCTGCTCCGAGCACCAGTGCTGCTTGGCTCCTGCATAGGAGGGCACTTCAAAGGGCCCGTGGGAAAGTGGAATTAAAAGACAACTTGAGGGCTGGGTGTTCAGCATAGCGGTTAACATGCCTCTTGGATGGCCATGTCCAATATTGTAGCGCCTGGTTTTAAGTTCCATCTTGGCTCCCAGTTCCAGTTCCCTGCTAATACGCACCCCTGCCTGGAGGCAGCACATGATGACCCAAGTACTCAGGTCCCTGCCACCTACGGCAGAGACCCAGGTCGAATTCTGTTGAGTTCTTGGCTCCTAGCTGGGGCAAGTCCCAGTAGTTAGCAGCATTTGGGGAGTGAGCCAGCAGAGAGGAGGTCTCTCTCTCTCTCTCTCTCTCTCTCTCTCTCTCCCTCTCTCTCTCTCTCTCTCTCTCTCTCTCCTTCCTTCCCTCCCTCCCTCCCCTCCACCCCTGTTTCAAATAAAATTAACTTTTTTAAAAAAAGAATCCTCCTTTCCTCCTTGTCAGGGGGCCTGGAATAAAATGTCCCTTAAAAAAAAAAAAGGGAAGTTATTTTGGCACAAAAACTATTGATATCATTTTAAATAATACACACTTCTCATGAATTTTTGAATATCTTTCATATGGATGGATTTCAAAAACACTTGCACCAACATAAATTCATCTTTTACTATATTTAAATTTGTCTTTTAATTTCACTTCCCAAGAACTTTAAAAAATATCATCCTATTGTAAAAAGTCAGAAAGAAGCGGAGGGAGATGTTGACAACTTGTAACCCAGACAAAGGGCCAGCAGGCTGGTAAGTTTCACTGGTCATGGAGAAACACACGAAGACCTTCAAGGACAAGGGGGGGCAGTTGCTGTGGCTCAGCAGCTTAAACCTCCTCCTGTGACACCTGCACCTCACACCGGGGAACCCAGCTGGCTGGAGTCCCAGCACCTCACACTGGGAACCCAGCTGGCTGGAGTCCCAGCTCCACAGCTACCAATCCCATCCGGCTTCCTGCTCGTGCGCCCGGGGAGGCGGCAGTGATGGCTCCAGTGCGTGAGTCCTTGCCACTCGCCTGGGAGACCTGGATAGACTTTCCAGCTCCTGGTTTTGGCCTGGCCCAGCACCAGCTGTTGGAGACACTGACTGGGAAATGAGTAAGTGGATGAAAACTTTTCTTACCTGTCTTCTGTCTTACCTGCTCATTGTTGCTCTGCCTTTCAAGTATGAAAAAATAAACTCATGTGATTTAAAAAAAAAAAACAGGGGCCAGCATTGTGTCACAGTGGACTGCCACTGTTTGTGACACCAGCATCCCATCACAGAATGCCAGCTGGAGTCCTGGCTGCTCTGCTTCCTATCCAGCTTCCTGTAAATGCACCTGGGAGGCAGTAAGTGCTTGGGCTCCTGCCACCCATGTGAGAGGCCAGGATGATATTCCTGGCTCTCAGCTTCACCGTGGCCCAGACCTGGTTGTCAGGGCCATTTGGGGAATGAACCAGAGGATAGAAGATGTCTCTCTTGCTCTCCCTCTCTCCATTTCTCTGTCCTTCTTTGTTGCTCTGCCTTTCAAATATTAAATTTCTAATAAAGAAAAGCAATATGAATAGACATGTTTTCAGAAGAAGAAATGCCAATGATTAAATGTTTAACCTTGCCGGTAATCAAAGAGCCACATTAGAACCCAGTTTCTACCACTAAGTTAGCAAACATTTATTTAAAATCAAGCTATCCAAGGCTATAGATGGTTTGAACAGTTCCTGTTTTACACAGCAAATCTGTCGCTGGTGTGTCTCTGCTGGCCAGGTTCTCACGGCTCTTGCCCCTTCGCTCTGGTGTGGGAGGTCCTGTTATCCCCATTCTGCGGAGGCAGAAACTGACACACGGAGACCAGGCAGCGCAAAAGCTAGGCCACCAGCGCGCCATGCACCTGCTTCGCGGCAGTGCAAGTGCACGTGGATGCAAAAGCCTGGTGGAGGGCGATTTGGGAAACGCACGCGTATCCTTGGTTTAGAGTGCCCGCTCCAGAAATCCATGGGAGGAAAACAGCCGCTCTTTTTGTGCAGCACATGTGACGGCTCGTCACAATGTGGCTTGCGGTGTGGTGACAACGGCAATTCCCTCACAATGCGCCCCCAGGGACCAGGCTGCCTGAGTGTACACGCCAGATAGGCCCCACAGACCGCGACTGTGGCGCGGGGCCGGCTTCTCGGTTTCCTACGTATGCGTTGCACCAGCGGCAACGAAAGCTAAGGTTCTCCTTTGCCGTGAGTTGGATGCTGGGTATCCAGGGCAGTGGCCCGGGCGGGTGGGGTCGGAAGGCCTCGGAAGCGCCCGGAGCCGCCCGCCGGGTTCCTAACACCCTGGAGGGCGCGGCCCGCTGCGCTGCGGCAGCCCTGGGAGCAGCGCAGAGCCGGGAGAACCAAGTTCCAGCCCCGGGACGGCCTCGGCTCTCGCGCCCTCTCATTGGGCCGGAGCGGGCAGGCGGGAGCCGGGCGGGGAAGGACGGAGAGCAGCTCAGCCCCGACCTGCTCCGCCTGGCTGCTTCCGGCGGGCATCGAACCTCCCTGAAGGTCACCGGGAATACCCCGGAGTCCAGGCTGCCCAGGTGGGCCGAGGGGGTAGGTGGCCCGGCTGCGGGGCGCGAGACCTCGGCCTGGGCGGGCAGGGCCTGGGGCGCGCGGCGCTCCGCTCGCTCGGAGCCCTGACGCCGCGAGGGCCGGGTTGGGCCGGGGCTTGAATCCAGAGCGGCGACCCTGGGTACCCCGAAGGGTCGTCCCTTCCCCTCTCACCTCTGCCTCGCCGACTCTAGCCCCATCGAGGAGTCCGACCAGAGGGTCTTTGGGAACTATTACCAGCTGTTCGCGGCCTCGGTGGGCGACGTGGAATGGCTGCGGTTCTGCTTGAACCAGCGCCGCGGGGAAATCGAGACCAACGACAAGGTGAGGCCGCGGGGTGTAGGGGCGGGGGGCCAGGCCCCTCCTCCCCCGCCAAGGGCTCCTCACCTGCGGTCGCAGGCTGCCCAGGGCCATCTGAAAGGTCCTCTGTGGGGGACGCCCGGTAGGCTAATGAACACACCCCAGGAATGGCAAAGGGGTAGGAGCCTGTGCCGCGGGCACAGGCAGAGCGGAAGTGTGCTCTCCCGAAACTCGCACAGCAGTTGGTTTGTGGGCCCTGGGCGGGATCCACTCAGTCTCCTCCTGCCCAACTCTGGATCTACAGGGCTTCGCTGCTATCCACTTGGCAGCCCAGCAGGGCCAGCTGACCTGCCTGCAGGTCCTGATAGACGAGTACGAGTTCCCCGTGGACCTGCCCACCCATGGCGGCGAGACAGCCCTGCACCTCGTCATCCACAAGGACAACGAGCCCGTGGCCCTCCCGTGCATTCAGTACCTGCTTGAGAAAGGGGCGAGCCTCGATGCGTGAGTCCACTCTGTGGAGGGTCCCGGAGCCTGAGCGGACAAGAAGCCCACTTCTGGGCAAGGAGACCCATGCAGGACAGGCAGAAGGGGTGTTAGAGGTGTCAAGGATTGGGTCCACCTAAAGCAGCCAGCAAGTCCACGTGGTACAGTGGTAAAGACATTGGGCTTTGGGAGAGGACAGACCTAGTTCACATTGTGGCTTTGCCACTTGCTAACAACATCACCCAACCTCTGGTTCTCAAACCGATGGGTACACTGGGATCACCCCCAGGACATGTGCTCAAATGCAGAGGCTCTGGTTCCATGGGTCTGTGATGTGGCCTGGGCTCTGAATCTTCAAAGCGCTCCGCATGTTTTTCTTTTTTTCCCTCCCTCCCTCCCCTCTCCCTCCCTTTTCTCTCTCCCTCCCTCCCTTCTCTCTCTCTCTCCCTCCCCCCCCCTTTTTTTTTTGAGAAAGAGAAGAGAAATCTTTCATCCTCTGGTTCACTCCCCAAATGGCCACAGGGCCAGGGCTGGGCCAGGCCAAAGCCAGGAGCTCAGAGTTTCTTCCAGGGCTCCCATGTGGGTGCAAAGGCCCAGGGACTTTTGCCATCTTCCACTGCTTTCTTAGGTGCATTAGCAGGGAGCTGGATTGGAAGTGGAGCAGCCTGATCTTGAACCGGCGCCTATATGGGATGCCAGTGGCATTGCAGGCGGAGGCTTAACCTGCCACTTCACAATGCCAGTCCCCTACATATTTCTGATTCGTAGCTAAGTTTGGGAACCACTGCCTCAGTGTCTTCCATTTAAATTTGGGAGGATGACAGTGCCTGTCACATGGCACATGATGAGAAGTGAGAAAGCGTGTGGTGTACAGGAGACTATTCACTCCATATGTTTGCCGAGCATGCAGTACGTACTAAGCAGCACGCCAGAGAACACCCAGAAGTGGGTCCTGCCCTCTTGGGTGGACATACTAGTGCAGGAGCAGCCAGAGCGAGGGACGTGGTTACAGAAGAATATAACAGGCTGGTGGGGGGGGGGGGGTAGGAAGAGCTTATTCTGGAAGGGGCAAATCGTTTCCTCTGAGGAGATGACATATAAGTTGCAACCTGAAGACTGGGAGTGAGCTGGCCATGCAGAGCCGGGAGAAGTGTTCCAGGCAGGGCGAATGTCCTGGGCAAAGACCATGTGTCAGGGAAGAGAGGGGCCAGGTCAGAGCCAGGTCAGAGCCAGGTCAACGAGGAGGCAGGGCCCAGGTCATGCAGACCTTGCCTGCCGCGGCTGAGGGGCGGAGGAGGTCAGTGCTCTGAACCAACCTCGCTCTCCTCCAAGCAGTTCTGCATGGCTGCACACCTCCTCTGCTCAGAGCTGTGCTGCTTCTTTAGCCCAGGGCAGGGTGAGCGCAGGGCATGGCTGAGCCACCCTGTGGGCTGGAGGCAGTCGGGCCCTGAGAGATGGTCTGCCCACCTCTCTGATGGACACCTTCCCTTGTTCTTCCTTTCGGTCCTCTTCCCCACCCTGGGCCTGCAGTCAGACACACAATGGCTCCACGCCCCTGCACCTGGCAGCTTGTGAGGGCCTGCTGGGCTGTGTGAAGGTACTGGTGCAGAGGGGCGCCAATGTCCACGCCCAAGACGCCTTGGGCTGCAAACCCATTGACTACTGCAAGATGTGGAACCACCGCACCTGTGCCCGGTGAGTGCGAGGCCCACCAGCAGTGGCCTCCCCCTTCCCCTTTCCCATCCCAAGGCTTCCCCTTGGCCCTCAAAGACTACACCTTTCAGAGGAGGGTGTGGGAAGCCAGACAGCAGAGGGATCAGTCTGCTGCCCCCCTGCCCAAGATGACACTAGCAGGGCTTTCCCCCAGGCCCCACCCCTCTGGGTGGAACATTACCTGCCTTGCCTGTCCTGGGGCCCTGGCTCCTCAAAGGAAGCGCCAGGTACCCCCACAGCAAGGATGGGGACTTCTTGCTCACATCGACGCCAGCAGCTCCTCCCGCCTCTACCCAGGCCCTCAGTGGCAGTACTTGTGGCAGCGCAGCCCCTGTGGGGTGACACGTCCCCACCCTGCACAGGTTCTTGAAGGATGCCATGTGGAAACGGGACAAGGATGACTTTGCCCGTGAAATGGGGAAACTGAAGAGGCTCAAGGAGCAGCTGGCCCTCATAGAGCTGGACTACCTGACTGAGTACCAAGTAAGGGGTAGGCCTTGTGGAAGGCATGGGAGCAGCGAGGCATGGAGGAGGGCAGGGGTGCTGGGCGTCAGCTGTTATGGGGCATCTGAGCAAAGGGGGCAGGGAGCCCCATGGTGTGGCGAGAAGAGCAGTTAGAAGCACTCACCCAGAAAGGGCCCCCTGCTCCCCCACGATGACAAATTCCAGTCATATAAGCCACTTGCATGGGGAAAAGTCTTGTCCTGGGTGAGCCAGCCACCACCACCTAAAGGCAGATGTCTGTGAGCCCCACTAAGCACTCTGCCTCCTGCAGAATGCCAGCCTCTCAGGAGACTGAGGCCTGGCCTCTAACTGGGACTCACTCTGGTTAAAGAGACCCAGCCTTCCTCCCGGCACATGCTCAGCACTCCCTCTGTGCTGGGCACCTGCTGGGTCCGGAGGCTCTCGAGATGTATAAAGTGTAGGGAGCTTGGAAGAAAGTAGATGATAGCCCCCTAGAGGTGCCAGGGGTCCTGGGGGTACTGGAAGGGATGATGTCTGTCCAGATGGGCAGCAGTAGGCAAGAGCTGACCAGGTAGAAGAAAGAGCTGCGTGGAGAGGCATCGAGGCACACAGGTCCATGATGTGGGCAGACAGCTGCCAGTGTGGTGCATCTGAAGGATCAGATTTGAGCAGGAGAGGGACGAGCAGAGATCTGCAGGGGCTGAGGAAGCAAGGGGATTTTACGCAGGTGTAATCACCTGTGGCACAAAACCCAGGAAAGCCAGAAGGAAAATCTGGGAATCTGAGGTGGATCTCGAAGTGGGGAGGCCTGGTAAACACAGTACCCCAGCACTGTTCCACCGCATCAGTCCCCCAGCCCTCCTAGTCACACACATGTCCACAGGAGGTAAGGCCCATCTGTTCCCTGTGGCTCTAACCTTGCCCAGGTGTCCCTAGCAGATCTCCTCTCCTTATTGGCTTCTGTTGGATCACATGCCCATTCTTGACCCAATGAGAGCAGAACTAAAAGAAAGCCATATGCTGATTGCCTTGGGTCTGGGACAAGGCTGATGGAATTACGTTGATTGGCTTAGACTAATCAGAGGCTACCCCTGGAGCCGGGTCAATCTCAGAAGCACCGGATTGCTTAGTCCGGAAGTGAGACACTGAGACAACAGTGGGGGGATCTGTGACAGCAGGTGGAAGGTTCAACTCCAGTGAAGGCAGGGACAGAGCTGGACCCAGTCATTGCTATGCAGCCTGGAGAGCCAGCCCACTGTATCCACCCTGGCCTGACTCCTCATGGCCCACTGCTTCCAAGAAGCCCATCCAGATTAGCTCAACCCAATTCCAGGCCTTCCAAACCTTTCAATGCTTCTCCTTCCAGGGTCAAGAGTACAGCTGGCCCTTCTCATTTGCTGCCCCACCCCCACCCCCTCTTAAACCAGAGCCTCCCTTACAGCAGAGCACATCTCCCCTGTCAGACCAGGGATTCCTCTGGGGAGAGTGGCTTCTCTGCCCGTAAGTTCTAAAGGCTTCCCCAGGACAGGGACTGTCTTTCTCCTCGAGTTGGAGTCACACCCGGGGCAGAGGCCATGTCTCTGTCAGACTGCAGGGCCCCCCCACGGGACGGCTGCTCCCCCCAGCAGCCCAGGCGCTCCCTCCCATAGGGTCTCCTCCATCAGTGGATTGCCCTGAGCGAGGACGGTGTCTTGCCAGTCAGGCCTAAAGTTCAAGGTCTGGCTGCAGGCCTCCTTCCACTGAAGTACACAGTAGCGGCCCCCACCCCTGTCTTGGCTCTCTGTTGCTGCAGAAGGAACACAAGGTTCTGAGAGAGGAGGATTTCACCAAGTGGCTCCGCTGCAAGTTGTTCAACCAGCGCCACTCTCTGCTCACCAAGGATAAGCAAGTGGCCAGTACCCGATCCCGCCCCACCATCCTCCCTAAAACCTCAGCATTCCAAGGCCCGCAGACTTCCCAGAGCTCCCAGCCTTGGGGGAAGGCACAACTTGGAAGCATACAGCAGTGCCCGGCGCGGTTGCCCACCAAGCCCATCTATAGGCGGCCCCCACTCAGGCGGCCCAAACTGTGGAATCCCAGCAACAACCCCGCCAGTTCTCCCCGCACCCGGTTCAGCTACCCCCAGGGCATCCGCCTGGGCGTGCATCCAGACTCCTGCAGGGAGCAAGACTTCAGCAGCTTCCTGGAGGTGATCCCCGGCCCCCATGGCTACGCATGGCTGCGCACAGCCAATGGCCACTGGGTGGCGCCCGTGCCCCAGCTGCCTTTGGAGGTGATGGTCCGCGAGCTGTACCCACAGAAGCAGCCGTACAGGATGAAGGTACCCCAGGGCTTTCATGCCATCACCATCAAGGACGTGCCCCACAAGCGGCACTTGGACAACCGCACCTTTTGGACCGACACTCTGGCCATGAGCCTGCGTGAGACATTTGACGAAGGCTTCCTGGCCAACGTGCGAGCTCATCGGGGGCTCCCTGCTCTGCCCACCCCCGCAAGCCCTCTGTAAAGTTCCTTCGGTGGCCTCAGGGCATGAGGCAGCCCAGTGAAGCCCCACGGTGTGCTGATTCTTGTTGTGGGTGGGAAGGAAGGGGAAGGCATGTCCGGGGGCTTCCCACTCCCAAGGTCAAGGACAGGAAGATGCCCATGCTCCCCAACTTCCCCTCAACAAAAGTCTAGACCTCAGGCCTCCTCTCTGGCAAGGAACTCTCTCCAGCCCTTGGGAATCCAGATTAGTGCAGAGTGGAAGTCGGTCTCCCGAGCCCTAGCCTTGCAAAAGCTGATGCTCTGGCATCTCTGGGGTCTTCCCATCCTGGCCCAAGCCCAACACGAACAAGGCTTCCAGGACGGAGAGGACCCCTGGGTGATTCTGTCCCCTGCTCCTGCTGGCTGCAGAGCCAGAGTTAACGTGTCACCCCAGGGAGGCTTTCCCCACTGCCACTGAGTGCGGTGCAGGGAGGGGTGGTGACATCTGTGGCTTTAGTCTGGGACTGGGGAAGCACCTGTACTTCCTCCAGGAAGCCACCTGGGCCTCCTGCAATCCGATGCACACATCACTACACTTCGTTCATTAGACAAACATTTATTGAGTGCTTTCCATGTGCCGGGCACCAGCCGGGCACAGTTAATACAAAAAAATTCAAGGATAGTCCCTGCCCTCAAGGAGCTTACATTCTAGTGAGGATGGATGATAAAGCAGGCAAGTGAGCCCAGAGGGACCTGTGTGGTGTGCTGGGATGAGGCTGGGGGAGACAGGGCACACCCAAAGCTCCTTGGAGGAAGTAAAATCTAAGTTGGGATGCGATAGAGTAGTGGCCTCAAGAAAGATGAATCACAAGTAGCAAGGGAGTACTGTGGCCTCTCTGGATACAGGAGGCTAGGACTCACAGCTCAGGAAAGTCACTGATGAGGGCTGAAAGGAGGGCAGGGACCGGGACACCAGGACTCTCACAGCCACGCTAAGCGGTCTGGACTTTATCCTGAGGGCAGCGGGAGCCATGGAAGATTTCTGGCCAGGGAGTGAGTGTCAACTGTGCATTTTAGAAAGATGGAGAAGCAGCAGGAGGAGTTCAGCACAATAAGCCAGGTGAAAGCTCACAGTGGGAGTGGCTCGAATCAAGAAATGTTAAGAAGGCAGACACAGTTTTCAAGAGACCGGATGTTAAGAGCAGAAAGACAAAGCAGGCCTAGAAAGCAGGTTTCCTGTCTGGCTTGTGTGACCTTAGGGCCAAGGCAGGTACCCAAAAGGGGCAGGTTTGCAGAAGACAGCAAGTACCGTTTTAGCCATGAACTTGAGTTGTGTGTATACCCAGACAACAGTAGAACTGTGGGCCAGGAAATATGGGGAGACTAGAAATCAACTCTCCATTTCTTGGTAAAGTCCTTGAAGCCATCAACATGGATGGGCTTCCCCTGGAGAGCCAAGACAGAACCCTGAGAGACCCCAGAGTGTGTGGGGTGAGTGGAGAAGGCTGCACAGGAGATGGCAAGGAGCAGAGGTAAGACAAGCAGCCATGGAAGGGCCAGGGAGGCGAGTCAGGAATGGGAGGATCGGCCACTGCAGCTCAAGAGTCAGATGGGACATAGGACGGGGGAGTGGGGCTGAGCACAACAGCCACTGGCAACCCCTGCGGTGGGCACGGGGAGCAGACTGAATGGAGGGCATGGAGCCTCATCAGTAGGGTGAGGAACCAACAAGTGGACAGCAAGGAAGAGCAGGGCCATTGGTGAGGTCAGCCTCCAGCATCCTCCACCTTGCCTGTCCTTGTCTGCAACTTTCATTCACATCGAGGGAGACCAACATGTGCTGGTCCTCCCAAAGGAGAGGGCTGGTATTTTTAGGAGAATGGAAACTAATGCCAAGGAAATGAGGGCTATGATGGGACTTCACCCATGATGTCGCGCTTCAAGCACATGGGTCTTCCCAGCGGCTTGAAGGTAGACATGTGCAGTCCATCTGTGCACCTGCCAACCTCACCTGGAGGTACAGTACATAGCCAGTGATGGCTCCCGTGGAGACTGCATTCTAGTATGTGGTGCTGAGCACTTGCAAGGCACTGTAATTGGAATGCAAGGTCAACAAATGCTGCTCTGCGCCCAGCACCTCTTAGAAGGCACAGACTACCTCCCCAGGAGCCGAGAGCACCCCAAGGAAAAGGCCAGATCTTGTGTGCTCTTAAAAATGACAAACAGCTTCTCCCACCAGTCCCATTTCTGTAGAAACAGATTAGAGCCCAGGCTGCAATTCAGCCAGAAACCAGCCCTGCTCGCCAGAGGAAGACATAAATAGGACATTGTGATGTTCTTGTGAACGTCCAGCCTGGTCCTGCCCCCTCCCCTCCCCCAGCTGGCCAGTCTCGGAGCCTTGGGGAAGGAAGAGATGGGGAGGAAAAGGAGGTACAAGAGAAGGCTGCCTCCACCCCCTCCCCGCTCGCTGACCAGGCTCAGCTCATCTCTGTCCCCTTCCCACCAAGGGCCACAAGAACAGTCCCCTTCAGAAGAGCAAGCCCCAAACCCAGAAAGGGAGTCCCTGGAGCAGCAAAACTAGGCCATTCAGGGCAGAAGGTCAGCAGAAGAAAGGAGGATGAACTTCAGGGTATTAAGGCAAACAGTGCCACCTAAATCTTTATTCAAACGGGAATCAGCAATTGGACACAAATCACAGTTCAACAGCAAAAACCATATCTCTCGGAAGTGGCAAGCCCTGGCCCCTCCACATGGCCATCTGCCCAGAGAACTCGTCACTGTCTGCCCTCCAGCTTCACAGACCCTGCCCTGCCTGCCTGCCGCAGCTGGGCCAGAACCTCCCGGCCACCTCGGCTTCCTGGCTAAGCAGGTTCCGTCCCCTCCCTGGTGCCCTCTGTGGTTCCAGCCTCTGGCAGCAGCATCTCGGAGCCATGCTGAGCCCCGAGGAGGGCGGGGACGGGGCTTCAGTCGAGGGGAGGGAAGCCAGGACTGAAGAAGCTGTCTTCCAGCTCCCAGCCCCCATCTAGCCAGAGGCCCAGGGGCCTACTCTCCTGAGCTGGCTCCCACATCCCCTCCCCAAGGGGGTCAGTATATCTTCTGACGACTGGGCAGAATGGCCTCTTTGATGAAGTTGAAGACAACCAGGATGCCTAAGCGTTTGCCCCGCTTGCCTTTGGTGAAGTAATTGGAGACCACGTCATCTGTGAAGACACAGGCAGGGAGATGAGTGAGTGTGACTGTGTGTGTGCGCATGTGCACATGTGAACCCAGCTCTCCCAACCCGGAGCCCAGGCATCTGCATCATGGGACTGGGCTCCATCCAGCTCCCCCAGCACTTGGGCCTTCTGCTGTCCCCGCCTCCGCCCCTAAAAAACCATGCTCACCTCCTGGCTGCATGGTGGAGGGCAGGACGTTCTCCCCAGCCGAAAGTGACACGAAGAATGCAAACGGGATTATCCACAGGCAGAAAGTGAAATAGGCCAGGACCTAGCAACAAGACAGCCTGAGAAGAGGGTGCCCCGGAGGTGCCAGGAGAAGGCAGGGTGTGGTCCCGGTGAGTCTCAGAGGAGTGGTGAAGGGTGCAGAGAAGGCCGCGCCTGACCGCTGCAGGAGGCCAGGGCCTAGCAGGCAGGGGTGGGCCATCCTCGCACATGGAGACTGCCCCAGGGGAAAGGCAGAGACTGAGAATGGCCATGCGTAGCCACCATCCCCACATCTTGGTCACTAGGACAAACAATTCCTCAGGACAAAAGGGTACTGATGGAGGACTGACCCACATTCCCCAAAAATGACCTTGTTCTTCCCCACAGTGTCAAACTGGAGCAGCAGGGTATCTGGAGAAATCCGGGGAGGCTGCTGGGAGGAGCTGGGGCTCCAGGTTGCGGCCCATCCTCACCCCAAAGCCCCTTCCTGACCTCACCAAGACCCACTTCAGGGGGATCCCAAAGACCCCAGTGGAAGAGCAGTGTGCTCACCTCAGCCACCCGCTTCCTAAGATCATCTGTGCTACGCTTCTAAACCTGTAACTGCTGAAGAGCCTGGGTAGCAACCAGAGCTGAGTTTGCCAAGCAAATCACACGCTTCCCCTTGACTCCCCTTCCGGGGGAAAGGCTGATGCCCCGCGCACTTCTTACCTCTGAGAAGGGGTAATATTCTTCCGCAAAAAACTGAAATGCTAGGTAATGATTCACCACCACCAGGCCTGTGAAAGGAGTGCGAATCAGTCAACTTGCGGGGATAACAAGGCCGCATTCCTAAACTTCCCAAGGCCCCTGGGGGCGGGGAGCCCTGGGTCTGTGCCCCAACTTTATATATAACTCGGAGGATGGCTTTGGGCCATGCATACACTGTCCAGATCTTTTGCTTGTATGTTAAAATCAGAGCATTGGCTCCAACCTGTCCGCTGCAGGAAAGCATCACAAGTAGGTCTGTAAGAAAGCTGCTTTGCATGTTAGAAAATGAGACTTCCATGTTACATAATCGAAAGCAATGACAATGAACCTGGTTTGCAGTGGAAATGAGTCCTACAGAAAGCTCTCCATGGGCAGCAGGGGCAGGGAAGTCCAGCCGTGGAGATGGATGCACGTCCAAGGGGGAACAGGCAGAAGAGGCGTTCTCTCTCGGCAATGCAGTGGCAGGGTCTGCGGGAGGCTTGGAGCTGCCGTCTCTGGCTGCCCTCGATCCTGGGCAGGTGTCCTCCTCCACCCTGCCTAGGTGAGGCACGCTGGTCTGCACTGCAGCTGCGCACCACACACCTCCTCAGAGTGTGGCTGAGTTTACAAGAGGGCAGGCGAGCAGATTCTGGGGACAGATGTGCTGCAGAGAGAGGCATGGCTGCTCGCTCCTGCGGCGAGGTGATGGGCAGCACTGCAAAGAATGTGTTTCCGAGGCTAAGGCCCTCACCACCACACGGCGCCTCTGTCTCCTGCCTCTCTTCCAAGGCAGAGGCCACACTCTGCTAGGCTTAGCTCACTCTGGAGCTAAGGGACACTGGAAGATAGGATGGGGCCTGGTGTCCACCTCACCGAGATCATTCAGAAACACACAGGTAGCTAAAGGGCTGCTGTGCAGGACAAGGGGGACCCCTGCCCTGGGAAGATGTAGAAGGGACTTGGTCTTGGCCAGCTGCCTGGTGAAGTCACACAAAGGCTCTCAGGGAAAAGCCCAGTCCTGGCTTGGACAGTGAGCCCTCTGGGGGGGTAATGTTTGCTTCCCAGCTCCTCCCAGACACAGGAAAGCAGCTCTAAGAAGCGCCCACTCCATCTGCTAGCCTGCCCCACGGCAAGGATGCCCAGCAATGATCCGAGGAAGAAGTGGCAATGCTGGGAATGAAAGACTTCCCAATACTTTTTCCATGAATATCTGAAAACATCTATAATCCCTGACCAGGTGCCATTGGCTCCCAGCAGCCCTGTCAGAAATCTCCGAACAGACGGCAGGAGCGCAGGCCTAGCGAGGGCAAGCGACTTCCTGGAGTCAGAAAGTGGTGGCAGGGCAAAGGCAGGGAGGCCTGGTCCTCCATGCACGCTCCGCAGCCTGGAGGCCGCTGCAGCACTCACAGTGAGGGTGGGAAAGGCAGTCCCAGGAGGCTCTCACACCAGGCCACGTCTGCTGGGGCTCCCGGCCCACTGAGGCCGCGGACTCTGTCAGGACGTGAGCCGCAGGACGGAGGCCCGGCAAGGAAGGGCTCTGGGCTGCCGGTGGCCCGGTGGCTTCTCTGACTGCCTGCTGGGGGCCTACTTCTGCCACCCCACAACCTCTCATTCTCAGACCTTCCCTCGCTTACCTCCTTGGGCGAGCCCCCTGCAACGGACGCTTCCCTCCTCGTACCCCAACAAACTCTAGCCAAGGAGACAAGGCGGGCTTGTAGGGTCCTCAAGAGCAAGAACTCCATTTTCCCAACCAGACTGGCCTCTCGGGGGACCTCAATGGCTTCCCTCCTTTCGCCACTTGGCCTTCGAAGCCCAGGCCTGAGTCGGACACATCTGCCCGTGTCAGCTGCCTCCCCAACCCCGGCCCCTCTCACCGCAAGACAGGATGAAGTTGGGCGAGGTCAGCATGATGAAGGGGAAGGTCTGCAGGAGGCCGAAGTACACGAGGTTGGTGAAGAGGCCCACGCCAATCATGCTGGCGGGGAAGCGCTCAAAGACGTAGAGGCCGATCAGCACGGCCGTGGAGAACTGCAACAGCAGAGGTGCAGGTGCGGCAGCCCTTCCCGGCATCCCCTCCGCGTCCAGCAACCCCTCCACACCCACCAACCCTGGCCTGCCCAGCAGAGGCACAGGTGCAGCAGCCCTTCCCGGCTTCCCCTCCGCGCCCGCCAACTGTGGCCTGCTCAGGGCAGTGCTATGGACACGTGTCCGTCTCTCTGGTCACAAAGGTGTGGCCTCCCCCACCAGCCTCTCAGTTCCATAGGACACCATCTTTTTCAGTGTCATTTGTCAAAATTTTCTTGATGGCAAGCCACAGCAAGAAAACACTGAGCACCCTGACTGCAACACACACGTTCATGATTAGAGCTCACATTTTAATTCGTCTTTTTTCTACCTCATTTTTCTAAAAAAATGCTGACTGTGCCCTACTGAATCAATTATATAACCCAATAATGAATCACGCCTGCACTCAGAAAGCATTGTTCTGAAGGACTTACTGTTGTCAGTACTTAACAAATGACAGTTGGCTGAACTCCTGAGCCAACACCCACAAGCTGGGCCTCTGGACCCAGAGCTGAGGCTACGGTCTTATCTCCACCACTAACCCCCAATCCTAGGCCACGCCCAGAGTGGAAACGGCTGCTGATGCCGGCTGGCGTGAGGGGCAGTGGACTCCTGCTGTCCCAGTGCACTGCCTCTTCTACAGCCGGCAGCAGTGGGACTCCCGGCAGTCACTGCTGTGGCGTTAGCATCAATGGCAAGGGCTGCGTCTCCGGGAAGAGAAGCCCCCCATGGGCCCGGGCCGAGGAAAGTCCTCTCCTCTTAGGACAAATCGCTCGATTGGATCAGGAGGAGGGCAATGAACAAGAACTCAAAACTGTCCTGAAGGTTCCTCCATGTTCCAAATGCTGTGAACACAGCAAGGGACTAGAGGCAGTGGTGAAGCCAAGCAAGGGCCAAGCCAGGGTCCTGTGGACAGAGAAGGTGCATCCGGCTGTCACCTTAAGGGACTGAGAATGAGGCGGACAGCATTTAGGGAAGGAGGCCAGGGGAGATGCGGGCCCGGGGTGCAGACCCAAAGGCCGGGTGCAGGGCAGGGCTGCGGGCGGTTCCCTCGGCGAACAGCTCACAGGTCTCAGCACTTCCACCACTTTCCTCCCTTCCTGCCTTCGGGGCACACAGAGACGAGAGAGAAGCCCAGAGGAGGCTGCCACTTACCCAGATCATGTACTTGATGATCCTGCTGGTGGCCACCGTGTATTCTTCTATCAGCTCCGCCAGGTAATAGAGTCCGGCCGCTGAGGGGATGGGGAGAGCGTCAGCCAGGGTCACTTCCCCGACCCCGAACCCCCCAGGCCCTGTGTGGATGCCAGGTCAGGAGTAAACCAAAGAACCCACGCGAAACTCGGTCAGGGCAACTAAGAGGAGGCTTCATGCAGTGGTAGGCGCCACCGGACACCTCAGCACCAGGCTAACTTCAGCCCAGAAAGCGGCATGTCACTCACGCCCGCAGTAAATGCCTGCTGGGCACGGAGGAGACCAGGTGCCAGGCTGAGTGGCGAGACTACTACAGAACAAGGCAGACAGGGTCCCTTCCTGACGCAGCTTGGGAAAGGAGTCTGACGCTCCCAGCGTGACAGTGCTACTCGAGGGAAATGTTCGGGGCACCTGCTGGACCACCAACCCACCACAGAGGGCTTCCGGGAGGAGGTGCAGGAAGAGGGAAAGGTGTCAAAGGCGGAGGAGCAGCAAGTACAGAGAGGCACAGCGGAAAGAGCGGCGGGCGCTGTCGGGGGACGTTCGGCGCCTCCGGCCAGCAAGCTGGGAGCAGCAGCGGTTGGTGGTCGCGGGCACGGGCTCTGCCGGGGCGAACTTTGTGACATCTGGCAGGACCCGCGGCCAGGCCGGGTTTGCTGGGCTCAGCAGGAAGGACAGGACTGGCGGGGCGGGAGGGGGGCGGCGCAGGCCTGCAGCGCCGACAGGGGCCCCCGGAGTCGCCCCGGAACCCCGCGATGCGACCCCCGGCGAGCACAGACGCCAGCGCGGGAGCCCGCGAGGGCCACAGTCGCGCACTCTCACCGACGGCCAGCGTGATGAAGGCCACTTGGATGAACAGCGACAGCCAGCTCAGCACGTACATGAACCACATGGCGCCCCCGGCCGCCGGGACCGGCCCGCGCGCTTGGGCTCCGGCGACACGGAGCCGCCACCGAGCCGCCGCCGCCACCGCCGCGTCCCCGCCCCGCGGACGGCCGCCGGCCGTGCGCCGCCGCCGAGAGGAGCCCGGCCCGAGCGCCGCCCCCGGCCCGACTGGCGCTAGCGCCACCCACAGGCGCGGAGGGCCAAGTGCCGCTGCTCCGCGTGGCGTCTCGCCCGCCGCCCGCCCACTTCCCCCGGACCCCACGGAGGGACTCCGGCAGGGGGCTGCCCCGCTGGGGAACGAGGAACTGACCGCAGACACTGGAAGGAGGCGGCCGTGCGGGGGCTCGGAGCCTCCTGCCCCTCCCTGTGCACTCCCACGCCAACCTGGAGGAAGTCCCGGCCAGAAGCCTCCGGCAGGTGGCCCCCCTTGCTGTCGCAGGTACCAGGGGCAGAATTATTGAGTGTCGGGCCAGGCTCTGTGTTCGTGAGGAAATGGATCCGATGATTGATGTGGGTCATTTTCTGTATGAGAAGCAGGGGCGGAGAGAGGCTACCTTACCCCGCGTCACACCTGTAATAGGCGGCCTGGGTTGCGAGTTAGGGCGCCCTCAATCGGGCATTCCCGGCCCTGCTCCCACCAGGCCAAGGTCGGGGTACGTCCCGCGCCCCCTAGCGCTGAATACGCTTACTGCACCGCTCCAGGGAAGGCGCTGAGCGGGCCAGGACAGACCCCTGTAACGTGAGTCTGGTGTGCTTCCCAATTTGTGCCTAAAAGTCATTGCACGGTCCTCAACACGTAAGACACAGACGCAAGCAGTTCCACTTGTGGGCAGAGTAGACTGAGAAGAATCGAGACAGACATTTGCACGTCCGTGGTCACAGCAGCATTAGTTCCAACTGTCACCACGTGAGAATAACTTGATGTCCGTGGATGGATGGAAGGAAACCAAAGGGGGCCCACTTGTAAAGGAATAGTACTTAGCCTGAAAAAGAAAGGCGATTCTGGGCGGGCTTTTGGGGCAGAGGTTAGGCCACTGCTTGGGACTCTTGGAAGAGCGCCTGGCTCCAGCCCTGGTTCCTCTGCTTCCGATCTTGCTTTTTGCTGATGTACACCCAAGAAGGCAGCAGGTGATGCCTCAAGCCCTTGGGCCCCTGCCACCCATGTGGGAGACCTGGTTGGAGTTCCTGGCTCCTGGCTTCAGCCCGGCCCAGCCCCAGCTGTGGGGGGCGTTTGGGAAGTGAACCAGTAGATGGAAGATCTTTCTCTTTCTCCCTCTGCTGCTCTGGCTTTCAAATAATAAAGTGGGAGTAGACATTGTGTTAAAAGGAAACTTTTTTTCTCTTCCAAGTTTCCAGGCTCCTTGAGCTTCTCTCCCTGAATTCTGTATCTGCTGACTTATAAGGGGTCCCAGCCACCCAGTTGGGGTTTCCTGAGGGGCAGGCACAGGAGGAGAAGTGAGAATTCAAAGGACCATATCTGTACTGACAAGGCTTTTCCCTGCAGCTCCGTGAGCCTTAAAACCACCTGAAGGTTCATTAACCAGAAAACTGGCTAAATATACATGGGTGTATAAATATATGAGGGCAGGGGCCCGAGCTATGGCATAGTGGGTAAAGCTGCTGCCTACAGTGTCGGCATCCCATATGGGCGCTGGTTCGAGTCCTGGCTGCTCCACTTCCGATCCAGCTGTCTCCTATGGCCTGGGAAGGCAGTGGAAGATGGCACAAGTCTTTGAACCCCTGCACCCACATGGGAGACCTGGAAGAAACTCCTGGCTCCTGGCTTCAGATTGGCGCAGCTCTGGCTGTTGCAGCCAATTGGGAAATGAACCAGTGGATAGAAGACCTCTCTCTCTCTCTCTCTCTCTCTCTCTCTCTCTCTCTCTCTCTCTCTCCCTCCCTCCCTCCCTCTCACTGCCTCCTCCTTATCTCTCTGTGTAACTCTTTAAAAATAAATAATTTTTTTTTGACAGGCAGAGTGGACAGTGAGAGAGAGACAGAGAGAAAGGTATTCCTTTTGCCGTTGGTTCACCCTCCAATGGCCGCCGCACCCAGTGTTCTGCGGCC
Organism: Sylvilagus floridanus; assembly: GCA_949820135.1. NCBI lineage: Eukaryota > Metazoa > Chordata > Mammalia > Lagomorpha > Leporidae > Sylvilagus > Sylvilagus floridanus. The sequence goes on from OX463245.1 coordinate 53,596,057, forward strand.
GGCGCACCGCGCTGTTCCAAAGGCAGGAGCCAGGTGCTTATCCTGGTCTCCCATGGGGTGCAGGGCCCAAAGACCTGGGCCATCCTCCACTGCACTCCTGGGCCACAGCAGAGAGCTGGCCTGGAAGAGGGGCAACCGGGACAGAATCCGGCACCCCGACCAGGACCAGAACCCGGTGTGCCAGCGCTGCAAGGCGGAGGATTAGCCTATTGAGCCGCGGCACCGGCCAAATTAATAAATCTTTTAAAAAAATAAATATATAGGGGCAGGTCCATAAGCAGGAATGAGGATGTTCTTTAGGTACTTATATAGTACCACTTTTTAGAAAAAGCAAATTGATGGGCAGAAAGAAACTATGTATGCATTTCTTTATATGAAGTTACTCTGGAAGGCTACATTAGGAAATGGTAACATGGCTGGCTTCCAAAGGAAGAGAAGGAGCCGAGTTCAGGAATCAGGAACGGGAGAGAACATTCCCACTGTATATCTTTTTATAACCTAAGAACGTTAAACTATGTAAATATATGTACATGTGTTACATATTCATGAATAAAATGAGTTAAAATTAAACTGCAGGTTTAACATTAAAGTGGTCATGGCATGTTGGAGCTGTTAGGAGTCCTTACATTTCCTGCCGTGACCCAGTTGCTTGGTGAGAGAAGCTGACCTTGGCTTACGTGACCCTGTCTGCCCCAGTTGGCCCCGTGGGGCAGCTTCATGCTCAGGTCCCTTTTATTGGGGAGTTTATATTTGAGACACAAACGCATCGGTGGCAACAGGCACAGTAAATTCTCAAATCGTCTTTTTCCTGTTTATACTCCCAGGGAGGAAGGAAAGAGGAGTCTCCGTCACGCTTCTCTAGATAAGGGAAACGGAGGCCCCAAAAGATGAAGTCCACCTGCCTCTCACTGAGCCAGCATTGTTCCAGGACTGGGCACTTTCTTTTAAGATGTATTGATTTGAAACGCTGTGCCGCCTCCCTCACAGGTAGGGAGATGAGGCGCAGGGAGTTCAACACTTTCCGAAGCCTGTACACAGCTCACGCTTGGAGGCAAGAAGCCTGGAACTCTATCTGGATCTCCCACATGGGAGACAGGGGGCCCACGCACTTGGGCCATCATGGGCAGCCTTCCTTGGTGCATTAGCAAAGAGCTAGATGGGAAGTGGTGCAGCCAGGATTCCAACTGGCACTCATGTTGGGCTGCCAGCATCCCAGGCAGCGGCTTAACCTGCTGTACCACAGTGCCAGTCCCAGACTGGGCACTTTCACATTCCCACAGCTTTGAAGCAAAACTTGGCACCCAGTAGTCAGAGTTGAGAATCTAGATGTTCTCTGAGGGCACTAAGGAAGAGGCCATGAGCTGAGAGCAGGGAGAAGCAAGCAGTGAAAAGCCAGAGGCACTGGCTCCGTCTGCTCCACTAACTCAACAGGACAGGGCTAGGCAGGCTCCTTGGGACCACGCTCAGGCAGGGAGACACAAAAAGTGGGGAGCAACCCAGACATCTCGTGAAGAGTGGATAGGAGGGAGCAGAGGGTCTCCCCATACTCAATTTAAGGGAATCATTTCAAGAGCAAAAGGTTGGGGCCGGTGCTCTGCCTAGTGGGTAAAGCCGCCACCTGCAGTGCCAGTTCTAGTCCTGGCTGCTTCACTTCCAATCCAGCTCTCTGCTGTGGTCTGGGAAGGCAGTGGAAGATGGCCCAAGTGCTTGGGCCCCTGCACCCACGTGGGAGACCTGGAAGAAACTCCAGGCTCCAGGCCGGCGCCATGGCTCAACAGGCTAATCCTCCGCCTTGCGGCGCCGGCACACCGGGTTCTAGTCCCGGTCGCGGCACCGGATTTTGTCCCGGTTGCCCCTCTTCCAGGCCAGCCCTCTGCTGTGGCCCAGGAGTGCAGTGGAGGATGGCCCAAGTGATTGGGCCCTGCACCCCATGGGGAGACCAGGAAAAGCACCTGGCTCCCGGCTCCTGCCATCGGACGAGCGCGGTGCGCCGGCCGCAGCGCGCCGACCGCGGCAGCCATTGGAGAGTGAACCAACGGCAAAGGAAGACCTTTCTCTCTGTCTCTCTCTCTCTCACTGTCCACTCTGCCTGTAAAAAAAAAAAAAAAAAAAGTTAAAATAAAAGAAACTCCAGGCTCCTGGCTTTAGATTGGCCCAGCTCCAGCTATTGGATTGGCTCAGCTCTGGCATTTCAGCCAATGGCTGGAAGCTCTCTCTCTCTCTCCCTTTCAAGTAAATAAATAATTTTTTTTTAAAAGAGAAGAGCAAAAGGCTTTGTAGACTCAAATGTAAAAGAATAAATTGTTGATTTAAATATTGACAGACTTCAGTAACTACACATATTCCTTTAAATTTTACTAATCACACATTCATGTGTTACAATTTATTTTTAAATTTGTATTTATTTACTTATTTGAAGGGCTGAGTGACAGGGGAGGGCGGAGAGGAGAGGGGAGACCTTCCATTCAGTGATTCAGTCCCCAAATGCCCACATCAGCCAGGACTGAGCCAGATGGAAGCCAGGAACTGAGAACTCCATGTGAGTCTCCCACGTGAGTGGCAGGAACTCAAGTTCTTGAGTCATCACCTGTTGCCTTCCCAGGTGCATTAGCAGGGAACTGCATTGTAAGCAGAGATGGCAGGACCCAAACCAGGCTCTCTGAGACAGGATGCAAGTGTCTCAAGCAGCAGGTTAACCCACTGAACTACAACACTTGCACCTGTTTATTTTCATTTTGAGAGATGTACCAAAGTACTTGAGCCATTACTTGCTGCCCCCCCCTCCCCGCCCCGAGTGCGCATTATTAGGAAGCTGTATCAGAAGCAAAGGAGCCAGAACTAGAACCTGGAGCTCCATATGGGAGGCAGAATCCCAAGTGGCTATTTAACCTATGTGCCAAACGCATACCCCCATGTGTTACAGCTTAATGCCCACATAGCTGGGAGCCAATTCCCAGCTGATTCAGAGAGAAAGCCAGCTGTTTGAACATCACATGGATCTTTCTCAGAAAATGGTCACTGTGCAGCTTCTTGGCCTCTGGACGCAGAACAAGGGCAGACAATGGTACCGTCGGCCATGACTGCGTTCTTCCTGTGTGTCCAGCACCCCCCCATCCCGCAGCCATTCGCCCCTCGGCGTCCGTTTCGGCTCATCTCTGCTTCAGACCGCGCTGTGCCGCCTCCCTCACAGGTAGTGAGATGAGGCGCAGGGAGTTCAACACTTTCCGAAGCCTGTACACAGCTCACGCTTGGAGGACCTGGGGTTTTCTGTGGGCAGTCTGCAGCAAAACCCATGCCGTGTCCCGGGCCTCCTCTGTCGACCCATCCTGCCACGTTTGCCCCTCGGATGGGTCCTGCCTCAACTCCCTGGAGACCGCCTGGTCCCCTGGGTTCTTTGCCTTCTCTTTCTCCCTCTCCCTTCAGCCTCGCAGTAACTCTTGAACCCACTCCCACAGGGGCCGGCTTTGGCGCTCTTGGGTATCTACTCAAATCTGATCCCTTTCAGTGTCGGCACTAACTCTCCTCACAGGGTCACAGACTGCACATTGATTGTCCCCAAGGCGCGGAGCAGGAGTTTAGTTGGCTCTGTGACCTCTCTGGCTCAGCCCGCTGGGGCCCGCACATGCTGCGTGGAATAAACCCGGGGCGGGGAAGCGGGCAGTCTGCAGCCCCCGCGCCTCCTGCCCGGCGTGTCGCTTGCTGCCCTCTAGTGGCGACCCGAGGCGCTGGCCAGGCCCGGTGCGCCGGGGCGCAGGCCTCCTGAAAGTTTTAAGAGGACTGGGGTCCCTCGTGAGAGCAGGGGCAGGTCCTGAGAACACGAACACACACACACACACACACACACACACACACCCATATCACATCCATCATACGCACACACCTGCACGCGGTAGGGGACAGGGTCCACCTGAGCTTCCAGGGCCTCTGCTGACCGGCTGGGCCTGGCTGTGACAGTGGTGCTCGTGTGAGAGACACCAGGATGTCAGCCACCACCACCCCCGAAGCCCCTCTTCCTCCTGCGTGGTCTCCTATGAGGCACCCCGGCCCGAGGGCCCACAGCCTGTGACGGCCCGTGTGGCCAGCATGTTTGCTGTGTGTTATCCTGCCTCTCGGCTCCTGGTTCTGGAGCAGGTTAGCCAGACAGTAGGAAACAGCGCCGCTGCTTTGTCCATACCATCTGTGTGGAGGCCCAGGAACCCAGGCTTCCCCGCCTGTCTCCACACCACAGCTGCCCCCATGGCCCTCGCACCCTCCTCCCGCCCTCACCCACGCCTGGGGCTACCGAGGTGGCTGGTAGAGAGCTTTCTAGTGACAAGTCCTCAGAGAGCTCTGTTAGTCGCCTCAGCATTGTCTTCAGCTAAGCTACTAAGCCCGGGAGGTGCTCCTGTGTGGAGAGGGTGGGCATGGGGATGACGGGAAGGGACAGGGTGAGGGAGGGGAGCAACCTGGGGCTTTCAATGCACATGTCACAGAAGACCCTCGCATACATGCCCCCCCCCACTGCATGCATGCACACTCGCAGCAGAGCCCTTGTTCCAGTTCTGCAACCTGCAGGGGTGGGAGGGGTAGGGACGAGCTGGCTGATGGGGCCTTGCCCCACACCCCCGTGCACTGTAGGCTCTCCCTGCCTTTATTAAGCTGCTGCAGTGTCTCCCACCACAGGACTTCCTGACGAGAAGGAACAGGCAGTGTCTTCCACAAGCCAGCACCCCACTGCAGGGAGAACAAGGAGAGGGGACGCCGGAGTGTGTCATGGAGCTCGGGCGCCTCCGGGCCAGGGAAGGAGCTAGATCTGCCTTCCCTGCGCCATCCAGGGTCTGAGGGCCCCGCAGCTGCCTGCCCTGCTGTCTGGGAGGAAGTGTCTCCTGCTGGGCAGGCTGCTCTGGCTTCCCCTGGGGACTTTTCAGAAAAAGCCCGCGCAGCTAGCTAATGTTTGTTGAACCAAGTCCTTGCTACAAACTCTCTTGTTTAACATAATAATTCCATAAAGCAGATATTATTGTCAACCTAAAGCAAGTTAGACACACCAAAGTGTGAAAATGGAGACAAAGTGAGGAAAGCCAAGCCCAGGAAACACGGGTTGTGTCTGCCCCAGGACAGAGGCTCTGTAACAGCATACACAGACCAAAACTGCATGTGTGCACGCGCGTGCGCGCACGAGGGAGGGGGAGAGAGAGAGAGAGAGGAAGAGAGAACAGTGGGTTACCACAAATTGCTTGTTGCAATTACACTGGTTACCAAGAATAGCACGGGCTGCCCACTGGCTTTTGGTGACCTTGGGCTACACACATTTGGAAGAAATAGCAAAATAAGGGGCTTGCATGATTTGCTCGAGTTATTTAAGGGAATATATGCTTTTTCCTGAGTTACTTGCTGTCCGGATGGCATTAGCGAGTTCCCCAGGATAACCAATGCGTCAAGGCCTTGTGTGACCCGGGCCCCATCTCATTTTTCCCCAGGCTACTGGTTTTTCATGATCCTCAATTTCTCTGGCATTTATTTATTTATATGCATCCACTTGAAGGGCACAGTGATAAGAGAGACAGAAAGATTTTTCCATCTACTGGTTCACTCCCCAAATGACTGCAGCAGCCAGGACTAGGCCAGACTGAAACCAGGAGCCAGGAGCTCCATCTCGGTCTTCCATATGGATGGTAAGGGTGTGGGCACCCAAGCCGCTATCCAGTGCCTCCCAGGGTGCACTATTAGAAAGCTGGATTGGCTGAAGAGTGGCCAGGACTCCACCCAGAGATCTGCTATGGGATGCACACATTCCAGGCAGGAGTTTAACCCCTTGCACTGCAACACCTGTCCTTCTTATCTGGTTCTAAATTCCTTTCTCAAGTTTCATATCTATTTTACACAGGAACCAGAGGCACAGAGAATTTAGGTCACAGCCAGTGAGTCTAAGGTAGGGTGACCAACTGAACTGTTATGTGCAGGACAGTGAAACTCAGAAAGCTGTGGGAAAGCTGGGGCAGGTCACCCAACCCCAGCCTTCCCAGAACCAGCTCTCACATGCGTAACCTCCGAGGTGCACGACCTCAGAAGATCCCCTCTTCAGAAGCCCATTTCTCTTTGTCTTTATTTATTCCTTCCTTTTTTTTTTTGGTAAAAGATTTATTTATTTATTTGAAAGACAGATTTACAAAGAGGCAGAGAGAGAGATAGAGATAGAGAGAGATCTTCCATCTGCTGGTTCACTTCCCAGATGACCTCAAGGGACAGAGCTGCGTTGATCTGAAGCCAGGAGCCAGGAGCTTCTTCCAGGTCTCCCACATGGGTGCAGGGGCCCAAATCCTTGGGCCATCTTCTACTGCTTTCCCCTCAGGCCATCAGCAGAGAACCAGATCAGAAGTGGAGCACTCAGGACATGAACCAGTGCCCATATGGGATGCTGGCACTGCAGGCAGTGGCCTTACCTGCTAAGCCACAGTGCTGTCCCCCCTTTCCTTTTCTTTTTAAGATTTATGTTAGTTATTTTAAAGGCACAATTACAGAGAAGGAGAGAGAAACAGAGAAATCTGCCATCTGATGGTTCACTCCCCAAATGACTGCAATGGCCAGGGCTGGGCCAGGCTGAAGCCAGAAGCCAGGAGCTTCATTTGGGTCTCCCACATGGGTAAAGGGGACCAAGGACTTGGGTCATCTTCTGCTGCTTTCTCAGGCACATTAGCAGGGAGCTGAATTGGAAGCAGAGCAGCCAGAGCTTGAACCAGCCCCGTTATGGAATGATGACATTGCACGTGGCAGCTTAACCCGCTACACCACAACACTGGCCTCCTGTGTCTCTTTCACACACACTCCTCCCAAGTCTTCTCACCTTCTCACCGTGGCCCATGTGAGACCCACTTTGCCAGCTTCTTCCCTGGTAAGCACACCCACGGCCTCCTTGGGTAGCACCTCCAAGGTGTGCCTGGTGCTTCCATTGGAGGGGAGTGAGTCTGTGTAGACTGTGAGGGTTTACTGCCCTGCCTCCTCTTGCCCATTCTTCCTTCCTAACAGAACCCCTCTTTTGCTTAGAGAGGCAGTCAGCCTCCACTGAGCCAGTGGAGCAGGAAAATCTGATTTAGTGGCAGTGGGAAGCAGAAGCCTAAGGCCACATGGACCTAGGCTGGTCCTCCAGGATCCCCCTGGCCTTGGCACTGTCCCTCTCCCCCCATCAGAGAAGAGAGAGCTGGGCAGTCTCTTCTCTTTCTCTGCTGTTCTTGCTTCAGAAACAGACTCCCCAGCCTCATTCATGCTACCCTGCCTGCGATTCCACACAGAAAACTCCTAGTCATTCTTTAACACCCAGCCCCACACCTCAGAGCACCATTCTTGCCCTTTCTCTCCCTATCTAGTTCCTTCCACTTTCAAGACCCAGGTACCATCCAGGGAGCCTTCTCGATTGCTCTAGTCCATTCCAACCCCTTTCTTCTCCGGCCTCCTGTTTGCACCTGCAGTTCCTGGTCCTCCTTAGGCTCACTCAGGGCATCCTTGTGACTTCCTCTTGCTTTTTTTAAGTTACAGAGAGAGAGGAAGAGACACAGAGAAAGAGAAAGAGATCTTTCATCCACTGGTTTACTCCCCAAATGGCCTCAACGTCTGGGCCAGGCCAGACTGAAGCCAGGAGCTTCTTCCAGGTCTCCCATGTGGGTGCAGGGGCCCAAGGATTTGGGCCATCTCCCACTACTTTTCCCAGATGCATTAGCAGGGAGCTGGATTGGAAGTGGAGCAGCCGGGACTCGAACCAGTGCCCAGATGGGTTGCCGATGTTGCAGGAAGCACTTCAACCAGCTGCGCCACAGTGCTGGCCCCTTCTTTAACTTGCCAGGAGTTCACGAACCTTTCCTCCCCAGCCAGTCTGGGAGGCCCTGTGTCTGCGCACCCACAGTCTGGTCAAATGCCGAGCTGGGTATGAGGGAGGAGCCCAGAAGTCTGTGTGCTGCTGATGCTCCCAGCCTCTGTTTCTCACCCCCACTCCAGAGACCCGGGGTCAGGGGCCCATCCTTAGACAGCTCCTTAGTTCATTAGGTGGGTGGGACAGGAGCAGGTTCTCCCCCTGCCCCCACGCATAGAGAGGTGGCTGTGGCCAATGGAATTGATAAGTTAGGCTGGGAGTGGTGCTGGATTTTGCTTGATGTCCTCCCAAGTCTGAAATCTCTGAGCCCAGCACACCTGATGAGCTGCCTCCGTGCTGCCTTGCCTGCCTTTTCTCCCCATCATGCTCAGGGCGTGGCATGGATGTGAGTCTGAAACCCCAGCCAGAGGTCAGCAAGAGTGTGGGATCAATGTGTGGCTGGGGTCAGGGCCCTGGCCTGGCTAGTGGCATGGCAGCAATGTGTGTGTACACATGTGTGTGCATGTGTGTACTGAGGGTGAAGGTGAAGGTGATGCTAAGTGCAGATCTCTGCCAACCAACAGCAGCAGAGTGGCCTCTCTCCAGGGCTGCTTGCGGCTCCTTGCCTCCGCTGTTGGCAGTCTTGACGAGAGTGGAGCAGGCAGCCTCTCCTGTGGGAGCCTCAGGGGTAGGCCAGAGAACGGGTGTTACAGGCTTCAGAGGCTGACAGGTGACAAGCCCTGAGCCATTCACACGCCCTCACATGCTCACACCCAGAAAGGCACATACACAGAGTAGTCCCCATGCAGCTGGCAGAGCAGGGCTGCAGGCAATGCACGGGTAGACCCAGGTGCTGAGGCCACTGGCACTCACCCCAGATGTGGGAGCCATCAGGAGGGTGCCAGACCAACACACGTGGGCCAGACCCACTGCCTTCACAGCTGACGTCCTCTGGAGACACCCAGATCAATCCCCTTCCCCAGGTGGGACAAAGCCTTTGGCTGGCTTGGCATGGTGCCAACTGCTTTCCCCACCCATCACCTCCCTTCCTTGTATCCACTCAACCTCGCTTGAGGCCGCCCGAGGGGAGGCTGGCTCAGCATCTGCTCCCTGGGCCTAAGAGATGGTCAGGGCCGTGGGCTTTGGGAGATGGAGGTCAAAGCTGGAATCTGGCTTTCCACACCTTTGCTGGGGTCTTGAGCCCGCCCCTTCCACAGAAGGGGCACAACCTCCAGGTTTTCCCAAGGCCCAGCCCTGGTTGCTGCCCTTGCACAGGCTGGGCACTGAGTCAGGCTTTGGACTCCCGAGGGAAAGTCTGGGCTGAGCTAGCCTGCTCTGGGGGTTCCAGCATCCTTCTTGCGCAGGACTGTCCCACGCCCTGCCCACAGGTCCCAGGCATCGGAGCACACTCTTGACAGCCTCGCTGCTGGCCCCTGGATGCATCTTCAGGAGCAGTCTCAGGCTCTGGTCCCCTGGCCCAGCCTGGCTGTGTGTGCCCTGAATGCTCTCCCTGGCCCTGCCCTCCCACATGGACACAGTTGGATCTGTATGACTAGGGGTATCCCCTGGGGACAGTCCCAGGTGCTGTCTGCTTGAGCCAGGCAAGCCCCCGGGGTGCTAAGCAGCAGGACTGGAGTTCGGCTGGAGGCCAAAGGCAAGCTGGTCGAGAAGCTTCTTCCTTCCCCCATCCTGGCTGCCGATGCCACCCCAGCCACACTGTCTCACGTTGCCTCCTACATGGGCCACCCACACCAGCAGCAGAATAGAGTGCCAGCTGCTCTGACTCTGGCCCTCCTCTTGGCCTTCGGTCTACAACCCTCCTCCTCCAGATGCGCAACAGACTGCTTCCTTGTCGTTCAGCCCAGATCACTTCCTCTGAGGGCCCCCCTTGTTTGCAGCAGCACACGGAACCCCCATCCCATTTCCTGTTTTACCTTCCTCATTGCAGATATTATGACACAACAATAGAATCAATGTCATATATTTTCTTCTCTTCTTTTAAGGATTTATTTATTTTATTTTGAAGGTCAGACTTACAAAGAGGGAGACACGGATTTTCCATCTGCTGGTTCACTGCCTAGATGGCCACAAAGGCCAGCTCTGAGCCAGGAGCTTCACCAGGGTCTCCCACATGGGTGGTGGGGCCCAAGAACTTGAGCCATTTTCTGCTGCTTTTTCTCAGGCCTTTAGCAGGCAGTTGGACTGAAAGTGGAGCAGCTGAGACACAAATCAGTGCCCATACGGGATGTCGGTGTCACAGGCAGTGGCTTTACCCACCCTAGTGGTCCCTTCCCTATGCTGTATATTTTCTGTGTCTCCCACTAGAAGGGAAGCTCCACGAGGGAGAGACTCAGGCCTGGTTAGTCCCAGAATTCTCAGTGCACACAAAGTAGGCATGCAGTAAGTATGCTACAACTGACACACTGTTCCAAGTGACATACATGTGCACGAGCATCCCACAGCACACACATGCACAGCAATATGTGTGCTCAGGGGCAGGCTTCCACGCGTGTCTCACGTGGCTTGGCTCCCCAGAGCCCAGGGGAAGTGTCATCACCCACGTTCTGCCATCCAGGCAGCCTCCAGCCGGGCTCCACTCAGCCCTCCTGGTGCTAACACGGCCTGACACGCCAGTTGCACAGGAGGCCTCTAGTGGAAGCGGCTGAGAGCCCACCACCATTGCTGTGGCTGCTAATTGGCTCTGTGATGGGCCTTGGGTCACCGCTCGGTCAGCCATGGCTGATACCGTCTTCCCACTTGTCTCGGGAAAGGCACTGCTGTCCCCTCCACTTAGGCCTCAGCCGGCTACTGAACCGCACATGCCTGGCCATGTGGGACTCTGATGGCAGCCCCCACTGCACGCCCTCTTCAGAGAGAGCTCATTGGGCAGGCCTGGCCTCGGGGCGGGTGGCCATCCGAGGGGCGTGGGTGACAACTGGAGGATGAGGAAGAGCCTGTCCAGGGGCCTGATGTGTCTCCATGGACAGGACATCTTCTAGGTCAATCCTGGCTCTCCCTCGGGGTTTCTCTGAGAGTGCACAGCCCCTAACTGGGGGGCAGGGGGCAGGGCCATGTTCTTAAGGGTAGGACAGGAAAGCCACTAACTGGCATCCCATCCTGGACCCTCCACTGAGCCTGCGAGTCTAGTCTCTGAGCTGCTAGGCCCCCCCCCCCCCCCCCCCCCCGTTTCCAGGGACTCTGGCTGCTGTCAGAGAGCAGCTGCGGCTCTGCGGCTCTGTGGCCCCAGGGAAGGTGAGGCGGCTTGCCCTCAGCCCAGGCTGGGACCTTCCGTGGGGACTGACGTCCCTGACCTTCCTCCCAGTGGGGTTGAGGGCACAGAAGGGGCAGTACCTGGACCGGGAGAAACCCTAAGACCTGGCTCCCTGGGGCCAGCGCTGTGGCATTGCAGGTAAAGCCTCCGCCTGCAGTGCCAGCATCCCATATGGGCGCTGGTTTGAGTCCCGGCTGCTCCACTTCCAATCCAGCTCTCTGCTGTGGCCTGGGAAAGCAGTAGAAGATGGCCCAAGTCCTTCGGCCCCTGCACCCATGTGGGAGACCCAGAAGAAGCTCCTGGCTCCAGGCTTCAGATCAGCACAGCTCCGGCCATTGCAGCCAAATGGGGAGTGAAGCAGCAGATGGAAGACCTCTCTCTCTCTGCCTCTCCTTCTCTCTCTGTAGAACTCTGACTTTCAAATAAATACACAAATCTTAAAAAAAAAAAAAAAAAGACCTGGCTTCCCGCAGGGTACCCATCTACTCTCGCTGTTACCACCTCCAGGGCCAAACTTGTACCCCTTTACAATCTTGCCAGATCCAGGTGTTTTAGTGGCCCACACATCTTCCTAGTTTGAGACAGAAACACCCTCCCCCATCTCCAAGCCATCCTGACAGCCTGCCTCCTCCAGGAGGCCTCCCTCACGCACGGCTTTCCTAGCCTTGTACCCGTGGTTCCTTCCTTGCCCATCTGCCCCCATCAGGGGGCCGCAGGGCTCAGGGCAGTTTGTGGAGGTGTGCATCTCCTGTCCTTCTTCCTCCAAAGCCCCAGGTGGGTGTCATCACTGAGAAACACCCCCGTCCCGGGGCAGCAACCCAAGGGCCCATCACGCAGCCGCAGGTTGTTGCACCCAGCTCCAGAGCAGCTCTGATGCTGGCCTGGTCCCTGTTCTGGTCTGGAGCATTGAAGGCCACCTCGCTGTTCCTCTGTAGGGGCCAGAAAAGGCCGGGGTAGGTCAAGGTCTCACTAAAACAAAGCCTGGGAGAGACTCTGGGCTGCCTCCCAGGAAAGGGAAGAGGAAAGAGGGGGGAGGGGAGTCAGAGCTCCACTTGATTCACCTTTCTCAGCCTCAGGTGTCCTGAAGGGGGGAGCTGGGCCCCCAGCTGCTGGTGTTTCCACCCCAAGGGAAGTAAAGCCCAGGCCTGGGACATTGTGTGGGGCTCCTGGGGAGCTGAGAAATCCTGCAGCCTTTGAATAGGATATAACATTTATAAAAAAAGAAAAGAAACTGACCAAGAATAGAAACTATACTTTTAGCAAAGGGTGTTTGGCACAGTGGTGAATATGCTGCCTGGGACACCCATATCCCATATCTGAATACCTAGGTTTCAAGTCCCAGCTGTGCTTCCGGCGAATGTGTTCCCCTGCAGTGTTGTGGGGGGCTGGGGTCTTAATATGTCTATTCCAGGGCCTTGCCATACACAAAGACAGGAATTCTTGGTGCTGTCATAAATAAATTTTATTCAGAGGGTGGGAAAGCGAACACATGCACACACAGGTGAGCATGGATTGCCCCACACAGAGAAATGCCCGTCATGAGTGGGCAGTGGGCCCCAAAAAGAAAGGGGTGGGGTAAGGGAAGGAGAGCGAGCACCCCAGAACCCCCTTCAGTCATGGTCTCCAGTGGAAGAGGGGGCTCTCCCCAGTTGTTGGCCTCTTTCTTGAGGTGGGAGGGTATACCTCTGTGGGCATAAAGACACCTGTGAGTTTTATGATACTGCCATAAAATTCCTCGTGGATCTTAATATACATATTTCAATGGCACCCTCTCCTCCAGATCCTGGATGATGCATCCCAGGAGGGGGGGTTTGGGGGGGGATGTTCTGATTGACAATTAGAAGGATAATATTACCCAGGGAGTGAGGGCTTGTGACTTCCAGCTCAGCAGACCTAACTAGCTACTTACCTATCTCATATCAGGAGGCAGCAGGTGATACCTCAAGTACTTGGGTCCCTGGCACCCACATGGAATACCACATGGAGTTCCTGGCTCCTGGCTTCTGCCTGGTGCAACCCTCAATGTTGGAAGATATCTGGGAAGTGAACCAGTGGATGGAAGATTCACTCTCACACACATACTTGCCTTTGTCTTTTAAGTTAATTAACTAACTTTTAAAAAATATTTATTTATTTACTTATTTGAAAGTCAGAGTTACACAGAGAGAGAAGGAGAGCCAGAGAGAGTGAGCAAAAAAGAGGTCTTCCATCTGCTGGTTCACTCCTCAGATGGCTGCAATGGCCAGAGCTGTGCCAATCCAAAGCCAGGAGCCAGAAGCTTCTTTTGGGTCTCCCATGTGGGTGCAGGGGCCCAGGGATTTGGACCATCTTCCACTGCTATCCCAGGCGATAGCTGACAGCTAGATCGAAAGAGGAGCAGCCAGGACTCACACCGGTGCCCATATGGGATGCCGGTGCTTCAGGCCAGGGTGTTAACCTGCTGTGCCACAGCACCGGCCCCTAATTTTTAAAAATAAATCATGGGGGCCGGCACTGTGGCCTAGTAGGTAAAGCTGCTGCCTGCAGTGCCAGCATCCCACACAGGCGCCAGTTTGAGCCCAGGCTGCTCCTCTTCCGATCCAACTCTTGAGGTGGGAGGGTATGGCCCCTACAAGGAGACTTTCCACTGATGAAGCTACCGGCCAGCCCTTCCTCTTCCTTCTGTCCTGTCTCCTGCCTGCAGATCACACTGCCTAGGTCCCCTGGGTAGGCAAGAAGGGGAGGGAAGCCACCTGACCTCCCACCTGCCACGCAAGATGCTGAGGGTTCCCTGAGGACCCCTGCCCCGCCTGTCCCCTGCCTCTGGTACCAGCCCTCCCCCTCTCCCCCTGCTTTACTCGAAGCACCTTCCTGCCCCTTCCCTCTGCCTATCCAGTTCCCTACAGGCTTTGAAGACCCAGTACCATCCAGGGAGCCTTCCCAGTTGCTGAAGTTCATTCCAACCCCTTTCTTCTCTGGCCTCCTGTTTGTTCCTGGTCCTCCTTGGGCTCACTCATGGCCTCCTTGTGACTTTCTCTTGCTTCTTTAACTTGCCAGGAGTTCACACCTTTCCTCCCCAGCCATTCTGGAGACCCCTAGACTGTGTACCCACAGCCTGGTCAAACACCAGACCGGGCACGAGGGAGGCACTCAGGGGTCTGAGTGCTGTTGACGCTCCCAGCCCCTGTCTCTCACCCCCACTCCAGAGTCCCTGGGTCAGGGGCCCGTCCTTAGATAGGTCCTGAGGGCATCAGGTAGGTGGGAGCAGGCTTCCCCGCCACACATGCAGAGGCACTGGCAGCCAATGGAACTGATCAGCTGGAGCGGAGGGTGTGAATCCTCCGGAGGGAGCTCAGGCTGGAAGCTGAGCCCTCCCAGCAGCTGGCAGGGAGTGGCACAGCCAGTCGGGGCAGCTCCTGCCCTGGAACACGTACCCCAGCCTCTGCTTGCCTCCACTCTCCCAACTTGCTTTGCCCAGCCCCAACGTTTCTACTCCCCACACAGTCCCTTCTCTCCTGGAGCCCTGGCTCAGTTCCAGACTGTTGGCGTCTACAGGGCCATCCTTGCCAGACTTAGTTCCAGGAGCTGAGGAGATGGCCCCAGAGAGGTCTCTGCCCTGCTTTCCCACTTCTTCCAGGGGGACTTCCTGGCAGAGGCCTATGTGGTTGTATGACTGCTACTGTACTTGCCCTCATCCCTGGACAGCAGCTGGTGCTGCCAGAGGTGGTGACCAACCCTGAGAAGGGTCTTTCTGTCCAGGCCCTCCCCCTCAGAGGTCTGAGCACCCAGACATGCTCTGGTCCCGGTCAAGCTCTGGTTTCTACCTCTTCTGGTCACGCGGAGGTCCCCACCCCTCACTCCCAGGAGGCGGCCCCTCTGTGCCCGATGACAGATGGCTCATTCATGGGGGCTGAAAAGTTGATTGCAAAACACAAACTTTCTCATTTCCCAGGTCCTTCTGGGAGGCTCAAGGATCTCAGATAAGAAGCTATGACATTATAGGCCTTATTTGCAGTACATGGGTTTTTGTCTAGATAGTTCAATAACAAGAAATATGCTGTATCTACCACATGGGCTACATATCAGCAATGGAAAGGCACAGCTACTGGGCCATGCAGCCTCTGGGGTGAATCTCCAGGGAGTCATGATGGCTGGAGAGCGTTTCCATACATATGTAGAACTGCACTACATAACATCCTTGAGATGAAAAAGTTTTGGAAATGGAGAAAAAATGAGGAGGTGCCAGGGGTTGGAGGCAGGGTTGGGGGAAGAAAGGGAGTGTGGGTGGGGCTGGTGCTGTGGTGCAGAGGATTAACGCCCTGGCCTGAAGTACCGGCATCCCATATGGGTGCCGGTTTGAGACCCGGCCACTTCACTTTTGATCCAGCTCTCTGCTGTGGCCTGGGAAAGCAGTAGAAGATGGCCCAAGTCCTTTGGCCCCTGCACCCATGTGGGAGACCCGGAAGAAGCTCCTGGCTCCTGGCTTCGGATTGGAGCAGCTCCGGCCGTTGCAGCCAGTTGGGGAGTAAACCAGCGGATGGAAGACTTCTCTCTCTCTCTCTCTCTCTTTCTCTCTCTGCCTTTCCTCTCTCTGTGTAACTCTTTCAAATAAATAAATAAATCTTAAAAAAAAAAAAGGAAAGAAAGAATGGGAGTGTGGGTATAAAATGGCAGCGGGAGGCATCTGGTAGAGATGGGAATGTTCTGTGTCATGGTGGTGGTAGAGGGGTACATGGATCTACACATGTGATATACACACAACAACAGAGATAGACAGATCTGCAGAAATCAGAAAAATGGAGGACTGGACCTGTGTCAATATCCAGTCATAACCTTGTCTTGTAGTTGTACCAGATGTTACACTGGGGGAAATAGATCTCTCAGTGTTTGTTACAACTGCATGTGAGTCTACAATTGTCTCAATGAAAATTACGATTAATTAATTACTTTTGAGGGGCAGAATCAGAGAGAGAGAAAAAGCTCTCACAATTGATTACTCCCCAAATGCCCAAAAAGGCACTCAGTCCAGATCTCCCATGTGGATGGTGGATGGCAGGGACCCAACTACTTGAGCCATCACCTGCTGCCCCACAGGGTACACATTAGCAGGAAGTTAGAAAAGAGAGAACTGAGACTTGACCCCCTCTGAAATAGGATGTGGGAGTCCCAAGGGTCCTAATTGCTGTACCAACTGCACTGTGGTTGGAACATCTTGAAAGATAGAGCATTCATGACAGCTATCTATACCTGCTATGCTCTCTGCACTCTGGGGGCCCCAGGAACCCCCTTCTGGGTTAGTCCTGAAGAGCCCTTCCCCTGCTATGCAGCGACCAGCCTGAACACCACCTCCACCCCTGGACAGGCAGCCCCTCACCCCTCTCTTTCACTGTGGGAAAGTCAGCTCTGGCTGCTGTCCCCTTCCTCATCTCAGATCACCCACAGGGGATTATAGCACGCTCTTTGCTTGCATCCCTCCCCTGGGCTCCTGCTCTGCCCTGTCCCTTTAGCACTTCTTTATCTCTTGCCTGGACATTGCCTTGCCATCTAATTGTCTCCCTGCTCCAAGCTCTCTCCTCCCATTTGTCCACCTGCCAGATCAATTATTCTAAAGCAGTGTTGAGGTTACACGTTACTGGCAGCTTCCTAGAGTAAGACAGGTTAGGGCTCTATCACGCTGAGGCCCCCTGACCACAGTCCCAGTCCTACTTCCCCAGTTCACATTTTCACTTCTCTTACACCCCACATCCCTCTTTTTTCCCCAGTATGTTCTGCAATTTGTCTCTGCCATTGAATTTGCTTTCTCCCCCCTTTAGTATGCAACGGCACATTTACTACCCCTAATGTGTGTGGCACAGTGATTTCTAGTTTATAAGCACTCCCCAGACTGCCTGGCAGTAAGGTTAGACCTGGAAATTCAGTGGTGAGTTAAAAAGATACGGCTGTATTTCATGAGCTAAGTCAACATAATCATTAGGTTAGTTCTCTGCTCCCAGATCATAACTGGAATTAGCAGGAGAGGGATTTCTCACTGTCCCTCCTGCCCCCCCACCCCTCTGCGACTGTAGCACCTCTGGGGTCACAGGGACAACATAAAGGAGACAGAGAGCAGGACCGTGGCTTGTAGGAGACTTCAGCAAGCTTGCGAGCATCACAGGAACCACTGCTGGGATGCTGCAAGTCCAGTGCAAAGGGACAGTAAGCTTTTGCAAAGCTACATGCACGTTAACGCATCCCAGCATCTTTTATTTCCTTCCCATTTATGCTACAGGAGATGTCTGCTCAGAGGTTCTTGACTTCAGACGAGAAGGAAGTCAGAAGTGAGACAGACAGGAGTGGTAAGCGAGGCAGCAAAGTTTAAAGAAGTGCACCTGACAGAGCAGGCGCTCCTGCAGAAAAGGACTGGCAGCCTAGTCTGTACAGACTGGAGTTTTCATGGACATGAGTCTGAGTCCCCTGTCTCTTCTCCACTCCTCCCTCTTCTGGAAAATTGTGGGTATAGAGTTTTCAGGATGTGGAGTTCCCCTCCCCCACCCCAGGACCTTAGCAACCTGGTGCTACTGCACTGAACAGCTCTGTTGGTGCAGGGCAGGGGCAATGCCCTCAGGCTGTCCCCAGGGAGCAGGCTGACGCTCACCTCCCAGGTTACTGAACAAGAGCAATGACTTTAGGTGTCATTGCTGGTTTGCTCTCAGAGCTTGTTTCCTCATTCCTTTCTACAAAAATTCATTTTTCTTTAAAAATTCTCATTTTCTTTGGCCTCTCTTGCATACATAGGCTAATGTCTACCTAGCTGCTTTAACAATTACAGTAACTGCTCACACCCCTAATAAGCAACACCTATTGTGTGAGCCTCAGCTGATTTCAATTGCAATATATGGTTAGAAATCTCTATCACTCCTGTAAGGTTTTTGGGATGATTAAACAAGATAAAGAGCCGTATAGAAATGGAACATACAATGGTATTGTTATTGATATTGTATTCAATGCCATGTTCTTTAAATCAATCATATGGCCATTATTTATTTCATAAATAGGCACTCAGTGACTGAAATATTCTAGTCTGATTGGGTAGGAAACAAGACAGTACAGTTCTGTACTAACAAAATCTGAGTCATGAATATGAATTACATAGGAAATTTAAAATTTTCTACCAGCTACACTAATAAAGAAGAGATAGGCAAAATTAACTTTAATAATATATCTTTTTAAAAAGATTTATTTATTTGAAAGGCATAGTTATAGAGAAAGAGGGAGAGACAGAGGGAGATCATCCATCCACTGGTTCACTTCTGAAATGGCCATAATTCCCCAAGGCTGGGCCAGGCTGAAGCCAGGAGCGAGAAGCCAGGAGCTTCATCCAGGTCTCCCACATGGGTACACAGGTCTAACTACTGGGCCATCCTCTGCTGCTCTACACATTAGCACATTAGCAGGAAGTGGGATCTGAAGTGGAGCAGCTGGGACTCAAACCCGTACCCACATGGGATGCCAGCATTGCAGGCAGTGGTTTAACCTACCAAAGCCACAATACCAGCCCCCAAAATATATCATTTTAACCCATTAAATCCAAAGTGTTATTTCAATGTGTAATTCTTTTACAGGGGTTTGAAACAGTTTTTCTGCCAAGGGGATATTTATGAAATCATTCACGAGCCATACAAAATTAACTCAGCTTAAAAATTAACCTGCTATAGATTTATTAAATTTCAAATCCTACCTGTGGTTGCCTAGGCAGGGCCAGACCAAATGATTTGCAGAAATTCCATAGTCCATGGGCCAGATATTCCCCATCCTGGATTTAAAAGATTAATGAGACATCTTAGGTTCTTTTTTTGGTTCTAAGTCTTTGAAATCCTTGGTGTATTTTGCAATGACAATGCATCTTATTTTGGACTAGCCACATTTCAAGTGCTCAGTAGTCACACATGGAGACTGTGTAGGACAGCACACTAATTAGTACTGTCATAAAGATAATGAAGGTCTGTGCTATGCTTTACAATTTCCCAAAGTCTGTTCCTGCTGGCCCTGGAAGGTGGATGTCTGTCATCTCCATGTTGCAGATCAGAAGCAGAGGCAACTGTGTAAAATTCACCCAAGATCATTGTGCTAGCCAACAGTGACCTTCAGTCTTGTTTTCAAACCTAGGCACTTTCCTTTTTGCTTTCTTTTCTAATCAAGCAATACTAAGGCAAACTTGTTCTCATGCATATGATGATATTTTGAAAACCTTGTGGAGAAATGGAATTAAAGATAAGTTTTCTTTGGTGCAAAAATATTGGAATCCAGGCGTATTTTTTCATAACGAGCATACTGTTAACTTTTTCAGGGCTATGATATAGGTCCCAAGGCTCATTGCACTAGAGCAGAGAAGGAACAGTTCTTTCAAAATCCACCTACAGTCCCATGTCCTCTGAAAGTCTCACCCAGTTTAGTACCACTGGAATCTATTACCTCTGTTATTCTAAAAATACGTGTGTGTTGGATTGAGTACCTACCAGCTCTAAATAAAAATTATATAGGCAGGCATAAAAGTCTTACCTCTTTCTCTAATGTACTACTCCAATTTTTATCCTTGTGAATTATCTAGTGTTTCAGCGGCCCAAATAGGTAGGCGTTGCAGAGTCCTGTGTGCTAGTAGGAAAAGCACGTGTGCTGTAAATGCTCACGCCAGAGCACGGCCTGACCAAGCTGGCCATGAGGGAGGCAGTCAGGCCGAGGCCGGGATTGCTCTACAAGAAGAAGGCAGGAACGGCAAGGGTGGGGAGGGCGTTAGGGACAGGCTAGCTTCAAAACCGCTCTGTGGATGACCCATCCTTAGGCTGAAGTTTCCACACTCAGGGCAGCTGATTGCCCTCCTAGCAGGGGAAGTCCCGTGCTGCCCTGATGAGCAAGGTTTCCCCCACCAACCTGCACTCCCTTTTCCGAGGCACTGTACGGAAGCCTGTAAAAGCCAAATCTGCTCATTTCCGGCTCTGAGCCCTTGTCCCCTCAAACACCTCCCAGACATAACTCAAGTGGGTGGGTGGTAAAGCTGCAAGCTCCCTTCTCAGGGCTGCCAGGACTGCCTCCAGGGCTTTTCTCCTTTTCCAACCAGCTTCTAGTTCCTTCCGGCTCCCTAGAGGAGGGTACTTCAAAACGTTTGTGGGAAAATGTGATTTAAAATTTGTCATACAAAAAGAAAAAAAAATTTTCAAAGATCCATTCATTCAAAACGCAGAGTAGGGCCGGCGCCGTGGCTCAACAGGCTAATCCTCCGCCTTGCGGCGCCGGCACACCAGGTTCTAGTCCTGGTCGGGGCGCCGGATTCTGTCCCAGTTGCCCCTCTTCCAGGCCAGCCCTCTGCTGTGGCCCGGGAGTGCAGTGGAGGATGGCCCAAGTGCTTGGGCCCTGCACCCCATGGGAGACCAGGAAAAGCACCTGGCTCCTGCCTTCAGATCAGCGCGGTGCGCCGTCTGCGGCGGCCATTGGAGGGTGAACCAACGGCAAAGGAAGACCTTTCTCTCTGTCTCTCTCTCACTGTCCACTCTGCCTGTCAAAAAAAAAAAAAAACAAAACAAACGTGGACTCAAAGACGGGGGCTGGGCCAGGTGGAAGCCAGGAGCCTGGCCTCCCATTTGGGTGCAGGGGCCCAAGGACTTGGGTCATCTGCCGCTGCTTTTTTCCAGGCCATTAGCAGGGAGCTGGATCAGAAGTGGAGCTTCCGGGACTGGAACCGGCGGCCCTGAGCTTACCCCGGTGCGCCCCAATGCAAGCCCACAACCAGTTTTGAAATCCATGCACATGAAGGGGATCTTCAGAAAGGTCATGGAAAGTGTGCATTATGAGAAAACTGTGCATAGAATTCATTATTTTTAACACCAAAATAAGCATCCGTTAATTCCATTTCCCCCAAACTTTATGGCGAACTCTCCAAGTCCCAGAATCTCTGCGGAAACCCTGCTACGTGTGTCACGCACGTGGGGCTTTCTCCATTGCCAGGCAGATACCGCGCTGAACACGACGCTGACGTCCGCAACACGCCACGGCTGCCTCTCTCCTCGCACTATTCCCTCACCCCGGGTCTCCACGGGGGTCTGGCCCTGGCTGCGTCACTGCGTGCGTCACCGGCGACACGGTACCCCCCCCCCCGCGTCGCAGTGCGCACGCGTCAGGTCGGGCTGCCAGCAACTTCCGGGCGCTACAGGGCCGGCGGGGCGGTGACGTGTCCAACAGGTCCAACTGACACTCCCCTTCTGGCCCCTCCGCTTGGGATCCGGCTCCGGAAACGGGGTCCGGAGGAAAGGAGAGGCCAGCCGAGGTTCGAAGGAGCCGCTTCGAACGGTTCTCGCTCAGCCCGGGGGACCTGCTGTAGCCTGTCCGACCTGGGACAAGGGGCGGCTCTGCGCGCCTCAGGGCGCCACGCCCCGCGCACGCGCGCCGCGAATCAGCTGGGCTACGCGGGCAGCCACGTGACGCGGGGCGGTGCCCAGCAGGCTGAAGGGAGGGAAGCGGCAGGCTGGGGGGAAGCAAACGGCGGGACCAGCGGCGGCGGCGGTAGCAGTATGGCCGCGCTCTACGGGGGTGTAGAGGGGTGAGTGAGGCCCGGCGGAGGGAGCCGAGGAGGGGCGTCCTGTGCCATCCCGTGCCCGTGGGCGGGGCGGAGGGCCGTGGCCAGGCCAGCAGGCAGGTGGTGGGACCTGCCGCTTGGGGCGTTTGGACTGCGGGGCCTTGCAGACGGGTGGGTGTGTGCACGCTCACGGACACCCCAGCGCGCGCGGCCGCGTATCTAGTGGGAACGCCGCGCGTTTGCCCTGCCACACCCCGGGGGGGGGTCCTTTGTGTTTCACGGCGGGACCACGCCCCTTTCCCCCGTGAAGGTACCCTTTCCGCTGTCTTCCGCTGGAGAAGCAGTTTCGTTTTGCCATATCCAATCCCGGAGAGAGTTTGGCCGAACAGGTGTCAGGTGTGAAGTTGCTGGGCTGGGGTGGGGAGTGAGAAAGGGGCGGAGACCGCAGTCCTTGCCGGAGGGTCCCTGCAGAGTGCTAGCTAGCTGTGGTCCTGAAACCCCTCCGTTCCTGTGGGCGCTTCAGGCTCCTGACAGTAGATCGAACTCTCTGTTACTGCTTTTCTTCCTGCTCAGAAGCTTGTCTGCCGGACTTTTTGAAATAACTGCTCCTGAGTATGACTGTGGACAAGGCACCTGCCCTCACTGGGTTCCAGTGGCTGCAAGTGTGAAGTGAGGTCAGGGATGAACAGATGATGATCGCCGCGTCCTCTGCCAGTGACATTAAGTGAATCTGGGTGTGTCCAATCAGGGCACGATAGAAGGTGGCTGTCATCTCAGCCTGGGCACTGTACTTTCAGATCTGAAATTCACTTGTCCGGCAGCCACATCTGCTGACTCATAGACCCCAAAGTCTTCATGTGAATTGTTAGGGTCTATCTCCCTCATCCTGTGTCTGTAGCCCCCCTCCCCTTTTGTCTAAACAGTAAAGTAAGTATGCACTTAGTTTGTAAGATAAAAACCAGTTTTTTTCAGTTTGTTACAAGATTATTTTATATGTTGAATCTACCAATTCGTGCATTAACCACCCCCAGAACTTGTGGACGTCATTGAGTTTGATCAGGTCTTCCGCATGCTCTAAGACCTTCCCAGAAGTGTGGCTCAGTAAAGAAACATGCATCCCACCACCACACGCCTCCCTCCAAACAGCTCTCTCCCCAGTAACCAGCGGTGGAGGGTTTAGGTGCCTAGGTAATGTGTGCTGCCTCCCTGCCATCTGCTGAGCATTTCTTGCAAGAGTGTCTTACAGACCTTGGCAGCCGGGTCTGGGTCCTGAAAGACAGCCTTTAGCGTTGTGAGAGGAGCAGAGATGGATGTGCTATTCTCTTGGGCCTATATTGGGCCCAGTGCTAGTTACGGGGATAAATATATGAACCGAAATGTGACCTAACGGAGTTCAGAATCCAGCGAGAAGCAGACAGAACACCTGAGCATCTCCTCATAGAAAGGACTCTGTAGTAGCGGTGGGGGGCACCAGGAAGGCTTCACTAATGGAGCTTTGGCAAGTGTGTGGGCTGGGCTACACTTCGAAGGTTCCAAGGACTTGGTGATGTAGGTAAGGGTCACACGGGATAAGAAGGTCTCCCCAAGGGGATGAGTAAAAACTGTGGTTCTGATCAAGAACGCACCAACCAGAGATGGGTTTGGGAGTGGTAGTTGGGTTTGCTGAAGCTGTCTCCTCCATCTCGTGGGACTCTGCCTGGGATGAGAAGTGTACAGGTTTCGCTCTGCATGTTTTCCTGAGCAGGACTGAGTGCCCTCTTGTGTTCTGTAGGGGAGGCACACGATCCAAGGTCCTTTTGCTCTCAGAGGATGGGCAGATCCTGGCAGAAGCAGATGGACTGAGCACAAATCACTGGGTAAAAGCCACACTGAGGGGACCAGAGGGGTTCTGATTTCGTTCTAACTCCTGTTGAGGTGGTGGCCGGGGCTCATAGAGCAGCCTGTAGGGGCAACACAGGTCCTGCAAGGTTTTGTAACCCCGCCTTCCCTTGATTGGGGCCAGCTGATCGGGACAGACAAGTGTGTGGAGAGGATCAACGAGATGGTGAACAGGGCCAAGCGGAAAGCAGGGGTGGACCCTCTGGTACCTCTGCGAAGCTTGGTGAGTCTGGGATGGAGCCTGGGTAGTAAGCTGTCCGCACCAGACAGGGAGCAAGTTTGGACTAGATGAGTTTGATGGCTGTAGAAGCAAGGGTCTTCAGGGCTCAGGACCTGTGTCCTTTTAGAGTTCACCCGTTCTTGTGGCTTCAGTTGCCACTTAGAAGCCACAAGTGTATTGGAAGAGCATTACATGTTGGAGAGCCACTGAAATCTTGGCTTGCCACTCGGCATCCATGTGACTATGAGCAGGGCAGACTGCTCTCGCCAAGTCTCAGTTTCCTCATTTGGGAAACAGGACTAGCAGTAGCCACCTCAGAGCTGTTGCGAAAGTAAAATGACATGAGGCTTCCTACAGTGGTTAGCATAGAGCCTGGCCTCTGCTCATCAAACGTGAGCGGTTATTCGAAGCTCAGATCTTTTTCCTGAGTTGCTGTAGGTCTCACTGCTCCCTGGACATGTGAGTGAGGCATTGTGCAGACACAGCCAACCCCCGTGTGTTCCAAACCAAGCCTACCTCCATCTGCCTGTGCCTCCCCCACCCACCACCCCCCTGCACCTGACTCCCCTGTGAAGAGGGAGTTTCCTAAGCTGTCCCCCCAAACCCCACACCTAGCATCGTTGAATCCCTTTGTTCCTCTGTACATTTCTGGCCCCAGGTTCTTCACCTGTGTTGGGTGGAAGGAGGGTGGGGGCTGGATGGGCAGGGTATGGCCTGATGGAGAGAGCAGGAGGGGAGGGGGTTGAGAGGATCTGGGTCTGGGGCTCTGCTCACTTGTTCACCTCCTGCACGGCCTAGGGCCTGTCCCTGAGCGGTGGGGAGCAGGAGGACGCGGTGAGGATCCTGATGGAGGAGCTGAGGGACCGATTTCCCTACCTGAGTGAAAGCTACTTAATCACCACTGATGCCGCTGGCTCCATCGCCACAGCTACGCCAGATGGTGAGGACGTGGAGGGAGGGCGGAGGTTGAGGCACGGTCTTCTTGGGAAAGCCCCTTAAGTGGAAAAACTGGCAAAACTCCTCTCGCAGATCCCTGGAAGGTCAGCCCTGTCTTGTTTCATTAGCGCACACTCCAGCCGGAGTGGGGACAGACTGTCCAGAGGAGGGAGGGCAGGAAGGGTATCTCGATGGGAAGTGAGCAGTGGAATCAAACGTGAGACCCCACCACAGAAGAGCGAGCACCGTGGGGCAGTGCAGTGCTGAAGGCAGGCTGGGGAAAGCCCAGAGGACCCTGCGAAAGCAGCAGGAGCTCTGTGATAGGGTGATGTTGGCCTCGTGGGCTCAGTGTTTGAATCCTAGCTCCTGTTTTGCCAACTACCATCTTGGGGAAGTTACAGAACCCTTTGAGTTTCAGTTTCTGCATCTATAGAATGAGAATAATTATGTTCACCCTGTGGTTTAGGGTGTCACTGATCTGCCCCGTCCCTGGCACAGTGGGCCTCGCAGCAGGTAGACACTTGTGAGGACTGGCTGGCAAGGAGCCACCTTCCCTGAGGGCTGTGCAGACCCATGTTGCTCCATGTCCCCCAGAGGAGGGCTCTGTGATTGGATTTTCTCTGAAACGCAGCCATCACCCTCAGGCAGGAAACAGCTGGGGCAGTGGGTGGTGGCCCCTTGGCCTGGGGCTGCTTTCTGTCCCGGAGTTGCCGCAGCCACACTGAGCCTCCACGCCTTCTCCCCAGGTGGGATCGTGCTCATCTCTGGCACAGGCTCCAATTGCAGGCTCATCAACCCCGATGGCTCTGAGAGTGGCTGCGGCGGCTGGGGCCACATGATGGGAGATGAGGGCTCAGGTGAGTGGACCCTTCCCTTTCTGCAGCTCCCCGTCTTCCTCTCCCTTGCCCTGCCCCTTGGGGGATCTCTGGGGCTATCTCCTGAACTTGACCATGTAAAGACAAGATCAGGACTGGGATGTCATGGATGCAAATGCTGAGCTAACTGCTGGCCTTGCTCTTCAGCTCTGACTTGCACCCAGGATTCAGATGCTCGCCTCAGCATAATAATGGTTGTTGGCTACCTGGGTTGACTCTTGGAGTCCTTAGGGAGGAGTTGAAACTGTGAAGGCTGAGGCCATAGGTGCCAGGAGGTGTTCTATCAGACTGCTGGTGGGAGAGGGGTGCAGAAGCTCCCCCAACCCCACCTCCTTAGAGGTAGTTTGTGTATATTTTCATACGGGCCCTTGGGGCCCAGCTCATGGCAGTGACTGCAGTGGTGTTTGTAACGACTGACCTTGTCTTGTGTTTGGGTAGGAGCTCCTGTGACACAGCTTCACCTGGTCCCCAGCCAGCTTTCCCTATCTGGGACAATCAGACATAGTATAGAGGCTCTCCAGGCTGGGGATGAGGAAGCCTAGTTTGCTATAAAACTCAAGCAGATCATTCATCCCATGTGGGTCTGAGTTCCTTCTCCCTGAGCTCAGGAAGACTGCCCCATCCTCTTAGTCCTCTCTGCTCTCTGCAGCCTACTGGATTGCACACCAAGCAGTGAAAATAGTGTTTGACTCCATTGACAACCTAGAGGCGGCTCCTCATGACATTGGCTACGTCAAGCAGGCCATGTTCAACTATTTCCAGGTATTCCCTTGCCCCCAAGAAACAAATGTGTGCCTGGGAGAGGGCATGGGGAGACTGGATGCAGGAGAGGGACAGCTGGGCCAGAGGGAGAGAGCAGGGTGAGTGTGGGTCAGCTCTAGAAGAGCGAAGTCGTCGGTGAGGGCAGGATTCCGAGCGAGGTAGGCAGTGGGTTCCAGGAGAGTGTCAGCCATGAGGAAGGGGTGGTTTGTTAGCAGGTAGTGAGCCAGACTCTATGCTTGTGCTGCTGGAGCTTGCTGGGCGGTGAAGGCAGCGTTCTAGGCTCGGATGGAAAGTGCAGGGTGAGGTCAGGAGCAGAGAGAGCAGGTAGCGTCTGAATGAGTGCATTGGCTGCTGAACTGCTGCTGGCCTGCAGAGCAGGTGATCAGGTGGGCAGGAAGGGTTCAGGGGAGGTATAGCCTGCTTAGGGCATTAGAGCTTGATTCAGTGCTGTGCTTATTTGTCGTGGGTTAGGAAACAGCTGCCTTTAGCAGATCCAGAGGTGAAAGATGGGAGAGGAGAGGGAAGATAAGTTTGCTTGGTACATTGATTTGTTTGTATGTGATGGCCAGAGTCTTTGTCCAGCCACTTAGGCAAACTGGGGCTGAGGCCAAGGGAGGAGATTAGAGGTGCTGCAAAGTAGGAGTTGGTGATTGAAGAGGAACTCTGGCCCCAGGCCGGGGTGAGGACTAGGGAGGGATCAGCAGCAGCATTCACTTCTCCGGAGCTGCTCCTGAAAGTGAAGTTAAGCTGTCCTGACTAAGCCAGTTGCTTCTGAACCCCACTAGTGAGTCTGTTGCTCCTTCTATCCCTGTAACCTTGCTACAGAGATGAAGTGGGATAGTGTATTAATACTTTGCACGTTGCTATAGGTGCTCAGATTTTAGTGCCCCCCCCCCCCCCCCCCGCTTCTGTTGACTAAAAAACATGTTCTGGTAGAATCACTGACGCCTGAGAGGAGCTAAGGGAGTGTGCATGTGTGGTGTGGAGGAAGGACCTTCTGTAATCAAGAACGTTGGGAGAACCCAATGTATTGGTTGCAGGAGTTCTCAGAGGCTGTAATCTGCTAACGTGCAGTGTGACTCTGCAAGGGAGCGTAGCAGTGTGCAATATTCTTTAGATTGCTTTGACCAAAGAAATCTTTTGAGGAGTATGTCCAGGAGCCACAGAGACCACTTGGAGAACACAGTGCTGCTTTCAAGCTAATCTGTAATAAGCAGTGAAGTTTGTGTTTGGGAAAACAACTTTTCTCAAATGAGAAATCTTAAATTCTTGTACTTTCTAGAGCTAAAAAAAAACAAAAACAAAAACAAACCTAACCCTCAAACAACCAAAACTATTCCAGCTTGTCCAATTGTAGCGACATGAGGAAGGCCCATGTGGGTGGGTGGACTGGGATTTTCCTTTGCTTCCAATGACCACCTTGTGCCCTTTCTCTCTCCCAGGTTCCAGATCGGCTAGGAATCCTCACCCACCTGTATAGGGACTTTGATAAATGCAGGTTTGCTGGGTTTTGCCGGAAAATTGCAGAAGGTACTGGAGGTGGGGCAGGGTTTTTCTGGCTTTGTTCCCTAGAGACTTCCCCTGTTGGTGGGAGGAGTAGGCTATAGATGGGCTGGATCCCAGTCTCCCCCTCGCCAAGGGAGCTGGGTGCTGTGCCTCCACAGTGTTTGGTGGTGGTGAGCCCTGAAGGGGAAGTGGAAGGGTGCATGGTTGTATTGACAGTTGGTTTGTATTCCCTGTGCAGTCGTAGCTGGTGCAGGCTCTATGCCTGTTTCTGAGAAATTATATGAAGTGGCTGTCCTTTGAACAAATCCGTATTTAAAAAAAAATTTATATCCAAGGAACTTGAGGATTATGGAGAGCTTAGGCTTATTTGTTGGGTTCCGGGAAGCCAATAGACCATGTGTGGACACGGTGCTCGTGGTCCACTGTAAGCTTCGGATGCCCTTCATCGCGGGGCTTGTACAGCTCTCTTAGTTTCCACTGGACTGAGAACATAGCTGGGGGAGAGGGGCACTGCCCAGCCAGGGTCTGGGGTCCCTAGAGCTGACAGACTCAATAGGGACAGATCCACAGTAACTGGGGGTAAGCCAGGTATACACCAGGCACCAGTGTGCTGCTCTGGCGGGCTTACCCTTCCTCTATCTGGGGAAGGAGCTGGTGTGTGTGAAGGGTGGGGGTGAGAGGAGGCACTGAGAACTGCTGTGTACATGCCAGGAGGTGGGCAGCCAGCCAGCCAGCCAGCCAGCCTCTCGCTGGCTCCAGGTGC
Organism: Sylvilagus floridanus; assembly: GCA_949820135.1. NCBI lineage: Eukaryota > Metazoa > Chordata > Mammalia > Lagomorpha > Leporidae > Sylvilagus > Sylvilagus floridanus. Next base: position 53,624,615 of record OX463245.1, read on the forward strand.
TCCTGCACCTGCTGTCTTGCAGCAGTGAGAACACCCGAGGCCCGGCAGCTCCCTAGCGGCCCCCGTCTTCCCTCCTCCCTCCCCCAGGTGCTCAGCAGGGAGACCCCCTGTCGCGTTACATCTTCAGGAAGGCAGGGGAGATGCTGGGCAGACATGTTGTGGCCGTGTTGCCTGAGATTGACCCGGTGAGTTGAGGTGGGAACTGCTGGGCCTTGCCCATCGCAGGTGGGACTATAAACCCTGTGTGAACTGGACACTTGCAGGAGAACTGGTGGGGCATGCAAAACTCTGCAAAGCGTCTGTAACATAAAGAAACCCTTTGGTCTCCCTCCTTGGCTGGTCCACAGTGTGTATGTGTGTGCGGTAAATGAGCTCATGTCTGTTTCTTTCAGCCATGTTTCCGTTCATTCCCCTCTCTGTCTCTTTCCTTCCTCTCTGCTGCTGCTTAACCCTTCTTCCTCTTCTCTCTCTCTCACCTGTGTGAGTCCCCTTTTGTTTCTTGGCTAGAGGGAGAGTCACTGGGCTGGACAGGAGGGCGCTGGGAGGTCCTAAGGAGGAGCCCCCCCTTCAGCACTGGAGAGGCGTGGATGGCCCCCAGCCATCTGTCTCCTGTTCTCCACCCAGGTTCTGTTCCAGGGGGAGATTGGCCTCCCCATCCTGTGCGTGGGCTCCGTGTGGAAGAGCTGGGAGCTGCTGAAGGAAGGTGAGTCTCAGGTGGAGCTGGAAGCCAGGGGCAAGGGCAGAGGATGGGGCTAGAGAGGATGTGGCCCAGGGAAGACGTGGCCCCGGGCCTGAGGCCCGCACGGGCTGCTGATGCCTCAGGCCTCACGAAGGCTCGAGCCTTTTTGTAGCATCCCACCCAGCTGCCTGGAATGCTTGAACAGGTGTGTGTATGCCAGGTGATTTATGATGGAACCACGGTTTAAACATTAAAGCCAACTCTGACTTAAAACCCGTGCTCTGAGCAGCCTCTCCTGTGGCCACCTCCCCGGTCAGCGCAACCCTAGCCGGGATGAGAGGAGAGTGACCGCTGAGCTCTGTAGCTTTATCCCAGCTAGCCAGGGGGCTTCCACTAGGAGTTTAAAAGAGCTGAGGGCCTCCATTGCTACCACGGAGTCTCCGGAACCAGGTGCCCCTCGGGCTGCTGGCTCCAGTGCCCACAGCTGTCACTGGGCCCTTGTGCCTTGGTGCGCCCTCCACACCTCTGAAGGATTGCCTCAGGGCCTGGGCACCTTTGTCCCTCCCTTGACCCTGGCTTCCTCCAAGTAGCTGGTCTCCTCTCACCTCTGGCCTTCTGCCCTCTAGGTTTCCTTTTGGCGCTGACCCAGGGCCGGGAGATCCAGGCTCAGAACTCCTTCTCCAGCTTCACACTGATGAAGCTGAGACACTCCTCTGCCCTGGGCGGGGCCAGCCTAGGGGCCAGGCACATTGGCCACCTTCTACCCATGGACTACAACGTCAATGCCATTGCCTTCTACTCCTACACCTTCTCCTAGGGGGCTGCTTCTGGCTCCACCCCCTCCAAGCCCAGTGGACATTGGGTGCTGGAGGGGAGGAGTCTTTTTTTTTTCTTTTTTAAACACATAGAAGAAAATAAACGCACTTTACCCACTTCCCCAATTGGATTGTGTTATGAAGCACACCGCCTGCCAGCCGGCATCCCAGAGGGCTCAGGAGTGCCCACTCCCATGCAGATGAGAGCTGTATGCCACCCCTCCCCCAGCCACACCTGACAGACGTACATGCTGTGTGGCAGCGTTTAACCTGTGACTTGTTTCGTCTTGTCAGAGTAGGTAATAAGGCCTGCCCTACTAAATGCTCTCCTTGCAAAACATGACCAGAGAGAGCACAGGTGTGTCACCCCCCAGGGTGCAGGTCTGGGCTGGGACAACGTGCGCCTCCATGGGTTTGGTACCTGCGGGGGCAGCACACTTTGCAGCTTTTCATATGCATTCCTGGGAGATGAGGAGGATCGGGGAGATCCAAGGAGGCAGCTAGCCAGGCACAGTTCAGTAGGTGGCTCTGGGTCCAGCGTGCTGCGTGTGTATGTTGTCCGGCCAAGAGTGAGCGCCCACGAGGAGGAGAGCCAGGTGTGGTGGGTGAAGGCAAGCCTGGAGCCACCTGCCCCTGCTGCCTGGTGGGGCCTGAACAGTCTTGATCCCCACTGGCTGCCTTCCAGGCGTTGGGAGCGTGAACTATTACAGGAAATGGAGCATGTCCTAGACCTCACACCCCTCTGTCTACAGTTTGAAAATCCAATTTCCGAGTTCTGTCTTCTACCCCTAGCCCCAGGGATGATGGGACATTGTCACTTCTACTGAGTCCCTTGGGTAATTTCTGCTGCAGATGTTATTAGGCCCTCCAAGGTGTCTTGCACTTGGGCACCCTCTGCTGCTTTCCCGGGCTCATCAGCAGGGAGCGGAATCTGAGACAGAGCAGCCAGGACTTGAAACAACACTCCAAAATGGGATGCTGGGATCTCAGGGTGGCAGCTTAGCTTGCTGTGCCACAACGCTGGTGTGGTTTTGATGAGTTTCTTCTCTTTAAACTCACATTTCTTCCCCAACAAGAGAACAGGAGTGCCTCATGGGTATCTGCTTCCAGGCAGGAGGACTTAGCAAAAGCACTGGGCTCCAGTAAGGCCAGCACTGCTTTTATCTACCTGTTTGCTCTGATGGACAGCACAGCCACATCCATGCCATTCATTCCACAAACGTTTCACAATGTCTTCTAGGTGTGACTAGTGCTCAAAGGATTAAAAATGATTGTACCTTTTTCAGTGAAAGTTCATGTATCTGCTCATTTATGCTATCTGTACTTGGCTATAACAAGCTTTAGTTAATGGCATTTTTAAAAATGGACATATTATATCTTCAACAATTTTACACTCCAGCAGGTCAGCCATATATATATACCTAACCACAGTGTCTCATAAAGCTATATATAAATAGGCAAGTCAGTTCAGATCCCCACCACTTCTCCCTGGTTTTAGGAAGGAGATCAAGAAATAGTAGTACTCAAAACTCCCAAGATGTTTCTAACATATGATAAAATCCCTCAAAAAATCAGTGGGGAGATTCCAGCTGGGTAAGCTGAAAATAAGTCCAAATCACCCAACCATCATTCCTTCAAGAGCAGGGATTGTGTCCGCTTGAGGCAGTACTTGGAAGGTAGCAGGCACAGAATCCTTCATTAATTCCCCAGGCAGGCATCAGTTCCGTGCAGACACTGGAAACTCCAGCTTCTCTTTAGACCTAAGGAGCCTGTCACCACCCCTGTGTTCGGGCTGTACAAATGACTGCCACCACTGGTCCTGGGTATTAAAAGCCTTTGATGTGCCAGGCAACATTTTAAAATTAAATTCTGCACAGTTTTCTAATAGCCTCAGCAGGGATGTGTCACACACACCTTTACAAATAAATTTAGGTTCAGGCCAAAGGCATAGAGGAAGTAGTAAAGACAGGACTCACTCAGTCCAGTGACTTCCAAGTCCATGATGTTGCTACTTTGTGCAACTAAAACTATGATCCATCTTGCAAGTCTGTCATACACATACCACACCATACACACCCCATGATATGCGGGTATAGAGTAACCTGGCTTTAGGAAAAAAGGTACCACTGCCAGTAAATGCACTTTATTCTCATTTTATTGAGATTTTCAACAGCTGCCATTTGGTTTGTATAGCAAAAAAATTTAAAGTAACTTTTTCATTTTTGATATTTTTATGAAAATTATTTTTTTCGATGAAAGCCCTGTCCCTCCCCCAAAGAAGTATTAATAACTACCATGTCATGTTCACTTAGGGAAAAAAAGAGCAAAAACAGCTTATAAACACTTGTGAAACGGGTCAAGGTTCAAAGTCTAGACCCTCCTTCTGGAGGTGCCAGGCTGCCCCATGATAGCGTCAGCACTTCACACACCATCCACACCAACAGCCAGGGTGGCCATGCACGGGCCCTGGGGGCTGCTGTCACTACAGGCCCCAATCCGTTTCTCCCCATCCACCTCTGCTGTCAGCCTGACACATGTCTGACCAAGCAGCGTGATGTTTAATACACACTCAGCTTTATAAATAGAGACACGATACTGCATGAGTTATTTAGAAAGTTCACAGATTTCCCCATCCAGTCTGGGCAAGGAAAGAACATCCTGCATGGCACGGCTGGTTTCACTTTCATGTCCACTCAGACACATGCTCAAACTCATTAAGTGGAGTGAGCAGATGCTTCGAAAGTCCTTGTGTTGTAGGCAGCACAAAAGCTCTTTATAAAATGGTTGCAAAATTATAAAGATTTCTGCAGCAGTTCAGGTTCCTGTGTGGCTTCTGATGACAGAGCTGGTTCTGATAAGCAGAGCTCTCTGGCGTGCACAGCAGCTTCCCCGACAAGTCCTCTGTTCCTATGCCCAGAGGGTTCCATTTAGACCACAGGAAGTTGAAATCCAAGTTTAGAAGGCTGTCTGCTGACCAGATGTGGCCCCTCGGTGGAATGCTGCTCGGCAAGAAATGGGACAAACTACCCAGACATCTCACAGGTTATGGGTGAACCACAGAGATACCGAGCCACGTGAGGAGATCACAGACTGGGTGAAATGTCTGGAAAAGGCAGACATATAGGGGACAGAAAGCAGCCTCGTGGAAGCCTGGGTCTGGAGGAGGGAACAGGGATGAACTGTAACTGAGCACGAAGGGCCTTACTGAGAGGGCTGTGGCTGCACCACTGGAGAAGGTTACTGAAATCACTGACTCGTACACCTGAAGTGAGTGAATTTTATGATATATGTAAAACATGCCTCATTAAAGTTGTTTAAAAACAGCACTCCTTGCCTCTCAAAGCACCATTCGTGCATCAGTTAAACGTGTTTGAAGGCGCACAGGAAGCAGGACAGGAGCATCACTTAGTGCCGATTTACAGAGTGAAACGTTTCACTGTTTTAGCAAATACATTTTAGTAACTGTAAAATAGCATTTAACAACTTTATTGCTGCAGTAGTATTATTGTAGTATTAAATAGCTAGACTTTCTTTATTACTTTAAAATAAAAGGCAGCCAGTAAGAAGGTAGGATTGGGGAAGAAAATTCAGCAGATCTGAGGTGAGATTCTAATAAAAGATGATGCATTCGTCTGTCTGACCACAGATCTCTTGGGAGTGTGATGCGCTTGGCTGACACCCTGTAAAGATACGTATCCAGCTGTGCTATTCCCATGACCTCCCTCCCCTGAAAATAAAGACTGATGGGGAGCAGCAGGAAGTGGTTGGGCAGTGGGGGCACAGCGCAAAGTAGCACCCAGGAAACTTGAGTGTTTCCTTAGGTAGGCTTCCTGCTCCCCTGTCCCCGTACCAATAGCAACTTCAATAAAGGAGATCAAAACAAAAGAGGAAAAACAAATATTCCCAACTATGGCTGACCAAGTCCAAGGATGAAATTCAGAAGGCAGCAAAGCAGAGGCTGCAGTCAGTCCATTGTATGCCACCCAGACCAGCACAGCTAATGATCTGCAGGGGCAGTGAGGTGTGAAGTGATTCACACAGGGATTTGCAGGCAAAGGCAGGAGGTCAAGGTCCCTACTACACACCACATCCAGGTCGATGCTGAGCCCTCCACGGGGCTCCCCAAACTAATGACGTTCACAGTATCTCAGAGGAAAGTGGTCGGGGACATGATATTTCCCATCAGGTGGACGCCTCCAAATCGTGGGCAGGTTTGTCACTTCACCACCAGTTCCCACACCTCAGTACCACCCAAGGGCCCTTACTGAAGGCGGCCTGCTTCTCCAGGCGCAGTATGTGGACTCGGGAATATAAACAGCCATCTGTCTACACTGGGGTCACAGCAGCCTGAAGGCAAGGGGGAAAGCTGCAGGCTGTGTACTGGGGTTGCCTGTTCACAAAGCTTTCCTCTCTGGCACGGGAAGTGCCTGAGTGTTCCTCGGCCTTCCCTACCTTCCAGCTTCTCCAAAGTCAAGGCAAAACTTTGACATGACAACAACCAACCTTTGGAAAATGTGGCTTAATATTTTACTAAAAATATTTATTTTTAAGCCACTGCCACATTGTAACTAAAGAGAGCCCAGCTGTTCTGACTTTGGAAACTAAAGAGGCTGCAAAGGTCCAGCCTGTGCCTTGTCATCTTTGGGTTTGACCTTATATGAGTCCCAAAAGCTAACTATTACAGTTAGAAATGGGCCCAGGTTCAGGCAATATCCTCAAATTTTCTGCCACAGTTCAAAGGCCTAGAAAAATGGAAAAGGCATTCCTCTACTTTTTTTTTTTTCCCCTTGAAGATAAGGACATAGTTTATCTTCATCTTGGAGTTTCAGAGTCAAATAAATAATCACAATAACGAAAACAGAAGTCAATCACCGCTAACACTGGGACCAGCCAGACTAGCAACTGTTAAAAATACATGCTCCATTTCTATACACATTCTCAAACTTCTAGTTGCTAAAAAAGAAAAAAGCTTGATCCAAGTAGTGACTTAACCTCAACATCAAAAGTATCACTTACAAATAGAAGGCTCACCATTAAATGGTAAAGGCATTCAGCCTGGCTCGCACCCAGAGCCTCTCCTGTGAGGAAAAGTCCAAGACAGACAGAGGCTCCCAGCCTTTCCCTGGGGAAGGTCCAGGAAGACCCACAAGACTTTTCTGCTAAGAAGTCGGTAAAACCATAACCAGACCTGTGACCCGGTGACAGCAGTGCTCCCACTTTGCAACATAAAATAGGCGGCGACAAGAGGAACCATTAGAAGCACGAGTCCTGCACGTTAACAAAAAAGGATCACCTTGCTAGCTGCTTCCTGACCCTGGAATCAGCACTCTCTGGGTCTGGGCAGAAGTTCCAGCCCTCAGATTCCGAGTTTTCTTAGTCTCAATCCAATACTCCCTGTGAACATGCCAAAGACTGACACCCAAAATGGACCAGTGCTGCAGAAGGAAAGACAAGCCTCTTGGGTGGCACTTGGCAGCTAAGCCTACCCAGGAATCACAAGAACAAACGCTGAGGATGCAGAAGTGGATCCTGGCAGTACTTTCCTCGGGCAGCTGAACACGAGTCCATGGTACTTCTTGTCACAGACACTTCCTACGCTCCCCACACATTTCCAACTGCCTCAGCACTCTGAACACCGACAGGCGAGTGGAGACTGAAGAGGAAGAGCAGTCCCGGAAGAGAGCGGTCGCCTCTGCTTACGCACTTCCAACACTGTGTCCTTCCAGAGTCAACAAAGCCAGCTGAAGCTTCTTTACGCTGGACGAGCTAACACTTCCAATCCCCAGAGGCAGAGGCTTGGGGAGTCGATGTGTGTGTCTGATGATCCAAGTTCCCCAAGCTACATACTCTCCCGTGACATGTGACCATCCATGAAATGCTGCCATCCTATAGACTCAGAGGAGGAAAAAGATGCGGGTTTGTGCATTAAATCTTGTGCTAGCTAGTGGCTGGTCACATGGTCAACGACGGGGCTCGCAGGAATTTCTTCAGCTTTCCAGACCCCTAAGTCCTTCCTTGCAACCTCGGTCCCACATCCACATACTGAATTTATACCAACTTTAAGTTACACAACCTTTTCTTTCCAGCCTCGTGCACAGCACAGTAGCAGTCGCACGGAAAGCACTCCCATCCTCGGGCTCCTGCACGTCCTCATCTTGGCAGCATGGCCACGACCGGACATGCTCTTTCACACACAACACTGCCACCTGTACCTCATACGCAGGCAGCTCCTGGTGCCTCAGGAGTACCAGCAAGATGCCCCAGGCAGGAAAGGCAGACAGGATCCCCTGGAAAACTCACATACAGGGAACAACAACAGTTTCTAACAGCTGGAAACACCACAGAGGGCCAGGCACATGGTCACCGGGTCAAGCAGGACTCACTCCCCTAGGTTGCTCTTGAGTTCCTCTTGTGTAGTTCCGTGGGGTGCAGAGAAGCATCCAAACGGAACGGAGCTGCTTCCTAGTATCCTGAAACAACAGATTTCCTTGAAAAAAGTGCATAAACCTTACAAAGGGAATTAAGATACCAGGAGGACCAAGTGTTAATGGATTAGAAAAAAACACTGTCCAAATACACTGAAAACACACCTAACAGAACTCCAGGATGACTTCTCCAGGCTCAAGCACAGCAAACTTCTCCTGTGCCTTCGGTAGCATCTTAAAGGCAGGCTACGGCTGGGGTGGGAAGGAGGTAGGAATAGACACATGAGGGATGAGACAGCAAACGAACCTACTGCTCTCTTCCCTTGCAAGTGATGAGCTTGATGACAGCAGTGAACAGAGGCTTCGGGAAAGAGCCAACCGTTACAGGACTTCACTGACCATCACCACCACAGCCCCTCCCTGTGACTTCCGGCCTCTCATCAACCATTGGAAGAGCTCCTATAAACCAACTATCTGAAGTGTGGGTTTTTGTGAGTGGTATGCAGGGCAGGGCGACACAGGCTAGGCGGGCCAGTGGTAATCCCAGCTCATCGTAGGAAATTCCAGGGCCCGGGGCACTGAGCCTTGTGTCCTGGTCTGCACCACCTGACTCGTCCACTTGCCTTTCTTTGCATCCTGTTGATCAGACGCCACAGGTAGCTCTCCAGGCACCCCCTGCCCCAGGGTGTGTACAGCAGTGTGAGAAGGGCATTTCTTAAACACCCAGCTTTCCTTGATCAGCTTATTTTGTCTAAACACACATAGCAGACCATTCCTGATGAAGGAAGTTTCCTTAACACAAATAAGCTCATTGGAAAAAAAAAACCTAGAAGGCCCAGGAAACTGCTCCAAATGAAAGTCAGTAGAACAAAAGAGAAATACTCAGAGGCGTGTAGAGTAAGACTGAGCACATTAGTTACTCAGAGGCACAGTACCGCATTAACCCTTCCCCTTCCCCGCCGTGCACCCCTTGCCCGCCCCACCCCCTCTTCAGCACTGCCGTTTTGTGCATCACTGTCCCCAGATGTGGGGACAGATAAGTCCTCCTCAAAGCATTCTGCCGCCTCAGTACTTCACTCCTGGAATAAACTCCTTGGCATCTGGATTCAGGTTGCTTTTGCTCTGAAATAAGAAGCGAGAGGTAATCAATCCCAAAGCAAGCTGCACTTTAAAACTCGGTTTCCCATTTCCATGATCACCAGTACCTTCCCCTCAGCCTTAAGGGGGAAATAAAGTTCCCTGGAACGCAGGCTGTTACTCTGGCTGTTCGCAAGAGCTCCTGATACACAAATTCTATCAACAGTGAAGATTGTGAAATAATCACCCTGATTAGCTCATGTTCTCCTTCCTTCTTTAGATTCCTGCTCCGTTGGTGGTGCTTTCCAAAGTCTCATCAGAGACCTTCCAGTTCCACTCCAAGAGCTTTCCAATTCATTGAGTACCTTGAAAATCAGGATAGCCCATCAAAGCTGTTTGGTTACCAGAATCTTTTTCTTCACCGTTCTTCAGTCCCTGTGGTTACCTACCCTCTTGTGAATATCCCAAACCTTGGCAGACTATTCATTCAAATCATTCACAAGCAAGTCGGCATGACTCCTGGCACTGAGGCATTACATAAAGATGGAAGGCAGGGAATGAATTTATCTGGCCTTTTAATTATAAGGGGAAAACGGCCTCAGAAATACATTCCTGGGGCTGGCATTGTGGTGCATCTCCTGGCTTATGATGCCACACCTCATATGAGAGCGCTGGTTTGAGTCCTGGCTGCTTCACTTCTGATCCAGCTCCCTGATAATGCACCTGGGAAGGCAGTGGAAGATGGCCCAAGTACATGGGCCCCTGCTACCCATGTAAGAGGCCAAGATGGAGTTTCTGGCTCCTGGCTTCAGACGTGGCTGCTGCAAGCATTTGAGAACTGAACCAGTGGATGGAAGATCTCTGTCTTTCTCCCTGTCATTCTGCCTTTCAAATAAATGAACAAATCTTTAGGAATACATTTCTTCCAAAACAAACAAGCCATAACATTTCTGTTGTTATTTATTTGAGAGGTGGGGGAGGGGGAACAGAGAAAGAGCGAGCTCTCCTCTACCCGCTACTCCTCAAATGCCTGGAATGGCTGGGCTGGGGATGGAGCCAAGAGCTAGGAACACAGGCTAGGTCTCCTATATGGGTGGCAGAGGTCACCACCATTGCCTCCCAAGAGTATATACTGGTGGGAAGCTGGAGTTAAGAGCCAGCGCTGAGAACCGAATCCAGGCACTCCAGTGTGGGACGTGTAACTGCTAACCCAAAAGCCCTCTCTCTGAACAACTTTTAAATAATTATTCAGAACTACAGTATATTGAATATGGATTTGGGAAACAGTAAAACAAGACAGGAGAAATTGAAAATAAACTTCTTCAGTGTTCACACTTTCATCCTTAACCCCAATTCTACTTTGAAAAGCCAGCAGCAATGTTTTCATGGGATTTCATGAGGAGCCACATGTCTTCAGTGCACGCTCTCATCAAAGCCCCTGGAATGAATGATGAGACTAGAAAGGGAGTCCTGACTCCAAACCCTGGAAACTTTTCATGATGTCACATGTGAAATGCTATGTGGATCTTACCAAAATATCTTCAGAATCACAATCATCGCTGACTGACAATCCATTGAGCTGCTGTTGCAACTGCCCAACGGCCTGGGGCAGGTCTCGTGATGGAATGAACCAGTCTTGGTCTTCTTCATCCAGCATCTCCTGGAAGCAGCGATCCAAGAAGTCTTGTTCCTGCAGTTCCTCTTCCACCTAGCAAGCAAGGGCAGCAGCTCAGACTTATAGGCCCTGGGGATCTACCAGTGTTTCCCCGACTTCTTCCCAGTTTATTACTCTGCAGTTAAGAATGACCTGGACTGGGGCCAGTGCTGTGGCGCAGTGGGTTAAAGCCCTGGCTTGAAGCGCAGGCATCCCATATGGGCACCAGTTCTTGTCCCGGCTGCTCCTCTTCCGATCCAGCTCTCTGCTATGGCCTGGGATAGCGGTAGAGGATGGCCCAAGTCCTTGGGCTCCTGAACCCACGTGGGAGACCCAGAAGAAGCTCCTGGCTCCTGGCTTTGGATCAGTGCAACTCCAGCCATTGCAGCCATCTGGGGAGTGAACCAGTGAATGGAAGACCTCTTTTTCTCTACCTCTCTCTGTAATTCTTTCAAATAAATAAAATAAATCTTAAAAAAAAAAAGAATGACCTGACACCTAATAATTAAGATGCTTCCAATGCCTGGCTACAAAACAAATTTTTTGACCAAATTCTATCAACAGTGAAGATTGTGAAATAATTATTTAAAGTAGCAGAAATCCCAGGTCTTTACATGCCTTCTGAGACCTTTAATAATGTGACACAGGTATTTTCTATGTTTCTGAAACTTCTGGAAAATAATTTTTAGACCCTGATATTCTTTTCTCAATTCTGCTACAAAGGAATTCTTTAAAAAAATTATTGCTGTTATCACTGGAGAGGCAGAATAACAGAGAAAGAGAGAGACAGACAGACACATGCAGGTACACAGAGATCTTTCATCTCCCGGTTCACTCCCCAAATGCCTGCAACATCAGGGCTTGGCCAAGCTGAAGCCAGGAGCCTGGACTCCATCCGGGGCTCCTATTTGGATGGTGGGTGGGTTCCCTAGCCCTTGAGCCATGATCTGCTGCCTCCAAAGATACATTAGCAGGAGACTTCTTTGGAAACAGTAGCTGGACTCAAACCAGGCACTCCAGTATGGGATGAAGGTGTCCCAAACGTGGCTTAACTTACTGTCCCACAATGCCCAATCCATGAATCCTTAAATTTCCTATATATAAGAAGGATGAAAAAGGGACAAGAAGTGTGTAACCACCTATGATCTGGATAGTAGAAATTAAATCAAAAGAAACCTTAAGCTTCTGGCTCCCTTCTCTGGTATTGAGACCTCCAACCTGAGAAACATATAAAGAACACATTTTGTGCCTGTAGTTACCCCCCATTGATTATGTCATCAATGCAGTATTCTGTTCAAACAAGAAGAAATACATGAATATTGAGAGAATTCCATATTTCTTAAACACTGTCCTAAATTAAAACAGTATGTACCCAGGATATTTTACACTTCTTTGCAGATGCTGTTAACTCTGAATAAAGAGTATGGTTCAGGGCTGGCACTGTGGTGCAGCGGGTTAAAGCCCCAGCCTGCAGTGCCGACATCCCATATGGGCACCGGTTTGAGTCCTGGCTGCTCCACTTCCTATCCAGCTCTCTGCTATGGCCTGGGAAAGAAGAAGTTGGCCCAAGTCCTTGGCCTCCTGTGCCCACGTAAGAAATCTGGAAGAAGCTCCTGGCTCCTGGCTTTGGATCAGCTCAGCTCTGTCCATTGCGGTCATTTAGGGAGTGAACCAGTGGAATGGAAGACCTCTCTCTTTGGCTCTACTTCTCTCTGTAACTATGTCTTTCAAATAAATAATTCTTTTTTTTTTTTTTTTGACAGGCAGAGTGGACAGTGAGAGAGAGAGAGAGACAGAGAGAAAGGTCTTCTGTTGCCGTTGGTTCACCCTCCAATGGCTGTCGCGGACGGCGCGCACGGCCGGTGCACCGTGCTCATCCGATGGCAGGAGCCAGGTGCCAGGTGCTTTTTCCTGGTCTCCCATGGGGTGCAGGGCCCAAGCACTTGGGCCATCCTCCACTGCACTCCCGGGCCTCAGCAGAGAGCTGGCCGGGAAGAGGGGCAACCGGGACAGAATCCGGTGCCCCGACCGGGACTAGAACCCAGTGTGCCGGCGCCGCAAGGTGGAGGATTAGCCTGTTGAGCCACGGCGCCGGCCCAAATAAATAATTCTTAAAAAAAAAAAAAAAGACTATGGTTCTGGGGCTGGTACTGTGGCTAAGCAGGTAAAAGCCGCTGTCTGCAATGCAGGCAGCCCATATGGGAGCCAGATCCAAGTCCTGGCAGCTCCACTTCTGATCCAGCTCCCTGCTAATGGCCTGGGATGGCAGTGGAAGATGGATGACCTGCATGCTTGGGGCACTGCACCTGTACAGGAGACCCAGAAGAAACTCCTTGCTCCTGGCTTTGACCTGGCTGTTGCAGCCATTTAGGGAATGAACCAGTGGATAGAAGATATCTCTCTCTGCTCATCTCTCCTTCTCCTCTGTAACTCTGCTTTTCAAACACATAAATAAATCTTTTTTTAAAAAAAGCCCTCCTAAATACGCATCTGGAAAATTAAAACAAAAAAGTATGGCTCTAGTGTGGCTTTGACGGGCCCCCTGCTTCATGCCAGGGCATTCCTTGCCTGCTGGCTGCCTGGTGACACACTCACAGCTCACTAGCGCCACCACCAGAGAGGTGGTCAAGCAAAAATTAATCACTAAGAAGAGCCTGTAGTTACCCCATGAATTGAGAAGACACTGGTAACAGGATTTAAGAACAGCATTTCAACATCACAATTAGTCGCCCTTTTTTGATCTCAAGTAAATTAGATAGTTATGAAGTATGCAAAATAACAATAACAAAACACTTTCAAGGCATGGGACTGAACACAATTTGACGTTTAACATTTCCTGGTGTTTTCTCTCTCCATTCTTTCACGTGTTCCCTTTCTGAAGCATTTTACTTATGGTATTTTTCTCTTAGAGTATACACATGTGAGCCTGTTTCCCTTACCCTAGAAGTAATCCATTTTCTTTGTATGTGTAAGAGTTGGGAAATCAAAACCAAGAAAACCAAAATAGTCAAAAAAAAAATAGCAAATTACATGTAATTAGATTTTGCCTCTCCCCCCCCCCCCCCTTATCCAACCAATCTTCCTCTTCTTGGAAATTTTGTGTCCATGTAGGTATGAGGAAACATAATCCAATCACAATTATCTACTATGTTACCTCTTCTTCCCTTCTTTCCTGAGTCATACAAAGGTCTTCAAAATGTCTGTGGAAAAGTGGCATTACGATTATGAGTTTATTTTGGTGCAAAAACAAATTGTTGAAATCCATGCATAGTTTTTTACAATATGTGTTTTCCATGCATGTGAAAAAATATTTCTGCACTAATTTTTTTTTGCATTTAAACTCATTTTCAATTCCATTTTCCCACAACATTTTGAATATCCTTGTATCCTGAGGTATTTTTTTTTTAATATTTATTCATCTATCTGAAAGGCAGAGTTACAGAGAGCAGAGGCAGAGGCAGAGAGAGACAGAGAAGTCCTCCATCTGCTGGCTCACCCTCCGGATGGCCGCAACGGCTAGAGCTGAGCCAATCTGAAGCTAGGAGCCAGCAGTCTCCTCCAGGACTCCCATGTGAGTGCACGGGTTGGGCCATCTTCCACTGCTCCTCCAGACCACAGCAGAGAGCTGGATTGGAAGTGGAGCAGCTGAGACTTAAACAGGTACTCATAAGGGATGCCATTGTCACAGGGTGGCTTAACCCACGATGCCACAATACCAGCCCTTGTAACCTCTTTTAATCAGCACGATAATAAGTTAACAAATCTTCTCCCAAAGTATGTCCACTCTGGTCTCTTTACAGCTGAAAATACTTCTTAGTGGGGCTGGCGCTGTGGTGCAGATTAATCCTCCATCTGCAGTGCTGGCATCCCATATGGGCTCCGGTTCTAATCCCGGTTGCTCCTCTTCCAGTACAGCTCTCTGCTTTGGCCTGGGAAAGCAGTAGAAGATGACCCGAGCACCTGGACCCCTGAATAGCGTGGGAGATCTGGAGGAGACTCCTGGCTTCGGATTGGCCCAGCTCCAGCTGTTGTGGCCATTTGGGGAGTAAATCAGTGGATGGAAGACCTTTCTCTCTATCTCTGCGTCTTTCTGTCTGTAACTCTACCTCTCAAATAAATAAATAAATAATCTTTTTTAAAAAAAATACTTTTTAGTCATTCCAGATGAAGCCTCTATGTATTTTTACATTATTCTAAATCCAACTGTACCCTTTTCTTTTGTAGCTGAGTGTAAAATATTAAAGCTGTTAAGTTACATGCATCATTAGTCTTCTACTTCATTCCTTACCTGTCTGTTGAAATCTTCTTCATTCTCCATCCACATGTACTCTGCAAATGGGTTTTCCTTCTCATCATGGCCATTTAACCCCTGGTCCTCTTTGGATTTTACATTGGTCGATGTATTTGCCATACTGGATCCATTCATCATGACAGAACCCAAACAGAAGCAAAAGAAAGAATAAAATGAATATAAAGAAAATGTGAACTTGTAACATTCAGATTCTTACAGAAGCTTCTAAAGTTCTGATTCAAAGATTTTTACTAGACAAAAACAGAAACTATTAGTCTATAATTGTTATCAAATCAACCATATCCTCCAGTTAAAAACTATATAGATGTGCAACTCTTCTTTTTTAAAAATTACTTATTTATTTGAAAGACAGAGAGAACATGAGAGACAGAGAGCTCTCCCAACTGCTGATTCTCTCCCTAAATGCCTATTACAGCAGGGGCTGGGCTGGGCTGAAGCCA
This sequence comes from Sylvilagus floridanus, assembly GCA_949820135.1. NCBI lineage: Eukaryota > Metazoa > Chordata > Mammalia > Lagomorpha > Leporidae > Sylvilagus > Sylvilagus floridanus. The sequence continues at coordinate 53,640,017 of OX463245.1, forward strand.
GGAGTGGAACTGAATTAAGGTCTCCTACTTGGGTGGCAGGGATCCAAGTACTTAGCCATCATCTGCTGCCTCCCAGCATGCAAATTAGTAGGAAGCTGGAATCAGAAGTAGAGCTGACACTCAAACCAACCAGGCACTCCAGTATGAGATGTGGGTGTCCCAAGCAGTGGCTTGCTTAACCACTGTGCCAAATGCCCACTTCCTAGATGTACAATTCTTTTGGAGTTAAAAAAAAAAAAAATCTAGGCTCAGTCTTTCTAGACAAGTGGAGTGGCATGCAGGAGGGAGGGTACTACTTTTCCCATACCAAATTCCAAAAACCCCTAGAATATAATCAAGATCATTATAGGCAAAGCATCTAGCCTAGTGCTTAAGACACTAGCTGGCTGGGGGCTGGTGCTGTGGTGCAGTGGGTAAAGCCGTGGCCTGCGGTGCAGGCATCCCATATGAGTGTTGGTTCAAGTCCTGGCAGCTCCACTTCCGATCCAGCTCTCTGCTGTGGCTGGGAAAGCAGTGGAAGCTGGCCCAAGTCCTTGGGCCCCTGCACCCATATGGGAGACCCGGAGGAGGCTCGGTTCCTGGCTTTAGATCAGCACAGCTCTGACCACTGCGGCTGATTGGGGAGTGAATTAGCAGTTGGAAGACCTCTCTCTCTCTCTCTCTGCCTATTCTTCTCTCTCTGTGTAACTCTGATTTTCAAATAAATAAATCTTTTTTTTTTTCGGACAGGCAGAGTGGACAGTGAGAGAGACAGAGAGAAAGGTCTTCCTTTGCCGTTGGTTCACCCTCCAATGGCTGCCGCAGACAGCGCGCTGCGGCCGGCGCACCGCGCTCATCCTATGGCAGGAGCCAGGTGCTAGGTGCTTATCCTGGTCTCCCATGGGGTGCAGGGCCCAAGCACTTGGGCCATCCTCCACTGCACTCCTGGGCCACAGCAGAGGGCTGGCCTGGAAGAGGGGCAACCGGGACAGAATCCGGTGTCCCGACCGGGACTAGAACCCGGTGTGCCGGCACCGCAAGGCGGAGGATTAGCCTGTTGAGCCATGGCGCCGGCCCAAATAAATAAATCTTACAAACAAACAAAAAGACACTAGCTGGGAAGGCCACATCCCATATTGGAGTGCCTGGGCTCGCGTCCTGGCTCTGTTCCTGATTCCAGCTTCTTGTTAATACATCTCCTGAGAGGCAGTAGCTGATGGTTCAAGTAGTTGGATCTCTTGTCACCCACATGGGAGGCCTAGATTCAGTTCCCAGCTCTCAGATTTTGGCTTGAACCAGACCCAGCCCCACCAGTCTAGGCCCAGCTGTTGCAATCTGGGAAGTGAACCAGAGGATAGGAGCTCTCTGTCTCTCAGATAAATAAAAACAATCGCTCTAGCTTCCTTAATGTTTAAATACAGAAATATCATTTTTATAATTAACATAATATTTGCATTTATTAATTGGGTACATTATTATAAATTCAATACATGGATACAATGTATAATGATCAAATGAGGATAATTAGCATTTCCATCTCCTCAAATATTATCATTTCCATGAGTTGGGAACTATCAAACTCTTCTCTAATTATTTTGAAATGTATAATAAATTGTTCTAGACTATACTGACCCTTATGTTAGATCTAAGAAAGTACAGACTTTTTTTTTTTTAACAAAAGATTTTTTTATCTGAAAGAGTTACAGAGTGAAGGAGAGGCACAGAGAGAGAGGTCTTCCATCTGCTGGTTCACTCCCCAAATGGCCACAATGGCTGGAGCTGGGCTGATCCAAAGCCCGGAGCCAAGAGATTCTTTGGGTCTCCACGCAGGTGCAGCAGCCCAAGGACTTGGACCACCTTCTATTGCTTTACCAGGCAATACCAGGGAGCTGGATTGGAAGTGGAGCAGCTGGGACTCAAACCAGGGCCCCTATGGGATGCTGGCACTGCAAGTTGTGGCTTTGTCCACTGCGCCACAGCGCCAGCTGTGAAAATGTAGACTTAATGAACAATGTAAGTACCCACTCCTTATTCTTAAGTTCTATTTTTTCTTTAAAATGCATTTCAAAACCTAATACATGTTCATTGCATTCATAAGGACAAAGAGAAAGTGAAACTCACTGGTGTCCAACCATTCAGAATTAAGAATGATTAATAATGTGGTGCACAAAAATTTCCCGATGGTCCCAGTGCAGATAAAAACACATATATGCATTCCCCAAGGGCCCATTCTCAGTGTAACAGAACCCTGGGACACAGGATGTGCCATCACTTCCCTTTTCTCATTTCTATGTTAATATAGCCATACTCTCCTCAGAGTGTTTTTTTTTTTTTTTTTTTTTTGACAGAGTGGACAGTGAGAGAGAGAGACAGAGAGAAAGGTCTTCCTTTTGCCGTTGGTTCACCCTCCAATGACTGCCGCAGCCGGCGCACCATGCTGATCCAAAGCCAGCATGTAGGTGCAGGGCCCAAGCAGGGCCCAAGCACTTGGGCCATCCTCCACTGCACTCCCTGGCCACAGCAGAGAGCTGGCCAGGAAGAGGAGCAACCAGGACAGAATCCGGCACCCCAACCGGGACTAGAACCCAGTGTGCCAGTGCCACAAGGTGGAGGATTAGCCTAGTGAGCAGTGGCGCTGGCCTGTGTTCACCTTTTTCTAATGACTTCCTTAGGATACCTCCTAGAAATAGAACCATACTGGAGAGTATGTTCTTTCTTTTTTCTAAGACTATTGATTACTATGCTGCGATGAAAATTTACATTTGGGGTAGACATTTGGTGTGATGGTTACATTCCTGCTTGGGAAGCCCACTTCCCCTATCAGAGTGCCTGCGTTCAAGTCCTGGCTCTGCTTCCTAGTCAGCTCCCTGACAGTGTGCACCCTGGGAGGCAGCAGGTAATGGCTCAGGCAGTTGAGTCCCTGCCACTCACATGGGAGACCCAGACTGAGCTCCAGCTTAATAGTTTTGGCCCACTCATCCCAGCCCCAGCTGTTGCAGGCATTTGGGGGAGTGAACTAGCAGATGGAGGATCTTATCTCTCTCTGTATATTTTCTCTGTCTTCTAAATAAATAAAAATAATAAAATATTCTAAAAAACAATTTAAAGTTCCATCAGTAGTATTAAGTGCCTGAACCCCATAATCATGAATATATTTAAAACTACTGCCAACCTCATAAGAGAAAATTTGTATTTTATTATTTACATTTCTTTGATTTTAATGATGCTAATTTTAAGTAGGCTTAATATGTCTACTGGGCATCTATATTTCTTATTCCATAGCTTTCCTGCTAAAGTAATTTGCTCATTTTTCTATTAATGGATATATCCTTTCTTTATCTTTTAGAAGAACTTTTATATTTATCAAAATTTTTATTTTTTTATAATGCACAAATAAATTTGTAACTAACACAAATATTTTATCCATTGTATTTGCTTTTTTGGAGCCCATTTTTGCTGGCCTTAATTTTTTCCCCCAAGATTTATTTATTTATTTGAACGGCAGAGTGACACACAGAGAGATTATCTTCCATCTGCTGGTTCACTCCCCAGATGGCGGCAATAGCCAGGTGTGGGTCTGGCTGTAGCCACAAGCCAAGAGTTTCACCTGGTCTCCCACAAGAGTAGCAGGGGCCCAAGTACTTGGGTCATTATCTACTACCCTTTTTCCATCATTCCTAGGGTGGACATTTGGCACAGCATTTAAGATGCCATTTGGGATGCCTGAATCCCACATTGGAGTGCCTGGGTTAGAGTCCCAGCTCCACTCCGAATTCCAGCTCCTGCTAATGCACACCCTGGGAGGGAGCAGGTGACAGTTCAAATGGCTGGAATGCAGGCAGGCAGATAGGATAAAACTGATTAGATTTGTGAACTGGAAGACCACGCCTTCACCACGCCCCTATGTGATCTCATCCCCCTATTTGATCCCTCCTGCACTGCCCACCTCCAATCAGGCTACGTGACCACACCCCTTTGGAAGTGGCTAGAAGGTCTGCAACACGGTGGGCCCATCCCTTTTCACCATTATGGACCTTTGTTGACCTTGTCGGTGTGTGTGGGGCATGAGCACGGCCGTGGTGCGGCCAGGCCAGGCCTGGGGGCTCCGCATGCGCGGGCGCCCCCGCCCAAGCTGTGTGGGACGGAGCCACGTGGAGCCGAGCCCGTGAACCAACCCCAGCCAGGGCCCGCGGAGCCAGCCGGCAGGTGTCCCGGGGATAGCAGCGCAGGGAGGGGCCCGGCGTGCACGCACGTGGCCCCAGACCAGGCGGCACCAAGGAGGGGCAAAGAAGATGGCGCCCAGAGGAAGTAAGATGGGCGGGACTCAAGCTAATTGGCTACGCAACATCAGGGGAGGTAACAAGACTAGTATAGACATATGGCTAGTCCTATAGAAATCCCCCCGTAAAGTGACCTTTTAAGTGATTGGTTGGTTCTTAGCCCTGCCCCAATGACTCTGCAGTTTTGTGCTATAAAAGGTTCGGTTTCGCATGGAATAAATGAGTCCTTGCTAGACTTGGCTTCCCACTGCGTCTGATTGTCTCCGGGATCGGGGGCTGGGGCGCACTCACCTTTCCTCAGACCCAGTCCATCCTTGTACGGGTGGACTCAGACCCTGCAGGTGTGTGTGGCCTTTGGGCAGCCCGATCTCTTTACCTTCACTTCACTGCTCCTGCTAAGCTGCTTGTGGCTGCTCATAACCAAACACTTGTTGCACGTGGCTCTTTGCTGGCTGTCTGCTCAGTATGGACCCCAACTGAATTTCCTGACTTTTCTTTCTCCCTTAAAGCCCTCACTCCCCTATGCATTTCTCTCATTAAATACAAAAGCTTAAAAACTTACCATGCTGCCTGGTCTTTTTGAGCAAGTATTCAGGATTCTCTGAATTCATGGCAAGAACCCACACAGCTTACTAATATCGGGAAATACTGATAAGCAAAACGGTTTCAGTTGGTTCATGCCATCCTTGTGGGAGACCTACACTGAGTTCCTGGCTCCCAGGTAGGACACCTGCCATCACTGGTCCTTTGCAGACATCAGGGCAATGAACCAATGGATGGAAGATCTTTTTCTGCCTCTCAAATAAGTAAAATAAAGACTTTTTTTTTTCCTTTTTTTTTGAAAAACAAAATCTTAATCATTCTTCAAAAATCATTCCAGTCCTTACTGATTTCTTCCCCTTCTCTAAGCTATTGTTCTCAGTGAGTATGGTGTTCAGAAATATTTAGTTGTTTGAGCCGGCGCTGTGGCTCAAAAGGCTAATCCTCTGCCTTGCGGTGCCGGCACACCGGGTTCTAGTCCCGGTCGGGACGCCGGATTCTGTCCCGGTTGCCCCTCGTCCTGGCCAGCTCTCTGCTGTGGCCAGGGAGTGCAGTGGAGGATGGCCCAAGTGCTTGGGCCCTGCACCCCATGGGAGACCAGGAGAAGCACCTGGCTCCTGCCATCGGATGAGCGCGGTGCGCCGGCCGCAGTGCGCTAGCCATGGCGGCCATTGGAGGGTGAACCAACGGCAAAAAGGAAGACCTTTCTCTCTGTCTCTCTGTCTCACTGTCCACTCTGTCAAAAAAAAAAAAAAAATTTAGTTGTTTGGTTTCACATGAACAATCTTTCTCCACCTAATTAGACTGTCAACTCCTAAAAACAAAATTGAGGCTTAAGCATTCTGTAACTCACCACATTATTAGGAAACCCATAAACAGCTGTGGTCTAATTGTGCTGAGGCAACACTCCCTTCTCTATCTCAGTGCCCTTCCACTTGGACTCCATGCCCACCCCCTGCCTCCCAGGGGCTTCCTTAAGCTTCCTTGAACAAACTAGTTCCCCATTTATCTCCATCTTGGCAACATTCCTTACTTCTTTGATTCTGGGTAAACTAGCAAATTTATGCTTAATCCTTTAAAAAGTTCCTGAAGTTTCCTAACCTCTCATGGACATTAGGTATTTAATCTAAAAAAGGTAAAATTGTGAAGAGTAGAGAGCAGATGGAAAACAACTCACTGATAGTTCTGAAAGAATTTCATTTAAAACATTTAATTTACCACAGGTTTAAAATAGGGCACCTAGTATGAAATCTAAGATATTTTAGATAGGGACAAAATAAATCAACGTCTGAAATACAGATCCATAATGATAATAATTTCACAAAGCTACGGAAGGAAGGAAACTGGTAATTATTTTTGCGACTCCCATCTGCAGTGCAATGACAGAAGCGAGCCTGCTCTGAATGCCAGGGCAACTGCATACGTAAGCAGGGCATGCCAAAAAACAGACTCTTAAAGGTTCTGAACCTTGCTGGAGAGCAAATTATATTGTATTCTATTTCCAAAGGCTTATTTGGCAGTTGTTGACAATCAGCATGGTGATTTCTCCCTATGGATGTGGAAATTATCCACAAAGAATCAGAGTGCAGATCTCTAAAAACATCTGCCTCTGCCCAAAACGTAAATCCTGGATGTATATGACCGTGAGGGAAAGCAGAGGAAGAGAAAGCAGAGTAACTTCTAATCCAACAGCAAGGGGAAACGCAGAACAAATTGCAGGATGCACTTTCCATGAGAAAGGGAACGGCAAAACGCCATAAACTCAACATGGGGGTGTTTTATATATTTATGTAAAACACACAAACATACATGTATATATGTATGCGCGCACACACACACACGCGCATGCTTTTATTCACAATTCCTGGCCTAGAACTCTCATAGCACTTGTTACTTTGGAATGGCCTCAGAGCAAAAAAGGTCAAAAATGATCTTTTTCTTTTGTTACAATGTTGAGCTATAGAGGCCTCAGAAGCAGGACTCAAGAAGCCAATCTCTTTCTGACCTTCTCTTCCTTTTTTTTTAAAGATTTTATTTATTTATTTGAGAGGCAGAGTTACAGACAGAGGGAGAGACAAAAAGGTCTTCCATCTGCTGGTTCACTCCCCAAATGGCCTCAATGGCTAGAACTGAGCAGATCCGAAGCCAGGAGCTTCTTCTGGGTCTCTTGCATGGGCGCAGGGGCCCAAGCACTTGGACCATCTTCCACTGTATTCCCAGGCCATAACTGGAGAGCTGGATTGGAAGAGGAGCTGCTGGGACATGAACCAGTGTCCAAATGGGACGCTGGCACCACAGGTGGGGGCTTAGCCTACTATGCCACAGCACTGGCCCCTGTCTTCCTTTCACCTGCTCCCTTTTCTTCTCACAGCAGGCCATAAAACTGGAAGTTCTCATCCCCAGAGAGGTCATAACTCCATAAAGTGTCATCTTCCCTCTCTGTCTCAGAGACAGAAATTCTTTGACCTACCTTGTCTAACAGTAGATTGAAAGACCCCTGTTTCATAAGGGGCCCTGCCCCATCCAGGAAAGGAAGAAATACTGCACATAGAGGCGGCTAAGAAGAATCTGCACAAGACAGAATGTGCTAGGTTTTCCCAGTCTAGCAGCATTAGATCCACTCTAATTGATTTTTGCCCATTCAACTTCCTTCCTCCCTCCCTCCCTTTTTTAATTTTAGGGGCCAGGGTTGTGGCTCAGTGGATTACGCTGCTTCCTGCAATACCAGCATCCCATACTGGAATGCTGGTTTGAGTCTGAGCTGCTCCACTTCTGATCCGGCTCCCTGCTAATGTTTCTGAAAAAGCAGTGGAAGACAGCCCAAGTCCTTGGGTCCCTACATAGGAGACTCATATGGGAGACCTGGATGGAGTTCTGGGCTCCTGGCTTCAGCCTGGCCCACCACTGGCTGTTATGGCCATTTGGGAAGTGAATCAGTGGATTGAAGATCTGTCACTTTGTCTTTCAAATAAGTAAATCTTCAAAAAAAAACATTAAGTTAATTTGAAAGACACACAGGGATGGGGCAGGTGGTGGGGAGGGAGAGTTCTCACTTGCTGATTCACCTCCACAAACAGCGAGGGCTAGGTCAGGAAGAAGCCTGGGCTGGGAATTAAACTAGTTCTCCCACATGGGTGGCAGGGACCCAGGTACTTGAGCCACCATCTGCTGCCTCCCGGTATACACATTAGCAGGAAGCTGGAATGGAGAATGAAACTGGGACTCAAACCCAGGCACTAAAATGGGATGCAGGCATCTCAAGCAGCATTAAAAAAAAAAAAAAAAAAGAGAGAGAGAGATTTATTTATAGGAAAGTCAGAGTTATAGAGAGGGAGAGGGAGATATCTTCTGTCCACTGGTTCATTCCCCAAGTGGCCACAACTGCCAGGACTGAGCCAAGTGGAAGCCAGGAGCCAGGAGCTTTATCCAGTTTCACATGAACATGGGGGTACAAGGCCCCAAGGACCTGGGCCATCCTCTGCTGCTTTCCCAGTGCATTATCAGGTAGCTGGATTGGAAACAGAACAGCTGGGACGTAAACTGGTGCCCATATGAGATACTGCTGTCACAGGTGGCAGCTTGAACCACTATGCCATAACACTGGCTCCTCCAAGCAGCATTTTTTTTTAAAGATTTATTTATTTGAAAGGCAGAATTACAGAGAGGCAGGGAGAGTGAGAGTGAGAATCTTCCATCTGCTGTTTCACTCTCCAAATGGCCATAACAACTTGAGCTGGGCTGATCTGAAGCCAGGAGCCAGGAGCCAGAGCCTCCTCTGGGTCTCCCATGTGGGTACAGGGGCCCAACGACTTGGGCCATCTTCCACTGCTTTCCCAGGCCACAGCAGACAGCTGGATCAGAAGTGGAGCAGCTGGGACTCCAACTGGTGCCCACATGGGATGCCGGCACTTCAGGCGGCAGCTTTTCCCACTATGCCACAGAGCCGGCCACCCAAGCAGCACCTTAATGGCTGTGCCAAATGTGTGTACTCCACCCACATTTCTACAGTTGTTATGCTTCAATCATGCCTATGTAGTGAAGTCTCCATCAAGACCCAAAAGGCTGGAGGTCTAGAGAGCTTCTGGACAGCTAAGCAGGTGTTGGCTCACAGGAGGGTGGTGAGCCACAGCTCCATGCAGATGGAAGTCTTGTGCTTGGGACCCTTCCGGACCCCTCCCTATGAAGCTCTTCACCTGGGTGTGTATTTACATCCTTTAAAATATCCTTTATAACCTATCAGTAAATACCAGCACATGTTTCCCCAAGTTCTGTGAGCCCTTGTAGCAAATGAACCAAACCCAAGGAAGGGGTTGTGGGAACCCCAGCTGGTACTGCTCAGTTGAACACAAGTTACAGAAGCCGAGATTTGTGATTGGCATCTGAAGTGAGGGGCAGCCTGGTGGGGCTGAGCCCTCAGTTTGTGGGATCTCATGGTACCCCCACGTAAACAGAGTTGTAACTAAATTAGGGGACACCTATCTGGTGTCTACCACAAGGCTGACTGCTGGTTGTGAGAAAGCCCTACACATTGTGGGACCACAGAAGTGATGGATGTTGTGAGCATACAGTAGGAGAAACTGAGTTTGCTTTCCTTCAATACAATCACAGTACTGGACTTAATGTAAATATGTCAATACAAGATAGAAGCACTTTGCCACAGTATTGTAAACACTGGGAAAGTGGTTCCCTCACAGGTTAGCCAGTGTTGATTTGTATTTTATATTCAACTTATGTTTTTCACACAACTGCAAAGTTTGGTTTCTCCAAGCAGCAACCATCCAACTTAATTTGTATAGTGTTTAAAAGTTAATAAAGTACTTTCACACCATGAACCCAGGAGCTTCATCTGGGTCTCCCATGTGAGTGCAGGGACCCAAGCACTTGGCTCATCTGCTGCTGCTTTCCCAGGTGCATTAGCAGGGAGCTGGATCAGAAGTGGTACAGCCAGGACTTGAACCAGCACCCATATGGGATGCCGGCACTGCAGGCAGCGGCTTAGCCCATTACTCCACAACAGTGGCTCTCCCTCTTCTCTTCTTACTGCCATCATCTTAGTCCAATCAGCCGCCATTTTTTTTTTCAATCTGGATGCTTTACTGCTCCCTCTGTTCTCAGTTTTTCCAGTCCATTTTCTATACAGCAGCCCAAGTGATCTCAAAATGTAAATAGAATCATGTCATTATGCTACCAAGAATTCCTTATAATGACTTCCTTTAGTTTAAAAATAAAATCCAAAATCTTTCATGTGATTTCCGAGGTCCTATATGATCTGGCCCCATTTGCCTCTCCAACCTGTTTCTCTTCCTTGTCATTCTCCAATTATATGCCTTCCTACTTCTTTTAGTTCCCAAAGTTCTTCCCCATCTCTGAGTCTGCACATGCTTTTCCCTCTCCTCCCTCTTACTAGCTAATCTGTACTCTTCAGGTATCAGTGAAAATACGGCTTGCCCAGGAAACCCTTTCCTAACTGTCCTCCACTCCTGGACTAGATGGAGTCCCCATGCTGTTTTCTGGTAATCCCTTTTACTTCTTCTTTTACAGCATGGATCATATTAGTCTTATGAGGAAGGGCAACACCTATATCCAGAGGCAGCATGTTTGCAGTAACATCAAATTTAAAGCTGTTACCCATGATAGTTAATTTTTAAAATAGCTTTAAGCAGACTGAGTGAAGTAATGAAACTGTAGAAAACAGAGTAGCTGGGACTAGTTTTTATATACATTATCCAATACATTTTTTTAAGTAATTCGGTCAAAAGTCTTCATAAGTATTTTCACTGTCAAACTGTTATCATGGCATGATACAAAGTCACAGCTTCTGAAAAATTTCACTTAGGTTCAAAGCACAGTTTGGGTATGCGCCTGTTAGACATGAAAAGTGTGGGTGTTCAGTGTGTTGAACGAATGCATGTATTCTTGAAATATCCCTCATGCATGAAAAGTCCTTAAGTTCTTAATGGCTAGGAACTAAAGCCCCTTATTTCTAGCCTGGTGTTTTAGATGTAACCCTTGGCTGTGGTCAAGTGCTAAATCAAGTGCTTGGTGGGCCTTAGCACATAGCACATAGCCTAGACTGGGACAGGCAGAAATTGAGAGCTGGGAACTCAATTCAAGTCTCCCACATGGGTGTCAGGGATCCAACTATGTGGGTGATCCTGTGCCTGGCTGGGAGACTGCCTGACTAGCCCATGCAAGAGGTTAACCTGACTGCTGGCAGGTGGCAGGAGCCCCAGGCACATTTCCCCCACCCCCACCCCCACCTTCTGTTAAACAGCCTTGTAATTGCCAATCAGGTAAACTGCTCCCAGGTGTGACCCAGGCCCATCAGGAAGCCTAGTAGGCTCCGTGACCTTCAAGCTGATTGGAGAAGCATAGCAACACCAATTTCAGCTTTATCCTATAGAATTAGTGTTGCCTTGAATTAGCTACGCCCCCTCTGCCTGCCCTTTAAAAGCTTATGCTTGGCTGGCTAATCCTCCACCTGCGGCACCGGCAGCCCTGGTTCTAGTCCCGGTTGCTCCTCTTCCAGTCCGGCTCTCTGCTGTGCCCGGAAGTGCAGTGGAGAATGGCCCAAGTGCTTGGGCCCTGCACCCGCATGGAAACCAGGAGAAGCACCTGGCTCCTGGCTTAGGATCAGCGCGGTGCGCCAGCCGCAGCAGCCACTGGAGGGTGAACCAACGGAAAAAGGATGACTTTTCTCTCTCTCTCTCTCTCTCACTGTCCACTCTGCCTATCAAAAAAATAAATAAATAAATAAAGCTTATGCTTGATTGTTAATAAATGGACATGTTCACCAAAACTTGTTTCTGGTGCTCCTTGCTGAAAAACGCTGAAGAACACCGTCACCCATCCATCCCTTGCTGGACGAGCTGGCAGAACTACTTGAGCCATCACTTGCTGCCTCCCAGAGTCCACATCAGCAAGAAGCTGGAATTAGGAACAGAGCTGGGACTTGAAACCAGGCACTCTGACTTGGTATGTGGGTGCCCAACCGGCCACCCAACCGGCATTGTAACCACTACTACATCAAATGCCCACTCCATATGCTCTTTTTTTTTTAAGTGAGGTTGTATAAATTATGTTCCTTAAATCAGCCCTAACTGTTGTGGCCATTTGGGGGGTTAACTCTGTCTCTCCCCCTCTTTCTCTGTAACTCTGCCTTTAGAATAAATAAATGCTTTGAAAAAAAAGAAGAGAAGTAGGTAGACTTCAAAACTACTTTAGGGGTTCTGGTGATGTATTGGATGTGGGGAGTCAGGGAGAGGAAAATACTGAGGATAATTTTGGTACAAGGAGCTGGGTGAATGGTTATGTCATTCACTGAGCTAAGAAACTCTGTGGGAAGGGCAAACTTGTTTGGTGGTGAGAGAGAAGTGAGGGTAAGAAGGGTGATGGGTTCTATTTTGGACATGTTGAATCTGCAATGCCTTGGCGACACTCAAATGGTGACATAAAGTAGGCTGGCTTCATGTATCAAGAGGAGGAGTCTGGCTAACTACAGAAAGGTGAAGCGTTTACGTAACTGGGACTAGAAGATGCTGCCTAGGCACAAAGAGAAAAGTGAGGTGAGAAGAAGCCTGGGAAGGCAGTGGAAGGTGGCCCAAGTCTTTGGGCTCCTGTACTCATGTGGGAGACCAAGATGAAGCTCCTGGTTCCTGGCTTCTGTCCAGCCCAACTCTGGCCACTGAGGCCATTTGGGGAGTGAACCAGTGGCCGAAGACTTCTCTGTCTCTGACTCTGTGTCTCTCCCTTTCTGTAACTCCGTCTTTCAAGTAAATAAATAAATCTTAAAAAGGGAGATAGAGATAGATACAGAAACAGAGAGAGAGGAGAGAGACATTAGAGGGATGCTCCCACAAGTCAAGGCATGCCTACAGCCACCAAAAGTTGGATAAGGCAAAGAACAGATTCTCCGCGGAGCCTCCAGAGGGAAGGCAGCCCTGCCAACACCTTAACGTCAGACTTCTGGCCTCCAGAACTGTGAAGAGACAAACTGTGTTGTTTTAAGTCGAAAATTGTTAACAGCAGCCGCTGGAAACTAATACATTCCCAGTAAAGCAATGAAGGCGCTGGGAGGTCAAGTAAGAGGAAGGTGGAGGAGCATCCACTGATCCAGGGTGCTCTCTGTGGACCTTAATGAGAGCAGTTTCCAGGGACAGAAATGAGGGTGAAAGCCAAGCGAAATTGGGATGAACTGTAGGTGATAGCAAGTACCTCATTCAAGGGGTCTGGCTGCCAAGGGAAGGGATAGGAGTGGCAGAGACTGGAGGGGTGTGGAGTCCACGGAAACGACTTTAAAATCTGGAAAGTCTAGGGCAGATTTAAGTGTTCACAGAAAGCCTTGAGGAGAAAGAGACAGAGAGAGGGAGAGACAGAGACAGCAGGCTGCCAATACAGGAGAGAGAAGGAACAATTTACATGGTAGTCCTGGGGAGGCAGGAGGGATATCTGCCTATTCTTTAAATAGCAAGCACATTGGTGTGATTTAAAACCCTAATTAGTTATAATGACTGCATGGTGAGCAGGAAATTTCAGCAGTGGGAAGAGCTTCAGCAGAGGGATCTGATCCATGCAAAGCCATGTGAAACATTCTTACTCCATGGCAGGAGGTTTAGCTTCCCTGCTGGCAGGATCGCTTATGTTCTCCAAATCAAGTCTCTCATCTGGAAAGCTGCTGGATTTACCCAAACTCCAACTCTCTGATTTCCTATGTTTCTGTTTCCTCTTTTTGCAGGGCACACACACACACACACACAAACAAGCAACATGAGAGGACTTCAAAAAGTTAATGGAAAAGTTGAGATAAAGGTTAACAAAAGAGTGGACATTCAGCCTAGCAATTAAGACCCCCATGTCTGGGTTCAGTTTATGGCTCCACTCCTAATTCCAGTTTCTCACCAGTGCAGACCCTAGGAAGCAGTGGTGCATCTCAAGTGACTGAGTTCTTGCTACCATGTGGGAAACTTGGAAAGTATTCCTGGTTGCTGGCTTTAGGCTTTGGCTCCAGCCAAACCAGCCGGTTAGGATATCTCTCTCTCTCTCTGATATTCCTTTTTTTAAAAAAAAAATTAATTAATTTATTTGAAAGGCAAAGTTACAGAGAGGCGGAGAGAGGTCTTCCATCCACTGGTTCACTCCCCAGATGACTATAACTGCTGGAGCTGCACCAATCCAAAGCCAGGAGCTGGGAGCTTCTTCTGGGTCTCCCACATCAGTACAGGGCCCCAAGGTCTTGGGCCATCGTCTTACTGCTTTCCCAGACCATAGTAGAGAGTGGGATCAGAAGTGGAGCAGCTGGGACTCAAACTGGCACCCATATGAGATACCAGCACTGCAGGCAGTAGCTTTACTCACAGTGCTGGTCCCTCTGATCTTCCTGTCCCCAATAGATTTCTAAAAATTAAAAATTAGTTCCAGGGATCCACACTGTGGCACAGCGGATAAAGCCGCCGCCTCCAGTGCCAGCATCCCATATGGACATCTGTTCGAGTTCCAGCTGCTCCACTTCTGATCCGGCTCTCTGCTATGGCCTGGAAAAACCTAAGTCCTTGGGCCCCTGTACCCGCATGAGAGATCCAGAAGAAGCCTCCTGGCCCCTCACTTTGGATCAGTGCAGCTCCAGCTCTTGCGGCCATCTAGGGAGTGAACCAGTGGATGGAAGACTTCTCTCTCTCTCTGCCTCTCCCTCTCACTGTCTGTAACTCTACCTCTCAAATAAATAAATAAATCTTAAAAAAAAAATTAGTTCCAGATAAACCTCTAATTAGAATTATTTTATTCTTTGTATTTCGATTTCAATTGTTTATGAAGAAGCTGCATGAACTTTAAGAGAAAACAAGCGGGACCAGTGCTGTGGTGCAGTAGGTTAACCCTCTACCTGCGGCGCCGGAATTCCATATGGCAGCGGTTTGAGTCCTGGCTGCTCCTCTTCCCATCCAGCTCTCTGTTATGGCCTGGGAAAGCAGTAAGAAGTTGGCCCAGGTCCTTGGGCCCCTGCACCCACATGGGAGACCTGGAAGAAGCTCTTGGCTCCTGGTTTCAGACAGGTGCAGCTCCAGCCATTGCAGCCATTTGGGGAGTAAACCAGCAGATGGAAGATCTTTCTCTCTGTCTCTCCCTCTCACTGTCTGTAACTCTACCTCTCAAAAAAATAAATAAAAAATCTTAAAAGAAAAATGAAGCCAATAGCAGAAGTGATGCCTGGCCCTTTCAGTCATGTGATAAATATTAAAAAAAAGAGAGAGAGCGAGAAAACAAATAATTGCCCTGCTAAGCTTTCCTACATTGACCTCAGTGCACAAATGCTCCAACAGCTATCTTTCATCTGATGCAAGAACAGTGCCTACAGATAGAATGTCAATGGATTTGTTAAAGCACACAAAAAGCTGAATTTAACTGCAATTAGAAATTTTAGGTTTTCAAAAACTTCTTAGTTGACAAGAAATTCAAGGAAAAGAAGAATATAACTTATATGATCCCTAAGAGTAAGATATATTTAAAGCAAAGGTAAATTACAAATAGAGGCATCTTCTAAATTCAAGTGCCAGATAAATAAGAAAACATAAATATTCAGAGAATAATTTTATATTTTTATTGTGTAAGATATGCCCTAAACTGACCTACAAATCTTCTGCATTGATGAAATAGAATCTGAAAATCTGGATACAGACATGTTGGGAAGAAAGACAACACTGAACTTAATTAAGGCAACAGTTGAGTCCCTGGCCCACAGCCCACAGAACAAACTAGACAGAAACATACTCAGATAGATCAAGAATGCATTTATCAAGTGGAGGGAAGACATATTCTAATTCAGTGGTTATCAGTCTCAGGAGTATTCAGAATCACTGGGAAGCTTTTTCTTAGTCTTTATTCTTATTTCTTATTCTTTATACTTATTTTTTCAGATACTCTGCTTTGTTAAGCCTGAAGCAAGGCCTAATATTTGTATTTTTGCTTGTTAATTTGCTATTGGTATTTCTAATACATAGAAAGACTAAGGACAGTTCTCCCAACATAGTGGCAAACTTTATGTGGAATAGTACAAATCCTAGTAACCCTAATTCCTGCAACAGCAGTTCCCAAATGGGTGTTCTACAAACACTGATCTTGTGAATGCCCTTAGAGAAAAGCATCACTGGCCATGTAAATTCATTGTTCTAAGAAGTCCTTTTTGATTTATTTACTAAGCATTTCCCAAATGAATTAATCTCTTTTATTACATTTTTATTAGCTATGAATGGTTTCTTTCTTTTAAAAATCAGGTCCAAATTTAGTGTAGGGATTCTTCAACTTGAGTCCCAAGAGGAATGCATATATACATTTAAACAGCTTTCTTTTTAAAATTTACTTATTTTCATTTTATCTGAGAAAGACAGACAGACAGACAGTGAGGCAAACAGAGGTTTTCCATTCACTGTTCTCCTCTCAAATGTCTGCAATAGCTGGACTGGGCTGACTAAGCCAAAGCCCAGAGCCAGGAACTTCACCTGGTCTTCCAAGCACTTGAACCATCACTGCTGCCTCACAGTGTGTGCTTTAGCAGGAAACTTGAATAGGAAGCAGAAGGGTCTGGACTTGAAATGGGCACTCCAATATGCGACGCAGGCATCCCAAGTGAAGGCTAACCACTAGCCTGACAACCATGCCCGCCATTGCTCTGATTTGAATGTGTCTCCTGTAGAGTTCAGGGGTTGAAACTTAATAGCTTGGGGCCAACACTGGCCTAATGGGTAAAGCCGCTGCTGCAGTACCAGCATCCCAATGGGCGGCGGTTCGAGACCCAGCTGTTCCACTTCCAATCCAGCTCTCTGCAATGGCCTGGAAAAGCAGTAGAAGATGGCCCAAGTCCTTCGGCCCCTGTACTCATGTGGGAGACCCAGAAGAAGCTCCTGGATCCTGGCTTCGGATCAGTGCAGCTCTGGCCATTGTGGCCATCTGGGGAGTGAACCAGCAGATGGAAGACCTCTGTCTCTGTGCCTCTCCTTCTCTCTTTGTGTAACTCTCAAGTTACTTTATTTACTTTTTTTTTTTTTTTTTTGACAGGCAGAGTGGACAGTGAGAGAGAGAGAGACAGAGAGAAAGGTCTTCCTTATGCCATTGGTTCACCCTCCAATGGCCACTGCAGCTGGTGCACCACGCTGATCCGATGGCAGGAGCCAGGTGCTTCTCCTGGTCTCCCATGGGGTGCAGGGCCCAAGCACTTGGGCCATCCTCCACTGCACTCCCAGGCCACAGCAGAGAGCTGGCCTGGAAGAGGGGCAACCGGGACAGAATCCGGTGCCCCGACCGGGACTAGAACTCGGTGTGCTGGTGCCGCAAGGTGGAGGATTAGCCTATTGAGTCGCGGCGCCGGCTACTTTATTTACTTTCAAGTAAATAAATAAATCTTTTTTAAAAAAAGAAATTTAATAGCCAACATGCCAATATAAAAAGCAGGGCCTTTAGGAAATAAGTGGACAACAAGGGCTGTTCCCTTCTGAATAGAATCAAGCATAAAATAAAATAAAAGCAGCCTCACCTAGTCATCAGCTCTCTTGCTCTTCTGCCTTACAAGGACACAGTGTCCTCCCCTCTGCAGGATGCAATGATGAGGCACCACCACAAAAGTAAACAGCAGCATACATCAGACAATCTGATCCGCAGGTGCCTTGGTCTTGGATTTCTCAGTCTTCAGAACTGTGCAAAAATCAACTTCCATCCTTTCTAAATTACCCAGTCTCAGGCATTTTGTTATAGCAGCCCAAATGGACTAAGACGTCTATCTGTCACATTTTTAACTTAATACCTTATCAACACTGACTTTTAGAAATGATGTTCCAAGGGTGTTCTATGATGTTTCTATTATCCTATTGGAAATGTACAAAATAGTCATCAAATAAATGGACTCTCTCAAGCATTAACATGCATTTCCAAAGGCAGAATCAGATTTGCCAACCATCAGGGGCGAGATCTCTGTTCGCAGATCCACCTTCAAGTCCCACTCCCCCCAATTAAAGGCAATGTCATCCTCCCAGGATAATACTAAATGGCAGTCAGCACAGGAACCCTGATTTCTCCAAATCCAGTTCCAAAAAACAATACATCCTATTAATGGGGACAATACTGTGAACTGAGGTCCTAAACAAATTACACTAATCAAAAACATTCCCAAGGGAATGAAACTGATGAAATCTTTACTTAGTATATACTGAATCGATCTTCTGTAATAAAGATAATTAAAAATGAAAAAAAAAACTTGGTGTTAAATTGGAAATTGCATAGAAAATTAATCAATTTAAAAATATATATCATGTAGGATCTCTGTCCTTAATGTGCTATACATTGTGAATTAATACTATAACTAGTACTCCGACAGTATTTTTCACTTTGTGTTGCTATGTGAGGGCAAACTGTTGAAATCTTTACGTATATATACTAAACTGACCTTCTGTATATAAAGAGAATTGAAAATTAATCTTGATGTGAATGCAAGGGGAGAGGGAGCGGGAAAGGGGAGGGTTGCGGGTGGGAGGGAAGTTATGGGAGGGGGAAAGCCATTGTAATCCATAAGCTGTATTTTGGAAATTTATATTCTTTAAATAAAAGCTTTATAAAAAAAACATTCCCAAGGGCAAATTGTTATATTTAAAATACATTTAACTTCCCACCCCCCAAAAAACAAAATGTCTCAGAGCTGATGACAAAGCAATTTACTTTATTATTTATTTGAGAGACAGACAGACATAGAATGAGATTCCGTATGCTGGTTCACTCCCCAAAGGCCCCCAATAACTGAGGCTGGGCCATGGTGAAGCCATGAGCCACGAACCTAACCCAGGCCTCCCACGTGCGTGGCATCACTGGGGCCTCCCATGGTGCACATTAGGGGAGACTGTGATCAGGGGTGCACTGAAACTCAAATTCAGGATGAGGGTGACCCAACTAGCATCTTAACCACTAGGTCAGAAGCCCACCTGCCCACTTTTTAAATGCATCAATATATCAAAAATACCACTACACATGCCTGAATACAATCTCTGCCTAACGTCTTCCCTCCACTTCATATTTGATCAAACGGATGTTTGAATATCACTCACTGTTTTGGGTATAGTCTATGTAACTTTGGAAGTCTCCCAAGGGAAAGAATTAATGTCTTTCATAGCTTCTAGGAAGCCTCTGTGCATCTATCAGGTCTTCAATTAGTATTACGTTGAGTAACTACCATTTCTAGAATGCTGAATTTTATTTTTTTAAATGATGTCCCTTTAAGGTACTTTTTATTTCTTTTCTTTTCTTTCTTTTTTTTTTTTTTTTACAGGCAGAGTGGACAGTGAGAGAGAGAGACAGAGAGAAAGGTCTTCCTTTTTGCCGTTGGTTCACCCTCCAATGGCCGCCGCGGTCGGCGCGCTGCGGCCGGCGCACCGCGCTCATCCGATGGCAGGAGCCAGGAGCCAGGTGCTTTTCCTGGTCTCCCCATGGGGTGCAGGGCCCAAGCACCTGGGCCATCCTCCACTGCACTCCTGGGCCACAGCAGAGGGCTGGCCTGGAAGAGGGGCAACCGGGACAGAATCCGGTGCCCCGACCGGGACTAGAACCCGGTGTGCCGGCGCCACAAGGCGGAGGATTAGCCTGTTGAGCCACGGCGCCGGCCCTAAGGTACTTTTACCAATTTAAAAAAATGTTAATTTTCATCTGGCCGGCACCACAGCTCAATAGGCTAATCCTCCACCTGCAGCGCCAGCACACCGGGTTCTAGTCCCGGTCGGGGCACCAGATTCTGTCCCCTCTTCCAGGCCAGCTCTCTGCTGTGGCCCAGGAAGGCAGTGGAGGATGGCCCAAGTGCTTGGGCCCTGCACCCCATGGGAGACCAGGAGATGCACCTGGCTCCTGGCTTCGGATCAGCACAATGTGCTGGCCACAGCGTGCTGGCCACGGCGGCCATTGGAGAGTGAACCAATGGCAAAAGGAAGACCCTTCTCTCTGTCTCTCTCTCTCACTATCTACTCTGCCTGTTTAAAAAAAAAAGTTTATTTTCATCCACTCGAAAGGCAGAGTGAGAGCAAGAGAAAGAGGTTATCTTCCATCCATTAGTTCACCTTCTAAATGCCTGCAACATCCAGGACTGGATCAGGCTGAAGCCAGGAGCCAAGACCTCCATCTGGGTCTCCCACATTGGGTCATTATCCACTGCTCCCCAGGGTGGATCAGCAGGAGGATGGATCAGAAGCAGGACAGCCAGGACTTGAACCAGCACTCCTGTATGGGACAAGGGTGTCTCAGTGGTAGCTTAAACCTGCCACACTACAACATCCACCCCTAGAATGCTGTATTTTAAACCTCATTTCTTAGGCAGGGAGACCATGCTCTTAAGAGCTAAGAGTTGAGGCTAAGCATTCTTCATTGAGTAGGAACAGTTACTCCTCACAGCTGCTGACAGCATGGTTCCACAATCTGGTTTTGACAGGTTAAGTTACTCAAGGGGAAAAATCCCCACTTCGAGGAAATTTTCCATGCATTTCTGTTTACTGTCTTAGCACTTAATGCCAGATGGTTTTAACAGTTTCCTCCATGACAAAAACTTGCCACAGTGGAATTATCTAAACTGGAAGAAACCCATGCCATGGATCCCAACAAAGGTTACCAAATAAACAACTTTTCATTTTATTTGATGTGTTTTTGTAAAAAAAAAAGGGGGGGGTTGTTTAAAATAGCTGAGTGAGGAGAAGGGAGTCAAATGGCCTAAATATATATGTAAATAGGCAGAGAAAACTGTATTCACTAGCAGTCTTTTCAGAAAGGGCACTACCTGGCATAGGAGAAACTTCCTGAAAGTTAATCTGGGGGAGACAAGTCATCCATGAACAATCATAGTTAAGGGCAGAACTGTCAAGTAGGAAAGACTTTGGACTGTACATCGTGGTCTATACCTTGAGACCTTCCAGTTTTCAGTAAAACTACTAGGGCCACATAAAACTTGGGAGCTTGTTGTTTTTGTGTGTGTGGAAACCACTAAAGAAATGGGCTTTTTTTTTTTTTTTTTTAATTGAGAGAAACAGCTCTCCCACCCACTGATCACTCCCCAAAGGCCTGCTACAGTTGGGGCTGGGCCAGGCAGAGGCTGGAAGCCAGGAGCTCCAGTCAGGTCTCCCACATGAGCAGCAGGGACCCAACCACTTGAGCCATCACCAGCTGTCCCCCAGGGTGCACATTAGCAAGAAGCTGAAATCAAGACTTAAACCCAGCCACCCCAATGTAGGATGAAGATGCCCCAACCGGCAGCTTAACTACCAGGCCAAACACCTGGTCCAAGAGGCAGGATTTTATGTAAAAGTTCCAAGGGTGGAACTAAAGTAGTAAACATGAGAAAACATTTAAGCTAAGTGTCCCCAGACCTCTAAGGGGAAAAAAAAGGCCCTGTCGTATATGGAGGAAAAACATGTAATCTATCTAAAAGCCAGGAGAAAGGATAAGAATGAAACAGCAGTTCTTCTAAGGACTTCACTAACAATGAGGTAATGTTTGCTACTATCTTGGGTTTCCCAATGAATTCTTTGCCATTCAAAGACTCAATAAATACCCTGCCAAAGGATTAACCTTAATACTAAAATTTGTGCTAAAATTTGAATTTAAGCTTAGGTCTTTCTGACCCCAAAGCCTTTGCTCTTATCCACTACCCTATACTCTCACACTTTCCATTTTAATTCCAGATAGGTTATCATTTTCCCCAAATACTGCAAATGGAGTTGGGGCAACAAGGCTGAAGCAAATGTTATTCAACAAAAGGACTGAAGTCAGAAGTCTTCGGAAGGAAAATGCAAGGTCACAGCTGATGCTCAAGTATTTAAATCACAATAGACTTTACTCCTCACCATAATCATACAAAGCTCTATTTAATTTGAAGCTTGCTAGCACCTTCAGGATGAGAAAGCAGACCACAAATAGGTCTGTATCCCTTATGCACAAGTCCAATACCCAAGAGCTCTAAAAACATTTCACATACTTCATGTCAAGACAGCTAACAGCAAAACTTGGCTTGACCTGATGTGAGCTACATATTGCCTGTCTTTATTCCACTTAGTGTGAATACCCCCATTTTGTTCAGAAATGTTCATCTGTGTGAATAAGGGTGCTATATCAGACCCACGAATGCATTACATATTGTAAAAATATCTTTCTGAAACCCGAAAAACTCAGAATTCTGAATCTCATCTAGCTCAAAGGTTCTAGGCCTTCTATTGGCTTATTTTCCAAAGCAATTCAAAAAGAGTTTCTAAGAATGATAAGATCAGGGGCCGGCACTGTGGTGCAGTGGGTTAAGGCCCTGGCCTGAAGTGCTGGCATCCCATATGGGCGCCAGTTTTAGTCCCGCTGCTCTACTTCCAATCCAGCTCTCTGCTATGGCCTGGGAAAGCAGTGGAATATGGCCCAAGTCCTAGGGCCCCTGCACCCATGTGGGAGACCCGGAAGAAGCTCCTGTCTCGGCATAACTCCAGCCATTGCAGCAAACTGGGGAGTGAACCAGTGGATGGAAGACCTCTCTCTCTCTGCCTCTCCTCTCCTCTCTTCTCCTCTCCTCCCCTCCCCTCCCCTCCCCTCCCCTCCCCTTCCCTCTCCTCCCCTCCCTTCTTCTCTCCTCTCTGTGTAACTGACTTTCAAATAAATAAAATAAATCTTAAAAAAAAAATGATAAGGTCAGAGATACTCAGTCTTCAGGATTTCATAAGCCAGTAAACTTCTGAAAATATTTTGAGGACAACATAGGGTGATTTTTTTTTCTGAAAGCAAGTAAGGATGGTTACCAAAAAAAATTATCAACATCCTTTTAGAAAAGTAAATTTGGCCAGTGCTGTGGCTCACTTGGCTAATCCTCCACCTGTGGCGCCAGCACCCTGGATTCTAGTCCCAGTTGGGGCGCCAGATTCTGTCCCGGTTGCCCCTCTTCCAGGCCAGCTCTCTGCTGTGGCCAGGGAGTACAGTGGAGGATGGCCCAAGTGCTTGGGCCCTGCACCCGCATGGGAGACCAGGAGGAAGCACCTGGCTCCTAGCTTCAGATAGGCACAGCGCGCCGACCATAGCGGCCATTTTGGGGGGTGAACCAATGGAAAGGAAGACCTTTCTCTTTGTCTCTCCCTCTCACTGTCTACTCTGCCTGTCAAAAAAAAAAAAAAAAAGAGAGAGAGAAAAGTAAATTTTATCACCAAAAGTGCAGAAAAGCCTTAATTCCACACAAAGGACAATTCTTTGAATTGAATAAATTTAATGTTATGAAACCATTACGTGATCTTTTTTTCTTATTTCACAGGCTGGTGAAATTCACCAGGGACTAGGGCTGCTCTGATCTGAGGCACAGAGCCCAGCTGGCTACTTGAAGGAATTGCTAAAAATGCAGATGCTCAGGCTCCCTTGTTAGATTATGATTTGAATGGCTTGAGGGTGGGGCTGCCAAATCTTTTTTTTTTTTTTTTTAAAGGAAACTCCTGGGCTGTTCAGGATGTGCAGTCAAGCTTCATAGCCACTGGTGTAGTCCACAGGACTTAATTCTACCTTCCTGTTCCTATCCAAACTCTTTTCTAAGGGCTTCCTAGGGGACAAGGGCAGCAAGACTTGAGAATTTCTAAGCAGGGAATCTGCCCAACCCATTGTTTGTCATGCAGTTAGTCTGCTAAACAGTCTAGGCAGGATCAGTTGGTCAGCTCAGAAACTGAGGCTATTAACAGTGCAACCGCAGAAATCAGACAGCTGACAAGCATGAAAAACTTGTCACAGCAAACCTCTTCCATGAAAAGGGGTGGCTCCCAGAGCTTCCCTTCTCTTCAGTCCCCAAATTCTGCATTTGATGTTGAAGTTCAGCGCAGGTATCCTTGTCTTTAGCCAAAAATACGTACTTTAAAAATACATTCATTCTTTGAAAGGCAGAGTTACAGAGAGAAAGGGATATCTTCCATTCACTGTTTCTCTCCCTAAATGGCCAGAATGGCCAGGGCTGGGCCACGAGCCAGGAACTCTATCCAGGTCTTTCATGTGGGTGGCAGGAGCCCAACGACTTGGGCCATCTTGCCATGCTTTCTCAGGCACATTAGCAGACAGCTGGATCAGAAGTGGAGCAGCCAGGACTAGAACTGGCACCCAAATGGGATGCCAGCTTTGCGGGCAGTGGCTTAATCCATTGTGCCACAATGCTGGCCCCAGAAAAATGTGTATGCCAGGTCTATGATTTTTGCCTTAAAAAACAGAGTCCATAGCACATTTAATGTTATATGACACAGACTATGTTCTCCAACATTTTAATGAGATACAATAGTTCTAGTGATTTCTCATTTTGCAAAAGTTCCTTTTATTCTTTCAAATTATTATTTTCTTTAAAAACCCAAAACTTTAATGATAAACATAACTAATACCTTAAAAACACACATAAAGCTTTCAATCTAATAAAAAAGCCATTTATCTTTTTTTTTTTTTTTTTTAAATACTAGGCTGTTCCAAAGCAAACTGCTAAGTGATGGGGAGGGGCATTAGGGTTAGGGTTAGGGTTAGGGAGAAAAAAGGGTTGGAAATAACTCCTGTTCTCATGGGGCTAATCACTAAATCCTCCTTGATTGGAATCCTCTGTCTTCCTAAACTGAGCTTAACACTATTCTGGCAGTGAGGGCTGAATCTTTCATGATTCGCTCAATAATGTGTGTTTCTTATACTCCAAGATCAAACAAAGCTTTCTCCTGGAACCAAATGTCTAGAGTCTATATTTAGTAGACTGCAGTGGCTCTTAAAAATGTCTGGACCCGCAGCATCACCTGAGAACTTGTTAGAAAAGCAAATTCTCAGGCCCCACCCAAGACCTGAAACTCCAGGGTGGGGCTTGGCAATTTGTGTTGTAATAAGCCCTCCAGGGGATTCTGAATCACACCCAGGTATGCAGCAGGGAGAAAAATGTGTTTCTAAAGTGAAGGATTCTGTATATTCCATCTTAAATGAAATAAAAACATCCAATTAAAAGACATGATCTTCTTAGTATTATCATTCTGTCTCCAACGTGTTTTATGTTGTGTGTGTGTGTGTGTGTGTGTGTGTGTGTATTAAATAAGAAGACAAGCCACAGTCAGAGATTTCGTGTCAAAAGTATACCCATGAGTATCAGTCCCAGATAGCATGATCTCATACAACAGTGTTTACCAACTCTTCTACCTCAAATGCTCAAAAAGGATCTTGGCACTGTCAGCCTCAAGCACTCTGGAAATTCTACAATGAAATATCAAGTAGGTCTGAACATACCAAGCTTACTAAAGAAAAGTAGAATCACTTGCTATATTTCAGAATTGCATTCAACAGGAAGTCAGAAGTTCTTCACCTTTATATTCCAAGTTAATACAACAAAACCAGAATACCCCATTCTACAAAAGCTTCCAGCCAGGCAAAGTTTTACTGCATTATTTCTTTCTGTCCTGGTGTGCACACTTTGTATATCTGCAAGGCTGCAGAACTACACTTGTTCGATATGAAAGCAAAGGCCCCCTGAACACACAGATGGTGAGCGTAATACCCCAGCAGTAGCACCAAAGCCTAGATTAATGACGCCAATAACACCATTAGCAAACAAAAGTAAACTCTTATTAGATGATTACATTCTCTTCTTCTCCTGTTTATGCTAAAATCAGCATATTAAAACTTCATTTTGGGACCAGCACTGTGGCATAGCCTGTAGTGTCAGCATCCATATGGGCATGGGTTTGAATCCCAGCTGCTCCACTTCCGGTCCAGCTCTCTGCTATGGGCCTCGGAAAGCATTAGAATATGGCCAGGTCCTTGGGCCCCTGCACCCACGTGGGAGACCTGAAAGAAGCTCCTGGCTCCTGGCTTTGGATCAGTGCAGCTCTGGCCATTGTGACCATCTGGAAATGGAAGATCTCCCCATCTTTCTTTTTCTCTCTCTCTATAACTCTGCCTTTCAAATAAATAAACAAATCTTAAAAAAAAAGAAAAGAAAAACGCTTCCTTTTCCTGAGGCCACTTAATTTTAAAGAGTGCCCAAAATAAGTCTATAGTCCATGAAGCACCTACTTACCAAAATCAGGTAATTCTCATTCAACTATTTCAGAGCACAATTAAATGCAGAGAGCATTGTAATTATTAGTGTACAAGTAGCTAAACACATTAAACTGAATAAAATTAGCAAAAAGGAAAACCACAGACCAATTCCATACCATGAATATAATTTCAAATAAAACAGGAAAATAAAATCAAGCAATTTACTTAAAAATGAAACAAAACCACTTTGCTCAAATTGGATTCAGCCTAGAAATTCAGAGTTTAACATTAAAAAAAAGCCACCATGATCACCTCTATAGTTGCCAGAAAGATGTTTGATAAAGTGTAATACCCATTTTTACTAAATCTAATTTTAAATAGGAATAAACATTTTTAAAAAGGAATAAAATCAAGCTCCTTTAGTATACTGAACATACTCACAAAATCATCACTCTCAAACTTTTAATGTGTTCCCATTAATGACAGGGCAAAAAAATTAGAAATGTTAACTATTACGACCACTATTTCAATTTGTTTGAATGCTGCTACCCAATGTAATTAGTTAAGAACACAAGAGGTATACTAATTATTGGAAAGGAGGAGACAAGATTATTCTGACTTGCAAATACAAGACTAAGAATCAACTGAACACTCTAAGAGTGGTCGGTGTTGTGGCAGAGCAGGTTAAGTGTGGCTTGCAACACCTGCATCGCAGATGGGCACCAGCAGTTGCAACTGGAGGCAAAGCTGGATCTCGAACCCAGGCCTTCCCCGGGCCGGCATGGTGTAGTGGTGTAGTGGGTTATGTCCTGGCTGCTGCACTTAAAATCCAACTCTGGGCTAATGTACCTAAGAAAGCAGCAAAGAGGGCCCAGGTGCTTGGGTCCCAGCAACCATGTAGAAGACCAAGGTGAAGCTCCTGGCTTTGGCCTGACCCAGTCCTGCTGGCCCAGTCCCTACCTTTGTGGTCATTTAGGGAACAAACCAGCAGATGGAAGATATTTCTCTCTCTCTCTCTCTCTCTCTCTCTCACTCTCACTCTATCACTCTGCCTTTTAAATAAATAAAGTCTTGTGACAAATGTAGTGGGGAAACTGGCGCCTTCACTTCTACATTGGGTATATAAACTCAATGTTTCTGCAGTATAATTTGAAATTTTATATTAAGAGCCCCAAGATTTTTTCTACACTTTTCATCCAGAAATTCTACCAGAAACTCGGCCCAAAAATAATTGCTAAAGTCTGTAAAAATGTGTGCACAAGGAGAATCACCATGGGGTAGCAATGGTTAACTTACATTTACCCATTAAAATGATGAGGAGGAGCAGATGTTTAGCCTAGTGGCTGGGATACCCAAGTCCTACACTGAAGTGCCTGGGTTCAATTCTTAGCTCTGGTGCCTGACTCCAGCTTCTTGATCTATTATTGCAGATCCTGGGAGACAGCAAGTGATGGCTCAAGTGATTGGGTTCCAGATACCATAGAGGAGATACGAACTACAATCCCGGCTCCTGACTTCAGTTCTGGCCTGGCCTTGGACATTATGGGTACTTGGAGAGTAAACCAGTGGGCAGGAGCTCTGTCTTTCTCTATCTCTGCCTCTCAAATAAATAAGTAAAATTAAAATTAAATGACATAAAATAAAACGGTGATGGAGGTCAGGATATATTTATAGCCAAAGAAATATGCCCAAAATATTTAAGTGAAAAAAAGACTATATAGTATGATTCTACCTTTTAAAATGCTGTATGCATAAAAAAAGTCTAAACAGCACAAAACCAGAATGCTTTGTGTTGTAAAACTAAAGATTATTTATCTTTATATTTTGTCTTTTGAAATACCACAAAGAGTATGGTTTCCTTTATAATCAGGGAGAAATCTTATTTCATTTCCATCTCTTTTCTGGGGCAGGCAGATAAGACATTGTTTGGGATGCCACATCCCATATCAGAGTGCCTGGGGTTGAGTCCTGGCTCCAGTCCTGATTCCAGCTTCCTCCCAGTGTATACCTGGGAAGCAGCATGTGACTGCTCAGGTAGAGACCCAGACTGAGTTCCTAGCTCCTGGCTTCAGCCCGGCTCAGCCCCAGCCCTAGTTGTTGTGAGCTTTTGAGGACTGAATCAACAGATGGGACATCTCTGTCCACCTGTCTGTCTCTTTGTCTCTCTGCCTTTCAAGTAAATGAAATATATAAACCTTAAAATTAAACACATGTTTTCACATGTGTCATATGTAGGCTTGCAAGCTTGATCAGCCCACTTCTGACACGTGTACTACACAAAGTTGCCCTACCTTTATTCTTTTAAAGAGTCTTTCTATAGCACCATGGAGAAAAACAAATTAGGTAAATTTAAAAAATATTAAAGAGTGATTGTAATAAAATAGCATGTATGTACATAAAAAATACTAAAATGACTGTGGTCTGGAAACATTTGACTTAGATTGTTTTGTTACTCTTAAAGTATTTTAAAAATAGGCCGGCGCCGTGGCTCAACAGGCTAATCCTCCGCCTTGCGGCGCCAGCACACCAGGTTCTAGTCCTGGTTGGGGCGCCGGATTTTGCCCCGGTTGCCTCTCTTCCAGGCCAGCTCTCTGCTGTGGCCCAGGAAGGCAGTGGAGGATGGCCCAAGTGCTTGGGCCCTGCACCCCATGGGAGACCAAGAAAAGCACCTGGCACCTGGCTCCTGCCATCGGATGAGCGCGGTGCGCCGGCCGCAGCGCGCCGGCCGCGGCGGCCATTGGAGGGTGAACCAACGGCAAAGGAAGACCTTTCTCTCTGTCTCTCTCTCTCACTGTCCACTCTGCCTGTCAAAAAATAATAATAAAAATTAAAAAAAAAGGATGACAGCTCCTCAAATTCTTCTTTGTTTTTCAAATCCCTTTATCATAATCTCATTTAATTCATCCATTGACTAATTTCTAAAAGAGAATACCAACACATAATTCAAAAAACTTAAGTATGTAATGATTCAGATATGTGGAAGAATATGGTAAAGTCCCACTCATACTCCTGTTCTGCAGATAAATACTTTAATTGCTTTCTTATATGTCAGAATATCCTTTTGCAAGTACACATGTTATGTGACTATTATTATCCTACACTTTCTTTCCCAGAAAGTAGCATACTATACTACTACACTGTACCTTGTTCCTTAGAGTTCTCTACAATAGGATATAGCTCTTCCTCATTCCTCTTTCCAATTGTACACTATTCCATGGTTTGGGTATACCAGTTTACATAAGCAATCCCTTGTTGATGGATACCTAAGTCATTCCTGTTCATGCTATTGCAAACAATAATGCAGAATAAAGGCTGAACCACTTATGTATGCCAACTTCATTTCTAAAAGTGGTTCAGGAGACTAGAGCATCACAACCTCACGTATTCACTAGGTTGAAAAGTCAGCCCTCCTAGTTCTCATTATGTAGAACAACATGTAGCAAATCACTTCCTAGGACAAAGTAACTGTACTCGTAGGGGATTTACCTAATAAAAATAAAGTGACTAAATGAATATAAATGAAAATAAAGTAACTAAACAGAACCCATGATGAACCCATCTGCTAGTGCAAAACCAAATGGAAGATGTACTGAACAGTTGGCATGTGTCAATTATCTTGCTAGATGCTTTATTAAACATTATCTATGATTGTGTTACATAGGTATGTGAACTGGACAAAGGCTGTGAAACTCTAGGACTGCTATACACTCATATTCGTCTGGAAAAAAAAAATGTCTCCAAAGACTTCTTATTGTATATGCTATAGCATAGCATTTTCTGTCTATGTGCAAAACCAGTCCTACTTCTTTGGTCACAAGCAACTAGATCAAGGCTCAGTGCCTCAGTCAAAGACAACACCTAAGTTGAACTTGGGGGAGATCAAAATCAATTTTGGCTTGGCTCAAAATTCTGCCCAATAGGGATGGCTCCATTATAGAAGGTGATAGATCAATCCAACCAGATACTCCCTCTGGGGAAATACAAATTACTGTGAACAAAGTGAAAGAGGCAGTTGTCCAGAGCTCAAATTCTATCCTGCTATGTTCATGTTCTATAACGGTCTGGAAGCTCTAGAGCTATGAGAAAATATGGCTGCTGAGATGATTTCTCATTCAGGTGTATAGTTAACCTCCATCACCAAAGGTAACATGTGTGTGCCTCTTCCTTGCAACCTACAAGGATCTACCACATCATACCACCACTTTTGAAATTGGGAAATAAGTTGAAAAGTCCAAGAGCTTGACCAAAGTCACTCTGTTGGTAGATGGTAGAGCTAGAATTCAAAGACCACGTCAGTATGACTGTTCTACAATATTCTGCCAGTTACATGGGTAAGTGGCCTCAAAATCAACAAATGATAGGTAGAGGTTAACATAGGTCAAAGTAGAGACTCAATGTGAAGAGTTAATGCACAAGGGAACACAATGTTCTGAGAGTATGCTTGGAGATGTGAAGTGGGAGAGGGCACACCAGGTTATCTTGTCACTTTAATTTATAATTCCAACCTGGACCTCGCTCCTGAGCAGACTTAGCAATCTGTCTTTCCTACTCAAACATAAGGCCCATAGGGCAGTACCTTAATCTTTGGCTTGTTTACAATAATCTGAAGCAGAATATGACTATAATGAGTGGTTAAAAATATTTGTTGAATAAATATGTGAACAAGTTATCAAAGAAATTAAAGAAACATCCCACATAAGATGGCAACCAGGAAATGGTCTCTAGACTCTCTTATTTGTAGATCTCATATTTGTAAATTTGCCTCCTCACTAAAATGTATTTGTAACCCCAAAATGAACACTCATGGAGCTTTAGCAGTCATCCATGGACATGCACACAGCAATGAAAAACTTGTCATTCTCTGCACATGTCCCAAACTAAGGTCGAACAAGACAATGCTGAACCTTCTTATTCCAGTTCTCACACAGAACACCAGAGAACAGAGACAGCAGGGGGCGTTGCACTGTAGTGCAAGAAGCTGGGGCCAACTGGACAGGGCTTTACTACTAACTCTAGCACCTCTTAGTGGGGCAACCTCAGGCAAGTCCCTTAACACTTCTGCACCTCATTTCCTCCTGTAAAATAAAGATCCAGAGTTTTTAGGACCTAATGTATGTACGTACATATATGTATATATGTACATACCTTCCTTAGGAGCAATGGTTTACTATTTGATAATTAGGTATTTTAGGCAACTTTACAGACCATACTACATACTACTGTGAATAATGAAAATCAACTATAATTATTTACCATGTAATAACCAAGTTAGAAAATTATAATTATTTGAATGAGGTAGAGGCAGTCTTCAAAAAGATTCTGAAGAAACCTAACTTCATCAGGCACATAAGGTATGGAAAAGGCTTTCAAGGAGAGCGACCAGCACCTACAGAAAGCCGCCCAGATGTACAGAGGAAAACAAATTCAGGAAACAGCACCTGGGCAAGGCGAGAGCAAGGAGACCAGACCAGACCACAGGGCCTCAGTGTTTCTCTGCACCCCCCACACACATGCAACTGCAGCACTTTCTCTGCATTCAATTCTTGGTCTTTAGGGAGAAATGACACCTGTAATCCTGTAAGTTTGTAAATGGGTAATTACCAAGCACAAATATACCTGAAAAGACTGTACAAAAATAACTTTGGTTTTCAACTACAGCCTATACTCATTCACAGTGTGAACAATTCACAGATTTGTAATTTGTTCTGGGATTTTCCTTGATGGTTGTTAAAAGTCTGTCATCAATTCTTTTTATTGTTCTAAATACCTAGGTATTTGTTAGGACAGTTTTAAGATCTTGTTCTTTTTAGTGTGATTCATCAATAAGGCTCAAACATATGGTTCGTCAGACGATGTTGCTACCTCAGAGTAAACATTCCCTAAATCCACTCTAACAGGCTTATTTCTCTATATACAAGATAAAATCTCTCTATAGTTAGATACAGGGAAGCATAGTGTACGTATGTGAGAAATAGGATAAAGAAAACAGTAAAACTTTTTCATAAAAGCTTGCAAAATTGTGGCCCAAACACAATGAACATGTTAAACTCACAGCTTACATTTCTCCACTAACAACTAGGAAAAGTCATTCCAGTTTATGTAAAGTCACAAAACTAAGCATTGTAAGAATTTACAAGGTTTTACACACATGTTCATTCCCCCCTCTGCACTCCCATACGCAGCCTAAGGAGCCTATCAATCTTATTTCAATATTTCAATTTCCTCCAATCTCTAAAACAAAACCCTTATTGTCTACTATGTAAATATTTTCAAACCTCTAAAATCTCAATCAAAACTAAGAGTGGTGAGTTAGTTTTCCTCGCAAAACTCTTGGCATAATTTTATTTAGCCACAACATAGTTTGGGCTATTGTCTAGAAACATATGGCAAGAACCAACACTACGGGAAACCAGATACATTCACACTATGAAGGTGAAGGCACTTTCTTAGTGAAAGGAGAAAAGGAAAAGTTGTTTTTACAGATTCAGGGCTGTTATTACCCATTCATAGGTTAAGTGCGACCAAATTATGCTGTGCTGTACAGCCGCAGAGCATCCGATGCTTTATGACTAAGTAGGGAGGCAGGTCCTTACACTTCACACCCTCAGCCACTTCGGTTAGGCTGTTTAAAGTGCAATCCAACTCCATCTACTTAAACTAATAACCACGATAGTCATACATTTTAAACGGCTTGCTGCCAGTAAGACCTTTTCACCTGCTTTTTCAGCAACCATCACCAAAAGAACCGTACTGGGACACGGATTCTAGATAACGAGCAGACGCCGTCTTCAGAAAGCCACCAACAGTTTAAAACTTAACAGAGCCGAGGAAAGTTCCCCAACCTTGCAAAGCTCCCAAGTTCAGTGGATCCTGCCTCTCTCAAGTTCTTCTGCTTCCCTGGCGTTCACCTCTGGGCTACCTGGAAGGGGGGGGGGGGGGGGGGAGGCGTTAGTTCCCAAGAGAGATGAGGATGAAATTTAGAAGGTGGAAGGGGGTGAGGGATTCAGTCGCAAAAGGCAAGGCAGAAGACCCGGGTCCGGGGTCTCCAAGTCCAATTAGCCTACCCAGAGTAAGGGCTGGGGGAGAGGGGGAGGTGGAGGGAGGCTAAGAGACGCAGATCACGCGCGGGGGCCGCCAGTGGGGGAGGGGCACCACGCAAACTCCTCCCGCAGGCGCGGGGCGCGGGGCGCGGGGCGCGGCGACGCAGCTCCGGTGGGTTTGCCTCAGAGCGTAGAGGGTGTAGTAAGAGGGCTCAGAGCCCGGGGGTCTCAGGGAGGAGGAGGCTGAGGGGACTCAGGCACTTGGGTGAAGGGGGGCAGAGCACCTGTGCGGGGAGGGAAACGGGACCACGGTCCCCTAGGGTCCCCGAGAGGCACGGGTCACCTCAGCGGACGCCCCCTTATCACCGACGGCCACGACGAGGGACCCCGCGAGCTTTCCCTCCCACAGGGGCTCGGGCGGCCGGGAGACGCCCCGCAGCCCCGAGCGCGGCCGAAAAGGAGGCGCAGGGTGCTCCCGGAGCTGGAAAGCTGCGCTTCTCGCGGGTCCCTTCCCCGGCAGCCCGAACCCACCTGGGCTCACCAGAAGTCCTTCCTTCAGATCGTACGCTGCCACTCCTCCGAGAGCCTAAGCCGCCGCCGCAGAGGTCGCAGTCGCTCGGACAGGCTCGGCCTCTTGTACCAAAACGTGAGCCACAGCACCAGAGAACAGTCAGTACCACTCGCTTGGTTGCCTCTTTAGTGCACACTGGCTCCTCACCCCGCCCCCGAACCCAACCCATTGGTTGCCGGGCACCGCCCCATTCGTTTATTGGACAGAATAGCATGCCGCTCAGTCATCTAGAAGGGCTTATGTGGTTTGTATTCGTCTAAATGTTAAACAGTGCCCGCCCACGCCCTTAGAAGTTCCAGCTTCCGATTGGTTTTAACGTCTGTCTTTCAGCCTCCTCTGTTCTTTCCTTCAGGATGGAACGCCTCCTTGCGGGAGACATTGCCTCTGATTGGCTCAAAGGACGATACGCTCGTTCGGGATCTGCATTGGGCTACCGACGCGTCTGGCCCACGTGGGGGAGGAACCCGAGGCGCAGTACCTCTGGGTTTGTTTACACAGGCTCTAGCTCTGGCTGAGTCCATTGGCTGAGCTGGCAGCCATTCCCACCGGTTCTTGCCACTCAGTTTAGCAAGGAGGAGGGCGGGGGCAGGCCTCAGCAGGATTTCCCCCCAGCTGTCAATTACCAAGGGAGGAGCTGTGAGCCTAGCTGGCCTGAACTTGTCGCTCAACTCTGTCGCCGGTCGCCGAAAGCAACGATGGTCTCAACTTGGCGCTAAGCTTGGTCGCAGAAAATTAAGAAGTTGGGTCTTTGAGAGGCTTGGAAGGAAGTCAAGGGACGCTCCCAGAGTTCTAGAAACAAAATTAACTTCCTGAGCGCTTAATACAATTAAAACCTTGCTCCCTTGAATTTAAGATGTCCAGTCTTTGCTTGCTAAGGACTTTGAATTTTATTCTTTAGAAAGTGGGGGTTTCTTTTATCGAATTCCCCCAGCTTATCCAGCTAGCAATATACGTGACACGAAGTAAAGGTTTAGGAAGTGATTTCAGGATGGGGAAGTAAATGATGAAAATGGGGGTGGGCTATGTGGCACAGCGGGTAAACTGCCGCTTGGGACTCACGCATCCCATACTGGAGTGCTGGATGAAGTCCTGGCTGCTCAGCTTCCCGCTAAAGCACCCTGGAGGCTGCGGGTGGTTTCTGCCGCCCACGTGGGAGACCTG
The DNA here is from genome assembly GCA_949820135.1 of Sylvilagus floridanus. Taxonomy (NCBI): domain Eukaryota; kingdom Metazoa; phylum Chordata; class Mammalia; order Lagomorpha; family Leporidae; genus Sylvilagus; species Sylvilagus floridanus. The sequence goes on from OX463245.1 coordinate 53,674,591, forward strand.
CATGGAGTTCCAGCCTCCTGGCTTCAGCCAGTGGGGGCATTTAGGTAGCAAGCCAGCAGATGGAGGACCTCTGTTTATCTCTGCCTGTCACTCTGTCTTTTATGTAGATGAAAATAAACATTAAAAAACGAAGAGAATTAAACTCAATGAAATAATAGTATTAAGTATATACTTTATATATTAAATAATAAGTAAATACATAAATCATTCATTCACTCAAAAAATACGATGGAACATCTGATAGGATGACCCAGACTGTGATCTAGGCTCTGGGCATATGCGATGAAAATCAACAATGAAGGTGCTTGTTCTCTAGTAGGGGAGACTGACACGGAAGAGTGAGCAACGAATAATAAAATGCCATGTTGTCACTAAAGGCTACAGAGAAAAATAAAACGGGGTTATGGAATGGCGATTTTAAGTAGAATGGTAATAGTAAGGGCTGTTTGAGGACAGCACTGAACAGAGATGTGAGCAGTGGGAAGAGGGCAGGTGGTCAGCAGGGCACTGCACACCTCCAGATTCTCCATCCACATTGCTCCATGGACTTGCAAGTTCTTTGTCAGGTTACATCCATTTAAGACTGCCTACTCTGTTTTAAAGCTTTATTTGATTACAAATCGTTCTTTGGTATCCAGTGGTGATTGGTTCTGGGACAACTCTAGGATATTAAAACCCAAAGATGTTTGAGTCTCTTAAGTCAGTCCTCTGTACACATCAAATGTACCATCTTAACTGTTGAAAGTATGCAATTCAGTAATATTAGGTAATTCACACTGTTGCCCAATCATCTCCACAATCCATCCTCATAGCCCTAACTGAAATGAATCTAAGCGGCAACAATATGAGTATTCTTATTATTCCCTTTTTGCAAACAGATAGAGATGGATCAGTCAGCTACTATGTGGTGATGCTTTATGTTCCTGCAAAGGGGGAACAGACTTGGATGTCTACACTGATGACACTACAAGGAAGAAGGGATGAGAGATGTAATACATACATAATCAGGATGTCCATACCTGAGGCTCCCAAGCAGGTCAAAAAATTGTCTCGAGAGCAGCCGCAGAGGTGACTGGCTTTGGCTTTAAATGTGGTCAGTGAGAGAGGGAGGGGACAGACAGGGGCAGGAAGCGACACTGGGGTAAGGGTTTTCGGGGACACACCGGGACTTTCAGGGTCTGAACTTTCCCAGGGAAGACTCACCAGCTTTTCTTACTGGCTTGTTTATATGTGAGGCAAAAGGGGAAGAGGGACAGTGGGGATGGAAAGCTGTCATCAAATACCTATAAAAAATGGAATTGGGCTCTCGATTACACAAGTTTCAATTCATCTAAAGCATTTGCAAAGCAGGAGCGAGAAAGGGAAGATCCTAAAAGTTTCCAGAGAGAAGTAGGTCACATACACACCAGCAACCTGGAAAGCAAGTTGAGTCCCACTGAGTGTGAGAATGAAGGAGTTCATCTGAGCAAACTGGGGAAGGCTCCCAGCAAACACTATTCTGTGTGCCCAGGATAGGTGCTCCAAAATGCAGCTGAGCGACTGGAATACACACACAGAAAAAGGAGGAACAAGTCCCAGTTACAATCACACGTTAACAAAGGACAGCACAGTGGTTCTTGTCTGCATCCTGTGATGCATTTGGCAGAAATAGCAATAAGGAGATCATGTGCTTTTCTTGAGTTATCGAAGGGAATGTGTGCTTTACCTATTTACTGCCCAAACGGTGTCAGCTAGTCAGCAAGATTAACCAATACTTTAGGGTCTTGTGTGACTAAGGTATCAGATCTCATTTTCCCCCAGGCTAGTGATTTTTAGAGAGCCTGAGTCTTATCTGGCTTTAAATTCCTTTGTCAAAACAAATCAGGGATCAGAAGAAAATCAGACTCTCTATAGACAACTTAAGACTCAAACCAACGTAATAACACCTTCAAAATTCTGAGGGCTAATTATTTCAGAACCAGACATCCATATCCAGCCACACTATCAATTAAGTCTGAGGGTGGAATAAAGCACTTTCCAACAAAAAAGGTATCAAGAAATTTTCCTCTCAGGTATCCTTTATCAGGAACTCCGAGAGAAAGTACATCACATGAGGTGGTGTATATGTTTTGAATTTTCTGTATACGAGGATGTGTCACATTTTAAATGCCTGGCCAGGGGAAAACTCTCCCCTCCAGGAGCCAGCAAATTCTTAAGAGATTGCAGAGGGCTCAGCTGGGAGCAGGCCTTTCCTATGTGGAGTAATCAATCCAGAGCTGTACTTTCTCTACCTGACCTACAGGAGAGACACAGGTCTCCTGCTTCAATCATCCTAGGGCCACGAACCAGGTAACTAGAGGCCACCTCCACAGCCTGCAGCCCTCCCAAAGTCATTCAGCTTTACCCACAATTATCTAAACTGCTTACCCTGTCCTGCCTTTCCTGAAAGTCCCAGTTAGGCTTATAGACTTTCCCTGGTTCCTGTTTGCTGCCACTTGGCTAACATGTGGCATTTCCCCTGTGACCCTGAGTGGCATATGGTGACCCCCTTCTCCAGGACCCGTGAGTGTGATCAACTTTGTTTTTCTGAGCCTCTCCTGAATCTCCTCTTGTGGCTGCACCTGACTGACTGTCTCACAGAAACACAAATCAACCGTCACCATGAGAAAGTAAATCAAGACACGAAAGGTATATAATTAAGGCAAGGAGGAAGCTCAAAAAGAGAGAATGAAAGAATAAGACCTGTGTGACAGGCCTAGGGAACAATCTGTCTGCAGTGGAGGGGGGGACTCAGAGGGCTTTGGCAGTGATGTCCTCCAGGAAAAATGTAAGTGATGCCACCTATAGGAGGGTCCTTCAAAAAGTTCATGGAAAATGAAATTAAAATATAAGTTTATTTTGATCAAAAAACTTTGAAATCCATGCATAGTATTTTTAATAATACACACTTTCCATGAACTGTTTTTTAAGATTTATTTGTTTATTTGAAAGAGTTACAGAGAACGAGAGAGAGAGACACAGAGAAAGAGAGAGAGAAGGCGGCGGCTTTACCTGCTAGGTCACAATGCAGGCCCCTTCCATGAACTTTTGAAGATCCCCTAGACTCGTAGTAGATGAATGTACGGTCATGTTGAGGATGAGTTAGTGATAAATGCATAGAAGACTAAGAAGGAATTATTAGCTGAGGAAAAGAAAAGGCACATTGTCATATTACTCTCCATGGCTTGGCTGCTAAAAATGTTGAAAAATGTTGGAAAATGGTGGAAAGAAGGGAGACTTTGCATTATCAGTCTTATGAAATCTACTGATTTTATAAACCACATGTAGGTATTACTTTAGTGAAACACATTTAATTAGAGAACTCCAAGGTGTGACTATGGTACGACCCTGTTTATGGTGTTTGTGTTTGCAGCGTTCTCCCTGCTGGTATTCACTCTCATGTTTCCAGCTCCCTGACCTTGTTTTAGGATCCTGTTACTTGCCTCTGGCTCCCTGCATGATGGCTAGGTTTGGCTGAGTTACCAGGGCTTTAACACCCTTCCTTGGACAAAGATTTAGTATGTTTCCCCCAAGTGCAAGTCCTGGGACTCTGGGTGGCTCCACTGTCAAGAGGGAGCTAGACAGAACTTAACTGGCTTTGGTAGGTTCGAAGCATAGTTTGTGGGCAAAGCACTCTTTCCTACATTTATGTGGCCTGAAGTTCAAAGGCAGAGATCAGAATCAAAAGCAGAAATGTAGATAATATATCAGGCAGTTACACTAAGGGGGAATGCAGAGAGAGGAGCCAGGTGATAGAGGCAACGTGGGATGAGTGGAAAGAGGAAACTCCAGGAATAAGAGGTAGCAGATGGCACTGGGATGGGCCTTGGTGGGGTGATACTGGATGGGCCATACTAAGGTTTGGGTCCTGGTCCTGTCATTAAGACCATTAACAAGGGGCCAGCGCTGTGGCGTAGTGGTTTAATGTCCTGGCCTGAAGCGCTGGCATCCCACATGGGCACGGGTGCGAGACCCAGCTATTCCACATCCAATGTAGCTCTGCTGTGGCCTGGGAAAGCAGTAAAGATGGCCCAACTCCTTAAGCCCCTGCACCCGCGTGGGAGACCCAGAAGAAGCTCCTGGCTCCTGGCTTCGGATCGGCTCAGCTCTGGCCGTTGCGGCCAATTGGGGAGTGAACCAGCGGATGGAAGGCCTCTCTCTCTCTGACTCTCCTCTCTCTGTGCAATTCTGGCTTTCAAATAAATAAATAAATCTTTAAAAAAAAAAAGATCATTAACAAATCCTCCATTATTTTTTCTGGATTCATGGTGGGTGGCATTCTTTTGTTCCTTTTGAAGTTAGGCATGCAAATATGATATGTTTCTGCTGATGAATTGTGAATAGAAGTTTGTGTCATTTCTGGATAGGTATTTTCAAAAGCCTACATATCACATGCCACACCTTTTTCCTATCATAGCAATCACGTTGCAGGAGTGAGATGGAGCGTTTATCTGCCTGAGTCTCCTAAGTAACTACAATGAGTAGAACCCCTGCTGACCCATGTTGAACATACATATGAAAAGAGTGCCAAGCTATTGTATTAAGACCCAGAGATCTTGGGCCCTAGTCTACAATGCCTGATACCGTTCACAAAGCATCAGAGCAATGAACATAAGGCAAAGTCCTCAGGGATTCAAGACACAAAAACCAAGTTCCACTCAAGAATCCAAAAGGCAGGGATAGAGCATCAAATGATAGCAAGGACGAAAGTCAAGAGCCAAGAAAAACCGGATTGGTGTGAGAACAGTTTGGAGATAAAACTCAAAAAGGCTAATTCCTAGGAAAGGAACCAAGTTAAAGTGAGCAACATTTATCCTTCTTATTCTCTCAGTCCCAGTCCACAGGGTGGTCTGCTGGGCTTGAAGGCTCAAGGTCACAGGGGCACAAAAACATTGAGGCATCATTACTACAGAGTTTGTGGAGCTTCAGGTTGGTAGTACAGGGAGATGTAGGAACATATGTAAGATGCTCCGATTTGAGAGGGAGCAAACTGCTGAACACATAACCTGCAATGGTGAGGAGTGCTACAAAGACACAATGATGTCAGTGACAAATTCTCATTGAACTTTTGGGTGAGATGCAGCATTTGGTCATCACTGTGTGTGGTGGGCAGTGTTCAGTTGGGCAAGGAAGTGGTTTCCTCACCTGGGAGGAAAACTTGGGAACAGGCAAGATGTCAAATGACTGAATTTTCCATGGAAAAAGATCTGATTACTAAATTGGCTGTGGAGATGTGGGTAGGGCTAATATGGAAACTGTCCTTATTAGAAGATTGGGTCAGAAACATTCAAAGCAACACTGAGAGTTGATAATGATGCATGGATTCCTTGGACTTTCCAGGCACTCATCTGGTGTGGAAGTCTCAGGTAGCAGTAATGTACAAGGAAGTATTTTTTTTTAAATATACAAGAACTTTATTTTTAAAACTTTATAAATTAGCAACAGTTAGAGGGGAATTTTCTTTAACTTGAGCTTTTCTTCTACATTTGAAAAGTATCTCGGCCAGCGCCGTGGCTCAATAGACTAATCCTCCACATTGCGGCGGGTTCTAGTCCCGGTCGGGGCGCCGGATTCTGTCCCGGTTGCCTCTCTTCCAGGCCAGCTCTCTGCTGTGGCCCGGGAGTGCAGTGGAGGATGGCCCAAGTGCTTGAGCCCTGCACCTGCATGGGAGACCAGGATAAGCACCTGGCTCCTGCCTTTGGATCAGTGTGGTACGCCGGCCGCGGGCAGCCATTGGAGGGTGAACCAACGGCAAAGGAAGACCTTTCTCTCTGTCTCTCTCTCTCTCACTGTCCACCCTGCCTGTCAAAAAAAAAGTATCTCATCTTTGTTAAACTTGGCCTTTTCAAAGTCATCTCTGACAATGGATTCAATCTCTTTCATGGCAGCTTCACTTTGAGCTTCTGCGAGGTTTTCATTGATTTCCATTATTTCTATGAGGAATTGCTTGTCCATGTCATAATCTGCCCCTTCAGGAATCTCTACTCCATGGAGCTTTAGCTGAGACCTCTGGCTGAAGAAATGTGGGTGGACAAGATGCTGCAGCTCCTGGTTCCAGCTCTGGAGCTCCGTGGTGTCAACTCTGAAGGAGCGGTTGCAATCCATGAGGCTGAAGCTTGGTCAGGTGGCTGCAGCGCACGGTACTGCGGGCAGAAGGACTCGCCCGTCCCCCAGCCCAGGGCACCCCCGGAGGGCACAATTCCAACATCCGGGCGAATTACTTCTCGCCTGCGATGCAGCATTGCAGCTTAACAGTCTCCTTCCGGGGACCCCTGCAGGCCACAACTCCCGGGACCTCCTGCTCCACATCTGGCCTGCGGCCCGTCTCTCCACCGATGGGGAAAAAGCCAGGAAGTAATTTTTGATTCTGACTTTTGGTGACCATATTCAAGGTAGATAGAATGGTCAGACAGCATGGTGACAGAGCATCGACTTGTATACATGTCCCCTGGGTTTCAAGGAAAGAGTTTCCCTTGAGAGTTTCAGCTGCTGAGAGTATATGAAATTGAAATCTCAGAACATTAAAAAGAGGCAGCCTGCCTGGTGTGATCAGTTGCTCTGAATGTGGCAGTTGTTACAGACTAGGGTGGGTTGTGTGTCCTAGCCTCAGATTCCAGGCCTCAGGAAACAGAGCCTCAAAGCTGGAATTTCCATTCTCTGGGATAACAGTTGACTTCAACGAAGGTCAGCTTCTATGAGAAATGGACACAGACTTTCTGTTAACAGACCTGAAGTCTTTCTGGGATACAATTGCCCCCATAGCTTTTTTATAAGCTAAGAGTCCAGAGAACATAAAATGTCAGATGGCCTCAGACAGGATCAGGGCAGAGAGAAACAAAGCCTGCAGCTTCTGGAGACCTAACAAATCACCTTGTTTTCTAAATGAGTCAGCTAATGGTGTGGTCATGGCTGAAAACGAGTGAATGAGCCACTGGTTATATCCATTGCTCCCCAAATATGATGACGAACTCTTGATGCCTTGGCAGTACTCACAGGAACATTTTACTTTAAAAGGCCACTGGGGTCTGGCTGGGGAATTGGTGTTATGGTTTGTGAGAGGCATCTCAGCTTCAGAACAGGCAGTCTAGTGTCTTGGCTGGATCTCAGGCTGCGCACAAGTCCAAGTGGACACTTGAACTAGGAAGAAAAATTATGAGGGGCTGGCGCTGTGACGCAGTGGGTTAAAGCCCTGGCCTGAAGCACTGGCATCCCATATGGGTGCAGGTTCTAGTCCTGGCTGCTCCACTTCCGATCCTGCTCTCTGCTATGGCCTGAGAAAACAGTAGAAGATATGCTAAGTCCTTGAACCCCTGTACCCACATGGGATACCCAGAAGAAGCTCCTGGCTCCTGGCTTCGGATCAGCTCAGCTCCGGCCGTGTGGCCATCTGGGGAGTGAACCAGCAGATGAAAGACCTCTCTCTCTGTCTCTACTTCTCTCTGTGACTCTGTCTTTTAAATAAATAAAATAAATCTTTTTTTTTTTTTTTATAAAAAAGAAGAGTTATGATGGGGTAACCCCTCAACTCCGTGTAAGTGGTGTGTACCGCAGGCACTGGAATGCTAGAGAATTGATACCCTGGGGCCAAAACAAGGCCAACAGGAGGTATGTATGCATCCTTCAGGAAATGTTTTGGTATTGGCCTCCAGATAAGAGAGACCAAGGCCCTCAGACAGTATGGGCAGCATGTGACTGATAAACTAGTTCTGGAACACTGCCTCCACAACAGCTGAAATTAAGTGGTCTTCCTAGTTACTTCCTCCTTTACTGCTGCCTACTCCTACCATTTCAATCTCAGCAAAATTGTTTATTTTGTTCTCAACTTTTTTTTTTTTTTTTTTAAGGAAAGTAGGTCCAGATAACCACAGGCTTTGTATTGCTAAGTTGAGTATGCAAGGATCTATAGCCCTTCTACATCCATCTCCACACAGTGCTTAACTCTTCCTGTAAAAAAATACTGTAGGTAGGTGTTTGGCCTAGCAGTTAAGATGCCAGCATTCCATACTGGAGTGCTTGGGTTCTAGTACCAGCTTCCAGCCAATGCACATCCTGGGAGGCAGTAGGTAATGGCTCAAGTAGTTAGGTCTCTGCCATCCGTGTGGGAGACCTGGGTTGAATTCCTCCTCTCGCCTTCAGCCTGGCCCAGCTGTAGCTGTTACAGTCATTTGGGAAGTGAACCAACAGATGGGAACTCTGCCTCTATGTTTGTTTCTCAAAAACAAACAGAAAATAAATATTGAACATATTCTTTAACTATCACTGCATCGATTTAATGGAACATCAAATCTTTTTTTTAAAGACTTATTTTTATTTATTTGAAATGCAGTTAGAGAGAGAGGTAGAGACAGAGAGAGAGGTTTTCCATCCGCTGGTTCACTCCCCAGATGGCCACAACGGCCAGAGCTGAGCTGATCCGAAGCCAGGAGCCAGGAGCTTCTTCTGGGTATCCCATGTGGGTACAGGGGTTCAAGGACTTAGGCCATCTTCTACTGCTTTTCCAGGCCACAGAAGAGAGCTGGATTGGAAGTGGAACACCAGGGACTCCACTGATATGTGGCACTGATATAAGTGGCACCGATATGTGATGCCGGCACTGCAGGCGGTAGTCTTACCCACTAGGACACAGCACCAGCCCCTCATTTGTGTTTTAAAGGCACTGGGGGTGGGGGTGGTGCGGCAGGCGCCATGTCTGGCCAGAAAGGTGGCAAGAAGCCCCTGCAACAGCCCAAGAAAAGGCCAAAGAGATGGATGAGGAAGATAAGGCTTTCAAGAAAAACAAAAAGAGGAGCTAAAAGCGAAGGTGGGGGGAAGAGCCCCCCTGGCCACAGGTGGAATTAAGAAATCTGGCAAAAAGTAAGCTGTTCCTTGTGCCTGAAGTGATGATGCCCTTGATGGCATTCCTAGCTAACCATCCCAATTCCCAACCATAACATCTTCTGCCACCCGTAATTAGAGTGTTTAGAGTTGAGTGTTGGAGCCTGTTTAACTTTTACAAATAAGCTTCAGTAAAAAGGGGGAAAACCCCATTGTGCAGTAGCTCACTGTCTCTTAGTTTTGTGTGTGTGTGTGTGTGTGTTTTAACAGGCAGAGTGGACAGTGAGAGAGAGAGACAGAGAGAAAGGTCTTTCTTTGCCGTTGGTTCACCCTCCAGTGGCCACGATGGCCGGCGCACTGCAACCAGAGCACCGCACTGATCCGAAAGCAGGAACCAGGTGCTTCTCCTGGTCTCCCATGGGGTGCAGGGCCCAAGCACCTGGGCCATCCTCCACTGCACTCCCGGGCCACAGCAGAGAGCTGGCCTGGAAGAGGGGCAACCGGGACAGAATCCAGCGCCCCGACCGGGACTAGAACCCGGTGTGCCGGCGCTGCAATGTGGAAGATTAGCCTGTTGAGCCACGGCGTCGGCCTCTTAGTTGTTTTCACTCAGCCATTCTCAGCTGTGAATTTAAAGCAAACCCAGCTGAGAATCCTTCCAGAGTCTGCTCTTTGGGCTTTGCTCTACAACTTTCTATCACCTGGAATTAAACCACCTCAGTGGAAAGGCAAATAATAATAATAATAATAATAATAAAAGGCATTGGGCGATTATTTTTTCTTTCAAGTACTTGTATTTGTTATGTGGTCCTCATAATTTTTTGTCTCACACTTCTAGTTATGTCTGCATGACTGCATGACTATCTGATTTATTCATCAGTAAAGCTGCCACCTCTTCATAGTTTTTCAGAATTCTTGATTTATTTACCCTACATCTACATACCTAACACATATTTATTTATGGATGGACTTTAAAGATTCATGTCATGAATACAGTTGCCAAGGCCATAAACCCCATTACTACTATCAAAGTTATCCTTTGCAAACTATTATTTTTCTACAGTAGCTTCCTTTGCTTTGAAAGCAAAGCTCAGACACAAATTTACAAGGATCTCTGGGAACCAAAATTCTAAGAATACCTTTAGGTTCCAAATTTAACCCTCCTGTAATGGAAAATCCAGTGCTGACCTCTCCGCTGAGATGGTGGTTTCTGATTGCACAACAGCATGTTCCCTTTCCAGGGATGCAGAAGCCTAAACACTCTTGAGATTCTCTCTCCCCACTAGAAACACAGACTGTTCATTTAGCAATTAGAGCTGTCAGCACAGCAAGCTGGCAAGACAGGGAGAGTAGCATCTGTCCCTGGGCAGGGAGCCCTTGGCAGAACCAGGACTTCAGGGCCTGAGGAAACAGGTAGGCCAACGGCTCTAATTTGTCATTTCCCCAGCACGTGCTTATTTACATATCCTGGCAAGTGACAGCTATACTAATCTCACCTATTTGGTGGGCAGGAAAGTTGTGTGGGAAGTATGAGAAGGAAGTAAGAACAGGAATGGTCTGTTTGTGGGTCTCCAAGGACTTGGACCCAAGTGATGCTGCCTCATCCACCCATCACTCATTCATCATCCACCTAAAGACGATCTTTTCTACACTATCTGCCAAGCTTGGTGCTGTGTAATCACTGGTGCAGATGATGTGGTTCTCACCCTTAAAGGGTACCCAGTGAGTGGAAAAGACTAAAATATAGGCAATAGCCACAAAGGGTTTCAGACTCTGCGGGGCATGAGGAGCACATACAATTAGAAAAGGGGTGGGTCTCCATAGTTTCCACCTACCCTTTTCCCAAAGGAGCCAAATTCCCTAACCATTTCAATGTGCTGATTCTTCCCAAGCTGCTGCTTTGAGGCTTTCCATCATCTGACCAGGAAATCTTGAAATGCTTCAGATTTTTATGGTATATTCCACCTTGTACATTATATTTTGCCTGTAAGACATGCTGAGCCTGTGGTAGCTATTTTAGGTGTTTCATCTGTATAAATATTGCATCTCAAGATAAGTACCTTGGGGCTGGTGCTGTGGCATAGGGGGTAAAGGCGCTGCCTACAGTACCGACATCCATATGGGCTCCAGTTCATGATCCACCTGCTCCAAGGCCAATCCAGCTCTCTGCTATGGCCTGGGAGAACAATAGAAGATGGCTCAAGTCCTTGGGCCCCTGCGGTCACATAAGAACTCCCAGAGGAGGTTCTTGGCTCCTGGCTTCTGATTGGTGCAGCTCTGGCAATTGTGGCCATCTGGGGAATGAACCAATGGATGGAAGATCTCTCTCTGTCTCTCTCTGCCTCTGCCTCTCTGTAACTCTGCCTTTCAAATAATAAGTAAATGAATCTTTTAAAACATTTTAAAAAGTTCCTTGATTGTGATTACCCTGTACTTTACTTTTTTAAATTGTTTATTTATTTTCTATTTATTTGAGAGAGAGAGAGAATCTCCCATCCACTGTCCAAATGCCTGTAACAGTTGGGTCTGGGTCAGACTGAAGCTGGGAGCTGTACTCTCAGTCTAGGTCTCCTATGTGGTGGCAGGGACTAAGTGCTTGAACCTTTGTCTGCTGGTTTCCAAGTTGGTCATTAGCATGAGACTGGAGCTGGTACCTGAACTGGAGCTGGCACTCTGATATGGGATGCAGGTGTCCAGAGCAGGGTTTTAACTGCTGAGCCAAATGCCTGCCCCAGTGTAAGTGCCTTCTTAATCTAACAGGCACATAATTATTTTCCAACCAGTCAGTAACTTTGCTGGCTTCTTCAAGCAAATGTGGCTTTAATTCACTAAAAGCTTCCAAAATTTCATCATCTGGAAGGAATGCCAATGCGGACAAATGATGCATTTTTGAATGAATGGATGTTTTCATCACTGCCCTATGACAGGCCCAGCCACTACCCATTTAATATGATTTTTTTCTTTCTTTTTAAATGGAAATTGACCGTGGTTTTGGGGATTTTGTCTTTCAGGATTTCACCATTCAGGACCTTAAACTTTCAGGATTGTGATTTTGGGATTTCAGTCTTTAGGGATTTTGGTCTTTTGGGATTTCAACATTCAGAATTATGGCATTGGGGATTGTATCTTTGGGGATCATGGCCAGCACCACTAAGAAGTACTCCAAGAAAAAGGAGTCTGAGGTTACAAATCCCTTATGGCTGGGCTCAGAAGTCCCAGGACATCAATCCACCTCATTCTATTGGTAAAAGCAATCACAGAGCCAGTGCAGATTCAAAAGAAGGGGAAATAAACTTCAACTCCTGATGTAGGGAGCAGCATGCATATGGAGGGAGGAGGGGGATGTTGTTGTTGTATGTCATCCCTGGAGACTAGCTGACACAAACAGCTTAGACACCATCCTAATTAATACATTGAATAGTTTTAATCTTTAAAAATGTTGCCCATTTGATAGTCAAACAAAATTATTTAAATTTTCCTGTCTTTGTTACCAAGCAGGTTAAGAATTATATGTGAGAGTATTTCAAAAAGTTTGAGGAAAAATGTAATTAAAATATGTTTATTTTTCTATGAACCTTTTTTTTTGGAAAGGCAGAGACAGAGAAAGAGCAAGAGATTGATCAATTAATTCCATCTGCTGGTTCACCCCCCAGATGACTGTTGTGGCCAAGGCTAGGCTAGGACTGAAGCTGGGAACCAGCAACTCCAATCAGGTCTCCCATGTGGGTGGCAAAATCCAGTCATTTGAGTCCTCACTGCTGCACCCGAGGGTCTGCATTAGCAGGAAGTTGGAGTCAGGAGCCAGAGCCAGGGATCCAGCCCAGGCACTCTGATGTGCACATGGGTGTCTTAACTGCTAGGCTGACGAATATTTGAAGTACCCTAAATTACGCTTCTGGACCATGTGTGTTTTTTTCTGGGAGTTCTCTTGATACCCTTACTCATTTTCTCCCTTATAATACCTCATATAGGGCTGTTTATATTTCACAGTTATATTTTTTACCCAGAAACCTTTTATTTAAGTTATATAAACTTCATGCATTTCATAAATATAACTTTAGGAACATAGTGATTCTTCCTACCCTATTAGCCCTCCCACCTGCACTCCCACCATTCCTCCTCCCTCTCCTAGTCCCATTCTTATTGTTAACAAAGGTCTATTTTCAATTAACTTTATATACTAAGATTAATTCTATACTATGTAAAGAGTTTAACAAATAGTATGAAAAAAAAAGCCTGTTCCTCAACAGTCAAGACAAGGGCTGTTCAAAGTCATTGCTTCTCAAAGTGTCAATTTTACATCTATATATTAACTTTTCAGTGCTCTATTAGTTACCATAAATCAGGGAGAACATATGGTATTTGTCCTGTTGGGATTGGCTTATTTCACTAAGTATAATGTTTTCCAGTTGCATATATTTTGTTTTATTAAGTTCTTTTTTTTTTTTTTTTTGGACAGGCAGAGTGGACAGTGAGAGAGAGAGAGAGAGAGAGAGAGAGAGAGAGAAAGGTCTTCCTTTTCAGTTGGTTCACCCCCCAATGGCCACTGCAGCCGGCACACTTCAGCTGGCGCACTGCGCTGATATGAAGCCAGGAGCCAGGTGCCTCCCTTGGTCTCCCATGCAGGTGCAGGGCCCAAGCATTTGGCCATCCTCCACTGCACTCCTGGGCCACAGAGAGCTGGACAGGAAGAGGAGCAACCGGGACAGAATCCAGCACCCCAACCAGGACTAGACCCCGGTGTGTCGGTGCCACAGGTGGAGGATTAGCCTATTGAGCCGCGGCGACGGCCAACATGTATTTTGTTGCAAGTGACAGGATTTCATTTTTTACCACTGTGTAGTATTCTATGGTGTACATATCCCATAATTTCTATCCAGTCTTCAGTGATGAACAGTTGGGTTGATTGCATATGTTAGCTATTATGAATTGAGCTGCAATAAACATGGGGGTACAGATAACTCTGTCATATGCTGATTTCATTTCCAATGGGTAAATTCCCAGGAGTGATATGGCTGAGTCATTATGGTAGGTCTATATTCAAATTTCTGAGGTACTTTATACAGTCTTTCACAGTGGCTGTACTAGTTTACATTTCCACCAACAGTGGATTAGGGTACCTTTTTCCCCACATCCTCGTCAGCATTTTTTGCTTGTTGATTTCTGTATGAAAGCCATTCTAATGGGGTTTTGATTTGCATTTCTCTGATGATAAATATCCCTGAGCATTTTTTCATGTGTCTGTTGGCCTTTTGGATTTCTTCTTTTGAAAAATGCCTGTTTAAGTTCTTTGACCATTTCTTAACTAGGTTGTTTGTTTTATTGTTGAGTCTCTTGAGCTCTTTATATATTCTGGATATTAATCCCTTATCAGTTGCATAGTTTGCAAATCATTCCTCCCATTCTGTTAGTGGCCTCTTCACTTTGCTGAGTGTTTCTTTTGCAGTGCAGAAGCTTCTCATCGATGTAATCTCATTTGTCAATTTTAGCTTTGATTGCCTGTGCCTCTGGATTTTTTTCCAAGAAGTTTTTGCCTATGTCAATGTCTTGCAGGTTTTCCCCAGTATTTTCTAATAATGTGATGGTATCTGGTCATAGGTTTAGGTCTTTGATACACTCTGAGTGAATTTTTGTGTAAGGTGTAAGGTAGGGGTTTTTCTTCATACTTCTGCATGTGGAAATTCAGTTTTCCAAGTACCATTGGTTGAAGAGACTGTTCTTACTCCAGGGATTGATTTTAGCTCCTTTGTAAAAAATAAGTTGGTTGTAGATGCATGGGTTGATTTCTGGAATTTCTATTCTGTTCCCTTAGTCTATTCATCTGTTTTTGTGCCAGTACCAAGCTGTTTTGATTACAACTGCCCTGTAGCATGTCTTGGAATCTGGTATTGTGATGCCTCCAGCTTTGTTTTTATTGTATAAGATTGCTTTAGCTATTCAGGGTCTCTTGTGTTTCCATATGAATTTCAGCATCATTTTTTTCTATATCTGAGAAGACTGTCATTGGTATTTTGATTGGTATTGCATTGAATCTGTAAATTGCTTTTAGTAGTATGGACTTTTTTTTTTTTAATTTCTTTTACAGGCAGAGTGGACAGTGAGAGAGAGAGACAGAGAGAAAGGTCTTCCTTTTGCCGTTGGTTCACCCTCCAATGGCTGCCGCAGCCGGCGCGCTGCGGCCGGCGCACCGCGCTCGTCCAATGGCAGGAGCCAGGAGCCAGGTGCTTTTCCTGGTCTCCCATGGGGTGCAGGGCCCAAGCACCTGGGCCATCCTCCACTGCACTTCTGGGCCACAGCAGAGGGCTGGCCTGGAAGAGGGGCAACCGGGACAGAATCCGGCGCCCCGACCGGGACTAGAACCCGGTGTGCCGGCGCCGCAAGGCGGAGGATTAGCCTGTTGAGCCACGGCGCCGGCCAGTAGTATGGACATTTTGATGATATTGATTCTTCCAATCCATGAACATGGAAGATTTTTCCAGTTTTTTTGTGTCTTCTTCTATTTCTTTAATGTTTTGTAATTCTCATTGTAGAGACCTTTGATGTCCTTGGTTAAATTATAATACTTTGTTTCAAATATTTTCTTCTCATTTGTACTTATATTTATTTTGCTGTTTGATATTTGAAAAAATTGCATTTAGTTAAGTTTGCCAATGCTTTCCTTTAGGCATTTTGGATTTCATGTACTCCTTGGAAAGACCTTCTCTATATTATGATCATAAAAATATTTCTTCCAGGGGCCGGCATTGTGGCGCAGTGAGTTAATACCCTGGCCTGAAGCGCCAGCATCCCATATGGGCACCTGGGCACCAGTTCTAGGCCCTGCTGTTCCACTTCTGGCCTGGCTCCTGGCTTCGGATTGTTGTAGCTCTGGCCGCAACACCAATTGAGGAGCAAACCATCGGAGTGAACCATCGGATGGAAGACAAAAAAAAATTTCTTCCATATTTCTCACTATGTATACTTTTCAAATATTCATCTATGGATATATCAAGGTTTTCATAAGAGTTTAATATATAATAATTCCATATTAGTCACATTTGCTATATACATTTCAAGGACAGCAATTTAGTAACATCATTTTGGGTTGAGTGAAAATTTTTAATTTTCAGAATTCATTCCCAACTTGATTTATCCTAATGCATTGATGCCTAGAAGTATGTTCCTGATAATAAATTCTGTTTTATTTCATTACTTTTTCATTTATTTTATTACCTTTTATATTTATCTCTATTATATACCTGGAAATTACTTTGGGCTACGAGCCAGTTACCACAATAACATTTATTACATAATCATCTTTCAGTTATCTTAGTGGTATTTCTTTTAGTCATGTAATAAAGTCTTGAAATTTAGTAGAATGTTCTTTGGGCTTTCTCTTCTGTTCCATTCACCACAGTCCAGTTTAGAGAAGGATATGATATTACTTTGCAGAAATAAACATCAAATGATACAGAAAAATATGAGAAGAATGGCAAATATGTTCAAGAATATAATTATCAACTAATCCCTGTTAGGGTTTCCTTCCACATACCTATTTATTTGTTTAACCACACACACACACACACACACACACACACACAGCTGGGACTGTTCTCCAGTCAATTTTTCCATTTGAAAAAATATTGACAGTGTTTTTTAACATGCCAATATTTCCAAATTATCATTTTAATACAGCTCTATGATTCCATTGATTATACATATATACCAAAATCTATTTAACCAATACCATATTAATGAACTTTCGTGTTATTTCCAAAATAAAAATATGGGGCTAATATTCTTGCAAATTTGTCTTTAGAAATTTGCATTGTTTATCCCACAAAATAGTTTATGGATGTAAAATTGCTGGGTCACCTTCCCCCACAAAGATGTAACCACTATATGGAATTTTGTGCTAATCATTCTCTAGTTTTTCTTTGTAATTTACCACATCCATATTTACTTAAAAATGCCCACATAAAAGTTACTTTTAAATTCTTATGTAGAAGAAACTTATTTGTTTCCTTTTACAAGTCATGACTTTTGTTTTACACTTAGAAATGTCTGTCTCGTCTAAACCTGGTCGGGGCACCAGATTCTGTCCTGGTTGCTCCTCTTCCAGTCCAGCTCTCTGCTGTGGCCCAGGAAGGCAGTGGAGGATGGCCCAAGTGCTTGGGCCCTGCACCCCATGGGAGACCTGGAGATGCACCTGGATCCTGGCTTCAGATCAGCGTGGTGTGCCGGCCACAGCGCGCCAGCCACAGCAGTCATTGGGGGGTGAACTAACGGAAAAGGAAGACCTTTCTCTCTCTCTCTCTCTCTCTCTCTCTCTCTCTCACTGTCCACTCTGCCTGTCCAAAAAAAAAAAAAAACAAAACAAACAAACAAAAAAAAACCAGTTTCCTTTAGCATCAGTTTCAATTTTTTATACTGAAGTGCAAAAATAATCTGGAATTTATCCATTTGATTTAGGAATCGAGGTGAGAATCCAACTAAATTTCCTCCCCCGGTGCCTTACCGGTTGCCCTGCTTCTTACAAAGGACAATATGCCCCTTTTTTCTGCTCCCATGTGGAAATCAAGGAAGACATGTTGCTGAGCAAAGATTACAACCCAGTCATTAAGAACACTGCAGTAACCTCCACAGCCTCAGCCCCTCAAGGAGGGTCCCATCCAAGAGGGTTCTTCCCAGCAAGTGACAATGAGCCCAGTCTACAAGCCGGGAAGGTGAAAGGGACTCGGGTGCTCCGCATAGTGCTTCAAAGCCCTGACACCAGTGTGAGGGCACTTAGATGAAGAAGTTAGGAAATGCCTTTCAGGGCCAGCATAGCAAGCTGTCGCCTGTGACTCTGGCATCCCCTAAGCATGGCAGGGGCAGTCCCTGCTGTTCCACTTTCTATCCAGCTCCCTGAGAATGCCTGGGAAAAGCAGTGAAAGATGGCCCAGGTACTTGGGCCCCTGCACCCATGTGGGAGTCCAGGAGGAAGCTTCTGGCTTTGGCCTGGCCCAGCCTGGACTGATGAGGTCATCTGGGGAGTGAACCAGTGGATAGAAGATTCTCTCCCTCTCTCCCTCCCCCCCTCCCTCTCACCCTCTCTCTCTTTTTCTGTGTAATTCTGACTTTGAAATAAATAAGCAAATCATTTTTTAATAAAAGAGAAATGTCTTTTCCTCTTAACATTTTTAAAATTAAGATTCATGTGTGTCTGATTTAATAGTTTGGATTTTTGTTCATTTATTTACTCAACAAATATATCTGAGTGTCTACTATGTGTTGTGTACTTGGGCTGGATTTTAGGCCCCATTTGGACAGGTGCCTGGCCCAGTGGCCCTGGGCAGGGAGGAAATTGTTTTGAAGGTGACATTTGTTCAAGTCATGGGAAGAAGGTGGAAGAGGCAGCCCTTTGGCTAGCTGGAGGAGGAGCATCCCAAGGAAAGAGAAGAACAATTGCAAACACCCTAAAATAGGAGTATGCCTCGCATATTTGAAGAAAAGCAAAACTGTAATGGAGTGAGCCAGAGAGAAAGTGATAGGCAATGGGGTGAGAATATTAAGTGGGAACACAGGCAGTGTAGTGACTTGTAGGCCATTTAAGAACTTGGCTTTTACTCCTTATGAGATGATTTGACTTCATTTTTTTAAAAAAAAGATTTATTTATTTATTCGAAAGGCAGAGTTACAGAGAGGCAGAGGTAGAGACAGAGTGAGAGATCTTCCATCTGCTGGTTCACTCCCCAGATAGCCACAACAGCCAGACCCGCACCAATCCGAAGCCAGGAACCAGGAGTTTCCTCCGGGTCTCCCACACAGGTTCAGGGGCCCAAACACTTGGGCCATCTTCTACTGCTTTCCCAGGCCATAGCAGAGAGCTGGATCCAAAGTGGAGCAGCCGGGTCTTGAACCAGCGCCCATATGGGATGCCAGCACTGCAGGTGGTGGCTTTACCCGCTACACCACAGCACCAGCCCTTTGACTTTATTTATTAAATAATTTCTTCATCTGGGTGGGAAAAAACTGTTGGAGGAGTCAGTGAGACTAGGAAGGCAAGAGATGATGGTAGCTGGGACCAAGGTGACAGCAGCAAATGTGGAAAGAAGGGACCCAAGAGGGCCAGCACCACATGGGATGCCAGCACTGCAGACAGCGGCTTTACCTGCTATGCCACGGTGCCGGCCCCTAAATAAATAAATCTTTAAAAAATTTTTTTGCAACCATATATCTTAGTTTGGGTTTTCCCAAGAGTGGATTTGAGACAAGAATCTGAATGCAATTGTTTAAACAGATGTGGACTCAGAAAATACCAGAAAGAGTTTAGAGAAGTAAGACAGAGATGAAAATGCAGTCAGTAAAGGATATGCTATCATGCAAGTTACCAACTGATAACTGGAGCTCAACCTTGCAGGGAAGTTCTGGGCCTTCCAGAATACGCAATGATTATATGGCTGATATTAGTAAAGAGCAGTTCCTCACCCCTCAATCTGCAGTTTCACTTCCTATGGTTTAATTACCCATGTCAACTCTGCTGCAAAAATATTAAACAGAATATCCTAGAGATAAACAATGTGTGAGTTTTACATTGTGTGCTGTTCTGAGTAGCATGAAATCCTGCTCTGTCCTGCCCAATTTGTGAATGATCCCCCTGTCCAATAGCCACACTACATGTACTACCTGCCCATTACTCTCAGAGTAGCTGCTTTGGTTTTCAGATAGACTGCTGTGGTAACACAAAGCTTGTGCTCAAGTAACATTTATTTTACTTTACTTGCACTTTGCCCCAAAGTGAAAGAGAAATCATGCTGGCAATTTTATTACACTGTATTGTTATAATTGTTCTGTTTTAATATTGATGTTTTTAATTTCTTACTGTATCTAGCTTATAAAATAAATTTCATCATAGGTATGTATAAGGAGTCTTCAAAGATTCATGACACATGTATATTACAAAAGAACGATGCATTGGCTTAAAAAATTTACACCAAAATGAACTTATCTTTTAATTCCATTTTCTGTGAACTTTTTGAAGATCCCATGTGTGTGCGTGTATGTGTGTGCATTGCACAATATACATTAAATATATTGTATACTATCTGTAGCTTCAGGCATCCACTGGTGGTCTTGGAACATTTCCCCTATAGATAAAAGAGGACTATGGTGTCAACTCCTTTCAGTAACTAAAGATAGCTGTTTCTTGGGTGTATTAATTCTTGTGTACTTCTGGCCTGATGAGCCCACTTGCCCACAGACATATCATATTCTGGCTGCTGAAGAGAGTCAACAGGCAAAGAGGCGTAGACAGAATTGGTGTGCAAAGGTACATGGATGGGGCCCTAGCACTATCTGCTATACTATTCTATCCTCTTGTACTCCTTCTGGGTACTCAACACTAAATGAATATTGTCCACATGTTCACTGACTATCACAGGTGTTTTCTGGGGGGGAAATCATATTTTGACTTAGCTGTTCTTTCCCACACTGTAAATATTTCCCTTAATTTTCCCAATCCTTTTGTTGACTTGATTACTGCACATCTAGGCAGCCTGGTATAGTGCTGGTGTGGGCCCCAAAGGAGTAGAATCTGGGGGAGGGCACATCCAGGAGCCTCAGGCAGAGATTAACCACAAAGTACCATGGGAGAGGGGGAGAGAGATTGGAGCTGGGAGGAGCACATGTAGAGCAGACAGCTCAGGGTGAAACAAGAGGATGTCTGAAAACTTCCACTCTTCTAGTATCCACTAGATGCAGCTGACTCTTAGATGTGTGTTTGCATATACATCTTCACCTTCTCTGATTTGAAAACCATCCATCTGCCAAACATTAAATTCTAGTATATCCTTGTGTATAATTCTGGGTTCTAATCTATTTGAGTGATTTTTTTTTCTATTTTTTTGCCATTTCACATATACAGTTTAACTCCTTTTTTTTAAAGATTTTATTTATTTATTTGAGAGGTAGAGCTTTAGATAGAGAGAGAAGGAGATCTGGTTCACTCCCCAAATGGCCACAACAGCTGGAGCTGGGCCTATCTGAAGCCAGGAGCCAGGAGCTTCTCCCAGGTCTCCTATGCAGGTGAAGGGTCCCAAGCACTTGGGCCAGCTTCTACTGCTTTCCCAGGCCACAGAAGAGGGATGGATCAGAAGAGGAGAGCTAGGACACATATGGGATGCCAGTGCCTTAAGCAGAGGCTTAGCCTACTGTACCACTGTGCTGAACCCCAGTTTAACAGCAGCTTTACCCACTATGCCACAGTGTCAGCCCCATCAGTTAACTCTTAAAAGGAGGCCAACATCTGGGGAATGAACCAGCAGATGGAAGCTCTCTCTCTTTCCCCTTCTCTCTCTGCCTTTCAAATAAATAAATAAATCTTTTTTATTTTGACAGGTAGAGTTATAGACAGTGAGAGAGAGAGACAGAGAGAAAGATCTTCCTTTCGTTGGTTCATCCCCCAGAGGGCCGCTACAGTTGGCACTGCACCTATCCAAAGCCAGGAACCAGGTGCTTCTTCCTGGCCTCCCACGCAGGTGCAGGCGCCCAAGCACTTGGGCCATCCTCCACTGCTCTCTCGGCCCACAGCAGAGAGCTGGACTGGAAGAAGGACAACTGGGACTAGAATCCAGCACCCATGTGGGATGCCAGTGCTGCAGGCAGAGGATTAACCAAGTGAGCCATGGCGACAGCCCCAAAATAAATAAATCTTTAAAAACAAAGACAACAAAGGTGTAGGAGGGTGCAGGTAGAGGAAACAATAGGTGTAGAAGGGAGCAGCCAGGAGATCGTGTGATGGAGCACTAAGGTCAGGGGCAGCTGGCAGATGGGGAGGCTGGGGTCCTAGGGAGTTTTTGGTATGGTTTGTATGGTAGACTGCATTTTCCACAGATAGCCACAACAACACCTCTCCTCTCACTTGCTCACCTACAACATGACCTGATATTCTTTCAACTGAAACATAAAATCTATGTCCCCTCCCCTTGCATCTGGACAAGTTTGCTTGTAACCAACAGAAAGTAGCAGAAGTGACATTGTGTGAATTCAGAGGCTGCCATAAATGGTGAGCTTGGAAATTCCATGTAAGAAATCTTTCTGGGGCTGATGTTGTGGCGTAGTGGGTTAAGCCGCCTCCTGCGACCCTGGTATCCCATACAGGTGACAGTTTGAGTCTTGGTTGCTCCACTTTTGTGCCAGCTCCCTCCTAATGTGCCTTGGAAAGCAATGAAAGATGGCCCAAGTGTTTGAGCCCCTGCTCCCACATGGAGACCTGGATGAAGCTCCTGGCTCCTGGCTTTGGCCTGGCCCAGCCCTAGCCATTGTGGCAATTTGGGGAGTGAACCAGTGGATGGAAGATTTCCTCTCTCTCTCTCCTTCTGCCTTTCTTCTCCTCTTTCTGTAACTCTGCCTTTCAAATTAATTAATATTATTTATAAATCTTGTAATATTTACTTATTTGAAAGGCAGAGTCAGAGAGAGAGAGAGAGAGGGAGAGAGAGATATTGTATCTGCTGATTCACTCCCCGAATGGCTACATCAGCTGGAAATGGGCTGATCTGAAGCAAGGAACCAGGAGCTTCCTCTGGGTCTCCCACATAGGTGTAGGGGTCCAAGCACTTGGGCCATCCTTCGTTGCTTTCCCAGGCACATTGGAAGGGAGCTGGCTCAGAAGTGAAGCAGCCGGGACACGAACCAGTGCCCATATGGGATGCCTGCATCACAGGCAGTGGCTTTACCTGCTATGCCACAGCCTGGCCCCAGAAAATAAATCTTAAAAAAAAAAAAAAAGAAGAAATTTTTCTGCCTTGAGGACATCAAGCTTCAAAGAAATCAAGTCACAAGGAAGGGTACAGGCAGGTGCTCTGGTCAGCACTGCTAATCTCCACTCGGTTCAGGCACCAGCATTTGAGTAAATGAACCTTCAGATGAGTCCAGTCATCATTTGCTGAATCCCCAGGTAAGGCCCTAGACATCAAGGACATTACTCCTATACCCTTTCCAAATTTCTGATCCACAAAATCCACAAGTCTAGGGCCGGCGCCGTGGCTCAACAGGCTAATCCTCCGCCTTGCGGCGCCGGCACACCGGGTTCTAGTCCCGGTCGGGGCACCGGATTCTGTCCCGGTTGCCCCTCTTCCAGGCCAGCCCTCTGCTGTGGCCCAGGAGTGCAGTGGAGGATGGCCCAGGTGCTTGGGCCCTGCACCCCATGGGGAGACCAGGAAAAGCACCTGGCTCCTGGCTCCTGCCATCGGACAAGCGCGGTGCGCCGGCCACAGCGCGCCAACCGCGGCGGCCATTGGAGGGTGAACCAACGGCAAAGGAAGACCTTTCTGTCTGTCTCTCTCTCTCACTGTCCACTCTGCCTGTAAAAAAAAAAAAAAAAAAAAAAAAATCCACAAGTCTAATAAAACAATTACTGTTTACACCACTAAATTTAAGAGTAGTTTATTATACTGTCATAAATATTAGAAACACAGATTTTGGGCTTTCTGAAGAAAATATGGAATCATTGGAGCGGTTTCTGGCAATGGAGTAAACATGACACTCAGCCATCATGTAGTACAAAGCCTTGGGGTTATACAACTTCAGGAGGCACCAATAATATAGCAGACAAGGTAATGATGGTCCCAAGAGTTGTGCAGAGTGGCAACTCTGCTGCTGCGGATGAACAACCTGTCAGTAGCCAGAACTAGAAGCAAATGAACTACTAATGAGGCTAAGAAATCCAGGTGGGAGAAGAGACGGGCCTGAGCTAGGGAAGAAGCAGTAGAAATAGAGAAAAGATGTGTTTTAGATCAGGTAGAACAAGGAGACAGACAGGAGAAGTCTGGAATGACTCCCAAGTGTCTGGCTCACAGAGGATGGTGGTATAATTTCCTGAGTCAGAGACCACAGCAGGAGGAATCAGTCTGAAGAGAGAAATGAGTAAGGATATGGATGTATTGACTTTGTGGTACCTGAGGAAATATCTAGGCATTATATGGACATATGGAAGAAGGCTGGGCTGTAAATAATACCTTTGGGTATCAACAACATATGTTCAGGAATTAAAGCTGTGGAAATGTATATGACAGTTGGAGAAGATTTAGAACAAGAAGAAGGGCCAAGGACTAAACACTGGTAATGAAGATGTTTCTGGAACAGGACAAAGAAGAGGACCCCATAAAGGATTTTCTGAAAATAAATGATTGAAAAGGGGATAAAAGAAACAGAAGAGTCTGGTGTCAGAATGGCCATGAAAGGAGAGGTCTTTTGTTTTTTTGACAAAGAGATCTCTTCCATCCACTAGTTTACTTCCCAAATGCCTGCAATAGCTAGGGTTAGGACAAGTTGAAGCAGGGGTCTGGAACTCCATCTGGGTCTCCCACCTGGGTGGCAGGAACTGGAGTACTTGTTCCATGGCCCATTGCCTCCCAGGTGCCTTAGCAAGAAGCTGGATTGGAAGTGGAGTAATCAGGTACTTCAATATGGGATGCAGTCATGCCATGCTGCGGCTTAACTGCTGTGCCACGACGCCAGCCCAGGAGGAAATTTTAATAAAAGGTAGTGGTCAATAATATTCCATATCTCAAAGAGCAAGGAAGATGAGGACTGAAAAGTAGCCACTGAGTCTGGTAATTATAAGGTCAGCGGCGCCTCTGGAGAGTGGTTCCTGTGGAGTGGTGGAATAATGAACAATGGGCTGTGGACAAGGACTTACTGCAGAGCAAAAGGAAAGAGAAAAGAGCATTGGCATCTACAATGGCAGAGAGAGGAGGGAGAAGGAGTGGGTGAATGGGATAACTGGGGCCTTTGTCAGCCACACTGCAGGCCCTTGTCTGTCAGAGAGGCAGGGTGGGGCAGTGGCTGCCTGTATTTGTGTCAGGCTTCACCACCTCTCGCTAGCTGTGGAAACTTGAGCAGGTTATTTAACATCTTGTCCTTAGTTTCCTCATCGGTAAAGACAGTTCTTACTTTAGTAATAACTGAGGCATATGGCATATAATATGCACCTGATGAATGCTATCACTATTATTATTACCATCATCATCATCATCATCACCATGCTTGTGGACTTTGGCTTTTCTTTTGGTAATATCTACTGCTCTTGCTCCAGGGCAGTGGTTTTCAAAGTATGATCCAGGGGACTGTGGAAGCTCTCAAGGCTCTTTCAGGGGGTCTGGGAGATCCAAAACTACTTTCATAACACAAGACATGACTAGCCTTTTTCACTCCCATTTTCTCACAAGTGTGTGAGTTTATAGCACAGTTTTCCAGAGGTAATGTGATGTGTGAAATTGCATCAGATTGGTGCAGAAACAAATACAAAAATACAGCTGTCTTTCATTAACCCAGACATAAAAGAGATTTTCAAAAATCTAAAAGAATGTCACTCTTCTCACTTATTTTGTTGTGTTTTGGGAACTATATTTTCCATAAAAATGTGTTATTTATGTTAAAGTATAATAGGCCTATTTCTGTTATTGTAGATAAATGCAAATTAAATATTTTTAAAATTTATCAATCTTGATTTCTAATATGGTAAATATTCAAAAACATAAACAAAAGCTCTCAGAGGCTGTCAATAATTTTAGGACTGCAAAGGGAAACTAACAGTTTAGAATGTCTGCTTACTTTTCTTCACCTGTCAAAACTCTGCACATCTTTTTTTTTTTTTTTTTGACAGGCAGAGTGGACAGTGAGAGAGAGAGACAGAGAGAAAGGTCTTCCTTTGCCGTTGGTTCACCCTCCAATAGCTGCCGCGGACGGCGCGCTGCGGCCAGTGCACCGTGCTCATCCGATGGCAGGAGCCAGGTGTTAGGTGCTTTTTCCTGGTCTCCCATGGGGTGCAGGGCCCAAGCACTTGGGCCATCCTCCACTGCACTCCCGGGCCACAGCAGAGGGCTGGCCTGGAAGAGGGGCAACCGGGACAGAATCCGGTGCCCCCGACCGGGACTAGAACCCGGTGTGCTGGTGCCGCAAGGCGGAGGATTAGCCTGTTGAGCCACGGCGCCGGCCATGCACATCTTTTAAGACACCCAAACCCTCAATGGCTTTGGCTTATGGTGATATAGGTGCTCAGTGTTCCTTCTCAGAGGTTTCCTAGCATCAATTACCTTTATGCTCCTTCCCCACGGTCTTTCTTATTGTTTACCAACCACCATAGTGATAACCATGAGGCCTACACTGTGCCATAGCAGTTAATCCTCCGAGTGGGATGCCAGCATCCCATATGAGCACTGGTTCAAATCCTGGCTGCTTCATTACCAATCCAGCTCTCTGCAAATGTGCCTGGGAAAGCAGCGAGGATGCCCAAGTTCTTGGATCCCTGCCACCCATGTGGGAGACTCAAATGGAGTTTCAGGCTTCTGGCTTTGGCTCGACCTAACCCTGGCTGTTGCAGCCATTTGGGGAGTGAACCAGTGGATGGAAGATGTCTCATTCTCTCTCTGTAGCTCTGACTTTCAAATAAATAAAATAAATCTTAAGAAAAAATTGGTGACAGCTATGCTCCAGTCTGACCAGAAGTGAGAGCAACTCTCTCCCCAATTCTCTGTTGAAATGTGTCACCTTGGCCTCCAAGCAACATTTCTTATTCATTGAGTCTCACAAATCTACTGCTTTAGTTTTTGCTTAAAAGCCCCTATTCCAGGAGTTAGACACAGTCCAGCCTGAATGAGGCACATAAGACCTTGCTCCCCATACCTTCATCTCTTGTACTTCTCAGAGTTCAAGAAATAAACATATGTTCTTCGCAGTGGTAGCTCTTCTGCCAGTTTAAGCATAGCTGGGTTTCCCTGTTGTCCCCCTCCTCTTTCTCCTCCATATATACATTCTGATCCCTACCATAACTATTGCAAGGAACATGTCATCCCATTGTATTAGTTACTTAATAGTAGTTGATGTGCTGTGAGCAAATTCACTCCCCGACTCAGTGGCTTTAAACAACACTCATCTCCTAGTTTCTGAGGTTGGGAATCTGGGCTGGCTTCCACAGGTCTTTCACTTCAGGGGCCCTCACAGGCTGCAGTGAAGGTGTCAACCATGACCATCATTTCAAGCCTCAACAGGGGAAGGATTTGCTTCCCAGACCATGCATGTGGTTATCGGCGGGATTCAGTTCCTCCCTGGCTATTGGCTGGGGACCTTCCTCAGTTCCTTCTGAGAGGGGGGCTTTCTAAATGGCAGCTTGCTTCAACAAAGAGTGCAATCTAAGAGGGTAGCAGGGTAAATCCAAAAGATGGAAGTCAGTCTTTCATATCCTTATTGTGGAAGTGACATCTCATCACTTGTAAGTATTCATTTTGTCATAAGTGAGTCACTGAGTCCAGCTCTCATACAACACAAGAGGATTCACACAAAGGCATGGCTACCTGGATCACTCAGGTCATTTTGAAAGATACCTGCCACCTCATTTTCCTGAAACTCAGTGTGTTTCAGTAATTCAGCTGAGGTCAATCATTCAATAAATAGCAGAACTGGATTTCAGTTTAAGTCTTTATGACTTCAGGGTCTGATTACCTTTAGTAATTATTTACCTAATTCTTATATTGTGTTTGTCACTGTGGGCATCTCCCTCATTCAACTGCAGCCTTATCAGAGGTAGGGGAGCTTATGTCACCAGCAAAAATGTTGGTGAATAGACAGAGGAATACATGCATCAGTTAAAAATGGTCCATAGGTTATAACTATGCAACAGAAATTGCTGTACAGGGGTTCAAAATAGAAATCCAGGACCTTAATAAAACAGAGCATAGGTTGAAGTAAGAGAAGGGAGCAAAGGGGCAACCCAGATACCTGCTGGCCCCATGGAGGTCTGCAATTTGTTTTTCTTGCATAAAACATGGTTTCCTGTTTTTTTTTTTTTTGACAGACACAATATTGCCAGCATATGGTAAGTAGAATGGACAAGAATGCTCATTAGGCAATCTAAATAGAGTTATATCCATGCCCCATTCAAAATGTGTTAGCCTATGTATTTACAGATAACTTAGAGAGTCCTAACCTATGTTACTGTGATGCTAAAGTGGAAAAAAAATGGTAGTGACCAAAATATTTATACTAGTAGAGATATAAGGAGCAAACATTCCATACAAATTTGTATTATTCCTTTATCTTGCAATTTTGGGTTATTCATATTATTTACAAAATATTGCCTTTAAAAGGCAGCATTTGGGCGCCAGCATTTTGGCGTAGCAGGTTAAGCTGCTGCCTGGAACGCCAGCATCCCATACAGGTGCCAGGGTTCAAAACCCAGCTGCTTCACTTCCAATCCAGCTCCCTGCTAATTTGCCTGGGAAAGCAGTGGAGGATGGCCCAAGTGCTTGTGCCCCCATACCTGGAAGAAGCTCTTGGATCCTGGCTTCGGCCTAGGCCCAGCCCTGGCCGTTGTGGCCATTTGGGGAGTGAATTAGGGGATGGAAGATTCTCTCTCTCTCTCTCTCTCTCTCTCTCTCTCTCTCTCTCTCTCTTTCTGTAACTCTTTTAAATAAATAAAATAAATATTTTTTAAAAGGCAGCATTTCTAATAAACCTGATTTTATAAATCAGGTGTGGATACATTTGACATACATTTTTGCCCAGGTAGTTCTGCAGTTCCTGCTTTTTATAGGAACTCTGACAGATGCTTTCAGATATGGTGTTAAGCAATGCAGAGCATTGACTTCCCTGATTTTACCAGGTAAGTGAGGTTGGCCAAGAAGTGGTTGCAGGATCTATCCTTTTCTTCTTTCTCTTGTATGTTTAGATTTTATTTCCATTCAATGTCTTGTAGAAAGCATGACTCTGAAGAATCAAGAAGGAGAAGTGATAGTTCAGCCCCTTATATTAAGGGGAGGAAACTAGCAAAATAGTCAAATTTGTGGCTGTAAGTGCCTATTTAAAAAAAGAATGATCTCGGGCCGGCGCCGTGGCTCAACAGGCTAATCCTCCACCTTGCGGCGCCGGCACACCGGGTTCTAGTCCCGGTCGGGGCGCCGGATTCTGTCCCGGTTGCCCCTCTTCCAGGCCAGCCCTCTGCTGTGGCCCAGGAGTGCAGTGGAGGATGGCCCAGGTGCTTGGGCCCTGCACCCCATGGGGAGACCAGGAAAAGCACCTAACACCTGGCTCCTGCCATCGGATAAGCGCGGTGCGCCGGCCGCAGCGCGCCGACCGCGGCGGCCATTGGAGGGTGAACCAACGGCAAAGGAAGACCTTTCTCTCTGTCTCTCTCTCTCACTGTCCACTCTGCCTGTAAAAAAAAAAAAAAAAAAAAAAAAAAAAAGAATGATCTCAAATAAACTACATAACTATGCACGTCAATGACCAAGAAAAGCAAGAATAAAACCAATCCAAAATTAATAGAAGGAAAGAAATCACAAAGATCAGAGCAAAAATAAATGAAATGGAGACTAAAATAATACAAAAGATAATGAAATGAAGAGTTGATTTTTTTGAAAGGATAAACAAAAATGAGAAACCTGTAGACAAATGAGAAAGAAGGAATGTGTGTGTGAATGTGTGAATGTGTGTGTGTGTGTGTGTGTGTGAGAGAGAGAGAGACAGAGAGAGAGAGAGAGGCTCTCAAATTAATAAAATCGGAGATGAAAAAGGAGATATTACAACTGGTACCACAGAAATACAAAGGATCATTAGGGGCTATTATGAGCAAATGTATGCCAACAAACTAGAAAATCTAGAAGAAATGGATAAATTTCTGGACACAAGTAACTTACCAAAACTGAGCATGAAGACACAGAAAACCTGAATGGACCAATAATGAGTAATGAGATCGAATCAATAATAAAAAGTTTCCCAACAAAGAAAAGCCCAGAACCAGATGGCTTCACTGCTGAATTCTACCAAACTTCTAAGAAATAACTAACACCACTTATTCTCAAATTATTCTATGAGGAAAGCATTACGCTGATACCAAAACTAGTCAAGGACACAAGAACAAAAGGAGACTATAGACCAATATCCCTCAAGGATATAGATGCAAAAGTACTTTAAAAAATACTCATAAATTGACCCCAACTGCACATCAAAATGATCATTTGGGAATAGCACTGTGGCGTAGTGGACACAGTGCCAGCATCCCATAAGGGTGCTGGTTCATGTCCTGGTTGTTCCACTTTCGATCCAGCTCCCTGCTAACAGCCTGGAAAAGAAGCAGAAGATGGCCTAAGTGCTTGTGCCCCTGTACATGGAAGAAGCTTCTGGCTCCTGGCTTTGGCCTGGCCCAGCCCTAGCAGTTGTGGCCATTTGCGGAATGAACCAGCGGATGGAAGATCTCTCTCTGTCTCTCTGTCTCTCTCTGTAACTTTGTCCTTCAAATAAATAAATCTTTAAAACAAAACAAAATAAAGAAAAAAATGATCATTCACCATGATCAAGTGGAATCCATCCCAGGGGCACAAGGATAGTTCAATATACTTAATAAACAAAATACAGCACATAAATAGAATGAAGGATAAAAAAAAAACACATGAGCATCTAAGAGATGCAGAAATAAAATGTACTGATAAAATCCAACATTCATTCATGATAAAAACCCTGAACAAATTAGGTTTATAAGGAACATATCTCAATATAAAAAAAGGCTATATATTGGGGGCCGATACTGTGGTCTAACAGGCTAAGCCTCTGCCTGCAGTGCTGACATCCCATATGGGTGCTGATTTGAGTCCCAGCTGCTCCACTTCCCATCCAGCTCTCTGTTAATGTCCTGGGAAAGCAGTGGAAGATGGCCCAAGTGCTTGGGCCCCTGCATCCATGAAGGAAACCTGGAGGAAGCACCTGGCTCCTGGCTTCGGATTGGCACAACTCCGGCCACTGCAGCCATCTGGGGAGTGTTGTTCTGCCCTTTCTCTGTCTGTAACTCTGCCTCTCAAATAAATAAATAAAATCTTTAAAAAAAAAGACCTTTACAATGAAAATTATAAAACACTAATGAAATAAATCAAGGAAGACTAAAAAATGGAAAGATACTTCCATGGAATGGAAGAATTAATATTAAAATGTTCATAGTATCCAAAGCAATTTACAGATCCAACACAATTCCCACCAAAATATCAGTAACATTCTTCACAGAATTAGAAAATCAATTCTAAAATTCATTTGGAGGCATGAAAGAACCCAAATATCCAAAGCAATTTTGAACACAAAGAACAAATCTAGGGCCTGGCACTGTGGCACACTTGAGAGGGCAGCATCCCATGCAAGAGTGCTGGTTCAAGTCCCAGCTCTTTCACTTCTGACCCAGCTTCCTGCTAACGTATCTAGGAGGGCAGATGAATATGATAAAAGTGCTTGGGCCCTTGCCACTCATATGGGAGATCAGGATGGAGTTCTTGGCTCCTGGCTTTGGTCTGGTCCAGACCTGACTATTGTAGCCATTTGGGGAGTGAACCAGCAGATAGAAGATCTCTCTGTCTCTCCCTCTCTCTGTTGCCCTGCCTTTCAAATAAACAAATCTTAATACATAAATAAATAAATAAAAATAAATCAACTATAGAAAATATAAGTGAAATACTTTAAGACATTGGCATAGGCAATGATTTTTTTTGAGTAAGCTTCCAAAAACAAAAGTAACAAAAGCAAAACTAGACAAATGGGATATATTAATCTAAAAAGCTTCTGCATAGCAAAGGAAACAATCAACAGAGTGAAGAGACAACAGACAGAATGGGAGAAAATAGAAAATATTTGTTAATTATTCATCTGACAAGGGATTAATACCCAGAATAAATAAAGAACTGAAAAAACTCAACAGCTACAAAACAAATAATCCAGTTAAAAATGGGCAAACAGTCTAACAGACATATCTCAAAAGAAGAAAATGGCCAACAAATATTTGAAAAAAAATGCTCAATATCAATAGTCTTCAGAGAAACACAAATCAAAACTACAATGACATACTATCTCACTCTAGTTAGAATGGTTGGTTACCATCAAAAAACAGGCCAGCACTGTGTTGTAGCAGGTAAGGCCACCACCTGCAGTGCTGGCATCCCATGTGGGAGCCAGTTTGAGTTTCAGCTGCTCAGCTTCTGATCTAGCTCTCTGCTATGGCCTGAGAAAGCAGTGGAAGACGGTCCAAGTCCTTGGGCCCCTGTACCCACGTGGGAGACCAGAAGGAAGCCCATGGCTCCTGGCTTCAGATTGGCCCAGCTCTGGCCATTGGGGCCATTTGGGGAGTGAACCAGTGAATGGAAGATTTCTCTCTCCATCTTTTCTCCTTTTCTGTTGTTCTGCCTTTAAAATAAATAAATAAATCTCTTTTTTTAAAGGAATTAAAAGGACAGTTCGAGACATCTCCAAGAAAATAAAGTTTCATCTCTGCCTGTGATTATCCTTAAAAAAATGCTGATGAGGATGTGGAAAAAGGGAGCCCTTAAACACTGTTAGTGGCAATGCAAATTAGTAGAGCCATTATGGAGAGCAGAATGGAAGTTCCTCAAAAAACTAAAAATGGGACTTCCCTATGAGCTAGCTATCCCATTTTTGGGTATATATCTAAAAGAAATGAAAACAGCATATGAAAAATATATTTTCAGTGAAATGGAAGAAACTGGAGGTGATTATGTTAAGTGAAATAAGCCAACACAGAAAGACAAATACTGAATGGTCTGTTTTATACGTGAAAGTCAAAAAGATCAATCTGAACTTGTAATGCTGATTACTATGAGGCCGGCGCTGTGGTGTAGCAAGTTAAGCCACTGCATGCAGTGCCACTTTCCCCTATGGGCGCTGGTTTGAGTCCCAGCTGCTCCACTTCTGATCCAGCTCTCTGCTAATGGTCTGGGAAAGCAGTAGAAGATGGCCCAAGTCCCTGGATCCCTGCACGCATGTGGGAGACCTGGAAGAAGTTTCTGGCTCAGATGTTGTGGCCATTTGGGGAATGAACCAGGATAGAAGATTTCTCTCTCTTTGTAATTCTGACTTTCAAATAAATAAATACATCTAAAAAAAATAGTGATTACTAGAGGCTGGGAAATGTAGGGGGAGAACATCTGAATCCACCCTAAAGAACAGTCACCAAACAATGGTGTAGCTTTTGTTGTTTTCTTAAAATATCCTGAGGTGTAAACACAACAGCTAGTTGAGCAATCCCTCCATGGTCTGGGGAACTACATGCATAAATTAAGTGATTGTTAATTCAGTTGGGAAACTTACAGGTTATCTGTGAGGGTCTAAGTCTCCAGAAAAATCCTACACTTAGAAAAAACATTTAGGGCCGGTGCCGCGGCTCACTTGGTTAATCCTCCGCCTGCGGCACCGGTACCCCAGGTTCTAGTCCCCGTCGGGGTGCCGGATTCTGTCCCGGTTGCTCTTCTTCCAGTCCAGCTCTCTGCTGTGTCCCAGGAAGGCAGTGGAGTATGGCTCAGGTGCTTGGGCCCTGCACCCGCATGGGAGACCAGGAGGAAGCACCTGGATCCTGCCTTCGGCGCTGCGCCGATCCGTAGCAGCCTTTTGCGGAGTGAACCAATGGAAAAGGAAGACCTTTCTCTCTCTCTCTCTCTCACTGAAAGAAAGAAAGAAAGAAAGAAAGAAAGAAAGAAAGAAAGAAAGAAAGAAAGAAAGAAAGAAAGAAAGAAAGAAAGAAAGAAAGGAAGGAAGGAAGGAAGGAAGGAAGGAAGGAAGGAAGGAAGGAAGGAAGGATCCAGTAAGTTTGCTGGTGTTAGAGTATTGAGGATTCACTATTTGGAAATTTAGTCTTTACAAGAGGAAGGTCAAAGGTGGCCATCTCTGTAAGCTAAAGCATTGCACAGCTTCCTAACAGTGGAGATGTGCATTTAAAATATTTTTCAATTGTCAAAGAGAATTTTTTTAACTGAAAATTTTGCTTAAGTATTCAGAATATTACCATCGTAGGATTAGGTAGGTCATTTGCTGTTGTCAAGTAGCATTTGAAATTGTTGAGCAAGACTCCTTTAGCCATAAAACTATGCTAACCTCTCCAGGACATTCATTCCTCAAGTCTCTGCTGACAGTACACAAGTTATCATATAGCCTGTAAGGGAGTATGAGGTACAGTTCTATTTTCAGCTTGCCCTTTGGCTTGCTCTATAACCTTGGGAAAATCACTTCTAGGCTTTGTGCCACAGACCTGCCATCTGTAAATTACAGATGGTTAGTAAAGCTGTGACCAAGCTGGTGGGTCATGAATTCTGGAGTTGGGCAACAGAGAACTTCAGAATGAGAGTGCCACTGACACATCATTCTTTTGAACTTTCCAACAGATCAGTCTTCTTGGACATTTGATCATAATTTTGCTGTAATAACTCTTGAATATAAAACACATTAGCACTAGTTTCCTAAATTTGGATGGCCCAACTAAACTCTTTAAAATCTTACTAGTAAGAAAAAGTGAATATGAACTTTTCCTTCTTACTCATCTCCATTTCCCTTAGTCATTTTCCAGGGTGAATTTGAACATCACTTCCAACTGGATTTTGCCATGACAGGGGCCTGACTGGGATCTAGTGTCTTCTATTTTTCTCATTACTTTGTATACACTTTCCCACTTATTAAAGAAGCAAATGTGGGCTACTTTAATAAGCACCCTCCCAACCATTAGTCATCCCAGTTGTTAGTTACAATTTTACTTTGTTTTGCATTTCAAATAGTGCTGCTGTAAACACTGTGTGATAATTGATTTTGTCATTTGTATTATTTTTTTTTTAATTTATTTTTTTTTTGACAGGCAGAGTGGACAGTGAGAGAGAGAGACAGAGAGAAAGGTCTTCCTTTGCCGTTGGTTCACCCTCCAATGGCTGCCGCGGACAGCGCGCTGCGGCCGGCGCACCGCGCTTATCCGATGGCAGGAGCCAGGTGCTAGGTGCTTCTCCTGGTCTCCCATGGGGTGCAGGGCCCAAGCACCTGGGCCATCCTCCACTGCACTCCTGGGCCACAGCAGAGGGCTGGCCTGGAAGAGGGGCAACCAGGACAGAATCCGGCGCCCCGACCGGGACTAGAACCCGGTGTGCCGGCGCCGCAAGGTGGAGGATTAGCCTGTTGAGCCACGGCGCCGGCCCATTTGTATTATTTTGAGGGAATGTGTTCCCAAATGTAGACTCTTGGGTGAAAATAACTTCACAGATTTTTATGCTTTGTCCCAGTACTCTTGAAAACTGTTGTTCTAATGAATAACTTTATCAACTTATGAATTTAGCCATTTTTCTTAGCTCCATCAATATTCTTTTGTAGTTTTCAGTTAGCATTGCAGCAAAACTAATAATTTCTCCCAAGACTGACTTCTCTGTTTTCATGTATAAACTATTTGGTCATGTATTTTGAATCTTATGCAGTAAGTCTGGGAATTGATTTTGTTTTATGCTTTATTGATATATAATTCACATACCATATAATTTCTCCTTTGGAAGTATATAATTCAGTGAGCTTTAGTATCTTTACAGAGTTGTACAAATATCATTGCAATAAATTTTAGAATATTTCAAAAAGAAACCTTTCTCCTCCAGTCTTTATCCTTTCCCTAGCTCCTTCATCCCACCCCCAGCTCTGAGCAACCACTCATCTACTTTGTTTCTGTGGATTTGCCCATTTTGGATGTTTCATATAAATGAAATAATACAACATTATTTCATTCACTGAAATAATGGTGGTTTTACTGACTGACTTCTTTCACATAACATAGTATTTCCAAGGTTCGTCCATATTGTAGCACATATAAATAACCTCATTCCTTTTTATTGCTGAATAGTATTCCATTATATGGCTATATCCATTGCTTTATTTATTTATTTATTTATTTGAGAGGCAGAGTTACAGACAGTGAGAGGGAGAGACAGAGAGAAAAGTCTTTCTCCGCTGGTTCACTCTCCAAATGGCCACAACGGCTGGAGCTGCGCTGATCCAAAACCAGGAGCCAGGAGCTTCCTCCCGGTCTCCCAAGTGGGTGCAGGGGACTGCTTTCCCAGGCCACAGCAGAGAGCTGCATCGGAAGAAGTGCAGCCAGGGCTAGAACCAGCGCCCACATGGGATGCGCACCGCAGGCAGAGTTAACCTACTGCGCCATGGTGCCAGCCTCCATTGCTTTATTCTTTTATCAGTTGATGGGCATGTGGGTTGTCTCCATGTTTTGTCCATTCTGAACAATGCTGCTATGAAAATTCATAAAGAAATGTTCTTGTAGATATATGTTCTACTTCTCTTGTGTATATACACAACCGTGCCATTGTTGGGTCTTATGGTAACTTGATTTATTAGAGTAACTACTAAACTGTTTTCCAAACAGGCTGCACCATTTCGCATCCCAACCAGCAATGTACGAGTGTTCCAATTTCTCCATATCCCTACTGTATTAGTTTGTTAGGGCTGTCAAAACAAAACAAAACACCACAGACTGGGTGGCTTAAACATCAAAAATTTATTTTCTAGCAGTTCTGGAAACTAGAAGTCCTGGATCAAGGTGTCAGGAAGACTGGCTTCTTCCAAGATCACTCTCCTTGGCATACAGATGGCCACCTTCTTAAGGCCTTTGTTCAGTGCATACACATCCCTGGTATCTCTGCCTCCTTAAGAAACCGGTCATATCAGATTAGGGCTCTACTTCACATCCTCATTTAATCTTACTCTTTCAAAGACCTGTTTTCAAATACACTCACATTGGAGGTTAGAGATTTAACATTATTTTTACAGTACTATAAATCAGTCCATAACACTTGTCACCACTTACTATTATCTGTATCTTCCATTATTGCCATCATAGGGATGTTAAGTGGTATCTCACTTTTGCCACCTTGCTTTTTCTTCTGTTACCATTGTATGTCAGACAGCTTTCATTCTTTATTATGATTTCATAGTATTCCATCAAATTGTCCATTTAAGTTGTTTTTATTCTTTTGCTATTACAATGCTGCAGTCAGTATTCTTATTTATAGCACTTGGCGGCACTTGATGGCTACTAATGTTAAGCATCTTCTCATGTGCTCATTGGCATTTTTATCTTCTTTGGAGAACTCTCTGTTCATATCCTTTACCCAGATTTATTTCTTCATCATAGCATATATTATTCCTATTGTAGGTTATCTGCATAATGTATTAACTGTATAGTTATTAGATGTACCAGAAGCAACCTCGGGAGAATTTTTCTAAATTCTTTTTTTTATTATTATTATTTTTTTATTTTTTATTTTTGACAGGCAGAGTGGACAGTGAGAGAGAGAGACAGAGAAAGGTCTTCCTTTGCCGTTGGTTCACCCTCCAGTGGCCGCCGCAGCCGGCGCACGGCCGGCGCACCGCGCTCATCTGATGGCAGAAGCCAGGTGCCAGGTGCTTTTCCTGGTCTCCCATGGGGTGCAGGGCCCAAGCACTTGGGCCATCCTCCACTGCACTCCCGGGCCACAGCAGAGAGCTGGCCTGGAAGAGGGGGAGCCGGGACAGAACCTGGTGTGCCGGCGCCGCAAGGCGGAGGATTAGCCTGTTGAGCCACTGCGCCGGCGAATTTTTCTAAATTCTGTTCTAATTTCATTCTAATTCTAAATTAGTGACAGTCTTTCTAAGAAAGATTAAGAACAGCAACAATAACACAAAAAGAACCTTGAGGGGCAGGCATTTGGCCTTGTGGTTAAGATGCCGGTTAAGACAGCCATATCAAAGCATCTGGGTTTGATATCTGGCTCCAGCTGCTGATTCCAGTTCCAGCAAATGCTGATCCTGAGAAGTAACAGTGATGGCTCAAATAATTGGGTTCCTGTCACCCATACAAGACACCTGGATTGGGTGGCAGCTTGTTTCTAGAATCAGCCTTTGCAGGCATTTGGGGAGTGATAAATAAAAATTTTAAAGTAGAAACCTTTAAAAATCAAATAATATATCTATATGAAAATAACAAAGAATTAATGGAAAAAATACAGTAAACAAAACCCAAATAAAGTGGATGAAAGATAAGTGCTCTGAGGATGGCACTGTGGTGCAGTGGGTTAAACAGCCATCTGCAGTGCTGGCATCCCATATGGATGCCAGTTTGAGTCCCAGTTGCTCTGCTTCTTATACAGCTTCCTGATAATGGCCTGGGAAAGCAGCAGAAGATGATCTAAGTCCTCAGGCCCCTGCACCCACATGGGAGGCCCAGAAGAAGCTCCTAGCTCCTGGCTTTGAGGCCGTTGCAGCCATTTGAGGAGTGAACCAGTGGATGAAAGATCTCTTTGTTTCTCCTCTCTCTCTCTCTCTCTGTAATGCTTTTGAATAAATAAATCTTTTTAAAAAGCTAAGTACCTTATTAACAACGTACCAGTTTCATTGTGTGATATATGTATGTATTCTACAATGTTTCTGTATTTTAAAAGCAGAACATTTGCTGCCTGTTTAGTCACTGAAATTCTCAAGTTTTTTAACTGAATGTTGGGTATAGGTGTTGTTCCTAGATGGAATCCATCCCTGACTCTGCAGTATACAATTTTCATGTGCCTCATTGGATCAGTCCCACTGGTATTTTGTCTTTAAGCTTTGGTACTCCAATTATACATCCTTGTGTGCTCAGTAGGGAAACAAAAACTGCCACTGGTTGATTTCTGAAGGTGGGAGGCTTTAGAGCCACAGCAGCAGCACAGTCTGCGACAATTTTTCAAACAAGTATATTCCCTTCATCATCTTGTTTTTGAGAGCCAGAACAAACAGATATTCTACAATTAAAAAAAATCACGAGTAGAAAACCAGACAAAATATTAAAAGCTGTTTACAGAAAGGGAAATTTAAAAATTAACTCTGATAATATTCTGTTTATTGAGATGCACTAAAACAGATAAGTTGATGTATTACTAGCGAAGTATAAACGAAACTGGAGAGCAATTTGGCAACATTTATCAGATTTTTAAAATTCCTACTTATGATTCAGCATTCAACACTCAGTTTTTTTCCTTTTTTTTTTTTTTTTTTTTTTTGACAGGCAGAGTGGACAGTGAGAGAGAGAGACAGCGAGAAAGGTCTTCTTTTGCTGTTGGTTCACCCTCCAATGGCCGCCGGCAGCCAGCACACTGCGCTGATCCGAAGGCAGGAGCCAGGTGCTTCTCCTGGTCTCCCATGGGGTGCAGGGCCCAAGCACTTGGGCCATCCTCCACTGCACTCCTGGGTCACAGCAGAGAGCTGGCCTGGAAGAGGGGCAACCGGGACAGAATCCAGCGTCCCAACCGGGACTAGAACCCGGTGTGCCGGCGCCGCAAGGTGGAGGATTAGCCTATTGAGCTACGGCGCCGGCAACACTCAGTTTTTAAGCATAGACATACATTTGCTTACACGCCAAGTGCTATAAATAAGAATACTGACTGCAGCATTGTAATAGCAAAAGAATAAAAACAGCTTAAAAGGACAATTTGATGGAATACTATGAAATCATAATAAAGAATGAAAGCTGTCTGACATACAATGGTAACAGAAGAAAAAGCAAAGTGGCAAAAGTGTGTAGAGGATCACTTGTGCATGTGTGTGTCATTAGCCAAAGAGCTGGTGTGTGTACACGAAGGGACTTCAAAAAGTTATTGAAAATTCAACATATCTTAATTCTATTTTTCCATGAACTTTAAAAAAGTTCATATACTGGGGCCAGTGCTGTAGTGTAGTGGGTAAAGTTGCCACCTGCAGTGTGGCAACTCCTATGGGTACCTGTTTGAATCCTGGCTGCTCCACTTCCCATCCAGCTCTGCTATTTCCCAGGAAAGCAGTAGAAGATGGTCCAAGTGCTTGGGCACCTGCACCCACGTGAGATATCATGAAGAAGCTCCTGGCTTCTGATCGGCACAGTTCCCACCATCGCAGCCATCTGGAGAGTGAACCAGCAGATGGAAGACCTCTCTCTCTCTCTCTCTCTCTCTCTCTGCGTCTGCCTCTCTGTAACTCGGCCTTACAAATAAATTAATTAATTAAAAAATAAAAAGTTCATATATATACATACATATATTTGTTATTTTGGCGTTGTTTTTAATGCATAGAATATCTTTGAAAGTATACACAAGAAACTGGTTAACAGTAGTAGCCTGCAAAGAAAGAAAACTAGAGTTGGGGGGGGGGGAGTGGAGAGGATTAGTGGAGGATGGGAGCTTTTTCACTGAATGCATTTTTGACCATGTTACCCATATTTCTTAGTTGGCTACAAGAAAAGAAAAAAATGACATGAGGATTTTTCACACAAATGACAGCCACAGGACCCCCAGAATAACAAGCCTCGGCCCCATCCCTACCCCAGCCCTTTTCAATTTTTTAAAAAACAGATTTATTCATTCATTTAGCAGGGTGACACACTGAGAGAGACACACATGCAGAGACAGAGATCTCCCCTTCTATGGTTCACTGCCCAAATGCCTGCAACAGCCAGGGCAAGGCCAGGCACAAGCCGGGACCCAGTTACTCCATTGGGATCTCCCACGTGGGTGGCAGGGGCCCAAATACTTGGCCATTACCTGCTGCCTCCCAGGTGCATTAGCAAGAAGCTGGTTCGGAAGCAGAGGTGCAGGGACTCCCCACCCCACCCCCGCTCTGCAATTTGAGATGCCAGCGTCCAGAGCTTCAGCTTCATCTGCTGTGCCACAAGCCCTGCCCCACCAGACTAGAACGTGGCGCCACGGTTACCGGTTTTCCGTTCCTCCTCCTCGCCGACTCTGCAGGTCCCCAAACACTGTGGCTGGTCGTCACAGGTGTTCCGTAGACAGCGGACCATAATGAAAACGGAAAGCCCTGCACAATCCGAAGTTTGTCCCGAACGTCTTAGGCGGTCGTAGATCCTTTCTTTGACGAGCGCTTCCCTTCTTGCGGACCGCTCCGGGACGGCCTCGTCGGGTAGCGGGGAGCAGGGGGCTGCAGGACCAGCGCCGCCCCGCCCCGGCTTCCCGCGCTCCGCGCCATTGGCTGCCCCCGGGGGTGGGCGGGCCCCGCTGCGCAGAGCCCCGCCCCCCGGGGCCTGAGGGGCGGTGTGCGGGGCGCTCCGGGAGCCTGCGTGGGTGCTGCGAGCACCGCCCGCGATGCCCCGGGACCGCGTTCCTGCCGAAAGTGCCCCCCGGGCCGCAGCCCGGGCCGCGGAGCCGAGCCCTGTGGCCTCGACCGCCGGCGCGCGGCCGGCTTCGGACCCGCTGAAGCGGTGAGCGCTTCCTTTGCCCCCGGTGCTGCCCGCCCTCGCTGGTGCTTAGCGGCAGTTTGGCAGGGGGTGGGCAGCAGGACGGGCCGTCGCGGGGTCGGGGCCAGGTGCCCCCGGTGGCTGCCGCTTTCCAGCTAGCCTGGCTTCAGCGCCTAGCAAGTTGCGCACGCCGTTGTGCGGGTCGGTCAGCCAACAGCCGCCGAATGCCGAGCCGGGCCGGCGCACTTGGCCTCGGCCTGACATCCGCCGCTGCGCGTCTGGACCGGCTCGGTGGGCTCTGTGCGCGCGGCGCCGCGGGCCGGGGCCGGTGGCCAGAGCCGGGAGGCGAGGACCCTTCGCGTCACAGGCTGTCTGCGAGGGCTGGGCCGTGCAGTCGCCAAGTCCGCGGCTCTGTGGGCGAAGTGGCCCGGGCGAGCTCCAGCTTATTTTAAAAACTTACATTGCAGATTACGAACTATGACCTGACTCGTCCCCAAATAGTTTTCGATGTCAGGGCAGTCTTTGGAAGGCAGCATCGACACTTTTTCTTTCAATTAGTTTCGAGCTTTCCAATTTCGTAGCAATAGATTTTACACTAGAGAAATTTCTCAAAGTCCAGGACACGGGAAGTTAAGGAGCTGTGCGTACTGTTTGGGCTCAGTTCGGAGGGGGTATTTTTGCTTCTCCACTTGCCTAGACCTGCTTTCGCCCGGGGGAAAATAGCGCCCCCGCCCTTGTGCCACTTAACGAAGGGAGTCCCGCACCTGGGAGCCTCGCTGGGCTGCGGGCTCAGGGCTGTCCTGATGGGCCGGCTGTTCGTTGCAGCGATTTGGATGTGCCCAGAGTCACAAGGGGCACTGCTCACGTCCCCGTGTGGGGGCACTTCGTAGCAGCACCAGCTCCCTCTTTGGCTGTGGTTTCCTGCGGTCCTCTGGACCGAGCAGGCTTGGAGCAACTTAATTGCTCTTTCTTAACACAACTGAATATCAGTATTGTGTTGCTCCTCGCCAATCTTTGTGGCGTCTGTGTTGATAGGAGCTGAGAGTGGAGAATGATGGACATTCTGCAAATGCAGAAGGCTTTGGTGTTATGTCATTCTTGGCATTGTTGCTGGGTCCAAGTTGTGGTGACATTGGACCTGCTTTGCCCTTTCTCAGGCTCCTGGCTTAGGATGAGTCAAAAAAGGAGAGGCCATTTCTTATCCGGTAAGAACTAGAGACAGGGATTGCTGGTTTAAGAAAAGGTGCTGTAATTCGGTTTGCTGCCTTGTGAGGATCAGAAGATTATGGTTTTTTTTTTTTTTTTAATGAGTGCATATTGGAGATTGTAGAATACTGTAATTACTGTTCTTTCTGGGTTGGAAAATACAAATGCTGCTCTATTTTAATTCAGTGATTAAAAAAAGTGTAAGTACTTTAAATGCACTATTTAAAATTGCCAATGCTGCTATGAATACTCTTGCAGAATCAAAAAGCACCCCTAATTTATCTTTTCTGTAGATCTTTTATGCATAACTTAAAGGACATCGGTATGGTTCTGTTGTTCCTGGTTGTCAGGATTCTTAATGTCTTCCTATTTAGAAAGTGTATTTTAGGAGAGAGAGCTGCAAAATGTATTTCATTACCTTTTGCATCTGGGGACATTTTGTAATGGCAAGGAAAATGGATTTAGTACTGGTCTGTGACAGTAGAATAGTTTAAAGAATTTGTTGGGATTGCTTTTTTTTTTTTTCAATGTGCATTGTGTTTACTATTATTTGAAGAATTGTACAGTATGCTGTGTCTCAACCAAAGTAATTTTCAATATCAGGATAATCATGTGAATGTAGTAATGACACTTTTGTTTCCTAAATACTAAGTTTTGAGCTCTTATGACATATATCACCACTCATTAAAGAAATTTTGCAAAATATGGAACAAATTTAAAACCATACCCAGTGTTGTTCATTCATCAATTTTAAAGGATTTATTTTTTCCAAGTCGCTTAGGCTTATTTTCACTCACAAATGCATTTCTGGGTTCCAGATTTGGAATAGGGTTCATGTTGTTGAGTATATAGTTTTGGTGATGGGTAGGGAGAAGAGTTTATAGGGTCTGTTGAAATTTTAATTTTTCCCCCATTGAAGTTTCAGTTTTCTGAATATCAGTATTCATTACTGATATTCAGTATTTAGTGTTTTCTACTTCAAGAGAAGGATCTGATGATAAAATGCTTTGTAATTTTGAGTATTATAACCACCAAGATTACATGCTATGATTTTTTAAAAATGGTTTTGAATTAGAAATCTTTGAGAGCCTGAGTCATTCTGTCATCTTGTAGTGATGTTTAATTGCCAACAGGTTTTTTCCCTCCTCTCCGAAGCCTGAATATTTTCCTTGCAGCATTCCTAGAAGAGCTGTTGATGTGGTATCAAGGTGTAACACTCTTTTTTTGACTTACATGTGCAAAATTTTGTCAAGATTTATTTGGGTAGCTGAGGACTCACAGATGAAATCAATGAAGTACCCTGTTGTTTCCATAAATACCTTGTATTTGATTTCTTATTAATAGTTGATTAGTTGTTTGGAGGGCATTTTGCCCATCTCTATTAAAATCCTTGAATTTTTAGACACATTTTGATCCAGCAATCCCACTTCTAGGAATTATTCTGAGAAAATCAATAATGGATATATACATAGGACTGGGTACTGGAATGTTTGTTGCAGTGTTTATGATGATGGAACTTTGAAAACACTAAATTTACATAATAGAAAATGGTTATAATTAATATTATATATTCAAATAACAGTTATACAGCCATTAAAATCATGTTGTAGAAGAAAGCTGGCGAAATGAAAATGTGTTCACCTATCAAGGTAAAAATATACATTCTTTAAAAATATTAATATTATCCCATTTTAGTTAAAAGGAACTGTGTATAAAAAGATTCTTCAAGGGGCACTGGCATAACAGTTAAGAAGCTGCTTGGGATCCTGCATCCCAAATCAGATTGCTTGAGTCTGAGCCCCAGTTCCATGCCTCATTCCAGCTTTTTGCTTGTATGTACCCTAGGAGGCAGAAGTGATGGTTTAAGTAATTGGGTCCCTGCCACCCATACAGGACATCCAGATTGAGTTCCCACATTTGGCCTGGCCCAGCCTTGGCTGTTGTAGGCATCTGAGGAGTGAACCAGCAGATAGGAGATCTCCCTCCTTCTCTTTCTCTCTCAAATAAAATAAACAAAAATAAAAAAAAATATATTCAGGGCTAATTTTTAGCCATGTCTTTTGAGAGAAAGCATAATAAAGTTTATAAATCTAAAAGGAAAGGCTATATTTACATATTTAGGTGTTGAAACCATTTTGTCATTGAAATAATTGGCTAATCCTGGAGATAGATGGGAAGTTTTCAGGTGACCCTGCTTATTCAGAGTTTATTTCTTTCTATTTTGTTTGAGATTTTATATAATCTCAACATAGATTAATTTCATGTTGTGAGATCAAAAGACTGGAAGTTAGGTTCTCGACAGCATCTAAGAGTGCAAGTTGAACATGGGTGATGTGACTGCACTGTACTAGGAGTCTTCAGAAAGTTCATGAAAAATGTGT
This sequence comes from Sylvilagus floridanus, assembly GCA_949820135.1. Taxonomy (NCBI): domain Eukaryota; kingdom Metazoa; phylum Chordata; class Mammalia; order Lagomorpha; family Leporidae; genus Sylvilagus; species Sylvilagus floridanus. Next base: position 53,718,997 of record OX463245.1, read on the forward strand.
ATAATGAAAAACCTATGCATGGATTTCATAATTTTTTGCACCAAAATAAACTTGCAGCTTAAAAATTATTATTTGATAGAGAGGCAGATGAGTGAGGGAGAGGCAGAGAGAGGTGGGGGAGGTGGAGAGAGCAGGCATACACAAGTACTACCATTTACTGGGTCACATCTCAAATTCCTGCAACAGCTGGGGCTAGGCAGGCCAGACAAAAGCTGGGATCTGGGAACTCAGTCTGGGTCTCCCATGTAGATGTCAGGGATGTACTTGAGAGCCATCACCTGCTGCCTCCAAGGGTATGCATTAGCAAGAAGCTGGATCAGAAGCTGGAACTCGAACCTACACACTCTGATAGGGGATGTGGGCATCCTGCATGGCATCTTTACTGCACTAAACATCTGCTCCTATTTATTGACTTAAAAAAATTATTTGAGAGGCAGAGAGATAGAGGGAGCTCTCACCCACAGGATGACTCCTCAAATGCCTATTATTGGCTGGAACTGAGCTGAGCTGAAGCCAGGACCTGGGAACTCAATCCAAGTCTCCCATGTGGGTGGCAGGGACCCAATCACTTGAACCATCACCACTATCTACAGCAGGAAGCTGGAGCTAGGAGCCAGGCATCAAACATAGGTACTCCCATAGGAGATGCAGGTGCCGACCACTAAGCTAAATGCCTGTCCTATTTACTAACTTTTTTGATAAATTGATAATTGATAACAAGGTGAGGATTTAATCTTTACACTTCCTCTAGTCTATTTCTACTTCTTTCATATTTCCAATTGAATTTTGTTAAGTAATTATATTATATATATAAAATCTATATATTATAGTATATATCTATATATAATATATATCTATATATAATATATAGAGAGATTATATTGTGTATATATATATATATATATAAACTTTGCCTCACTGTAATGAAATACAGGACACAGGCTACTTATGAAGAGAAGGCTTATTTAGCCCCACAGTTCTAGATATTCAAGGGCATGGTGTCTGCATTGGCTCAGTTCTGGTGAGGACCAAGGTAAATGACAGTGACAGGAGTGCATGTCAGGGCATGTGGTAACATCTCAAGCCAGGAAGCAGAGAGCTGGGTCCCACAGTCCCTTTTCAGGGCCCATCCCAATTGACTCAACAACTTCCGACTAGACCTTACCTCTTAAAAAGTCCATAGCCTTTAATGCTGCCACCCTGGGGACCAAACCTCCGATTACATTGGACCTTTCCCTTTGGGGGAACCATAGCACGTTATTGTGTGTAGGCAAACATGATTAGTGTTTGATCCAAATAACAAACTCGGATTATGTCTTTTGTCTACCTAATTTTCTATCATACTGTGGCTAATTTTTCCCAGTGCTCCATCAAATGAGCCAACAAATGCCAAGGATCTGTCATTTTTATTTTTTCCTTAAGACTTCTTCATATAGCTCCTATTCTTCATATTGCCAATCTGATCTGGCTCTAAGTTTGCACCAAAGCTAAAGCTATTCTTTAAAGAGATAGGAAAGATTGCACCCATAAAATATGAATAAGGTGCTATGGAAAGAAACCATCAGAGATCAGGAAAAAGCTGTATGAAATTCAAAATATGGCCGGCGCTGCAGCTCACTTGGTTAATCCTCCGCCTGCGGCGCTGGCACTGCAGGTTTTAGTCCTGGCTGGGATGCCGGGTATTAGTCCCAGTTGCTCCTCTTCCAGTCCAGCTCTCTGCTATGGCCCGGGAAGGCAGTGGAGGATGGCCCAAGTGCTTGGGCCCTGCACCCTCATGGGAGACCAGGAGGAAGCACTTGGCTCCTGGCTTCGGATCGTCGCAGCGCGCTGGCAGCAGCACGCCGGCTGTGACTGCCATTTGGGGGGTGAACCAACAGAAAAAGGAAGACCTTTCTCACTGTCTCTCTCTGTCTAGCTCTGCCTGTCATAAATAAATAGAAATTCAAAATATGATGGTGAAAATGGAATTCTGAATAAAAGGACTAGAAGGTAAAGCTTAGGTTTGGTGCATGGCTGTCTTCCTGGGTCTCTTCTCCCTCATTTCCCACCTGCTTTAGATCTTGTTACTCAGATCCTGGTTTGCTGTACTCATTTTCCTGAGGATTTACTTCAGTCACTTTTTAAGAAATGACAAGTTTTCTAAGATTTTGCATGTCTTAAAAATGTTACCTTCCAGGCCGGCGCCGTGGCTCAACGGGCTAATCCTCCGCCTTGCGGCGCCGGCACACCGGGTTCTAGTCCCGGTCGGGGCGCCGGATTCTGTCCCGGTTGCCCCTCTTCCAGGCCAGCCTTCTCCTATGGCCCAGGAGTGCAGTGGAGGATGGCCCAGGTGCTTGGGCCCTGCACCCCATGGGAGACCAGGATAAAGCACCTAGCACCTGGCTCCTGCCATCGGATGAGCGTGGTGCGCCGGCCGCAGCGCGCCGTCCGCGGCAGCCATTGGAGGGTGAACCAACGGCAAAAGGAAGACCTTTCTCTCTGTCTCTCTCTCGCTGTCCACTCTGCCTGTCAAAAAAAAAAAATGTTACCTTCCACTTGAATTGTGGTTTAGATGATTATGAAGTCTAGATATTCCCTCTGAATTTTTAAGATTTAATTCTAGTGTGTTTGCTGTTAGTCAGTATTGCTGTTAAGAGATCTGATACCATGACATTTCCTGTTCCTTTAAATATGGGTGATTTTTCCTTTCTGAGTTTTTTGAGCACTTTTATCTGTTATTCTGGAATTTTATGAGGATATGCTCAGGGTGGGATTGTGTGCTATACCTGGTGGACATTTTCAATCTGAGAACCCCCATTTTTCTCCCTTGTTTGGTGAAAATTAATAATTTCTTGCCTTCTGTTTTTTTCCTGTTCTCTTCATTTGGATTATGGACCTCCTAAATCAGTTCTTTGATTTTCTTATCTTTCTTCTATTTATCACCTCTCACTGTTTTAAGCTTCTTGGGTAACCTTTGCCGCTCTTGTCTATTAGTTCATCTACTCTATTTCATTCTGATCATTATATTTTTCACTTTGTGGAGCTTTTTCTTGTTCTATGATTGCTTCTTTTCCTATCATCCTGTTCTTTATAATATGTATTTTCTTATCTTTTCAAAGATATTAATTATAGCTTCTGTTTTGTAGTTTTCTTTCACTCTCTTAATTGTTTTTACCCTTTGAAGTCCTTCTCTCTCTCTCTCTCTCTCTCTCTCTCTCTCTCTGGCTTTTCAGTTTCCACCATGAGAAGCCTCCAGTTCTTAGTGGTATAGGACATAATCTTGGGAGCAGGGCCAGTGACGGGGAATGCATCAATAGCCCCTCAAGCCACTCCAAGTTCAGCGATTCCCTAAGAGAATTCACAAGGTTCAACTTATAGTTGTACTCACATCTATTTATTCCAATGAAAGGATAGAAAACAAAACTGACAAAGGGAAAAGGTGCATAGGGTGAAATCTAGAGGGATCCGGGCACATGCTTCCAGGGATCTCTCCCTGTGGAATTCCACAGGATGTGGAAATGCTGTCTCCCAGGGAAGCTCATTAGAGACTTAGTGCCAAAGTTTTTTTATTGAGGGCGTGGCATGTACCAAAATTCCAGATTCCCAGAAGTAAGGCAGATGCTCAGCATAAACCACAGTGTGTGTATTCTCACTGTTTAGGCACAGTGAGCCACTCCACATTAGGGAAAGGTAGGAGCTTTCCTGGTACCCAAGCTTCCAGACCAGTGAAAACTGCCTCAGGTGGCAATGCACACGTGGCCATGCAGACTGTGTCAAGTGCTCTTCAGGGAAGCACCAGGCACAGCACTGCAAGGCAAGTGCACCTCTGAGGCTGGGCAGCACAGTGCACCCAGGTAAGTCAAAGAGCCAGGGCTTAAATCCAGGCTTATGTGATTTTGCAGTCTGCTTCCTCATTTTGATTAAGACTGGCTAGTCTCTCATGTTATATATATTGTTAGAGAATAATTTTTAAAAATAGGAAATGTCATGAATCTCATACACACAAACAGATGAAAAGGTCTTAATGATCTTTAAAATTGTTTTTCTAAAGATTTAATCATTATTTGAAAGTCAAGGGTTAGATAGAAGAGAGATAGATCTTCCATGTGCTGGTTCACTCCCCAAATGGGCACAACAGCTATGGCTGGGCCAGGAGCTTCCTTCAGGTCTCCCATGTCTGTGGCAGGGGCCCAAGCACTTGGGCCATCTTCCACTGCCTTCCCAGGTGCATAAGCAGGGAGCTGGATCAGAAGTGTAGCAGCCAGGACTCAAACTGACGCCCATATGGGATTGCTGGTGCTGTGGTGGCTTAACCTGTTACACCACAATGCCTGACCCAACGATTTTGTTTAACTCATTAATTAGATGAAGGAACCAGCAAGATGTTTCCACCAGTTTAGAATCCAAAGAATGGACGTATTTAGAGATCAGGAATATTGAAATGAATATACAAATGAGAGCAGAACTGCCGTCTTGCACAGAGGAGAGAAGTCAGTTGAGCCTCTGCAAGACAGAATTGGTATGCCTGGAGACAAAAGTTATTTCCTCTTGCTAGCACTTGTCTTCAGTAGAAACCAATAAGGTAGAATTGTTCAATAGCAGAGAAAGGCTATAGAACCAGGTAATCTGGACGGCTGTGATCGACACAAAGCATATTTTTCCAGTGAAGCATGATTTCCCCTGCAATAGTTATTTACCAAAATGTGGGTTTTGAATTGCCTTTCAATGTAAAATTATCTACACAGCAATTCTGGTTGACAGGGGAATTTTATATATTTATATTTATATATATTATTTTATACATTATACATTATATTATATACATTATACGTTACATTATTATATACATTAATTTATATACATCACAATTTGTATCTTGAGTTCATTTGCTAGGTTATTGCTCAGTTTTAAGCAAGTTGTTTAGGTTCACATAGCAAATCAGTGATAAACTAAATAGATAATTAATAAGACTTCTCACTTGGGTCCCAGATTAGTTTTCCTACCAATAATTGACAGAGAATGGTGAGTTTTCCTAAGTTCAGAAGTACCTGGGGCTTGGAGAACATCAAAATAAGTACGCTTCCAGCCTTATTTCTCACTAGGAAGACAGCATGGTACATAGTGAGCCATCATACAATAATGCAATAGGCACTTTGCCAGAAGTGGGAAGAGTGTGAAGCAGAATCAGAAAAGAAGGAGCAATTAAATTTGACTTGGAAATGAACATTTTGTCAGAGGATCAGAGGCAGTAGAACTTAATCAGAATGATTTCTCCATTTACACAAATGTAGGACTTCTGTGTATTCTTTCAAGTAAAAAAACCAATCCCCAGACCCAGCCTCCCTGTATTCACAGCCTCACAATGGATGCTCTGGGCTTGGTCTGCATGCCTGTTTAACAGTGGCAGCAGTGGCACTGTGGAGCTTTCAAGACTGACCCATTATAGACATTGCTGTTTCCACCATGGTCTCTTGGCTTGCCTGCTTTGAGAGAACCAACTGTCATGTCATGTGAACGCTCAAGCAGGCCCTGAAGAAGTTCCTGTGGGGAGAAACTGAATAGAATTGGAGCAAATGGCCACCCAGCTAGAGCTTGTATTTCCCAGCTTCCCTGGCAGGTAGGTTTATCTTTTATTTTTTCTTAAGATTTATTTCTTCATTTGAAAGTCCAAGTGACAGGATTCTTCTATTTGCTGGCTCACTCTCCAAATGACTTACAGAAGCTAAAGAAAAACAAAATTCCACTATCAAAACCCAAATTAAATAGATTACCTATTTATTTGAAGGGAGAAAGAGAGAGAGAGAGAGAGAGAGAGAGAGAGAGAGAGAGAGAGAGAGAGAGAGAATCTTCCATCCATTGGTTCACTACCCAAATGACTGCAATGGCTGATACTGGTCCAGACTGAAGCCAGGAGCCAGGCACTCCATCCTGGTCTCCCCTGTGGGTGGCAAGGGCCCAGACACCTTCCCAGGCATGTTACAGGGAGATGGATTACAAGCAGAGCAGCTGGGACTGAACTAGCATTCTCATATGGGATGTGGGCATCCCAAGCAGTGACTTAACCCACTGTGACACAGTGCTGGCCCCTGGGTTTGTCTTTATGACTAAGTTCTTGGGAGCAGATGCCATGTGTTTAACTTCTGGTACTTGCCTTCCAAAAACATTTCTCAATCTGTTTTTCAGTATCACTCTCATAAAGGGCCTTTTTAGGCTTTTTTCCCATAATTGCTCCTATGAAATGTTAATACCACAGACAGACAGTATATGTGTTTATGCAATGTAAGTGTATATCTGTACTTCATCCATAAAAACAGCAAAATTGTTTTTGCTTCCTTATTGCCCTACCCACCCACCCTCAAGAGCCTGCCTTTGCCCCCTTGGGGACAATATGTCTGGTTTGATGGTGTATGGTTTAGAGACTGAGAATGCTCTCCTTCCTTCTGTTTCTCCCTTTGTGTGAAAGCAGCCTTACATGATTAGCTAACCTCACTCCTGCAGACCCGGGGAATGTGAGCAACAAGATAGAAGGAACCTAGGGACTTAGCGCCACAGAACAAAGCTACTAGCCTGTGTCTAGACAGTTAATTGAGGAAGAAAGAAGCTTGAATCTTATTTAAGCGGTTTTATTTCAAGGACTTTGTTGTAACTTTGCTGTACCCTAACAAATGTGCACCCCATTTCTTCAGCACTTCTCTTCTGTTGGTTCTATCTCATCCAGGTCTGTTTACCAAGGAAGCAATATTATCATTTGCTCTTTCATTATCTACAGATGCCTTATGATTACTGGTGCTGCAAGTTGTATAAATATTTGTGTTATTTGATATAAAATTTTTAGCATCTTTGAGTGAAGTTCATAATTACACAACCAGATCGCCACCGTGCTTTATCTCATTCATCATTGCTAGTTTGTATTACAGTCATTTTTTAATTTTTTTAAGCTTCTAGGGTTTTTTTTTTAATATTTATTTACTTGAAAGTCAGAGTTATAGACTATGGAGTGGCAGAGGCAGAGAGACAGAGAGGGAGAGAGGTCTTCCATCTGCTGGTTCACTCCCCAAATGGCTGCAATGGCCAGGGTTTGGCCAGGCTGAAGCCAAGAGCCAGGAGCTTCTTCTAGGTTTCCCATAGGGATGCAGGGGCTCAAGGACTTGGGCTATCCTCCACTGCCTTCCCAGGCTCAGCAGGGAGCTGGATTGGAAGTGGAGTAGCCAGGACTTGAACAGGCACCCATATGGGATGCTGATACTGCAGGCGGTGCCTTTACCCACTATCACAGCACTGGCCCCACCACTAGTGTTGAAGCAGTAGAGTACTCTAAGAGTACACAAACGATCTTCTCAGTTCCCTCATCTGTAAAATTGGCCTGATAAAAGTACCTACTCATAGGTTTTGATGAGGATTAAGTGAGGTAAGGCTTGTAAATGACTGAACACATTGCATAGTTTGTACTACCACTAAATGGTTATTACAGGGCCCAGCACTGTGGCGCAGCACTTTAAAGCCATGGCCTGCAGCGCCGGCATCCCATATGAGCACAAATTTGAGTCCCAGCTGCTCCACTTCTGATCCAGCTCCCTACTAATTCACCTGGGAAAACAGCAGGGCACAGCCCAAGTATTCAGGTCCCTTCACCCACGTGGGAGACCTGGAGGAAACTCCTGGCTACTGGCTTCAGATCAGCCCAGCACTGGCCATTGTGGCCATCTGGGGAGTGAACCAGCAGGTGGAAGATCTCTCACTGTCTCTGTCTCTACCTCTCTCTCTAAGTCTGTCTTTCAAATAAATAAAATAAATCTTTTTAAAAATTCTAAAATTTTAAAAATAAAAAGGTCATTAAAATTGTTCCTCAATACACGTGTGGGGATGGAAGGTTGGTCCCAGGGCACCCTACAGATGCCAAAATGCATCAGTTCTCAAGTCCCTTATATAAAATGGCATGGTGTTTGCCTAAACTGATAATTTAAATCATCTCCAGATTATTTACAATATCTTATACATTGTCAATGTTGTGTATACAGTTGTTTTATTGCTAAGGGGATAATGATAAAAATGTCTATACATGTTCAACATGGACACAGTCTTTTTTTCCAAAATTTTAAAAGATTGATTGTTTATTTGAAAAGGCAGAATTTACAGAGGGACACACACACACACACACACACAGAGAGAGAAGAGAGAGAGAGAGAGATCTTCCATCCACTGATTCATTCCACTAACACCCACAATAGCCACAGCAGAACCAAGCTGAAGCTAAAAGCACAGAACTCAATCTCCCATGTGGCAGGGACCCAAGTACTTAAGCCATCATCTGCTTCCTCAGCAGGAAGCTGAATTGGAAGCAAAGAACCAGGACTGGCACCCAGGCACTCACTCTGATACAGGATACAGGTGTCTCACATGGTGACTTAACTGCTATGCCAAATGTCTTACCCCCTCTGCCCCGCCCCCACTAGGTTTCTTATGATTCTGAAGTGGATGTGTATTCATGTTTCAGCGGTGCTTCCTTAGCAGGGTGGAGATTCCCTGAAAGTGAGTGAGTTTACCAACACCACCTTCCCTCCAACTGCCCCTGCCCCGCCTCACTCAGAATGTGTAGGCATCAAGTGCTGAGGAAGGTGGGAATGAGATGTGAATCTGGGGGGCTGGCACTGTGGCGTGGCAGGTAAAGTCGGCACCTGTTGTGCCAGCGTCCCATATGAGAGAGCTGCTCCACTTCCCATCCAGCTCTCTGCTATGGCCTGGGGAAGCAGTAGAAGATGGCCCAAGTCGTTGGGCCCCTGCCCCTGTGTGGGAGACCCTGAAGAAGCTCCTGGCTCCTGGCTTTGGATCAGTGCAGCTCCAGCCGTTGCAGCCAATTAGGGAGTGAATCAGTGGATGGAAGACCTCTCTCTCTGCCTCTCCTTCTCTCTCTGTGTAACTCTGACTTTCAAATAAATAACTAAATAAATAAGTATGAGTTTACAGATGTGAATCTGAAGTAAAATGCCTCATCATCTTGGAGTAACCACTATCGACATAATAATTGTCTTCTTTTCATGCTTCTCTTTATGTATATACACATACATTTACTTAATTTTATACATGTGAGATCATACTGCCACTTAAAGTTTTTTTAAAATACTATTTGAGAGACAGAGTTTCTGTTTGCTGGTTCAGTCCCCAAGTGCCTGCAATGACAAGGGCTGCACCGGGACTGAAGCTGGGAATGCAATCCAAGTCTCCCATGTGGGTGGAAAAACTAATTACCTGAGCTATCACCCCTGCCTCTCAGGGACTGCATTGTCAGGAATCAGAACAGGATACTCCAGTGGGATGTAGGCATCCAAACTGCTATGCTAAATGCTTGCCCAATGCCTTTATTTTTAAGATTTACTTTATTTGAAAGGCAGAGAGAAGGAGAGAGAGAGATCTTCCATCTGCTAGTTTCACTCCCCAAATGCAAATGATAGCTGGAGTTAGGCCAGACTGAAGCCAGGAAACTGGAACTCCATCCAGGGTTTCCATGTGGTTACAGGGGCCCAAGTACCTGGGCCATCATCCACTGCCTCCCATGCACATAAACAGGAAGTTGGATCAGAAGAACAGAGTATCAAAGGCTCAAACTGTTACTCCCATATGGGATGTGGCTTAACCCACTGTACCACAGTGCCTGATGGCCACCCCTCTGCCCTTGCACATTTAATAGTAGCATTTTTGTTACTTATTCCTTTCTTGTTCTTAGCAGTGTAATATGTATTATGTGTGTGCAGTGTATATATACACACTTCTATACTTCATGTTCATGTAATCATATTTAGATATAGCACATATGAGTTTTATAGTAAGTCATCTAATCAAGTTTTCTGCTCCTTTTTTTAAAAAATAATTTTATAAAACTTATATTAAAATTATACATTTTTAAAATTTATATTTTATTTAAAATTCATTTTCTTTTGGTTTTTAAAATTTGTTGCCCTAGTATTGGAGGTATGTTTACTTAGTTTATTTAGTATTTTTAACATCTCTTTTCAAATTATTTCTGATTCTTGTATTTTTGTTCAGCTCTTCCTTTCCTCCCCCATTCTGCAGAAATCAGAGTTTTGTCTGTTTATCATCCTTTCAAAGAATATGCTTTTAGATAAATATATTCTGGTCAGTTTTTTTAAACGTATACTCATGTTTATCCTCATTAATTCCTTCTTCTTATTACCTCATTGTTTTTGTCTTCTGTCCTTTGAATAATAACTCCTTCCCATGTTTTTTCTTTTTATTAAAGATTTGTTTATTTATTTGAAAGTCAGAGTTACAGAAAGAGAAGGAGAGGCAGAGAGAGAGAGAGAGAGAGAGAGAGAGAGAGAGAGAGAGAGAGAAAGAGAGAGGTTTTCCATCTGCTGACTCACTCCCCAATTAGCCGCCACGGCCAGAGCTGCGCTGATCCAAAGCCAGGAGCTGGGAGCTTCCTCCAGGTCTCCCACACGGGTGCAGGGGCCCAAGGATTTGGGCCATCTTCTACTACTTTCCCAGGCCATAGCAGAGAGCTGAATCGGAAGTGGAGCAGCCAGGACTCAAGCCGGCGCCCATATGGAATGCCTGTACTGCAGGCAGTGCCCATATAAGATGCCTGCCCTCCAGGCAGTGGCTTTACCCACTATGCCACAGTGCTGGCCCCCTTCTCATGTTTTTAAACTATACTGAAGGCATCTGATGCTCTACAGTGTCCTCTGAGGGGCCATGTCCTATTGATCTAAAGTTTTCTCCTTTTTATCACCTTCTAAATGGTTTGTAATTTCAGTCTGGCTTCTTCATTTACTAGTATGTTTGTTAATTTCCAATTACCTATGATATTTTAAAAAATTTAATATTTTTATTGTTTGGAATTTTAGTGAATGACTGAGAATATGCATAAAAAATTCCTACTTTAAATTTTTTGATTTTTTAAAAATTTTGTTAATTTACTTTTTGAGAGACAGTGAACTTCTGTCCTGTGGTTCACTCCCCAAATGCCTGCAATAGCTAGGGCTGATGCCAGGAACTGGAAACTCAATCCAGGTTTCCCAAGTGCGTGTCAGGAATCCAGTTACTTACCATCACCACTGCCTCCTAATGTCAGCTGATCTGTTTATTCAAAATATAAAATTGGTTATAAATATAAAGGTGATTGAGTGTTTTGTTCTGTAAGTTTTTCTCTTTTCATAAGGAAGGAAGGCACTGATAATTTCTTCTCAGGTAGACAGAATGTATGTCATATATTTAAGTGTTAGGTCATGAACCATTTACAGATGCATAGAAATAACTTCTCGGGAATTTTCTTTTATTTTTTTTTTTGTTTAAAGATTTATTTGTTTATTTGAAAGTCAGAGTTACACACAGAGAGAAGGAGAGGCAGAGAGAGAAAGAGGTCTTCCATCCGCTCATTCACTCCCCAAATGGCCACAACAGCCAGAGTTGAGCCTTTCCGAAGTCAGAAGTCAGGAGCTTCCTCTGGGTCTCCCATGTGGGTGCAGGGGCCCAAGGACTTGGGCCATCTTCTACTGCTTCCCCAGGCCATAGCAGAGAGCTGGATCAGAAGTGGAGTAGCCAGGACTCTAACCGGCACCCATATGGGATGCCACACTGCAGGCGGCAGCTTTACCCGATACACCACGCACCGGTCCCAGGAATTTTTTTCCCTTTATTATTGTTTTATCCTCTACATGTTTAATTTAGAACTAAAGAAAAGAGTTTAGCTCTGTTTCACCAGAACAAATGTGGTTTGAGCAACAAAAAATTAGGAGAGGAAGACATTAAAAAAGCAAAAGCAAAACCCAAAATTCCTAGACTTTTTAGAAGCAACTAGGTGTTCTGCACAGTTAGCTATGCTTGGTGGAAGGCTGTTAAGTCCCAACCAAAGAGGGGAGGCTTCTTGTATGAAAAGTCTTTGTTATTTGCTTTGCTAGTGTCACTAAGAATATAGATGGATATTGGTAGGACTTCAATCTCATGATGAGGGTGGGGAGGAGGGGTTCAGGAGATGTCCTAACTTGATGGGCTGTCAATCATTTGCATGCAACTCTATACAACTCCCATTGTCATCTTGGTACAGGGAAAACAGTGTCACTTTTTGGGCTTTAGAACAAAGGTGCTATGAGCTACAAGAAAAAATGAATGATTAAGTATTTACATTTTTAAAAAAGATTTATTTATTTGAAAGTCACATTACAGAGAGAAAGAGAGAGAGGGAGGGAGGGAGGAAGGGAAGGAAGGAGAAAGAGAGAGAGAGAGAGAGAGAGAGAGAGAGAGAGAGATCCTACATCTGCTAGTTCATTCTTCAGATGGCTGCAACAGTCAGCACTGGCCAGGCTGAAGTCAGGAGCCAAATGCTTCATCCAGTTCTCCCATGTAGGTGGCAGGGACGCAAACACTTGGGCCATCTTCCACTACTTTTCCCAGGCTATTAGTAGAGAGCTGAATCAGAAGTGGAGCACCTGGGATACAAACTGGCTCCCACATGGGATGCCAGAGTCACAAGCAGTGGCTTTATCTGCTACACCACAATTTTTTAAATAAATAAATAATTAATTAATTTGAAAGGTAGAGCTAGAGAGAGTCAGAGAGAGAGAGAGAGAGAGAGGTCTTCCATTCACTGGTTCATTCCCCAAATAGCCTCAACAGCCAGAGCTGGGCCGATCTGAAGCCAGGAGCCTGAAGTTTCTTCTGGGTCTCCCACACAGGTTCAGGGACCCAAGGACTTGGGCCATTTTCTGCTGCTTTCCCATGCCATAGCAGAGAACTGGATGGGAAGTGGAGCAGCCAGGACACGAACCATTACCCATATGGGATACCCACATTTATTGCAGCTGTCTGGGGAGTAAGCCAGCAGATGGAAATCTCTCACTCTCTCTCTGTCTCTCCCCATCTCTCTGTAACTCTTTCAAATAGATAAATAAGTCTTTTATTTTAAAGCTTTATTTATTTACTTGAGAGGCAGAGTTACAGACAGAGAGGGCTAGACAAAGAAGTCTTCCATCCTCTGGTTTACTCCCCAAATAGCCACAACAGCTGGAGCAGGGCTAACCTGAAGCCAGGAGCAAGGAGCTTCTTCTGGATCTCCTATGTGGATATGGGGCCCCCAAAAATTTGGACCATCTTCTACTGCTTTCCTAGGCCATCAGCAGGGAACTGGATCAGAAGTCGAGCAACTGACACCCATATGGGATGTCGACACTGCAGGTGGATGCTTAAACTGCCAAGCCACAGTGCCAGCCCCTAGATAAATAAATCTTTTTCAAAATTTATAAGCTCTAATATCATCAATGCTCTGTAATTCTTATGTCCAAATAATGGTTCATTAAGAATAATATTTGGTTCTATTTCTGGCTTCTGGATTGTCTTTTACTTTGACCACCTTAGTTATTTATGTTGCTGGCTTGGTCCCTGTAGATATTTGAGGTTGTACCCCTTGTCATAGGTGGGAGGTAAAATCTCGGCTATAGCCCCAGGCTCCATGCCTGTGATGCCATCATTCTCATTGAGTTTATGCTACTTCCACTTTTCCTTACTTTTGCACTAAATATATTTGGTGGTGTGTTTCATGGTGGCAGTTGTGGGAACTGAGCTTGGAAAATTGTTATTTATTAATTTCCACATTGTAAATACATATTTGACAGCCCAGTATCATGTAGTAAGATTTCTTCCCTTCACCCTTTTCTCATCTCCTTGCAGAATCTCCCATGAGAATTTCCCATGACAGTTTCAGGGCAAACCACTTAAAATAACACCCATGGCTTTGATAGAATCTGAGTCTCCACCCAGGCTGTCTAGACATGAAGAGTTTGGGGAGGATCCGCATGTGTTGTGTTTTGCAGTAACTTCCGAGTTTCTGTTGTTGCATCATTGAGATTCCTTAGGTTTGAACCAGGTGTCTTCAGCTTATGAGAAGCTACCTTGTGCTCCCTCGCTGGCAGTGCTGTCTTCACCCTGGCTCAGAGGCAGCTCCAGCTCTGCCCTCTCAATTGCTGGCTGTGTGATGCCTTTTCATGGAGTGATAGACCTCGAAGACTCTAGTAGAGCTTTGACCACAGGAAAGTAGTCAAAACTTTCCAAAGTTCTAAAACTAGACTCCCACATCCCTCCACCCAAAAAAACCACCACCACCACCAACAAACCCTAAAAAGAGGAAGACAATGGAATTTTTTCCCTAAATCTTAAATAATTTGTAGATACTACCCCCTGTTCATCCTTCTTTGGGATCAGGGAGGTGTGGTGGAGTTATTTGTCTGAATACTCTCTTCAGTGGTTCTTAAGGTGTGGTTCCCAGGCCAGCAACTCCCAGCATCACCTGGAACTTGCGGAAATGGCAAAACCTTGGGCCTCATTCCAGACCTACTAGAAGAGCAACAGTTGGGGAATAGGGTGGGTGGCAGTCTGAGTTTTAACAGACCGTCAGGTGATTTTGATGTACATTGCTCTGTTATAACCTGATTTATACTTACTTTGGATTTGTACCTGACAGTATGCAAGAGTTCCCAAACTCGTTCAGCAGCTTCCTGCTTTGCTTCCATTGTTTTGGGGTCTGGGATAAAGTATACTGTGTGATGAACTGTGAGCCTGACCCCAGCTGGCTGGGAGTTTGTGATAGCTGAAGTCAGTTGACTGCCTTGAAAGATAACTAATTGGGGGCTGGCGCTGTGCCATAGCGGGTACACCGCTGCCTGCAGTGTTGGCATCCCATATGGGTGCCGGTTCGAGACCCGGCTGCTCCACTTCCCATCCAGCTCTCTGCTATAGCCTGGGAAGGCAGTAGAAGATGGCTCAAGTCCTTGGGTCCCTGCACCCATGTGGGAGACGCAAAAGAAGCTCCTGGCTCCTGGCTTTGGATCAGCACAGCTCTGGCCATTGAGGCCAATTGGGGAATGAATCAGCGGATGGAAGACCCCTTTATCTTTCTGTCTCTGCCTCTCCTTCTCTCTCTGTGTAACTCTGACTTTCAAATAAATTAAAAAAAAAAAAAAGAAAATAACTAATTGATGAGGTAATGGGTGGCACAGAGATAGATACCTTGGGCACTTCCAGAAAAGTCAGTTAGCTCTGATGTCCAGGCTGTTGATCAGAGGAGAACGTAAGTTTTGAGACATGGTCAATAACAATTATTCTCATATTGATTAATTAATGTAAGTAATCTAGAGAAAAAAGCTTGATTATATGTCATTTATATATTTTTTAAAGATTTATTTTATTTGAAAGACAGAGTTACAGAGAGAGGTATAGACAGAGAGAGAGGTCTTCCATTATGCTGGTTCACTCCTAAATGACCGCAATGGCCAGAGCTGCACTGATCTGAAGCCAGGAGCCAGGAGCTTATTCCAGGTCTCCCACACGGGTGCAGGGGCTCAAGGACTTGGGCTATCTTCTACTGCTCTCCCAGGCCATAGCAGAGAGCTGGATAGGAAGAGGACCAGCTGGGACTCAAATTGGCTCCCATATGGGATGCTGACACTGCAGGCCAGAGCTTTAACCCGGTGCGCTGTGGCGCTGGCCCCAGCCATTTAGATTTAATATTGAAAATTGTGATAGAATGTACTGTTCCAATCATTTTGTTTTTAAAAATTATTTACTGAAAGGCAGAGTTACAGAGAGAGAAGGACAGAGAGAGAGAGAGAGATCTTCCGTCTGCTGGTTCACTCCCCAAATGGCCGCAAATGGCCAGTGCTGGGCTGGGCTGGGCTGAAGCCAGGAGCCTAGAACTCCATCTGGTTCTCCCATATGGGTGCAGAGACCCAAGTTCTTGGGCCATCTTCCACTGCTTTCCCAGGCTTATTAGAAGGGAGCTGAATCAAGTGGAGCAGCTGGGATTTGAACCTGCACTCAAATGGGCTACTGGTATAGCAGGCAGTTTAACCCACTACACCATAATCTGGCCCCAGTATTTGTTTTTTGTTGTTGTTGTTTTTGTTTGTGTGTGTGTGCCTGGCTTATTTCATGTCACGTAATGCTTTCATGATTCATTCAAATTATAGCATGTATCAGAATCTTATTTATGTTTTTTAAAACTTTTTTTTTTTTTTTAATTTTTAAGGCAGAGTGACAGAGAGAGTTGGGGAAGAGACAGAGAAACCTTCCATCTGCTGGTTCACTCCCCAAATGGAAGCAATGGCTGGGGCTGGGCAATCTAAATCCAGGAGCCTGGAACTCATCCGGGTCTCCACTGTGGGTAGCTGGGGCCCAAGTACCTGGGTCATCCTCCTCTGCTTTCCTAGGCACGTTATTGGGGAGCTGGATTGGAGGTGGAACAGTGGGGACTTAAACCAGTGCTCCAATATGAGAAACTGGAGTCTCAGGCAGCACCTGCTTCACTACAGTGCTGGCCTCCCGAATTTTATTTTTTAAAGGTTGCTAATATTCCGCTGTATGTATGGATCAATGTTTTGTTCATCCATTCATCCATCAGTGGATATTTGGGTTGTTTTTACCTTCTGGCTATTGTGTTGCTGCTGTGAACATTGATATAAAATATTTGTTCACATTCCTGCTGCCAATTCTACTGGTTATATACTTAGAAATGTGATGAATAGGTCAGATGGCCACATTAGATATTTCAGGAACCTCCATCCTGTTTTCCATGGTGGCTGTTTCATTTTATGTTACCACTGGCAATGCCTAAGAGTTCCAGTTTCTCCACATCTCACCAACACTTGTGTCCTATTTTTGGATTAAAAAATAATATAGCAATCCTAATGAGTGTGCAGTGGTATCTCACTGTTGTTTTTATTTGCATTTTCCTAATGATTAATGATATTGAATATCTTTTCCTATGCTTATTGGTCACCTGTATATCTTTCATCAATGTGTTATAATTTTCAGTTCAAAAGTCTTTTGCGGGGCCTGGCTCCTTTTGGGGCCTGCGCGGCCCTACCCCTGTGTGACTGCGAGGAAAATGAAGAAAGTAGCCGAGCCTGCGGGGCGGCTGTGACTCCCTGGCCGAGGTCCTTGCCGCTTTCACCGCCGGGAGCGTCCCTCCTCTTGGGTTTCTGTGCGTCGGAGCGCCCCAGTGGCCTGGCCCCGCTGGTGGAATGGTCGCCGAGGCCCACGGCGGCGGGCGTCCGCGCGCTCCGTAAACGGACGGGGGAGGCCCGAGGGACCTCCACCCCCACGCCAGGCGAGAAAGCCCCCGGCACGTGAGGAGCAGGCAAATGTGCAATACCAACATGTCTGTGTCTACTGACGGTGCTGTGAGCACCTCACAGATTCCAGCTTCGGAACAAGAGACCCTGGTTAGACCAAAGCCATTACTTTTGAAGTTGTTAAAGTCTGTTGGTGCACAAAAAGACACTTATACCATGAAAGAGGTTATATTTTATCTTGGCCAGTACATTATGACTAAACGATTGTATGATGAGAAGCAACAACATATTGTGTATTGTTCAAATGATCTTCTTGGAGATTTGTTTGGAGTGCCAAGCTTCTCTGTGAAAGAGCACAGGAAAATATATACAATGATCTACAGAAACTTGGTAGTAGTCAATCAGCAGGAACCATCAGATTCAAGTACATCTGTGAGTGAGAACAGGTGTCACCTTGAAGGTGGGAATGATCAAAAGGACCCTGATCAGGAACTGCAGGAAGAGAAACCTTCGTCTTCAAGTTTGGTTTCTAGACCATCTACCTCATCCAGAAGGAGAGCAATTAGTGAGACAGAAGAAAATTCAGATGAATTATCTGAACGCCAAAGAAAGCGCCACAAATTGGATAGTATTTCCCTGTCCTTTGATGAAAGCCTGGCTCTGTGTGTAATAAGGGAGATATGTTGTGAAAGAAGCAGTGGCAGTGAATCGACAGAGACGCCATCAAACCTGGATCTTGATGATGGTGTAAGTGAACATTCAGGTGACTGGCTGGATCAGGATTCAGTTTCTGATCAGTTTAGTGTAGAATTTGAAGTTGAATCTCTAGATTCAGAAGATTATAGCCTTAGTGAAGAAGGACAAGAACTCTCAGATGAAGATGATGAGGTATATCGAGTTACTGTGTATCAGGCAGGAGAGAGTGATACAGATTCATTTGAAGAAGATCCTGAAATTTCCTTAGCTGACTATTGGAAGTGTACTTCATGCAATGAAATGAATCCTCCCCTTCCACCACATTGCAACAGATGTTGGGCCCTCCGTGAGAATTGGCTTCCTGAAGATAAGGGGAAAGACAAAGGGGGAATCCCTGAGAAAGCCAAACTAGAAAACTCGACACACGCGGAAGAAGGCTTTGATGTTCCTGATTGTAAAAAAAACTACAGCAGATGATTCCCAAGAAGCCTGTGTTGAGGAAAATGATGATAAAAGCACACAAGCCTCTCAATCACAAGAAAGTGAGGACTTCTCTCAGCCATTAACTTCTAATAGCATTATTTATAGCAGCCAAGAAGACATCAAAGAGTTTGAGAGGGAAGAAACACAAGACAAAGAAGAAAGTACGGAATCTAATATTCCCCTTAATGCCATTGAACCTTGTGTGATCTGCCAGGGTCGACCTAAGAATGGTTGCATTGTTCATGGCAAAACAGGACACCTAATGTCATGTTTCACTTGTGCCAAAAAACTTAAGAAGAGGAATAAGCCTTGCCCAGTATGTAGACAACCAATTCAAATGATTGTGCTAACTTATTTCAACTAATTTACCTGTCCATAGAAATGGAATTATATATTTCTAACTATAAAGCCCTAAACATTTAGACAACATGAATCTATTTTTATTTACATATATCAAAATGAGGCATTGTCTCAGTCCACCTAGATTGCCCTTTTACAGTGTAATTTAACTTTGGGAGGGGGAATATGAATATTTACTTTTCACAGGAAAATTTCACTTGGGTTGTAATATGATTTGTGTTGGATAAATGACTATAGCTCATCCTTTACCCTTACTCTTGACTTTAAATAGTTGCCACGCCACTTTCTTCTAAATGTAAATGATAAGTATTGGATTTTAAAAATACATATATAAATAGGACATTGAAATGTAAATTTAGTGTCTTGTGAAAGGAGAGAAAATATTTGTAAAAGAGTTAATATTTAAATTTTGGATACTGTTAAATTGTCTGAGCCTTAGTTTTTCTACTCTCAGAGTTAAAATACTTTTTTCAGATAAAGAAGTTGGTAGCTATATTTGGTGCTCTGTAAGTGAAAAATGTACTTATTCTTTAAGTCTTTTCAGTGTGAACATGTGGTAAGGAATAGTTGTGGTAATGATGTTAGTTGAGAAAATAGCCATCATTTACCCACACGCAAAACCTTCCTCAGCCTCCCTAGTAAACTCCGATTGTTCTGGGTAGGCAGGTATAGTAGGCCTTTCCCACACTTTCGGAATTTAGTAGACTCTCTTGTTTCCTCTAAGTTGGAAAGAATTCTGAGACACTTTGAATGATCTTCTTGGGCTGGGTTACATGGTTCCTGGTAGTTGCCTAGGTTTCAGACCAGTTTTAGAAACTAATGAATTCAGAAACTTGGCAAACAGAACTATTCATTTTAAAACTAGCTGGGAAGATTGCAACTTACAAGTTATGCAGAATTTATTCATTCTGTTCCTTCTAAGAATGACAGGGTCAGAACACAGGATTATGAAATTCTCTCAAACTGTAGATTAATTTATTATGGTTAAGTATGTGTCTCCACCAAATGCTGAAAATAACTATTGACTTAAGATCCCAGTGTTTTTCTCTTATATTTGACAGTTGTGCATATTCAGATGAGGGCTATAAAACCAACTGAACTAACTAAATTTTAGAACTGAGGGATAATTTGTGTAGCTGATTACTAACAGAACATTGTTGGTATAAGCTTTATAAGCAAAAGTGACATACATCATGATTCCATGTGCATATCTAGTAGGAAGCGATTGACTGGCAGTACTTTATCTTTGGTCTTCAGATACCACGAAGCTATTAATTTGTGATTTGCAATTTTTCAGCTAGAGTTGTATACATTCATTCTGAAAGTTGGTAGTACAAATGAGATAAATGGTGTAAGTTAGGATGTACCTATGCAGCAGTTGCTGTTCACATAACATTCAGCTCTGCACATGGAGTCATTCTGCGTGCTTCTGGATTACCAATGTAGTCTTGATTGTCTAAATTTTTAAGTTTCATGTGCATATATTATTTATTGATTTACAAATAAATGACTTACTAAATGTTAAAAAAAAAAGTCTTTTGCTTCCTTGGTTAAATTTATTCCTACTAAGTATTTTATTTTTTATTCTATTATAAATGGAATTATTTTCCTAATTTCCTTTTCAGATTGCTCATTGATAGCATATAGAAACACAACTGATTTTCTTTTACCCTCATGGGTAGTGAGGGAAGGGAGACCAGCCCTGAGTTGAGGGAACAGGGTGGTGGCTAACTGAAGAATTATTATATTATTTAATGTATAACTGGGTTAGTCTGTGGAAACTCAAGGTGTGTTCTGCATGAAGAACTGCCTTGACACTGTTACAACTGTGGAAAGTCACACAGACTTGTCCTCCACAGCGGCTGGGTGGGACAGCTTTCCTGAGAGAGGTCTGTGTATGGCAGCCTCCATCTGGTGCTTCATTCTGCTTTGGATTGTGCCAATGTTGGTCATCATGCTTTAACTGTCTGTCTGTCTGTCTATCTATCTATTTACCTACCTACCTACCTACCTACCTAAGATCAGGAGCCCATAGCAGGTGACTCAAATTATCAAAAGCAGGCAAAATAGCACTAAGATTGACACTGGCACTTTCCCTGGAGCGCAGCCCAGTCTCATAAGTGTTTAGTAGCAATACTGAAAAGTACCACAAGATGGCAAGAGAGCTCCAAGTTTTGTTTTGTTTTTTTAAACGTTGGGTTATGAAGCAAACAAGTGTTCCCTGATGAGAATGAGGAGAAGTTTAACAACTGGAGTCATTGTGCACTAACTCCCCATGCAGGATCTCTGTCTTCAGTAAGTTGTATTATGAGAG
Source organism: Sylvilagus floridanus (assembly GCA_949820135.1). NCBI lineage: Eukaryota > Metazoa > Chordata > Mammalia > Lagomorpha > Leporidae > Sylvilagus > Sylvilagus floridanus. The sequence goes on from OX463245.1 coordinate 53,739,907, forward strand.
TTAACTATAAAACTAGTTCTCAGTTTTTGTGTGTGTGCGTGTATGTGCAAATTGTTGAAATCCTTACTATATAGAGTTGGTCTTCTGTGTTCAAAGTTCATTGAAAATGAGTCTTAATGGAGAATGGGTCTGGAAAGGGGAGAGGGAGGAGGAGAAAGGGTGGGAGTATGGCTGGGAGGGTAAGTAAAGTGGAAAAATAACTATATTCCTAAATTTGTACTTATGAAATTTGTATTCCTTAAAAAATTGATTGATTGATTAAAAAAAGAAAGTTTAAGAAGAGTGCTGTATTTTACAATTTAAAGGTGATTAGAATACTTGTTTGGGCAAGTTTTTGTAACTCTTGTCCATTGTTCTGGTGAACAATTCCACACCTATTAAAGAGCAATATTGGTACATGAGTGGGATATTTGTCTCTCAGACTCAAGCACAGGTCACTATTGCCTCCTTCCCTCGCTGTTCTTTCTCTGTTTCCTGCCCTCTGTTGCTCTGTCCTTCATTCAAGACTATGTGAAAAAGGCAGTAGGAGGCAGTGGTTCAGAGCATGAATTCTGGAGGGCTTATTGCTTGAGTTCAGAGACTACCACTGAATAAATGTGACAGCAAATCACTTAACTTTGTGTCTTGGTTCTTTTTCTGTAAAATGGAAATAACAGCTCCCACTTTCTTGGATTCTCAGGTGTAAATGACTTGATAGGTAGAAAGGCACTTGGAGTAGGATGGGCGTATGGCCCACTGATTCAGATGCTGCTTTGGATGCCCACAACTATACCTGAGTGCCTGGATTTGAGCCCTTACTCCATTTCTAATTCCAACTTTTTTAAAAGATTTATTTATTTATTCAAATGTCATAGTGTCAGAGGGAAAGAGAGCAAGAATGCAAGAGAGATCCTCCATCTTCTGGTTCACTCCCCAAATTCCCACAACAGCCAGGGCAGGCCAGGCTGAAGCCAGGAGCCAGGAACTCCATTAAGATCTCCCCTATGGATGGCAAGGACTCAAGCACTTGAGTCATCATCTGATGCTATCCCAGGCACACTAGCAGGAAGCTGGATCAAAAGCAGAGCAGAACTTGAACTAGTACTCAGATATGGAACGCTGGCCTAGCAAGTGGGAGCCGGCCTTGTTGCAACCACAACCTCGGCCAGTTAGACAATAGCAGCTAAAAAAGGTCTCCCTCTCAGCAGATACAGGAGTTTCCCTTATCCACAGTGTATATTCAAGACCTCCAGGGGATGTCTGAAACTGCAGATAACACCAAACACTATATAAACTATTTTTTCCTATATATACATATTCATGCTTATGTCTGATAAGGTTTGATAGGCACCGTAGAGATTAAAACAACAACTGGGGCCAGCACTGTGGCATAGCAGGTAAAGCCTCCACCTGTAGTGCTGGCATCCCATTTGGGCACAGGTTTGGTTTCAGGCTGCTCCACTTCTGATCCAGCTCTCTGCTGTGGCCTGGGAAAGCAGTAGAAGATGGTCCAAGTGTTTGGGAGCCTGCACCACATGGGAGACCTGGAAGAAGCTCCTGGCTCCTGGCTTTGGATCAGCTCATCTCTGGCCCTTTCGGCCACCTGGGAAGTGAACCAGTAGAGGAAGACCTCTCTCTCTCTGTCTCTGCCTCTCTTTAACTCTGTCTTTCAAATAAATAAATAAATTTTAAAAATTACACACATAGATAAGGTCGAACAAAGGAGCTTCATCTGGGTCTCCCACATGAGTGCAGGGTCCCAAGCACTTGAGCCGTCTTCTGCTGCCCCCACCCCGGGTGCATTATTAGCAGGGAGCTGGATTGGAAATGTAGCAGCTGGGACTCAAACCAGTGCCCTTATAGGATACTGGCATTGCAGGTGGTGTCTTAACCCACCGTACTACAACGTTGGCCCTGAAAATATTAACCTTTTATGAAATTAGTGTTTAAAACATTTTCTGTTCATTTATGGAGTTACTTTGCTTTAATTTATTAACCAGATCAGTGAACTTGAGGATTCTGTCTTACAAAAAACAAAAACAAGGGCCAGCACTGTGGCATAGCAGGTAAAGCTGCCACCTGCAGTGCTGGCATTTCATATGGGCTTCAGTTCCAGTACCGGCTGCTCCTCTTCCAATCCAGCTCTCTGCTGTGGCCTGGGAAAGCAGTAGAAGATGTCCCAAGTCCTTGGGCACCTGTACCCACGTGAGAGACCTGGAAAAAGCTCCTGGCTCCTGGCTTCAGATCAGCTCAGCTCTGGCCATTGCGGTCATTTGGAGAGTGAATCAGAGGAATGGAAGAGCTCTCTCTGTGTGTCTCTACCTCTCTCTGTAACTCTGTCTTTCAAATAAATGAAATAATTCTTAAAAAAAAAAAAAAGCAAAAACAAAACACACCTTCCAAATTAAATTAGTATCTAGTTATTTCATTGCTTTTTTTTTGGGGGGGGGTGGCATTCACCAGCCTTTTTTTCCCTGTCAGTCATTTCCACCTATTTCCCACCCTTAGTATGTCAATGAAGAGAGCAGGGATGTTGCTTCTTCATAGGAAGAGTCTTCATTAAACAGTATGGAGTTTGGTTCTCAGAAAGTGACACACACACACACACACACACACACACACACAAATGAAGACATACAGAAGCAGAATAGCTTTCTGTTCTTTAGACTTTTTCTGTATGTGCAGAATAAAGATTGTTTTAGTAATTGAAATTTTTTAGAAGGTGCTGTATGTTAATAACCATTTTAAGATCATATTAAAATATATTCTAATTATATTAAAATATGAGAATACACTCTTTAGAAAAAATATCAACAGGCTAATCCTCCGCCCTGCGGCCCCGGCACACCGGGTTCTAGTCCCGGTCGGGGCGCCGGATTCTGTCCCGGTTGCCCCTCTTCCAGGCCAGCCCTCTGCTGTGGCCCGGGAGTGCAGTGGAGGATGGCCCAAGTGCTTGGGCCCTGCACCCCATGGGAGACCAGGATAAGCACCTGGCACCTGGCTCCTGCCATCGGATGAGCGCAGCGCGCCGTCCGCGGTGGCCATTGGAGGGTGAACCAACGGCAAAGGAAGACCTTTCTCTCTGTCTCTCTCTCACTGTCCACTCTGCCTGTCAAAAAAAAAAAATCTTTAAATAAAAACTTCAAAATAAATAAATAAATAAAAACTTCAAGTACACAAAAGAAAATATGAGATAGTTGTATGGTAATATTGTAAAAATAAAATTAATGCAGGGCCAGTGCTGTGGTGTAGAAGGTTAGCCTCCACCCGCAATACCAGCATCCCACAGGAGCACCAGTTTGAGACCCGATTGTTTCACTTCCGATCCAGCTCTATGCTAATGGCCTTGGAAAAGCAGCAGAAGATGGCCCAAGTGTTTGGATCCCTGCCACTCACATAAGAGGCCCAGATGAAGCTTTTGACTCCTGGCTTCAGCCTGGCTCAGTCCTGGCTGTTGCGGCCATTTGGGGAGTGAACCAGCAGATGGAAGATTGACTCTCTCTGCCTTTCAAATAAGTAAATAAATCTTTAAAAAAATAAAATTAATGCATGTACTTACCACTCAGTTGAAAAAATAGAACAATGCTATTTCTCCTTCTCTCTCTCTCTTCTCTCTTTCCCTTTCTCTTCTATTCCTCCCTTTCTTTCTCCTGATGCAGAGAAAGAGATGGAGAAAGAGAGAAAGAGCTACCATCCACTGGTTCACTCTCCAAATGCTTGCAATAGCCCCGGATGGACCAGGCTTCAGCCAAGGTCTGAGAACTCAATCCAGGTCCCGACATGGGTGGCAAAAACCCAGTTACTGGAGCCATCACTGCTGCCACCCAGGGTCTGCATTGGAAAGAAGCTAGAGTCAGGCCCGAGAGCCAGGTGTTGAACCTAGGTCTTCTCACACAAGACATGGCTGACCTAACCAAAGTCTTCACCACTAGGCTAAATACCCACCATGAACCAACAATATTTCTAGAGTCTATTGTTCCTAGTGACCCTGTGCCCTTCCCTGAACTTCCCCCAATATGAACTTTTATTTCTTATTCTGTTATATAAAAAAAGACCTTAGCACTTGTGGACATACTCGTAATATATTGTGTAGTTTTACATGTTTGAAAATGACATGAGGGGCTGGCAATGTGGCGCAGTGGGTTAACGCCCTGGCATGAAGCGCCAGCATCCCATATGGGTGCCGGTTCTAGTCCTGGCTGCTCCACTTCCAATCCAGCTCTCTCTTATGGCCTGGGAAAGCAGTAGAAGACAGCCCAAGCCCTTGAGCCCCTGCACCCGCGTGGGAGACCTGGAGGAGGCTTCTGGCTCCTGGCTTTGGATTGGCACAGCTCCAGTCATAGCAGTCATTTGTGGAGTGAACCAAAGGAAAGAACACCTTTCTCTCTGTTTCTCCGTCTCACTGTCTGTAACTCTACCTCTCAAATAAACAAATAAAATCTTTAAAAAGAAAATAAGAAAGAAAATGATGGCCTCAGAATGAGTTTGGAAGGGTTCCCTCCCTTTCAATTATTTGGAATAGTTTAAGAAGAATTTGTATTAGTTCTTCCTTATGGTAGAATTCTGTGGTGAATCCATCTGATCCTGGACTTTTGTTTGTTGGGAGACTCTTTATTATTGATTCAAATTCAGTCTTGGCTTATTCAAGTTTTCTATACCTTAGTGCCTCAATTTTAATAAATTATAATCTATATAACTCTATCTGTTTCTTCTAGATTTTCCAATTTGTTGGGATGTAACTGTAAAATATCTCCTTTTTCATCTCTGATTTTATTAATTTGGGTACTCTCCATTTTTTTTTTTTTTGTTATTTAAGTCAATGGTTTAAAATTTTGTTTAACTTTTCAAAAAATCAACACTTGGGGCTGGTGCTGTGGCATAGTGGTTTAAACTGCTGCCTGCAGCACCGGCATCCCTTGTGGCACCAGTACGAGTCCCAGCTGCTCCACTTCTGATCCAGCTCCCTGCTAACGTGCCTAGGGAAGCAGCAGAGGATGGCCCAAGTTTTTGGGCCCCTGCACTGACATGGGAGACTGGAAGAAGCTCCTGGCTTCAGCCTGGCCCAGCCCCAGCTATTGTGGCCATTTGGAGAGTGAATCAGTGGATGGAAGGCCTCTCTCTGTAACTCTGCCTTTCAAATAAATACATTTTTTTAAAAATTGTTATGATGAGGCTCTTTTCTGATCATGCCTATTTGGGGTTCTATGTGCATCCTGTATTTGGATGAACACATCTTTCTCCAAACTGGGAAATTTTCTGCAGTTATTTCATTGACTAAGTTTTCTAAGCCATTCTTTTCCCCCATACCTTCAAAACTTCATAACAGTCATATATTTGATAGCTTGATGATATCTCATAAAACCTGAATATTATTTTTGGTTTCTTCTTCTCCTCTTCCTCTTCCATTTCTTCCTCCTTCGTGTCCTCTTCCTCCTCTTCCTCTTTCTTTCTTTCCCTTCTTCCTCCTCCTCCTCCTGAGATGTTTCTAAAGATCTATCTTCTCTGCAGGATAGTCTTTCTTCTGCCTCACCAAGTCTGTTGTTGAGGCTTCCTGCTGTATTTTTGTTTGATTGATTGAATACTTCATTTATAATATTTCTGTGTCTTTAAAATTTTTTTTTTTATTTTTTTATTTTTTTATTTTTTTTTATTTTTGACAGGCAGAGTGGACAGTGAGAGAGAGAGACAGACAGAAAGGTCTTCCTTTTGCCGTTGGTTCACCCTCCAATGGCCGCCGCGGACGGCGCACTGCGGCCGGCGCACCGCGCTTTGTTTATTTGAAAAGCAGAGTTACCAAGAGAGGGAGAGACAGAGAGAGAAATCACCCATTCACTCCCCAAAAGTCTACCATGGCCAGGGCTGGGCCAGACCAAAGCCAGGAGTCAGGAGCTTCATCCAGGTCTTCCACATGGATGCAGAGGCCCAAGGACTTGATCCATCCTCATCTGCTTTCCCAAGAGCATTAGCAGTGAGCTGGATTGAAATTGGAGCAGCTGGGACTCAAACCAGCATCCATATGGGATGCTGGCATCGCAGGTAGCAGCTTTATCCACTATACCACAAACTGGCCCCTGTTTTATCTATCTATCTATCTATCTATCTAATATCTCATTTCACTATTTCCCTATGTTTTTGAGTAACCTTACCATCATTCTTTTGAATTATTTTTTAGGCATTTCACCCATCTATCCTTCTTCACAGTCCAATGTCAATATTTTATTGTGTTCCTTTGTGGGAGTCCTATTGCTTTCCTACTTCATGTTTTTTTTTGTTTGTTTGTTTGTTTCTATGTTGGTTTTTGTACATCTGTGGGATCTTTTGTGCAATCTTCTCTGGAGGATTTTTTTTCTTTTAATTGAAGACTTTATTCCTGGAAGTGTGCCTCTGGGGCTCAGTGGAATACCTTTGATTTATGCTTGAGTTCCAGGGGTGTGTGCTGGGTGGGGTTAGGGAGCTCTGGCCATCATTTATGGGTTGGGCAAGATTCCAGAGTGACACCCAAGATGGGTGTGGTGGAGGACCTCTGGGTGCAGTTGGTGGGTGGAGGGGATGTTGGAGCTGGCTGATGTGTTCATGGTTCCACCCCTTGTCTTTGCCAGGGTGAACCAGCTGATTAACAACCTAGAGTGAGCTCATAGTGCCAGCACGCCTCACTCACCCAGATGTGCACACTGTGCAGAGCACTGATCCACTCTGCAGTGTGTCACCCAACCCCCTCACAAGATGTCCCCAGCATGTGGGGAGCTGAGTCTGCAGTCAGACCAGGTGGGTGCACAGGAACTCAGCCACAACTTATGACCCTCTCAGCTCCGAGACCTGTGCCTAGAAGCTCCCACAGTCACATGGTACAGGGGTCTGTTCTCCACCCTGCAAGCTGCCCTGTCACTGGCTCAGTGGCCTGCAGCAGCAGCAGGACTGCCCACTCTTCTCAGAGTCAGGATAGAGTTCAGTTGCAACTCCACCACAGCAAATTGAGTCTAGGGCTTTGGTGGGTGGGAGGGAAGGGAAGGAGGTATGGCCTCCCTTCAGCTAAGCAAAGTAATTGCCCATACCTTCATTGGCTCCCCAGGCACAACCTGAATTCTCCCTGAATCAAGGCTGCTAGTGGCAGGTGCTGTGGCAGCCTCCCCTCTCCTTTGCAGATGGGAGCTGACTGAAGATGCAAGAGTAGCTGGTGGTGCAGCTGGCAGAAGCCTTTCTCCTCTCCTCACTGCCCCATGAGGTCTCTGTTCTGCTCTGTTCATGCTCTACAGAACATTTCTCTCAATCTGTTCCCTGGGAACATGGTCCTTCCTTGGTTCTTCTGATATCTTCCTGTGGCTGAGGTCAGTGTGGCTTCTCACTATTCAGCCATCTTGATTGACCATTTCAATATCACCTGAGCATATGTGTAGTTAAACCTTCATTTTGTTAGGCTCTGTTCCTAGATGTTTACCTGCTATGTGTAGGACAAAGACATCCTTAAAATGTTTTGTGAACCTAACTTGCCTTCCAGAAAGATTGCTTCCCCAACAGTATTACATGTGAGTGCTCAGTTCTGTTCCTTAGGAATAGACCTCTTTCTTGGTTTCACTTCCTTCAAGCAATTTGCTTCAGTCTTGGCCTCTGCCTCAGGACGTTGCTGAGGTTGGGGACACAGTGTATCTGCCCTTTGCCCCAACCTGTTCCCAGAGAAGAGATCATGGCCCCTTTGTGCTGTCCCAGTTCTTTGGGTCTCCCTGAATCCTGACCATACTTTCTAGAGTATCTCGCTTAACTTGGTTTGGCAGAAATTTTAGCTTCTACAACCAAACAAAGCTGGTGATTATCTGACTCACAGCCATTTTTGGGACAAATGTCTGTAGGCACTGTAGGTGCCTATTTGCAAGGCTCTATGGTCTTTCCCGTTTGCTTTCAGAGGGAACAACCCAAATAGAAACTTGTTTCTCACAAGCTTTAGATGTCAGAAGTAGTCAGTTATATGAGTTAGGATACTTTTACTGCAAACTGTAGAAAACCCTAATGCTATCATCTTCCATAACCAAAAGTCCACGGGTAAAGTGGCTTCAGATTGGCAACACTCAGCAATGGCTGTTTTATTATTATGGACCCAGCTTCATTCCTGTCTTCATTCTGCTATTCTCAGCAGAGACTTTATCCCAAAGTTGGCCTCCTGTTACAAGGTGTCTGCCACCAGTGATAGAAGATAGAAACTTCCTTGGTAATGGCTTGGGATAGAGGAAGGAAGGGGATCTCCCCTATAACAAAATAATGCTTTTTTCCTTAGTGTATTTGATCTAACTTAAGTCATGTATTAATATGTCTAAAGGCCTCTAAAGCTTTAGGTTTGACAAGCACAAACAGTGCTCTGAGTTATTCAGTTTAATCAGCTTCTTTTAGCCACGGAATAAGGACAGTTACTTCCCAGCTAGGGTTAGTGGGATCCTCGTGGCATTCCACGATCTGTTATTGCCACCCTTTCTCCTTTATGTTATCCATGTGTGTATCACTCAGGATCCTGGTTTGCAGAAGACAAATACTGAACTGAAACTGGCTTAAGCAAAATGGGGCATCTATTGATACAGAGATCAGGAAAGGCTGTAGGGTAATCTGGCTTTGGGCATGGCTGGGGGTGAGGGCTCAAGTGACATCACCCAGGCCCCTTTTCTCTCTAACATGTTCTGTGATATAGTCATGAGGACCACCAGAAGCCCGAGATCCCCCCTCTTGCCAGCTCAGCAGCCCTGGTGGAAGGAGAGCATCTTTTCCCACTGCTGTGGCAGAAAGGTCCCAGGGAGGATTTTGATTGGCTACATTTCCATTTCTGAGTCAATTACTGTGGTCACGGGAATGGAATGTTCTGATTGGACAGGCTTGGGTCCTGTGTCTCCTGTGGGCGAAAGAAGCAGTCCAGCCACACCTAAGCCACTTGGAGGCTTTCCAGGGACTCCCCTCTGGAAAAGGGCTTGGTTTTGGGAAAAAGGAGGGATGAATACTGGACCAAAGCAAAATCACAGAAACTCTCTATAATAATACTTAACAATTCAAAGGAAGCCAAGTTGTCTAGACATTAATTCTCAAATTGTGCTCCCCAGATGTACTGCATCAGAAATCCTGGAGGTGGAACCAGAAACCTTGTTTTGATAAACCCTCCATATGAGTCTGATTCAGGATAAACTTTGAGAACCATGATAAAGAGTATCCGCTCCCAGCAGATGATGGCTCAGTTAATTGAGCGCCTGCTCCCCACATGGGAAACCCAGATTACATTCTGAGCTCCTGGATTCTGCCTGGTCCAGTCCTGCTTGTTAGGGGTATTTGGGGAGTGAATCAGCAGATGGAAGATCTCTTTCTCTGCCTTTCAAGTAAATGAAAATAAATGTATAAAACTAAATGAGGTCTCCCTTAGTGACCATGGAAATGCAATAGAGCAAGCATTGCACTCTGTGTAAAGGCAGGTGGAATCTAATTTGGACCCTAGAGGAGATGGACTTCATCTTATGAGTACATTTCCATGTATTACTCTCCCGCTACCCATTCTTCACTGACACTGAAGCCTGACTGGTGCCAGTTTACTGTTTCTCTTTGCCAGTTAAGCCATGGTACTTCAGCTTTTCCTTTTCTCTTCACTGATTCAAACCCTAGCCATCCTTGGAGGTTCAAATCAACCCCCTCTCTTCTAGGAAACCTTTACCTGATGGGCTCTGACTACATGGATGTACATCTACCCCAGTTGCCTTCTTCTGTCATTCATCTGGGACGTGTTTATTGATTGCTTATGTACCAGGTGCTGTGGTAGGTCCTGTGGTTTAAAGGACAGGTGCAGATTCTTCCTGACACCATCAGAATGCCCTCTGAAGTGACTCTACTAGTTTACACATTCACCACCAGCAGAGGAGGCTACGTAGTTCCCCATATCCTCACCACTGCTAGATATCACCATCATAGTCTCTCTCATTGTTGCCAATCTAATGAAGAATATCTTGTTTCTGTTCTAAAATTGTGTATCTTTGATGGCCAACAAATGTGAAGGTCTTTTCTATACAATTTGCATTTATTTTTCTGTAAGTTGTTTTTCAATATCCTGAGCCAGTTTCTTTCCATTTTTTAGACACAACAAAATTGATATTTTTCTTTTGGTATACAGTACTTTGCATTTTAATGCATGTATAGGTTTGTGTAACCACCACCATAATCAGGACAAAAACCAATTCCATTGCTGAAAAAAAAAAAAGAAAGAAAGAAAGAAAGAAAGAAAGAAAGAAAGAAAGAAAGAAAGAAAAACAAAATCTCTGTTTAACCCTTTATAGTCACAATGAACTATATTGTACCTCTTGGCAACTACTCATCTGTTCTCCATCACAATAGTCTTGTGTTTTCAGGAATGTCTTATGAATGGAATCATTTAGTAAGTAACCTCTTGAAATTGGATTCTTTCACTTAGCAAAATGTCTTGAGATGCAGCCCAAGTTCTTGTATTTATTAGTAGTTCATTCTTGTTTTTGCCAAATAGTGTTCTGTTATGTAGACAGACCAAAGTTTGTATATGCATTCATCCATTTGGGGAAAATCGTGTTGTGTCCAAGTTTGGATCAGCTACAAATAAATCTGATATGGACATTCATGTCCTGGATTTTGTGTGAACAGAAGTTTTTATTTATTTAGGGAATAGAAAATCTCAGGAGTGAGGTTTTTGAGTCATATAATAAATGCCTAACTTTAGAAGAAAATGCCAAACCATTTTCTAGAGTGACTGCATCATTTTATATTTCCACCAGCAATATGTGACAGTATCTTATGCTCCATTTGTCTTGTCAATACTTGATATCACCAAGATTTTGAGAATTTGGTACAGAGTTTAACACAACAATAGGGATGGCTACATTCCATAACAGAGTGCATGGATTCAAGTCTCCAGTCTACTTCCAATTCCAGCTTCTTACTAATATGTACCCTGGAAGGCAGCAGTTGATGATACAAGTACTTGGGTTCCCGCTACCCACAAAGGAGGTCTTAATTGATTTTCTGACTTCAGCCTGGCCCAGTCCCAACTATTACAGGCTTTGGGACATGAACTCATGGTTGGAAGATTTCTCTCTGTCTCTCTGCCTTTCAAATAAATAAATGCATTAATTAAAATCCCAAGTCTGTATTTTTTAAAGAGTTAGCCATTCTAGTAAATGTCTAGTAGTATCATATGGCTTTTCATATGCATTCCCTAATGATCTAATAACATTTCTGGGTTCATATTTGTTATCATTATATCCTCATTGTTGAAGTATCTGTCCAAGTCCATTGCTGATATTTTAATTGTATTTTTGTGTCATTGCATTTAAGAATTCTTATATTGTCAACCAAGTCCTTTATGTGATTTACAAATATTTTCTCCCAGTCTGTTTCAGTGTCTTTTATAGAACCAAAGTATTTATATTGATAAAGTCTAGTTGAACACTTTTTCTTTTATAGATTATAGTTTTGATGTCATGTCTAAGAGTTCCTCATTTTAGAGAATTCCTAAGGTAAAGCAAATATTCCCCCTCTGTTTTTTTCTGACAGATTTGTAGTTTTATGCTTCACATTTAAATTTATGATCCACATCAAGATTCCTTTTTCATCTTATATTTTCTAGAAGACACTATGTAGAATTGGTGTTATTTCTTTGTTTAATGGTGGGCAGAATTCACTTGCATAACCATCCGACCTGGAGAGTTCTTTCTTAGAAGGTTTTTTTTTTTTTTTTTTTTTTTTTGCCAGGCAGAGTGGACAGTGAGAGAGACAGAGAGAAAGGTCTTCCTTTGCCATTGGTTCACCCTCCAATGGCCGCCATGGCTAGCGCTGATCCAAAGCCAGGAGCCAGGTGCTTCTCCTGGTCTCCCATGGGGTGCAGGGCCCAAGCACTTGGGCCATCCTGCACTGCACTCCCGGGCCACAGCAGAGAGCTGGCCTGGAAGAGGGGCAACTAGGATAGAATCTGGTGCCCCGACCGGGACTAGAACCTGGTGTGCCAGCGCCGCAATGCAGAGGATTAGCCTATTGAGCTGCGGCGCCAGCCTCTTAGAAGGTTTTAACTATAAATTCAATTTGTTAAGTAGCTATAAGAACATTCATATTACTTATTTCATGTTGGGTTAGTTTTGGTAGTTTGTAATTTTTAAAAAATTGGTCCATTTCATGAAAATTGTTGAATTTATTGGCATAAAGTTTATAATCTTTTATTTTTCAATATTATAATATTTGTACTGTTGTCAGCTGTTTCATTTTGAATATTGAAAATTTTGCATCTTTATTTTTTTTCTTTTTGGTTTATCTAGAGGTTTATCAATTTTATTTGTTTATTTTTCAAATATTTCTTTATTCATTTGAAAGGCAGAGCAACAGAGAGGGAGAGACAATGAGAGAGAGAGAGAGAGCTTCCATCTGCTGGTTCAGTCCCCAAATGGCTGCAATAGCTGGGTCTGGGCCAGGCTGAAACCAGGAGCCAGGAACTCCATGTGGGTCTCCAACTTGGTGGTAGGGGCCCAAAATCTGCAGTCCAATGATGCCAACCCCTTTTATTTTGTTGATCACTTTAAGAACCAGCTTTTTTTTTCATTGACTAGTTCTGCAATTTTTCTGTTTTCTACTCCATGATTTATTATGCCCTTCATTTTATTATTTCCTTCTTTCCACACAATTTGGATTTATTTTGCTCTTCTTTTATAGTTTTTTTAAGGTGAAAGGTTATTAAGTTATTGATTTGATACCTTTCTTCATTTAATATAAGCACATAATGCTAAACATTTCTCTTTCAAGTTTTTTCTTCTTTGTTTTTCTTTTTCTTTTTAAATTTTTTATTTTTTTATTTTTTATTTTTCTCTCTAAATTTTGATATGACATTTTCACTTAATTCAGTTAAAATATTTTCATATTTACTTTGAGATATTTTCTTAGCTCTGTGACTTTTTAAATAAGTATGTAGTTAAATTTCCTATTATTTGGAGATTTTTCTGTTATTGATTTTTAGTTTAATTCCATTATGGTCTGAGAACATTCATTAGATAATTCAATTCTTTTATATTTTTTACTTTGCTTAAGCCTAAATGGTAATCTTTTAAATTTTTAAATTTGCATTTATTTATTTATTTTAAAGAGAGACAGACATACCCGAGAAGCATGTAATTTCTGTTGATGAATGGAGTGGTTTATAAATAACAATTGGATTTATTTTGTTTATGATGTTATTCAGTCCCGTAATATTCTTGTTGCTTTTCTGTCTGCCAGTTCTATTTGTAACTGAGAAAGAAGTGTTTAAATTTCCAACTGTGATTGGAATTTGTATTTGTGATTGAATTTGTATATTTTTCCTTTCAGTTTTGACAGGTTTTGCTTAATGCGATTTGTATTCTATTGTGAGGTGTAGACACACTTAGGATTGTTATGTCTTTTTGGTGAATGTATCCCTGTTAACTTTATCCTTGCTAATTTTCTTATCTCTTATGTCTACTTTTATCCATTTAATATGGCCACTCAGCATTTTGTGATTAGTATCTGTATGGTGTATAATTGTTTCACCCTTTTACTTTTAGCCTAGCAATGTCATTGGCATTTGAAATTAATTCCTTACAAACAACATATATCTGAGTTCTATATTTCTATGTATTTTGACAATCTCTGCTTTTAGTTGGTTTGATTGGACCATTTATACTTAATTATTGGTATGTTTGGAATTAGAAAAACTATCTTGTTATTTTCCCTTGGTTCTCTCTGCTTTTTGACTCATGTTTCATCTTTGTTGTCTTCTTTTGGGATATTTTAACATTGTTTAGTATTTTTAGTTTTTTTATTGTGATTTTTGATAGTATATTTATAGAGTGTACTTCAGTTTCTGTCTGTATAGTGACTTCTTTAGCTGTATTTGGCACCTCACAATCTCCCTAGGGTCCCTGTTTTACCATTTTTGTTTGAATTTGGTAACATGACTACCACATAGGTCTGCTTGTCCTTTCCTGTACATGCTACAGTTTTCCTTTATATTGTACATATTGTAAATATATCAAAACCCCAGCAGACAATTATTGTTGGTTTCAAAGAACAAATATAAGAGCAAGGTTTTGGTGTAGTAATCAGTCCCTGCTTGGGCCACCCTCATCCCATATTGGAATATCCCATATTGGAATACCTGGGTTTGAATCCTAGCTCTGCTCCCAGTTTCAGCTTCTTGCTTAAGCATACCCTAGGAGGCAGAAAGTGATGGCTTAAGTAGTTGGGTCCCTCCACCCATGTGAGAGACTTGGATTGAATTCCTGGACTTTCTCAGCCCTGGCTGTTGCAGGCATTTGGGAGAGAGCTAGAGGATGAAGGATCTCTTTGTCTCTTCCCACCCCGCCTCCTTCTCTTAAATAAATAGCGATAAATAAATTAAAAGATCAAACATATTTAAGGAAAGAAAAAGGAGAAAAACCTTTTTACCAAGGTATTTTCTTTTCTTTCTTTTTTTTTTTTTTGACAGGCAGAATTAGACAGTGAGAGAGAGAGAGAGAGAGAGAGAGAGACAGAGAGAAAGGTTGGTTCACCCCCCAAATGGCCGCTAGGGCTGGCACTGTGCTGATCCAAAGCCAGGAGCCAGGTGCTTCCTCCTGGTCTCCCATGCGGGCACAGGGCCCAAGGACTTGGGCCATCCTCCACTGCCTTCCTGGGCCACAGCAGAGAGCTGGACTGGAAGAGGAGCAACCGGGACAGAATCCGGCACCCCAACCAGGACTAGAACCTGGTGTACCGGCGCCGCAGCAGAGGATTAGCCTAGTGAGCCACGGCGCTGGCCCCAAGGTATTTTCTTAAAAGTTTTTTGTGCCTCCTTTATATACTTAATGTTCCAAATTTCTGTATGGTGTCATTACCTTGTGGTCTGAAGAACTTTCTTTAGCAATTATTTTAGAGTAGTTCTGTTTATAAACACTACTCATGCTCTTTCATCTGAGAGTGTCTCCATGTCACATTCATTCCTGAAGGATATCTTCATTGGTTATAAAATTCTGCACTAACATTCTCTAGGCCCTTTAGAAAGGGTGTGTCACTTCATTTTGGCCTCCGTAGTTCCCGGAGTCTTCTGCCCTTTTAAATTGCTTGTTGGGAAGTACAAAAATAAAGATACAAAATAAGTACAAAAATAAGTCTTGAGAATGGTAACAATAAAGCAAAGAGCTTGTCTTGAGAACCATAACAATGAAGCAAAGGATGTCTTGGAAAAGATTCT
The DNA here is from genome assembly GCA_949820135.1 of Sylvilagus floridanus. NCBI lineage: Eukaryota > Metazoa > Chordata > Mammalia > Lagomorpha > Leporidae > Sylvilagus > Sylvilagus floridanus. The sequence continues at coordinate 53,755,097 of OX463245.1, forward strand.
TCTAGACTCTGATTGCTTTTCACATACTCCTTCAGATGAGAAAAAAGCTCTAAGATAATATTTCCCCTTACAAAGTTTTATGCTTTGCATCATATTAAATTACTGCTTTTACCATAGAATAATTAAAGTAGGAATAAGAGCTATACCTAGCAAGTGACTTATGGGTGAATTAGTAGGAAAATAATTCCTCCCATAAAGGACAATGGGACCCAAGCAAATTTGAATTTGAGACCCTAATAAACAAAAAAAAAACAGAGCCAATATTTTATGTGAGGAAGAATTTAGAAATACCGAGTCACTTGTGTGATAGATTCACCAAAGCAGGGAACAACAGCTGCCTACTTCAGAGGGAACGCCTAGATGAGGGAGCCAGCGGATCTGGGGCTGGGTCAGCAATGGTGACGAGATCATATTCCATTGCTCTGTGAAAACTGACCCTTGGGCAGCGAGCTGGAGACTTGTGCTGTTTTTCTTTTCTATGTAGCCTTAAAGTAACTCTCATCAGTTAGGGAAGGAAGCTTTAAGATAAAAATTTTATTGAAATGTAACTCGTATCATATAATTATCATTGAAAGGATACCATTCAATGGTTTTTGGTATATTCATAGAATTATACAGCTATCACCACAATCTGTATTAGAAAATTTTAGTCATTTCAACAAGAAACTCTGTACCACTAGCCCAATAACTCTCCTATCATGGGGACTAGGGACAGTTCCTTGCTAGCCTGTGAAGTTATTCAAACTATCCAGTAACATCTTCCTGTGGGAACCAGAGACCCCACCACCACTACCCTGCCTTCCTGAAATTGGAATGGCTTTCTTCCACAGACCCTGCTTGCTCATTCTGGTCTGGAATACAGCTCCCATGTGGCCCTGTGATATCCTCACCCTGGCTGTGAGTATATGTAACAGTGAGCTCTGCCAGCCTCACTTTTCAAGTGTCAAGTGTTACCATCCCTGTAATCCTGGGATAGGAGTCTCCCCTTCATGAGTGGGGTAAATGAGAGGCAGTTAAAACAGGAGGCTCAGCATTAGAGCAGTAGGCAGAAGAAGAATCAGCACCCTAGGAAATAACTAATTGAGATTATCCAGTCTGCTGAACAGAAAGAGAACAATAGTGAAGACAAATGAACAGAGCCTAAGACACCTAGCTGTAGGACACCATCACACATAACCCTGCATGCATAATGGAAGCACTAACAGGATAGGAGAGAGAAAAAGGAACGGAAAGACTCCCTAAAGAAATCATGGCCCAAATCTTTCCAAATCTGATGAAAAACATGAAGGTGCACATCCAAAAAATCCAATGAACTCCAAGCAGGCTGAATTCAAAGAGATCTATATGGAGATATAATGTAGTCAAACTGTTAGAAGATGAAGATAAGGAGAGAAGACATAAGGCAGCAGGAGAGAAGTGAGTTGTCATCTACAAGGAATCCGCAATCACATTGATAGCTGATTGCTCCTTAGATGGCAGTGGGATGACATATTTAAAGTGCTTAAAAAAAAAAATCACAAACCAGGAGGCCAGCGCTGTGGCTTAGCAGGTAAAGCCGCTGCCTGCAGTGCCAGCATCTCATATGGGCACTGATTTGAGTCCTGGCTGTTCCACTTCTGATCCAGCTCTCTGCTATGGCCTGGGAAAGCAGTAGAAGATGGTCCAAGTCCTTGGGCCCCTGCACCCATGTGGGAGACCTGGAGGAAGATCCTGGCTTCTGGCTTTAGATCAGCTTAGTGCTTGGGAAAACAGCAGAAGATGGCCCAAGTGCTTGAACCCCTGTACCCATGTAGGCGACCTGGAAGAATCTCCTGGTTCCTGGCTTTAGATTGGCCCATCTCTGGTTGTTGCTGCCATTTGAGGAGTGAACCAGTGGATGGAAGATTCATTTTCATTCCTGGCTTCAGATCAGCACAGTTCCAGCCCTTGTTGCCAAGAGAGGAAGACCTCTCTCTCTGCCTCTTAAGTAAATAAATAAATAAATGTTAAAAAAAAAAAAAAGAGAGAGATCTTCCATCCACTGGTTCACTCCCAAAATGGCATCAAGGGCTGAAGCTGGGCCAATCTGAAGCCAGGAGCCAGGAGCTTCTTCCAGGTCTTTCATGTGGGCACAGGGGCCCAAGCATATCTATTGCTTTCCCAGGCGATCAGGAGGGAGTTGGATCAGAAATGGAGCAGCTGGGACTCCAGCCAAGGCCCATATGGGATGCTGGCACTACAGGCAGATGCCTAACCTATTACACCACAGCGCCAGTGCCTGGAAGACCTCTTTGTCTCTCCCTCTCTTTCTCTGTAACTCTGTCTCTCAAATAAATACATAAATATTTTAAAAACAAAAGATAAGCTCATTTAAAAAAAAAAACAAAAACCTCTTGCTTCCTCACAGCTGTATTATCCTTCCTGTTATGATGGTCACAAACTGCATCTTTATAGATTCATCCATTAAAATCAAATAGAGGGCTGGCGCTGTGGCTCAATAGGCTAATCCTCTGCCTGCGGCGCCAGCACACCGGGTTCTAGTCCCAGTTGGGGCACCGGATTCTGTCCCAGTTGCCCCTCTTCCAGTCCAGCTCTCTGCTGTGGCCCAGGAGTGCAGTGGAAGATGGCCCAAGTGCTTGGGCCCTGCACCCGCATGGGAGACCAAGAGGAAGCAACTGGCTTCTGGCTTGGGATCAGCGTGGTGCGCCAGCCCCAGCGTCCATTGGAGGGTGAACCAACGGCAAAGGAAGACCTTTCTCTCTGTCTCTTTCTCTCACTGTCCACTCTGCCTTAAAAAAAAATCATACAGAAAAAAACCAACGAAGAAGAGTTGAAATCTTAATGTGCAATACTATTTACTAATGTAGACACTTTTAGCATTTGCTATGATTTGGGTATGGTATGTCTCCCAAGTAACGGACTTTGATAATCACATATTACCTTTCCTGTGTTTTTGTTAGGATTTGGGTTAATGTCTGAGGTCTCTTGCTTTCCATCCAAACATGTTTCTTTAGCTTTTCTTGTAAGATGGAATTTCTAGAAGTCCTCTCCATTTAAAAAAAATGAGATGTGTTTATTTAACTTTAATTTTTGAAAAATAGATACATTGAATAAGTTTCTTGGTTGACATTTCTTTTTCCTTTCAGAACTTTGAAAATGTCCTTCCACTGTCTCCTGGCTTTCATTGTTTCTGATTAGACATCAGTTTATGATGAGTCTTTTTTTTTCCCTCTTGCTGCTTTTGAAATACTTTGTCTTTTAGAAGTTTTACTATATGTTTGTTTGTGGATCTCACTATTTATACTACTTGAGGTCGAACTTCTTGGATGTATATATTACTGTTTGCCATTAAAATTGGGAAGTGTCCAGCTGTTATTTCTTCAAAAAATTTTTTTTGTTCCTTTCTGTCTCCTTTTCTTCTGGTAATCCTATTTATGTATTTGTTGGTGCACTTAAAATTGTCCTATATTTTTCTGAGGATCTCTTCATTTTTGCCTACACTTTTTTTCATATATTCTTTGGATTGTACAATTTCCATGGGCCTATCTTTAAGTTTGCTGATTCTTCTGAAAATTCAATTCTGTTGCTGAATTCTTCTAGTGAACTTTTTATTTTAGTTATTATACTTTTTACTTCCATAGTGTCCATTTTGTTCCTCTTAAAAATGATTTTGCCCTTTTTATTGATAGTGTCTACTTGTTATAATATTATCATACTTAGCAATTTTTATCACAATTTCCTGTAATTCTTTCAGTATATTTATTTATTTATTTTGACAGGCAGAGTGGACAGTGAGAGAGAGAGACAGAGAGAAAGGTCTTCCTTTTGCCGTTGGTTCACCCTCCAATGGCCGCCGCAGCCCGTGCGTTGCGGCTGGCGCATCACGCTGATCCAAAGGCAGGAGCCAGGTGCTTCTCCTGGTCTCCCATGGGGTGCAGGGCTCAAGGACTTGGGCCTTCCTGCACTGCACTCCCTGGCCATAGCAGAGAGCTGGCCTGGAAGGGGGCAACCGGGACAGAATCCGGCGCCCCGACCGGGACTAGAATCTGGTGTGCCGGTGCTCTTTCAGTATATTTATTATAGGTACTAAGAAGTCTTTGTTAAATCCAACATCTGGACCTTTCACATGCAGCTTCTATTGCCTATCGTTATTTTCTGTTTAGGTAACACTTTCTCGTTTCTTTGCATGTCTTGTGATTTATGAGTTGAAAACAGGACATTTTAGAGTCTCCCCTTCCCTTGAGATGTTTGGCCTTTATTGCTGTTTGCTTGTTTGTTTGTTTGGTGACTGAACTGAACTGTTGTAGGGAAGTCTATTCCTCTTGCAACGTGCAACCTCTGTCCTTGTTCCTTAGAGGTTGTAGTCTTGGCTATGCACACAAGACAGTAAACAACTGGGATTTCTCTAACTTTTCATTAAGGTCCTGTGTTTATCCCAATACGTAGCTCTGGATTCTGAAGCCAGAAGAAGGGCAGTAGTTGTCCTGAAATCCTATGTATTAGGCCACTTTCGCTAGAGCTGAAATGGTGATGGGATTCTCTGGGTCATGACACAAACAGATCACAGGAGAAAGGTTGTGATGACTGTCCTTTTTTGCATTGTGCTGTGGCTGTGCTGAGCTGGCAGAGGCTGAGCTCTGCAAAGAGCTGCTCAGTACTGGCCGATCAGCAATAAGAGAGGGTAAGAGAAGAGGGTGGGGAATTGTGGAGTGGTAGTAAGAAGACCTTGTAGGCTAAGATAGCTTTTCTTTTCCTGGCAAGAGTATTGATGTTTTTAGGTGGTGTTGTGGACTGAGAATTTTTGACTCCTCCACGCTTGCAGACGTTCAATCTTAAGGTCTTGTGATAACAGTTAATTAACTGTTGATGGGCTCCAGTGGAGGTTTGATCCAACAATGGGGTTTGAAGGTGTGGCCTTTGGGAAGTGACTGGATTGGATTTAGAGGCTAGTGTGGAGCCCCATGATTGGCTCATGATGGCGTAAGGAGAAGCCTCACAGAGGGTAGGGAGGAATCTGCTCTCTCTGTCTTTTTGCTGCCTTGCCCATGTGATCGATCCTCCAGCACCCTCTGGCCTCAGCAGATGCCTAACCAATGGGCCTCCCACTCCTGGACTGGGAACCTCTACACTGGAAGCTTCTTCCCTCCTGAGAAGCACCTCACATGTATTTTAAAGTAATGAAAAGCTGAGTAATACAGATGGGAAGGAGGACTTATAGAAGCAACTCGAGAAGATAAGCTAAAATCTACTCTAGTCTCCTCCTGTCCCACCTTTCACATGTGAGAAAACGGAAACCCTGTAAGGTTGATGTCCACGCAGAGACTGTGATTGCCAACCCAGTGTTCTATTCGGTGTAAGGCTTTGCATGATCTCATCCCTGGCTGCTTGTCCACGCTCTTCCTTCCTCTCCGTCATTCTCCCTCAGCTCCCTGCCCCAGGACCCTGATTCTTCATGTTTCCTTGGGTTTGAAAGCTCTTCTTCAGATATCTGTTTGGCTTTCCCTGCTTTCTTTCCATCTCTGCTTAGCAGTTATGAGATCACTTCCCTGAATACCCTGCCTAAAACATCCCCCAGCCCCTGCCTCACATTTTCCCTTACCTGTTGCAAAGTCTTTATTTCATATTACTACGTTATAGATTTACTTGGCTATTATTTGTTTCCACTAAAATGTAAATTCTACGAGGGGAGGTACTTGAATTATGTCCCCTGTTGTATCTTCTAATGTTTAGAATAATGGCATAGAGTAAGTATCCAGTGTAACGTGAGTCAATATTATGCTACTCCTATGTTCCGAACCTACCTTTCTCATTCACAGTAAAAACTAAAACTCTCAAAAGTTACAGACTAAATAGAGTTTCCCAACAAATTCATATGTTGAAGGCCTACCTCCCCAGTGCACCTCAACATGTGGCTGTATTTGGAGACTTTTTTCAAGAGTTGTTTAAAGTTAAATGAGATCATGGCAGTGGGGCCTAATTCAAAAATGAGTGGTGTCCTCACAAGAAGAGGCAGACAGTGGGATGCCTGTGCTCAGGGGGAATGCCATGTGAGGACACGGTGAGAAGGTGGCCAACTGCAAACCACATTCAGGACTCGGGAGACACCAAACCTGTCGACACTTTGATCTTGGACTTGAAGCCTCCGGAACGGAGAAAGTGGACATCTGTTGCTCAAGCCACCTAGGCTTGGGATTCCGTCATGGCAGCCCCAGCAAACTGACATAGCCTCTCAGTGGTCCCTGCTGCCCTCCCCCTTCTCCCTGTGACAGTAGCCTCTGTGGCTTTCTTGGTGTTTCTCAAGTATTCCAAGCTGGCTTTCACCTTGGAGCTTTTATATTTTATGTTCACTCTACCTAGAACGCTCTACCTCCCAGATGTCTATCCTGTGTGTTCACACTTCAGTCAGGTTTCCGCTTAAACACCGCCTTCTTAGTGATGCCTTTCTTCACCACCTTAAATCAGATTGTCACCAGAGGGAAGCAGGAAGGCCGTGGGGGATCTTGTCTTCACACAAGAAAGAATTCAGGCATGAGACAGAGAGCAGAGTGATAAGGCTTTACTGGGGATAGGGTATCTCTCAGAACGGAAGGCATAGAGAGAGTGCCCAGTCAGTCTGGGGAGAGCAAAGTTGCATGGTTGAGTGGACAGAATACACCTGGGCAGGCCAGGCGGGCGACTCAACAGAGAGGCAGAGGGCTGAGCTAGTGGTCTGTTTGGACTCTCTAGGTTTTTAAGGGAGTCTGTTTACCCTCTCCCCCTCTCCTCTAGGACAAAGGATGGAGAAGGGTTTGTTGAGTGAAAATTAGCAGATTGCTCCTCAGATTTGCTAGTGCCTGGGGAAGAGTAAGGGGGCTTTCCTTAGGGCATCTGAGAAAGTTTTATTGAGCCCTGTCATTAGGTCGGGTAACTCACTTGGTCCTGAGAGAGAATTCTTCTGGGAGCTTTCCCTGGGGGAGGGCTGGCCCACCTGGAAAGCTAGCAGGGTCTGGGCAGGACTCTGAAGTTCAAGATGCTGGGCCTCTGGAACTTCCGCACTGGGTGCTGGTCTGCAGACCTGTCTCTCTCTCACACACACAGGTTACATTTCTGACTTGCTACCTAACAAGATTGCAGCTTCTGTTACTGCCTCAGACGGCAGAGTGGGCCCTCAAGGAGTTTCTTGTTCGGTGTTCTTATATGTGATGGTCAGTCAGGTGAGCACACAAGAGGACACCCAGAAGAGGCTCAGAGTAACACCCAGGTCCTGGAAACACCCAGGAGGCAGGAGACAGGAGGGCCTCTAGCAGAGAGAGCTCCGGGCAAGGCCTCTACTGTTTCCAAGGGAAAGGCAAGGTCAGGGAGGGGGCAGAAGATACCAAGGACTGGCACTTTTGAGGAATTTTAAGTTCCAAACTATGGGACCTATGGGACCTCCTGAGGTGTATAGGGCAGGTGGAGGCTTGGATTCCCTTAGTTTACTCCTGCTGAGCCCCCTGCTGTCTTGGAGAATTGGCCAACCCCAGGAGGGGCAGTTTTTCCCCCAGCCAGAAAGGTTGTAAGGTGTCAAACACCTTAAGGTACAGAAACTGCAAACAAACAATCCCAATCCGTATTTATTGGGTTAGTTATCCAATGACCAAATGACACTGACCCATGGGTTGACAAATAGATTGTTAAGCCAGACCTCTGGGTTCACAAGCCCTTATTTATATATGGGAATCAAGTAGTTTGTGTTGTTTGCTTTTTAGAAGGTAAGACACATTTCAATTAAGGGGGAAAGGATGAATTACTTAGTATCTGGAATCTTTATGATTGGCTTTTTTTTTTTTTTTTTTTTTGGACAGGCAGAATGGACAGTGAGAGAGAGAGACAGAGAGAAAGGTCTTCCTTTGCCGTTGGTTCACCCTCCAATGGCTGCGGCTGGCGCACCGCGGCCGAAGCCAGGAACCAGGTGCTTTTCCTGGTCTCCCATGGGGTGCTGGGCCCAAGCACTTGGGCCATCTTCCACTGCACTCCTGGGCCACAGCAGAGAGCTGGCCTAGAAGAGGGGCAACTGGGACAGAATCCGGTGCCCCAACTGGGACTAGAACCTGGTGTGCCGGTGCCGCAGGCAGAGGATTAGCCTAGTGAGCCACAGCGCCAGCCTATGATTGGCTTTACTCATTGGGAAGAAAACATACTTGATCTCTACCTCACATCATAAAATATTAAATGTTAAATTGATTAAACATCAAAATGTAAGAAAATAAAATTGTGAAGTTATTAAGAAAAGTTTAGGCAACTTAGGAAAATGTCATATAATTTCTGGGTGTGTATATTTCCAGGGGATGGAGTGAGGCTTCCAAAACAAGCAAAAGCTCAGAAGTCATAAGGAGAGAGGGATAGATTCGATTATGTGAAACATTTAAGTTTATAATGGCAAAGACCCTCAAGAACAAAATACCAGTGGGGAAAACCAAAGGCACCATTTGACAAAGGGTTTGCATTTTTTCTTATAATAAGAAATGCCTCCTGGTAAGAAAAAGTCAGCTCACCAGAAACAGAAGCAAAGAGTGTAAAAAGGAGTTGTTTTTAGTGAGGAAATGCACTGGGCTAGTAGATGGAGAAGACGCTGACAGCTCCACACAGGAGATGGGAGAGATTCTCTCACTGCCTTTCAAATAGATAAAAATAAATGAACATTAAAAAAATAGGATGTATATGGTTTACTGGAAGGATTGTTGGGAAGTAAAGAAATGGCAGGTTAACATGTATATTTTTTGGGAAAAAACTTTTCCTGTTATATGCAGATTATATTTTTGTGCATGTTTAAATAAATATAAAGAAATGTATAGAAGAAGCTTGTTGGCTTTTTCTGTTATTTTTGGCTTGTTGCCTCTAGCAGGATTTTTAGTTTGAAATGAAAATCAGTAGGTATCTTAAAAAAAAAGACTTTTCTTAGGCGGTCCTGTGCTTATTTTGAGGTAATTGGGGTGCTAGGTAGAACTGTGGGAGGATCAAGGTGGGTGATGTGATTTGTGTACTATCCAAAAGGCAGGGCTTGTTGAGTTTTTCTTTCCGGATTTTGTCTGATGAGTTATTTATTTTTTTTTAAAGATTTATTTATTTGAAAGGCAGAGTTACAAAGAGAGAGGAGTGAGAGAGAAGTCTTCCATCCACTGGTTCACTCCCCAAATGGCCATCGTGGCTGGAGCTGCGCCGATCCAAAGCCAGGAGCCAGGAGCTTCCACCAGGTCTCCCACACGGGTGCAGGGCCCAACACCTGGGCCATCCTCCGCTGCTTTCGCAAGCCACAGAAGGGAGCTGGATCGGAAGAGGAGCAGCCATGACTGGCACTGGCGCCCATATGATTGCGTTTTCGTTAGTGTAGTAGGACTCTGTTCAGCAGATTAAAGCATTGGGGAAAACAATCTAACTTCTCTCAACCCAATATTTTTCACAGGTAAAATGAGTATTAAAAATGTCTATCACACAGGTCTTTTTATTTTGAAATTACCTATAAAAGGATTTTCAGAGGCTTAAACTTTTAGCTCAATAAGCCTTAGTTGAATTCTAATTTCCTGACATTTTGAGTGGCTACAGTATACAGCATGCCATTCCTACAGGGCCGACAAAAGGGTACAAGGTGCGAGGGTACAGGCACGCAGAATCTTCAAACCATACAAAGCATGAGGATATTAAGTGCCAGGTGAAGGTTATCGGGTTTAGTGCTATCATCGAAGGCAGAAGTGATCAGGGGAGACTTCCCGGGGGCGGCGAGGCAGTGCAGGTGTTAAGGGTAAGTTTGCGGAGGCTGGTCGAGAGGGCTCTCGGGTTCGCGGGAGCGCCCCCTTCCGGGAGCCGGCCGCGCTCCCCGCCTCGGTACGCAGGCGCCGGCGCCCTGGGGCTCGCAGAGGCTGGAGGGGCGCATGCGTGTAGCTCTGTGGAGGCGGTAGCTTGTTCGGCGTCGGGACTGGAGGCTGAGGGCTAAACTGAGGCGCGAATGGGATCCGGCTGTTAGTCGGTAGGCATAGGTAGGACCGCTGCTTTGAGGGGAGCAGGGGGCTGGCACACGCGGGCCGTGGCGTGGGGGTCCGGAGCCGCTCCTGGAGCTCCGGGCCAACTATTGTATCTGTGTCGCAGCGACTGCGCACAAAATGGCGGCGGGCAAGCGGCGGGGGCGGGAGGAGGCCGGGGGACCCCCGGGATGGGGAGGGGAGCTGGGCGGCCCCGCGCCCGAGGTGCTGCGCTCACCGCCCGGGCGGGCCGGGCCGGGCCCCCGCGCGGCCCCTGCCCTGGGAAGAGCCGCCCGCCGCCGGTGCGCCGAGGAGCGAGAAGAGACCTGTGGCGAGGCCGGGCGGCCCCCTCCCCATCGGCGCGAGGCCTGCGGCGGCCGCGCGTAGCCTGACAGCCGCGGGAGCCGCGAGGAGGGAGGAGCCGTGGCTGTCGGGCACGAAGAGCGGTGGAGTTTGAGCCGAGCCCTTTGGCCCGCGACGTGGTGCAAGAAGCGATCGGAGAAGAGCGTGTTTCGGGGCTGGCCTTGAAAGGGGGAGGTTTCGAGCGAGCGGCTTCTGCGGGCCGGGGTGGCCTGAGCCTGCCCGGCGCGGGAGTGGGAGCAGCGCAGGTGTCACCCGTGTGCGCGGCGCGGCTGCGGGCCCGGGAGTCGTGGCCGCGGGGCGTGAGCGATCGGTTTTTGTGGCATTGCGAGTTCGCGCCCGGTTCTTTTCCCGTGGGGAAAGTGTGTCCCACGTCCTGTAGACCTCGACGACGTCTGTGACAGATCTTTTGTTGTTTGAGGTAATTGCAAAAGAGGGAACCCACAGTGTTAACAGCATCTTGAATTGGGCTGGACCGGGGAGGCTGCTTCAAGCTGGTTTTTCTTAAAAATCTTGAAATTCGTTCTCAGGCGGCGTTTCGAGATAGGGGACGGGAAAGGAGTTCTGAAGCCAAACTTGTCACCAGCTGCTTGTGTTGATGTAATTCATCCTCTAACCAGCTTTGGAGTTGTGTACAAAAAAAAAGAAAAACAAAAAAACCTTTTCCCCTCATTTGTTGCAAAGGGTTAACTCAGTTTTCAAGAATGTTTTGTTTGCGGATGCAGATTTGGAATCAAAAATGGCACCCTGGAAAAATAAATTTGCCAGAAAAGATGTATTTAAGGAAATTTACGCAGAAAAATAAATGCATAAATAACATCACTTCAGAATTGCTTTCGATTTTGTTACTGATTTAGTAGTTTGAGACTCACTGGGCTCGTGTTGCGTTTTTTAAACAGACTTTTTTGACAGCATTTCGTATGCATTTTATTTTATATTTTAATATTCTGTAATGGATACTTTCAGGTAATTTTGTGGTATACAACGTGTACATACACCAAAATTTGCCAGGCCATTCCCTCCTTGGTCATTTGTGTTAGAATCAAGCTAAGGGTAGATATAAAACCTTTGGAAGAAATCAGAAAATTGCATTCGTTTTTCTAACTAGTTTTTAGAATGAATTTGTTCATGCGGTACATACCTATTGCCTTTTGTATTGGTTATATTTGTAAATTTTTTGCATTACAGAGGGTTTGTACAGCGGAAACTGTAGTTTTGAAAAGCCTCATAATCGTCTCTTTATACTTCATGGCTGCTTAAAATTTTTGTCTTGGGTGCTTTTAAGAAGGTGATTTCTGTAAATTTTGTTTTTATGTAGTGGAAGAAATTAGAGACAAATGGTTTAGTGGAAAGCCAGTGGGCTTTGGGAATCAGAGTATCTGGATTCAAATCCGTGTTTTAGTGTGCTTATGAGACTTAATTTTATTTTAGTCTTTTGAACTTTTGTTTATCTGTGAAATGGTGATGATAATACTTCCTGTTTGGGATTTTTTGGACTGTTAAGTGAGACAACCCACGGAAAAACTCCCATTCCGTGGTGTACACTGGGTTCTTAATATATATTAGACATTTTCTCTCAAATTTTAAAGTGTTGAGGTAGTATATTTTGGTAGAAAATTGCAACCTGTGGACACACTTAATACGAAAGATCATCTAATTTTAACTTTCATTAAAATATTCTGTGCTTCTATAGATGTGAAACATTTCCCTCTTGCAGTCCTTATCAAAATATTTTGTATCCATGTACTTACACAATTGTTAAAAATTGTTGTATCAGCCTCTGTGTCTGTATATTAGATGCTCAGATGTTGAGTAAGTGAACTTACCTGGTAGTTTGCCATTGCCTGGACTTTTTCTACCATTACTTAATGTATACCAATCAAAGATTGAATAAACTTGTCCAACTTAATAATGAAATGCTTTATATTTAGGAAACAGTGCTTTAAGTATGAGTACCCTATACAGGAGCCATGAATGGGAAATGTGATTTAGAGAGCCTCTAAATTGAAAACAACTGTTTAGCTAACACCAGTAAGCCCACATCTATATCTAACTTTTTTTTTTTTTTTGTAAGATTTATTTACTTATTTGAAAGAGTTACAGAAAGAGAGAGAGAGAGATGGCTGCAATGGCCATAGTTGGGCCAGGCTGAAACCATCTGGGTCTCCTATATGGGTGGCAGGGGCCCAAGTATTTGGGCCATCTTTTGCTGCTTTCCCAGTCTGTTAGCAGGGAGCTGGATTGGAAGTGGAGCAGCTGGGACAATAACTAGCAACCACATGAGATGCCAGTGCACAGCTTTACCTGTTGTGCCGTAATGCCTGCCCTAATATTTCTAACTTTTTTACTCTTTCACTGTTTCAGCATTGTTTTGTACTGAAATTTTTGGATAAAAATGAAAGAAAAATAGGTAAATGGTAGATGAGAACAATGGGAAGAAACAATGGTGAGGAAAAGGCAGGGTGTAGAAATACAACACAGCTGTAACAATGAAAGTCGAGCATAACGAGGGTTTTGAATTGAAAATAGCCGGAAGCATAGGAGAAATAGCTTTAAGATACGAATATTTTCATAGTGGTTACCTTGGGATCCATCGATTTTAGATTATTTTTCAGTTCTTTTTGAACTTTCTGATATTTAATAAAAAATATATTGATTATCCCAGTTTTTATTAAGTGTTTATACTTTTAACTGTCTTGTTTCCATAAGTCTTCTTCTTATTGAACTTTTAAATAAATTTTCTAATGTTTTTCTGGGTGTAACTTGCTGACTTTGTTTTCCATTGAATTATTTATTTATTTATTTTTTTACTGGCAGAGTGGACAGCGAAAAAGAGAGACAGGGAGAAAGGTCTTCCTTTTGCCGTTGGTTCACCCTCCAATGGCTGCCGCGGCCGGTGCACTGCGCTGATCCAAAGGCAGGAGCCAGGTGCTTCTCCTGGTCTCCCATGGGGTGCAGGGCTCAAGGACTTGGGCCATCCTCCGCTGTACTCCCGGACCACAGCAGAGAGCTGGCTTGGAAGAGGGGCAACCAGGACAGAATCCGGCGCCCCGACCTGGACTACAGCCCAGTGTGCCGGCGCTGCTAGGTGGAGGATTCGCCTATTGAGCCGCGGCACCAGCTCCATTGGACTTTTTACAAAAAATTTTGTTATAGAAAATTTTAAACATGCACAAAAGTAGAATTATGTAGTGGTTCACTCATGTTACCTGTCAACTTCAGTAATTAAAAGCTAATAGTTAATATCTATCTCTGCCTCTCACCTTATTTTTAAGCAAATTGTATACATTTCATCAATGTAGTGTAAAATTTTTTCTAAAATACTTAGGAGAAATATGTTTGTCAGATAAAAATAACTAATTGCTAACAATAACTCAATAATTGCATGGATTTTTTGTTGTTGTTACTTATTTGGGAATCAGAAGGATAAGTCCCATCTCTAGTTTACATCCCAAATTCCCTCTGTGGTCCCTGGCTGGAGCTAGGGCCAGGGCTGAGATTTAGGGTGGAGCTGGGGAGTTGGAATCTCAGTGTAGGTCTCCTAAGTGAGAGTCAGAGACCCAGGTACCTGAACCATCACTGCTGTGTATTAGACAAAGTCTATATTAGCAGAAAGCCAGAGTCAGGAACTAGAGGCAGGTATTAACCCAAACACTTCAGTGTGGGATGTGACCATCTTAACTGCTAGACCAAATGCATGCATCTTAATAATAAATCTTTTTTTAAAAATTTTATTTATTTGACAGGTAGAGTTACAGACAGAGAGAGAGAGGCGGAGAGAGAGATCTTCTCTCCATTGGTTTACTCCCCAAATGGCCACAGCTATGCTGATCCGAAGCCAAGAGCCAGGTGTTTCTTCCTGGTCTCCCATGTGGGTGCAGGGGCCCAAGCACTTGGGCCATCCTCCACTGCCTTCCCAGGCCAAAGAAGAGAGATGGACTGAAAGAGGAGGAACCAGGACTAGAACCCAGTGCCTATATGGGATGCTGGTGCCGCAGGCGGAGGATTAATTAAGTAAGCCACGGTGCCGGGCCATAATAATAAATCTTTAATATCATATTCACATAGTATTCAGATTTCCCCAGGTGTATTTCTCATATACCATGTAGAAACAAAAAATTTTCATAAAATTTGTTGAGGTCAGGCTCTGTGTAAGGTGTTACAGTTAGAACAACTTGTTGATAATTGGTAAATATAGCTCCTAAGTCTATTTATAAGCTCCCCACCTTGTGTGTGTTGAAGAAAACTTTGCTTTTTATATATTGATTTATAAATAATACTTTGTTTCATCAGCATCTGAATCCATTAATTTCAATAGGACTTTAAAAAATGTATTCAGTAGTTATACTTTTTTAATTAACAAGCATGTTTTGCTAGACCTCAATTTAGGATATACTGAAGACAAGTGAAAGTGAGCAGTTAATTTCTTTATCTAGTATATTGTGATTTTCAGATTGGCCCACGTCTTAAAGGAACAAACACCCACCTCGTTAAGTAAAGCATTTTGTTTTATGTTTTTTGAGTCCCTATTGTCTGTCAGGAGATATAATTTCAAGTAATCATCACAACATTTAAAAAAATTAATTTGTTATTTATTTGAAAGGTAGAGACAGAGATCATCCATTCACCAGTTTACTTCCCCAAGTGGCTGGAGCTGAGCCAGGCCGAAGCTGGGTTTCTCATTGGAGTGACAGGGATCCAACTACTTTAGTCATCACCTGCTGACTCCCAGGGTGTGCATTAGCAGAAGCTGGAATTGGAAAAAATTCGGGACTGGAACCCAAGCACCCTTTCGTTTTATTTTTCTTTCAAGATTTATTTATTTGAAAGGCAGAGAGTTAAGAGGGAGGGGGGAGAGAGAGAGAGAGAATCTTCTATCTCCTCAGATGGCTGCAGTGGCTGTCAAAGGCTGGGCTAGGCAGAAGCCAGGAGCCAAGAGCTAGGAGCTTCTTCAGGTCCTCCACATTGGTACAAGGACCCAAGCACTTGGACCATCTCTGTTGCTTTCCTAGGCTCATTAGCAAGGAGCTGGATCAGAAGTGGAGCAGCTGGGACTCGAACTGGTGCCCATATGGGATGCCAGCATTGCAGGTGGTGGCCTAACCTGCTGTGCCACAGCACTGGCCCCAATATTCAGATATTTTTGAACGCTCTTTTGTTGAAACTATTCAGATAGCTCTTTGAACTATTCAGTTACTGGCCCTGAACCCAGGTACTCTAATAGGGTATATGGGCATCCCAAGCTGTATCTCCAAATGCTTGACCTACTTCACAACATTCTAAATGAGTACTGTTTATATTTTCATGTTCACTTGTTGGATTGAAGTTTAGTTTAATCAGTTGGCTCATGGTCACTGTTAGCAAACTGGAAGACCAGAATTAAAATGCAGATGAAGGACCTGCATTTCAAAAATCACTATACCGTATTGCTTCTCTAAAGCCGAATTAATAGTGATAAATTTTACTTACAGGAGTAAACCAATTTTGCATGAAGTCATTTGCTGGCACCCCTCCTAGCAGGGTGGGTATCTTCAGATCAGTGGAAATTTCCCCAAAGATCAAATTATTATGAATTGCATAATGACTGACTAATAGTCAATAGGGAGGCCGGCGCCGTGGCTCACTTGTCTAATCCTCCGCCTGCGGCGCCTGCACCCGGGCTCTAGTCCCGGTTGGGGCGCCAGATTCTGTCCCAGTTGCTCCTCTTCCAGTCCAGCTCTCTGCTGTGGCCTGGGAGGGCAGTGGAGGATGGCCCAAGTCCTTGGGCCCTGCACCCGCATGGGAGACCAGGAGGAAGCACCTGGTTCCTGGCTTCAGATCAGCACAGCGTGCTGGTCGTGTCGGCCATTTGGGGGATGAACCAACGGAAAAGGAAGACCATTCTCTCTCTCTCTCTCTCTCTCTCTCTCTCTCTCTCTAACTCTGCCTGTCCAAAAAAAAAAAAAAAAGTCAATAGGGAGGCAACATACGAAGGATCAAATCCAAAAGTGTGTTTGGAGCTGATGCTCTTTATTATGTTGCAGATTGTCTGCCTCTTGCCATGCTTGTGTGTATTCTTTTTTCTTTTTCTTTAAGATTTATTTATTTGAAAGGCAGTTAGAGGGAGAGACAGAGACAGAGAGAGAGAGAGCGAGCAAGCGAGCGAGCTTGCTTCCTTCTGCCGGTTCATTTCCCAAATAGCTGAAGTGGCCAGGGCTGGGCCAGGCTGGAGGCAGGAGCTGGGAACTTCATTCAGGTCTCCCACGTGAATAGCAGAGGCCCAAGCAGTTGGGTCATCTGCTGTTTTCCCCTGGGTACATTAGGAGGGAGCTGGATCAGAAGTGGAGCAGCCAGGAATTGAACCCATGTCTATCTGTGATACCTTCATTGCAGGCAGCAGCTTTACCTGCTATGCCACAATGCCAGCTCCATTTATAGTATTTTTGACTTTGTGTACAGTTAAGAAGTTACATGGTCATAAAATGTTTGGTCAGTGGGGTCGGCACTGTGGCGCAGTGGGTTAAAGCCCCAGCCTGCAGCGCCAGCATCCCATATGGGCACTGATTCAAGTCCTGGCTGCTCCACTTTCCGATCCAGCTCTCTGCTATGGCCTGAGAAAGCAGTAAAGATGGCCCAAGGCCTTGGCCCCTGCACCTGCATGGGAGACCTAGAAAAAGCTCCTGGCTTCGCATCAGCTTAGCTTTGGCCGTTGCAGTCATTTTGGGAGTGAACCAGTGGAATGGAAGACCTCTCTTTCTCTGGCTCCACCTCTCTCTGTAACTCTGTCTTTCATAGAAATAAAATAATTATTTTTAAAAATATTTTGACAAGCTTCAAAAGTCAGTATATCTAAAAAAGTTTGGTCATTAACAAATTTTTAATGAAAATAAGCTCCAGGTGATAAGGTAATTCCTTTTGCACCCCCCTTCCTAAATTATTTTATAGTACTTGTAAGTTGCACATATTGTGGTCCTTTATCCCTGAATAATGTCTATTTCTAAAAATGGGATATTTGCATTCATAGTCATAGTACAATGACCTGTTTCAGTAAATTTAACATCTATTCTTCCATCTGCTATTTTTATTTCAGTTTTTTCAGTTGACTGAGTGGGGTTCATTGTAGCATTCCCCCCACCCCACCCCAGCAGGATTATTCTAGGGTCAAATACTGTATTTAATTGTTAGATTTCTTTAGTTTTCTTTATGCTGGAATTTTTTTAAAGATTTATTTATTTATTTGAAAGTCAGAATTACACATAGAGAGGGGAGAGGCAGTGAAAGGTCTCCCATCTGATGGTTCACTCCCCAGTTGGCCGCAATGGCTGGAGCTGCGCTGATCTGAAGCCAGGAGCCAGGAGCTTCCCCTGGGTCTCCCACGTGGGTGCAGAGGCCATAGCAGAGAGCTGGTGGGAGGTGGAGCAGCTGGATCTCGAACTGGCACCCATATGGGATGCTGGTGCTTCAGGCCAAGGCGTTAGCCCACTGTACCACAGCGCTGGCCCCAGCTGGATTTTTTTTTTTTTTTTTTAAAGATTGATTTATTTGTTTGAAAGGCAGAGTTACAGAGAGCAGAGGCAGAGAAAGGGAGGGAGGGAGGAAGGGGGAGTGAGGAAGGGGGAGGGAGGAAGGGGGAGGGAGGGGTGCTCTATCTGCAATGGCTGGAGCTGTGCCAGGAGCCTCCTCTGGGTCTCCCACATGGGTGTAGGGGGCCCAAGGACTTGGGCCATCCTTACTGCTTTCTCAGACCATAGCAGAGAGCTGGATCAGAAGTGGAGCAGCCAGGACTTGAACCAGTGCCCATGTGGGATGCCAGCACCACCACAGCACCGACCCCTAGGCTGGAATGTTTTGATAGCTTGATTCTTATGTTTTGTGAGGTTGACTTCAATACATTTTGCTATTTTTAATATAACGTTTCTCATTTGGGTTTGCTAATGTTTCTTGAATAGATTCAAATTATACATTCCTGTTACATAAGTGATGATAGGTCCCCAGAGTATCACTCCTCCATGAATGATAATATTGTTTGGTCATGTGTTTTAGTTAAAGTGTGTGCGGTGGAGAGACATTTTAAGATTTCCCTCTGGATATAACATCCATTCATAATCCTTACTTGAAACATTTTTAATTTGATTGTTCCAAAATGATAATTTTCCAACTCCATCTTTTCCTCTACATTTACAAAAAGGAACTGAGAATTCAATAAGAATCTTTCTCTTTTCTACTGATTGATTCATCGGTATGGACGTAGGGACTCCTGGATTTATGAGTCTTTATTACTGCTACATTCTTGCTTTTTTCCCCACTTCATATCTGTGTTGTCTTCCACCGTGAGGGCCTTAGTTCTTAAAGCATTTACTTACTTGCTGAGTCTTACCATAATACATTAAAGTAGTTTCACTATTTCTTCATCCATCTCACTACCCAAAACAATAACTAAGAATGGAAATTTGTTGTTTATCCTTTCCTCCTCCTCCACTAAAAATGAAGGTGTATAGATTCAATAGTGGTTTCATAAATTACTTGGATTAGTTTCTTTTTGTTTTTTTAAATATTTATTTTATTTGAAAGAGTTACACAGAGAGAGAAGCAGAGAGAGAGAGAGAGAGAGAGAGAGAGAGAGAGAGAGAGTCTTCCATCCACTGGTTCACTCCCAATTGGCCGCAATGGCTGGAGCTGTGCCAGTCCAAAGCCAGGAGCCAGGAGCTTCTTCTGGGTCTCCCATGCGGATGCAGGGGCCCAAAGACTTGGGCCATCTTACACTGCTTTCCCAGGCCGTAGCAGAGGATGGGAAGTGGGGCAGCTGGGTCTCGAACTGGTGTTCATATGGGATGCCGGCACTTCAGGCCAGGGTGTTAACCTGCTGAGCCACAGCGAGACCCCTGGATTAGTTTTCTTTTCCCCATCAGTGGGTTGTGGTATTTAGTGGAAATAATGATTGAATTAATTTGCTTTCAGTTTTGGGTGTTTCTTTATCCTTACTGATTTAATTTTTAAAACATTTCTATTTGTTCTCTTAAAAACAGACACACATCTCCCATACACTGATTCACTTTCAAATGATTAAAGCTGGGAACTCAGTTCAGGTCTTCCACATGGGTGGTGGGAACTCAAATGTTTGAGTCATCACCTGCTGCCTCCCAGGGCATCCATGAGCAGGAAGCTTAATCAGGAGTGGCGGGGGGACTTGAATCCAGGTACTCTGATATGGACTATGGGTATCCCAAGTGGTATCTTAACTACTAGACCAAGAATCTGCCACTATAATTATGTCCTGTGTTGGGCATTCTGCTGCACAACAGAACAGGTAGGGTGTGTGTGTGAGGGGGGAGGGTTGTAGATTGTTAACACAGTTCCAAAGTTTAAAACAGTAAGGGGCCATAGTTGTGGCACCACAGATTAAGCCACTGTTTGCAACATCAACATCCCATATCGGAATGCTGGTTTGAGTCTCCCGTTTGGCTTCCTGATGTGCCTAGGAAGGCAGCAGAAGATAAACTAACTGCCTGGACCCCTGCTACCCGTGTGGGCAGTGGGGGAGGTCTAACTTCATCATTTTTTATTATCCTTCCTGTGTTTCTTATAATCATGAGCATATACTTGTGTATGCATGTCTTAATATTTCCTTTTTACACAAAATATAGTTTACCGTGTATGTTCCTTTCTATTTTGTAAAGATTGCTTTTTTGCATTTTTAAAGTAAAATTTATTTATTTATTTATAAGAGAAAGGGAGAGACAGATCTTCCATTTGCTGGTACACTCCCCAAATGTCTGCAATGGCTAGGGCTGGGCTGAGCAAAAGCCAGGAGCTTCTTCCTGGTCTTCTACATGGATACAGGGGCCCAAGTGCAGGCAGCAGCATTACCCACTATGTCACAATGTGGGTCCCCATTTTTGGAATTTTTTTTTTTTTTTTGACAGGCAGAGTGGACAGTGAGAGAGAGAGACAGAGAGAAAGGTCTTCCTTTTGCCGTTGGTTCACCCTCCAATGGCCGCCGCGGTCGGCGCGCTGCGGCCGGCGCACCGCGCTTGTCCGATGGCAGGAGCCAGGAGCCAGGTGCTTTTCCTGGTCTCCCCATGGGGTGCAGGGCCCAAGCACCTGGGCCATCCTCCACTGCACTCCCGGGCCACAGCAGAGGGCTGGCCTGGAAGAGGGGCAACCGGGACAGAATCCGGTGCCCCGACCGGGACTAGAACCCGGTGTGCCGGCGCCGCAAGGCGGAGGATTAGCCTGTTGAGCCACGGCGCCGGCCCATTTTTGGAATTTTTAAAAGCATTTAGTTGGATAGTTTAAATATGCTTACTTGAAGATTCTGGAGCCCACTTTAGGCAGATGGGACTTTTTTTTTGGCTCATGCCTCCATGAATGAAACTAAAAATGACAAAGAAGGCAAAGATGCAGTTAGGCCTCAGAAACAGTTGGAACTGGGTATTGAATGCCTTCAGTATTGTGTTTACCTCTTGGACCTACTTAACTTTCATACAATGGTTTATTTTGTTTCAGTGCGGTGCTTTCTCAGTAAAGCAGTAAATCTGGCTGTGAACACTACTTGAGTTTTATAAATTTCCGCCTATCTTCTAATTTATAGTTTAAAAAGATACAGGAGAGTACTTCTTTATTCCAACTGGGCTCTTGAACTAATCTATTATATTTATTAGGAGTGGTAATGTAGGCAGGATCCCCAGTGCATATCTTTAGGGGAGCATCATTTACAATGAATACTGTACTTTAGAAATTCTTATAAGGACTGGTGCTGTGGCTTAGTAGGTTAAGCCTCCGCCTGTGGCTCTGGCATCCCATATGTGCACCAGTTAGTGTCCCAGCTGTTCCTGTTCCGATCCAGCTCTCTGTGTATGGCCTGGGAAAGCAGTGGAAGATGGCCCAGGTGCTTGGGCGCCTGCACCTTTGTGGGAGGCATGGAAGAAGCTCCTGGTTCCTGGTCCCTGGTTTCAGATCAGCTCAGCTCCGACCATTGTGGCTATTGGGGAGTGAACCAGCAGGTGGAAGACCTTTCTCTCTGTCTGTAAATAAGTAAAACCCACCCTATTTTTTTTAAAAAAAAGAATTCCATTTTATCTTTGAAGTGATATGTTCCTAAAAATAAAAAGGTGTATCTGATTATACTCGACCCATTTATTGTTTTTCTGGAAATTCATTGCCTTATGGAGTTGTTACTGTCTAGTTCTTAAAGTGATTTTTTCCAGCATTGTACATTAATAGAAGTTACTTTTTTTCAGAAGTTCATGGTGTTTGTCCATCCTTTGAGGTAGCAGAAAAGTTTGTGATGCCCTTCAAGATGCCAAATAAGCGTTTTAATTGTCTGCCTGTTAGCTTTCTGTTTCTTTGGCCATTTTATTTGCCAAATACTTGAATCATCACCTGTGCATATGGGATGCCGGCACTGCAGCGGCGGCTTTTACCTGATATACCACAGCGCTGGTCCCTGGCCATTTTCTTGAGGCACCACATTTTGGCATTTTAATTTCTAAGAGGGTACTCTACCCACACTTGTAGCACTTCTGGAATTATGAGTTGTGTAAAACTCGAGGAAGAAAAGAGTTGGCAGATTGGATATGTGGTCTGTTTCCGTAGTGGGAGAGATTATTAACAGATGGATGGACAGTTAAATTGAAAAAAAAAAAACACAGAATGACATGTTAGCTTCTTGATTGATGAACAATTGGATTCCTGTGTTAACTGGCCATTGTAATAATTGCATTGTTAAGTGACAAAGTGGATTTATGTACTAAGTGACAAGCAGTGCTCTAACAAAGTAGCACCAAATGAGGTAGATGAATGTAATACCTAGAGAAATGTTAGTGGTAGTTTTCCCTTTGTAGTAAGATTATATAAAACTTTTTATTCTTTTCCACATGTCATAAGGGCCATTTTTTCTTTTGGGGGTTGTGAGTAATGGATGCTTTTTTTTCTTTATTTAGAGAAAAGCTGTAAAATTTACATTCTGTGTAGCTGGAATACAGCATGGAAGGAATATTGAGGGAAGATTAATTTTTTTTTAGATTTTATTTATTTATTTGAAAGAGTTAGAGAGAGGAGAGGCAGAGAGAGAGAGAAAGGTCTTCCATCTGCTGGTTCACTCCCCAATCGGCTGCAACAGCCAGAGCTGTGCTGATCTGAAGCCAAGAGCCAGGAGCTTCTTCTGGGTCTCCCACATGAGTGCAGAGGCCCAAGGACTTGGCCATCTTCCATTGCTTTCCCAGGCCGTAGCAGAGAGCTAGATCAGAAGTGTAGCAGCTAGGACTCGAACTGGCATCCATGTGGGATGCCGGCACTGCAGGTCGTGGCTTTCCCCACTACGCCACAGCACTAGGCCCAGAAGATGTATGTACTTTTATGATTTTGCTTGATAACTGCTTTTTGAGGTTTTAATTAATCTGTAAATGGGGATTCTTTTGCTCTCAGGGTTTTTGAGAAGCTCAAATGAGATAATGTTAAAATGCTTTGTAAACCATGAAGTACAGTAAAGTCCAAGTGATACAAATCTCTTTATTACGAGTCTTAAGGAGCCATTATGATCTGGCTGACTAATTTATTGATGGTGTTTCTATATTCTGAAATCTTAGGTCTGTCAACATCTAAAGAACTAAAGACTCCCTTCCAGAAGACTGCATCAAAATAATAGGCAGTTCTTGATTTTCTGTGGTAGTGGGCATCTCAAATACTTCATGGGATCTAGTAGTGATAGCTTTTTAATCTTTTAAGCCATTTCTTCATGCCTGCCTATTTCTGTTGTGTGCTTATAAAATAATTTTTATGATTGTCATTGAATATTTCTTATTGTAGAATGACAATTTTTGGTTCTTAAAAGGACATGGAAGAGAATTCATTTGGAACTTTATTTGAAAAATAGGGGGAGAGACAGAAACAGATCTTCCATCTATCTGTTGGTTCACTTCCCAAATGCTTACAATCATTGGGGCTGGACCTGGTCAAAGCTGGGACCTGAGTCTCCCAGATGGGTGGCAGGGACCTAATTACTTGAGCTCTTATCTATTGCCTCTCAGGATTACATTAGTAGGAAGCTGGAATTGGGAGTGAATTTGGGACCTGAATCTAAGCACTGCAATATGGGATGTGGGCATCCCCAGAGGTGTCTTTTTGTTGTTTAAGATTGATTTATGGTCATTCATTTGCAAGGCAGAGAGATATGCAGATGTTCCAAGTGGCAGCTTAACCCTCTGAGCTACTACATCTGCACCATCCCCGCCCTGGGGGGAGGGGGGAATTTAAACTGTTAATTGTCAATATAGTTCATAGGTGCAAAATGTTTTGTGACCATTAAATAAATACTCTGTTTTTGAAAAATATTTAATACTCAGAAAAATGTAATGTCACTTGAAACAGCAGATAATATAGTTATGATTCTACACAGTGTTTGATGTTGCCCCACATCACACTTTCATGCACAGGAATAGAAGAAACTGTTCCAGAACACGAGTTTGTGCTCAGTGATGGCTTTAAGTATTTTATTCACTGTTTATTTAAGTTTTATTATATTTATTTGAAAGGCAGCATTTAAGAGCAAGCTAAGTTCAATCTGCCATTTGCTACTCAAATGGCCACAAGAGCTAGGGCTGGGCCAGGCTTAAGCCAAGAGCTTGGAACTCCCTCAGGGTCTTCCACATGGGTGGCAGGGGACCAAGCACTTGGATCATCTTCTACGCTTTCCCAGGCACATTTAACAGGGAGCTGGATCAGAAGTGGAGAATCCGGGACTCAAACCAGTGCCTATATGGGACACTAGCATCACAGGTGGCAGATTAACCCACTGCGCCCAATGCCAGTCCCATTTTTATTGTTTTCTGTAAGTATCTTATATAATTAGGAATACGATTCTATTTTAAACCCTTTATTTAATTGCAGCTTTTTTCTAAAATTAATGATTAAAAACTAAGAGCTCAGCTCCGGCTTTTCCAGGTTAGTTTAGTAATTCCCTGAGTTCACTGTCTATAAATTCCTCTGAATGAACAAACCTGAATATGATCAGAACTCCTGGGTTAAATTAAAAGGAGTTTTATAATAACTGTCTTAACTTGTTTTGTTGTTTTCTAGGTATTATGCCAAGTTCACCATTGTATTTTTGTTTATTATCTTTGGTCAGATTGTTTCAGGTTTTACCATAATGATTCTCAAAAGGCAAAGAATTTATTTTCTTCCTTTTTTCCTTTCTTTGCTTTTAAAGATTTATTTGAAAATCAGAGTTAAGGGGAGGGGGGAGAGAGAGAGAGATTGATATTGGTATCGATATCGAGCTTTGTGTTTGCTGACTCACTCCCCAGATGCCACTATAGCCAAACCAAAGTCAGGAGCTTCATCCAGGTTTCTTTTGTGTGTGGCAGTAGCCCAAGTAGTTGGGTTATCTTTTGCTGCTCTCCCCAGGCCATTAAGAGGAAGCTGGATCGGAAGTGGAACAGGAACTGGTACACGTAGGGGATGCCAGCATCGTAGGTGGCGGCCTTACCTACTGTGCCACAAAGCCAGCTCTGAGTTTATTTTCTTCAGTATGACATGACCCAATTCTTAATCAGAGGTTTCTTATTGAGAATCTTTTGCTTGTTTCTCTTCTTTTACTTTGTTCATTTCACACAAAAAATATTTTTCCATCGAAAGATAGAATGAAGCAAAGATAGTGAAATATGGAACTACTTAATACTTAATAAAATGTCAGGCAGCAGAGAAAGGTATGAGGAATAATCAGATTTTGGTTTTAGTCTTAAATCTGAATTTACTGTTTACACATTGTTGTTAATCACACAAAATTAGCTGATTCTGGTTTTTGTTAGACCTTGGTGTGATATGTTAGGTTGAGAATCATAAAATCATTTTCAATAGCCAATATTGGTTATTTCATACTGCCCCTCAGTTTTTGTTCTCTGTTAAAACAGTCATGCCTAATATTTAACACTTAAAGTTTGTAGTCTGAAATTTTTCAAACACAGAAAAAAGCAAAGGAAGGGTAATCTTATGGACCCATCACTCAGCTTCCAGAACTGATTTTTATTAGTTCTTCTTCATTAAACTTTTCTTATCTCCCTCCAGATGCTGTATAGATTACAAAAAAGAAGAAAAAATATCTAACATGCCTTATTCCACTTGTTAAGCATCTGAATCTGTAACATGACATGTTAATGCCAGTGGCTGTATCTAGATACGTGTAGTTTAAAGCTCATAATAGCCAAGCAAAAGCTGTTAGTTGCAGAATGAATTGAGATGGATGCCAGGTTTAGCCATGAAAGCTTGTAAAAAGGTGGTGGTAAGGAGAAAAAGTACATATGAGAAGTATTGACAGCAATGCATAGAATTTTATAAATAGGTAAAAATGGGGAATAAAATTTTGCTGAACTTGGATGACTAAAAGGAACTGGTGTAGAGACAGAGAGGAGGAAGATTGAGAAAGGATTGTTTTTGGAGACAGTTTAAAAGCTGCCAAAAGCCGTAGCTAATGGCTGGCATAATGGAGATGGGTTTCTAACAAAAATTTTCTTCATAGATT
The DNA here is from genome assembly GCA_949820135.1 of Sylvilagus floridanus. NCBI lineage: Eukaryota > Metazoa > Chordata > Mammalia > Lagomorpha > Leporidae > Sylvilagus > Sylvilagus floridanus. The sequence goes on from OX463245.1 coordinate 53,780,906, forward strand.
ATTTCATCAGATGGTCTTGATGTTACAGTAGATTTGAGCATTTTAACTGATGCTTTATTTTGAACTAGAATGTCATGGTTTTGTCAAGACAAACATAGGCAGCTTAAAAATTTACTTATAATTTATTTTATATCATTGCAGCACAGTTGTCTCATCCTAAGGTATTTTATTCAGAAACTATTTTCACAGTATTCTAAATTTCCTAAAATTTGATAAAAATGTTTATTAAGACCTTGTTTTCTGAAAGCTAATTTTTTCCTAGTTCCTGTAAAAGATACTATCATATACAACTGAAGCGTTCATTGCCTCTCCCAGAAATCCTTTTCTGATAGGTTAGCATTGCTATATTGACAAACTATACTGTAGTTCATATACTTTTTCTTGTTAGATTACTAACACTTTGTAGGGCTCATGTTTTATTTATCTTTGAAACTTTAGGAACTAAAATAGTGACTATTTTGTTAGGCTCTCAAAAAATGTTTAATAAGTTGAAAGAGTAATTCTGAGCTCATTCTTTTCCACTAAAACCAAAAATAAGGGGGAAAGGAGGAACCCATGATTATTGATCTCCCTACTTCATCTTCTAGTGGCATGTGTACAGGTTTGGAACCTTACCAGGAAGAGCTTTCTAAACTACATTGCCTATTAAATGTTCCTCCCTGTCAAAATCAATCAAAAACAATGTTAGCACAGCTGAAATGTAAAAAAATGATGATAGCAGCAAGCATCAGGCATGTTGTTGTGTAGGAAGGCCAGTATCTAAAAATTGGATGAGAGTGGAGTGGTAGCTAGGGAGTTGTCTTGGTTTACATGGTTTAATCTAAGCATTGAAGGCCTACATTCCAAAACCTCTAAACAGGGTTTCTTAACGTTTTTGGGTCATAGGCCTTTTTGAAAATTAAATCAGTCTCAGTTTGGGTTTAATTCTGCCTGCCTCCCACCCCAAACTCCAAACACATTTCTTGTCTTGCTGTACTTTCTGTTTTCAACATTAACAACTTGCCCTCTAATTTTTGTCTTCAAAATCTAAAGTTTCCTTCCAACACAGAGGGGATTGTCATATCTTTTCTGTGTGGTTAGTTACTAACTCTGGCCATTAAAAGCCATTCTGTAGCATAGCTTGTACTCTGGATGTATTCACAAGTTCTTGTAGAACCCCAATTGATTATTATTTTAAGCTTTATTTCTCCCTTGAGCAGTGGATGCTCCATACTCAGTGTAGACAGAATAAGAAAAATGAAAAACTCAAAATTTCTATGCCAAAGTACATGTTAGGAAGTATTCATTTTTAAAAGTTAAATCTAATGGGTCCAGCATTGTGGTGTAGTGGTCACCTGTGGCATGGGCATCCTATGTAGGTGCTGGTTCGAGTTCCAGCTGCTCCACTTCCAATCTGTCTTACTGCTAATAATGCACCTGGGAAAGCAGTGGAAGATGGCCCAAGTGCTTGGGCCCCTATACCCAAGTGAGAGACCAGGAAGATGCTCCTGGCTTCAGCCCAGCCCATCCCCAGCTGTTGGGGCCATTTGGGGATTGAACCCATGGTTGGAAGATCTCTTTGTCTCTCCCTCTCTGTAACTCTGCTTTTCTAATATATAAATAAATCTTAAAAAAAAAATGTAAAGGGCTACATTCTCAACTGTTGGGGAACTCAGTTATCTGGAAAATGGCATATTTGCTAATGGCTATAGCTACCTTATCAAACATTTGTCCTGGATATGGATGACAGTATTCTCTAATCAATAAATGCCATTTTTGGTGGAATTCCTTAGATTTCTATAAATGTAATAACAGATTTGAAACATCTGGGCCTCTATTACATTTCATGTTTTGGGATTAAAGACCACTTTGACTTTAGATAGGTTATAGTAATACTTCACATACTTAACATTCATAATGCTGTTGGATGGCTAATTCTTTAACCAGTATTTTATTGATAGTTTTGTCCAGAGGCTAATTTAAAACATGAAAACAACTTAGGGATTTAAGGGGTTTTGTTTGTTTTCATTTGCTAGTACATTTTAAGGTATATCCTACCAGGAGTGTATGATACTTTTATAGCTGTAAAATATGGATATACTGTAGTTTATTCAAATAGTTTCCAGTCTCTAGGAGCTGCCTTAATTGCAAAGGCATGAAAAAGGAAACCTTAAAGAGACTCCTAACTATATATTTTGTTATTTGTTATAATTCTTAGGAGATATCTCTGAAGGAAATCATCTCTCTGGCTTAATAACTTTGGTTCTTGCCCACTTAGAACAGTGATGTCAGTAATTATTTATATGATAAAACAGCTGAATATTTTAGGGGTACTTAGCTTTTTAAAAAGATACACTGAATGACCTAATATTTATTTTTGGGTTTTTATTTTCTTTGCTTGATTGAGAAGGATGTAAAAGTTAAGTGACAAAGCAGAGAAAGGTGCCGATGGTCAGGCTTGCCTCTGTGTAAATTACATTTGGGCTGGCGCCTCGGCTCAATAGGCTAATCCGCCGCCTGCGGCGCTGGCATACCAGGTTCTAGTCCTGGTAGAGGCGCTGGATTCTGTCCCGGTTGCCCCTCTTCCAGGCCAGCCCTCTGCTTTGGCCAGGGAGTGCAGTGGAGGATGGCCCAAGTGCTTGGGCCCTGCACCCGCATGGGAGATCAGGAGAAGCACCTGGCTCCTGGCTTCAGATCAGCGCAGTTCGCTGGCTGCAGCGGCCATTGGAGGGTGAACCAACGGTAAAAGGAAGACCTCTCTGTCTGTCTCTCAGTGTCCACTCTGCCTGTCAAAAAAATTAAATAAATAAAAAAAGTTACATTTGAAAAAAAAGGCTTCAGAATTATATAATTGCAGAATTGAGATTTATAATACCTTATAAATACAAAGTTTGCAATACAAATACAAGTGTCCTTTTATAAAGTGCTTCCACCAAAACAAATTTGCCTTTCAGTTCTATTTTTCCACCAACTTTTTGAGGTATCCACATGATTTCTCTTTTTAATGATGATTCACTGATAAACTGGTTGTCAGAAACTTCTCTACCAGGATTAGAATAATATAATAGCTCCAGAAGATGTTCAGTAGTTTTATATTAGTCTGAAAATATTACTAAATATAAGCTAAAATGATATAAAATATACTAAACTTAGAAGTATAAAATGTATAAGAAATCATAGGATAAGTTAGAAGTATTGTCTTAAAGATCAGGATTAAGGGAACTTCTCAGAAAGGAAGTTGACAGAAATGACCCAGTGAAGGACAAGGATGTCAAGAGAAAAGTACTGATTGTAGCCAATAGGTCCTGGGTCCAGAGGGCTTAATAAATAATGATGGCTGAGCAGTCCTCTAACTTGTCTTCCCAAAAATGAAAGCAGAGAGATCTCTTAGGGAGAGTTAGGGTTGTTAACTTATGACTCTATTCTTATTAGATTGGATTTTATGAGGCTAGCCATATGAAAGGTTTAGTTTTTTTTTTTAAGTTTCCAAAAAATGGAAAAAGCCAAACCTGCTGTTGATAGTTGAAAATTCCTCAACCTGGAAAAGACCTTTACTTTTCATGTGTATTCTAGACTGTCAAAGTCTGGTGTCTTTTCTGGACTGATATTCAGTGACTGCAAGTATAGCACTTTTCAAACTGTCTTGACCAAGAAACTCCTTTGTAGAAAGCCACTCTTAATAGAATAGAACAGAATAGATTGTGAAGCTCACTAACATTCTATAAATATATACTTCTGTCATGTAAGGCAGTGCTAGACAAATTAGAAATTGCATAGGTAGGTTTTTGCCTTTAAAGAACTTAAAATGCAGATACTTGAAGCTGATAATTGTTCATAATTAGATGTAGTAATTATGTGGCTGATTGAAAGCTGTTCCTTTTCTGTTTTGTTTTGGAGAGAAACAAAATCTGAAAGAGCTTGTGTTCCTTAAGTTGTAAGAGGAGTTTTCACCAGATGGGGGAAAATGGTGCAGAAAGAATTTGAATAACTAGACGAAAAACTGCTTATATAAGCAATGATTGTTTTTAAGGATTGGGGTAAACAAATGTTGTTCTTGGAAGTAATTTTATTATGTAGAAGATAGGCATGGTTTCATATGAATGTTTAAAAAGATCATAAGTTTGTTATAAGTGAACTTTTTTTTGTGGAGAATTTGGGTATCATTTCAGTAAGTTTGTTTCTGCTGTTTGGTGAATCAAGTCTATGCAATTTTTGCTGCATTTTTTGTGTTTCATTTTAGTTTGAAAATTTACATGTGCTAATGATGAGGACTTTGGATATAGTTGTTCAGATTTAACAAATATCTGAGGATCTTTTGAGTAAGTATGGCTTAGATGCTTGAGAGATAAGACTTAACAGTGAGGGACTAGCACTGTGGTGTATTGGGTAAAGCCACCGCCTGCAGTGCTGGTATCCAATATGAGCGTCAGTTCAAGTCCCAGCTGCTCCACTTCCAATCCACCTCTGCTATGGCCTGGGAAGGCAGTGGAAGATGGCCTAAGTCCTTGGGCCCCTGCACCCACGTGGGAGACCCAGGAAAATCTCCTAGCTCCTGGTTTGGATTGGCACGGCTCTGGCTGTTGCAGCCCACTGGAGAGTGAACCAGTGGATGGAAGATGTCCCCCTCTTATCCTCTTTTCCCCCTGCTTCTCCTCTTTCTGTGTAACTCTGACTTTCAAGTAAATAAATAAATCTTCAAAAAAAAAAAAGACTTAACAGTGAACAAAATAAGTTGACACTAGATTGTTGAAGAAAAAGACCATGCATATGAGCACAGAAACAGGACCATGAAAAGCATGAGTCCAAAACTGTTGGAAGCAGTAAGTAAGAAAGGTTGTTGGAAGACCCTCTTTGGGCCTTGGTGGTCAAGTTTAGTCACAGTGTATGCTCTTGTTAGAAACTGGGAGAGGATAGGCAGGTTGTGGCTGCTGACCTTGGTCCTGCATGATAATGGTACTATTTTGCTAAGAAGAGGTTTGGCGTGGGTAGTGCTGCTCTCTGGTGGGCTGTTCAGCAGCCAGCTTTGACTAACATAGCGGGAACTGCAAGATATTTTTACATCTGTGAGTGGTTAAGAGCATGGTTTATGGGGCCAAGTTACTTTAAGTGCAAATCCTGGCACTGCTACTTGTCTCTGTTTCTTAACCTGTCTCTTAATATACTCTATAAAACTAAGTGTCTCAGAGTTGTGAAAACTAAAAGATATAATCTGTGTAAAGTATTTAGAAGGTAGCTGATATATGAACAGTGCTCTGTAAAGTTAATTGTTGTTTTCCAAATATACAATTTGTTTGTACTCCACTGTGGTGGAAATTCAAGAGACTAGTGACTGGCTTTGTAAAAGTATGTTGTGTCTTACCACCAATTTCATGCTGTTACATACTCCTTTGTCAGACTGTAGTCAAGGTATTGGCAAAAAATTTTATCTTACGGGAAACAACTATTTAATAACAGGAACATAAGTGTAGTTTAATTGCCACATGGAATTTATTAGATGTGAAGGCTGAGTTCAGGGAAGAATGTGTCTTACAGAAATGAGTCTTACAAAGCTTTAGGATTACAGTTATTATTTTCATTGTTTTTATGTCTGGTAATATACTTAACAAAGTGTGTGCATTTCTGAGTATTTTAATGCCTTCATCTTTTTTTCCAGTATTAAAGCATGAAATAAATCCTCATTGTTTTTCAAGATTATTTAAAAGGAGTTATAATTACTGCTCAGCACCTAGGACAGCACCCACCACAACACAATGTACATGAACTCTGGCTTAAGGTTTGGGGTATATTTTCTGGATTCGGGAAAGGAAAGAAGAGAAAGTTCTGGGGGAAGTTTAAGATCCTTGTGAGTTCCTGCTCTAAAAGTATATGAAATGCAGGGCGGTTTTATGGCTTTATTTCAAAATGTTTTACACTGGCTGTAGAACCCACTTCATGAAGTAGTTTGAGTTAAAATGATCTAATATTTGTGTTTTAACTTTCAGCTTTGTGTTATTCTTGGAAAATTTCGCACCACTTGTGAATTCCTTGAACCTGGGCATTGCAAATCCACTTCTATTGGGCCCATCTCCTTTGCACTTTGCTCAGATTAAGACTCAGTTGGCGCTTCAGCAGCTGAATGCCGTTGCCTCACATGGTTCAGTACCACCTTATACTTTATTAAATCAGGCTTTCTTGAAAATAGCCATGTCGAGACCCAGGTTTAATCCTCGAGGAAACTTTCCACTTCAAAGGCCACGAGCACCTAACCCTTCTGGGATGAGGCCTCCAGGACCATTTATGAGGCCTGGATCTATGGGTCTTCCAAGATTTTACCCAGCAGGGAGAGCCCGTGGAATTCCACACAGATTTGCTGGCCATGAATCTTATCAGAACATGGGACCACAGAGAATGAATGTTCAGGTAACTCAACACCGAACTGATCCAAGATTGACCAAAGAAAAATTGGATTTTCATGAAGCACAACAAAAGAAGGGGAAGCCTCATGGTAGCCGGTGGGATGATGAGCCTCACATATCTGCATCAGTAGGAGTGAAACAGAGTTCTATAACACAGGTTACAGAGCAGAGTCCTAAAGTACAGAGCCGCTATACAAAAGAGAGTGCCTCGAGTATCTTAGCAAGTTTTGGATTATCTAATGAAGATCTAGAAGAACTTAGTCGTTATCCTGATGAACAGCTAACTCCTGAAAACATGCCATTAATTTTGAGGGATATAAGAATGCGAAAAATGGGGCGCCGATTACCTAATTTACCTTCTCAAAGCAGAAATAAAGAAACGCTTGGTAGTGAAGCAGTTTCAAGTAATGTGATTGATTATGGGCATGCAAGCAAATATGGCTACACAGAAGATCCCCTTGAAGTACGTATTTATGATCCCGAAATTCCAACTGATGAGGTCAAGAATGAATTTCCATCACAGCAGAACATTTCTGCATCTGTTCCCACTCCAAATGTAATATGTAATTCTATGTTTCCTGTTGAAGATGTGTTTCGCCAGATGGACTTCCCTGGTGAGTCCTCCAATAATCAGTCTTTTTTCCCAGTTGAGAGTGGAACCAAGATGTCAGGCTTACACATTTCAGGAGGACAGTCAGTCCTTGAACCTGTAAAATCCATCAGTCAATCTATTAGCCAAACAGTTAGCCAGACCATGAGTCAGTCTCTGATTCCTCCTTCTATGAACCAGCAGCCTTTTTCATCTGAATTAATTTCAGCTGTAAGCCAACAAGAGCGGATCCCACATAAACCTGTGATTAATTCATCTAATGTACATGTTGGCTCAAGAGGAAGTAAAAAGAATTACCAGTCAGAGGCTGATATTCCCATTCAGTCTCCATTTGGGATTGTGAAAGCATCATGGTTACCAAAGTTTTCACATGCTGATGCCCAGAAGATGAAGAGACTTCCAACTCCTTCTATGATGAATGATTATTATGCAGCATCTCCAAGAATATTTCCACATTTGTGTTCTCTGTGTAACGTAGAATGTAGTCATTTGAAGGTGAGTGTTTTTCAAGATCCCTGTATAATGATGCTCAGCACCCAATTTTCTCTAATTCTGATGTGTGTGCTGGTATTAACTAGGCCTTTAGGAAATGGCAGAAAATTTGAATTCGGTGTCAACGCTTAGTTGTAATCTTAAGTAGGTCTGGCCTTAGTACTGAATTGAGTGTTAGACTTTCTAAAGCATTCCTATAACCGGATACACCACATAGTTTGCCGATTTATTTTGAACTTTTAATTATCCCACTTACAAAATTTATATAATGAACTGTACTTAAAAGACTGTCACATGAATCACCTTTGTCTAAATAAGAGAATCTGTTGGTGTAAAAATATAAAAAATTGGTATAACTCATTTGTACTGCACAATTTTAAAAAACAGTGTATTTTTACCTTGATTGTACCCACCTGTCTTAGGCTACAGACAGTTAATATTGATTTAAATATTTTTTAACTTTATATGGACTAGTGGTTTTTTGAAAAGGAGCTTCCTAAAACAACTTCACTGCAAATTAGTCAAGATGTATTAATTATGGGGCCAGCTATGGGCTCAGAAAATAGTGTAAAATAATAGAGATTTGAAGAGAAAAATGTTTGTAAAATAAGCTTTAAATATTTCCATGGTTAGTATAGTTCTAAAGAAGTGTTTTGCAGAGGTGCTGAAAAGTAGAATAATGAAAATGTACTTACTATTTGGTAGTAATCATTGGTAGACCTGAGCAGAGATTCCTGTTTTATTTACATATAGGTATTTGGAAACCACTGGTTCTTCTATTTACTAATGTGATTTTTAGATTAGACTGGAAGTGGTCAGGAAGGAGCTTACTTCCCATTGGAAGAAACTCATTCAAAATCATAGTATACTTTGAACAGGCTTGAAAATCCATAGGTGCTAATTCCCTTGTTTCTTCCCTTTCTTGTACTTCCCTTCTCCCCGTTTTTCTCTTCTGCTCACCAGATTTCAGTCAGCAAGAATCTGATACATAGATCTGATGGCGTTGTGTTAAGGTTAACTATAGAAAGAAAAAAGGCAATATTTTACCTAATCTTAGCCAGATTTCCTGAATTCTATTAAAAATAGTAATTGTCTTATTCCATCAAAAGGGATAGCAAAGCCTTACCTTGAAAAAGAAAAATCTCAGAGTAATTCCCAGCAGTTAGTTGCAATGTCTAGGTAGCTCTGGCCCAAGTACTAAATTGAGTATTAGGCTCTTTGGATGAAGCACATCATTTTTGCATTTATTTTAATTAGTAACTATGAATCAAACAAAATATCTTAAAGACCTTTAAGCTTTAAGTTTTATTCTGCAGTGTAGAAAAGGAACACATTTATTCAGTATGTTTTTTATAACTTTTTTTGTATGACTTTTTGATGGTAGGATAGAAATGAATATTTAAAATGTAGATGTTTTTGAGGTGTTTATACAGTCTCAGAAGAATTACACAATGAAGGAATTAAAAATATTAGAAGGCAACAAATGGAGATTTATTTATTGAACTTGTTTGGGTATGCTGTAGAGGGGGAGGTGACATAATATTTGTCTTCATTTTAGACTTGTACCAGTCAGCATTATCCATTTAGCAACAACTCGTGTGTGTCTAGCAGTATGTGATTTTAAAAAATATATTCTACTTCTTCCTGAGATCAAAAGACTTTGCTAGTGTAACTTAATATAGTGGTAGTTACTGATGCACTAAGTCTGTCTGGACTAGAATGATCTGAAAGGGAAGATGTAATGAAGGAGGTTGAAGATGGGTCTTCCAGGTTTTGCATGAGTGGGCTTTAGATATGCCTACCTAAAGAGGGAGAGATGAATAACATACAGAGGCAGAGGTCCTGAGAAAGGACTACATTGCCTTGTGGTTAGAGGCTATTAAGAAAGAGTGATGAACATATTAAAAATAAGTACAAAGGGCCTTGAAAATCTAGTGTAAGAAGTTTGAACATTAGGTATGAGACGTTAATAAGCTAAGTTTCTTGATACATGAAGTGATGTTTTCAAAGTGTGTTTTAGGAGAGATCTGACTGAAGCATTCATGGTAAATAGGAATAAGAAGAGATGGGAAAAGGCACCTGACTGGTGCCTAATTACATATTCATGTGTGAGAGGGTGAAAATCTGGGTTAATATGGTGAAAGTAAACATTTCAGAGGAGGGAAAGTAATTTAGTGATCATTAGAGCTCTTAGGAGATTGCCAGTTAAAGATACCTCTTCATGGACAATACAACAGAATGGTGTTTAAGTAATGATTCTTCATTACTGAATGTTCAAATGATAGGGGTTTGTGAACATGGCTTTAGAAGGCAAATGCTACCTCTCATTACTGCAATACATTTTGCTCCCTCAAGTGTGTATATACATTTTAAATAGGTAGCTGATGAACAAAAGTTATGCAGAATCTGACAGTGTGTTCCTCACTTCTAAGTCTTTAAAACTATAACCTTAAGATATACTTTGAGAATGCAACAGAATGTGAAGTGTATTTCCTTTTAAATTGGAATTCAGAATGTAGAGGAGGAGCTTTTATTGGTTTAAAAACACTATTTCTGATTAAAAAAAATGAATTCCAAAAAGGTTCTTGAAGTATTTAGAGAATAGAGAGTGAGCTCTGATCTGGGTAGGTAGTTTTCTTAAGATTTACTTATTTGACAAGCAGAGTGATGGGGTGGAGGTGGAGGATCTTCCATCTCTGGTTCAGTCTTCAAATGCCTGCAACAGCTGGGGCTGGGTCAGGCCAAATCCAGGAGCCCAGAATTCTACCTGGGTATTCCATTTGGGTGGCAGTGACTTAAATGCTTGAGCATCGTCTCCCTTCCCAGGTGCATTAGCCAAGGAGGTGTATTGGAAGTGAAGGAGGCAGGACTCCATTGAACACTCTGATAATGGGATGCAGTTGTCCCAAGCGGCTGAACCCACTGCACTACAACACCCACCCAGTAGTTTCATTCTTAGCCTGCCCAAATGTACTGTCCTTTGTAGCATCACCTGCTTAGTGTTAATTAGTACTTCTTCTATGGAGAGGCCTTGCTGCTTTTGGAACATTATCTAATCTGGTACTGTTACTTCAGAGTCTAAAAATTGGGGTGTCGGGCTGGCACTGTGGCGAAGCAAGTAAAGTCTCTGCCTATGTTGCTGGCTTTCCACATGGGCACTGGTTTGAGTTCTGGCTCCACCGCTTCCAATCCAGCTCTCTGCTAATGCACCTGGGAAAGCAGCAGAGGATGGCCCTGGTTCCTGGGTCCCTGCACCCATGTGGAAGACCTGGAAGAAGCTCCTAGCTCCTTGCTTTGTACCAACCCAGCTCTGGCCCTTGGAGCCATTTGGTGAATGAACCAGCAGATGGAAGATCTCTCTCTTTGTCCACCCCCACCCCCACCCCCATGTAACTCTGCCTTTCAAATAAATTAAAAATATAATAAAATATGATTAAAAAGAAATTGGGGTGGCATACATCTATTTACTGACCTTAGAAGCATGTTAAAAAGATGGTAGAGTGTGTGTTGCACTGGAGCGACGATACCTTAGATAGGGCAGCTGTCACCTTCAGCTGATTACTGCAGTAAGAATGCATATCCAGTATTAGAGATCTTCATATTTCTTCCAAGAAAAGCTGGACATCTGGATTTGGGGATGAAGTCTATGGGTTTTTAAATGTTGGCAATTTAAGTAAACACCATGTGCTCCAAATAAATCGTGCTCAACCTCCTTCCCGCCATTGTGTCTGTTTGATGTAAACAGTGTCCAATTATTATCAAAGACATGGCTGTAGCACCACTAGAGACTCTTTAACTGCCAATCTTATCTAGCTTTCTCATTGTATCACTGAGCAGAATATGAAATTGTTTATCCCCCCCTTTGCAGTCAATAGTCAGTTCCATGGCTTAAATGAAATAATTCGGGTTTGTCATAACTTGTTGAGTATTGCAGGTACTTTCAGATAGTTCTTGCCAAGGCAGAATCCAAAATTAATGTCAAGTAGTGCTCTGTGATACTTCTGGTTTATCTTTAGCAATGACCTAAACTAAAATATTTTGAAATGGAAACAAATGTTTTCCTCGAGGAAAGTTTGAAAATACAGAACTGCTTAGTAAGTTTTCTGCCTTTCCAAATGCTGGAGGAACAATAAAACATTGAGTAATATACATGTTGCTTTTATGTACTTGCTTTATTTTGGAGTCTGTATCTTTGAAAACTGTATTGGCTTTTTTTTTTTCCTAAAGGAGATGTATCACCCAGGAACTGATGGTTACATATTGTAATTTTATGGCAGATTAATTGTAAATGAAGAAATGTATAAGAAAGCATTTTGTTAATTGTAAAGATCTATATGTAAGGGATTTTGTGTCTTTAAAATGGTGTTATTTTCTCTTAAATTTTGAAAATAAATTAGATTTGATCAGCAACAGTTTTTCATATTTTTACTAATCATTTGTCAATATAGTGAGTATCTTGTTTGGAATGATTCTGGCCTATGAGATAGTATTTTTTGATTGTTGGTGGTGTTAACTTGAATATTGGAGGAATAAGTCAATCAGATACTGTATTTTGAAGATGCTGTCTTACAGATACCTTTTTACTTACAGAATTTTTTATGTTCTTAGATGTTGTTTTCATATTGGAGAGAAATTTTCTGACCATGCTTTTATCCAGTTTTAAATAGTTGTTGATTTCAAAGTGTTAATCTATGGGTATGACTTTTAAAATGTTTTCCATATGAAATAGTTTTAAAGGGGATCAGAAAGGTATGGTATTAAGTGCATTTGTTTGGAGGTCTTAATTTTTGTGAAAATTTTACTGTGACAAATGCAGTTTATACCTAGTTTAATTTTTGAAAAGATGTATCTTGTCATTTAAGACATCCTGTTTATTACTCAACATGAGGAATATTCTAATTTCAACACTTTTGTCTTACAATAGGATTGGATTCAACATCAAAATACATCAACTCATATTGAGAGCTGTCGACAGCTACGGCAACAGTAAGAATATTCTTTTTTATATGTTTCAAATTTACAAAATAGTTAATGTTCAGTTTTGACTTAAATATGTTTAGTGTGATGCTTTGTAGAAAAATATTTTTAGAAAGCTCTTGCCTATTTAAAATATTATTTTTGTAGATGTATGTTTAAGATTATTCCAAAAGAGGAGAATTCAATATGATCTTTGCTTGGATTCCTTCTTAACTCAATTTCCAGTAGGTGAATTTTTTAATATCATTGGTTTTTTCTTTGCTGGCTTGCCTTCCTTGAAATAGTTTATCTATTTCAGAGCAGATATCATTCCATTCTCTTCTCCTTTCCCCCAGCAGTTACATTTAACTAAAAACTAATGGATACAGCACACCAGTATTTAACTTTAAGCCTACAGCTCTGCTTTGTCTTAGAACTTGTTTTCAGAATAAACCTTAAGTAAGGGATGAACAAGCTAGTCTTTGTTCCCTCATAATTACTTCTTCAGCTCTTCCATGTTTTTCTTTAAGACAAGGCACCTGTGAATATTTCCCCTACTAGCCTTAGAGACGAAAAGTGTGATTATAGCAGTATTCTCCAGTGTCCTTTGTAATAACAAAAATAAATTAGGTGTTCCCCTCCCCTTTAAAAAATTTCTAGTCACCAGACTTGGGCAAATATATTTTGAGGTTATTATTCAGGACTCTTCCTGTTGTATGTGATTAACCCAGCTAGAAATAGTTTTTAAGGGAAAGAAATTTATTAACTCATTTAACTGGGAAGCTTCAGGAGTAGCTCTAATTTCAGGAACAGCTTAATTTTATCACAGAGTATCAGAAATATTTCCATTTCTTGGCCATTCTCTTTTGTGTAGGCTTTATATGATCTCGGGCATACTTCTTCCACTCTCATAGTTCTGAACTTAAGTTATCTGTTTACTTATCTCCAAGACAGTTTTGTTTGTTTAAGATTTATTTATTTGAAAGGCAAAGAGAAAAGGAGATCTCAGATTTGCTAGTTCACTCCCCAAATTACTATAGGCCCCCCCCTGACAAAGCCAGGAGCCAGGAATTCTTTCTCGTTCTTTCCCATGTGTGATAGAGACCCACTGCCTCCTAGGTGTATTAGCAGGAAGCTGTGTCAGAAGCTGTGACTTGGTCCATCACTCCCAATGTGGGATACAGGTGTCCCAAGTGGTGGCTTACCACAATGCCTGCCTCTTAAGCGTTTTATGTTTTGTTCTGTTAAAGTACTTCTTTGCCTGTAACTCCTGCAGAGGTCCTAGGTTTGACTCTTTGGGACCACTTTGGTTTTGTTCTCCATCTTTATAGTAGCTGAAGGAATACAGTACTCAACTTTGTTTGGTGTCATTGTGCATATTTCTGGTATTGAGAGTAGGTAACTGGTACTCGAATCATAGAATAAGTAACTGGGGTTGTTTCTCCATATAGCAACTATACAAACAATCATAGGTCATCTCAGGGAGATAATATATTACTTGAATTAGATATGCCTGTAGATATGCCTGTAAATGGAAACCTTCCCCTAAGTCACATTTTCCCACAGATACACAGTGAGATGTCTAGTTTTTATGAGGATGAGGGCTTTGCAGAAGTGAGTTATTTGCTGTAGATACTCACTCATGATGATAAGAGGATTCTAGCTACAGGTACTGCCATTTACTAGAGAAAAGAGCATGTGTATGCCTATTAAAATCTTTTGTGTAGATAAGCTTATATTTTTCATGCAGATGGGACTTAATTTTAAAGTGTGTCATTTTCGTGCCTGTCAGTTCAGTGCTCTAGCCTACTTTTTTACCTTACTAATATCAAATACTCTTGATTAATTACTTCATGGCTTTTTTTCCCAGCAAAAAACATTTTAGCAAATAAATTAGTTTGAATTGGCTGCTTTAGATCTTGATTCTGTGTCCTTTTAAAGGTGCATTGTGTTCCATTATGTAGAATTCTTAATCCATTTACTAATTCCTATATTGATAAATATTAAATTCTTACTCCTTTTCTTAATTGTCCTTTTCTTATTGTCTTCTATCTTTGTTGGCTCTTTCTGGAATATAACATATGGGTGGTTAGCTTGAGAAGAGATACAGTGCGTCAGAATTTTAGTATTAAAGATTTTCAATGGGCTTTGATCTAGCCCACATTGTATTCAAGGACCCAAATCTACTCCTAGTTCTAGCTTCCAGCTTATGCAGATCCTGGGAGGCAGCAGGTGATGGCTCAAGTTGTTCATTTCCTGCCCCCCACATGGGAAACCTGAATTGAGTTCCTAACATCTGGTGTTGCAGGCATTTAGGGAATGGAACAGCAGATAGAAGTTCTCTGTCTCTCAAATAAATAGATTTTTAAAAATACTTTATTTTATTTACTTGAAATGCAGATTGACAGATTTTTTGACTACTGGTTTACTCCCTAAATGACTACAGTGGCCAGGACTAGGGTAGGCCAAAGCTAGAAGCCTGGAACTCCATTTGGTCTCCCAAGTGGGTGGCAGGGACCCAAGCACTTGAACCATCTTCTTGCTGCTTTCGCACAAGTATTAGCAGGGATCTGGATTGGAAGTGGAGCAGCTGGGACTTGAATACACACTCGTATGGGATTCCAGCATCACAGGCAGAAACTTAACTTGCTGTGGCATGACACTGGCTCCAATAAATAACTTTTTAGGGACTAGTGTTGTGGTATAGCAGGATAAAGCTGCTTCGTGTGATGCAGGCATCCTATATGCGTGCTAGTTTGAGTCCCAGCTGCTCTCCATTTCCAATCCAGCTCCCTGCTAATAAGCTTGAAAAGCAGTGGAAGTGGCCCAAGTATTTGGGCCCTTGCACCCACGTGGGAGACCCAGGCAAAGCTCTTGACTTTGGCCTGGCCTAGTTGTGGCCATTGCGGTCATTTAGGAGTAAACCAACAGATGGAATATTTCTCTGTGTCTTTCCTCCTCTCTGTATCACTCTTTCAAATAAATAAATAAAACTTGAAAAAATTTTTTTAAAGTGTATTTAAAAATGCAGAATTTTACTTTGTGTATTTACTGGGCATTATTCTAAATACTGACATGTTCGATTTAATCAGTTTGATTTGATCTTCAAAACCACCTGTGAGGAAATTGAGGCGCAGACAGGTAATTTGCCTACTATCTTATAAGAAGTAAATAACACAGGCCAGCGCCGTGGCTCACTTGGTTAATCTTCTGCCTGCAGTGCCAGCATCCCATGTGGGCGCCAGGTTCTAGTCCCGGTTGCTCTTCTTCCAGTCTAGCTCTCTGCTGTGGCCTGGGAGGACAGTGGAGGATGGCCCAAGTACTTGGGCCCTGCACCCACATGGGAGACCAGGAAGAAGCACCTGGCTCCTGGTTTTGAGTTGGTGCAGTGCTGGCCATTGCAGCCATTTGGGGAGTGAACCAATGGAAGGAAGATCTTTCTTTCTGTCTCTCACTGTCTAACTCTGTCTGTTAAAAAGAAAGAAAGAAAAAAAGAAATAATCACACTAGTTTATCTGGTTCAAGGATTTTTGTTTTTTTCTCCCTTTTCCCCCTCAACATTTTATTCTGAAGAATTTCGAAGCCACAGGAAGTTGAACTGTTATTCATCTGTATTCACCAGTTGTTAGCATTTGATACATTTATTTTATCTTTATATATACTTTTTTGAAATTTCAGAAAATAAATTGCAAATATTATGAGACCTCATTCCTAAATTCACTATTTCCTAATAAATTTTTCTGTTTAATGAGAGCAAAACACATATCAGAAGATTAACATTAATTTCATATTGTCTACTAATTTATATAGGCCAAATTCAAAATTTTCACTTATTTCCAAAATGCCTTTTGTAATTAGCCCTACCCATGCATGACCCCATTTAAATTTAGGGATTCAATCAAGATTCATGCATTATATTTCTGAATTTAGAGTACTCCACATTATACTTTTCTTTCTTGTTTATGTTTGAGGAGGGTGTTTTCATGATGTTGACTTACAAAATGTTATTTATGTGAGTGGCCTAGAGACAGACAATACTCCCACATGCTTTTACACAGACACACACACACACACACACACACACATACACATACACAGAGGGAGAGAGAATGGTTCACTTCTAAGATGTCTGTAGCAGCCAGGACTGATGCTGGAAGATGAGGGTGCAGCCCAGGTCTTTCACATTGGTAATCCAATTACTTGAGCCTTCATCACTGTCTGCCAGGGTCTTCATTAACAGGAAGCTGGAATCAGGAACCAGAGCCAAGTATTGAACCCAGGGACCTCAACATGGGATATGGGCATTTTAATGGCTAGGCTAAACACCCACTCTTGTTGCTTTTTTTTTGGAAAGTTGTCTTGTAGAATGTCACACATTATGTATTTTGCTGTTTGTTTTCCTCATTAAATTCAAGTTAAATGTATTTGTCACATTTACTTCATAAGTGGTGTGTGAATTGTATCACTTTTTTATTTTTTTAATTTTTATTTTTTGACAGGCAGAATGGACAGTGAGAGAGAGAGACAGAGAGAAAGGTCTTCCTTTTGCCGTTGGTTCACCCTCCAATGGCCGCCACGGCCGGCGCGCTGCGGCCGGCGCACCGCGCTCATCCGATGGCAGGAGCCAGGTGCCAGGTGCTTTTCCTGGTCTCCCATGGGGTGCAGGGCCCAAGCACCTGGGCCATCCTCCACTGCACTCCCTGGAAGAGCTGGCCTGGAAGAGGGGCAACCGGGACAGAATCCGGCGCCCCGACCGGGACTAGAACCTGGTGTGCCGGCGCCGCAAGGCGGAGGATTAGCCTTGTTGAGCCACGGCGCCGGCGTGAATTGTATCACATTAAGGCACAGATAATGTCCATTACCTAGATCCTTGCTCCTAATCATTTCCATTATTCTACCTCCATTAGTAATATCATGTTTTGGAAACAAAATTTTTGACTAGGCAAAATACTATACATGCTTTATCTTCTGCCATGGGCAGCAGGTATGAGATGAAAGCATGTGTGTTAGCAGACAAACTTTGAAAGTCTAAAACATTGGAGCCAGCGCTGTGGCATGGTAAGCTAAGCCTCTGCCCACTGCACTGGTATCCATTAAGAGCACCAGTTCATGTCCCCGCTGCTCTACTTCCGATCCTGCTCTCTGCTATGGCCTGAGAAAGCAGTGGAAAATGGTGCAAGTGTTTAGGCCCCTGTACCCACGTGGAAGACCTGGAAGAAGCTCCTGTCTCCTGGCTTTGGATTAGCTTAGCTCCAGCCCTTGAGGTCATTTGGGGAGTGAACCAACAGATGGAAGACCTCTCTCTGTCTTTCCTTCTCTCTTCTGAACCCTAACTGGCGAACTCTGGAAAATTAGGAATAATTTTTAATGTATTGATGACCATTTGATGACCCCCCTGAATTGCCCGCATTGTACATGTCAGAAAGCTGAAACCTACACATACTGGAAAGTGGGCTTTAATTTATATAACCCGGTGCTTAAGCCCGGTTTTGTTTGATCCCAAAGGTCATTGTTTTTATTTGAGAGAGAGAGGGAGAGAGAGAGTGAGAGAATGTGCTTTTGCTCATTCAGGATGCAGATTAGCAGGAGGCTAGCTAGCACTGGGAGTAGAGCTGGAACTTGAACTCAGGCTCTATGATACATGATATGGATATTCCAAGCAGTGTCTTAATCACTAAGCCAAACACCCACCCATTTATTTATTTATTTATAGATAAATCTTTAATTCCATTTTCCCATCAACTTTAAAAAAATGTGAGGGGGCCAGCACTGCGGCGTAGTCATCTAAGGTTCCGCCTGCAGTGCCAGTTCATGTTTCCACTATTCTTCTGACCCAGCTCTCTGCTATGGCTTGGGAAATCAGTGGAAGATAGTCCAAGAACTTGGGCCCCTTCACCCTGCATGGAAGACCTGGAAGAAGCTCCTGGCTTTGGATTGGCACAGCTCCAGCCGTTGCAGCTGGAGTGAACCAGCAGATGGAAGTCTTTTCTGTCTCTCCCTGTCTGTCTCTGTAACTCAACCACTCAAATAAATAATTTTTTTTAAAAAATTTCTATGAGAAGTAGAGACAATAGAGAAGTAGAGACAGCTCTGATAGGCTGTTTCAGTCCCCCAGTACCTGCAACAGCCTGGGCAAAGCTGAGAGCCAGGAACTAATCTAGGTCTTTCACAAGGGTGACAGGGACGGACCCAAGTACTTGAGCCATCATCTCCTGCCTTCTAGAGTGCACGTTAGCAGGAAGCTAGAATTAGGACCTGAGCTAGAACTTGAACCCAGGCATTCCACTATGTGATGTGATCATCCCATCTCAGGTCTTTAACTGCTAAGCCAGGTGCCTGCCTCTGCAGAATTTTTTTTTTTTTTTAATTTATTTGACAGATAGAGTTAGACAGTGAGAGAGAGAGAAACAGAGAGAAAGGTCTTCCTTCCGTTGGTTCACCCCCCAGATGGCCACCATGGCTGGAGCTACGCTGATCCGAAGCCAGGAGCCAGGTGCTTCCTCCTGGTCTCCCGTGCGGGTGCAGGGGCCCAAGCAATTGAGCAATCCTCCACTGCCTTCCTGGGCCACTGCAGAGAGCTGGACTGGAAGAGGAGCAACGGGGACTAGAACTTGGCACCCATATGGGATGCCGGAGGATTAACCAAGTGAGCCACGGCGCCGGTCCCTGCGCGCTGGTCCCTGCAGAGTTCTTTTAAACACTGAGTTGTAAGATGAGGCAGGAGTTCATCTTCCTAGATAGTAATAGAGTAACACAGTAATACAAGTTTTAAAAAGTATTTAAAAAGTTAATAGTAATGCAAATTTTAAAAAGTATTAGAGTGGATGGAAACAAAATTATCCACTTACTGGAATTTATTGACAAGTGAGGAATACCTTGGATTAAGGTTAATTTATTTTTTAAAAAGTTTATTTATTTAAAAGAGTTAGAGTGAGGGGGGAAGAAGGGAGGGGAGGGAGGGAGGGAGATTTTCCATCTGCTGGTTCACTCCCCAGGTGGCCTCAATGGCCAGGGCATGGCAAGCCAAAGCCAGGAGCCAGGAGTTTCTTCCTGGTCTCCCATGTGAGTGGCAGGGAGTGGCACTCATTTTATGTAAGCAGTTATGCCATCTTTTGCTGCTTTTCCCAGGCCATTAGTAGGGAGCTGGATTGGAACTAGGACCCATATAGGATCCCGATGTTGCAGGCAGTAGCTTAACCGCTGTGCCACAATGCTGGCTTCAAAGCTAATTTTTTGTCTTTATCAATTTAATTTTTTTTAATTTGAGTGAACACCACCATCTGATTTATCCCCTAAATGGCTGCAACGGTCAGGGCTGGGCTAGAGCAAGGCTGGGAGCTGGGGAACTCAGTCAATCTGGGTCTCCCACATAGCGGCAGGGATCCAAATACTTGAGCCATCATCTACTGCCTTTCAGGGTCTGCATTGGCAATAAGCTGCTGTTAGGATCTGGGGTCAGGTGCTGAATCCAGCTACTCCAATATGAGATAAGAGCATTTTAACCATCTTCTTAACTGCTAGGCTAAACACCTGCCCTGTCTTCATAGTTTATCATCACATAATCACAAGATACCATGGGTAACTTGTCTACTCTCAAAGCAGGAAGAAAGCAACAGGAGATTTCTTAGAATTTGTCAGTGGTCTTGCTCCTTTGTTTGGTTAGAACCTACCACTGGCTGTCTTCTAAAGAAGCTAGGCTGGGGAAAAATATTTTGCTTTTTTAGCTTTTGTTACAGAGGCAGGCAAGGAAAAACTGTTGAGAACTGTTGTTGAGTTAGTTCATTAGCAGCATCTGAGGCAAAGAGCAACACCAAAAAACCACTTTACTTTCACTGAGTTTATGACCTAACTTTATATTGATGACTTGTTGAAAGTGCTGTCTCCATTTCCTTACCTGGCTTTCATCTTACTATGGAAAATATATTCTTGAGTATTAGCAATTTAATAATTTAATATGTTCACCATGTCTAGTTAGCTCAGGTCCTTTAGAAAAGTTGAAGGTGGAGATGTCTGTCTTCTATGATACTGTTGTTCCTCCTCCTTTTTCTTTCTGTGATTATTCCTTTTTTGTTTTAAATGTTCTTGTGCTTAAGATTTCTGTCCTCAACCCTCTTTTTTCTGTAACTCCATCCTATGTTAGTCTCACTCTTCAGAATATAGCTGTAGCTTCTTTCTAAATATCTCAGCCTTCTTTTCCTAGTTTCAGATAATGTTCATTTATAAATGTTCTGAAAACATTCTTACATTATCTTTGCTTCAGAAATGGTCAGTGAATCCCTCATTGCTTTCTCTTGTGTGAAGCCACATTATGTGATTTTAAGGTTGTTCATAATTTTGTCTTTACCTGAGACAACCTTTCCAAGTACTTTTACAGTTCTTTTTCATCATTTCCGTGCTGTTACAGACCAGTTTCTGGAACAGAATACCAGTATTTTGCCACTGGTCCTTAGTTTTATATATTTTCATGCTTGAAACCTAAACTAACCCATTCCAGCTGATGGATTTTTTTTTAAGCTACTTGAAAAGCAGTGTCGTCTTTGAACTATCTTCTGATTGCTCTCACTTAGATGTGTCTTTCCAGAGACCACTTGGTATCACTTAAGGAGCACCACTCATATTGCAGCCTATGGAAGTACCCTAACATATGATAAGAGTCATGTCCCCCTGGAGTCCTGCTTAGTGGATGAACTGTCTTCTGTCTTTTTAACTCCTTTCAATACTTGTATCTTGTACCTCTTCTGTGCTTTTTAAACACTTTGTTGTGTGTGTATTGCCTATTATACTTAAATTTTTAGGCCTTTAAAATGTGTTTCTCTGTTATACCTACGAGCGTAGTATTTTAATTATTTATTGAGTTAGACTCTCAATATTTTATTTCCAAGAAAAATTTCATATTTTAACCTACAAAGGTACTTCAAAAAGTTTGTGGAAGACACATATTATTTTTACCTGTATTTTTCCATGAGCTTTTTGAAATAACCCTATTTAATAAATCACTATGTAAACTAAGGTTTTGAATAGTTTTCCTGATATATTGAAGGTAAAGATTACTTGAGCCTTATAGTTTTAGTTTAGCTGTTTATTAATATTGTTTATTCTCAAAATAGGTATCCTGATTGGAATCCTGAAATCCTTCCATCAAGAAGGTAATTTTTAAAAAAATAGTATTATTATTGAAACTTGATTTTCTCTTGAGAGTAAACAGTTACTTTTTAAAAAAGTTATTCTTTTGAATTGAAGCCTACTTTCACCATTTTTACTTTTAAACAGAAGACAAATGCAAAAATCTCTGTGACTCTTCCTTCACTTACTCCAGCTTAAATGCAATACTTTCCCTCACTGAACTTCTGTTTTCTTTAATCTTTTCTGAAAATACTTGCTCTGATTATTTTATGTTTGTGGGATCTTCTATTGTAAATGCCTTAAAGGCTGAGAGTGGTCTTTCTAAGATCTATAGCCTTTAGGGGTCTGTACTCAATTTGTGTTTATATTCACAGAAATATTTGTAGATGGCTTTGTTCATTTTTCTGTTACTGTAACAAAGTACCTGAAGTTGAGTAATTTGTAAAGCAAAGAGGTTTATTTGGCTCACAGCTCTGGAAGTTTTAAGAGTGTAGTGCCAGCTGTGCTTGGCTGGGGTGAAGGTCTCACAGGGAATGGTATCATAGTGGTAGGGCCTGGGCGGGAGAGGGAAATCACTCAACAAGGAAGGAAGCCAGACTCAAAGAGGGATTCTTCTGTAACAACTCGCTCTCATGAGAACTAACTCTGGGTTATCCAAGAGATACCTTCCCTTCTCAGGCAGAGCCTCTAGTGACTTGAGGACGTACCACTAGACCCCTTCTCTTAAAGGTCCCACCAACTCTTGTTATCACCAACACATGAGTCCTTTGGCAGGGGGAAAAACCACATTCAAACCTTAGCAATAACAATCTTTTAGGGAAAAACTGTTGAAAAATGTTTATGTAAATCACTTTCTAAATTCTTTGCATACCTCTTTCAAACTATTAGTTATAATATTGGTACAGGAAAAACCCAGGACATTTATGATGATACTTTTCTGTAAACGAGATAGCACAGCAATTGGAGGGCTTATCATCTGTTCTCATTTTTTCTTCCTTACCTACAAGGCCGAATTACATCATAACAGGTGTTTATTTTTGTTCTAAGTATTACTAATGCTTGATATTGCCAAAAGTCTCTTTTTAGTGAAGTGTTGTTGTCATTTAATATCATTTGAGCTTACATTAAATTGCTGACTCTTGGCTTGTTTTCTCTTACTCCTTTGTAGAAATGAGTGCAATAGAAAAGAAAATGAAACTCCAAGAAGACGGTCTCATTCACCCAGCCCCAGACGATCCAGAAGATCAAGCTCAAGTCACAGGTTCCGTCGATCTCGAAGCCCAATGCGTTACATATACAGACCAAGAAGTCGAAGTCCAAGAATTTGCCATCGTTTCGTTTCTAGATACAGATCAAGATCCAGATCTCGTTCACCGTATCGAGTTAGAAATCCATTTAGAGGTAGTCCAAAATGCTATCGATCAGTTAGCCCTGAAAGGATGTCACGGAGATCAGTGAGATCATCAGGTACTCTAATAGCTGTGAAATAATCTACTTATTTTGACTAAACCTTTTCAGTTTTTTTATGTTTGGATTTTAAGAAATGAAATGTTCTGTATGGTAAATTTTAGAATTGCTACATGAAATCTGATTCATATCCCATACAGTCCATTATTCCTTCTAGAAACATTGTGTACAGAAGTCAGAGAGTATATCTGTTTACCAACATCAAATTCAAAAACAGGGATGTAAAAACATCTGATTTTTTCTTGAGAATTACTTATATAGAGCTCTACGAATTCATTTAAAACTTAACATGAAATTATTCATATTGTTAATTTATGTCTTTTTTATTTTTTCTTTTTTTTTTTTTTTTTTTTTTACAGGCAGAGTGGACAGTGAGAGAGAGAGACAGAGAGAAAGGTCTTCCTTTTGCCGTTGGTTCACCCTCCAATGGCCGCCGCGGCCGGCGCGCTGCGGCCGGCGCACCGCGCTAGTCCGATGGCAGGAGCCAGGAGCCAGGTGCTTTTCCTGGTCTCCCCATGGGGTGCAGGGCCCAAGCACCTGGGCCATCCTCCACTGCACTCCCGGGCCACAGCAGAGGGCTGGCCTGGAAGAGGGGCAACCGGGACAGAATCCGGTGCCCCGACCGGGACTAGAACCCGGTGTGCCGGCGCCGCAAGGCGGAGGATTAGCCTGTTGAGCCACGGCGCCGGCCCAATTTATGTCTTTTTTAAAAATTTATTTGAAAGAGTTATGCAGAGAGAGAAGGAGAGGCAGAGAGAGAGAGAGAGAGAGAGGTCTTCCATCCACTGGTTCACTCCCCAGTTGGCTGCAACTGCCAGAGCTGTGCTGATCCAGAGCCAGGAGCTTCTTTGGAGTCTTCCATGTAGGTGCAGGGGCCCAAGGACTTGGGCCATCATCTACTGCTTTCCCAGGCCATATAGAGAGCTGGATCAGAAGTGGAGCAGCCAGGACTCGAACTGGTGCCCATATGGGATGCCGGCACTGCAGGCAGCAGCTTTACCCACTGTGCCACAGCGCCACAGCGCCGGCCTCTATCTTATGTCTTAATACCAGTTTAATGACCTTTCCAAAGTAGCCTTCTATAATGAGAAATTATTGTAAATGTTTAGGAAGTACTTTGAGTAGGTCTTTTACTCTGTTCAGTATACCAATAGATTGGCTGCAATTGGGAATACTTTTAAATTTATTATTACTTTTAAAATTTATTTGAGAGAGAGACAAGAGCTCCCATTCGCTTTTTTACTCGTCAAATGCCCTCATTCATTGGGGCTGAAGCTGAGTGCCACTAAATCCAGATCTCTTACGTCAGGGACAGGAACCCAGTTACTTGAGCTATTACTGCTGCTATCCAGGGTCTGTATTAAGCAGGAAGCTGGATTCAGGAGCTGGAGCAAGGCATGGAACCCTGGTACTTCATTGTATTTCATGGTGGGATCTGGGTATTCTAAGTGACTGGGCTAAATAAATGCCTGCCCCTGGAAATACTTCTGAATGGATAAAGCAGCTATTCTCAGTGTGTGATCCAAGGACTCTTGGAACCTCATGTTCTTTCCAGAGTTTTATAAAATCTTTGTTTCTTCAGTTTTGTATCTTATGTGAGGATAGATTTTCTTTGTATACATTGAACCAAAACACTCTATCCAACAGATTCACTATAGAAGTAGATATGATAGTTTAAAGGTATCTTTTAAATCCAACATTAAAGTGTTTGAAAAAATGCACAGTGATGCTACTAATCTCACTATTTCTGCTTTGAGAGTTACACTGTTTTTTTTAAAATAAATGTTCTTTATATTAACAGATATTATTCACTGAATTAATATTCTGTTTTATTTTTAACATGTTAAATATGAATACATATAACACAAAATACCTTGGAAGTTCTCAGTGGGAGTATAAAGGAATTCTGAAATTGTGTGAGGACCACTGAATAAAGGAACTTCTTATAAAAGCCTTTTGTTTTTTATTTATTTTTTTTTATTTTTTTTTTTTACAGGCAGAGTGGACAGTGAGAGAGAGAGACAGAGAGAAAGGTCTTCCTTTTGCCGTTGGTTCACTCTCCAATGGCCGCCGCAGAAGGCGCGCTGCGGCCGGCGCGCCGCGCTCGTCCGATAGCAGGAACCAGGAGCCAGGTGCTTTTCCTGGTCTCCCCATGGGGTGCAGGGCCCAAGCACCTGGGCCATCCTCCACTGCACTCCTGGGCCACAGCAGAGGGCTGGCCTGGAAGAGGGGCAACCGGGACAGAATCGGTGCCCCGACCGGGACTAGAACCTGGTGTGCCGGCGCCGCAAGGCGGAGGATTAGCCTGTTGAGCCACGTTGCCGGCCATAAAAGCCTTTTGAACAATTAAAGACTTAATATTTTTTAGGGGGGTCCAGCATTGTGGCTTGCCAGGTGAAGCTGCTGCCTGTGATGCTGGCATCCCATGTGGCGGTTTGTGTCCCAGCTGCTCTGCTTCTGATACAGCTCCCTGCTAATAGTCTTGGAATAGCAGCAGAGGATTGCCCAAGTGTTTGGTCCTCTGCCACCCACATAAGAGATTCACATGAAGCTCCTAGCTCCTGGCTTTGGCCTGACCTAGCGCTGGCCATTGCGGCCAACTGAGGAGTGAGCCAGTGGGTAGAAGATCTCTGTCTCTCCCTCTCCCTCTCCCTTTCTCTCTGTAATTCTTTCAAGATAAATTAATAAATCTTTAAAAATAATTTTTCCTGTGTATTTGCTCCCTATTTATCTTGAGAATGGCTGTATGTGATAAATAATGTTTCTTTCACTATGTAATGAAATGGTTCTTTAAGTTTTTTTTAATTGAAATCCTGTTGATGTCCTTCTTACTAGATAGAAAAAAAGCTTTAGAAGATGTAGTACAACGATCTGGGCATGGGACAGAATTTAATAAACAGAAGCATCTTGAAGCAGTTGATAAAGGACACTCACCAGCACAAAAGCCTAAAATTGGCAGTGGAACAAAGCCATTAATTAAAGCTACAAGCTCTGCAAAGAGTGATCCCAATTCAGGAGGACATTCAGCTCGTAAATTAAAGAATCTAGAAGATGACACCTCAGCAGAATGTAAGCAGGTGTCTGATAAAGCTGTTTCTGTCCAGCGCAAGGTCAGTAATTCTTTGTATATGTACATTTTTTTCTTTTAGTGTTTTGCATGGTATATGTTTTTTTCATTTTTTTTTAAATTTTGGTTTTCACTAACATAAAAAGTTGTACATTTTTATAGGGTACCATATGATGCTTCTATAAATGTTTTTTTAATTTTAATTTTATTTTTTTAATTAATTTTTTTTGACAGGCAGAGTGGACAGAGAGAGAGAAAGGTCTTCCTTTGCCGTTGCTTCACCCTCCAATGGCCGCTGCGGCCAGTGCACCACGCTGATCTGAAGCCAGGAGCCAGGGGCACCCGCATGGGAGACTGGGAGGAGGATCCTGGCTTCAGATTGGTGCAGTGTGCCGGCTGTGGCAGCCATTTAGGGGGTGAACCAATGGAAGGAAGACCTTTCTCTGTCTCTCTCTAACTCTGCCTGTCAAAAAAACAAAAAACAAAAATCAAAACACAGAGTCCAATAATTCAAAGTCTTGTAACTTAGTAATGCCATAGGCTTAGCATTTGATGTATTAGAGCATTTTAAAAGTTGGGTGGTGTTAGCTAATTTTAAGAGTAGATCTTTGTGGTCAATTTCACTGTCCGGGGAAATGAATCTAATTGCCAGCAGCAGACTTTCCTGGGAGTTGACCACTTTCAATCTGTTGTAAACTTTTTATGTAAGTAGACTTTTTATGGGAAATAGAACTTTTTTTTGGACAGTATAGAATAGTTTTTTTCTGGTTTATTGGTATATTTCTACTTACTTTGCAAGTTTGGATATTCTGTATTTGTTAATTAAATTACTCTTTAGAGTAATTACTGATGGAACTGGTTATCAGATGTTTAGTGTTTTTTTTTTTTTCTTTTAAAGATTTTATTTATTTATTTGAGAGGTAGAGTTACAGACAGTGAGAGGGAGAGACAGAAAGAGAGGTCTTCCAACCGCTCGTTTACTCCCCAAATGGCTGCAGCGGCCGGAACTGCACTGATCTGAAGTCAGGAGCCAGGAGCTTCTTCGGGTCTCCCACGTGGGTGCATGGGCCCAAGGACTTGGGCCATCTTCTGCTGCTTTACCAGGCCATAGCAGAGAACTGGATTGGAAGAGGAGCAGCCAGGACTCCAGCGCCCATATGGGATGCCCGCCCACAGGCAGAGGGTTAACCTACAGCGCCGTGGCGTCGGCCCCCACCGTTGGGTTTTAAAATAGAAAACATTTTGTCTTTAGCGTTAAATTTTTTTAAAAAAAGATTTATTTATTTATTTGAAAGGCAGAACTACACAGAGGCAGAGAGAGGTCTTCCAGGTGCTGGTTCTCTCCCCAAATGGCCGCATTGGGTGGAGCTGAGACGATCCAAGCCAGGAGCCAGGAGCTTCTTCCGAGTCTCCTTTGTGGGTGCAGGGGGCCAAGCACTTGGGACATCTTCTACTGCTTTCCCAGGCCATAGCAGAGAGCTTGATTAGAAATGGAGCTGCTGGGACTCAAACCCAGCACTGCAGGTGGTAGCTTTACCTACTATGCCACAGCAGCGGCCCCACATTTAAAATTTTTTAGGGGCTGGCGCTGTGGCATAGAAGGTAAAGCCGCCACCTGCAGTGCCAGCATCCCATATGTGTGCTGGTTCGAGACCTGGCTGCCCTACTTCCAATCTAGCTCTCTATATGGCCTGGGAAAGCAGTAAAGGATGCTCAAGCCCTTGGGCCCCTGCACTTACATGGAAGTCCCCAAAGAAGCTCCTGGCTCT
Organism: Sylvilagus floridanus; assembly: GCA_949820135.1. Taxonomy (NCBI): domain Eukaryota; kingdom Metazoa; phylum Chordata; class Mammalia; order Lagomorpha; family Leporidae; genus Sylvilagus; species Sylvilagus floridanus. Next base: position 53,808,764 of record OX463245.1, read on the forward strand.
GGATCGGCGCAGCTTTGACTGTTGCAGCCAATTGGGGAGTGAACCAGCAGATAGAAGACCTCTTTTTCTCTCTCTCCGTGTAACTCTGACTTTCAAATAAATAAATAAATCTTTAAAAAATGTTTCTAAAAATTTTGTTAAAACTTTTTTTTTTTTTTTTTTTTTTAATTTTTGACAGGCAGAGTGGACAGTGAGAGAGAGAGACAGAGAGAAAGGTCTTCCTTTTGCCGTTGGTTCACCCTCCAATGGCCGCCACGGCCGGCGCGCTGCGGCCGGCGCACCGCGCTCATCCGATGGCAGGAGCTAGGTGCCAGGTGCTTTTCCTGGTCTCCCATGGGGTGCAGGGCCCAAGCACCTGGGCCATCCTCCACTGCACTCCCGGGCCACAGCAGAGAGCTGGCCTGGAAGAGGGGCAACCGGGACAGAATCTGGCGCCCCGACCGGGACTAGAACCCGGTGTGCCGGCGCCGCAAGGCGGAGGATTAGCCTTGTTGAGCCACAGCGTCGGCTGTTAAAATTATTTAGAAAAAAGTCTTTAAAGAAACGAGATTAGTGGTAGAAGAAAAACTATATAAGGAATTATTACTGTACTTCATGGTTTATTTATGCTTAATTTTTTTTATTTCAAAAAATAGCTTCGGAAAGAGCAGTCTTTGCATTGTGGCTCAGTTCTTCTTATATCTGAGTTACCAGAAGATGGCTGTACTGAAGAAGATATTAGAAAAGTATTTCAACCATTTGGAAAAATTAATGATGTTCTGGTTGTTCCATATAGAAAGGAGGTGAGTCATTTAGTCTGTTCAAAGAACTCAAAAGTTAATAGTTCTATAAATTATTGTGTCTTTTAGCTGCTTGTATTACACAGGAGAGTACTTCAAAGTGTTTGTGGAAAATGGAATAAAAAGATAATGCACATTTTCCATGAACCTTTTAAAGATCCCATATATATAATTGTTCATTAGTTAAGTAAATGTTGGAATATGAATGAACTTCCAAATACTGTTCTATATCCTTTATAATAAGGGTTGGCACAATATTTTTATAAAGGGCCAGATGATAAGTATCTGTGATTTTATGGTCTGGCCAAAGGATCACAACTACTTTGACACTGTGATACAAAAGCAGCTGTATATAATAGGTGAGTGAGCATGGCTATCTTCCAAAAAACTATTTTTTTAAAGATTTATTCATTCATTTTGTAACTCAAAGTTAGAGATGAGTGAGATCTTTCATTCACTGATTTACTCACCAGATGGCTGGAAAGGCCATCCCTGGACCAGGTCAAAACCAGAGCCTTGAGCTTCACCTTGGTGTCCCAAATGGGTGACAGGAGCCCAGATACTTGGAACATCCTCTGCTGCTTTTCCCCGGTCATTAGCAAGGAGCTGTATTGGAAATGGAGCACCCGAGACTTGAACCAGTGCCCATGTGGGATTCCAGCATCACAGGCAGCGGGCTTTATCCACTATGCCATAACACTGGGCCTCCCAAAAAACTGTTTAAAAAAAATAGGTGGTATGCCATAGTTCACTAATAGTTGCTTTAGGACACTAGTAACATAATAATAAATGATATTTTTATGCAGGAACTATTATTTGCATGTGGGTTATATTCATGTAATACATAAACTGTGAGCAACCTTTCTTAGACTAAAAAGAACATAAAGTTATGAGTTAAGACAGCAATGTACTGTTAGTGTCATCTTTGTTGTAAGAATCCTTAAAAATGTCAGATTTCAAACTAGGTCAAATCCTGCTTTCACTCCTGTTCAGTGAGCCACGCCTTCCTGTTTCATTCTATTCAATGAGCCTGCCATGCTGTTTCTTGGTAGTGGCCTAGAAATTCTGTAAGGTTGGATGTCTATTTCACGTGTGAAAAACATCAAAATACTCTTTAGCGAAAACAAAGAGACAAAATCAACTAGTACTTGAAAGTAGTTTCATGGTTTAATGCTTCCCAGGAAAGTTTCATGTTTTCTATAAGATGCCAGGCTTTTAAAAGTAAATTTCTGACTAAAAAAGGAATAAATTTCATTTTAGGCTTATTTGGAAATGGAATTTAAAGAGGCCATTACTGCAGTAATGAAGTACATTGAAACAACACCTCTTCTAATAAAAGGAAAAGATGTGAAAATACGTATTCCAGCAGGAAAGAAAAAAGTACAGGTAAACTGAAGTTAGGTCCTTCATAGTTTATCATTGTTGATGAGCTGAATTTTTTTTAAGGTATGACATGTGTGCAAAGAAATGTAAAATAAATATTTTAGCTGAACAGATAACATGTTTGCAAATTTAAATATACTGAAATGTAAAACTTCTGAATATATACATATGTATAGTACTGTAAACAATTTTAAATGACAACAGAGTAGTGGAAAATATCAGATGTAAAACAAAATTAGTAAATGTCTGTGAAACTGCTACCTAAAGTGAATAAAATAGTACATCTGCCAGCATCTTGGAAGCCTCTGAACTACTCCTTTCCAATCCTCAAAACCCTTCATTCTTTCCACAGGTAGCCTATAGCTTAATCTTATTTCAGAGACAGACAGGTATATATGCTATATATTTGCTATATCTATGCTAGTTAACTCCCCAAAGGCCTGCAAAGCTGAGGCTGAGCCAGCCCGAAAGCAGGAGCCAGGAACTCAGTCTGGATCTCCTACAAGGATGGCTGAGATCTGGGTACTTAAGCTGTATCTGTCACCTGTCTTTCTAGGTACTTGAATATGGCATGCTGACATTCAAACCCAGGGGGTGTGTGTGTGTGTGTGTGTGTGTGTGTGTGTGTTTTAAGATTTATTTATCCACCTGAAATTGTTACACAATAAGAGAAAGAGACAGAGAGAAAGAGATCTTCCATCCACTGGTTCACTCCCCAATTGACCACAATGGCTGGGATTGGCCCAGGCCAAAGCTGGGAGCCAGGAGCTTCTTCCAGGTCTCCCACGTAGGTGCAGGGGCTCAAGTCCCCTGGGCCATCCTCTGTTGCTTTCCCAGGCATGTTAGTCAGGGGCTGGATTGGAAGTGGAGCAACCATCTCTTGGGTTTCGAACTGGCACCCATATGGAATGCTAGTATTTCAGGCAGCAGCTTCATCCACTATGCCACAATACTGGCCCCTAAGCCTAGAGTCTTAGTTGCTATACAACTTGGTTTCTAATTCCATAGTTTTGTCTATTTTGAACTTACAGAATATACTGAGAAAAACCTCTTTTGCTTCCTTAGAAGTATCAGTGTTAGTTTGGTCATTGTAGATTATTTTCTATTTTGTTAATATGTCCAAAAATAATATCTACACAATTACTGTAAAATATCCAGTAGGTTTAATTTTTAATTTTTTGTTTGCTACAGAATGCCTGCTTTTAGAGACTCTGTTGCATACATTTTTCAGTTTGATTTTTCAGTCTGATCATGTTAGTTTTCTTCATTGCTTTTAACTTCTCTGTAGTATTACTTTTAATGACTATACCAGTTATTTTACCAATTCTTTATTGATTGATTTTAGGATAATTCTAGTTTTTCATTATTATACACAAGATTTTTTTGTAATTTGGTGTGTGCTTCTCACAGGCCATCCTTTTGCATTTTTAAGTTGATGCCTATCAATGAAATTGTCAGGTTATATATAGGGTGTACAGTAATAGATCATATCAGATTGCTCCTTCAGTAGCTGCGATAGTTTACACTGTTAATTTTTGAGAGTACAAGTGTTTCTGTATTATCAATATCTTAATTTCTTTAATTTTAAAAATCCAGTATTTTAAAAAATAGTATCTTGTTTTCATTTGCATTTTATTCAGTTTTTTTGCTTATATATACACGTATATAAATTTTGTAATTTCCCTGTCTTCAGTTTTATTGGTGTGTTCTTCAGTGGCTTTTGCTTTTTTCCTTGTGGCTTGTTTTAGATGGCCTTCTCTATACTAATGTCCAAAAGAAATGGCTCCATTATTTTCTTAATCTGCTTTTTGTGATGTGTGATTAGGAATCTATACCTGTTTCTAAAATGGATAGCAAATTAGCACAACACCATTTATGATTAATCTGTGTTGACTGGGAGGAAAAAAACCTTTTTACCCTGTATATCTAGATTGTTTCAGAGTATTCTTTTGAATCAGTCTGATTATTTTTATGGTACTGTGTGATTGTAATTAATAATCTTTTAATATTTTCATATTTCTGGTAGTTATTTTTCTTTGCTCTTAAATTTTTTGTGGAATCTTGAGCATTTATTCAGGCATAGTGGTTTCAGAAGCAATTCAGGTTTGTTTGTTTTTTTTTCCTAAGATTTATCTATCTATTTGAAAGGCAGAGTTAGAGAGGGGTCTTCCATCTGCTGGTTCACTCCCCATTGACCTGTGCCAATCCGAAGCCAGGAGCTTCCTCCAGGTCTCCCGCATGGGTTTAGGGGCCCAAGGACTTGGACCATCTTCTACTGCTTTTCCAGGCCATAGCAGAGAGCTGGATTAGAAGTGGAGCAGCCGGGACTCGAAGCGGCACCCATATGGGATGCTGGCAATGCAAGCAGTGGCTTAACCTGCTATGCCACAGCAGCAGCCCCAGTTTAGGTTTCTAAAGAAATCTCACTGGGATTTAACTGATATAATATTGAACGTATATTGATGTTTTTCCAGTAATAAGTTTTTCTATCCAAAAACTTAGTTATCTCTGCATTTATTTAGGTTTCATTTCATGTCCTTTAGCAAGTTTTATATTTTTCTCCCTTGAAGTTCTTCTGCATTGGGGAGGGGAATTTAGTTTATTTTTTATATATGCATGTATATACACACAGATAAAATATTTATATGCTATAAGAAAAAGGGTCTTTTGTTTCAACTAATGGAAAACTTCACCAGTGATTTATTAAACATGTAGGAGGTATGTTTGCCTAGTAACAGGAAATGTTCAGCTGTGTTGTCCAGGGCTGTTGTCAGCTCTATAATACTTTGAGGACCCCATTTTGTCTTTCTGCTCCACAATCTAGCATGTGGCTCTCATCCTCAGTTGTAAGATAATGACTATACCTCCTGGCATAATTTCTATCTTCTAAACAGGAAAAAATGAATAAAATTCATGAAAATGGAGTTTGAGTGACTGAATTTCCTAGCAACATTTGTTCTGTTTGATTTACCAGAACAATCACACATGATTATCTCATTGCAGAGGAGATTAAGGAGAATCAAGAATTGAATGTGTAGGCCGGCGCCGTGGCTCAACAGGCTAATCCTCCGCCTTGCGGCGCCGGCACACCGGGTTCTAGTCCCGGTCGGGGCGCCGGATTCTGTCCCGGTTGCCCCTCTTCCAGGCCAGCTCTCTGCTGTGGCCCGGGAGTGCAGTGGAGGATGGCCCAAGTGCTTGGGCCCTGCACCCCATGGGAGACCAGGATAAGCACCTAGCACCTGGCTCCTGCCATCGGATGAGCGTGGTGCGCCGGCCGCAGCGCGCTGTCCGCGGCAGCCATTGGAGGGTGAACCAACGGCAAAGGAAGACCTTTCTCTCTGTCTCTCTCACTGTCCACTCTGCCTGTCAAAAAAAAAAAAAAAAAAAAAAGAATTGAATGTGTAGTGTAAGAACTTCAGCTTATACACAAGTAAATTTTACTCAAGATTTTTAAACAAGGGATATGACACTTAGAATGTATTGATTAAAAAGAGTGTTCTATAAATGGCCTAGAGAATGAGTTAGTCCAGCAAATGAGACTGAATGCAGAGAAAGCCTAGCAGATGGATTAAAGTGGAGAAGAGACAAGAGTACTGAATTCCAGTCAGATAAATCATCTGTTGTGATAATGGAAATGTATTTGAGTGGTCTAGTAACCTTGAAAATAGGAAGGAAAAGTAGCATACACAAGTGACTGGCAAGTGAGACCTAGCTGATCGTTACATTTAGAGAAATGAGAAGGCCAGTTTTAAGTTCTAAGACGTTTAATCTGGAAAATAGATTAAGGATACATTTAAGGAATTAGACTATGTTAAACAGATCAATTCTTTTGGATGACTTTCTGATGAGGGTGGTAAGGTAACAACAGAAGTCCCAAGAGCGCAAACCATATTTGTTATCAAGATTTTTCATAAAATATGCCATTTACGTCTAAGAAACATTGATATTCTTTAAGTATGGTTTGAGTTATGCTAAGTTGAATGAGACTTGGAAGGTTAACTTAGGATTCTTGTGCTGTGAAAGGGCAAGTTGCCCAGGGATTTACGGAGGGAACTCCGGTAAGAATTCTGATTATACCTTCTTCATATTAGAAGTACGTAGATGGGACAGGCATCGTAGGGTAGAAGGTTAAGCCCTTGCCTGCAGTGCTGGCATTCCATTTTGTGCCAGTTGAGTCCTGGCTGGTCTATTTCTGATCTAGCTCTCTGCTAATGCACTTGGGAAAGCAGTGGAAGATGGCTCAGATACTTGGGCTCCTGCACCCACTGGGGAGACCCCGAAGAAGCTCCTGGCTTTGGCCCGGCCCAGCCTCGACTGTATCAGCAATTTGGAAATGAACCAGCAGACAGAAGATCTGTCTCTGTGTCTCTCCTTCTCTCACTATATCTCTCCCTTTCAAATAAATAAATGAATCTTTAAAAAAGAAAAAAAAGAGGTATGTAGAGTCTTTTGGGCTGGTTACCATAGTAAGTGAAAGAATTAACTTTTTTCTATCAGAGCAACTCAGGTAAAATCCATAAAGTTTGCAAGGCAATGAAAAATAGTGCTGTGAGGCAGTAAAAATTTGAGTATTGTAGAAAATCCAATGAGTTAACAAGAAAATAAAACCAAAGATGTAGTCAGTATTCAGATGAAATTAACTTCATTTTAATTCAGAAACTTAAGCATCTGAGATAGTATTTGCAGAAGATGCAGTAGGTCTTTACAGTCTGTTAGTGAAGGTTAAAGAAACAATAATTATGAAATGCTAGGCACATCCAGTCTATGTAACTAGAACTCCACAAAGAGCATATCACTTAAATACTTTTGAAGATTTGAAGTTCCCTTGTTACAGAGAGACAATTTAAAAGTGATCCAGAAAGAAATAATATAATTACACAAAGAAATAGTCTTATACTGGATAGCAGAACAATAAATTTTCAGGGTTACATGGAAAAAGATTGTGACGCACTGTAATTTAGTACATCCATTTCAAGTGAAATACTAATGTGTCTTAGGACAGTGTTTTCAGATGTGCACGGACAGGAATTATATATCTTTACCAAAATGTTGGCATAAAATGAAGAACTTCATAAACGAAGAGGCCAGCATTGTGGTGGTAAAGCCTCTGCCTTCCACTCCTGCTCCCTGCTTATGTGCCTGGGAAAGCAGCAGAGGATGGCCCAGGTGCTTGGGCCCCTGCCACCCACATAGGAGACCCAGAAGAAGCTCCCGGTTTCAGACCAGCCCAATTCAAGCTGTGCAGCCATTTGGGGAGTGAACCAGCAGATGGAAGATCTCTTTCAGTAGCTCTGCCTTTCAAATAAATAAATACATTTAAAAAAAAGAAATGAAGTTGTAATATGAAGTGTTTGGTAACAACCCATGAAACTATTTACAGAATAAAATCTTAATCATAAAATGGCATCAGTTGCAAAGACATTTATTTATTTTTTGACAGGCAGAGTTAATGAGAGAGAGAGAGACAGAGAGAAAGGTCTTTCTTCTGTTGGTTTACTCCCCAAATGGCCTCTATAGCTGCCGTGTTGCGGCCAGCGCGCTGCGCCCATCTGAAGCCAGGTGCCAGGTGTCTCCTCCTGGTCTCCCGTGCAGGTACAAGGCCCAAGCAATTGGGCCATCCTCCACTGCCTTCCCAGGCCACAGCAGAGAGCTGAACTGGAAAAGGAGCAACTGAGACAGAATCCGGCACCCCAACCAGGTCTAGAACCTGGGGTGCCGGTGCTGCAGGTGGAGGATTAGCCAAGTGAGCCGCGGCGCCGGCCTAGTTTTTTATTTGAAAAGCAGGGGGCAGAGGCAGAGTAGGAGAGAGAGAGAAGAGAGAGAGAGAGAGAGAGATCTTCCATCCACTGGTTCATTCCCCAGCAACAGCCAGAGCTGAGCCGATCCAAAGCCAGTAGCCAGGTGCTTCTTCTGGGTCTCTAAGGTTGGGTGCTGGGTCCCAAGGACTTGGACTATCTTCTACTGCTTTCCCAGACCATTGCTGGATCGGAAGTGGAGCAGTTGGGACTCAAACCGGTGCCTGTATGTGATGCTGGCACTGCAGACGGCAGCATTACCTGCTGTGCCACACCACTGGCCTTAAGATCATCATTTTGATCTAAAGAATATCATCAAAAATTGGAATATAACCAAAGAATAAGGGCCAGGATTTTAGCTTACAGGTAGGAAATAAGTAATTTCAAGTTCTTTTAAAATTGAAGGTGTCTATCAGAATGAAAACAAGTTGAACATCTTCTGATGATTTTAGTCTTAGATATGCTTTGTCACAGATATGGTATAGGAAAAAAAACAATGTATTGGGTTTGGTACTATCTGTGTTTTAGATCACCACTAGCGATATTGGTATGTATTCCCTGTGGATAAACAGAAACTACTGACTTTTTCTGAGTGTAATGAAAATTTTTGAGTCTAGAAATGGCCTTTTAAGTCTAGTTTCATGTTGTCATGAGAGTGTGTGTTGGTGGAAAGTCAAGGGCAGAAGCAGAGAGATCTTTATGAGGGTTTTGTAGTTATCACAATATCACAATAATCTACTCTGGTAAATTAGACCAGGGTGATAACAGACATCTGAAATGTCACAGTGCTGTAATAAGTCATCTTATTGAAAAGTAGTTAATGTTAAGAAAAATATAGATGAGTGGTAAATGATGGGCATGTAAAACTGTGCTGCAAGATCACAAATTGGGGGCAGTCATTGTGGCATGGCGTGTAAAGCTGCCACCTGCCACGTCGGCATCCCATATGGATGCTGATTTGAGCTGCAGTTAATGCAATAGTAAAAGCTAATTAACTTTTGAGTAGGAAGATTTTTAGATGTTTTGTTGTTAGATTCTCTTTATCCTTTTTTGTATTTTCTGAATTGCTTTTTATACATGGGAGAAAACTAAATATTAAATACTTTTTGTTCATAGAACAAAGAAGTAAAGAAAAAGACTTTAGATTCAAAGAAAGTGTCTGCATCTGCATTAAAGTAAGTAATTCCGTGATTTCATTGACTGAAGAATGTGTGTATGAGTTAAGAAATAATTAATTTGTAAAGCATTTTAATATGAGGACACCAAAATAAAATATAAAGTTATTTTGGGGCAAAATTTTAGAATTCAGTGTGTAGTTTTTTTATAATATGTGTGGATTTCAAAATCTTTTGCACCAAAATTATGTTTTAATTCTATTTTTTATGAACCTTTTGAAGGTTCATGTAATTTCGTCACCATAAAGACAAACTAAATGGGACATAATTCCAGTTGAGTTACTTTAAACTTTTTTAGATTTAAATAAATTTATTTTTGGAACTTTTTAAGATTTAGAATTTCTGATTTCTTCTTTTAAATAGGAAAGATGCAGATCCTTCCAAAACTGTTGAAACTGTTACTTCAACTTTTACTGGTAAGTTGTTCCTTTTTCTCCAGATAAGTGTATGTTGTCAGTTTACTAGAACTTTTTAAATATGATTCTAGAAAGATATTATTTATTGTGCTTTGATAGAAGGTACCCATATTGCATCCTTTAATTGGCACTTGTATTAAGCAATTGGTTAATGTGTAAATACTACATAATTACATTCTCTCTTCTGAAATAAATCTAAGAACCCTATGAGACAATATTTGTGAAATGCCTATCATAGTTTTGTAGTTAGTGGTTGTTTTTTTTACATGTTTAGGTAGTTTTGAAATACTTCCCACCATCCCCTCTTCATAAACTCACAAGACAAAACGTAAAGAAAAATATGTTAAAATAGCTTATCTGATCCCCTTTTATTTTGAAAGGTAGCTGAAAAACACTAAACAAAAATATGTTATATACATGTTCTAAAAATTGTATCTTTATAGTCATAAAAACATTTCATGTGTTTAAATTTAGCTAAAGTAATTTTACCTAATTTTTAAAAATATTTATTATTTATTTGAAAGGCAGGTTAACAGAGAGGTAGAGACACAAAGAGGTGTCTTCCATCTGCTGGTTCACTTCCCAAATGTCCACAATAGCCGGAGCTGGGCCAATCCAAAGCCAGTAGCCAGGAGCTTCTTTCCGGTCTCCCATGCAGGTGCAGGAACCCAAGTACTTGGGTCATCTTCTACTGCTTTCCAAGGCCATAGCAGAGACCTGGATCAGAAGAGGAGCAGCTGGGACTCAAATCGGTGCCCATATGGGATGCCAGCACTGCAGGCGGCCCTAATTTTACATAACTTTTTAAAACTGGGTGGAGAGAAATGGCTGCCAAAATAGCACTCTTGAGATGAGTGAAAATAAACAATTTGATAGGAACAAGACAGAAAACCTAAAATCAAGCAGACTTAAAGAAATTCAGAAAGTTAAATTGTGTTTTATAAGTTCTGCTTGGGGGAAGACAGGTATATAATATATTATGGATTCCTATTCAGAATAGAATAAGAGTTGAGGTTTTTTTTTTTTTTAATAATGATAATTTTTTTCTTTTTATTTATTTATTTGTTAGGGAGACAGAGAGAAAGGTCTTCTTTTCGTTGGTTCAGCCCCCAAATGGCCTCTATGGCCGGCACTACACCGATCTGAAGCCAGGAGCCAGGTGCTTCTTCCTGGTCTCCCATGTGGGTGCAGGGTGCAAGCACTTGTCCCATCCTTCACTGCACTCCCGGGCCACAGCAGAGAGCTGGGCTGCAGGAAGAGCAGCCAGGACTAGAACCTGGTGCTCATATGGGATGCCGGCGCCGCAGGCGGAGGATTAACCAAGTGAGCCACGGTGCTGGCCCCCTAAGAGTTGAAGTTCTAAAGCAATCAAGTGACTGGAAAGTTAGATTGTATAAAAATCTCCTTTCTCCTAATGTTTAGTTGGATTGAGTACCTGAAATATTGTACTATGAATAGCTTCTGGAAGGCAGTGTATTTTCACTAGGATTTTAAATTAGGTATTGTGTGTGAACAAATATACAAGAGGGCTTCAAAAAATTCGTGGAAAAAAATCATACTTTAATACCAATTTCCGTGAACTTTTGGAAGTTGCCTGATAGAGAAGCAGAAAATGACTTCATGTGGGTGGGTGACATAACAAAGGTAACAAGACTAAGTAATTGGGCCGGCGCCGCGGCTCAGTAGGCTAATTCTCCGCCTTGCGCTGCCGGCACACCAGGTTCTAGTCCCGGTCAGGGCACCGGATTCTGTCCCGGTTGCCCCTCTTCCAGGCCAGCTCTCTGCTGTGGCCCGGGAGTGCAGTGGAGGTTGGCCCAAGTCCTTGGGCCCTGCACCCCATGGAGACCAGGATAAGCACCTGGTTCCTGCCTTCGGATCAGCGCAGTGCACCGGCCACAACGCACTGGCCACAGTGGCCGTTGAAGGGTGAACCAACGGCAAAGGAAGACCTTTCTCTCTGTCTCTCTCTCTCTCACTGTCCACTCTGCCTGTCCAAAAAAAAAAAAAAAAAAAACTAAATAATCATCCTAAAGAAGACTTTGAAGATCATGCATTTGACCCCATTAATAGCATTTCTCAAAACATGTTGTGTGAGACTAATTCCTAGAAGATGTTTTGGTTCAGATAATTTGGGGTAATCAGGACCTCATATGAAAAGGTTAGTTAAAATGGTGTAGAAAGGTAACATTTGAATTTTATTATCTGGAATATTTTAGTGGATATAATATAAAAGTTAAAAGAATAACATTTTTCCAGGTTTCATACAGGATGAATTCTATTAGAGTAGTGTGGTACTTTTTATTATAATTGGGAAACTTAATACTTTTTTTATAATTGGGCAAACTGTTAACTTAGATTTGAACATTTCAAAAGTTCAGCTATCAAAGAATATCTGTTAGAGATATCTTATTTTGACAGTTACATGGCTTCGAAAGTAGAATGCAGGTGCCTGAGAAACTGTTGTTCAAGGTGTAGATTTTGGAAATGACCTTATAATAAAAGTAATGAATATAAGGGGGATAAGTGCATACATGTGCAAAGAAAGAGAAGAACTTATAAATCAAGCAAGTACATGTCAGAAAGATAAGGGTGCATCATGTCTTTCTGAGGTCAGCTGTAACAGATTAAGGATGATAGGAAAAGTTAGGACGATTTAAAGATAATTTTGACTATAAGCACAAATAAAAAAAGAAAGGGGAATGGGGCTGGTGCTAGGGTGCAGCAGGTTAAGCTGCAGCTTGTCACAACATCCCATAGTGGACTTCCTCTCCAACTCCTTGCTAATGTACCTGGGAAGGCAGTGGAAGATGGCCCAAGTACTTGGGCCCCTGCACCCATGTGGGAGACCAGGATAGAGTCCTGGCTCCTAGTTTCCCCCTGGCCCAGCGGTGGCTTTTGGTGGCCATTTGGAGAGTGAAAAAGTTATGGAAGGTCCCTCTTTGTCTTTGTCATTCTGCCTTTCAAGCAAACAAAACAAATTTTTGAAAAAAGAAAGGGGAGGTCTAAAGAAGAACACAAAAGCATAATTTGATAATAAAGGGAAATTTTAGAATTCTTATATAGTGTGATTTTGAAAAAATGTTTATTGAATGCCTACTATGTGTCAATTATAGGAAGCATGTTCTAGAAGCTTAGGGTTCAGTAGTAAACCAAATTGCATTCCTGTCCCCAAGTAGCTTACATTTAACTTGAGGTGACACACATTAAATTATATGTATTTTAGAAAGAAGAGGCATGACAAAAAGGGAAAGTAGACAGGGTGAAGGTGATCCAGGATGAGTTGATTTAAAGTTTGAATTTTAATGCACAGAAAAAGGCAGTAATGATTTTATTAAAGCAGTCTACTAACATAATTTGTGCCATCAGGGAGAAAATAAAAGGAAGAAATTTAAATTTCAAGGATCTGCTTTGTGGATGTTATTCAGACTAGGCACATTGTATTTTTTTTTTTTTTGACAGGCAGAGTTAGACAGTGAGAGAGAGCAATACAGTGAGAAAGGTCTTCCTTTTCCATTGGTTCACCCCTCAAATGGGCGCTATGGCTGGCGCACTGCGCCAATCTGAAGCCAGGTGCTTCCTCCTGGTCTCCTGTGCGGGTGCAGGGCCCAAGGACTTGGGCCATCCTCCACTGCCTTCCTAGGCCACAGCAGAGAGCTGGACTGGAAGAGGAACAACCGAGACAGAATCCAGCGCCCCGACCAGGACTGGAACCTGGGCTGCTGGCGCCGCAGGCAGAGGATTAGCCTAGTGAGCCACGGTGCCGGCCGGCACATTGTGTTTTTAATTTAGTTTCATTTTATGATAAAGGTATTAAGACAGAGCAGAGATGAGACAGAGACCCTCCATCTGCTGGTTCACTTCCTAGATGTCTACAGCAGGAGGGTTGGACCAGGCAGAAGCTAGGAGTCTGGAACTCCATGCCATTCTCCCATGCAAGTGGCAGGAACCCAGGTTTTTGAGCCATTACCTGTTGCCTCCAAGGGTGCTTGCAGGAAGCTTGGCCTGAAGCTGAGGAACTGGGATTCAAATCAGGCACTCTGATAAGGGTTGTGGTTGTCCCATGTAGCGACTTAATTTCACCAAACCTGAAGAAACTGACCCAGTATGTTTATGTTACTTGATCCTGTAAGTTACACTTTATTTTATAGATGAAGAAACGGATTTTGAGAGGTTAAATAACTTACTCAAGGTCACATGAACGAATTAAGTATCAAAATCAAAATTAGAATTCCAAAGCTTTTAGCCTCTATTAAATTACCTCTTTTAGACTGAAAATGTCTTTCTTTCTTTCTTTTCTTTTTTTTTTAAGGGAAAGAGTTTGTTGGGGGAAACCCGACAGACTGCAGGGAAGAAGAAAAAGAGGGAGAAGGAGAATGTAAGAGAGAGAGAGAGAGATCAAGAGACAGAGAGACAGATAGTGAAAATGTGGGTTTTTTTGTTTATAAGATTTATTTATTTATTTGAAAGCCAGAGTTAACACAGAGGAGAGAGAGAGGGGTCTTCCATCCGATGGTTCACTCCCCAGTTGACTACAATGGTCAGAGCTGTGCGGATCCAAAGCCAGGAGCTTCTTCTGGGTCTCCCATGCAGGTGCAGGGGCCCAAGGATTTGGGCCATCTTTTACTGCATTCCCAGGCCATAGCAGAGAGCTGATCAGAAGTGGAGCAGCTGAGTCTCGAACCGGCACCCAAATGGGATGGCAGCGCTTCAGGCCAGGGCATTAACCCACTGCACCACAGCACTAGCCCGAAAATGTATTTCTAATTTTATATGATCACCGTTCTTTTATTCTCCCTTAATAGTTTCCAAAAAGTTTATTCTTTTCATGTCCTTTCTGGGCGGTTTCTGTTTTTCTTCCCTTTCTGTGTGTTTAAAGACCAGTGCCATCTGCTATACACACATAAATCCCTGTATCCTCTCAAGTGTGTTCCTCTCATTTAACATTCTACACTAGTCATCCAGTGTAGAAACTCATGAGTAGTGCATAAACCTTTCATTTTCTTCTGTCCTACCCAATTAAATTTAAGTAACACTCCTTTCATCTCATCAGTGACTGATAAATTTTAGTTGTCTCTTGACTCCTCTTCAGCTCTTAGATTCTTTCCCCTTTGTTTCTTCACTCTTGTAACTCTTTCAGTTCATTCTCTTATATTTAAACTTTTGAAAATAGATTCCTGATTGGTAGTTTTGTTCCATTCTCTGTTGCCTCTTTAAAGCACATGTAATCATTTCACTGCTTGTGACCCATAGAATGAAGTCCAAGTACTTCAGTTTTGTATAAATTACCCTTTAGCCTCGTAATACTTTTTCATTCTCTTAATATACAATTTAATATTATATTCCAACAACTCAGGACAGTTTATTTTCCATCTGTGCCTTGCTGTTTCATTCCTTGTTCTTCATCTGTGCAGCCTGTATGCATGGAATAGTTGTCTTATAGCCAGTGAACTTAGTAAGTACCTATTTAATAGGTGTCAAACAAGACACTAAAGATACAAAATCAATTGAGACTCTTTTTGGGAGGTGAGATGAGACGAATCCTAAGTTATCCTTTAAGGACCATCTCAGGTGAAACATTATGATACCTTCCCTGACTCCTAGGTCCTAGAAGCTTCCAGCTCTCTTTTGGTAATAATTTGTACATTAAGTCAAGTAGATTAACAGTTTGTTAATAAATGTCTACTTTACTGGACAGCTGAGGTAATATTTACATATTTTCATTCTTTAATATCTAGTTATACTATAAGGGCTTAATGAATAAATATTTGTAGGAGAAACAGTACAGGTATAATTAACCAAGGTTTTTATTAACATTGTGATTAAATACATGGGAAAAGTACACAAAACCTTTTTTTTTTTTTTTTTAAGATTTATTTATTTGAAAGTCAGAGTTACACAGAGAGAAGAGAGGCAGAGAGAGAGAGGTCTTCCATCCGATGGTTCATTCCCCAATTGGCTGCAACGGCTGGTGCTATGCCAATCCGAAGCCAGGAGTCAGGAGCTGTTTCTGGGTCTCCCACGCAGGTGCAGGGGCCCAAGGACTTGGGCAATCTTCTACTGCTTTCCCAGGCCACAGCAGAGAGCTGGATCGGAAGAGGAGCAGCCAGGACTAGAACTGGCACACACATGGGATGCTGGCGCTTCAGGCCAGGGCGTTAACCCGCTGTGCCACAGCGCCAACCCCCCCTTTTTTTTTTTTTAAAGATTTATTTATTTATTTGAAAGAGTTACACAGAGAGGGGAGGAGGAGGCACAAAACCTTCTTGTTTGTCATCTATAAGCCTTTTTTGCTTTCCTTTTTAAAAAAAGTATCTTTTTGCCTTTTCAGTTCCCAGATGAAAATGAATTAAATTAAAATATATTTATCAGGGCCGGCGCCATGGCTCAACAGGCTAATCCTCCGCCTTGCGGCGCCGGCACACCGGGTTCTAGTCCTGGTCGGGGCACCGGATTCTGTCCTGGTTGCCCCTCTTCCAGGCCAGCCCTCTGCTGTGGCCCAGGAGTGCAGTGGAGGATGGCCCAGGTGCTTGGGCCCTGCACCCCATGGGAGACCAGGAAAAGCACCTGGCTCCTGGCTCCTGCCATCGGACGAGCGCGGTGCCCCGGCCGCAGCGCGCCGACCGCGGCGGCCATTGGAGGGTGAACCAACGGCAAAGGAAGACCTTTCTGTCTCTCTCTCTCTCACTGTCCACTCTGCCTGTAAAAAAAAAAAAAAAAAGGAAAAAAAATATATTTATCAAAGTAATAAATGTTTATTGTTAAAAATTCCAATTTTCAGATAATGTTTAAAGTGATTCCCACTATCTAGATACTGCCTCTGTTAAGTCACTTATTTCCCCAACATAATTTTTTCCTCAGTGAAAACACTCTGCTAATAAGTTTTCCACATGCGAATTCCACCATGCGCAAAACAGTAACTGTAGTTATATTCCAGCTATTCCATAGCATTCAGAAGAAAGGAAAGCTTCCTTTATAAAGGAATGGGGAGGTGGAGAAAAGAATAGAGATAGAGAACATGAGAAAAAAAACAAGCTAAATGCTGCCATCAGAGACATTTACACTTGTCAGCATGGCTAAGATAATAATAATAATAATACCAAATACTGATGAGGATATAGAAAAACTCATATGTTGCTGATGGGAATGTAAAATGGTACAGCCATTCTGGAAAAGCATTTGGCAGTTTCTTAACAACTCCACCTATGTGCTTACGACATGACCCTACATTTGTCCCAGAGGAAAGAAGACTTATGTCCACTCAAATACCTATACATGAATACTATAGCTATTTCATTCATAATATCAGAGATTAGAAACAACTCAAATGTTGTTCAGTGGATAAATATGAGACAAACAGGTATATCCTTAGCATAGATTACTACTCAGCAAAAAGAAAGGAATGAACTATTTATATGTAAGCAACTCAGATATATTGCAGAGGAATTGTGTTGCTTGGGGAAAAAAAAATGTTAAGTTTTTTACATTATAAGATTCAATTTGTATCACGCTCTTGAAATAATAGTTCTGGAGTCTCTATAGATGAGTGATTGTCAGAAGTTTGGAGAGGGGAGGAGGTACCACTTGGTATAAGTGACCATAGTAGAGATCCTTGAGAAGGAATGTTTTGTATCCTCAGTGGTGTTGTTAGACTAATATACACAGGTTTATGTCCTGTAAATTTTACAGAATTGAATATGTACTCTGGATTGTAAAACTAGTAAAATTTGTTTGTTAGTAGATTTGTAGCAGTATATTATGCTATAGTTACACAAAATGTTACTGTTGGAGACAAACTAAGTGAAGGATATATGGAATCTCTCCCTCTTAACTTCTGAGAACACCATGTCAGTCAGTGTACAATTATCTGGTTACTGAATGAAAATTTTAAAGTATTTATTTACTGATAAAGGGTTCATAATAAGTTACAACTGTAGGATGATTTAACTTAGGAATTTAATTATAGATGTAGGGGGTGGGCATTTGGTGCGATAGTTGAAATGCTGCCTGGGATGCCTGTTTTCTGTATTGAACTGCCTGGCCTTGAATCTCAGCTCCACTTCCAATTCTGGCTTCTTGTTAATGTGCATCCTGGGAGGCAGAGGTGATGGTTTAAATACTGAGATCTCTGCCACTCCCAGAGGAGACTCATACTGACTTTCCCAGGCTTCCGGCTTCAGCCTAGTTCAGTCCTGACTGTAGCAGGCATTTAGGGAATGAGCCATTAGATGGAAGATACCTCTCTGTCTCTGCCTTTCAAATAAAATGAAAATAAAAATTCCCCTTCCCCCAAATATAGATATAAAACTAGTATACAAGTCTTTTAAAAGTTCATGGAAAATGTATATTATGAAAAGATTGTATATGGATTTAAAAAAATTTTACAGCAGGGCCAGCATTGTGGCAGAGCAGGTAAAGCCGCTGCCTGCTGTGCCAGCATCCCATTTGGGTACTGTTTGAAATCCCAGCTGCTCCATTTGCAATCCAGCTCCCTGCTATTGGCCTGGGAAAGCAGCAGAAGACAACCCAAGTCCTTGGGCCTCTGCCACCCATGTGTGGGACCTGGATGAAGCTCCTGGCTGCTGGCTTTGGTCTGGCCCTGCACTGACTGTTGCAGCCATTCGGGGAATGAACCAGCAGATGGATGATCAATCTCCCCTCTTCTGCTCCCCCCCTGCAACGTAACTGACTTTCAAATAAATAAATAGATCTTTAAAATAATTTTACAACAAAATAAGTATACCTTTTAATTCCATTTTTCCACTTTTTTGAAGTATCTGGAAGCACTGTGAATGATGTACTGTACACAGGAGAGGGTCTTACTGGAAGTGTAAAAATGTTTCAAAATGAGGAAATCTTTTGATTCTATTTACCATACTTTAAAATATCATGGTTTTTTCTCTAGAGATATTTGATGAAGTTTAACATTCATTTCTTGCATTCAAAAGAAATTGTCAAAGTAGACAGCTACTTGCTTAAGTATGATTGTTTATGTACATGTGCTTTATTTATGTGCACACATATGTATGTACACAGGTACATGTGTGTCGACTTAAAAGCCAGCATATGCTTAATGGTAAAACATAGATGCATTTCCATCAAGGTTGGGAACTAAATAGTATACTCATCATTATCCCTTTGAGTTAACATAAATGCTTTTTTTAAAAAAGATTTATTTATTTATTTGAAAGTCAGAGTTACAGAGAGAGAGAGAGGGAGAGGCAGAGAGAGACAGAGGGGTCTTCCATTCACTGGTTCACTCCCCACTTGGCTGCAATGGTTGGAGCTGCACTGATCCGAAGCTAGGAGCCAGGAGCTTCTTCCAGGTCTCCCATGTGGGTGCAGGGGTCCAAGGACTTGGGCCATCTTTTACTGCTTTCCCAGGCCATAGCAGAGAGCTGGATGGGAAGTGGAGCAGCTGGGACTCGAACTGGCACCCATATGAGATGCTGGCTCTGCAGGCGGTGGCTTTACCCGCTACACTACAGCGCCGGCCCCAATAAATGCTTTTCTAAAACATAACAGTCACTAGCCAGTGCAACACAAATCAGAAAGCATGAAAATTGGAAAGTAAGATGCAACTTTATTATTTGCAAATAAAATAATATGAAAAACTCAAAAGAAATTAGTTAAAATGCCAGTAAATTGGGGCCAGTACTGCAACATAATGAGCTAAGCCTCTGCATGCAGCACTGACATCCCATGTGGGCGCTGGTTCTAGTCCCAACTGTTCCTTGTCTGATCCAGCTCTCTGCTGTGGCCTGGATAAACAGAAGAAGATGGCCCAAGTTCTTGTGCTCCTGCACCCATGTGGGAGACCTGGAGAAAGCTTCTGGCTTCCTGGCTTCGGATCGGCCTAGCTCTGGCGGTTGCAGTCATTTGGGGAGCGAACCAGTGGATGGAAGACCTCTTTATCTGTCCCAACTGTTTCTGTCTGTAACTATCTCTCAAATGAATAAAAAAACAAAACACTTTTTAAAAAAGCTAGTAAATTGAACTATAATTACTCATCTTAATTCTCTTAAGTTGGTATGTGTTAATTGCTTCATTATATATAAACAATATGTAATCTAATAAAGTATTCTGTTTAAAATAATAAAAATGGTGAGAACTTTAAAAAAATGTGAATTAAAAAAGAATTTTTTTTCCTGAGAGGCAGAGGGATAAGAGATTGTCTGTCTACTGGTTCATTCCCCAAATGCCTGTAACAGCTAGGGCAGGAGTCAGGAACTCAGTCCTGGACTTTCTCATGGGTCACAGGAACCAACCACTCCAGCCATTGTCTGCTACCTCCCAGGGTACACATTAGCAGGAAGCTGGAATCTAGAGCAGGGGTGGGTCTTAATTTCAGGCACTTTGATAGGTGATATAGCCATTCCCAAAAGTCATCTTAAACTGTCGACCAAATGGCCACTCCAGAACTTTGAAAATATTACTAACAGGCGTAAAATTGGCTTAAAAGACAGAACTCATCCTTGGGTGGACAAACTTTCCACTATAAAATGCCTGTTTGTTGTAATTCAGAAATATTTTGAACTTTGTAAAAATTATCAGTAAGAATTTTTAAAAACTATTACATTACATCTTTGGTCCACCTGTAATTTGTTTTGGTATAAATGCTTTACTTTATCAAAAGTAAAGAGTGATACATAGAATGGTAAAGACATTTAAAAATATGGACGATATTTTTTCTTTAAATTTCAGAGTGAGGAAATCCTTCCCAATCAGGAAGACGTTTGACTACATTAAAAGTATTTTGCATAAGTATTTTGCATAACTTTTTAAAACAATTATTATCTATGTGATACAGACTAATTTTCTTAATATATAAGAAGTTCTCATAAATAACAAAAAATCTCAGCAATCCAAAAGATAAATTGTCAAAATAATAGGGATAGGTATATTACAGACACAGTAGAGATGACTTTTAAACATATGGAAATTGATACAACTTTATTCAAAAGTAAAGAAGCAAAAATTAAATCACACCAGTTTCCATCTCATAGTGGAAAGGTTGGTAACTTTTCTTACCAAGTTAGACTTTTGACTTGATAGCATTGTATAGAAATGAATAGAGAAGTTTCACTCTTGTGCTATTAATGGGAATATTAATTGGTACATTCTTCCAGGAGAACAGTTTAATGATAATCATTAAAATTTAAATTTATATGTCTCTTAACATATGAAGTCCATGTATTAAGATCAGTCACCATAATTCCATGGACATACAGAGATAAGTATAGGAGTGTTGTTTATAGTAGTCTATCAAAATTATCGCCAGATTATTATCTAAATCCATATGATGTTATTTGTGATGTGTTATTAAAATAATTTCTTGTTATTTTAGCCAAAACTGGACAAGCCAAGACATCTGCATCCAAAGTAAACAAATCTGCAGGTATGTTTTTGATTAGGATTCTAGCTATACTAATTTTAAATTATTTAAGAAGTATTTAATAGTTGTCTTGGATTTTATGTGACATGTATTGAATATGTACTGATCTTTGAGATTTATATAGTCACAAGAAGTTTTCATAAACAGGATGATTTTTTATGAAAATAAAATTCTGGATTGGCATTGTGGCTCAGTGGGTTAAGATACCGCCTGTGATGCTGGATCCCATATGGGTACCAGTTTGTGTCCCAGCTGCTCTGCTTCCAATCCAGCTCCCTGCTGATGGTCTGGAAGAGGCAGTGGAGGATGGCCAAAGTGCTTGGGCCCCTGTCACCCAAGAGGGAGGCCTGGATGAAGCTCCTGGCTCTTGGCTTCAGTCTGGCCCAGCCCAGCCCTAACCATTGGCAGCCATCTTAGAAGTGAACTAACAGATGGAGGATCTCTCTCTCTCTATAACTCTGACTTCAAATTAAATAAATAAATCTTCACTTGATCTTATCCAAAGACCAAGAAGCAATAAATCTTTAAAAAAAATTTTTTTTTCTGGAGAAAATACTAGAGTATACTAAAAAGTTTATGAAAAAGTGGAATTAAATAAAAGTTTATTTTGCTGCAGAAAATTTTGAAACCCATACATAATGTTCTCATGCTATTTATTTTCTATGAGACTTTTTGAAAGTCTTTCATATTTCTCATAATGCATACATTGGAGTCTTCTCTGTTTCCTTTTTTTTTTTTTCTAAGATTTATTTATTTGAAAGGCAGAGTTACAGAGGAAAAGGCAGAGAGATAGAGGTCTTCAGTTACTGGTTTACTCCCCAAATGGCGGCAATGGCCAGAGCTGGGCTGATCTGAAGCCAGGAGCCTGGATTTTCTTCTAGGTCTCTCACATGGGTGCAGGGGCCCAAGGGCCATCTTCTGCTGCTTTCCCAGGCTATAACAAAGAGCTGGATGGGAATTGGAGCAGCCAGAACTTGAACTGGCACCCATGGGATGTAGGCATTGCAGATGGTGGCTTTACCTGCTATGCCACAGTACCGGCCTTTGTTTTCCTTTATTCAGGTAACAATTCTTGTAATTCTTATGGGCTGTAATTTTTTTTCAAAGATTTATTTATTTATTTGAAAGATTTACACAGTTACACACAGAAGGAGATGGGGGGCGGGGGAGAGGTCTTCCATCCGATGGTTCACTCCCCAATTGGCTGCAACGACAGAGCTATGCCGATCTGAAGCCAGGAGCCAGGAGCTTCTTCCAGGTCTCCCATGTGGGTGCAGGGGTCCAAGGACTTGGACCATCTTTTACTGCTTTCCCAGGCCATAGCAGAGAGCTGGATCGGAACTGGAGCAGCCGGGTCTCGAACTGGTGCCCATATGGGATGCTGGTGCTTCAGGCCAGGGCATTAACCCACTGTGCCACAGCACCGGCCCCTATAATTGGTTTTTAAGTAATTATTATTCTCCTTCCTCCTTTGGCATAATCCTCCTTTCTGTTTTTCCCTACTGTCTCTACTAAATGTGGGTTAGTTCAGGATCATCTCTTTTAATAGAGGTCAGTGTATTAAATTTTCTTCCCCATAATGTTCAAAAGGAAAGGAAACAGCTTTAAGCTGGGAAGTCCCACTGTTAGTGGCAGAGAGTTTTCATATTGTCATATCTTAGAAGGAGTAATCTGGGGGCAGGCGCTGTGGCGCAGTGGGTTAACGCCCTGGCCTGAAGTGCTGGCATCCCATATGGATGTTGATTCGAGACCCGGCTGCTCCGCTTCCAATCTAGCTCTCTGCTATGGCCTGGGAAAGGAGACGAAGATGGCCCAAGTCCTTGGGCCCCTACACCCATGTGGGAGACCTGGTGGAAGCTCCTGGCTCCTGGCTTCGGATTGGCACAGCTTTAGCCGTTGCAGCCAATTGGAGTGAACCAGCAGATGGAAGACCTCTCTCTCACTCACTCACTCGCTCACTCTCTCACTCTTTGCCTTTCTCTGTGTAACTGACTTTCAAATAATTAAATAAATCTTTAAAAAAAAGAGTAATCTGAATGGAATTATGAGTTGCTAAGAAACTTGTCTTGAAGATGCATTTATTTTTGCAAAATTATTACTTTGATAATAATTGTGTGATACTCATAGTGGAATTCCACTAGCCTTCCCATAGCTATTGAAAATCAATGCTATTTTTCCTGAAATTCTAGTTCTTAGGCGGTATTAGTAAAATGAATTAACTTGTGATAGTAACATAAGGATAGTGAAAGAAAAGTCTGTGGCCTCACCTAACTAGTGTAGAGGGACTTGTGAACAACTAAGAATTGATTAATTTAGATAGCAAACTGTAAGCGTTGGTACTGTGGTCCTGCCTTACTTGAGACAATATATTTCAAGACCTCCAATGGATGCCTGAACTGTGGCTGGTACAGAACCTTTTATAAACTATGTATTTTTCCATATATTCCTGTGATAAAAACTTTATGAATTTGACACAAGAAGAGATATAACAACAATAATAGAACATAGTGTGTGAATGTGGGCTCTTCCTTTCCCTTCAAAATATTTTATAATACTTTCACTATTCACTTAGGAAGCACTCTGCTGTTTTTCTTTGACTATCAAATTGCCAGCATCACTACTCTTGTGCTTTGGGGCTGTTATGAAATTATGTTTAACTGGGACACTGAGATAACCAGTCTAACAGCAGAGATGCTACTATGTAACAAGTGGCTCAGAAAGTTTGTGGCAAGTAAGATTAAAATATGTTTATTTTGTTAAAAAGAAAATAATCTTAAAACCCATTTGTATAAGCTGTCTTTAAAGTTCTTAGTGAATAGGTGTTATGAGAAAACTATACATGAACTACAAAAATTTTTTGCACCAAAGTAAACTTTCTGGTAAATTGCAGTTTTCCACAAATACTTTGAAGTCTCATATACAGTATGGATTCACTGGACAAAGGGATCACACATGGAACAGCTGGAGATTTCATCATGCTACTGAGAACAGCGTACAATTTAAAAGTTAATGAGCTGTTTATTTGTAGAGTTTTCCATTTTGTACTTATAGACCATGGTTAACTGTGGATATCTGAAACCATGGACGCCAAAACTACAGATAAGGGAGGACTATTTGTGCTGCCTTTTTGGACTAAAATTATGGTCTATCTTTGAATATAAAGGGTGAATTTATAAACACTTTCAGTTGATTTTTGTGGATGTCAGTGATTATCTGTTTTTTTTTTTTGTTTTTTTTTTTTTTTTTTTAAGTATAATAATAAGTATAATAGTGTTCCCTCACAGGGTTTTTTCCTGTTAGGTAGTTGTAGCAGTCACCACCCTTGTTTATATATGGAACAGTCTGTATAGGAATCTTGTGAATGCCCTGTGGCTCACTTGGTTAATCCTCTGCCTTTGGTGCCGGCATCCCATATGGGCTCCAGTTCTAGTCCCGGTTGCTTCTCTTCCAGTCCAGCTCTCTGCTATAGCCTGGGAGGGCAGTGGAGGGTGGCCTAAGTCCTTGGACCCACATAGGAGACCAGGAGGAAGCACCTGGCTCCTGGCTTCAGTTTAGTGCAGCACCGGCTGTTGTGGCCATTTGGGGAGTGAACCAATGGAAGGAGGACCTTTCTCTTTGTCTCTCTCTCTCACTGTCTATAACTCTACCTGTCAAATAAATAAATAAAAAATAAATAATTTTTTAAAAAAAGAAATCTTGTGAATGCCCCAAGGCTTCTCAGTTTATCTTGGGAGTTCAATTTAGAGCTATGATTTCTGATCCTGGATTTTTCCTCATACTTTGTTCTTATGAATCCTGATTTTCAGAGCTAAGTCTCTTGCTCTGTTAAAGATGATTTTACTCCCTGTTCAACATCTGTACTGCAACTTTGATCATAGTCCATAAATAGCTACATCTTGGAAAATAAGCAACAGTAATAGCTAGGTGACAAAGAATAGTTGGAGAGATTTTAATAGTCCTGAGCAATTTAATTTTTTTTTTTTTTTGACAGAGTGGACAGTGAGAGAAAAAGACAGAGAGAAAGGTCTTCCTTTGCTGTTGGTTTACCCTCCAATGGCTGCCGCGGCCGGCGCTCTGCGGCTGGCGCACCGTGCTGATCCGAAGGCAGGAGCCAGGTGCTTCTCCTGGTCTCCCATGGGGTGCAGGGCTCGAGGACTTGGGCCATCCTCCTCTGCACTCCCTGGCCACAGCAGAGAGCTGGCCTGGGAGAGGGGCAACCGGGACAGAATCCAGTGCCCCGACCGGGACTAGTGGTGCCACTAGGTGGAGGATTAGCCTAGTGACCCGCGGCGCCGCCCCTGAGCAATTTAAATAGTCCTGTACAGCAAGAACATTCTAGCAGTGAATCAAAGCAAACTTTATGTGACCTCACCATAATTTAGATGTTACTGAATGCTTTTTAACCAACTGGGAGCGAAGCAAGTAAGCATGGGTTGAAAAGCTCTAATTGTAACTGCTTTTGTAACTATTAAAAGCATGGTTTTTTGCTTTCTTTTCCCTCCTATCCTTGAAATTGGTAGTTTTCCTTCTGGTTGTTGGACACATTCACAAGTTTACTTAACCTGCCTGAATGCTGTACCCCATCAGGGAAGTGAAATGTTTGTTTAGTGATGTATTGTTTCCTGAAAATTACTGTAATTGCTAGATTTAGAAAATGTCTTGTGCCCCCAAAAATTATCATCTTACATTTTGAACAAAAGTCTAATCTGTTGTTCTTAAATTTTTTTCCTGTGAAGTTCTTTGGAGATTATTCATACTAGTTAAGTAAACCAAGTTTGACTGTAGCTTTTTTGATTTAGGGAAATCAGCAAGTTCTGTAAAATCTGTGGTAACAATAGCTGCTAAAGGTAAAGCTTCAGTCAAAACAGGTAAGACTGTTGGAGAAGCAATGTGTTGTTAAGTTTATTCTTAATTCTCCTTTAAAGAATATAATAAGTATAATATCAAAAGCAAGTTTTAAATTCCTAAAATAGATTTTAGCATCTTATAACATTTGAAGAAGTTAATAGATACTACACAGCTATATGATACTATATACACACTATATATACACAACTTTTTGACTGTACATTTTTTACAGGTACATAATCACATGCTGATCTGTCACTTCCTCTCTATAAGTGGTTTAATTGTTATTTTCCTCTTTGTTTTTGAATGGTGACTCATATTACCTTCCTCTGCTTGTACATTTCCTCTGATTTTTGTTACTTTTAAAAAGATTACTTCTTTCCATGTTAGAAGAATGCTTTTTCTCCATAAATAAGTGGAATACTATTGAAAATAAATACAGCACGTTGAAACTACCAGTATCTTTTTAGTAATACATTTTCCAGTAGCCTAATCTTACAGAACTTTTGCAGAATTAGCAAAATGTGAGTTTTGTAATGTGTTCTTAATGATGTGCTTCTATCACTTGAGGTTTGAACTTGTAACTCACTTTAGGATATCATCCAAAAATGGCATCTCAGCTTAATAAAGCAGATAATGACTATAAATAGAAAAAGTGAATGTTTGGAAAGAACTACTTTTATAATAAACCACTACTTATTCACTAATATATTAGCATAAGACATGTTGCATGGTTGAGCAGACCCTTAAAATAATGGATCAATTCTACCTTTAAAAGCAAAATCTACTGGGAAGAAGTCTCTAGAATCAAAAAAGGCTGGGAATATCAAAAACAAAGACTCCAGTAAACCTGTGACTGTACCAGGTAAGGTTGAAATGTTGTTATTTCAGTAGTTTATTATCTTAGACCCTCTTGGTGTTATATTCAGTGTATATCCTGTAATTTTGCTTAAAAATCTTCAAAGGGCTTGTTTTTAAGTTAAGTCAGATCAGCCTAAAGAGACCTAGACTGACCAATAAGCTTAAGTTCCTTTTCACTAGTTGAATTATATTAGTGCTTTTCTACACTGCTAAAGCAGACTATTTCATGCAGAAACCTCTGAAATAAAGACTGACATGGAAGCTAAAGCTACAGAGAATTCTGCTAAAGAAACTACTTCAGGTAGGTCAATAGAAATTTTATTTTGTTTTTTAAAGGTGGAGGAAAATCAAAATTTTAAGAGCAGAGGTACTTAATTTTGTTGTATTACTATGAATACATACCTACACACGTTTTTTTCTCCATCCTGAAATAAAGATCATACCTAAGTAAAATTAAGAATATTGTGATTCAAGGGGTCAGCATCATGGCACCTCAATTCCAGCATTCCTTATTGGAGCACTGGCTGCTTTGATTCCTATCCAGCTCCCTGCTAATGTGACTGGGAAGGCAGTAGAAGATGGCCCAAGTGCTTGGACCTCTGCCACCCACATTGGAGACCTGGATGGAGTTCCTGGCTCTTGGCTTTGGCCTCGCCCAGCTCTGACCATTAGCCATTTGGGAAGTAAACCACTAAATGGAAGATCTCTTTCTGTCACTCTGCCTTTCACCAAAAAAAAAAAAAAAAAAAAAAGGAAAAGAAAAAAAGAATTTTTTGATTTAGATTTTCACCCTTTTAAATGTGATTAATGCTGTCAGAAGAAAAAAATGTATTATTTAAAAGCCAGTGTCACTTTTGTAGCTGTTCCCTTCTGGTTCTCTAACTCTTTTGTGAGCTGTGTATGTTTTCAAATAGCTCCTGTTTAATCCATTGTGGAATAAAGTGAGATCTTGATAAAGTATATCTATTTTTTTTCTTTTGTTTTGTGTTAAGAAGCTGCTTTGGAAACTACAGAAAATAAACCAGTTAACAAGGTCAGTTTTTTATTCCTTTAAACCTTAAAAAATTTTGACAAAAAAAGTTTTTTACAAAATTGAAGTAAAAGTTATTATGGTCTTTGGCACTTTGAAAAACTCTAGTTACTTTTGATTCTTTGAGTATATTTTCAGTTCGAAAACTTTGAGTAGCTCAGTAAATGAAAGATTTATTAATACATGATTAATAAATGTACATATTTTTGAAAATCACTTTTTCATTGGGAGTGACATGTTGGCCAAAATGAGTCTTTTTGGTACACAACAAGTTATCAAATTAGAACCAGGGGAATTTTATGATAGCTTTTTCTCCCTCAGGAGGCAAATGTGTGTTAATATGTGGAATTCCAGTTGTTTCTTTGTGTTTTGGAAGGAACAAGTAGTATTTTCAGTTCTGTTTGAAGGATATAAACTTCACCTTATTGTATTCTTATGATATCTGTTATTATGAATATGTTAAAATATATTTAATTTAGAATTTACCAGTTTAGATTTTGCCATCATTTAGTTGCTAAGCACAAGTTTATTTTTTGTGGTAACTCCATTCTTCAAGTGGTAATTAAGTAATACATCTTAAAGGGATAATATTTTAAAGCACCAACAGTCCTTTAACATAAAGGACTTCAGGGAAGGAGCCATTTATTAATATAGCTGACATGGTAGTTAAATATCACTGACAGTTGATTTATGGAAATCATAAAAATTTACAGTTTTTTTTATAAAATAAAAGTAAAACATTGTACTATGGCTCATTTTTAAGAATTTCCCCAAATTTTTCAAAGGAAAAACTGTCATTGATAAGAGAGCCATCTTGAAGAATAAAATAGATGTGAAAGGATGTTTAGTAGGAAAATAGTGCTTAACTTGCAGTGGTGATTGAGTTGTGTGGTAAGGAGTCTAAGGAGATACTGCCAGAAAGGGATGATCCTTTTCAAGAAGGTAAAAGGATACTCACTGATTTGGAGTTTGGAGTTTGTGCCTATAAGGCACAGGAGTAACAACAGTACATGAATGGCATTGTAGTCAGAGATAGGTGAACTCAAATTTTAAAGCACCAGGTGAAAAAGAGACCTATAGAACTAAATTAGATGATGGATAGTACCTCTAGTAATTTCCTATATTTGAAGAACATAAATTTGCAAAATAGGGAGGGGGTGTTGTTTTTAATTTGAAGTTCAGATCAGCCTACGGAATTGATCAGACTTGCTTAAATATTAAATGCAGTATACATACTGACATTTAATGTGTAGTATAAACTTGAATAAATCTAAAACCTGTTAAACTTTAATATCAATTTTTAAATTTATTTTGAAGGAAACAGAGGAAATGTGTGTGATACTTATTTCTAATTTGCCTAATAAAGGATATTCTATAGAAGAAATTTGCAACTTAGCAAAACCGTTTGGTGGTTTAAAGGATATTTTGATTTTATCATCTCATAAAAAGGTAAGAGTTAATAATAGGTATTCATACTGTCTGACAGCACATTTTGAAAGGTGTTAAATTCATAACATGGGAAGGAAAAGTTTAAAAGCACCATCTTAAAGTAATCCAACTATTAAAAGCTGAAGACATTGTAAAATGTAAAACAGAAAGATTCCTTTATGTTTGAATTCTAAGCAGGCATAATTTTGATGCTGGGGAAAAATGTCTTACTAATACTTTCAGAAATTTTGCCAAAAAATTTGCTTAATAAAAATGTTATACATCTGTAATCTGTTTAGCAAAGGATTTTCAAATGACACTTGGCATTTTGTAGATCATTTTCACTAGTATTTCTTTAGGTTGTTTTACTAATGATATTCAAATGGAAAATAACCTTTTTGAGACTCAAACTAATAATGGCATCAGTACTTAGAATGATCTAGGCTCTAAGTTTTCTATCAATTTACATTGCTTTTGTATTTTAAAACAAATTTATTGTTAACAAACTTGTGGGAAGAATTTTGTATGAACTAGGATTCCAAAAATGAGTTTAAATAATGGAACTGACATCATTGTAGTGCCAAGGAATATTGTTTTTACAATAGAAAGGCGTTGGTGAGTTCTTTGAAAATAGAGTATGTGTTGGTGATAATCAGAATCAGTGTGCTTGAGAAAACAGGAGAGGAGACAGAATACAGTTGAGTTGTATATAGCTTGACATTATGTTACATATAGATTATTTGAATACACTACTTTGTAATTGTATATTCTTAAATGATTGAACTTTTTATGAAAATTATATTTCAGTAGTTTCTTTAAAAGTCTATTATTATGTTGTTGTTGTGTTTTTTGTTTTTTGTGTTTTTTTTGACAGGCAGAGTGGACAGCGAAAGAGAGAGAGACAGGGAGAAAGGTCTTCCTTTTGCCGTTGGTTCACCCTCCAATGGCCGCCACGGCCAGCGCGCTGTGGCCGGCACACTGCGCTGATCCGAAGGCAGGAGCCAGGTGCTTTTCCTGGTCTCCCATGGGGTGCAGGGCCCAAGCACTTGGGCCATCCTCCACTGCACTCCCTGGCCACAGCAGAGAGCTGGCCTGGAAGAGGGGCATCCGGGACAGAATCCGGTGCCCCGACCCAGACTAGAACCTGGTGTGCCAGTGCCGCAGGCGGAGGATTAGCCTATTGAGCCACGGCGCCAGCCTATTGTTATGTTTTAAAAACATAACAAAAATGAACATGTTTTTAATGTGAGTTTTTTCTTTTGAAAGCTTTTATTTAATAAATACAAATTTCATAGGTACAGCTTTAGGAATATAGTGGTTCTTCCCCCATATCTGCCCTCACACCCCCACTCCCGTTCCACCTCCTGTTCCTTCTCCCATTGCATTCTTCATTAAGATTAATTTTTAATTATCTTTATATACAGAAGTAATGTGAGTTTTTTAAATGAGTTTCTTAATACATTGAGATAGGGGAAATTGTGAGTGTTTAAAACCAATATAAATTGATATTTTACATCACATGTCAAAGTGCATATTATACCAAAATATATGTATAAACAGGTAATAAAGTGTATGTTCCAAACCCAAATATCTTAATTATTATCTGCCCAATTTTGATTAAACAAATATTCTGTGATTATTAAACATTTCCAAGATATTATATAGAAAATACCTGGTTCAATTTACAGTAGTCCTCCCTTTTCCTCTCAGGGGAGTGTTTGGGCTCTGCTGGATAACCAGGGATATTACTGAACCTTGTTTTATGATGCTGTTCTTTCCATATGCATATGTACTTAAAGTTAAGCCTTTTCCATTTTTAGATAAGCACTTGTAATACACTGGGGCCATTATGTTTATATTTGGAGGTACTGTAGCAAAACTAGCATGTGTTTCTTTTTCCTTTTTTACAACCTCACACTTTTAGAATTTGTTCTTATGGAATCTCAACATGATTCTTTGGTTTGTTCTGTTTTAAGTAGAAAACTTAACCTCTTCATTTAAAGGTAGTACTTTATAGCTTCTCTTTGCCATCTCTGAATTTCTGACAGCTTTACTCTTTTGCTTCGATTCCATTATTAAGGAAAACAAGGGGTGCTTAAATACAAACAGTGGGATATGGAGACCATCTATCTGATAACAGAAATGGCTGATAATTGACCAGTTGGCACATAGAGTGTGGATACCTAGACAAAGGATTCATTTATGTGCTGGCCAGTCAGAATGAGATTTCATTACATTATAGAGAATAGCTCATAGTTTAAAACTTGTTGCTTATTTCTGGAATTTATCATTTACTATTTTCAGACCATGCTTGATTTTGGGTAACTGAAACTGGAAAATGAAACCAGATTAGAGGGAAGGATTGTATATAATGCAAACATTTGTAACTTAAAATTAACATAAAGCAACATGCAAAAAACAATTGTCTAAACTGGGAAACAAAATTCATATCCACATTTTATTATGATATATTAAAACTTTAGTACATTGGCAAATGGCAGATAATTCATTAAATTATAGACTTATAACTCTAAACATATAGACTATTTATACCTTATTAGTTATGGTTCAACTTCTTTATTTAGGTATGAAAGTTAAAATCAAAATATTTAGAGCTCCAATTTTACACATATGAAAACAGCAAAATGAAAAATAACTTGACAGTCATATATTTTTAGTTTATATTTCTCATTTTATCAATTGTTGGATTTATTTGCTTAAGAAATATTCTTCTATATACTAAGGATACAGTGATGAATAAGAGGACTTTTGTTAATGTTGGTTACTAGAATGTCCTTGTTTCTGTCTTTAGTATTGACTTCTGACTTCACTCATTTTTTCTTGCTTATGGTTTTTAACATTAGTCTGTGGGACTCAATTTCTGAAGACTGTATTTTTTAATTTTAAAAGTGCTTACTAAGTGTTCAATTCATTTGATTCAAGTATTAAATCTTTCCAAGAAAGAGTAACTTAAGACTTACTTATGTTTTCATTCTTGTAATTTCTATTTTAAAAGGCATATATAGAAATAAATAGAAAATCTGCTGATTCTATGGTAAAATTTTATACCTGTTTCCCAATATCCATGGATGGAAATCAACTCTTAATAAGTATTGCTCCTGAAATCGTGAATATAAAAGACGAGGTAAATGAGACTTAACATCATGTTTACTAAATTTTATTAAATTTCTTATCAGATTTATTTTAATCTGTTACGTTTTATAATTTTCATTGAGTTCACATTTTTTCTCAGGCATTGAGAAAAATACTTCCTGCCTTTATAATAGTTCACTACACTGTTTGAGTTACTTTCTTAGTGAAACAATCCTGTCCTTCATGTGTATTGATCTTGAAAACAGATATCACCTCGGCATTCCTATCTCAGTGCCATTATCTGTTGTTCAAACTGGAATCCCTGGACTATCTTTGATTTTTTTTCTCTCATTCCTTATATTTGGTTTACCAATAGATGTTTTATATTTTATCTGTGAAGGTTGTTTCTTTATCTCAGGCCATCTTCTATTATTTCGTTTCTTAAAAACTTCTGCTGGACCACTAGAGTAGTTGATTTTTGTACCTTCTACCTTCATTTTTGTTTCCCTCAAGTCTTTTCTCCACAAGGCCTTCTGACTGACCTACAATTCAAATCTGTCCCAATTTACCTTTAATGTCTCTGTGGCCTGTAAACATTGACCATCAACTGTTTAGAGGCAAGAGGGATGGGGAAATCTCCAGAGTAAGATGGATATAAAATGCATGTAATTTGAGAAAAACTTTCATTAGAATCACTCTCATTTGATTGAATTGGTGGTATTGTTTTATACATGTCAGTAAAAAGAAAAAAAGTTTAAGAACCATAGTCTAATAACATCTCAGTTTCTTTCCTGAACACAAAGCTGAGTGTTTGTTACCCTCTGCCAGCTCTGATGTTGTAGGCTCATGGCATTCTTGGCCTGCTTATAATGGAGCAGCAGCAGCAAATCACTTCATACTTACACACTGTGCTATTTTCTGTTTTGTCTGCATTTCTATTTTTTCTATTTTGATTTGCTTAATTTTTCTTTATAATTTGATTATCTTCCTGTAATCTGAATTAACTTTTATTCCTTGTGTTTGAACTTGTGTGTTCATTCTTACTATATTTAGGGGAATAGGAAGAGTTAAATTGTAATGGGAAGATAGGACTTTGATAACTTGTTTAGAGGTAAAGATTTTTGAAAGGAACAAAACTTTTGCTGCTTCATTTTATGAAATGCTGTGTAATGTATATTTACATAGATTTTATTACACATCTTGACTAAGTATGTGAATGACAAAGAACTTACACTTTGAACCTTTGTATAATTTGACTTTTTAGGAAGCTATGTTTATAGCCTTGATTAAAGAAAATGACCCAGAGGTAAGTTTTGCCTTTGATTACTTTTTTACCCATATTTAATTGATAGAAACCTGGAGTGTTTTATTTGTTCACCTTTGAGTAAATAGAGAAAAAACATAGTAATAATTTTAAGATATTGAGGGTGGGGCCAGCACTGTTGTATAGCAGGTAAGAGCCCTGGCATAGCAGGTAAAAACTGCTGTTGGTGGTGCTGGCATCCCATGTGGGTTCTGGTTCAAGTCCTGGCTGCTCCACTTCCAATCTGGCTCCCTGTTGGTGTGCCTGAGAAAGCAGCAGAGGTTGGCCCAGATGCTTGGACCCTTGCACCCACATTGGAAACCCACAGGAAGCTCTTGGCTCCTGGCTTCAGATTGGCCCAGTTCCAGTTCTTGTGGCCATTTGGGGAGTAAATCAGCAAATGGAAGATACCTTTGTTAATTCTGCCTCTCAAATCAATCAATAAATTTTTTTTAAACATACTGGTGGTAATGGAGATGTCAGATGGGTTGTCTTCTTGGTAAAATAAAAAATAAAGGGTCATGGTAATCCTTATATGAATTAAACTCCCCATTTATTGTAGTATATAGTAAGTGGCCCTATAGGGCAATAGCCTGACAGAGGATGTTTTGAGTAAACATATTGATAGTTTTAGTATATTGTTTTACTAATTACTCAAACAAATATCTATCACTATCTTCATCCATATGTCATTTTCTCACTCTTAAGAAAGGACATTTCTGGAGTCTGTAATATTTTTATTTATATGTATTTATTTATGTATTTTACTTGATAAGCAGAAAGAGACAGATGCAGAGAGAGACATCTCCCATCAATGTTTTATTCCCCAAATGTCTGCAATAGTTAAAGCTGGGCCAGGCCAAAGCCAGGATCTGGAAACTCATTTGAGGTCTCCCACATGGATGGCATGGATCCAAGTACTTGAGCCATTCATTACCTGCTATCTCCCAGGATATGGCTTAGCAGGAAACTGGAATTGGATGCAGAACCAAGACTTGAAACCATGCACACTGAAAAGGATGCAGTTGTCCCAGGCTGCATCCTAATGGCTATACTAAATACCCATCACCTATGATGTTAAATTATTGTTAATCTGTGTGTATAGTGTGATGCTACAGCATTTTGTTTTTTATGCTATTTTTTTAAAAATAGGCAAATATAGATAAAATTTACAATCGATTTGTACATCTTGATAATTTACCAGAAGATGGACTTCAGTGTGTACTTTGTATTGGACTTCAATTTGGAAAAGTAGATCACCATGTATTCATGAGTAATAAAAGCAAGGTAACAGTTTCCCTCTTAACATAGTTATATAGTCTGTGGAGATTATGTAGCTGAAACCCTATATTATGATCTGCATCTTATAATTCAACTTCTGAACTGAAGCACTTCTAATCATTACGTAACTGCTTACCAGAATATATACTTACTAGAAATGTGCTAGGTTAGGATATTTTCTTCTGGACTGTGACAAGACAGAAGAGCTTATCTCTCTCTCTTTAGAGCTCTTAGTCTTTAAGGAAGGTAAGACACGAGTGGAAAAGGTAATATAGTACACAGAGCATTATTTTAGTGGAATGTTTAGTTTGTTCTGCCCTTAACTATTTTACTTTGGCTTAGTTGATGCTTATTTGTAAAGTTAAGGATTATTACCAGATATTTTATTTAGTAACTTACAGTCAAAAGACACATAGAATTAGGTCTGTTTATTTCTGTGGAAAGAAGTATAAATAAGATAATTATTCTTTACCATCATGACTGAACTTCCTTCCTTAAAAGAACACCAAAAATTGTGTCATCTATTCACATTTGTATTTAACGTGTATTTCAGCTGTCCATTAAAATTAAATTTTGATCAGCTACATATTACCCAAAAAGGCAAGATTTTATGCCAAAATATATAGTATTTCATTTAAAAAGTATATAATCGAGCAATAATTTTTTATTTATTTGACATATTCCTAACTGATAAATAGAGCATGTTTTGTACTATAGAAATAGTTTCATATAGGATGGAATGTGAGGACAGAAGGCTTGTAAGAATTTTGAACCTTTGCTTTATAGATCCTTTATTGTTTAAACAATTTTTATTTATGAAAAAACAGATTTCATAAATACAGTTTTAAGAGCATAATGATTCTTCCTACCCTACCCTCCCTTACTCACTCCTACCCTCTCTCCTCCTTTTCTTACTTTTCTTTTAAGTTTTTTACAATGACATACTTTGAATTTGCTTTATAATTGCAAGCTTAATCCTTCATTGAAAAGCATACCATCCTCTTAAATTTTGCCTTGCCTTTGCAACATTCTAAAAATTGTTTCTTTGGTTTATTTGACACAAAGATTGACCTTACCTTTGCAATCATGTGTCTAGAGCCTGAAATAAAAATACATTCAATTTTCTAAAATAATCTTAAGAAACTTTTATGTGATTAAAATATGCAAATTTCATATTTGTAAAACATAAATCTATAGTTTTATGTTTAACTGTCAGATCAAAGGCATTAAGTACATTCATGTTGTACAACCATCACCTCCATCCATATCCAGAACATTTTCCATTTCTTAAACTGAAGCTTCCTGTCCACTAAACAGTAACCCCCTAGCCAGTGTTAATCAATATTCTGTTTATGAATATGACTACTTAGGTATCTTGTGTTTGTGGAATTCTGACTGACTTATTTCATTTACCATATCTTCAAGATTTATTCGTGTCAGAATTTTCCTCTCTTCTTAGGACTATTAAAAACTCTATTGCATGCATATGTAACATTTTTTTATCCACTTACCTGTTCATGGACTACTGGGTTGCATTTTTTTCTTTTGGTTACTGTGAATAATGCGTTTATGTAATGGGTATACAAATAAATGTTCAAGTCCCTGCTTTTGGTTTTTTTTGGGTATATACTGAAAAGTAGAATTGCTGGATCATATAATAATTTTAAACTTTTAATTTTTTTAGGAAGTATTCATGCTTTTATTTATCTTCTCCAAAGGCAATTCTTCAATTAGATAGTCCTGAGTCTGCTCAGTCAATGTACAGCTTTCTGAAAGAAAATCCACAGAACATAGGAGACCACGTGTTAACCTGCAACTTATCTCCAAAGATAGAGTCTTCAGAGGTAAGTGGTTTTTGTTTTCGTTTTTGTATTATCTTTTGTGCTTTTAGTTTTTTGAAAGACACAGTTACAGCGGAGAGACAGAGAATGATCCTCTATTCATTGATTCGCTCCCCAGGTGGCTTTAGTGGCCTGGCAGGCTGAGGCCAGGAGCCGAGAACGTTATCTGGGCCTCCCATGTGGGTGGCAGGGGCCAAGCACTTGAGTCATCTTCTGCTACTTTACCAGGTGCATTGGCAGAGAGCTGGATTGGAAGTGGAGCAGCCACAACTTGAATCAGCGCTCATATGAGATGCCTGCTTTAGAGATGGCAGCTTAACCCACTCTACAAGGCCATTCCTGCATCTGTGCTTTTAGAAAATGGAGAAAGCATAAAGGTCTTTCTCCCGCAAGTTACATTCTGAAGAGGATTTGAAGAATTTTTCTTGGGCAATAGTCAAACTGGTTCTGAGTTTAGATGTTCTTTTTTTCTCCTCCGTCCCCTCCCCCTCTCTTCTTGGTTTTGGAAAGTTACAATCCAGGATTGGAAGAGCCCTATCGGTTCATTTGTTGATAACATTCTTGCTGGCATAGTCCTTAGGTAGGACAAGGCAGTTCATGGCAAAAGACAGAAAACACACAGAACTGTCAGTATCTGGTCAGTCTCTCCCCATCCGCTTCAGTCTCTCTCATTTTAAAGCTACCATAATTGAATCATGGAGAGTGAGACATGCCCCCTAATATAATCACATCCCAAAGGTCCCACTATTAAACATAGACAGATTAAGACTTTAGGGACTAAGCTCATGTGTTGGGGAGAACAAATATTCAACTCAAATATTCCACTCCTTCTCCCCCAAAAGTTGGATTCTTTATACATACAGCATACAGTCGTTGCATCTCCAGCAGTTCCAAAGTCTTCACCAAGTCTGGCATGAATTCAAAAATCCAAAGTCTCACCTAAGACTCATAGCAAACTGCTTCAGCTGTGAGCCTGTAGAAATCTAAGTGGCATGCTTCCAAAACAGTAGTGGGATAGGCACAGGCCCTTGTACATTCTGATTCCAGAGGAGGGAAATAGATAAGTAAAACATATTAATTGGCCCCAAACAGACTGAAACCCAGGGCAGATGTTGAATCCTGAATCTCCCAAATCCCCAAGGCTTTGGGCAGCCCTACACTTAAGGCTTTTCTGGGCACAGCCCATGCTTCAGTTCTTACCATCTTCTGTTGCATGTTGGTAGCTCCATAGTTCTGAGGTCTTGGTAGCCTCCCATACTCCATATTGCTATTTTCTCTACCTTTCTGGGGTCCTTAATTTTATTGACACAGCTTTACTAGACATCACCTCATTGGAAACTCCTCTGACCCTCTGAGCCTCTGACCCTGTGGCAGACTTCTGCCTCACCTCCCAGTCTTTCTTTGAATTCTTGGTGAAAGCTGCTATGAACTCAAAACTCTTAAATCCTATACATAACAACCCATCATCATGTGGACGCCACCAAGTTTTGCTTCCTGCAGGAGCTGTGCCTGCAGCTTTGGAGTACTTTTGATGCATGAATTGTGAGATGGTCTTGGGGATACTTATGGGCAGGGGTAGGAGTTGTTTCCTTAAAATAATTCTGGTTTTTGGCCGGCGCCGTGGCTCAACAGGCTAATCCTCCGCCTTGCGGCGCCGGCGCACCGGGTTCTAGTCCCGGTCAGGGCGCCGGGTTCTGTCCCAGTTGCCCCTCTTCCAGGCCAGCCCTCTGCTTGGGCCCTGCACCCCATGGGAGACCAGGAAAAAGCACCTAGTACCTGGCTCCTGCCATGGGATCAGCGCGGTGCGCCGGCCGCAGCACGCCATCCGCGGCAGCCATTGGAGGGCGAACCAACGGCAAAAAGGAAGACCTTTCTCTCTGTCTCTCTCTCTCACTGTCCACTCTGCCTGTCAAAAAAAAAAAAACAAAAGAAAGAAAGAAAAAGAAAAGAATTCTGGTTTTTTATGCTTGGAGCATATGATGCAAGGTGGGTCTGGAAAGATTTCTGGGATATCCTCAAGACAAGTTTGCTGTTGTGCTAATGTGAAGCATTCAGTAATATTTTTCAGGGGGTTCCTCAGCCTCACTGATTTGTACTTTTTCTTCACTCTGTGCCTGGACAGACTGTAGAATTTCCCTCTTTAAATTGTATATTTTGCCTTAAATCAAGCTACTGCTTTCAGATACTGTGTGCAGTTAAAAGTAACCAAACATTAACTTGATGCTTGTTTTCTTTCCTTTTGAAATAGCTTTTCTTTTAATCCTATTATTCTGTGAACATTTAGAAATTTTCAATGTTTTCCTTTTATTTGAAAGGCAGAAGAACTGCAACAGAGAGAAAAATCTGTCTATCTGCTGGTTCACTCCCTAAACGCTTGCAACAGGCAGTGCTGGACCAGGCCTCAGCCAGAGACCTAAAACTCCATCTAGGTCTCCCACATGAGTGGCCAAGTATTTGAGCCATCATATGCTGCCTGCCAGGATATGTGTCAGCAGGAATCTAAATTGGAGTGGAACAGCAGTGACTTGAACTAGGTGCTCTGATATGAGATGCAGACTTCCCTGTGGTGTCTTAACCTAGTGACTGAGCCAAATGCCCACCTTTCCAAATGCTTTGGATGCTACCAGATTTCCTCGCTGGTCACTTTTGAACACAGTTCATCCAAGTTCTTTATGATGGTGTGACAAAGGAGGTCTTTACTCCAGTTTTCCATAGAATAGTCTTCCATTTGCATCTTAGATATTGTTAGTGCTTTACTATCCATATTCCTATTCACGTTGTGGTTATAACTACTTAGCCATATCCCATAACTTCTCAGCCTATCCCAGAATTACCCATAAGGCTTTGCTTAAAACAGTCTAGACCTTTTCTAGCCTGCTGTTTAGCACTCTTCCAATCTGTTAGAAACCAATGCCAGAGCTGCCTCCATATTTATAGGTATAGTTATGTTTCCTAGCTCATGCAGGAGGTTAAGAGGGCATGGCATACCATGCCCCCCAGGAAAAGCACTGGTTAAGGGCTCAGCACACTGAGACCACCACATATGTTATGACTGCTGGAAGGCAGCAGAACCCAGGCACATTTCTCCCACCTCCACTTCCTGTTGAGGGGCCTTGTAATTGTCAACTAGGTAAACAGCTCCCGGTTGTGGCCCAGACCCCTAAGACCACCTGGAAGGCTATGTAGGCTACATGACCTTCAAGCTGATTGGAGAATCATAGAGGCTCCAGTATCTGCTTTATCCTATAGAATTAGTGTCGCTACCCTGAGCTAGCTACTACCGTTTGCCTGCCCTATAAAAAAAAAAAAAGCTTGTGGCCTACTATTAATTAACATATTCACCGAA
This sequence comes from Sylvilagus floridanus, assembly GCA_949820135.1. Taxonomy (NCBI): domain Eukaryota; kingdom Metazoa; phylum Chordata; class Mammalia; order Lagomorpha; family Leporidae; genus Sylvilagus; species Sylvilagus floridanus. Next base: position 53,848,735 of record OX463245.1, read on the forward strand.
ACTGTCTCCGGTGCTTGTCAAAGAACACCATCTCCGCACCATCCTGACAGTGTGGGCCTCACAGGACGAACCCATAACTGGCGCTCAGACAGGGACCTGAACTTGTAAGGAAGGCAAGTGTGGAGCCCTCCCTGCTAGGTAAGGAGGCATCACCCATTAGTCGGGCCCCCATTCCCTCTCTGCTAGGTGAGAGGGTACCTCTGTCCCTTTCTAGGGGCCCTCACTGTGATTGTTGGCTCCAACCCCTCTCTGCTAGGTGATAGGGTGCCTCCATCCCTTTCTAGGGGCCCTCACTGTGATTGATGGCTCCAGCCCCTCTCTGCTAGGTGAGAGGGTGCTTCCATCCCTTTCTAGGGGTCCCCGCTGTGATCATCAGCTCCCCATGTGGATCCTCTATTGTTCGCCTATGATAATTTTCTTGGTACCCTTGTTTTCTCTCTGGGACTCCTTGTTACCGCTCCATTGGACTGGTCTGTTTGTAGTTCATTCTTTGGCTTTCCTGATTGTTACCTACTTTTGCCCTTCACTGTGGGCCAGATCCCGAGAAAGGACCCCAGGCCTAAGCTCTTGCAGGCTTTGTTGGAAACTCATGGCCTTAAAACTAAAATGGGAGGAAGCCAAATGATTTTGCGAAACCTCTGTGGGCATGTGTCCGTGGCTTGAGGCAATAGACATTTATGATCCATCCATCTGGGAGAAGATTCATAAGCAGCCCGTTGGCAGGAGGTAAACACCAACATACCTGTCCCCTCCCCAGTTGTTTGACCAGGTAAAGCTTTGTACCCTCCATGCTTGCCTGAAGGAGGGGCCCCACTCAATCTCCAAGGCTGCATCGAAAAGCCTCTGAGGATCTTAAACTTCCTTACCAGAATGGAACAGGCTGTACACAGCAAGGTCGCTCATGAGGGGGCCAAAAGGGCCCTGATCTGTGACCTTATATGGGAAGGCTTAAATAAGGAACACTGTGCTGCGATTGCCCAGTGCGTATGAAGTCACTAGATGAGTGGATTCTCACATGTCAGGATGTTGGGGTGCACTCTTCCCAAACTGAGAAGCTCACCCAGGCACTTAATGCCCAGACAGAGATACTTTCCCAGGCTCTGACTTCTGTGGTACAGGTTCAGGACCCTGAATTCCTCCATGTTACAGTGGACACCTATTCAGGATTTATAATGGCAACTCCTTCAACGGGTGAAAGTGCCCCTAAGGTTATTGCTCACCTCCTGTCTTGCTTTCTTATTACTGAACTCCCACTTTCCATAAAAACTGATAATCGCCATGCTTATACATCCAAAGTGTTTGCCTCCTTTTGCGTTACATGTGCCATTTGTCATATCACAGGCATACCCTGTAACCCCCAAGGCCAAGGCATTGTAGAAAGGAGACATTAGGACCCTAAGCTTGAAAAACAGGGGGAGAGAGTATGGTACCCCCCAAAAGAGTGTTAACTTTGCTCTTCTCACCTTAAATTTCTTACAAGTCTCACCCTCTGGAGAACCACCAGCAGTGAGACACTAGAGACCTCTCACAGGCCCAACCCAGTTGCCCCTGGTCCGATGGAGGGACCCGACTACCCAACAATGGAACGGACCTGATCCCCTTATAACAATGGGAAGAGGTTTTGCTTGTGTCTTTTCAGATATTGCTCCACAGCCTGTGTGGATACCCACCCGAAATGTCAAACCCTGGACCCCAATCTCCAAAAATAAGCCAACTTCAGCACCTTTCCCTAAACAAGCCACTGATGAAAAGACCCTGGAAGAGGAGGAAGCCTGTTCCCTCTCAACTGTCAATCCAACTGGCTTGATGCTGATGGTGTTGATCTGTGCAGCACTGATGTCAAACTCTCAGGCTGCCCATGACCAGGCTAGGTCCCAGGATGGCCCTAGCAATTTGACTTCCTACCCAAATACATAGTAACTGGACCGGACCCTGGGACCAGTCCTTCAAGGACGTGGTCAGGCAAGTGGTAGAACAGACTAAGAGGGCCCTTGGACTGATCATCTCTGCCTTTATATCCATTGTCACTGTGGCAGCTGGTGTGGCTGTTGCCACAGTTTCCCTCGTGCAACCATGCACCCCCAGTGTGTTCACTTCACAACTATTTGTGTCACCAATGTGCCTGTCTTAGACTGGGAAACTGGATATTGTAACTTGGCAGTCTGTATCAGGGGCCCTTAGGATGAGGAGTTTTCTCAGGTGCTCTTCAGTTTAACCCAGAACTTAATGCCACCCACATTTCTATCCTGGTGGTTACCACCTTTACACAGGGACTGGTTCATTACTGGTGGGGACTCTTGAAATTTTGGTTCCATCCCTATACGTTGATTATTGCAGTCATTGTTATTGTGGGTTGTAGCTTATTGATCTGGTTTTTCCGTGCCACACTAACCAGAGTCACATCTGTCAAGCGAAAGACTGCTCTGCTGGCTGAGATTTTGGCCATAGTATAGTTCACCCTAAAACTGCGGGGGAGATGTGGGTGATCCTGTCCCTGACTGGGAGACTACCTGCCTAGCCCATGCAGGAGGTTAAGAGGGCATGGCATACCATGCCCCCTGGAAAAACTCTGGTCAAGGGCTCAGCACACTAAGACCCCCACATATGACCTGACGACTGGCAGGCAGCACGGACCCAGGCACATTTCTCCCACCCCCACTTCCTGTTGAGGGGCCTTGTTGAGGAATGTTCCTTCTATACCCAATTTACTTAGAGTTTTCATCATGAAAAGGTGTTGTATTTTATCAGATGCTTTCTCTGCATCTATTTTTAAAAAAGATTTATTTATGTACTTGAAAGGCAAAGTTACAGAGAGGCAGAGGCATAGAGAGATAGAGGTCTTCCATTCTCTTGTTCACTCCCAGTTGGCTGCAACGGCCAGCCAGAGCTTTGTCAATCTCAAACCAGGAGCCAGGAGCTCCTCCTAGTCTCCCCTATTGGTGCAGGGGCCCAAGGACTTAGCCCATATTCTGCTGCTTTCCCAAGCCATAGCAGAGAGCTGGAACAGAAGTAGAGCACCTGGGACTCGAACTGGCACCTATATGGGATGCCTACACTGCAGGCAGTGTATTTACCTGCTGCCACAGTGCTGGCTTCTCTTTGCATCTATTGAAATAATCATTTTTTTTTTTTTTTTTGGACAGGTAGAGTTATAGACAGAGAAAGAGAAAGGTCTTCCTTCCATTGGTTCACTCCCCAAATGACTGCTACGGCCAGTGCTGCGCCGATCCATAGCCAGGAGCCAGGTGCTTCTTCCTGGTCTCCCATGTGGGTGCAGGATCCCAAACACTTGGGCCATCCTCCACTGCCCTCCCAGGCCACAGCAGAGAGCTGGACTGGAAGAGGAGCAACCGGGACTAGAACCTGGCACCCATATGGGATGCTGGCACTGCAGGCGGAGGATTAACCAAGTGAGCCACGGCGCCAGCCCCAATCATAGAGTTTTTGTACTTCAGTTTGTTAATGTGGTGTATCACATTGATTTTGCGAAAGTTGAACCATCCCTGCATGCTAGGGATAAATCCCAATTGGTCCAGGTGAATGATCTTTCTGATGTGTTGTTGGATTCGATTGGGTAGTATTTTGTTGAGAATTTTTGCACCTATGTTCATCAAGGAAATTGTTCTGCAGTTCTCTTTCTCTGTTGTATCTTTTTCAGGTTTAGGAATTAAAGTGATGCTGGCTTCATAGAAGGAGTTTGGGAGGATTTCCTCCCTTTTAGTTGTTTTGAATAGCTTGAGAACAATTGGAGTTAGTTCTTCTAACTAGAATTCAGCAGTGAAGCCATCCAGTCCTGGGCTTTTCTTTTCTGGGAGGGTCTTTGTTTTAATTTGTTTCAATTCAATTTCCGTCTTGGTTATGGGTCTTTTATGTTTTGTCTTCATGCTCAATTTAGGCTGGTTCTATATGTCCGGGAATCTGTTCATTTCGTTGTAGTAATTTCTGACGATTTTTTTTATTTTTGTGGTATCTGTTGTTGCATTTCCTTTTTTATCTTCAATTTTATTGATTTAGGTATTCTCTTATTTTTGGTTAGTTGGGCCATTGTTGTATCAATTTTGTTTTGATGAGCTTTTGTATTTTTTTTTCAATTTTGTTTGTTCTTTAAATTATTTCTTTTCTCCTACCAGTTTTAAGTTTGGTTTGCAGTTGTTTCTCTTGGACCTTCAGATTCATTGCTGACTTATTTATTGGTGTCTTTCCAATTATTTGATATAGGCACTAATTGCTATAAACTTTCCTCTTAACACTGCTTTTGCTGTATCCCATCAGTTTTGATATGTTGTATTGTCATTTTCATTCATTTTCAGAAATTTTGTGATTTCTCTTTTGATTTCTTCTATGATTTCTTCATTCAGGAGCATGTTTTTCAATCTCCATGTGTTTGCATATGTTCTAGAGATCCTTGAGTTGTTGATTTTCAGCTTCATTCCATTGTAGTCTTATTTATTTATTTGAAAGGCAGTGCTTTCCCAGGTCATAGCAGATATGTGGATTGGGCGTGGAGTAATCAGGACTCCAACCGGCACCCATATGGGATGCCAGCACTGCAGGCAGCAGCTATACCACAGTGCCAGCCCCTTGATTTTTTTTTTTTTTTTTTTAATTTGCTGAGACTTGCTCTATGGCCTAGCATGTAGTTTTTCCTAGAGAACATTCTTAGCACTGATGAGAAGAATGTGTATTCTGCCACTGTGGGTGAAAGGTTCTGTAGATATCGGTTAGGTCCATTTGTTTCAATTAACTCTGTTTCCTTGATGATTTTCTTTCTGGTTGATCTGTCCATTGTTGCTGAAAGTGGGGTGCTGAAGTCCCTGATTACTGTTGTATTGAAGTCTATGTCTCCCTTTAGATCCTTTAACATTTCTTTTAAATAATGAGGTGCCCTGTAATTAGGTGCATATACATTTATAATAGTCACATCTTTCTGTTGAATTAATCCCTTAATAATTGCATAGTGCCTTTTTTCTCTCTTTTAACAGTTTTTGTGTTAAAGTCTATTTTGTCTGATAATAGGATGGTTACACCAGCTCTTTTTTGTTCCTGTTAGCATGGAGTATCTTTTTCCATCCTTTTGTTTTCAGTGTGCATATATCTTTGTTGGTGAGATATGCTTCTTGTAGGCAGCAAAGAGAGGGTCTTTTTTAAAAAAATCTGTTTAGCCAGTCTGTATCTTTTAATTGGAGTTGAGGCCATTCACATTCAAGGTGATATTGATAAGTAACAACTTGGCCTGCCATTTATCCATAAATATTCCTATTGTTTAGATTTCTTTTGTACTTTTACTGGGAGATTTTCTGCCTCCACCTTTTTTTCATGGTGGTGACCATGTTTCTGTGTAAAGCACATCCTTAAACATCCTTTGTAAGGCTGGGCAAGTGGTGACAAATTCTTTCAGTTTATGTAATGGGCGGTCTTTGTTTCATCTTCATTCATGAATGAGAGCTTTGCAGAGTACAGTATTCTGGGTTGACAGTTTCTTTCTCTCATGACTTGGAATATATCTCATCATTTTCTCCTAGCCTGTAGGGTTTCTGATGAGAAGTCAGTTGTTGAGTCTAATTGGAGATGCTCTGAAAGTTCTCATACACATTTTAGAATCTTTTCTTTTTGTTTTACTGTGGAGAGTTTGACTACAATGTGTTGTAGTGAAAACCTTTTCTGATCATGTCTTTTAAGAGTTCTATGTGCTTCCTAGACTCGGATATCCTTTCTCCATATTAGGAAAGTTTACTGTGATTATTTCCTTAAAAAGGCCTTCTAATCCATTTTCTCTGTCCATGCCTTCAGGAGCTCCTAAGACCCATAGGTTGGGTTGCTTGATAGTATCCCATAAATTTCCAACACTGTTTTTTAGTTTTCTGATTTTTTTTTTTGGGGGGGGGTCTGACTGTAAAATTTCTGGTGATTTGTCTTCTAACTCATATTCTTTATTCTGCCTCACCCAGTCTGTTGTTTAGAGTTTCCACCACATTTTTTAATTTGTTCTGTTGAATTCTTTATTTCCAGTATCTTATTTTGATTTCTCTTTAAAATCTCAATTTCATGGGAATATTTTTCATGTGGTCATATATGGATTTCTTTAGTTTGTGGATTTGCTTTTGATTACTTCTAAATAACCTTATGATCAATTTTTTTGAATTCTGTTTCTGGTATTTCTTCAATTTCTTCATCTTCATATTCTAATCTTGAAGTGTTGTGCCTTTTTGGGGGTATCATGTTGTCTACCTTATTCTTGTTTCTTGAATTGCTGCATTTATTATTAGGCATTTTTGGAGATACTTGCTGGTTTGTTTTTTTTCCCCCTGTAATGGCTTTTTATTTTTGGACTATGCCTTTGTGGCTTAGTGTCTGCTCTTTCAGTGAACACCCAGAGACATGTTCTGGGTGTAGTCAGTGAGCTTTGTCAGTGCTCCAGGGTGAGAGGAGTGTCCAAGGTGACACCCAAGTTGGGAGTGGTAAATCTCTTTACTTTTCCTTTCCCTTTCTCTTCCCTTTTGTTTCCTTGTTTACCTTCTCTCCTCCTAGGAGACTGGTGCCTTGGCACTTGCCCTAGTGAGTATAATATTGTCTGCACTGCCACAAGAACCACAGAAAGAATCTGTTCATTCGTCAGTGTGAGCATGGATCCCACAGCAGTGACCCTCACCCAGAATTCAGGGATCTCCAAGCATGTGCATCCATCCACGGTGACTGCCCAAAGTCCCAGGCACACCCTGTGCCCTCTCTCACAGCCACAGTGTTTTCACAGTCCCAGCACACAAGACTCCCACAGTCACGAGCACCCAGCCAGACTCAGGTGTCTCCTCTCAACCGGCTACCAGGCCTGTGGACAGGAGCTGATGCAGCTGTTACATATGTCCAAAATGCCCTCCCTCAGCTAGTAACAGAATGCCATTGCCAAGTGGTTGGGAAGAAAGAAGCATGTCCCCCTTTTTCCCCCTCTAGGTTGGTAGGAATGCAGTCCTCCACAGAGCTCTAAGCCAGACTCGTGCCGGGCTCTTCACGCTGCTTTATCACTGATAGTTTGGGCTACTGCATTCTGGTCTCACCTCACTCTCCAAAGCTGGTGCTGAAGTTCTTGGCTGCTGAGGTCCTGATTTGTGTGCATCCACACCCTCCACATAGATCCACAGTGTCCCTCTATAATTTGTGTGAAGTTTCCTCTCTGACTTTCCCCTGAGACTGCTTCTCTCCACTTTTTTTTTAAACTATCTTCCCCTTAGACTAGAGCAGTAAGCCCCCTCCCTATTCTGCCATCTTGGAAATTCTAGATTACCTATTATTTATTTGAAAGGCAGAGTTTCAAGGAGACACAGACAGGGGGAGCGGTAAGGGGAGAGAAAGAGAGATAGAGTAACTGATTTTCTATTTGCCGGTTTACTCCCCAAATGACTGTAATTGCTGGGGCTGGTCCAGGCTGAAGCCAGTAGCCAGGAACTCCATTCTGCTCATATGGGTGGCAAGGGCCCATGACTCTACTGCTTTCTCAGGCCGAATAGCAAATCCAAAATGGAGCACTCAGGAGTTCAAGAGGAGTTTAATTATGGGATGCTGACAATACAGTCAGTGGTTTAACCTGCTTCGCCATAGTGCCAGCCACTAAAACATTGCATTTTGTTAAGTTTATGTCATTCATAATTTTCAAGTTTTTTTTTTCAATTAAGTTCATATTACACAGTGGCTATATGAGAATTCTTCTAGTTATATAGTACCCAAATTCTTTAATGAAAGAAGTGAAAATTTATAAAATTTGTCTTGATTGGTACTTTACTTCCCAAACCCTTGTTCATTCTATTTTATTAAGTTGGAAAGTACATTTAGCTTAATGTGAATGCTTCGTTTCACCCTCAGATTTTTGTCACTTCAGTTTTTACTACTTAAAATGAGTTACTGCTACTTAAAATAAGTTAAATATGTCTATATTCCTGTCTCAATACCTCCCCACTTTCGTTAGTTGTAAAGGTTACTTCATTGTATAGAACATTATAGCCTTTAGTTAATTTTTTAATGTTTTCTCTTTTTATTTTTATTTATTTATTTATTTATTTATTTTAATTTTTAACAGGCAGAGTGGATAGTGAGAGACAGAGAGAAAGGTCTTCCTTTTTGCCGTTGGTTCACCCTCCAATGGCCGGCGTGCTGCGGCCGGCGCATCGTGCTGATCCGAAGCTAGGAGCCAGGTGCTTATCCTGGTCTCCCATGCGGGTGCAGAGCCCAAGGACTTGGGCTATCCTCCAGTGTACTCCCAGGCCATAGCAGAGAGCTGGCCTGGAAGAGGGGCAGCCGGGACAGAATCTGATGCCCTGACCAGAACTAGAACCCGGTGTGCCGGCGCCGTAAGGCGGAGGATTATCCTATTGAGCCACGGCGCCGGCCTCTTTTTATTTTTTAAGATTTATTTTATTTGAAAGAGAGAGAGGAAGAGACAGATCTTCCAGCCTTTAGTTGACTCCCCAAATGGCCGAAACAGCTGGAGCTGGGCCCAAGTCAGGAGCCAGAAGCTTCCTGCGGGTCTCCTGTGTAGGTGCAGGGGCCCAAGCACTTCGGCCATCTTCCACTGCTTTCCTGGGCCATCAGCCAAGAGCTAGATTGGAAGTGAAACAGCCAGGTCTGAAACCAGTACCCATATGGGATGCCAACATTGCAGACAGTGGCTTAATCCACAGCGCTGGCCCCAGCCTTTAGTTCTTTAATTATAGATAATATGCATACAAAATCTATAGTATTTAATTCTAAGTATTGAAAAGCAATATTAGCATTTTTAATATCTTGATTATAAATTAAGTAATAATGAGAGTGGTTCTTTAAAAAAGGAAATATATATATACACACACATACTTGTGCACTCAGAGATGAATTTCTTGCATTTTGTTTTTGAAAGGGGAAAGAAAATATCTTCATTATGTAACTCAGATTATGTAGTTTAATACTTCTGTTGAATAGAATTTATTCTCTTAGAGCTATTCTCTGGCTTCCTATTCTAAATGATGGCTCTTTGTGTGCTTTGTAAACCAATCCTTTGTTTTCTTTTCATTGTTATTCTGAGTTATTTTTGCTACTTCTTAGACTTTGTAGAGCAATCCATAAAGTGAGAAATAAAGTTTGCTAGAGTACATCTTCAAATAATGTTTTACCTCTGAAAATATGGGAGGTAAATTTGCTGAGTCCTTTCATATTTGAAAATTATTTTAGCCGGCACTGCGGCTCAATAGGCTAATCCTCCGCCTGCGGCGCCGGCACACCGGGTTCTAGTCCCGGTCAGGGCGCCAGATTCTGTCCCAGTTGCCCCTCTTCCAGTCCAGCTCTCTGCTGTGTCCCAGGAGTGCAGTACAGGATGGCCCAAGTCCTTGGGGCCCTGCACCTGCATGGGAGACCAGGAGAAGCACCTGGCTCCTGGCTTCGGATCAGAGCCATGCACTGGCGGCAGCAGCCATTGGAGGGTGAACCAATGGTAAAGGAAGACTTTTCTCTCTGTCTCTCTCTCTCTCTCACTGTCCACTCTGCCTGTCAAAAAATAAAAAATAAAAAATAATTATTTTATTTCCTCCTAGATACTTTATCAGTAGTTTGTCTAGGTAGAGAATTTGGTGCTCACATTATTTTGCCTTTGATTTTCAGCAGCTAGTACTATTGGGAAGACCAATTCTTACAATACCTGTAGGTATTCTGTGTCTTTGATAATGTTTAGGGCTTATTCATTAAACTAATATTTAATTCTTTTCTGTGCCATCACTTTTAGACATGTTGAAATACATTGGTGAATAGCAGGGTCACTATCCCATGTCCCAATCCTACAAAAATTGTATTTGAATGGAGTAAATAGATGATAAACAAATACACAAATTTGTGTCTGTGTGCCTGCATAAATGTCAACAAGTTAAAAGTGTTAATGAAATAATCGGGGGGAAAAAAAAGAGAGAGTGATCAGTGAGAAGTTGTATTTCCTAGAATGGTCAGTATTAGCCCCCTACAGAACAGTTACTAGCGAGATCTGTAGGAAGAGAGAAGCTCTACAAATACATATCAAGGAGAAGTTTTTAGAAAAATAAGGGCAAAGGCCTGAGGAACATACTTATTAATGTAGAAATTTCTAGGGAGGTTCAGTATGCATAGTCCAGTAAGCAAAATTTTATTAGTTTGTAGCTCATTTCTTTTTGTTTGTTTTTTGAAAATTTATTTATCTGAAAAGCAGAGTTATAGAGAGAGAGGGAGAGATACAGAAAGCTCTTCTGTTGCTGGTTCACTCCCTGAATGACCACACTGACCAGAGCTAGACTAGTCTGGAGCCAGGAGCTTCCTCCAGGTCTCCCACATGTGTGCAGAAGCCCAAGCACTTCGGCCATCCTCTGCCGCTTTCCCCAGTGCATTAACAGGGAGCTGGAGTAGAAGTAGAACAGTTGGGTCTCAAAACAGTGCCCATATGGGATGCTGGCATCACAGGTGGCAGCTTAACCCAGTATGCCACAGTGGTGGCCCCTAAGAGGTATTGCTTTTTGTATTTTCACTGAATGTGCTTCATTGGTAGGTTAAATATACTTAAAGTCCAGTAGAATTGCCTCTAATAAAATGTCAATTATATTACAGGCGCAAACTGAGAATGACCCAGAACTAGGAAAAGAAAGGTATGTTGCTTTTTAAGTTTGCTAACATTTTTGAAGAGGTTTATATATTTTTTTTTTAGTTTCATTTCTGCATTTTAAGTAATTATAGCAAAAAGTTCTGTCTTACAAGGTTTTTTTTAATGCATATGTGAGCTTGTTGTGGGTTCTTTCATAGTTGTTTGAACTAGGGGTTTGTTGCTTTCTCTATCTCATTAAGATATTTCTTGATTATTTAGAGAAGTTGAGTGTACAAAAATAGATTGAATTAAATGTACAAATATGACTTCTTTATAAAATGTTTTCAGAAGGTTGTTAACTAAACTCTAAGCAATATTATATATTGTTGTTACTTTTCCTGTCCCAGAATTATTAAACACAATAATAATGTTTGAACTATCTAAATTGCATTAACTTAAAACAAAAAGGTAGCTTTCATGTGTGTTTTGGTAGTTTTTAAAAGCAACTCTAGTTTGAAGAAGGGATTTTTGTCAAAGTTAAACACACTGCTTTTTATTTTCAGAGGGTGAAAGCTTGGTTTTCAAAGTCTACGAAGTAGAGACTTATAGCCGTGTTGGGGCTACATAAAAGACACCTTCCCCTTAGTTACTTTTTTATTCTGATGGATACCTTTCTTGTCACCACCGTTGTCCCACCAATTATTAACCTGCCTCTCACTGTTTTACATTATTTTAAAAAATTTATTTTATTAATTTGAAAGACAGTTACAGAGAGAGGTAGAGCCAGAAAGAGAGAGGTCTTCCATTCTGCTAGTTCACTTCCCAAATGACCATAAAGGCCAGAGATGAGCTGATCCGAAGCCAGGAGTTTCTTCCCAGTCTGCTACACCAATGCAGGGGCCCAAGTACTTGGGTCATCCTCTGCTGCTTTCCCAGGCCACAGCAGAGAATTGGATTGGAAGAGGAACAGCCAGGACTCAAACTGGTACCCATTTCAGGATCCTGGTGCTGTAGGCTGGGGCTTTAACCTGCTGTGCCACAGCGCTGGCCCCCGTTTTACATTTTAAATCACTGATTTGAGATATTTATTTTCCTTCCTGTATACTAACTAAATCACTAGTGTTTGCTAGCCCATGTTGTATAAGCATATAAGTTTGAAATAGCATTTTCATTCTGTTTTAAAGTGTAGTGTTTGTTATTTGATGTACTGTTTTGAGATGCCTACGAAACAGAATGTCTTACTGGATTTTTCTTTTCAGTAAATATTTCTTACAAAATCGTATGGTTTAGATAAAGGTGATTGTCAGTACATTGGTAACTTCAAGCGAAACAGGCTTGGTGTGTTGGACAACACACTTTTTGTAGTTGTTGACTTCATCATACCAATTACATTCATTTCCCTAAAAGCATAATACCACCTGTCATGTTTGTTATAACAGCTTACAAAGAGCTTCATGAATAACAGTACTTCAGGGAGTAGTACAGATAGACCTACAATTTGGCTATAATAACTGTTGCTGCTAAGTAAGTATGTTCTTCCCAAAATTCATTTTATCTATTTCATTTGAGGTTTGCAAGAAAAACTGTTGTCTGTTTGAGAGGCAGAGAGACAGAAACAGAAACAGAGCTCCCAACCCACTGATCAGTTCACTCCCCAAATGCCTACAACAGCCAAGGCCCAACTGAAGCCAGGAGCTGAGATACAGTCCAAATCTCCCGTGTGGGCAGCAGAAACCCAATTAGTTGAACTATCACCACTGCTTCCAGAGCCTGTTTGGAGTCAGGAGCCAGTGGCAGGTATCCAACTCAGGCACTTGATATGAGATGTAGGTGAGTTAATCACTAGGCTAAATACCCACTGTGGTTTTTAAAAATTCTTATTTATTTTCATTTATTTGAAAATCAAAGAGAGATCTTCCATCCAACAATTCACTCCAGAAATGTTTGCAACAGCTAGGACAGAGCAAGACCAAAACCAGAAACCTGGAATGCAGTCTGGGTCTCCCACATGGATAGCCGGAATCCAGTACTTCAGCCATCACTTGCTGCCTCCTGGGATGCCCATTAGCAGGAAGCTAGAATTAGAAGTGCAGGCGGGACTCAAACTCTCAGACACTCTGATAATGGGATGCAGAGTTCCAAAGTGTGTCTTCACTGCTGCACCAAATACCACCTGCACCTAAAATTTTCTTTTGCCATAAGTTTTTTTCCCTCTTATATTTATTAGAGAAAAAGAGTGGGATATGACCAGAACACTATACATTTCTTTTGGAGTAAACTGATGCTGAGAAAAGAGTTGCAGTGGTATTTTTTAAAGTACTTAATGGTTGACAGCTCATCATGAATGTGATCTTTTTGTTTATGATTAAACTGTGTTTAAGTAGATTTCCTATTTAGAGAAGATCTCACATGGATATGTTTTTATAATTTAATAGTAATCCATGATGCCTGTACTCACCCTCTGCTGGATAAACAGGGTTCATTTCACATATTTAAAGCTCCAAGTAAGGGTGCTAGATGATTCATTAGTATTGGAGCTCTGAAATAAACACTGATCTCCAGTATTGTGAAGTCCAAATCTAAAGTTTCTTGGGATGTGTGTCTTACAGTGTTAACCTTTGTTCAAAATGCCCAGCTTTTATTGTATGCATTTTCTGAAGGTCTTAAAATTCGGGCTTTAATGCAGATGAGATGGAGAATGCGAAATCAGATGCCTTCCTGAGATCCTTTTCTGTGCCTTTCCCAGAATATGATTTTTTTTGCTTTAATCTTTAAAAAGACTTTAACTCTGATATTAACACTGTCATTTATTTGACGTCTCAGACTGGCTTTGTAAGCTACCTTGCTCACTATTGAAGCCTTTGCTTATTTTAGCAAATAGATACTAATGATACTGATATGTGGTAAATGATTTCTGTGAAGAAAACTTTTTTTAAAGACCAGCACGCTAGACATATATGGAATTAAACCATTTTTCCACATAGGTGGTCTTTGTTCTCTGTGTGAGGATGGCACTACTTAGTGATTCATTTTGTGTAAAAATAGTAACTTTTTTTGGTAGTAAGGGAGAACTCCCTATGAGCTTGAGCTGGGAACCAAAATTTCCACTATTATCTTTCTATACCATTGAATATTTTTATAGCCCTAATTTAGGGTTAATATTCAGCTCAGTAATGAATGTGATTTTCATTATGGGAAGTGAATTTTGTAATTAAAAAGCCAAAGTTTATATTTTGAGAAATGATCTTTACACAACTGTTGTAACAGTGAATGTCACAACTGTGTCTTTGTCGTTTATGCTGAGCAACAATTTTTATTTTACATAGTCCTAAGAATTTGGAACACTAAAGTTAGTCATTGATATTTGACTAATAAAGATGTGAATTGTTTCAAATGACCTTTTCAGCTTATGATTAATAGAATCTGTGTTGACTAAGGTCTATGATTATTGGCTTTTCAACCTAAATTATGCAAGTACTGTGGCATTTGCAACACTTTTTTGACAGGCAGAGTGGACAATGAGAGAGAGAGACAGAGAGAAAGGTCTTCCTTTGCCATTGGTTCACCCTCCAATGGCCGCTGCGGCCAACGCACCGCACTGATCTGATGGCAGGAGCCAGGTGCTTCTCCTGGTCTCCCATGGGGTGCAGGGCCCAAGCACTTGGGCCATCCTCCACTGCACTCCCTGGCCACAGCAGAGGGCTGGCCTGGAAGAGGGGCAACCCGGGACAGAATCCAGTGCCCCGACCGGGACTAGAACCCGTGTGCTGGCGCTGCAAGGCAGAGGATTAGCCTAGTGAGCCATGGCGCCAACTGCAACATTTTTTTTTCTTTAAAAAGAGATTTATTTATTTTAAGTCAGAGTTACACGGAGGAGGAGATTCAGAGAGATAGAGAGGTCTTCCATCTGCTGATTCACTACCCAGTTGGCTGCAATGGCCAGAGCTGCACCAATCCGAAGCCAGGAGCCAGGAGCTTCTTCCAGGTCTCCCACATCGGTGCAGGGGCTCAAGGACTTGGGCCATCTTCTGCTGCTTTCCCATGCTATAGCAGAGAGCTGGATCAGAAGAGAAGCAGCTGGGACTTGAACATAAGGGATGTCGGCACTGCAGGCAGTGGCTTCACCTGCTACGCCACAGCGCCGGCCCCGCATTTGCAGCTTTTGATCAAGAGTTATTCATCTGATCTTACAGAAAAGTTTTCTCCTTTGGAACCTTAAACTTATTTCGTTGTTGGAAGTGAAGGATTTTTCAGTTCATTGACTATCCTGTTGTTACAGCATTTTTTCTAAACTTCTGAAATATGATTGACATCATCTCAGGACACAAAACACTGTGTTGCATTGTTAACTAAAGGATGTTTGGCCACCCTTTAAGAAGCTTGTTAAAGGGAATTGGTTATATGCCTCCTTCTTTGAAAAAGGGAGAAAAATGTTGTTATTCTTTATTGTGAGGTATTGATATGGTTTGATCACTTTCTGATGTCTGTCTCTAACCTGCTTCTAATGTAATTTTGTGAATGTGTCTGTTAACTTTAATTTGTGTTGGTAGAGTGCTAGACATTGTCTTCAGAAGCTAAGATTTTCCTTATTCAAAATAATCTCTGACCTATGGAACATTAATATAAAGATAGTTCATTCTGTCTTTGCTTCCTTGAAAGTAATGAAATTACAAAATCACATTTATTTTCTTTTGATTTGGAAAGACTAGATGAGGTAAGATCAGTTAATCAGTGCAGTTCTTGAAAATGTAAAAGCTATCGCATCTTTTTTAAAAAATGATATGGTTAGGAGTATAGCCTTTTCCTACTACCTTCTTTGTTTTTAAAAAAAATTCACTTTAAATTTCAGTGCATCACTCATTAATTTCATTATAGAACAATACCAACATTTTACTGTTTTAAAAACTGTTGGGAGGTTAGGATCATATAATTTGAGTATCTCACATTGACATAGTAGGGAGCAAAATCGGTTATAACTCCCATGAGTAAAAGGAGCATATCAATGCTTGTAGTTTTGCCATTGTTTCCCTCAAATTAAAGAGAAAGCTTCATTGAGAGGGAGTATCTCTTTTAAATTTTTGTATTGTTTACATATTTCCACAAACTTTTTAACCGTTTTACTGTTAATTGGCTGGATTTTCCAAAGCTTATTTATGACACATCAGGAAATCTTTGCAAGTGGCATCAATAGGATTAATTATAATAGTCGAATCCTCATCATAGTTTGATTTTGGTTTGTGTTCTTTTTTTGTTGTTGTTTTTGTTTTAAAATACTTTTAGCCCTGGTTTGAAAAACAATCCAATTGATGAAAGTGAGGTACAGACAGCAACTGATAGTCCCTCTGTTCAACCTAATGAGATTGAAGAAGAAATTACTCCTAGCCTACAAACAGAAACTTTGGTACAGCAAGAAGAGCCTTGTGAGGAAGAATCTGAAAAAGGACTGTGTGACTCTGGTTTTACTATTGAAACATTGCAAGTTGAAAATCAAGAAGCGGAGGTCAAAGTAGAAATTCCTCTTTTAGCACCCACTCCCACCAGTATTGAGCTATTCACTGAAAATATAGAGGAATCTGCTTTAAATCAACACGTTTTTTCTAATGACTTTGAGAAGGAGGAGGCAGAAATTAACGCTGAAACAGAATTGTCAGCATCTGACAGTGCATCTGTAAAAGAAAGGAACATCAAAGAAATTCTAGAAGAATCTCCATCTGAAGCAGATTTCCTTTCTGGAATTACACAGTCTGTGGTAGAAGCTGTAGCTGAAGTGGACAAACATGAAGCCGTTTCAGAAATAATGCCAGCTGCTTGTGTTGTGACTTTAGTACCAGGAGTTTCCTCTAGCGATGAGAAGGCAGTGAGCAAAAAAGAAGTTTCTGAACAAAGTCACGTTGATGAACATGAGGAGAATGAATTTGCTGCTAAGGAATCCAGAGTAGATATACAAATAGGAGCAGAGGAGGCTGAAAAGAATGAAGCTAGGGTGGTTGCAGAAAAATTGGAAAAGATTATAGCAGCAGTGAAAGAGAAACCTGCAGAAAACGCTGTAATTAAGGCATACCCAAATAAAGGAGTGGGGCAGACTATTAAGCCTGATGAAACTAGTAAAACCAGTGTGTTGGCTGTATCGCATGTATCTAACAGTAAATCAAGCATCAAGACTACAATGATCTCTACTCCTAAGGCAAAAGCTACTGCTTCGAAAACTGAAAATCAGAAAAGTTTTCTGAAATCTGTGCTCAGAGATCAAATAAATGCAGAAAAGAAACTTTCAACCAAGGAATTTGGTCTACTTAAACCTGCAAGTGCCAGGTCAGGCTTGGCAGAAAACAGCAGTAAATTCAAACCCGCTCAGAGTGGTGTTACTAAAGGAGGCAGTGGAAGGATCTCAGCTGTGCAAGGCAAAGATTCTAAACTGGATCACAAGGACATAACAAAACAGTCTCAGGAAACAGAGGCTAGATCTTCCATCATGAAGCGGGATGACAGCAACAATAAGGTGAGGAGAGTAGAAAGAATGGCTCACTGTATCTTTGAAGTGTTTAGCTCTGTTGCTATAGCTGTGGAGTAGAAGATATAATCTTGTTTCATGTTTGCATCTGCTTACTTTCAGCTCACCCTAAGCTCCCATGTCCCTTCCTTAAACAGTTTCATTGATTGAATCCAATAGCATTTTAGAGTATGAAACTCAAGTTCATAGTTTATTAACAGGTTTGAAAAGCATTGTGTGTATAGAAGTTGATCAGAAATATACCTATGTGGTTTAAAGAAAAAGTGCAGTGAATCTCCTTAGCTGATTCAGCACTTTGCTTCTAAATGGGAAGTGATTTCCTCTCTTAAACTGATGCTTTGTCAGGTTTCTAATTGCCCAAATTAGACATTGTGGATCTAAGGAAGAGATAATCAGAAAGACTGAATTTAATTCCAACTTTGAGAGTTGCTTATACCATTCAGTGACTGTTGACTTAGTTTTGTGTACTTGTTAGATATATATTTGCATAATTGATTATAGTTGAAAAATGTTTTATGTTTAAATTCCTTTTTTTGAATATTAATCTGTATAAATTCTGGTTCTTGTATTATTTAATATTTCAGACTTTGGCTGGGCAAAACACTAAGAGTTCTAAAAGCACTACTGGTAGAAGTTCCAAATCTAAGGAGGTAAAAAAAATCCAGTAACATTAACCTTTCATTTCACCCTTCCATGGCAGAGTTTGTCTATCTTATAACTCATACCTGCTTACTGATGTGTAATGAGTGAGAGCTATTCAATAAGGGACAAGAATGAAATGTCTTTTTTTTTTTTTTAACTGTACTATTAATTCTACCATGAATTCTTCACTTTTTTACCTTGAGCTAGGCTAAATAGTTTATCACTGATAGCAAACTAAATGTATAGAAATCCCACTGGAAATTTATTTTCTTTAGGCACAATATTTCAAATTGCAGATTTTTTTCATTTACAGTTATATTACTTATTGAGTCTTAATAATTTTTTCATAGAACTTTCTCAATATGTAAACTTTCTAGCTTAGTACTGTGTATCTTAAAATATATATTATAGATGTATAGATCACTAGAACAGTCTAGTTGGCTATTTACTTTGTAGCCTTTTTTTGGGGTGCTGTTAGAAGTCTAGTAAGTCTCCAAGAACACTTGGTAGATATTTAATGTACATAACAGTAAATTATTTGTTATACTGTTTGACAGATGCTTTAAATGAAGCATTTTTTGCATTTATAGTTCAAAATATCATTTAGGAAGTAATTGTAATCTTAATTGAAATTAGGTAAAAATAGAAGATTGATATTGTTAGGATTTTACTTTTGGCATTACTTTTAATAGTTGATTCGTTTGTGGTGCTTTTTAAAAAAAACGAATTTTGACCTTTAGGAAATTCCCTCGAAAGACATACACCACATTTATTGTGACGTACGGGAACTCGGCCAGTTGGTTAATAGTTGTTCACAACACTGATTCTTAACTCTCCAACAGGAACCATTATTTCCATTTAATTTGGATGAATTTGTTACTGTGGATGAGGTTATAGAAGAAGTGAATCCTTCTCAAGCCAAGCAGAATCCATTAAAGGGAAAAAGGAAAGAAGCTCTCAAAAATACTCCTTCTGAACTTAACTTAAAGAAGAAGAAGGGAAAGACTTCTGCCCCTCGTGGTGTTGAGGGAGAATTATCTTTTGTAACATTGGATGAGATTGGGGAAGAGGAAGATGCAGCTGCACACCTAGCACAAACTCTAGTTACTGTAGATGAAGTAATTGATGAAGAAGAACTAAATATGGAAGAAATGGTAAAAAATTCAAATTCACTTCTTACATTAGATGAATTAATTGACCAAGATGACTGCATTTCCCATAGTGAACCTAAAGATGTTACTGTTCTGTCAGTGGCTGAAGAACAAGATCTGCTCAAACAGGAACGCTTGGTAACTGTGGATGAAATTGGAGAAGTAGAAGAACTACCTTTAAATGAATCAGCAGATATAACTTTTGCTACTTTAAATACTAAAGGAGATGAAGGAAATAATGTAAGGGAATCTATGGGGTTTATTTCTTCCCAGATGCCTGAAGACCCTTCTGCTTTGGTCACTGTTGATGAAATACAGGATGATAGTAGTGATTTGCATTTAGTGACTTTGGATGAAGTAACTGAAGAGGATGAAGACTCTCTGGCTGATTTTAACAACCTTAAAGAAGAGCTTAATTTTGTTACTGTTGACGAAGTTGGAGAGGAAGAAGATGGAGATAGTGATTTAAAAGTAGAGTTAGCACAAAGCAAAAGTGACCGTCCCATAGATAAAAAGGGGGATAGAAAGAGAAGAGCTGTGGACACAAAGAAGACAAAACTTGAAGCCTTGTCTCAAGTGGGTCCAGTAAATGAGAATATTATGGGAGAAGATCTGAAAACAATGATTGAAAGACACTTAGCAGGTAGATACTTGGAGGTGGTAGCTTTTCTCTTTTATGAGAGGATTACATTTAAAATTAATTTAAAAATATATGTTGTAGAGGTAGGTGTTTGGCACAGCACATTAAGCCACTGGTTAGGATCCCCACATCCTGTATTAGAGTGTCAGTTCAAGTCCCAGCTCCTCCACCTCATATCCAGCTTCCTGATAATGTGCCTGGGAGGCAGCAGATAATGACTCAAGTGCCTGCACTCCTGATACGCATGTGGGAGACCCAGATGATGGTCTTGGCTCTTGGCTTTGACCTGGCCCAGCCTTGGCTATTTACATGTATTTAGGGTGGTGAATCAGTGGATGAAAGATTGATCTGTTTCTCTCTCTCTCTGTCTCTTTCTCCTTCCCTGTCACTCTGTCATTCTGCATTTTAAGTAGATGAAAACAAATGAGTGTTTTAAAAATAAATTTATATTGTGGCATTACCATTAATTCATCCTTTATTAATGTTCCAAGCCGAAAGATTATACTAACCATTAATAAAAGAGAACTTTAAAAAAAAGAGAGAGGGGCTGGCGCTGTGGTGCAGCAGGTTAACGCCCTGGCCTGAAGTGCCGGCATCCTGTATGGGAGCCAGTTCCAGAGTCAGCTGCTCTACTTCCGATCCAGCTCTCTGCTATAACCTGGGAAAGCAATAGAAGATGGCCCGAGTCCTTGAGCCCCTGCACTGCTTGGGAGACCTGGAAGAAGCTCCTGGCTTCAGACTGGCGCAGCTCTGGCCGTTGCAGCCATCTGGGGAGTGAACCATCAGATGGAATACTCTCTCTCTGCCTCTCCTCTCTCTCTGTAACTCTGACTTTCAAATAAATAAATCTTTAAAAAAGAGAACTTTAGGAAGTTCATGAAAAATTGAATTATAAGATAAGTTGATTTTATTGCAGAAGATTTTTAAAATCCTTACGTATAGGGAATTTTCAAAAAAATCATAGAAAATATATATTAGAGAAAACTGCATGGATTTCAAACTTTTTTTTTAAATAAGCAAAAGGATGTTCACACCAGATTGTCTTCCAGTTTTTGTTTACATTTAAGATTTAGTGTAATTCATAAAAATATATTTTCCTTCATTTATTTTACTTGAGAGACAGTGCCAGATGGAGAGAGTGCCCATCTTCTCATTCATACCCCCAAATGTCCACAACAACTGACACTGGGCTAAGTAACCACCCAAGTACTCTGATGTGGGATGTGGGCATCTTAAAACAGTAGGCCAAATGCTGCCCTAAAGTGATATTTTTAATTTTTTTTATTTAATTTATTTGAAAGAGAGACAGATCTTCCATCTGTTGATTCACTCTCCAAGTGCCCCCAGCAGCTAGGGCTAGTCCAGACTGAAGCCAGGAACCTGGAACTCCCATCTGGGTCGCCCATGTTCTTGGCAGGGACCCAAGAACTTGAGCCATCACCTGCTGCCTCTGAGGTTGTGCCATTATCTGGAAGCTGGATCTGAAGCAGAGCTGGGACTCAAGCCCAGCACTCTAATTTGGGATGTCAGCATCTCAAGCTTAACCACTGTGCCCAGACACCTGCCTCTTGGGTAGTATTTGCAAAAGTGTAAGGTGTTAATATTCAGATAATTTAATGTGTTTAAAGCAGTTCAAATATGGCTACTGTAGCACTAAAGGAAACTTTGTTTTTAAAGCTAAGACACCAGCCAAAAGAACTAGAATTGGGAAAGTACCACCATCAGACAAAGCTGCTGGAACAGAAACAGGCAGAGGTGAAGAGGCCTTCCACATTGAGGAAGGTAAACCAAGACTGTGGGAGTGTTGGGGGAAACGTTTCAAAGATCTGCCATCTGAAAAGAAAAATAGAAGAATGGTGAAATAGAGCAGGAATGGAAAAAGGCAATAATTTTTTTTTTAGTTTTATTTGAAAGAGATCTGTCTTTCTCAATGTCTCACCTGAATAAAACTGTATTTAGATAATGAAGCATCAGTATTTGGAATGTGACACATTTGTGGACATGATGTATGAAAGGTTTTTTTATATATATATATTTGTTTATTTGAGGGTGTTACAGACAGAGTGAGACAGGGTGAGACAGAGAAAGGTCTTCCATCTGCTGGTTCACTCCCCAAATGGCCACAACAGCCAGAGCTGAGCCAATCCGAAGCCAGGTGCTTTTTCCAGGTCTCCCACACGGGTTCAGGAGCCCAAGCAGTTAGGCCATCTTCTGCTAATTTCCCAGGCCATAACAGAGAGCTGGATTGGAAGAGGAACAGCTGGGATTAGAACCAGCACTTGTATAGGATGCCAGCACCACAGGCAGAGGCTTAACCCACTATGCCACAGCACCGGCCCATGGAACGTGGTTCTGATCACGTTGCAGCATTAAGTAAAAACCATTTATTTCCTTTTCCTTATCAACTAGATCCCTTGTTTTGTGGATGCTTCCAAGCAACCAGTCAGTGAATTAAACAAGATGTCTTAATAATATTAATAAAATTTAAGTTGAAACAAATAAGAAGTAGAGTCTAATGAGGGAGAATACTTAAGATATTTAAGAAGGCCGGCGCCGTGGCTCACTTGGCTAATCCTCCACCTGTGGTGCCAGCACCCCGGGTTCTAGTCCCAGTTGGGGCACTGGGTACTAGTCCTGTTTGCTCCTCTTCCAGTCCAGCTCTCTGCTGTAGCCTGGGAGGGCAGTGGAGGATGGCCCGAGTGCTTGGGTCCCTGCACCCGCATGGGAGACCAGGAGGAAGCACCTGGCTCCTGGCTTCGGATCGGTGCAATACCGGTCATGGCGGCCATTGGGCCATTAGTGAACCAACGGAAGGAAGACCTTTCTCTCTGTCTCTCACTAACTCTCTGTCTCTCTCTCACTGTCTTAACTCTGCCTGTCAAAAATTAAAAAAAAAAAAAAAAAGATACTCAAGAAATGCTTGCCCATTGTATTAGACCGTGGACATTGGACATAGCAAAATGCTGTAAAAGGTACAGAAAAAGAAAAACACAGTTTGGTATCCCACAGAGTTTATTGTTTCAAAAAGGTAAAGCAAAAATTAACCACTGGTGTGCCTCAAAACACTTGAAGAGTATCCGTCTTGTCATTCTCTTTGAAGCACCTTTCCTGTTGTCATTTTTTTTTTTTAAGCTTTACCCATTTGAAAATCAGAATTACAGAGAGGAGAGACAGAGAAGTTTTCCATCTGCTAGCTTTCTCCTCAGATGGTCACAGTGTCCAGAGCTGGGCCAAGCCAAAGCCAGGAGCTTCATTATGGTCTCCCATGTGGATGGCAGGGGCCCCAGTATCTGGCTCATACTTTGTTGCTTTTCCCAAGCCATTAGCAGGGAGCTGAATCAGAAGTGGAGCAGCTGGGATATGAACCGGTGCTCATATTTTGGCTGGCATTGCAGGTGGCAGCTTCATCTGCTATGATGTACACCAACCCCTTCTGTTGTCCTTTTTTGTTTGGTTTGGTTTTTTTTAGAGATTTAGTTATTTATTTGAAAGGCAGAGTTACAGCGAGTCAGAGGCAGAGAGAGTTCTTCCATCCTTTGGTCCACTCTCCAAATGGCTGCAACTGCCATAACTGGGCCAATCTGAAGCCAGGAACCATGAGCTATTTTGGGTCTCCCACGGGGATGCATGAGCCCAGGACTCAGGCATCTTCCACTGCTTTCCCAGGCCATAGCAGGGAGCTGGATTGGAAGTAGAGCAGCTGGGACTAGAAATCTCAGCTGGGCCCTCAGTGCGGCTCCACAGTCTATCAGAGATCTCCTGCCTTTCCCATTTCCTGATCAGTATAAATAGGTTTTTACCCCATTTGCGTCATCTAGCCCATTCCTTACTGGATGACCTGCCAGAGCAAATGTAGAATCTCTCTTGTCTGTCAAATTGAATTTTACTTATGTTGGCTGCTTTATAAGATCAAGTCCTACCAATTTTTTTTTCCCCCCAGGGCTAGCATTGTGGTGCTGGAGGTTAGAATACCATTTTCAGTGTCAGCGTCCTATATTGGAGTACTGGTTCAAGTCCCAGCTGTTCCACTTCCCATCCAGCCTTCTTCTAATGCACTTGGGAAGGCAGTAGAAGATGGCCCAAGTGCATGAGTCCCTGCCACCCAGATGGGAGACCCAGATGGAGTTATTGGCTATTTGGGGAGTGAATCAGTGGATGGAAGTGTGTGCATGTGTGCTGTCTCTGTTCCCCCTTGCTCCCAACGCAAACACTCACTATATATTTCAAATCATTTTTAAAAAACTCTCTTAAGCTTGGGATCCCTGTGGCTGCTATCCTTTCTCCTTCCTTTCAGAATAAAGCACCTAGAAGCAATCACCCTTTTTTTAAAAAAAAAGATTTCCTTGTTTATTTGAAAGCTAAGAGTTAGAGACAGAGAGCACTTCCATCCACTGGTTCACTCCCCAAGTGTCTGCAACATCCAGGGCTGAGCCAGGAGCTTCATTCAGGTCACCCCATTACTTAGGCCGTCTTCTTTTCCTAAGCCATTAGCAGAGAGCTGGATTGGAAACAGAGCAGTTGGAATCCAAACCATATGGGATGCCAGCATTGTAGGTACTGGCTTTACCTGCTGCGCCACAACACTGACCCCAGAATCACCCATTTTTATTTTTTCTTTGGCTTCATTCTCTACCACCTTCTAGAAATTGATGTTGATAAACCCCATTGGGTTGTCAAACATAATTTTTTAATTGTGTTTCCTCTTAATTTAGTCTCATTTTAGTTTTCTCCATCATTGTTGCTATTGATCGCTACCTCTTTTTTGAAGATCTTTCTCATGGTCAGTAGGTATTCCTCCTTCCTTGTCTGGTCTCTTCCATAAACAATCCATGATGTCAAGCTTTAGGTAGTAGCTTAATAATCTGATTAATAGTTTTCCCCTTTAGGATTTCTTGAATAATATAGAAAGAATGATCTTATTTACTACTTACGTAATAGTGTATTTCAGTTAATGGACAATATGTTTGACAAAAGGACCTAGCTTTAGACATTTTCCCAAACATTTTTAAACGTAAATGAAGTGTGGCATATTATTAATATAAAGGTGCCTTCAGAGTGGCAGGAGCCAGATGTGTTTCGAGAAAGTTCATTAGCTGGGTAAGGAATTAAAGTGTTTTAGGAAGAGATTAGAGGCAGGGAGATTAAGTTGTTTTAACCATCAAGTCAAGCAAAGAAGATAGCTTTTTTTCCCCCTTCTTTTAAATAGACTAGGACTTCCTAACCAGTAAAATATGAAGAATAAGAGAAGAAGGAGTAATGATTTCAGAATTTGTAGCTGTACCCTCAGATTTGGTAAAGAGTAGCCCAAATGTGTGGAGGGAGGAGCACTGAACTTAGTCATAAGTCTTGGTTTAGCCTCTGTCACCTGCTGGCTGTGTGCTGGAATCATAGTAGATTATTACTCTCTTACTCTTGTTTTCTCCATCTATGAAGAAATATTTAATAATTAGTCTTATCTCATGTGGGATAAAAGCTAAATGAATAATGTAAAAGGAGTTTGTTTAGTACTGTGCAACAGTAGGGTGTTTCAGTTACTGAAGGTAACTAGAATGTCTTGAAACCAGTTTCCATTTTTATGTCTGCCCCAAGATCATGTTAATGTGGGATCTGCTAGCACTAAGTGGGCTTGAATGTATGTCATTTCACTGGTAATTCTGTTTAGCAAGGATCTTAAGCTGTCAGTTTAGGTTAAGTTGTTTAGGTTTGAAGCACCACAATACAAGGCATCAAAATTTTCTCTGCTGGTATCCTTTTCTCCTAATCTTCACTCTCCTCAACTCAGCATCTTGCATACATAAGTTAACTCTTGCCAGTAACTATAGAAATTGGACTTCTTTCCTTATCCCTCGAAATTATTTCTGCAACAATATATAAATAAAAATTTATGTTAGCCTTCATCTTACACCCCCAGATCCATTTAATATTCTGAATTATTTACTCATTTATTTCTTACATCAGAGAATCTTAGAGAATATTGTATGAAGAATGGTCAGGTGGGATTAACCAAGGAAACTGTTTCCTTTGAATTTTAAGTTAGTCTTTGAAAGTAGGGATTATCCAATGTTAACTTCACAAAGTCTATAATGGCTTTTTTCCCCCCCCTTAAAAAAATGTAATGGCTTTAGTTGATGAAGACCCTGGATTAAAGGATTCAGAACCAGAACGAAAACGCAAGAAAACTGAAGACTCTTCTTTAGGCAAATTGGGGGCACCTGATACTCCTGAAGGTAAAGTAAAATGACATTTTTTTTCCTTACACCTATGACATAAAAATTCCAGATCATAGTTAATGTTTTTGTTGATTAAATAATTGACACTTAAAGTGCTGCTCTAAAGTGGAAACTAGCAAGTTTTACACATCGGTGGTTATGAGTACATCTTATTAGGTTGATTTTTCAGTCAAGGGTATTTGTATTGCAGACACAGAGAGAGACAGAAAGAAAGGTTTTCCTTCCATTGGTTCACTCCCCAAATGGCCCCTACGGCCGGCGCTGCGCTGATCCGAAGCCAGGAGCCAGATGGTTCTTCTGGTCTCCCAGGCAGGTGCAGGGGCCCAAGCACTTGGTCCATCCTCCACTATCCTCAAGGGCCACAGCAGAA
Source organism: Sylvilagus floridanus (assembly GCA_949820135.1). NCBI lineage: Eukaryota > Metazoa > Chordata > Mammalia > Lagomorpha > Leporidae > Sylvilagus > Sylvilagus floridanus. Next base: position 53,874,840 of record OX463245.1, read on the forward strand.
AGCTAGACTGGAAGAGGAGCAACTGGGACTAGAACCCAGTGCCCATATGGGATGCTGGTGCCACAAGCGGAGGATTAACCAAATGAGCCGCAGCACTGGCCCAGGACCTTATTTGTTTACTTACATACTCCTCAAGTAGACAGCTGCCCATCATAATGCTGCTTCTCCCTGTTTTATTTCAGCTGGGGTTCCCAAGAGGTTTATTTCAGACTGCCACATTCTTATCCAGTGAATTGTTCTGAAGCATAACTGAGGAGTTCTGTGTTATCTAATCTATGTAACTTGCAATATGTCATTGTACTGGCATTCTGGAATTCCCTGGAGGTTCTGGAATATTGTAGAGTTTGTTAAAATATAATGACCTGTGTTTTGTGATACTGCTTTTGATCTCTAAGTGCATAGCAATTATATTATGCTTGTATGTAAGCATACACTATAGTTAGCAGGTTTGTCATGTTTGGACAAATTGATTAACAACAGTTAACCATTTTTTCTCCTTTTTCTTCCATCTCAATTTCTGTCTTCTAGATTTAGACTTTCTTGTGCCGAAGGCTGGATTCTTCTGTCCAATTTGTTCTCTTTTCTACTCAGGTGAAAAAGCAATGACAAATCACTGCAAGAGTACACGTCATAAGCAAAATACAGAGGTAATTTTTTTAATTCTTAATATATAAAATTTTCAGGTTCTGTTGTAATTTAACTGTTTAAGTATCTACCCAAAAGATACTTTTTTACCCATTGGGAGAATTTTTGAATATTTATGCAGTTTTTTCTCTTAAGTCCAAAATCCTATTTTTTTCCTTCACTGTACCTTGCCAGTAATTTCTAGTCCTTGTTCCTTTTCCTTGGGTAACATTTGCCAGAGTGGATTCAGCAGATTGGTAATCTCAAATGACACTCTGTTGAAGTGTGAGAAACTGTATTCTGATGCCCTCTTATGAAGTCATGTACATATTACCATAGTAAAGTTTGGAAATTGTCTAGTTTTCTGGTTGTTTAGCCCACTTTCCCAAATCACCAAAAATTCCTGTGCATGTCTTTAGAAAGTGCTACTCTGGAGGCTCATCCTTAGCCAGTCATGTAACAGTAACTGAGCTGTTGTTTGCTGGAAGCTTATTTAATGTCCTCATCAATTTTAGGAGGTAGATGCTGTCATCTGATTAAAGATGAAGGAACAGACTTAAGATGATCGACTATCTAAACACAAGTTCACATTGCTAGTTAGTGTTAGACCTGGTATTTGAACCGAACTCTGTTTTATTCTAGACTCAAACCCTCACACACTTTGCTATGCTACCTGTACTCTTTATATTACATCATATATATATATATATATAATTAATATATCTTATCATTTTTCCATTTAAAATCTTCTAGCACCTTCATACTGCACTTAGACTAATATCCAGTCTTTTCATTTTGGATCTGTAAATCTCTGCATGACCTAATTGATGATTTTCCTACTTCTCTGAACTCAGTTTTTTGTTTCTCATTACATTCTAGCTTTTTAGGTTCTCTTTGTTCAGTTTTTCATACATGAAAGGCTTCTTGCTAACTTTATATTGCTGTTCCTTTGCCCTCTCCCAGTCCTACTTGCATGGCCAATTCTTCTCTTTGATTTCAACGCAGATATCAGCTCCTCAGAAAGGCCTATGCTCAAAAGACATAGCTAGAGTGGAACACCCCCTCCTACCCCATGAGAAGATCATGCTTGATCAATTACCTTACAATTTTAGAGTGCTTACTACCACCCAGAATTATCTTGTTTGTTTTTGCTTCCCAGATAGAATATAAGCTCCATGGTATAAAGGGCCTTACCTTATCTTGCTGACCAGCTACTTCCTCAGGGACCAGGTGTTATGCTTGGTATATCATAAATATTAGATGATTGATGAATTAAAGGAAGCAATTACTTAATCTATGTTTCTAATTTTTATTTTGTGGGATTACCCTTTAAATGGTAAATACATGAAAGTACATAAGATAGGTTTGCACACATAGCAAAACATCTAATAAGTATTTTATATTGTAAATTGCTTTTAACAGAAATTCATGGCCAAGCAAAGAAAGGAAAAGGAGCAGAATGAGGCTGAAGAAAGAAGCTCTAGGTGATGGAGGCAGAAAAGGGAAAATATTCATTAGAAATTTGTTTAGGGTACAGTTGATTTGTGTATTTTTGTTATCACTTAATTTGTAATTTTTGTTTAAGAAACAAATATTCATGTTGTACAAATTTCTGATTACCCTTGATGTAGAGAGACTGATGGGGAAAGTATGATGGGTTTGATTTTTATATCAAATCATCAGGCATGGAGAAATATCTTTTAGAAGTGTTAAAATAAATGTTCCTACTGTATATTTAAAATATCATCTTGTTTGTGACTGATTTATTGAAGACTTGCTTGTCTCTGATTGCAGACAAGGTTCTCTACAACCCCTGTGATTTGGGACATATAGGGGTTTTTCATGTATTACTAAAAGTCATATAGCATGACAGTGTTTTAATTTGCTTTAACCGTTTATGTACAGGTCAGAGGTTTCCTAAAGCTCAAGTTTTTCAGGATAACATTATATTACATCATATTTTGATGAAATAGATTTGAGTACAGCGTTGCTTGATCTTTTAAGTGTTGTGGGGAGATAACGTCTTCTGTGTCTGATAACACCTGTTATTTCTGCTAGAACCTATTTAAAATAGCTTCTAACAAGTCATTTAGTATTAGTTTGAATCTACAGAGCAACCTTTACTTTCAGGGGACCATCAAATGTTACTTTTTAAGCCATTTGAATTCTTATGTAATCTGTAAATATACAAAAAAGTAATTCAGTGAACTGTTAGTAGAACATAGCCTATAGGACTATACTTCAAATGAAAGTCTGTTGAGTTTAAATTGTTTTAGTATTTGATTCTGCAATCTCTTCCAAGAGTAGAGTGTACCATTGGTAATAGAAGGTGAATGAAGAGGAAACAACAGCAATGAAAAACCTAGCTTTGTAAGTATTTCTTAGCTTACAAGCACAGATTACCTCATAGTTGACAAGAAATAGGAAAAAAAAAAGTCAGTACTTCGTTGTCACAAACTCACCACGCACTCAGTTTAGACTTAGCTACAACCTAAGCACAATGACAGAATGTTACATGCCACACATTATTAGGGAGTGGAGTGGGGAGGTATGTGGCTTTTGGGTGCCAAAAGTCCTGAATTAAAACCATATGGGTGAATGAGGTAATGAGAGGGATAAGGGCTATTCTAAGGTCAGAGAATTAGGTGCCAGGAAGCTGAAGCAGCATGGTCAGAGTAAATAAGAATCCTCTTTTTTTTTTTTTTTTTTTTTTTAAGAATCTTTTACTACTGAGCTTGCTTCTGGGACATTTATGACCAGGGAAATTACAAACTTCTGAAACTTGTTTCAATCAACCTTGAAGTCTGTAGGATCTAAGTGTGAAACTTAATTCTAATTATCCAGAAAACCACTATTTTACTTTTAGAATTGGGATCCAAGGAAAAAAACTCTGAAAGCATGAAATTGGAAGGGTGATTATTGTGTTTTATCCTAGTAATCAATGTTGACAGGTAACTACATCCTAAATAATGTTTCTTTCTGCTGCTTTTTGCACTTAACACTAGTAATTTTTGTCACAGGGCTCTAAATACAAAAGATTTTTGTGAGGTTTTCTAAAAATGAATATGTTCTTTGCATGTAATGTTAGATGTTCTTAAAAAATCTTGAAGAAACCTCCCTCCTTTAGTCAACTACACAATGTAACATTTGTTGGTTGAGGAATATAATTTGAATTGCAGCTTATGTTAAGTTTGTCATTTCATCATCTAGATCTCAAAGCAAAAATAGACTTCATTCAATACAACTTCTTTAAAAATTCTTAGATTTTATTAACCTTTTGACACAGAATGCTGTGGAGATTTTCCTCTCTAAAACTGGTCTTTTGGGGTTTTTTTCCCTTTAATATATGGGACAGTTTTTTTTTTTTTAAAGCTTACAAGTTTTGTTTTGATGTTTGATTATGGAGCATATCAAGCATACTGGAATATCAAACTAGAATAATACACCCTCATACACTGATTCCTAGTTTTCAACAGTTAATGAACTCAAGGGCAGTCATGTACCTATGATTGAAATACATATATTTCCACTACCAACCCTCTTCAAAGGAAATCTCAGGGGCTGGTTTTTTCACACAGCTTGTTAAACCTCCTCTTGCAGTGCCAGCATGCCATATTGGAGTGCTGATTGAGTTCTGGCTACTCTGCTTCTGATCCAGCTTTTTGGTAGTGTGTCTAGGGAAGCAGTGACAGCTGTCCCAAGTACTTGCGCCCCTGCTACCCATGTGGGAGATCAGGATGGAGTTCCTGGCTCCTGGCCTCAGCCTGGTCCAGCTCAGGCTGTTGCAGCCATTTGGGGAGCAAAGCAGCAGATGGAAGACCTCTCTAACTCCCCTCGTGTCTGACACTCTACCTTTCAAATAAATAAGTGAATTTGTTTTTTCAAAAGTAAATCTCTGGGGGCCGATGCTCTGGTGCAGCCGGTTAAAGCCCCAGCCTGCAGCACTGGCATCCCATATGGGGACTGGTTCGAGTACCAGCTGCTTCTCTTCTTATCCAGCCCTCTGCTATGGCCTGGGAAAGCAGTGGAAGATGACACAAGTTGTTGGGCCCTTGTACCAGTGTAGGAGACCTGGAGGAAGCTCCTGGCTCCTGGCTTCTAATTGGTACAGATCCAGCCATTATGGCCAGTTGGAGTGTGAACCAGCAGAATGGAAGGCCTCTCTTTCTCTCTGGCTCTACCTCTCTCTGTAACTTTGTCTGTCAAATAAATAAAATAAATCTTAAAAAAAAAAAAGTAAATCTCTCTGTGTTATTTTACCCATGTTTCATTTCATATTATCTAAAAGATAGATTCTTTTTAACATAACCAATATTATTTTAAATTATCTACTTATAAAAGCCCAGGTGAGCTTTTCAACTGTATCGTAATTTTTAAAATTTTATCATGTCTGAATCCAGATCTAAGTAAAGTCTGTACCCTTTGTGATTCTGTGATAGATCTTTGTATATTTTTTTAAAGATTTATTTATTTACTTGAAAGAGTTACAGAGAGAGAAGGAGAGGCAAAGAGAGAGAGAGAGAGCTTCCATCTGCTGATTCACTCTCCAGTTGGCCATAATGGCCAGAACTTGTGCTGATCCGAAGGCAGGAGCCAGGAGCTTCTTCCAGGTCTCCCACTTGGGTGCCGGGACCCTAGGACTCAGGCCATCTTCTACTGCCTTCCCAGGTCATAGCAGAGAGCTGGATTGGAAGTAGAGCAACTGGGACTTGAACTAGTGCCCATATGGGATGCGGGCTCTGCAGGCAGCAGCTTTACTCGCTGTGCCACAATGCTGGCCCTCAATCTTTATATTTTCTAACATACAGGTTATTTTCTCTCAATTTGTTTTAAAGATTTTGATTTATTTATTTGAGAGGTAGAGTTACAGACAGTGAGAGGAGAGACAGAAAAGTCTTCCATCTACTGGTTCACTTCCCAAATGGCCAAAACAGCTGGAGCTGGGCCAATCAAAGCCAGGAGCTTCCTCCCAGTCTTTCGTGTGGTTGCAGGAGCCCAAGCACTTGGGCCATCTTTCTTTGCTTTCCCAGGCCATCACAGAGAGCTACATTGGAAGAGGAGCAGCCAGGACTAGAACCGGTGCCCATATGGGTTGCTAGTGCCACAGGTGGAGGATTAACCTGTGCCACAGCATCGGCCCCCTCTCATAATTTATTTGATAAAGAATTGGATCGAATATTGATCCACAGAGTGGTATCAGTTTGTGATGACATAAGTATGGAAATTGAGTGTTTAGAAACATTTTTGACTGATTCTATGTCTGTTAGATGTAACAATTAAAAAAATGAGATTTATGTTTTAAATTTTCGGCTTTTGGGCCGGCACCGAGGCTCAATAGGCTAATCCTCCGCCTTGCAGCGCCAGCACACCGGGTTCTAGTCCCGGTTGTGGCGCCGGATTCTGTCCCGGTTGCCCTCTTCCAGGCCAGCTCTCTGCTGTGGCCAGGGAGTGCAGTGGAGGATGGCCCAAGTGCTTGGGCCCTACACCTGCATGGGAGACCAGGAGAAGCACCTGGCTCCTGCCATCAGATCAGTGCGGTGCGCTGGCCGTGGCAGCCATTGGAGGGTGAACCAATGGCAAAGGAAGACCATTCTCTGTCTCTCTCTCTCACTGTCCACTCTGCCTGACTAATACTTTTATAAAAGTATTAGTCTTTAGTGGATTAAACTAGGGAGAAAAAAAAATTGATCCAGCACGTAGTTTGAGAAGCAGTGCTTCCCACAGGCTGGATTTTTTTTTTTATTGCAACGTTGTGGTAGTTTTTTGTCTTCTGTATAATTTGTAATCTGTAGTTGAATGTAAACACTTTATTAGAGTTGGGTTCTTTTTTTGCTTTTTGGCAAGACTAGTTAAGGCGGCAGTGGTCATTCTAATCTGGAGGCGAATATGTTTTGGTGGGATTTTACTAGCTGTTACTGGTTAATTTTGATCCAGTTATTAAATAGAGGTTGTAAAATTGTGACAGTTTAATTCTGTATTCCTTTTTTGCTTGAAAGCTGAAATACTTCCCTGAAAAGAGAAATTTATCTGCTCTTTTGCTGCTCATTGGTATAATTTGTATAATAAGCACATGATAAATATTTGATGCTTTTCCTTAATTTACCAAGTTTTCTTTGTTTTTCAGAATAAGTCATTTCATTGACATCTGCCAACTGTGATAAATTCCTTTTTAAAATATTAATGTGAATTTTAAGATACATGTGTTTCAGTCCTTGCAGTATTAGCCTTGATGTTCAAATTGTCCCCTCTTCATTTTTTATTTTTTTCAACTCTTCTTTGCTTTATGTATATGTTAAGATGTTCCAGGCTTATCTTGTAGAATGGTATTCCATAAAGTTCATTGGAAAATGAGGTTAAATGATCGATTCATTTTGGTGCAAAAAAATTGAAATATATATGCAGAAGATCCTTTGTGTACTTCCTGCCTTAGACCCAAGGTCAGTTATTTCTCATGTTCATGGCTTCTGGGTTTGATTTTCTGTGGATGGAACTTAGAAATACATGTTTTGGGGGCTGATGTTATGGTGTAGCGGGTAAAGCTGACACTTGGCGACACTGATAACCCCATTTGGGTGCTGGTTCATGTTCTGGCTGCTCCGCTTCTGACCAGCTCCCTGCTAGTGGCCTGGGAAAAGCAGCATAGAACAACCCAAATGTTTTGGCCCTACCACCCACAGGTGAGACCCAGATGAAGCTCCTGGCTTCTGCCTGTCCCAGCGCTGGCTGTTGCTTTATGAGTTTTAGGGATTACATATTTTTTAGCTTTGATACTTCATGTTACAAGGACTTGAAATGTGTTCTGAATTCAGCGTCATAAAACAAGATGTATTAAAAAAAAAATCTAGCATTTGTCTCATTCCATCCTATATTCCTTCTCTTCCGGATACAGGTAACTAACTTTATGTTAATTTTGTGATGTATTATTTTTTTAAAAAAATCAAGTCATAAACATATTTGTATACATGGTGTTATCAATTTTAATATCTAGTGCCTTCTAATGATCACTTACCTTAAAAAAAAGAACCAGTGATAACAGCAAGAACAGAAATTGAAGCTAGAAGAGAGCCAGGGAATACTTGAATTCTGTGTAACCTAAGAGGTTGGAAATCACTAGATGCTGAACATTTCAGTGTGCAGAAATTAAGTTCTGTGAGTTGAAAGGAAATCTACTTTTTACTAAAATTTTAATTTTTAAAAAGGTTGGTTTTTCTAAGAATACGTTTTTAAAATATTGAAAAAGATGAGAAAAACAATGTTTCAGGGTTGGTGCTGTGGTGCAGTAGGCTAACGCCCTAGCCTGAAGTGTCGAAATCCCACTTCTGCCTGCTTCTCCACTTCTGATCCAGCTCTCTGCTATGGCCTGGGAAAGCAGTAGAAGATGGCCCAGGTTCTTGGGCCCCTGCACCCGTGTGGGAGACCTGGAAGAGGCTCCTGGCTTCAGATCAGTGCAGCTCTGGCTGTTGCGGCCATTTGGGGAATGAACCATAGGATGGAAGACCTCTTTTTCTCTCTCTCTGCCTCTTCTATCTCTGTGTAACTCTTTCAAATAAATAAATATTTTTTAAAAAATGTTTTGAGAGTCCATGAAAATGAAGTAATGTGCTATGACTGACTCTTTACCACTTTATTCTGATATTTATAATTTTTCACATCAGTGGATATAGGCTTCTGAGGTAAGGTGCTGAACTTAAAAGTGTATGTGAACAAAGGTATATTAATCATGTTCCTGTCCTCCTCGAGGTATACATGGGAACATGAACATGTGAGGATATTTGACAGTGTAGCCTGTGCTAGCTACTCACTGAAATATAAGAGGTCAACATGCAGGGAAGTAGGGAGAGGTGTAGAGAGTAAAATGGAATTATATTGTTGGATTTTTTTTTTTTTTATTTGAGCAGCACAAAGAGATCTTCCATTTGCTGGTTTATTCCCCAGGTGACCACAATGGCCAGGATTGGGCAAGGCCAAGGCCAGGAGCTCTGAACTCAATCTGGGTTTCCCATGTAGCTGGCAAATAAATACTTAAAAAATAAAAGAATAAAGTAGACAAAAAGAAAACTTTGGAGACTTAACTGTATAGCTAATTATATTACATGTTGCTGGACTACATACATTTCAATTAGATTAAGGTGTTCTGAGTACTTCAGGCATGAACTAGAATTATTTGGCCTAGTGTGTTCTAAGTGGACCCTAAATCTTGGGGATAAATGTTTTGCTTTTTCAAATTTTAAGTCTTACAGAAAAAGTAATACAGGTAATACCTATAAAAAAATGGTCACAACTTATGCAAATGATTTGTGTAACAGACATTCTCATTTATATAGGATGAGCTCAGTTCTCAAACTAGACACACAGATTAGGAGCAAAAATAAACTGTTGGTAGCCTGTTCGCTAATAGGTTCTAATTCTCAGAACATAGTAGTAAGTGAAAATATGACTCCTATGTTTGCCAGTGTGATAAACATTTTATAGCATCCTTAATCTTCAAAATGATTCTAGGGGAAAGATAATATTCTGATTCTCTTTTTACTTAAGAGACAGCATAGGATGGTTACTTACCCATGGTTACACAGCAGTAAATGATAGAATTGGGACTAGAAACCCAGTTGTTTCTGTCTCAGCTGGTCAAGAAGAAAAGTCCATGAGTAACAGCAGTATCACTGTATTGGCAGGACTGGGAATCTCAGGAAGGAAGGTTGGCCTTCTTTGTGTCAGTGTGGAGTACTTTAACTACCTACTGAAGTGGTCATGGATCAAGTGGAAAACAACTCACTGATAGGAATGCTCTTGAGTCACTGGTTAAATGAGGTATTTTGTCACTAATATTTGTTTAGAATTACCTGTGGGCATGGGTGCTTGTCACAGCTGTTAAGATGTCACTTGAGAACATCCCTTACCACAGTGTCTGAGTTTGAGTCCCAGTTTGGTTCCTGATCCTAGCATCCTGTAAATATATGGCCTGGGAGGCAGTAGGTAATGGCTCAAGTACTTGGGTCCCTGCCACCCATGTGGGAGACTTGAATTGAATTCTGGGTTCTTGGCTTCAGCGTGATCCAGTCCCAGCTGTTGGTGAGCATTTGTGGATTGAACCAGTGAATGGAAGGTTGTGTGTGTGTGTGTGTGTGTGTGTGTGTGTGTGTGTGTGTGACCCTCTGCCCTTTAAATTAACTGTTTTAAAAAAAGATTTATTCACTTGAAAGGCATAGTTAGAGAGACCGAGAGAGTTCCTCAGTCCACTGATTTACTGTTTAATTGGCTGCAATGACTGGGCGGGGCCAGACTGAAGCCAGGAGCCTGGAGCTTCATCCAGCTCTCCCACATGGGTGCAGGGGCCCAAGCATTTGAACCATCTTCCTGATGCTTTCCCGGGCACATTAGCAGGGAGCTGGATCAGAAGTGAAGCAGCCAGTACTCAAACCAGCACCCATATGGGATGTTGGCATTGCAGGCAGCAGCTCTACCTGATAAGCTCCATCTTTTAAAATAGGGATTACTATGGCACGTGGCAGTAAAAAAGAAAATGTCAGTTTTGTTTTTAGGTTCTATACTGCACTCGCTGCGTGCCCCCTTGGAGTGGGCTGTACCTGTTGTCCTGCATTTTATTACATCCCTGCCAATGGGAGTTGGGCAGGCCTGCCACATATTGGAGCATTTCCTTCAGCCCTGCAGAACAACCAGAGCCTTCTAAACTTCCTGACATGGCAGAAAAAACTCAGGGGTGGACAGGAGCTTGCTGGCTCCTTTTATGAAGGCTCCCCAGAGGGTTGGGTGGAAGTATAACTAAGGCACCACTGCTTGTTGAGCTTGGGTGAAGCCAGTATGTCCCTGCTTTTTGTAGGCCCCCGAGCTAAGGCTACTCAAGTGTCACAGGCCAGAGAAATGGCTCCTGGTTTCACATAGCCATGTACAGGAATTGCAGTGACTGGCTAGAAACTTCCTCCTGTTCAGCCTTCCCAACTTCCAATAGGCCTGCTGCCACCTCCTTTCCAAGGCAACCCCGTGGGTGCTTTCCCAACCAGGGAGCAGAGTTGGCCAAAAGGCCTCAGGGAAGTTGTAAAGATAAGGTTTTAACTTCCACACATTTATCCTGCAGTTATTGAAATGGCCTCACACTTTGCTGTGAGCTCTTATTAAAACCCAGGTAGAGTTTTCCTAAGTAAATGTTTAAAGCTCTGTTTCAGATGAGAAATCTGACAAACACTTGAACCATAAGGAAACTAAACTGAACAGTGTTGAGTCTTCACTATCCTTTTTCTCATAAACTCCAGATTGAGTAATTGACTTGTGTTTGACCTTAAACTTCATGTCACAGTAGGAAAGGCTGCATGTGCTAAAAGGTCACTTGCAACTTGAGAACTGCTAGAAGGAAGGCAAAATCACATCCCCTTTCTTATGTACACCCCAGGCCTTATTGAGTGGAATAGCTTAGTACCTAAACATCTGTGTCTTCTGATCTCTTACTGCCAAGGATGCCAATTAAGTAGGCATCTAATGCAGCTTCAGGGCCTGTGTTAAGTCTCGTGTTAAGGTTGTGGAGAAGAGGTTGGAAAATGCGGACAGGTCCCCCAGCAGGCCTCTACATGTGGGTGCTGTGACTTGCTTTCAAGTATTCACCTCTCTCCTTGTGTGCCTGGGAGTCCCTGGCAAGGCGACTGCCCTAGTTTGAGCTAGTCAGAGGAATCCAATGCTCTTTGCCCTGGTGAATTTCCAGTTTGAGCCAGTGAAACTTAAGGGGAAGTTTGCCCAGTCCTGCTGACAAAGAAGGGAGCTCCTTTGGAAAATGCAGTAGAAATTGTGCCTCTAACTTGGGAAACCCTGAGTGCTTCTGGCTGCCAGCCTATAACCACAGGGGTCTCCAGGCTTTGGAAGAAACCTGTGTTGAAGCCAGTGAAGCAGAGAAATAGTAAACACTTGGTCCCAGGATTACATGCTTGAGCTACTGGATCGACCAGCATGCAATCTACCCTATCTCTGGACTTAAGTCCTTAGAGCTAATATTACCTTATAAATGTTACAAGTCATTTTTTTTCTGGTTCCTCTTTGAGCAAGCGAGTTCAATCTTTATCCAATTGTCAGAATTTTTTCAGAGCCTTTTGAGATCAAAATGTCCCACATTTAACAATCACATTTACATGTCACCTACTTCAGTGATGTAAAAGAACCCTGTTTAATCTCATCCTTTGTCTTATGTAATATCGTTGCTTTTCTTGTTTGTATGAGTGATGTCTTGTAGGCTCCTGTTCTTGTTTATTTCCCAACCTTGCCCCTGACATCCACACTCGGTGTGCCTGTCCTGACCCATAGACAACAGCAATCTCCCTCTGCACCCCCACTGGACTCCCAATGCCAATGGTTAGAACCTCCATATGACTTAGGGTTTCCAGAATGTTTAGGCTGCTTTGTTAACTACTTAGCAGAATCTCATTTCAGGCTAGGAACTTCAGACACTTGAAGATTCTCCATGGCATTCCTATCATTGGCTGCTGGTAGATGGAGTTTTTCTAAGTCCTGACTTCTCATGCTATGGCCAATTTTATTTTTAGGTAGTTCTAATTCTTATCTTCCCCCTAGAATTCAGATCTTAAAAACCTGTAATCCGGCCGGCGCCGTGGCTCAACAGGCTAATCCTCCGCCTTGCGGCGCCGGCACACCGGGTTCTAGTCCCGGTCGGGGCACAGGATTCTGTCCCGGTTGCCCCTCTTCCAGGCCAGCCCTCTGCTGTGGCCCAGGAGTGCAGTGGAGGATGGCCCAGGTGCTTGGGCCCTGCACCCCATGGGGAGACCAGGAAAAGCACCTGGCTCCTGGCTCCTGCCATCGGACGAGCGCGGTGCGCCGGCCGCAGCGCGCCGGCCGCGGCGGCCATTGGAGGGTGAACCAACGGCAAAGGAAGACCTTTCTCTCTGTCTCTCTCTCTCACTGTCCACTCTGCCTGTAAAACAAACAAACAAACAAACAAGCAAAACCTGTAATCCAAGAGAAAAGTTACTAGCTCAACACTGCTGATCAGGAACTTTGAGTGTTTTTCCACTTGTCCCACCAGATCTCTCACCACCCTTCTTTACCCTGTGTTCTGCTCCAGAAGGCTGACACATAGGCTCCTGCTTTTTTTGGTGGCTTTCAACCAGTGAGGAACCATGGCAGGGGATTGGACAGAGGAAGTACTATTGTATTTTTTCTCTCAGCTCTCTCTTCAAGATCACCTCTTTCTGGCTGTGTCATTCAACCAGAAATCACTGTACCTCTCAGTATGGCATTATTTATAGGACACTGCAGCTTCCAGTAACGAGTAACTACTATGGTTAGTTTTAGGGCACCCTATAGGCCTTTGTGCTTCCTTAATAGCCTCTCCACATTTTTGTAAGTCATTCCTTTATTATTGGCTTTTACTCAGTTTAACCTAATGTCAGTATCCATCTATGAGGCGTTTTCTGAAGTTCAAGAGAAATGCATATGATAAAGTACTAAAATAACTTGTCTTTTAATTCAAAATGTTCATGAACTTTTGGAAGTACCCTTGTATTTCTAGTTGGACCCAGACTGTTCAAATAATTGTTAATGGGAAGCTGGCTGTAGGAAACTGACCCTCAAAACTGGATTCTGGGCAAACAAAAATGACTAGTTATATATTAATAACAGATAAATTAGACTTCTGAGCAAAGGGTATAATTAGAGACGATGAGAGACAAAGATCAATCCATCAAAAAGATACAGCAATAAGAACAAAACAGCAATTTCAAACCAAGTTTGAAATCAGTGAAGTAAAAATAGCTAAGAAGAGGAATAGACAAATCCAGTTATAGTTGGGAACTTCAGTACCCACTCTCAACAATTGATAAAACTTGTAGAGAAAAGATTAGCAAGGGTATGGAAAGACTGAACCCCATCATCAGTCAGCATATTTAACTCATTTATAGAATACTACCCAATAACAAAATACATATTCTCTTCAAGTGTCCATGGAATATACACCAAAATAAAGCATATGCTGGGCTATAAAAGAAACTTTAACAAACTCAGAAGAACTCAAATAATATAATACAGAATATGCCCTGTAGCCATAATGGAATCTCATTAGAAATAAATTTAATAAAAATCACCAAATGTGTGGAAATAAAGCAGACAGCACACTTAGAATCCATGGATCATAAAGTTTCAAAGTTTTTTTTTTTTTTTTTTTTTTTTTTTTTTTTACAGGCAGAGTGGACAGTGAGAGAGAGAGACAGAGAGAAAGGTCTTCCTTTGCCGTTGGTTCACCCTCCAATGGCCGCCGCGGCCGGCGTGCTGCGGCCGGCGCACCACTCTCGTCCGATGGCAGGAGCCAGGAGCCAGGTGCTTTTCCTGGTCTCCCCATGGGGTGCAGGGCCCAAGCACCTGGGCCATCCTCCACTGCACTCCTGGGCCACAGCAGAGGGCTGGCCTGGAAGAGGGGCAACCGGGACTAGAACCCGGTGTGCCGGCGCCGCAAGGCGGAGGATTAGCCTGTTGAGCCACAAAATCAGTATCTTGGGATATAGTTAATGAAGTGCTGAGAGGGGGATTTATAGCATTATGCTAAAATCACAAAAGAAGAACTATCGAATCAGTAAATTCCTAACACAAGAAACAAAAAAATTTAGCAAACGAAACTCAAAGCAGGAAGAATGAAGGAAATGATAAAAGAGCAGACACGAGTGAATTTGAAAACAGGTGAACAACAGATAAAAATTTATGTAACAGAAATCTGGTTCTTCAAAAAATAAAAAGTTGACCAAGGTAAGAAAGACACAAGCCACAAATAGTAGGAAGGGAATAGTGAATAGCACAGCAGACTTCATCTGCTGGGTCACTCCCCAAATGGCCACAATGGTCAGGGCTGAACCAGGCTGAAGCCAGGAGCCAGGAACTCCATCTGGGTCTCCCATGTGGGTGGCAGGGACTCAAGTACTTGAGCCATCATTTGCAGCTTCCCAGGTGCATTAGCTGTGCGCTGGATCAGAAGCAGAGTAGCCAGGACTCAGAACAGGCACCCCGATACGGGATGCAAGTATCCCAAGGGACAACTTAACCTGCTGTAACACAACACCTCTTGTTGGTCTCCATTAGGTTGCATGCAGCAGGTCCCTTCTCTCATCGGTTCATCTTTGTAGAGAAAGAGTTGTCCCTAAGATAAGACATGACCAGATACTTTGAGCCACTGTGACTCAAACTGCCCACAGAGTAGCAGTCTCTGTCACCTGCATGGCTTGCCCTTGGATTAGAATCATGTCTATTCATTCTGGTCTCCAGTTTCCCTTCTCTCATACTCACCTAGTGCCTTCTGTGAGGGTGAGGGTTTCTGTGCAAGGATACACTGTCTTGATCTGCAAGATTCTGAACAAGGTGTAGGTCTCACTCCTGTTGGTTTCTATAAATACCTCTACTGGTAAAAAAAAAAAAACTTCCAGCTTTTTAAAAAATTTATTTATTTGTAAATAAATAAGAGGGAAGGAAGGAGGGAAAGATCTTCCGTCTGTTGGTTCATTCCCAAAATGGCCACAAGGGCCAAGGCTGGACCAGGCTGAAGCCAGGATTTTCATCCGGGCCTCCTATGTGAGTGGCAGAGGCCCAAGCACTAGAGTCGTCTTCATAAATATTATTTCTAGCCTCATATCTAGTTTTAATCCCATGAAATAAAAGTCTCAATAATAATTATAGCTAATATTTATCAGATGTTCACTATGCGCTATAATGTTATCCTATGGAACAGGTATTCTTATAGTCTCAGTTTTACAGATAAGGAAACTGATGCTTAGGAAGATAACTTGCCCAAGGCAATACAGTGAGTAGATACAGAGCTAAATTTTAAATCCAGGCAGTGTGGCTTCAGCTTCATCCTTTTACACTGCTATCATTGTTCTTTTCTTGTCCTACTGGTTTTACAGTTTTTGGCTGAATCTTATCTCCCTCAGCTTCTTGCCCCCCACCCCCACCCCCATCCACTAAAAGTCACCTGTAGCCTTCTGCTCTGTCCTTGTGCGCAAAGAGCACATTGATCTGGTGTTTCAGTTATGGTCCAAGTAGCCAAAGCCCATTCTTTGACACCACCCACGTCAGTGGTGCCTACTTTGTTTTCTGCATGAGAACAAATGAGACATTTTACGAGCCAGATTCCTAGGCCATTCTCAGAAATGTCTGTTCCGATGGTCTGGGAGTGGAAGGGCCCCAACTGTGTCCATTGTTCACAGGAGGAGCCTGCTGAGGGAGGCCTTCTTCCCCACCACACCTTACTAGGCTTTGGTAAATCAAATGCACATTCTTCTTGGGGTCCTTTCCTTTCCAAAGTCCTGGCCTTCAGACCGGGGGTGGGGGGGGTGGGGGTGGGGGTGGGGTGGGGGGGGTGGGCAATGACAGAGTCACAGTGTGCTGCCCGCTGGTACTATCTCCCGTGAATCAGAGTACAGGGTGGGTTCCTGCGGTAGAGGTGGCCAAGAGGCCCACACTGCGCATGTGCGAACAGGAGACCCGAGCAAGCGCGCGGAGCCTGAAGGCCTGAGGAGGAGCCGCAGAGGGGCCTGGGACCAGGAGCTCGGCTCCTAAGTGTGAGGGAACTGAGACTTGAGCGTCCCAGCCTCGACAGATTGGCTGATGCGGCCCACGCCGGGGAGGGCAGCTCTCTCCTCAACCTCCGGATCCCCGAGCCAACGCTTTCCTGAAATGCCCTCACGGAGACACGGAGCAGTCACATTCGCCAGCTCGCTCTGCCTGCTTGACCCCAAACTGACGCAGAGCCTGCCCGTCCCAGCGTGTGCTGGTTGTCCTCCGTCCTGCCTGGAACACCTTCGGAAGGAAGGCCAGGCGGACTGCCCCTGGGGCTGGGCGTTCCTGGCGTTGCAGACCGGAGGCCTGCGCCTCCCGGCCCTGCGCTGCGCACCCTTGCACCGTCGCAGCCATGCCTGAACACATCGGAAAGAGTAAGTTCTGTGTCCTGAGTGCCGCCTCGTGTTTCTGTCGGCAGATTCTCAGCAAAGCCCCTTTCGTGGGAAATGGAAGCCCTCCCGCAAGGGGCAGCCGCGTGGCCTCGGGAGACAGCGTTTTCACACTTCCTCCTCTTTTTGTCTTTCTACTAGAAAATAGTATCAAAAGTGTCCCTTCGTTTCTCAGCGAAATGGGAGAGCCGGCCTCCTCCCCACCCCCGCCTCTGCTCTGAAGCAGCCAGGAGTGGAGGCTTCTGAGCCCCAGCCCTTTCCAACAATAGCCTGGTTGTCAAAGGCTCAGTGCTCAGTGGCTGTGCAAACCACGGAGGCTTAGCAGCACACTTAACTCTCTGAATCCAGGGGACCAAAAGTCCAAGGTTGAAGTGTCATCAGGACTTGCAGGAGACTGGATCCCTTGCCTCATATGGCTGCTGCGGGCTGTGTATTATTATTGTTGTTGTTGTTGTTATTACTTCAAAGGCAGAGAGACAGAGAAAGTCCTTCCATCCTCTGGTTCACTCCCCAAATGACTGCAACAGCCAGGGCTGGGCCAGGCTGAAACCAGGAGCCAGGACTCCATCCAGGTCCCCCATGTGAGTCGCTGGGATCCAAGCTCCCAAGCCACCATCCACTGCCTCTGAGGATGTGCATTGGCAGGAAGCTGGATTGGAAGTGCAGCTAGGCCTTCGATAGAGGGACATGGGCATCCAAGCAGCGACCCAAGCTGCTGCACCAAGCACCCACCCCATGTATTCCTTGGCTTGCGCCGTCTTACTCCACTCTGCGTCCATCTTCACATCACCTTCTGTGTGCACTTGGCTAGTCTCTTCTTACCTTTCTTATAAAAAGGTACATGTGAATGTTTTAGGGCCCACTGGGATAACTCAAGATTGACTCCATAGCCTTAATTTGATTACATCTTTTGCAGGTAAAGCAACATTGACAGGTTCTGGGATTAGGAAGTGAACGTAGCTTTGCCCAGGCGTTTTTACTGCCTGCCATGCTTGACTATGGCACGTAGGCATCCTCTGTGGTCAGCCCCCAGAGAGGAGGCAAATTAAACTCAGCCCCTTGGAAGAACAGGACAGAAACACACAGGACATGTTTGCATTTGATAGGATATAGAGGATAAAGGAAATCTTTTTGACCAACCTCAGTGTTTCAGGTAACTTCTTACCTACTAAGATAAAAAAGAATAAAAATCCCCATCTAGGTTAAAAAAGAGAGAGACACCTCAAATTTTGGAGGATCCTAAAGTAGTGCTTTCCACACCTTTTATTCCCATTACCTTCACCACAAAGTATGATTATACCCACCTTACAGACGAGGAAACTAAGACTCAGAGAAAGCCGATCTGTCTGTGGCTGTGAGGTCCCTGGACTCTAGCCCTCTGTTGCCACTTCCCCTGACCGACCAGATTACTCTGTCTAGATCTTGGCATGTGATCCCAGAATACCTGTAGCAAAACTGCGCTGACCTCGAGGTTTCAAATAATTTTTCCCTGAACTGCTCAAGTTGGGAAGGGCTCTGCTTGTTCATTTCTTTCCCAGAGGAGAAACCAAACTGTAACTCCAGAGAGAATTTTAAGAATTGAACAGATCCAACTGGTAAATATAGGTGCATCTGGGCAAATACACATAAATCCTTATATAACCTCCAGTTGAGCAGAGTTTACTTATTGAAACAATAAAGGTAGAAGTCACAAGGGAAAGAATTGATAAACTTAAGTGTAAATATGTGGGGCTGGTTCTGTGGCGCAGCAGGTTAATGCCCTGGCCTGAAGCTCTGGCATCCCATATGGGCTCTGGTTCTAGTCCCGGCTGCTCCACTTCCAATCCAGCTCTCTGCTATGGCCTGGGAAAGCAGTAAAAGATGGCCCAAGTCCTTGGACCCCTGAACCCATGTGGGAGACCCGGAAGAAGCTCCTGGCTCCTGGCTTTGGATCAACGCAGCTCCGGCCATTGCAGCCATCTGGAGAGTGAGCCAGTGGATGGAAGACCTCTCCCTTTCTCTGCCTCTCTTTCTTTCTCTGTGTAACTCTGACTCAAGTGAAACAAATAAAAAAAACTTAAAAAAAAAAAAAAAGACTGGCGCCCCGTGGCTCACTAAGCTAATCCTCTACCTGTGGTGCCAGCACCCCGGGTTCTAGTCTCGGTTGGTGCCCCGGCCCGCAGGGTAGTCAACTGGAACATGAGGAGGGCAGACCTGAATGGGGAGACAAACCAGACACGAGAAGGGAGACCAAGACAGTACTCTGATCAAGGTCTCGTTTATTCCAGCATTTCAGTGATATTTTATACATAACCAGCTGCAACTCAAGGCAATACAGAAGTCAACAACACACGCAAGCAACTTATCAGGCTTTTTGTAACACAGTCATAACATAGTTAATTTCATTGGAGTGCCCTTGTTTTGATCATTCTCCTAGAGCATGGTGACCTTTTCTCCCCCCAGGAATTCCACAAGCCAAGACTGACCCTGACTTGTCTAAAACTTTGTTTATGAAGTGCTAACCATATCAATGAACTGTACAAATGGAATTCTCTAGTGAATCCTCCTTACAGGAACACAGTTGAAGGTTAATTTAACAAAGGCCTACACAGGGAAACCAGCACAGTGGCTCCCAACAGGTTGGGGTGCCAGACTTTGTCCCAGTTGCTCCTCTTCCAGTCCAGCTCGCTACTGTGGCCCAGGAGTGCAGTGGAGGATGGCCCAGGTCCTTGGGCCCTGCACCCGCATGGGAGACCAAGAGGAAGCACCTGGCTCCTGGCTTCAGATTGGCGCAGTGGCTGGGCACAACGCACCGGCCATAGCGGCCACTTGGGGGGTGAACCAACAGAAAAAGGAAGACCTTTCTCTCTCTCTCTCTCTCTCTCTCTCTCTGTCTAACTCTGCCTGTCCAAAAAAAAAAAAAAAAAAGACCAAATGAAGGCAGCCCCCCCTCCCCATAAACTCCACATATTCTTTCTTTGCAGAAAGGAATATTGAACAATTAAAAAAAAAAGTAAATATGTGTGACTTCTGCTCCTTAGCCAGGCTGGCTACAGGGTAGAATTCATTTCACTGCAGGGGGGCAGGCAGGGGACTTAGAAGCCTTCTCACCTTCTCCTACCCCTGTCCCTTACCCCTTATTCTTCCCCAGAGCAATCATAGAAATGAGAATTCCTGGCCCTCTAGAAATTAAGATCCTATTTCCCCAAAGACATCCATAAGACCTAAAAATGTTACTCTAGGGGCTGGCGGTAGGTGCAGTGGGTTAAGCTGTTGCCTACAACACTGGCATCCCGTATCAGAGTGCTTGTTTGAGTCCATGCTGCTCTGCTTCTGATTCAGCTCCCTGCTAACATGCCTGAGAAAGCAGTGGATGATGGCCCAAGTAACTGGATGCCTGCCACCCACATGGGAGACCCATTTGAAGTTCTAGGTTCCTGGCTTTAGCCTGGCCATTGCAGCCATTTGGAGTAAATCAGCAGATGGAAGGTCTCTCTCTCTCTCTCTCTCTCTCTCTCTCTCTCTCTCTCACTCTGCCTTTCAACTAATAAATCTTTAAAAATGTATTCCCCTAACCTCCCCTTTTTCTTTCTGTCTTAGCGGATCATAAGACTCTTGTGCACCCCACAGGCGATCGATCATCATAAGACCCCCATTTCAGAAGAGGCAGGAGGCAGAAAGGCTGGCCAAGCAGGCTGAGAAGAATCTGCACAGATGGGCCTTGCTGAGTTTCCCCACCCAGTTAATTAACATCAGGTCATGTGCAGTCCCGTGTGGATAGGACCATCCATGCTTCATCAGACCTAGGCATAAACGGATAGCTCTATGGGTCTTCAAGCTGAAGGCTCCCATGTCACATAAAACTGTGACCAAATACATTTGTGTTCTGTTCTTGTTAGCCTGTCTTTTGGTGGAGAGGCATTGGTCGTGACTTTACGATGCGCAGGAAGGATCACCGTCTTGCCTGACTTCACAGTGCCAGGCCTAGGAGAGCCACGGAGTATGATTGATGCACCACCTCTGCAGCAGTGCAGGAAGCCCTGAGCCTCCCATTGTGCTCATCTCAGCTCCAGCCATGCACACAGGCCAGCCTCTCTCAGTCCCAATCCTGTTTTTGGAAGAGAACAATCTGATTAGTTCAGCTTGGGTGGCCTAAGAGAAAATAGTTCTTTTGATTAGAGATGATACCCAACATTGTCCTACTCAGGATGGTGATTTACTTGTGATGCCCCACAAAAAAGCCCTTGATGATAATACACACACACACACACACACACACACCCCTAGGCCTCACCTTGTCCTCTGAGCAGTGTTCCGGAATACATCAATGCTCTAATTTCTCATGTTCTCCACTCTCCTATCTTAATTCCAGAGAAGAGAAGGTAGAAATACAAGACACTGGGGGTGCTTTATATGCCTTGGCTACCATAGCCAGGGTTCTTTTGTAGCAAGAATCAAAACTGTGCTTTAAGTTACCCTGGGTCAAACATGGAGGGACCCACCACCAAGACACAGGGTGTGTCAGCCAGCATTACTGGCTGCACTGAGCAGCCAAGCCTGGGCATCCTGGGAGAGCTGTGGGAGTTCCCAGAACAGAGGCAAGTTGGAGGCCTTGGCTTGGCAGATGGACAGGACTGAGGCAGCAGGTGCCACAGCTGTGGTCCTCCAACCAAGAGCAGGACAAGGGTGCTGACCTGCCGTCACTGCAGCTGCCACATCCGGCTTCCTGGAGCTCCTGCAGGAATGACCTCAGTGCTGGGACACAGCATGGAATGGCTGAGCCTTAGGTCACCCTGTGCAGTGACAGGGAGAGGGAGGCCCTGACTCTGGAGTTTCCAGAAGAGAGGCAGCATTTTCATCTCCCTGGAGCACCCAGTGAGTGGGGAGAGCCTGTTTTAGGTAGGGGAGCTTCAAAACTGGGAGCCACAGATGGCAAAATTCCACCGTAAGGGCTATCTCGGCAGCCTTGGGCACGGAGGCTTCTGAGCAGTGGGACCGAGCAACAACTATCCCCAGGAGGGTCTCTGCCTCCTGTTCCCCCCATCTCACCTTATTCCTGATCTCTAGCTCTGTTTCTCTCACTGTAGGGCTTTCTCCACTTTATGCATGAGCCTCCTTTAAAAAAAATTTTTTTTTTCAAGAGGTAAAGAGACAGGGAGAGATATACATAGGAGCTCCCCTCTGCTGGTTCCCCCTCGCCCAAAGCCACAACAATCAAGACTGAATCAAGCTAAAGCCAGGAGCTGGAAATTCAGTCCAGGTCGTCCACGTGGGTGGGAAGGACCCAGCCACCTGTGCCATCACCTGCTGCCTCCCATGGTCTCCTCTGGCAGGAAGCTAGAGTGGGGAGATCAAACTCAGGATTCCAATGCGGGACCCAGGGAGCTTGACGGTGGCTTAACCCCTTGGCCGGATGCCTGTCCCTGGGCCTCTCATTCTACTCATCTCAGCTTCAACCACACACACAGGCCAGTCTCTTGCCATCCCAATTCCAGTTCTTGGGAGACACAATCTGATTAGTTCAGCTTGTGTGGGTTCAGTGACTACGGTTCTTTTAAATGGAGCCGATGCCCTAAACATGTCCTGCTCTGTTGAAGAATAAAATGTGGGTGTATATGTGCTGAGACTGGGCTGTGCAGAAGAGATTTGAAGACCCCTTCTCTCCAACAAAGGAAATAACAAAAAAGCCCAGTTCTTTTCAAATAACTGCAGTCACGGCATCTCTACAAGCAGCTGGGTGCTTCCTTAGATCCTATTTTTGCTTTGCCATGCCACAGGTTCATGTTACTCTGCATTTGGATAGAGCCAGACTGTAACTTCTTTAAAAATAGATAATTTGGGTTTCCCTATACCAGCAGGGCCTCTTGCTCCATGTCCCAGTGCAAAATATATATTTTTATAAAAATATTTATTTATTTGAAAGTCAGAGTTATACAGAGAGAGACGGAGAGGCGCAGGGTGTGGAAGGGGTCTTCTATCCGCTGGTTCACTCCCCAGATGGCCACAATGGCAGGAGCTGCACTGATCAGAAGCCAGG
The DNA here is from genome assembly GCA_949820135.1 of Sylvilagus floridanus. Classification (NCBI taxonomy): domain Eukaryota; kingdom Metazoa; phylum Chordata; class Mammalia; order Lagomorpha; family Leporidae; genus Sylvilagus; species Sylvilagus floridanus. The sequence continues at coordinate 53,897,424 of OX463245.1, forward strand.
AGCCAGGAGCTTCTTTCAGTCTTCCATGCAGGTACAGGGGCCCAAGGACTTGGGCCATCTTTTACTGCTTTCCCAGGCCATCAGCAGAGAGCTAGATTGGAAATGGAGCACCCAGGACTCAAACCAGCACCACATGGGATGCTGGCACTGCAGGCGGTGGCTTTACCCGCTACGCCACATCGCCGGCCCCTGCAATTATATTTCAGCTTCCTATTTTGCTCCCTTCTCTAAGACCTGCATCTGGCAAATACCTGCCACATACAAGGCACCTGTAAATGTGGTTAACTGAGTGACTGGATCTACCAGTCAGCAAGTCACTTCACCGGAACCAAAGGGGCTTTCTTCAGCGACACATGAGGGCTGGGTTCTGCAGTATGACTTGATTACTTCACCTGCGCTGCAGGGTGTCCTTCCTCTCAGTGTTGCCTTATTACATGCTCTCCATTTCCACAGTCTTGTTCCTCCTCACCTTCATCTCCTGGCGCAACCCTCTGCTGTGGCTTGTTAACACTGGCTGCTTGGACCCCATTCTCCAAAGAGCAGCCAGAGGGAGCTTGTGAGAAGCCAATCTGATCCTGCAGCTTCCCTGGATTTGGGGCAGCCTCTCCAGACTGGCCTCCCCCCTTATCTCCACTCCAGACACGGTGTTCTCTTCTCTCCCTTCTCCCCCACGGCCTTGCCCCACTCCCTTCCTCCTCTCTGGAACGCTCTGCCTCATCTACACCTCAGTCTTGTGCAAAAACTACTAAATGGCTGTCAGATCTTTCCTCAAGCAGCCCTCCCTGGAGCCACTATTGGCTTCATTTTAGCTTAATCGCCACTTTCTCACAGCTGTCTCCATGGTCACATTCCAGGGCTTCAATAAGTGAATTTCAGAGGCACAGAATTCAGCCCCTAACCGGCACTTCCCTTCTGGCTCACCATTGTGTCCCTCTCACCCAAATCTGGTCAGACAGTGCCTGGGTTTCTGTAGGACTTGATCAGCACCTGTAATGACTGGATTTCAGCTCCATCCCTCCCCCCAAGAAAAGGAAGAGAGGCCACATTGCTGCATAAGGATCAAATGTGACCACAAGAAGTGTTTGCGAGGCTGATTTTGAAATTACAGACCTTTAGGGAAGTGTGGCTCCCTCCTCCCACCTCAGGACAGGACAAAACCAGCCCCCGTCAGCAGCTGACCCTTGCTGCCCCGGGTGTGTCTGCTGCCCCCATGGGCTGCAGCCGGTAAGTTTTGCTAACAGCTGCACACCCATGCAACTGTCCCTCTTTAGAAGGTGAGTCATGGGCTGCTGTGAGTGTGGACCTACGTAGCTCTGGGAAAGCAGTTTAGCAATAGGTACGGGAACCTAAAAACAGCAGTATCTTGCAACTTTCTAATTCTAAGGTTAGAGCCTGAGGCAACTGGCAGGGTGTGGGTGGGGATGGGCTCAAGACACACTTATAACCAACCCAGTTTTAACTCTTTAAAATCTATTTCTCACTATGATAGTCATGCTTTGGTAAATCTGGTCCATTCATATGGTAGGCAGTTATGTAGCAATCATTGAAAAGAATGCTATGAAGAGTTTTTAACAATGGCAAAATAACAGATTGAATATACACTCTGATCTCAGGTGTATTATAAATACATGCATAATAATGCTCTCCATTATATGCATATTCATATTGACAGGGAAAATCTGAATTGGTAAATGCCCATATGTTAGTACTGTTATTTATTTTTAGAACCAGAGATTTTTCTTTCTTTATGCTTCTTGTGTTGAAATTAGTGTGTGTTGCTTTTACAACCTGAAAAGACCAGCAACTTAGTGCTCGGAGTCGGTGCTGCCGGTCCATGGAATTCTTAGCTCCGGGTTTCTCGCTGGGAAAGAGGCCGCTGAGCAGCCCTTCCGGGAGAATCTCTCGTCCCAGGTTTCTGGAGAGTGCTGGAATCCCTGCAGCCGGAGGAGGAGGAGGAGGAGACAACCGGCTTGGCGTGGCGCTCCGCTGGGGGTGGAAAGGCAGGGGAGGGGCTGAGCGAGCTCTAGCTAGGCTGGGCGCCTGAAACCCTGGTCCAGCCCCCGGCCCTCGCGGCCACCGCCCAGCCCGCTGTTCCATGGCCAGGTGCAAAATGCCTTGTCATCTGGAGAGCCCGCGGCCAGAGCATTGAATTACAGCTCAATGGAGCCCCGCTAGGGCGGCGGGCGCGGAAGCAGAGCAGAACCCCCTGTTCTCAGAAGGCCCTCTGAGCGGCCGGCAGCGCAGCCCAGGCAGGGTCCGAGCCTCGCCCAGTGGAGCAGCCCGGGGGTGGGGTCTGTTCCCTTTTAAGAGAAGAAGCTCGGAGCCGAGAGCCGGAGCCTGCCCTCCCCGAGAGCGGACCCACTAGCTGCCCCTCTGCCGTCTGCGACCTTCCCCAGCACTCCAGGCGCCCTGGGCGCACGGAGCTCTGCTCGCGCCAGACATGCTGAGGGTCTTCTTCCTCTACGCGGAGAACGTCCACACCCCGGACTCCGACATCAGCGATGCCTACTGCTCCGCGGTGTTCGCAGGTAGGAGGGGCTCGCGAACTCGCCGGGAGTCGAGGAAGGGTCAGGGAGGGAACACCCGGGCTCTCCACCCCTGAGAGCGCCCCGAGGTGGGAGACAAGGGTCTGCAGCCGGAAAGTTGCAAAGATACGCGTCCTCGGTTGGAGCGACTCAGAGGGAAACTGAGGTAGAGAGCGAGAGAGCGCGCGCGGGAGAGCCAGACAGAGCGAGCTAGAGCGAGCGCAGAATGGCCCTTCTAGGGCTGGAAGCTGAGCCCGCGTCGGCCCGAGGGAGGCCAGGAAGGCAGGATCCCCATCTCTGCTCTCACCTCCCCCTGTCTCTGAGAAGAGGTCTTTTCGAGCTGGGCAGCAAAGCGCAGAACTGCAGGGCTCCTCTCCCCAAAGGCCTGGTCCCATCCTATTTATAACCGGCTCTCCCCTCCCGCCAGCGCCTGGCGGCTCTCCCTGGCCTTTGCTCGCCCTCAGAGGCTGGGCTGGCAGGCCACTGGGGGCGGAGGCTCGCCCACCCCTCCAACAATCCTGAGTTTGCTCTGGGCAAACGGCCCTGGGGAGGTTAGCAGCTGGGACTCAGCGGTCACCAGCAACAAACCTCAGGGGCTTTGTCCTCTCTCTCACCCCACCAGACTGGTGCATGGGTGCACGTGATTTCTGGTTTCCATCATCAGATGGAGTCTCCCTGCGCAGGAAGATCTTTTCAGGGTTAGGCCTGCACTTTTCCTCAGTGAGGGCCAAGCCAGAGCTGGGGTCTCCAGCAGCTGGGTCTTTGGGTTTGGAGTCATCGTGGGGGAGAAGGACAAGGGAGCAAGTGTTTGAGCTCTGTTGCACTCAGCCCCTGTTACCTGACAGAGTGGACTTCTGATCTACCTATCTTCCCCATCCCCACCCCAGGCCCCGAGAAAGCACAGCATTTGTTGGGGCCATCCAGCCTGGAAAAGTTCCCTTCCCTTTCCTGAGCTCCGGGCTCCACTTGTTCACAGGCGCGAGCACAGTTTGCGGCACCGAGGGCTCGCTGGCATGCTCCCTAGAGCCAATGCCCTGGTGCACGCCCACCGCACCCACTGTGGGTGTGAGGTTTGGGGCCTTAGTGCACTGACTGGAAGCGAGAGCAGGGCTTCGTGCAGTGAAGCGGGAGCTGTGGTGAGGGTGATGGTGATGCTGCAGCTGTGCATTTGTCCTCACGTGCTGCCTTGGCCTGTTCTCCACCAGTCTCCATGGGGCCTCCGGAAATGAGCTCTGTCAAGGTGTTTCCAGCAGGGAGGACACAGGGGTCAGTGAGGTGTTTCCTTTCTGCATCCTCAGCTCTGGGCAGGGCAGGCAGGGCCTGGCTGACGGCCCTGGGTTCCGTGTAGCACAACTGCAGGGGGCGCCGTTCACCATTTGCACTGTAAATGCCCCTCGGTGGGAGCAGGGAGCACAGGCACTTGTGCACGAAGCAGCCCCCTTGCAGCCGCGCCTCCGGCTGCCTTCCCAGTCTCTCCCCTGAGCACTGAGTTGGCTTTGTGAGTGGCGCCCCCTACAGCGGCACAAATCCACCACCCCCCAATGTGGGCCGCTGCTCCTGTTGGGGGGGGGGCTTGTCTCTGCTGTCTGCCCTCCTGGAGCCCCATTTTCCTCCACCTTCCCCCTCCCGGATGCCTGGGCCATAGTTGCCTTCTGCCTCCGGCAGTGGAGTACCTACTTCCACCCAGGCAGACTCAGAGCGGCAGTGCAGAAAGGAAATAATGAATAATGAATGGCAAGCACTTTCTAACCCAGAAGAGCTTTCCCCCACAGGAAATGGTGCTGGTGTGGCTTCTTCTCTGTCTTTATTTCAGCCCCCAGGGCCTGTCTGTGGGGCAGGCTCCCCCTCCTCTGTCCCCAGCCTCTCCCTTGGTCGGTACCTGCCCTGTGTCGGGCCCCAGGCCTGCCCTTTGCCCACTTCCAGGCTTCTCTGGCTGGGCTGCCCCTTCCTGGCTCTCATGCCTGGCTGCGGAGAAAGGAAGTATATTGTTTGCTCCGATCAAGAGCCTCTGAGCCGGGGGAGGAGGCTGGCTGGAACCCCCACTCTCAGTAGTCACTGTCACTACCAGGCAGTCATGGGGAATGCAGTCCCCCGCCCCCCCAGCCACTGGCCACATTCCACCCCCTGCATTTGCCAGGCTCCTAGGCCATGTCCAAATTTGGCCTCCCCGCAGCTTTCAGCCCTACTCACTCCCCTTCTCCCAGTCCAGGCCCAGCTGGTGAATGATTACACGGAAGGCTCTGGGCTCAGAGCAAAACACCCTTCTGGGAAGACTCCCCTCCCTGTCTGGCCTGGAGTTGACTTCCAGGCCTCTGGTTTTTCCCCTGAAGCCCCTCCTTTGGCTATCTGATTATATACCCCGTAAGGACACCTGCAGTTCCTCTGTGCCGGTGTAGATTAACCTCATGCTCACAGCTGAAGGGCAAGAACATTAATATTATCCCCTCTCGGCAGATGAGGCTGTGGGCCCAGAGGAGGCCAGGGCCTGGCCACAGTCACACACTGGCCACAGCACACCCCTCCCCCATCATCTGTGCTCTCTGTTGTTATCAGCATCCTGGGCTCCTGAAGAAGAAAGTGCTTTGGGACGCACACCACGTGCTGCCCACACTCAGCACACCCAGGGCAGGGCCTGAGCCAGAACCGGGAGGTGCTGGGGGGTACCCCACAGGGGGCTGAATTAAAGTAGGGGGAACGACAGGCCTCAGGGAGCGCACAGTGAGGCAGATGACCAAATGATGGGACATTCCTATTTGTCTAATGTGTATTTATCTCACAGTTAGGGAATGGCAGCTTGATCAGCACAAACAACGTGCCATTTTGAGATACTGTCTCTTTAAAACCCTGCCACAGTGTTATAAAGAGAGCTATTTAACAGACACAGTGCTTATTATGTACCCCACCTTTTTCAGAGAACATTTAAGATGAGCTACATCCTGGCCCAGTTGTAATTGATATCAGGCACTTTACACACGTAGGCCTCAATTAATCCTCCTAGAAGCAGATATGTTAGCAACTATCACCATCCCCTTTTACAGAGGAGGAGACTGAGGCACAAAGAGGGTAAGTGACTTGCCTAAGGTTATAGTGGAGTTGGGATTCAAGCAGTCCGGTTGCAGAGTCCCTCTGCTCCCACCTTGTCTTCAGCCACTCTGGTACCTACATCTGTTTTAAGGGGATCTCTCCCCCACCCTTCTGGAACTAGCATCCCAGGTTCAAGTCCTGGCTAATCCAGCTTTCTGCTAATGTGCCTGGGCAGCAGCAGATGATGGCTCAGGTACTTGAGTTCCTGCCACCCACACTGGGAGACATGATGGAATTGCTGTCTCCTGGCCTCAGCCTGGGTCAGCCTTGGCTGTTGTGGCCATTTGAGGAGTGAACCAGTGAATGGAAGGTTGAAGATCTGGCTCTCTCTGTCACTCTGCCTTTCAATACTAAATAAATAAATATTTTAAAAAGATCTGATTTACCAGGGAACAGGGTTTGAACCCATGTCTTTTTTTTATTTCTTTATTTGAAAGGCTGAGAGAGAAGGAGAGGGAGAGGGGGAGAGAGAGAGAGAGCGAGAGAGAGAGAGAGAGATTTCCCACCTGCTAGTTCACTCCACAAATGGCTGCAACAGCCAGGTCTGGGCCAGGCCAAAGCCAGGAGCCAGAAACTCTGCACACAGCCAGGGCAGAGCCAGGCCAAGCCAGAAGCCAGGAATTCCATCTGGTTACCCATATGGGTGGCAGGGGCCCAAGCACTTGAGCCATCACCTGCTGTCTCCCAGGTGCATTAGTAATAAGTAGATTATGCTACTACTTGGGATGCCTACATAATGCCTGGTTCTAGTCCTGGCTCCTCTGCTTCAGATGAGCTGAGGCCAGAGCGATGGAGGCGGGCAGCCTGTGGTGGGTGTGGCAGATACTTGGTCATGCACTTAGAGATCATGGCACACATCTAAGAAGACTTTTTATATCTTTTCGGCATGGTAAATTCTGTAATCAGCTGTTTGTCTAGCCACTGTCCTGCCAGGCTGAGCACAAGGTGGCAGGTGACCATCCCATGTGCCCCCAGGGACTCTGGTCCTATCTCCTCTGGATGTCCTTCCTAGAGCTGCTCCTCTGAGCTGAGGGTATTGATCTGCCTGCCTGATGACTGACTGTGCTCCCACCCCTCTCCCTAGGCCACACTCATTCTCTCTACAATCTGCATTCTTTCCACATGTGTTCATTAGCATGGAATGTCAGCAGGGGGCGTGTGAAGGCTACCTTGGGCCGAGGACTGTGCTGGAGGCACTGATGTTTGGTTTAGTCCTCTCAACACCTCTGTGAAGGACTCTGAAAGGTCCACAGGCCTCAGGTCACCTGGCAAGAAAAAAACGTGGCCTGGGACACAAGCCCGGACCATCTGCTTGTTCCCACTGTGGGTGGGTGCTTCCATGGCAGTCACGTGACAGCGGCTGCAGCCAGTGTCCGGACTGCACCTGCATTCTACAGCCTGGGAACACACAGGTGCTGTCAAGCCTGGCTGATTGGATGGCAAGATCCATGGGGCACAGATTCTTAAACGAATGCAAGGGGTGAGGGCAGAAGGATGGGTTGGCTCATCCATGCTTCCGGAAGGTTTTGGACATTGACAGATGTGCCCTGCAGGACTCGTGTGCATGAACTCATGTGCAGTGTTACTCTCAGTGCCGATTCCCAGGCATTTTTGCTTCCTGGATACCTCATGTTCAGGCCCTGGGGAAAAACAAAGCCCTGGACAACACCAAAAGAACTCCCAGAGCAAGGAGGGGCGTGATTAGAGGAAACTCTGCCTTGATGATCAGGGACATGGACTGCAGACAGGTGATAGAAGAACTCACAGGCCGGCGCCGTGGCTCAACAGGCTAATCCTCCGCTAATCCTCCTGGCACACCGGGTTCTAGTCTGGGTCGGGGCGCCGGATTCTGTCCCGGTTGCCCCTCTTCCAGGCCAGCTCTCTGCTGTGGCCCGGGAGGGCAGTGGAGGATGGCCCAAGTGCTTGGGCCCTGCACCCCATGGGAGACCAGGAGAAGCACCTGGCTCCTGCCATTGGATCAGCACGGTGCGCGGCCACAGCGCGCCAGCTGCGGCGGCCATTGGAGGGTGAACCAATGGCAAAGGAAGACCTTTCTCTTTGTCTCCCTCTCTCTCTCTCTCTCTCACTGTCCACTCTGCCTGTAAAAGAAAAAAGAAAAAAAAAAACAGAACTCACAGAAGCATGCCTGTGGAGGGAGGCTGGCAGGTGACCCAAGATTAGGCCAGTGGTGGCAAGCGGGCAGCCCCCTTCCCCAAGTCCCTTTCTTCAGGGCCCAGATGTCAGTTTTGAGTGGAGAACTGGGGGGTCCAGGTACCAATTTCTCTGATGTTTTTTTAACTTTTTTTTATTTGATAGAGTTAGACAGTGAAAGAAAGTGACAGAGAGAAAGGACTTCCTTCCGTTGGTTCACCCCCTAAATGGTCCACTACGACCACTGTGCCAATCTGAAGCCAGGAGCCAGGTACTTCTTCCTGGTCTCCCATGCAGGTGCAGACCCCAAGCACTTGGGCCATCCTCCACTGCACTCCCTGGCCACAGCAGAGAGCTGGACTGGAAGAGGAGCAACCGGGACTAGAACCCAGCGCCCATTTGGGATGCCGGTGCGGCAGGCGGAGGATTAACCAAGTAAGCCATGGTGCCGGCTCAGTTTCTCTGATTTTTTTAAAAAAAGATTTATTTGAAAAGCAGAGTTTCAGAGAAAGAGAGAGAGAGAGAGAGAGAGAGAGGGAGAGAGAGAGAGAGAGAGAGAGAGAGAGAGCGAGAGCTCTTCCATCTGCTGGTTCACTCCCCAAATGACTGCAACAGGTGGGACTGGACCAGGCCAATGCCAGGAGTCTGGAACTCCATATTGGCCTCTCACATGAATGGCAGGTGCCCAAGCAGTTGGGGGAATCTTCTGCTGCTTCCTAGCCACATTAGCAGGGACTCAAAGTGGCACCCATATGAGATGCCGGTGTCACAGGTGGTGGCTTAACCCTCTATGTTACAGTGCCGGCCCCAGTTTCTCTGATTTTTAAAGAGAAGCTGTAAATCAAGATTGGTATGGAAAACCTAATGCTTACTTAAGGCCTAATTTTGTTATAAGACATTGTATTGGTCAAAGGCAGTACCTCTGTGTGTAGGTTGGATGTGTCCCAGGGGACACTAGTGACAGCCTCTGATACACAGGGTTTTGTTTCATCCTGGAGGCTGAGGGCCTGGGCTCTCCAGAGAGCAGGTGCCAGTGCCTTCCTTCCCCCAGTGACAGAGCCACATCGGCTCAGATCCCATTGGCCAGCGCTCTTTCATGGCCACATCTAGCTGCAGGGTGGGCTGGGAAATGTAATCTTCCTATTTGGGTGGCATGTGGTCTTGAAAAACTCTGTCTATGGAAGAAAGGAGCACATATGTGTGTGTGGGGGGGGTGAGGTTTCAGCCACGCTGTTAGGGCTTCATTCCTGATGGCTGTCTGCTCGGAAGGAAACGCCGTTCATAGCGCCCCCATAGGAAGTGTGTAAGGAAACAGCTCTCTTTGGGGAGATGTCCCGAACAGTGAACAGAGGCTCCGGGCAGGAAGTTGGAAGGTAAGGTCGGAGAGAGGATGTGTGCAGGGCTCAGGGCACTGGCTATTGCTTTTCTGGTTTGCAGAGCAGGTGTGTGGAGCCCCGGTTCCTTGGACACAAGCCGAGGGTTTGTAAAAGCCATGTTCTTGTGGAAAGGTTAGATGTTCCCACAACAGATTTCCTGTACCGACTCTGACAGATTGGCACAGGGGAAGGGAAGGCTGCCTGTGGCAGGGAGAAAGCAAAAAGCCAGGAAGCACTGCAGCAGAGGAGAACGGAGCCTCATAATATCTGAACTTTCCCCTAGGGGGCAGTGCCCTGCCTTCTTGGAGGAGATATTCTCATAGGGAAGAGGGAAAAGACACAGATGATCCCTGCTGGAACCCGGGCTTAGAAGGCAGGGGGAAGGGGATGCGGCTGTAAACGGGGTGCCCAGAGGTAGTCCGCTTTGAGAGGAGAGCTGAAGGAAGGTTGATGAACATGCAGTCAGGGGAAGCAGCAAGCAGAGGCCCTGAGGGTGCCGGCCTGACCTGCCGGAGACAGCCGGAAGGCTCACATACTTGAAGAAGGATGTCCTCTCCCCACCCCCACCACTCCCGCCTCCCCAGGGAATGGCAGGAGAGAAGGTCAAGGTCACACAGGGACCTGGAGTTTAGTGAAGTGGGAGCCTTTCAAGGGGTTAGAGTACAGGGTGACAGCGGGTCACACTGCCGGGTAGGAGCAGGAGCTGCTGGGTTGTCTGTGGCCACCACTCAGCCAAGTGCTGACAGTGGCTTCAGCCAGGTTACCATGGAGGTAGCGGGGAATGGTGGGATTCTGGATATTTTTGGAAAATATTTATTTATTTATGTAAAGGCAGAATTAGAGAGAGAGAGGGAGAGACACAGAGAGAGATCTTCCATCCATTGGTTCACTCCCTAAATGGCTGCAACGGCCAGAGCTGAGCCAGACTGAAGCCAGGAGCCAGGAGCCAGGAGCTTCTTCTGGGTCTCTCATATGGGTACAGGGGCCCAAGGACCTGCACCTGGACCATCTCCTGCTGTCTTCCCAGACACATTAGCAGGGAGCAGGATCGGAAGTGGAGCAGCCAGAACCGGAACCAGTGCCCAGACTGATGCTAGCACCATTTTACCAGCTATGCCATAGCACCGGCCCCTGGACATATTTTGAAGGAGAACTGATAGGATTTGCAGGCTTGGTGACATAGGTGGGTTCAAGAGAGAACGGAGAGGAGAGATTGGAGATAGAAAGTAGGGACAGTGCTTTCAAAGAGTAATGCTGTGAAGAGAACTGACTGGTGGCTGGAGGGGTGAGGGGTGCAGAGGCTGTTTATGGCCAGACAGTAGTGTGCAGATGGAATAATCCAGGAGACAGGGAAACTCTGCATTGTGTGTGTGTGTGGAGGGGGGTAGGTTACTGGAACCTTGTCAAGGAGAGGAAAGAGGGGGTGAGCCTTATGCCCCAGTGTCCTGTTGGTCTTAGGAGCATGATGATTCCTCCATGAGCACAGGAGGGAAGGCAGAGGAGGGCAGCACAGATGCAAGGGCATCAGGAGGAACCTGGGAGCCTGGGATGCTCTCTGCTCTGTAAATGGGACATAAATGGAGGGCGGGTGGGTGAGGGAGTGCTGGAGGTTTGGGGATGGGGAACAGTATGAAATCATTAACCAGGAGAGTTAGTAAGGGCTGCTTGGGTTGAGTGTCAGAACTGCCACGTGACCCTGGTCAGGTGGGCTGGGTGACCCTCCTGTAACACCTAGGGTGGTGAATGGGTGTCTAGGAGGCAGAGCAGCCAGTTCAGCCCCAGAGGGAGAGAGGGGGAAGGGAGTTGAGGTTTGTGCAGAATGATGAGAGTAACCAGGCACTGAGGTTAGGCTGAGTAAGCCTGGTGGTAGTGGGAGGAAGGGAGGGACTGTGCCCTGGCTGTTGCCAGGTGCTGGACTGTTGGAGTTACAGAAGTGACAATCCATGGCTCCGGTGGCAAGGGGTTCCTAGGCTGGGAAGGACCAGACGTGGGCTCAACCACAAGCAGCTATCCGCACGGTAGAGGGATAGGAATCAGGTGTGTAGGGATCCCTGGGATGGAGGGACCGTGTAGGAGATGGAATAAGCAGTGGCTGGACCCCAGAGCTACAAAGAAGGCAGTATGAACACAGACCTCTGCCTCTGGAGACCAGAGACGCTAGACAGCCCTAGAGAAGGCGCAGAGGCGGGGTCTCGGGCACCGGGACTTCGGTGTCTTCCTGACCTTGGTTTCTGATCTGGGCAGCCAGAGCGAGCTGAGGGGCCTGGCTCTCCAGTGCAGGTACTGCTCAGAGGCGGGGCTTGGTCCGAACTGGGCGTTCCTGCCCCCCTCCCCCTTCTCAGAGCTCTAAGTGGCCAGGGACTCGCTCTCCTCTGTCCCCTACTCCCCATTCGCTATGGGCGCACTGCGCACTGTGTGAGCTGGGGTCACTAGAGGGTCCCATGTGGGGCAGGCTCCGCGGCTCCGCGTCCGCGGTAGGAGGACACACGGTGGCCTGTGTCAGCTGCACTTCCATTCCCGGCTGGAGGCGGGGACCCGCGAAGCCCAGGACCAGCACCCGCAGGGCTCCGATCCAACCTCTGCTCCTCCCCGCCCGCCTCAGGCAGGGCGGATCTGGGTAGGGACCAGAGGGAGGGTCCGCCCCACGGGTGTCCGGTGTCATCCCAGGGGCCTCCCCCAGGCATCAGCCACTTCTCTGTGGAAGCACAGTGAAGGTGACGGCTCCCTTTTGGCGCGGGAGCCTGGGAGGTGGGTGCCTGGGCCCGGTGCTCGCACTCCAGAGCTGCCGGCGCTCCTCTGGGCGCCCAGGACCGCCGAGCCATGCTGTGCTGCCTGCTGGTGAGGGCCAGCAACCTCCCCAGCGTGAAGAAGGACCGGCGCAGCGACCCTGTGGCCAGCCTGACTTTCCGAGGTGAGAGCCCCGGGTCCGTGGCTCTGACCCCCGCCCTGACCCCAGTCCCCGCCAGTTTCTTCCTCTGCCAGTGAGGACAGAGACCTCAGCCCTGACTTGTGCTGCCAGCGATGGGAAGAAGTAGCACAGGAGATGCCTTCGGGCTGTGGAGCTTTGGAAACCCGAGTGCCACGCCTTGTCCTGGGGCCATCGCTCTTCCAAGACCTGCCCCCAAAGGGACATGAGTCCCAGACCTAACCGGGTAGTGGGATGGGGGTGGGTTGGCAGAGGGGTATGGGACCCATCGAAAACTGAGCGGCAGATGGTATGGTTTGCTGTTGTGTCTTTGTTTCATTCATTCATTCGCTGCTGCCCCCGCTCCCCCATCTTTGTTGAATGCTGGCCAGGTTGAATCTGTGGTGTCTCACGGGAAAGGACTGGGAGCAGAATAGGATGGGTACGGCCTTAAGACAAGAAGTTCAGAATGTTTTTCCAGAGTCCAGAAGCTTCAGCCCTTATGGGTGGTGCTAGACCAGAGAGGGTCTGCTCTGTTGGGGGGAAGCAGAGTTCTCCCCCACCCTCTCACCAGCATCCCCAGTTCCCACTCCAGGGCAGAGGTTCCCACGGGAGGGGAGTCTCAGGAGGGGAAGGGAAGAGGAAAGATCTGTCAAAATGAAGAGGAGGAACAATAGCTATGAGTCAGGCGCTCAGTGTGGCAGGGAAGCAGAAGTGAGGAGAAGAGAGAGGGCTTCCTCTTTGCCGGGACTCCTACTCTGCGCCTTTGTGTAGTTAGAAATGTGTGCATGGCTCACAAGTGTGGTCAGATGGGGAGGGAAAGAGACAGGGGTTTGCATGAGATTTGAAAGGGGGGCTCCCAAGCGGTTCTTTAGCTCTGACCATAAGCCCCATCATGTCCCTCGGCACCCTCCACATAACAGCAACAGGGCAGAGACACACACAGTGTGGCAGAGGGAGACCTACATGTAGTGTGATTTATGTCATTTTGGACAGTTTTGTGATTTTCATGTACTGGTGACATACCTGCGTGTTCAGTCTGCCAGAGCAACTTCAAGGCAAGGTCCTCAGTTCTCCCTGTTGCCCTCGTGCTGTGGGAGCCTTGGCTATATAGAAATTGTGGGGAGAGAAATCCCGCTGGGGACACTGAGCTCTGGGGCACACAGAAGCCCATTGCGCCTTCCCTGGTTCTGTAACAGCCCCGTGGTGCCTGCTAACATCCCTGTTCTGGGAATAAGGATGTGGAAACCCAGGGAAGTTCAATGATGTGTTCAGGTCAATGGTGGGCACTGCCCTTGGGTCAGAGGCCCCTCCTGGCTACCACGCTGGCCCTGATAGCCCGAGCCTGGATGGCTGCTGTGCTCTCCTCATCTCTGTACTCCCTACCCTTTATCCATCCTTCCTATTTGTGTGCACTGAGGGGCCCCTGGGCAAATTGGAATATAGTAGAATGTAACCGCTCCAGCTGTTCCAAGTCTATGCGTCTTTCCAAGTCCAGCTGCAATGTTGCCCTCACCAGGAAGGCCCCCAGGGCTGCCCTGTCACAGGTGTCTCCTCTCCAGGTAGAATGGCATCTTGTGAAGTCTGCTGGTGTGCTCACCCCAGCCAGCGAGTGCTTAGTACTCAGCCCCGCACCCAGGACATCAGGCCTCCTTGGGAACGGTCACCTGGCCTGCTTATTCTCTGGCATGTCCCAGCATGGGGCAGAAGCAGGAGCTCTGTAATGTCTGTGTCTTTGGCCCTGCCTCCAGCCACCTTCTGGATGCGTCTGGCAGTCTCACCGAGTCTAGGGTGGGGTCCTTACCTGGAGAAGGTGTTTGAGAACAGATTCCTGGGTCTCCTGCATGGAGATTTTCATCCAGCGGGGATGGAAGGTGTGCGGGTGGAATTCCTTTGCTCCCCCACGGAGGGGGGGCATTCCCAATGCAGGGCGGGACTGAGCTAAAGTGTAGGGAGGGAAGCCTGTGGAACCAGCCCCAACACTTACAGAGCATCCAGGCCTGAGGCACGCCAGCCCGACTGCACAGCAGAACTGCCTGCCGAGGTTTAAAACTGGCCCTGGCTTGCCACTCGTCCCCTTCTCTTGAGAAATTACATGCCCAGTGGTGCCTGGGCGTGGGTGCTGCTGACAAATCCCCAAGGGTTTTGCATGCCATGGTCAGGAAGCCCTAGGACCCGGCCTTGTCATGGCAGAGGGGACGGTGGCGCTGCTCAGGAGGCGCCCAGCTGCCCTCTGCGCCGCCTCCACCATGAAGCCTGTAACATATGGGCCGGCACTGGCCCCCTGCTCCTTGCAGTTGTGTCCTGGGCATTCCAGCCTCGGATGTAATTTCAGGACCTGCTTCCCAAAATAGAGTGTGAGCTCTCGGAGATTGGACTCTGAGGGCGCTGTTTTGGCTCCCGTCTGAGGGGCAGAGGCTGTTGTGAATACTGGTCATGCTTGTATTGATTGATTAATTTGTGAGTTAGCTAAAAGCGTCACGAGGACCTGGGCCATCGTAGACATTTTCAGACCATGATTGGTGGAGATAAGCAGCTTCCTTCCCTGTAACATTTAGTAATCACTATTACTTTGCTTCCCCGCCCATTTTCCATTTTGAATGTGATTATTTTTATCCCTCTATTCGTGCAGTTAGTCACTAAGCATTTATCTGTTGAACACATTTATCTATTGAACATCCCAGTGCCGGGGATGCATCCAAGAGCAAGAGCGGACCTTCGTTGCTTTGGAGCTCGGATGTCTTTATTTCCTTGAAGGCTGGATGTAAATTTCTGCCCTGCTCACCAACCAGGAAGCCAGGAGTCCTCTCTCACCCTTGCTTCTCCCTCCACCGGCCAGCAGTGGCCAGTGTCAGGTCCTTCCTTCTCTCCAGGGCTCTCCAGCCTCATCCTGTCCCCTAGAGCCTGGGGCGGGGGGCGTCTTGCAGAACCATATTAAGGTGGTTTCCTGTCCTTAGGAAAAGCTCCCTGCTCGCCTGTGTATAAGGAGGGTGGACCATGGGACCCTGGACTCTGAACCTGGCCTTTTAAACATTAAAAGTGATTCAGAACAGAGAAAATAACTTTCTGTGTCCATTTTATAAATGCCATAGGTACTCATTATAGAAAATGACAAATTTTGAGAAGACATAAAACAAAATTTAAGAATGGGCTTGAATCCCACCACTAGGAATGCACTTGTTAGCATTTGACTGTCTCCTCCTAGATTCCTTTCCCCTATTTTTATTTTTTTTAAAGAATTATTTTTTATTTCTTTGAAAGAGAGTTACAGAGAGAGGTAGAGCCAGAGAGAGAGAGAGAGAAAGAGATCTTCCATTCTGCTGGTTCACTCACCAAATGACTGCAATGGCCAGAGCTAAGCTGATCTGAAGCCAGGAGCCAGGAGCTTCTTCCGGGTCTCCCATGCGGGTGCAGGGGCCCAAAGATTTAGGCCATCCTCTACTGCTTTCCCAGGCCATAGCAGAGAGCGCCGGCCCCATCCCCTATTTTTAAAAAGCAGCTTTAGTTATGAAATTTAGCCAGATGAAAAATACATAACATATGAATGTATGATTTAATGGGATGGCTCTCAGCTGGGAGCAGTTTCATTCCTTTGGGAACTTTGGGCAATATAAGGAGAGGTGGATGCTGCTGGCCACTTGTGGGTAGCAGCCAGTGATGCTGTCCACATCCTGAAATGCTCACAGCAGGCCCCATGATACCCACAATGCAGGTGAATTTGGCTCTGAGCTTGGGAAGGCATACATTCGTAAATTAATGCTGAAGAGAACATGCCTGTGACGTCACCCATGTCAGGGTGCAGAATTGCCAGCTCTCCATACCCCTGCCGCTCTCTGCAGAGGTAACCTCATCCTAGGTCCCCTGCCCTAAATGTTTGCATATTTGCTGAAAAGCACTAGGGACAGGTTTCAGTAAATATTCTTCTATATCACCTTTCTTAAAATGTCTGCATATTATTTTATTATGTGGGAGCACCATAATTAAATTACTCAACCCCCTGTTGATGAATACTTAGGTTAGATCACATCTTAAAAATACATATTGTCACTTAGAGGAATGTCTTGGAGACCAAATTTTTTGCCCCCGTGTGTAATTTTTGAAGAAGTATTTATTATTTATTTATTTATTCAAAAGGCATAGCCACAGAGAGGGAGAAACAGACTGCAAGTCTCCCATGTGGGTGAGTGGCAGGAACTTAACTACTTGAGCCATTACCTGCTGCCTCCCAGGGTGTGTATTGGCAGGAAGTGGAATTGGGAGCAGAACTGGGACTCGAAGATGCTCTGATATTGGACGCAGGTACCCTAAGCAGGGTCTTATCCAATAAACCAAACACCCACCTGGGTAGTCTTTTTAAATTATTTTTTAGATTTATTTATTTACTTAAAAATAAGAGTTATACAGAGAGAGGGAGAGACAAAGAGAGAGATCTTCCATCCACTGGTTCACTCCTTGGGTGGCCACAATGGCTGGGACTGGGCCAGTCCAAATCCAGAAGCCAGGAGCTTCTTCCAGGTCTCCCAGATGTGTGGCAGGGACCCAAGTACTTGGACCATCTTGCACTACTTTTCCTAGGCACATTAGCAGGGAGCTGGATTAGAAGCAGAGCAGCCAGGACTTTAACTGGCACCCATATGGGTTGCTAGCATTGCACGTAGCAGCTTTACGCACTGTACCACAATGTCAGCCCCATTAATAGTCTTTTTTTTTTTTTTTTAAGATTTTCTTTTGAGAGGCAGAGTTACAGATAGAGATAGAGAGAGATGGGGCGGGGGGGATCTTCCATCTGCTGGTTCACTCCCCAAATGGCCGCAAAGGCTAGAGCTGGGCCGATCTGAAGGCCGGAGCCAAGAGCTTCTTCTGGGTGTCCCACGTGGGTGCAGGGGCTCAAGCACTTAGGCCATCTTCTACTGCTTTCCCAGGCCATCAGCAGGTAACTAGTTTGAAAGTGGAGCAGCTGGGACACAAACCAGCACTCATATGGGATGCCGGTGCCACAGGCAGATGCTTAACCTACAGTGCCGGCTCTACCTCATAGTAGTCTTAATGCATAAAGAGTACTTGCCCCTTCAGATGCCTCTGTATCTAATAGAAAATATTAGGGGGAAATGCACCTGTAGTAAACACATACAGGAATGTTTTTATTGTTATTATTCCCAGAATAATACAGTATAACAAATATGTGCATACCATTTACTTTGTATTAAATCTTACATTCCTTAGGATACTTAGAGAATGCAGGAGGATACACTTGGGTTATATGAAAAGATGACATCATTTTATATGATGATACTTCAAAAAGTGCAAGTAGGGGCCAGCATTGTTGTGTAGTAGGTTAAGCCACTGCCTGTGACACTGACATCCTGTATGGGCACTGGTTCAAGTCCCATCTGCTCCACTTCCAATCCAGGCTCCTGCTAATACATCTAGGAAAGCAAAAGATGCCCAAGTGCTTGAACCCCTGCACGCACATGGGAGACTTGGATGGAGTTCCACACTCCTGGCTTTGACCTGGCCCAGCCTGGCTGTTGTAGCCTTTTGGAGAGTGAACCTGCAGATGGACACTCTCTTGTTTCCTCTCTCTGCAATTGTCTTTCAAATAAATGCATGAATCTTAAAAAAAAAAAAGTGCATGAGAAATGGGTATTATGGATTTTAAAATTGTTTGCATCAAAAGAAACTTACCTTTTAATTCCATTTTCCACACAGCTTTTTTTTTTTTTTTTTTTATAGGCAGAGTTAGACATTGAGAGAGAGAGAGAGACAGAGAAAGGTCTTCCTTCCGTTGGTTCACTCCCCAAATGGCTGCTATGGCCGGCACGCTGCGCCGATCTGAAGCTGGGAGCCAGGTGCTTCCTCCTGGTCTCCCATGCAGGTACAGGGCCTAAGCACTTGGGCCATCCTCCACTGCACTCCTGGGTCACAGCAGAGAGCTGAACTGGACAGGGCAACCAGGACAGCTCTGGTGCCCCAACCGGGACTAGGACCCAGGGTGCCAGTGCTGCAGGCGGAGGATTAGCCTAGTGAGCCGTGGCGCCGGCCCACACAGCTTTTGAAGTTACCTTGTATGAGGGATTTGAACATTTTGGGGTGGGAGGGCAAGTCCTGGAACCAATCCCCATTAATATTGAGGGATGATTACATTAAGAAAAGGACAAACACTGCCCCCTAAAACATTGGAAAAATTTTAAACTCATTCATTAAGAAATAAGTGAGCAGAAAATAGCATTGAAATATTACAAATGCTGCTTAAGCCACAGGAAATGTCAAAAGTTTGCATGATAATGCTTTGTTTTAGCAGGATGATAAGAAAATACGCCCTCTTTCTTGGCTGCTAGGAGGCCAGAAGAGGCCATTTCCAATTTGGGAAATGCAGCGGAGTCCGCAGTACATCTACAACCTCTGACAGCAATTCCGCTTCTGGAATTAATTTTAAACAGGGGGGGGGGGGGGGACAGCATTGTGGTGCAGTGGGTCAAGCCACCCCTTGGGAAGCTGGGATCCCATACTGGAGCACCTGTTCAAGCCCTGGCTGCTCCACTTCCCATCTGGCTTCCTACTAAGGCACCAGTGGAAGATGGCCCATGTGCTTGGGCCCCTGCATCCATGTGGGAGGTGGAGTTCCAGGCTCCTGACAGCCTGGCCCAGCCCCGGCCATTGAGGCCATTTGGAGAATGAACCCACAGATGGAAGATCTCTCCCTCTGTGTCTTCTTGCCTCTCTAGTAAGATAAAATGAACATTTTAAATTATAAAAAATAATATTAACATTTTGCCATAGGTGTTTCCAACATCTTCCCTAGGTTTTCTTTTTGCTTGTTTGGTTTTTAATTGGCAAATACAAGTTGTAGATAAATACCTTCCCCAGTGCCAATTGGCCTGCTGAGTTTAGAGGCTACCCATCTCATGGTGGATCCCATGAGGGCCAGGGTAACCCTCCCTGGCTGCTGCAGGGTTTAGGAAGATGGGGATGGGTGAGGTACTTGAGAGTGAGGAGGGCAGCAAGGCTCAGGTGCACGACTTGCAAAGTAATTTGGGCATCTTCCAGAGTCCCATGTGTTAAAGTCTTGCTCTCCAGTCTTAGGATAATGGATTAGGGATGGAACTGAATCAGATTATGGTGTCTGAAGCTGAGGCCCTGGGAAGTGATCAGACTGGATTAGGTGGTCGGGGTGGGGTCCCTGTGCTTGAATCATTGTGACTCAATGGAGGGAGATGTGTGGATGTGGAGGAAGAGCACCTCCCTATGGTGTCTGCTTCTGGGCTCGCCATGTGACCGTCCACCCTTACCCTCAGCACCCCTGAACCGGAGGGGCTGCCCAGTCTTAGAGTGGGAATCCCTGAGCTGTGGGCTGAAATAAGCATCCTTCCTTCTTAAGTAGCTTCTCCCAAGTGATGTTCAGGTCCGGAAAAGCTGACTAATGCAGCAGCTTGTGCCTGCGATGGTGGGGCAGGTACCAGGATGAGCATCATCGCCTGCCCTTCTTGCCGGGGAGCCTGTGCCGAGCAGTGCAGCAGAAGCCAGGCTGTCTTTTTTTCCTTTCAGTTGCTGCTGCCTTTGGGTTGTCTGCTGAGCCTGTGGGTTCCTATCACTGTCTTTCTCCTATGAGTATTCCAGTGGGGCTAAGCTCTGCACACAGCAAACCTTCAGTATACACTTGTGGCAGAAATGCAAAGCTGCACGAGCCCCCCCACCCCGCACGTCTGAGCCTAAATCCTATCTCCTGACTCAGGGCAGAAGCAGGGCTCTCTCTCTCTCTCTCTCTCCCTCCCTCCCTCCCTCCCTCTTTCTTGGGAGTCTAAAACACTCTGGCTCTGCTCCCTCTCCAGGTGGATGGCATCAAGCAGACACTGGGGCACTGGACCAGGACCTGGAAGACCTCCCTGCCCCTTCCCCTTCTGCACAGCCCACCCCCACACTGGCCAGTAGACTTCAGCACCGCCACCTGTGTCCTCACAGTCTACCCCCCCAGGCCTTTATTTTTTTTATTTTTTATTTATTTATTTATTTTTGACAGGCAGAGTGGACAGTGAGAGAGAGAGACAGAGAGAAAGGTCTTCCGTTGCCGTTGGTTCACCCTCCAATGTCTGCTGCGGTCGGCGCGCTGCGGCCGGGGCACTGCAGCCGGTGCACCGCGCTCATCCGATGGCAGGAGCCAGGTTCTAGGTGCTTTTTCCTGGTCTCCCATGGGGTGCAGGGCCCAAGCACTTGGGCCATCCTCCACTGCACTCCTGGGCCACAGCAGAGGGCTGGCCTGGAAGAGGGGCAACCGGGACAGAATCCTGTGCCCCGACCGGGACTAGAACCCGGTGTGCCGGCGCCGCAAGGCGGAGGATTAGCCTGTTGAGCCACGGTGCCGGCCTTTTTTTTTTTTTTCCCCCCCAGGCCTTTAAAAACCTTTCTGCTGAAATCCACATCATGGGAAAATCGCCCATCTGCTTAAGATGTTCGTTCAGCCTGGAGGAGCACCCCAGGGCTTCAGGATGGTTCTCAAGGATGCCTGTGGGTCCCCAGTTCTGCTGAGTGGGCTAGAGGGAGGACACGGTCCTCTCACTCCACCTAATGTGAGCCGCGGGCTCCCCTCCACCTGGAACTGTGGTATCTGTTACACAATGCTGGTAATCCGCCTCTCTCAAGACCACTTAGTCCTCAGGGACAGGACAGGTCTAAATCCATGATACAAAGCAACTATTTCCTGATTAACGATTATGTCTTCCCTTCCCATGGCATCTGTGAATCATTTGGTTGTGCTGGGTTCTGTTTGCTTTCACTCCTGTTCCTCTGTGGGGCAGGCGAGCCCCTTGGTGACACATCCCTTAAGGGCATCCAGGGCGTGCCAGAGTGGGCCCCTCTAAGCAGGACTTGGGAAGGCAGGAGGTGAATGCTGGACCCGGAGTTGACACCCAGATCCTGCTCCAGGAATGCTAGCTGGGAGCACCAGGAAATGAGTTTCCTTGCAGACTCCTCAACAGAGGCTGCAGATGGAATTTTCCATGTGACTCCTGGCAGGGGAGGGGAGCCTGGATGTGTCCCTATGCACTAGACACTTCTCATCAGTTTGCTGCCGAGGGAGCGGAGGCGCAGGAGAGGAATGAGCTTTCCCCGAGGTTGCGGGAGGCGTCTGCACAGCTTAGCCAGGCGGGCATGGAGCTGGTGCCCTTCCAGGCCATCTCCTTTCATGTCTTCCGCCTGCAGAGTTCTACCTGTAACGACTCTGAGGACAGTGCTGCTAGGAGAAGCACATGTGTGACTGCTTGAGTCACAGGCTGAACTGGCCGCGTGCCCAGGGAGGGCATGGACTGCTCTTTTTGCTTGCAAGAATGAGTATTTTTGACTATTCACTGGGCAGGTAGCAGGTATTTTTATGCACATGAATGAGGGAGTCTGTCACTCAAAGGAATATAGCTGCCATCTACCACTGGTTGCCAATGATGAAATTTGAACTTTCAAGCAAAACTGGAATTTTAGAAAGTTTGTGTCTTCTACCTTCCCAGTACTTTTTCAAAGATTTATTTGAAAGGTGGAGTGATCAGGGTTGGGGAGTGGGGGAGGAGACAGAGACAGAGAGATATCTTCTGTTCAGTGGTTCACTATCCAAATGGTGGCAACAGCGAGGGCTGGTCCAGTCGGGAGCCTGGAACTCCATCAGGGTTTCCCAGGTAGGTGGCAGGCATCCAAGCACTCGGGCCATCTTCCACTGCTTTCCCAGGCAGGTGAGCAGGGAGCTTGATCCTAAGTGTAGTAGCTGGGACTCGAACTGGTGCTCCAGTGTGGGATGCCTGAGTCACAGGTGGTGGCTTGACCCACTGCACCACAACACTAGCTTCCAGCTTCCCAGCAATTAGAGATATTTTGTGATAAGATTAATGGTGAGATTAGTGAAGCTGAGTTTTTTGTATTGTAAAATAAATGTGTGAACTCTTGGGAGATCCTCATAACTCACTGCACAAAAATGATCCAAATGCCTGATTATAGGTGACCCAGAATCACATGTGGATGAAAGATCTGTCCAAAGTACAAGTAGGACAGTGATGGGTTTTAATGTCACAGGCCACGGCATATTTATGGGCTTAGTTTCAGATTTTACATTGCGGTTTACCTCTAAGGAAGATGAGGACTACTACCTGTTGAATTTAGACATGGTGCCACAGATCTTCGCAATGATTTGAAAGTGCGTTAAAATATGCCTCCACTTCCAACTCCAGATCTGGCTGGGTTTTCCTCAGAGACAACCAGAGTGAGACATCGCAGTGGACTGAATGCCAAGGTAGACGTCAGAACCCAGCCAGGCAGTGAAGAGTGTCACAAAAATGCAAGGCAGTGCCTCCTCTTATTTCCCTTTGTTTTGGAAACTCTAGTTACTTTTTATAGAATTATATCATTCATGTTAACATATGTCGGGCTTTTTATTTAAACTAATGACTAAATACTTTAAAATGCCTCCATTTTCATTTTGCATGTGGTCAAGATCAAAAGACACAGCCTCCCTGATACAGGCTCCTGGGGGTGCCTTTTGAGACTGCAGCCCTATGACTGAGAAGTTTGAGAACTGCAGCCCTAAGTGTCCACGGGGTCGGTGCCATCCCCAAAGCAGAGGTCTCTGTATCAGTGATTCGTAACCACAAGAGGGAGGGGCATGGGAGCAAGTTCCCCTGCTCCCAGGAGGGTCTCGGGTAAGACCAGGGGTTTGACACTGCCGTTAGCCCACTGCCTGGGACACCCACACCCCATGTTGGAATGCCTCCAATCCTGCTCCCTGCTCATATGCACCCGGGAGGCAGCAGGTGATGGCTCAAGTACTTGGGTCCCTGCCACCCATGTGGGAGACCTGGACTGAGTTCAGAGCACCTGACTTTGGCCTGGCCCAGCCTTGGCTGTTGCAGGCATTTGAGGAGTGAACTAGCAGGTAGAAGATCTCTCTTTGGCCCTGCCTTAAAATGTCTGGGGAGACTGGAGTAGGCTGAACACCTGTTTTCAAGTGGCTGACGTGTTATCTACCGAGTCCCTCTCTGTCTCCCTCCCTCAAACGTTCCTTTCCCAAGATTTTCCTCTGTGCTCTCTCTGCTGTTTCTCTCCTCCAAATGCATCCACACCCCTTGCCTGCCCCCTTGACCTGCCCCTCCTACCCTCCCGCAGGAGTTTGTACCTCTCAGAGCCTCTTCAAGGCCTTGGGCAGAGAGGGGGTTTTGTTTTGTTTTTAAAAATTTATTTATTTTTAATGGGCCATCAAAGAAGGAGGTACCTTTCTCTGAAGGGAGGAGAGAACTTCCACTTTGATTATGGACTTGTCTAAATAATGTTGGATTTTGTGGGCTTCCATAGCCTTGGCAGTTCATGACAAGAGCCTTGGGTGATTACTGACGTCATAAATAAGAGTGTAAGTTGTTAAATCAACAACGGGAGTCACTGTGCATTTACTCCCCAAGTAGGATCTCTGTCCTTAATGTGTTGTACTATGAGAATTAATGGTAAAACTAGTATTCAAACATTTCTTTATACTTTGTGTCTGTGTGCACCCAAACTGTTGAAATCTTTACTTAGTATATACTAAGTTGATCTTCTGTATATAAAGATAATTAAAAATGAATCTTAATGAAGAATGGGATGGGAAAGGGAGTAGTAGATGGGATGGTTTGTGGGTGGGAGGGTGGTTATGGGGGGAAAAACCACTATAATCCAAAAGTTGTACTTTCAAAATTTATATTTATTAAATAAAAGTTTAAAAAATTTATTAAACCAAAAATATTTATTTATTTTATTTGAAAGCAGAGTTAGAGAGAGGGGAGGAGACAGAGAGAAAGAGAGAGGAGAGAGAGAGAGAGATCTTCCATCCACTGATTTACTCCCCAAATGGCCTCAATGGCTAGAGCTTGGCCAGGCTGCAGCCAGGAACCTGGAACTCCATCTGGGTGTCCTCACGTGGGTGCAGAGCCCCAATCACTTAGGCCATCCCCTGCTGCTTTCCCAGGTGCATTAGCAGGGAGCTGGATCAGAAGTGGAGCAGCTGAGATTCTGACTATGGCCTAACCCACTGTGTGACAACACCATCCCCAGGGTGGGGCAGGGTTTGTTTGAGTGCAAGTGTAATTCACATGGAGCTCACTGTTCTAACTAGCAGTGTACAGCGTAGATGGTTTCAGGTGGCAGTGCTGTGTGCCCATCACCACTCTAGTTGTGGTGATGACCATGGGGCATTGTCACAGACAGAACTCATCATCTACTCCTCACTCACTCCCATCCCCGTGCTTCCCTGTGGTCCTCCACCCCCAGGAAACCACTGTTCTGCTTTCTGTCACCAGGGGCCACACTCTGGGCATTTTGTACAAGTGGAACCGGACAATTTATGGAGATGGTTGTTTCCTTTTTACATTTCTATTTGAGAGAGAGAGAAAGAGAGAGAGAGAAATCTTCTATCCACTTGTTTATTCTGCAAATGCCCACAATAGCTGGGGCCAGGCACAAGCCAGGGCCCTGGAACCCAATCTACATCTCCTGCGTGGGTGACAGGAACCCAGCTACTTGAGCTGGTGAATATTTTTTAAAAAATAAAAGAAGTATTTTCTCAGAAGACTTCATTTTTAGAATCAGAACACTCAGCATAAAAACCCTTTATCTAGAAGGTCACAAATGGCAATAGCAAGCTCATTAAGAAGGTGCAAACGACGGTTTCCTTTTCAATGAATGCTTCTGATGAAGCTGCTGTCCTGTGGTCCTAGGGCTGAGGGAGGGAGGGAGGGAGGGAGAGAGGGGGAGGGAGATGCAGGTTGGGGAGAGGAAGGGAGGAGCCGTGTGCTGGGCACTGGGCCTCAGTCGTAGACGGATGGGATCCTCAGGCAAACCCACTGATTTGTAAGCTTTCCTTGCTGCTGAGCAGAAGTACAGATCTCAGATGGAAGCTGCCTGGTGGGAGGCGCCGGGTGGGCTGCGTGTCCTCACTTCCCTGTGTCTCTCTTGTAGGGGTGAAGAAGAGAACCAAGGTCATCAAGAACAGCGTGAACCCCGTGTGGAATGAGGTATGAGAGCCACCCTGCCCTCGCAGGACAGGCTAGGGGCTCTCAGGGCAGTTGGCTTTCTCAGTGCCCAGTGCCCACGGAATCCCCCTGCACCGGGGCCTGGGCCACAGGGACAATGGAGACATGTCCTGTGTGTGTGGGTGTGACTGGGAGTGGAGGGGGGAACTTTATCTGTTTCCCCTTGGCTCTGGCCGGCCAGGCAGAGGGTGTTTGGGCTCTCTTGACCCTTTCCCTCACAGCCCCTTCTCCCTGTCCAAAGTCCACCTCCTCCCAAAGCCCTCCCTGGCTGCCAAGGGCTCTCTGTACCCTTCATCAGCTTGCACACGTGGCTCCCACGGGGTCCTTCGGAAGCCCTGGCTGCCTCACGTGGGGTTGGGGGATGCATAGGAGCCTCGCTCTGACGAGGGTCGTGGGGCCTCGGGCTGGGCCTAACCCGTGCTGCCCGCCAGAGCCTTGGCTTCAGGAAGAGCACGGTGACCTTGGTCCCTGAGGACCCTGAAGACTCACCTGGCCTGGCTTCTTGGAGATGGATTAGAACTGACTTGAGAGAGGGGCAGTGAGAATTTTGCCGTCTTCTGTCTTCCTCTGCTGTCATCTCTCATCATCTCCCCTAAAGCTCTGGAACTCTAATCCATCCCCCCTCCATCCCCTCCTCCCTCCCTGCCTCCCTCCCTCCCTCCCTCTCTTCCACCTTTCCATCCTATCCCTCCCATCCATCCCTCCCTTCCTCCTTCCCTTCTCTCTATCCCTCCCTCCCTACCTCCCTTTCATCCATCCATTTATCCAACCATCCATCCATCCATCCATCCAATAGACTCTTTTTTAAAAAAAAAGATTTATTTATTTATTTGAGGGGTAGAGTTACAGACAGTGAGAGGAAGAGAAAGAGAGAGAGAGAGAGAGAGAGAGAGAGGTCTTCCATCCATTGGTTCACTCCCAGATGTCTGCAACAACCAGAGCTGTGCCAATCTGAAGCCAGGAGCTTCTTCCGGTCTCCTATGCAGGTGCAGGGACCCAAGTACTTGGGCCATCTTCTGCTGCTTTCCCAGGCCATAGCAGAGAGCTGGATCAGAAGAGGAGCAGCCAGGATTAGAGCTGGTGTCCATATGGGATGCCTGCACCACAGGTGGAGGATTAACCTACTGCGCCACAGTGTTGGCCTCCCAGTAGACTCTTTCATGGACAGTGGTGAATGATTAGCATTCACTAATCTCTCTCATGCACCCAGGATCTGCTCTGAAGCCTAGAGGCATGAGGGTGGCCCAGACACGGTCTCTTCTCCTCGAGGGCCACAGGTTAAGATGCTTTTTCTGTTTTCTTTCCAGGGCTTCGAGTGGGACCTCAAGGGCACTCCCCTGGACCAGACCTCTGAGCTTCATGTGGTGGTCAAAGACCATGAGAAGATGGGAAGGAACAGGTGAGGGGGACCAGGGGGGCGACTCCATGGCTCGAAGGTGCAGGTAGGGTTGTGGTGGGTGTGGGTTCCAGAATCTGGGCCCTGGGGAGCTGCCTTTCATGGGCCTGGCCCAGGGGGTGCTGAGGGAAAGCCTGGCTGTGGCCTCAGGACCTTGGCCATGGGTAAAGCTGAGAGCTGCCTGTGCTGCAGAAAGAGGGGATGGGCTGCTGTTGCACTCATGGGGAATCTGGGGCTCCAGGGAACTGAGCAGCTTCCTCAAGTAAGCGATGTGCAGCTGTGATTGGAGGGCAGGTCCCGGTGTCCTGCTTGATGTCCCCGAGCCCCCGGGAGTCCCAGGGGTACTGAGTCCTGCAGAGTTCAGCTCTCCTGCTGCTGCAGCCTTTGAGAGAACTGAAGGAGCAGAGCGGGTGAGTCTGGCCACTGCAGGGCACCTGGAGGAGGGCATGCGTGTTCCACTTCCTGGATTGCACTCAGCAGTGGTGCAGCCCCATGCGCAGATTGCTGAGACCCTGTAGGCAGCCTGAGAGCAGAGACTGGGGCGCATTAACCATTCACAGCCACCGGCCTCAGGGAGGTGGTAGGGCAGGGCCGTCCAAGGGCTGGAGGCTGGTGTGTGTGTGTGTGTGTGTGTGTGTGTCCATTGAACTTTGGGGCCTTCCTGTTGGCCTCTGAGGGTGCCCCTGTAGCTCCTGCAGGCAGCCAACTACCTGAGAACCAGTTCCCAGCATGACTAGTTCGTTGCACAGCCAGTTGGCTGCATGTCAGTTCTTCAAACGTCAATTCGCAGAAAAGCTAATGCACTGATCTTTCCATTTTACCAGAAATTTCTGTTTTATAACTACCTCAGAGTAATGTTTTCAAAAAGGTGTGCATTTGGGGTTTTTAAAAAATTATTTATTTGAAAGGCGGGGAGGGGAGAGAAAGAATCTCATCCATTGGCTTCCTCTCAAATACCTGAAATAGCCAGGGCTGGGTCAGACTGAAGCCAGGAGCCTTGGACTCAATCCTGGCGCCCCATGTGGCTGACAGGAAGCCAAGTTCTTGCGCCTTTGCCTGTTGCCTCCCAAAGCGCACATTAGCAGGCAGCTGGAATCAGCAGCGGAGCTGGGACTCAAACTCAGGCACTCCCATATGGATTAGATGTGTTCCCAGCGGTGTCTTAACTGCTGTGCCAGATGCCTGCTCCTCAGTGTAATTTCTTTTTATTTTCTCAAACACTTTTGCAGTTTTGCAATTCTAGTGATTAAAAATTAAATTATGGGGGCTGGCTCACTGGTGCAATGGGTTAATCCACCACCTGTGGTGCCAGCATCCCATATGGGCACTGGTCCTAGTCCCGGCTGCTCCTCTTCCCATCCAGCTCTCTGCTGTGGCCTGGGAAAGCAGTAGAAGATGGCCCAAGTCCTTGGGCCCCTGCACCCACGAGACCCGAAGGAAGCCCCTGGCTCCTTCCTGGCTTCAGATCGGCCCAGCTCTGGCCACTGGGGCCATTTGGGGAGTGAATCAGCGGAAGGAAGACTGCTCTGTCTCTCCCTCTGTCTCTGTTTTGTAACTCTGCCTCTCAAGTAAATAAATAAATCTTTAAAATAAAATAAAAAATTAGATTGTGTTTAAACTGAATTGAAATGTAAACTTAGATCTGTAAGTATCTGAAGAATCTGAGAGGCAGTCAAAGCAGCACCGGCAGGTGAGGAAGTGACAGGACCGTGGTGTGGCTCCAGCAGCGAATGGGGCAGCAGCCTGGACAGCAGCCTGTCGGGAGGTGCAGAGGTGGGGCAGGGGCCCTGCAAGGCAGTTCTGTAAGGGCCCTGCCCCAGAACTCCCACTGCTTCCTCTCTATGCACAAAAAGGGAGAAAAAGCACCAGAGACTAGAAACATTAAAACCCTAATACCATGAACATTGGAATCATACCTGGGGTGACAAGAGTGACTACATGACATGTTAAATTTTGAAAGAAAAGGAAAAGCATTAAATGAATTCAGTTCAGTGGCAGTTTTAAATGGAATCTCTGACAATGCTGTCAACCTAACCAATGAAACAAACAGCAGAGAGAGATAGAGAAGAGAGAGACTTTTCTATTAGCTGATTCACTCTCTAAATGGTTGTAACTGTTGAAGCCAGGAGCCAGGAGCTTCTTCTAGGTCTCCCACGTGGGTGCATGAGCCCAAGCACTTGGATCATCTTCTGCTGTTTTCCCAGATGCATTAGCAGGGAGCTGGATGAGAAGTGGAGCAGCTGGGATTCAAACCAGTGCTCTAATATGGGATGCCGGCACTGCAGGCAGGATGTTAACCAGCTGTGCTGTAACAATGGCCCACCCCTCGCCCCCTGGCTTTAATCAAGCAGTATAAGGACACCTGGGATATCCCTAGCCTCATTAGGAGGCACATGGTTACTTTTAAGAGAGCTTCTCTCTAGGTATTGGCAGTAACCTTTGCTTTGACATAGTGGGATCCACTCACTCCCTTTTAGCAGTGGGGCATGAAGGGGCCTCTCACCTACACACAGACACTTGCCTGCCTTCATCTTTCGCATGGTCTGAGGGTCAGTCATGGCACCTGCACCTGGTGGGGGGCCCAGGCGGCAGCTCAGGAGCTCCCTGAGCGCCAACACACCTTCTCCTCCTTCCTTCAGTGGCTCCCGCTCCCATCCCGCACTGAGTGATGGACTGGTCCAGTGTTATGAGCGTGGACCTTGAGAAGAGCTGGGTGTAGGCACAACAGCCGTGTGGCTGTGGGCAGGTCCCCAGCATCCCCAGCCTCTGTTCCTTCCATTCTTAGGGAGTATTAAGTCAAGTGCAAAAGCACATGGAAGGAACTTGCCACAGCACAGTGCTCCTGCGAGTTCTGCCTGCCCTGTCCCTTTCCCTTGTCCCTCTGTGCTGCCCAGGCACTTCCAGTGCTGCTGACCCTCTCACCAGCTAAGGCTTGAAAAGGGGTGAGATCTCAGTTCCTACGGGCAGCCTATGGCTTAGTGGATGCTGCTGGATGGCCCAGACTCTGCTGAGAAGACAAGGGCAGCCAGCACAGGCTGCTGGGGACACCGTGGGTAGGGGAGCCTCTGGCTTAGGGGCTGCCTCCTGGATAGGCCTTGGTGCCCCAGGGTGGAAGTGAGGGTGGCCTGGTGCCTGCCGTGATTGTGAGCCTCATCTGTTGAGGGCAGGTGGCACTTTCCTGGGAGGAGCAGCCTGCCTCTAGTCCTGCAGGGCAGCAGCGCTACCTGGACGGGGTGCTGTGGGGGGCGTGGGGAGCTGGCTGGTTGATGCCCATCAACCACACCTAGAGTGTGCCGATGCGACTTGGGGGGTTCTGTCCTGGGAGGGGCAGGTGCTCTAAGTCCCCCCCGAGGTGTCTACCAGTGCTGGGCTGGGGCTGGACAGTGGCATGAGATTGAGGGTCCCATCCTGCCACTGCCTGTGACCTGGGCCTCTCTGAACCTATTTCCTAATCAAGGCTTCACCTGCTGCGCCACAACGCTGGTCCCTTACGCTGTGCTGGCTTTCAGATGCAGCCTTAGGAACGGGGCTACTGAGTGTAAGCCTATAAGCTCTTGGTTGGTTCTGCCAAGTTGCTTTTAAAAAATGTCCTGATTTAAGCCACCCATCAGTGTCAAAAACAACAGAAGGGTTTCCTGCACTTCATGTTTCCCTGAGGTGGCCATCTTTCCTCACACTTGTGGCCCATGTGCGCTTCCTCTGCTAACAACTCATCCTTATGTTTGGGTTGCTCGTCTTTTTCTTGTTAGTTAGAGGAATCTGAGCATATTTGGGACTTTATGAGGAATATTAACCCTTGGTTCGCTTTATGTCCGGGGGATATTTTTCTTCCTATCACCTGTCAGTTGCTCTGTCCCAGTGCACCCTCCCATGGGCATGAGCACCCCAGTGTGCGAGTGGGCACACAGTCACAAAGGCAGAGCCATGGTTTGCCATTGTTAGAGTTGGTCAAGTAGGCATGGCTGAGTTGCCATCCCCTTTCTGGAGCCCTAAGCAGGCTGTTGTGGGTGAGAATATTTTCAGTTCTCCATCCCATTGTTCTCAGCAGGCTCAAAAGCATCAGCCATATCCTTATTTTCAAGGATTTTTTTAAATAACTATATTTTGCCCTGGATTCTATCCAGGACATCCCTGGATTTCAGAGGGATTTTTCTTCTGTCTTCCTCAGGACTGAAGTGGAAAACTATTTCGAGTCCCCCTGGGCAGCCCCCTGGGGAATGAGATCCTGGCAGGAAGGCTGCCAGAGGCTGGAGTGCTCAGGGGGATGGAATGTGCTGGTGTCCCTCACTTCCTGGCCCTCAGTGCCAGGCACGCACAGCTGGGGCAGGCGGGGCTCCCCTGTGTGTGTGCTCATTTCCTGACCCAGGGAATCTAAGGAGGGGCCATGCTGCTGAGCTGAGCTGAGCTGTAGCACGCACTCTCAGAGTTCTAGTCCACAGGTTGCTCTCTTGGTTTCAAAGATAAAGAATGAGCAACTGACACATGGTGCCCCTACTGCAGCATTTAAGGAATAGTTTCAGACTTATAGAAAGTTGCAAAAATAGTTCCAAAAACCTCCATGGTCCCTTCCCTGAGATACACTTGTCGCTAACATTTTACCCCAATTGTTTTATTATTCTTCCCTTCCCTCCTCTCCCTTCCCTCCTTCCTCCCCTTCTCCTCCTCCTCTCCCCTTCTTTGTCTCCTCGCCCCCCAGTTTGAGGATAAGTTCTATTGATCATGGCTTCTTATCCCTAAATACTCAGTGTCTTTCTTAAGAATAGGAATATTCTTTCACATGACCACAGTACAGTTATCAACTTAAGTAAATTTAAGCGGATTTCATACTTTAAATCTATGGTTTGTGTTCCAGTCCCATAAATGGACCCAATCATTTTTTTTTTTTATAATATTCCCCCCTTCCCTCTGCCCTCAGCATACCTGTAGGGTCCCATACTGAATTTAGTCCTCAGACTTCCATGGCTTCCTTTAATGTGGAACATTTCCATAGTCTGTCTTGTATGACAGTTTACATGTTTGAATAATTTAATAACCTTACATTGAAAAATTAATTTATTTCTTATTTATTTAAAAGAGAGATGAGAGAGACAGAGATCTCCCATCTTCTGTTTCACTCCTCAAATGTCCATAACAGCCAGGGCTGCACTAGCTCCATGCCAGGAGCCAGAAACCAGGTCTCCCATGTAACTGGCAGAGATCCAACAACCTGAGCCATCACCTGCTGCCTCCCAGGGTGCGCACTAGCAGGAAACTGGATTGGAAGCAGAGGAGCCAGGACTCAAACCAGGCACTCTGATATGGGATATGGGCACCCCAACTGGTGTTTTAAACTGCTGTGCAAAATGCTTATTTTTAAAAAAATATTTATTTATTTATTTATTTGAAAGGCAGAGTTACAGAGAGAAAGGAGAGACAGAGAGAGAGAAAGAGAAAGAGAGAAAGAGAGAGAGAGAATATGAATCTTCCATCCACTGGTTCACTCCCCAAATGGCAGCAACCCCGAGATGAGTCAGTCTAAAACCAGGAGCCAGGAGCTTCTTCCAGGTCTCCTACATGGGTGCCGGAGTTCAAGCACTTGGGCCATCTTCTGCTGTCTTTCCAAGTGCATTAGCAGGGAGCTGGATCAGAAGTGGAGCAGCTGGGACTCCACTGGTGCCCATATGGGATGCCTGTGTGGCAGGCAAAGCTTTACCTGCTATGCCACAGCGCCGGCCCTAGTAATAGACTTTAAAAACAGTAAACTTTAAAAACAGCCCACACCAGCTGCCCCCCTCCCCTGTGTGTACTGCTGACCTCTCTTTCCTCCATCTGGCAGCGACTCTCAGCCCCCAGATGCCAGTGGCTCCAGCACAAAAGAGAACCGAGAGATGGCCAGGTCTGGGGAGGCTGGGGGCCAGGGTCCACCCTGGGTTTCCTTCCCCCTGGCCAGGCTCTTGGTAGCTAGGGCCCTGTAAGGGGCCCCCAGGCCTCCCCTCCTCTTATTTGGCCCCCATTGAATCCTGTGGCCCTGTGGCCAGCCACTGGGTGGTGTCCATCATTTCTAAAGGGCATTTCCTCCACCCTCTGTGAAGTGGGCAGACCACTGCGGAGTGACCCCAGGGCCTTCGCATCTCTGCACTCAAGGCTCTGTGCTGCCCTTGGCCTCCTGTCTCCTCCGAATCCCATCCCACAGACTGTCTCTTGTGGAGCCTCTGGCGGCCAGCCCCAAGCCTTTGCTTTCCCTTGGGGGAGGGGCTGGCCCCAGGACCTCTGGTGAGGGAGAGATTCAGGGAGGAAATAACAAGGGTTACTGCTGGCCATGAGCAGCCCGGAGGTGCCCTGGCTGGCAGGGGTGGGGCCAGCACAGCCTTCTGCGTTTCCTCCCATTGTTCCGTGCCCCACTTCCGGGAATTCTCCAGGCCCAGGCGGTAGGGGAGGCCTGCCCTGGTCGGTGCTCCACTCTGTCTGCAGTCTCCAGGGCTCCCCAGCTGAAGCTCCAGCCTCCATTCCCACCCACCTCCCGGGCCAGAAAGCTCCACGCTGCCCAGTGAATCTGGAGACGCGAGGCCTAGGGCCAGGCCACCAGGTCCCCTTGTGCGCTCCAGTTTTCCCCTGGAGGATGGGGCGACTCTGCCCACCAGTGTCCTGTGAACTCACAGGTCCCCTCCACCTGCAGGCTGGGCTTTTTGATCTTGGACACATTCTGGCGGCGGAGGCCTCTGGCACAGCGTGCTTCAGGAGCTGGCGCTCAGTAAACCGTGGTGCACGGAATCTTACATCTTCAAAGGCATCTGAATCAAAGCAGCTCACGTTTAGAAAACGAGGGGTTTTAGACCCCTGAGTAGGCAGTACTGAGCGCCCTCCTTTAAAGAACATCAGAAAAGTTGTCTTGCTTGCAAGGGCACCTGTAAGGTGACAGGCTGCTGGTCCAAGAGAGGCGGATCTTCTTGGCGAGAAATGTGTAGAAGCAGCCAGCGCAATATTTTGTGTGTGTGGTAAAATATCCGCAGCAGAATCTGCCGTCTTAGCCAATTTTTTTTGAAAGAATGTATATTCTGCAGTTATTGGGTATTCACATTTTTATTTATTATGTATTTGAGAGGCATAAAAACAGAGGGAGAGAGAGATAGAGACAGATATATAGAGATCTTCCAACTGTTAGTTCACTCCTCAAATGCCCGGAACCTCCAGGGTTGGACCAGGCTGAAGCTGGGAGCTTGGCACACACTCTGGGTCTCCCCTGTGGGTGGCAGGGACCCACGTGGTAGGGCCGTCACCCACTGCCTCCTGGGTGTGCCTCAGCAGAAAAGCAGAATCAGAGAGCTGACCCTCAAGCCCAGAGATTTTTATCTACTGCACCCAGTGCCCTCTCATTTTAAACATTTTTTTTTAAGTGTTCTTCAAAAAATCATGGAAACATCGAATGAGAAGTTCACTTTTGGCCAAAGATTTTGAAACCCATGCTTTTTTTCCATAATCTGCATTTTCCATGGATTTTTGAAGAACACTGGTACAGCTCAGTAGCTTTAGGTGTATTCGGAGTGTTATGCAGCCATCACTGCCCTCCATCTCCCAACTTTCCTCTTCCCAAACTGAATGGCTGCGCCCCCTGAGCAGTTACATCCTCTGCTGCCCCCTGCTCAGCCCCTGGCGGCCACATTCCACATCCTGCCTTATACATTTGGTCACTGCCTCTCGTAAGTACTATCAAACAGCATCTCTCTTTTTCCGCCAGGCCATTTCACTCAGTATAATGTCCACAAGGTTCATCAATGTCGTAGCGTGTGTCAAAATTCCCTTCCTCTTTAAGACTGAATGATCTTCCATAGTATGTATTTATCACGATTTGCTGGGCCATTCGTCCTCCCTAGAGACTTGGTTGCTCTGTGAATGATGTGAATGATGCCATTAGGAACGTGGGTGTGCAGATGTCTGCTCCACTCGCTGACTTTGGCTCTTTCCAGCACGTGCTCGGCAGTGGGGTGAGAGGTCCCACGGTAACTCCCTGTTGAACCCTTCTGAAGACCCACCATGCTCTTTTTTTTTTTTTTTAAGATTTATTTATTTATTTGAAAGGCAGAGTTAAAGAGAGGCAGAGAGAGAGAGAGAGAGAGAGAGAGAGAGAGAGAGAGAGAGAGAGAGGTCTTCCATCCACTGGTTTTCTCCTCAGATGGCCGCAATGACCAGAGCTGGGTCAATCCAAAGCCAGGAGCCAGGAGCCAGGAGCTTCTTCCGGGTCTCCCATGCAGGTGCAGAGGCTCAAGGACTTGAGCCATCTTCCATTGCTTTCCCAGACCATAGCAGAGAGCTGGGTCGGAAGTGGAGCAGCCGGGACTTGAACTGGCACCCTGCCATGCTATTTCCCATGGTGATTGCACCCTTCCCCGTCCCCACCAGCAGTGCACAAGACTTCCAGTTTTCCCACATCCAGGCCAACTCTTCTTATTTTCTGGTGTGTGTGTGTGTGTTTATAAATGTCATCCTACTGCATGGAACATGGTACCTCATTGTAACCAAGGGTGCAGATTTATCTCATGGGGTGGTGAAGACCCCATTTTAAATCGCTAATCCCAGGGGACAAATCATGTACTCCTTATGCATCCAGGAGTGCAGCTACGGCTGCTCATTGGCTTGGCAAGGCTTCCTGCCTCGCAGTGTGGGGTGGGGCAGGCCTGACGCCCAGGGAGCAGACCCAGGGGGACAGGCTTTGCTCTGGTGCAGAGCGCGCAGCATGCGCAGCATGCTTGGCTCTTGGCGAAGGAACAGCCCTTTTCCCTCAGGCCCCTCTCTTTTTCTTTTTTTAAAGATTTTATTTTGTTAGCAATGACTAGTGGGATAGTTTCTTGTCTTCATGAAAGAAAGAATTCAGACGTGAGACGGAGAGTAGTGGTAAGCAAGGTAGCAAGGTTTAATGGGGTGGGACGTCCGTCAGAATGGATGTGCCAGAATCCGAGGGAGAGAGAGAGAGCGCCCAGTCACTCAGACCCGGAAAGCAAGGTTGCAGGGTCAGTGGAGAGAATGCACCTGGGGCTTAAAGGGAGCGGCATCCAGTTTTTCCTTCCCCTCCTTCTCCTCCTCCAGAACAAAGGGCTTGCTGAGTGTGAATTAGGTGAAATTCCTCCCAAGGTTCCACTACTCAGTGCTGTCAGACTGTGGAGCCTCCTCTAGTGTGCCTGCCCTGGAGGGAGGTGTGAAGGTTTTATTGTTAATGTCATCAGGCCAGGTAACCAATTTGGTGCAAGGAGAGAGGATTCTTCTGGGGGGCAAGGCTGAGACCACCTGTGAAGTTGTAGGGGGCTGGGCAGGACTTTATAGTGTAGAATCCCAGGCTGCTTCAAAGTGAGATACTGCAGAGGCTTTGTTTTCCACAGGCCTCTCGCTCACATTCACAGGCTAATTTCTAATCTCCTACCTAACAGTTTCAAGGTAGGGCCACAGAGAGAGGGAGAGGCCCAGTGGGCTGCTAGCTGATCTGAAGCCAGGAGCCAGGAGCTTCTTCCAGGTCTCCCACATGAGTGCAGGGACCCAAGCACTCGGGCCATCTTCTACTGCCTTCCCAGGCCATAGCGGAGAACTGGATTGGAAGAGGAGCACCTGGGACTCGAACCAGCACGCATATGGGATGCTGGTGCCACAGGTGGAGGCTTAGCCCACAATGCCACACACTGGCTCCACCCAGGGCCCTTTTGAGACTCCCTTCACCCTCATGCTGAGAACCTGCCCAGGAGCGGGCTCCCTCCCCTCAGGTGTCTGTGGGGACCTGCCTCCCATGGCCCTGTCCCGAAGATGGAAAGGTTTCCTTTGGAATCACTGTGGGTCAGGTCCTGGGAAGCCAGGAGAGGTGCCCCTGTAGGCACGGGCCATGGGGGCTGCTGCAGGGCAGAAGCAGGGCGGGTGAGGTGTTCCAGGAGGACTGTGGGGTCTGATGGCAAGCCAATCCCCAGCTGGGGTGGGGAGGGGCGTGGCTGGGCCCCAGGGAGGGTCAGAAAGGGGTCAAGCCCGACCCTGGGAAGGGGAGATGTCTGGATGTCTCCCCAGGGGCTTGGCTGGCGGTGACTGGCAGTAGGAGTGCAGGGTCAGGGGCAGGGGGTGCACGTCCTAGGTGACAGTGGGCCAGGCAGCTCCACGTGGTGTGGTGGTGGTGAAGGTTCCAGGGAAGAGCCAAGGTGCACTGGGTTAAGTTTCTCCGTTCAATTTCTGTCTCTCGTCAGGTTCCTGGGGGAGGCCAAGGTCCCGCTGCGGGAGGTCCTTGCCACGCCCAGCTTGTCGGCCAGCTTCAATGCCCCGCTCTTGGACGCCAAGCAGCAGCCCACGGGGGTAAGTGCCTGGTGGCCCTGCTCTGTGGTCTGGCCTGGTGGATCCCTCTCAATGCCTGGCCTTTTTGGATGCCAGAGCCGTGTCAGACTCCAGCTCTCAGGGGCCAGGCCTCTCCTTCCCTGACAGAGCTCGGGGGGCCAGGAGGGACACTGGACTGGGAGAAGCGGAAGGGGCAGGGGAAGCCCTGGTCTCACACCAGCTCGGCCTTCTCCGGGTCTCGCTCGCCTGCCTAGGCCAAGCTACGCAGTCGCTCGGTGGCTTCTCCAGGCTCCCCGGCAGAACTCCGTCCTCACCGGACAGTCCACTCTCTGAGTCACCTGGGTCACAGATCACAAGGGAAGGGGGACAGACAGCTCACTCCCCTGCTCTCAGGACCTGCTGGACCCCCTTCCGGTTCCTGCATTGTCCTGCCCGCCCCAGCCCCCAGCTTCCCAGGGCTCTCCCAGGTCAGGCAGACAATTCCCGGCCTCATCTCTGGCTCCTGTTATTTTTAGTGAGCTAAATATAGCCCTCAGGGCTCATTCTTCCTGGTCCCTGAGATTCCTGACCTTCCCTCTGGGTCAGCCCCACCTCCCAGGATGCCCCGGGAACCATTGATCTGGAAGTCACTTCCTGCTGACGAAACCTGGGGGTTCTGGATCCTGAGTCATCTATGATAGGATGGAGCTGCAGAGTCCTATGTGTGTGTGAGTGTGTGGACATTGGGGCCCTTGGTGGCCTGGGTGGGCGAGTGAGGAAATGACCAGTCTGGACCAAGCTCAATGGAACTTCACTGAGCATTGAGACCCAGGGAAAAGAAGACTGCACAGTGACTTGGTGAACAGGGACATGCCCTAGAGCGCATCTCCTGAACTGCCCGTGGCGGAAGGGACTGGAATGGACTCCTGGCTCACTGCACTCCCGGTCTGACTTGCTCCCAAGGTCACTGAGGCCTGTGATAGCTGTGTTGCTTCCTGGATGGGGAGAGGCCACTTCCTAGGAGAATCCACCCCTCTCCCCCTTTCAGACCAGTCCTGCTGGTAGAACATTCTGGTTCAGTGCCGTGGCCGCTGAGCCTGTCCTCCCTTGGAACCCTTGTATCTGCTCACACTGCCCAGAGCCAAGGACCCCTCCAGGGATCCCGGCCAGGTCCAAACCCAGCCGGACAGGCACAGAGCACTCATGGAGCAATTCTAGACCTCAAGGCAGCTGGCGAGGGAGGCACTCTGGGTTGGCCGTTCCGCTGGTGCTCTCCCCTGCATCTCAGGAGGGGGCCCACCTACTTCACTGTGCACTGGGCCCAAAGTGTCCAACCACTGGGAGCAGAGACTGGCGGTGAGCTAGGGCCACACTCTGATGAGTCCCTGGGTTTTCTTCTGGGTTAAGAACGTTCACAACCAGCCGCGCCCCAGCTTCTGCGGGGCCTGTGGGAAGAGCAAGGCAGGCCTAGGCACACCAGGCCTTACCTGTCCACTGCTCAGTGTGTGTCAGAGGGAGAGGCAGGAGCTGGTCTAGGGATTGGTCTTGCAGAGCTCAGAGATGGACATCTCCATGCAGACAGCCCGTGAGAAAAAGGAGCCGGGCAGAGGACCCCAGCACCGGCCTGGGAGAATCTGCCTGGTTGGCCTGTGGTTTCCTGAGCCCTCTGAGTGTGGAGGGCAGGCAGGAGCCTGGGTTCTGTGGATCTTGTTGATTGTGGACCCCAAGCTGACATATATGGGTGGCAGAGGTTACACCATCTGGGGGTGCCATGTTTTGGACATGTGATTGATGTGGCCATGTGGTGTGGTAACCTACAGTGATGCTATGGCTCGAGACCCAGGGAGTGGGCTATCAGGTGGGGCCCTTGCTGTGGAGGGTCCCATTAGGGGCCTGAGCCGGAGAGTGTGTGGTCTGGGAATGCACAGGGCTCACACTCATGCTGTAGGAGGGGAACCTCAGCTCTAGTTGTCAGGAGAAGGGGACTGAGGCTGTGTGTGTGTGTGTGTGTGTGTGTGTGTGTGTGTGTGTGTATTTAAACATTTATTTATTTGAAAAGCAGAGTTACCGAGACAGAGAGATCTTCCCTCCACTGATTCACTCCCCAAATGGCCAGAATGGCTGGGGCTGAGCCAGACTGAAGCCAGGAGCCAAGAGCTTCATTTGGATCTCCCACGTGGATGCAGGGGCCCAAGCACTTGGGCCATCCCCTGCTGCTTTCCCAGGTGCATTAGCAGGGAGTTGGATTGGAAATGGAGCAACTGGGACTCAAACCCGCACCCATATGGGATGCCGCCAGCGCAAGTGGCAGCTTTACTTGCTCCGCCACAGCACCGGCCCTGAGGGGCTGAGTTTTTCTGTCATGGTGAAGCTAGGGCATCCCGACCCTGGTGGGAACCATGGGCAAGTCCTGTATCCCTATAGATCCTTGGTGAGGATCTATAAAAAAAGATTCATTTATTTATTTGAAAGGCAGAGTTAGAGAGGGAGGGAGGAGAGAGAGAGAGAGAGAGAGAGAGAGAGAGAGAGAGAGAGAGATCTTCCTTCTACTGGTTCACTCCCCAAATGGCCTCAATAGCCCGGGGCTGGACCAGGCCAAAGCCAGGAGCCTGGAACTTCATGTGGGTCTCCTACACAAGTAGCAAGGGCCCAAGCACCTGGGCCATCCTCCACTGCTTTCCTAGGCACATTAGCAGGGAGCGGGATCAGAAGAGCTGCAGCCAGGACTGGAAGCAGCACTCATATGGGATGTGGTGTCATAGGCGGTGGCTTAACCCACTGTACCACAATGCTGGCCCCTGTATTTTATTTTTTTACTTATTTATTTTGCTTGTTATTTTTGGTCAGTCTCTTCTGCCAAGACATTAGCGTCACGGGAACACGGCCTTTGTTTTTTTCATAGAATTATCCCCAGTGTCATGAACGGTAGTTGGCCCTAGCAGGTGCCGGATGTGTAAATGTGATTGTGAAGGGCTCAGGAGTGGTGTGTGTGTGAGGCCAGACACATCTGGCAGGGCTCCCAGTCCTTCACTGTCACCTGCCCGCAAAACCAGGACCCCCACAGGCTGGCCCCCGGGCTGTCGCCACGCTCGGCTTTGTCTTCTGCTGTTGCCATCTTGAACTTAACAGTTTCTGAATAAGGGACTCCTATTTTCTTTTTGGCACTGGGCCTGTGAGTTTCATAGTGGGTCCTAACTGCGTCCAGCTCCTGGACCCTGGGTGAGGACTTCGTTTATCTCCACTAGGCA
Source organism: Sylvilagus floridanus (assembly GCA_949820135.1). Classification (NCBI taxonomy): domain Eukaryota; kingdom Metazoa; phylum Chordata; class Mammalia; order Lagomorpha; family Leporidae; genus Sylvilagus; species Sylvilagus floridanus. The sequence goes on from OX463245.1 coordinate 53,937,394, forward strand.
AGATTCTTAAGGTTACAGCAGAAGCAGGTTTCTCAGATTTTTAAAACCTTTTGTTGGAGCTGGTGCTGTGGCGCAGTGGGTTAAAGCCCATGCCTGCAGCGTCGGCATCCCATGTGGGCACTGGTTTGAGTCCCTGCTGCTCCACTTCTGATCCAGCTCTCTGCTATGCCTGGGAAAGCAGCAGAAGATGGCCCAAGTCCTTGGGCCTCTGCACCTGTGTGGGAGACCTGGAAGAAGTTCCTGGCTCTTGGTTTTGGATCAGTTTAGCTCTGGCTTTTGCAGCCATTTGGGGAGTGAACCAGCAGATGGAAGACTTTTCTCTCTCTCTCTGGCTCTACCCTTCTCTGTAACTTCAAATAAGTAAAAATAAAATCTTAAAAAAAAAAGGCCGGCGCCGTGGCTCAACAGGCTAATCCTCTGCCTTGCGGTGCCGGCACACCGGGTTCTAGTCTAGGTCGGGGCGCCGGATTCTGTCCCGGTTGCCCCTCTTCCAGGCCAGCCCTCTGGCTGTGGCCCGGGAGTGCAGTGGAGGATGGCCCAAGTGCTTGGGCCCTGCACCCCATGGGAGACCAGAGAAAAGCACCTCGCACCTGGCTCCTGCCATCGGATGAGCGTGGTGCGCCGGCCGCAGCGCACCATCTGCGGCAGCCATTGGAGGGTGAACCAACGGCAAAAGGAAGACCTTTCTCTCTGTCTCTCTCTCTCACTATCCACTCTGCCTGTCACACACACACAAAAGTATTAAAATCTTAAAAAAAAAACCTTTTATCACGTGTAATTTAAAACTTAGAGAAAATTCACCAAGAATGGTATGAAGAGTATTCTGTCCTATACCATTGGGGCCAAGTTACCAACCCCATGGCCCATCTTCTCAGGTGTTGGGTGTATTTCTCTGAGTAAGGACGTCCCCTTACAGAAGCGCAGTCCTCCAAACGAGGAGATGGCCACTGACACAGTGTCTTTTTTTAAAAAAATTTTTATTTATTTATTTGAGAGGTAGAGTTATAGACAGAGAGAGGGAGAGAGAGAGAGAGAGAGAGAGAGAGAGAGAGAGAGGTCTTCCATCTGCTGGTTCACTCCTCAAATGACTGCAATGGCTGGAGCTTGGCTGACCCGAAGCCAGGAGCCAGAAGCTTCTTCCAGGGCTCCCACGCGGGTACAGGAGCCCAAGTCTTGGGCCATCTTCTACTGCTTTCCCAGGCCATAGCAGAGAGCTGGATTGGAAGAGGAACAATCAGGATGTGAACCGGTGCCCACGTGGAATGCCAGTGCCACAGGCGGAGGCTTAGCCCACTACGCCTGGGATGCAGTGTATTCATCTGAGCCACGGACCTCTCCTGGCTGTCTGCTGTTTCAACAATGTCTTCGCAGTGAAAGGAGCCAGCAAAGGATCGTGTGTTGTGTTTAGCTGCTTTGGCTCTTTAATGTCCCTGTGCCTGGGCTAATTGCCCAGTCTTCCCTGGACTTTTATAGCCTCGTGGCCTTGGTGCTGCTGGAAGCACAGACAGGTTATTTTGTAGACTGGCCCTCAACGTGGGTTTGTCTGGTGTTTCCTTGGAACTAGATTTAGGCTGTGCATTGCTGGGAAGAACGTGACACAAGTGATGACATCTGTGTACCCCATCCAGTGGCGAGACTTGGAGTGGCTTTCTCACTTCACTGTAACCCTCATCATTTGATTGATCTAGCACTTGCTGGATGTGCACCAATCATTCCTCTGCTCCCCTTTCCAGCAAGGAAAAGTTCTGTGGGAATTTTTCATGTCTGAAAGATCCTGTTCCTAACCCACCGTTGACTAGGAGTTATAACATCTATTTTTTATGGTTAAATATTGATTATTTTTTAAAAGATTTATTTATTTAATTGAAAGTCAGAGTTAACACACAGAGAGAAGGAAAGGCAGAGAGAGAGAGAGAGACAGAGAGAGAGAGAGAGAGAGAGAGGTCTTCCATTCAATGGTTCACTCTCCAGTTGGCTGCAATGGCCAGAGCTGTGCTGATCCGAAGCCAGGAGCCAGGAGCTTCTTCCAGGTCTCCCACATGGGTGCAGGGACCCAGGGACTTGGGTCATCTTCCACTGCCTTCCCAGGCCATAGCAGAGAGCTGGATTGGAAGTGGAGCAGCCGGGACTTGACCTGGCGCCCATATGGGATGCTGGCACTGCAGGTGGCTACTTTACCCGCTCTGCTACAGTGCCGGCCCCAAATTGATTATTTTTGACGGCTGCTAATTGGTGATATTATAAATGAGTTATTTTTCACACTAATCAGTTTGCATTCCACCCCAAAGAGAAACTGTCTCCTCTTGTCTCCTTCATATCTATCTATCCATCTACCAGCCATCTATTTATATCTAATCTATCACTTAATTCATCTACAAATCATCTACCTATATACTCGCCCATTAAGTTATTATTCATTATCAGTCACATTTCTCTCCATCTACCGTCTATCATATATCTCATTTTTCCACCTACCAATTATCTATCCATTAATTTATTATTCATCTATTTCTTATCTATCAATCATATATCTCTCCATCTACCATCTACCTATCATCCATCTCAATATGGATCATGCATTTCTGTTTTATTCAGTGATTAACCTGTTACTATTGTTATTTCGTTATTCGTCTTGTGCTCAACATTTTCTGATTTGGCCGGTGAGCCCCTGAGAGCTGATGTCCCAGCACTTCCTTGCTTTCTGTCCCAAAGAAATAGTTCAAGCTCATCTTGTATTTCCCCTGCCCTAGCCCTGGAATTAGTTATTTCTCCAGAGAGCCTAACTTGCCTTGGAGTGGAGAGACCTACCCTGAGCCGGCGTCTCCAGGAGCAGGGGCAGCCCCTTGGGGGTTCTTGCGGAGGCTGTGCATTTCCAGCCTGGGTTTGCTGCGCGAGTGGCGACACCTGGCGGTGGCTGAGAACCCTACAGGGCTGGTTGTGGCCCTGGCTTGGATCTAGGGCTTACTGGTTCCTGGTTGCTTCCGGTCCCTTTCTCAGGGTTCTGATCCCTGTTGTCCTGGCTCTGCCCTGGCTTAGCAGGCTGCCCCCGCCCAGGCACAGATCGGGAGGGCTGGGGCCTGAGAGCTGGATGCTTCCGAGGAGCGCAGGTTCTGCAGTGCGGGGACAGGGTTTGCTCCAGGGTCTCGGTGGCGACGCCCGGTGCGCATTGCTGGAGCATAGCGTGGAAGATGATGCGTGGTTGACTGCCAGTTGCCCAGACCCGCGGGAAGGGTGACCTGACCTTCAAGCACGAAGCAAAAGACAAACACGCAGCACAGCTGGGCACTGTTTCTTTAAAAAGATCGGTAAGCGCAGGGGCCGGTGCTGTGGCGCAGCGGGTGAAAGCCCTGGCCTGAAGCACCGGCATCCCATATGGGCGCCGGTTCTAGTCCCGGCTGCGCCTCTTCCAGTCCAGCTCTCTGCTGTGGCCTGGGAAAGCAGTAGAAGATGACACAAGTCCTTGGGTACCTGCACCTGCATGGGAGACCTGGAAGAAGCTCCTGGCTCCTGGCCTCGGATCGGCGCAGCTCCGGCTGTTGTGGCCATCTGCGGAGTGAACCATTGATGGAAGACCCTCTCTTTCTGCCTCTCCTCTCTCTGTGTAACTCTGACTTTCATATAAATAAATCTTAAAAAAAAAAAAGATTGGTAAGCGTGACCCTAAAGTGTGAAGAGTGAGGGAACTCTGGGCCATTTTGCTTGATTTTGAATTTTTTCTTTAGCAAGGTTTTTGGACTCCCCAAGCTTTCTTAAGTACGTATTACTTATATTTAAAAGAGAGACAAAATGGCTCTCACAGGAAGCTTGCTGGGTTGCAGCAGGCCTGCTGGCCCAGGACGGCCAGGCTAGGGAGCTGCTGGCCTGCGCCTTCTCCCTGGGGCTCAGGGTGGGGATGGGGTGAGAGCTGGGCACCTTCCCCCTGCGCCTGAAGGGGGTGACCTGGCACTGCCCTCTTGGCTGGGGATGCTGCTGTTCAGCAAGGGGACTCACAGGGTGAGGGGTGCCAAGGCCTCCTCAGTGCTGCTTGGCCCCGTGCAGAGCAGAGCAAAGAAGCTGTCTGCGGACAGGCAGGGGAAGGCCCGGGCTGGGCAGAGGGGCCGCTGGCCTTTGTGCTGGAGTCGGGCCTAGGCTGGGAGCTGAAGAATCTTGCAGGAGGGAGTGGATCCCTGCTTCGTTTATAGGATGTGCTCCACCAGCTGACTTAGTTCTCACCCGGCCCTGTGAGGAAGGGGCCATGGCCACTGCTATGACCACTTTACAGGCGAGGAAACTGAGGTATGGGGCGGTACCGCTCTTGCCCAGATCATAAGACTCCTGGGTGGTGGAGCCCCATCCCAGATTCTGTGCTCTTTACCAGTTGGCAGTGCTCATGGGCCCCTGGTGGGGGAGAAAGGGCTTTGCCACAGCCTCCTACAAACCCGAGCCTTGTCAGAGCCACAGTCCTCGCGGACAGGAAGGCTGCGGGGTGGCAGTGGCTGGAGCCAGTGTGCTCACCTGCTGCCCACCTCTGTGTCTTCCAGGCCTCGCTGGTCCTGCAGGTATCCTATACGCCACTGCCTGGAGCTGTGCCCCTGTACCCGCCTGCCACGCCGCTGGACCCCACCCCGATCCTGCTGGACTCGGATGCACTGGCTGGTGAGGGGCCCAGCCCTGGCCACGCAGGAGGGCACTCTGGGAGGAGTGAGGATGCCGGGGCGGACGCCCTGCCCTGTGTGGCTCCTGGCTGTGCAGCGGCAGGGTCTGCCCTATGCCATCACCGAGGCCTTGCCCCAGAGCCCAGTGCTTCTCTGTCCCCACACCCAGCAGGGCCTTAGTGATACAAGAGTTAGTGTTCCCTGAGAGAGAGAGAAAGAGAGAGAGAGAGAGAGAGAGAGAGAGAGCGCCTTGGGTTGAAGTTAGGGGACATGAGCTCTTGTCTTAGTTGACACTAAGTAGTCACTGTGTGACCTGGAGCCAGTCACTCTCCCTCTCTGGGCCCGCGAAGGCCCATTTGTGAGTGAGTAGACGGAGTTAGCCGAGTCCTGTGCACACCTCAGCTCACTTTCTTTGCCTCTGCCAGGCCTGTTGAGTGAGAACCCCAGCGAGGGTGGCTGGCCTGCCAGCAGTGGCCCCTGGGAGGGTGGGATGCCTCATGGGTTGGCTCCTGGACACCTGCCTGTGGCAGAGATTCTGGAGTTTCTCTGGTGGTCAAGGCAGCCAGGCACAAACACAGCAGATGTCTGCCCGTGCCCTGAGCCCGTCCCCTGGGACCCAGCCCTGTGTGGGGGCTCAGTGGCGAGAGGGGCAGAGAGCACCGTCTTGGGGCCCAGCACTGTCCCAGCATAGAGATCTGAGCTTGCTGGGCACTCGGGAACCTACACGACCACAGGCTGCACAAGAGCTGGGCTCGGATCCTAGGGATTGAGGGTGGGGAGGGCGGAGGCCCCCAGTGCTCTGGGAACATATGGAGGTGGGTCTGGCAGGCCAGTCTGGGGACTCCCAGCCCTGCCTGCGAGGTGGCAAGAAGGGACAGTCCCCGGAGACCTGGCAGCCCTGTCTGAGCTTTGTGCCCAGCTGCCAAGGGTGGTGAGAGCCGGAATGGGTTTGGCGCCCTCACCCCAGTTCTTCCTATCCCTCCTGGGGCTGTGCCCTAACCACGTGGCAGGTGGGGGACAGAGCCGGGCCGAGACTTGGTCCCTGCTCAGTGACAGCACCGTGGACACGAGATACTCTGGAAAGAAGTGGCTGGCCCCCGCGGGTGAGACACGGGCTGGGGTGGTCCCAGCCCCACATCTTGCCACCTGTAACTGTCTTACTTGCTGTCACCGCCAGCTCACGGGGGTGGGGCGAGGGGGCCAGAGGGCTCACCCCGCAGGACGCAGGGGCTGGGGAGGGCGGGGGCCATTCTCTCTTCCTCCTGTTCACTAACGGACTGACTGCCCTCAAGTTTCAGCAGCTGGAAGCTCCCTGTCTTTCTGCCTCATCCATCCTGGCCCCTGATGGGGAAGGGTGGGGACGAGGGAGATGGGTGCTGGGTTAGTGCCCATGCCCTGTGGGTTGCGGTGCACTGGGCTGGGCCCCACGGGCCCTGGGGCTCATTGTGTCCTGTCCTCCCAGACACAGGAGGAGAGGAAGACACCGAAGACCAGGGGCTCACGGGCGACGAGGCAGAGCCATTCCTAGACCCGAGCGGTGCTCCGGGCCCTGGGGCACCCCCCACCCCAAAGAAGCCGCCGTCCCACCCTCCGCCCTACCACCCTGGGAGCAAGAGACCAAGAAGCGCGCCGGCACCCAGAAAGCTGCTGTCGGACAAACCGCAGGACTTCCAGGTGATGACCCCGACTCCTCCTGCAGCTCAGCAGCGGCTGCCAATGCCGGCCGCCCCCTGACCTGCCCACCGCTCAGAAGGACGGGCCCGCGACCCTGAGGCATTGTGCTTCCCTGGGGCCCCGGCAGGGCTGAGCTGGCACTGGCGTCTCAGGACAAATCTGCACCCAGCCCCAAGGGTTTGCTTTTCACAAAAAAAGAAAAGTCCCAGCAGAGACTCCGGCCTTCTGTCCTCTGCCTTCCTGTCCGGGTGAATCTCCCTGGCTATGCAAAGTGTGGTCGAGGCCTCCTGAGAAATGTAGACTTTCTGGCCCCACCCAGACCTGCTGTATCAGGATCCACAATTGAAAACAATCTGTTTATTTTTATCTATTTGAAAGGCAGAGGGACAAAGACTGAGATGAGAGAGAAAGCAAGAGCGCTTCCAACTGCTTGTTTACTCCCCAAATGCCCAAGTGCTCGCAACAGCCATGTCTGGGTCTGGCCTAAGTCAGGAACCTGGAAGTCCATCCGGGTCTCCCATGTGACTGGCAGGGATCTAACGACTTCAGCCATTAGCAGAAAGCTGGATAGGAAGTGGAGTTGTTGGGACTCAAGCCAGGCGCCCCAATGTGGGACATGGGTGTCCCAGCAGCAACAACCACTGCCCAACTCCTGCCTGATATTTAACTCGTTAGAATTCCTTTTAATGCTAAACACAGGAAACTTAAGTCCCTATTCATTAAGTGCAGCAAATCAGAAAAATATATCTCCATTGTAGATCAAGGTATTTTAAGCGGAAGTCCTAGCTGTACCTGTTACAGCTGCCCCAGGAGACAGATTTTATTTTCCACACCATCATTTCCCACACAGGTTGTTTTCTTTAAAAAGTAATATATATTTATTTTTGTAATGCATTTTTAATATTTTGCACAGCAAAATGAAGAGAATAGAAATCAGTCGTCCCCTTCGCAGTGTTGTTCCTCATAGCCTGCTGTCTTTGAAGTGATAGTTGGTTAATGAATACGTTCACTGAGGAGGAGGAGAACAGTAATGGTGTTATTTTCCTGTGAGAATTGCTGGGATGGTTTTGGGTTTCGTGTTTTAAAATTCGTCACCTAGTAACAGGAAGCACAGACCTTGACGTCTTCATTGACTGGAAATTCAGTGATGAAAATGCGCCTCCCCCCCCCCCCCCCCAGCGTGTGAGAAAGCATTGCATCTCCTAAAGATGGGCCCTCTCGCTTCTCTGAGGGGGTTGTCCTTAAGAATGCCCAAGGCCGGCACTGCCCACGGTTCACTAGGCTAATCCTCCACCTGCGGCGCTGGCACACCAGGTTGTAGTCCTGGTCGGGCACCGGATTCTGTCCAGGCCAGCTCTCTGCTGTGGCCCAGGAGTGCAGTGGAGGATGGCCCAAGTGCTTGGGCCCTGCTCCCCATGGGAGACCAGGAGAAGCACCTGGCTCCTGCCGTCAGATCAGCGTGGTGCGCTGGCCGCAGCGGCCATTGGATAGTGAACCAACGGCAAAGGAAGACCTTTCTCTCTGTCTCTCTCTCACTCTCTACCTCTGCCTGTCAAAAAAAAGAAAAAAGAAAAAACGAATGCCCAAGCCACTGCACGTGTCTGCATCAGTGGCTTGTCATGTGGGGCTTACACCAGTGGCTGCAGGAACTGAGTGAGGGAGGGCGGGACCCAGCCGCCCTGGGATTCCCTGTGAGTCGCTTTCCTGGAGCAGCCTGGCAGCCTTTCGCAGGAACTACAGAACACACAGACAGAAAGGACCCTGGCAGGAAACATGATTGGCCCTTTCACGCTTTTCCTAACCCCTTTCGAAGCCAGCAGTGAGGCTGTACCCTCACTCCTGTGAGGCAGTGGTGGGGGGTCCCTTCCTCCCTGCCCGCCCAACCCCTGACCTTCCTTTTGCTCATGTCCCTCCTGGCTTTCAGATCAGGGTCCAGGTGATCGAAGGGCGCCAGCTGCTGGGGGTGAACATCAAGCCGGTGGTCAAGGTCACGGCTGCTGGGCAGACCAAGCGGACGCGGATTCACAAGGGGAACAGTCCACTCTTTAACGAGGTGGGAGCCGCGGGGCGTTGGGGGCTAGGGTGGGCCCTCCAGCTAATGGTGGCTTGAGATGTGCCTGGTCTTAAGTCGGTCATCTAGGCACGGAGACAGGGCTGCAGCCCTGATTCCCGCCCTGGGCTCCTGCTGCTCCATGTCCCCAGGCACCTGTCCCTGAGGTGACAACCTCTGTGACATCAGGGCTGGACAGCCCGGAACTGGGCAAATTTTCTGAGCTCAGCGTCGGCCTGACTGCTGTCCTGGAGGCTCCTGGGTGGTGGTGGTTGACCCCATGTCTCTCTGACCCATGGGCTGCAAGCGCTGAGTTACCCCCACCCTGGCTCTCGTCCCACAGACTCTTTTCTTCAACGTGTTTGACTCTCCCGCAGAGCTGTTCAATGAACCCATCTTCATCACGGTAGGTCCTTCTGCCGGCCGTGTGCAGGCACATACGTGTCCGTGTACACATGGGCACGCGCAGGGCTTTATGCGTGTGTGCATGCATGTCCATGTGAGTGTGTGTGTGTGAAAGACCGGGGCTGCAGCCCTGTGCCTGGTGGGTGTGGAGCAAGCCCCGGTAGGCTCTGTGGGTCACAGCCTGTCTGGCAGCTCCCCTGGGAGACCCCCCACTGCTCAGCATTCGCGCGTGCCTCGGTCCTGCAGCAGCTGCTTTGGTTTTTGTCTTTTTTTTTTCCCATTTGTCCACCTGCCTGCCTCTGGCCAAGGTTTTCTTTCTCTGGGCCTCAGCGGTTCCTGCCCCTGGCCCCGAAAGGCAGTGCCACCTAGTGGTTAGTGTGTGGGCTCTGGAGCTGGCCAGTCTGGACTCCTGTGCCGCCTGTGCCAAGTGGGGACTGTGTGATTCTGTACAAGTCCGGCAGTCGCTCTCTGCCTCTACTTCTGCACCTGTCAAGTGGGGGTGAGCCCGACGTCCCTGGGAAGGTCAAACCTGGCTGAGCGAGCCCTGAGATCTGCCGCTGTGACTCGGGAGGGAAGAGCCGGGGGCGGCCCTGTGACTGATCTGTCCGTGCAGGTGGTGGATTCCCGCTCCCTCAGGACAGACGCGCTCATCGGGGAGTTCCGGGTGAGTTTCTCCGCTTTCTCACCGCCCTGTGTTAGCTGCCGCTCTGGGGTGGTGGCAGGAAGCAGCTCTCAGAACAGCGGCATCTTGTCTGTGCTGGGAGTGTCCTTGCAACCCCCCACCCCCACCCCACCCTGCCCAGTCTCCTCCCAGCCCAGAGAGCCTGGGCGCCAGGGGGTGGAGCAGTAAGACTCAGGGGCAGGGAGGGCGAGGACACAGAGACGTCCCTGGAGCACAGCCAGAACGTGTTGTGCTGACTGCACAGGGAGCCAGGTGACCCCGCTGCCCTCTCTCTCCGAGTGTTCTTTCAGGGACTCTCGCCTGCGCCCTGTGCTCAGCCCCTCAGTGCCAGGGGTCGAACCTTTCTTTCTTCTCTTTGCTTTCAGATGGACGTGGGCACTGTTTACCGAGAGCCCCGTGAGTTCTCCCGCCCTGGCCCTATTGCATTTTGGTCCTGGAGGCTGCTTGAGGACATCCATTTGGGACCCTCGTTCTTGCTCCCTGGGGTGGGATTTAGGAGTTGGAGGTGGAGTTTGATTTTGGAAGAGAAAGCAGGTTTTCATCCTCCCCCTAAAATAGGCCCTCGGGAAGATCAGCCCCTCATCTGCGTCTCGGCCCATTCAGGGGTGATAATCTAGAAGGTTCCAGCAATTGTTGCTGAGGCAGGGGTGGGTGGGTCATTTGGGTGATGAGTTCAGGTTCCCACTCCAGTCTGGGCACTTCCTGGGTGGGGGGGAGGGGCTTCAGGCTTGGCTTTCGCTCCTCTAACAGGTGTGACACCCACACAGATATAGCTCCCCAAGCCCAAGCTCTGCCCCGCCCTTGCCTGGTGGATGAGTTCCCCCCACCCCCCCGCCCCGTGTGGTCCCTCTGGGCTCCTGAGTGTGGCTGCGGCCTTGGGGTCGCCAGTGAACACTGTCTCTTTTAGGGCACGCCTATCTCAGGAAGTGGCTGCTGCTCTCCGACCCTGACGACTTCTCTGCTGGCGCCAGGGGCTACCTGAAAGCCAGTGTGTGTGTGCTGGGACCGGGAGACGAAGCGCCCGTGAGTGCATTCCCCGGGGTGCAGGCCCGAACTCGATACTTCCCCGATTTAAAAGAACACCGGGAAATCATGAGACATGCAGAGCATGTGGAAATGTATAAGTAACAAATGAATCACTCATAATCCTCCCAGGTAGAGGGAGCCATTATTAACATCCTACTGCATACCCTTCCAGAAGGAATCCGCGTGTAGTTTTCCATTTTGCCAAAGCGAGGCAGTCTGTCAGTTGCCCAAGATTGTATGCGGCTCCTCTCACATGTCAGTAAGGACAGCTGTCAGCTGGCTGTGGCCAGAACGAGAAAAGTGCTGGTAGAGCCGGGCACGTCAATGTCTGCATGTTTGCCAAGAGGAGAAAAGGCGGAGGCGTGTGGGACACTCAGAGCTAAATGAAGGGTTTCTGAGCAGACACAGAGCACCCTCTCTGGGTTGGAGACTTCGTTTGTGGTAGAGGCCCTTTTGCCTTAGAAGGCTCAGCAGCAGAAGGCAGAGAGAGGCTGGGGGCTCCTGGAGGCAGGTGGGGTCCAGGGCAGAGGCGAGAGGGGTACAGGAGGATGGGCTGGGAGAGGGAGAACCCCGTGCGGTGCAGTGGAGGAGGGAGACGAAGACTGGGAAAGGGCTGGGGAATGCGTGTTTAGTGAGCGCCTGGGGTGTCCCTGGCTCTAGGAGAGGGAGGAGGGTGCTGGGGGGTGGATGGGTGGAAAGCTGTCCCCGAGAAGGAGACTCAGCTGTCCAGGGTTGCTAGAGGATTGGTTCTGAGTGGCTGGAGGCTTGAGATGTGGCCGTGGCTCTAGTGAGAACGAGGAGATGTGTTGATTAGCGGATCGCTACATGAGTATTGGCATGGATGCTGTTTTACGAGAGAATTGGAAATCAAACTGGCAAATTATGAAACAGGTGTCCGAAGGGAAGGGAAGGGAAGGTGAGCAGGTGTCGAGGCTTGGTGGGTGCTAGCAAGGGGATGGAGGAGAGTGGTGTACGTGTGTGTGAGCATGTGGGCTTCAGAGAGGAAAGATGGTGGAGTGCTGGTTGAGGATGGGGGCAGCTGGGAGAGAGCTAGGGGCTGGGTTCTCCTCTCCTGCTGTGATGGTCAGGAGGAGGGGGAGAATCAGGGGGCAGCATGGGACTCTAGGGAGAGGGTTGCAGGGGTGGATTGTCCCCGGGGGAAGCCAAGTTCCAAGGGCAAGACGAGGGGGACAGGCTGCGCAGGAAGCCGCAGTGGAAAGGGTGCGGGGTGGGGGTGCCCGGGGCTGTGCAGGGGCGTGGGGCGCCTGTCCCTGCCCTCTCACCGCAGAGTCCAGCCCTGTCCCTCTGTAGCCTGTCTCTCCAGATGGCTCCTCTGCTTGTTGCTTTTGTGTGGCATCTCTGGGCCCATTTTTCTAAAACACTGCTTCCTCTTTCTTGCATCCTTGCGTTTCCTGCATGGAGCCATTTCCCTTGAAGCAGCCCAGGGGGAGTCCCTATTTTCTGTGCCTGCCTCCACTGGGGGCCAAGCCAGGAGGTGCAGCCCCCTGGGTTTCCTCCGCAGCTGTGGGGCACTGCAGCCCCTCCCGACGGCCGCACCACCTCCTCCTCTGGAGGCTGCTTTACTCTTCTGCTCCCCTGGGCTGGTACCCACCTGGGCACAGGCAGACTCGCCTGCACATTCCGCGTTTCCTCCCCGATCTTAGCTGTTCTTCTGCGTCCTGAGGTCCAGGAAGGTCCTCGACAGCTGTCCTGATTTCTTCTAAGAGCCTGAGGTGGGAAATGGCCCCCTCCCACCCCGACCCCTGGCCCTTGCTGAATGACTTCCTCCCCAGGTTATAGCCCCTGGCCCCCCAGGCTTTCTCTTCCTTTCTGCCACCTGGTGGCCCAGCTGGACCCCATCCTTGATCATGATTCTTGTTGTGTGCCCTGGGTCCCCCCATACTTCCTGTCCCCACTCTTCTTACCACACAGTGTCCTTGGTCCATTTTGGTAGCAAAAGTCACCTGGAGGTGGGTCTGGGAGTCTATTTCCCAACCTCAGCAGGGCCCTGGATGCTGTCAGCTTCCTCCCCTTATCCTGCTGTCCGCCTGGCTGGCTCCTCTCCCGAGTCCCAGGTCACAGCTGCACCACGGTGAAGTCCTGAAGCACCCCTGGTCCCCAGTTCGTTGCCTGTCTTCAAAAGAAAGATGCCTCAAGTCTTAGGCGTATGGGAGGGAGACTTGGCTTTCTGTGTCTTGGAAGTGCCTGGGCAGGTGGGCCAGCCTTGGCCTGGTGCTTCTGCAGTGCCTGGAGACCCAGGCTTCTGGTCTTTGTGCCACCAGCTTCATCATGCAGCTCCCGTCTCATGGCCAGCAAGGTCACTGCGCTTCCCCTGCTTGTGCCTGCACTCCAGCCAGTGGAGAGGGAGAAGAGGAAGGAGCCCATGTGTTCCTTGTAAGGCACCACCCCGGAGCTGTCCACGTCTGTGCCCAGGCTCCACTGGCCAGGCTTAGTCACGTGGCCACACCCGACTGCTGGAGGGCCTGGGAAATCAGGTGCATCCTAACAGCAGCCTGCCCAGCTAAGAGTGGGGGGTTCTTCAGAGGAAACAAGCCACATTGGATTTGGCGGCAGAACGAAGAACCGATCCTGCCACTTCCTCCTCAGTGTCCTCCCAGCTACCTCTTCTGTCCCGTGTGCCTCTCTAGCCAGTCGCACGGCAGCACCAAGGCCGTCTTGTTTGAACCCAGATAGAGTCACGCACGTCTCCTCTTCAGCAGCCTCCAGGGATGGCCCCTTTGCCTTCAGGATCAAGTGCAGAGACCTTAGCGTGGCACTGCAGGCCCTTGACAATTCTGTCTTCATCTGCTTCCCCAGTCTGTCTCCCCACGATGTCCCCCATAGACCCTGTGCTGCCACACCAGGCGCTGTGACCCTTCCGGGACGCCCCCTCCTCACCCATCGGAAGGCCTTCCCTCTCTTGCCTAGGCCCAGCTCAGATGTTGCTTCCTCCAGGAAGCCTGCCTTGTCCTCCAGGGTCTCCCCTTGGGGCCGCACTCAGCCCTCTGTTGGTCTCATTAGGTGATAAGTCTAACTCCACCCCCGGAATTCAGTTTCTTCATGGTGCAGACAATATAGCAACTATGACCTCTTTTGTCTCCCCTCTTGCCTCGGCAGGTTTTATACACAGTAGGTGCTCAATCAGTGTTTGTTGTCTAGTGTGGCAAGGCTGGGCTGCCAGGCATATGCTGGCTTACACTCTACCGGCCCTTCCGCGCCTGCCTGCCCGCCCAGGCGCTGCTCTCCAGATCTGCTGTCTTCTGCAAGGGCCTCTGCCTGAGTTGCCTCCCCTGCTTGGTGCTCGCCACCCAGGCCTGAAGCCGGAAGGCCTTTCTGAGCACCAGTGCCCCCTTCTGTCCTCCTGAGAGACCTGATAACAAGTCCTCTGCCCCGTGCTCTCCCAGCATGTAGGTTGTGCTTCTAACCTGTGCGAAGCCTCATCCCTCTCATCCCTAAAATGGGAACATGCTAGGGCCTGGCACCCAGAGTATAACCTGGGGACCAGCAGCGTGGGCATCCCTTGGAGGCCCTTGGAGGCTCAGCCTGAATGTTAAAGCCTCCAGGTGATTCTGTGAGGGCCCCTCCTGAGCTGATGTTTTAAAACCCTTCTTAGCATAAACAAGCCCGCCACTGTCCATGTCCATAGCAGCCTTGCCAGAACGCTTGTGAGTGTCCCTGTCTAGCTTTTCAGGAAGCTGGTCACTTGAGGGCATCCGCTCTGGTGCTGCCTCCAGTGCCACGCTAAGGACTCTGCACTTGATCCTGAAGGCAAAGGGGCCCAGAACTGCCGAACTCGAACCTCCGTTTGAGTTGGCACGTACGGATGGTCTGGAAGACACAGACTCTTGCCCCATGTTGCACATTGGCATCACCTGGGCAGCCTTCAAGCCACGGAGGTGTAGCTCTTCTCCCCCAGAATTCTGCTGTGGCCTGGGCTCCCCAGGTGTTGCTGATGTGCAGCCAGCTGCTCCAGGGGGAACCTGGAGAATTGCATGAGACAGTGCAGGACACTGGGTGACTGCTGGGTTGTGTCATCCCTGTCCCCGTCGTCATAGGCAGCTCACGCTCTTGCCTTCGTTTGCTCAAAAGGTCCTGTTTCCTTGCAAGATGGTGAGTTCCACTGTGGGCAGGCCCTCCCACCCTCTGTGCCTTATTCATCCCAGCGACCCTTGCCCTTCAGCGCCATGGTCACGACTTGGCAAATACTTGTTGAGTGAATGGGCAGATGTTGCTGAAGACAGAGTGGCCAGCTCAGCTCTCCGAGATATCGTGGGTGTCGTCCCAGACCATGGCAGGGAAGCGAGGTGCAGGAATTGCTTTCAGTTTCCCAGTGCATGTCATGTTTTGCTCACCGTCTACTGTGGCCTGTGAAGTGCTTAAGAGTGCTGTGTCCAAAAACACACACCTTCTTAAAAAGACTTGATTGCTACAAAATGCCAGTGGTCATCTGAGCAGTTGGGAAAATAGACTTGCTCTGTGCAGGGTTGACCTTAGCCTTCAATTTGTAAAACAGACAACACGTGTGAGGCACAGTAAGTGGAGCCAGGTAAAAGTAGGTGCAGCTATGATGTGTTTTTGACTGGCAGGAGTAGGAGGGAGACTGAAGTGGGCTGGAGGCCTGCATGGGCCACGTGCAGTTACGTGGCTGTTGAAGACCCCTCCCCAGCAGTTGGGGACAGAGATTGGTATTATTATGTCTCCACAAGGAAGCAGGTTCTTGGCCGAGTACCTTGCCTGAGGTCACGTGGCAGCCAGGGGAGAGCACGCTGTGTCCAACAGCACATTAAGGAATCCCATTTGGTTTACTTTGTAGCTGGAGAGAAAAGACCCATCTGAAGACAAGGAGGACATTGAAGGCAACCTGCTGCGGCCCACAGGCGTGGCCCTGCGAGGAGCCCACTTCTGCCTGAAGGTCTTCCGGGCCGAGGACCTGCCACAGAGTGAGTGTAACGCCCCGGGCAGAGGCCCGCCCCTGTGAGGGTGGACCACGGGCAGCACCGAGGCCTCCAGTTTGTGGGGCCCTGGGTCCTTGCTCAGCCTCCCTCTCCCCTGACCCTCCATCCGTTCTGCCTTTGGCCTGGCTTCCTCCCCTGAGGGTCTGCTGGAGGCTGGGACTGACCACAGCGTGGGCATGCCCCAAGCCGTCTCTGGGTTTCCCCTGGGCTGCTTCTGCTCTTAATAGCTGAAAAGCAACCAGAATTTAATGGGAAGTCGATGCTAGTGGAGTCCCCAGGATGCAGGAAATCTCAAGTGTCGCCTGGGCCTCTTCAGCCGCTGTGTGGACCCGATTTCCCGGCTCTCACAGGGAGCCTGCAGCACTGGAGACTGCTCAGCTCGCAGGGCTGGATCTCGCTGCTTTCTTCCTCTGCGAGCCAGCCCTGGAGGCTGGGGAGCAGCTGCTCTGATGTTGGAAGGGCTTGCTTGAAGGACTCCTGGGGCTCCTTTTCTGCACAGGTCGACACCCATCCAACAGGTGATGCACCTGCCGTGTGCCTGGGACCGAGAAGACCCTGTTCCAGGAAACCTTTTGTCCCTGTAGACTAGGACAGTGGGTCACCCTACTGGTGACATCCCCACCTCCTCCTCCCAAGAAGGCTGCAGTGACCACTGCCTGGTTTTGCACCGTGACTAGCCAACACGAGACCCTTGTGCTTAGTGAATGCTGGGGGGGGGGAGGTCGGGGGCTTACTAAATATTACATTGCAGTCCCGTAGGCCCCGCCTCCGGCCTTTCAGATTGACTTCGGTTGGTAGGGCTTAGCCTGAATGTTAAAGCCTCCAGGTGATTCTGTGAGGGCCCCTCCTGAGCTGATGTTTTAAAACCCTTCTTAGCATAAACAAGCCCGCCACTGTCCATGTCCATAGCAGCCTTGCCAGAACGCTTGTGAGTGTCCCTGTCTAGCTTTTCAGGAAGCTGGTCACTTGAGGGCATCCGCTCTGGTGCTGCTGTCCACATTGAGGTGGACCCTTTCTTACAAGCTTACTTGGACCAACATCGGGGTGGGGGGGTGGACCTTCACACGTGTATTGGGTAGTAAACAGCTATTCAAGTTTGTGCTTGAAAACTCCCTGTGTTTATTGATTACAACTGTGTAGAAGGGAGGCTGGCGTGCTCCCAGAGGGCCGTGGGGAGATACAAGTACCAGCTCCTCCTTAGGTTAAGGAGCTTTGTGCTTTATTCTCTGCAATATTATTTAAATATAAATAAAAACAAAATAGTTGGGTGAACAGAACTGAAGTATTTGCCACTTGTTAGCTATTATAGTCATGTCAACATCAGCGGTCACAGAATCATTAACTATCTCACTCCAGTATCGCATCTGTGTAAACATAACACAAGGGTGCCTACAAACACCTGTCCCTACGTAGTTATATGTAAATAATGGGCTGATTCAGTAAAGTAATTGGTTTGGAGCAGCACAGACTAGAAACTTTGTTTACAAAACAGAATTGACTTGTTGGAGGCCGGCGCCGTGGCTCAACAGGCTAATCCTCCACCTTGCGGCGCCGGCACACCAGGTTCTAGTCCCGGTTGGGGCACCGATACTGTCCCGGTTGCCCCTCTTCCGGGCCAGCTCTCTGCTGTGGCCCGGGAATGCAGTGGAGGATGGCCCAAGTGCTTGGGCCCTGCACCCCATGGGAGACCAGGAAAAGCACCTGGCACCTGGCTCCTGCCATCGGATGAGCGCGGTGCGCAGGCTGCAGTGCACCGTCCGCAGCAGCCATTGGAGGGTGAACCAACAGCAAAGGAAGACCTTTCTCTCTGTCTCTCTCACTGTCCACTCTGCCTGGCAAAAAAAAAAAAAAAGAATTGACTTGTTGGTTAATCTCAAGGAAGCCACTGTGCTCATGGCTACAGAGGAACCTGTGGGCCAGGCCTCAGTAATGAGATGTTGTCACAACTTCTGGCCCTGCCTGGGTCGTTCCCTGTGCTCAGCAGTGCAGGCTTCCAGTCTGTCAACTGGAGGGCCTTTCAGAGAGGCTCTGGGCAGAGTGGACGGAAGAGCAAGCCGCCTGCGGGCCGGGGAAGGAGGCTGCCGGTGCTCGGGCTGCTGGGCTGAGCCCACATAGGAGGAGAGCTGCCTGAGGGCACAGCTGGGGTTCAGAGGTGGCACAGCAGGCAGGCAGTGACTGGCGTCTCCTCCCCAGTGGACGACGCAGTGCTGGACAACGTGAAGCAGATCTTCGGCTTTGACAGTAACAAGAAGAACTTGGTGGACCCCTTCATGGAGATCAGCTTTGCAGGGAAAATGGTAAGGAGTGAGGGGTGGGAGGGGATGGCCGCGGGCCCCCAGGGATGGGTGTCAGGCCATGCTGATCTGTGTACATGCAGTGGATACGCCATCAGGCCAGTGCTCTGGGCTGCCATGCACATGAGTGTGGATAGATCAGCTATGCAGTGACTCGGAGGGGACAGACACCCACAGTGAGCAGATGGAGGGATATTCAGGGAAAATTGAGGAGTCGCATGGAAGCCAGTTGTGAAGGCATAAAGAAAGGAATACTCCCCTCACATAGTATGATTAAAAACACGATGATGATGATTTTAAACATTTATTGTTTATTTGAAAGGCAAAAGAAAGATTGTTCATCCACTGGTTCATTTCCTAAATGTTTGCAATGGCCAGGGGTTGGAGCCTGGAATTTGATCCAGGTTTCCCACATGGGTGGCAGGGACTCCAGTACCTGCCGCCTCCTAGGGTGTGCATTAAAGTAAAGCTGGAGTCGGAAGCAGTGCCAGGACTTAAACCCAAGCACTGCTATATGGGTGTCCCGATTGGCATCTTCACCACTGTGCCAAATGCCTGTCCCACGGTGATGGGGTTTTGAGAAGCTGTGGCAGGAGTTGGGCTGAGAAGGACCATTCTAGCAGGCCTCCTCGGGGTCGCTTACGGGGACAGCCCCCTCTTCCTGAGAGCCCAGCTTTCTGCCCCAGTCCCTCTGCATGCAGGCTGGAGCCCCCAGCATCTGTGTCCGCCCCATGGGCTCTCCCAGCCTGTGGCCATCGCCTCTCTGCAGAGGAATCCCCGCAGCTCACCTTAGCCTTGACCCCTCCCTTTGACCCCAGGCCTCTGAGCAGCCCACCTACGGCCTCTCTGCCTCTGACGGAGTCCTTTCCCCTGCCTCAGCTGCCCTTCTTCCCCAGGAACCCCCATCAGAGGCAGAACGTGTGGGACTGCCTTGACCCCTCCCTCTCTCCTCTCCCCACATCAAACATTCGAAGGCCCATGCCTCCCCTCTGAGCCCATGCAACACCCTCCCCTCCCCCAGCCTCCGTTTTTCTTTCTCCTTGGCATCACGCTTTTGAAGAGTTCAGCCTACTTGTCCAAGTGCTGCTCTTCTCTGAGTGTTTCCTTCTGGTGGCGTGTTTTTCCCCCTCAGGCTTCTGTATTTCTTATACTCTGGAATTCAGGGCTAGAGACTTGATTAGATTCAGGTGAAGGATTTGGGTAAGAACATATAACACATGTGCAGCTGGTGTTGTGGCGTGGCTGGCTAAGCAGCTGCCTGTGACACCAGCATCCTGTATGAGCACTGGTTCAAGTCCTGGCTGCTCCACTTCCAGTTCGGCTCCCTGTTAGTGTGACTGCGAAGGCAGTGGAAGGTGGCCCAAGTGCTTGAGTCCCTAAACCCATGTAGGAGACCCAGATGGAGTTCCAGGCTCCTGGCTGTCGGAGCCATTTAGGGAGTGAACGAGCAGGTGGATCTGTCTCTGTGTCTGTTTATCTGTCTCCCTTCTCTGTCTCCTCTCTCAAAACAAAAAGGAAAGGACGCAGCACAGGCAAGGTTCCACGTGTGATACTGCAGCTGACAGGAAGCACTCCAGTCAGGCGCCAGGCGGTCCTGTCACTGGCAACAGTCATCTGCTCAGCTGGCCAAGGCGGTGTCCCCAGATCCCTGCCCGGGAAGCGTCCACCCCTTTGTAATGAGCAGGAAACCTATGGGAGACGCCTGGCACAGTGTAGATACCCTGTTTCTCAGGAACCTCTTGCCTAGTCAGACCTCCTTGCCCGAATCAGTCATTTACTTGGAGATGAAAAATGCTGATTTTTTTTCTCACCATCATTCCTTCTTTCTTGAGTAGCTGGCATTTTTTTTAAGAGCTTGGTCCCCCTCTGAGTAGTCCTCGGGACCTCAGTTTCTATCAGTGTAGTGCATCAAGATCGGCCATTGTGTGTTTGATGCTGGGATCGTCCTGTAGCTGACTGGCTCCTCCATCCTGAGCACACGGTCTCGTGGGGAAGTTGAAGCTCACTCCTGCTAGGTGTAAATGCTCCTGGCAGACCCTTACCCAAGTGTACATTTGGGTTGGGTTAGGGTCGATGCCCTGTTCCTGGCCTTGGGAGGGGCCAGGCAGGATGTATGTGGACACGAAGCAGTGGGCTGGGCAGTTCCAGTCTGAGGACAGAGGTCGATGTTCCCAGTGGGCAGGTAGGGGAAGCCAGGTCCTGAGGTTGGTTTCATTCCTCACTCCCAGCCCGTCAGGGTGCTCTGATGGTGGCAGGACCGCAGGCCGACTTCCTTCACGCTCACTGCTTCCTTGGTGGGAAGTCTCAGAGCCATGGGGCCTTGCTGCTCCCCCGGGGCCCTGGCCAGCATCTTTGGGATCCCTGGGTCCTCTCGGTGCTCTGGGCTGGCCCCAGGTGTTTTCCCAGGAAGCTGTTTAGGGACGGGCCTGGGGGAGTCAAAGGATTGGACATAGCTGACTGGCAGCTGACGTCAAGCCAGAAGCTCCACCCCCCCACCCCCCGTGGTCCCTCTCCAAGGTGGTGGAGGGTAGTTGAAGAATGAGTTGGTGGTGAAGGCGCAGCTGAACCCTCCCCCCTGGTGGCTTCAGCCTGGTCAGCCTCCTCTATTGGTCTGTGGGCCCTGCCCTGAGCCACCTCCCTGCGCTACCTCATCTGAAGAGACCTGGGTTTTGAGCTCTCTGCATCCACCCCAGCCTGATCGTCTGCCTTTCCTCTTGTGGACACTTGGTGGTGCTGTTGTCCTAGATGTCAACTGTGCTGTGGCTGAGCTCCTAAGGGACTGGGAGGGTGTATGGGTGCACATGCACAGACTTCAAGTTATTGGGGAAGGAAAGGGAAGGTTCTTGTTGAACAGGGCAGGAGGTATGCACACTTTTTCAGAGTTCTAGAAAAGTCCTATTGACTGTAAAAAATTTTTTTTTCTTTGAACAAAAGGAAAAAGCCTCATGATATTTCTGTATCCCACACCATCTCGGAGACAACTGTTAACAGTTATTAACACTCGTGTATATTTGCTTCAAGAATGTCTTCTCTATCTCTGACATTCCCCTAGCTCTCCTGTCCCCATCCCCTGAAAAAAAAATTGGATTCCGAGTACAGTTGATCTTCGTTATCCCCAGACTTGGTGTTTGGAGTGTGCCTGCTTGGTCAGATTTGTTTGTATTTTGTGAGTCTGCACTGACGTCACTCTCCTGGTCATCTGTGGGCACATGCAGAGTTGGGGGTGAGCTGACTGCCCTGCTGGGTGTGTTGCCTGGTGAGATGATACTCTGCCTCCTTGCCTCAGATCTTGTGCTGCAAGTAAGTGTCCTTTTCTCTATTTAATGCCTCATTTTTCTAATGTTTGTGCCTCTTGGTGGTGACTTCCCTGCTTAAAATGTATCGTAGGCATAGCGCTAAGGTGTCTGATGTTTGTAAGCGACGTGGGGAGAGAACAGGTGTGTGTGTGGGCGTGGTCCAGGTGTGAGTCACAGTGCTGCTGGCAGGTCCCGAGTTCATGGGCAACTCTACGTAATCAAGCTGTCCCTCGACAGAAGCTGATAGAGTGAGGCCATGTATTGATAAGTTGGCAAAAATGTCGTGGCAGAGGCTGGCAGGAGTTCAGTCCTGCGTTCTGCAGGCACAGTGACTCAGCATCCACTAAGCCAGCCCTCACAGTAACTATAGATCACAGCTTCCATGAGTAGTGGGAATCGACTCTGGGTGCCGTTTGGTAAATGCCTCTGTTGTCTAGCATTTTCGTAGGTTACTTAGAGGTTGTTTTTAAATTTTGGATTAAAATGTAATACTTGCACATTTTGAGGGGTATAATGGGATATTTGTATATATCCACAGCATAGGTCAACTCTACCAGCCTTTCTGTTTCCTTATCTTTTCTTTGTGTTTGGAGCCTACCTGCTCTTCTGTTCTAGTTTGTTATATAGAATATAATAAATCATTGGGAGCCATAGGCACCCCCTGTGCTACCAAACGCTGGAATGTGCAAGTCTCTACCACATAAATGTGTATGTGTCTTCAAGACTTCGCTTCCACACAAGAGAGAACGTGCGGTCTATGAGCCATCTACTGGCTCATTTCTCTTAGTAAAATCATCTCTAGTTCCATCCACTTTGCTGAAAATTGCAGGATTTCCTTTTTTATTGTTTGGGTAATGTTCCACTGTCTGTATACACTACATTTTTCTTTTATCTGTTCATTGATGGATACATAGGCTGACTCTGTCTCTTGGATGTTGGGAACAGTGCTGCCATGAACATGGGAGTACAGGGATCATTCCATCTGCTGAGCTCGTTTTCTTTGGATAGGTACCCAGCAGTGGGATAGCTGGGTCGTATGGTATGTCTATTCTTCACGTTTTACAGAATATTTATCATTTTATTTGAAAGGTGGAGCTTCCATCTGCTGGTTCACTCCCCCAGATGCCTGTAGGAGCCAGCGCTGGCCCAGGCCAAAGCCAGGAGCCTGGAACTCCATCCAGGTTTCTTCCAGGTGGTTGACTTAACCACCTGAGCCACCCCCTGGGGCCTCCCAGAGTAGCTGCTGGCAGGAAGCTGGGTCAGAAGTGGAGGGGCACTCTGATACGGGGGTAGGCCTTGTAGCTGCTGCACTGAACACCTCCCCTGGTTGGTTTGGTTGAGGAACTCACATATTCTCCACAATGACTGTACTAATTTGCATTCCTGCCAAGAGTCCCTTTTCTCCGTATCCTGACCAGCTTTTTTTCTCTTTATTTTGTCTGAGAATAGTAAGATGATACTTTATTGTGGTTTTGATTTGCATTTCCCTGATGGCTAATGATATTTGGCACTTTTTCATAGATTGGTTGGCCATTTGTATTTCTTTCTTTCTTTTTTTAAGAAATAGATTTGTTTATATGAGAGGCAGAGTTGGAGAGACACAGATTTTTCAATTTACTGGTTCACTCCCCAAATGGCTGCAATGGCTGGGGCTGGGCCAGGCTGGAGCCAGGAGTTTCTTCTAGGTCTCCCACATGGTTGCAGGGGCCCGAGTACTTGGGCCATCTTCTGCTTTCCCAGGTCACCAGCAGAGAGCTGGATCAGAAGCGGAGCAGCCCAGACTCGAACTAGGACCCATATGGGATGCCAGTCTTCAGGTGGTGGCTTAACCCACTGTGCCACAGTGCCAGCCCCCTGCCAGGCATATTTGTAGGGAGTTAGATAGGAAATGGAAGAGCCAGAACTCAATATGGGGTGTGGACGCCCCAAGAAGCAGCTTACGATGCTGTGCTGTGATGCCAGCCTCTCCTCTCTTATTTTATTAATTTGGTCTCTCACTCTCTTTCAGTCTAGCTGAAGCCTTATACATTTTGTTAACCCTTAAAAATATTTTATTAACCCTTGGCTTTTCTTAGTTTCAATTTAGTTCTGATTTTTATTTCCTTCTGACTATGGGTTTAGTTTGTTCTTGTTTTTCCTATGTGCTTGAGATACATTGTTAGATTGTTTATTTGATACCTAACTATTTTTGATGTGGATTCTTATTGTCATAAATTTCCCTCTTAGCACTGTTTTTGCTGTATCCCATAAGTTTTGCTATGTTGTGTTTCCATTGTTGTTAGTTCCAAGGAACTTTTGAATCCCTCCTTGCCCTTTTTAAAGATGTATTGATTTGAAATACAGAGAGACAGGTCTTCTAACTGCTGTAACAGCTTGAGCTGGGCCAGACTGAAGCCAGGAGCTGGGAATTCCAATCAAAGTCTCTCACATGGGTTGCAGGGACCCAAATCCTTGGCCCAGCATCCACTGCTGTCTGAGGCATGTCAGCAGGAAGCTGGATCAGAAGTGTAGCAGATGGGACTTGAACTGGCACTCTGACACAGACAGCTTGACTGACTGTGCTACAATGCTGGCCCCCCTTTAGTTTGTTTTGAATATAATTTTTTTGTGGGTTTTATAGTTTCATACATCTTCATGGTATAACTCTTTTTCTTTGTTTATGTCGGACACACTTAGGCATCTTTGTAAAGGCTGGTCTGGTGTTGATTCCTTGAGTGGTTTTCATGTCTTTTATTTTTTATTTTTTATTTTGACAGGCAGAGTGGACAGTGAGAGAGAGAGACAGAGAGAAAGGTCTTCCTTTGCCGTTGGTTCACCCTCCAATGGCCACCACGGCCGGTGCGCTGCGGCTGGCGCACCGTGCTGATCTGAAGGCAGGAGCCAGGTACTAGGTGCTTTTCCTGGTCTCCCATGGGGTGCAGGGCCCAAGCACTTGGGCCATCCTCCACTGCACTCCCTGGCCACAGCAGAGAGCTGGCCTGGAAGAGGGGCAACTGGGACAGAATCCGGCGCCCCCACCGGGACTAGAACCCGGTGTGCCAATGCCGCAAGGCGGAGGATTAGCCTTTTGAGCCGCAGCGCCGGCCGGTTTTCATGTCTTGTGAAGACTATTTCTCCTTCATTTCTGAGCAATAATTTCAGGGTTATTTTCTTTCAGAACTTGGAATGTATTATTCCATTTCCTCCTGGCCTGTAAGATTTCTGAAGAAAAATCTGTTAATCTAATGGGAGTTTCCTTAAAAGTTACTGGGTGCTTTTCTCTCTCTCTCTCTAAAGATTTATCTGTTTAATTGAAAGGCAGAGTCACAGAGAGGGAGAGGCAGAGAAAGAGATCTGTCTGCTGGCTCACTCCCCAAATGGCTACAACCGCTGGAGCTGGGCTGATCTGAAGCCAGGAGCTCTTTCGGGTCTCCCATGCAGGTGTAGGGATCCAAGGACTTGGGCCATCTTCCACTGATTTTCCAGGCCATAGTAGGGAGCTGGATCGGAAGTGGAACAGCCAGCATTCAAACCGCTGCCCATAAGGGATGCCAGCACCTGCAGATGGAGGATTCACCCGCTACGGCACAGTGCCAGCCCCAAGGGTACAGATTTTAGAATTCTCTGTGCTGTACTTCTGAGAATGGTGGAGATCTTTAGGGGTCATGTCTGATGCCATGATCTCTTCTGGTCATTTGGGGTGCTAGAGGCCTCCTATACTTAAATGTCCACATTTTTCTCCAAATGTGAGATTTCCAACTATTTCATTGAATGGGCTTCTTTTTGTTTTGTTTTTGTTTTTGCCTTTATTCCTCTCTCCCTCAGGAATTTCCATGTGCCCCACAGATCACAGCTGCTGTCTTCATTCTCTTATTCTTTTTTCCCCCTCTTTTATCTGACTGCTGGAAGTTCAGATGTTGTTTCTTTTGCTTGATCCAGTTTGGTTTGGTTCTTTTCAAGATCCCTCTCTGCTGAAATTCTCACCCATATCATGCATTAATTTCCCCGTTTTGTGCAAACCTTTGGACTGTGTGTGAGGGCTGCGAACCTGGGCTGGTGCCAAGGTGCGTGGGGCATGCAGGCTCCTGGTTGCTGCCTGACATCACCTAGGGAGCACCGGGGCTGCTGGCAGGCAGGTTCTCACACAATACTGAGATGGTCCCGACAGTTTGCACAGCTCCCAGGAGCAGTGGGCAGACTGTACTGGGGTCACAGGAACCCTGGCCGGGAGTCCTGGTGTGCATGGTCCCAGGGACAGCCAGGGACTTCCGGGGTGGCTGGGGGAGGATGAACACCTGTCCCTTGTGAGCTCTGTGGCTCGGCTAGGTCTAGCTGGATCCGTGAAGTTATAGTCGTCTTATTTACTTTTTTGTCTAGTGTAGTGGAAGTGAGTGGGGCTATTCAGGGGCCCCTGTCCTCTGGGGCAGCAAGTCCTTTTTCAGGATGGTGCCACACTGCCACAGCCTGTGCTCTGGGGTCTGTGGGGGAACGTGCTGTGGGTTCCTTCTCTGAATCACTGCCGCTGTCTGCAAGCTCCCCAGGCAGCTCTCCTTACAGGAGCATGGGCTTCTCCTGTGGTGAGGACTGCTCTCATTGGGCACCCGCACAGATGGGCTCTGCAGAGGGGTGCCCGTGTGCCCCCCTTTCCCCTGCAGTGCAGATTGCCCCTGCACCCAGTCAGTGGGCCTGCATCTCAGCTGTTGGCTGGCTTTGTTCCTCCCTGTCTGCTGCAGTCCCAGCAGGTTCCCTGCTGAGCTCTGGTGTTCTTGCCCAGCATATGTGTGTGTGTGTGTGTGTGTGTGTGTGTCTGTGTGTGTATGAACATACATATATACATACACACACATATATATATACATATTATATATAAATTATATATATATATATATATATACACATGCATATTCGATGAAAATAAGAGATTGATTTTTTTCCACTTGGAATTCAGTTCCCAAATGCCTGTAACATCCAAACCTGGGATAGGCCAAAGCAGGGAGATTGGAACTCAGTCCAGGGTTCATGTTCATGGGTGACATGAGGGTGGCAGAAATGCATGTTGCTACCAGAAAAGCTGGATTGGAAGTGGAGTAGCCAGAATCACTTCCTCCTTTGCAAAGAAAACCACTGCAGTTAATGTGTATCATTTTTCACTATGCACGTGTAAGCAAATACAGCTATAGATTCTTTTTTACCCTGTTAACACAAATGGTTGCATAGTATACTCACTCTGTATCTTATTATTTCTACTTGATAATAGAACTTAGAGGTTGCGGAGGGATCCTCATTCTTCTTTAAAGCTGCATAGAATTCCACTGTGTGACTGGGTCACCATTTGTCTAACTTTTCTCTATTGTTGGACCCCTGGTGGTTTTTTCTCTATTGTTGGATCCTTGCTAGGTCAAGCCATGCTGCACTGAATAACCTCACATGTAGGCCATCCTGCACACGTATAGGTATTTCTGCAGGCGAAGTATCTAGAGAGAAGCAGTAGGTCCAAGGGAATGTGCATTGTCAATGACTAGTGGTTGTTTGTCTCCTGGAGGGTCAAACTATTTTTCCTACTAGTGAAATACAAAAGTGCCCACTTCCAATGGCCTCGCTGACAATGAGTTGTCGGACTTTAGAGAATTTTATGAATCTACTGTATAAGGAATGGTCTCTCGTTAGTTTTACTTGTTTTTCATTTATTGACTGAGGTCGAGCATCATTTTATATGCTTCACACCCCGTCATGTCTCCATGCCCATGAATACTCTGTTCTAGTCTTTGCCATTGCTCCAAGGGTTGGTTGATCTTTCTCTCCTTTCCTCTTGTTAGCACAAGAGCCAAATCCTGGCCCCTGTCCCTGGCCCCAGGTACATGCACTTTTGCCTGTGCTCCTTTTCTAGGGCAGTGGGGGCAGGGCCAGCACTGGGTGGGTGGGGATGGACCTGAGATTCCTGACGTAAGTCGTCTAACACACATGAAGTACTTAGCATGGTGCAAGGTCCACAGCAAATGCTCTGAGAAAGCTGGTATTGTTTTGTGAGGAATATGCAGACCCACCAGGATCCATATATCTGAAACGTGGCCTTTCCCTGCTGCCCCCGTGTGGATCCTGGGGCCCCCTCCCCCCAACTCCAAGGGCAGCGTTGGCCCATGAGTCACCGCCTTAGGTCTGGTTTCCACTCCTGCTGGGTCATTTGTTTGTGAGAAGCCCAGTGTTTAGGGCAGTGCTGGTCTGAGACAGTCTGTGCTTACGGGGTTTGCATCTTCACTGAATTCTCTTCGACTCTCAGATGCAAGTATGAGGCCTGGCCCTCTGCTCTCCCCTTCCCTGTCTCTGATCTCCTGAGGTCTGTGGTCTGGGCCTCTGGGAAAGCCAGTCAGGCCCCGGGCCCCCACTTCGGGTCAAGCCACAGTGGGGGTTGGAGCCGGGGACACCCAGCCAGAGCTGTGCTTTCAGAGCAGAAGGCCTCAGGCGTTTGGGCAACTCTCTCCAGCCCTGTTCGCCCCTCGGCCCTGGGTCTGACCTTCCATCGAGCGTTGTCTCTGAAAGTGCCTGCTGTGCCCCAGCCTACTGCATGGGGCTCCCAGGCCCTAGCCTTAAGGGCAACCAGCATGCATGGCAGAGTGGCCACTGGCTGGTTTGGTTGTTCCTGAGGGAGCCCAGAGACCCCCGAGAGCCTCCATCCCCCTGTCCTCTGCATCTCCTAGCTCTGCAGCAAGATCCTGGAGAAGACAGCCAACCCTCAGTGGAACCAGAGCATCACGCTGCCTGCCATGGTGAGCCTTGCCCTGCCCCTACCCTGCCCCCACCCCAGGAGGCCCTGAGGTTTAGGGTTGCCTGGCTTCCCAGCCCCCCACCTGTGTGCTGGACTCCTGCTTAGAGGAAGGGGTGCTGCCGTTTTTGAAAGGGCCCTGCTCTAACTCGCTTCTCTTCCCTCAGTTTCCCTCCATGTGTGAGAAAATGAGGATTCGCGTCATGGACTGGTGAGTCGTGTGTCCAGGGGTCCTCGGAGGGGCTGGCTTGCTCGGTGTGGTTCTTCTCCGTCTGCTGGTAGTGGGAGGAGGCTTCAGAGGAGGTGGGGCTGAGGAGATGGTTCCTAGGAGGCTTGTTCACTGCCCTGCACTAGGAGGTAGGGTCTGTGCTAAAGGCAGGTGGGGAGTGCGTGGCCCGGTGGGTGTGTGAGGAATCCATCTCTGAGGCTGGGAGGGGCTGGGCAGGCTTCCTGGAGGAGGTTGGGGCAAGTAGAGGATTGGAGGCCCATGGAAGGAGGCTGGAAGGAGCAGAGCTTCTGGGAGTGTGGCTGTGCTTGCCCTGGGGCTGGTACGGGTCCCCAGTCTGGGGAGATCTACCAGCCTGCCCAAGTAGGGGACAGCACTGCTGGAGTGGAGCAGGTGAGGAAGATGGCCTATGGGAGTTTAGAAAAACAATGGTAGCTGACACCTGCGGAGCAGCACTGCGTGCCAGGCCCTGTGTGCAGCAAGCTCTTTACAAGTACAGACTCGGGGGCCTGATGCTACTACTCCACGGAGGCGGAAGTGGCTCAGGAGAGAGGAAGTGACTGGGTGGTAGCTGAAGGGCTTTCCAGACCAGACTTGAACCCAGGCCTATAGCTCTGGAAACTGTTCATATCTGCTGCATGGGGTATCTCTCTGCCACCCTTGGTGTCGGGGGGTGTTAGGGGTCCGCGGTGCGATCCTCAGGCACCAGGCATTCCAGAAAGCGACGTTGTCCTTTCTCTGCCCCCGAAGAGTCTTGGCCGTGCAGTTCCCCAGCGTGTTCTCCTTTGGGCCCAGGCCCGTGGCACCCCCAGCCAGGAGGATAATGAGAGACGAGGGAAAAACCCCCAGACCACAGAGCCAGCAAAGTGTGTGCCAGTTCCCCAGGCCTAAAGCAAACAGCTTGTGAGAATTAGGAGGGAAGGGCGCAGCCAGGAGGCCAGCGCGGGGGAGGCTCGAGGGCCATGACCACGGCTCTGTGCCGTGGGGAAGCGGTTTGGGGAGGAAGGGGGGCGAGGATGGACTTGCCGTCCCTGGGATGATCTCCTCGTGGCAGCTTGTGGTGTGCGTGTGGTGTGGCCTGGGGGCACTCGGCCATGCGTGCCTGTGCACGTGGACGCGTGTGGGCACGATTGGCCCGTGTGTTGCGGTTGTGCCTGGCGCAAGTCTCTGTGAGCCGTGGCAGAGGCACGGGCATACTGTACAATCCAAACACATTACGGAATCTGGGGGCTGCGTCTGGGGTTTGGGTTGAAGTGGTGTTTTTATTGTGAGTCTATTTTCAGACTTGCTGTATTTTCCAAAAGCAACCCCAAGCCCCAAAAACCCAGCTTGTGGCCAGGGAGTGTGCTGTCATCGTGTGCTCCCGTGCAGGAGAACGCTTTCTTCCCAGAAAACCCAGGTGCGCTTGTGTTGTCACCGGGGTCCCCGGGACGCCACTGGATGCCATCTGACCCACGGGGCCTTTCCCTGGAACTTTACCTCTGCTTGATTCTTGAGCAAAATTCCTCTTTCCCTGGAAGACAGACAGACAGAATCCCCAAACCATCCCTCCCCCCACAGAAACAAAACCTCTCCCTTCCCATTCTCCCGGCTCCCCTCTGATTCAGAGAAGGTCAGAGGTCAAACCACCCGTGGTTTTTCCCTATGGATTGGACGTGAAGGCAGGGTGAACATGCCAGCATCTATCTGGTGTCTGGGGTTGATCACCTCATTGTGAGATGTTCCTGGGAATTTTTTACTTTCCAGTTCTTAACTAACATTGTTCCCTAGGACACAAGATGAAGATCTGAGCTGACGATTCACTTTTTGTAGTCCCTGTCCTAAAAGAAAACTTAAAAAAAAAAAGGCTTATTTATATTGAAAGAGTTACAGCGACAGAATGAGCTTCCTGTCTCCTGGTTCACTTACCAGGTGGCCACAGTGGCCAGCCCTAGACCAGGCTGAAGCCAGGAACTTCATGTAGGTCTCCCACGTGGGTGCAGGGGCCCAAACACTTGGGCCATTTTCCACTGCTTTTCCTAGGCCATTAGCAGGGAGCTGGATGGGAACTGGAGCAGCCAGGACTCGAACCAATGTCCATATGGGGTGCTTGCATGACAGGCAGTGGTGTTATCTGCTACACCACAGCACGGAGCCCCTGAAGGAAAGCTTTAAAATCTAAGCTAAATCACTTCTCTGAGTCTCTGAGAAAAGAGGAAGTGAGGGAGCAGAATAGGTTAGGGTAACTCTTGGGGTTAGGATTTAGAAGAATCAAGTCCCCATGCCCAGGCGTGATGTTTGCAGGGGGGCTGGGGTGCACTAGTACCTGAGGCTGCCTGTGGCCAGGTGTTCTGAGCAGGGGGAGAGTAGGGAGAGGGGCTCATGGGAGTTGAGCAGAGGGAAAGGCACCTGAGAACCTTCCCTGTCTGAAATCGGGGCTCACCACGGTTCCTACCTGATGGAGCTGACATGAGGATTAAGCCAGCTGTCACTTGACATGATTTTTGGGGTCCTGCTTGGCTCTTAGTAGGCACTCGGTGAATAGTCACTGTTGCCGTTGTTGGAGGAGGCAGCTGTGTGGGTATGGGGGGTTCTGCCTGAGACACTGCTGGCCGGTGGGTTAACCTGGTAATTGGTCTCCTTGGGCTCCTGCCTGTCATCCTCTGGGCTGGTTAGGGAGGGGAAGCAAGATGGGCTGTGCTGTGCCCTGGGGCTGTGGTGCGAGTGTGGGAATCTGCACACCAGGGCTTCAGGCCCCAGCTCTGCACCTCCCTCCCTGGCTGGGCCCGGGCAGGGACCTTAACGGCTTGGAGCCTCAGTGTCCTCAAGAGAGACGATGGGGAGAGAAAAGTGCTTTTTTCTTAAGGCAGCGTGAGAGCCTTTTCTAGGTCAAAGTAGGTGAAGAGTGCTTTGTCATGGTCAAGCCAGACACAAAAAGCGAGTGTGCGTTTGCTCAGTTGAAGACCTTGGCCTTGGAGGTAGTTTCTCCTTGGTTGTGAGGTTTTCCCCTTGATGTGGGTATGGCTTCAGCTCCTGGAGCCTTGGTTCTCCCCGGGCCTGGAAATCTGGCTCCCCTGCCCTTGCCGCCTGCCTCTGGGAGCCTGCCCGACCTCCTGCAGCTGTGCTCACAGGCCTGCGTCAGTGGCCCACTGCTGGTTGGCTGGTGGGATGCTCGGGGTTGGTGAGAGGCAATAGGGGGTCGTGAGCAAGCTTTCTGTCGGTCTCTCTCTTCCCTGGGGTTAGCAGGCCTCAGTAGTGCACCTGAAGTGTGATGCCGAGGCCACTTCCTTCCCGGGTGGGCTGTGGCCTGTGGTTTCTTGTCTGTGTTCAGGTCCCCTCTGCCCCCTTGCTCTAGGGACCGCCTCACTCACAATGACATCGTGGCCACCACCTACCTGAGTATGTCGAAGGTCTCTGCGCCTGGAGGAGAAATCGAAGGTATGTTCCACGCTCCCATCCCCAAGCCCTGTGCTGTCTTTTGTCCAGCCTCCATTTGCCTTGCCCCTGTGGAAGAGGGGAGACCGTTTCCATGGGTGAGGGCGCTGGCCAGGGAGAGGGACGCCCCTCCCTCGGGAGGCGGGACACCCGTTGAGCAGCTGTAAGAGCTTAATTCTCTCCTTTGGGGAACGCTGGTGGCCATGGCCACGCCGTCCACTGAGTTTCATGTTCAGCGACCAAGCTCTAGAAGTTTTTATTTTGAAACTGACTTTGTTGGCTTATTAAAAAGTAATCCATTGCTGTTTTATAAAATTTTCAATAATGTGAAAATAGAATACGTAATTTACTCATGAAGCTACCCCTAAGCCCATTCCTCCAGACAAGAATGTACATGAGCATTTTGAACCCTTTCTTATACACATGTGTACATGTGTGTATATACAGGCACGAGTGTGCACATGTGGGGCTGTGTACACACATATACATTAAAAACAAATTATTCAGGCTGGCGCCGAGGCTCACTTGGCTAATTCTCTGCCTGCAGTGCTGGCACCCTGGGTTCTAGTCCCGGTTGGGGCTCTGGATTCTGTCCTGGTTGCCCCTCTTCCAGGCCAGCTCTTTGCTGTGGCCCGGGAGTGCAGTGGAGGATGACCCAAGTACTTGGGCCCTGCACCTGCATGGGAGACCAGGAGGAAGCACCTGGCTCCTGCCTTCGAATCAGCGCAGTGCACCGGCTGCAGCACGCTGGCTGTTGTGGCCATTTGGGGGGTGAACCAATGGAAAGGAAGACCTTTCTCTTTGTCTCTCTCTCTCTCACTGTCTAACTCTGCATGTCAAAAAAAAATTATTCTGAAAGTTACTTTCTGCCCCTTGACAACGTAACATAGATATAATTTCACATTATTAAATATGCTTCTACTATACAACTAGTTAATGGTGAAAATGTACGTATTTCTTTTTTTTTTAAAGATTTATTTATTTATTTGAAAGTCAGAATTACACAGAGAGAGGAGAGGCAGAGAAAGAGAGAGGTTTTCCATCCTCTGGTTCACTCCCCAGTTGGCCACAACGACCAGAGCTGCACAGATCCGAAGCCAGGAGCTTCTTCTGGGTCTCCCATGCAGATGCAGGGGCCCAAGGACTTGGGCCATCTTCTGCTGCTTTCCCAGGCCACAGCAGAGAGCTGGATCAGAAGAGGAGCAGCCAGGACTAGAATCAGCACCCATATGGGATGCCAGTGCTTCAGGCCAGGGCGTTAACCTGCTGCACCACAGCGCAGGCCCCTGCATATATTCTAATTTTTCTACGTCATGAACAACTTACTTTGCAATGATTGTTTTTGTAGCGTTCTTTGTGCAATTCAGGGATAAATATTTGAAATTATCATGTCAAAGGACTTTAACGTTTTTAAGGCTTACAGTCCACATTGAAACTACCCTTGAAAAAGGCTAGACTAATCTCCAATCCCTCGTCGTTCATGAGCTTATTTTGCTGCATCTTTTTAAACACAAGGTAAAATAATAATATTGAAAAAATGTTAATTTGAGTGAAGATAGTACCTCCTATTGCCTTAATTTTCATTTCATTGATACCTTGTGAAGTTGACCAATGCAAATTCAAAAATACTTTAATCATGAAAAATCACAAATAAATAATTTCATATTTATTAATAAGCATATGTGCTATGGTACATACATTCTGTAAAATCATATACTATATATTATAAATCCCCAGTTGTGCTCTTGGTCCAAATTTCTGCTGGTATGTCTGTCATTGTTTTGTGAGAGTTCTGTATGTATATGGCTATTAACGTTTGCCCTGTCATATGTGTGGTAAATCATTTTTGCCAGTTTTATCTTGCCAAACAGTAGTTTTTGACTTACAGATATCTAACATTTGTACGCCACCAAGTCTGTCAATCTTTTCTTTGGTGAATAAGGCAGGGATTTAACATCACTCTGAAGCATTGTTCTTTGGTATAAACAATGCTGTGTTTTGAGTAATCTTTTCCCTATGTTTTGAAATGCCACCTTTATCACCCACCAAGTTTCTCAATGTGTTCTTGGGTCTGTTTTCTTGAAATTTTTTTCCTATTATTTTCAATTGGTATGTGTGCTTATTATTTCTCTGGTTTTGGTATCTGGGTTATGCTGGCTCTGTAAAATTAATTGGAAAGATTTAAAGTCTTCGCTAACATCTGGAACAGTTTATATAGCATAAGAATATAGTCTTGTGAGGGTTTGAAATAATTCACCCATAAAACCAACTGGGCTGGGTGCCCTTCTTCAGTGGGTGTAGTAATAATGCCTCAGAAACCTTCCAGTTTCCCCAGTGCTCCTTGTTAGTTTTAGTTTGTTACTTTTGTTCTAGTCAATTTTGTTAATTTGAATTTTCCTAGCATCCATTACATTGAGGCCTTTTTATTTATATAGTGTCCTGTAAAGCTTCCTTTTAGGAGTTAAACAATTCTTTCTACCTGCGGTGTTTTCCTAATTCTTAGTTCTATTGTGTTTTCTTTTTTCTTAAGCTTGCTAATTTTTTTAAAAAAACTTATTTGACTTTTCATTGTATGTTTTTAACTCTTATTTATTTTAAAAGTTAACTTATTAGAGGAAGAGGGAGAAGCAGGGGAGAGAGAGATCTGCAGGTGTAACTGCTGGGTCACTCCCCCAAAAGCCTGCAAGGGCCCTTGGCTGAGGCTGAAACTGGGAGCCAGGAACTGGATGCAGGTCTCCAGGGTGCAAGGAGCTCCACTCCTCGAGGCAGCACCTGCTGCCTGCCAGGGCGTGCGTTAACAGGACGCTGGAACTAAAATGCAGCTGGGGCTTGAGCCTCTGCTTTGCTCGGGGCTGCAGGCATCCTGCCTAAGCATCCACTCATGGACTTCCTTCCTTTCTAAACTTTCCAACCACCTTGCGTTTACTTTCAGAATGCCTTATTTAAATGATACCAGAAGGGTTCTGCTTCATATGTCATGCTTAAAAGGTCTTCAGCTAACCAAGGTTATATTCAACACTGTTTTTCATTTTTGTTTTCACATTTGACTGTTTACCCTGTTTTGAATTTATTGGTGTGTTTTGAGTGTGGTTTGATTTTTATTTTTTGTAGGTAGCCTATGTTTTTCTTCTGACTAGATGCTGCTTGTAGGAATTTGTCCTTTTCCTTCTAGCTGAGAAAATGACTCGATCCATCGCACACAGGGCTCTCTTTCACTGAGCTGTGTGTGAGGCACGGCGGGGTTCTTAAATCCAAGTTGAAGAATAATTAAAGAGAAATTCGAATGTGTTGCTGTGACCAGCTGAAGGCCAGCTGGGCAGCAGTGGCAGGACGTGCTGTAGTCCCGGCTGGCCAGCCTGTGGCCCCATTGGCTCTGCTGCTTTGTAACCAGTGGTTTGCCCCAGTCCCCTCTGTGTCCAGTGAGGCTCTGGGGCATCCCGACCCCATGAGGTGGTTGTGGGGATGGAATGAGATGATGAATTCACTCACCCCCAAGTCACGCTTCCTATGTGTTAGCTCGGTAACTAGCTTGCTGCATCATGAATTTGATTTTTTTCCCCCTGTATCGTGTGGTTGAAAATTGGTGATTGCTTGTTAGTTTCTTCTCAAGGCTTCCCTCCCCTCTGTTGCTCCTCCTGCCATGTCTGTTCCCTCCCAGAAGGGGGCCTGGGTCCACCAAGGCCTTCTCTTCACTCCCTCGAGGCTTCCAAATCGGTTCCTGAAAAATTCACATGGGTGCCCTCCTGAATGGCGCGGATGCTGCTTCTGCATCGTGGCGGGTGCTCTGCGACTCCCTCTGAGGAGATCTGTTGGGTGTTGGCTGGTCTCTGTCCTTGCAGCTCCTTAGATCTGCAGCAGGGGCACGGGGGAGTGCTCCTGGCAGACTCCACCTGGTGCTCTTGAAATTAGTATCTTCTCCAATCCCTTCTTTCAGGTTCTCTGAAACAAACAAACAAACAAACAAAAAAGCCCACCCTTTTAATTTAGGTAACTCCAAATACAGTAAGGTGGAGAGTTTTCCAGTGAATTTCCAAGTACCCTCACTCAAACTGCCACACCTAGCTGCCCTCTGCCATTCTGATTCCATTGCTGAGACTTTGCACTGGTGCCGTACACAGAAATGGCCTTCCAGATGGCACTGCCCTTGGGGCGCCCCTGCTCCACCCCTCCCACCTGGAAACTGCCCATCCCAGCTTGCAGTGCCTGCGGGATGCTGTTCCTAGGGTTTCCGACAAGGCTGTCCTGTGTGGTGGTAGGATGTAGGGGACAGGAGGGTGGGGCATACAGAGGGCGTGGTGGCCACCTCACCATCACAGCTCTTGGTAAGGCAGGAACTGACTGGTCCCCCTCTCAGAATTGAGGGGCCAAATGGGACATTTATGTTTTTCGACACCTGCTATTTCACGAGGCTCCCACTGTGCCTGCCCATAGCCCCCTGACAGGGAGTGTGGACCCCCCAAGAACCCCTCCTCATCAGGCTTCCCTGGTGGTCAGGTTAGCCTTTTCTCTTTGTGTCACTGGAAGTGGTTGGGGAGAGGGATGAAGATGGTTACTGGCCACTAGATGGCGCTCAGGTCACGAGCATTCCCATGTGTGTCCTGGAGGCAGTCAGAGGCAGGACCACATTTCCCGCAGATTGTTCTGGAAATCAGAATCTTCTCACAATCGGTTAACTGGTTTTGTCCAAGTTAAATAGCTTGAGCAAGAAAAGTCAAGTTCATAGGTCAAGCGGCCACCCAGACTCTCCGGTGCCTCTCTGCAGAGGGGGCCTGAGCCTGTCTCCGGCCCCAGTGGCAGGCACTGGCCTTGCTCCCTGCCATGCTGCTCCTGCTGCTGAGGCCCCCTCGGAACCTGCCGCTCCCACTCGCCCCTCGGCTCTGCCGTGTTTTGTCCCCATGCTGGAGTGTGTGGGGACCTACAGCAGCTTCTTTCCTCATTGTCCTCAAAACTCAAGTGTAACTGATCTTGAACAAACCAGGGCTTTCTCTGCAGTCGCCCACCTCCCGGGTTTTTGGGCCCCACCTGCCATTTTTGCTTTGTGTGTTTCCAGCAAGGAGAAGAGCTGATACCAACCCAGGCGCACTCCTGCCCTCAGGTCTGCCTGGGCACGGTGCAGTGTTCCTGGGACCCCGTGCGCCCGAGGACCAAGATTGGCTTGCCTTTTTTTTTTTTTTTCCTTTAAAGGAGTGCTTTCCTTAGAAGCTGTCCTCCTTTCCAAAGGTAATGGGCACAGGAGACCTGTGAAACCTGAGCAGATTCTTGGATAACTGTGTACTCATGAATCTCTCGCTCACAAGGAGCGCTCGTTCCCCTACAGTTTTTTCCATGGCTAAGAGCTCCAGAGTTGGTTTCTTTTTGTCTTTGGAAGGCAGATGATGACGGTTTCCCAGCAGGGCTCGGTGACTCCTCCTGTCTGGCGCGGGCTGGCTTCGGACGGCCAAATGCCACGGGCTTGGGGGCGTGCCGAGAGGAGCGAGCTGGCCGCAGGTAATGGCCTCGTCTTCTCCAGGAGACACGTGTGTCCCCAGGGACTGTCTGAAGGGCTGTGACCTGTGGCTGGCTGGGCTGGGAGCCTCTGCTATGTCTCCTTCAGCTTCCCCCAGGTGAGGGGGCTGCTCAGGCCACAAAACTGGGAGGATTTGTCTGCGTTTTGGGACTTCCACAACCCTGGTTTCCTGGGCTTGGGGAAAACACACCAAAACACTTGTGCTTGGCAGAAGGGTGATGAGGACTAAATAGAGGCTTTGTCTTGGGTGGCTGCGCTGGTCACTCTGCCCTTTACTTTACGAGCTGTCTGCAGACACAGGGGAGAGAACCTGGGCTGGGCCTCAGCACCCAGAGACCCATAACCTGCCCCACGTTGGAACCCCCTGGCCTAAGATGACACCTGGGCCACGTGTGTGACTCCAGTCCCCGTGCCCAGTTAAGCTTGTTGAATGAACAAATGAACAAACAAGAGCGAATGAAAAGGCGTGGTTGGGAGACGGGCTGCTGTACCACCCCACTCTGGGCCCTCCGGGCTGGATGCTGGTCAGATGCTGGTGGGACTGGGTGGCATTCAGTCTGGGCTGGGCCAGTCTGCAGCCAGGCTTCGGAGTTGGGCTGTGGGTGGGAACCAAGGTTGCCTCTCTGAGAAGCTCACTGGGCTTAGAATTGTGACCTTGGCCTCATCAGCCTGAGAAAGCTGGTCGGGCCTGTTAGTAATCCTTTGGAGGGAGCTGGAAGCAGAGTTTTTGTGCTTCTGGTGGTCCCTGGCCATTCCTTTCCTTGGGTGTGGCAGCTGTGCCCATGTGGGTCCTCTGGCTTTTGCCAGAAGCAACCTGATAGCCAGATGCCTGGTTCCCTCACTTATGAAAATCTATCCCCGTGGATGTGAGAATGGCCGTGAACTATGATTTCTGCAGCCCTGACTTCCACTGGCCAGCAGTGGCTGCCGAGGCTGGCTGTGCAGAGCTGAGAGCTGGCCTGGGGCTGCACCCTCCTTGCTGCCTCTGCCCTCACTCGCCCGGCCCCATTCTCGTCTCCAATCTTCCGCATCCCCTTGTTCTCTCTTCTCCACCCTCTCTCAGTGGCTCTGTTCATTCTTCCTTCACAGCGGTTCTGCTCAACTCTTGGCTCCCAACTGCAGTTTACAGCTATGGAAAAATAGCAACAGGGATTTTTTTCTTGTGGAGGAAAGTAGTAGGTAAAGGTGAACAATGAATAAAATAGCAAGTTCACCAACCATGTCTGCAGGCTTGCTCATGGTCTTGAACTTGGTTACCCTTTGATGAATGGAGGAGGGAGGGAGGGTCAGAGTGTGGAGGAGGCAGCCAGTGGAGGGAGAAGGAGAGAGCCTGCCCCTCGGAGCCTCTTGTTCCTGCCCAGAATTGAAGAATGATTCCAAGAGCCCAGGAGCATGCCGCAGTACCTTCTTCCTTCCGTCCTTATTTGTAGATACCCAGTACCGTATTTAAGGGCATGGCTGTCATTTAGAGACTTCAGCTAATGGACAGTGCCCATCACTGTGCTTCCCTGGAAGCAGCAGGTGTTAGAAGCAGGGTCCCAGCGCCTGTTGTGAAAACGCAACCTGGTGCCTCCACTGGCAGTACTGCAAATGAGCGCTAGGTGGAGATGTTGTGCCTGGAAGTGCGGTTAGAGTTCTTGGTCCAAGTGTCCAAGGGGCCCACTGGGGTTGGAGCACAGGGTGTGCCTGGCTGCTCTGTGTCTTCCCTGTGCTTTCTTTGTGTCTGTGTGTTGTCTTCTCATGTACCTGGATCCAGGAAGGAACAGCCCATTTTTGTGTCACTCCTGAATATATCGAATCCCGTTCCGTCCACTCTGGCAGGCAGAACATGTTGCGATGTACAGGTGGATGGTCGGGAAGGGCCCCCGGGCTCCTCGTGGGGCTGGAGGCTGCGCCTGGCTGGGACTGAGCTTGTGAGAAGATCTCAGCTGGGCTGGGGGTGGGGCCCAGGCCACATCTGTTTCCCAGTGGGGAGCTGTCTCTCCAGCGGTCTGTCTGCATCCACATGCTCTGTTCACGTAACCATCCCTCCCATCCTAACCCATTCCCATTTCTTTACGCTTCAGAGGAGCCTGCAGGTGTGGTCAAGCCTCCACCAGCCACAGACCGTACGTTGCCGTTACCTTTGGAGCTGTGGGTGTTTGCTTGGCGGGGAGAGGGTGCTGGAGCAGGGGGAGTTTTGTGCTTGAGGTGGGATTGAGGTTTGCCGGCAGCCTCTGAGCTTACCAGCCTGTGCTGTCACATGTGCAAACCACTCGGAAGGCTTTGAGGGCAGTTTCTTCCCACCCTCCCTGACCCCTTTCAACTTGCTGGGCTTCAGCTGATGCTCTTGTTGGGAGGGTGGGGTGGGAGTGGTGATGCAAGGTGTCTGAGAGACCAGGAGGAAGTCAGGGGCCAGCAAGGGCAGAGGAGGATGGGATTGAAAATTCCAGAGGTTGAGATAAACGAGATGAGTCATGACCAAGGTGATCCACACAAATGATCAGCGCGCGCTTCACTTGGCCGTTCCTCCCTCTGCCCGCAGAACCAGAACCCTGTCTGTGCTGGCGTTTGGAAGAAGGAGAGTGTGCACAACGCAGGGTGACCCCTGGCAATGGGACAGGCACAGCTCTGGCCTTCTGGTCCCTTGCTGTCCCTCCTTTGCCCCCAGGTTTTCAGCAGGGATGAGGCATTCATTGCATGACCATAGCTCTGGCCCAAGCACTTTTGGCTGAGGCCACTGAACTTGGCCTTCCCTTGGTGTGTCCTTGGGTAGGTTGGGTCACCCAGGTGGCTCTTGCACCTGGCCCTACTTCCTACCTTTGGCATCCTGGAAATGTTCTCTCTCTCTCTCTCTCTCCAAGTTTATTTGCAAGGCAGAGTGACAGAAAGAGGGACAGAGATCCTCCATCCACTGGTTCACTCCCCCAGTGGCTACAATGGCAGGGGCTGGGCCAGGCTGAAGCTGGGAGTCAGGAACTCCCACATCAATCTCCCATGTGGGTGACACAGACTCAAGTACTTGGGGAGGAGTCTTCTGCTGCCTTCTTAGGCTGAATCAGAAGCAGAGCAGCCAGGACTCGAATCAGCTCTCTGATAAGTTAGCGTTGCAAACAGAAGCTTAACCCACTGCCCTACAACGCTGGCCCCCTTGAAATGTTCTCTTCCTCTTTTCTCCGAGACGGACACCTAGCTTTGTGGGGTTTTCTGAGTATGCCCAGTCAAATCCCATCCCAGGAAACTTGGCTGTGTGTGTGTGTGTGTGTGTGTGTAAGTAAGGGATCCAAGGCTAAGTTGGGTCAGTGGACGTAGGGGCCTGAGCGGGGGGCTGCGCTGTTTGGAAGGAATGTCTAGCCAGACCCCTCTCATATCCCCTGGCAGGTGGACACTCTGGTCACTGGCCTGGGGACCTCCTTTGTGCCTCTCCACTGGCTGGAGGGGCTGGGTGCTGAGGAAGTGAGGATGGGGATGGTTGTAGGATCCCGGGGGCCTGAGCCCTAGCTTTGCTGCTGGCTGAGTGCGTGTGCTTGAGGCTACACCGTTTAGGGTCCTGCTACTTTGCAGCTGTATGTTCCTTTGCATCTCTGAGCCTCAGCAATACAAACACCCCGTGTCTCAGGATAAGGATCTGAGGGACTTAGTGGAGAGGGTAAGAACGCTCGCTGGTGTAAGGTCGTGCATATGCTTACAAGGGCTGCCTCTGGCACATGCTGGAGGAACAGGGGGCAGGGTTGAGCCCACCCCTCTGATCCCTGTTTGTGTCTCCCAGTGGACGACCATCTGGGCTTCCTCCCCACTTTTGGGCCCTGCTACGTCAACCTCTACGGCAGCCCC
Source organism: Sylvilagus floridanus (assembly GCA_949820135.1). NCBI lineage: Eukaryota > Metazoa > Chordata > Mammalia > Lagomorpha > Leporidae > Sylvilagus > Sylvilagus floridanus. The sequence goes on from OX463245.1 coordinate 53,978,108, forward strand.
AGGGAGTTCACGGGCTTCCCAGACCCCTATGTGGAGCTCAACATGGGCAAGGTGAGCCAGGGCGGGATGCTGGGTGCCTGGGGCCTGCACGTGGGTCCCTCCCTGAATGGTCTGGGCAGCACCTGGGCCTGGCCTGTGTTCCAGGGACCCGATGGGGCTGGCCCGGGGCCAGGCAGCCACCTCCCCTCCCCCTGAGCATCCTGCTCCTGCCTGGCCCAGCCCCTGCCCCTCCTGTTCCTCTTGACCCTCCCTCTTCTTCAGGGCTAGTGTGGCTACTCCTTGCTCAGGCTCTGCCGGGCCATGGCTCACTCAGCTCTGGATGAGAGAGTTGGCGCGGGCACCTCCTGGGTTCCCTGAAGATATGCAGCCTCAGGGCCACCTTGTGCCTTCCCTCCCTGCAGGGGGAAGGTGTGGCCTACCGAGGCCGGCTCCTGCTCTCCCTGGAGACCAAGCTGGTGGAGCACAGCGAGCAGAAGGTGGAGGACCTCCCTGTGGACGACATCCTGCGGGTGGAGGTGAGGAGCGCCTCCTGGGCTAGAGCTGGGTCCCCGCTGGGTGCTGCCACACAAAAGGAGGGAGGGCTCGGCCCCACACTCGCTCTGCCTTCACCTCCCCGGCCTCAGCCTCTCGGCTGCAGAATGGGTGTGATCGGCACCCGCCCTGCCTCCTGTGAGGGATGCCCGGAGAAGAGAGAGGACTCTAGAAGTCTGGAGCGCACAGCAGAACCAGATGCCGTTTTATCATAGTGCTGTCAGAACCGTTAACCGGGAAGTCAGGTTGACTTGCGCCGTGCGGCAGACACTGCTGGGGTGCCCCTGCAGCCATCGGATCTTCCCAGCTGTGATCATCCCCATCTCGCAGACGCGGAAGCGGATGCTCAACAGACAACAGAGCTCAGACCTTGGGCCAGGAGGTCTCGACTTGCAGACTCTGGTCAGATGGCCCTGGGCGGAGCCTGGCTCTCCGGCTCCCAGTCTGCACTGTCAGGGTGATAATTACCCTCATCTCCTGAGACGGTGTGTGAGGAGAGTTAAATGAACGAATACGTGTACGCACGAAGCACTCAGGAAGCGTCAGCTCTCATTATTTACACCTCATGCCCAACTCTGACCCTCTCCCCTCTGCCCTCCGTGGAGCCTGCACGGAGTCACTGTGGAAAACACCGGGACCAAGGCTGGCTGCCTCCTGAGTCCTCAGCCCTGCGCCCCCACCCCCAGCACACGTGGTGGTGCTGGTGCTTGTCTCAGGGGTGCCTGGAGGCTTGGGGTGGGGGCTGTGGTGGTTGGAGCTTGCAGTCCCCCTCTGGGTGGCAAACTCGAGCCTGTGGGGCACTGTGGGGGACCCTGCTCCACTGGTGTGGTGGTGCTGGTGGCGTGGATTTCCGAGCGGCCTGGCCCTGGAAGAGCAGATCCTGCTGGGGAGGTGCGGCCAGGCGCGCAGCCCTGGAACCTTCGGCTCCATTACTACATCTGCGCCGTCTGCTGACCTGGGCTCTGTGCTGCCCCTCGGTCCAGCCGGGGGCCTCGGGGGTGTGGTCACGGCCAGGGCCGCTGGGCCCCTGACCCCTCCCTGCCATGCCTTCCTCTGCTGCTTGCGGTGACCTGTGGCTGCTCCTCTGCCCTCAGAAGTACCTGCGGAGGCGCAAGTACTCCCTGTTTGCTGCCTTTTACTCGGCCTCCATGCTGCAGGACGTGGACGATGCCATCCAGTTCGAGGTCAGCATCGGGAACTACGGGAACAAATTCGACACCACCTGCCTGCCGCTGGCCTCCACCACGCAGTACAGCAGGGCTGTGTTTGACGGTGAGGCCTGTGCCCGCGCTCACGCTCCTGCGGGTGCACAGACCACAGGGAGGGGGGGCCAAACCCTAGCTGCTATCTCCCAGGGAAGGCAGCTGCTGAGGGGTCTGCCCTTGGCTCTGCACCCCATGCCACTGCCCCATGCTCCTCCACGTGGAGCCTGCAGCTGGGACCCCTGAAACACCATCTGTGGCTGGGGTGGATCTTGACCCAGATGCTAAGGGGCTCTGATGAGAGCGCTGGCTGTGCAACAGGCAGCTTGTTTGCACGCGCCGGGGAGTACAGGTTGTCCGCATGTGTCCAAGGGTGGGAGGTGGGAAGGGGGTGGGTCCTCTGTCCAGGAGGAGGCCTGAGCCCTGGCCTCTGCCCCTGGCGCAGGCCTCAGGTCCTTCTCTCCTCCCAGGCTGCCACTACTACTACCTGCCCTGGGGCAACGTGAAGCCTGTGGTGGTGCTGTCCTCCTACTGGGAGGACATCAGCCACAGGGTCGAGACGCAGAACCGCCTGCTCGGGATCGCCGACCGGCTGGTGAGCAGAAGCCGCCCCAGACCCGAGGGGGTTGGGGTGTCTTCAGACCCTCATGGCCTGGGGGTTTGCAGTCCTGACCTGCAGGTTGGGAAGCGCAGGAGGGACAGTCCCGGGGACTGTCTGATATAGGGGATGACACCAGGCTGGGGGCAACGGTCTTGGTCTGAACAGTTCATTCCCCGCCTTGGGTGCCCTTGAGCTCTCCCCGCACACAAGGACTCCTGTAGGCAACTTCTAGCTACAAACCAGGAGCCAGGGGCAAACCAGGAGCTGCCCCTGCCTTCAGAGAATCAGTTTAGTGACAGAGCATGGACTCCCTGGAGGGAGATGGGTGGGGGGCAGGAGCTCAGCTCAGCTGTGGAGATGGGGGGGTCCAGGGGAGGAGGTGACTTCTGGGGGAAGCTGTGGGGTGTTAGCTACAAGGCCTGGGTGGCCTGTTGGATTTGGGGGTGAGTAAGGACTATGAGAAGTGATCCTGGGGCCTAGGACTGGGCAGGCAGGGAGCAGAGAAAGAGAGTGGGTGGTGAGTTCTGGTTTGGAGGAGGGGAAGGGGCCTTCCAGGGAGTTATGGGCAACTGCTGGGAGCTTGGCCAGGGCGGTGGAGAACCAAATGTGGACAGAGGTGGAGAGGACGAGGGAGGGAAGAAGGCAGGGCAGGAAAGTGATGGTTTGGGTGTGGCTGGAGTGTGGGATTCATAGGTGAGGTGCGTAACCTGTGGAAAGGTGGGAGAGGCAGGTGCAGCCACGTTGTTGGAACAAGAGAGGAGTGGCAGGTGGAGGGACCTGGGGTGAGGAGGTGAGCACAGTTCAAAAGATGGAGGGTGAAAGGAGGCAGTGGATCTGGGGCATCCAGACTGGACCAGGGTTAGGGGGGCATGGTGGGCCACACCTGCCTGGAGGCCGGCAACTCTAGAGGAAGGAAGAAACCAGCAAACACTGAGATGGGGAGAATGGCGAGTCTGCACTGCCTTTGGATCAGCCACTGTCTCGTTCTGGGATCTGTCCTGGACCAGTGGTGGTAGCCTGGAGCATATGTCACGTGCTTGGGAAGGCTGATGAGTGGGGAGTAAGGTGCATGGGGGACCGATAGACCCATTCATTCCAAGGAGGGTCTCCGCCCCCATCTCAGGGCTGTGGCCCACAGGGAGGCTTGGAAAGGAGCTTAGCCTAGGAGGCAGCATCAGGCCAGGGAGGTTGAAGTGGGAACTCATTGTGCCTGGAGGTGGGCTGCCCCCTGAGGAAGGCAAGCTTGGTGTGAACCTAGCCAGGCAGCCAGAGGGGGTTCCAGGCAGGGACCTGGAGCAGGTTCAGAACGGGCTGCTTAGCTGTGGGGAGTCAGACTTGGCTTGAAGTGGCGGGTGAGGCGTGGGATGCATTCAGATGCTGTGAAAGTCTGTAGGTAGCATCTGAACTCCTGGAGACCACCTGTGAGGTTGGCATCCGGGCTTAGGGGTTTGGGTGTGACTGAGCATGGGGACCCCTGGAATGTTCTTGAGCTGGAGCAGATCCTGAATAGTTGGGTCTGGGCTCTGCCTTCCCTGTCCTACACGTTCACCCATTTTTGGTCTAGGGACTGAGCTGTGACAGGGCCAGGGGGTTGGGTCCCGTCTTCGTTCTGCACCCTGGTGGCATCCTGACCCCGGCCTGCCCGTTCCACAGGAAGCTGGTCTGGCGCAGGTCCACCTGGCCCTGAAGGCACAGTGCTCTGCCGAGGACGCCGACGCCCTGGGGGCTCAGCTGATGGATGAGCTCATTGCAGACTGCAGGTAGGGGGTACCTGGCGCCCCCAGCGCCCTCCTCCGCTGGCTGGGTTAGGCCCGTTTCCCTAAGAGTGTTCGTGTGTGGCGGTGAGCAGGGCGCGTCTCCCAGCCACGCTTGGCCAGCAGTCCGGCCCGTGCTGAGTGCAAAGGTGGAGGAGCCAGCGCGGGGAGTTGGAAAGGTGACATTTAGAGCAGGTCATAAATCTCCCTGCAGCAGCGGCAGCTGTGGGCCCAGGGCGGCCCGGCTCACCTGAATGGAGAGCATTGTGTCTCTGATCCCCGACCCCTTATTTCCCTGATGGAATCTCCAGGAGAAGCTGGCCATGTGTGTGTGTGTGTGTGAGACGTGGCTCCTCTCCCAGGGCCGTGGTGGGAGCACGGTTTCTGGTTAGCCTTCTGTTGACACGGCCGACTGTCAGCTTCAGGAAGAGGGAGATTGGGGTGATGGAGAACGGGGGTGCAGCAGCCGTGCAGAAGGGGCTCTGCATCTCCCCTTCTGGTTTTGAGGAGCCATGGCAAAGACAGCCTTGAACTTCAAGCTGTTATGAAGAATAGCTCCTTTATGGTATTTCATAAACAAAGTACCTGGAGCAGAAGGACTTAAGAACTGGTGGCTGTAGTCATTAAGAAGAAAATGTCGGGAGACTCGGGCACTTGTCGGTTCACTGGCTTTGGGCAGCTTCACCTCTCTGGGCTCAGTTTTCTCAGTGGGTCCAATGGACTTATAACGAATGGTTGTTCTCCTCTGCTGTTTGGGGCTGAGTGTGAGTGTATGACAGTGTGCCCCCTCAGCATCTCATCACCTCGCCCGGCTGTGGAGCCCTTGTGAAAAATGTCTCAGTGCCTTCACGCTGAGAAATGGGTCCCCACAGCCACCTGCTGCAGTCCCTGTTCCAGTCCTTTGTCTCCCAGGAAGGAAGTGTATTTATCAAGATCTCTTCCAGGGGCTGGCGCTGTGGCTTGGGGAGGATTAAGCTGCTGCCTGTAGTACCAGCATCCCATATTCCGTTCAAGTCCTGGCTGCTCCACTTCTGATCCAGCTCCCTGCTCATGAGACTGGGAAAGCAGCAGAGGATGGCCCAAGCGCTTGGGCCTGTACACCCACTTAGGAGACCTGGATGGAGCTCCGGGCTCCTGGCTTCAGACTGGTCCAGCTCTGACTGTTACAGCCTTTTGGGGAGTGAACCAGTGGATAGAAGAGATTCAGATTATCATTTTGTCTTTCCCTCTCTTGCTGTAATTCTGCCTTTCAAATAAATATCCTTTGGAAAAATGTTATCCCCAAAGAAATGCCCTCCCCCAGTGGTAGAATTCCAGACCAGTCCCCCAAACCTTCCTACAGCCTGGCAGGCTCAGGACCAGGCTTCCAGGGTATACTGATAAGGGTGCACCTTCTGTCCTCTGGGGGTGACGACATAAAACTAAGCTAATGAAGGAACCAGTGTTGGGGCTATAGAGCTTAGATCAGGTACACTAGGTCCAACAAGTCCAACCCGGGGGAGCTTCCTGGAAGAGGAATACCTGTGGACTTGGTGTGGAAGGGTAATAGTTGGCCTCTGAAAAGGGGACTTCCTGCTGCTCGGGGGAGGGGTAAGGGGGGTCTGGCCTCAGGGATCTGGGGGGTAGGCATAAGGGGGGTTTTGGCCTCAGGGGTCTGGTAAGGAGAGATCAGTCCCTGTGGCTCAGCTGCCTACTGGGGCTGCAGCGTGAGGGGTGGACTGGTGGTGGGGGCGGCTATGGCTGAGTTGTGACAAAGCCTTACCAGAGGCAGGGACGCCAGGAGGACAGGCTGCTGAGGGAGGGAGAGGTCAGCCTGGGCTCTTCCAGAGGTGTTGCGGTGACAGCCACCTACTGTGTCAGGTGCTGCCCTAAGAATCGCACATGTATGAATGTCCCATCGAAGTGACAGTCCAGGAAACTGAGGCACAGGCTTACTAACCTGCCCTGTCCTCTTCGGTCGTGGATGGGTCATGAAGGGGGCTTGGCCAAAGGCAGGCCCAGAGTGACCTCCTGGCTGCGGCCGCTCTCTGTGCAGTCGGCAGCAGTGTGAGTTGGATGAGGCATTTAGGACAGGGATGGTGACTGGGGGCAAGCTGGTGCTGTGGTCTGGACATGGGAGAATGGATTGGGGCTGGAGGGACACACAGGGGCATGGTCAGCCTGTGTGGGGCTCATGGGGGGCTCAGCAGGGCATTCTCGAGTACCCCACGCCATCCCTGCAGAGTGGCTGGCACTGCCCCAGTGGCACAGCCTCGGAGTCGGGTCAGGACACAAGGCTCTGCTTCTGTAAGTAGCCTCGCTCATGCCTCATGGGGCTAAGGTGCTGGCACCCTGAGCCAGGAGGACCTGGGACCTGTGCTGCCCTCCATGTCCTCGCTGCAGACGCACTTCCAGCCTGCCCTCATGTTGGAGGGTGTCTGGGTGTCCTGGGGAGCTTGGGAAGGGAGCGAGCTCCTTCCTCTGTAGGATGTACGGTGACTCTCAGGTGGACTTCCAGGTACCACCTGAGGCCAGGGCAGGAGGGTCTTCTCCATGACAGCTGATGCCCCTGTGGCCCGTGGGGTCCCTGGGTCCCCTCTGGCCATGTTGTCAGTGTCAGTGCTGCTCATCCATGTGGTGCCCTTTTCTCGGTCCATCTCCCAGGGAACGCCCCTCTCCCTGCTGGGCCAACGCTGTCCACTCTGTTCCTGTGGTCATGGGTTCACCTGTGTGCTGGCCTCCCAGTGGGGTGTCGTGCGTGCACCATGCCATGTCTGGGGCCACAGGTACCCCAGACGATTCTGTCACCTTTCCCCGCTGTGTCTTCTGCTGGATCCATCGTCCCCAGAGCTGGCGTTGTCTTCCTTCCCTCTCCTGTCCTGCGGGTGCCCCTGTCACACAGCCATCTTCACCAGCCCTCCTTGCGTTAGTGTCCCCATGATCTTCCTAAAATGGTGACACAGCAGCTTCAGCCCCACAGGACAAGGTCCAGCTCTTGTCCTGGTGAGCAGGACTCTCTGTGCCCCTACCACCTGCCACCACAGCGGGCCCTCAGGCCCTGTGAGCCTCCCTGCCGGTTTGTGCAGCCCTCCCCAACCCTTCCCTCCTCACCGTTCACTCCCTTGCCCCTGTGCCTTTGCTCATGTGTATGCTGTTCTACCATCACACTGTTCTTCCTGCTTTCCTGGGCCTGACTAGCTTTGGGCCACTTCTTCCAGGAAGGACTCCTGACTTTGAGGCTGCAGGAATAGGAATTGTGGATGGCTTGCCTCTCCATTCTCGGGGGGCTCCCAGAGAGCAAGGCTAGGTCTGATTCTGGTCCAGCCTGGGCCCAAGGGAGCTGTGGCTTTGGAGGAGTGACAGCAGGCCAGCAATGGCAGTGACCTTGTGAGCACCCGGCTCTGCAGCTGCCCATGCTCCCTGAGTCAGGAGAGCTGACTACGCTAGGGTCGGGGGTGCAGGGCCACCGGTGTTGTCTTCTGTGACCCCTCTCTGTGCCTGCTGCCTTGGGCTCTCCTGCGCAGCAGAGAGCTGAGATACGCTGTTAGTGGCCCGGTCCTGGCCGGGCTCCTGGCCTCCATGGAAATGTCCGTTTGGTGGTCGGGGTTGCTGTCCCTCCTGGCTGCCAACACAGGCTGGGCGTACTCCCATGCCCAGACCCAGCTCGGTCAGGGCCCCCTGCACCCGGAGCGTGCCGCTGCGCTGCAGCCGCCGGCTGGGGCAGTCCCAGCCGCGGCACCCTCGGGCAGTAAATATTCTATTACTACAGGGTGTGCAGTACGTGACCTGAGACAGGCCCCGGGGCTTAAGTTTCCCGAGATGGAGTTTGCGTGCTGCTCCCCCCACCCTAAAGATTCAATTAAAAAAAATAACAGGAAAAATGCAGCACGCCGAGGGCCTGCCAGAGTGGTGGATCTGGCGCGGCGGTGCCGCTGCGCTCCGCCGGTAATTGGTTCTGCATAGCTCGGGGAAATTGGCAGAAAAATAAATCAGCCGGGAGCCGGGAGCCCAGACGCGGCGGGGAGGGGAGAGGGCGGTGGGAGCGGAGCTGGCGGGGTTGACTAATGTCCTGTGCGGTAGTGCAGGACCCCACAGGCTCGCCCAAGGGCCGGGAGGTGCCCCCGTGGGAGGATGGGAGGTGGGCAGAGGTCTTTGCCTCCCAACAGCATTGGGCTTAAACTTGACCTTTGTGCTCAGGGCTGTGTTTCTGAGACTGTGCGAGACCCAGTCCTGTCCAGAGGCTTCCCCAGGCAGGGGGGGTCTGGGTGGGTGATGTGGGGCTGCCCCCAGCCGCTGGCCTCCCCGCTGTCTGTGGAGGCGCCTCAGGGCTCCCTGCATTTCCTTTTTTAAAGTACACCTAGCCCAGAAGGGATGGCCACATCAGTTGTGGGGAGGGGTGCTCCTGTGTGAAAGAACTCACCAGGCTGGAGGTAGGGGAGTGACTTCCAAACAGGCTGCCCCAGAGTAAAGTCAGGGAGCTCTGGAGTGGGAGGTGAGTGAGCCGATGTGGTTGGGAAGGCTTCCTGGAGGTGGTGAGGATGGAACCCTTTAAACGTGGTGATGAGTAGATCAGGTTGGAGAAGGCGCCTGGCAGGTGGGCTAAGGGTACAGGGCCTGTTAGCCTGTGCATATGTGTATGTACGCATACATGTGTTCACCTGTACCTGGAGAAGTGCCTGCTTCTCCTGCTGGTCACGTGACGTCACACTTGTCCTCACAGTCAGCCCCTGCACGATGTCCGTGAGACGCCCTCTGCCACCCACCTGGACCAGTACCTGTACCAGCTGCGCAGCCGCCACCTGAGCCAGATTGCAGAGGCTGCCCTGGCGCTGAAGCTTGGCCACAGCGAGCTCCCTGCTGTCCTGGAGCAGGCGGAGGACTGGCTGCTGCGTCTCCGTGCCCTGGCTGAGGAGGTACAGACCCCGCAGGGTGCCTTCCTCCCTCTGCCTGGAACCCCAGGAAGGGGAGGGACATGGGGACTGTGTGGACCGGTGCTGGGTGACCTTGGTCAGATGACTTACCTTTCCCTAGTCTTACTGTCCCCGTTCATAACAGGAGGGAAGATATAACAGGTATTGGGGGCCAGCGTGGAGCCTGGAACACTGTAGGTGCTTAATAAATACTCTCTGCCTCCCAAAGTATGTCAGAGACAGAGCTGAGACCAGACTGGCTGTAGGGCCAGTGCTGGGGGCTGCTTCCTGCCAGCCTGTGCTTGGTCTGTACCTGGCCTCAAATGTGCCTCTCCTGGGCCTTGTGTCTGGAGCCCTCCTGGGTGCCTCTGCCATGCCTCCATGTTGGGTTGGACCTAACCAGAGAGAACTGGCTCCAGCATGTCTTTGGGGGTCCCTTTCCCTACCTTTATACCCCCAGCCCAGGTCTGCGAGGCCACAAACACCCACACAAGTCCTGGCACACAGGGCAGTTCATTCTGGGTTTGTTCAGAATGAGAAAAGTCTCCTCCCAAACCATGGGCAGATGCAGCTGCTGCCCACTCTGCCCAGGGCCACACGGGATCCTAAGGGAAGAGGTGGGGTGCTTAGGGAGGTGCTCTTGGAAGCAGTCTGGGGAGAAGGGTGCTGAGAGGGACTTTTGGAGGAGCAGGCAGAGATGCTGCTCGGGAGGGCACGAGGGTCCCTGGATATTTCCCAGGGCAAGGAGTACAGGCAGGGAATGTGGCAGCTCCCTGGGGTACGCTGCGCTGCTCAGTGAGGACCAGCCCCTCAGGTGGACACCGGCTGCTTCTGACTCCATAGCCTAAACACAGATGGCAATAAGCCTGCAGTTAGGTAATGCTAAGTGAGGGCTAGAACACACACACACACACACACACACACACACACACACGTTGGAATCCCCCAGGGGCTTGTGCAAACAGGTGTTGAAGCCCACCTCCAGGGGTCCTGGCCCCAGGTCCAGGTAAAGTCTGAGAGTCTGCATTTCTGACAAGTTGTTGCAAGGAGCTGCTGCTGTGGCTTTGGGGGTCCCAGCGTGGGAGCGCTGTGCCAGTCAGGGGTCAGGGACATGGATCTGGAGCCCTAATCCCTCAGGCTGCATTTCCTCATGTGTCAGGTGGAGGTGCCTGGCTTGCCTCCTGGGTCCACTGGAGGGATTAAGGGAAGCAGTCCTTGTGACACGCTCAGTGAGCACCCCAGGAGCACTGCCCAGTGGGGTCTCCCCACCCCCTCTTGGCTTACCATTCTGGAAGCCAAAGGACACTTCTCCGAGCAGCAGGAAGTAGTAGCCTTGCAGTTCTGTTCTGGGCCAGGCTTCTGTGAGAGGGCAGAGCAGCCAGTGCCCTCTGGGGGCACCTTCTGTGCACTTGGGATGCTCTCAGGGCCAGGAAGGAGGCTGCTGTCTGAAGTGCGAGGTCAGCTCTGACCCAGCCTGATCCTGCAACGCGTATGTACCCCCTGGGAACCCCCAGCCTTGGAGGGCCCTAAGGACGACATTGCTGAGCTCCGGCAAGGGCATCTCCTGCCAGACACGGGTGTTCGCTTGGGGGAATTTTCAGCGGGCTCCTGTGCAAGCCAGGAGCAGGGCTGCTATCTGGGGGCTCACAGCCATTGCAGACAGGTGCCTGGCCAGCCTGGGAAGGCCAGGTGGGCAGCGTGTGGACAGTAGCTGGGGAGGGGCTTCTGAGTTGGAGGTTAGCTCTCGCGGTAGCCGTGGGGTGCAGGCCCTGGTGTCTCACTACCCTCCCGCCCGCAGCCCCAGAACAGCCTGCCGGACATCATCATCTGGATGCTGCAGGGAGACAAGCGTGTGGCCTACCAGCGGGTGCCCGCCCACCAGGTCCTCTTCTCCCGGCGAGGGGCCAGCTTCTGCGGCAAGAACTGCGGGAAGCTGCAGACCATCTTTCTGAAAGTGAGTTCTCCCGTTTCTCAGTCCTGGTGGTCCTGAAGGTGCCTTCTCCATGCAAGGCCTTTCTCCCGCCCCTTCCGTTTCCTGCTCGTCTTCTGGATCCATGTCGGCGTCCTTGGGCTCTGGTCTCAGAAGCAGTGGTCTTTGGGTAAAACAATGCCCCCTTTCCTCTGTCTCTCATGAGGCGCCGTGCATGTAGTCTAGAGGGCTTGTGGGATGGAACTGGATGGGGAAGGCAGAGTGCGAGGCCTCAGGCTGCATGGGGCGCTGATCCCTGAGGGCAGGTAGAAAGGACAGCCTCAGAGCAGCACAGGGCACGTGGACAGCTTTCCAGGGCTGGAACTCTCCGTGGCCTTGGGCAGCTTGCCTGTCCTCTCTGAGTGCTGGCTGTCTTCTTGCCTGTCAGAGGAGGACAAGGGCTGCCCACTTCACAGGTTGTGAGGGGCCACCTAGGCAGCACAGATACTGGGTCTTGCTGGAACGGGGACTCGTGGATGCTAGCTTCTCTCCCCTCTTCTCCCCTTTTCCTTTGGGGAGCACCTTCGCTTCACAAGCACCATGACTAGATGCATGCCAAGGCCAGGAGTGGGCACTGGTGCCTCAGAGGGGAGGCCAGCCCTGTGCAGCGGGGCGGGAAGCAGGGGTGTGTGTGTGTGTGTGTGTGAGAGAGAGAGAGAGAGAGAGAGAGAGAGAGAGAGACGGTGGGCTGCCACTCCACCTCAGGCACATTCCCCAAGTGATTGACCCCAACCCCCGAGAACCGCCCTTCTAAGCCAGCTCTTCACCCAGTAGGGCAACAGGGGAGCAGCCCTGCCCACGTGGGGCTGGCTGTGGAGGGCTCCACATGCACCTGATGGGCTTGCCCGCTGGAGCAGGGTGGGCTCTGGGCTCTGACCTTTTGGCCCCATAGCCTTAGGGAAACGCAAACTGAAAATTTTCCCTGATTCCAAGGAAAGGAAAAAAAAGACCTAGAATTGTTTCTCGAAGTCTTCCCTGCTGAGTTTATGAGCCCGCCAGTAGCTCCTGAGCAAGCTCTACAAAAATGTTGGCAGTGAGCAGAGACCAAGAAAACATTGGTGTTTCTTAACTTAAACCAAAGTTGGAAAAAATGAGCACCAGCAGAGAGGAGAGGAGCCCCAAACTAGACATTTCTTTATTTGCTGTTGCTATTTTGGGTCCAGCAGGCTGGCCCTGTCTGGGGGAGGGCAGGGGAGAGAGCTGGGGGTAGATGGGGGAAGGGGGGGTCAGGCATTCCTGCCCTCTCCCAGGGGCTGGTGGTTTGGAGGGGAGCAGGCCGCTAACCACCCCTGGGGAGAGGATAGCTGAAGCCAACAGCCCTGGGGAAGTGTCAGGGACGGGGTGACACGTGGGATCAGGGGCTTCGCCGAGCATGAACCAAACGGAGGGGGTGGGTGTGAGATGGTCGTTGCCTCGGCATGTCCAGTGCCCTGCCCAAGCTGTCCACTTGCCCCAGGCTGCTCCTGCACCAGCTCGAGCGCTCTTGCCTCGGTCTCCCTTTCCTCCTGAGAACCCACCCCAGCCCTGCCTGCCCTGTCGCTCGGCTCCCTGTCCTGGAGAAGTGACTCCTCTGAGCCAGTGCACACAAGGCCCAGAGGTCTCAGCGTGTCGCCTTGTCTAGGGGACCACGTGTTATTCTAAGAGAGGAATTTCTGCTCCTTGGGCCATAGCTGACCTTTGGTTTCAACCAAATGATGAAGTAATTGTGGAGAATACTTTTTTTTTTTTTAACATTGGGATGTTGTGGTTATTCCATTTTGGCAGTGCTTCTGAAAGCTTTGGGATAAAAGCAGTAAAGAGCAGCAAGTTGTGGTTAGCAGGCTGATAAGCTCTTGGAAGCGTAAGGGTATTGGTGATGCTAATGTCCAGCGCCCACCCCTAATCCTGAAAACAAACAGGGAGGTTTGGATCACTTCCCCTCGCAGATCTCTATCGCTGTGTCGCCTCTGGAGATGGAGTCTAGAACGCTGCTGTCCACCGTGGCAGCCGCATATGGCTGTTGAGTGAATTAAAGGGAAATGAGGCCCAACGCTCGGTTCCTCAGCCGCACTAACCATGTTGCACATGCTCATCAGCACATGGGGTGGTGGCTACCATACTGGATGGTGCAGATATAAACCAGTTCCCTCTCCGCAGGGGATTCACTGCACAGTGCCAATCTAGAGGAGTAAGGGAGCAGGGTGGGGGGAATGTGGAGGGAGCAGGGGAGACCTCTGGATCCTGGTCTGGGCGTGGCTTCTCTCTGCAGAGGGCTCCTGGGGGTGGGGGTGGTAGGTTCTTGATGGGAGGGACTCCTTGGGGGAAGTAGAGAAAGTTCTTAATTATGTACTCTTCTTCCAAGGAATTCTAGTGCCTCCTCCTACAGGGCACACAGCTAATGGGGTAGGGGTAGGGGCTGTGCCAGGCTGAAATCCCGGAGCTAGAGGACACCCCCCACCTCCAGACCAACCTGTGGGGTCCTGTCCTCCTCTGGTTCCCAGTATCCCATGGAGAGGGTGCCTGGAGCCCGGATGCCAGTGCAGATTCGGGTCAAGCTCTGGTTCGGGCTGTCTGTGGATGAGAAAGAGTTCAACCAGTTTGCTGAGGGGAAGCTGTCCGTCTTCGCTGAAACCGTGAGTGCCAACCGACTTGGCCCTGCCTCTCTCTGAGCTGCCGCCCACCTCCCCCTGCTCACTCCTCCTCCTCCCTCACCCTCCAGTACGAGAACCAGACCAAGCTGGCCCTGGTCGGGAACTGGGGTACCACGGGCCTCACCTACCCCAAGTTTTCCGACGTGACGGGCAAGATCAAGCTACCCAAGGACAGCTTCCGCCCCTCCACTGGCTGGGCCTGGGCTGGAGACTGGTTCGTGTGTCCGGAGAAGACGTGAGTCCTAGGCAGGGAAGGCTTGGGGAAGGCCACACTGCCCACTGCGACCACTCCATCTGCCCAGCCGCGGCCCTGTTGGCCACTGCACCTGCTCTGCCCCCCGAGCCTCTCCCAGCCCAGGGGCAGGATTCCTTTGTGGAGGGCTCTGACAACCAGAAAGGGCCTTTGGATTCAGCCTCGGTTCAGCTTCGCGCCCATCGGCATGACCCTGTCCTCTTGCAAGCCCCTCGGCGCCTCTGTACGTGAGCCCCTGTCGCGTCTGGGGCTACTCACCCGTCCTTTCTCTCTTTGTCCTTCAGTGTCTGTGTGGCCGTCTCTGCCTCTTTCTCCTCTTCCCTTTCTTGTTTGATTGACAGAGCGTTCTTTTATTTTTACTTAAGATCAAAGCGCAGCATATGTTACACAGCCAAGGACTCAAGTCTTAGGTGTGCAGCCTCATGGGTCCCCTGTTTCCACGGCTCTCTATTGAGAGATGCTGTACTCCCAGGCTGGGGGAGGGGCTCCTGTCACTCACTGCCCAGCGGTGCCCTTGACTGGCTTCGCTTCCTCTGTTTGATTGGGGTGATGTGGTCTTTTGGCTCTCCTTTTCATGCTCTGACCCGGTCTTTCTGCACCCTCACCTCCATCCCTCTTGTAGCAAGGCTGACGTGTGTGGGTTGGCCAAGGCCCGAGTGCTGTCCTGGAGTGGGTGAGAGGGTGGGGGTCTCTCCTGCAGAGGTACTGAGTGCTCCCCCCACCCCAAAGTCTGCTCCATGACACGGACGCTGGCCACCTGAGCTTCGTGGAGGAGGTGTTTGAGAACCAGACCCGGCTCCCTGGAGGCCAGTGGATCTACATGAGTGACAACTACACGGACGTGGTAAGGCAGCACTCCGGGCGGTTGGTCGGTCTCGCGGGAGCTGTGGCTCAGAGGCAGGGGCTCCCCGCCCCCAGGACTACTGTAGGAGCCCGTGGGAGCAGGATATGGACCCTGAGTCACACAGGTCCCCAGCGGCCCTGCCCTTCCCCGGCGGGGGGGGGGGGGGGGGCTTCCTGCTTCCCTGCTAAGGTGCATCTGTGTCTCCTCACTTGTCCCTAGAATGGGGAGAAGGTGCTTCCCAAGGACGACATCGAGTGCCCCCTGGGTTGGAAGTGGGAAGATGAAGAGTGGTCCACCGACCTCAACAGGGCCGTTGATGAGCAAGGTGGGTGGCAGGGCTTGGCGGGGGCGGGGGTGGGGGCATCTGAGTGCCAGTGTCCCTTGGAGGACTGAGAGTCCCTGGCCTCGCCTGAGTTCATGAGCGGGGCCCCAGGGGAGAGGGACGCAGCTGAGCGGTGAGTGACGGGTGCCCCTCCCCCAGGCTGGGAGTACAGCATCACCCTCCCCGCCGACCGGAAGCCCCGGCACTGGGTGCCAGCGGAGAAGATGTACTACACGCACCGCAGGCGGCGCTGGGTGCGCCTGCGCAGGAGGGACCTCAGCCAGATGGAAGCCCTGAAGAAGGTGAGCCGGCACGGTGGGGGGCGGGGGGTGGAGAGGAGACTTCTGGGCACGTGTGTGTGTGTGTGTGTGTGTGTGTGTGTGTGCGTGCCGTACATGGGCGCCTGGCCACACCCAGCACACTCGGACAGCACACCCAGATGGCCGAGACTGCCCGAGAGCTCTGGAGAGCACGGCGGGTGTGCGGAGGCCCCCTTTGCTAGCTGCAGAAGCAGGAAAGTTTCTGAGGACCTGTTCCTGAGGGATCGCAGCGGGGGTGTGGCCTGCAGAGGGCGGGGGCCCTGGAGCGCCACAGAAGCAAGGCCACCTGGGTGGGGGGCGCCCTGGGGCCTGTGGCCTGTTGGCTGCCATTGGCTGAGAGCTGCTGGGGTCCACGCTTCCCGGTGAGGTGTTCCCCTTGGCAGCCGGCAGCTCCCTGGGTTACACGGCTGCCGCGTGCAGTGTAGTGTGCGGGGCCTGGGCCGGGCTCCGCAGGGTTTCCTTGAGGACACACAGCCATGGTTGTGTGTTGGTCGCGCCAGGAAGCGTCAGCCCACGGTACACGTGTGCCACGTCCTGCCCCGGGGGTGTGGGGGGGTCACAGCAGGAGGGGAAGCCCGGGCAGGCACGAGGGCCTTCCTGGAGGGGTGTGGCTGGGCTCCAGGATGGGCTCTTGTCCCTGTGTGTGTGGCCCAGGTGAGGAGGTGTGGAGGGACAGTCCCAGGCTGTCTGCCCCAGGAGCTGGGGGACAAGAGCTTCCAGGCTCCAAGCAGGGTCCCCTTGTAGATACTTGAAGGGGATCCTTCCACGACTGACCCAGGTCCAGCCTCCTGGTGCCGGGAAACGGGATCTTCATTTGGCCTCTGAACTGTGGCACTCTTCCATTCTCATGGGCTGGGATGTGAAGGAGAAAACCTTGGATTCATGCAGTCTACCCATAATTCAAATAAACAAGCAAACCGAAGCCCAGTGTGTTCATCACTGCTCCAGGCAGCCTCTCTTCCTGGCTCGTCCTTTTTCCCCACAGCCCATGGAGACTCCTCTCCCCTCTCCATCTTCTGACCTGGGGTCTTGCAGAAGCTGCTTAGAGCCACCTCCTCCAGGTGGCCCTCCCAGGTTTCCTCACAGGGAGGGCAAGCGGGCACAGCTGGAGGCAAGCCCAGGCATCCCCACGGGCCTGCCAGCCAGCCTCTGAGTCTGCCCCTCTCTCCCTGTGCAGCACAGGCAGGCGGAGGCGGAGGGCGAGGGCTGGGAGTATGCCTCGCTCTTTGGCTGGAAGTTCCACCTCGAGTACCGCAAGACTGACGCCTTTCGCCGCCGCCGCTGGCGCCGCCGCATGGAGCCACTGGAGAAGACGGGGCCTGCGGCCGTGTTTGCCCTCGAGGGGGCCCTGGTACGTGGGTGTGCGCCTGTCGTGGGCCGGGTGGGGTGCTTGTCTCCCGGAGCTGTGCCCGGCGGACATGGGAGAGGCGCAGGAAGCCCACGCTGGGGCTTTGGGTGGAGCGTTGGCTGGCCGGCCTGGCTTCGGCTCCTGCGGGGTTGCGTGTGGGGACAGTGAGCACCAGGCTGGGTGTCCTCAGAAAACAAAACAGCGGCTTTCTTGGCACTGGACGACCCGCTGCCGTCATCGCCGCCGCTGCTGCTTTGAGCAGCCAAGTTGGGCACAGAGAAGGAGCTGACCTTGGCCTTCTCCCCTGTGACCCGGGCCTAGAGCTCAGGGCCCAGGTCTTGTGGAAGAGGCTGAATGGCATGGGGATGGGTGGCAAGGCTTTGGCCTCACTCCTGTAATACCCAGAGAGGTCTGGTGACCCTACAGTATCCTTGGTTGGTCAGGCATGCTCCTGAGACAGGGGCCACCTCGTGGATGTCCCTAGGGGGTTTTGGGGAGAGAGGTGCCTTAGAAGCTGAGCCCCAGAGGGCTGCATGCCCTAGGGTGTAGCCGGTGAGCTGGCTCCACAAAGGGCTGAACAGGTGGGGACACTTGGGCTTACATGCAGACTGTCTCCCTGTAGTCTGGGCGTCTCTGGGATGCGAGTGGCCCTACATGGGATACCGCTCTGAGATCCAGCCAGGGCTTTATTCCCTGCCCCTTGCCATGGGGACCTTGACTGTGACCCTGGGGAGCAGGTTCCATGGCTGAGGGGTGCTGAGGGGGTCTGAGGCTGCCCGTGAGTGGCCGGCCGAGTATGCACATTTGTGTATTGGGTTGGGGCCAAGGCTGGGTGTAGACTTGTGGGGCAGCCCAGCTGCAAGGGCTGGGGTTAGGAGTGTACAGGGTGGGCTCTGGGTCTGATGGGGTGAACAGTGAAGGGCATCGAAACCAGCTGTGGCTCTGGGAGGTCATGGGAGGACCGGGAGGTTCTGTTGGCCTCCAGGTAGCTGGGCCCAATGTGTGACACAGGAGAGGAAACCCTTAGGTGGCTGGGACTGTCCCAGGAGCCCCTCTGCCCTGGAGCCATCTGGTGGGAGGCTGGGGAGATAGAGCCTGGTGGTCGGGGTAGGAGCAGCTGGGGAGAGAAACCCAAGAGAATATTCAAGAGAACAGGGGTCTGGGGTGAGCCCACGAGGCTCGTGGGGAATTGGTCTCTGGCAGGAAAAGAGGTCCAGCCCCTGACTTGGCCTCGTCGCACTCTGGCCTGCTCGGTGGCAGCAAAGATGGTGCCAGTGACGAAAGGCCGATGGCTTCCTGACAGCCAGCAGCGGCCGCTAGGTGAACTGGCTCAGCCCACTGGCAGCGCTCGGTCCCCCGCAGCTGGAGACCCCAGGGCGCTACTTCCTCAGGCACACCAGAAGTCTCCTGTCCCAGTGATTTGACTCCACCTGACCTTGTGTGGGAGCTGGGGGCGAGGGCTGGAGAGGCCTCTGATTGGCTACCCTGGACCAATCAATCCCTGTGACTGATGGCACCACCAGGTTGGGGAGAACAGCTTCCGAAAAGGGAGCCGAGCAAACAAATCCGCGGACACAGTGCTGGGCAGAGCTCCAGATGGCGACAGCAGGACTCTGCCCTGTAGGCAGCAGGGAGCCAGCGTGGGTTGTAGAGCAGAGCAGCACGCTGGTCGGAGCTGGGCTTCAGGATCATCAATCAATACCTCATGGATCCTGCCTGGGAGAGGGAGTTGGGGCTGGAGGGGAAGAGGAGTGGAAGGATTTGGGGAGGGAAGGGTATCAGGGGCCTCAGGGACTTGACTGGTGGAGGGGAGGCGGGCAGGCTCGGGGCTGCGATGAGTTCACCGCTGGCCCTGGCAAGCAACACAGACACACACACACAGTGGAGGATGGAGCTGGCGGCTGCCTGTCAGGCGACCTGGGGCAGGGAGTCTGGGAGGCCTGGGGACCAGAGGTGCCCGGAGACACATGGACAGGAGTGTGCATGGGCACTGTGGCTGGCTTGGGACCTGCAGGCAGGTGAGCAGGGCTTCGAGCCACAGCCAGGCTTCCAGGGGCCTGGAGGGTGGGGGCAGCCCTTCCCAGAAGCAGGCACCAGTGGTTGGTCCTTCGGGAGAGGGTGTGTGTGTGTGAGGGGGATCGCTGGAGCCGAGTGTGGAGTCGGTGACTGCTTGTGATTCAGATGTGATTGGCAGGAGAGAGCAGCACAGCGTGGCCCTCTGAGTCCCGAGAGGACTTGGCTGACGCGAGAGCCGGAGGGAGACAGTGGTTTGGGAGGGTGGATCCCACAAACCTGGAGTCGGAGGACCACAGGGCTTTGGAAAGCCTTCAGGTGTCTTCTGCATTTGGACAGAGCCGCAGGCACATTTGACGGCAGCTGTCTGGCTTGCTCCGTGCCTGCTCCGTGCCTGTGGGAATTGAGGCTCCGTCAGCTCCCACCCCACACTCCCACACGTCGCTCCCGTGGTCGCCTCCGTGTCCTTCCCACCAGGGCAGAGGGGAGTCTGAGCCCACGTCCCGAGTCCATAGTCCTCCTCCAGGATGTCCTGAGGCCCCAGCAAGACTCTGGGCTCACGTCCACTGTGCTCCCTTGTGGAGACATGGCCGTGTTCCCTGGGTGCCAGGACCCAGCGCCCGTCCTTACCTGCCCGTGGCAGACTTGAGGAGGGCAGGTGGGATGAGTGAGCTTCTGGGTGGTGCAGGTGTGGTTTGGATAGTGCTTCCTCTGCCCACCAGCTGTAGATGGATCAGTCATGCCTACAGGGGTTCTGTTCCCTCCCTGCTGGAAGTCACCAGGGCCTAGGATCAGTGTAAGGTGTGAGGATGACACACGCAAACACGCACTTCTTAGGCTTAATGAGTGTGGGCGCTGCCCGGGGCCCTTGTGCTACAGACTCTCGCCTGGGAGTCGTGGCAGCCGACAGGTGGTGCAGTGAGGATGTGAAATGCACGGCACATTGTGGACCGTGAAGGGCAGGGTGCACTTGTACCTGGCTAAAGGTGTGAGGCCAGAGTCCCACAGGGGAGGATGTGTTTCCCTGCTTCTTGGTGGGAGAGGAGTGATCCAACGGCAACTTGGTGTGATAAGGAAGAGTATGTCCACACGTGAGTGCAGAGACTCCCAAGAGCACTTGTGTGTTACATGTGTGGGAGGTGGGACACGTGTCATTCCTCAGTGACAGTACCCGTGGGGGAGGGGGCGATCTTGGAGGACATCAGGAGGCAGACTAGGAAGGACTGGGATGGTAGCCAGGTGGCCTTCCTGACAACTGGACAACCTCGGGTGCCTGGGCCCAAGGACCAGGCCTGGGAGCCCCTTGCCTCCTGCCACCCCTTCCCTGGCCCGTGTCCGCCGGCGGGCCCTGATGCCAGCTCTGCTCTGGAAGACGTCTCCTTGGAAGGCAGGCCCCGTCTGCTCATTAGTGCGGGCAGCCTTTCCCTGAAGCCTTCTGCAGGGGCCAAGCCTGGCTCCCTCCACGGAGCGGGAGGCCCTGGCTCCGTCTGCTAATCGTCTGCTGTCTCCATCCCGAGCATTATTTTATTTTCGTATTATTCTTTTTCCAGCTAATATCCTGGCATTCCCAGAGACACCGGCTTTCATAATCTTCCTGGCGTTCCCAGGGAGCTGGGAAGCGGAGCACAAAGCCGCTATTATAGCGTGTTCCATCCGCCTCCCTCTCCTCGCCCCACACCCCTCACTGCCGCCACAGCCACCACTGCCGGCCCCCACCCAGCGATTCCCTCCCGACGCCACCGGGCTCTCTGGGAACTCGGGTGACGGCGGCCGGGATGAGCTCATGGAATCCATCCTGTTGCCCCTGCCCTGGGCCTGCCCTTCGTGGCGAGGATTTTTCCAAGCCCCGCCCCTCTGCTTGGCTCAGGGTGTCCAGGAGGGTGTTCTGAGAT
Source organism: Sylvilagus floridanus (assembly GCA_949820135.1). Lineage (NCBI taxonomy): Eukaryota > Metazoa > Chordata > Mammalia > Lagomorpha > Leporidae > Sylvilagus > Sylvilagus floridanus. The sequence goes on from OX463245.1 coordinate 53,998,676, forward strand.
GCCTGAACCTGGCGGGGAGGGAGCCATGTGTGCTTGCGGCCTGGGGGAGTTGAAGGGCTGGAGGGAACTTTGATGTCCTAAGTGCTTGCTAACCTGCCTCTGGTGTGGGAGTCGCTTGAAATGGATAGAGTGTGTGTGTGTGTGTGTGTGTGTGTACACGTACATGTATGATCTGTGAGTGTATGTGTGCATGTGCATATGTGGTCTGTGAGTATGAGGCATGCACGTGTGTGGTCTGAACACACTCAGTGGTCTGAATGCAGGCGTGTGCATATGTAAGTGGTCTGAGTGAACACGCGTGTATGCATGCGTGTATAGTCTGAGTACATGTGTGTGATGCCGTGACTTTACCCAGCTCCACCAAGAGCATAGGAATGGCGGAAGTTGATTTTCCTGTTTTCTTAGCCGCCTCGGCCTGAGAGCTTCACATCATCTCATTTTATCCTCGTGCTGACCTCAGGAAGCGGATTCTGTGATGAACCCCATTTTGCAGTCGAGGAGATTGAGACACTGGAGCTGCCTTTAGTCAGTACAAGATGCACATGGCTATTTAAAGTAAAGTAAGAAAATGGCGCTTCTGTCAACGGGGCTCGCCTGGCCCGGGGCTGCCTCCCACGCTGGCCAGTGCAGCTCCAGAATAGTCTGTTTACCGCAGAAAGTTCTGCCGGACAGCACTGCGCTAGAACAACCCTGAGTCCCTAATGTGATCCCAGGAGACACCGGGGACTGAGGTGGCCCTACACCCAGGACCCGCACAACTCCTCGCTCCCCTCCACATGACTCCCGGCCAGGGGCCAGACCTCTGGGTCTTTCCTTCCCGACTTGGGTTGGGACAGGATGTTCCTCTACCCATATAGAGGACCTTTGGGGGTGGGGTTCCCCGAAAGGGAGGGTCCGATGTGGGCAGCCAGGCCCTGACCCCAGGAGCCTGCAGTTGATTGGTGGAGGCCTCTAGTCCTCAGCTGAGGTCCAGAGGGATTGGACAGAGGGCACCGCCAGCCCTGGATCACAGGCAGGGAAGGGCAGCTGGGAGTCGGAAGTGCTGGGAAGGGGGTCAGGGAGAGGCTGGTGCCAGACGGGAGTGATCTGGCATTTGAGCTGGCTGAGAAGGAGTTCAGATGTGGGTGGGACGGTGAGGGCCTGGATGAAGCTGCGCTATGTGCAGGGCACCCGGGCACGGTTCCCAGAGCTGGCACTTTGAACGAGGGCAGCGCCTGGGAGGTGTGAAGAGTTTGCCTTGCTGGTAACCGAGGCCCATGGCTGGGGCCAAGGCTGGGCCCAGACTTGCTGCTTGAGTATACAGACTGAGTACCTGTTCTGTGCCTCGCATTCTGGGGCAGCTGGAGGCTGGCCCCCCCTCTCAGGGGCCTCCTGGCTCAACCTGCTCACCCACGTGCAAGGACAACTTGGGGAACTCCTCTCAATGGTCATGCCCTCGGTCTGTCTGGCTCAGGATTTGGGTGCTGAAATTTAGGGCACCTGTGCACCTCAGACAAAATGCCAGCATGCTTTCAGTCCAGGGATGTGTGTGTAATCATGCACCCACGAGAGTGCACAGTCTATCATCTGGTCTGCGCTGCGAGTGATAATCTTGCTGGGAAAGCAGGCCCCTGTAGGACTGTGCCAGGCGAGCCGGGACATAGCGTTGTCCTAATTACGGCGGCACTCTGGCATGCCATCAGACCTGCTCGAGCCATCTTTGCAGCCTCGGCATGTGGAGATGTGGAAACCCTAGAGAGACACACGCACACACGCCCGCGCCAGCCCACACGTGGCATTGGGGATTCTCCAGGTTTCCTGATTCCACTCCCAGCTCCCCAGGGGCCAGCCAGTAGTTTTGCAAGGAGTTTAACAGCTGCTTCCAAGCCCTGGCTCCAGCTGTAAATTAAATGGGGTTGCACCCTCGCCTGCAATTCCGCTTAACGTTGCAACCAGCCCTGATTAGGCTGTGAATTTCTGTGTTCCATCCCCTCTTTTAAAGGGTTCTCGTCTCCTGGGCTGGTCTGCTGGCCCCTGTAGGGCTTTTCTGCAAGCAGAAGCTGTGGCAGCTAGGGGCTTAAAGTGGGCCCCGGGCTCCCCACAGCCCTGACCCCCACTGTAGCTCCAGAGCCCTGCTTGGGCACCGAGGAAACAGGTGTCTGGGAAGAGTCCTGCAGGTGGGCGGGGAACTCCACATTCCCCTGGGGAGGAAGTTAGTCACTCTGAGCCCTGGTGTTCTCATTCAGATGGGGTGAGAAGAACCTAGCAAGAGTGATAACCTCCCTTTGAAAGGGAGCTGGGCTCAGCAAATCTGCCCTCCCCCCGTTTTTTTGTTTTGTTTTGTTTTAAAAATACTTTTTTAAAATTCCATTTTTCTTTTTATTTATTTGAAAGGCAGAGTTACAGAGAGGCAGAAACAGAAGTTTTCCATCCTTTGGTTCACTACCCAAATGGTTGGAGTTGGGCAGATCCAAGGCTAGGGGTTTTCTCCAGGTCTTCCACATGGGTGCAGGGGTCCAAGCACTCGGATCATCTTCTACTGCTTTCCCAGGCCATAGCAGAGAGCTGGATTGGAAGTGGAGCAGCTGGGTCTTGAACTGGTGCCATATGGGATGCTGGCACTGCAGGTGGCAGCTTTACCTGCTATGCCACAGTGCTGCCCCCCACCTTGTTTTTGTAAATAAAGCTTTATTGACACACAGCCAATGCTTATTCATCTATGTTGTCTCTGGCTGCTTCTGTGCATAACAGCAGCTGCGTAGTTGCAACAGAGACCATAAGGGCCAGAAAGGTGAAAGTGCTTGGTAAGTTATACACAAAATTTGTTCAGCCCCAATCTAGGGCACAGATGAAAGGGGTGCATTCAAAAAATTTGTGGAGAGGCTGGCACTGTGGTGCTGGAAACCTGTATGGGCACTGGTTCAAGTCCTAGCTGTTCCACTGCTGATCCAGCTCCCTGCCAATGTGCCTGGGAAAGCAGTAGCGGAAGATGGCCTAAATGCTTTGGCTCTTGCACTAATGTTGGAGACCCAGATGAACCTCCTGGCTTTGGCCTGGCCATTGTGGCCATTTGGGGAGTGAACCAGTGGATGGAAGATTCTCTGTGCAACTCTTTCAAATAAACCTTTAAAAAAAAAGGAAAACCAGAATTAAAAATAATACAAGATTTCCATGAATGCCTTGAAGCCCTCTCATATTATATGTTACCTCTGCTTTGTTTGCCTATCATCTCATTTAACTGTTTTCATGGTACTAGGGGATCAGTTCTAATATTCTTACTTTATGGGTAAGCAAACTGAAGCATGGAGAAGTGATAATCGAGGCATTGTCACAAATCTTGCAGGTGATGGCCAGGTGGTGTCAGGCCGAAGGTGATCTGTGCTATGTTGTCGAGTTCTGTGGATGGCCCGGCAAAGTTGATGTTGAAAAGATAAGAAGTTAGGACTTGCAGGGTTGCCCCAGGGCTGTGCCGGTCGGTGTTTTATAACCAGCTCTACAAGAAAAGTGAGCCAAACTAAAATGGCGGCGCCAACCCTGGGTCGTAGCATGTGCTGATTTCTGTGGCATAAACACCCCCACCATGGCTGATCTCAAGCTAGGGACATGGTGCCTCTGCATGTGGAGCCGGGAAGGGGCAGGCGGTGGCACCCTGGTTGATGTACTGCCATCTCCCGGGGACGTTAGATGCAGGTAACTCCTAGAGCACAGGTAGTAGTGAACAGTAGAAGAGAATTGGGGTGAGTGTGAGTATTTGCCAATTTTTATTTTTTTGTACGGTCACTTTGGTTGTGAGTTTGTATGATTTAGTTCTCCCTGATGGCTGGGTGGCAAAACGCTTGATTTCATCTGCTGCCCCAAGCCCTGTGAGCTGGCTCTAGCACCTGCTGCCCTCAGGGCTCCATTGGTCCTGTCTGCATGGAGTAAAGAGGAGGCTGTGGCCCCAAGCTGCTGCGGCCTTTCTGCCAGGCCTGTGGCCAGTGCTCTCGGGGCCCCTGCTGTGCAGTAGCAGAGCTAGTGTTCTCTAAAGCGAGTGAGAGGCAGCCACCCACACTGGTAACCGAGACAGGGAAGGACCCTACGGACCCTGAGATGCCTCTATTGGTGTAGCTGCTGTGGCGCTCTCCTCTGAGCGCTCAGCTGTGCCTTTTGCATACATCTACCTCTGCCCTCCAGCCTCCACTCTGTAGGTGCTGAACTGGAGCCCTAGGTCCCGTTTTGGTCATGGCACTATTGCTACAGGGAGATCATGCATGGCACAGAAGGAGTCTCGATGGTCTCCATCTTGGCCTTGACCCAGTCAGGTGGGGTGGAGGCATTCTTGTAGGCTGCGGGGGTCTCTGGATGTCAGCCCTCGGCAGACTCAGGTGGTTTGGCTGCTGGCTCTGGGCCCTCCCCAGGGGAGCCCTGTGGCATCCCGGAGGCAGAGCATTGCTCAAGCCCCTCTGGGGAGCTGTGGCTTCCAGCTGGGCAGCGGTGGGTTGGAGGGGGCCCAGTCCCCTGGGCAGGCAGTGGGATCCCTTACACAGCCAGCCCCGGTATGGAGTGCATGGCCGCAGCCCGGGTGGCTGCCAGGCTCGGCCTGGGAGTTGCATGAGCTATGGAGGTAGGAATGTGATTGTGGGAAACTCAATGCCCTGGGTCTGGCCTGGGGCTGGGCAGGAGTGTGTGTGTGTGTGTGTGTGTGTAAGCGGGATGAGGGGAGGGCAGGCAGAAACCAGAGCAGCAGCCTCTCCTGCAGGCAGGCTCTGCACTGGGCTCACAGGGCTCTGGTGTGGGCACTCCCTGTGCTGGCCAAGCAGTGCCTGAGGCTCCAGGCACTGCTGTTCTCCTTAGCTGTCACCCTGCCTCTCCTCTTCCTTCAGGAAGTCTTCCTGGATGGAATCTTCCAAGCCCTCTGGTTGCATTGCACCCCACAGATGGTGCCATCCTGGGGTGTGAGTCACTGCTGGTAGTAGTCACTTTTCTGTAGTAGCAGCTTAATGCCCAGAACTTCCTAGAGGAGGAGACTGCTGTCTGGTGTACCCTTTCCTGTCCCTCGCCATGGGTCCTTGGGCCTGTGTGCTACACATGTGGCACAGGGCAGAGCCATGCTGGTGACACGGGGCAGGTGATGAGTCTTCATGGGGTGACTCTTAGGTGCCACTTGCTGGGCTGGGTGCTGGTGATAAAGAACCAGATCACCTTGGTTTCATGCACAGAACATGAGTGCAGGAGAAAGACTAGGAGAGGCTGGAAAGGGGCTGCTGATTCAAGCCAGACAGTCAAGGCATCCAGGTCCCAGCGATGACGGAGCTGAAGGAAGAGCGCAGGTAGTTTGATGGAGAGCAGTCCCTGTGCAAAAGCCCTGTGGCAGAGGAAAGAAGATGAGCTCAAGAAATGTAAAGAGGGTGAGAGGAGCGTGAGGGGCTGACAGCATTGTTTAGTGTGAGCCTGGGGCGATGAGAGAGGTAAATGATGCCACTAGACCCGCTGCTGAGTACCAGGTGCCTGCCAAGGGCAGTGGGTGTGTCATTTCACTGTGGCACTGCCTGGAAGCATCTTTGGTGGCTGTATTCGGTGTGGCCGTGATGGTAGCCGCCCCTCCCTGAGACCCGCACTGGGACCCCCAGGCTACTGCCTCTTGTTCCCGCCGTCTGAGTACTCGCTGTGGAGTCCCTGAGCTGCGTGCCGGGTGGTGCTCCTCGGCAGAGCCCTGGGCCATGTGCCATGCTCTCAGCGCCTGGGTTTTCTGCTCTGTGCACAGGAGAAGCTGGCAGGCAGAGCAGGTGCGCTGTGGTGCCGTGGTGAGGTTCGCACACCGTTGTCCGTCTCTGAAACGAAGGCGGGAGTGGTCCCTCCGTGACGGCGCTGAGTACCGTGTAGCTGGTGCAATGGGCAGTGTGGGGCGAGCCCGTGTCCGTCCTGCCGTGCCCCAGGTTGCTGCTCTGGCGGCTCTTCCTCCCAGTCAGGCTGTGCTCCAGGAAGCTTCCTTTCCTTCCTTGTCAAGACTGGCCATGTGAGGAGCCGGGCGGGGAGGAGGCGGGGCTCCCCTTGGGTTGTGCTCACTGACCAGTCTCAACCAGGGCCTCTTCGTGCTGGGAGTCAGGGTTGCTGCTGGGGAGCCCATGCCATGTGAGGGAGAATGTGGACGCACCCAGCGTCTGCGGCAGCCCAGGCTGTGAGGAAGGGCGGAGCCGTGGGGCAGGGTTGGGAGCGCTTTGTGGGGGTGCAAGCTGTGTGTGAGGATGTGTGGTGTGACTGAAGATTGTGTGAGGCTGTGTGAGCATGTGGGAGGTACGTGGAGACATGTTGAGTGTGTACGTGTGATGGTGTGTGTGAGTCCGGGAAAGGCATGTTCCCTGGTTTGAGCATGGAGAGGTGACCAGGTGTGTCCAGGCTGCTGAAGATGCATTTTAGAGGTTAGGGGCTGGCAAAGGTCTCTCCAGGGCCTAATGGGGCTGTGTGAAGAGCCCAGGTCCTCCAGGAAGGTCAGGAGGGCCAGAGCTGTACAGATGTCGACAGCTGTGTGGGTAGGAACTAGGGCAGCTCCAGAATGGCATTCTGCTGGAAGGGTCCTAAATAGGCAGCTGTCCCTTAGCTCGGCTGTAGCTGTGTAATTGCCCTGCCTGCCCAGATACAAGTCTTCCCAACAATCACCGTCTCTGTGAGCTGATGGTAGGAGGCAGGTCCTTATCTGTGGATGGCAGGTCGGGTGGAGGCTGGGCAGAGGCAGCACAGGCCCAGGAGCCCGGGCAGCATGGGGCCCCTTGCAGTGGCTCTTCTCCCTGAAGGAAGTCACCCTCAAGGCCAGTGCCTGCAGTGGGCCTGCCACTGAGCTCAGCCTGTGACATCCTGGCCAGCATGGTCTCCTCGGGAGGGGTCTGCTCTCATTGTCCTCAAAAGCCACTCATGGCTCAGTGGGTTGGGGCCCAGAGCTATGAGGACATGGTGACAGGGCTGACCAGCTTGGTTTCGTGCACAGCAGACTGACAGATTGGCTTCCGAGCCTGCTGTAGACCAACCTGCCTCCTATCCTGCCTCAGCCTTGGTCCTCCTCACCCTCAGTGCTATGGGAACTGGTTAGAGATGGGGGATGCAGTAGAGCCCCTCCCCGGAGCTTGGATCTGCTGTGCTGGCACTGCCTCTAAACTGCCCCCTGAGCTGGGAACCCGCTAGACCTGTCCCTCGTGGGAAGGTCCCCTAGGATCCTTCCTTCCACCATATTCTGGCTTCTGTGGCTGGAACACCCCCAGATTGCACAAGGAAGGCTGTCTAGTCTCCATGGGGAAGGGAGGATTCCCCATAGCCGTTGTGGGCATGACGTTGGAATTTGATGCATTAGAGGGGGCACACCCCAGGGTGAGATTGGAGTCCTGAGGGCCTAGCGTGATCTGGAGGCCTCCTGGCCCTGGGGACCTAACACTGGGGTCAGCATCCCCCATGACTGGCTTTGTCTCCAGGGCGGCGTGGTGGATGACAGGAGTGAGGATTCCATGTCAGTCTCCACCTTGAGCTTCGGCGTGAACAGACCCACGATTTCCTGCATCTTCGACTGTAAGTGATGCTTGGGGGTGCCGATGAGGGTGTGACCTTACACCTCTGTCTGTGTGGGGTTCTGTGGGCAGGCTCGTATGTGGGGTCATTGGAGAATGCAGTCTATACTTTTTCATGGCTCAGTGTCTTGGGGTTTATGTGTATGTCTGGACGTGTGTTGATGTGTGCATGTGCACACAGTCTCAAGTTTGAGCTCGGACATCCAAAGCTCTGGCTGCCCTGTTGTGTATGTGGCTCCTCCCCCTTCCCTCTCCCCATCAGCTCTAGCCTGGGCCAAGGACGCATCAAGCCCCTGTCTGCCTTTGAGCAGTGGTCTGTTCTGACCCCACGAGAGGCTCGTCCCAGCCTGGCGGCCCGAATTATTTCTGTTGTTCAGCCCCCCAGTCTGCTGCCCTTACCGTGGAGAGACCCCACCTCCCCTCCAGCTCCAGCTCTTATCACCCAGCCCCTCACGCTGCTGTCTCTGTTTCTTCCTTGGTGAAGATGGGAACCGCTACCACCTACGCTGCTACATGTACCAGGCCCGGGACCTGCCTGCAATGGACAAGGACTCATTTTCTGGTAGGTGGGGGGGGGGGGGGGGCACCAAGGACTGTGGCCTCAGGGGACTTCTTGCCAGTGGGGCCCTGGCTGTGCCCAGTACTGTCGCCTGGATCAGCTGGTGTAGCAGTCACCCGTCCATGGCCTGCTCGATTCCCCTGCAGGGTTCTGTGTGGCCGACTGCCCCTCCTCCCTGAGAGCCCCTCTGGCCGTGACTCCTAGGCTGCCACTCTGCTCCAGATCTCCTGCTGCTGCTGCCACCCCCACCTGTTCCATTGCACAGACTGCAATTGATCGATGCATCTGCTCTGTCCAAAGCTGACTCCTGGCCATCCTGCCCTCCCAGGTCTAGGCCTCTTCTGCACTTCTTGCCTTGATCCTGGGGCCGGCAGCCATTTCTGACCCAGTCCTGTGGATGCTGGCTCTGGAATTGCCCTCCTACCTGTTCCCCTCTCTTCAGTCTCATGCTGCCATCTCTCACTGGCCTTTCCCCTTCTCTAGGCCATTTGTTCCTTCCCCGGCTTCCCTGCCGCCTTCCATGCTGCCCCTGACACACCTGGGCAGCTGCTCACTGCTTTCATGAATAGATGCTGATGGACAAGCCCCAGCTCCTCAGCACAGCAGCCAGGTCCTGGGAGGCCAGCCCTGTGGACCTTGCCTATTTCAAATTTGGCTTGTTCCCCTGCCTCTGCTAGCTCCATGCCACCAGTCCTCGTGTTTGCCAAGCTTCTCCACGTGCGTGACTATTCTCTGCCAAGAATGCATTCCCCTCCAGGGAACTCCTCGCCATGCTTCAGGACCCTGCTCAGACGCCCTGTGACTCTTCTCGGAGCCGACTTGGTGGCTCCTTTCTCAGCCCTAGGCCAGCGCCTTGCTCGGAGCCCTCATGCTTACTGCACAGACCGGTTGTGATCCTTTGCCACTACCTTCCCACGTTGAGCATGAGTTCCTGCAGGAAGGGGCCTTGAACCTGGAGTGCTGGGATTAACCTTGCAAGCAGCCCCAAGTGCTCAGGGTGGGCCAGGTGCTTACTGACAGTGTAACCCTCGCCGCAGCCCTGTCTTAAAGGATGGGAGGGAGGCTCAAAAATAGCAGACAAGTGACCCAGGGCAGTCAGCCTCCAGAGGCCTGCTGTTTGCTGGAGCAGGACTCAGTGCTGAGAGAGTGACTTCCTCATCATGGAACGCCCCTACAGCTTCCCTCGATCTGCCTGTCTCCCTGCCTGGCCCGTGCTTTTCACCCCGCCGTGGGGACTGCGCATGCTCGTCCTCCCCAGCAGCTGTGGTTCCCAGGTCCCTTGCCTCTCAGTGACCCCCCCCCCCCCCATAGCACCATGCAGCCAGGCTCATGGTGGCTGCGTTCATTTCTCACTGGGGCTAACATCCTGAGTGTGCCTGTCCCTAAAGCGTATTCAAAACCAGCAAGTTAGAATTGGAGGCCAGGGACAGATAGCTATGTGCGTGTGGTGGCAACGTCCTGGGAAACTTGCCCAGGATTCTGACTGTCAGAACGTACCCAGAGGAAAAAAGATATGGGCAAAATTCACAGGCTCTCTTCCTCACCCTTCCAGGGACAGCGTGAGAGGTGAGGGTGTAGGTGGCAGGGTCGGCAGGGCGGGCAGCCAGATGGGGCCCAGGCTCCTTGTCTTCTGTGGTCCAGCTGGCTGAGGACCCCCACGGGGAGGGAACTCCTGCAGGGAACCAGTGAGAGGAGCCAGTGCGCACGTCTGGGGCAGGCCCGTGGGCCACATCACTCTTTCCATCCTGGCCCCACCCCTCCCCCAGATAAACCTCCCTTGAGCTTTGAGGGCACTGCCTCGGGCTTCCGCGGAGGCACTGGTTTCTGAATGAAAGGGCCGATTGAGCAGCTGCTGCAAAGGAAAACAGCAGCCGCGTGGGGAACCTGTAAAACCCAGAGTGTTTATTTTCCCTCCCAACCCTAAACCAAAGCAATTTCTCCCTGGGAACTGACCTGGGGCGGCTGGCGGCCGGCGGCTGTGCAGGGCCACCGGCTGGCCTCTCGGAGGAAGCTTGTGTGCGACTTGGAATGTCTGAGCCAGGAGGGTAGGGCACAGTGTGTTGCTGGTGGCACCTTCTAGCCGCTGGCTGCCTCGGGATGGGGTGGAGCTGCCCTGTGGTCCCCAGGCTGTGCTCCCTGCCTGCCCCCTGTTTGGCAGGCCTCGGGGCTGCCTGGAGGCCAGGCTGTGTCTGTGCCTTCTCGTTGGCTGAGGATTTGAGTGGATGCTGAGAGCGTCCCAGCAGCACCTGTTGAGTAACACTGAACTTGGGAGAGGAAGGTGCTTGTACCGATGTTGCTGTGCGGCTGACCTGAGGCTTGCATCTGGGTGGGGCCATCTGCTTCAGTCCCCTGAACCAAAGGGAAGGCGTTCATGGCACGTGCCTGTGTGTGTGTGTATGTGTGTGGCGGGGGGGGGGGGGGGAGAATGTGGCCACCATAGCGATCGATGAAGTGAAAACGTGGAGGACAGTATGCGACACAGCCAGCTACTCTGTGTTGCTGGCCCAGGGCTGTCCCTACCTTGTGAGTGTCCGCTGCATGCACTGGCTTTCCTGGGAACTGAGAAGCTGCGCTCGAAAGGATGTGGTGCTCTGCCTCCGTCTTGCCTCCCTCCATCCTGCCACCCCTGTGGGTTGGAAGGGGTGACTGCCCTAGATTGCTGTTCCTCAAAGAGAAGTGGGTCTGGGGGCAGCTGTCTGCTTTGCCCCTCCCCAGCTGAAATGCCACGTGCTTGCAGGAGCCTCGGCTCTGCTCACAGAGCTGCCCCCTGCCCCTAACAGGGGACCTACCAGCACTTGCATTCCTTGTGGAGTGATGCCGGGCAGTGGACGTGGGGACCTGATTTGGCCAACCAAGCGTGAGAGACAGTGAGCTGGTCAGGTGCTGTTATTCATCTCTCAATAGGGGCCGGATGGCCTGTCCGGGAAGCTAAAGCTCTGTGCTCCCTTTGCCAGCCTTGTGGCCCCTCATGACACTGTGCTCCAGTTGGATGGTCCTGGGGGTGTTCCCAGCAGACTGGACCGCAGTGCTTCTGATGAGATGTGGCAGCCACACAGCTGGGGCCTCCTCATGGTGACCAGTGCCTGTGTTTGGCCCCAATCTGGGCTCTGTCCTGGGTGGCAGTGCAGATTGCTTTTGGGCTTCCTTCCCCATCTGTGCTCTGGTCCTGCACCCTCCCTCTCCTCCTCTAAGCAGAGCCTTTTGTTGAGGTTGGCGCTGGCCTGGGCAATCCACCCAAGGAGCTCAAGAAGGTGTTTTCCAAAGTGCATTGGAGGCTTGTGAAATGCTTCACTTGCAAAGGGTTCCTTAGTGGGAGAGGCTGGGAAGCCCTGTGCGCCTGGAGATTTATGGGGCACAGGAGCACAGAGAAGCTCTGAGGCCTGGGCAGGCAGGAGCCTGTTTAACCAGTTTAAGGGTTCGGTAGCTCCCTAGAGAGTGCGCCACTTGAACACATGTTTTGGGAAACGTTGATCTGCAGGATGCAGCCCAAGCTGCTCAGCACAGGTCCAGGGCCGTTCATGACCTGCCCCGGGTGCGCCCTTTCTCCCCTGTGCCAGGACAAGGTCTTGCTGTGCCCCAGTGCCTGTGTTCTTCTTGGGGTCCCTGGCTGTACCATGCTGGCTGCCTGCAAGGTTCCCTTTGTCTTGGTCTGTGCTGGCTGTTGCCTGCTTTCTGAGACTCCAGGGAGGAGACTTGTCCTGGAGACTCGATGCCACCAGGCTGCAGATGGGCACTCTCTGTCCCTGGCACCCATACCCACCACTAGGAAGCTGCATCTGACCTCCTGCTTGTCATCACGGGCCTGAGAGCTTGGGCTGGGTCCGGGTCTTCACGCTGCTAGCACCATGCAACCCTACCCGTGGTGGCCACTCTGGTGAATGAATGATGCGGTGTCTTAGTGCCAGAGCGAGCATCTTTGTACTTGCAGCTTTTGGGGTTGTTGAGATGATTCTCAGGAATGCAAGGAGAGGGATAGGATCAGGTTCACGTTCTTCAGGGCGCACTGCCTGGTTGCTCTTCTGAAAGCTACTGACATGCTGCCGGCGGTAAAGGAGCGCACCCTTTGTCTAGGTTTTGCTAGTGCTGGGTTTTATAACTTTAAGTGATTGTTCTTAATTTTATAGGGAAAATATTGCTCTAGTATAGTTTTAATGTGAATTTCCTTGATTCCTGGCGCTCCGCCCCACCCTCCCTTGCGGGTACCTTCTATGAGGGCGACGTGGCAGGAGGAGCACTGGACTATGAGTTGGGGGGTCTGGCCCTGGGCCAGCCAGTTCGTCTTCTGGGGCCAGGCTACCTTTTCTGACAAATGAGGTGACACCATCTGCCCTGTCCCCAGCCCTGGGGTTGGAAGCTGTGGCGGGAAGCCCTCCAGGAAAGCCCGGTGTACTGGGAATGCAGAGGTCCCTCCCTGGGGCTCCAGGAAGGGCTGAGCAGCAGCGCCCAGCCCCCACAGCCTGGTGCTGGGCTCTGGACCCAGCTTAGAGCCGCCTGCCTGGGGCGTGCTGCCCACTCCCTTGCTCGCTGGTGGCGATGGCAGCGTCCCACAGAATCCCCGTGTGTGTGTGTGTGTGTGTGTGTGTGTGTGTGGCTGGAGCCTCTCCCTGTAGCTTGGGGTCCTGGGAGACTGCTCATGCAGAGGTTCTTGCCCCCGCCTTGGGGGGTGCTCAGCTTGAACTGGTGAGCCCCAGTCCCGCCAGGAGGGGCAGGTTCTGGGTATCCATCTGGCTTTCCTTCATCTGCACACCTTGCTGTAGCAAACGCCCCCATCCCCTTCAGCTTGGCAGGGAGGGGCTGGGCCCCGTAGGGGAGAGGCCAGGCCCGGCACACAGTAGCGCAGTGTCTGAGGCCCCAGGCCTCCAGGCCTGCTCTTTACAATGCCTTTGTTGTGTGTTTTCCTCCCGTGGGCGGGTGGGGCACAAGTGTGGGTCTGGGTGAGTTTTGTTTGAAAGCCCACCCCTACCCCCAGCCCCAGCCCCAGGGGCTGAGCTCATTGCCTGAGCTGGGGGGTGGAGGGGAGGCTGCTGGAGGGAGTCGACCCGCTCAGGGGCCAGCGTGGGGGTGCTGCCAACACCAATACAGCGTGCATGGCGCTACAATGCGCAATTGTGACGGCTGTGTAAACGCGGCCCGGCTGGGGCCCGCACGCTTATAAAAATAAAGCGCTGGGAAGCACGGGGGGCGGGAACGAAAGGGGCTTTGTCGCGGCCTCTAATACGGTTTTATTTATCGGAACGCGCCCTACTTCCCTTACTGGAACTGGGAGAGGTTCTCTGCCGAGCCTGCAGCTGATGGTATCACAGCCAGACGGTTTCATTAAATGCACAGACGCCGCTGGGCCCTGCCAGGGGCAGCAGGCAAAGGGCTCGCGGCCAGCCCTGCCAGGGCCTGTGCAGGGAGCAGGGAGCCCCATGCCAGGGGTGCTCCCGCCAGGTGTGTGTGGAGGGGGTGAGACACGCTGGGCATCTCTCATCTACCCTTCCTGTGCCAAGGGCCTCCCGTTGCCCCCTTCTTCTCCCAGAATCAGGTTCATACCAACTTCCTGCAGGAAGCCCTCTGGGATTGCCCCTGCTGTGTTTTGTGCCTGATGGGTCCAGGTTGGCGGCTGCATCTTATTAGCCAAACCCAGTATTGTTCAGCCTGTGGGTGCCCATAGCTTCTGTCTTTTAATGTAGATGCCCTTCACCCTTAAAACCAGCCCTGTGGGTGACAGCCACCATTTGGATCCTGCTCCCTGCATCCCTTAATGGGAGTCCTGCCACTGCCCACCCACTCTTCCTACCTCTTCCTTGGTCACTCCCTGTAGCCCCTCCCTCTGCACCTCCTGTGCAGTGGCCGTTGCTTGTCCTTTGGCGTCCTTGTGGCCATCAGCCTGTCTTGTTCTCTCCTCATCCCAGCCCATCCCCACTCCTTCTGAGGCTGCTGAGTTGGAGGTGGTTGCCTGTCAGGTCACTGAGGCCCTCTGGAGGTCACATGGGGAGTTAGTGGCAGTGCCGGGGCAGGAGCAAGCAAGATGCCAACTGCGTGGCCTTGGCCCTCTCACACATCCAGCCTCCTGTCCAAGAGCCCTCCACCTCTGCCACTCCTAGTCTTACAAGATGGTGACAAATGGAACCCTGGCCCTAAGCTGAACTCCTGTTTGGAGGGCCCCCCTCCTCCAAGCCCTCAGCTCCTCTCCCAGCTGGTCCCCTTAGACTTGGTGTTACACTGGTTTCCACTGCGTGGCCTTAGAGGGCAGCCCCAGCACCATCTGGGAGCTTGTTAGAAAGGCAGGTTCTCAGGCCGTCTGCTGCATCTGCATCTGTGTGCCCCACTTCCCTAAACTCTGCTCCAGTGCCACAGCCTGTCTTTGTTACTAGGCAGAATGACTTGTGGCTGGGGCTGGCAGGCTGGAAAGGGACTTGGTGACAGTGGGGATCAGTGGGGGCCTTCTGATTCCTCTCCTACCTCCCAATTGCCAGACAGCTCTTGGGTCTGTGTGCTCTCTTGCAACCCACTCCCAGCTGAGCCCACACCATCTCTGCCGAGACCTTTGCAGTAGCCTCTAACTGGCTTCCTGCAAAGCCCTCCGCCCCCTCCAGTCTGTTCTCCATGGGGCGGCCAGAGTGAGCTGGAAGCGCAGACCTGGCCACGTGAGCCTGTTGGCGTCCTGGAGCTCAGGGACCAACCTCGCTGCTCTGTCCCACCTTCCTTGGGAGCAAGTGTTTCCCTGACACACTTTGCTGTGCTGTGTGATTGTCTGATCCAAATTGTCATTTTGCATTTGTGTATTTTACATTTTCCTTCAAATTGTAGTCTCAGCCCCCAGCACCTAGCTCCTATTCTGACATACAGAAAGCACTTAACAGTTGCTTATCGGATTAGTGAATGAATGAGCAGACCGTTCAGGGACTTACTTCTTCCAGCTGGACTTCATTCCTGTGGCCTTCAAGAGGGGGAGCTTCTGTGCGTCTCATGTTCATTGTCAGGACCTGGCTCCTGGCCCTCCTCCCAGACAAGCCGGGAATCGCCCCTGGGACAGTGGGTTCTAGCCTGGGCGTTACTGTCCAAGCCCCATGCTCCCAAGCAGGTGGCTCTCACCGTGCCTGCTCTGTGTCCTGTCTCCCTCTCCCCCGCCCACACAGATCCCTACGCCATCGTCTCCTTCCTGCACCAGAGCCAGAAGACGGTGGTGGCGAAGAATACCTTGAACCCTACCTGGGACCAGACGCTCATCTTCTATGAGATCGAGATCTTTGGGGAGCCAGCCAGCATTGCCGAGCAGCCGCCCAGCATCGTGGTGGAGCTGTACGATCATGACACTTATGTGAGTCACTGCCTCCCTCCCTTGCCCATCACCGCCCACCCCCTGGAGGCTCCAGGGAGAGACGGCCGGTGAGGTTGAAGTTTGAGTCTCCATGGACTCTTGGTTTCCCTACCAGATGGGTGCTCCCCGCGGCTGGGACTGGTGGCTTCTCCCTGCACCCTGCGGGCTATGCAGCAGTTAAACCTCTTTGAGAGTAATTAAGACTGGCTGGTTAGCACACGTGTGCCAGGGCGGACGTGGCTAGTGAAGCGCCACAGAGGTAGCCTCGGTGGAGCAGAGGCTGGACTCCTCCTTCTCGCTTAGGAGATCCTGTGTGGTCCCTGCTGCCATCGCCGAGCTCTGCGGACTGCACAAACATTTCTCAGGCGCTGGCTTTCCTGGGAGGAGGGGCCCCTTGCCTGGCATCCCCCCTGTAGCTGGGAGCTAAGACTCACCAGTAGAGCAGAGACTCCCCTGCAGGAGAAGGTGTGTCCCCAGGTCCCCCCCAACTCTGTGGCACAGGCAGGGCTATCCACTTCCATGTTGGTGGAAATGACCCATGGTTGTGCTGTCACCCAACATAGGAGTATTGGCAATGGGGCTAGCCTGAGAAGTGGAATTTCAAACCTTCTTTAGTTTAAAACATTTTTAAATTTTTCATTTTATTTGAGAGGGAGAAACTGGTCTCTTCCATTCGCTTCCCCAAATGCCTTCATTAGCTGGGGCTGGGCAGGCTTGAAGCTAGGATCCCAGAACTCAATTCAAGTCTCCCACATGGTGGTAGGGACCCAAGTACCCAGGGTGTGCATTAGCAGGAAGCTGAATTGGAAGTAGAGTGGGGACTTGAATCTAGGGACTATGGTATGGGATGTGGACATCCCAAGCGGTGGGTTGGCCATTGAGCCAGGTGCCCCCTCTTTAGTTTTAATGCACTACAATGTAGGTTTAAGTAGGCACCAGTGGCCAGTGCTCCTGCATTGGACAGCACAGGTCTTGAAGTTTCCTGGAGGGACAGTAAACTGTGGCAGGGTGGTGGGGAAATGTGGGATTGGGGTGTTGGGGCAGAACTGTGAGTGGAAGACTGTGAGGACAGGGGAAGGCAGCCTGGGAAGGAGGAGAGCAGGGGATTGACAGAGTCAGCTGTTTGAAGAACACAGGGTTGGGTAGTACTGGAAGAGCATGGCTGTGTTGGCCCACCAGGCATGTGGCAGAGAGGCCTGGCTAGGGTTTTGCAGGTCCTGGGGGGATGAGAAGGGAGGAGGCAGGATTTGGAAGATGTTTCCAGAGTTACCATGACTAAATGTTGGGTGCCTTGGGAGGTTGAGCCACCCAGGGCGTGCAGGAGGACTATGCTGTTTGGATGGGGGCCAGCCAGTGGTGGACAACACAGGCCTGGGCTGGGGAGCCCTCCTGGGTGCTCTCCAAAGGAAAGACCGATGCCACAGGGCAACAAGCAGCTGGGAGAGGAGGCCCACTCTGAGTGGTTGGAGCCGGGCTGTCTCCCGCCGTGATGGGCATTGCTGCAGGGGCTGCTGGCTACCCCAGGATGGCCCCCTGCAGTGCACGGCCTTCTGCTTGGGGGCTCTCCAGATGCTGGCTTGTGTGGGCCACTGCACCATCTGGCTCCATGCCCCTGCCCTTGGAGAAGTGATCCACACACCTGGAGGCCATAGGCAGGCCAAGACACAGAGTGCTCACCTTGGCAGGGCTGTGAGGGAGGGGGGACAACAGCACTGACCATGCCATGCTGGCTTGAGGAGGGAGAGGCCAGCTGAGGCTGTGGGCTGGAGTGAGCATGGGGGGGGGGGCCAGGGCTACGGGGAGGGCCTCTGATGCCAGCCCAGGACTTGGCCGCTGTCCTCTTGACAGTAGGAGCCAAGGAAGGTGCCTGGCAAAGCAGTGTGAGGTGAAAACAGCATTTTCACAAGGCTTACTTGATGTGTGCGATCACCATTTCCCCGTTTGCAAAGAGGGGTGTTGAAGAGTAAAATGAATGCAGAACAGCCCCTCTGCTGCTAAGGGCGTTGGTTCTGTGGTCTCCAAAGGACACAGAGCTGGGTTAAGTAAAAGCAGGGTGAACAGAGTTAGACCTGCAGAAGGACTTTTGACTGAGCTGGCAATGCAGGCCAGGCGTTGGTGGTCAGAGCCCGGCTGTGTCCCTCCTGGTCCGTGCCTCCCTCTGAGGAGAGCAGGGCTACCGTCCTCCAGAGAGGCTGCCCTGACTCCGAGGCCCTGCCTGGTCCCAGGTGTGGGTCTGCTCCTCTCTCTGAGGCTCCTTATCCTCCATGCCCCGTGTAGGGTGCCGACGAGTTTATGGGCCGCTGCATCTGTCAGCCGAGTCTGGAGCGGATGCCCCGGCTGGCCTGGTTCCCGCTGCTGAGGGGCAGCCAGCCGGCTGGCGAGCTGCTGGCCTCCTTTGAGCTCATCCAGAGAGAGAAGGTGAGGCTGGTCCATGTCCAGACCTGGGAGGGCTGCTGGGACCCTTCCCACTCCTCCTCCTTCTGAGGCCCTCTTCTCCCATCTTTCCTGAACCCCTAATTAGGACACGATTGAGCATGGCAGCGTGTTAGGCTCTGCAGTGTCCTTGTGCCCTGCCCCCTCCCCCCAGTTCTCGCCTGGTCATCTCCTGATGTGGCTCTGGGATGAAGACCTCTGTGGTCTGGCTGGGGGAGGGGTCTGGACGGCAATGATGGGGGCAGCTGGGCCATGGCAAGGCAGCATCCCCATTCCACGGCGGCTCTGCCATGGCCCAGATGCATGGCCCTAGGTCAGCCATGTCCCCACTGTGAAACAAGAGGTTTGGGTTAGAGCTCTGCTCTTGGTATGTGTGAGCCCAAAAATGTGCCCCGGATGGGGAGGCTGCCCTGAAGGAAGTGTCTGGAGGGGACCACGGTCCTCAGCTTCTCCTCCTTCCCAAGGGATGGGGTTAGTGTGCCCCCGCCTCTCTGGTCACCGACCTTTTCCGCGGGTGTCGCTGGAGGCTGAAGATGTGATTGCCTGGCCAGGGCAGAAGTGAGGGGCTGGGGGCCTGGGGTGACAGCCACGTGACCACCATGCTTTTTCTTCACCCTAGCCGGCCATCCACCACATCCCCGGTTTCGAGGTGAGTCTCGCCCTTGCCGTTCCTTCTTGAAGCTGACTGCCTGCCCCTGCACTGGCAGCACAGGCAGATGGACAGACACTGCCCATCTTGTGTGCGGAGCCCCAAGGGAGGGTGGGAGGGGCTGGGCTCCTCCCTTACTCAAGGGTTCGCCACCCAGCCCTGGCCTTGCCTGGCCTTCTTCCTGGGGAAGTCTGTCATGTCCTCGCCCCACCCCCACCAGAAACACTACCTCTGGAGGTGTGGCCTAGTCAAGGGCTCAGCAGCACCTCAGCTAGTTCCTGGGGTCCCCTTATGGAGACTCTGGGCAGGGACTGCCCGTGCATGAGTGACATGCAGCTATGGCTGAGACAGTCTTTGCTGACCCCCTGTTCCCACCCTAATGCCATGTCCTCTTACCTGCCACGGGTGCTTTCTTCCCTTCTTGACTCCTACTTTTTTCCTCCTGGGGTCAGAGTAGACAATGTAAACCTCGCCCTGGGACCCGGGCTGATTGGATTCACTGTGCCAGTGCAGGCCAGACACAGCAGCAGCTGTTAGAGTGCTTATCTCCCCTTCACAGGAAGCCCTGGCATTTCCAGACAGTTCTCACCCTATAAGCCCCACTCAGCCACCCCCATGCCACCCACCCTTCCTGTTCTCCCTCCTCCTCCTCCTCTTCTTCTCTCCCTGTCCTATCCAAGCGGCAGCTCTTGGTTCCTATAGCCCTGGGGGATGCCAGGTTTGTTCCCAGCTCCCCACGTCCATGTGCCCTGGCAGGTGCAGCAGCTCTAGGGCTGCACCTGTCGTCTCCCTGGGGCTGCTGCACAGGCTCCCCTCCCAGAGCTGCCTGGACTCCGTCCGTGACTAGGCTTCAGCCCTCTGCATCGATGTCCACCTCTTCCTTCTCTGGGGGCCAGCCCGGGCCGGGGGTGTGATCAGGAAGCAGCCATCGTGGATCAGATGAGCTGGTTTCTGCTGTGCTCGCCTGTGGCCCAGCCTAGTGCTCCTGTTACTAATGGAGAACTTGTCTCTTCCCCTCTCCCCCGACCCTTCTCCTGGATGTGGAACATCCCACGGGTGTGGTACAGGTGCCGGACAGCTCAGGCATGCTGGATGAGGTGAGCTGGACCCTCGAGGCTGTGGCCGGTGGCAGGGCCAGGGGCGGGGGGGGGGAAGGGAAGGGAAGGCTAGCAGCCTCTAAGCACGTGCTTCAGGGCCATCCAGGTTCCTGGCGCCCTATGGTCACCTGTCGCCTAGAGGTCTGTCTGGATTTTATTCTCATGCTCTGTATGGATCAGGGTTGCCGAGGCTGTGTCCTGGGGGTGAGTCTAGCCTCAGAAGGAGGGCCAGCTGTCCTGTTTGGAGGCCAGATGACTACATGGACAACAATGCCCAGTCTTATCAAGTGGCACATTTTCAAGAATACAATGTTAAGAGGGGACCAGAGCAACCAAAGACGACTTTGTGCGGGAGGCAGCCAGGAGTTGCAGGCTTAGGAGAAAGGAGGGGACACACCTTTGGCTCCAGGGCTGGCTTCAGAAATGGGGTGGACTGGGGATTTGTGGGGACTAGCAGGCATTTGGAGTTTGCATCTAGAAGAAGCCAGGACATGTCCTTGGGGGAGGGTGGTGAGAAGCACACTCTTAACGGCCTCCTGGATGTCGGTGAACCGGTGGCCGAGAGTGAGCCGGGGGCTGAGGCCCCAGGGAAGAGAGCAGCCGCTTCCTGCCATCAGGGAATCCCCAGGCTGGGAGCGGCCACCGTTTGACATTTTCGGTGTAACTTGGACGCGAAGTGCAGGGTCAGGATGTGGGATCCGCAGGCCCCGCGCCCCTTACCTCACTTCCTGTCGCTCCCAGACCGAGGTGGGGTCCGCCAAGGGAGCTGGCTGTGATCGCGCCCGACAGGCCGCCTCCTGCTCCTGGCTGCAGTTGCGAAAGACTGCCGGTTTGGAACGGGAGGCAGGGCCCCGTCCAGGGAGGCAGCACGGAGCCCTCGCTCTTGATTGAGAGCACTCTGTGGCCAAAACCCACAGCCTGCGCTGAAGAGGACCCAGCCCAGGGATGAGTTATTAAAAAAAAAAAAAAAAAAAAGTTTAGGTCCCTAATAACTGGATTTGTCATGTGTAACAGCGAGGGCTCAGATTCCGACAGCAGGGAGCTGGCTGTGGTCGCCTTGTCAGGAAACGAATCAAAACGGCAGCTTTTGGGCCAGACCCTGACGAGGGCCAAGTGTCCTGCTGCAGGGCCGGCCAGGCCACAGGCTGAGGCCGCGTGTGGGTCAGCAGGGCCAGGGGCCAGTGCATCCTGGGGGTCTGCCGGCTGTCGGGCTGGGCTGAGCCAGCGGCTCGGCCTCTGAGACCCAGCTGGGTGTGTGCAGTATCAGCTGGTCTGGGGAACCACTCTGGAGGATGACCTTGTGCCTGGCGCTGGGGGCCGTAGCTCAGCCCACTTGAAGGGGAAGCCTCGTGCCAAGATGCTGGGTCCCACTTGGTCCTAAGAATCCCCAGGAGCTGGTTGCAAGCAGGTTGGTCCTGCGGGAAGCCTGATGCCTCAGCAGGATCTTCTGTCTTCTTCCTGTGGCCCAGCCCCCCCTGCCTGGTGTCCTCCGTGCAGTCCCTCCCGGGCTCCCAGCCTGAGCTGTGGGCCAGTCTTCCTGCAGGGCTGTGGAAGGCACACTAAGTGCTCAGCTCCTGGACCGCTGGCTACGGGAGGGCTTTGAAAGTCTGCCTGCAGGGAGGGAACTAGGGGAAGACCAAC
Organism: Sylvilagus floridanus; assembly: GCA_949820135.1. Classification (NCBI taxonomy): domain Eukaryota; kingdom Metazoa; phylum Chordata; class Mammalia; order Lagomorpha; family Leporidae; genus Sylvilagus; species Sylvilagus floridanus. The sequence goes on from OX463245.1 coordinate 54,019,872, forward strand.
CAGGAGGTTTTGGAGACTGTCGCGATAATGGGGACCTGGACGAGGTGGGGCTGCTGACCCCGAAGTATGGCTAAAGGGTGGCCTGTCCCGTGGGGAGTGCCATTGGCCAGTCCAGCTGGGCGCGGAGACTCCCGTGTGGAAGCCAGCATGCTCTGAATGTGATGAGACTGTCTGCCTGGGCTGAGGGCTCCCAGTGCAGACAGGGATTGGCAGAAAGGGTGAAGGAGGGTGCTATAGGAGCAGTGCCTGGGGCCAGTATCGTGGGCAACAAGATCTCCCTAGCACAGGCCCTGTGCCTGTCTGAAGGTCCCTGCGCGGTGGTAGTGGGGAGGCGGGACCATTGTCACTCATGCTGGAGGCACACTGGCAGTGGATGGACGGCAGGCGCAGGCAGAGAGGGGTCCTTTGCATTCTCCTTTCTCTCTCTCGCTCTCTCTGCCTCTTCCCCACTCTCCCTCTGTGTTTCTCTTTCCTCTGCCTGCTCCTTGGCCCCATCTCCCCCCTTCTCCCGCCTTTTCTGAGCCCTCCGTCTCGTTTCTTTTCCTTTTTTGTCTGGAGAACAAAGGCGGGCCACGCTGCCAGGGGGAATGAGTTCAAAGCAACGGCAATTTTAGATTTCCTGCGAACTGGAGAGTGGTGCGTGCACGTGTGTGTGTGCACACCCGGGAACTCACACGCTCGTGCACACACGTAGCAGAAGGCGTGTGAGCGCCTGCCTTCAGAACAGGGCCCTGCACCGCGCACGGAGGACGGCCCCATGGGGTGTGTGGTCCCGACTGTCTCAGGAGTGCTGCCTGGTTCGACTTCGTCTCTCCTGCTCCGCCCTCATAAGAGAAGATGCTTGCTCCATGGCTGTTCTCACGGCGGGCTCCAGGCCGGGCCAGATGTCACTTCACCCACCCTTCCCTTCCAAACCCCGGCCACGGGCTTCGTGCAGAGGTATGGAGGTACTCGCCTCTGCCCCCAAACCCGCTGGAAGGAAAAATTTGGTGTTTTGCAATCAGGAAAATAAACCCAGTGGTCTCCCATCCCCCTTGTCCTCCCCCAAGGCTTTAATGTAAAACACTGTTTTTCCTGGGAAGTGTAATTAGAGCAGCATGTTGTTCCTAACGAGCTGGGTGGGGCCAGCACACAGTGGAGCCCTCCCAGCCTGCCTGGCTGCCCCCTGCCTGGGACTCCCCGAGGAACCAGCGTGAGAGTTTCTGTGAGGGTCCCCTGACTGTCCCTGGCTGGGTGAGAAGCGGGTCTGTGGGCTTAGGTGGCTACAGAGGTATGTTGACACTTCCTCTGGCCTGGGAGTGAGCATCTGTCTAGTGCAGTGTCTCCTAGGGCTTAGGTTGGGAGACCCTCCCCTCCCGCCACCATGACTCGGGGCTTAGCAACCTGTGTTGGACCAGTTGGCAGGACACACATACTGGAGGGCACCCAAAGGTGGCTTCTGCTCTGATGGGGTCCTTGCTTGTCCTCAGGGTCCTCTTTGTGTGAGCGGGCTTCATGAATACCATGCATACCTGTAGACGTGTGGCCACCTAGGTCTGCTGTCCGCTCACTGCTGGGCAAGGGAGGGGCAACTCCCATGTGGCTTCCTCACCCAGCCTCATTCTGGCTTCCCTTGAGGGCTGTCACTCATGGGATGTTGAATCCGAGTGTCCAGTGCACTTTCATTCCACCTCCGCCCCCTGCCTGGCAATGCCGACCTATACTCCTAGTTCTAACGAGGGTCCTGACTCTCACGCTGACAGCCACTGTCCCTGAGGGGAGGAGGTCATATAGCCCTCAGGTGGTCTGGACCAGAAAGAAGTTGAGAAACAGGCGCAGGAGCTGATCCTGAGGCCTCAGAGCTTCCACGTGTGTGATGGTTAGAAACCTGCTAGGATGCTGGGGACAGTACAGAGGCTGCAGTGGATATAGGGTCGCAGAGGATTATGGGAAGTCAGGGACTAGGGTTATGAGAAGCTTCTGGGGAGTTTTCTGGAGGATAGAGAGCTTGAAGTGGACCCAGAGAGATGTGCTGCATCCAGGAAGGCAGCCAAGGGAGCAATGAGCAATGAGCAGGCATGGGGTTGGGTGTGGTGAGGACCCAAGGAACAGGCTGGGGCAGACAAGGGCATTAGAGAGAGAGCGCATGGTGGAGTCATTCCTTGATCCACCTGTTCACCCACCTGTTCATCTGCCTTCCCACCTTCTCTTTCTCCCTCCAATTGTCCGATTAGGATGGTTTACTTACTGGATGGGGGATCCAGCTGTGCTGTGGGTGTATAGGATTGCTGGCGTCTCTGGGAACAAAGTCCAGTGCACACAGAGACAGCGCAGGGTGAGAGACAGCGTCTGTCAGTGGGGCTGAGTTGCTAGCCACGGAGGTGCCTAGGCCCAGGGCGCCAGGGAAGATTTCAGAGTGCATTTCAATTAGAGGGACCCATGAGCTCCAAGCCTCAAGGCTACAGAGACCACAGCACCTCCTGCAACCTGCTAGCGTTCGAAGGGCAGGAGTTGACCGTGTCTGGGAGGTTGCTCCTTGCTATTTGGAGCTCTGGGCGGTGGGGGTGGAGAGAGTTACCTGGTAAGAGATGTGCCCGGAGAAGTCAGCAGGAGCAGGTGACGAGGAGTCCTGAGGGCCACCTCGGAGAGCTTGCACTGCCTCCTGCAGGACACTGAGCAGCAAGGGAGTTGTCGAAGGCTCACCCTGGCTGCAGAGGGCAGCACCTGCTGGTTGTTGGGAGGGAGTGTGCAAAACCGCGTGTGAGGAGACCGGGCAGGGATGCTGGGGAATCCAGGGAGAGGGGTGTTGGCCTGAACCAGGAGAAGGAGACAGGAGGGCGTGAGAGGTGCCTGGAAGACAGAATCATCCGTGCCTGGTGGCTCACCAGGCAGGGTAATATGGAGGTAAAGGAGCCAGAGACACCTGGGGGTAAGTGGGGCCACTTTCTGAGAGGGCGTTGGAAGGGAGCAGATATTTTTAAATGTTTGTTTATATCTGCTTGGAAGGCAGAGTGACAGAGACAGGGAGATAGCTTCTTTCTTCTGGTTCACTCCTCAAATGCCCTCAACAGCCAGGACTGGGCCAGAGAGCAGCCAGGAGCCAGGAATGCATCTGGGTCTCCCTTGTGGGCCATCACCTACCGCCTGCCGGGTGTGTTAGCAGAGAGCTGCCTCAGAAGTAGAGGGGCCTGGACGCAAACCATGTGGGATGATGGCCTGCCAAGCAAGGAGCCCCCTGCCTGCTGCGGGGAGCAGGTGTTGAGGTGGAAGACGGAGAATCCAGTTGTAGAAAAGTTCAGTGAGAGAGGCTGGGGGCACATGGAGGGCTGGGGCTTAGGAGAGACGCTGGGGGCAGAAAGCTCCTGGGCGGACGAAGGAGGCACTGCTGAGCAGACCGCAGCAGGCAGCAGTGAGCAGGCCGCGGGGCCCCAGAGAAGGAGCCGGGGTCCCCCGCCCAGAGGTGCCGAGGCGTGGTGAGGAAGACAAGGGCCATGTGTGTGCCTTGGGTTGGGCGCTGGCAGGTGACTGTTGACCTTGGAGAATGAAGGGTGCAGAGAGCACTGGACACCAGGGAGGAAACCGGAAGAGAAGAGGGAAGAGGGCCGGAGGGGGCATAGAGGAGGGCGTGGGAGGGGTTCGGGCATGGAGTGTCTTTAACTGGGGAAGGAAAAGACCCAGGAGAGAGCATGAACAGCTGGGAAGGACTGGGTGAGAAGGCGGAGAGCATTTAAGAGCAGCCGCGCAGTAGCAGTGCCGTGGGCACCGAGACGGGTACACGGCACCAGGGGCTGTGGCGGAAGCGTGCAGGCTGGGCAGAGCCACAGAGGCAGGGATCCGGGAGAGGCGGCAGCCGATGGCAGGGTGGACAGGGCTGGCAGCCCCGTGCTGAGGAAGCTGCCTGGTCCCTCCTCTAACCTCTGTCTGTGCTTGTCTCTCCTCCTGCCTGCGCTGGGCCTGGCGCTCCACAGCTGTGTGCACCCGCCCTCCTCCTGCAGGGCCTTCTGCAAACGGTATAGTGCCCAGCCTTCTCCAGGGGCGTGGGGGCCTGCAGATGGGGACGCTCCTTGGTGCCGGGCGAGGAAAGGGGGCTCCGGGAGAGGCTGCCCAGGATTTGGCTTCCCCAGGGGGATTTTGGGAGAACCTCGCAGCTGTGTGAGGAAGACTGATTTTTCTGCTTCCTCAAGTTCTCTCAGGAGAAATTGAGGCTGAGCCCTCCCTGGCCCCTTCTTTTTGCCTCCTTATGTCTTGAGCTTCTGGCCCTGGGCCCATGAAGGGCTGGACATCAGCCAGGAGAGACCATGAGCGGGCCACAAGCAGGTCACTTCTGCATAGCCACCTGCTGGTGGTGGCCTCAGGGTGCCCTGGGTACACACCAAACTTGGGGTCCCCTCAGCAACCAGGTCACAGCTGCGACTGTGGAGGCCCCAACTCCATTTTCCAGGGATCCCTTCTGTGTGGACTATGACATGCACAGCACCCCCTGGAGGTCTGTGCTGGGACAGCCCTGTCTGACACTCTCCCTCTCAATCAAAAAAGAGTAGGAGCTTCCCATGTGGAGTGTTGGGCATGGAGGGGACTGCAGGGTTCTGGCACTGTGCTGTGGTGACATGGGGATGTGGTGAGGCCAATGTCGCACTCAAAGGTGCTCCCAGGGACTGAGCTGTCCTCAAGTCATCCCTGAAGATCAACACCAACACCGTTGGTGAAGACAATGGTCCCAGCCACAGTTGGAGCTGTCACTGTGATCACAGCCACCTGGAAAGCGCATCGTGTGTGACAGATGCTCCGTGTAGCTGTGCTGTCCTGCAGTCTCAGCGCGGCTTCAGAAGGGGCTTGTTGTCCCTGGGCACACAGGGGAGGGGCAGGGCTGGAAGTAGGGACCAGGCCCGTCTGACTCCAGACTGAGCTGCTTCCCACTGCAGGTCAGGGTGTCTCTGGGCAAGAGTGATGGGCAGCTGAGCTGTGAAGCGATTCAGGGAGGCAGGAGGAAGCTGGCATTTTTTCCGCCTCAGATCTCCCACTGTCTACATCAGAGCATCTGTGGATAGATGTGCTACATTTTCAGAAGAAACCCAGGTCACTTGGAGAATGTATCCAGTGACCCCTTTGTTTACTAAATGAAGATTACATGAGGCAAGCTCCATAAAGTATCCAGCACAGCCCTTTAAATTATAACCAGTATTTCCTAAATGGGAGGTCCTCCACGTCTGGATGTGCAGGTTAGGCACTGCACAAGGGCATTGTGTCAAGGGAGGGATAATTTCTGGCACAGACCTCATCTATTTGTATTTGTTAGAACAGTTTCCAGTAGGTGGCAGTAAAGTGTCTCGTACTAATAACGAAGACCATGACTGTTTTCTGATATGGAAATAGAGTTTTAAGAAAGGGACATATTTCTCTTGTGGTCACAAAGGTGCTAGGTGGGACAGGAGTCCTAGTGAGAGTTTAGCGAACCAGGCACTTGCACTAACCTTTAGAGATTGATAATGTCCACTAACCACTTTGTAGATGAAAACGTTGAGCTATAAGCAAGGTGAAATAGCTCATTAGCTTCATAAGTGGTCAAGCACATTAACTAGTAGTTAACTAGTAGTCAACTAGTCTAAGGTGGGAGGTCTCCCTGGTCCCACCCTGCCTCTCTCATAGTTCTTGGTGATTGCTGGGGATCCCTGACCCAGTCTCTTTAGCAAACTTCTAGGAGGCCCAGGGAGACACAGGCCTGGCTATTCTCTGGCCTGTAGGAGTGAGGAAGCCACCCCAGCAGTGCCTGTGGGCATTCACATCCCTTCTCCCATTGGGCATTTGCTCTGTTGTTTGTGGTTTGCAGTACAAGTATTCTGTCCTTGCAGGGAGCAGGTGTGGGACCTGGAGGTGTGGAGCACCAGGGCAGGTGGTCCCTGGGAAAGAGCAGGAGAACCAGGCTCTAGGGGGAGATTGGCGTGGCTGTGCCAGGACGGGTGGACAGTGTGTGCACCGCCAGGGAGGGGGAAACCCTGAGCAGCTCAGTGGTGTGCTGGGGCCTGCACTGTGGGAAGAGGGGCAGCCTCCACCCTGCTGCAGGTGCTTGACCTACGAGAGGACGGTGCCTGGTATGAGCTGCCCGAGCCGCTGACCATCTGCCCACCTGTGTCTGCGTCTGTGTGTGTCTGCCTGTCATTTCTTTCTGTCCTGTCTCTCCTTTCTTGTTTCTTTGCTTGGTCTCACTCCCACCTTGGTCTCCGTCCATCCTGCCTGGTGCCCCCTGCAGTCGGATGACACGGACCTGCCCTACCCGCCGCCCCAGAGGGAGGCCAACGTCTACATGGTTCCCCAGAACATCAAGCCTGTTCTGCAGCGGACAGCCATAGAGGTGAGGCCCACCTGGGCGCAGCAGCCTGGCCCTTCTCCCATCCTGGCCCTGGCCTCTCCTAGCGCTCGGGGCCTTTCCAGACACCATCCTCCTCCTGGGCTCCCCCAGATCCTGGCCTGGGGCCTGCGCAACATGAAGAGCTACCAGCTGGCCAGCATCTCCTCCCCCAGCCTCGTGGTGGAGTGCGGGGGCCAGGCTGTGCAGTCCTGCGTCATCAGGAACCTCCGCAAGAACCCCAACTTTGACGTCTGCACTCTTTTCATGGAAGTGGTGAGCCCCTCTCCCTGCCGCCACCGGCGCTGCCCTCATGGCCTCGGGCCACCTGGGGTTGTGGCTCTGGCTCCCTGTGGGACCCCAGGGAGCTCTCTCTCAGAACCTCTCCCTCTGCAGTGGAAATGGGGAGGAAAAGCGTCCAGTGCTGTGAGTAGCACAGGCCGGGCCGACTTGCTCTTGCCCACCCCACCGGGGTCAGCAGTCCCCGGGAGGGAGCCTGGTTGTAGCCTCTTTGAGTTGTTACAGACGCCCGCCATGGCTCTGACTTCCAGAGATGCCTTCAGACTCTGTCCACCCAGGGCCTCCCCAGCCCGGTCCCCATGGCCCTGGGTGCCCAGCACTCTCCAGCTCCCTGGGGCTGCTGGGCCTCGCCTCGTGGCTGCAGAAAGGCGAGTCTGAGGGAAGGAAAGAGGTTTGCGAGATGAAAGCGCTGTAGAAACTCCAGGCCCAGTGGCTGTCAACAGGAGCCTCCTCTTGGCTGGGCCAGAGCCGCCACTGGAGGAGAGCACATAAATTATTTCAAGTTGTGTTCAAAGTGCGTTCAGGGCGGCGGCGGTGGGGGGAGCGGCTGGATCTGGAAGCCGACTCTTGAGTATCCACTTGGGGGGCACTGTCTGCAAGAGATGTTGAGCCCCGGCCCAGCCGCCCTCGCTGCTCCCGGCTGGTGAGGGCTCAGGGGAGGGAGACTGGGCGTTCGCTTGCTGCGAAGCTGGTGGCTCTGGAAAGTAGGGAAGCGGGGGAAAGGCTGGCATTTGGACAACACCCAAAAAGTGGGCAGAGCAGGTGAGTGGCTTCTGGGTCTGGCTCTTGGGGATGCCCCGCGGTTACAGCCGTGCTCTGCTTCCCCAGCCTCTCCTGAGTGTTCCAGACGTGGGCTCGGGCTGGCATCTGGAGCCTTACTTCTTCTCCCCCAGATGCTGCCCCGGGAGGAGCTCTACTGCCCGCCCATTGTGGTCAAGGTCATTGATAACCGCCAGTTTGGCCGCCGGCCTGTGGTGGGCCAGTGCACCATCCGCTCCCTGGAGAGCTTCCTGTGTGACCCCTACTCAGCTGAGAGTCCATCGCCACAGGGAGGCCCAGGTAGTGGAGGGGCCCTGGAGCCGGGTGGAAGTTCCCAGGGGAGGCTCGGCTGCACCTGAAGGTGGAGGAAACCTGGGAGAGGGGAGAGTTGGGTGGGAAGAGGAGATGGGTCCTGGCTGGGGGGCGTGGAGAACGAGGGGTCTTGCCTCTGCTCCTGTGGCTGAGACAAGCCTCCTCCTCCTCTGCCCCCATGCAGATGACGTGAGCCTGCTCAGCCCTGGGGAGGACGTGCTCATTGACATCGACGACAAGGAACCGCTCATCCCCACCCAGGTAGGGGCAGCCCCAAGGCCCCCTCCCCTTGCCCTGTCACTGAGGGAGCAATGGAGGTGGAAGCTTCCCGTCTGGTTCAGGGGGTGGGATGTGGTCTTCCCTGTGAGACTCAATTGATTTGTTTCTGGAAGCATGTGAGAAAAACAGCTACCCTTGACCTTGGGGGCTGCACTGGGGCTTCCTCCTGGAGACCCCCAGCCAGGCAATCAAGGTGGGTGGGGCAGTCTCTGGAGCCCTGGCAGGTCCCTTCTTCAAGGGCGGGTTCTTCCACAGGCTTGTGCTTGGGGGCAGCTCAGAAATAGGAGGCTGCGTCTCTACCGATGGCCCCCTGCCCCTGCCTCCAGGAAAGGAGGGGGAGAGGGGCAGGACTGGGACAGTACTCTGAGGGTCTCCGATCTCATGGGGGGAAGGAGTCATCCTTTTGCTGTGTACTCGGCCCAGTAGGGCCAGCTAGTGGCCCAGAGCCTATGCAAAGAGCACGGCTGGACGCCTATGGCCTCTTGGAAGCACTCACTCCACCTTGGGCCCCAGATCCTGGAGGGCTGAGATCCAGTCCCTCCCACAGTGGAGATGGAGAAAGGCCTCACTGTGAGCACCTGGCCTTGAACTTGAGGTCTTCTCCAAGTGGTCACCTTCCTCTCCAGGCTTCCTGTGACGTGGGCCAGGCCCCTGGCATGCTGGGGCTCTCCGAACTGCCAGGCTGCCTTGAGCCTTTGTGCCCATACTGTAGACAACGCCTGTGTCTCGGGCCCACAGCCTGCTTATGTACGCAAGGACAGGGTGGCACTTGAAGATGGCTCCCGTTCCTTAAACTGGTGATCACATGTCAGCCTGGGCTCGGCCGAGCTCGGCAGCCCCGCCTTGAAGCAGCCCCGCAGCTGTGTTTGCCACTCTTCCCTCTGCACTGAGCACTGCTTGCTGCTGCTTTCTCCCACGTTCATCTTTCTGCCCCCACCGTGGTGTCTGACTCTGGGCCTTGTTGCTGCTGCTGATATGGGAGGTCTTGCTCTGTGCTAAGAAGTCTCCAGAAGCCCTGAGCTCTTCTCCTTTCCAGCTCCCCAGGGCTCTGTCCCATCGTCCTGTCTGCTGGGAGACCTGTCCCGGCTCGCTTAGCCAGCTCTTTGTCACTCTCAAAGCCTCAGCTTGGATGCGGTCACCTCTTTTAAGGTGTCTTCCCTGGCTCCCTCACTTCTGCCAGGCTGGTCTGTGTCTCGGTTGCAGCACCGTCCCAGGTCCTGCCTGTCTCTGTATGTCAGCATCTTCTCCACAGTGAACTGAGGCTGGCAGTTGGGGCTCCTCTCTCGAATGCCCAGCATCCACAGATCTGCCTCTGCAGAGGGTTCCGTGGAAGCTCATGGGCAGGCAGTGGCTGGGGGGCTGGACTGATTACCTGCCCACTGTCTGCAGGGCTGGGGAAACCCCTACGGACATTTCAAAGGGCCCTTCGTGAAACTGATCTGAACTCCACACTGGTGCCTGGTTGCATGTTTGTGGCTGAAGCAGGCAGATAATTTGCCCCCTAACTCTGGGCTTTCCTGATCCTGGCCCCTGTTTTCTGGCCTCCTCAATGGCTCTGTCTGGGACTGTGCAGGAAAAATCAGGGGCTTGCCCAGCAGGATTTCCGTTCTGCATGTGCTGCCCTCAAAATGTCTACAGATTTGGATGGGGAGGGGATTATTTTGGGCCCTGCTGGCTACAAGCACAGCCAGAGGCCAAGGAGGAGGAGGCCCCATCTGGCCGTCCTCCCAGTGTTGACATGAGGGAACTGGGGATGGCGTCTGAGCCAGAGCCAGGCCTATGCTCCTTGTGGGAGGCCCCTGGCCACTCTGGCAGGAGCTGCTGGCCAGGCAGAGGAATGGGGCACCAGAATATGGGCTCCTAGAGGAGCAGCGGGGCCTCCCCTCGCCTAAACGTGGAGGGCAGGAAGGAGGAGGAAGGAAGACCAGACTGCTCTGATGGAGGAGACTGGGACTGTGCCCTCACTGAGCCCCCTGTCTGATGGAGGAGATGAGCCCCGAGTCCAGCAGGGAGCCCTAGCCCTGGGGGAGCCCCCAGCCCAGGGTCTGACTTTGTGTTGTGTTTTTACTCTAAGATCTCTTTGTCCAACCTGGCTGATGCAGAGTGTTCACACAGACTCTGCTCTCATCCACAGCCACTGACACTGGGAGGCCAAGGCGCTCCCAGGTTGACCCTGGAGCTGCTGGGGTCTGGTTCCTGGGCTTTGTCAGTTCATTTTGGCCATGTTCTCCTGCTCTCTTCCTGCCCGTAGTGCAGAGAGAGAGGCCCTGGACTTCTAGAGACTGGGACAGAAAGTCTGGCAGGAGTTGGTTTGGCCTGGCTACTGTTTTTCCCACTGTGCTTCTTATAGCCTATTTCAACCTCACAGCCGATGCAACCCCTTTGCTGGCTCACCCAGTTCTGGCTGTCCACCCAGCCAGGGGCTCCTCCTCCAGCTCACACCTGCTCTTGCCGGGTAGGGCGTCTGTCTTGGGTCCTGGCCGTCATCCCCCTCACTTACCATCTTCTCTCGGCTCTTGATGCCCCTTGCCGTCATCTGCCTAGGTCCTGGGATAAGCCCACCACACTCGGAGAGTGCCTCCTGCCAACCTTCCCTGGTGCTCAGGTCCCCAGCTGACCCTCAGGACAGAGTGCTCCTGAGGACCTGGGGCATGTTTTGGTCTGTGTCAAGATGGCCCTTGCTGGGGCCAACTCACAGTATGTGCAGAATGTAGATCTGTCCCCTTGGCCTCCCAGGGCTGTGGGTCAGGAGCGCTTCTGGGGGTGGAGAGGGTGCTGTGTGGGAGGCCGTCCTCTGAGCTCCATGCTGCTGAGACTGACTGAGAGATGCCTCTGCGCATGCTCTTGAACTCCACTGTTTGCCCTTGGTCCAGCTGCTGTCCCACCTGTACGCTTCAGGTTGGCAGCCCAGGGGTGGGCTGGGGGTGAGTGTGTGTGGAGTGCACACACAGAGCTCTGCCTCTGCGTGAGAGGTGGGAGAGGGAGGGGGCAGGTGTGTGCATGCTCCTAAGGCTCCCTAGCTTGGTGGCGGCGTGGCAGGAATCCTGGCCTTGACTTTTAGCTTCCTAGGGGCAGGCATGAGTGTGTCCTCAGAAGTACTTCAGCCCATGTGGCTCTCTGGTTTAAACAAAGAATACATTCTCTTCTTTCTCCTGATAAATAAATATGATACTCATTATGCACGAGTTCAGAAAATATCGAGAACTAATAAACAAATGGGCATTGCTTCCAACCAGACATGCACTGTGAGTGCCACCAGCATCTCACCTTTGGGCTCCCCTTTCCAGCTCCCTCAGTCTCTCTGATTCGGACTCCATGGCCATCTTTAAGACAAATCTGAGGCCTTTGCTTAGTAACCTGTCTGTCTCATTAAACTCATTCTTGATGCTGTGATTAGGAAGATGGGAAGAGAACAGTAAAGGAGAACAGAGCCTGTCACCCACCCCTCCCCACCCCCAGAAGGTCTGGGGCCCAGAGGAGAGATGGTGACCTCTGTGTCCTCTCTTGCCCCCATATCGTTCACTTTTTGGTGCTAAGAAAGCTTGAAGGACTGTGGGTGAAGGAGGACCAGGCTCGCAGGTGGACAAAGCCAGGAGACATGCTCTGGGCGGGGCCCCAGAGCTGCGAAGGTGGAGGGCAGAAACACGGCACGCTGGAGAAAGGGCGAAGGGCCAGGAAGTGGGTGCTAGAGCTGGGCGCTGGAGAGCTGAGGGGGCCAGCGGGACGGGAGCTGCCAGGGCAAGACTGCTCGTCTGAGCCTGGAGCAGAGAGCATGGGACGGCGTCCCGAGGAGCAAGCCCCAGACCATCCTGTCTTCATTGGCAGTGAGACCCTGGGGTCTCTCGGAGGCCGCTGTGGGACAGGGTTCTCCTGGATTTCTGGTCCCTGGTAATCTGAGTGTCCCGTGCAGGGGTAAAGGGAAGGCACGGGCGGGGAGCCGAGAGGGGTGTGGCAGGTCTCACACACAGGTGATTGCACGGCGCCACTGAGGTGCTTCTCTGATGCAGCTGCCAGCATCCTGGACTGCTCCGGCCCATGGGGCAGTGTGTGCTGAGCACCAGGGAGGGGTGCCCAGGGATGTCCTCTGGGCCCAGGGGCTCAGAGCTGTGGAGGGAGGAGGGCTCGCCTGGCAGCCAAGAGAGCCTGAGCAGGGACTTGGAAGTGGGACTGTGTGTGTGGTGGATATAGGTAGCATACATACCTGTGTATATGGTAGAGACAGGTGTGTGTGTGTGTGTGTGTGTGTGTGTAGATGTGTGTGTCTGAGCCCATAGCCCGTATGTGGTATGACTGGGTGTGTGTGTGTGGGTATGTGGTAGAGGCGTGTGTGGAGGTAGGGGTATCGGGGGGGGGGGGGATCGAGGAGGAGCCAGGCCTGGCAGACTTGTGTGGAGGAGGCATCCAAAGGTGGCACAGACCTGTTCTGCACCCTGCGGCCTGGGTGCCGTGGGGCTGGCGTGCTCCCATGCCCCCAGGCTCAAGCTAATTTTGAGCCTGCTGCTCCAGTTATAGTCTCTGGGACACCGTGAAGGTGGGAACGCGCCCCAGCAGCAGAGTGGCCAATTATGGCCGAGTCCCAAAGGGGAACGTGTAATTTCTGCAGCCGGACCCGATCTTTGCAGCGCTATGTTTAGCTTTATATTTTCTCCCCTGTGCTCTGGTGAACTGCTGGCTTCCCTCTCACCTTTCTAAAAAAGAACCACATTAAAAATAACAGTAAGGCTTCCGTGGGGTTCAGGATGGGAATGGGAGGGGCAGTGCTGCTGCTTGGCGGGGCCGGTCTCTTCTGGGGGTCCCATGATGCCCAGCGTGGGTTTTGCATGCTGGGATCTTCCAAAGGCCCTGGTTGGGTACTGTGGGCCGTTCCTCCCTGTGACCCATGCTTCTGGCTCTGAGCGGCACCGAGGGAGCACTCGGTGATGCCCCTTCTCAGCACAGGATGGGTCTGGCCTGTGGGTCTCAAGTCCCCTTGCAGAGCTCCATCCCCCACCCTCAGGAGGGCCCCAGGGTTTCATTGCCAGTGGTAGGAGGACAGCCTGGGGTTTAGCTCTTAGGGATCCCTCGCTGGGCTTCCTTCTCCAGGCCGAGAAGTCAGAATCTTGCCCTGGCAGCTTGGGCCCTGCTGGTGGCTGCTCCCGCGCCTGCCTTCTGGCCCATTTGTCCCATGCTTCTCCCTCCCTCTATACCAGCAGCTGCTGGCACTCTGCCCAGCGTGCATTTCCTTGCCTGTCCACCTGTGAGACTGGTCCTCCTCTACCTGGTGTACCTCCCCATCCCCTGGACTACTGTCGTGGCCTCTGAAAAGTCCCCAGCCTCCAGTCCTGAGCCCCGGAGGTGCGCTCGGCCCTCAGCCCATAAAACGATGATTAGCAGTACAGGAAGATTGCATGCAGGCCAGGCGTGCGGTAAAGTGTGGCTCACTGCACTTACACAGCTTCTAAAGTCCAAAGACCAAGGCTTTGGGAGTACCATAGGATGCCCCGGCTCTTGTCCTCCAGGAGACTGAGAAACAGGTACTTGCACAAGAGCTGTACCTGCAGGGATGGTGTGGCTCAGCTCTTAGAGGAAAGCGCCAGGCAGGATAGGGAATTGGAGCCTCCCTGAGACAGACTGGAAAGGCAGGGAGGGCTCTGTGGTGAGGCGGCCACGCCAATGGTCCGAGGACAGTGAGGAAGCAGGCCAGAGCCTGGCACTGGCTGAGGCTGTTCCGTGGGCCTCAGATGGGCTTGCCTGGTCTTCATTGCATTCATATGTACTGTGGCCCTGGGAGGTGGGTGTCGTGCCCATTTCCCAGATGAGGATGCCAATTCAGAGAGGTTGGGGCTTACCCAGGGTCATCTAGCTGGTGCCGGGATGAGCTGGGCTTGTTCCATTTGGAAGTATGTGTTCTTCCACGCTGTGTGCTGTCTCCCTGGAGAAAGAGTCGAGGATGCCTGCACGGGAGAGTTCTGTGTCCTAGGGGCTGTCCCTGGCGTGGATTCCCCAAACCTGCTGCTAACCAGCGTGTTTAATTTGTAGCTTGCAGATGGGCTGTCGAGCTTGGTCCCCACTAACACGGCGTCTTCTCCATCCAGTCCTCATGTATGTATCGGTTGCCGCTCTTCAGGCTCCTTAATTTCCCCTGGGGGGCTGGGTCAGGGAAGGGGGTGGTCTGCAGGGGGACGGGGAGGGGGAATCAAGGAGGTATTTTCTGAGCTCTAGCAGCAAATAGCTGTCTTTGTCCTGTGTGGTAACGGAAGGGTGGGTAGGTCTCCACCAAGGACAGCCCTGTGTTGTCTCCTGGTGCATCCGAGATTTGCCCCAGTCCTGGGAAGGTGCTAGGTGGGGCAGCATGGACCAGTGGAAGCAGAGTATCCAAGTTGCTTCTGACTCCTGGGACCTGGGTGGGCAAGGCAGGCTGATTTTTTCTGTTCCTTCCAGCTGCAATGAAGGGTAGGTGTGACTGAGGGGCTCCAGGCAAACTCGGAGAGGGCTGGTTGAGCCATGATCAACTCCTGCATTTCCCAGCCTACCCAAGCTGATTTCTCAGGTGTCATCTGTGTGGGTTGTAGGTCCCCCCTGGGCATAGGGTGTCTAGTTCTTGGTGTACACTCATGGAATCCCACGCTTATGGCGGGAGGAGTCCCTGACCTGCTGGGGGTGGGGAGGCACAGCGATAGGATCTGACAAAAGGCAGTGAATTAAATCCCACTTGTGGTGCCCAGGAGTGGCATTGCCAGAGTGGGTATCACACAGGTTGCTAGCAGGAGGAGATATATATATATATATATATATATATATATATTACATTATGTATAATTTTACATATATGTATAATTTTACATATATGTATAATTTTACAAACATGTATAAATTTTCTGGTTTATCATAGGAAACATGGAAAAACACAAAAATGTGTAAGGCAGAAAGTTAAGAGATAAGCACTGTTAAGATTTTGATGTACCTACATTTTAAATTATTTTGTGCACGTGTGCATACCTTTTTCTTTTGCAAAATTGGAATCACATTGTACTTTTTATAATAAGCATTTTAACTTAAAAGTATATTGTGAATGTTTTTCTGCATTTTTATGTTCTTTTAAAAATAGGACTGCATGTCATATGGACGTTCATAAAGTTTTAACTACTCCCTATCATTGGACATTTAATTTGTTAATTTCCACTATTGTCTTATGTTCCTTGGAGGAACTATTTCAGTTTCCTTTTTATAGGCTCAGCCCATTTCTTGTTAAAATTTATTCCTAGGAATTTTATAGCTTTTGCTGCTATTCTAAATAGAATCTCTTTTTTCCCCCCTTATGACTCTGACTACTGCTAGGAATATAAGAAAACAAGATTTCTGTTTATTTACTTTGAAAAATTAAACTCCTTCCTTCATTCTGAGAGTTGTTAATTGATTCTGTTGGGTTTTCCAGATAGGTAAGATTTCTTTTCCAAATAATAATAAATATCACTTTCTCTCTAATATTTATACCTTATCCCTTTTTCCAGAATAGCTGAAAATATTTCAGAATAATTTCCAGTTTGATAATTGAGATGTTAGTGAGCAAACTTATTGAGTCATGTTTCTAGAGAATATCTCTACCATTTTCCCATTGATCATGGTGATGAATGATACTTTGAGATAGATGTTTTTGATTTTGTTGAGGTTGTGTCCTTTATTGTTGGTTTAAACATAGCTTTAAAATACTTATGAGGAGATTGTTTTTATCAAATGTGGTTTGGTATTTATTAAGATGATCATTTTGTCTTCTCTTGCCCTGTTAACATAATGTATAGTTGTCTTGTATTCCTGGAGTAAACCTGGTTGGTCTCTTGGTCATGGATTACAGTTCACTGTGAAGGAAGATCTGTTATTTAGTGCAATTGAGACAGGTAGTTTATTGGCTGGTTGAAAAACTTAAGCAGGGACGCATTAAAAGTCACATATCCATACCACAAGCATGTTTTAAGCCCCTTTTTTTTGAATTTGGTGTGTTGATTTGTCATGTTATCCTTGGTGAATAAACCACGCTTAAAATGCATGACTGTGATTTGTAGCTTTAGGTTTACTTATTTATTTATTTATTTATTTAAGATTTTACTTACTTATTTGAAAGAGTTGTGGAGAAGTAGAAGGAGAGAGAGAGAGAGGTCTTCCATCCACTGGTTCACTCCGCAAATGGCTGCAATGACCAGAGCTGAGCTGATCTGAAGTCAGGAGCTTCTTCTGGGTCTCCACACAGGCTTGAGCTGGGCCAGTCTGAAGGCAGGAGCCAGGAACTTCTTCTGGGTGTCCTACGTGGGTGCAGAGGCCCAAGCACTTGGGCCATCTTCTACTGCTTTCCCAGGTCATAGCAGAAAGCTGGATTGGAAGTGCAGAATCCAGGACTCGAACCGGCCCCCGTATGGGATGACAGCACTGCAGATGGTGGCTTTACCCACTACACCAGAGTGCCAGCCCCGCTTTAGGTTTATTAAAGTTTGATGGGAACTTAGTGATACGTGCCAAACAAACAAACAGACAAAGCCTGAGTGTAGAATCCTCTTAAAGTTTGATACCCCTGGTACTTTCATCTCTTGAAAAAGTATGAAATGAGTATCTATAAAATCCCTTTTCTACTTAAATTCAGATTCAGAAAGGCAGAGTTATAGAGAGGCAAAGGCAGAGAGAGAGAAAGCCTCCTTCTACTGGTTAACTGCCTATATGGATCCAGTGGCTGGTTACCTTGTTAGTATATCTGGTCTGAACATGTTTGGAAACAAACATTTTTGAGCGTTGGCAAACCACAACTCACCTGCTGGGGCTGGGCTCCTAACTGTGGTCACACCGCTGCCAGACACAATGTAAGGAGAGCGTTTAGTAATCCCAGTTACGGGGAAGTTTGAAAGGACAGCTACTATATATTACTGAGCCATGCTTGCTGTTACTTAGGTTTTTGCATTCCTGTTAATAAGGATTCCTTTTAGGCTGTCTCTGTGACCCTTGGGTATCAACGTTTCAGTTCCATGAATTATTTTTCAGGTGACTCTGTGTTCTTGAACAGTCACTATGGCATGAAAAGGATGGTTTTGTAAAGGCTTAAATATACACCAGAGCTGCTCTTTAGGAATCTGACTTCTGCAGTAGGAAATTGCATGCTATAAACATTTTAATAGTCTTGCTTTACATACAGGATGTGGAATAGTATGAATCAACACAAATTAAAAATATGGCTAACAGTCATGTAGCCTAAAAGGTAGTGATCAAGTGGATTATATATGGGGATTAGCTGATTAACAGAATACCCATCATATTTTCTTGACTGATTTTATATTGTGTGAAGTTGGAATCATATACAATTTTTAGGAATGCATATCTTATATAACTTTTAAAATTTTTTTTTTTTTTTTTTTTTGACAGGCAGAGTGGACAGTGAGAGAGAGACAGAGAGAAAGGTCTTCCTTTTGCCGTTGGTTTACCCTCCAATGGCTGCCGCGGTCGGCGCGCTGCGGCCGGCACACCGCGCTCATCCGATGGCAGGAGCCAGGTGCTAGGTGCTTTTTCCTGGTCTCCCATGGGGTGCAGGGCCCAAGCACTTGGGCCATCCTCCACTGCACTCCTGGGCCACAGCAGAGGGCTGGCCTGGAAGAGGGGCAACCGGGACAGAATCCGGTGCCCCGACCGGGACTAGAACCCGGTGTGCCGGCGCCGCAAGGCGGAGGATTAGCCTGTTGAGCCACGGCGCCGGCCAAAATTTTTTTAAAAGATTTTTATTTATTTATTTGAGAGCTAGCATTAGACAGTGAGAGAGACAGAGAGAAAGGTCTTCCGTCTGTTGGTTCACTCCCCCACACGCCATAACGCCAGTCCCAGTTTCTTTAATTTCTAGACTGGGTTTTGAACTCTCTTGCTCTGAAATTCCTTTCGCATAGATTTTAGATATCTTGGGTTATCACTTCAGCCCTCTCGTTGAGACAAAATATTTGTCTACATTTTCTTCTGAAAATCCTAAAGCTTTGCTTTTCACATTTCGGTACTTATTTCATGTGGAATTGATGTGTGGGTGTGTGTGTACACATGTGTACTGTGAAGTAGAGCTTAGATTTTACTTTTTCCCACATAGGTAACCATTGAATTCCCATTATCGTAAACTGGCCCGTCCTTTCTTGTTGACCTAAAAAGACAGCTCTGCCACACAGAAGCTCTTGAATAGCTGTGAGCCTTTTGGTGGTTTTCTCTTCTGTGCCCTTGCGTCCATTTATCCCCGTTCTAGTTCTCCGCTGTGAATTGACGATAGCTTTCCAATAAGGTTTGACGTGAAGGAAGACTCCACCCGTCTGGCTGCGGGAGTCTGGTCCTTTGCTTTCCCACCCCAGTTTTTGGATTGGCTTCTTACCTTTGGGATTGTGACTGACTTACAGTGAGTCCCCGAATCAAGTTGGAGAGAACAGATATTTTTCTAATGCTGTTTATAAACCAAGAATGTGATATGCCTGTTTAGTTAATTTTTTTTCAATGTGCAGGAAATTTTAATAATTTCACCTTAAAAAGTTGGGTACAATTTTCATTACACTTCATGGTAGCTATTTTAGACATTATTGTTCTTGAATTTATAATGGTAAAATTTGCTCGTGTATAAATGAAATTGAGTCTCATATGCTGATCTTATATCCAGAAACTTTGCTGAATTCTTATTAATTCTGTTAATTTGTGGCTTATCTTGGCTTTTCTGTGTAACCAGTCATGTAATTTGTGATTAATCACAATTTTGATTCTTCTGTGTACGTGTTAGTTCTTTTGCCTTTTTGTTGTATCCTGTTCTTGTCTTATTGCACTGGATAAGACTTCTACTTGGATGTTTCATGTAGCTAATTATAGAGCACATTCTTTTCTGCTCCTAACTTGAAAGTGAGTAAGTTTTTGTGTTTCGCCACTGAATGTGAAATTTATCTGGTGAATTGATTTTGTTAAATGTTTCTATTGAGTAATCACATGACCTCCTTCTTTCTTTGAGCTGTTAATGTGATTAATTACATTTTTATTTTTTAGTGCCTAAACTACTTTGCATTTCTAGAACAACCTAATTTGGTCATAAAGTATGACCTTTCTTACTGCATTGCTGGGTTTAGTTTGCAAATATATAAGATTTTTTTCTACATCATATTTTGTGCATGAGAATGGCTTGAAATTTCTCTTTTTCATACTGTTTCTTCAGGTTTTGGTATCTAGGTAATAGTAATCCTATAAAGTGATTTGGGGTATATATGCTTTTTCTAGTCTCTCAAAGAATGACATAAGATGGCCATTATCTGTGTTTAAATGTTTGTGGATTTCACTTGTAAAACTGTCTAGACTCAATAATCTTCTTGGGGATACTTTAAATTGCTAATGTAATTTTATCAATATTTAGAGGACCCTTGAGATTTTCTGTTACTGTGTGACTCAGTTTTGGTGATTTATATTTTATATATGTTTATCCATTTCATTCTAAAATATTGGCATAAAATTTTTCATAATAACCTCTTAAATTTCAAAAAAGTCTTCTCCATCTAGTTATACCTCTTTTCATTCCTAAGATTTTATTATTATTCTGGTCAGACTTTGTCAGATTCTTTTCTTTTTTTTTTTTAATAAGTTTTTTTTTTTTTTATTTGACAGATAGGGTTAGAAGAGAGAGAGAGAGAGAGAGAGAGAGAGAGAGAGAGAGAGAGAGAAAGGTCTTCCTTCCATTGGTTCACCCCCTAAATGGCTGTTACGGCTGGAGCTACGCTGATCCAAAGCCAGGAGCCAGGTGCCTCTTTCTGGTCTCCCATGTTGGTGCAGGGGCCCAAGTACCTGGGCCATCTCCATTGCCTTCCTGGGCCACAGCAGAGAGCTGGACTGGAAGAGGAGCAACCTGGACTAGAACCCGTTGCCCATATGGGATGCCAGTGCTGCAGGCAGAGGATCAACCAAGTGAGTCAAGGCACCGGCCCCATCAGATTCTTTTCAAGAACTCAATTTTTAGTTTTTCTTTATTGTTTCCTTACTTTCTAGTTTCCTGATTTCTTTTCATTTCCATCCTTTTTCTTTTAAACTCTGTGTAAACATTTAGGGCTATAAAATTCCCTCTAAGTACTGCTTTGTGCATCCCACAATTTTTGACAAGTACTATTTTATTTTCTATTTTGTCCTCCCCCTCCCCCCAATTTCTGTTATTTCATTTTGACACCTGAGTTGTCTCAAAATACATTTTGGAAGTCCTTTTATTTAAGTTATCTTTTTGATGTTTTCTTGCTAATGTATACTGTGGTCCAGAGTATATAATCCTAGTATAGTGATACTTAGAAATGACATGATACTTGCTTTATGGCCTAATAATTGGGCAACTTTTATTACTGTCCTGTTTATGCTTGGAAAGAATGTATATTCTCTAAATACATAGAATGTGTTCATTTATAATGAGACTTGTTAGTTGTGTTATCGTTTATTTTTTTTAAGAGAATTATTTTATTTATTTGAAAGACAGTTACAGAGAGAGGTAGAGCCAGAAAGAGAGAGGTCTTCCATTCCACTGGTTCACTAAAAATGACCACAACAGCCAGAGCTGAGCTGACCCGAAGTCAGGAGCCAGTAGCTTCTTCCAGGCCTCCCACTTGGGTGCAGAGGCCCAAGGACTTGGGTCAGCTTCTGCTGCTTTCCCAGGTCATAGCAGAGAACTGGATTGGAAGAGGAGCAGCTGGTGCTTGAACTGGCGCCCATATGGGATGCTGGCTCTGCAGGCTGGGGCTTTAACCCACTGCCCCACAGTGTCAGCCCCAGTTGTGTTATCTTTTAAAAAAAATGTTTATTTTACTTATTTGGAAGAGTGACAGAGAGGGGGAGAGAAAGATCTTCCATCTTCTGGTCACTTCCCAAATGAAAAAAAGCAGACGAAAGATGACCAGGGCTGGGACCAGGCCGAAACCAGGAGCCTGGGACTCTCTCTGGGTCTCCTACGTGGGTGGCAGGAACCCAAGCACTTGGTCCATCTTCTGCTTTCCCAAGTGCATTAGCAGGGAGCTGGATTGGATATGGAGCAACTGGGACTTGAACCCATGCTCATATGGGATGCTGAGATTACAAGTGGCAGTGCCGCAATGAAGGCTCCTAATTGTGTTGTTCTAATCTATGCTCCTTTTGAT
Organism: Sylvilagus floridanus; assembly: GCA_949820135.1. Taxonomy (NCBI): domain Eukaryota; kingdom Metazoa; phylum Chordata; class Mammalia; order Lagomorpha; family Leporidae; genus Sylvilagus; species Sylvilagus floridanus. The sequence continues at coordinate 54,040,968 of OX463245.1, forward strand.
TTTTATGTACATGTGATGTATCAGTTTCTGAGAGAGGTGTATTAAAACATCCTGCTTTGATGTGACATTTGTCAGTTTTTCCTTGTAATGCTGTCTACTTTTCTTTCATCTAGTTTGTGACTGGTTATTGGGCACAAACAAGTTAGAATCCTTAGTTTCCTGGATCATTGGATCTTTTAATAACATGTAGTAGCTTTGCCCTGCTTCCTTTTAAAATCTGTGCTAGAAAGTTTTCCTTAAAGTTATGTTTCACTCATGTTAATGTGGTTGCAGCAGGATGCTCTCTGTCTTTAGAGGACATGTTTGTTTATTTGAAAGGCAGAGTTAGAGTTTTTCTATCTGCTGGTTTACTCCCCAGATGGCTACAGTGGCCGAGGCTGTTCCGGGCTGAAGCCAGCAGTCTGGAACTCCACCCAGGTCTCCCATATGAGTGACAGGGGTCCAAGGACTTGGGCCATCTTCCACTCTTTTCCTAGGTGCAGTAGCAGGGTGCTGGACCAGAAGTGCAGCAGCCAGGACTCTAACTGGCATGGACGTGGGGATGCCAGCATCGTAGGCATGGCGTAACCTGCTGTTTCCCACGCGGGCCCCAGCAGCTGTCCTGGTTTTCTAGTCGATCTTTTTCTTCGTGCCTTCAGCTTTTCCGTGAGTTTGTTTTAGATGTTGTCTCCTCTGACAGCAAGTACATGAAGTCCGCTTTTTAGAAGTACTTTCTGAAAATCATTGCTGACTTGTGTGGGTTTATTTCTGCTGCCTTATTTTGTATCAGACCTTTTCTTTTTTTCTCCCTTCATTTTTTTTCCTTTTTGGATTGAAAAATCCCTTTCTCTTTTTTCATTCCCCCTTCTGTTTTTAGCTTCAGAACTTACCTTGTTCCTATTCCCTTGGTGATAGTACAGACATTTTAACATGCGTGTTTAATGTAGAAAAGCCTAGTTTTAATTGGTATTTGTAGCTGTTTCTAGACTGTTAGAAGGAACTTAGACTGCTTTCCCTCTAATCACCTACCAGTGTACAAACATGTGTTTGATATTTTCATTCCAAATTCAAAAGCTAAATTTTAAAAGTATTATTACTTTTTAAAAAATATTCAGCTGGAAATATTTTTAATTAGGCATTTTTGATTCATATGTAATACATCTTCATGGGATACAGTGATTTCAACACATGCATACAGTGCAAACTTATTAAAATATGCCAAAATATATTCTAATTGTCCTCAATAGGTTCTTCTACATAACCCTATTCATATTAAAATTATCATTTTTCAATTTTCATTTATGTGAAAGAGTGATGGGGGACGGAGAGAGGGAGGGAAGGAGAGAGAGATCTTTCATCTGCTGGTTCGCTCCCCAAATGCCTGCTATAGCTGTAGCTGGGCTAGGTTGAAGCCAGGAACCTGGAACTCCTATGTGGGTGGCAGGGGTCCAAGTAGTTGAACCATTGTCTGCTGCCTCCCGGGGTGCACACTAGCAGGAAGCTGGATTGGAAGTGGAGGTGGGACTGCACCCTGGGCACTCTGATACGGGATGCAGGTCTCCCAGGTAGCAGTTTAACCTGCACCACGACCGCCACCCCCAAATTACTTTTAAAGGAATCAGCTTTACTTTTAGCTGTGCCGTGTTTACTGTTTGTGTGTGTGTGTCAGCCTTCCTCCTCCTGGGACCATTTCCATCTTCCTGAAGCAGAGCCCGTTTAGATTCCTGCAGTCGGGGCCCTCCGCTACACATGCTCTCACTTTTTAATTGCCTGGAGATATTTTTGTCTCACTCTTACTTGGAAGACACTAGTTTCACTGTCAGTTACTTTCTGTCACCTCTGTCTTCTGGCTGCCAGGGTGCTATTCTCCTCCTAAATCTGAGGACTTTTTGTTAATGTGTTACTTCTGGGGAGTTCTCAATCATTATCTCTTCAGATATTACAGATCCCCCATTCTCTCTGCATGACCATCTCTATTCTCCAAGTCAGTTAAGCTTTCTTTCATATTATCTGCTTCTTTTTGTTGTACTATGGCTAATTTCTGAAGATATATCTTCTAGTTCAACAAGTATTTTTAGCTATTTCTAGTGTTCTATTTAACTCCATCTTTTGGTTTCAACTATTTTTATTTCTCAAAGTCCACCCCCGCCCCATCTTCTTGTTTCTCTTCAAAGGTCCCTTGTCCCTTTTTCTAAATTTTTAATGCCTTTTATTTCTTTAAATATTCCCCTCTCCCACCTCCAAAGCCCCACTTCTGACCATTCTGATCCCTGTCGTCCTGACAGGTTTGAGTTTTGTCTCGGTTGGCTCGAGCTGGCTCTTGCTCATGGTGTCTCGCTCCTTATGTGTTTTACTATTTTTTGATTGTGAACTCATGTTCCTTGGAACTTTGTCTGAGAATTCTTTGAGGCCTGGATGGAAGTCACATTCTTCCAAAGAGTGTGTGTGTTTACTTTCACCACATGCCTGGAGACACTACAAACCCAGATTCACTTACAACTAAATGTTCAGCTTGTGGCTTTTGGGTCCCTTAGTATGCATTCTGGCTCCTTAGTTCTTTGGGATTTTTCCTTTCTCATCTGCCCTTAAGGATTTTCTTTACATTCCCATTAACTCAGTCATGCATTTAAAGTGGATTTTAAAGATATATGTTAATTTAGGTCTTCTTTCTTGGAGGGTTTCTCTGGTTGTCTGGGTTGTCATTTTGCTGGAAATCAAAGCCTTTGCTGTAGTTTTAAGTTTGACAGTCGTGTTGCTCATCAAGCAGGTTATCTGTCCTTCAGGGCCACATTTGTGAACATAAATCAACAACTTGTTTGCTTCTGGTTCTCATTCAGCTCTTTAGCATAGCATTTGTCTTGTTTCTCAGCCTATGCTTTGATTTTGCACCAGAAGATGTTCTCTCTGTGTTTTGGTTGGCATTGGGGAGGGAAGTCCTTGCTTGTCAAGTGCTGGGACAATAGCTAGACTCTGTCCGTTAACACATGGCCCCTTCTAACGCCACACTCAGATAAAAGGGAGAAGGAAATAGTTTAGATTTGCTGTAGTGTTTCTTTGCCAGGTAGAAGTCCAGCAGGGTGGGAGAGGGAAGAGGAGTCGGCGCCTCCCCTGGGGCTTCCCTCCTGGGCTGCAGTTTGTTTGCTGCCTTTGTGGTGGCAGTCAGGTGTTATCCAGAGTGCTGTGGGCGCCTCTGTGGGAGTGTAAGAGTAAGGAGAGCCGCTCCCACCAGACCCCTCACAGCAGTGTCCCTCTCGGGAAATTTCTGTAGTCTTGGCTGAGCGCATTCTTAACCTGGTGGGTTCAGACACTTGCTGGGCGGGTTTTTTTCAGGGTTGGAGGCACATTGTTTAAACTTCTCAGCCCAGGCTGTGAGTTTACGAGTTCACAGCAAGCAGGAGGTCTGCCCGGGGCATGTGACCCTGGACGCTGGCCAGCCCTTGCTTTCTCTATGGGCTCCGCAATTGGGAAGACGGATTGCTGGAGACGAGACAGAAGCCAGAGTGAGCTGAAGAGTTTCTGTGACTGATCATCCATCTCCAGAGGCAGCGTTGTCTCTGGTCTAGGCTTCCTGTCCGTCGAGGTGCTGCTCTGGACAACTGTCCTCGTTCAACCCTCACTGCTCTTCTGGACCTGTCCGTTCCTTCCTCACTGACCTGCTCTTTCTCTAGATGTAGGCAGGCACTCGTCCCACTTCCGGTTAAGGCTTAGTGGAGAAAGCATTTTTCCCTGTTGAGATGATGTCGTCTCTCCTTGCTCTGACCTGCTGTGCATTTATTTCATGGTCAGATTCTCCAAGGGCAGCCCCATTGCCCTTAATGCCAAGTCTTTTTTTGGGTGGGTAGGGGGAAATGCCTCATTGTGACTCCTGAGTACTGACAATTTACCCCAAGACTTTGAAGCAGAGCTTTTCTGAGCCAAGGCATCAATTACAGGGTGTGGCTCCCAAGTGAGGAAGCGTTTCCAGAAGGCATCCGGGGCAGCTGGCTCTGAACTTCATGGTTGCACCTCTGGAGGAGTCTCTTAGCATTCATGCTGTTACCTGCATTTGTGCACATGTCAAGTGTGCTAATTGGGAAGATGCTCGGGTTCTCCTCCTGTGGGTTTCCTGGGGATGTGTATTGGGCCACGTTGGGTGAGTGGGAATGACGGTATGTGCTCGAGCGTCCCAGACCTCTGCTCCCTTATGAATGTCTCTGGTTTAGATGTGTTGCCGGTGAAGCCCGCCTACCCCCAGGCCCGCTAGTTCTGATGAGGGAGGCTTGATGCCCATCACCGGTGGAATCTGGACCTTCCTTTGTGACTCATTCTTTCTCTCATTTTCTCAGAGCAAATACAAATCGCCCATCAAATGACAAGTGAAGGCACAGGGGAGGCGAGGGAGGGAAATCAGAGCTGCAATCTGTTAGCTATTTGGAGTAATTGGTTATTTGCTGTGTTTGCTGGTTGGGAAGCAGAGCACATACTTTACGGTCTCTCCTGTTACGGGGGCTGGAGTCACCCGCCGATATTGGATCCTTGTTGCTGGAGCCCTTGGCTCCGGGCGCCTTTCCCCTGCTTGGCATTCCTGTGGTCTCCTTGGGGGTGCACCCTCCCCCCCACCAATGCTCACTGCAGGGGGGACAGCCCGGGGTGAAACTTGTCTGGCAAACTCTAGGGCCCATCAGGGAGGAGGAGGCCCCAGCTCCCTCCAAGCAGCCCTCCCTGCCTCCGCCTCCACCTCTACCCCAATCCTGCCAGGACCCCTTCCCCAAGTGGCTTTAGAGAGCAAAGGTTCATCTTCCTACAGGGACATTCTCCAATTTCTTCGATAGTCTCTGGACAGGAAGTCCTCTCCAGGGTCTACAGTGATGCCTTCCTATTGCCATTGGTCCTGTCTCCCCTCTAGACTGGGTCCAACCAGCACTTGGAAGCTGGTGCAGCTCACTGCTGAGTGCAACCTGTTCTGAGGGGACTTGAGGAAGATTGTGAACCTAGCCCATGTCTTCAACACCCCTCGACACTAACTGAGGCAGAGAAAATCAGGGTGAATTAGTAACCAGTTCAACATAGCAAATATTTGAAAAGCAATGTGATTTTGTGTATAAAATGCATGTAGTAACTAGAAAGGCAATTGACTTTGGCACATGGTGGGCTCCCCCCAAATCCTTTCAAAATTGAATTTAAGATCGCTAATATTAGTGTCTGTAGTTTGATGAATGTTTCTGCAGTCCTGGGACGTCCTTCAAAAATAGTTTTTCTCTTAAGTAGTTTGTTGGAACTCTTGTGAAGCGAAACTGTCTGCGCAAGCAGAATGAAGGCAGGGTAAGCTTTTGCCCAGGCCCGACTGGAATCATCACCGATTCTGAATGAGTGGTGTTTCATTGCTTTCTCCACAGATTTGAAGGATCTGATGGGATCTTCTTTCACTCAACTTCTTGAATAGAATCTGATCCTCCAGGCTTTCTGTGTGGGTGTATGTGGTCATGCGGCCCTCATGAGGATCAAGTCAGGGGCCAAGTGTCTATCTTGGGCTCCTGATTCAGGGAAAAGTTAGTGAGCCAGGACTCCCCACAGGGCCCCCACCCCATGTGAATCCCCCCACTGGGATGGGCCCTGAGTGAGAGGATCAGGACTCTCAGCATCTGCTTGACTGCTGGGTTGGACATACTCGCCAGGCCTGTGGAAGCAGTGGGGCGCCTTGGTTAAAGATCTTCCCTTCCTGTCTCTGCTGATCAAGCTTGGAGCCAGAGCCTGCAGAGTTATAATACCCTCGACAGACAACGAGGCTGGACAATAGTGAGTGTCAACAAGGGGGTGAAAGCCCAGTGTTCCACTTGTGGAAGTAATTAAGCACTTCTTGTTATGAGTGTGTAGAGTTCTGCTGAATCAACGTGGTAGCTGACCGTGGGCATATGTCTGTGTGGTTTCAGGGGGCGTGAGCGGTTTGTAGGCTTGGGGTGGGGTAGTTCTGAAGTCAGGGTACTTGCATATCTGAGGGTTTGATCTACGTGTAGGCATGAGTACTTGGACATTACATATGTGTTTGTACTTATGTATGTGTGAAAAAATAGTTTGTTTCTCAAACCTTGGGCTATTAAAGAATTTGAGGAATAATACTATTGTTATTCCAGTCAACACAGCTGTTGTGCTTGGAGTGGAAGTATTGGGACTTAAACTGATGATGCTAGCAGCGTCAACAAGAACATTTATCATGACAACTTGACAGGTCATAGAATACCCTCACAGACACCAACTCAGAGCTTCACAATAATTCCAGTGTTGGATCATTATTATTATCTTGATGATCATGATTTATGCTAAGAGAGAAATTACTTTACTTTCAACCCTGTCTGGAATATTTACTTCTTGATTGACATAGGCAATGAAGGCCTGCTTAAAATCATAAAAAAAAAAAAAAAACACAAAAAACCAGAGACTCCTGTTTTATACGCAGCTGTAGAGTTCTATGTAGTGACCCAGAGTTTAACAACATAAGCATAGGCATCAATGAATTTGACCAGAAACTTTTCTCTTTGATTCAAGTGGTCATTCTGGGAGAGGATATCACTTCTGCCCCTGCTCCTGCCTGTTCCTGACTTCAGAGTTAGGATTGTTGCTGACAGTGTTGCTCTCCCTGTTCCTGAAATGTGTTAGGCCCACTGAATGATAATGGGAGAGTAAATGTTTGGAATGTGCCCTGCTGATGTGAGTCTTTGGAGGGATTAGGTGCCCATTAGCCTGGATCAAGCTGAGAGAAACAAGTCTTTGTTACCTGGCTCTGGTTGCTGAGGAGCTGAATGTTGGCTATTAGCTGAAATTGCTGAGGCTTCCAGTCTGCCTTGATCAGGCTGGCGTGGTTGGCTGCCTGGGTGATGAAGGGTCTTGGAGCATGGGCCTAGGAGGATAATGTTGTAATGGCCAGCCTTCTTATTGAAGCCTGGGATGACACATTGAAAATCAAGCCTTTTGCATTTCTTCCCCCTCCTCACCATGTTCAAAGACTAGATGCCTAGCTCTTGCAGAATGAGGTCCAGAACAAACTCGGAATTGGAGCACATAGGCCATTTGCCTTTTGGAGCTGTGGAGTATGAGATTCCACTCATGTCAGAAGGGTAGTTGGCTTTGACACATCTGGGTTAGGATATGGAAGAGCAGCCCTGTTTCTCGGGGTCGGGGGGCTGTTCTTGTGGGTATGCTAACTTACTGTTGGACTTCCTGGTGGAGAGAAGGAAGAAGTAGACTTGAAACAACTCCATCAGAAGTCAGATTAGTGTATTAGCAGGAATAATATTTTCATCCTTAAGTGTATTAAAGATTGAACTTTTTTTTTCTGTAAGTCAACTTGATCTCTCCTTGGAACCCACATTTTTCCTGATGACAGGAAAGTCCTGGTAATCTTCAGCATTTTAGGGTTAAATTTCATCAGTTTGGGCTTTCTTTTATCCCCCTCACCCTCCCCTCCTCCCCTCATCCAGATTCTGGGCTGGGCTTCCATAGTGTCATGAGCTCCATGGAAGGGGATCCTTGGTCGTGCGTCCACTCTGACATCTGGATGCTTAGACTGTGTTGCGTCTGCTCACAATCTCATCATAGCCCCAAGGTCCTTCAAGGTCTCCGTCCTCTTTCCCTCTCTGTTAGCTTTGCAAGCCCTTTCTGGGAGTGGAAGAGGTGGGCAGCTCTCCTGTGACAACTGGGGTTTATAGGAAATGTCTTCTCTGTGGCGCGCTCACTGTGATACCCGTGCAGCCACCTTCTGTCAGGTGTCCAATGCCCCAGTTCCCCTGGCGACCTCTGGGTGGCTGCTGCTTTCTGATCCCCACAAGTGTGTATCCAGGGGCGAGAAGTAGGATGCTTTATCAGAAACCACAAGTGTCCAGTTCTCACTCTTTTCTCTGTCCATGATGGGGAAATCTGGCTGGACAAAGCATTCATTTAAGCCTATCTTATTAACGTTGCAGAGTTGTAAACTTGAAAGCCAAAGATAAACAACCATTTCCCTATGGCTGCCCCTCTCCCCCACTTAGGCGTTCATGTGTCCATCAAATATTAACTGAATTCTCCAGGGGCCAGGAAAAGTAGATCAGGAAGGTAGATGGCACTGGGCCCCCTTGAAGCTGTGATGTGAACTCAGATGGGACCAGGCAGCTGGTTTGATGCCCCCTCCAGCCACATTTAGTTGTGGGGGCTGATGGACAGGGAGGGAAGAGCAGGTTTTAAACCAAGGGCGGGTTGGGCAGAAGCACAATGAAGCAAGAGAGAGGGAGGGGAGTTCAGAAGCTGAGGAGGACCAAGGGGACAAATAAAAGATTGCAGGGCAGAAAACAAATTAATTACGATTTTCGCCACCTGCATAATTCCTGTCAAAGATGATGGCAAATGATTAGAGGGAAGTTTACCTATAGGACTCAGGATCAAAATGGGGACCAAAGTCACTGAGCAGTAGACCAGCTGGTGTGACCAGAAATTATGAAGTCTCCTTGCCAGCTCTGTGTCTTCCCTGGAGCTTTGAGAGGTGAGGAAGATATAGGCAGGGTGGGTCCTCCGTGAAAACTGAGCATGGTAAGGTATAGATTCTGCTGGGTAGCCAGTTGCTTATTCTGTCAAAATACCTATTTGACTCTTACTTCCTATAGAATAAACACTTGGAATTGCTCCTTCTGTTCTTTTGTTTGAAGTTACATGTTTGCATTTGATCATTTTTACTTTAATAGTTTTATTGAGATAATCTACTTAAGCCCCCATTTAAAGTATATAATGCAGTGTTTTTTAGTATTTAACAGAGTTGTGCAACCATCACTGTAACCAATTTTAGGATATTTTAATCTCTCCACAAAGAGACCCTCTACTCAATAGCAGTCATCTCTCATTTCTTCCCAACCCTGCCCCACGGCAACCTCCACTCTACTTTTTGTTTCTCTTGATTGGCCTGTCTTGAACATTTCATGTTAATGGACCCATATAACGTGTGGTCTTTGCTGATGAGCTTTTTCCACTAGGCATAATGTTTTCAAGCTCCACTCATGTTGTAATATGTGTCATTCTCCTTTGTAATATGTTCTGCATTCTTTTTTGTTACCAAATAATATGCCTTTATCTATTCATCAGTTGATGGACATTTGAATCCTTTAGACTTTTGGGCTATTATGAATAATTCTGCTTTGAACAGTTGTGTACATGTTTTTGTGCTAGACATATATTCAGGAGTGGAATTGCCGGGTTATTAGGAAACTGACCATTGGAGGTACGGCCAGACTGTTGTCCAGAGCACCTGCACAGCTTTACCCCAAAATGTGCGACAGTTCCACGTCTTCAACACTCACTGTCATCTAATTTCTTCAGTATAGCCGTCCTCTTGAGTGACTTTATTTTTTTTTTAATCGTGGCTTTGTTTTGCATTTCTCTCATGGCCAGTGATGTTGAGCATCTCCCCATGCCATTTGTGTTTCTTCTTTGGAGGAAGATCTTTTTAAATTCATTGCCTATTTTGAGATCAGGGTTTTGTTGTTGTTACTGAATTGTGTGAGTTCTCTATATACTCTAGATAAAAATCCCTTGTCAGATGTATGATTTGCAAATGCCTTTGATTCTGTGTGTTGTCTTTTGAGGCATCCTGCTACTGTTCTTTATTTTCAAAGTTTTTAATTTCTGGGGTAGGTGTTGTGCCATAGCAGGTTAGGCCTCTATCTGAGACATCAGTATCCCATATGTGTACCTGTTCAAGACCTGGCTGTGCCACTTCTATCCTGTTAATGTGCCTGGGAAAAGCAGTGAAAGATGGTCCAAGTGCTTGGGACCCTGCATCCACATGGGAGACCCAGAAGAAGCTCTGGGCTCCTAGCTTCTGCCTGGCGCAGCCTGGCCATTGCAACCATTTGGCAAGTGAACCAATGGATTAAAGATCTCTCTCTCTCTCCCCCTCACTGCCTCCCCATCTCTCCTCCTCTCTCTGTAACTTTGCCTTTCAAGTAAATAAAAAATAGACATTAAAAATTTTTAAAAAAGCTTTAAAGCTTACAGGGAATACTTCTACACAATGAAAAGTCTAAATTTTTTGATAAAAGGAATAAATAAAACATTAGTAATATCACTATTTAGATGTAATCACTGTGAACATTGGAGTTTGGGCCTTTTATTAAAGTGCGATACAGAATTTAACCCTTTATAAGTATTACCAGCTCTGCATGACTTCCCATGTCAGTAAATGCATTTCTATAGCGTCACTTTAATCATGAATGTACGGCTTTCCCAGACAGCTCCTCACAGTTGGGCACTTCAGTTTCCAGTTTTTCAGTGTTTTAAATGAACTTAAATATTTAAGCATATCCATGTACTTTCTTTGGGTAGATTTCTAGAATAGATTTGCTGGGTCAAAGTGTAGGTACATTTTTAAGGCTATGGAAACATGCAGCTGATTGACTCTCTGGAAAATGTGTGGCCAGCATCGCTCCTGCCGGCAGTTTGTGGGAATGTCAGTCCTTGGCCAAGAAGCTAACGTGATCCGAATGACAGCAGCAGCAGCGCATTTATCAGTACTAGTAATGACACTTAGGTTGCATTTATGTGCTGGGTGCCGTTTTGAGCACATTATACATTTATTCTTCCCAATAACTCTATCAGTTTGGAACTGTTATTTTTCTATTTTACAGGTTCACTAATTGCAGAATAGAGAAGTTAGGTAGTTGTCCAAGATCGCGTGGCTGGAGAGGCGAGATTTGAACTCTGGCAGTCAGGCTCCTGACAGCTCTGCTTTGGTGGTTTCTCTGGGTTATGTGCAGATGATCAGGAGAGGCCGCCAAAGGCATAGAGTCCAGGAAGGGAGGAAGCCTGGTGCTATGGAGTACAGTGCTGGTGTGGGCTCTCAGAGCATCTTCCTAATGCTGGGAACGCTTCCTATTACTCCTAATCCACTGAGAGTTTCCTTTAGGAATAAACCAGACATTCTACCCCTCCCTCCGCTATTTTTTGCTTTTGTTTTTATTTTTGTTTTGCATCTTATAAACCAGGGGTTGGCAAACTCTCTCTTACAGGCCAGATAGTAAATATTTTAGGCTTGGAGGACACAGGTCTCTGTTGCCATCATTCCACTCTGATCTCATCCCTGAAAAGCAGCCACGGACGGCACTGGTGTTTAAATTGTAAAGCTACATGGCCAGCCAGTGGGCTGGAGTTTTCCAACCTCTGTTGACCATGATCTTGTGGGGTTTCTGTCGTTGCTCATCAATATTGAGCCACTTTTGCATTCTAGAATAAGTCAGCGCAATCATGCCAGGTCTACTGTGCAACCTGTTTAATATTTTATTTAGGGTCTTTATATCTCTACCCAGGAAAGAGATAAATCCGTGTGTGTGTCATGCGTTTTCAGGTGTTGTTACATAAAATGAATGGGGAACGTTTTCTTCTTCGTTGATGTTGTAGAACAGAGTGACTTCGTCTTTGAAAACACTGATAGAACTTTCCCTTAGCTTGACCCGATATCTTTCTTGGAAGTCATTCTTTGGGATCTCTTCCACTTTTTATCAGGTTTATAGATCATTTCAAAATTGGCTCCTTTTGAATCACTGTTATCAATTTATATTTTTCTAGAAAATCACTCACCTCATCTAGACTTTACATGATTTTATTATTGATTTGCCCCTAGTAAATATTAATATAGAATACTAATATTATATATTATGCATTTATGAGTATTTTTATTCTCACCATAGCATATTTGTTTTTAATCTGTCACATTCTAATATTGTACCTATTTTTAAAAATTAGTTTTGATGAGTGTTTATTTTAGTGGTCTTTGAAAGCTTGCTGGGATTTAAGTATCATTGCTATATTCTTCTCCTTTATAAAATGTTAGTTTCTTACAGCTTTCTTTGATCTTTCTGCTGTTTACAATTTCTTGAATTATCAGGTTACTTATTTTCATTCTTTGTATACAAAAGTGAGAACACTTAAGGCTGGGTATTCTGCTGGTGCAGATACAGCTACAGCTCGGATGTTTGGGGCCTCTGCCTCTCATGGTTGGTATTTTCTTGGTACCTGTGATCTCGGTTTTAGTTTTCACCTTGTTCTAGAAGAGTAGTAAGAGTGTGCTTTTAAATTTCCAAAAGGTACAGATTTTAATTTTTAACCTTTCTCATTGATTTCTAGTTTTATTGCAGTACAGTCAGAGAACGTGACTGATAGGGATTTTATTTCTGGAACTTTACTGAGATTTGCTTTGTGGCTTTTTATTTTCTTCTCAGTTCTCCAAGGGTACTGGAAAAGAAGGTATATTTTCTGTTTTTAGTTTCCGTCATGTTTGTCTACTTAGTTGTTACTGTTAATGGTATTATTTACATCCTCCGTCACCTACTGCTTTTTTAAAAATTACTTGGTTTTTCAAGACTGAGAGGAGTAAAATACCTTTCAGCGACTGTTGCGTGTGTGTCCGTCCTTTTCACAGAATGCAGTGGTTGTGTTTGTGCCCGCCTCTGAGCCCAAGTTACAAACTCAAATCTTTATGTAGCTTAAGGAAAATAACTGTTTAGGAGGAACCTAGCAGCTAAACTGAATTCCATGTCTACCCAGGTGCACATCTAGCCTGTGTGTGTGTGTGTGTGTGTGTGAGAGAGAGAGAGAGAGAGTTTCAGCAAACTCACCTCCCTTGGGCATGGCTGTATATGTGTCTTCTTCTGAGTACTGGTCATTGTGTGAGTCTGGTATGTGTGTCTGTACATGTGTGTTCATCCCTAGCATCTTTTCCTTGAAATTGAACTTCTGATGTCAGGGCCTGGAGCTGCCTTGCTCTAAGCTGGCTCTTTCGGGAATGTAGGAATCAGAAAGCTCTGTTTGCCTGCATCTTAACCCCTCTAACCCTCTCCTTTCCTCTCCTGTCCTCCCCGCTTCTCCCCGTTCCGCTGCAGAAGACCTTCCTGGTAAGTGGTTAGAGGGTGACTGCCCCAGTCTTGTGCTCCCGTGCTGCTCTGCATCTGGCGGCCACATGAGGATGTTGGGACCACACAAGGATGTTGGGACCCTCATCCTGTCCTCTCACTGGTGCCTGTTCAAGTGCCCTGGGCCTGGCTTCAGCTTGTGCCTGTCCTTCATTTATGGGAACTAGGACTCATGTTGGCTCAAAGGGGGCTGTCAGCATTTTCAGAAATGCAGCAGCAGGCATCCAGCTCATTTCACAGAATTAGAGCAGACTCCTGGGGGATGCGGTAGCCCAGCCTCTCACAGAGGAGGAAAGTGAGTTCAGAGGGGCTCTCCTGACACCCTGAGTCTTCCCACTGAACCAGAGCAGCTGCAGTGGTGTGGACACAGAGCAGTGCCCAACCTTGCGGGGGTGGAGGGGGGTTCTGGGGCACTGTGGGAGGAGTGAGCATCCCACCTTCAGGGAGCTTGCTGAGTGTCCGGATGACAGGACACGGCTGAAGGAGGGTGTAGGCCCCAAAACTGAGAAGACCCATGGAAATAAGATGATTAGGAGCTAAGAGGTGGGGAGGCCAGTGTTTGCCACGATGGGCCTGGCCACATCTTCCTGAAGATACGAGTGACTGGAGGAAGGCAGAGGCAGAGTGCTGTCACAGACTCCCTTTCATCTCTCCGAATTCCCCCCATCTGGCAGCGTCTTTGAATAAAGGGCAGTTGGTATTTGTGGATTTTCAGGGTCTCTGCCTGGACTGGCCTTGCGGGAAGCTGAGTTCTGATTCCCAGGGCTTCCTTTCTTGACAGGGCAGCAGGTCTAGATGGCTCGTTTGGGTCTGGGCATTGCTGGATCTGCTGCATTTTATTCATTAAAAGCCACATGATCGGTTCTTCCCCCAGAGTTATTCTGCGTATCCTCTGGTTTTAGCATCAGCGTGTCCCTGGGATATAGGGGGTACCATGATGATGATGCCCACTTCATGGTACAGAAGAAGGAGACCTGAGAGCTTAACAGAACCACACAGCAAATGGGGGCAGAGCCCATGCCTCCCAGACCCAGTGTATGTTAAAACCTCCCCTGAGGAGTCTGCTCCCTGCCCCCCCAGAGCTCCCCCAGCAGGAAGGCATTGGAGTGCAGGCCGACCAGTGGTTCTGGGGACTCTTACTCAGAAGGGCCCTACTTGCAAGCTGTTTCCTAAGCCGTCTCTGTCTCTCCACTCAGGAAGAAGAGTTCATCGATTGGTGGAGCAAATTCTTCGCCTCCATAGGGGAGAGGGAGAAGTGCGGCTCCTACTTGGAGAAGGATTTTGACACACTAAAGGTGAGGCCCCACAGGAGGGGAATGTGTTCGTATGTGCATCTGTGTGCGCTTGTGTGTTCCAGGTAAACATGTGCTGGACTCTTGTGCATTTGTGTATATGGTATGGGCATATATAACTATTTTGTGCTCATGCGTTCCATGTAGATAATCCTGTACTCTTGTGTGTGCTCACGTACAAATACGGTGTGCTTGTGTGAATGCATGCTATTCTCCCATGTATATGTGTATATAGTATAGTTGTACATAAATGTGATATGCTCATGTGTTATGTTTTATGCATATCCTCCTGTATGTGTAGGTATTTAGTATACTCATGGATATACATAATATACTCATGTATATATGTATGTAGGATATACTCATGCATGTATGTAAATGTAGTATACTCACATATATGTAGAGTATAATCATGTTTGTCTATATCTGATACTCATGTATATATGGTATATGCTTGTATTACATGTATATGCATAGGCCTATGTGATATACTCATGTATATGGTATATTCATATATGCACACATAATGCATATGTGTATATGTGGTATACTCATGTTTGTGCATACAAATTTGCATATATATGTAAACATACCCATACATATATCGATTTCATCATTTGGTGCCCAAGGGTGATGAGTTCTGATGATCTAATTGGGGTGAGAAAGGCTACCCCATCAATTTAGAGCAAGAAGTTGGTGTGGGTTGTGATAACCAAGAACGTATTTCTGGAAAGTGCTAAAAGAAATTCTGAAATTATACCTGGGATTAAAATCCTCTCTGCCCCCTAAGAAGCACTCGCTGCCCCCTGAACAAGGAACTAGGAAGACAGATTGGTGTGAGCAACCCACTGACAGATTTTCAAATGATTGAAAGGTTTAAAGTTGCAAAACAGTGGAAAATGATAAAGCTTGGAGATTTGTTTCACTGTTCTCTTTCTTTTTTATTTTTTAAACATGTATTTACTTATTTATTTGAAAGGGTTACACAGAGAGAGGCAAGGCAAAGAAAGAGAGAGATCTTCTATCTGATGGTTCACTCCTCAATTGGCCACAACGGCCAGAGCTACGCTGACCCGAAGCCAGGAGCCAAGAGCTTCCTCCGGGTCTCCCACGTAGGTGCAGGGGCCCAAGGACTTGGGCCAGCTTCTACTGCTTTCCCAGGCCACAGCAGAGAGCTGGATGGGAAGTGGAGCAGCCAGGACTCGAACTGGCAACCATGTGGGATGCCGGCACTGCAGGCGGCAGCTTTACCCGCTACGCCACAGCGCCGGCCCCTCACTGTTCTCTTTCAATATTATTTGAAATTTGCTATAATGGGAAATTTATATTGAAAAGGAAAGTCAGTTGAGACTGTACCTCTGACCTCCCCCTTCTCCCGCCCAGCCCTTAAAATTGGAGCAGAACTTACCCAGCAAATATAAAACTATGATAAACTCTGTTTCTGTAAAAAGAATCAGAATTGAACCACCCAAATTCTAATATTTTAAGGAAATTCTACAGTACAATTCAATATTTTTAAAGTGAACTAGTTTTTAAAAAGATAGCCAGAAATGACTCAAAAATTCTTCCCAAAGAGTTGTATAATCTCCAGAATAGGGTTGCCAGACAAAATTTAGAATGCCCAGTTACACTGAGTTTCAGGTAAATAATGAATACATTTCTGGAATGAACGTGCTTCAAACATTAGATAGGACATACTTATCTAAAAATTATTTCTCATAATTTTAGGTGAAATTCAAATATGAGGGTATTTAAAAAGCTTTGTAGAAAAATGAAATTGAAAGCTGTTTATTTGGGTGCAAAGGTTTTTTGCACTCTATGCGCAGATCTTCATAACAGGCATTTTCTATGAAATTTCTTTGAAGAGTCTCTTGTATAACTGGATGCTCTGTATTTTCACTTGGTGTTTCTGGAAACATAAGTGGGGGAGACTCTGAACCCCATGGTTCCTGCCCAGGCATGGGGAAGAGAGAACGGGTGGTGAGCCCAGGATGTTAGACCCTTGGGGAAGCCCCCTGGAGCCCTGTAGGGGACTGGATGAGTGAGAGGTGAGGTGAGCTGGGCCTGGGCTCTCGCGGATGCTACTGGCTGAGAGCCCTCAGGGACTGCACCGGGCGATCTCCCTGGGAGGGCGTTGTTGGCTCTGCTGTGCTGTAGGCTGGTGAGTTGTTGCTGGACACCTGGCTGCTCAGAGACTCGGCCACAGACAGCAAGGGCAAGCCTCAAGCAGCAAGTTCTCCATTGCCTCGGGGTTGGACATGTGAGGTCGGGCACAGAGACAGAACTATTTGTGTACCAGGAAGAAGGTCCGACACATTAGGTCTGGCATGTGGTACTGTGGCCTTGCCAAAAATATGAAACAAACCAAGCAAGAATGACGATTCCTGCCAGGGTGGCCCCATGGCCCTGGCCCCAGCCTCTCTCTTCTCTCCCCAGATACCGGATGTGTAGCTGGCACCCGCCCTCTGGCCTGACCTCTCTGAGGTGGCCTCTGACAGCATCCAAGTGAGAATAGGCTCAACAGAGCAAAATGCATTCAGATGGTGCTGGGGGCAAAACTAGGCCTGGAAGGGACGTTGGTTCTTTAAGGACAAGCAAGTGGAAGAACACCACCACCACCAGCACAGGTCTTTGAGAAACAGCCAGCAGCATGATGGAGAGAATCAGGCACGTAGTGGGTGGAGGAGACAACACAGTTTAGAAGTTACAAGTGTGAGAAAGAACAACTCGTAATCCAAATGGCAAAGTGTTGGAGACACAAGATGTAGCAAGGATGCGTGCACAAATGCAATAGAAAAGGAACATAACACTCGCTTTCTTAATAGATGAAAGTAGGTTAACCTTCTCCATTAAGTGATAAGAACGCTCAGATTACATCAAGAGCCAGAGTCATGTTGTCCTTAAAAGGCACATCTAGAACAATACAGTGTAGGATGGCTGAAAAAATAAATACTTGGGCGAACAAAAGGGAAGTGGATAGAATTGAACATAAAAAGCAAAGGAAACAAAATAGCATTTGATTTAAATGAAAGATATCCATATCAATGAAAAGTCCCCCAAAGCTTAGAGATTCTAACACTAACATTAGAGAGAAATATATAAACCAGTAGCTCACAGAATTAAAAGAACATCATGACAGAAGTTGCAGGGGTGATTTTGATGCGCATTCCTCCTTGACCAAGTAAGCAGGCAATAAATAAATAAAGAAATAGAAGATCTGAATAACAAGGTAAATGTGTTTGTAGGCTATGTCAAGTTAAAATTGTCGCTTTACGTGAAGCTAACATTATAGCTTTGAAATTGAAAAAATAAAAAATAGAGTACATTTTTTCCTAATGCTCAGAGAACACTTTCAAAAGTTGATCACATATTAGTTTAGTAATGTTACCAAAATCAGAAATCATACAAGACAGATTAAAATGCAATAAAATGAGAAATTAATAATAAAAGTTTAAACAAAAAGTCCAACCACTTGGAAATTATAAAGTATTTTATTGGGACTTCCAGTATGAACATGGCTGCATAAGTCAGCATTTTTCCCATTTTCTGTTGGAAATCATTCAAACCCACAAAATTCATTTTTCAGAAAAGTTGGAAACAAATGAAAGCCACAGACTCCAAAATATATGTAAGGGCTGCCCAAAGACAGCCTGGATTGGGTAGAGGCCACTCAACAGTAAACGGAGAGAAGATGCATGAGAATGATGGAAGGCCCTGGAGGTAGCTGGTTGCAGAAAGCCCCACAAAAGCTAGGCTTCCTGATAGAAGAATATCGATGGTTCTTTCATACAGATGAGGAGCCCTTGGGAATTATTTTCTTGTTCTCTTTTATTTTGTGAGTGCCTGAGAATATTCATAAACAAGATTTTAAAATGCAGCTCCCAAAATTGAGGTTTCACCATGCAATATAGGTATTAGCTTCCTTATTTAGAACAGTGGATCTGAGGACTTCAGGGCAGGTTCAGGAGATGACAGACCTCTCCTAGACCTAGGCTGACCCGGAGAAGCAGAGATGGTGGAGCTACACAAGCATCACACAGGTGAGCCATGTCGGAAGGAAGAGGTCTGTCCTCGTGGTGGGAATAGAGAGAATTGTGACAAGAAGTCAGAAATGGCACAGTGTTAATTCAAACATCCTGCACATGCCCACATACAAAATACAAGTGAAAATTTTCTAGAAAGAAGATATATCTGCACCAGAAAAAAAATTACCAAAGAACAGAAGAGGGAAAATGTTTTGCTGTGAACTTTTTAAAACTGGGCAGTCAGAAGGCAAGCAGAAATAAAAGAATGCTTAAAGAGTGATTAGATGAGTGGCCACAGGAAGTATGAAGTGTGGAACTTGGGAAAGAGAAGCAGATGTGAATCTGGAAGCATTTCTGGGCAGAGTGGCCATGTAGGAAGTGTAAGCAGGGGCCTGGAGGACAGAAAGTAGAAAGGACATGAGATGGAAGCAAAGGGGAAGTTGTAGAGGAGTGAAGAATAAATGATCTGCAGAAAAGTCAGCAGAGAGGAGACCCAACATCTGCACAATTGGAGTCTCTGCGAAGACAACTAAATAGTGAGATAAAGCAGATAAACATACAGGGGCTTACTGAACATAGATGAAAGGATACTTAAATAGATAGACTTGTGAAAAGTACTGCACAACTCAGTTAAACGCCCAGGACCCTCACCTCTTCAGCAGTGCCCTGAATGACTTGTATCCTGCCTTACAAAAGTGTCTTGAACTTGATGGAGCTTCTGTTGAGAAAGGGAGCTTATTTTTTTAAATTCCCATCTTTTAATTACATTTTTCTATGAATGTTTTGAAGTCTGATACTTTAAAAGTTCATGGAAAAATGGAATTAAAGGATAAGCTTATTTTGGTGCAAAAAACTTTGAAATTATATATATGAAGGATCTCCAGCAAGTTCATGGAAAATTTATACTGTAAAAGCAATACATGAATTTGAACTTTTTTGCATCAAAAAACACTACTTTGAATTCCATTTTCCATGAACTTTTTGAAGTCTGTGTGTGTGTCTGTGTGTGTCTGTGTGTCTGTGTGTCTGTGTCTGTGTACACTGTTCAAAGGGACACATACCAAATGCTAAATAACTAGTTATTTTGTGGAATCAGAATTTGTCAGCATTAATTCTTTATTTATATTTGATTAGATTTTCTAATTTTTGATATCCTATATCACTTGCACAATAAAATACTTCTTGCAAGAGGTGGACCTTGGGCCTCACAGGAGAGGTAGAACTTAAACCGGGTCTAAATGAGAAATAATATTATAAAGGTGAGAGAGTCAGCATGTATAGTAACCAATTTAATATTAATATTTATTGCATACATTATATTATCTAAAATAAAAAAACTGGATTCACTTAAGCCTAAGCAATTCCAAAACACTGCCCTAATAAATAAAAATTACTGGCTATAAAGTATTGCTCAGAACATATACCAGACCTGATATTTGATACTGTTGTCATTGGACATACTGAACAGTGAGCATTTTTGCTTGAAATGCTGACCTGTTAATTTTTCAGAGCTGTATCTCAGTCTTCAAATAAAAATACAGTCAACTTTTCATTCGTTTGGGATCTTGGTCCCCTAAAACTGTAACACGCGTGGATGTGACAGCTCTCCCATATCCAGGGTATTTGATTGACCAGAGAAGCCTGTCTCTGACTGGTGCCACTGCTCCTTATCTGACTTTGTCTCTCACCTCTTGACCTGCCCAACCCCATGCTCGTGGACTCCATTCCCTTGTGCTTTGCTTTCTTTCCTCATTTTCTCCTCCTCTGTTTCGTGTCCTCTCCTGCCCTCTCATGCTGTCACCCTTCGCCTCCTTTACCATTCCCTCTTCCTCTGCTCTCTCTCTACTTCCTCTCCTTGTCCTCATCCCTCATCCCCACCGTGTGGCAGGTCTATGACACCCAGCTGGAGAATGTGGAGGCCTTCGAGGGCCTGTCTGACTTTTGTAACACCTTCAAGCTCTACCGGGGCAAGACTCAGGAAGAGGTGGAAGATCCGTCTGTCATTGGGGAATTCAAGGTAAGCATCTTAGCCCAGGAAGCATCCTTAGCCCAGGCAGCCCTGGGACTGTTGTTACAGCACTAGGTGGGGAAGGGAGAGGCGTGGCAACGACACTGGTCACATGGTGCTGATGCTGGTGGCAGTGCTGCCGCTGCTGCGGAATCTGATGGTGATGGAGCGGCAACGGGCTGGGTGATCGCTGTAGCGACGACTCTCACAGAGATGAGTGTGATGGTCATAACGGTGATTGTGATGACAAAATCGGTGACAGTGATGGCAAAATAAAAAGTGAACCCCTCATTGTTTTCAGGGCCTCTTCAAAATTTATCCACTCCCAGAAGACCCAGCTATCCCCATGCCCCCCAGACAGTTCCACCAGCTGGCTGCCCAGGGGCCGCAGGAGTGCTTGGTCCGTATCTACATCGTCCGTGCCTTTGGCCTGCAGCCCAAGGACCCCAACGGGAAGGTAACATGTCTAGAACCCTCAGCTTCACCAGAATAGTGGGTGTAGGTACAGATGGCCTGTGGCATCCGGCCACAGTCTCCATCCCAGCAAGTTCACAGCAAACTGGGGAAACCAGACAAACTGAAACCCAAAACCCAGATGGGACAGGATGGAGTTCCATCAAGGACCAAGTACTCTAGGAGGTTGGAGAAGGCTGAAGGACTTTGGACAGATGAAGGAGGTTTCCCAAAGAACTCTTAAGGATTAAAAATAAAATATCATTTTCAGAAGAGTCAAAGCATAGGCAAAGATTTGGAAGAAGATTGCGTCCTGTGTATGTAGAACAAGGATGGGGCCTAAGTCAGGCTGAAGGTTCAGGTTGGGACTGGATTGTGGAGGGCTTTCCCTGGCACAGGTGCACCGCAGGGAGGGAGCAGGATTAGAAACTCCTGAGCTGGAGGCAAGAGGAAAGTCCAGTATTACTCACTCTGTCTTTAGTCACAGTTCTGATATTTAGTTCATCACAGACTATTAGCATTGGTTTACATTTTTTAAATATTTCATTGAAACATTGTCTTGATTGCTGAGTTTTTTGGCTCTCAAATTTTGTGCCTGAGGCTTGGGCCTCAGCTCTTGTTTTCCTAGTTCTGACCCAGTATGGGAGAGAAGGATTGAAGGAGGGAAGGAGTCTGGAGGTATAGGGAGTGGCAGGGATGGAATGGGAGGGGAGAGAAAGAGAGAGAGAGAGAGAGAGAGAGAGAGAGAGAGAGAGAGAGAGAGAGAGAAAGGAAAGGCAGGGGTGTGGACCACTGGAATTTGGAGGCACAAAGCTAGGGTACATATTTTAACATTTTAGACACAGTATGTGTCCTTGAGGTGATGGACAGAGGCTGGCGATGCATCTATAGTGCTGAATTTCAAAGTTAAATAGAGCAGTCCTCAGCCCCGGCCCACCGATAGCTGCTGGGAAGAATTTGTGGCCAGTATGTTGGTTCACATTTCAGGCCAATGAGTTGGTTTGTAACCATTTGGTCTTTTCGATGCTGGGCCAGCCCTTCTTCCTTTCCCGTCTCAGCTGCTCCTGGAAGCTGGCTGAAAGCTTCCAGGGAGAGCATTCTGGGCTGGCCTAGGTGGGCACAGTCTGACCAGCTCTCTCCCTCTCTACCTGCTTAAGCAGCAGCGTCAGAGAGCACCCAGCCTGGCCTGCCCATGTAAATCATACAGACTGGTACTTCTGAGGGTGGAGCCTGCCCCACCCACCCATAGGCACCCCATTCCCACCATTGCAGCTGAGCTTAGAAGCCCACGCCAGGGCCGTGTGGTGTGGTATGCAGGGCAAGGCTCCTGGCTGGCAGGACACAGTGCACGTGGCAGCTTCCCAGTGGCCTTCAGAAGTCCCAGGTATGTGTTGGGAGAGGGGTTTTACTTACACGTCTTCTGTCTCCTCCCCCAGTGTGATCCTTACATCAAGATCTCCGTAGGGAAGGAGTCAGTGAGCGACCAGGACAACTACATCCCCTGCACCCTGGAGCCTGTGTTTGGAAAGTAATTTGGGGATGGCTTGGGTCTTGGGAGGGAGGATCGTATGCAGCTAGGCCACAGTCGAGTTGGGGAGATGTGGCCGCCTCTGCCACTCCTTGTGCTAAAGGCTCGTGTTCTGGCGGAAGCTCCTAGGTAAGCACACAAGGTTACGTCTAAGTCAGGAGACTCCATGGACGCTCAGAGAAGGTATTTGCTAATTCTGCCTTGTTTTTTGGATGAACTTTTTCTTTGGAATTATTTTACATTTACAGAAAAGTTACAGAGTTGGCACAGCCTTTGCCCCATTTCCTCCACCATTAGTATCTTGCCTAACCATGGCACATTTGTCAACATGAAGAAAATGACGTTGGTGCATTATTGCTAACCAAACTGCAGGCTTTTATCAGGATCCAACGTATGTCTTTTTATTGCTCCAGGATGCCATCCAGGGCACCACATTGCATTTAGTCAGTATTTTCTTTTAGAATCCCTTGTGTGTCCATAGTGGATAGCTAAGGAAGCATGTGGAGCCAGGATAGTACGATGATTCTGCAAGTTCAGAACAGGGCAAGGCAGGCTCCCAGGGAGAGTAGCGGGAGACCGCACCTGGCTTTGCGGTATCATGAAGTAACAGAGAATTCATGGCCAGTGTCTGTTGACTTCCTTGTGGTCACTCAGCCCTGTACCCAGAGCCTGTCAGCCTGGAAAAATGTCATTCTTGAAGGGGCACCAATCCTGGCCGGTGATGGGCCACCACCGCCCTGGACCTAGAGGGAATTCAGCAGGGACTCTGTTCAGTGAGCACCAAGGGCTCATGGAAATGGGGCAGTGCACTGGGGCGGAGTGGAAGGCAGGCTGTTCCATGACGGGAGAGGACGTCAGGGCCAGGCAGGTAAGGGCGTGAGTGCAGAAAAGCCCCTCTGGTGCCTGTTTCCCATCACCCCGAAGCGTGGCCATGCTTGAGCCTCCCTCCCCTCACAGCAGAGGCTCATTCTCCAGTCCCTGGGCTGAACAAGCACAGCTCATGAGACAGAATCAAAACCTGACTTTGTGGTCACTTTGCTAGGACCCTGTAAACATTCACTCCTGGCGGGGGTGGGGGTGACCTGCCCCTCTGCCCAAGGGGATGCTGGGGCCAGTGGGCAGCTCTTCTCTCTTGCCCCTCAGCCACTTTGAGTCGCAGACCCACCTTCTCAGGCTGAAGCCAGGTCCCATTCACATGCATCCGCAAGCACCCAGGTGACTTTGCAGGAGAGAATTTTGCCTTTCCCCTTCCCTAGCCAGGTCCTTTGTCGAGGGGTGAGTGTGTGGACAGAAGGAGGCTGAGCCAGCCGCCAAGGTCTGTGACTGCTGGGCGGCCTGGGCCAGGAAGCTCACACTGGGGCAGGGGCGCATTTCGTCTGCCGACAGCCCAGTTGTCTGTGCACTCTGGATGTGGGGTGCTTCAAGCCGATTCATCATCTTGTGGGTGCTTTCCAGAGCTTCCTCTCAGAGCCCCTCGGAGCCCTCCCTCTGCACCTCCTGGGCTAGGGTGGATGCCGCCTGCCCTTAGCTGGACACCCCGCAGCTCCCGGCCCTTGGGTGGTCCACTCCAGAGTCTGGCTGGTGGAACTCGTGGAGCTCCCTCTGGCCAGAAGCCAGAACAGCTCGAGTCTGGCCTCATGGTGGCCTTTCTCCTGCATGTGAAGCCTGTGTCCTTGCCCAGCCGTGAACTGGGCCCCTCCTTCCTCCTCTTTGCCACAAACCACGTTAGCTGTCTTGAGTGGGAGTCAGGCACCAGCCTTGGGTCTCCCACCTGCAGGCAGCTCATCTCAAGGGGAGAGGAAAGAACGCCCCTACTTCGGCCCCCATGGTAGGTGAGGGACTCAGATGCAGCAGGGGCTCTCTTCAAAGGCATCTTTTTCACACCCCACCCTGGAAGCAGACGTGAAGCCCCAAGAGTCCAGAAAGTGGGTTCCAGGCCACCCCCTTGGTGTGAGTTCCAGAGCTCTGACGCATGGCTCTGGAGTGTCACATCTCGTGTCTCCTGGTGACATGGTGAGCACTTCGGCTTTAAGGTTCTGCTCCAACTCCTGCTTTCCTGCTGTGGCCCAGCAGGCATCAGCCTGGTATATAGGAAACCTCGCACACACTCAGCAAAGCCCAGGGTGGTTGCTCTGAGGGCTGCAGGACGGCTGAAGAAGTGGACCTGCTGGGATGGCTCTTGGGGCCTGTCCTGGCCCTGCCATTTGCTTGAGTTCCCGCCGTGTCTGAGGACGTGGGGGAGCTGGGGGCACGCTGACCGTGGCTCCTCCTGCAGGATGTTCGAGCTCACCTGCACCCTGCCCCTGGAGAAGGACCTGAGGGTTGCTCTCTATGACTATGACCTCCTCTCCAAGGACGAGAAAATCGGGGAGACAGTCATCGACCTGGAGAACAGGCTGCTGTCCAAGTTTGGGGCTCGCTGTGGCCTCCCACAGACCTATTGCATGTACGTGTGTGAGCTGACTTCTCCCATGCACCCTGAGCGCTTGCCATGGGCCATCCCAGGGCTTAGCCCTTCTCGGGCATTCATGCACTCAGCCCGTTGAGGGTTTTGTCTCCACTCCACAGATGAGGAAGCTGTGACTCTAAGAACCTGGGTCCCCTTTAGGTTATAATCTAGCTTCCTTTCATGTATCACTGAGGCCTGGAGAGGGAAGGAAAGGAGAAAGGGAGACATACAGTGGGATGCATGGGCGCTGTAAGGGGAGGTGCATGACAGTCTGTTGGAGGAAGAGATGTGGACAGTGCCCCCTTCTGCCATCCGGGGTCTGTTTGGGTCTGAGTCTCTGCTTTGGAAATTGGAAACATTTAACTTCTAATCCTGTGTACATGCAAACCAGTCCTTAGCTCTCCGGACCTCAGTTTCTTCATCTGTGAAATGGGAATACCCAGTCATGGCACATGATCATTGGCATTGTGATGGGTGGGTGAGGCTGTGCATGGGGTGGGGGGTGTCAGGGGTCCAGGTCACTGTGTGCCCCTGTGCCCTGCTCAGCACCCTTGGAGTGCTTCATCTTTGTTGTGTGCTTGGGCTTCAGCTCTGGACCAAACCAGTGGCGGGACCAGCTCCGCCCCTCCCAGCTCCTCCACCTCTTCTGCCAGCAGCACCGGGTCAAGGCCCCCGTGTACTGGACAGACCGCGTGACCTTCCAGGGTAAAGAGTACACCATTGAGGACATAGGTGAGCTGGCATACGGCCCCGTGCCATGGAGGGCTCTCCCTCCTCTTGTAGGCCTGCCCACATCACAGAGGGCCACATGGACACACTCCACATCAGCAGGGTTGCCCCTTTCTGGGGCAGCATGCATGGGCTAAGCTCGCTCCCCTGGGATGCCGCTGTGGAAATCAGGAGTCTGAAGGGTCAGGCACATGGGTCAGTCCAAGGCCAGGTTCAGGACCATCTGGGCAAGTAAGGGGCTGAGTCAGGGCCAGGGCTAGGATCTGTCTGCTCCTAGCTGGAGCTGGGATGTGGGCTACCTCTGAGGAACAGTTTTCTGTCTGCCCCGGGGTGCCAGCTTGTCACTGATGCACCTTCTGGGCTCCTCGGGTGCACAGCCATGCACCTAAGCAGGCCTGTGGGACCCCCGGCTGTGCAGTGCTGTGGGTCCTGCCATGTGTTCTCTGAGTGCCGGGGGTGCCCACAGGCTGGCCTTGCCCACCCAGAGCTGCCCAGATTCCCTGCAGGTGTTTACAGGCCCAGGTGGCCCCTCGCCTCCTGTTTCAAAGATGTTTGATGTCGGAGCTGGAGCCGAGGTTATGAAGGGGAAACGATGGCTTTGATGTCCCCAACCCCAGGTTCCTCCCACCCCCTTCTGTTTTCCTAATCCTTCCAGGTCATGGCTGAGCCAGACTTGGCTGTTAGCATCCCTTCCCTCTACCTGACTCACAGCCGTTCTCTCATCCCACACGATGTGTGTCTGTTTTGGGGAGTAGTCTCATTTCCTTCTGTGGGCAGCTTTAGCGCAGGGGCCAGGGCTCAGGATTGTGAAGCCATAGGAAACAGAGAGCTAGGGGCAGAGCAGTCCTACGTCTGTGCCCAGGCAGGTGAGTCCCTGAACGCTACCAGTGATTCATGACCTGTCCAGAGTCAGCCAGCTAGCTACGAGCAGGGCCAGACTGCTCAGGCAGCCATGCCTCCCCTCTGGGGCCCCTGTTCAGATGGGCAGAGCAGGCATGCTGGGGGACGGGTGTGGATGCTGGTGCACAAGGGCACAGCTGAGGTATGTGTGCCTGTGTATGTGTGTAGCTGCATATGAGCCCCCACTGCCACCAAGTCTTCTGTCACAGGGTGCTCCAAGTTCATGTTGCTAAATAGCCATCCAGGCTTCTCAGGGTGAGGAGCACCCTGGGTCCTCTCTCCACCTGAGGGCCCCATCCTCGATCCAGGTGCTGTGTTGTGAAACAAAAGAGAAAGGGGCATCCATGCCATGTGTCACCTTTCCTAAGAGAGCAGTGGGGTCCCGTGGTGGGCTGGGAGGTGCTGCTATGCTCCAGAGTTCCCAGCATGTAAGATGGGGATGGTGAGAGCGCTTAGCTTCCAGGGCCTGACAAGAATGGCAGGTGTCGATGTCAAGCAGTGCCTGCACATACACAGCCCCTGCTCTGGAAGTGTGTGTTGTCGCTGCTGCTGCTGCTGCTGCTGCTGCTGCTGCTAACAGAGCCACTTACAGGCGTGATCCCTCTGAGATGCCAGCCTGGGCTTCCGGCTGCAAGCAGTCGGGGAAGGGTGGGCCTCGTGGGACAGGAAGGATTGGTATTGGTGGAAAGGAGGAAGAACTTTCCAGAAGAGGCTTGGTGGAAGTGATTGCAGTAGGGAGTCTCTGATCTTAAGCCAGGAGCCCACGGACAACAAGGCTCCCTATGGAAAGCTAGAGGAGTGGATGGGTGTGGCCAGGCTGGGGAGTGAGGGCTTCCTGCGGCCCCCAAGCAGCCCCACTGTCTCTTACCCTTCGGCTCCTGCAACCTTTTGCTTTCTCCTTGGGCAGAGGCTGGCAGAATCCCGAACCCCCACCTGGGTCCAGTGCAGGAGCGCCTGGCTCTGCACGTCCTCCAGCAGCAGGGCCTGGTTCCGGAGCACGTGGAGTCGCGGCCCCTCTACAGCCCCCTGCAGCCCAACATCGAGCAGGTTGGATCTCGACCCCATGACCCCATAGTCCTAGAACCCCAGGGAGCCCCACCCCAAGGACAGCATGGAAGCCAGCAGGGAGCTCAGAGTCTGGCCATGCCCCCCGTGGCCTGTTGTTTCAGTCTGTGTACCCAGGAGAGGTCTCCAGGGCCTGGTCTCCCTGGCTACTTCCAGGACCCGCAACCAAGTCCAAGAGCTGTCTTCATCCCCTTGTAGGGGCCTCCAGCCTCCTCCACCATCACATGAGGCCTGACTGTTCCACCCTGGACCCAGGGGCTCCTTGTCCCACTGCCACCAGTCAGCCTCAGTGGGCCAGGCCTGTGCTGGTCCATGGCGAGGCGTTCAGTTAGGGTGGCTGGGAAGAAATGGCCGCGGAACCGCAGAGAGTAGCTGTCGGGAGGGAGCAAGAGAATCCTGTGTAGGGTAGGTGAGTGCAGACAGCAGCTCGGGAGGCCTCGTGGAGGAGGGAGCACAGAGCTGGTTTTTTGGAGGAGGAGGAGAACAGAGAGTACAGGTCAAGAGAAGGCCCAGGAGAGCCGTCTCTGTGAATGGGCAGGGCCCGTCAGTCCATTGTTGGCGCTAAGTGCGCCCTGGCCCTCAGGGTCTGACTTCCAGCCACCCCCCTGTTGCACGGCTTTGCAACTTCATCTGTTTTGTCCTCTGTGTCTGTGACTGTGCAGGAGTCACTTCGATCCCTGCTCCTTCTCTAAGATAGGCACAAGAACTGCACTTGGCTTGCAGTGGAGTGGGCTCCCCTAGGACAGTGGGACTCACCTCCGCAACCAGCCCTGTGACCCCCTGCCTGGGGCTGTGGGGCCTGGTCTCTGTCCCACACCCCAAGCCTCTGGCCCAGAGAAGGCCCTCGGTGACGGCCGGACGGGTGGAATGGGTACGAGGGAGTGGTGCGTGTTTCCCCAGGGGAAGCTGCAGATGTGGATAGACCTGTTCCCGAAGGCCTTGGGGCGACCTGGACCCCCCTTCAACATCACCCCACGGAGAGCCAGGAGGTGACCTCAGCCACAGGCGCCAAGCTGAGCCCGGGGTGGGGTGGAGGGTGTGTGTGGGCCGCTGCAGCCAGCCCTGGGTGGGGTGGGGCTTTGGGCTGCCATGGCCTGAGAGTCCACGCAGCTCTGGTCTGGGCCTGGCCAAGCATCCGGCTGTCTTGGACGAGCTGGCCAAGGCCTTTGTGCCTTCTGCTAGGAGATCTGAGCAGTGTGGGTGCGTCTTGTGCCCTGCAGGTTTTTCCTGCGCTGCATTATCTGGAACACAAAAGATGTGATCCTGGACGACCTCAGCATCACAGGGGAGAAGATGAGCGACATTTACGTGAAAGGGTAGGGGGAGTCGTCCCTGTGCCCCAAAGGAGGCCTAGAGGGTGGTCTTCGCTTGGGGGATGACTCCTGCTGATGGATTTCTTCTGCCTTCTCATCCTGCGAGGGAGCCCCCAGGCATGGCCAAGAAGTTAGAATGTTGTCAGGTTCATGGCACCTTTTGTATCCTGGGGAGGTCCCCTAGGGGCAAGACGGTGACATCACTCACTGCGTTTGTTTGCCTTCTGCATTCCCACCACCCTGACCTGAGGGTGTGCTGCGTGGGGTGGGATCGGTTCTGAGCTACAGCCTCCTCACCCTTGTCTGTGCAGCTGGATGGTGGGCTTGGAGGAGCACAGGCAGAAGACGGACGTGCACTACCGCTCGCTGGGCGGAGAGGGCAACTTCAACTGGAGGTTCGTCTTCCCCTTCGACTACCTGCCGGCTGAGCAGGTCTGTACCGTCACCAAGAAGGTGAGTGGCGTCCTGCCTCTGAGGTCACCTGCCCCGAGGATCTCTGACATCAGCCAACGTGATCCCACCCCCACAGTCACCGCCTGGCCACTGTCACAATTCACTGGTGCCCCCGCTGCCATACAGCATCATGCCAGTACTGCTGCACCACTACCGCTGTCATCGCCACACTGCTGCTGCCGCCACCAGGCTGTCCCATCACTGCCGCTGTCACCACCACACTGCCCCATCTGTCTTGACGCGGCCACACTCCCATCCCTGCTGCCACCACCATCTCTGTACGCACACTCTTCTCGCCTCTTCCCCGTCTTTGCCACCCGCAGCACTGTGGCTGTGCCAGACCCACCAGGGCCACAACCATCGAAAGCCACTGAGTCCGTTGCTTTCCTCTTCAAGACAAACAGCAGGGAGGGGCTTGTAGTCCCATCGGGCAGAGTGGGAACCCAGCCTGGCCACCACCGGGGCTGGGGGAGCTTCCCAGGAGGACGGGCCTGCTGCGCAGATTAGGCTGTCCACAGACTGGGAGTCTGGTGGCTGAGGCCCTCCTCTGCCATGTTTCATGTTTCTTTGGTGCCTGTGTATGCCACGCAAGCCTGAGGTCACTGGGAGTGACCTGCCCCATGAGGCCTGGAGCCATCAATTGCCCTTTTCTCTGCCCAGGCTGAAGGCACCTGGGGAGACCTGGTAGTGTCAGCCAGTGGGGTGAGGTGGATTTGGGGACTTGGGTCTGTGGTGGCAGTATCTCCTGGGGCAGGTCTTTCCTGGGCTGTAGACCCTCTCCATGAGGGCAGAGCTGATGGTATAGGGCCTGCCGTCTGGGAAAAGATCCCGGGGCTGGGAGGCTGGCCAAGCTGACTGCAGGCACAGGCCTTGCTGGAACTTCACAGCCCCTTTGTCCCTGGAATGCCCACCTTGCGGGGCTCCCTGCTCAAGAGGGCATGTGGCTCTCTGATATTTAGCTCCTGCTGCTCCAGTTTCCCTCCAAAGGCAGCTCACGGGTTCAGATCTGCAAGTTTCTATGACTCGTCTCGCTCCTGCCTGGCGGAGTGGCTCCAGCTGGGAAATACACAATGTCCTTGGGCTGCCTCACTTTCCATGGCTGCCCTTCCCCCAGCACATCCTCTCTGCCTGATCTTCCCAGCCCACCCCCCACCCTATACACACACAGGATCGTGTGCACTTGGAGAACCCAGAAGGCTCTCCAGAACCTTATGAAGCTGTGAGATGAAAGAACACGTGGATTAAACAAGGCTAACCTGATTCTTTCACTCGGGGATTTGCTGCCGGGGACCTCCCAGATGGCAGAACTGAGCAAGGTGTCCTGTGATGCTGAACAGAGCCAGCCCATTTGTCGCATCAGCCGTGTCTGTGTGCCACAAGCCTGTTACCATGACAGAGCCAGCGCTGTACCTGTCGGGGAGCTGCATGTCGTACGGGCATCCCGCGCTGCCTTTGCTGTGCCTGGAGAGGGTGGGGCTGGGGATGGAGGAGGGAGGGTGAGGCTTCCTGTGCGTTATCACCCTGTGGGGAGCTCGGCATGGGTGCGGAAGCCAGACTGAGATGTCGGTCTGGCTGTTCAGGTGGGCTGTGGCAAGGAGCCGCGGGAGGAGGGTGTGTAGGTAAGAGGAGAGAATCTGGAGCTATGGCAGGTGATTTGAGATCAGTGAAATGGCTGGGAATGGCAGTTACTTGGAGAGAGGGTGGGAGGATGGAGAGACAGAGGGCTGAGGAGGAAGAACCAATGGTGGCTCAGAGAAATGCCACCGGTGCTTCTGAAGGCCGGCTGGGGTCCCCAGCTAAGCATTCGGGATCACTCCATTCTGGCATTGGGAGGTTTCATCTCTGCATGAGGCAGAGAGGAGAGCTGGGCTGACCTGGGGGTGAGGGCTTGGGGACTTCCAGTGGGCCAAGGGGCTCTGGAAGGAGCTAGTTGGCCTGACTGGGCCTGGGGGAAGGAGGGCAGTGAGGGAGGGGAGGAGAGGCACACTGCAGGGGTGGGCAGGAAGGGACAGGAAGTTCCTCACTGTGCCATTCTCTGGGGAGAGTGTGGTGAGGGTAGAGCTATGAAGACTAGCGAGGTGGTGGAGAAACAGTAAGAGCCCAGGTGGTTCTGAAGTGAACCAGGAGGGTGCTCTGTGGGGAAGGGACCCTGGGACGCAGGTGGAGCCATGTGCATAGCGGGGCACCAGTTATCTGGCCTGGGCTACAGGACCCAGATGGGGGTGGGGTGGGGAGGTCAGTGCACCACCTCTGGGCTCCCTGCGCCTGCCACAGAGCCAGTCCTCTGCTGTGGGGTTCAGGGCCTCTGGCAGGCAGGCCCTCCAGGGACCCCATTAACCAGACGAGACTGTCGTAAAACACAAGGTCTCCTTTCATCCGGCTGCTTTGAACCATCGCTGGTTGTCCCGGCCGGCTCCCCACCTGGAGCCCAGCACACCCACCAGGGCCTGCCTGCGCGTTAGGCACCCACCCTGCAAATAAACAGCTAGTAAAAGGGCCCAGGCAGGGAGTGTAATGAGCGCCTGGGACCTGGGGGCTCGTTCCCCAGGCTGGAGCCCCGGCCCAGCTGCTCCCACCAGGGGCTGTTTGAACCTCTGGCTCATTACTGAGCCCATAAACCAGGCTGGCCAGAGGAGTGGAGGATGCTGGCGGCCCGTGCAGGCGAGTCTGCGGAGCTGCCCATAAAAGCTCGCCAGAGGAGGCAGGCACCTGCAGGAGAGCTGGGGCCCCGAAAGGGGGGAGGCACCAGACGGAGGCTGGGGCCAAGGGGCCAGCTGGGGACCTGAGGCAGCAGTCCAGGCCATGGCTGGGTGTTTTGCACAGTGACATTCCCCAGAGGGCAGGGGTCACGTCTTTGATTAGGGGCCTTGGCGGGTTCTGTGTGACTGGCTGCTATGGCCTGGGCTGGGCAGCACAGGGCCAGACTAACCTGCTGTGGTCAGCAGTGGGGTCCCCCATTCCTCACAGAGCCTTCCCCCCAAGGCGTGGGTCTGGGCCCCTGCTGTGACCTGGCCCCCACTCCCTGCTCAGGTCAAGCTAGAGAGAAAACAGAGAACCTATGGGGAAGCTCGAGACGATCCTGTGGGTTGAGTGAGGCTGCACCCAGGGCAGGCTCAGGCCCACACCTGAGGCTCCCTGCAGCCTCTTGGGAAGAAACCCAAGCAGACCCTGTCACCAGGCAGAGCTGGGATGAAGGGCTGGGGCTGGCAGGGGAGGGCCCCCTTCTCCTTCCCATGGGGGACTGGGAACTTCCTTAGCCTTGACTTTGCCTAGGGCAACCTCCTGGACGTGAGTGTAGGGTGGGATGGGGGTAGGTTCCAGTGCTAGCTCCTACAGCTGGGAGAGCCTTCTCGTGATATCCAGGGTGGGGGGCCCTTCAGTTTCTCAGCAAGCCCACCCTGACCCCAAGATCACATGTGCAGAACAGGGTTTAGGGCTGAGAGCAGGACCCTGGAGCCCGACTTCCTGGGTTAGAATCCCAGCTGGCCACTTGGGTCAGACAAGGTACTGGCTTTGGTTTTCTCAGCTGTAAAGACTGTCTCCTTCATAGGTTGTTGGGAGGTGAGATGAGGCCATCACAGAGGGGGGCTGCTGCGTAGGAAGGGTGAGGTCCAGCAGCATCAGCGTGTGCTGTCCTACGTCTGGCAGATTCCTCCAGGCCTCTGTTTCATCATCTGTGAGATGGGCATGATAACCTTGACTTACAGGATTGGGAGGACCGAGGAGCCCTCTTGCATGAAGCGGGCCTGTCTGGCACCTTTCAGACTCCGAACGTGGCCTTCTGGGGTCTGCCTTCCCAAGTGGTCCCACCTGGACCTGCCTCTGGCAAGGCCCTCAGGGACACCCCACCCCACTGCTGGTGGAAGGGACCCCTGCCTCGCTCTGACCTTGCTCGGCTGCTTCCTTCTCTGCTCTCCCTCTGGGTCAGGACGCCTTCTGGAGCCTGGACAAGACCGAGAGCAAAATCCCAGCGCGAGTGGTCTTCCAGATCTGGGACAACGACAAGTTCTCCTTTGACGACTTTTTGGGTGAGCCTCGTCTCCTGTCAGCCCCATGCTTCACGGCGGGGGCCGTCCTGTGTGTGTGTGTGTGTGTGTGTGTGTGTGTGTGTGTGGAGGGCGCACTCTGGCAACCATGGGAAGCTGGCAGAGGAAGCAGTCCTACTCTCTGCCCTCAGGGAGCCTGGGGCCACTGGGTCCCCAGCACTGAGTGAGGTCTGTGACTGATGAGAGTGGCTGCAGGTGGGCTTTCCACAGAGGGGGCAGTGAACATGGGGCTGTGTTGGATGATGGCAGCTCAGATGGCAAGGAAGAGAAGGGAGTGCAGGCTGAAGCCAGTGCAAGTGTGTAGGGGCTGCTGTGCTCACCTTGTCAGTGAGCCAGGGGCAGAGGGAGGGCCCAAGTCACTCTCCATCTCTATGCGCAAGGGACAGACTCAACGAGCAACTGTGGGCTCCAACTCCAGCCCCCCAGACAGGGTTCTGGTGGGAAGGGCTGTGCTGAGGTCGAGCTGGGGAGCAGGAAGCACTGGGTTGGAGGGTGGTTGGAGACAATGCCCCTGCAGGGTGGAATGTGGAGAGGAGGAGGAAGACGTGGGGAGGGGGAGCCGGCAGGCTGAGCCGTGAGATGAGTGAGCCTGTCATGGCTGTAAAGGCTAACCCTGGAAGATGCAGACTGTCCATACAGCAGGGTATGCCTCAGCCGTAAAGGGAAACGAACTGATCCATCCTGCAGCACAGAGGAACCAGGACAACGTGCCAAGCCAGGGAAGGCAGACAGAGCGTGTCTCCGTGTATGTGAAACGCCCACAAGAGACAAATCCACAGAGGCAGAGAGGATGCTCATGGTGGCCAGCACTGGGAGGGGGGAATGGCCAGTGACTGCTGATGGGTATGCTGATGGGGTGATGAGAGTGTTCTGGAATTAGGTGGTGGTGACAGTTGCAAAACTCCAAATATATTAAAAGCCACTGTTTGGTACACTTTAAAAGAGTTAAAGTGGTGGATTTTTAATTGAAGTTAATTTACTTCAATTAATACCAAAAAAGCCATGACAAAGGCAGCTGGGAGGTCAGGAGCCCCTGCTGCTAGTTCTGTTCTGCTCCTTGGGGACGGGGTGGCCCTGGACAGAGCGCTGAACACCTCCTTGGGTGGCCCCTGACTGCAGGGAGGTGAGTTGGTCTTCGCTGAGCCCTAGGCCCTACAGTGGATTTTCTTTAAGATTAGTCATTTGAAAGATAGACTGATGGTGGGTGGGTAGTATCTTTTGTCTGCTGGTTTATTTCCCAAATGCTGCAATCCAATGGCTGAGGCTAGCTGAAGCCAGGAGCAGGAACCCCTTCCAGGTCTGCCATGGGGGCTGGTTTTGGCTGCTTTCCCCAGGTGATGTTCCGATGAGCAGCCTATAGCAGGGGGAGGGCTGCCTGGCCATCTGCTGCTCTTCCTGTCCCCCAGCCCTGCACCCCTGGCCATTTGTACACAGAGCCCCAAGAGCTGCTTACTTAATCTCCATATAATTCCTGCAGAAAAATTAGGAAACACAAATGAACAGTACCTCTTCCCTTGCTTAGTCTCACCATTAACATTTTGGCTTATATTATTATATCACATACTGTTTCAGATATGCAAATATATGTCATGTGAATTTCATATACACAGGTGCTCCTTGACTTACAATGGGATCATATCCTGATAAACCTATCGTTAAGTGCAAAATGCATTTAACTAACATACTGAGCATCTTACCTTAGCATGGCCTCCCTTATGGGCCTCCCTACGGTAGTCTACAGTTGGGCACAATCACCCAGCACAAAGCCTAGTGTGTGTATAATGTATTAAAGGGTTCATGCAATTTATTGAATATCTTCATCCAGAAAACTCTGGCCACATGGTACACAGCAGAGCTTTGTGTGTGTGCTTTTGTGGTTGTGTGCTTGACTGGGGGCTGAGGGTCACTGCTGCTGCCTAGCACTGCGAGAGTTTTGTGCCTTGTTATTGCTAGCCCAGAAATACAGCTGTATTCAAAGTTTGCAGTATAGTCCTGACTGAATGCTGGTCGCTCTGACACCATCATAAAGTCGAAAAATCATTGTTAACCCTCCTAAGTTGGGGACCATCTGTATGCACGAGGAGACCTCAACAAGTTCATCGAGACATGGAATTAGTTAAAATATAAAAATAAAAACTACAGACGTTGTTTCTGAATGGGAGCTCCTTCAAGGTCAGGACCCTTTTGTGAGTGGTGACGGCAGCCATTTAGGCCGTCCCTAAGGACTGCTGGTCCTGGGACACTAACATGCCGGCGTGGTCTTCCTTACGTTGTCAACGGAGGAACGGTGGGTGCCCACTATGGAGTTTTTAAGACCAGAGGATGAAAAGAAGTGGCATGGAGCCCAGTCAGGACTGTAAGGGGGGTGCCCGCTCAGTGACTTCCCATTTAAATCCCCACAAAATTGCCCTTGCCTGGTGAGTGGGGTGAGCAGGAGCGCGCATCTGCGAAGCTTGCCCAGGTGTTTTCCCATCCTGCGGCTAACTTCTTCAGAACACTCTCATCACAAGCAGATGTTGTCACTGGAGCCCCGAGAAGTCAGCGAGCAAAACGCCTTGAACGGCTGACACCGGAGCCGTGACCTCCGCTCCGGACTGCCCTGCTCTTGCCGTGACCTCTTGGTGGCCACTGCTGTGAGTGTGCTTTGCCTGCAGGACTGTCCTGGGAAAGCCACGTGTGATCTCGGTACAGTCCTTCCAAGACCTGCTTCAAGCTCTTGACCCCACTTGCGGAGAACTTCCACGGACAACTCTGCTGTTGTCCGGGTGTCACTCGTTCTGGCCCCCACTGAGCAGAGAGTTGACTCGGCTGTGATTTTCCCGTCGGAATGGCGCAGGCTGAACCGATTGCGATGTCTGGTTTGGCCGTTGTTTCTTGCTGTGAACTGTGGGTCCTCCATGAGGGCGCCCAGAAGGGTAATTTTTTCCTCATAAGTCGACGTGGATGGGCTGCTGCTGCAGGCTGCATCCTGCACCCTCCACGTGGTCTGATCCTTTCATAACGTGAGCTGTGCACCGGCAGCTGCTGGTTTCTCTGGGGCGCTGTCCTCAGCGCTTGGGAAGCACCGCCGACTGCGCTGTTGGTCACCCGAGCTTTTTACGCTCAGTGCAGTGTTGCGTCTTCAGCTGCAGCAGAATCCATGTTGCTCTCACAGGGGCTCTGCAAACTCACCACCAACCCTTCTCAGTGCCTCAAATTAGATCTGAGCCAGATGAGTCCTAAGTTAGCCTGAGTTTATGTTGTTGCAGCAAGTTGTGGAATCCATGCGTGTCTTCCTAATGCACATTTCCCGTGAACTTTTTGAAATCACCTCATAAATACACATGTGACATCTGTGTGTGTGTGTGTGTGTACCCCCATGTATGTGTATCAAATTACTTCAGAAAGTTTGTGGTAGAATTGAAAGACAAGTTTAATTAAGTTCAAAAGATAAATTCTTACAGTTTTTCCCAAGTACATGTTTTCCATGAACTTTTTGAAGACTCCTGGTACACTTGCATGTCCAAATTTAATGAGCTTGTTTTTTAATTCCCCTTATGAATGAATTAATAGTACAGATACCATTTTATGTCTTGGTCCTTGGGAAACTTAATATTTCCAGAACATTCTTGCTGATCCCCAGGTGTCTGTGTTTGTATCTGTGCTGTCACACTTGGTGCCTGTCTGATGGTGTGTGGTTTGTTGAAGTTGTCCCCTCTAGTAGGGATCTGGGCCATCTTCAGGCTCTCTAGTGTGAGTGACAGCCCCAGCGTGCATCTTAGGGGCCCTTGAGAGTCTGTTTCCCTAACTCTAAGAAGCAATTTGTTGGCAACTTTGTGCAGCTCAGTGCTTTTGGGAATGTTTTATTTGGTTGCCATCTAGAGAAGTTTTTACTTATTTGCACTTCCACCTGTGTCCTTTTATGCAGGATGCCATTTTCCCTAAACTTCTGCTATGACTGTTACATTTAAAAAAATTTTTCCAATATAATAGTTTTATTTGCATTTTTTATTGTAAGGGAGAATTTTAAAAATGTTTGTTGTCCATATTATTGGTGGTATTTTCTTTTTCATAGTTTTGGGCTGTTCATTTTTTTTGTTTCTGGAGGATTTTAATATATTAAGGAATTATTCCAAATTTATCTTATTTAAAAAATTTGCTTGTTAATATTTTCAGAGTTTTTTTGCTTATACTTGAAATATGTTTTAATGTTATCTGTCAATCTTTCCCTTATTGGGTGAGGCTTTAGAAAATGAATTTTAAAAACAAAAGGGCAGTCAAAAGGCAGAATTAGAAACATGCCAGGGGATTCCAATTCAATCCCATCAAGGTGGCGTGTACCAATGCCATCTCACAAGTCCAAGTGATCAATTTCAGTTCACAATTGATCACACTGATAGGTCTAAGAGTCAAAGGGATCACACAACAAGACTAGTGTCTGCTAATACTGACATAATTAAGAAGGAAATAATGATCCAACATGGGAAGCAATATACACAGCAGACTCATAGAATGGCAATTGTCCTAAACAGCACTCTGGCCTCAGAATCAGCCCTTAAGGCATTTGGATCTGGCTGAAGAGCCCATGAGAGTATTTTAGGCATTGAAAGCCAAGACACTCTGGCAAAAACAAACAAACAAACAAAAAAAACAAAAACCTAAATGAAAGATCTCTGCGAGTGAGTTCCCAGTGGAAAGAATGGGCCATCAAAGAAGGAGGTACTTTTCTCTGAAGGGAGGAGAGAACTTCCACTTTGACTATGACCTTGTCTAAATAAGATCTGAGTTGGTGAACTCAAAATGCTTCCATAGCCTCGGCAACTCATGACAAAAGCCTTGGGTGATTACTGATGTCATAAACAAGAGTGTCAATTTGTTAAGTCAACAACAGGAGTCACTGTGCACTTACTCCCCATGTAGGATCTCTGTCCTTAATGTGCTGTACATTGTGATTTAATGCTATAACTAGTACTCAAACAGTACTTTACACTTTGTGTTTCAGTGTGGATGCAAATTGTTGAAATCTTTACTTAATATATATTAAATCGATCCTCTGTATATAAAGAGAATTAAAAATGAATCTTGATGCGAATGGAATGAGAGAGGTAGCGGGAGACGGGAGGATTGCAGGTGGGAGGGGAATTATGGGGGGGAAAGCCATTGTAATCCACAAACTGTACTTTGGAAATTTATATTTCTTAAATAAAAGTTAAAAAAAAACACAAAGGGGGCAGGCTTTGGCCTAGTGGTTAAGACACTGCTTGAGATGCCCATGTTCCCGAGTACAGGGATTGGATACCTGGCTCCACTCGTGATTCCAGTTCTCTTTGCTGCAGACTCTGAGGCAGCCATGATGGCTCAGCTACCTGGTCCCTGTCACCTGGGAGACCTGCACTGAGTTTCTGGCTCCTGGCTTTCTGTTGCTGGCATTGGAGGGGGTAGACCAGTGGATGGAATGCACTCTTTCTCAAATTTTACGAATTAAAAGAAAAAACAGTGTGCAAAGTAATCAGGCTCATCTTTTGTTCCTAAAACTAAAACTTAAAAACAAATAGTACTTTTTAACTCCATGAGCTCTCTCTTCTCTACCATCATACTATAGTTTATAATTACATATTTTATGTCTTTTGAATATTTTTTTAATTTTAAAGGTAATAGTTAAGTGCCTATGATCTTACTATCCAGAGGTAATCCTATGTTTCCTTACAGTCTTTGGTGTAGATAATGTTGGGATGTGTGTGTGTGTATGGGGGTTCAATATTCTGATATTAATATTCCATTAGGACTGTATTTTAAAGTGGAAATGAGCGCTCATCTGCATTGGGGGTGGAGAGCTGTGTGGACGGGGGACTGGGCAGAGGAATGCTGATATGGAGTTGGATGAGTAGGTAGATGGGTAGACAGGGGGCTAGGTACGGCACTCAACAAGTGGTAGCTATGGAGGGCTATAGCCAGTGAGGGTGAAGCAGAGTATGGATGGAAGGACAGATGGAAAAGTGGACGAGTGGGAAGGAAAACTGGAAACTAGATCTGGTGCTTAGCTGTGTAAGTGAGCACCCCATGCTGAACTGTCTAATCTCTGGATGGCATTCAAGAACTTCTTTCATTTGGCTTCAGGAAACAGTTTCTTGACTTTGTGATTAGAGCAGGTGAAAGCACAAGAAAGTGCTTTTTTTTTTAGGTCAAAGATAGTTGAATATCAACATTTTCATGGGATTCAGCCTAATCGTTGGAGCTACACAGGAAGATGGTGGATAAAACAGATGAGTAGATGAACCAGTACAAACACAGGGCTAGCTGGGTAGCCAGGATGGAAAGGGGTGCTGGATGCCTCACAGTAAGATACCGCTTCCCACCTACTAGGCGGGCACTAACGGCAGCAGCAGCAGGATAGAGAATAAGTGTTGGTGAGGGTGTGGAGAAACCGGAGCCCTGTGTGATGCTGGCCTGAGTACTAAGCAAAGCACCCATGGTGGAACCAGTTTGGTGATTCCTTGAAAAGTTGAACACAGAATCACCATAAAACCCAGCAATGCTGCTCCTACATGTGAGCCCAAGAGAACTGAAAGGAGGCACGCAGGCACTGGTACTTCAGCGTTCACTGAAGCATTGTTCACGGTACCCAAAAGGTGGAAACTGCTGAAGTTTCCGTCAACAGGTGGACGGGTAAATACAAGCTAGCATAGGCAGGTAGTGGAAGACTATGCCACCACAGGAAAGGTTGGCGTGCCCATGTAAACTCCAGTGTGGATGAACCTTGAAAACATGATGCTAAGCAAAATCAGCCAGACAGAAAGCACACATACGATTCCACTTAGATATCCTGAGCAGGCACATCTATAGAGGCAGTAGAGCAGAGGCTGCTAGGGGCTGAGGGAGTGGGGCGTCACTGCCTAATGGGTACAGAGTTTTCTCTCTAGGGGGCGAAAAAGTTTTGTGACTGTAATTCACTTAAAAAGCAGCATGACAGATGTGAGGCTGTATATACTTTACTACAATAAAAAAGCTTGTAAACAATTGGTGGATGGATGGATGTAGGTAATGGGTATACAATGGATTTGTCCATAGCAAGATGCATTATGGGAGAAGTAGGTGGCTTTGTTGAGGGTGACTGGGTATGAGTGGGTGGGAGCGTGAGTGGCTCTGCGTGTGCGTGTGTGTGTGTGTGTGTGTGTGTGTGTTTCGAGAGTTTGAGACTTGGACCCATGGATGAACCCTGGTTAGGAGCTGAGGAGGTGACCGCTTTCTTGACGCTGCCCTGTACCAGGGTAGCCTTGGCTGGCAGTGATGGAGAACCTCGCAGCCAAAGACCGCCTCTGTGTCGCAGGTGCCCTGCAGCTGGATCTCAACCACATGCCCAAGCCAGCGAAGACGGCCGAGAAGTGCTCCCTGGAGCAGCTGGACGAAGTCCTCCACCCGGAACGGTTTGTGTCCCTCTTTGAGCAGAAGACGGTGAAGGGCTGGTGGCCCTGTGTGGCAGATGAGGGCGAAAAGAAGATCCTGGCGGTGAGTAGACTCACTTCCTCTTTTGGCTGAGGCTGCTTCCATGGTTAGGGAGCACACGCAGGCTTCCTGGCCTGCCCCCTCTGTTTAACAAAGCAGCCCACTTCTTCCCTCCCAGTTCCCAGCTCTCCGCTCCCTCGAGGCTCACGTCCCAGGGGAAGCCTCTCTGAGGTGCAGTGTTACCTGTTTATGCTGGCCCTGTGGCCTCCCTACGAGCAGGACCCTGCATGGGACTATTCTGGTTGTGTGCACCTTGCCAGAAGGCCTGCTCGGGATGCTGGAAGGCCAGGGGGAGTCCCCCTTCCCCTGTGCCCAGAGCAGCCCTGATGTTTCACTTAGTAGCAGCAGGCAGCTGGCCAGCTGCTGAAGTGGCCCTTGAAATACAATACCCTTGTTATATAAAGAACTGTAGCCATTAGTGAGGCATGCTATTACTCTAAAGGAAGAATGAGCAAGGGACACTCAGAGATAACTCACGAATGACATACAGGTGTCCATTAAACAGGAAAGCAATTTATCCCCTCTGGTGATTAAATCAGATAATATTTTAAATGTGATGCTTGTGTCTATTTTTTTTCAACAACTTTATTTGAGAGTCAGCATTACAGAGAGGGAGAGATTGAAAGAAAGGTCTTCCATCTGCTGGTTCACTCCACAAATGGCCACAAGGCCTGAAGCTGGGCCTCTCTGAGGCCTGGAGCCAGGAGCTGCTTCTGGGTCTCCCACATGGGTGCAGGGGCCCAAGCATCTAGGCCATCCTCCACTGCTTTCCTGGGCCACTAGCAGAGAGCTGGATTAGAAGAGGAGCAGTGGGGACACGAACTGGCGCCCATATGGGATGCCGGTGCCGCAGGCTGAGGCTTAGCCTACTACACCATAGCGCCGGCCCCAATATCTGTGTCTACTAACAGTTTAAAAAGCAGAAATGCTCCCTGGTGGTGAGGATCCGGAGAGACAGAACCAATTTTCTGCTGTTGGTTTTAGTGTGTGGGGCTGCAAGTTGGTAATGTATAGGCAGAAATTTAACAGTATTTATGCCTCCAACTCTGTCATCCCACTTCTAAGACTCTTTCCTTAAGAAATGATCAGATAAAATTAGACATTTGGCTCTGGGGTGTTTGTTGCAGCATTACTTACAATGTCAAAGAGCTGGAAATAACTTACATGAACCAAAATAAGTAGTTTACTACATAAATTATGGTTAAACATCTATAGAATATTTTACAGCCATTAAAAGCCAAACTTTAATGGATGTATAATTGTATAGTGAAATATATTCTGAAGTGAAAAAAGCTGCAGAGTGACACACACACACACACACACACACACACACACACACATACTGTGGTATCTCCTAAACCTGCAGAGAAAAACAGCAGTGATGCACACTGGAGGTATGGTGATGTTCTTTGTACATTTCCGAGCTTTCTAAACATTCTACGAGGAACAAAACAACTCTTTGTCTGAATAATAATGATGATGATGACAATGATGTGTATTTTGTTTGTCCTGGCTGGCTGCTCTCCAACCACGGAGCAGAGTCTCTGTGCCCCTGACCAGGGTCCTCTGTCCCCTCAGGGCAAGCTGGAAATGACCCTGGAGATTGTAGCAGAGAGTGAGCACGAGGAGCGGCCCGCTGGCCAGGGTCGAGATGAGCCCAACATGAACCCCAAGCTTGAAGACCCGAGGTTGGTGCCCAGCCCCCAACTCCTGATGCCCAAAGGTCGTGGGAAGTCACGGGCCCGCCGGCCCAGAGAGAGGCCGCGCTGTGAGTGGGGCAGGTGCCCTAGCTACTGCCGAGAGTGCCGGCTGATTCAGGAAGCAGGCACTCTGGGGCGCCTGTCTGTGGTGAGCAGGCACGCCGGCCTCGCGCCATGTCCACATCGGGCTGTGACCTTGCTGCCCTGCGGTGGTTTCATCTTCGTTTCATGGCTGAGCAAACCGCCTCAGCACGGTTCCACGGGGTCATGCCATCCGAGAAAGCGGCGAAGCGGAGGCTCGCCGGCTCCACCACAGCCCCGTCAGTTCTTCCCCCTTGCCAAGCTGCCGCCCACGGCTCTCCCGTGGGGTTAGGGCGGCTTTCAGAGGGTCTTCTCACCTTGCTTTTCCCAGCTGTGAGACAGGGAGACCAGCCCGTCTTCCCTCGGCCGCAGGCCTCTCGGGCAGACACCGCACGAGATGGTGGTGAGGGTTCCGGCTGTTTGCTGGGTCCCTCCCCGCTGCCTGTCCGGTTCAGGGTGGACCTGGCGAGGGCAGCTCACTTTATCATGGTGCTCTCCAGGTGCCATGGGACTGGCAGAGCTCCCCAGGATGCTGGGAGCTGGGTGGAGAGACAAGAGAGACCCAGGCTGTGCAGTCAGATGAACACAGCCACAGCAGCAGACGGAATCCTGCATCTTCTCTGAGTCCTGGGGCTGACTGGGGAGGGTTCTGAGGGCCTTGGATGCAAGGAAGAGAAGATCAGCGTCCTGGGTGCCCTTCCTGCCGGCCTCCCCTGAGCACGCATCAACCACGCACTGCTGGGCATGTGGCTCGGTTGCCTGGGGCTCGCTGGGCCCACACTCACTTGAGGCAGCAGCCTCTCAAGACTGCCCCCAGCGCCCTCATCTGTGGTCCATGATCAAGTCCTGGTCGGGAGAGAAGTGGGTGGGGCAGAGAGGATGGCTGGGAGC
Source organism: Sylvilagus floridanus (assembly GCA_949820135.1). Taxonomy (NCBI): domain Eukaryota; kingdom Metazoa; phylum Chordata; class Mammalia; order Lagomorpha; family Leporidae; genus Sylvilagus; species Sylvilagus floridanus. The sequence goes on from OX463245.1 coordinate 54,084,267, forward strand.
TGGGCCCCAGAGCCAGGAGCTGGAGGCCCACAGGATGTGGGGGGAGAGGAACTGCAGGTGTGAAGGGCTGAGTTTAGGGGCAAGGCTGGGGTCTGCGGGGGCTGGGGTGTTGGCTGGGGTGTCACCAGCTGCGAGCAGGGTTTGGAGAGAGCACTCCAGGGAGAGGGCGCCTTGCTGAGCTCTGGGACCCACCTTCCAGGCGCCCGGACACCTCCTTCCTGTGGTTCACCTCCCCGTACAAGACGATGAAATTCATCCTGTGGCGGCGCTTCCGGTGTGCCATCATCCTCTTCATCATCCTCTTCATCCTCCTGCTGTTCTTGGGCATCTTCGTCTATGCCTTCCCGGTGAGCGGCCTGATGGGGGAAGCACACACGCCATGCTGGAGGAGCTTCGGGTCTAACGGGGGTGTCCATCTGTGTGAGAGCTCCCCTGTGTCCTGGCAGGGGTGGGACTCCTGGCCTAATAAAGGAGACACTGTCCCCACCCAGGGAGTCCCCAGTCAGGTGGGGGAGGCCTGGTCCTACCTGTGGGGAGCTCTTAGTCCAGTGGGGTAAATTGAGTTCTTGTGCCTGGTGGGGAGACATGGCTGTCAATCAGGAGATTTGGAGAAGATGAGGCCCCTTGGGCTGGTGGGCAGGAGAACCTGCCAGAATGGGTATGGGTCCGGGTCGAGTGGGGAAGAGAGGGTGAGGTGTGGTGGCAGGGTGGAGAAAGCCCTCAGGCTTGAGAATCCTGGGAGAGGAGGCACTAGGTCCAGGAGGGGTCCTACCTGCTGCTGTCTGGTGGGCATGGGGAAGGGGCCTGGCCCAGGAGCCCTCACTTAGCATGAAGCACGCTTGCGGCGCCCTTCTTCTGATAAGAAGCCAGCTGGCGCCTGGCGTGACCTAGAGACAGCGGCTGTGCCCCCAGCTCCGCAGCGCCCCGCCCAGGGGGAGGCTCCAGGGCTGTGTTCTCAGCCTGTCCTTTCCTGGCTCACACAGCTCCTCAGGGACCCCCAACGATGCTCCAAACCCTGAGGGATTGCAGTGTTCTCAGCCTGACACCTGATTTTTTAAAATGTTCTTTAAAACTTTTTAATGTGGAAATTCCAAACTCATAGAAGTAGAGGGGTGTCTCTCCTCTCTTTCTCTCTCCATGGCCAGATTTTCATGGCAGAGATACAAACTTGCACAGAGAAGGGACTGGCCAGGGGTGTGCAGCAACACGTAACATGTGCATAGTTCCTAGCACAGGGCTCGCTGTGGTTCCCACTGAAGGCCTCAATACTGGGCAGCACCAGGCCAGCAGCTTAGAGCACCGTCCCACAACAGGCAGGCTTCTTGGGAATTGCTCGCAGGTGAGCTCCTGGCTTGTAGACCCTCCAGGAGGTGCAGAGCGATGGAGATCTCTCTCTCTCTCTCTCTCTCTCTCACTGAGAGCTGTCAGCTGGCCAGGTCTGGTGTCCACAGAGTGCAGCTCCTGGAAGGGAGAGGGTAAACCGGAAACCACCCGCTGCAGTCCCCGGCGTCATCTGCCAGGGGGAGTGGCAGAGGGGACATCTGGTGTTCACGGCCAGGCTGTGACTACCCTTTAGTAACAAAGGAGGGTCTGGAAGCAGGAGGGCCTGCGGGTGCAGCTGCAGGCCAGACCCCCTAGGCTGGCCTTGGCTGCCCACAGCGCCTCGTGGAGGAGGCATTTCCTGAGACCCAGCAAGAAGAGTTAACAGTTGATTAGCAAAGCATGATGGGGTCGAGGGTGGATCTGAGTGGTGGGTGCCTGAGGTCTGTACAATTCCGGGAGGCCTCCTTAAGCAGAGGCAGGTGAGATCACAAGGGCAAGATTAGAGACAGCACGGAAGGGGATGTGCAGGAGTGGTGTCCTGGCGCTTTTGCTGCTGCCAGGGCCACCTGGAATCTGGGCACAGCCAGGACTTCTGCGGGTGTTTCCACCCATGGGGCAGGCCCAGGCTGCTGAGCCTGGGGAGGCGTGGGCCCCTCTCCTGGCCTGCCTCAGTGTATCTCCTCTTACTGGGAGTGTCCTTGGCTGCCACTCAGCTGTGTCGGGGTGGTGAGGGGCTGCTGTGGGCCTGAGGGAGGAGATGAGGAGGCCTGGACCATGGGGGAGAGCCATGGTGTGCAGTCAGATGTTCCAGCGTGGGGCCCAGGCTGGGGGATGTTCCAGCAAATTGGGGAGCTGGTGCAGACCCTCCCGTCTCCACATATGGCTGGTGGCCAGTGGCCTCGACAGGCTGGAGTGTGGGCCAGACAGGCAGAGTCCTGGGCCGGCCCTGGTTCTGCTGAGGGCCAAGCTGCCCCTGGGCACATCGAGGTTGGAGAACTGCTGTGCAGGACAGGGCTCTGCACTCGGAGTCTGGAGGATTGGCTCTGCCTGTGAGACCCTGGCCCGTCCCCGTCACAGCTCTGACCTCTGTGACTGTCGGGGCGGGTCCTTCACCTTCCCCGTGACTCGTCCTGCAGAGTCTGGTGGACCATGCCCCACGACCTGTCTCCCCAACCCCGGCCCCTGGAAGGCTGGGGGAGGAGACCCTGCTGCCAGGTTGGGAGAGAAAGGGAAGCTCTCCGGTCATGCAGCCCATGGTCCTTCCTGGTCAGAGCCCCTGCCCTGTCTCCCTGAGCCTGGAGTTGTCCTCTCTACAAAGCTGGCCTGGGGGCAGGGGTGGGGGCCTGGGGGAGTCTGTGTCCATGACTGGGCTGAAGGCTGGTTTTGCCTGTAGGCCTTTACTGCAAGCCAGGTGACCTGCTTGCCTCCACCCAAATCCCAAACCTCTATGAGGGCTGTGTCCTGGTGACCCTCACCTGGCTCTCAGCTGCCCAGGGCCCCGGGAGAAGGGCAAGGTCAAGGCTGTCCTTCTGCCAATGACCCAATCTCCTCGCCCCTTGGAAATTCCCCTGGGAGCAGGCCGTGGGGCCAGCCTGTCTGATGGGAGCGAGCTGGGAGCAGGGCCAGCGTGGGGAGACGGTCTGGCAGGGACTGAGGGCGGCCTTTTGTTTCCAGTGCCGGCTTTCCCGGGCGGCCCTGGGGAACATGCCGTCCCAATTAGAGCCCTGTGCTGCATGTGCTCACGGAGGACTGGGCGGGGAGGCCCTTGTCAGTCCTGCAGCAGGCAGGGGCCTGGCGCTAGCCTGAGTGGTGGGTCACCCCCAAACACCCCACACCCCAACTCTCCCCCTCTCTCCCTGCTTTCTGGGCAGGAGTGCGGCGACGGATGAGCTCTGGGTTCCCATGTGGGCGAGTGAGTGAGTGAGTGAGTGAAGGTGTAGTGGGGGCCGGGGTAGAGACCATGGCCCTGCTTCAGCATCTGTCAGGTGTGAAAGGCCAGGGAAGTCTTCCCCTGGGCCACCAGCGGGAACCTGGCTGGAGCAGGCCGTGGGCTGGGGGAGAGAGGAGTACCGATCATGCAGTCTGGGCCCCCAGGCAGGAGGGCTGAGGGAGTCTCCTGCGGGTGTGGGTGTGGGTTGGCTTGACTGGCGACAGCCCCAGGTGGGGTCAGGTGTTGAGCTGAGCGCGAGCGTGGGAAGGTGGGTGGTGAGGGCCAGGTGCACGCAGGTGTCTGAATGAGGAGCCATGGCCTCCCTTCCCGGCCCCTGTCAGGCCAGCTCCGGTGCCTGCCCCTCGGGGTCACCACGTGTCCTGCCTCCTTCCCTGCAGAACTACGCTGCCATGAAGCTGGTGAAGCCCTTCAGCTGAGGGCGCCCCCACCCCGTCCAGCTCCTGCAGACCTCTGAGGCCAGACCGTCCTGCCAGGGTGGGCAGATGCGCCGAAGGACTGACGAGTGCTCCCAGAGCGGCAGGCTCCCAGAGCCCTGGGGTCACCGCCTTTCATCATCTCTGTCTGCTCCGGCTCTCCCCTCCTTTGGATCGGCTCGCACACATTTCAGTATAAAACAGACAGGACCTCAATGTGCTGTTGGCTGTGTGTCTCACCTGTGCCTGAGTTGGGGCGACTGCAGGCCTGCCCTCCGGGGGCAGTGGGTGGGGGCCTGACGGGCTGTTTCCTTGACAGCAAGGTGAACTGGGGGAGCAGGCTGGGCTCAGTGCGTGTCCTGCCTGGTGGCCAGGATGTCTGCCTTTTCCCCAGGGCTTTTTCCCTTGTCCCCTCTGTCCCCTCCTCACTCGGGTGTCTCCCCTTCCTTCTCCAGGCTGCACTTCTCAGGGGGCACTCGCCTCTGCCTCCAGGTTCCTTTGCCCCGTAGGGAAGGGGTCAGGCCAGAAACCCCCAGGCAGGGAGGGCTGCTGGACCCTGGCTTCGACCTTGTCCCCCACGCTCCCAGGGCCTCTTAGGATTCCTTCCCTTTGCTTTAAAGAGCTGGTCCGGACAAAGCCACCTTTTCCTCTTGTGGCCTGAAGCTTAGCCTTCGCTGCTGCCTGATGTTTCCTGCAAGAATCAGCTTGATTGACAGGGACAGCAGGAGCACCCCTGGAGAGAGAGCCAAGAGCTTGGAAATAGTGGCTTCCCCAGAGAGAGGTCTCTGCCTCTCCCCGGACCCCGGAGGGGCTAGAACGTCATCTGCTACCTCTTCTGTTACCCAGGAGGCTTCTCCTGTTACTTTCTGGGACACCCCAGAGGGACTCTCCTAGCCCCCTATAGCTCTCGACTCTGGCAGAGGTCCTGCCACACCCACCTGATTGGCAAGACTGGAGGTGTCTGAGGCCCACCTGGAGCAGGGAGTAGCACCTTGAAAACAGTGGTTCTATTCAGGCTGGAGGTGTCCAGGAGCCCCGGGGAGCCTGATACCCAACACCTAGAGCCAGAACACACAGAACACAGCAGGGACCAGGGGCCAAAGTGATCCTGGGGAGGTCCCTCTGGGACAAGCCTTCACCGAGTAGCACCTGTGCGGAGGCAGAGAGAGAAGCAGGCACTGACGGCTGGAGGGAGAGGAGGTGCCACCAGCTGCCTAGGAGAGGGACCCCTGAGGAGGGCATCTGAGAGCAGGGAAGAGGCAGCTGCTGGGCGGGGGAAGACCAGAGACCCCGGAGTGTGGGGGAGTCAATGGAGCCCTCTTCTGGGGGAGAGCAGAAAGAGTGAGCTTGGGACAGAAGGTCCCACTTCTCTCTCCAGGTGCAGGAGGATAGGAGCAAAGGTGGGCTCGCCATGCAGCCATCAGCGTGTTAAACAATGGGGGTCACTGTGCTCTGTTTTTATCCTCCCTCTTGTTTGATTCCTCTGGGTTGCAGGTAATCCCTACTCAAACCAGTAAAGGGAATTTAGTGGCTTTTTGGAAACGAAACATGTGGGAGGACTGGCTTCAGGCAGAGGCTGATCCAGCTGCTCAGCCAGGTCACTGAGGGCTTGGTGCCCTCTCTGTAGTCTACAGCGTGACTGCACTCGTGGAGCCAGGCTTGGAGCTGCTCCCTGGCCCTGTGTGGGCCACCAAGCAAAACAAGCAGGCACTGGGACAGCCGCCCCAGCAACTGTGTACTGAGGGATTTGCATGGAGGGTGCAGAAGTGAGTTCCGCACAACTTTGGTCTTGCATTACTCGCAGTGAGGCAAGGGAAGGGGCCCCTTATGGGAGCAGCAGAGAAGGGGCGCTGGCCGGCAGCCACGGGTGTTCTCAGCGGCAGGGAGGAGGCCTCATGGGAGATCAGCCAGAGAGCTCAGCTCGCTCAGGGCGTGGTCCAGGGAGAACGGGCCTGGAGGAGAGAGCCCGGGCATGAGAGGGCTGGAAGGCGAGGCCCAGGTGTGGAGCAAGGAGTGTGCACTTGGTCCTGGAGGCGATGAAGGCACACAGAAGCAGACGGGCTCGGCACGAGACTGAGCCTGACGAGCGCCACGTTGCTGGAAAACCCTTTTTATCCTGGTGCTTACCTGGGAGGACAGGGTCCTCTCGGAGCTTATTCTCTGGATAAGTGTTGTGGCAAACTGCCCGTGATGGGATGGGCCGGGGGCTGGGCGCTTCCAGCGCTCCAGTCTGTGGTCACCAGTGATGAAGAGTGACCGCTCAGGGTGGTGCGTGGCCACGTGCAGAGAGCTGTTCGGGAGGAACTGGTCACCAGTCCAGGAGCCAGCCGGGAAGATCTGAGAGGCAGGGGGAGGATGACTCAGTCACTCGAGAAGCATATAGCATAAATAAAATATGGTTCTACATATGGGTGTGCGTGTATACATACGTGTGTGTTTCGTCTACACTGTCAGTCCCGTGTCCTCACCTCACCCTCACTCCTCTGCTTCCTGTGATCAAACCAATCACAGTGAGGCCATTACCCTTGGTGGTGCTGGTGATGAGGAGGGCTGGGCCACTTCGAGGTTTTCTCCCCGATAAAAAAGGATGCACACATCCATATTCACATCCTCCACCTCTTGATCTTGTGGAAAAATGTAACGGCCAGAGCTGTGGCTTCCCTCTTGGGATCAGGAAGGGACAAACCTGGGGAAGAAGGCCGCCCATAGAGGATGGCGGAGCAGATGGGGCGGAAGAGCCAGCCCTGGCGCTGCCCTCCCTGCAGATGTGAGCTCAGGGTCCAGCTCTGCTTAGATCGCGTGCTGCCTGCAGCTCCAGGCGCCCTCACGGGTGCAGTCCATTCCCCTCCCCTGCCAGCTGCTTTTACTGCCGCCGCCGGTAACCCGGGCTGCCGTGTGCAGTCGCCACATCTGAGACGGCAGACGTTTATTATTTATTATAACAATTTTCCCACAGATGGCAGTAAAGTGTTCTAATAAAACCAGTGTGTGGGAGTAGTTTTCTGATAGAAGTCAATTACCTTGAGAAAGGGGCACCTTTTTCCAGTTCCCACAAGGGCACCAGCTCGCCCAGGCTGCTCAGCGTGGGGATGCTTGCCCTTGGCGCCCTCAGGGCCGAGGCGCTGCTCCTGCTCCGCTTGCTGCCGCTCCCTCCCGGGCACCCTGTGGCCTGCTTTTCCTTCCCCTGCAGCCTGGCCCTGGAGTCCCCCTCTGGCGGCTTGGTGTTCCGCAGGGCTCATTGCCCAGCCCTGTTCTCGTGCTGCCTACCCTGTAGGCAACCTCACCTGCTCCCCTGGCTTCGCATGCCTTCCAGAGACTCCTGACCCCGGAATCGCATCCTGCAGCCTGGCCTCTCTCCTGTGCTGCTGGCGCATTGTCAACTGCTGACCAGCTGAGCGTGGCCCCTGGATGACTCAGTCTCCAAACTCCAGCGTGCCTGCTCAGAGTCTCCATCCTCTACCCCACTGAAGGAGCCCCCGTGCTGCTGAGCCCTCCTCATCTCCTCCCCCCAGATCCAGGACACCCCCGAACCCCACAACTTCTGTGTCTGGAATCTCCAGGCCTGCAGCTTCCTGGCTTGCTCCCACCACCTCCACTTGCCATCAGACTCCCAGCAGGCCAACCCCATGGAAACCCAAGAGCCGCTGCCTTCAGCCCTCTTCCTCTCTAGCCACACAGCAGTTTCATCCCACAGGAGGGGTCAAATACGCTGACACAGGGCCCCCGAGCCCAGGCGGGCTCAGCTTGTGCCTTTCCTTCCACCTCTGTTGTTTTTCCTCTGGGAGCTCCATCTGGCCTGTCCTGGGCCCTCCACCCTGCTCACTGGGTGTGGGGCCTCCTGCTGCAGAGCCCAGCACATGCCCAAGTCCCTGCACCTCCCACCCCCCTGGCAGTCTGTGCCTGCAGGGCTGGAGTCGCATCTCCCAGCTTCTTGGAAGAGACTGTAGCGAGTACTTTTGCAAGTTCTTTCTAAATAGCCAAGCCCTCAGAGCCATTGCAAATGGGATTGTATGTCCCGAAATCCAGTTCGTTCTCAACATTTGGGACCAATTCTGGCAGTGAGGTGGAGAATAAATCTCATTTGTTAAAAAATGGTTTGGTGAAACTTGATAAGCCTCATATATCCAGAGTACTGCGTTCCTACCTTTATTTTCACTGCTGGTGTTTTTGAGAGAGATTCTGTACACACACACACACACACACACATGCATTCATGCATACACAAACACAAATATGCACATCCCCATATATGCATACATACACAAGTATACACGTGCACACACACAAATATACAAGAAAAGATGGGCATTTTCCACGAACTTTTTGAAGTACCCTCGGGTATACATATCTACACACACATCCATATGCACATTCACATACGAACACCTACATATGAAGTACACTGACACATGTAACTCTACAAAGACACTTCAAAAAGTTCGTGGAAAGGTGGCACGAAAATACACAGTTCCCATGAACTTTTTGAAGTTCCCCTGGGTGCGCACGTCTATACTAACACAAACACACATGCGCAGCCCCATACAAATGGCCACACTCCATTTTCTGGTCCTTTCCTGGGGTTATATGGGCAGCCTGGGACAGGTGACAGGGAGGTCAGACGGACACAGAGGAAGCTCTGAGTACAAGCCTAGCTGGTTCTGCCTGCGCCCCCTCCGCATTTCCCATCTGTCCCCAGGGAACTCAAACCGGCCTCCGTCCTCTCTCCACGTGTTTCATAAATGTGGGATTACCGGATTTCCAGAGGAGCCAGGTGGGCATCTCCTGCCTGGGACCTGGTGACAGCCCAAGGCGTTTCCTGCTGGGGAGGGAGGCCTGGGTGAGGGCAGGGGGTTGGCCCGGCAGGCTAGGTCCTCACATGGTTGTGCGGTGTGGACATGAGCTGGCAACTTTCCTCCCTCCTTTCCCAATCGCTTGTTCCTCCCGCTAGGGCAACACAGCTCCAGCTCCGGTTCCCTGTGGCTTGGCCCCGTGTGGGTTCCAGACCCTGTTTCTCTGCCCTTGTTTAGGGTGTGTGCGTGTGTGCATGTGTATGTAAAAAGAGGGACAACAGATGGAGACAGATTCGTGGCAAAGGACAGAGACAAGCGCAAAGACCGTGGCAGCGGGGGGCAGGAAGGAGACCAAGAGCCCCACGCCATGGCTGTGGCATTTCCTTAACTCGTCACTTCGTCGGTGGCCACAGCTGGCTTCCTCCGGCCCTCTGCGCTGGCTCCCATGAGAGTTCAGTTAGCAACAGAATGTGGCAGGGAGGAGAGATGACAGCCCGCGCCGGTCCCCAGATCCAGCTGGGCAGGCCTGCGTCACATTTTCCTCGGAACCCGGGTGAACGGCTCTGCAGGCTTCCCTGGGCCCCTCCGCCTCGCCTCTGTACGGCCGCCTGGCGTGTGAGGGGCAGCGGGTGGAGAGGGGCTCAGTGCTTGCCCCGCCTGGTGCTCCGCTGAGCCAGGGGTTCCCTATGGGGCCCCCGGGGAGCACACCTGTGGCCCTGCTCAGATCGGACCTAGGTAGGAAGCTCTCCCCCTTACTGCAGGCTTCAGCAGAGACGCTCTGGGATCTTTTCAAAAGGAACCTGGCCAACAACCAAGGGTGAAACCAAAGCCCGCAATGCACTAGGGAATCACTCACACATGGCAGCTTTTGAAATAGCTGCTGGTCTAGTCTGTCTCTTTGCAATCTGTTTTTCCCTCTCCCTGTCCCTGAGCACTGCCCGGAGAAGGAGAAGAGGTCAGAGATGCTTCAGGACAGGGAAGAGGGCCGGAAGCCCCAGGGAAAGCGCCCCGCTAGATCCCACCGGAAGCGGAAGTGTGGGGTGGGCTCAGCCTGGGGTCGCTCCCGCCACAGAGACTAGCGGTGGGGCAGCGACGCTTGAAGGGCCAAAGGCTTCTTCAGTCCACCAAAGAACCCAGACCTGACTGTCTCTGGTCCCCAGAGACCTCCCCACGGCATGGCGGCTGAGGGCTTGACTCCGGGAATCAGAGGCTCCGACGCCATTCCTGCCCTCCCCCCGCCGCTCAGAAACAACGCGGTGAGGGTCTCCCCTCGCAGGGTGTGGTGGCAAGGACCCCCTGCGACGATGCAAGGTGGGAGAGCCGTCACGGTGATCCCGAAGAGCCAGGCTGGCCCGGCGCTGGAGGGGAGGGTGAGTACCGGGGAGGAAGGCAGGGCGGCAGGAGGCGCTGGCTTGCCTGGGAGCCTCCTCTGACGTGGGCTGGGTGGACTCCATTTCCGCACCTGGGCAGAGCCAGGCTTTCTCCCTGGGTATGGGGAGGGAGCGGAGAGAGGCTGTGTGGCTGCCCTGACGGCCCGCCCTGTCTCCTGCCCCGCGTCCAGGGGCTCCTTCCCTAGCCAGCAGCATGAGCTCTGCTTTCCACGTGCCGCCTTGTGGTGGGCTGGCCGAGGTGGCCCCCACGACCACAACCCCGCTGGCTGCAGACCCGGCGCCCAGGCTTCTCTTGCAGCCGGTGACACCTGGTCACCCTCAGACACCCTGCCGCTGTCTTGGTCTTGGTCACAAGTGTGGGCACAGGCACTCCCAAGGGAGCTTCCGGGGCACACATGCTCTCTGTGTGTGTGTGCACGTGTGCATGCTTCACGGTGTAGGCCAGAGTATTCTCTGGAAACCCAAGCAGAAAGGAGCGTGTGAATGTGGCCATCATCAGGCACAAATTAATCCCAGACATGCGAAGGATTTTCTTTTTCATTCTTAGCCCTACTGCAAATTCAATTATGACGCTCTGCCAGCTACTGAAGTGAGGGGACAAGTCAGTACGTGGCTGGGCCTGGAAAATGGGGCAGGGCAGGGGACCCTTCTGCATCCACATTCTGTTCCCCCTCCTGCTCTCCTGGATCCAGGAAAGCGTCAAGGTCTCTTGGATCCCTCTCGCCGCCCAGGCCGACCCCGGCAGCAGCAGCCTGCCAGCTGCCAGGTGAAACCGTGGGGATAGGGCTGGCCTCTGAGGGTTGGCCTGAGAAGTGACCCCTTGCAGCGCAGCTCACGGACTGGCACCGGCTCCCTAACGAGGCCTCTGGTCCCAGGGCTGGCACATGTGGTCACTCATCCAGGGAGACCTACCCTGACCACGTCCAGGGAAGAGATGCTTGGCTGCTGGTCTCCTCAGCAAGGTTTTGTGACTCCGTGGCTGTCTGAGGCCATGAGATACGCTGGGCCTCTCCGTTGTCCTCAGCACTCATGGGCCACCTCTGATGGTGCCTTGGCTTCGGGCCGTCACCTGCTTGTGGGGGTGCCTGTGTGAGCCACAGCCCGGTCTGCACATTGACATGCCGCTCCTCTGGGCTCTGCTAATGAGGGTTCATCTCTGGAAGCTGACCCACCTTCCTCAGGCCCACAGCCTCCAGGGTCTTAGGCTGAAAGCTTGCACTGGGTGGGGGGAGCCCTCCTGGGAGGTCCCTGGAGAGGCCTGCCATTCTTTGGTGGCACCCTCCCCCGTGGGCTGTGCTTGTGTGTGCCCCAGGACCTGCAGGCACAGGACTCAGGCTGGGGACAGGGGCTCTGCCGCTGTTCCCTAGGGGCCCAGTGGGGCTCTTACATAACCCAGGCCTGGCCGGGGACAGCTGCAGTTTCACAGTTCGGCTCATGCTGCCAGAGAATGAGAAAACTGGCCCTGAGGGAGCCTGCAGCCCAGAGGGTAGGAGGGAGGGGGGCAAGGCAGGAGTAGAGGGGGCGCCCTATGGACTGGCTGTACAGCCTCTGGTCAGCCAGGGCCAGCACGAAGGAGCCCCCAGCCCCTGTCCTCCCCCAGGGCTGCACCACATCAGCCAAGCCAAGCCACCGTCAGGCCAGGCTCACAGCCCTCACCCAGCACAGCCCGGCTGCCCACCCCATGAGGCCTCCCATCAGTGAGGGAGGGGAAGGGCCTCCAGACTTAGCTGCTTCAGAGGGGTACCGATCCCTCTAAGCAGGTCTCAGGGAGCCCTGGCCGCTGAGTGCCGCCTATGGGTCAGGTGCTGGACTGTGCCAGGACTATTGTCACCTTTAATCCTCACACATGGGAGAGAGCTGTGCGGAGGCTCAGGGGGTACATAGCTGGGAATGGAAAGTAAACCCCAGGTGCATGCTGTTTGCACCCTGCTCCCAGCCCAGCCACCCCACCTCCACCAGCATCACCCCGTAGACTCTCTCAGCCAGTACTTACTGAGCAGCCACTGTGCCCAGGCAAATGTGGGAGGGAAAGCCAGCATGGGGCTGGGAGCAGAGGGAGCAGACCTGGGGAGAGCCTTCCAGGCAGAGGCATAGCAAGCGCAAATGCCCTAGTGAAGGAACAGGCTTGGCTCACCAGCTGAGGATCACAGTGGCTGCGAGTGTGGCCTTCACCCCCCCCCCCCCACCGTGCAGCTCATCTGAAACCTCTGTGCGCCGGTGATGGAGGCTGAGCTCATTCCTACCCCTCTGGGTGCCCCTCGCCGGGACTGGCGTGGGCACCGTCGCCAGCCCAGACTGGGCAGGGTTCCTTGGCGGGCTTCTTTCCCTCGGCTGGCTCGGCCTCGCTCTGGGAAGTGCTTCCGGAGTTCACACTCCTTGCTGCCCACTCTTGACTCCCACTGGGGATTCGGGCAACACGCTGTTTCCAGATGGGCAAGGGTGACTATTTATTTTATTTTTAAAAATAGCTTTTATTGGGTTTTGTCTTATTACAAAGTAATATATGTTCATTATAGAAATTTGAGAAAATAGCTAGCGAAAAGAAGAGTATAAAACAGCCACTAATCCCATTACCCAGAAAGAACTGCTGTTGGCATTAGGGTAATTCTAGAATTTTCCATGTATAAAATATATGTTAGTATTTTTTTTAAAATGTGATCTCACCGTACACAGTGGTTTACAACCACCATACTGAGAACATCCATCCATATCACTGAGCATGCCCTGCAGCGTGATCTCATGGCTGTATCATTTGAGCAGGAGTCAAGATCATTTTTTCTTTCTTTTTCCAGTGTCTTGTCCACAGGTCTTTTCCATGGTCATTCCATGGGTGTTTTGCAGCATTTAAGCTGTCCTTGAGATACGATACCTGAGGTGTGGTCAGGGGTCTGGGTTGGGAGGGTGGGACTCTGCTGCCTGTGCTAGGGAGAGACCAAGGAGCTAGGGTTTAACGAAGCAAACTGACATTGCTGCCATAGAGGAAGGACTCTGGGCTCCCGTCCTGCCTCAGGCCACCTCCACCACCGCTGTCCACCGCAAGCTGGGGTGGGGTGGGGAGTAATAATCCTGAGAGTCTGTTGGGGGCTCTGCAAGAGAGCGGGGGCTGGGAGAGGACCCCCCCCCCCCCCGGGAGTGCAGGTTCAGCGTGGATGAGCCACGTGTCTGAGTCTCACCAACTGTAAAAGCCTTGCTTCCTCCCTGAGGCCACCCCTGATGTTTCCACCAGGGCAGGCTTGGGCCCTTACCATGCCCTGAGTGTGTCCACAGTGATGGCTTGGGTCGGCCTGAACTTGACTCTGCTCTCTGGTTCCCTCCGCATCACCTTCAAGGCCTGGGGCAGCTCTGTCCTCTGCCCGGAGCCAGACACAGGCTCATCCCCTCTCTTACTGTGATGTCCGGATGCTGGGGTGTAGAATGAGGCCCGTGGGGCCGGCACCATGGCTCACTAGTCTAATCCTCCGCCTGTGGCGCTGGCACCCTGGTTCTAATCCTGGTTGGGGCACCGGATTCTGTCCTGGCTGCTCCTCTTCCAGTCCGGTTCTCTGCTGTGGCCCGGGAGTGCAGTGGAGGATGGCCCAAGTGCTTGGGCCCTGCACCCACATGGGAGACTGGGAGGAAGCACCTGGCTCCTAGCTTTGGATCGGCGCAGTGCACCAGCCATAGCAGCCATTTGGGGAGGTGATCCAACGGAAGGAAGACCTTTCTCTCTGTCTCTCCAACTGTCTATTTGAAAGATAGTTACAGAGAGGCAGAGGCGGGGCGGGGCAGGGGGGAGGAGTGTTCCATCTGCTAGTTCGTTCTTCAAATAGCTGCAAAGGCCAGAGCTGCACCTATCTGAAACCGGGAGCCAGGAGCTTCTTCTGGGTCTCCCACACTGGTGCAGGGGCCCAAGGACTTGGGCCATCTTCTACTGCTTTCCCAGGCCACATCAGAGAGCTAGACTGGAAGAGGAGCAGCCAGGACTAGAACCATATGGGATGCTGGCAATGCAGGCAGCAGTTTTACCTGTTATTTCACAGCCCCAACCCCAACACTCAGGTTTTAAATATTCTTTGAATGTTTTCCTCTCTCACCAGAGTCTTGGTCTTTGGAGGGACACTTGTGTAAAACACTGTTGTCTTTATGCCTCCCTCACCCCTAGGAAGAGTAGCACAAAGTCAAAGCCAAGTGGCTTACGTGTGGTTGACCCTGGATGCCACTCATGGCACGTGGCCCCTGCAGTCTCTTAGGGTCTGAGGCAAGACACATCAGCAGCACCGCCCTCCCATGTCACCTCCTGCTCTGCTGCTTTCTATGTGTCAGTTTTGGGTGTGAATTTGGTTAATTAAGTGGATTTGCAGATTCTCTGACCTGGATTCAAGTAACCTTCACTGAAATGGAGACATGGCTCTTAGAGATTGCTGCCTTGGCACCTCTCAGGTTGAAGAGAAGCGAACATGCCAACAGAAGAGCAGAGCAGGTGGACAGACAGCTAACAGCGCCTCTCTGAACCGGTGGCAGAGCTCAAACAGATGGCTTCCCTGAGCGAGGGCTCAACTGACAGACTGCATTAGGGAGTGGGGCAGGATCCCTGGGTGTCCCTTGGTGCACTTGACAGGTGCTCAAGTCTCTTGTGTACAAAGGTGCAGTATTTGCATATAACCTCTTCCCATTCTCTACACTTCAAAGCATCTCTGGATTCCTTGTAATGCCTAACACAATCTAAATGCAATGCGGATCATAAAATGACTTCAGGTGGCGGAGCCAAGATGGCGGAATAGTGAGGACGCGCACTAGCAGTCCGCAAAAAGATAGTTTAATAAAAACAGAGTTACTGTAGCCTCAGGAAAAATCTCAGGGGAAAAAAATGCAGTGGAAATTCTTCCGGACCCAGTGAATGAGACGCAGAGGACCTAGGGGAAAGTAAGTTTGCGAACGGCAAATCGTGCCTTAGTGGCACGGGAGCTGCCGGGAGGGACGGGAACCGGACGGAACACAGTCGCCATTGGAATCGAGCGCTTAAACGGGAGCCGATACAGGGATCCCGAGACACTGGCGGGGGGAAGCAGACGCCACGGGGGAAACAGCACAATTGAGGCGAGCCCGCACGGACACTAGCCTCTTTCGTTGCCCACCCTGCTCACTCGAGCTAGACTGAACACAGTGGGACGGCGCGCGCCCGCCGGCTGAACTGGAAGCCGGGCGGAACACAGTCGCCATTGGAACTGAGCGCTTGAATGGGGGCCGATACAGGGATCCCGAGACACTGGCGGGGGGAAGCAGACCCCCCACGGGGGAAACAGCACAATTGAGGCGAGCCTGCATGGACACTAGCCTCTCTCGTCACCCACCCTGCTAATTCGAGCTAGATTAAACGCAGTGGGACAAGGCGCGCCCGCCCGCCCATCACTGAGGCAGACGGAACCAAAAACCCGAGGCTGTAGAAGCCTGAAGGGGGATCCAAAAACTGGGAACACACCGCGCACACAAACTCCGTTACCTTGACAACCCAGAGAAAGAGTGTGGGGAAAAAAAAAATGCCAAATAAAAACAGATTCCGAGGGAGCAAGATCAAGGAAGACGCTATGATGACCCCAAACGGAAAAGACACCCCAAGTCAGGATTATGAAGATAATGAGATAGAAGAAATGCAAGAAGCAGATCTCAAAGAATTGATAAGAACATTAAGAAGTTCTCAAAAACAAATTCTTGAACTACAGAAATCCTTAATGGATAAGATAGAAAATCTCTCTCGCGAGAATGAAGTACTACAGAGAAATCAAAACGAAATGAAACAACTAGTAGAACAAGAAGCTACGATAGTGACAAAAAATCTTAATGAATTGAAGAATTCAATAGATCAAGTGACAAGCAATCTTGAGGGCCTTAAAACCAGAATGGGTGAAGCAGAAGAGAGAATATCGGACCTAGAAGACAGAGAACAGGAGAGGAAACAGTCAAACCAAAGACAAGAAGAGGAAATTAGAAAACTAAAAGATATCGTCGGGAACTTACAGGATACTATTAAAAAACCCAACATTCGAGTTCTAGGTGTTCCTGAAGGTATGGAGAGGGAGAAAGGATTAGAAGGCCTTTTTAGGGAGATACTAGCAGAAAACTTTCCAGGCTTGGAGAAAGACAGAGAAATCCTAATCCAGGAAGCTCATAGAACCCCTAATAAACATGACCAAAAGAGATCCTCTGCACGACATATTGTAATTAAACTCACCACAGCGAAGCAAAAAGAAAAGATCCTAAAATGTGCAAGAGAGAAACGTCAGATTACTCTCAGAGGATCTCCAATTAGACTTACAGCTGACTTCTCAACAGAAACCCTACAAGCTAGAAGGGAATGGCGAGACATAGCCCAGGTACTTAGAGAGAAAAACTGCCAGCCCAGAATATTATACCCTGCAAAGCTCTCATTTGTGAATGAAGGTGAAATAAAGACCTTTCATAACAAACAAAAATTGAAAGAATTTGTTGCCACTCGTCCAGCCCTGCAAAAGATACTTAAAGACGTGTTACACACAGAAACACGACCATCAACATGAAAGAAGGTAAACGAAGGGAACCTCACGGCAAAAGATCACAGGGAATTCAAAGCATACATTAGAAAATATCTGGCAAATGGCAGGGCAAACTTACCACTTATCAATAGTCACATTGAACGTTAAAGGTCTAAACTGTCCTGTTAAAAGACAGAGATTGGCTGATTGGGTTAAGGAACAAAAACCATCTATTTGCTGCCTACAAGAAACACATCTTTCCAACGAAGATCCATACAGACTGAAAATAAAAGGATGGAACAAGATATACCACGCCAACAGAAATGAAAAAAGAGCAGGTGTAACCATCTTAATATCGGACTACATAAACTTTAACACAAAAACTGTTAAGAGAGACAAAGAGGGGCACTATATAATGATTAAGGGATCAATACTACAGGAAGATATAACAATTCTCAATGTATATGCACCTAATTACAGGCCACAGGTTTATTTAAAAAATTTGTTAAGAAACTTAAAGGGAGACTTAGACCCCAACACAATAGTACTGGGGGACTTCAATACTTCACTCACAGATATTGACAGAACGACAGGACAGAAGATCAACAAGGAGACAGTAGATTTAAACAACACTATAGCCCAAATGGATCTAACAGATATCTACAGAACTTTTCATCCTACACGTAAAGCATTCACATTCTTCTCAGCAGTACATGGAACCTACTCTAGGATTGATCACATATTAGGCCATAAAGCAAGTCTCAGCAAATTCAAAAGAATTAGAATCATACCATGCAACTTCTCAGACCATGAGGGAGTGAAGTTGGAAATTAGCAACTCAGGAATCTCTAGAGCATATGCAAACACATGGAGATTGAACAACATGCTCCTGAATGAACAATGGGTCACTGAAGAAATCAAAAGAGCAATCAAAAATTTTCTGGAAGTAAATGAGGATAACAGCACAACATACCAAAACTTATGGGATACAGCAAAAGCAGTGTTAAGAGGAAAGTTTATATCAATAGGTGCCTACATCAAGAAACTGGAAAGGCACCAAATAGATGAGCTTTCAATGCATCTCAAGGATCTAGAAAATTTGCAGCAAACTAGACCCAAATCTAGTAGAAAAAGAGAAATAATCAAAATCAGAGAAGAAATCAACAGGATTGAATCCAAAAAAACATTACAAAAAATCAGCCAAACGAGGAGCTGGTTTTTTGAAAAAATAAACAAGATTGACACCCCATTGGCCCAACTAACTAAAAAAAGAAGAGAAAAGACCCAAATCAGTAAATGCAATGCGGATCCTTGTCTTACTCTGCTGTGCAGGGAATAATGACAAGAACAAGTCTGCACATGTTCAGTACCGATACTTTTTTTTTTTCCCAAGTATTTGTGATCTGTGATTGTTTGAATCTGCAGAGGCAGAACCTGTGGACACAGAGGGCTGGCTGCAGTCGGATTTGTCAGGAAGCCAGCGACACAGGCAGAGACGCCCAGGCGCTGCCACCCTTCACCGGCAGCAGTGCAGTGACCTGGCGGAACAAGAACACGACCGTCATCCAGGGGAATGCAGGGGGCTGTAGCCTCTGTCCAGGTGTGTTGTGTGCTCACTCTCCCTGGCCAGGGGCTCGTGTTTGGAGACCACTCCTTCCTGCGAAAGCCTGCAGTGGGGCCAGGAAGCTAGCGTGGGGCTGCTCTGCATCTTTGTGCCAGTGTGCGTCTGCGAGGGGCTTTTATGACTAAGTGTTCCACTCACCTCCCTGGCTGGGAGCACGCCCTCTCACCCCCCTTCCTCTCATTTATCCCCCCTGCCCCTGCCTGACCCTCATTAACTCAAAGTGTAAAAGCTGTTTGTCTGCAGCCCCCTTGCCCCCTTCCTCCCCCTGCTGGGGGCTGGGCCAGGCCCTTCTCTCCTCCCCTGGATGCTCGGGCCTTGTGGTTTATGAGCTCGGCCCTAATGGCTAAGCCTCATAGAACAGGCAGGACTTGTTAGGGGCTGGCCTCGTGCTGCTCAGAAGACCCATAAAGAGTCTGTGATCCCCCACCCCCACCCTGGGGAGCCCAGATTGCCACCCGTCCCTCAGCAGCTGGCACGGATGGTGCCCTGTGCTCCCCCAGGGGCAGTGGTGCAGATTCGCCCCCCCAGGCTGTGCTAGATGCCAGGGTGCAGCAGTGCATGGACGGCTACCTTCAGCTCTGTCCTTTCCACCCCTGCCTGGAAGGAGAAATTGTCCATCTGCGACCCCTGGAGGAAGGGACCCGGGACAGAGAGGAAGGAGGGGAACTGGACCTGGGATTAAAGCAGAGTCAATGTGGAGGGCTTGGGAGCTGGCGGAAGTGCCTGCTGTGCTGCCAGGGCGCCGGGGAGGGGCCAGAGCCTTGGCAGGACTGCAGACTGTCCTTCATGGGGAGGGAGGCCCTTCTCCATCCTCCAGGGCCCCAGCGGGTTGGGTGTGGCATCCTTGGGCCACAGAGGGAGTCTGCTCAGCCAGAGGGCTTGCCTGCCTCTCCTAGAGGAGAGCCCTGCTGGGCAGGCAGAGGAGAGCAGGGTGGGGTGTCCGCCTCCTTCCCCATGCTGGCAGAGGGCCAGAACAATCCCGGAGTCAGAATGTATCCAGGGCTTGTGGCCGGGAGACCCGCCTGACCCTGCTCAAGAAAGCATCTGAGGTTTCACTACTCAGGGGGAGCCACCGGTTGCCTTGAGAGCCTGGTGGGGTTTACATGATGGAAACAGCCCTGCACACGCTGCTCCATCTGCTGGCTGGACAGATGGGGCTCAGGCCTGCTACTGGAGGCCAGAGGTCTGCAGAAGACATGCTGGCCTCCCTGGAGCTCGGCAGAGGGTGCCCGGTGGCTCTGAAATCTCCCTGCAGGGTGTTCTCCCTGGCTCCCACAGCCGCCTCTCTCTGTTCCTCATATGAAGGTTGGCCCTTGCCTGCGTTCCAAGGCAGGTCACTGAGATGGCTCCCTTCTCAGGGTGAGCTGGGTGAGACCCATCCTGCCCTTCCTGACTTCCGTGGCCCAGAGGACCCTTGGGGACCAGGCCAGGCAGGTGGCAGTGGTAACTGGGGATGGCAGGGCAGGAGTCCCTGAATCTCCGACTCTGTTGCAGGCCAGCCGTCTCCCCAGGACAGGCCAAAGTGAATGTCAGGGGAGCAGAGCTGAGGACGGGTGTGGAGTCCCTGCTGGGGCTTACTCCCTGGGTGCTCTGACTTGCTCCTGGTGCGCAGGGGGCCTGACCTGGCACTGCTCGGGGGGCTGCCTGGGTGGCCCTCAGCTGCTCTGGGCTGTCCTGCTCCCTCACGGCTCTCCCAGCCCAGGCCCTCGCTGGCCCCTGTGGTGGCTGCTCTGGGACTCACTCAAAGCCACCACTGACCTGCCTCCCTACCCGCCAGGGTAAAAATAGATATTTCCACCGCGGCCACCTCCGCAGCATCAACTTTCTCCCACTTGAGCCACTGCCAGTGCTCGGCTCAGCGAGCGGAGCACGAATTACGGGGCCGAGCCTGGCGTCAGGGCCCTGTGCAGGAGCCAGGCTGCTCATGAATGCCCTATTGTTCAGGGAGGTGACCCCGGGTGTCTGTCCTCCGGGCCTGGGGCCTGCCCTGCTCACCTCCGGGCCTCCGTCCATTGCTTTGGCTTCGAGCCTGCCTGCCCTTCCACCTCGTGCTGGAGGGGAGGCCTGGGCCCTCCTGACAGGGCCAGCTCCAGGGGCACATGGCCCATGCGGTAGCACAGGGCCCCGTGCTTGGTTCAGTGCACTGCCAGCACCACCTTGAAATCCTTAATGATTTTTGAAAAGGGGGCCCCGTGCTTTTATTTTGTGCTAGATCCCACGGATGGTGTAAGCAGGCTGCTGTACGAGGAGCCACTGCTCTGATGGGAGAGACATTGTCTCTGCATCCTCAGAGCCCAGGTCTGCTGGGAGAGGCACAGCTCTCAGAGATTGGAGACAAAGACGTAGCTGCCCTTAGAACATACACTGGAGGGGCAGCTGGTGGCTTGGCCCCTCGTGGGCTCTAGGCCAGTGAGGGACACGGAGCTTACTCTCTCTCGGGGAGTCCCAGGACTAATGGGCAGGGGTAGCCTGTGTTCTTAGCAAGTAGGCATTCTGATGGGGTGCAGACTGTCATCAAGTGGGGACACTGACTGTGCCCTGGGGAACCCTGAGATGCACGTGTAGCAGGGGCAGGGCCTGAGCCATGGTGGGTACCGGTTCCCGCACAAGCTGTCCTGGAGGAAGGCCTTGGGCCTGGGTCCTCGCAGGAGACAAGGAAGATGAAGCAGAGGAAGACTGTCCCGCTGGCCTTGGGGGCGGGGGCGAAATGCTGTCAGGCAGAGACAGTGGCAGAGAAGGTGGAGGCCTGGATCTGCTCCCTGTGTGGGGTGAGTGCTCTGCCCCAGAGGCCTCCTCCTCCCTGAGAGCCCAGCTTGGGTCACAGGCTGGCTGCTCCCTCTCCCCTTGGCCCAGCAAGGGTGCTTCCAAATCCGGGGCAGGTGTGGGGCAGCCAGGACTGGGGAGGCTTCCTGTGGCTTCTCCCCACGCAGAGCCCTGGGCAGCATCTCAAGGAAGGCCCTCTCCTGCGGGGTCTGTCTCTGACCTGCGACCTGCCCTGAGCTGGCCACAGCCAGGCCACCAACTGCCATGGTTTCTAGGAAGTCTGTGGGTGCGAGTCCTGGGGACAGTTTGGGTCCTGCATGTGTGGTGCGTGCCGTAGGCTTGTTGGCCTCAGAGCATGAGGCTCAGGGCATATAGTGGGGGGCCTGGTGGCAGGTGGGGTCCTTCCACCAGAAGAGGGGGAGCTGCTGAGCATGAGGAGTTGGTGGTGAGGACCTCGGGGGACCCGGGTGAGGGCTCAGCCTGGGGCTGCTGACAGATATCTTGAACTTCTGCAGAACGACTGTGTCCACCCAGATGAGGGGCAGAGCTGGGCACCACGGCCATGGGTGCCCCCAGGCAGGCCCTCCTGGCAGACAGGGTTCCTTAACCAGGCTTGCTGAGCATAGCTCCCGCCATGCACAGAATGCAGCTGTGTTGGGCCCACGCTTGCCGTGTGGAGTGCCAGCGCCCACCCTCCCTGTGGAGCTGCAGTGCAGGGCAGGGGCCGGGCTGTCTGCGTCTGAGGCCCCGTGCAGGTCAGCTGGCAGCAGGTGTGCAGGCAGGGCCTGTGCACCACCCCTCTGGGAACACCGCCTGCACCAGTGGTCCTGGCATTCGTGGGGTTTGTCTTCCCTAGAAGTCAGGGTGAAGACTCCTGCCCCGGCCCCCACCTGAAACTGAGTGGGTGCAACGAGTGCCAGTCAGGTTGCTGACATCAGGGCTGGGCTCAGCTCAGCTCAGCTCAGTCCTCCCAGAAGCCCCTGACTTTGGGCAGCCCTTGCAGAGCGGTTCCTGTGTGAACCCCACAGCCATGGCCGCAGACCCTTCCAAGTGGGGAGACAACACCCAGCTCATCTGGCCCAGGCCAGGAGCCTAAGCCTGCACCGTCAGGCAGGGGGAGTGGAACACTGAGCTCCACAGCCTCCTAGCCTGTGTGTATCCTCACAGTGCACGGATCCTCACTTCTCTCACTCACTCACTCCTTCCTTCAGTTAGTCAGCAAGTATCAACCTGGTGTGGGCTGAGAAAGCAGGGCAGGTGGGCGAGACCTGTCCTGTCCTCTGGGAGGAAGCCTGAGCTGGCACCAGGTGTCCCTGTGCCCTGTAGGGCATCCAAGGCTGCCCCTGGGCCCAGAGGGTAGGGTCCCTAGGAAACTTCCAGGGACTCCAGAGCTGCCCTAGGATTTGTGGGACAAGAAGAGTGTGCCCAGCAGTCCTGGTGAGGGAGGAGTTGAGACTGGGGAGACCTCAGCATCCAGCTCTTCTCCAGGTGTGGGCCCCAGGTCTGTGGGCCTGACCTCCCCTCACATCTCAGGCCCTGGGGCCCTCTCTGCCGGGTCATTTGCTTCCTCTTGAGCCCCCGGAGGAAGTGTCCCCTGTCCCCAGCAGGCTCCCAGCGGGACTCTGCTGTCCTCCGTAGCCTCCGCCCTCCCTGTCACCTCCACTCCAGAGAGCAGCCTTCATCTTCCCCACCTGCCTGTCTGCCCGGAGCCCCCAGCAGCTGTGGGGGAAATTGGGCCATTTGAAGAATAAAGGCGAAGGCAGGAGGGGAGGAAGCGCCCGTCTCAGGGCCCAGCCCACAGCTGGGGTGAAAACCTGTTCCTCGTTAACACCCGGAGTCGGGGACAGAACGGGGGTGTCGCGCCTCCCCGGCCCTCCCTCGGGGACTGGGAGGTGCAAGGCATGCTGGGAGACATTCACTGCAGTTATTGGGAGCAGATGGGAAGGACTGGGGGCAGGGAACCTGAGGAGGAGGGGGTCGGCTTCGGATGGGTGTGGTGGGAGCATGGGCAGGAGGGGACGGGCGGCCCTTCACCTGGGCCTTCAGGGTGCTGAGCCCAGTGTCTGGACCTGTCTCCTCCCTGGGAAGTCCTCTGGTCCACACTGAAGGGGGTTCCAGGGCTGGAGCACATAGAGGCCTCCAGGAAGGCAGAGCAGCCAAGAGCCAGGCGTCAGGTCCAGGGTGATGGGTCCCCGCTGCACTCTGTCCCTCACCTGAGCCCTTCTAGGGTCTGAGGAGCCCTGTGCAGGACTCTGGCGGGGTGGAGGCTGGGGTGGTATTTGGGGCTGGACTGCATACAGGAAACCGGGGGAAGCTGCGAGTAGGCATTGACCAGAGGGCACTTCTGAGAACACTGACAGATGGTGATGCTGGGGTCAGCCACGGTGATGATGTCCTCGCTAGGCTCACTTGTGTGTGGGTGAGGTAGGGGTGTCTGCGGGTGACCCTCCTGGCTTTCTTGCTAGCACTGCCCTCCACTCGAGGAACTCCTGACTTTAGGAGCCACTGGGTTCTGAGCCCAGCAGAGGAAAGGCAGCTCGGCCCCTCACTTCATGAGGCTCAGCTGAGTGCAGCCCCGACTTGGGGGTTTTCCTGGGAGACAGGTGCAGGCTGAGCTGGTGCAGGACCCAGGCCCACTCGGCACTGAGGTTGGTGTTCTGGTGTGGAAGCCACAGGGTCCTACAGGACGAGGCAGGGCTGGGAAGGGTGGGATTAGAGCCATAGCTCTGCCCCCAGTGGCCCCTGCTCGGCTAAGTGCTCTGCCCACCAAACCTAGGCTCAGGCAGGCTCCCTTCCACACTTCCTGTTCCACATGGCGTGGGCCCAGACTCCTCCTGCAATGTTTTAATTAGATCCCAGGCTCATTAGCAGCCCAAATGCCTTCCAGAAACCCTGCAGCTGCTCCAACCCTCCCCACACCTGCCTGTCCAGCTGGGCCTCCCCCACACCTGGAAGACATCGGGGCCTCCAGCCAGGGCCCACACCCCAGTCTCTAACAGCCAGGGCCAGAAGAGAAGCAGGCACTTCTGCAGAGGGAGGGGGCCACAGGAGCAGTGCCTCCCCAGACCCGCCACCTTGGCCCAGGCAGGGCGGCTAAGAAGTGACTGGTGGCCACGGTACAGGAGACAAGAGGTCAGATGCCCCCTGCCTGCTGTGGCTGAGGCCCAGGAGCCTGTGTCTGGGCCCCTTCCGCCTCGCCGTGCCTGGGCCCTCCGGCAGGGACCCCTGGGGAGGACCTGCTCAGGCCCTGGAGTGTTTGCTGTCTGCTCGCTGGCAGAGCACAAGAAGGGTCTGGAAGGGGAAGCAGGGCTGGAAAAGGGGCTGGGGAAGCCATGACTTTGATCTCAGCAGGCTTCCCTGACAGGCTGGCAGCTCCTGCAGGATTTACCAGCTGGAATCATGCTTCAGAGAAGGTCAAATGCAAGGTCTTGGCCCAGGCTTGGACTCAAGTTTGCCCGACAACGCCCCTTCATGGTCTTTGCTGCACCAACTCTAGGGGGCACCATTCCCATGGAATCCAACAGATGAGTGAATTGCATGCTCATTGACATGGCTGTAGAGCTTTGCAAATACTGACTGATCCCTCACCCTGCCCTGAAGAGATAGGGTCTATTACTTATCCCTGTTTCACAGGTGAACAAGGGAGCAGTGGATCAGCACGTTCATGTCCACATGGGTAGCA
The DNA here is from genome assembly GCA_949820135.1 of Sylvilagus floridanus. NCBI lineage: Eukaryota > Metazoa > Chordata > Mammalia > Lagomorpha > Leporidae > Sylvilagus > Sylvilagus floridanus. The sequence goes on from OX463245.1 coordinate 54,108,692, forward strand.
AGTGGCCGGTGGCAATAGGGTTCCAGCCACTGTGGTCTGTGCTCTGTCTCCATACTTCTCCCCTCTCCCAGTAGGCTGTGTGCTGCCCCTGGAGTAGGGCAGACATGGCCCTGTGCCAGGCTTTCACCCCCGGTAGGCAATCGGAGTGGGAATTGCTGCCACCTGTCAGAATGGTTGGGAGATTGTAGCTCGTGGTGAAGGCCGGGCGAGCTACTTCATTTCTTGCAGCCTCAGTGGTGCAAAATGGGAAAGCCGTCTTACCTCGCTGAGTGCTCTGGGCGTGCACGGAGTGCCAGAGCCTCCTCAATTTCCCCATTGTGGTTCTGACCCTGCAGGGCAGGACAGGCATCTCGGCTGCCTGCCCCAGCCAGGCCCCTGTGCGGATGAGATTTTGAGATGGAGACCCTCTCATAAAGGAAATGTGCGAGGACCCGGATTTAAGACAGGTGCAAGCAGAGCAGCCCAGAGGGAGGACAAGGAGGCTGATGCTGGAGCACTTAGCCCCGAGTTCCCCTGCCCCGTCCTCCAAGGCGTCGCAAAGAGCCTTGGGTCTCCTCTGGCCTCAATATCCTTGTCCTGAGGGGGCTGACTGTCTCTTCTGGGGACAGCTGGTGGGCCTGCCCTGGATCTCTCTTCCCCCCCTCACCTGGTGGCAGTTCTGGGATGAGTGAGCTGGTCTAGGGAGGACACATGGAGGTAAGAGCCTTGAACTGGGGTTCTCTTACATCCTGGGAGCAAAGGAGGGGAGCAGAGAGAATGAGAGAGGGAGCGCCTCCTTCAGCCATCCTAGATCTGAGGGTGGAACCCTTACATGGCTTTTCCATCTGCCCCCGCCCCTCCTAGTGTTCCCCGGCAGGAGGCTGGGAGGCGCTGGCTGCCCAAACAAGCTCAAGCCCTGAAATACTCAACTAGCCTCTGGGGCCTTCTGCTCCTGTCCCAGGTGGCCAGACCTTGGAGACAGGGTTGGGAAGGGCGGGGGGTGAAGGGGGGCTGCAGAGTAACTCCGCTCCTGGGCTGGCCCCCGGGACTCTCAGATGCAGGCTCCTCCCCAGCTGTCCTGCACACCTGTGCCCACCCTGCTGTTGGATCAGGGTCCCATCCTCACTTGACCTTAATTACCTCATTAAGGGTCCCTTCTCCAAATGCAATCACGTTGACAGTACTGTATGTCAGAATAGTTAAGAGAAAGACTGACTTCCACGCTTGTGTAAGTTTGGGGAAAGCTTGAATTAACACCGGACTCTTGACTGCAAGGTCTTTGTAGGTCGCCTTGCTGTGAACCAGTGTGTTCCAAGGTGGAAGGGACAACACGCTGTGTTTCCCACCCACGTTTAACCCTGGAACTCACTTCAAGATCATTTCCTGTGCAACTGGTGTCTCTCGGATCTCAGTGTGGGGCTTGGCGGCCTCCTGGGTTCCCAGGCAGCGATTCTTCACTTGGGTACCCCACGAGCAAGCTCAGCAGCACCGTCCTGCTGAGAATGGAGCCGCCACCAGGAGCTCTTCCGGGTTAGGCAGGCTGGGTCTCCAGTGAAGAACCTCTGTGTGCGTTGCGGTCAGCCCTGCCTGTCAGCGTGCCGAGTGAGGTTCCCAGACCTACAGCTGGCTTGCTTTCTCTCCTCTCTCTTTGGTGAAGTCCCTAACACCGACTGGCAGCTGTGCCCTCCCTGGGTCCCTGGGGCGGCACTCTTTGCCGTGATAGTCCTTGTGTCTGCTGTGATTCAGCTGTAGTCTTGCCTGGAAGGTGAGTGGCAGACAGTCCTCAAACCCCTTTGATCTTTCTTGCGTAATCCCCAATACCCTTTGATGCAATTGTGGCCCTGGGCCTTGCTACTCCACGATCTGAGGACCAGCAGCTTGGACATCACCTGGGAGAGCTTGTTAGAAATGCTGAGTCTTGGGAATCAGAGTCTGCATTTAGCAAGCTCCCAGATGCCCCAGGGGCAGGGGCCTGGAAGCCTGAGAAGTACCAGTCTGGAGGAGTGATTTTTGGAAACACAGGTCGTGACCCATAGTGGATAGTGAAAACAAACCACAGGTTGCAATCAGGATTTGTAAAAATGAAAGAATCAAAACTACAGGATGCAATTCATATAGAGCAAGTTTTTTGGGGAGAGCTTTGTGTGTTTTGGATTATGGTGCAAAATGTGCATTACTGTCGAAAACTTTTGGAGACACTGATTTAGCGGCACATGAAGGTAGTGACACAGGCTTTCCACCGCACCCTGCCCTCCCCAATCCCACCTGGCCTTTCCCCAGCTGTCCTAGACGCTAAGGCTGTCCCGTCGCTGACCACACACACCTTGTCACCACACCCTGTGGCCCAATGCCTGAGCTTCCGGGTGTGGTGGGGAGAGCTAGAACCAAAAAGAGTGACTTTTAAAATAGGTTCTTCTCCAGAGTTATTTCCCCCTTGCTTCTGTCTCCTCCGTGTTGGTCCAGCTCCTTGCACTGGTTCCTCCTTTCCTTCTCCTATTCCAAGCTGGGAGGCAAAGCCAAGGCCAGCTGGAGTCTCTCCCCCCACACTGTAGTTTTGCCTTCCCAAGGCCCCCTCTCTATACCAAGGAGTCAAAACAACCTGGCTGACCCCGTGCCTGTGGGGCGGTTCCCGCTCCTGGCAGTCAGCCACCAGCCCAGGTCTGCCAGAAAATGTATCTAATCTTTGAACCCAGCACGCCCCAGGAGATAAACGTGGGCAGCTGTTAAAGACATCAGCACCACTGTAGAGTCCTGTCGTCAGGGCACGCAGAGGTGAGCAGGGCGGGGAGAGGGCAGGAGGCCCGGGGCCAGCTGAGGGGGTGGGAGGCGTTCTGCTCAGGGCAGGCTGGAGGTGCAGGGACAGCCTGTGGCCACTTTTCCCTCTCTCCTCACTCAGCCTCTGTTTCAGTCCTTTACTGTCGTCGTCGTCGTCGTCATCATCATCATCATCATCATCATCATTACTGCTGTGGGTGACGTAGGGGGATCATATGGCCCTGTTAGCCTGGAACAGTTGGGGTTCACACCTGCTATCAGGGTATTATAATGAATAGTGCTCGCTTTCATTCTGAAGACAGTTCCAGTTTGAATTTTGAATGATTTCATTGCCCTATATAAGAAAATGTAAGAACTTGCCAAAGGTCACAATGCTAATAAACTGTTTAGCTGCGACTTGACTCAAGTCACATGGCCCTCCCAGAATGCCTCACACCCTTCCCAGGATGCCTCCTTTTTTTGCTTCTCTGGCAGGAAAGGTAGTGTGGGTCAGTGTGTGAGTGGGGTCTGGGGTCATAATCTCTATAGGCCTTGAGAGCCAGTTAAAGGGAATCAGTTCACCCTCTAGCAGTCTCTCCCAGGCTGCAAGGTGCAGTAGAACCTGAGAAGTTTGTGAAGCTTTGGGTTCCCTTTCATGGGTAGGCAGGGCTGAGACACAGGTTAAGGTGTTGTCCAGGGAATCTTCCCTCTGGGGAGTCTTTGGTCCCGCCTGTTCAGGTTTGCCCAGAACCCCAGCTGAAGGAAACTGGGACTTCGTGGAGGTGGAAGATACACAGGCCCTCTTCTGTCCTCTGTGAGGGTGTGTGTGGAGGGTAGAGTGGGGCAGATGGACCCAGGAGTCAGTGCTGGGCTTGGAGTGGGATGGGAGCAATTGCTTCTGCTTTGCATGCCAGGGAGTTTGGAGTCTGGGGGCAGGATTTTGGGGTGGAAAGATATTAACCACAGGTGGTTCTGGTAGTCAGTGCGATTTGAACTTGGACTTGGCATTGAGGCACAAGGCCACTCTGAAGGCTCCTGGTATTTTCATTGCTCCAGGCCACCCATGGGCACTGGGCTGCTGACAGCCTTCTGGCCCTGTGAAGGCTACTGGCCACAGGCACAGGAGTCTTGGGATCGTGTTCCACTGCAGTCAAGGCCTGAAGCTTGCTGGAAGTCTGCCACATCGAATCTGAGCAGCATGCCGGAAACGCACTTGAGGGTGCCCTGCAAGCTGCCTCCCCTAAGAACAGCGCCGCCTGAGGGTGGAAGAGCACACACGTACAAAAGCATGTATGTTGACAAATCACAGATGTAGTACAGTCCCAAATACCTATCCCCGACACAACCACACATGTGCCAAATACACATACACTGACATGTAGAAACTTCCTCCTTACCCACATATGTGCATACACATACACACTCATATAAGCACACATAATCACCCATGTGTGTACACCCCTGTGCGTGCATATGGATATAAACAGCCTGCATAGTAGATACTCAAGTGTGCAGTGTCCCCTGGACAGCCATGCAGGAAGGGTGACTGGTCTCTGCCATGAGAGGGGAGACCCAGTACTATGTGAATAGGGACCATGTGTGTGGAGAGTACCTGGTTCTTAGGGACTGGGAGGAATACTGCATGGGGAGGAGTGAGCAATGCTTTGAACAAGGGCTAACAGACAGGTCAGGGGAATGGCATGTCCAAGGCACCTTCTGTGAGGCTCCCATTTGATTGTCCACCCTGTATCCAAGGAGGTGAGCCTCTCCCTGCCCCTTCTGCCCTAACTCAGAGAGAGAGAGAGAGAGAGAGAGAGAGAGAGAGAGAGAAACATATCACCTTCAAAAAGAAGCCCAAATCAAATTGACACCAGATTTCTGCTTAGCAACAACATATGCTAGAAAAGAGCAAATTCTTGTTTTAAAAATACCAGGCTGCTTTCCATTGAGCTTTCTTGGGAGAATCCAAGGGCAAGTGCTGTGTCCACTCTTGGATTGGAAGGTTGGGGAGAGAAACTCTTTAGTGACTCTCCAAAGACACTTGTGGTTGGGACTGTGTGTTTGAAGAACGTTGAAAACCTACGTGGAGCAGGCATCAGCCTCCCAGGGCCAGTGGGCAGAGAGCAAGCAGGAAGGAGGAGAAGGCAGGCCCTGTGGTGACGTCAGAGCAGAAGTCCAGAGGCCAGCTGGCTGGTGTGCTTGGCCAATGCTTGGCTTTTCCTCAGTGCTATAGGTGGTGTTTCTGAGCCCCTTGCCTATGAGCGGTCCCTCAGGGCTGCTGCAGGTGGCCCTGGGTTTGCACAGGACCTTCCTTCTCTTGACACATGCGCTGCCACTCAAGTGCAGCTAGACTGACAATGGTGGGCCGTGAGGCTGGGGTCTGGTGTGGTGCCTAACACCCTGTTCAGATGTTGGAGTCAGTCTGTGGTCAGGCTTAGGGTCAGTGTGGTAGCTTGGGTAGGATTAGTATTTGGCCAAGGTCTGTTTTGTGACCCGTATCAGAGGCTGGTCTTGGCCAGTGTTGGAAACATTCTGAGTCAGTGTTGGGATCGGTCTGTGTCCCTGGTTGTGGTCAGGGTGAAGTCACGTTGATGTGACCAGATTTAGGGCTGCATGTGGCTGGGGAGCAGTTTGTGCTCAGCGTAACTGGTGCTCAGGAGACTCGCAGTGAGGTCCACACCCTCACAAAGCGCCAGCTGGGGGAAGGTCTCCCAGACCCTCTAGTGCAGGCTCGTGCAGTGTCTCGACATCCACAGTTCCAAGTTCCAGGCTTTTTGGTGAGGCCTGGGATGGGGTAGCAGGGCCACTAGACCAGGTGCCTTACAAGTTGGGGGACCCCGTGGTGGACGGTGTCTCAGACTCTAGGGATTGGCATCTGGAGGCTGGGTTTTGGCGTGGCAGGCAGCCCAGGGCGAGGCTCTGGATGGGACGTGCCTGGCCATGGGCTGTGCATGGACCTTTAGGAGATCTGGGTGACCACCCTCACCCCACCCAGACCCTTTCCTCACCCTCTGAAATAACCAGGGACCCCATTCATGGCAAATCCTCTGCCTAAGGAAAGAGGTAGCCCACACTTTCTGTGTCCCACGCTCATGCCTTTCAATGTGTTGTCCCAGGAGCTGCCCATTTCAGAATGAGTTCAGGGACAGGAAGGGGCTTGGAAGGCGGCCACAGAACAGGGATTCTGCTGTGTGATAGCCTGGTGTCAGGGCTGGCCACAGGCCAGGGATTCTGCGGTGTGATGGCCTGGTGTCAGGGCTGGCAGGACCAGGGATTCTGCGGTGTGATGGCCTGGTGTCAGGGCTGGGAGGACGGAGGGTTGGAGTCCCAGGGTCCTCCGGTGCATGCTACCCAGCTGGCATCCCCTGAGATGCTTCTGCACTGGCCTGGCCTGGGCTCTGTGGGAACGTGAGAAGCGAGGCAGGCTCCTGTTCTCAAGGCTTTTCCTAGAGGGCTAGAGAACGTGTCGAGCTATAGTGTGGGCGGAGCTGTGTGCCCTGGCATCACCTGAGGAGCAGTGCCTGGGCTCTCTCCAGACCTGGGAAGAAGGACCTGTGTAAAGCAGCAGCCAAGGAGGGGACGGAGCCGCCTGGAGCGAAGGCTTCCTTGAAGCATCGCCTGAGAGACGGCACCCCTGCTGCTGAGTCGCAGCACTGCTCCTCATCGGGACCCCCCGGGCACCCCCAAGTCCTGCAGCAACTGTGGGGACCCTGTAACAGGGCCACCAAGTTCTCTGATGCTCTTTCCACCACAGGTGGGGTCTGCTTCCCTTCCCTGCGATCTGTGACATGTTGGCCAGCAGAACATAGTGGAAGTGATGCCTCCCACCAGTGCCAGGTCCTCGGACCAGGTCTGAAGAAACTGGCAGTTTCTGCTTCCTGTCTTTTGGGACACTTGCTTTTGGAACTCCGCGACCACACTGCAAGGAAGCCAAGTAGCCACTTGGAGAGGTCACCCTTGGGTGTTCTGACCGACAGTTCCAGACGAGGTCCCAGCTGACAGTCCCCACCAACCACCAGACAGGTGAGTGAGCAGGACTTCAGACAGTCTTACCCCAGACAGTGACTCACTTCCAGCCTCCAGCCCAGAGGATTCTGGAAGGAGCAGAGACGACCTGTCTCCACTGCGTGGCAAATGTGAGAGCAGAATGGATGACAGCAGATGCTTTAAGCCAGAGGGAAGCACACTTCTGTAAAGGACAAAATGGCAACCCCTTCAGACTCTGAGGAGCGTAGGGTGCCTGTGGCAGTGGTTCGGTTCGGTTTGGTTCTGTCGTAGTGCACCAGCAGCCTCAGGCTGCATGCAGATGAATGGCTGCAGCGGGGCTCCTGTACCGCATCCCAGGTGTACACTGAAGGTTACATTTCTGGCGTTTTCACCTGTCACGAGACAGTGGTCTTCTTTTGATATTTCCCAACTATTTACAAGCTTAACTATGTTCAGGGGACTAGACAGAACTGGGAGGTGAGACAGTTTGCCGCCCTCTGTTTCAGGCCTTGGTGACTGGGATGGCTGCTTAGGTGACAACAGATGGCTGCCTCAACAGCCTGCTATGTACATGATTTTGTGGCATTTATGTCCACCTGTGATTTGGGCTATTGAGAAACCCTTTGAGTTTGTTGCTGCAGTAACACATTTATCCGAGGGTGAGCAAGTTGGAATTACAAAGCATTGGGATGAAAAAGATGGGAGAAACCAGAGCTGTTTGCTGTTTTCCAGCCGTGTTCAGGGAAGAGGGACCCGGGTATTAGGGGCCAGAGGGCCGAGTTTTTCTTGAGGAATTGGGCTGTTTATTAGGCTTTTCCTAGGCAAACTCTCTGTCCAGGCCAGCCACTTCTGTTTTCTAGCCCCACACTCACTGAGCCGCCTTGTGAGTCACTGTCTGTCTTCCCAGGAAGAGCCAGGGGTTGGTGTTAGCACTGATTGGGTGCTGGCAGAGACGAGGCACTGTTCCTGGTGCTACCTGTGTATTAATCAATCCTCCCACTAACCTGCTGCTATCTTGGACTTGTGAATGAGGAATTTGAAACTCAGAGAGCCTAAGTAAGATGTGCGGGCTAGGACTTGAACCCGGGTCACCTGGCCCCAGAGCCCACTTGCTTCACTGCTCTGCTCCTCTGCTTTGCACCCTGCCCCTGAAGAGGGTGCTCTGGAGGGGAAGATGCATTCCAGGCTTGGGGGCGGGGGGCAGTCCATGCTGCAGAGAAACAAACTGGCAGCCGGGTTGTGCTCTGGCTTCTGTGGTTGAGTTAATGCAGGTCTGTGCCTGAGATGCGTGGAGACCTCTGTCCTGAGTGAGGGCTTGAAAGGCAGAGCCCCAGGACCTTGGTTGGGGCAGGGGGACAGCAGGCAGGACAGACAGCTGGTTGGCACCCTCGTCGGTGTCCCGTGAGCCATTTCAGTTCTTGTTGTACTTGACTTCCCTGTCGCATATGTAAAAAAGTTCATGGAAAGTGGGATTGAAAGATCTTTGCCTTGGTGCCAAGCAGTTTTGAAATTCATGGCATTTTGTTGTTGTTGTTGTTTTTATTTAATGAATGCATTTTTACATAGATACAACTTTAGGAATATAGTGGTGGCATTGGTTTTTCATAATATGCATTTTTCATGGACTTTTTGAAATACCCTCATGCAATTTGTTCACATATATTTTTTCGTAATATTTCCTTATTTTTCTGAATCTTTTCAGCAGCTTTAGAGGTGCCTGCTTCCTCATCTTGGTACTAATTTTCCATGTCCTCACTCATTCTTCCTTCCCCTCTCTTTCCCTGATCATCCAACTAAAGGTTATCAATTCTATTAGTCCTTTCAGGCTTGGTTTTTTTGACTTTGTCTCATCTTTCCATTATATACTTATTTCTTACTCATCATTTTCTGCTGTTTAATATTTCATTCTGCTTTTTCTTTTAGGTTGTCTGTCTGATTGAAATCATTGCTTATTTTCAGCCTCTCCCATTTTCAAATATATCAAGGAGTAAATTTTCCTATGGCTACATCACAGATTTTCTTTTTTTTTTTAAAGATTTATTTTATTTATTTGAAAGACAGAGTTATAAGAGAGACGTAGAGACACAGAGAGAGGTCTTCCGTCCACTGATTCACTCCCCAGATGGCTGCAATGGCTGGAGCTGCACTGATCCGAAGCCAGGAACCAGGAGCTTCTTCTGAGTCTCCCATGCGGGTGCAGGGACCTAAGAGTTTGGGCCATCTTCCATTGCTTTCCCAGGCCTTAGCAGAGAGCTGGATTGGGAGAGGAGAACCGGCACCCATATGTGATGCTGGTGCTTCAGGCCAGGGCTTTAACCTGCTGCGCCACAGCGCCAGCACCACAGATTTTCATTTATAATGTTTTCATTACTGTACAATTCAAAATATTTTCTAGTTTCTAGAGGATTTATTTTCAGACTCTTGGGTTCTGTATAAATGTGTTTCTTCATTTTCAAATATAAGGGAATTTTCTTTTTTTTTCTGATTTCTGATTTAATTGGATGGGATTAAAGGGCATGGTCTTTTATTAAAATTATTTATTTACTTATTTGCAAGGCAGTGATAGGTGTGGGAGAGAGAGAGTGTGTGTGTTCCCATTTACTAATTCATTGCCCAGATGGCCATCATGGCTGAAACTGGGCTGGGCTAAAGCCAGCAGCTATGAACACAATCCAGGACTTCCGCATGGGAACCAGGAACCCATACTTGAGCCATCACTGCTGCCTCCCAGGTCTGCATTAGCAGGGATCTGGGATTAGGAGCCAGAACGAGGTATTGATCCCAGTCATTCTGATGTGGAAATGCAGGCATCTTCACAGGTGTCTTAACTATCAGGCTAAATGCCCACCCTGACAGAATGTTCTTTATGAGGGGCTGGTGTGTGGCGTAGCAGGGAATGCTATCTTCTGCAAGACCAACATCCCATATGGGTGCTGGTTTGAGTCCTGGCTGCTCTACTTCCAATTCAGCTCCCTGCTAGTGCCCTGGGAAAAGCAGTAAAGATGGTCCAAGTGCTTGGGCCCCTGCCACCTAAGTGGAAGACCCGGATGAAACTGCTGGCTCCTGGCTCCTGACGTTGGCCTTGTTCAGCACCAGCCATTGTGGCCATCTGGGAAGTGAACCAGCAGATAGAAGATCTCTTTCTCTGTCTCTCCCTGTTTCTGTAACTCTTTCAACTAAATCAATTTTTTTTAAGAAAAGAACGCTCTCTATGACTTTATTCCTTTACAGTTTTTTTGAGATTTATTTTTTATTTGTATAAATTTTCCTTGTGTTTGAAGAAAATATGCACTTTCTGCATTTGTTGAATGCTGTCTTCTGTATCCATTAGTTAAAGCTTCTTATTCCTGTTTTTCACAATTTCTTTCTCTCTCCTGGGTTTTTAATCAATTACTAACAGAATGTGTTAAAATATTATGCCATAATTATGGATCTGTCATTTTTTGAAGTTAAGATAATATTTTCTTTATATATTTTTGAGGCTGTATTATTGGGTGCATATAGTTTAAACTTGTTATAACTTTCTGGGATGTGGATTATGATGGTGAGTGGATCTTCTAATCTTTAGCAGTCCCCTTCCTTAAAGTCTGTTTCATGTGAAATTAATGTCGCTACTTCACGTTTCCTGTGGTAACTAAATGCATAGCATGTGTCCTTAGGGTACTGATGTCTAGTGCAAACACATTTAACTGGATTTTAAAACTTTTAAACAACCTAATAGTGAAAAAAACTGACAAAAAGTATGGCACACGGACATAAAATTGTGCTGCTTGCAGTTCCTTGGGTTCCTGCAGTGATGCAAATTTAGCTAGTGATTTCAGTGCAAGGCCTCTCCGTGATGAGCTAACTCATCCTTAATTTCTTCTCCCTGTATCCGTCCCTCTTCTCTTCTCCTCCCCAGATCTGTTCTGCACAGGCCTGGGACGTGCACGTGGGGCGTGCCAGGGAGGGGTGGGTGATCCCCTTACTCCCCTGAGGCTGCACTTCTTCAGAATCCCAGCTTCCTGCAGGGGCGCGGGGTCCTCGCACCTGGGGAAGGCCCTGGGCTTGTTTTCTCCCCTTGTCCACGAGAGGTGTAGACATCACGACCCAGCTGTGGAGCTGTTCCTCACTCATGGGCCCGTGCTCTCAGGGCTGGGGGGCACCCTCACCCTTCAGGGCACTCTCCTCCTTCCAGATTTTGGCCTGGTTACTCCTCAACTTCCCATGAGTTTATGCCTACACTGATGTTTCTCAGGTGCATCTCATCACCTTCAGTTGTCTTCAGTGAGAGGATTGGTACAAGGAACTTAGCTACTGTTCCCAAAAGCACAAGTCAATTGGCTTCTTCCTGAAACTCGGCCTTCTCCTGGTCACAGGGCACCATTCTTTGCAGATTATTCTTCTGTCTCTGCTGTTCCTTCTCAGTCTGCTTGTCCAAGGCCTAAAATGTCAGTGTTCCAGGGCTGGTGCTGTGGTATAGCGGGTAAAGCCGCCCTCTGCAGGGCTGGCATCCCATATGGGCACTGGTTTGAGTCCCGGCTGCTCCACTTTGGATCCAGCTCTCTACAATGGCCTGAGAAAGCAGTAGAAGATGGCCCAAGTCCTTGGGCCCTGTACTCACATGGGAGACCTGGAAGAAGCTTCTGGCTCCTGGCTTTGGATCGGCCCAGCTTTGGCCATTGTGGCCAATTGGGGAGTGAACCAGCTGATGGAAGACCTCTCTCTCTCTCTTTCTCTCTCTCATCTCTCTGCTTCTGCCTCTCTGTAACTGCCTTTCAAATAAATAAATCTTTAAAAAACAAAACGAAACAAAAATGTCAGTGTTCCTCAGAACACAACCCCTTGTGTTGCTTTTTGCTGTCTCTCCCCGTGTTTTCTAATACACTGCTTCCTTGGCTTTCATTACTGCCTGAGATGTTGGCAGTGCCCAAGTCAACATCCCTCGCCCAGACCCCTGGCCTGTGCTCTACTGAGCAGGTCTAGCCACTTGCCGGAAACTGCTCTGGAACTCTTGGCAGATCCCTGAGTCACGTTCAGAGCTGAACTCAGGATTTCCTCCCATGTCTGCTCCTCCTCGTGTGGCCCCTCAAGTAAGAGCATGTCAGGCACTAGCTCCTCCCTAGACACTCATTCATCTGAAGTCAAGTGATCCTTATCAAGCATGGGGTGAACTGCGTCCCCTTCAAATTCAGGTTGAAAGTCCAGCCCCTGGTACCTTAGAAAGCGAACTTCTTTGGGCATATGACCTTGCTGATGTCACTCGTGAATTAGGGTGGGCCCAATGCAGTATGCCTGTCATCCTGGTGAGACAGGGAGATTTGGGTCCAGATACGTGCACAGGGAGGCTGCCATATACAGATGAAGGCAGACCCAGCGGGGAGGCTTCTGTAAGCCGAGGAAGACCAAAGATTGCCCCCAGCCCACAAGCCAGGAGATAGGCAGGGAGCAAGTTCTTGTCGGCCCCTGGAAGGAGCCAGCTGCTGACCGCCTCTAGGACTGAGATCACACAGCCCTGGCGCTGAGCTCGGCTGGCGGGACTGTTCACTGCAGCCCTAGCACAGGGATCAAGTCGTGGTCCCCTTTTCACAAAGCAGCAAAACAGATCTTTTGGAAAAGCATCCATCAGATCATGTCCCTCCCTGGCTAAAAACTCTCAGGTGACATCTCATTTCACTCAGAACAGAACAGAAATGCCTCAGTGTGGCCTGCAAGCTCTGGCCCTGCATCCCCTCCCCTCACCCTCTCCAAGCCGTTCTTCACTCCTCCACTCATGTGATCTTTGTTGCTCGAATGCTGCCAGAGCTCCCCTGTAGGCCTCTGCACTGCTCCTCTCCCTTCTGGAGTTGCTTTCAGAACACCCTGCCGCGATGCCTCTCCCCAGGCTGCTTTTCCTCGCACTGCCCTGGTGTACTGTCCTCGTGGCGTGGCGTGTGTCACACCTGAAGTGGCCTTGGATGTGCTGACTTGTTTATGTTGCATTAGAACATAAACTCCCTGAGGGTAGGCACCTGGCTCACTTTACATGGGTAGACACAAACTGCTTGGTTGTTGAATGAATGAATGAGTTTTTTTTTTTTTAAAGATTTATTTATTTATTTGAAAGAGTTACAGAGATGGAAGAACAGAGGGAGACAGAGAAAGATCGAAACTGAGCTCTTCCATCTGCTGGTTCACTCCCCAGATGACTGCAAGGGCCAGGACCGGGTCAGGCTGAAGCAAGGAGCTCCATCTGGGTCTCCTGTGTGGGTGCAGGGGCTAAAGGACCATCTTCCACTGCTTTCCCAGCTGCATTAGCAGGGAGCTGGATGGGAAGTGGAGCAGCTGGGACTCAAACCCGCACTCTGATATGGGATGGTAGTGCAACAGGCATGGCATAACCTGCTGTGCCACAATGCTGGCCCCTGAATGTGTGAAATTTTACTTCTCTGTATCTTCATCCCTACCTCATCCAGGTATTCATTGTGTCTTGTTGCTTTTGTGTCTTAACAGTGTCTCATAACTTCCGCCTCTTTCTACTGCCCACCTCCATTACCAAGTTCAGGTCACCACCATGAGTCATCTGGACACCTGCAAGTGTCTCCTTAGTGTTCAACGCCCCTTCCAGATGGGGCCCCTCCCACCTACCCTCTATCCTGTGTCCCTTGATGCTTCTAACATCTACTAGAGCAGGTTCTCCCCTGGTTAAACCTTCTGTGACTTCCCATCGGCCTCGGGAGCCCTTTTAACATGGAGTCCAAGAAGTGGTCTGGTCCCTACTCCCTTCTCTAGTCTCATTCTGCCTCTCCTGGCTCTTGTTCCTTTTCGTCCTGAGCACCAGCCACGCTGTTCTTCTGCATCCTCAAGCCCCCTCTTCAACTCTTCTTTCACTCTGAGCCTTTTTGTACACAGGAGCCCCTGCCTGGAGTCCCCTCTGTCTCGCTGGCTCCCAGAGGCTGTCCACACCCCACCCTGCCTTACCATTGACCGGGATCCTCTTTGCCTTGCATCTTTGTGCTCTACTTTCCAGCATGCATGATTGTGGCAGCTGCTGGAGTTGCTCCTTGGTCCCATTCCCTCTGGCACCCACAGTACTCAGCCTGCTATCTGGTGCATGGTGGCACTCGGGGCATCTCTGGGGAATGAAAGCCCAGTGCTTGACTCTGGGGCCCCAGAGTGGGCTGTGCCAGCCCACACCCTTGCAGGGCGACTGGACTCTGGAACTCATTGGTTTCACTCATTTCTGGTTTGAGACTCCGTGGAGGAGGGGACCTTCTGCTATTGGAAGGTGCCTGGGGTCTTGACCAGCCGGTTTAGGGAACAAGCAGCCCCTTTTCTGGCCTCAGGCCCTGGCGGTGCTTCCTCCTCAGACTGGCATTTCCAAAGGTGACAGCGGTGCTGCTCCTTGTGGTGCTGGGCTTGTGTGCCAACTTGTCCGGAGCCCCGGTGGCCATCGTCACCAAGGTCTCTCCAGCTCCTCCCGTCCAGGCCTCCTCTGGCTCTCACTTCCTTTGGGGACAGGAGTTCCAAGCCCATTTGGGAAATGCTCACTGCAGAGGGGTCTGGCACAGTGTCCAGGTGGGCAAGGCTATATTTAACTGGCTATATTTGCTGTCCCACTCGCTTGTCCCTGGCCTGCCGCCCGCCACCCGCTCCCCCTGCACCATCGGGGCCCACGGCGTCCCTGCTCACCCTGCTCCAGCTGTGCAATTGTGGTCTGGGCCACAGGCTATTTTTTGCTTGGTGCCAAAGATTATTCAGTTATCAGGAATGTGTGTTTAAGTGGCCGTCTCCGGAACAAGGATTATAAATAGGAACTTGGGGTCAAGGCCCGGGCCCCAGTGTCCTCCTCCTCTTTGTCCCAGTTCCTGTCCCAGCTCTGGGATTGTGCTTAGGGTGGACATCACAAGCCATGGTGAGTGTGGCAGACTCTGAGGCTGTCTGGGGAAAAGGAACCCCGGGCTGGGAGGCCAGAGGGCTGGGACTGAGCACACTTCTGCAGGCGGTCGCCAGCCTCTCTGAGCCTGGCTCTGTCCTTTCAGTGGCTAAGTGGCAAACGGGGCTTGGCTGCTCTGGGGAAGGATGTCCAAGTTAGACCATGGGCATCTGGGAGGGGTGCTTTCTAGGACCTGGAGGGCTAGGTATTAACAGACCTGAAAAGGCAAGAAGCCGTCTTGGGAATAAATGCACAAAAGTTATTTTACCGTTAGGGAGCTCCCAGTTTGATGGTGGAAGCTGGGCCTAGGCTTAATCCCATCCCCAAGTGACCTAAGCAACGAAGTATATGTGTTTGGGCACAGGAAGCCCCAATGAGACTGACTCTTTCTGTGATGGAGTGAGGATTGGTGTCTGAGGCCTGCCCCAGGCAGTGAGGCTGGTGGATGTGGACAAACATGCCTGGTCAAGAGGCCTCGCCTCTCCTGGTGAGAGCCAGCCTCTCGTGACCTGGCTTAGGTCTGACTTCTTTTAGCCCCCCTGCCCTTATTCCAGAGGGGCACAAGGACAAGGCTCCACCAAAGGGCAAGGCTGGCACGAGCCCCTGGGAGCTCTGTGCTGCTCCCCTGAGCTCCACCCCAGGGACTTGCCTCTGAAGAAGGGTGGAGCAGGAAGAACACATGGTATCAGTACAGCACCTAAATTCTTCTGTTTGTAAAATGCAGCAGTAATGCACAGTATCCCTCCCTGGAGCTGTTAGGTGTAAGAGTGGTCTAAAAGGATACAGCTCCCACACATGGTAATATGAGTGATGGACCTTGGTTGACTCGAGTAGTCCAGGCTCCTAACATCACTAAACTTGGCTGAGGTACCCTGGTCCTGCAGCTGCCATCCTCTGAGTCAGATCTCAGTCCTCCCCTTGGATGTAGGCTCTTCCATATGCCCTGCCTTCTTAGTGGTCTTCCACTGCCTCCCCTACCTGGCTGCAGACTGTGGCAGATCTCAGGCCTGGAAGACTGATCTGGGACAGAATTACTGAGAGCCCTTCTTCCTCTCATTCTAGGCCATTGGGCTGCATAGCTGCTTAGCTCTTCTCCCTCTGCCGGTGAGGCTGGGACCTGCCGCACGTGGCATACTGGCGCCGGGCTGCATTGCCAGCTGTGGAATTGCTCCAGCAGCTTCAGCCATTGTTCCAAGGCCATCCCTGTTCACGAGAGCCTCTTCTCAGTGATAATGTTACAGCATCCAAATGTGCATGGCGATGAAGCGGCACTGACCTTTATATCTCAAAAAGACTTTCCACTTAAATTTGTAACTAGAAGAGGAAATCTTTGATTCACTACATTTTGGTCTTTAAAAGTGGATAGGTGGAGTGATGGGGCATTTCCAAATGGAGATGGAGGTTGGGCACGGGCTGCCTCCCTGGCTGAGGATTCAGGGGCTCCACAGTCTGAGGGGAAGGTATGCAGGTGTATGCTGGCTACCTGGCAGCAGAGAACTTGGAAGGCAAGCACATGGCGTGTCCTCCTGATGGGCCAGTGCCAGGTCATTGCCAAGGGCTTCCTTTGCCTATGTCCCGGGGGGCGTTCTCACATGGTGCGGCAGTGCTGGCGCTCCCCCAGGCCTCAGTCTGCCTGCACGGGGAAGGGCAGGTGCCCTCAGAGGGAATTTTCCTGAATTGTTGGGAAGGGGTGAGCAATCAGTGGAGAAGGAGATGACAGAGAGGGAGTGCTACTTCAAGGCCTGAACTTCGCTTCCCACCTGGCCTCCAGATTCTGGTGGCCCCTTAGCTGCTTGTGGGGCAGCTTCGGGGGAGGGGGTGTGGACTTGTGCCAGGCCAACCCTGGGAGCATCACACCTGGGACGGAATCAAGACGGAGGCTTGAACAGCTTTCTTTCAGGGCTCCACTGCCACCCCCTTTGCCTGCAGTAAGGCTGGGATGACCCCAGCCCAGAGTGTCCCCCAGCTCCCTGGTCCTGCAGCCCCCACAGGGGAGCCCGTGTCCTTGCCTTTTCCAGATAGGATGCTTCCCTTGTTTCTTGGTTCTCTGCTTTCATTGTCACAGTGCTGTCTCTTGTTTCCTCTTCTCTCTTTCCCTGTAGTCCAAGCTGGTGGTGCTCTCACTGGTTTTACTTTCTTAAGAACCTTATTTTGGTGAGCCAGCCTGGGCCTTACACCCCTCAGGTCAGGTCTGTCCCTGGGACCCAGTGACCTGGACTGACTGCTCTCAATACCAGATCTTTATCTGGCCTGTGCTCTTTCCCTGGGGGAACTTCACTTCTCTAGAGAGGAGTGTGTATGGCTCCAGGGCTAGCACTGAGGGCAAGCAGAGGTGGGGCCAGGGTAGCCTTGCCCTGGGGGCTCTGGAGGGCAGTGTTGAGATTCCAGACCTGAATCCTACTGCACATGGGCAAGTCCTCTCTCTGTAGGCCACTGGAGTAAACTTTCACAACCGCTCTCTGCGGTAGGCACACTCGTCTACAGATGAGGAACACAGGTTGAGATCGCACAGCCAGGACGTGTGTCCAGAGTCTCTGTCCCTCAGCCTGCCTCACTGCAGAGATACAAGGGCCTTGCTGAGATGTAACTGCTTCCAGCCCCAGGATACCCCCTCCCTCCCCTGCCCCAAAACCTGGGGGAGAAGGGTATCCTTTGAAATGTTCTAGGTCTCCCTCTGTGTCTGAGACTTACTAGGGCAGGCAGTGCTGTCTGGTTGGGGTCCTCTGAAATTGTATTGGAACACGTGTGGGTATTTTCTGGCCTCAAGTTCATGGATGGGGTCAACCAGATGCCCCTGGAGCAATGGACTTCTCGTCTATGCAGTTTTCTTGGGGCCTTATAGCTATACTTATTTCCAGGAGGGCAGTCTGGTGGATGGATTGCTCCCCTGGCTGGTGAGTTATTTTTTGGTATGGGATCACACGAGACTGGGCTTTCAGCACGGCGCTGACATGCTAATTTCGAATGACTCAAATTGTTTATATAGACAGGAGCCTGGCAAAATAAAAATATATTTGCCTGGGTCCCACCCACCCTATGGGTGGCTCTGTCATCCCCCTGACATTAAGCCATCTTGCTCTGTTGTTGTTTATTGTATTAATTGGTTTTCCCTTTGTTGCCCTGAAATCTCTTTTAAAAGGCCCACACCAAGGGAGATTTCCCAAATTCCCTTTATTACCCCTTCCCCACCATGTTTCACAATCCTTAGATTTAAAAATTGGATCCAGATATGACTTCCAGGCCCCAGTCCTTCAGCTAAAACAATCTGCCTTTGTCCAGGCCTCAGTGGACAGTGCTCAGCCCCACCCTGCCCTCAGCCTGCTCTCAAAAAAAAAAAAAAAGAAAAAAGAAAAGAAAAGAAAAAAGAACCCCAGGAGGCCTGCTCACACCCAGGGATTTCTAGGAGAACAAAGAGATCTCATGACTTCACAAGGAGGCTTGGGATTGATGCTTATAGTTCATATGCCTACCCTGAACAAGAGCACTCTGGGTTGTCAGTGGAGGCTGTGGCCAAAGGGACCCCATGGGACAGGCATGCTTTGTGCTTGGCACCTGCTCCTCTTCTCCTCTTCTCTTTGCCCGGGCACTGACCCCCTGGCTTCTTTCTAACACATGCTCTGGCCTGTGCTCTCTGTGAACTTGGGAGGAGGGCTTGGAACAGAACAACCACAGAGGGCCCCACATCCAGGGAGTGCTTGTCCCGTGGTAGATGGAGGTGAATGGACCATCCCTTACCCCACAGGTCAATGCTGTGAGCCCCGTTTCCTTCCCAGCAGCATCTGCCTGTGAGCCTTTCTCTGAGCCTCTTTGTCTCCCTCTTCTCAGTGGGGCTGTCAAAAGCTGAGCCTCACAGGTTGTGACTAATCACTAGCAGATTTTTTTTCCATCCAAGAAGACGAAAAAGCTGAAGGAGATGAAGAAAAACCCCAACAGTGAATAACTCGGAAGAGTTTCCAACATGTGGGTGTTTTTCTGGGACCAAAGATCAGGAAGATTCCAAATGTAAACAATCCCAAAATAGCTCAGCTCTCCCAAGTCCAGGCATTCCCAGGACTGGATGTCCACACTCGCTGCCTCCCCCTCAGGGAAGCTGAGGTCAGGGAGAGGTGGCAGGGCTTGGGCACTGTGCAGACTTGCTGGGATCAGGCTTTCGTGCAGAGCCGAGTCTGCCGTGCTGGGACTCAGTCTGCCTCATCAGATCACGGCGAGCATCTCTTTGTGAGAGAGGGGCTTCTTCCTGCATCATCAGACCAGATCTCCCTGGGATTAGGGACCAGGACCATGGCTCTCTTTGCTCACATTCATATCCCGTTGTGCTGAGATTTCTTGCCAGCATATGTAATGGAAAGAATATGGACTTTGAAGTCACAAAGGGTTGGAATCTTGGCTCCACCACTTATTAATTGTGTGGCCTTGAGTATGTCATTTAGCATCTGGGAATCTCAGTTTCCTCCTTGTAAAACCAGAGCAATGATTCTCACTCAAGAGGACTCTATCTAACTTGTCTACTGTCATGCCTCCTGCCTACAAAGGGCTCAGTGCAAGTTGCCCTGCCCCCACCCCACCCCATGTGTGTGGCTTGTGCTGGAGAAATCAGTGGGTTCCTTTCTACCCTTCTCATTCTCCAAGAGAAGAAAGCTGTGTGTTCAAAGGTGGAAGTCATTCCTCCATGTTGCTGAAGTCTCTGTTAAAGCTCATGGGAGAAGAATGTATTCAGTGCGTAGTGTAGAAATGTATCTGCAGGAGATAATGCCTGAGGATGGCAGGAGTCTTGGTGAGAGGTAAGGGAGGGGTGGCAATGGAGTTGATGGTACTCATGATGAGATAGTGATGCTGAGAAAGTGGTGGTGATGTCAGAAATGATGGTGATGATGGACACCACGACAGTGCTGATGGTGAAGTTGGTTCAGGTGACGGCAGAGGCAGAGGTGGAAGTGAGAGAGACCATGACAGAGACCGTGATGGCGTGAACGTGAGGGTGGTGGTGGTGACGCAGGCTGTGTTACAGGTGGCAATGTTTATGTTGTCCAGGATGGTAGATTATATCACACCTGATTTGGAGTCCCGGTGAGATGTGGTGATTTGCGATCAAGACTATCTTCACTACCATTCACTCCAGTAGATGAAGGTGAAAAGGAGGCAATAAAGCAAGTAGAAGGCTGCTTTATGATGAATGGTTGCTGTGGCTCTACATCACAACAGAGATCATTAGACTTCATCATCACTGATTGAACACATATGTTTACCTTGGTGACCTCCAGAAGCCCCACTAAAATGTCATTAATGGAACTTTTAAAGAAGGCACAGACCCACAAAGAACAAGAGAAGGGGAGAGGAAGCAGCAGCAGACAGGAGAAGCTAACAATTTAGAAATTGGGAAGTAGATGGATGAGTGGAACCTGACTTAGCAGACCACAGAAAACTGAAAACTTAGCCTGCAAGGGTGTAGGGCTGGTGGGCAGGAGCCAACAGGTAGCACAATACTTCTAGATGCAGAATCCAAGAAAGACCTGGGTTTTGGAGGTACCAGTTGCTTCTGAAGGCAAGGATTCAGAATGAGGTTGGAAAATTGGAGAGTTGCTCGCATGTTTTGAAAAGAAGCAGTTAGAACTTTCCCATCCCAGATGTATTCCTCTACCCTGTGCATCTAGGTAATCATCACCTTCTGTGCTGGCACAAAGCAGGTTTATGCTCTGGGATACAGAACCAAAAAGTTTCTGGACACAAAGGCACCAGGCACAGCTGAGGGAGGGCTGAGGAGCCAACCTGAAAACGCAGGGATTAAGGATGAGCCTGTTTCCTGAAAGGTGAGGCTCTCGGCTCTCTTCCTCATCCAAGTCCCAGAACACTGGTAGCCAAGTTAACATAACAGCAAGACGCTGGAAGAGACTTTCCTGGGAAAACGGATTTTCCCAAGAGAAAAGACTTGCAGGTGTTGGTATTTAGTCTTGCCGGGAAAATGTGAGTCCCACTCAATTGCCCGATGGAGAAGCCCACCTGTCAACACCTTTTCTCTTTTATTCCCACCACTTTCAATGAGTATTTTGGTGCCTGACACTTCAATATGAATGGGAAACTAAGATCTGCTTGATATTTAAGGAAGATATTCAGCTGAGATTGGGATCCAAGCAGAAAGGGGGAAGAAAACAGCATAGAGACTATGATGAACATTTTCAGAATGATAGAAGATAGTGCCTCTTTCAAATGACAACTAGAGGTCTTTTTTTTATAGGTATAAAAAATGTTGTTGGAAAAGACAGATAAAAATCCTTATTTGATTTTAAAAATAAAATCAAAATAAAGCAAGTTGTGGAGATAAAATCAAGACAGATTCCCAAAAAGTAGAACAAAAATATCAAAGAAATGGAAATTGACAGAAAAAAAAATGAGATGATCAGACTAGGATAATCATCTAAGCTCCAGAGAGAAATAAAATAAAGAGGTGAAATGATCAAACAAAAAACATACAAGAAAATCTGCTAGAACTCAAGAACTTGAATTTACAGATTGAAAATTTTCTATGAGTACATAGCAAATTGAATTGAAAAAAAAAATCAATTGTAACAAAACAATTCACCCCAAGGCTCACTACAGTGAAATATCAAAACTCTGGAGATAAAAACTTTTTAATTTATTTTTTGACAGGCAGAATGGACAGTGAGAGAGAGAGAAAGGTCTTCCTCTTTCTGTTGGTTCACCCCTCAATGGCCGCTGTGGCTGGCGTGCTGCGTTCAGTGCACCACCCTGATCTGATTTCCTCCTGGTCTCCCATGCGGGTGCAGGGCCCAAGCACTTGGGCCATCCTCCACTGCCTTCCCGGGCCACAGCAGAGAGCTGGACTGGAAGAGGAGCAACCGGGACAGGCCTGGAACCTGGAGTGCCAGCGCCACAGGTGGAGGATTAGCCTATTGAGCCCTGGCACCAGTGAGATGAAAACTTTAAAAGCTTCCAGAATAGAGAGAAAAATTTATTCACAAAATATTTGGAATAAAAATTGTGTCAAAGTTCTCTTAACAACCACCATATAAACTATAGTTCTATATCCAGCCAAACTAGCAATTGAGTGTGACAGTAAGGATAGTGCTGGACATGAATGCTCTTGAAAGATTACTTTGCGATCACACCTTTTCAGGAGGGTATTGAGGAGTGGCATCCACCTTAGTTAGGAAGGAAAGCCAGGAAGAGGAGGGGATAAAGGATCTAGATGACAATATAGAGTCAGAGGATGGAGTCAAAATCACAGTGAAGGAAAGTTTCAGGCTGACAGTAGTCGAAATATTTAGATAGCAGTTAGTCCTGATTGGTCACAGATATAGATTCCAGCAGGGGGGTTCCCAGGAAGAAAGTGGAGCCGGTGGTAATACATAGTCAAAGGAAATGTTCAGCTCCACTGGAGAGTTTGGGGACACATTAGTAAAGGATGCAAGTCTATGACAAGTTAAGCAAATGGCAACAAACAAACAAACAAAAAACCAGCCAGTTACTAACTGAGAGAATCAAAGCATTGTACAAGAAAGGGAAAGTGGATTGACTGTGAATGATTACTATATACAAGAACAGTACAAGGTCTTGCATACGACTGTGATCAGTATCAGTATTCACATGTGCCTTTGTGTGTTGGGAGTGATTGTGTAGAAGAGTAGTAGTGTAAGTGAGCTGAACATTCATCTTCCATAGTGTAAAGTAAACAGATAAACTTAAAACTGAAATATGCAAGAAGCATCAGTATTACCATGCCATCTAGAAATATGGAAGGAAGTGCAGGAATTTAGCATAGTGGTTAAGACATCTGTTAAGATAGGAATTGGTGATACCCACCTTCAACTCCTGACTTCAGTTTCCCTCCAAGGCAGGCCACGGGAGGCAGTGGTGATGACTGAAGTGATTGAGTTCCTGCCACCCACATGGGATGCCTGGATTGAACTCTCAGCTCCTGGCTTTGGCTGGACCCAGCTCTGGGCCATTGTGGGCAGTTGGGGCGTGAACCAGCAGATAGGAGTTCTCTCACTCTCATTATTGCTCTCCCTCCATCCCTTTCTTAAATAAATTAAAAAGGTTTTGAATAAATACAGAAATAACAACTAGAAAAGAGAACAATTTAAAATGCTTGCCTCCAGAGAGGAAGATTCAGAAGTGAGCAGGATTGGAGCAGAAGTCTGATGTTTTTCATTATAAACCTTGTAGAACATTTTACTTTCAAAATATGTACATGTATTACTTTGATAAAAAGTAAGGATTTAAATGGAATATAAAAATAAGAACTCTAGCAATCCATCCTAGATGATGTGGAGAATGTCTTGACCAAATAAATCAGTCCAAATGGCCCAGAACCAAAATCAGCTGAACGACCTGCTACATCTACTGCCTCTAGGTCCAAACCTAAGTCTTGGATGTGTCCACACTCACCAGAAAGCCACAAAAGGGAGCTCAAGAAACACAGAAAGTCTTACTTTTGCTCCATGGCTCAGGTCTTTCCAGGACCATGTGGCAGCCACATGGGAGAGAAAGGAGTGGGGAAGAAAGGTTTAAGCCAAAAAGAAGAGATGATTGGACCTTCTCCCTGGGGGGAGAAGGCCCCAGCCCTCATACTGCACCCATGTGAGTGAGAAATTCAGTCTGGCACACTCCCCCGTTAACTAGCATAGTACACCATAAGATATTTTTAGACCAAATAACCATTGCAGGATTCCTCCTTGAGGGTAGAGTGGGGCGGGGGGTGGATGGGTAATGTGAAAGACTCCCAGCATACAGCAGTGATGGTGCCAGCAAATCTGGAGGTGATGGTGTGATAATGAAGTTGATAGAGGTAGAGAAAGTGGCAATGACAGTGACTGTTTTTTTTTTTTTAAGATTTATTTATTTGAGAGACAGAGTTATAGACAGAGATAGAGGTCTTTCCTCTGCTGGTTTACTCCCCAAAGGGCCACAGTGGCTGGGGCTGCACCAATCCAAAGCCAGGGCCCAGGAGCTTCTTCCAGGTCTCCCATGCCAGTGCAGGGGCCCAAGGACTTGGGCCATCTTCTACTGCTTTCCCAGACCATTAGCAGGGCGGTGGATCAGAGGTGCAGCAGGCGCCACAGGTGGAGGCTTAACCTACTACGCTGCAACACTGGCCCTGACAGTGGCTGTTTCAAGGAAAATAATAGAAATGGCAGGAAAGTGGTAGAGATGGTGCAGGTACTAGTGATAGTGAAAATGACACTGAGGTGATATTGGCGCTAATGATGGAAACAATTACACTGGACTGGTGAAAGTGATTGATTAGTGATGAGAGAGCTGAAAGTGGCAGCGGGGGTGGAGATTGCAGAGGAGTGGATATGAATCACCACAGTGGAGGTGATGTGGCATGACATTGGTGAAGGGGATGACAATCATGGGGTGGATGGCAGTGAGCAGGATTATTCAAGGGGAGGTGATTGTAGGGAGATGGCATTGATATGACAACTGCAAAGGTGGCAGTGAGCGGTAGTACTTAGTAGAGCTAATGACAAGGATAATGGGAATAGTAGTGGCTTTGATGTTGGAAGTGGCAGTGGTGGGAGTGTTGGCAGAGATGATGGTGGGAACAGTGGGTCTGGGGGATGAGGCCATGATGATTGATGTAGCAGTGTCAGACAACACTGTCTATCTTTGGTTATTAATCAAGATCAAAGGGTAGATACATGTATGGAGCACCTAAAAACATCAGTCTGGAAAGGCTGGGTTATGTTGCTAACAAGCAGTCCCCACATTATAGGGCGTTTACACAGCCAAAGTTTAATTCCTACTCTAGATGTTGAGATTGTGTTAGAAGACAGATCTACTGTCATATTCAATCAGGGACCTGGGCTGATGGAGAATCTAACTCTTGTGCTTTCAGGATCACTGTGGCAGTAAGAAGAGAACGCGACGAGTTGTGCACTGTTCCTGTGTTGCTCAGCTTGGGCTAGGTTATGGGGTGGTAATGAAAGACTGCAGAAGCTCAACAGCTTCATCAACAGCAGCTCTCACTCACACTCTATGGACGTTGTGGGTTGGCTCTAGCATTGCTCCACGTCATTTTCCTTCTGGTATCCAGGTCAACGTCTCAGCCTCCATCTATAACTTTTCCAGTCTGGCAGCAGAGAGAAAAGGGATTTGGTTAAATATGGGCCAGCTTTTAAGCTTCCACTCCTAAGTGACACATATCATTTCTGCCTTCATGTTCTTGGCCAAAGTAATTTCAAAACATAGAGAAATGCAATCTTCTCAGGTGCTCACAGAGAGGAGAAGAGGACTATTCGTGAGCTTCTGAATGACTGTGGAAGATGCTATTGTCTCAGAGTGGGGGAGGGAGAGAGAGCAAAGAGGGATCTTAGAAGGCTGGTATGATCATGGAGGAAGGGTTTGGTCAATGTGGAAGGGCTTTTGGGATGATGGGAAAACAGTTGGGAGGGAAGAGACAACAGAAGTAAGAGCAGGGCAAGTCATGGTCAAGTTCTCAAACCTGTTTGCCATTGGTCCTCAGTTCTCCCTAGTATTTCTGGCTTTCCCGAAAGCCAGCAGATTCTGGGAAAGTTTGTTCAGAGCACAAGATTCACAGAAGCAGCAGAAGAAAGGGGTGGAAAAGTCAGTAGAGCCAGAGCATGGAGGGCTTTGAATGCTATGCTATTTTGCAAACGGAACCACAAATAAAATGTGCCTAATCAAATAAGCTTGGGGAATGCCGCATGCCCTGGCCCCCTCTTGTGCATTCACTCTCTTCCTGTCAGGAAACCCTGGTGCTAACTCTGCCATCCTCAACTCATGGCTTCCAAAGCAATCCTGGGGTCAACATCTTGATCAACAAGAGGGAAAAGAGCAGAGCATGAGGTTTGTAATGAGGCAGGCCAGGGAGTGATGCACATCACTTCTGCTCAGCTGTCACTGGAGATCACCCAGTCACCTGGGTGCACTAACTGCAAGGGTGGCTGGGAAGTGTGGTCTAGATGTTGGCCCCAGTCAGGAGAGATGAGCTTTTGGAGGGGGGCTACTGGTCTCTTCATGGCAGCACTCCTCACATATTCAAAGGACTTACATGAAGGCTAAGATTTTCTCAGTATTACTTCAGAGGAGATGAAGATATGGGGCCCAGTGACGCTGGCTCGGTAAATGCCCGACTGTCCTAACAGAATCATGTAGCATCAGCACTGGAAGCGACCTGGATGTCCATTCCACCTCGAGGCTTGAATCCTACTTCCGGGAACTCTGTGTAGAAGCCTCTAGTGATGGTGCACTGTGCTTAGATGGGGCAGCCTGTTCCATCTCCCAAAATTTCTGATGGCTGAAAGTGTTGACAACTCCATTCAGATAGAATCATGAACAAAGGTACATATTTTATGTGGCCCCCTACCTTCATACCTTTCTCAGCAACTTTTTGGTCTAAAAACTAAGGTTTTGTTTCCTAGACACCTCACTCCCCTACCTTCATACCTTTCTCAGCAACTTTTTGGTCTAAAAACTAAGGTTTTGTTTCCTAGACATCTCACTCTCCTCAAATCCTTTCAAACCCCAAGGTCCCAGATCTATGAACGTGACGGCCTTTGCAGGTACTTATGCTCTGGGGACAGCGTTTTAGAAGCTGGATTCCTGCAGGTGCAGCTCAGGTGATGGTTTAAGGAGTGAACTCTAGATCTTGCTCTTCTGGAAAGCGCATCCATCATTCTGTGCACTTGTGTAGGCTGTATTTCTCTGTAGATCCAGCCTGGCCCCAACCCTTCTCCCCCATTCTCAGGGACCAGTTTCTAGACGCCTGGTCCCTCTCCAGAAACTGTCAGCTTTTTGTTTCCTGTACTCAGTGCTCCTTTTGCTTTGTCTCCCATTGCTGTTCTCTTGGTCGGCTTTGTTAGCACGCGAGTCTCTAAGGTGCTTTGCTTCATGCTACAGTGCTTCCTTAGAAGAGGCGTTACTTCCCTCCCTCAGGAGGCAGAGTCACTGCAGTTATCAGTGCTAGTGATGTTTGAAAAGGATTTGTCTATTTGAAAGGCAGAGAGAGAGAGAATGAATATGAATATCTTCCAAATGCCCCCAAATGCCAGGGCTGGGCCAAGCCAAAGCCAGGATCCAGGAACTCTCTCCAGGTCTTCCATGTGTGTGGCAGGCACTCAAGTACTTGATCCATCTTTTGCTGCCTTCGCAGGATTCATTAGCAGAAAGCTGAATGGGAAGTGGAGTAGCCAGGACTAGACCTGGTATTCAGATATGAGATGCAGGCATCCCTGGCCGTGGCTTAGGCTGCTGAGTCACAACATCCACCCCTTAAGTGGTTTTTTGTTCCTGCTATTCATCCAGTCATTCTCTAAGTACCTTAGTCAATGAGCACTTGACTGGGCACTTAGCAGGCAAAGTACTTAACACAGATCAAGGACTCAATGATGGACTCGTTTCCTTTCCTTGCTTGCCCTGGGGAATTCCCCCTGCTGGTGAAATGACACCTGTCACCAGATGCCCTGGTTCTGGGTGCTGGGGACAACTGTCCAGTCTGGCTGCAGACTGGCGCCCCTTGAGCATAGCGTCCCTTCTCCTTCAGAGTCCCACGGTGGAGACTTTATCCTCAGAAGGGGGCAGGCCCCAAACTTCTCTGGTTGTCCGTGGTCATATCCCTGGCAGTCTGACACAGCTGTACAGACAAGAAGTCAACCTTTATAGTTGATAAACTCAGTGGTTCAGAGCAGACGGCTCCAGGGATGTCTGACGCCGCCTCCCCAGTGCCAGACCTCCTGGAGCATACTCGTCTCTTCTTGGCTCACCTATGCTAGACACAAGAGGCTGACGGTGAGCCAACTTCATCCTGCGACTACCCCTTTTGAAACAGCACAAATTTATTTAGACTAGAATAGGACTGTCCTCTTGCAGGGAACACTTAATGGGTCCGATGACCAGGGCAGTCCCATTGCCCACCCAGGGACCCTTCTGGACAGTATTTTTTCCAGCTGTAGGGGCAGGTCTGCAGGTCTGCACCTCTCCTAAAGCGTCTTCCACATCACAGTTGTGCATAGACTTGTGCTACAGGGAATGCCATGCTTGAAGGCTACAGTGTGAGCAGTGCCCCCTGGGGTTGTGCAGAGCAGCAGCCACACTTTTATTTTTTAATTTGTATTCATATCATGTTCTATCTGAGGGCAAAGAGCTTCCAGGTTTCAAAGGACACCTCTGTGCTTTCAAAGAATCCTCAAAACACTCAAAGATTAGGTGGTATTTCTGTTTTGTAGAGGGGAAACCGAGACCTGGAGAGAGAAGGTGGCTTCCTCAGAGTTACAGAGCTAAGAAGTGGTGGAGCAGGAGCCAGGGCTGGATCCTCTGACTTGTCTGTGTGCTGTTTGCAGCATTGTGTGACTGCGTCTTGCCCCCACCATGAAATCCCCAGCCCTGCCAGGCTGCTGCCACTCTGAATGCTGCTCGTGTCCCTTTAAGTCCTGTCATCTCAGTTCCAAAGCAAACGTGGAATGAGTAGTCTGAGCTGGTGGGAGAGGCCAGAGGTGCAGGCTGCCCTCCAGGTAACTCAGGTGTATTTTCTTAGGGGCCTCACCGTTTTGGGCTCCTTTGGTGCCTTAATGGGAAGTGATGGGGGGCCTAGCCTACCCTGGACCTGGCCTAGGACAATGCAAGGGGGTCAGTGCAGGGCTGGGGTGGAAGGGAGCCCTGCTGGTCTCCCATCCCACCTTGGGTCCCTGCTCTGGCCCCTCCTTGTCCTCTGCCCTGTCTGTCAGATGTTCCTGACACCCAGAAATCTGAGATGTCTGGAAAAGTGGAGAGGAGACAGCAGGCAGCTCTGAGCTCATCGGGCCGGCGCCACGCGCCCCTGCGGGACCCTTTTTCCATGGTGGGGTCCAGGCTTCTCGGGTGGTGATGACTTCAGGGCTGGAGATTCCCCTCTGGTGGCCCCGGGGGATGGATGCTGGCTTGTGGTACATTCCAGCCGTGCTCCCCTCAACCCTGGGGACATGAGAACGAGAGCCTGCGGACCTCTGTCTCCCGGCTAGTCTCCAGGGGAACCTCAGACCCAGTGCAGCCCCAGCCATCCTCCCGGCACCTCCTCCTGGCCCGGACCTCTCTGGTCCCCACTCTTCCTGTTCCAGGGATGGAAGTCCCAGGACCAAGATAGGTCGCCCCTCCTCCTTCCTTCCAGCCTGGTTTCCCTGGTGCCTTCTGCCCTCCTCTGAGGCCCTGACCTGCTCCTGGGCCCTTGGCCCTGCCCGTGCAGCAGACATAGATGGGCCTGACATAGATGACTGCATGACAGCTGTGACCTGAGAGGCAGTTGGGGGCAGACCTCAGAGCCACACTTGTGTGTGATGATGGAACCTTCTGGAAACTGTGCTTACCGTTTCCTTCCCAAACTCTGTATAGAGACCCTAGTTCACCTTGTGTCCAGACGTCCTCCTGCCCAGCCTAGAGCAGCGGTGGCCTTGGCAGTGTCTGCCTTTTTCCTGGCCCTTTACGCCCTTGGGGTGTATTATGGACCCTGTGGCCTGGGCTTCCCCTGCCCATTGGCAACACCTCTCCTGGGCCCCCTGCACAGCCCATGCACCAGCACGCTCCAGCCTGGGGCTCACTGTTCTCCAGATCATTCCAAAGCTAAGGGGCTTCCTTATACCCACACTAAGCCTCATCTACTGGCTTCCTGGGCCTCTTTCACTGTCTACACGTGGCTGATAACTCTGTCCACAACCCCTCTGACTCCCAGCCTGTCTGCTTGAGGATGTTGTCAAGAGCTGCTCTCTACTCAGCCTATCATCCACAGCTTGGCCCAGCCCATTCACACCCAGGCCACTGTGCTCGCTGAGCCTGTGCTCACTGTGGTCACTTCTGTGCAGCAACTGCACTGAGAACGCCTCCATCCCCTGCCTCGAGGTTCCCCGTTTCAACCTAAGAACCCCAAAGCACAGCCTGACCAAGACACACAGTTATTATTCTGTTGAACAAAAGGCTGCGCCTGTGGCTGGTCTGGTGCTTTCATGGAGTGAAGGCCTGTTCCTTCTATTTGTCCTGCCACCTTCCATGTCCTACTTGCGTTTCTTGGTGCAGGAGGGCTGCTCCAGACACTGTCATCAGTGAGAGAGGAAGGAGATGCCGGCAGCTTCGCTCTAGAAGCAAGACTCAGAGGTGTGGGCCAGCGTGGAAGCGTGCAGCCATCCCTACTGAGGAAGGTGATCTCTAGCCAGGCCGCTGTGTGCCTGGCCAAACGCCTGCTGTCACATAGGAGGGGAGAAGAGATGCTGGGGGCACTGTCTTTGCGAGAACTCTGCGTGGGCTGTTTTCCTCTGCCTGCCGCCTACGTGCTGGTGCTCCAGTGTTGCCTTCTCATGACTTTGCTTTCTCTGTGTTCTCTTCTGGGACTCAGAGCGCTCCTTAGATTCAACCCCACAGGCACTCATGACTCCCAAGTCCATCTTTAACACACACAGACCTCTTGGCTCTGTAGCCACAGGCTCACTCCACAACTATCCCGCTAGCATCTCAAAATCTGTATGCCACAAACCTAACTCATGATTTGCTCCCAGAATCTCTTTTTCCTCATTGGCCTTTGCTCTTGGGCATGGCACTTCCCCTGCTCTAGTCTGGCTCCAGAATTCGCTGTGGGACCCATCATTTGCAACTCCCTCAAAGCTGTCCTTGCTCCTCTGTCGCCTCAGTCCGTGGCCTCTCCCCTTCTCACCTGGCCTCACTGCCATCTGCTAGCTGTCTCCTTGCCTGCACCTGCCTCTCCAGGTCTACAGAGCAGCCAGACTCTTCCTAAAGCCTGCATGGCTCCCCACTGCCCACCGTGTGCCTCCCAGCTGGCTGCAGCTTCTCCTTTAGGATCCACCCTGCTGCTTCTTCCTAGTTCTGCTTTGCTGTTCCAAGCAGTGTTGTGAGCTCTGACAACTGCACGCCCTGTTCCTTTGCCTGCCTTTCCCAGCCCATTCCACTCTGTCCTCCCCAACCACATGGCAAACAGCTGCTTGGCTCTCCTGACCGGCTGAAGCGTCAAGCTCTCCGGGAAGCTCTTTCTCACCCTTCCCATGCCATCTGGGGGGCTGAGATGCAGCTCTGGTCCAAGGCTCCTACAGCACAGCCTCTGTTTCTCCCACACCAGGATTGCAATGACCATGTGGGAACCTATTTCTCACCTGCCCAGGCCCTGTTTGAGGTCAGGACCCTGCCCTTTCTTTCGCACTGTCCCCAGCACCTGGAATGCCTGGAAGATAACAAACATCCATGAGGAGTTTGTTGAATGAAAAAGCAACCTAGCCACCTTGGCCAAAAAAACTTCAGTGGCTACTCCTTGGCTAGATAATAAGATTTAAACTCTTTTCCAAGGAATTTCAGGTGGAGGTCATCAGATTTTCAGGTTCAACACCCACCTCATTACCCAGAAAGGCCATTTTGGGTCATGATCTCCTTCTTATAGGCTCTGGCCTCTTGTCATTTGCTTCTTTCAGCCTGGAGTGCTTCGTGCTCCCTGTCTTCATGTGTTGTGCACCCAGTCAGCCTTCAAAACTCACTGTCGGTCACTTTCTGTGGTCTTCTCTGTATTCTGCCGCACACATTGCCTTGTAGTTCATTCCTGTACCTGTCAATAGAGCAGCACCCAGCACCCCTCGAGGCCTCCCTGCTATCTCTACCACACATGTAGTGGAAGGGAGAGACTGCCATCTACAATCCTGCTTTTATGGTCACAGTTGATGGACTTTGCCAAGCTGCGACAATCATAGCTTCTCACCCTTCTGATTCTAGTTTATAGTCAGATCAACCATCTGACTAAATCTAGGCCAACCAGGGTCCTTTCCTATTTTTTTTTAAAGAAAAATGTAGAATACATAAACTGAGATTAAGAATGCTATAGAAATGATAAAACACAAAACTTGTTGGTGGGATGTCGGGGAGAGTGGTATCTGACACAGCGTCTCGGATGCTGCTCAGATGCCCACATCCCATGTTGGAGTGCCTGTATCCCGGCTCTGCTCTTGATTGCAGCCTCCTGCTAATGCAGACCCTGGGAGGCAGCAGGTGATGAGGCCCTTTGGGTGATCTGGATAGCGTTCTGGGCTCTTGCTGTTGGTCTGGGCCAGCCCTGGCTGTTGCAAGCATCTGGGTAGTAAACCAGCAGATGGGAGATCCCTCTCTGTGTTTCTGTCTCTCGGCTTTTAAAGGTAAATTGAAAAAGAACACTTGGAAGCTGTCAGAAAACTGGTTTCTTTTTATGAAAGAAGTTGTTGTGTAGGGAAAGAGGGAAGTGAGTGAATGAGAGAGAGAGAGGGAAGAGAGTGTGTACTCTGGAAGTACTTGAAGGTATATTGATGCTTAGTTGCATTCTTGCTTTTGCTGTGACATGTTTGGATTCTCTGAGCAAATAATACCCAAGTTTTTCTTCTTAATCAGGTTCAACTTGCAACCAACAGTCCTGAGCAATACATATACCTATGTGATTCTGCTTAGTATTGTAGCAAACTGAGAGGGAATCTGATCCCTCCCCTATGTGTCTCCAAGTCTGTAGAGGGTGCAACTCTCTTGGATGTTACGTTCATGACCAGGTCCTGGTCTCCTCTTCCAATTCAGGCCGGCAGCCCCAGGCCAGGGCTGGTCCACTTTGTTAATTCAATAGCTAAATGCTCACACACAGGAAGACTGGGCTGCTGCCTGACCATGGCTTCGTTCCCATTCTAAGCTGTGTAAACCCATCAACAATCAGCAGATTAATAGTCTGCAAGCCAAGGTCACCCGTGGTTTGTTTACTACAGCCGCCATTCCCTTGGGCTGGGAAACCCTTCCCGCAGGTGTTTCTTGGATCTGGGTTTGATTTATTCCCCTTCCCTGCCCTCCCTCACCCAGGCTTACTGTTGCTTTTGTTTATCATTGAGTTAAGTAAACTGACCACCATCTTCCCCAGCAGAAGGCTCTATGCCTACACGGTCCATTAACACTGCCGCTGTGTGGCTGGACTGCAGCCAGGTTGTAGGACACCAAACATCTGGATCCTGAAGAGGCTTCAAGGGCTGTTGCTGGAGAGGAGGTGTCAGGGCTTGGGGAAAGGGACAGGACAGGAGCCTTTCATTGCCAGTGGCTTGAGACTTTGCTTGGCATGTGAGTCAAAGCAT
The DNA here is from genome assembly GCA_949820135.1 of Sylvilagus floridanus. NCBI lineage: Eukaryota > Metazoa > Chordata > Mammalia > Lagomorpha > Leporidae > Sylvilagus > Sylvilagus floridanus. The sequence continues at coordinate 54,141,383 of OX463245.1, forward strand.
TTGTAAAGTGAAGTGGTAAGGTCAGCCTGAGTGTGTGTCCTGGGCCAGGCCTGGGAGAGGAACGAGAGGTCCCTCTAGGAAGCGACTGTGGAGCAGATCCACAGACGAAGGGGATGGCCAAATGGTGTTGGCTGAAAGAGGGAGCTTTGATGGAGGAGAGGAAGGGACCATTCTCTGTTCAGTGGGACCTCCTGGGATGGGGCAGGCACCGGGCCTTTTCTAGTGGAGGCAAGGAATGGGGCTGCCTTCATTGGAATTGGAACCATAGGGACAGAGTCCAGCTCTCTCAGAGAGGGCCCGCTCTGTCCAGAGACCCATAAATACTTGGCTGTTTTTGGTTTACGAAGACCAGCCCCCAAGCCCATCAACAGGGTGTCCTCAGCAGGGAGGAACAGCCACACTCTTTCATCCTGGTTCCCATGTGGCTCCCAGCACATGGGGAGCTGTCTGGGTGGGGGCTACCAACCAGAGCTTGGCTGCCCCCCAGCCCTTGCCCTAAGCCCTGACGTCACCGGCCCAGACATCTGGCTGTCAGGTCTGATTGAGCTCATGCTCAGAGGGAGCTGGCGCGCTGGGAAGCTGGACTCCAAGCACATCCATGCCCACCCAGCCAGCATCTCTCAGAGACACCGCCTCTCTCCTGGGGGCAAAGCACTTAACTGCATAGAGCCTTGATGTCTTCCTGTGCCAAGTGGGGGTAATAATATCACTGACCTGGAAGGGTTTCCCCGAGGATTCATGAAGACCATGTGTGCCAAATGTCGTTAACATACGGAGCCTGGCACGCTGTACATCCAGCTAATGGCAGCTACCCTAACGTTTTATAACAAGATGCTCCTCATACTCTCCATGACACTCACGTGCTGTGTGAGAGCCACTCTCCCCAAGCCTCAGTTTCCTCATCTGTAAAATGAGAATATTTCCAGCAGGTTTCCTTCTCGAAGTCTACATTTCTTTTTCTGTGAAATGACGATAGTATTGCTTTCTTAGGTATCTTATGGGGGTGGAGGGAAGAGAAGAGGCCCCAGTGACATGTGGTCAATGTGATAAAGCTCTGGCAAGTATAAAAGAGCTGTTCTAACTCGAGGGACGATAATGGCAATGAGGAATAATTGTAAGTGTTAATTAATGTGGGTAGTTTCCTAACAGGCTTCCACTGGCCTGTGAAGGATGCGGGGGTGGGAGGTGGGGGGGTGCATTTCCAGCGTACGTGCAGAAGAGGCCTGGCAGAGTGCCCCTGGGCGGCATATGAATTATGCAGGGATGCGGCTGAGCTGGAAACATTCAGCCCACTCTTGGGACGCCTCCAAGTCATTAGGTGTGTGGTTTGGACAAGCTTCCCAAGTAGTTTGGATGCTCTTGACTCTCACCCCATCCCTCTTCTTGGGTACTCCTCACTTCAGCTCAAGCCTTTGAGGCTTGTTGTAAAGGCACTGGCCCATAGATTCTGTGCACAGCTACTAGGATATACTCACACCTTTGCGTGAGTGAGATTCCTGTAAAGGAAGAGTCTGGACTCAGAAAGCGTGGCCTTGGAGGTGGCTCATTGTGGGACAACTCCACAAAGGTGAAGATTGCAGACCAACACCCCCTTGGCTCAGGGTCCTGGGGTCTTGGTATATCTTTATTCTGTGCTGTCTGAGTAGCTTCAGTTGCTGTGTTCTTAGGAGCCAGCACAGGGTGCAGATTTGGGTATCTTGGCCTCTTTAATTTTCCTTCCTGCCCTTCATTGATCTCCCCTCTCTGGGAAGGAATCATTGCTAACTCTTGCCTATTTCAAGAGGGGTGTGTTAAGCTTCACTTCTAAAGAGTTGTATTGTAAGATCAATACATGTTTCATCTTCAAGCATAATAGATTACACTGATAATTTTACACATTTGTTTGGGGTCTCTAGAAGTAGTTGTGGGGACAAGAATTTGCGTGCAAGTAAGGAAGTGGTCCCCAAAAGCACTGGGAAAGGGGAGAGTGGAAGAGGGAAGGAAGGAAGCCAGTAAGGGAATGTTACTGAGTAGCTTTCAGTGTGGGCAGTTGGGGCCCAGTCTCACAGGGGGAGATACAGAGACAGTTATCCCAGTCAAGGGACCCGCCACCTCCCACCATCCTTTGTCTGAGGACTGCCCCCAAGGGCATTAACTCGCCAGCACTTCTGCCTTACCCCATGCATGAGCACAGACACAGGAGACTATATAGCAAGTAGTCTTCAGTCTGTAGAGGTGGGTGCAGAAGGGCTACGGGCAGGGCATCAAGAAAGCCTGTTGCAATATGCTTTTTTTTTTTTTGACAGGCAGCATGGACAGTGAGAGAGAGAGAGACAGAAAGGTCTTCCTTTGCCGTTGGTTCACCCTCCAATGGCCGCCGCGGCCGACACATTGCGGCTGGCGCACTGCGCTGATCCGATGGCAGGAGCCAGGTGCTTATCCTGGTCTCCCATGGGGTGCAGGGCCCAAGCACTTGGGCCATCCTCCACTGCACTCCCTGGCCACAGCAGAGAGCTGGCCTGGAAGAGGGGTAACCGGGACAGAATCCGGCGCCCCAACCGCGACTAGAACCCGGTGTGCCAGCACCGCAAGGCGGAGGATTAGCCTAATGAGCCGCGACGCCGGACAGCAATATGCTTTTACAAATGAGGGGCACCCCCTACCATCGTCCTGAACCACATCAAGACTGATGTGAGTGTGAGTTGGGGATCAGTGGGCTGGGGTGCAATGCCGAAGTTTTGGGACAATGCCAGAGAACATCGTGAGAAGAGTAAAAGAATAGAGTTCCCCACGGGGAGACAGTTCTCCAAGGCTCTTGCATGCTTCTCATCTTGCCAGCACAGGCCTGGGCTCCCTTTGTCTTGACAACTTTTCCAAAGTTGTTTGTGTAGTCAAATGTTTTGGAAGGTAGAGAGGGTCTCCCTCTGGAGCAAAGGGCCGATTTGTTTCCCATCAAATGCAATAAAGATAATATCTTCCTCCGGGCCAAAGTTTAGGCATACTTACTGCCTATTGAAAAGATTCTGGCTCCCTATGCTCAATGATGCTTTCCTGTAATGAAACTCACTAGGATATGGGCATCACCTGGCCCTTTTTTTTGGCCATATCCTGTAGGAATTAGGATTCATGGAACTGAGCAAATATTGATTCTCTAAACGCTGCTTACTGCCCTGAGTACTAAACTGTCCTTTATCTCTGGCCAAAGAGTCTTGTGTCTTCTACCAGCATCCATGGAATTGTGGCATGCCAACCTGCTAGCTTACAAGTAGGATGATCTCTTACTTCCATGGTTCTTGATGCCTTTCCTCTTATCTTCCATCCTTACCCCATCTGATTGGACAAATGAGAGAAATGAAGAGGAAGTAAGAAGTCCTTTGCAACGTTGCTTGAGGAGCCACAGCAGTCTTTGACTAGGGTTGGTGGGTTGGTAGGAGGGGAGGGTACTGTTGGCACAGGGGAGCTGGATCCAAGCAGGGAAGTTGGAGTGAATGCAAGGTATCCAAGGCAGCCCCGGGGTAGGTGAAGGTTGGTCTCCTCACAGATATTTTGGGGTACCTGGCTGCAAAACAGACTGGGCCTTGTGAGTGGGTCATGGAGAAGCCCTCAAGACCCCTGCATCCTCTTGCATCTTTCTCCCATGCTCCATCCCTTTCTTCTTTGGAAGTCACTATCCTGACGGCTTCATCTCCCCCAATTCACTGTGCCCCAAGGTGCCTTGGGAAAATCCCTGGAGAAGATGTGGCATTTTTTGTGGGTGCGTGGATTGCTTTTGTGGCCTGGGAGAAGGGATGGGAGGTGAGTCCAGAGTGCATATGAGCGTCCCCTACCCCTACCCCCACTCTCCCAGACAGCAGCCAAAGACCACCAGGAATGTCCAACAGGGAAAAGATTTATGACCGAGCCAGGAAGAGCATCTTGGTGTAGATACCTACATAGTCATTTCGACAGGAGAATTTGCAAGCGTTCTCCTTCCCCTGCTACTGAGTGGAAAAATACACTGGGCCCAGAGCCGTGAGTGCCTTGCCAAGGCCTGTGACTCATCCCCAAGTCATAAATAACGGGTCCCTCATGACAAAGCAGAGAGGGGAGCCGGGCCCAGGGCCACGTATTTATTAGAAAAGAGAGTGGAGCCATTAGTCGGAGCTTGGTTTCCGGAAAGCTCAAACCACACCGCGTTCGAGAAGGTCAGGAGGCGCTTCCCCAGGAATTCAGACCTGACATGCTTTTCCATATTCCCAACCTTCCGTGCTGAGCTGAGACCCCTGATGCATGCAACAGAGGTGTCCCCCGGGCCACCCAAGAGAAGGCTTTGCTCTTTTGGCCCTGCAGGGTCCCTTTGTCCCCTGATGCATCTGATGGCCACGGGGAGGCACAGCAGTGGGCCTTGGTGGCCACCGCTGTGCTGCGCGCATCAGGAAACATTTAGTGCCTGGAAGTGTGACCTCTGGCAAGTTACAGCCCCTCCTGGGGCCTCCATTTCGCAAGCCTTCCATGGTGGGGAAGCAGATGCAGGCCGTGGACAGGCACACGGAACTGGCTTACGTTTGTGCAAGGCATGATCTAGGGTGAACGGGGAGCAAAGATCGCCTCTCCCCTGGATCTCTCTGCCTCTCTTTGGGTCCTTCTCCTGGTCTCTGTGCCTCTCTGGGTGCACAGGAAGAACCAAGGACCCACAGATAGCAGATAGTGAAGGGGGCAATCGTAAATCATCTGCAGGCGTCGATGGAACCTTTTACGTTTCAAGGAAACCCAGCTGCATTTGATTCAGAGCAAGCTGAACTCAGCTCCCCCTAACCCTGTTCCTGGGTGTTCAGCGCTGCTCTATAGCTGTTCGGATTGGAACACTGGGTGTCTAGGTTGTCAGCCTGCTTCCCCCTACGCCCTGCAGCAGTGCAGCAGTGGCCAAGACCTGAGTGTGTTCAGCCCAGCTCGTCTGCCTTTGTCCCTCCTCTTGCATGCCCCGCCTTGGCTCAGGGCACTACCACCCCTCACCTGGTGGCACAGGTGAGTACGTTGCCTCCCTTCTGCAGCCTGTCCCTCTCTTTTGGTGAAAGTCTGTGTTCTTCATTGTGGATGCAACCCCCTGGGAGGCAGACCTGAAGGGGCTGCACCTTGGGGGCTTCCTGGCATCTTTCTTGGTCACTTGCCAAGGCCTGGGCCAGCCCCCTGCGTCTACCTGCTCTTTCCTCAGAACCACTCTACCTGTGCAGACATGGACTTCAGCCTCCCGGAAGCTTGGTGGTTCTTCACTGTTCCTACCCATCCATGTTCCCTGCCTGGCTGTTCACGCCTCCAGGCAGGAGCTATCTTACTCATTGACTCCTCCCTGGCCACACAGATGCTGGCCTACCAGGGACAGCTGAGAGGAAGGCAAGGAGTGAATGATCAGTGGCTGAAGGATGAATGAAGTGGTGAATCAGCCCTACCTCTGTGACACAGCCTTGGCACAGGCAGGCTGTGTGCTGAGCCTGCCTCCCCGCTCTGAACTCTGACCTATTTTCATTGCCTTCTTCTGGCCTTCAAAGCCCATGGCCTTAACTAACCACTGGCCTTGACCACAGATGACTAACACAAGCCCCACGTGTGGTCGGCTGGCTGACCTTTGCTGCCTCAGCTGTTAAGGAGACTGCTCGCTTCCACTCTAATCAGACTCTGCATGAGCATCATGGGTATTTATTCATGAGGGGCTCCAGGGCCCTGGTTTTGAGACCTCCAGGAAATGCATACCCCTCCTTGTGTTTGTGTGTGTGCTGCAGTCATAGAGAACGAGCATTGAGACAGAACGGAATGGCAGACCCTCAGACCTGAGAGGCCTGTGGGAGCCCTTGGCACCAGTGTCTTCCCTGTACAGGTGAGGTTCTTGGGGACAAGGGCTCTGTCCTGTGTCCCCAGTTCCCATGTTGGGAGAGGCAGCTCTGGGACTCGAGGCTCCCGACACCCAGTCCAGTGTGCACTGGCAAGCCCCTGCTGTTGGCAGCCGCCCCAGCTGTCTCATCTTGCCGTGATCCCTCTTCTGGTGTTCCAGGAGCTATTCCCTCTGTTCCCTCTCATCCAGCCAGTGCCTCCCGCAGCCTCCTCGGGCCTCTCTCATGCATTGTCAGCCTTGTTGGTTTCCAGTTCTGCTGGTCATTTCTCTCTTCAGGTGGCTCTGTGCCGCCCATCAAGTACCTATATTCAGAGCTGATGTAGGGACGATGAGACCTCAGCTTTGGGAATGATGTATTTAGGTCTTAGAATCCCAGGGCTCAGGGTCAACTTCTTGGGACTGATTCAAGGCAGGAAGTCGTCCTTGTGCCTGGCTGATCGTTTCGGACAAGGGCTAAGCTCGTCTCGATGGGGTCGGCTGGTGCTGGCTGAGCAGGGAGGGAGAACACGACCAGTGCCAGGCCACAGACAGAAGAGAGGCAAGTGTGAGTACACACAGGCAGCCTCTGTGCTTGACTCTTGCGCCCTTATCATTCTGAGAACAAGTGGGGCCCCCTGGGGAGGACTGTCCAAAGCAGGAGATGAAGTCCGGGAAGGCTCAGGGTGAAGGTGAGCCGGGCCAAGAGGAGGAGCAGAGGCTGGCCCTGCGGCCTGATTGTCACTGGGCTGGGACTTCAGCACGCTGGGCTCAGGGAGGAGAGCTTGGCACCCCCTGTAGACCTGAGGGGTAGGAGGAGAAGGACACGTCTGTGCAGCCTAGAGGGATCACTCAGACGGGAGCCCTGGGCTGCAGCCCTTCAGTTGGAATCTTCAGTCTCACTTGCCTTAGGTGCTAGAGAGACATAACCCTGCCATGTGGCCCACGTGCGCCAACTGCCATCCCAAGTGCTGTCCTGGCCCCGTGGCTGTGGCTTCAGTGTTTGTCCTCTCCAAAACTCATATTGAATTTGATTGCCATCGCAACAGTATGAAGATGGGATGCCAAATGGGCGGTGTTGAGGTCGTGCAGGCTGTGCCCTTGTGAATGAATGAATGCTGTAGCAAAGAGGGCTGTGGGGGCAGGCTCGCCCCCCCACCTGCTGTCCCGTAAGGATGCAGCAGGAAGACCTCACCAGATGCCAGCACCTTGACCTTGGACTGGCCAGCCTCCAGAACTGTGAGAAATAAATCTGTCTTCTCCATGAATTTCTCAGTGTCAGGTATGCTATTAGAGCAGCAGAAAATAAACCATTCTCTGAAGAGACACAGTGTGGGCTCCCAGGGGTTCTTTCCTGCCTGCTCTTCGGGCTCAGAAGTCCTGGTGCAGGGGGCTGGGGCTGCAGGCATGAGCTGGGCATTACTGGGAGGAGTACAGGTAGTCTGGCCACACAGGCCGCCGCGCTCTGCGCATGCCCGGGGATGCCTCTCAGGAGGTCCCGGCTTGGAGAGGAGTCAGTCCGACGGTGTGTTCAGCCAAGTGTTCGGCCGCTGCCCGCTTTCACCCTGTTTTCCAGATGTATCCAGCTCCAGATGTGCCTGCATTTTCCAGGTTCTTGCCCAAGCTGTTCTCTCACCAGCTTCCTAACCCATCTCAGCCTCCATCCCCTGGATAGCTCCTTCCCAATGATCCAGAGCCCAGGCACATATCGGGTACCTGGTACCTGTTTGTTGAACAAAATTCTGAGCTCAACCAGGGGCCTGTAGGAGCGTGGCTGAGTGCAGACCTGGCTCTTTCCACACCTAACATGCTTGTGATCCTGGGCAAATTGCTCCCCCTTTCTGGAGAAAGGCAGCTGGAGTGCCTCTGGAGTGAGGCAGCTGAACTAGCTGAGCTGTGAGTCCTCCAGCTCTGACACACACCCCGGGTGGCAGCAAAGCCAAGGTCCCGGCCTCCCGTGTCCCGGCTGGCTTGCCTTGCTCTCCCCAGCCAGGGAGGAACATCCTGAACAGCGTTAAGAATAATAAACACAGGCTGATAAACATCAATAGGCCCGCCTGGTGCCAAGAGGGAAAGAGAGAAGACTCTGCTTTGCTGGCTGGAGCCTCCCTGGACCACGGTGCTGCTGCCAGCTCCTTATTCATCTGGAGACAGCCAGCCGGTCACCCCCGCCCCAGCCCAGGCCCAGGGCAGTCAGAGGCCAGTCCCTGGGGAGCACTGGGTCCTCAGCCACAGACCAGCCCTACGTGCCCCCCCCCCCCCATTCGTGCCAGGGCCTCTGTCTGGATGAGGGTTAGGAACCATGCATGGCTCTCCACTGCCCACGAGGCGGGGCCCGCACACCCTTGCCTGGCACAGAGGGCTTGGGCTCCGGTTTCAGTGTCTCTTCAGCCCTGCAGCTCTCCTGCCCCTCGGCTGGCCCTCAAGGGTGTCCGACTATTTGCTGGGGAAGCCGAGCTCTTATTCGCCAGAGGTTTCTGCTCCCTTGGAGGAAGGCCCCTGTGCCCCTGGCCAGATCCTATGTAGGTCCCCTTGTTAGGCACCTGAGTCCAGCAGAGATAGCCTTTTTAGGTCAGGGTGCTCTACGTTCTCATGGTTTGGGTCCTGTTGGACTCTCTGAGATGGTGAACTTTTGATGGAGGAGACCTAAGACTCTCGTGTGCTGCTCTACAAAGAACCAGCGAGTCAGGGTTCTAAGGCTGGGCTCATCTTGCTGCATAGCCCCGGACCAATTACTGAACCTCTCAGTGCCTCAGTTTCTAGTATCAAGATGGCATGAATCATAGGATCATAACTCCCTTTCAAAATTACTGTGTCAGGGGCTGACACATAGGGAGCGCTTGGAAGAGTGCCTGGGACCCAGCCACACCCTTACAATTCGTGATCTTATGCCTTTTGTCTTCACACACCATGCAATATGAGTACCTGGTGCGCAGTGGGCTCCAGATGTGTGTGTTGAATGACTAACTGACTGACTCATAGCGAGAGAAAAGTCCATAAGCCTGGCTTTCCCGTGGAGCCTTCTGTGGTTGTGCAGAATCTGTTGGGGGCCAGGTTGTGGTGGCCAGCAGTGTGGCCACAGGACAGACATCCATAAGGCCACGGGCATCATTTCACGGGGCGGGTCTGAGTGTGTTAGTGAACTTGAAGACTTCTGGTTGCCTAGGCAAACCCAGGGGCACTGATAAACTCAGTGGTCAGCGGCTTTGGGTTGGGTGCTGAGTCATGTAACGCTGGGAGTTAGCAATGGCTGTGGGAGGGAATGATGGTAGTCAAGACAGGAAGTGGCCTGCTGTGGCCGGAGCAGGCAGCCCCTGCGACCTGTGGGGCCTTGGGGACTCTTCCCAGAGCAGGCAACCTGGCTCATTCATGAAACCACATGCCGGAGGGAATCGCCATTCCCAGAGAGGCTCAGCTCACCGCTTTGCAGCCTTCCCGCCTCCCTGGGGAAGCTGTGTCTCCCTGCTTGGGTCCAATTTTCCGTGTGGGATTTCCGGAGACACCAGATGGGTCGTGCGATGGAGACATGGCTCGGGAACTTCATGCATTTCTGAAATTCCTAGCTCTATTTTCAGATGCGTGCTCCCCTGTGCATACCCCCCGCCTCCCCTCCACAGCCTAAGCGTGCTCTTGCTTTATGAGCAGTGTCCTTCCCTGAAGACTGGAGATCAGAATCACCAGGAGATTCATGGTTCAGAATTCACTGGGTTGAGGATCGTCCCTTACTCTGAGGAGGCCTTCCTGCTGGATTCTGGGTAACATCAGCCTGAGGGCCCCTGGTGGGAAATGCGTGCCCTTGGAAGGCAAGTGCACTGCCAGACATCCCCCCTGCTGTTGGCTGGGGACTCTGCAGTTGGGTTATTCGCAGGAAGGGGCTGCCCTGCTCTGCATGTCAGGGAACTTGAGTGTCTCAGGGCCAGTCCTGTCCAGGGATCCATGTGCTGCAGTTCCACTGGTCAGTTCTGGGCTTCCAGTTGCTAGCACCTTAGAGACGGGGAATCGGATAGATCATGCTGAAAACAAAATCTCACTACCCAGTTGGTGCCTAGAGCTGGTGGGTCACAGGTGAGGTGGGGCAGGGTTAGGGAAAACTGCTGGGGAAAACAGGATTCTAGGAGAAGGCAGGGCCACTGTCAGGAACTGGGGAAGGAGGTGGGGACCTAGCTGTATACCCATCATTGGCTATGAGCAAAGACCACGGCTTTGAGCAAAATAGACACAGGAGACCCTTTGACTAGGCACAGCCCCCAGTCGGTGCAGGGCTAAGTGGGTGATGTCTGGATTGGATTTCAGCCTCGTGTGTCCCGGGACCCTTCCTGCTGGGGCTCTTATGCAATGGTTGCTCGACCTGCATGTGGCACCTCGTACCATGGCCCCAGACTCAGAGCAGCACTCATACTGGCACGTGTGCACACTGCACTTCCTGGAGCAGGCACTCTGTCTCCCCTCCCCTCTGTTCCTCCTCCGCCCCTTCTAGGGGGTCTGTCCTCTGAAGGGGCTGAGGCTCACAGGGAGGGGTCAGTTGCTGTAGCCTTGGCCTTATTAACGGGGCTCCAAAGGCAGCCAGGGTGCCCTCTTTCCCTCCACTGAGGTGCCCTGGGGACAGCTGATTAAGCAGCCGGGCACAGTGTCTACGGTGATTGACGGGCTGCCCGGAAGCTTCTGCCTCGAGCGCCAGGCTGCTGCATTATTCATGGCCATGAGCCATAAATCTGCTCTGGAGCTGGCTGCCAGCTCTGCTCTGCAGGATGAGCATGTTGGGGGGGGAGGGCGGGTACCAGGAGGGCAAGAGGCTCGGAGGTCTGCTGCGTGGTCCCTGCAAGTCATCTCGTCCCCCTTGTGTGTCAGCAGAGGGAGTCTGTGCCCTCCCTTGGTCACTGTGGTCCTGGATGTTTTTACAACAGCTGAAGCCCATGGCTCCTGCCAGAGGTAATTCTAAACCAGGCTTAAAATACCACATTCCCTTTATTTATGTATTTATTTATTTATTGAAAAGGCAGAGGGAGGGAGGGGTGGAAAAGAGAGAGAGAGAGAATATGAATGAGATCTTCCATCTGTTGGTTCACTCTGCAAATGGCTGCAGTGGCTGGGGCTGGACCAGATTGAAGCCAGGAGCCTACTCTTGGTCTCCCACATTGGTACAGGTGCCCAAGCACTTGAACCATCTCCCGCTGCTTTCCCGGTCCATTATCAGGGAGCTGGATTGTAAGTGGAGCAGCCAGGACTCTAACCTGTGCCCCCAAGGAATGCCAGCACTGCAGGTGGAGTCTTAACCTTGTCCGCCACGGTGCAGGCCCCAATATCATGTTTCTTTAGAACAAATCATCTGCCGGCAGGCAATGGGGCGATCATCAGAAAGTCCACGTGGGGCCTCTGCCAGTCTTGCTATCGTGTTTTTACCTGGATTGCTGATGCCTATGTGGGAGAAAAGGGAGGGCATGGGATGGCCACAGGTGTAGGAGGAAGCAAGGCAGTGCTTCTCAAAGTTGGGTTTACATCAGAAGCATCTGGAAGGTGCTGGGTCCCACCCCCAGTGTTTCTGATCGAGCGGGCGGCTCATGAGGGGCCTGAGAATTTGATCCTGTAACAAGTTCCCAGGTGGTGCTGATGCTGCTGACCCAAGGACCACACTGCAGGGTGCCTGCCTTAACCTAGACCACTCAACTCCACTTTGCTGTGCTAACCTCATCTAACAAGGGCAAGGACTACCCATAAAATCTGCAGCTCATTAAATTCATGCATTCATTCCATAAACGCTTATTGACAGAGACTAAGTGGCCCTGCTGTGCCCTGAGCAGGAGGTATAGATAGGAAGAGTCAGGCAGCCAGCTCAGGGTTCACTCTCTTGCACACTCCAGGCATTTGTTGGGAGTTGAATCCTGCAATTCAACAACTTCAGCCCCTCCTTGAGGGTCTGTAAGAGCCCTTTGCTGCTCACTGCTGTGATCCAAATAAGTGAATAAGGCCCAGTTTCATGGTTTCTCTTCCCAAGTTGACTGTCTGGAGAAATACCCAGGTATTTGAAAGGCTGGGAATTGGTCAACTCAGAAGATAGAGCTGTCCTGAGAAGAAGGCATCCCTGCAGGCTGGGAGGTCAGGGAAGGTCACACAGGAGGTGAACCCTAAGGACGGACCCGGGAGGAGGGAGATGGTGAGTGTGACTTTCCATGCTAGATGAACACCCTTCGCAAAACTTAACAAATGTGTTTGTCCACTGCCTTCTGAGCTTCAGGCTGGAAAACCTTTTCTCTGATTTTATTGGTCCCAGATCTTTTGGTTTTTTTATAGTTTGTTTGTGCTTTCCCCTGGGATTTGCAGACAACAAACGTGCTTGTCTCCAAGACTTAATCACAAGCGCAAACAGACAAAGTGTGTCTGGGCAGTGTCAGCCTGGGATGGATGTGGCGGTGGAATTTGTGAGAGAGTGGAAATGGGTTGTGGTAGCCATGAAGGTTGGGGTGAGGGAGTGTGGCTGGGAAAGGAAGTGAGCGCAGGGCAAGGAGCAGGTTCTTTGGGTGCTGTTGCCGGGAGTCCCAGCAGATGGCTCAAGCCTGCTCTTGCCACTCCTTTCTCATCCTTCTTCCCAAAAAGGAAATGCTTTAAACTTTTTAGTTTCTTTTGGTATTTATAGCCATATTTCTAACACATTGCTTTCTCTTTGTCCATCAATCTCAGACATTATTTTCTTTTATGGTAGATGAAAATTTAAACTTGTATATACACGCTCTTCTGCATCCATTATCCTCCTATTATAATTATATCACAATTATTACTTAAAATCATTTTCAGAGTTTACTGCTGACACAAATGGTACCATCTGATTATACTTCCATTCTTGTACAGCTTTCAGTTTTTCCTAGACTTAATAATTGCTTCAGGTTTTCATTTATTCAGTTTCCTTTGAACATCTAAGTAATTTCACACGCTTCCACAGCTGTGCAAAATATTATTCAATACAACTCTCTGATCAGTCAAACTACCAGATAATTCCCCACTTTCATTTTCTCTCCTCTGGCATCAGGTCTCCTTGTGCTCCAATCTACTCCAACTGGTCTCGTTTTCCTTTATGGCTTCTGTCTACTCTCAGCCTACCCTTCACCTCCCTGACATCCTGGCACTCCCTTTGCCCTTGTGTTTAGTCCTCTTTTGTTTGATTCTACATATGTATTCCTCTTTATTATTTTACTTCCTTGCTCTGTTTATGAACATAGTCCAATAGCTTCCTGATGAACGGCATGGCACAGGGAAATATTAGGAGACTCTGATGCCTGAAAATATCTTTATATACTTTCAAATTAGATGGAATATTGATAGAAAATTGTAGACTGAAAATAATTTCTCTGACTCAGAATTTCCAGCTTCTTGTTGCTATTAAAAAAAAAAAAACACCCAGTTTCATTCTTGTCCTTATTTGGGTTATCTTTTCTCTAAAAAAGCTTCTAGAATCTTTTCTTCGTCCCAAGTGTTCTAAAATTTCTTGATGATGAGTTCTAGGTTTTCTTTTTTTAAATTTAATTCAATCTGGAAATCCATGTTCTTCTGCATAAGAAACTTTCTTATGATCTTATTTTTCCTGTCCTTTCCTCCCACCTTCCCTCCCTCCCTCCCTTTTTCCTCTCTCTCTTCCCTCTTCCTGATAGTTACTTATGCAGCGTTTTCTTTTTGTGCCCTAGAACTCTTACTTGGATCTTCTGACTCTATTCTTTGATTTTTGAGTCTTCTGTATTTGTCCATGTCCTTATCGTTTTGTGCTACTTTATAACATAAATTATTTTCTTAACTTTATCCTCAACTCTATTTTAGTTTTCACTCTTTATTCTTTATAGATCCTTTTGTATTTCATGGATTTATTATTTTCTTTTATCTCGCTGAGAATGTTAATTATGTATTTTGAGGGTCTCTAATACTTTGCTTTTTTTTGAGTTCTCTTTTATTTGTCTCTGTCTTTCACATAGAGGATTTCCCTTCAGTGTCGGGCAGTCCTTGATTATCCACTCACATTCAGGAGTTAGAATGAAAAAGTGGATCAAAAGTGGAGAAAGGAGGTGGGCTGTGGATAGGTAAGCAGGTATCTCAGAGGCTTCAGTCATGAATCTCCAGCAAATTGGCGGGTCTTGTCTTTAAAGTAATTCAGTTTCTCCACCTAAAAACCCAGCCCTCCATTCTCTCTGTATGGTAGATCTTCACGTAGATGCTCCTGGAATTCTGAAACTTGGTGGGTCTGGTATGTTGAAATGGATTTTATAATTCTCCCTCCAAATGGTGGGGTTAATTTCCCTTACCTTAAATATGGGCTGGCTTTGTGAATGCTTTAACTGCTAGAATATGGTGAATTTATTACTACGAGAGTTCTGAGACTGAGAATTAAAGTGACTTTGAAGATTGTATTTTTCCACTTTTGGAGTCTCTGAGACACCATGTAAGAAATCTAGCTGCTTTGCTGGAGAGGCCATGTAGAGACACTGCACTAAGGAAGGAAGGAAGGAGGGAGGAAGGTCAAGTGGAGAAGCCAAGTATAGAGGAGGTGGACCTGAGTCTACTCAGGGGAAGGGTGGAGAGAGAGAGGGAGAGCAAGAGAGAGGGAGAGGGGGACCGGCCATCTCAGAACTCGTTGAGCCCAGCTTCCTAGTGAGATCAGCCAAGGCTTCTGGACCTGTAAATTGGCCATCCTGGGTGACTATAGTACCCAGCCAACTCACTACAATGTGGAAGAACTGTTTATCTGGGTGCAGTCAATCTATACAATTATAAGCAATTGTGTTTAAGCTGTTAAATTTTAGGATGACTGTTATTCAGCAATGGTTACCAGAATGATGGGGAAAGAGCTCAGGACTGTATCACATAATTTAATTTGCAAATTTTCACTCAATGCTGATTTTGTATTGGCTCCCTACTTCTGCCCTCTCTAAACTTTGATTCAGGAGTTTCTGCGTTATGCAAAATTTTTGGCCCAAATTTAACTACTGATGTTGCTCTTAACATCCCAATTGTAGCATTTAAGATCTCTTCCTTGACAGAGCTCAGATATGAAATTTAGCATTATTGTGATCCATAATTTCCTGATACAGTACCAATACAAAGGATATTCAAAAGGTTAATAGAAAATGTGTATTATGAAAACTATGTGTGGATTTTCATTTTTTGTACCAAAATAAACTTATCTTTTAATTTCATTTTCCGTGTGCTTTTGGAAGTACTCTTATATTTTGACTACAGCTGTATTTCCATCAAGTTTTTCCTCACCTATGACATTTTCCGGCCCAATCTTTTTCTCAGCAGTCCATTTGCATCTTTTGAGAAAGTGAAATTAAAATTCCTTCTGCATAAGGTCTTCTGGGGATTACTCCACTCATACAATTCCTCCAGCAGGTCTAACACAGACATCTGTAGATAAGTGTTCTTGGCTGCTAATGATTTTAATGGAGACATGGTTCCCAGCCCCCATTGCAATTAGTTAATTAATTAAAATGAATAAATAACTTTGAACTTTCACCTGGCATTTCTGATGTGACTTACATGACTGTTCTTCTAAAAACCATTGGCAACTTAGAAAGACATGAAAATGTTTATTGAAAGCCAACAGATTATCAAATTATAAGATGAATTTTCTAAACACAATTCCGATAAAGCCATATCTTAGTCCTTTTTCTGTTGCTATAACAAAAGATCTGGGACTTGGTAATTTATAAAATAGAAGTTTGTCTAGGTTCATGGTTCTGAAGGCTAGGAAGTCTAACAATTCATGGTGGGAAGTTGAAGGACAAATGAGCTGTGTGTAGGAGAGAAGAAAGGGGGCTGGCTCCCATGATGGCCAACCCATTCCAGTGAGAAAGGCTCTGACTCCATGACCCACACATTTTCCACTTGGTCCTGCCTCTTACCACTACCACGGTGGCAAGCAAATTTCAGCATGTGTTTCAGAGAGGACAAACCATAGAAAACTGTATTAAAAGCCAGAAACAAGTGACATCCTCTTGTTCCTCTTGAAATAAAGCAGAGTGTTGTTTCCTTTCCCCTCCTCTGGTTACCCTAACACACTCTGAGACCAAATTAATTAAAAGCTTGGGATGCTGTCCCACCACTATGTGGTCGCTGCTTATTCTGCCTTCCCATTGATGTTTTCACATTCATTAGGAGATTACAACTGCTGGAAAATAACAGAGCACTGTGGGGTGACCCCAGTGATGGTGTTTTGCATGGATGGAAGTATACTGCTCTCACCTACAGCTCCATGCCTGTAGGCGAAGACAGAAACTAACACACCTGCTAGCAGTGTGTGCTGGGAATCATAGGCTCCAAGTTTCAGGAAGTTTCAGAGGTGGAACAAGACTCCACCATGGCACAGCAACACCATATTAAAAGAAAGCCTGGGAAGCAGGCCTGGGAGTTGGGCTGAACCAGATAGAGAGCCATCAAAATCCCAGTTGCTAATACACAGTGGATAGCGGTGGGATCAGGAAGAACTACACATTTTGTTGCTAAAACAGAGTCTTGGTACATTTCTTTTATCTTGAAAATGAAAAAAAAAAAAGGAAACAGCTATTTGTTTTCTTGAAAAAGACAAACTGAGGAACATGAGAAAGGAAATCTCGTCCTGATGACTCAGAAGTACAGACAGAAACTAGAATACAATTTTAGAACACTGTTTGGAACCCTCATGGTGATAAAAAAAAAAATGTAGCCTCTGTGAATAACTAAAGAAACCGTAAGGAGAGAGAAGACCAAGATGAAAAAAGATGAGATGAGAAGATGACAAGACAGAAGTAGAACTTTCAAAATGGGATGCAAAGGTGAGGTGTTAGTGTTTCAGGTTATCTATTGTGATATAATGAACTGTGCTAAAATGTTGTGGCTTAAAACACACTGTCCTGTTTGCTCGCAGTTCCGTTGGAAGCAATTGGACAGAGTCACCTGGGCATTCTTGTGTACTGCATGGTGTGAAATCTGCTCCAAGAGAGGGAGCGTTCAGCTGAAAACTTGGTTGGAGCTGGGCTCTCCAAGGTGGTTTTCCTTGAACACCTGACACCTGGGGGCTAGAGCACTTTGGCACCCCCTCTGCCCTCCCCCAATACACATGGCTTGTTTATTTACAAGGCAGCGGAATCCCCAAAGTGAGAGAATGGAAGTTGCCAGACCTTGTCAGATCTATGGTTGGAAGTCCTCTATTACCAGTTTCACCACATTCTATTGCTTAATGCAAGTCACAAGGGCAGTCCAGACTGGAAGAGAGGGAAACGATCCCCATTTCTTGGAAGGAGGTGCGTGTGCTCACAGCTTCAGCAGGAATTGCTGACAGCCGTCTTCTTGGTTAACCTACATGGGAATTGTAGGTTCAGAGAGGATGGGAAAGAAGATTACAGAACTAACATCCACACAGCAGAGGTGAGGAGTACAGCTGATACTATGGAAAGCTGGAACAGTGACGTGGAAGACAAACATGAGTAATGCTCTCTAGCAGAGAGATGAAGTGACCAGAGGGAAGATGGATACGGAGGGAAAAACTCCTTTCTAGGTGGAATTTCCTGTGATAGGTATCTTGGTGACAGAAACAGCCTTTCGTTCGGAATCTCAAAAGATCATAAGCTCATTTTCTCAGGCTGCCAGCATGTGACCTCTGGCTGCCGATCAGGTGCATCCATCTGGGACTTTGAAAAGGAAGCTTGTGGCGTGGGTGAAAGGACCAGGAATTCATTTTGGAGGAGACAGCATCAAGCCCAGGGCAACAGAAACCGCAGTGCAGGATGCAGTACCTGGGATGCACAGTTAGTGGTAACACCATGAGCCAAGGAATGGGTGGTAGCACACCTGGAGTCTTGCTGGATGGGTTCTGTGGTATAACTTGGCTGTCATTCTGGCTACTGGTGAGCTCCGTTCTGTGCTGCCCATTTTCCAAGTCTGGGTTGAGGTCTTACTGATATTTTTGTAAGACTCCCAATATTCTTGGAATAAATTCTCTCACAACTAAGAAGCCAGAGTTAGTTTGGGTTGCTTGGATCTAAGAGTCCTGACTTGTACAAGGATATGAACAAAGAATAATAGGTATCACTGTGGGAGGGAAACCAGCATAACTGGAACCAAGGCAATGATCAGTGAACACAAAATATTTTTGGCTTTTTAGAAGCCAAAAGGGAATCCAAGTATGTGTCTAGAAATATTTTACTCTATTTCTAGGCACGATCATAAAAAGCTCTCTCAACTAGACAGATAATGCAAATAATTATATTTAATAGGATAAGACATATTCTATGTGAATCAAGAAGTGAAAAAATAGATTATCTGCAAGTTGACATGACTTCAAACTTCTTATCTGCAAGGTAATTGCCAAAAAAATAAATATAGCAATAGTTCCATTTATCAGTTTCATGGATCAGAGTCTGTATCCACATTCTTCCTTTTAAAAAATTATTTGTAAATGTTCAGCTTGAAACTGAGTGAATGATTCTCATACTACATTTTTTAATTGAGAGGCTGTCTTGTTGATGATTCTAGGTCCTGTGCCTCCCATGAAAACTTTAGGATAAACTTCTTTATGTCTGTAAATAAGCTTACTTCAATTTTGATAGGAATTATATACATCTATAAATCAGTTTGAATAGTACTGGCATCTTTATGATGTTGAATCATCTAATCCATGAACATGGTATATTTTTGTATCTATTTACACTTCTTTGATTTCTTTCACCAAAATTTTATAACTTTTAGCATATAGATCTCTAATTTCAGAGCCATAGTTTTTATCATTCATGTTTTGGTAGATGTATATATACCTAAGTAACTAATTTTCTGTGGAGTGATTGTGAATGGTGTTGTTTTTATTTATTTCATTGTTAGTATGTAGACTTGCAATTGATTTTATGTACTGATCTTATATTCTGTAACCCCCCGAATTCATAATACAGTTACATATGCAGTTTTCCATATAGACAATCAATCATAACATCTGCAAGTATAGACAGTTTTTCTTCTAAATTATGTTCCTTTTATTCTACTTCTTGCTTTAGTTCAAGAGCTTGGACCTGCAGGACTGTGTTGAACAGAAGTGGCGAGAACACATTCTTGGCTTGCTCCTGATCTCAGAGAAAAAGCATTTAGTCTTTCAGCACTGAGTATGAGATTAGCTATTGATTTCTTTTTATAGATACTCTTTGTCAAATTGAGATAATTCCCCTCTATTCCTGATTTTCATGAGTGGTATTAGATTTTGTCAGATGCTTTTCTATGGACTTAAGTGTAAACTCTAAAACTTCTAGAAGAAAATAGAAGATTTGGGAATTTGGGTTGGGCAGACAATTCTTAAGTTTGATACCAAGCCATGATCCAAATATCATAAAATTATGATAAATTGGACCTTGTCAAAATGAGAAGCTTTTTCTCTGTGAAAGCCCACATGAAGGGAAGAGAAAGGCTACAGACTAGGGACAAACATTGGCAGACAGTGACTAGCATCTAGAATACAAGAAGAGATCTCAGCACCCAACAATAAAAAATTCCAATTAGAAAATAAGAGAAAGGCATGAGCAGACAGTTCACAAGGAGAGGACATACAGATGGCAAGTAAGCACATGAAAAGATGCTGAACATATTAGCTGGTACAGTCATGACAGCACCAAACTAAACACAACCCAGACCTCCTTCAGTGAGTGAATGGTTAAGCAAAGTGTGGTACATCTATACCATGGAATACCATCCAGCAATACAAAGGAACCAACCTATATTGATGCACATAACCTGGGTGAATTGCCTGGGAATTGTGGTGAGTGGGAGAAAAAAGCCAGTTCCCAAAGGTTATATGCTATATAAGTCAATTTATAGAACTTTCTTGAAATGACAGCTTTATAGGAATGAAGAGTGGATTAGTGATTGCCAGGAGTCAGGGATTGGAGCAGGGGGCTGGATGCTGGGAGGAAGGTGTGGCTATAAAAGAGCCATGTGAGAGGTCCTTGTGCTAATGGACCTGCCTTGTATCTTTATTGTGGTAGTGGATACAAATTACATATGTCATAAAATTCCACAGAATTAAAAGGCATACACATATACAGACTCTCACAATAAACAAACCCAAGTAGAACTGGGAAAGTATTAAGACTGATGAATTGGACCAATTTAATATCCTGGTTGTGACTATAGTTTTGCAAGTTGTAACTGTGTGAAGCTGAGCAAAGACTTCTGTTTGTATTCCTACAACTGCATATGAGTTTACATTGACTTTCAACTAATAATAAAGTGGGAAAAATGAAATATTGGGACATTTGCATTAAAGTCAGAAGACAGACAAAGATGCCCACCGCAACTACTGTTAGTTGACATTGTTCTAGGGTTTCCAGCTAATATAATTACTTAAGAAACAGGAAATGAAATGATCATGATTTGTGTATAGTAATTTTTCTTTTACCCTGGAAATCCTAGGGAAGCTGCTGAGAGAGTTTATAAGGTCACTAGTTATGAATTCAGTTAACAAGGTAAACAGCTTTCTTATAAAGTGGAAATAGCTAGTTAGAGAGAAAACATTTCCTTGAACTGATTTGTTGAAAACTGTTCAGGGCCATAGGGTTGAATAAAGTTTTAGTGAAAGACATAAACAAAAACTTGAATCAGTACAGGGACATGCTCCTGTTGGGATGACTCAATATGTAAAAATGCCACTCCACCACAAATTAATTTATACCTTTAATAAAATTCTGATAAACATCCCCACAGATTTTTTTCAGAACTTAAAGAGAATACAAAGTTCAGTAGAAAAAAATAAATGACCAAGAAGTACTCCATTATTAAATAAAAATTTTAAGCATTGAATCCAAGAAACTTAAATAAGAACAAAATGCACCAAAGGAAATAAGGAGGGGGAAAAGTAATAAATAAAACAATGAAGTACAAAGAGAAAACTGGCAGAATTGATAAATATGTTCAATAACTCTTTGAAAAAAAGTAATAAAATAAATTCTCCCTTACACTGCTCATCATAGTAAATCATGGAAAGAAATAAAGTGTTAGAAAAACTAAATCTCTAATTCTTACATTAGCAGTAAGAAACATGTGCATGTTTTCCCTATTATGTTGTTCAGTTGAGCCCCTTCTCAATACCAGGTTGTTTTAATTTACTGACTTTGTCATATGTTTAAGGTAAACTGTAAGCTTTGAAATAATGAGACCTGGGTTTCAGTAGAGACTGTTGATATTTAGTACTTTTGTGATATTGGCAAACTTTTTAACACCTCTAAGCTGCAGGTTAATGCAGGTCATTGAGTTTTGGGGAGTAATAAATAGAATCTATTATATGGGTGAAAGGCTCAACTCAGTGCTAAATGTAGAAGCAGCACTTAGTCGATCTGGTTAGTAACATCTAAAGCTTTTCCTTTACAAAAAAGAAATACTCCTGGCTTCCATTAATTCTTTCACAATATAATTTAGATTGTATTGTCAAATTCTGAAGATAGTCACATTGAGATTGCATGGAGTTGATTTAAGACAGGTGAACATCTTTACATTAGACATATTCATATCCAGCGACAATGCATTTCTCTCCTCTTGAGGACTCAAGAATCCTTTTCATGTCCCTAAGTATAGCACTCTATGTTTCCTACTTAGATGCACATTGCTGGATTCCATCTTCTAGGTACTTGATAGTCTTTTGTTGACATTGTAACTGGGATCTTTCTCCATTGGTTTTCAAAAACTGGTATTATTGATTTTATGGGAAAACTATTGGTTAGAATATTTATTCTGTAAAGGATAGATATTAAAATAGTTCTGCTGTTTCCACTCCATTATTTATGTTTATGTTTTGAATTACTACTTTTCATGAGATATCCCTGTTTGCTTAACTTTGGCTTAGATTCTGTTACTTGTAACCGAAAGAGTCCTGACTTAAACATCTAGAAAAGAGTCTGAATACTAAAAAGCCATTTTATGGCAACTGTTATATCTACGTATCTCCTTTTACCTATTATTTTAACATTAATAAGTTAGGAATTTCCTAACCTTGGCCTGTCCCTGCATTCCTATAGCTAAGCGATTTGGTCATGCATTACTCTGTGAAGTTTTTGCTTCTGTAGTTAGGTTTGGATATCCGAGTTTTGCTGGATTGGTAAAATGATTTGAGGTATGATTTAACTCTTCCTTTGAGTCTTAGAACAGTTTACATAACAGAGATGATCTACTCCTTGAGAGTCTGAAATATCTTTTGTGTGAAAAGGTCTCTAATGGTTTCTCCATTTATTTCAAGCTTTTTTCTGTATCACTTGTCTATCTTTTGGGCAGTCCATCTTGGTAGTCTACATTTCTGCCTTCTAGCCTTTTCCCCTTTGTCTCTTCTTGCATGACTCTTCCTGAAGCAGTGGGAATGGGGGTGGAGAGACCAGATAAGATAGGGGTCCCATACAGGGTGGATGGTATGTCAGAGTTTGAGCAGGGTGAGAAGGAAGCCTGTCTGCGGTGGGTAGCAGTATGAGGAAATTGGTGACAGCTGGGAGGGGGAAGACTGATTCAATAAGCAAGCATATTAAGAATAGTGAGAGCCAAGTCTTAAACTTAATAGAAGGGAGGTACAACTATAGAGGGGATGAAAACTCGAATTAATCCTGTGGTGCTGAATGGGAATTTAAGGTATGAGGGTGAACTCGTGGCTTTCAGTATGTAGAACAGACATAGGAGTAAATGTTTATAGAAGGGGGCTTCAAAATGTTTATGGAAAATGTGTATTAATGAAAAAGATACACTTGAATTTCAAAATTTCTTTGTACTAAAGTGAACTTATCTTTTAATTCTGTTTTCTATGTACTTGTGGAAGTACTCTCATATTTGTGTAGATGTGTAGTTAGTTTTCTACTTCTGTGTGATAAATAACCCTAAAACTTAGTGGATCAAAAACTATAGAATGCATTTGTTATTCTCGTACTTTCAGCTCATCATAAATCTAAGAGTAGGTTGGCTAAATTCCTCAAGGTCTCTCACAAGGCTGCCAGACAGGGCTGCAGTTTCATCAGAAGGCTTGCTTTCTTTCTCTCTCTCTCTGTTTTTTAAAGATTTATTTATTTATTTATTTATTTGAGAGTCAGAGTTACACAGAGAGAGGAGAGGCAGAGAGAGAGATCTTGCATCTGATGGTTCACTCTTCAATTGGCTGCAATGGCCAGAGCTGCGCCGATCTGAAGTCAGGAGCCAGGAGCTTCTGGGTCTCCCTTGCAGGTGCAGGGGCCCAAGGACTTGGGCCATTTTCCACTGCCTTTCCAGGCCACAACAGAAAGCTGGATTGGAAGCAGAGCAGCTGGGACTAGAACCGGCGCCCATATTGGATGCTGGTGCTTCAGGCCAGGGCTTTAACCTGCTGTGCCACAGCACCGGCCCCATCAGAAGGCTTTTTTAGGGGAAGCTCTGCTTTCCGGCTCACTCATGTTTGGCAGCATTCACTTCCTTACTAGGTTCTGGCTAGAGACACCAGCAGTCCCTTGCCACGTGGGCCCCTCCAGAAGTTAGGTCCCAACATGACAGCTGGCTTCCTTTGAGCATTAGAAGTGAAAACCTGGCCCGCACTTTGGCTCACTAGGCTAATCCTCCGCCTGCGGCGCCAGCACCCCAGGTTCTAGTCCCGGTCGGGGTGCCAGATTCTGTCCCAATTACTCCCCTTCCAGTCCAGCTCTCTGCTGTGGCCCAGGAGGGCAGTGGAGGATGGCCTAAGTGCTTGAGCCCTGCACCCGCATGGGAGACCAGGAGGAAGCACCTGGTTCCTGGCTTTAGGCCAGCAGCACTGGCCATAGCGGTCATTTTGGGGGTGAACCAACGGAAAAGGAAGAACTTTCTCTCTGTCTATCTCACTGTCTAATTCTGCCTATCAAAAAAAAACAAAAAAAAAAAAAAACAAAAAAAAAACCTTTTTTGTAACTTAAACTTGAAAATGACCTCCCATCTCTTTTACCATGTTCCGTTTGTTATAAGGGACTCACTAGGTCCAGTCCATACCAGCAAAGAGGAGATTATATAAGAACTCAAATACTAGGGGTGGGGACTATGGGGCAGAGTAATCCTGAGACCACAGATAGATAAAGGATGTGTGTGTGTGTGTGTGTGTGTGTGTGTGTGTGAGAGAGAGAGAGAGAGAGAGAGAGAGAGAGAGAGAGGTCTGAACTCTGTACTCAAACACCCTCACAGCAGTGAGCATACCTAGTGCCCAAATCTTCATTTTTAAGTATCTTTCTCTATGAAAACAAATAGTGTATTCCAAGGTTGGAGCCTAAAAAGTACACAAAGAGCCTGGAACATCTTGCTGTTCCAGGAATTAAAGAAGTGTTCAGAGAATGACAGGTACAGGTCAAAAGGACATCCAAACCAGAGTGAAGGAATTCCCACTCTTCAAATCTGGAATAATTTGGAAAAAAAAAATGAAGATAGTAGCAGAGTTTTTTAAACCATTGAATAAAATAGAAATCCATGAGTCCATACTTATGGAAATAAATAAATGAAAATCTAAATGGGAATAGAGAGACATTTGGCCTTAAATGTAGAATGTCAGCTGTGTAGAAGGAGAGGGAATCAGAAAATCACCAGCTGACAATCATTTAGCAATAAGTGATTGATCTAGGAAACCTCAGTGGATGTAAAACTGGATGAAGAATGGGATGGTTGCTAAGTCTCAAAGTATACACCTTGCTGCAGAGTGGTGGGATTACAAAGGGAAGAAGGGTCATTTGGCAGTGGAAGACACTCCTGGAACTAAGGGAGCAAGGCGCAGTTGAGATCACGCAACCCCTGATGGGATGCATGAAGGGACACAGCCTGCGACACATGATTTGGATCTCATAATGAGGAAACACCAGACAAACCCAGGCTGAGGCACACTCAACAAAATGGCTGCCTGTGTCCTCAGGAGTATCAAGATCAGCAGAGTCAGAAAGCCACTGAAGAGTTGCTGCAGATTGCAGAAGACTGCAAAACTACAACTAAATTCAATATGATGCTGAATTAGGGTTTTAAATTTTGGATTAACATGTGATACTTGCACATTTTTAAGGGGGTACAATGCAACTTTTCAACCCGTATATGGCTCTTCAATTTTCTGTACCCGGGCAGCCAGCTTTTCCATTTCTTTAACCTTTTTTTTTGTGTTTGGAGCCTACCAAATACTTGTTCTTTGTCCTCTATATAGAATATTCTGCATCATTGTGAGCTATATCCACCTTGCTATGCTTCAGAACACCAGAACCCATTGGGTTCATCCTCCTGTGTTTTAGTACCCATTATCCAACATTTCCCCCAGCCTGTTTCAAGACTCTGTAATAATCACCATTTTAAATTTGGAGTCAATATATTGTTATTTTTTAATTTCCCCATATGAGAGGGAAAATACAGTGTTTGTCTTTCTGTTATCTGGCTTTTTTCATTTAACAATGATCTCCTGGTCCATCCATTCTGTAGGAAATGTCAGGATTTCATTCTTTCTGAGAGAAGAAGAACAGTCCATTGTGTAGTTTACTGTATTTTCTTTATCCATTCATCTCTTGATGAACACCAGCGTTGATTCCATATCTGGGCTATTGAGTGTAGTGCTGCAATGAACAAGGGAGTGCAGGTGCCCTTTCATATGCTGGCTTCATGTCTTATAGATAGACACCCAGAAGTGAGGTAGTGAGATCATGTAGTAAATCTGTTTTTAGTATTTTTTTTGAAGAACCTCTGTACTGTTCTCCACAATGGCTATACTAGTTTGTACTCCCACTAATAGCATATAAGGGTTTCCTTTTCTCTACGTCGTCCCCAGAATTTACTGTTTGTCTTTTTGATGACAGTTATTCTAATTGGTATGAGATGCTACCCCATTATGGTTTTTATCTGCACGATTTCCCTGATAACTAAGGAAATTATTTTTTTTTCATGTATTTGGTTGGCCTTTTGTATTTCTTCTTTTGAGAAATATCTGTTAAGATCTTGTGCTCATTTCTTAAGTGCATTAATTGGTATTTTGTTGTCGAGTTTTTTGAGTTCTTTATATATTCTGGATATTAAACTTTTGTTGGATGAATAGTTTGCAAATTTTTTCTCCAATTCTGTTCATTGTCCCTTCACCCTGTTATTTTCTTTGCTATACAGAAGCTTCTTAGTTTGATATAATTGCACTTGTCTATTTTTGCTTTTGTTGCCTGTGCTTTTGGGATCTTATCCTGAAAGTCATTGCCTATGCCAATGTCTTGAACTGTTTCTCCCATGTTTGCTTCATATAGTTTCATAGTTTTGGGTCATGGATTTAGATCTTTGATCTATTTTGAGTTGATTTTGTGTATGGAGTGAGAGGTGAGGGAACATGTCTTGATTCAGTCTTTTACATATGGATATTCAGTTTTCCCAGCAACATTTATTGAAGAGACTGTCTCTCTCCAGGGTATGTTTTCAGCTCCTTTATTAAGGATATGTTGACTGCAGAGGTATGGCTTTATTTCTGGGGTGTCTATTCAATTCCATTGGTCTGTGTGTCTAATTTTATGAGAGTACCATGCTGTTTTGGTTCCACTAGCTCTATAGTATGTCTTGAAATTTGTATTGTGATGCCTCCAGCTCTGTTCTTTTTTGCTGAAGATTTCTTCAACCATTCGGTGTCTTTGGTATTTCCATATGAATTTTAAGATTTATTTTCTAATTCTGTGAAGAATATCATTGGTATTTTGATGGAGATTACACTGAATCTGTAAATTACTTTGGGGTAAAATGGACATTTTGATAATATTAATTCTCCCAATCCATAAGCATAGGAAATTTTTCTTTGTGTGTGTGTATCTCCTTTCCCAAGTGCTTTGTAATTTTCATTGTGAAGATCTTTCACATCCTTGGTAAAATCCGTTCCAAGATATTTTGTTATTATTGTTGTTGTTGTAGTTATTATGAGTAGGGTTGTTCTTATAATTTCTTTCTCAGCAAGGTTGTTATTGGTGTGTAAAATGCTACTGAGTTAGGAGTATTGATTTTGCATCTTGAAACTCTACTGAATTCATTTGTTAGTTTAAATAGTTTCTTGGTAGAGTCTTGTGGTTTCTCTCTACATGGAATCATGTTATCTGCCAACAGGTATTATTTGATTTCTTCTTTGACTATTTTAATGCCTTTTGTTTCTTTTCTTTGTCTAATGGCTCTAGTTAAAGCTTTCAATACTATATTAAATAGGGTGGTACTTATGGATATTATTGAAACCATGGGGAAAAGTTGAATAGGATCTGTGGATTGAATGTTAATAATGTATAAATATTGTTTTCCTTTGTGCATATTGTGATTACAAAGGAGGATGTTCTTGTTTTAAGGAAATACACAACCATTGGGAGGGTCAAAGGGAATCCTAACATCAGATAACTGTCAAATGGTTTAGGAGAAAAAGTCCTTTGTACTATTCTCACAAATTTTCTGTTGCATTTAAAATTATTTATACATAAGAAGAAATATAGGATATAAAACTGGATGAAATGTTTAATACTACATCAAACAAACAAAAAACTGTCCATAAAGAAAAGAGTAAGTAAAAAAAAAAGTTGTCTTATTTATGAAGTCGCATGTAGAATTTTCTCAGGATTTTTAATCTGCTCTGTAGTGGTGTAAGACTTTTTTGCTGTGCGTGTGTCTGGCATCTCTTATCCTTGCTGTTCCTTGCTGGAGGGAATTGTAGAATGACTAAGAGCAGGGGTTCTGGGGATGGACAGATCTGGGACTCAGCACTGAACTCCCAATGCCTCAGTTTTCTCATCTGTTAAGTAGAGCTGTTTATACTTCTTACCTCATGGAAGTAATTGTGAGAAATGACAATGCTGAAATTAAAAAGTTTAGAGTGTGTGATGGATAATTTTATAAATCAGCTTGACTGGGCCATGGGATGCCCAGATGTGTGGTTAGACATTGTTTCTGTGTGGATAATTCCTGGTTAATGTCTGAACTGGTGGACAGAATAAAGCAGATGACTCTTCAGTGTGACTGGGCATCCTTCAATCCAATGAGGCCTGAGTAGAATAACAAGGGAGACGAAGGTTTTATTCACTTTCTGTCTCACAGCTTGAACTGGGACAGTGGTCTCCTGCCCGTGGTGCTCCTAGTTCCCAGATCTTCAGACTCGGCTGGAATCCATGGCACCTGAGAGCTCTCTGGCTCTCAGGCCTCAGACCTACACCACCAGCCTTCCTTGGTCTTCAGCTTGCGGAGGTGAATCTGGGGACTTAGCCTCCAGATTCACGGGAGCCACTTTCTTGTAGAGAATTTCTATGTATCTAGCTTACCTAGTAGCTCTGGAGAATCCTGTTCAGCTTGTCCTGGTACCTGGCCATTAGCTAAATGCCCAGTAAATGATGGCTCTTATGGTCCTAGTTATAATCATTTCAAAGATACAGCTCCTGGATCTCTCAGCCCCACAGTTTTTATTATTTTTGATTTATTATTATCTTCAAATCCTTCCTTCAGCTTTTCATAGGTTTACTCTTTTTTTTGTCCTTTTACTTGTTTTTGAGTTGAGCACTGAGTTCATTTAATTTTATTCTTCTGTCTAATGAGAAAAACATAGCAGTATATGTGTTTGGCTTTTGAGGGCTTTGTATTTTCTTTGCCGTAGCTCCCCCATTGTTTCTTAGAGGATCATGAATTGTAGTTTTGGCTTCCTCCTTGACTCTAGGGCTATTGAAGCTCTTTCTCCCCTTGTGCAGGGCTTTTCTTTTGTTTCTTTTGTTTTCCCCTTTGTTATTCACTTCTAGTTTGGTTGCATTGTGGTTTCAGTTTGTGTATTGTACTACTTCTGCTTTTTAGATTTTAATGAGATTTTCCTTGTGGCCTAAGATATGATCAAACTGTGTAATGGTTCCTTGGCCATTTGAAATGAATATATATTCTGTGTTTCTAAGAAACATGTTTTGGTAAAGATGTATTAAGTGAAAAATTTAATAACAATTTTTAACCCTCCCAGGGTCTTATTACTGTCATCTACTCAGTATCTCAGGAATGGTAAAGCGTGTTCAGCCTTCTGTGATTATGGTTTTGTGCACATTTTCTTTCATTTCTAACCTTTCTGGGCATGTACATTTGGTGCTGTGTTCAGTGCACACAATTCATGGCTCTTCTGTTCTCCTTTAGTTTGTACCATTTATCATTATCTATAGGACAGCCCTTGATCCCGCTTTAATGCTGTTTTTGCTATAAATTCCACTTTGTCTAATGTTAATATTGCTCTCTTTTTGTTTGTCTTTGGGTTTTGGGTCCCTGGCAGATTGCCGGTTACCCCCTTCCCAGAATGTGGTCTAATTTTTAGGTAGTCATTTAAGACCCTGACTCCAGCCATACTTGTTTGCTCCAGAAATGGGCATCCAACCCCATGCTGGGCCAATCAGAACTCTTCCCAGGTGGTGAAACTTGACTCTATTTTTGCCACTTTCTAGACTTAACCGGGACACA
Source organism: Sylvilagus floridanus (assembly GCA_949820135.1). Lineage (NCBI taxonomy): Eukaryota > Metazoa > Chordata > Mammalia > Lagomorpha > Leporidae > Sylvilagus > Sylvilagus floridanus. Next base: position 54,170,604 of record OX463245.1, read on the forward strand.
CACTTGGCGCTGCCTGTACTGTGGCCATCTTCCCATACACAGGAAATGTAGGATTGGAGTAGGAAGTTGTAGAGTTCTAGTCACATAGGGTGACTGTAGTGCTGATACTCTATATCTCTGTTTTCTGTATTTCTTATGCTTTGACATCTGGGGCCTTGCTGACTCCAGAGTGAATGTCCCTTCCAGGGCTAGCCAGTTCCTGGAGGTAAAGTAAAGTAAGGGACTCCCCTGCAAGCATGCCTTCCTTATGCAAATCAGCACACCCAGAGCCCACCCCTACACATCTCCTACTCTGGGTCAGTACCCACCTGCCCTAATCACCGTAATCACCAGGGACAGCCTCTTTGTCCCAGAGCTGCTGAATGTATCCACGCTGGCCAGTTCTGCCTGCTGATCTGTCTCGCTCATTCCTTCCCACGGGAACCACACATACACGAGGCTTTCACTCAGATTTTCCCCCGACCGCCCCGGTGCTGCCGTGCGCCCCTCTGCAGCCATGGCACGGCTTGCTGCCTCCTCTTGGCATCGTGCATTGTAAGCTCTCTTTTCTGAGGTGCCCTCTCCTGGTGCTGGCCTCCCCACACCCGAGTAATAACAAAACCTACCTTTCAGGGCAACGTCTTTCTCACCATTCCTGAAAGATAAGGGGAAGCAAATGGAGCAAGGAGGAAACAAGAGAGGAACAACACTTTAAACTTAGGAGCCAAAGTTTCTGTTGAGGATCAAACATTAGTAATGAAAGAGCAACCACACTTAAATAACACCCGGTGACATTTTAGGGTCTTGGGGACGAATTCTGAAGATCTTTTCAGAATTTGAAGGTGAGGGAGTTTACATGTCAGCCTGGGGAGGATTGAACTAGAATCAGACTTTTCTACAACCCTAAATAGAAGTATTGTAAATATAATTATCTACAAGGTTCCCAGGGGAAACCTTAGAACCTGCTTCCAAAACAGGAAAGCTGTTATTCATTCATGATGACAAATGAAAGACACTTTTCAAACATGTAAACATTCAGAAAGCATGCCACTAATGGAAACATCCACACAAATCTGCCCAAAGTAATGCTCTAATTGAGCAAGAAACAAATAGGAAAATTAGTATAAACAGATAAATAATGTTAGAGTTCATTTATAAAATCTTAATATTAACATGTTTCTTGAAAATAATAGCAATATCCAAAATAATGGGAAGAGAAGGATCTTAAATGTAGGAAACAAATTCATTCTAATAATCTCGATCTAACATGTCATTTAATTAAGAAAAATATGAGAAAGAAATTACGAAGCATAAAATCATCTTACCCAGGGCAAATAAATATATACTATGTTCTTTTTGGGGTTGATATGGCATATATATATATATTACATATAGTTTGTATATATATGTGTGTGTGTGTGTGTTTAAAGGAACTAATAGAGACTACAAAATATGAAATCCTAATATCTTAAATATACAAAAATGTGCAAAGCAAACCTGAAGAAATGGCAAAATGAAAAAGAAAAGTACAGGTAAGAATGATGAGGTTTTTTAATGATTTATTTTGAGTTGTGTGGTGGTCACAGCATGTGTTCTATATCATTGATTAGACTTCTTTAGGAATGCAGTTCAAGTTCAGTATCATAAGTAACCATGTATACTATGTATACTGGAAAGGACTGTGTGTTTTCTGTTTATTGGGTGCAAAGTACTGTATGACTCTATTATATCAAATATTCTATGATTTATTATTGAAATCTTTTATAATCTTTGTGTGATCTATGCCTTTCTAAGTAACCTATGCTTATTGTGGGTTTGTCCGTTTCTCCTTCAATGATGTCAGTTACAGAGTTAAGTCTGTGTTGTTAGTTGCATACAAAGCATTGTTGTTATATCATTTTAATGGATAATTCTTTTAAAGACCAGGAAATGTTCTATATTTCTATAAAATTAATATTTTCTTTTATTACTATTTTACCAGCATCCTTTTGGGTAGCTTATTACATATGTATCTGTGGGGTTTGTAGAACTTTATGTCCTTTTGTGTCTCAGTTTCAGATGATTCTTTCAGAAATAGCTTATGGGTGAATTAAAGGGGGGGGAGGGTCGTTATGAAATCCTGTCTTTGAATCAAGATTTAACCCATCCATAGCCACTGATTATGAATATCAGCTTAATTAATGTATTTCTGAAATACCGTTTTTTCTTTTTATCATGAGTGTTCCTTGCTTTTTTACTTTTCCTCCATGCTTGATTTCTTAAATTGATTTTTTTCCCTCCATGTGTTTGGGAATGACACATTCTGTGGATAATCTTATTCGGAAACTCATCTTTCATGGAGATGTTCTCCCATGTGCCCTTTCCTTCAGGGTGGCTTTGTGGATTCCCTCAGTCTCAGACCATGGGGTTTGGAGTTGCGAGCCAGGTGTCAGGTGAACATGTTTGTCTGGGGTCTTCTCTCCGCGGATGCACTAGGTCTGAGCTTCATGTCTACACAGGGTGTGATTCTGTTTGGAGCTGCAGTTCTATCTGAGCATCAACAAGCAGTGCGTTTCTAAACCTGGCCCGAGGGCGTGAGCAGGGTCAGTGCAGCCTGTGGTGGAGGCAGCTGTGTGCTCGTGGCTTCCTGGCTGCACAGAGGAGCCAGTCTTGGCCGAGTGACTCTGTCCTGATGACCCATCTCTGTTCCCAGTTCTGAGCTGTACCACCTAAATTACTTGTGAGGATTTTCAATTCTTTATTCCTTGAACGCAGTTATATACACATATTCTCTCTTAGTAAACATCTGCCATTCCTGTTGGTTGGGGTGAGGGGAAGGTTTGGGCACGTGCACTCTCTGTCACCTTGACCTGCAGGTTCCATGCTCAAATTCAGATGAAGTGAGGTCAGCGCTAGATGCCTGACACTCGCCGGAACACTCGAGGGTGCAGTCTCCCTCTGGCCAGTCGTCCTCCAGGGAGGAGGAGCCTGTCCTCTTCAGGATGCCCTGCAGGCCACGTGTTCTTGGTGGTTCATCCTGGGCCTTTTCTGGTCCCTCGAGGCTCTTGAACTGGACCTGGCCGCCCCCACTGCCCCTGATTCCCATGCATGCTGCTCAGGACGGGGCAGCCTGACAACTTCTGGAACAGCCTGAAGGTCAAAAAAGGCAACACAACAATGCAATAGCAGAAACAAAAGGGTGATGACAGAGCTGGATGCGGGTAAAACTAAGGATGAACTTTTTCCCAGGCTGGTTTCTGAGCTGTTCTGGACACCGGACTAATGTGTTCCTATGTGCGCCTGAGGTAGCACTGGGCCGGCTGCAGAGCTGCGGGCTGGGAGGACCCCTCGGCCCTGGAGCTTCCTTCCTGCCTGCTGCTTCCGGCACCACGGGGCTGCTCAGGCCCCTTGCATGATTCTCCAATTTTCCTTCTGCCTTTCTGAGTCAAACAAACCTCCGATCACTTGTTGAGGCTTCTGGGAGCCTTCATGCTTCCTAACCGCTGAGTACAGCACACTAATAAATACTAGATCTCACGTATTTAACACATACGGGTGCTCCATGTCAGACAGCTGCTGTGCTGAGGGTGGTGTCTTGTTTCACCCTTGCACCTTAGCATGAGTGCTATCCTGACATGGAGACAACGTCGTCATTTTACAGATCAGGAAATCGAGGCTAACAGAATTTCTGCCCCGTGCCCAAGTTTGCACATGTGGCACACAGCAGAGTTGGGAATCAGGCCTAGCTTCATCTGATCCCAAAGGCTGGGCTGTTTCCTCTATACTTTTCTGCCGACTGATGAAACGGGAGTCAAATGCTGTGCCAACATTTGCTTCCAAGCTAACTTCCAAGATGCTTCCAAGGTAGCTACCATGTAGAGGAAATACGGCCATAACTAGAGACAAAGAAAGAGACGCAGACCCCTCCTCCCAACACAGACCCTGAAGAGTGGCTGCTCACAACTAACCAGTGAAGCAACTGCCCACTGTTATCTTGTCTAGGGAGGGAAGAAGTCCTAAGCTCTGCTTCTGTCAACTCCAGTCATACATCTATTCTAATAAATCTGTCCCTGGTATCTCTTTTACCAACATTGCCACTGGAAATGTGGTCCTAAGTCACATAGGCTGCAACTTAAGCCCACCAATGCTGTAACAGCTAAGGTATGATTCTGATGAACCTGTAAATAGTGTAAGAAACTTGGGATTGCCGTTCAGTTCTTGGGAAATGATGCCAGCTGAGCCCGCTGGTGTAATAAACTGCTTGATCCTCCGCTGTCTCTGGTGCCTGTTTGAATGGAGGGAATGTTCCCACTCCAGGTTTCTGTAACAACCAAATTGCTCTTCTTGGCTGGGGGGAGGGGCTAGAGGTGATTTCACAACTCAGTGCTTCTCTGGGAAATGACACCACACTCGCTTCCGGATCTTCTGGAAGCAGCTCAGTGCCATGCACAGGCAGGGTGCTCAGCTCTCTCATGAGCTTTCATGGGAAGGTAGTGCCCAGGGACTGGGAGGGGAAGATGGACAGATAAAGAATGAGTCCCTGGAGGGAAGGTCTTGGGGACGTGTTTGGGGGTCACTTTTATACCTTAGGCACCCCTCTACTCACCAGTCAGGCTACTACCATTTAAAGGAGAAGTCTCTACTCTCTGCCTGCTTCTCATAGCTGTCTCCTCTGAGATCCAGGTTCTAGGATCTCTCCCAGTTCAAATCCAGCCTCAGAGCCACCTTACTCAGAAGATGCTGTGTTAAGATCTAACCATTTCTGCCTGCGTTGTCTTTTATTTGGGGCTGAGCTCGGCTCTCTTTGTGCTGGATAAGGGAAAAGACAACTCAAGAGAAGGAAGGGGGTAATTGTCAGACTTTCCATAGGGCTCAGACTCGGGTACAGGGGACTCCGTCCACTGCTGCACACCCAGTGCCCAGTGCAGGTCCATATCCCCTAGGGAGTTTGTATACTGTACACAGTGTCTGCCTGGAAAAGGGAGCCTGCATCTGGGTGACTGGGCACCAGGCCCTGGGCCTGCTGCAAAGGTGCTCATCTGTGTTATGGGGAGAAGTGCTGCTGATGCTCGTTCAGCCTGGGGGCAATCCAGCCCCTCCTAAGGCCAAGTTCGGGCTCAGCTCGGGGCTCCAGGCAGGACCTGGAGTGTGGGAGAGAAGCTTTCCCTGCCTCTGTTCTTCTTGGCCTCAGATGGGCCACGCGATCTTCCTGTAGTCTGCTGGCTCTCTGTGGCTCCTGGCTCCTGGAATCCTGTCTCCCCAGTCCCATTCCTCTGGCTTCTTTGAAACATGCTGGTGTAATTGATGAAAATCAGCCAGCTGTGCTTTCCCTTTGTTGAATGCCCCTGTGTACACCTAAAGTCACTCACAGGCTTTCTTCTTCCAGAAAGAGAAGAGAATGGATCAGGATGGGATCCATCCTACTGTGGTACCAGACCTCAAGTCTCAGTGGCTTTACACAATGGAGATTTATTTCTCACTCATCCTCTACATGGGTTGGCTGGAGGCCTATCCCATGCCATTGTCATATAGGATCCAGGCTGATGGGGCACCCTCTTTGGGAGATAGCTTATTGCCGTGGCTGAGGGGAAGAGCTTTGGGGGCTTCACATGGAGCAGGAAGTGTGTCCAGAAAGTCCAAGGCTGGGATAGAAACTGTATGATTTGCAGCATGGCTAAGCAGGCGCCTTTCTGTGGGGAAGGAGCTGGGCTTTCAGGTGGGCACTCAGTGGTCAGCCGGCCCCTGTGGAGATTTTACCCCCTTGTGTGCACCACTTACTGACCTTGGAGCTAAACTTCCCTGGTTTAAGCATGAATTCCGCCATGAGCTAGATGTGTGACTTCCGGCAGAATGGCTTAGCTGCTCTATGCCTCTGTTCTTCATCTGTAAACTGGGAGCAGTTCTCTCTAGGGTGCCACAGCTGGCAAGTGCTAGTGCCAATACTGTTAGCCACATGAGTATGAGCCCTTATTTCTATCAAAACTCCATGTCCACACTGGCAGAAATCCACCTAGTAACACTCGCAAGGCAAAAGATGATGGCATGACTTCCCCTTTAGCTCACCTGCCCATTCTTCTCCCCCTTGCATTCCAGACTGGAAATTTCTTCCTAGTGTCCCAGGGCCTTTCTAGCCTCCCTCACGTCCCAGCCACGGTCTGGCTGCAGAGCACAGGGCTTGCCCTCAGCTCCTCTATAGTCATTTACTAAGAACTGGTGGCAGCTCTGATTCACACTCATTCAGCCCGGGGTTCTCACCAGCCCTTGCCTTGGGGCTCAGACGCCTTCAGCCTCCCATTGCACAGTGACCCCAGCACACCCTGGAGACCCTGAGCCTCAGGCAGCATCCCGGACTCCAGGCTGCAGATGGGAGGGTCCTGGGTAGAGAGGGGGTCTGTTCTACAGAAAGGAGGGAAGTGTTACAGAATCTCTCTAAACAAGGCAAAACAAAGTCATTTATCTTGGGGCATTAGTCACTGAGCTGCTGACGCAGGAAAACACAGTGCTCTTGGCAATCACCGTTTACATCAGAACAGGATGATTTGTGGACCCTTCCAGACTTCCCCACCCACCTCAGTCTGTCCCTGCGTGTGCCAGAGGGCTGTTCTTTAGGGCAGAGGCACTGGCTTTGGCCTGGGCATGACAGGTGCCCCAAGTCCCACCCCCATTTCCATCCACGTATATGTTGGCTCATAGCAGGTGCCTTCGTCTCTCAGAGCCACACTTATTGGCAGCTGTCTGTCAGGCAAGACTGGATCCAGTGTCGGCATCACATTTTATGTGTGGTCTTTTTTCTTGGCTGTGACTGTCTAGTATTTGGAAGGAAGGGTTTTCAATCCCTTACATTTTCCGTATTCCAAAGAGAGATGATGACAACAATGAGGTCTATACCCATGCATAGTTTTCAGTAACACACAATTCCCATGAACTTTTTAAAGGTCCCTCATATGCATGGATTTCAAACAAACTTATCTTTTACCTCCATTTTCCATGAATGTTCTGAAGTGCTGTTGTGCGTATGGTGTCTCCTACCCCGCTCTCTCTCTTCCTTCTGCGATTGTCCCATACATACAGAGATGAAATGTGTACCTTCAGGAACCCATACTCCCTTGTTCCAGCCTCAGGTGGTACAGAGAGCTAAGAGTCCTCTTGTCGAGGTGTCTTAGCATTTGGTTTGAAGCAAATACCAACTGCCATGATTTGGGTTGGGAAGTTAATTCCCAGAGTTAATAGCATTTGGAGGTGGTACCAGTGGGATGTGATTGGATTGTGAGGGCTCTGCACTTATCAGTGGATTGATTCATCATGGATTAAAAGGTTCTCAAGGGTTGGCTTTGTTATAAAAGCAAGCTCTCTCTGTCTCACTATGTGGTGCTCTCCAGCATGTTAAGATGCAGCAGAAGACCCTCATGAGAAGCAAACAAGATACCAGAGCCATGCTGTTGGACTTCCCAGCATCCAGAACTGAGAGCTAATGAGCATATTCTTTCTAAATCAGTCTATATTATCCAGTTATAGCAACAGAAAACAGACTATGACACCAGGAAACCTTCTCATCTGTGTTCATGTAGAAGATAGGTACCAGGGCCCTTTGTTGTCTTTTAGCCCTGGTCATGGTACCTGTCAGGCCTCACCCTCAGCCTAAATACTTAGTGGTAGAGCACATGACCTGGTCTGAACCAATAAGAAGACTGTATTCTCCTGGTTTCAATGATTGGTTCAGAGATGGCTATGTGACCTACTCTGAGCCACTGAGCTTCAAGGAAACCTTTGTTGACCTTCTGAGAAAGCGAAGCTCCAAGAGAGAAGGAGTGAATGTGACTGTGTGATGGGCACAGAATTTCTCTCCTCTTGGGCAGTGGTGTCAGGAGGTCAATCAGGCTCTGCAGCCTGGATGGGAGAGCTGAAGGGCCTGGAGAGCTGCCTTGTGGAGCTGAGGATAGAGAGACCCAGAGAGACGGAGTCCTTGCTGATATCCTGTAGGCATCTGGGTGGAGCTTATCTGGATCCACCTGTTAGGCTGAGAGTCAACACCTGCCCTTTGTTGTTCAGTCAGACTAAAGCAGCCTTTATGTCAACACTGAGAATACAGAAGACCTGGAAACCCAGTCTTGAGACTTTGGCCAGGCCATCCTACTACCAAGAGCACCCCTGTTGCCCACTGTAGCTCTACTCTTCCAGGACCTATTGATGCATCACCTCCCCACTTTGAAACATCCCGTGACTCTGGGACCCAGACTGCACCATGGGCATACTCTGGGCTGCATTTACTGCCTCCCGTCCATCTTCTCCATTCAAAGATAGAACTGTTTTGCCTCTAGTTCCTGTGGCCTCTGCACCTAATAGTGGGCATTTAATTAATTAATTTTTTTATTTTTTGACAGGCAGAGTGGATAGTGAGAGAGAGATACAGAGAGAAAGGTCTTCCTTTGCCGTTAGTTCACCCTCCAATGGCCACCGCAGCCGGCGCACCGGGCTGATCTGATGGCAGGAGCCAGGTGCTTCTCCTGGTCTCCCATGGGGTGCAGGGGCCAAGCACTTGGACCATCCTCCACTGCACTCCTTGGCCACAGCAGAGAGCTGGCCTGGAAGAGGGACAACCAGGACAGAATCCGGCGCCCCGACTGGGACTAGAACCCGATGTGCCGGCACCGCAAGGCGGAGGATTAGCCTAGTGAGCCGCGGCGCCGGCCAATAGTGGGCATTTAATGAAGGACTGTTCTAAAAAACTGTACTGGGAGGAAGTGTGGATTTGGGGTAGGGTGGGGCAGGCAGACTTTGGGGGTAGGGTGGGGCACTCCAAATGTCCAGATCTAAAGCGTGGAAGGCCTGAACTGGCCAGAGAAGAGAGATTTGGAACGAGAAGATCGATTGCTTTTCAAAATGAGAGTGTGGTAGAATTCTGTAAGTTGGAGCTGAAAATGCTCCACCTTTGGGCTGGAAGTTGTGGTGAGTGACATGGAAGTCTTACATAGGATAACAGGATTATTTCCAGTTTGGATGAGGTAGGGGCAGAGAAGCTCTCCCCATTGCAGTGAAAACTCCTGCTCCTCTGTGCTCCCCTGGCCAGCAGGTGCCCCCTTCTCCCTGCCCACACCCTTGAGCTGACATAGACCATCATAAAAGGAGGTAAAAAGTAAACACTGCTGATTGAATGTGGAATGCACTTTTATTCTCCAAGTGAGAGGGGTATCCTGGGGGTAACTGCAAGTTGGTAATGAACACTGGGCTAGGTGTAGGGAGCTGGGGTACCCTGCCCTCTTAGATCTATCCCCACTGAGTTCTTTAGAGCTGATGTCATTGTGAAGGTTCTTGGAAATATCCCAGGTGGCATTGTCTTTTCCCTTACAGATGACCTGGTCTGCCACACTGACTGTTGCCAAGGAAGGGCAAAAGACAGCCAGGGAGGGTTCCTGAGGAGCCATAATAGAGAAGAAGGAGCAACTGGATAGCAACAATGAAAGTAGGGAGCTAGGGCAGGGTCAGGGGGAAGTGGGGTGAGGAGGGAGCTGTCCCTGGAGGCTCCTGCTGATACTTCAGGACTGCCTGCCCCAGCCTGCTGAGCCAAGACCTGCGGGTACTGGTGGCTGGTAGGGAGAGGGATGCCAGCATCCAGGCTTCTGCCTCGGATTCTAGGATGGGCTGGACCTGAGGCTCCCTGGCTCATGCTGCTGCCGTGGTCAGAGCAGGAGCAGAGGAGGTAGGATGGTGGGTATGGACTAAATGGAGAGGGAGTTGCTATGGTTTGAACAAGATCTGACTCCTAAACTCATATAGAGGTTTAATCCTCAAAGTCATAGGTTGGTGATGCTGAAAGAGTGGAAGCTTGATCCATTTAGGGTATTAGGAAGTGGCCTAGTGGGAGATCCTTGTGTCACTGAGGCATGCCCTTGGATGGCAATTTTTGCAAAAGGGTTGGTTGTAACAGCCTGAGAGTTGAGTCTAGCTGCTTTCTATCTCCAACCCCAACTCCCAGCCCTCGCTTCCTGGCTTGCCATGTGATTGTTTCTCTGCACGCAGTTCACGGTTGCCTTCCTCTGGAGCTACACACAAGACAGCAGAACCAATGGGGCCTGGCCAGTCTCAGACTTGTGAACCTCTAAACCGAAAGTCAAAAGCTTACCTCCTTCCTTCCTAAGTAGCTTCTCTTAGGCACTTGTTACAGTGGTGACAACCTGACTAGCACAGGAGTCAAGTCCTAGCCCTGCCCCACCTAGCAGCAGTTCCTTGAAACTTTGAGCCTAGAGGCTTGGTCCCCCCATCCATGGGGCAAGTACTCACCCAGAGCCCTGGCATGCATCTTGGAGCCCTTGAGGGGCAGCTCAGGTGTATGAGATGAAACTCTCGGAGACCGTAGGACTGCCATCTGCTGCTATCTGCAGCCCTCTGCCTAGACTCTGCATAGAGTGGGGTTATAACAGCACTGCAAAGACTCCTAACCCCTGTTCTCAGCCAGCTCGGCCTACTTCCAGCTGAATCCTTGGCCATGCTACTCTTCATTTGCATTTAAACCGCTCCTAATTTCACCCAATCCTCACTCCCTGTCCATCCCTTCCCACGAATAGGGGCCATACTTTGTGCCCCATAGAAAGTCCAGAGCTGAAGTGTAGTCACCAGTGGGCCCTCTGAGCACTAATGACTTCCTATTCCCCCAGATTGGCCCCCATGATGTTGTCTCAGAGCCTCCAAGAGCTTTGGATTTGGACCAAGGAAGAATGGAGAAAAGTGAGGCAACCCAAGGCTGGTCCCATTTCTCTAGTACCCCTGCTCCTGCATATCCCCCTCATTCTTTCTGCCCACCCACATTCAGGAACAAATCTTTATAAAGGCAAATTATTTTCTTTCTCTGGAGTATGTATCCAGGAGTGGAATGGCTTTATGTTTGAGCAAACTCACTAATGGTTTTCCAAAGTAGTTGTCCCATTTTACATTCCGCCCGGCAAAGTGTGAGAGTACGTGTTCCAACTGTTTGCTAACACTTGGTATTGTCAGTCTTCTTAGATGAGAGCTGCACTTATGTGGGTTATGACAGGGCTGGAAGTGAGAGAGCAGGTAATGAAGAAGGACAAAATCGGGCTGGCAAGGGACAGTGTTCTTGGAATCTCAACTCTACCCAAATCTAACTCAGCTGTATGACCTTGGAATGTGAATGAACTTTGCTGCTTTTTCTTACCTGTATAACATTTACCTGTGTGGATTCTAAATGACGTGAGGGATGTAAGCATATCTTCACAGTGCCAGGTCTGAGTGTTTCTTTTTTTTTTTAAGCATTTATTTATTTATTTGAAAGGCAGAGTTACAGAGAGACAGAAGCAGAGACAGAGAGGTCTTCCATCTGCTGGTTCACTTCCCAAATTGGCTGCAATGGCCGGAGCTGTGCCAATCCAAAGCCAGGAGCCAGGAGCTTCTTCCCATGCAGGTGCAGGGGCCCAAGGCTGAAGGGTTCTATTAGTTTACACTGTGTCTTTGTGTGAATTAGGTAAAGGTATCTCCTCTCCTGAGTTGATACAGTCCAGGGCCACGTTCTGGGAGATGGGCTTGATGCTGTTGCCCCTTAGGCAAGGAGCCATGAGCAACACACAAAGCACTGCATTATTCGCAGTGATGCTGTAGGACCCACAATAGGTTCTCAACAAAACCACTGAAAGGAGTTGAAAGTAAGAGGTGTGTGTGTGTCAGTGTGCATGCTCCTCTGTCCCCGGCTTTGCTGGCTTTTCCAACCCTCCTCCATCTCTTCCCTTGTGCCTGTGAGACTTTGGGCACCAATCTCTAGGTCAGATCTTCAGGGGAGACTTCTTTGGGGTTGGGCATCTATATAAGATCCTAAGGAACCCTCCTTAGGCGGCTAGTCTTGTTCTTGGAAATGATTTAATATCATGGAAATGTGCTTGAGGCAACCACGTGAATGGCAACTGGATTTGATCTTTGAGGGGAGCCAGAAAGAGTGGAGAGGATTTGGGGGCCCAGGAAATATGGCCAGCATTCCTGGTTTATAGCAGGAAGAATCTTGAGGTGCTAGAGACAATTCTTGGGGCGCTGACATTGGAAACTTTGGTCAGGGGAGCATAAGAAGGTAGAAGTCTCAGTTTTGTGCCTTGTATGGCACAGACATGCAGAAGGCCAGGGCGCATTGGCTCAAAGCACACAACTCACTGGATGGACAACTCAGCTGAACTAGACATTTGAGTTTCTGTGTGTATGTCCTCAAAGGGGGCCTTCTTAACCTGAGAGACTTCTGGCCAGGTTCCTTGATTTACACGAACAGCTCATTTATGGAGCACTAAGACAGAGAGGGCCTTGGGTTGGGCAGCCCCCATCACCTCCACAGTGGACAGTCTGGCCTCTCAGTGTCCATCCTTGCAGTCTCAGCCCAGGCACGCGGCGTGAATCCCTGGGGAGTGACGGAGGCATCCTCCCCGAGATACTGCAGTGAGTCACAGCATTACCATTCCCAAATGCACTTCCCGGCAGCCTCAGGAAGGCATCAGTTCTGCACATGGCGGGATGCCTGCAGTTTAGGGCCCTCCTCCTGCCTCCTGTTCCCCAGGATGTCTCACATGCTGGGTGCTGAAGTGTGAGGAAGAAGGGAGAGATGCAGCACACACACCTGTTGGCCAGGTGAAGATGAGGAAGCCAACTTCCTGGCTGGGTCTCCAACGAGAGATCTGAATGGACAGATCTTGATCATCCTAGCATCCTAGCATCAGTCCAGGAGGACTCTGAACCCAACTCTGTTGGGGCTGAGAGCATCTGCCAGGTATAGCTAGGGTCCCAAAGGAGAAGAGCGACAGCCAGGTGCAGAGAGCTCACATAGTTGGGGCAGTGTTGGTGCTGAATGGCCTCCTGGGAGAAACAGTGGTGGGCAAGGGCTGGGCACAGCCTCGGTGGGCTCCCCTCCAGCCCTGCCCCACCCCCTGCAGGTCTTGTGCTCCTCCTGGGGCAGTACCACTCCCAGCTCCCAGGCACAGCCAGAGTAATGCTGGCTCTGAAGGTGAAAGTCACCTTCCCCGCTCTCACCGCTGCCTGCTGCCGGGGTGGGGAAACGGCGACATAAATCCTTCCTCGTCCCTGTCCCCTGGCGCTTGCCTGCGCAGCCGCGGGAGCAGACCCCAGCGGCTGTAAATCAGCGGTCTCCTCCAGTGGCCGCCCGCCCTTCATCACCGTGCTTTACGGCGCTGACACCGGCCAGGATTTAGTGGGCCCGCCAGCCAGCCAGCCAGCCTAGGGCCGCCTCCTCCCCTCGGCATTAAGGCCACCCATAAATTCTGGAGATGCCCATTTGCATATCCATCTGCATACATTTGCCCCTCAATTTGCCTGCCTTGAAACTTACAGACTTTTGGAGTTGGCTGGGCCCGGAGAGCCTGTGTTATCTAAACTCAGCTGGAGAGGGGAAAATAAGGCCAAGGAGGGTCAGGCCTCTTCATGGCACAGTGGAGGATGGGGACAGAGTCAGGCATGGCCAGGGAAGGATTTCGATGCAAAGGGGCCTAGGAGGCGAAGCTAGAAGTGGAATGAAGGCAGTGAGGAGAGTCCAGGTGTTGGATCCAGGTAGTCTACAAGGCCAGGAAGGCTGCAGGGGAAGAAGGCTGTGAGCCCTGGGAGGACAGCCACCCGGAGACTCAAGGACATGTGGTCAGGAGGTTCCATGGAGGGGGAGCAGCAGAAGGAAGCAGGGCTAGTGTCTGAGGGAAGAAATGGCTGGTGTGGGCTCACCACAGAGGAGGCCTCTGCAGGGAAGGGAGGAGAGGGGGAGGCCGAAGCTGCTGCCTCTGGAGACGGCCCCGTGAGGCCAGCAAGGCAGACAGGTCAGAGGCAGGACCATGCCAATCAGAGCCCTCTAGGACTCCTCCTGCTTCAAGTTGGGGCCAGTCTTGGCCAGGCCCGTGTGTGGACCTGCGTGATCTGCCGGGCCTGCTAGAGGCACACAACACACCCAGATGGCTCTGTGCATGAGCCCTCCCCCTCCACTCAGCAGCTGCCATGCCCAGGAGGTTGCCCGGGTCTGTGTGTCTGCCCTCCCCTTTGCCTCTATGGTGGGTGCCTCATGTATTTCTGATGAACTTGTGAAGAATGCCTCCTATCAGAGGCCCGGGTTGCAGCAGTGTGGGCAGACAGGTTGTGGGGGGACTTGGTGCTCTTTCTGAGACCTGGAGTTCCAACAGCGTGGGGAGCAGGTTCCTCCCTGGACCAGGCCAGCCCATTATGTCGCCCAGGCCCAAGGCTCTGTTTTCCCATCTCCAGGGACAGACCCAGAGGCAGCCATACTTGCTGATAGTTCCTGTCTGGCCTCAGGTGTAGGGCCCTTCTTTTAAAGTCTCCTTGTACTGCCCCATCCCCCAGGTCTGCACGTCCAGACCACCCCAACTCAGGGAGCATCTGCTGGTGGGAATGGGCCAGGAGAGAGGATAGGAGCTGGGGTGATCAGAGAGAAAGGGGCAGAAAGGTAGGATATCCCTGGGCGTGGGCACCACGGGACGGTGGAGAGGAGCAGCTGGGTGCCCTGGGAGCCTGCCCCCGACAGGCCCCAGTCTGCCTCTCCTCTCTGCAAGGAAACCTCACTTGCTGCTCGCCCTCTCCTTCAGGCCTCTCTCCCCAGGGCTCCTGTGGTCATTTTGCTTCCTCTTCTCATGAATTTCCAAGGCCTCCTCGGGTTTGGGGGAGTGGAGGCCCATCCTTCTGCCCTGTAGCCTTCAGGGTGAAGCTGTCCAGAGGAATCAGGCAGAGGGGGCCCGGGACCCAGGACAGCACCACAGGGGGAAGCCAGAGGGCAAGAACTGAATGGCGAGGCGAGCATCCTGCCTCTGCAGCTTTTCAACAAGTGACGCTGATGGCAGCTGCGGGTGGGTGGGGGATGGCCTCCTGTTAGCCCGGGGATGGTGGGGCTCACAGAGGCAGAGGACTGCCTCGGAAGACCTCCCAGAGTCTCCCTGGCTAAGGTTTGCCGAGATTCTTAGAAAGCACGCACAGACTTGGTGGCGGCACACCAGCAGACCCAGGCAGCAGGGCCCCCCATCTGGAAGCCTTTAAGGGCTCCCTCCTCCTCTCCTCCAAATAGCTTGTTCCCAGAAAACAGGAGGAGAAGTTACCCAACAGCAAGCTGGGCTTCCTGTGGGGCTGGCGGCCCTCCCCTGCCTCTGCCACGGCACACCAGGCCCGCACCAGCTGCGCCGGCAGACTGCAACATGGTCAGGGGTGATTCCCGTCACCTCCTCCAGGGTCTGGGTTCACGGTCATCTTCCCCACAAGTCCCAGTAACCGCTGGGCATGCACCTCCAGGAGGCCTTTGTGAGTCTGCTCCCCTCCCAGCCCGAGAGTCCTGGGTCTATTTGCAATTGTTCTGCTTTTCATCCAGCCTGGGCTGGAAGTGCAGTGAGGGTGGGCGATTCCCCCCTTCCTCGTTTACATAATGGAAAACTGAGGCCCAGAGAAGCCAGGTGACTGGACCCAGAGCACACAGAGCCAGAGTTAGGCGCTGGCTTTGCCTTGCCTGCTCCAGGGGTCTGTCCCAGCTCGTCTGGTTGGTTGTGCTGACAGCAAAAGCCCCAAGAGGCCCCGAGTTCTGGTTGCTGGTATCACATGGGCCCTGGCCCAGCACAGGTGCTGCCTGGGCACAGGTGCTCCCCCTCAGTAGAGGCCTTGAGAGATGGACCAGCAGAGGTGTGGTCTTTAGAGGCAGCCTGAGCCCCCTAACCCCTACTGTTGACCCCCACCCAGAGGGCCCAGTTGCCTGGCCTGCCCCTCCTGGCTGATCTGGCTCCTGGCCTGCTCCCCTGGGGGAGGGGCACCTCACCTGGGGCAACTTGGAGACCAAAGCACTCAGCACCTTGCCCTGCAGCAACAAGAGACGTTTCACTTTTAGCAAAGCAGAGTTTGATTTTAGGTGGCCCCTGGGAGGGCTGACAGAAATTGGTTTCCTTGTCTTTGAGATGAGTTTGAGAGCACCCAGGCTCCATGGGAAAGGTGCAATGGGCTGTGGAGGGTGGTAAGGGAGAGGAGAGACGTCTAGAAAAAAACAGGATGGACAGAAATGTCGGGGGGTTGGGGTAGGGGCCAGCCAGGCCCTGCCACACTCACCAGACGTCACACTCACCAGCCATGTGACCTGGATCAGACAAACTCACCTGTGCTCAGTTTTGCCTCGGCACACCTGCCTCATGGGGTGCAATGAGGTAATGCTTGTAAAATCCCAGCCCAGGGCCGGCATGCAGGCAGTACCCAACGAGGGGGCTGTTTCTCATTTATTTATTCATTTATTTAATGAATAACATGGGCTTTCTGCGTACTGCTCATTTCAGTTCCCTCAAGTGGTAGGGGACAGCGTTTCCTCAAGCTTGTCACTCCTGGCCACTCGGCCTGAAGGGCACCCTGGGCCTTGTGAGCTCAGGGTGGCCCACGCGAAGCTGCGGACCTAGGCCAGGCCAGCCCTGCTGCCCCGCTCTCTTCCTGGGCTGGGGGCAGGTTCTCCTGAGCCTTGGGGCAGGGCTGGGGCCTGGGCTCCAGGGCCACCTCAGCTCTGGGTCTGTGACAGCAGCTGGCTTGAGGAGGGGTCTGAGGAGCCACCCGAGGGGCCCCTGCTGAGGGGGCAGCCCGAGAAGAAGGGGAGCCGGTGGGGAGACAGACGACCCGTGTGACCAAGGATCACAGCTCCGAGTGAGAAATAAACAGGAGCAGATGGAGCCCAGAGCACAAAGTTCCTGTTTTCACGCAAGTGTCTGGGACAATAAAAGTCACGGGGGAGCCGGGGTGGGGCTGGAGGGGAGCACGGAGCTGGTGGGGGGTGCAGGAGGAAGATGCCGTGTCAGCAGAATTAGCTCTTATTAAAATAGTTTCCATTGACTTGGTTGGGGTTGGGGGTGGACTTTCCAGCCCCCTGCCCAGGGCCCTTGGCTGGCCTGAGGAGTGCGGGGAGGGGGCTGGGCCAGTGCCTGCTGAGGACGTCCAGACAGCAAGTGCTCCTTGGAGCTGATTGCATTTCCTGGCCTTTGATGCCCAAGATCAAAGCCAGGCCAGGCCCTCCCGGCCCCTGGCCTCCTGGCAGCTCCCCTGCCCACAGGGTCCAGGCTGTGTGGTCCTGCTAGCCAGAGAGGGCTGGGTAGCCTGGCATCCTTGGAAGGTCCACGGCAAGTCAGAGGGGCCAGGATGTGGGCCCTCTCCTGTCTATCTGTGTCTGCACCTGCCTGCTGGCTCTGTGTTCTCAGACACACTGGAAGTGAGAGAGCAGGTAATGAAGAAGGGGTTGGCTGTGGAGGTCATCTAAGATCAGGCTGTGGTGGGGTTGGGGACTGGGTGTTGTGGATCCAGATCAGCTGCAAGAATTGTGCCTCAGAGCTGCACTCTAGGGAGAGGGCTGAGGGCCCACCTTGCTGCTGCAAGAAAGAGCTGCAGCGCTGGCCTTGCAACATGGGCTTTCTGGGGCAATGGGCTGGGAGGGCTTCGTGTAGCTTAGAGGACAGTCTTTCTACATGGACCTTCCCTCCAGGGACCCCCCATCTCCCCATCCTTGGGATCCCCCAGTTCCCTGGGATCCTTCAATGATGTGAGGACAGTCACTTGGGGTCCTGCTTGCGCTGAGTGGGACACTGAGGCCCCTCCTGAGAATCGGCTGCAGGCTCCACCCAGCGACTTTGCCCGTGGTGCCTGGGGAGGGCTGCAAGTCCCGGTGGTTGCCTTGGTGTGGGGTAAACTGCTTCTTGCCCCTGCTTTTGCCATCAAGGGTTCTGCAGCTGGTGCTGACTCAGTTTCCCTTTGATATGATGTATGCAAGGGGATGCCTGGCAAGGCAGGCCTGGGGTCAGAGGGGGCAGAGCAGAGGCAGAAGAGTCTGCCGCTGCAGCCCCAGTCCTCGTGGGGAGGGGTCCTCTGGGAAGACTGGCACGGGCGCTCCTGCTGCCTGCGTGCCTGCAGCGGGGCCCCAGCCACTCTGTGGTGCCCGCCCATGTGGAGAGGATTAGGGCCCAGAAAGACATCCCCCCCCCCCCCTTCTTGGAAGGAGGATCAAGGGGACCTGGTGACAGCCTGGAGATTCTGGGCGTGTGGACTAGCCCTGCTTCCCGTCCATCTCCTGGGCAGCCTGAGCGACGCACACCATCTGCTGCAGCCAGCCTCGGGCCCCCGCCCGCCTGGCAAGGAGATGCCAGTGGGGCCTGCCTGTCTATTCCTGGAGCCCTTGCCCAAGAGGGGGACCAGGGACTTCATGGAAATGGGGCGTGGTGGGGTTATCTGGGGTGGTGACTCTCAGCTCACTGTTTGTTCTCTTATTCTTAGCATGGAATTAAGCTGTGGCTTCCTGAGGCAGGAGCACTGACCTCACCCCTTCAAAGTTCCTACATCCCAGGCTTGGTCCTTACTTGGTTCCTGTCACTGACTTCTCAGGACCTAGCAAAGTTCAAGGATGAGCACAAAGACAGAAATCACTGTTCTAGCTCTAGCCGTGCCCCTGTGAGCAGAGCCAGCAGTGAGAGGAGCAATGAAGTGGTGGGAGCGTGGCTTAGGTGGCCAGGGAGAGTCTAGGCTCAGGGGTCCAGCAGAATTAGCACTAAGCCAGGGATTCTGAAGGCCAGCCTCCTCTCCTCCCCTTCCTTGTCCCCCTCTCTCTTCCCCTCCCTCTCTGTCCCCTGTCCCTCCGTTACTGTCTGTCCCTCTTGGGTATCTCAGATCTGGGACAGACTCACCTGTTGCTGCGCTGCCTACAAGGCAGGGGCTCGAGAGCTCAGGTGCAGGCACTTGCAGAAGGTGTGCCCCTCCGTCTGCCCCAGGTCCTCAGCACAACTGGGTGTGGAACTGGGCACTTGTGGGAGGAAGGGATGGAGACAAGTGGTCATGGGCTAATTGGGGTGTGGAGAAGGTTCTGAACTTGGTTTTCCTGCTGTTCCTCTGACAGGAACCCTCTTTGGGAGTGACTCAGTGCAACCAAAGCCATTCTGCCACCCGCCCAACAAGATCCTATTCCTAAGCTCTGTAAGCTGAGGCCCTACCTACAGGATTGCTCAGTGGCAGAGTGAGGCAGAGGGAGGTGCTGCAGTTCTCTGTGTCTGAGTGCATGTTTTCCTGTACACACGAGTCAGCCTGTGTCAGCATTTGTGCTAATGCACGCATGTATACACAACAGTGAGTGTGGTGGTAGTGTCCTCATGTGCACACAGGTATACTGGACGTGCGTGAGAGTCAGTGCTGGGACTGCACGTCTGTGTGTGCACACATGTGCGCGGTGCACCGATGCATAGGGCAGTGCGGGACTAAGTGCCTGTGTGCATGCACGTGCTCTGTACGTGTCAGTGTGTGAGTTGGTGTGGGGCTTCAGTGCCTCTGTGTGTGCTCACAAATGGAAGACTTGGCTGGAAAACCCAAATATCCCTCTTCCAGGCCTCAACTGCTGCTCCCTGGGGCCCTGATGGAGAAGAACAGAGAGTCCCCAAATCCCGCTATCTGGGACAGCAGCTTCTGTTGGATTCTCCCCCTTTCTTTCTTGACACAAATAGCCTGTGGAACAAAGGGAACTGGGGATTTGGATTATTTATACAGTCAACACGAAGCAAGTTGTGGTCTATTTAAATTCTTCTTTATTAGGCCGGGAAATTCCATGGCAAACTCTCAGACAGTAAGGAAACCTCCAGCACAGCGGCTCCCAGCTCCCGCCATGGCTGTTTAGTTCCCCATCCCCTCTGCCCTGCTCCTAACCCTCTACCCTCTGACCCCTGCTGCTCCTTCCGCCCCAGCTCCTGATGTCATACTCGACCCCTCCGTTCCTCGTTGCACACACAGATTCTGCTGTATCCCTCCCGTACATTGGCTCACATTTGCTTTTCTCAGCCTCCTTTCCCCTCACCTGCATTTCTCAAACCTGCGCCGCCAGGCCCGGCCTCACTCCTCCCATCTGCTTCCCTGAGTCGGGAGGGCAGCTGGACACCAAGCCTTGCACTTCAGAGCCGACTGCCAGGTGCAGCGTGGGGGAGATAGTGATCAAAATCCGAGCTAGCGAGAAGGCTGGGCAGGAGGCAGGTCAGAGGGCCGAGCCTCTCTGGGGTGGACTCTGTTGGGTCAGTCTGAGTGGGGCAGGAAGGGGCTGTGTCACCCAGGAAGGGTGGAGCCACCAGGGTACTCCAAGTCCCCAGCAAATCCATTGCCCGCTGGAGACAAGTTGCAGGATCTGATGCTGGTGCTGACGATGGGGCCTTTGCTGCTGCCTGGGCTGAGCCAGGGCAGGGCCTGGGGCTGAGCAGGAGGAGACCCAGAAGATGCAGGGTCCATGCAGGGGGCTTGGAGTCTGCAGGGTCGGGCCTCTCCTGCCTTGTGGAGGGCTCTCTGTCCTCCATCTCAAGGATGGGCCACACCCTCTCTTTAGTCCTGAGTTTATCCAGAGATGGTGGGGCGGGGAGGGGGAGGCTCCTGCCACTCTCCTGCCACTGACCTGGTCTCTACTGAATTCCCCTCTTGTTTTTCTCCCCAACCTGACCTCGTGCCTCGTGAGGATGGAGCAGTTAGAGGAGCCTCCTTGTGACCCTGTGCCTGGCACATAGCTCCCTGAGCTCCGTGGGTGGCACTGCCAGGGGTGGGGGCCCAGTCTTTCTCCCTATTCCCCCCTCCCACAGAGGAGTCTGTGTCCAGAGAGGAAGCCCACTGAGGGCTTAGGGCCCCTTGTATATCTCTCCTTCTGGTGGGCTGTGCAGGGGGAAGGGAAGAGTTTTCTGATGCTGGTGCTAAAGATGAGGCCTTCCTCACCTGAGAAGGAGACTCCCAGGGAAAGGGCCCTGCGCCCCGCACCACCCCCAGGAGACTTAGCTATTGTTGAGGCCAGTGTTTGCCATTGTTGATGAGTAACCTGGGCAGGGGGAGAGACCTGCCCCTTGCAGATGGCCAGGCGTCAGCCACTGTCTCCAAACAGCAGCCGGGAGGGCAGAGCGAGGGCCGAGAACTGGCTGCCCATTGCCACCTCCCTGCTGACCCTGCCCTCTGGGCCTGTCCCTGCTGCCACCTCTGGGCCTGTGTTTCTGATTAGCAGCCCCAGCTGTGTAGCATTAGTTGCATTTTTCCAGGATGAATCTTGGTTGTGACTTCCTGCCATGGGTCTGAACCAGCTGCCTGCCTTTGCCGCCTGCTCCTCATCCCAGTCCCCTGGGCTACCCTGAACGCCCTCACTGCCATGGGACTCCTGTGTCTTCTGGGGATGGGGGCCCAGCTACTGCTCACCCAGTGGAATCTGTTTGGCTTTCAGATGTGTCTCTTTCAGGGTGGGTGATAGAACACACACCTTGGCACATGTGGCCCTGGCCTGGGGTGAGGGCAGAACGGGCCAGGGCCAGGGAAGTGCTTGAGGAAGGCTCCTCAGGCAGAGGGTATCACTGCCTGGCTTCACAGGGTCTGTCCTCCACCCAGGCGCTGACAGAAGCCGTGCCAGCCACCTCTGTCCTCTGGTTTTCCAGGGCTCCTCTGGTGAGCTGCTCGGTGAAGACCCGGAGCCAACAGACCCAGTGCTCACCTGGGAGATAGTGAGCTCCCTGTCCTGCAAGCACATGGCCCTTGCATCTCATTCGATCCTGACCACCTTCCTGTAAGGGGCCAGGGCAGGAGTGAGCTTGACAATTTGGGAAGAAGAAACTGAGGCTGGAGTGAGTGAGTGTATACTGGAGCCAGAGGTGAGGCCCGCTTCGTTCTCTGTGAGCTCAAAGAGCCTCCCCTCTGGACTCAGCCAGGCTCTGAGAGACTACAGCCCCAGGCCCAGCCTAGCCGCGCGCATGTCCTCTCCTCCTCTCCATCCCCCGAGCTTCCTGGCCAGTAGCCCGAATCATTCCATTCGACAGCTCCATTGCAGACAGGCTCGGTTCAGACCCTTGTGCTCTGTGCCAGGTCCGTGATCTGGGACAGGTGTGTGACAAGCAAAAGCCCAGGAGGAATCACCTGAGTGTGGGGCCCATAGAAGGTGGCTCACTGCGGGCACATGCAGGCCGGGCCCAGCGCAGAGCAGGCCCCAGGCAGTCCAGAGGACTTGCAGTGGAAGAAGTGAAGCCAGCGTGCTGCAGGGACATGGCTCCCTGGGCGTCAGGGAGACTTGCTCGCTCTGGAAAGGAGGTGGAGGCTAAGCACGGGACACCTGTGTCCAAGAGCAACTGGTTCTTGACAGTGCTGAGCAGAGAGATGCGGGAAGCAGCATGGAGTGCCACATGCTCGGGGTGGGATAGAGTCCTGTTGTTGTAGCCTTAGTCTTGCTGTGGGTTGGAGCTACTGCATGTGGACCAGACCCTGCTAGAAGCGCGGGGCTACTGCCTGCTGCCTTTCACCTGGGCTGCTGCGGGCGTGCTGTGTCCTCATCCGTAGCTCACCCCAGAGCCCCAGTCAGCAGGCTCACTGGAGTCTCATGTGTACTTAGAGAGTTTCCCGGCCAAAGTGACATGGGACAGGGGACAAGATTGTGCCGGTGGAAGCCTCTGTTTACTGGGGAACGCACTGTCCCTGCCCTCAAAGAGGCCCCTGTTGGTCTGTGACATCCCGATGCACTGAAACTGCTGGCCTCCTTTGCCTGCAACTAATGGTTTTATTCCTTTAATTCTCTAGTTATTTTAGGCAAATGTGAGCTGTCTCTTTAATCATCTGCTATGAGCTGCCAACAGCTGCATTTGGCTCTACTGAGACTGTGAATGAAACTTGTGTCTGTCTCCCCCATCTCAGGCGGGTTCTGTCCTCTCTGTCTCCTTGAAGGCCGGTGACAGGGTGTTAAGTGTGCGGTTGGCTGCTGGGAATGCGGTGCTGGTTTGCCTGGGAGGATCTGGGAGCTAGGTGGACCTGTGACAACCTCTTACATGACAAAGGACTTCCGCTTCTATCTCATACCTGTTGAGACAAGGAGCTCACTACCTTCTCATCTGCTCAAGGGCTACAAGCCAGGCCATGGGTCAGGGCAGGCTGCCCTCCAGAGGCGGCTTCCCAGGGTCCCCCAAGCCCTCTGGTGGTCACTCTGGAGCTTGCTGCTCACCCCAGGGTACTCTTGCTGCCCTCAAGTGGACTGAGGAAGTGTCTCTTCCTCCCCTGTGGCAGCCCTGAGGCTAAGCAAAGGGCTCTGAGCCAGAGTTTCCTTGTGCTGCCCAGCAACCATAAGGTGAAGGGTCACAATGCAGGTGTGCCACTGTCTTCCTGTAGGATGCTCTTTGGGCACATCATCCTGCCCGTCCTCACCCTTGCTGCCCCGCCCTGGCACACACACAGCTGGGGTGTCCCTGAGGTGTCCCTGCCTACTCACTGAGGCCCAGGGAAGAAGGGACCAGGGGCTAAGGACAGGCAAGGGGGGAGGCGGGAAGCAGGGTGATGCCATCCCTGTGTGATGTCAGCCTGGGGTCTCTCCCAACATGTAGCCGGAGGGCCCAGCTAGGTGCAAGCTAGAGCTAAAGTGTCCCAGTCCTGGGGCTCCCAGGGGTGGAGGCCTTCCTTTCTCATCCCGGGAGACCAGCAGAAAGTGCCACACCCCAGGTGTCTTAGCTCAGAGCTTGGCTGCTCCAGCTGCCCCAGGGAGGAGTGCATGGAAGGATTCTCTCTTCCCTGTCACTGCCACACTGCTGTATCCACCGCCACCGTCTCTGCAGCCGAGCCTTTCAGAGCCACGTCTTGGTAGGAGGGGCAGCAGGAGATCTTGGCTGTGACCTTAAAGAATCACCAAAGAGTCTGAGATGACAGAGGGAAGTGAGAGGCCAGTGGGACTCGGGCCAGCCCTTGGGTCGTTGAGGCTGGAGCACTGTGGCCCTCCCAGGGTCTTCGGGCAGAGTGCAGACGAGGCTCCAGGCTCCTGAGCCCTCCAGTCCTTCTTACCTCGCCCCCAGCAGGCAGCCTGCACCGTCTAGTTCCCTCACGCGGCCTCCCCCAGTCTGAGCTGAAGCCCAGGCCTTCAGGTCCTTCCTGTAACCCCTGGGGGTTTCCCCTTCAGCCCTCCGGCACATACCTCTTCCAACAAAAACCTCCATAGCTCCCCGTGAACTTGCCATAATTTATAGGCACGAGGCAGTCCAAGTCCATATGGAGAAAAGCAGCATTCCTCTCGAAGCAGCAGCCCAGCCAGGAGACGGGGGCTGCTGCTGAGCGGTGTCCCTGTTCCCACATAGAGCCGGGCAAGGCGCTGGTGATGCCAGCCGCACAGCTTTGCGGGCTCAGGGAGACCACTTGTGTCCCAGGACGTTGCCCTGGGATGCAGAATGCCTCCGAGATTTTACTTATTTATGTTGATTGATTTGCCCAAATGGTGGTCTTCCCAGAACAAAGGTAAATTTGAGCCGCCTCCTTTAGATAAGCCCAGAAAGGTGAGCCACTTTCAGACTGTTCCCCCAGGTCCTTACACCCAGGACACCACTCGCCACTCGCCTTTCCCAGCAAACCCCGCCAGGATCAGGTGTTCCCAGCCCTGTTTTGTGGAGGGAGCAGCTGAGGTTTGGGGAGGTTGAGTTGCTTCTACTCTGATGAGGTGTGAAGAGGGAGGGAGGCAGGAGGCAGAGCCCATGCTGTGGGCGCAGCCCCCCCCACCCCTCCCATCCCAGTCCCAGGACATCCCACCAGGAGAGGAGAGCACCGGCACGTGAGGGGTTAAGTGCTGTCCTGTGGAAGCAAAGTCATCCCAACACCACCCCCCTCCCCCGTTTTCTCTTCCTTTTCCACTGAGCTGACCTTTAAATTATGGCATCAGCTGCCGTGCCAGACACGCTGTGATTTCCCCTCACTCCATCTGCCCAGCCTTCCCACTGGCGCAGCTTCTGGCTCGCCGCTCCCCCGCCCTCCTTCCCGCGCTCGCTCGGCTTCTCTCTCAGCCCCAGTCAGCTGCCTCCCTCCCAGTCCCATTCACAAAATCCTAGCAGTGCCCGCTGCCCCTTCTGCAGGTGGCCCTTGGGCATCCGTGGCATTCTCACAGGGTGGGGTGTGTTTGCCTCTGCTTCGCGCGCTGGGAGGCCCTGGCGGTGAAGCCGCCTCTGCCCAGACCTCCTCTGCCTCCCTCCCTGCCTGCAAACTTTCACACCAGCCACCCCCACCTGTGCCCACGCAGGCCCTTCCTGCTCCTCCATCTGCCTCCTCCAGCCTCACCTCTCCCAGAAGCCTCCAGTAAGGATGCACCCTCTGCTTAATGTTCATTTGCATTTGGCCCAAGGCCTAAATGATATTTTATTTATTTTTTGTCATGATTGTAGACTATAGCAGACATTAAATCTTATCAGTTTAATTTTCTTCCAGATAATAGTGCAGGCTTTGATTTAAAAAAAAAAAAAAGACTACGGAAAAAGTGTCAAAGAAAAGTGGAACATTAATCAAGGGACTTTGATGAAAGGAATGAGAGTGTTTTCCTAAGAGCCCAACATGTGGTACAGCTGCTGTGGATATTTAAATGACATTTTTCATATGTTGCCGTAAAAGAAAAAAAACTCTTTGAGTCGATTCTGGAAATATATTCCAATTTGCTACAATGCCAGTGGTTTTAAAATTATTTAGAAATAAAATGTGTTTATGATTTCTGCTCTACTTTGTGTGTTTGTCTACTTTGGGCCGCCTTCTTCTGAGGAGGGCTGGTCCGTCTCCCCCAGAGGCTGGGGGCTCTTGGGGGCCCCCAAAGACGGGAGCCCTGTTTTCTTCCTTGGTGGCCTTTGCCCCCAAAACCCTTGTGTCCCAGAGGCCTCAACTGTAGCGGGAGAGGTTCATCCAGGACAGAAGGGGGTGGGGAACACCATCACGTGTTGCTAAGCTCTGGGGAGGCCTTGCTGTTTTTTTAATATTTATCTATTTATTTGAAAGGCAGAACATGAGAGAGAGGCAAAGAGAGAGAGAGAGAGAGATAGAGAGAGAGAGAGAGAGATCTTCCATCCGCTGGTTCACTCCCCAAATGACTACAACAGCCCTGGGCTAAGCTGAAGCCAGGAGTCAGGAACTCCATTGCGATATTCCACATGAGTGGCAGGGACCCACGTACTTGGACTGTCATTCTCTGCCTTCCTGGTGCATTAACAGGAAGCTGGAATGGAAGTAGAGTGTCCTGGGGGAAACCTTTGAAAAAAATCTTGATCTCTGTCATAAATGAGAAAGAAACAAATTGGCTCAATTCCTGGCTTCCCTTATCAGCCTGATCATCAGAGTGAGTGAAATCCCGGGGCAGCAAACCCTTGGCCTCCAGCCTCCCATGTGTGAGGCTTGTCACAGCAGGGCAGGGACCTCCCGGTCCCATTTGGGTTGGAGGAGACTGTGTTTTAGCCTCATTTTTGGAGCCAGCTGGGCTGGGAATTCCTTGGGACTGTGGCCTGCCCAGCCTCCTCCCTGGGATCCAGGCCTGGTGTCAGAGAAGGAGGCCCAGAGAGGCTGGGGCTAAGGGGCTGAGGCCGTAGGATCACTTCCACCAGGTTCCGGGGTAGAAGGGGCCCTTAGACTCCCCCCCTGCCCCCACCCAGGACCAAGAAGACAAATGTTCCAGGCGGCGGGGGGGGGGGTGCTTGCTGGTCTTTCCTGGGCTGCATGGCCCTGGGGAAATTACCTGAGGCCTGGGCCTGGGCCTGCCTGGCTGGTCGCTCCTGTCCCCATTGGCCAGCGGGGGGCACACTCTCCCAAGTTTTCCTGTCTTCCCTGGACCTGAGGGGGAGAGCTGCGGAGCCTCCTTCCTTGCCAGGGGCTTCCTGGGGTCCATGGGTTGGAGGAGCCCCCTCCTTGCAGCCTGCCTAGGCATCTCCATACCCCCCTGCTCCCTTCCTCGTGAGCTCCCCGACCCCTGCCCCTGTCCTCCTGCCCCACAAGCCCACACAGGTCTTCCATGGGAGGTATGTGATTTAGAAGAGGGGAGACACTTGCCAGACACAAACTCGAGCCTTCGCTGCTCTCAGGTTGTCCCCCAGCTTCCCTCCTAAACTCACAGCCCTCCCTATGCCGTCCCCCAGTGCCCACCTCTGGATCCACATTGCCCCAAGTGCCCAGGCTCTGGGTCTTAGCCCCAGTGAAATACCTGCTTTTGGGGCCAGCTGAGCCCCTCTCTCTGCCTAGGGCCCTCCCTGTCTCACTCTACAGAGCTTCCTTGCTGAAGCCTGGGAAGGAGCTGGCCGAGGTGGGGTCTCTCCTTGTTGTCTTACACCCTTGTTGGTCTGTGAGCCCCTGGGGCTGGACAGCGGGGTCCTTCCTTTGTTTGTCTGTAGCATTGCTTGGTGCAGGAGGGGTTGGGAGGGGAGCTCCTGCAGGGATTCGGGAGCAGCTTGTAGAGGAAGCCACGGCACTCAGAGAACCTGAGGCCCCACTAAAGGGTCTGCTGAAGTGGATGGCGATGCCTCTCTTGCCTGCAAGGATTTAGGAAGGAGCTATGAGGGGCTTCCAGGAAACGTCTCCTCGCGCCAAAGACAGGGACACAGAGACATGGGGAGATGGGAGGGGGGTCTCTCCTTCCTCTGGCATAGCCCTGCTTGACCACACCCCAGGAGCTCCCGCGCCATCTGGGAACGAAGCTGAGCCCCAGGAGGGAGAGCCAGGAGCATCTCTGAAATACAGAGCAGGAGCCCTGATGAGCATCTGGGAATATGAGCGAGTCCATTTCTCTTACCATGTGTCGGTTAGGGGTGAGATGTCATGTTATCCACTGCTGTGAAATAGCCCACCTGCATGGCGAGAGGTGGGTGGTGGCTAGAGAGACCCCTGCCGCTGATGCTGACCTGACGCTGCCTGAGACTAGAGGCCTTTCCCTCCACCCCTTCCTCCTTTCACCAAGGCCACCTCTGACACTACATGGAGATGTGCCTACCTGCCTCGCTGGGCCATTTGGAGCCCGCTGTAGGATAACACACATGACCTGGAGGCTCCTTGGGCTGTCCTTCCCTTCCCTACTGCCTTGCTTTACCAAGAAAAAGTCTTGTGGATCTTCTTCTGCACACTGAGAGTAGCCAGTAGTCAAGAAAAGGGAGCCAAGGGCTCCAGGGTGGGGATTCCAGTGTCTGCCCTGGATCCCAAGCCAATTATGCCAGGCGCTTCCAACCCAGGACCAGCATTGCAGAGCCTCACTGGGTCCTGAGCGCTGTCTTTCATAACTTCATGTTGCTGGACTGCATCTCACACCAGACCTGAGAACATAAGAGTTTCCTCTTCCACAGGTGCTGCCTGGGGCCCAACACCCCCAGCCCCGCAACACCCCAGTAGCTGCCCTGGAGAATCTGGCGACCGGGGGCCTGGCCATGCCTGATAAGAGCCTTCCAAGGAGGGTGGAGTGAAGAACCCGTCCTCCCCACCTGTCCATCGATCTCGGACCTGTGCATGCTGGAAGGAGACTCACACATGTCAACCAGAGATCCCAGGAGTCAGGTAACCCTGATACAATATTGCTGCCCCCGTGGAGGCCAGAGCCAGGCAGCACATCACGGAGCAGGGCTCCAAGTCCATGGCAGGTGGAAACAGGCTCGTAGTACAACCAGAAAGGTTTGCAATTTCCTGACAAAAAGTGGTTGGGTCGCTGCTGGAAGTGGGCAACCATGGTATCTTCCCTGCTTCTGTATTATGCTCGGTATCTCCAAAGGCAGGGAGCCCCTCGGGAGACGAGTTTGGAACTGGTTGGTGCTGGCCGAGGCGCCTGCCCATCCCTCCACAGCCTTGCAGTGGATGGAAGCATGGTTTGGCTGCCTCTGGCTTGCTGGGGATGCCAGGGAGCCTGGAGGCAGAGTGACTGGCATGCTGATGTTGGGGGACAGAGAGGGCTTTAAATTTCCCCCACATGACAATGTTTTTCCACCTCAGCAACTCCTGTGTGGGGTTACTTGCTAGTATTTGTCTGTCTCCCAAATGCATTGAAAATTCATTCTGTTTCGTGCAGACATAGAGACGTGCAAAGGGGGCTATTGTTTTATGAATGTGACTTGATCCCTGGCAAGAGGGCCCAAGGAGAACAGTGGTGGGCTCTTTGATAAGAACGGGCCCTGGGCAGACGGAGTGAGTACAGGGAGGCCAGGATCTGGCCTGGGGCACAGCTGTCATGGAGGCGGAGGCCATCATATGCAAGAGGAACAGAGCGTCTACCTCCGTGCCATGGTTGTTTTCTCTCATGGCCGAGGTTGTGTTCTCACGACTGACCTGCATCGTCCTGGGCTGGAGTTCCAAGAGTCACCTGCTTCCTGCCCTAGTCTGATGGGGGAGTCCTAGTCCTGGTTCACAGGGTGCTGCCATGTGATGGGCAGGTGGCCTCTGGATGTGGGGATTTTAGTGTCCACTGACTCACATAGAAGGCAGAGACACAAGTCTAAGGAAGTCGTGCCAGTGCTTAGCATTCCTAAGAATCTTTGGACCAGTGTCTGAGCACTTCAGATAGGGCAAAGAAAAAAAAATGAGGTCCTTTCCCCAGGGAACTATACAGTAGGGGCCTTGAGTCCCTGGGCCCCACATGCCAAGCCCTGACTGCCTAGGAATGGGCCGCCAAGCTTTCCCGGGGGAGTGGAGAGGCCCTACCACCCCTTCTCCCAGTAGCCACACAAAATACCCTTGTCAGTCATAGCGCTTTCTTTTGCTAATGGCATAGCCGCTTAGCTCTCTGCTGTCCTTGGCTTTCTCCCAAGATGTCCGTGTTGTGAACGCCTTTAAGATGATACCTTTGGTTTCCCTGGGAATTAGAGGCCAAGGGGAGGTTTAAGGGTCGATGCTTTATTCTGGCCGTGCAGACTCAGGGCAGCAGCAGTGAGCCAAAGTGGAAGTGAGGGAAAAAGGGCAGGGAAGGATGCAGGGTGATGCTACTACCCAGGCTTCCGATGAGTCACAAGGAGTCATAGCTGCCTAGGATGGGACCCATCCCATTAGCCACACAGGACCCCTCTGGCCGAAGTGCCTCAGAGAAGTCTGTTAGAAGGGGGAAGGAGATGGAATTTTGTCTGCAGTTCTCCTCCATCTTCTCTTTCAAATCCCTCTCACTGGGATCCTGAGCTTCCTCAGTGTCATGCAGTCCCTGCAGCAGCAGCAGTGTTGGGGACCGGGTCCCACACGACTGCACTGCTGCTTCTTGCAGATGTGAAAATGCAGCGGGAGCCTGGGACCCGGGCAGGGCACTCTGTCAGTCTCCAGTGACACAACCATGTAGGCCTGCAAGAATCCAGCTGCCTGTGGTAGCAGCAGTGGTCAAGGGTCTGAGAGTATCTGAGAAGATGCGGAATAGGTGCTGAGCAGTGGTGGGGGGTCTCTTGGAGAGGAGGACGGAAGGTATCTGTGGGGGTGATGGGATTGGAGATGCCAGTGATGGTTGGTAATAACGGTTGCTTGAGAAGGAGATGGCTATGTTGTTGATAATAGGGTTAGTGTGCGATGAGCATGGGTACAGGTGGCAGTGAGGTGGTACAGTGACATGGGATGGCTGTGATGGTGGAGGTGGCAGTGAGGTGGTACAGTGACACTGGGGGTGGCTGTGGTGGTGCTGGAGGTGATAGTAGGTGGTACATTGACACTGGGGATGATTGTAATGGTTTTGGTGAACTTGAGGTGGTACAATGACACTGGGGGTAGCTGTGATGGTGGTGGAGGTGGCAGTGGAGTGGTACAGTGGCAATGGATGTGGCTGTGGAGGTGGCAGTGAGGTGGTACAGTGACACTGGGGGTGGCTGTGGTGGTGGTGGAGGTGATGATTGGATACAGTGATACTGGGGATGGCTCTGGTGGTGGTGGTGACAGTGAGGTGGTGCAGTGACACTGGGCGTGGCTGTGGTGGTGGTGGAGGTGACTTGAGGTGGCACAGTGACACTGGGGGTGGCTGTGGTAGTGGTGGAGGTGACAGTGAAGTGTTACGGTGACACTGGGGGTGGCTGTGGTGGTGGTAGAGGTGACAGTGAAGTGTTACGGTGACACTGGGGGTGGCTGTGGTGGTGGTGGTGGTGACAATTGGATACAGTGACACTGGGGATGGCTCTGGTGGTGGTGGTGACAGTGAGGTGGTGCAGTGACACTGGGCGTGGCTGTGGTGGTGGTGGAGGTGACTTGAGGTGGCACAGTGACACTGGGGGTGGCTGTGGTAGTGGTGGAGGTGACTTGAGGTGGTACAGTGACACTGGGGGTGGCTGTGGTAGTGGTAGAGGTGACAGTGAAGTGTTACGGTGACACTGGGGGTGGCTGTGGTGGTGGTGGAGGTGACAATTGGATACAGTGACACTGGGGATGGCTCTGGTGGTGGTGGTGACAGTGAGGTGGTGCAGTGACACTGGGCGTGGTTGTGGTGGTGGTGGAGGTGACTTGAGGTGGTACAGTGACACTGGGGATGGCTGTGGTAGTGGTGGAGGTGACAGTGAAGTGTTACGGTGACACTGGGGGTGGCTGTGGTGGTGGTGGAGGTGACAGTGAAGTGTTATGGTGACACTGGGGGTGGCTGTGGTAGTGGTGGAGGTGACAGTGAAGTGTTACGGTGACACTGGGGGTGGCTGTGGTGGTGGTGGAGGTGATTGTGAAGTGTTACGGTGACACTGGGGGTGGCTGTGGTGGTGGTGGAGGTGACAGTGAGGTGATAGAGTGACACTCTAGGTGGCTTGGTGGTGGTGGAGGTAGCAGTGAGGTGATACAGTGACAATGGGCATGGCTGTGGTGGTAGTAGCGGTGGCTGTGTGGTGATACAGTGACACTGGGGGTAGAGTGGTGGTGGAGGTAGCAGTGAGGTGGTACAGTGACATGAGGATGGCTGTGGTGGTGGTGGTAACAGTGAGGTGGTACAGTGACAATGAGGATGGCTGTGCTAGAGGTGATGGCAGTGAGGTGGTATAGTGACACTGTGGGTAGCTGTGATGGTGGTAGAGGTGACATTGATGGGGTACAGTGACACTGGGGATGGTTGTGGTGGTGGAAGAGGTGGCTTTGGGGTGCTACAGTGACACTGGGGATGGCTGTGGTGGTGGTAGAGCTGACATTGATGGGGTACAGTGACACTGGGGATGGCTGTGGTGGTGGTAGAGCTGACATTGATGGGGTACAGTGACACTGGTGATGGCTGTGGTGGTGGTGGAGGTGGCAGTGAGGTGGTACAGTGACACTAGGGGTGGCTGTGGTGTTGGAGCTGGTTATAATATGGGGTACAGTGCCATTGGGGATGGCTGTGTTGTCAGTGGTGGGAATGATGGTGGGAATGACTCTTGGCCATGGTGGCAATGACAATGATGGAAGCAATGGAACGGGTGATCAAGACACAGGTGGTGCTGCTCACTGGATGATGGCAGTGGTCTGTATTAGTCCATTTTCTGCTGCTATTATAACCCAACACCACTGTCTGGATAAACTGTACAGAAAAGAGGTTTATTTTGTTCACAGTTCTGGTCCAAATTTGAGGGGCACCTCTGATGATGGCCTCTTGCTGCCAGAGTTCTAACATGGCAAAGGGCATCCTGTGGCAAAACAAGGGCTGTGTGTGTGTGTGTGTGTGTGCATCCTTGTGTGTATCCTGTGGTGTCTTCCCCACCCCCCCATAAAATAACAAGTATTCCATCTTTGGGGCTCAACCCTGATGCCCTCACCTAATCCCAATCACCTCCCAAAGGCCCTGCCTTGCCTGTAAGCAGCACAGTCAGACTCAATTATCACTCTCTTAATACTTCTCAGTGGGCATTGAACTCCATCACAGGCTTTGAGGGGGACAAACCATGGCAGGTGCAATGGCTGTGATGACCAGAGGGGTGGCTAGGATCATGGTGGTGATGATGCTGGTTTCCATGGCATATGTGGTGATTCCCACTACAGCTGTGCTGGGATCTCTGGAGTGAGCACGCCCCTTGGCCTGGGTTTCTCCTTCCCATCAGAACCCAACAGCAAAATCTAGCTCCCAAGGGAAGGGAGTTTCTGAGTGAATTATTCTATGAGCTGGGAAGATTAGAACTCTTGGCTCCAGTTCCTTTTTGGACAAGAACTGATGAACAAGAGTCAGGAGTGAGGTGGAAGAGTGAGGGGCCTGTGCTGCCAGTGGAGACAGCCTCTTGGAATGCAGGATGGGAGAAGAGGCCTGGCACGGCAGGTGCACGGGAAGACTGACCTGCCCTAGAGGGAGCAAGGCTTACAGCGAGGCGGGGCCGTGGATCTGGCTCTCCAGGAGCTCCAAGACTCTGTTCCCTCGGCTCTGGGGAGAGCTCACACAAAGGAGAGAGACATGGATGGTAAAGACGTCCTTAGGTCGCATGTGGACAGACTGGCCCACATGGCGATGTGTGGGGCAAGGCCTCTGGGGGCCAAGGTCTCAGTCTTGATAGTGTCAGGTGCCTCACATGCTGGGGCTTCGGTCAGCCTCAGCACATGCAGACTGTGAGCCACAGAGCACAGCGTGGGCTGGAGGACAGGGAGAGAGTGAAAGCAGAGGCTGCCGACAGGCTGCTGGCTCCAGGGGCAGGGTGAGCTGTGAGGCCACGTGGAGGTCAGACGTGGGGAGGACAGGGCGGCCACCGCAGCCACAGCTGCAGTGCAGCTGTTCGCCGACTGGTCATCCAGACGTTGCCGAGAACTGGGAAGGCGGCGGGACTTTTATCACCCAGTGCGGGCTGGATGCGGTCCTTGCTTCTCTGCTCGTCCCCAGACCCTGCTCGGGGAGTACGTTTTGGGGTTCCCCCTGGCCAAGTGGGACACCATTGACCCTCACTAAACACAGAGGTGTCACCGGGAGTCCATGCTGGGAATAGGAAGTGGCATCCTGTCCACAGGGCAAAGGCTCTTCTCTGACCTGAGTCTGAGTAAGGCCCATGACAGGGGTCAGCAGGTGTGGGGGCTAAGAGAATCCTTGACCTGGGAAGAACTATGGAATGGGGGGAGGAGCCAGAAGTGATGGAAGGCCCTCAGAAGTCTGCAGAACCAGACTAGGAAATGAAGTGGAGCTCTGCAAGCGTGCACCGAGAGGGGCCGTGGGGACGGGTCCTCCAAGCTCTTCCCCTACGAAGCCTGGAGCTGGTGGAGTCAGCCCAGGGTCTGCGGCCGGCACAGACACGGCCTCATTACAGCCAGGGGACGAGCCCAGGAGTGCATCAGTGGCTGCTGGTGTATCATTACCACGCCAAAGGCAGTGATGAAAGTGCGGGCAGGCCCTGCTTTTGCCCGAGGCTTCTGGAGAAGTGACACTTCTGCTGAGATGTCAAGTGCAGGAGTCAGCGAGGAGAGACTGGGCTGGCTCAGTGTGCCAGGCAGGGGAGCAGCATGTGCAGAGGCCTCGGGAACAAGGGAACTTGGACAGGGCGGGTCCCAAGAGCCAGTGTGGCTGCAGTGAGAGGCTACTGCATAGTGGTGAGAGGAGTGGGGTCCCCAGGGGCCCGGTGAGCATTGTAGGATGGACTGTGACATTCTCAGATACTTGTTCTGAAACACCTTCCCCGCTGCTGAGTGGAAGCGGCCTGGAGCAGGGAGGGACAGAGGCAGGGCCAGCGGATGGTGGCTGCGCTGGTAAGCTGGGGGCTGTGGAGAGGCAGGGCCCGACTCACGCTCTCTCACAGGAAGGGGACTCTTGGGATCTGCTCTGCACTCTGCACACCACCCAGTCCTGAGCAGTGTCATCCTTGGTCAGACCCCATTTGGGGCTAGGATCCTGATAGTAGAATCGTCTTAGAAAACAGAGAATGGGGGCCAGCATCGTGGCGCAGCAGGTTAAGGCACTGCTGTGAGGCTTCGGAGTGCTGGTTTGAGTCCTGGCTGCTGTGCTTCTGACCCAGCTCCCTGCTAAGTCACTATGCTTGGCCCCTGTACCCACATGGGAGACTCAGATGGAATTCTGGGCTCCTGGCTTCAGCCTGGCTGTTGCAGTCATTTGGGGAATGAACCAGTACATGGAAGATTTCTCTCTCTCTCTCTCTCTCTCTCTCTCTCTCTCAGTCTGCCTTTCAAATAAATAAAAATAAAGCTCTGAAAAAAATACTATAAAAAGTAGAGAAGGAAGAAAGAAAGAGCCCAGAACTGTGTACATTTCAGGGTATCCATTGGTGCTTGGCAAGTGAAACAACAGTGAAGAAACAGAAGAAGGAGTTGGTGGGACCCAGCAGTACAGATGCCGTGTCTTTCTGCAGTTTAGGAAAGACTCATCCAGGGACTGGAGGCTCAGGCCACTATGAAGGGGAAGGAGGAGGAGGCAACAAAGAAACATGAGAGGGAAAACTAATCAAAATGAGCCCCACCCCTTTTAAGACTTGTTTTATTTATTTGAAAGGCAGAGAGAGAGAGGTCCTTGACCTGCCTTCATCTCCCTTTCTGCAGCCCCTCCTTGGCCAACCATCGTAGCCGTGGCCACCCCAATCCCTGCTCCTCCTCCCGCCCCTCCCCAGCTCTCACGTGCCCTCAAGTCTTGGCCTCAGCCAGGAGAGCAGGAGCTCCTGGGTGTGCATGAGAGCAGGACCCAGCCTTTTAAAAAAAGTATTCAAACAAATTCGCCATGGGCCGTTGTTCGAGAGTTGAAGAAAGGAAAGGGAGAGTCCAGCAGGTGCTTGGGATTCTGGCCACCGGGGCCAGGGGGTAGGGAAGGGCAGGGCTTCCAGAACCATCTGCCTGAGACTCCCCTCTCAACCCCCTGAGCCCCTCTTTGGAGTGGTCCCACAAGAGACCCAAGCACATTGGACAGCCAGCCATGGCGTCGCACACAGAGCTGCAGGAGCCCCCCCACCCCGGGCTGCCTGAAGGAATGAGGTGAGTAGGAAGGCAATGACCGCCCCACTTACGTAAGAGAGAGCTGGAGTACACATGGGTGTCCAGTAAGGGTCACAGGAGAGGGCGCTCAGAGGCCCATGCAGGCCCCAGGGGAGCAGCAGCTGCAGACTCCTAAGTGGACCTAAGTGAGGTGCACACTGGCGTTTCCTGGAAGGGGCAGCATTGGAAGAAGCGACTCCAGTGAGGACACTGTTGCTGTGGCATCACCCTCTGGGGTGTTGGTGTAGAGGGGCATTGGGCATCAGGACTGTGGGTGAGAACGGCCCGGATGCTGGTGGGAGGGGAAGTGGAGCTACCCTGGAGGGCAGTGATTATCACCAGGCTTGTCCATGAGTTTTGTGCCAGCCAGGGTGGTGCAGAAAAGTGAGCCGGGGAGAACAGCACTCCAGAGGCCTTGGGGCCATAGAACCCTTCCTGATGGCAGAGGAGTCTCTGAGAAGGTGGATTCTGGAGGATCAGCCCCTTCAACCGAAAGTGGGCTGAGTAGGATTTCCAGGGGCTCAGGCATCAGATTTCTCTAGTCTCTCGCACCCCACACTGACATCGGCTAGCGGGGTTGGGGGTCATGTGAGGGCACAGTTGGGTTAAAGGAGGACCAGAGTCAGATGTCAGTGTGTTCAGGACTGGGCAGTCTGAGACCAGGCCTGAGGGACAGCCCTAAGGACAGCCAGTCTGACCAGACCCTGGCCTCAGGCTGGGCCTGGTCTGTGGGTCAGTCCGTGCTGGAGTGAAGGCAATAGTGCAGGGGATAACCCTTAATGGGCCAAAATCTGGTCTCCAGCTTTGCGAGTCCTTTGTCAAGTTTCGGAGCTAATAGGATACTTCCCATGGCCAGGGAATAGGAGAGACAGGACAGGAGGGTCCTCTTCATGGGGGGGTGTGTTTGGGTCCCAAAAGGGAGGGAAGGAGGGAAGGAGGTGTCCTTGGGAGGAGGTGGAAGGGCTGTAGAGATTCAGGCCAAGATTCCTGCGAGCAACCAACAGCCAGAAGATTTGAGGGGTGGAGGTCCGCGTGGGCCAGGGAGGAAGGGTCTGGCTGTTCCAGAGCCTGGGCCACCTTGGTGGCCTCGGAATGCAGTGGGAGAACATACGGTCCTAGTCTTCCCTTGGGTCTAGAGTCCAGAGATAAGAGATAGCCGCCTCCTTGTGCTCTGGGTGGTGGCCTTGGGTTTGGACCCCCTGGGAAACCAATGTGTGGAAGGAAGCCCAAGGATATGGAGAGAGAGGAAAGCTAGTGGAGCTGGAGATATGCATGTGAGGGGGTCTAGAGGACCCGCTCCCTTGGCAACATTCATTAGGGTTTGGGGAACTGGATCCAGACAAGTTTCCCCTGCCCTTGACAATCTCTGGGAAAGGGGTGAGCACTGAGCACCCACATCCTGCGCTGGGAAAAAGGGGCCCCAGATGGAGCCCTTGGAGAGCCACACAGCTGGTGAGTCTGTGCCCTGCAGGATGAGGGGCTGTCCCCAAAACTCAGCAGACCGTGGACACCAGAGACCAGAGGATTCAGCCAGGCCCTAGGGAGCTGGTCCTCTGTGTGTGATGGATTTGTTTTAGAGCAGCAGGTGGGGCTGTGGACTGGTAAGGGGCGAGGGGGGAGACTGTAGGTGTCCATCCCACAGGGTTCCTCTCGTCTGCTTCCCACCTGTTCACAGGCTCCTTTTCTTCCCCATTGCTTTGAAAGTGGGCTCAGGGCTTTGCACAATCACTCGTGCATTTACTCTTTCAACTAACACGGGCTGTGCCAGTCCCAGCCCTGACGTGGTCCACTCTCACGTGAGTGCCCAGGCTGGAGGTGGGAGGTGTTGCGACGTCTGGGAACAGGGAGGGGCCTGTGGCTCCCTGTGCTGGGAAATGGTGCAGAACTTGGGCCTCTGGGAAGATCAAGGGCAAGGCCCAGGCCTGGCTTCAAAGCGATGTGAAGAGGATCTCAAGGTGGAAAACAGGTTTGTGTGGATCCTGGGTCTCAGGTACAAGGTTAACCATTTAGTGGGCTGAGCATCAAGGCCAGGCTGCTGGAGCATGGGCGAGCATTGCCCATGACCCTCCTTCCTCTGGTCCATCTGAACAGTACCTCTGATCCTCCTGGCTGTGCCTACAGCATGGACTGGCTGTGTGGTCTGGTGGGAGTCCTCGGTCTTCCCTTCCACACATGGAAAAGCTGGGGCAGGTGCTCTGACAGCCTGCTCTCAACGTTTTCAGCAGAAGATCCCTCACGAGACAGCTTTTAGAATACTTCAAAATACTGCTGGATGTTGCTTCCTGGGTGCTCTGGCGCCTATTGTTTCAAGTTAGCTACCTCCCACGGTGGTGCCTGTGAGGCGAGGTCAGCATTTGCTGCCCTGTCCCAGTGGACGCTTGGAGTCCTGACCATCCTGTGGGATCCCAGTATCACAAGAGCCCTGCAGGTCCGCTTGTCTTGCACTGCTGGGACCCAGGGCAGGGGCTGGGAGGGGAGAGCACCTTAGACTCCCCCTCCAGTGGGCAGAGGAAGAGCAGATAGGTCCATTCCTCATGGTCTCAAGGCCCTGTCTGTGGTTTGGGGCTCCTGAGTGCCCGGTTTGGAGGAAGGAGAATGTCTAAGGAAATCCTGCATCTTCCTCTCACCTCTGCCCCTGGAGGAGCTGACCCTGCAGCGAGGGTTAGGGCTGCCTGCATGGAGAGGTGGGCAGCACTGTGCTCTGGATTCCTGGTCATGGTTCTTGGCCTGCTGGAGACCTCCTGGAGAGCTAGGGTGTGGGGCCTGCCTGGGCTCAGCCTTGACCCCCTACCGCTCGGTCTGTCTTCAGCTCTGTTTCCCATCTCCGGCACATCATGTCCTCCCTGAGACCTTCGTGGCTCTCCGTGTCTCCATTCTGAGCCTCTTTCTCCTCCTGATTAAGATTCCCCTGGCCCATCAGTGGCCAACTTGTGTGAAAATGGCCATAAAACTGGCCTGCTGGGTTCCGTTCATAGATTATAAGTGACTCCGCTGAGACATACTCTCTTTCTCTGCCAGTCTTGGGGGATGGCTGTCTGCCTGCTCCTCACCCTCACTGGGGGATGCAGGTGGCAGTGGACGCCCCCCAGCTCTGGCTCCGGCCGCTGGCTCAGAGCCCCCAGCCTCCCTCTGCAGGCAGCCTCCTGGCTGACTTTACTCCCTGTCACATTCCTGGCTGTGAAAGGGACCTCTTCCAGGGCCCTGGGGAGATGACTTGAGTTTGTTTGTTTTTCTCCTGTCTCCACTTCAAGGGCTGCACTGGCAAAAACAACACCCTGATGACTTCCAGCTCTTCCCCTCCTTTGCCCTGAACATGGGAAAGAGCCTCCACTCTCCACGACGTGAGAGCTGAGGGGTGAGCAGCAGGGGGCCGTCTTTAGGAAGGCCACTTGCTCCTGCTGCCCTTTGTGGGGGTGTGGTTGTCCAGCCTCCTGGCACCCAGAGAGCTCCCTTTGGGTGCCTGCCCCAGGAGCCTCCCAGGGAAGACTACTGTTTGCAAAGAAAGGTCTGAGGAAGGCAAGCCTCAGGCTGAAGGAGGGAACTGATCAGATTCCAGCATCTGAAAGCCTTCCAGTCTGTTCTCACAGCATGTGTGCGGGAGCCAGCCCCCTCCCCCAGGGGACAGTGACGGGACAGCTGAACTGAGCTGAGTCTTTCAAGTCGTGACTAGCACAGCCGTCTTGTGGGATGTGGTGCACAGGATACATACATGGCCTCTCCACCCTCCAAAGATGATCTCTGAGGATCAGACTCTCAGGGAACTGGCAGGCGACTGCTATTCCCTTTGAAGGACAGGGTTTTGGTAAGAGGCTGGTGTTGAGTGGGCAGACAGGTGAATAAGTGAGGACGTCGCAAGCACTACATCACCCTCCACAATCTGGCCATTATGGGGACCGCCATCTTGAGCCTGTGGTTGAGGATGGCCTAGGTTCTAGGGGGTAAGAATTTGAACTGACACCTAGGGCAGAGCAGAACTTTACTCTGCGTGGCCATGGGCATAAGCTCCAGATGAGCCCATGGCTCACAGTGAAAGGGACCCAGGTTAAGAGCAGGACTCCAAGAACCCTTTCTGATGGCAGAGGCATCTCCGTGAAGCAGTGAATGCAGGGGTAGCTCTAGGGTTAGTTTGGAACCCTCAGAGAACCAAACCAGAGCTAAGGACCATCCAGCCCATCTCCTAGGGGTTCTTAGCAAGCAAAGAGGGGTGACAGGGCTCAAGGTGCTGAAATTAGAGCTGTTGAAAGGAAAACAGCAGCAAAGGGTCAGTGGAGCACGAGAGATTCGGCTTGAGTTCCTCAGTGCAAGGTCTGCGTCCTTGGTTTTGCCCAGGGTCAGCTACTTGCCTGAGTAGAAACTGTTGTATAAAGTTCACTTGAGGTTGAAGGGGAGAAACAGTGTCATCCTGAGCTCTTCCAAGCATCTGCTTTGTATCTGCCATGGTGGGCAAGATTGTGGCTGGTTTGTTTCCACAAGGTCAGACCTATGACTCTTCCCTTTTAGGCCCTTTGCCTTGTGAGACAATAGTGCTAGCCCCTGGGGAGTCTCTACTTATCCCGATCCATAAAATACGGTTGCTACCCCTGGTAAGCCCAGGTCTCATGGAGCCTCAGCCTTGGGGATCCACTGGTCATGTGAGGTGAAGGAGGAGTCATGGATAGGAGACTTTTGCACTGGAACAGGAAGTAGACAGTGCCCACAGCCACCAAATGAGCTCCTTGAAAGTGTTCTGGGGTGCTGGACAGCCCATGGAGAGTGGCCCAGCTGGGGTTGACTAGGAAAGATTTCTCAGGGGGTTCAAGGACAATAGGAGGGGGCTATGGATTGTTAGATAGGTGGGAAGAAGCACCACAGAGGACGGCCCTGTGTCTGTGCACCAGCATGAGGGTGTTATTGAGTGGCACTGTCTCTGACATTCTCGTGTTGCAGGAAAGGGCAAAACCTCCCTGTTTCACTGGGTTGTCCCTCTCAGCTTTTCCCTACCATCACCTTTTCTCCTGGTCCCTGCTTTGCTTTTTAATATGCTCCATATGGGCCATCTGTATTCCTCTTGACAGGTGGTATCTAGAGTGTAATCCCTCATCTACCCATCCAATCCATGTTCTCAGTATTTTCCATGTTCTCAATACTACTCTGGCTGCCAGAGGTACCGAGTAAATAAGACCCAGTTTGGTCCCCCAGGAACCTTAGTCTAATGCATTGCTTCCAACAGAGCTTCCTGTGGTGATGGAAATGTCCTTAGTCTGTGCTACTATGGGAACCAGTACTCACAAGTGGTTATTGAATACCTTAAATGAATGAGGTTGAGGTTGAGGAACTGAATTTTAATTTTATTGATCTTTTAAGATTTTTTTTTTTTATGTTTGAAAGGCAGAGTTAGAGAGCAAGAGGCATAGAATGAGACAGAATCTTTCATCCGCTGGTTTACTCCCTAAACAGCTGCAATGGCCAGGGCTGGGTCAGACTGAAGCCAGGAGCCAAGAACTTCTTCTGGGTCTCCTACAAGGGTGCAGGGGCACCAGGACTTGGGCCATCTTCTGCTGCTTGCTCAGGCACATTAGCAGGGAGCTGCATCGGAAGTAGAGTACTAGGGTCTTGAACCAGCTTGAACTGATCTTGAACCAGCACCCATAAGGGATACTGGCATCGTAGATGGTGGCTTAACCTCCTGTGTCACAATGCCAGCTCCAATTTTATTGACTTTTAATTCATTTAAAATTAAATAGCCAGATGAGGCTAATAGGAGCCATATTAGAACAAGTACAGGGGCCGGCACTGTGGCACAGCGGGTTAAGGCCTTGGCCTGAAGTACTGGCATCCCATATAGGCACTGGTTCTAGTCCTAGCTTCTTCTCTTCCAATCCAGCTCTCTGCTATGGCCTGGGAAAGCAGTGGAAGATGGCCCAAGTCATTGGGCCCCTGAACCCGCATGGGAGACCCGGAAGAAGCTCCTGCTCCTGGCTTTGGCTGTTGCGGCCGACTGGGGAGTGAACCAGCAGATGGAAGACCTCTCCTCTGTCTCTACCTCTCTCTGTAACTCTGTCTTTCAAATAAATAAAATAAATCTTAAAAAAAAAAAAAAAAAAGAAGAAGTACAGTGGGGAAGAGACAAGGAAACAGGCTGTTACATGGCCAAGACAGCTTGGTTGGGGCTGCCATCGTTCCTGGGAATTAGGAAGCCTTCCCAAAGCGGGGATCTTTGAAGCTGAGTCTGGGATGATGAATAGGACATGATGATGGGAAGGAGGTATGCGTGGATAGAAGGCTCAGGCGAGCCATTCTTGCATTTGTTTGAAGATTTCCCAGCTAAGCTCCCCATAGGTTAACCAGAGAGCCGGGCTTGAGCAAAGAGATGCAGATGTGTTCTGCCCACTGGCCTGGCTCTCTGCCCTTCTCAGTCCCCAGGGGGTGGGTGATGACAGATGGTCTCATGACTCTCCCAAGATTGAAGGATCCAAGGAGCTGAACTGACCCTGGGAATGGTGATTGCACCCAGGGGAGAGGGTGCGGGTGTCTGGAGACCATCTGGAAAGCTGGGAAGCATTTAAGAGAAGAGAATTGATGCAGGGAAGGAGGTTGCTGGGAGCCAGTTTTCCAGCGGAGGCCAAGAGTCACTCCCAGGGCACCTCATCCTTGTCCAGATGGTGGAAAGGGGCACTTGTGAGGCAGCTGGAGTACGGTTATTATGGGTCTTGGGCAAAGAGTTGATGATGACGTCTTCCAGGGCCCTCTTGTGATCCCTTAGTGGCTGACTGGTATGGAACACGCAGCCCCCAACCCCCTAGTAGGACTACGGTCTTCTTAAGGGTGAGGGAATACATGCCTGAAGTGGAACTCTCGATTCACTCTAAGACTCACTGTTCTGCCAAGCTCTCCATATCAAGCAAAAGTTGCTCCTTCTAGACTTCCAACAGTAATTGTAGATTCTCCTCTCTCCCTTATTTCCCACCATATCTTCCTTACTGGTAAGTTTTCTTGATTTTCTCTCCAATATATGCCTCTAGTTCCATTCATTTCTCTCCATTTCCACTGGCACCATTCTGGTTTATGCTTCTATAATTTTCCTTCTAGGAATTCTCCTTTGACTAGTTTTACAAAGAAGTTCAAACAATTAAAAATAATATAATGTGTAAAATATTGTCAATGACTTTAATTTCACTACTTGACATGGTTAAGGAGGTGATTTGGCCTTAATACATCTTCAGTGTCATCTCACAGGAGTTTCCCAGAACATGATGCCCCCTTTAACACTTGTCTTCCAGTTCTTCAAACCAGCCAAGCCCTTTGCAACTGCCAAGATTTTACCCATGTTGAATCTTTCTCCATCTTCACTGCAATGGCTTCTTCTCACTCTTGACACCTCCCTGTGTGTACCCCCTCCTTGCCTCTAGTATAGCATGATCACTCCTGCATATCCAGCAGCTGTTGAGCTGCCTTGCACACACCCAAAACGTGAATGAGTGGTATTTTCCCCTATGTAGTCCTATGCAGGAAACACTGTTCTTTATTAAGAAACAGCTAACCCCAAGGGCTTCCAGCGTTGGCTTCAGCTGTTAACTAAAGTGTTCCTTACATTTTCTCACTCTCCTTTCATATCTAAGACAAGTCAGATTTTTTCAAGGATTTCCAAAGCCCTGTGAGTTTCCAAGGAACCCTGATTCCATTCATTTTTATGTCCATACTTGTGTTTCTGAACACAGAGCTGGTGGTTGCATGAGTACTGTTATGAGCCCAGTCGTTTCCTAGCCTAATTATGGCTAGGATTTTCATAAACGTTGCCATTTTCTCAACATCTTTCCTCTCTAGAAGAAGGTGGGTGCTATGATAATGGGAGACCTTGATCTTGGAGAGCCTCTGTGGGCAGTGAGTGGAGATGCCCAGGGAACTCCTCCTGGAAAAGGACTCTGTGACCCAGAAGCCATGACAAGGGAGTTGGTTCCTCCCTCCTTGAACTTTCAATTTCAAGTTATTGATAGTCCTCGTTAGTATTACAGACATGTCCCAAGGGCGGTACAGTGATGAAGCTAAGAGCTCAGGCTTTGTAGGTGGTAACTGTTCAAAACCTATATAACTGTAGGCAAGTCTGTAGGCTCTTTGCTCCAGTAGCTTTGTCTGTCTTCTGACTATTCCTCTCTTCCTTCATGGCCCTGTTCATTATCCTTATGACCGACCATCTTGATAGAGTTCACGTGGAAGGAGCAGTTGGTGAATTAGTGCTGGGTACCGGTCTCCAGCATGGCTACCATCAGTGCCTTGGAGCCTAATGGGGCACAGGCATAAAAGATGGGCTTAGAAACAGAGGTTGCTGGCCGGTGCCGTGGCTCAACAGGCTAATCCTCTGCCTTGCGGCACCCGCACACCAGGTTCTAGTCCCGGTCCGGGCGCCGGATTCTGTCCTGGTTGCCCCTCTTCCAGGCCAGCTCTGTGCTGTGGCCTGGGAGTGCAGTGGAGGATGGCCCAAGTGCTTGGGCCCTGCACCCCATGGGAGACCAGGAGAAGCACCTGGTCCTGCCATTGGATCAGCGCAGTGTGCCTGCAGCAGCGCGCCAGCCGCGCCAGCCATTGGAGGGTGAACCAACGGCAAAAAGGAAAACCTTTCTCTCTGTCTCTCTCTCTCATTGTCCACTCTGCCTGTCAAAAATTTAAAAATAAAAAAAAGAAACAGAGGTTGCTGCCATCTCCTTAAACCATTGCTTATAAATGCCCTCCACAGGGGCCCACCAAGTTCCTCTCCATTTTTTTAAAAAGATTTATTTATTTGAAAGGTAGGGTTATACACACATGTAGCCAGGAGCTTCTTCCAGGTCTCCCAAGTGGGTGCAGGGGCCCAAGGATGTGGCCATCCTCTGCTTTTGCTCAGGCACATTAGCAGGGAGCTGGATTGGAAGAGAGCAGCCAGGACTTGAAGCAGCACCCATATGGGATGCCAGCACCACAAGTGACAGCTTTACCTTCTTCGTAACAGTGCTGGCTCCAAGTTTGTCTTTCTTAACCAGGAGTTCCCTGAAGTAGAAAAATACAATTTTCTTGTTGCTTCTTATTAGAAAAATG
The DNA here is from genome assembly GCA_949820135.1 of Sylvilagus floridanus. Classification (NCBI taxonomy): domain Eukaryota; kingdom Metazoa; phylum Chordata; class Mammalia; order Lagomorpha; family Leporidae; genus Sylvilagus; species Sylvilagus floridanus. The sequence continues at coordinate 54,215,181 of OX463245.1, forward strand.
GTCTGTTCCTTGTCCCCCCGCCCCTTTTAAAGCAGTTCATGGAACGCAGAATATGTTCAATTTTAATAAATGTATTCATTGAATTCATCACATAAATAAGAGAGAAAAGGCATGGTTGTATCAATAGATTCAACATTCATTTATAGTTAAAAATTTTCAATCAGCTAGACTTAGAATAGTATTTTCTTAGTAAAGAGTATGAAACTTTATCCAAATCACTTTATCCAAAATTGTAAGATTCCATTAAAGTCAGAAAATACTATTATAATAATTTTTCAACTTAGTTCTGGACATCCTAGACAATGCAATAAAAAAGAAACATTGAGGAGTAGATGTTGTGGTACAGCATGTTAAGCTGCACTTGGGACAGCTGCATCCCCTATCTGAGTGCCTGGGATTGAGCCTCACTTTCACCTCTGCTTCCAACCCAACTTTCTGCTCATGCACCTGGGAGGCAGCAGATGATGGCCAGGTACTTGGAATCCTGCCACTCACGTAGGAGACCAACATGGAATTCCTGGCTCCTGGCTTTGGCTTGATCCAGCCACAGCTGTTGTGGGCATTTGGGGAGTGAATCAGTGGACTGAAGATTTTGTTCTCTTTCTGTCTTTCAAATAAATAAAAATGAATAAGTAAACATTTTAAAAAGAAAAATTGAGTACCATAAACGTGTTCAACAAAGAGACAAAGGTGCCGTTATTTTCAGCTGGTTTGATGGGTCTCTGTCTTGAGTATCTCTTGGCTCTCTGGTATCAGCTGGCTCTTAATGAAGTAACTCATCAAGTCCACCTGAGGATCCAGTCCTTCTACACTCCTGCTCCATATAACTTGAACAGAGCTCCCCACTCAGCAACAGGAGTAAAACCTGTGACCCATGCCTACCCCACCAAACCATTTCATACCTTTGGGTTTTTTCTGATGGCCATGTGATGAAGCACATGGAACCTAAGAATGGATCTTACACATTGAAAGGCCAACTAAGAAAAACTAAGTCCTCCTGAAGTCAACCTTTGTCCCACCTTTCCTTTCCATGAGTAAATACCTCTCTTTTTTCCATAAGGCAGCTTTACCTTTTCCTTTACCTTAAAACCTAAAAATTCCTAGCTGGTGGTACCTCAACCCAAATAACACAAAATAATAAAGGAAAATCTGTTATAAGAAATATTAAGTATGCCCTAAGGTGGCTAGATATAAACTAAGTACATAAGAATTCATGATTTTTCCTAAATATTGTCAATAATCATTGGGAAATGAAACAAAATTATCTCTCATTATCAGTTGTAACAAAAGCTGTAAGTCAATAAATATTTAAGACTCTAAAGAAACTATCAATGTCAGTGAATTATCTGAACACTTATTTCAATGGAATGATAGATTCAATATTGTAAAGATGCCAATACTCCCCCAAGTCAATAAATTCCATATAATTCAACCAAATACAAATTTTCTTTCCTTTTTGGGGGATTATATGAGTAGGCATATTTTTGTTGAGTTCATTTAAAAGAAAATGGTGTGTTTTGTGTGAGAAGACTTGGAAAGCCAAATACCAAAATATTTTATAAGTCTACACTAATCAAAACCATGTAGTGTCCTAGTAAAAGAACAAATACACAAATAAACAGAACACAAGGTCCAGAAACAGAATCATATATATTTCAAACCTAGTAGATAATAAAAATTCCATTGCAAGGTGATGCCAACTAGATAGTTTATACCCAAACATGAGGTTGAGGGAGAGGGCAGCTGTTGTGGTGCAATAGGTTAAGCTACTTCTTATATTGGAGTATTGGTTGGAATTCTAGCTACTTCTCTTCCACTCCAGCTTCCTGCTACTATATCCTGGGAAGCAACAGATGATGGCTCAAGTGCTTGAGTCTCTGCCACCTACATGGGAGACCTAGAGGAGTTCCAGGCTCCTGGTTCAGGCTTGGCTATTGCACTATTGCAGGCACTTAGGACGTCAATCACAGGATGGAAATCTGTGTGTCCATCTGTTTCTCTCTCTCTCTCTCTCTCTCTCTCTCTCTCTGTGTCTCATTTTGCCTTTCAAATAAATGAAAACAAATCAGTAAATATTTTAAAATGGAGCCTAGACTAATACTTAACATTCTCCAAAAAGTAAAATTCCTTTATCACATCCTACACAAAGTATTTATTCCATATAGCTTTAAGACTTATGGAGCAAGCAAACCTTATACAATTAGAATAAAATACAAGAGTTTAAAAATAATAGCTTTCCTGAACTGCCATTCACAACCCTTGCAAGTCCCCCAGTTAAAGTGAATAATTCAATAGCTTGTAGTCATTCTTAGCATTGCACAAACACCATCACGATTGATTTCAGGGCACCTTCATCATCCCCACCTGCTCCCTCCATACCACCTCTCTAGCCCGAGGCAACCACTACTTATCTCTCCATAGATTTGCCTGTTCTGAACATTTGCCGTAAGTGGATTCATAGAATATGTGGTGTTTTGTGACTTCCATAGGTTTGTCCATATGTAGCATGTCTCAGTGTGTCATTCTTGTTTATTGCCACATTATATCCCATCGCATTGATATACCATGTTTATTGATTTACTCATTTGTTAATGATCATTTGAGTTGCTTCCACTTTTTGCTTAAGAATAATGCTATTTTTGGAACCTCCACTGTGATATGGCCTTGACTAAAGTTCAGAGTTGGTGAACTCAAGGGGCTTCCATAGCCTCGACAGCTCATAGCAAGAGCCTTGGGTGATTACTGACATCATAAATAAGAGTGTCAATTGTTAAATCAACAACAGGAGTCACTGTGCACATACTCCTTACATAGGATCTCTGTCCTTAATGTGCTTTACTATGAGAGTTAACGGTAACACTACTAGTTGAACAGTACTCTATATCTTACGCGGTTGTGTGGGTGCAGTCTGTTGAAATATTTGCTTAGTATATACTAAGTTTATTTTCTGTATATAAAGCTAATGGAAAATGAAACCTGATGAAGAGTGGGAGAGGAGAGGGAGTGGGATATGGGATGGTTGCGGGTGGGAGGGAGGTTGAGGGGGGAAGCCACAACAATGCAAAAGTTGCACTTTGTAAATTCACATTTACTAAATAAAAAAGAATGATGCTGTTTTTGAACACTGGTGTACAGGTTTTTATGTGGATATATGTTTTCATTTAAGTGTTTACTAAGGAGTGAAATTGCTGTGTCACATGGTAACTCGATGTTTAATCTTTTAAGGTTCCTCCATACTGTTTTCCACTATTTTGCATTGCTGCCAGCAGGGATGAAGGTTCTAATTTTTCCACTGTCATCATCTGAGTTTTTATTACAGTGTCTTCGTGGGTGTGAAGTGGTGTCTTGTGGTGGTTTTGATTTCATTCCCCTCATGGTGAAGGTTATTGAGCACCTTTTCATGTATGTGTTGACTATTTGCATATCTGCTCTGGAGAAATACATATTTGGATCCTTTGGAATTTTTTTTTCTAATTGTGACCTAGCTAGGCAACACACAAAACTCAGAAATCTTAAGGAAATTATTAAAAGGTCTACCTGCATGAACATTTTAAACATCCACATCTTCAGGAACAACATAAGCAGGATTATCTTATCTTTTCTCTGCCTTAGATGAAAAATTATTAGAAACACATATAGTAACCATTAATATTAGTAATATATCAATAATTCCTACAAATCAGTCAGGAAAATATGACTCAAAAGCAAACTGTGAAGGGTGAGAATGAGCATCTCACAGAACTGCCAACAATTGGTAGACATATGAAACAATCCTCCACCATCCTATGTACCTGGGACCACACAGCAAAGCAATAGGAACTTCAGTTTTTCAAACTTTTAAAAAATGAGCAATATATGTAGCATCAGTAGTATGTGTCAGGAGACAGGAATCTCAGACAGTTGGGTGACATGAGCATAATCGCAGCGTTTTTGGAGGTCCCTGCAGAATCTAGCCATATTTAATTAACGGGAAATCTTAGAGTAGCAAGATTGTAAGAGGCTTTTGCTTTGTGCTTTGGGGTGTTTTCAAGTGTCCTGCAGTGAGTATGCTTTGGGTTTGTAGATGAGGTGGGGATGATATGTTAAAATGGCAAAGCAGCAGAAACAGTCCCTTTCACAGGAATGTTCAGGTAGAAAGATGGTGCAAACATTAGCAACTGTGAGGGCACCTGGCTCCCAGTGAGACGTGAGTATTCCCCAGCAGGAGGCTCCCTCTCCAAGAGAGCCTACAGAGACACAGAATCCAGCAGAGAGAATCTCAGCTGTCACACACACCTGAAAAGCAGAATGAGACAAGCTAGGGAGCCTCAGGAGGACTGAAGGCTGCTTGAACTGGTGCGTGGAGTGTGGCAGAGGCCGGGGGCGGGGGCGGGGTGAGGTGACTGATGGTAGCAGTCAGAGGCTGCATTAGAGAAAAGTGCCTCAAGCTCTCCTGTTGTCTTCCCCCTACCGCTGCCCTGGAACAAGTATTGCGTACTTCTTACTGCAGTTTTGGGACCACAGCCCATGGGCAGGTACAGGGCAGTGTCAGGCAATGGGACGCCCCTCCAGGGGGAGGTTGGAGAAATCAGGTTGAGACTAACTCGGCTGCACAGTCTATCATTCCACCCTCCTCTCTCCAGGACAGTGGAGCTGAAATCAAGAATATGTTAGACAAAGAGGTAAGAGGATGAGTACAGCTGAGAAAGAAATTAGTAAATTGGAAGATCAGATTGAAGGAATCCCCAGAAAATAGTAGAAAAGGATAAAGAAAAGCACACAACATATTTAAGAATAGTTAAAGAAAGCAGAGAATGGGAGTAAAAGTGCTGATACCCAAAGACTAGAAGCCCCTGAAAATTAAAAAATAGCCTGGGAAAAACAGTAGAAGACAACCCAAGTGTTTGGGCCCCTGCCACCCATGTGGGAGACCTGGAAGAAGCTCCCACCTCCTGGCTTCAGCCTGGCTGAGCTCTGGCCATTACAGCCACCTGGGGAGTGAACCAGTGGAGGGAAGACCTCTCTCTCTCTATCTCTCACTCTCACTCGGTAACTCTGCCTTTCAAACAAATATTTAAAAAAAAAAGAAAGAAAAAAATAAAAAATAAGGATAGAGAATATAAAGTTTTATAGAAAGGAAAAAATTTAATAATAGCTATTTCCAAGAAATAAAAAAATAACAATCTCAGGTAAAAGTGATTAAGTGAAACAGTAGAGACAAGGAAATCTCACTCCTGAATATGCTGACTCAAAATTTAAGAATGCCAAAGAAATAATTTCCTTTGATAAATTTAGACAAAGGCAACATTTTAAAATTTTAAAATTTAAATTTTTCATTTTATTTATTTTGAAAGGCAGGCAGAGAGGAGAGGGGAGGGGAGGAGGGGCGGGGCGGGGCAGGGCGGGGCGAGGCAGACAGAACTCTCTCATCTGTTTTATTTCCCAAATGCCTCCATAGCTGGAGCTGCGCAAGGCTGCAGCTGGGAACTCAATTCGGGTCTTCTACATGAGTGGTGAGGACTCAAGTACTTGAGCCATTACCTATTGCTTTCCAGGGTGGACATTAGCAGGAAGCTGAACTGGGGAGCAGAGCTGGGACTTGAACCCAGGCACTCTGATATGGGATGTGGTCATCCAAAGAAAGCATCATCTTAACCACTGCACCACATGCCAGCCCTCAAATTTAAATTTCTTAAAACTTAAATCTTTGTATTTTTTATTGTGGTAAAACATACCCAATATAAAATTGACCACTTTACCCATTTTTAAGTTCAGTGGCATTAACATGGACATTGTTGTGTAATCATCACTATCATCCATCTCCAAAACTTTTTCATCTTCCCAAATGGAAATTTTGTATCTATTAAACACTAATCCCCCATTTGCCCCATCCCCTAGCCTCTGGCAACCGCTATTCTACTTTCTGTCTCATAGTTTGTTTTTAAGGCCATAAAATTTATAATTTTCAAATGTAGGAGAGCATGGTAAACGCTTCCTGAGTGAAAGGGGAGAATGACCACAGAAGCACAGGGCTGTGTTGACCTCAGACTACTGAACGGAAGTGCAGAGGCAAGAATACAATGGAAACATATTTTTAAAATATTGAGGACAAGCTTTGAATTAGGACTTTTATAGCTAACTAAATTATCTTGTGAATGACAGTCCATAATAAAAATATTCCTATTTACATGGGTTCAGATGAGCAGCCAAAGACCCACACTGAAGACACTTTCTAAAGTGTCTTTTAAGAAGAGAACTAAATTCAAGAGGTACTTCAAGTATGTCAGATGCAAAGATGGTCACAAACCTTGGCCTGGATTAAAATGATAGGATTAAAGAAAAGGACAGAGAGTACCTGTGACAACGTGGGCGAATCTTGATGGTATAACTTAGAATGAGATAAAGAAATCTCAGAAGGTTCTGGCCCTCAGCTATAATCCTCCAAGTCTGAAAACAAATAACACTAAACAAATTATATTTAAACTCACATAGCTGAGAATATGTGCCACAACTATGTTTTTATTTTATTTTTTTAAGATTTTATTTATTTCAGAGGTAGAGTTACAGACAGTGAAAGGAAGAGACAGAGAGAAAGGTCTTCCTCCCGTTGGTTCACTCCCCAAATGGCCAAAATGGCTGGAGCTGTGCCGACCCGAAGCCAGGAGCCTAGGAGCTTCTTCCAGGTCTCCCACGTGGGTGCAGGGTCCCAAGCACTTGGGCCATCTTCCACTGTTTTTCCAGGCCATAGCAGAGAGCTGGATTGGAAGAGGAGCAGCCAGAACTGGAACCAGCACCCATATGGGATGCTGGTGCCACAGATGGAGGATGAACCTACTACGCCATGGTGCCAGCCCCTACAACTACGTGTTTACAAAAGCAGTAGCATGATAAACATGATATTTGGTGGTCACTTGGAGAAAGTGGGGTCAGGGAATAGGATTGACAAGAAGCGTACATAGTTGGTATCTGGAATGTTCTATTCATTTCAATGGGCCATCTGCTGTGGTTTTTTTATTTTCTTGATAATAAGTAGTGTGGGCATTTGGCCTAGCAGTTGGGATGGCAGCATCCCATATCAGCATACCTGGTTTGAGTCCCGGCTTCTTGCTGAAGCACTCCCTGAGAGGCAGTGGTGATGACTCAAGTGCTTGGGTCCTCGCCACCCACATGGAGACCCAGACGGAGTTTTCGGCTCCCAGTTTTGGGCTGGTCCAAAACTGACTGTTGTGAGCATTTGGGGAGTGAACCAGTGAATCGGATCGATCTCTCTCTCTCTCTTCCTCTCAAATAAACAACTAAAACTAAATATTTTTTAAAATCTGGGCTTGAAAATTAAAAAGAAAAAGAAACAATTATATAAGTAGGGCCACGGGCGAACTAACAATAATGTGCCTTGAAGGAAAATTGGCGTGACTGTAAGTTGGTGCACCTGAAGTCCACAGGGAACGTTAAGGAAATGCAACACAGTCTCATTCACGTGTTTTCTTGAGGTTGCCAACTGTTTCTTAGCCAGTGTCAGGAGCTCCCCCAAGAATATGGGTTAGAAATAAGTCCCAAGCTTCATGTGTGTAGCATGCCTGGGCCTCCCTATCTTAGATGTAAACCTCTCCTTGGATTACAATGAGGGATGTGGACACATGGCCAAGGAGAGGTAGGGTAAAGAGTGATTAATATACAGGTTTTGAGGTCAGAGAGCCTGGTTTCAATTCCCAGCATTGCTACTTTCCAGAGGAGCAACTGTGGGCAAGTGATTTAACCCCTCCAAGCATGATAAAATGATATATATTCATATTGATTAAGCCTGATACAATGATAAATGATCACACTGCAAATTACTTGGCACATGGCAGATGCTTAGAAGTATTACCAAATCATAGCAATGAGAATGAAGACCAGAACAATCAAATAAGAAGCACTTCTTAAAAAAAAAAAAAAAAAGTCCTGGGGAATTTGGGTTGGGTTCTTTGACCCAAGACTGCTAATAGATTCTGGAATCCTGTAATAGTTCCTCAACCTTCGTCACTTGACTTCAGTCTTGCTTTGTTTATTTCTTAGTTTCCTAGTAAACATTTTGAGAAAGTTCAACCTTATTTTGGCTAGGGGTGGTGGGGTTGTGGGGAGGGACTTGGCTGGAAGAGCAAAGAGGAAGCTAATGCATTCCTGGTGAATGCTGCCACCCAGGCCTCCTCGGAGGAGATAAACCAGGCGGAGGGAGTGAGGGACCCAGGGTTGGGAAGGGGACCTCATGTTTGTTGAACTCCTGCTTAGAGTCAAGTGTCATGTTTGGTGATCTGGTAAAGATCAGCACAAGATTATCTGATGGCCACACCCAGCTTTAAAAATCCCAAGACTCCATACACTAGGTGAGGCCAGAATCTCCAGGGACAGGGAGTGAACACTCAGAGAGACCTAATGCAACAGGTAGTAGGGCCGTCCTTTACCACCTTGCTCAAAGGGGTTGAACTGTCACCCCCTGAAGGTCATCCCTGCAGGAGTGTACCTGGCCAGCCTCAGCTTAGAATGCCGTGTTGTCTTCTGTCCTCTCCATGTGCCCTGGAGGCCTGACCTGAGTCCCCAGCCCATGCCTGCCCCAGTGCCTCTGCTTTAGTTGCCAGCAAGGACACAGAGGTACAGAGATGCGTGCCTTCAACCTTCCCACCTCCTGCAAGCCAGCGACTCTGGTCTTTGGAGGTCATGTCAACCTCTGTGGATCACCCAGGCTCTTTCTGCTGATTGTGCTGGGGTTTCTGGGAGTTTCCCAGATTGCCTCCAGTGTGCCTGTAATGTAGCCTCTTCCTCTCCATCCTGCTGCCCCTCCAGCTCCCTTCCGGCAAACCCTTGGGAAGATGCCAGAGTTCCCTCTCCCAGCGTGCGAAAGCTCCTATTGCTGAGTGCCCTGGTCCTGACTGGCAGCTGGTGGTGTGCAAGTGGATGACCTGGTGGTGGGATTGGTCATGGGCTGGGTGGCGGCCCTTAATAGGTGGCTGCTGATAGATGGCGGTCTTGGCCTCATGTTGACTCCTGGGTGACATCTGAATCTTCATTGCGTTCGACGCTTCATCTTTTGTCTTCCTGCTTTCCTGAAATAGGGAATGACAAACAGTCCCAGAACCGGAGCCACATGTCCCCAAATGCGTGTGGCTCAGCATTGGTCATGTTTTTCCAATTATCCCTTGTTCTGAATGCCACAGTTAATACGCGCGTGTACACTCACACACATACCCAGGACAATTTTTAGCCAGACATTCAGGCTCCTCTCTTCCCAGAACCCTTCAAGACCTTGCCCCACCCAACCCCTCCATCCCTAATCCAAGCCCCCCTCTCTCCCCAGCCCACAGGCCCTGGGCTCACCCCTGCTCTGGGAAGGCCACTCTCTAAAGTCAGGACGCACTTATTTCTGTGTTGCCTGGAACGCCTTCTCACCCATCTCGTGATCCCCACATCCTGCTCGTCTCTAAGACCCAGTTTGGAGCTGTCCACCATGATGGCTTCCCAAGGCCCAGCACCAAGGCCTGGATCTCCATGACACTGGAAATCCTGCTCCGTGCAAGTGTCCAAACGAGCACCTGCCAGCCTTTGGAACCCAAGGACACCTGTTACAGAGCTTTTTAGAAAATGATATTTTGGGCTGATAACAAAAGGAAAGTACATCTTCCAGAAATACAGAGAAACACAATAAAGAAAACAAAAACTACTGCATTCCCTTCCTCCAGAGTTAACTGCCCCTGACATTTTCACGAGAGCCTGAAACACACACTCATTCACTCTGTTAAAGGAAAAAGATCTGAAGTCATACTAACATATGGCTTCATAACAGCTCTCTTACACTCTACAATGTATTGTGAGCAGCTTTCCCTGAAGAATCCCTTTCTTAATGTCAAAAGATTCCATGAATGACCACATAAGAGCACTTATGCTTTTCAAAAAACATTTTATAATGGAAAATTTCAAACATACAAAAATCGAGGCAACTGTATAATAATCCCCCATGTACTCATCATGCAGCTTCAATAATTATTAACATTCTCTCCTTCGAGTTTCATCCACCCCTGCCTTTTTTTTCTCCCTGGAGTATTTTAAAGAGAAGCCCAGATATCGTTTTATTTCCCTGTAAACAGCGGTTGTCTTTATAAGGCCTGCGATTTGAGAAAACGCATAGTAAGCCAAGGGCGGTCCTCACGAGCACTTTGAAATGAATCTGTGTTTCATTCGTGACAGCAACGCTGATGATTTGAAAAATAGTCACACATATACGTGCAAGTTGTATTATTTATTCAGCCTTCGGTCGAGGCTTGTAGGGCATATGGATGTACAGATCCTTTGCAAGAGTTCCAGCCCACAAGCCAGGCACTGCTGGTCTGATCCACTCACCCAGGCATTCAATCAAACTCCTTCTTGCGTTTTCCTGCAGTTGGTTCACACATGTGAGTTTTCTCTCCTGGCTACATCGTTCAATCCCGAGGCCTGGGACCACATCAGCTTCTGTGCTGCACACAGGGTTGTAAGCATCAAACTAAATTCTGACCATAAAGCTGCTACACGAGGAAGGTTTTGAGGGCCTCCAGGGCCTCATTCTGCCCTGGAGGAAATCAAGGCCACACAGGAGGAAGGGGTTCCCCTGGCCCGCTGGGATGAAGCCTCAGGTCTCCTGCCTCCCAGCCTTTCCTCCACACCTTATCAGCCGGCCTTGGCGCAGAAACCTGCAGAATGGGCAGGACGTGGGGAAAGTGTGACCTCGAAACATGGGGCATTTAGCATCTTTGTTGAGTGGCTGCTGTCCTGGCTCCTTGTGAGGGATTCCAGGGAGCTGTGGGGCCTGAATCCTGCTGTTCACCTCCTTTCCTTCCAGCTCCCCTGCCAAGGGAGTCATAAACATAAGGATAAAATCCAAAAGGGAAACACGGTAGTAGCTTAGTCTCTGGAAAAGTGCCCAGTATCTCCCCCAATGAGCTGAGCTGGTGCAGAAAGTCCTTGCCTGGAAGGGACACTTCTGGTTCCCAAGTCCAGCATCTCCATGCCCTGCCCTGTGTGGCAGATTTTGAGTCCACTTCTCCCGGCCAGGGACGTAATGCCTCATGTACCCAGGCACACGAGGGCTGTGAGAGGCGCTCCTGCCTTTGCCCCTGGGGGCCATATTGCCACACGGGAAGTGAGAGCAGGCAGGAGGCTGCTGGACCTGCCTGAGAAGGTCAAGTTCCAGGAAGTGAGACCGAAAAGGAGGCGGCACCCAGTAAGCCCACCCACTGTGAAGCATGGCCTGGGCACTGCCGGGGTCTGACCACAGCAGCTGGTCTTTCAGGGATAGGAGGGAAGTCCCAAGACAGTGCCCCAGTGTTCCCTGACAGGTGAGCGGCTAGGCAGGCCTCTCCTGATCACGCTCTCCTGGGGACGTCAGGGGCAGTTGACTCTAGACAGAGGGAACACAGCAGCTTTTATTTTATTTATTTATTTGATATGAAGTTTTATTTTTGACTTTGAACTTTTGCATGTTTCCTTTTTTAAAGAAAGCTTTTATTTAATAAATATAAATTTCATAAGTACAACTTTTGGATTTTCTTCCCCCCATACCTGCCCTCCTACTCCCCAACCATCCCACATCCCAGTCCTTCTCTCATCCCATTCTTCATCAAGATTCATTTTTAATTATCTTTATATACAGAAGATCAACTCTATATTAAGTAAAGATTTCAACAGTTTGCATCCACACAGACACACAAAGTATAAAGTACTGTTTGAAAACTAGTTTTACCATTAATTCTCATAGTACAACACATTAAGGACAGAGGTCCTGTATGGGGAGCAAGTGCACAGTGACTCCTGTTGTTGATTTAACAATTGACACTCTTATTTATGATGTCAGTGATCACCCAAGGCTCTTGTCATGAGCTGCCAAGGCTATGGAAGCCTCTTGAGTCCACAAACTCTGACATTATTTAGACAGGGCCATAATCAAAGTAGAAGTTCTCTCCTCCCTTCAGAGAAAGGTACCTCCTTCTTTGATGGCCTGTTCTTTCCACTGGGATCTCACTCACAGAGATCTTTCACGTAGGCCATTTTTTGCCACAGTGTCATGGCTTTCAATACCTGGAATGCTCTCATGGGCTTTTTAGCCAGATCTGAATGCCTTAAGGGCTGATTCTGAGGCCAGAGTGCTGTTTAGGGCATTTGTCATTCTATGAGTCTGCTGTATGGCCTGCTTTCCATGTTGGATTGTTCTCTCATTTTTAATTCTATCAAGTATTATTAGCAGACAGTTGGTCTTATTTATGTGATCCCTTTGACACTTAATCCTATCTTTATGATCAATTATGAACTTAAACTGATTACTTTAATTATTTAATTTATTATTTAATAAGATGGCATTGGTACTTGCCAACTAAATGGGATTTGGAGTCCCGTGGCAAGTTTTTAGCTTTACTTTTAGGGGTAAGTTCAAGGGAACGTGTGCCAAATTGTACATCTCCATCCTCTCATATCCCCACTCTTATTTTTAACAGGGATCAATTTTCAGTTGAAGTTAAACACCTAAGAATAATTCTGTGTTAAGTAAAGAGTTCAACCAATGATGTTAAGCAGAAAAAGAAGATACTAAAAAGAATAAAATAGTAAACTGTTCCTCAACAGTCAGGACAAGGGCTGATCAAGTCATTGCTTCTCATAGTGTCAGTTTCACTTCTACAGGTTTCCTTTTAGGTGCTCAGTTAGTTGTCACAGATCAGGGAGAACATATGATATTTGTCCCTTTGGGACTGGCTTATTTCACTCAGCATGTTTTCCAGATTCCTCCATTTTGTTGCAAATGACCGGATTTCATTTTTTTTTTTTTTTACTGCTATGTAGAGCTTTTATTTTCTTTATTGTGTTTCTCTGTATTTCTGGAAGACGTACTTTCCTTTTGTTATCAGCCCAAAATATCATTTTCTAAAAAGCTCTGTAACAGGTGTCCTTGGGTTCCAAAGGCTGGCAGGTGCTCCTTTGGACCCTTGCATGGAGCAAGACCTCTGTCATCATGGAGATCCAGGCCAGTGGGAGCCAGGCTCTTGGGCACTTCTCAGCATATTGGAAGGTCTGCCATTGACTGTGTGGCTGTCGCCTCCAGTCGCTTTGTTGGGCTGATGGCTTTGTGAGCCACTGTGCTGTATGTCTGCCGTGGGTGCAACGAAGCTGCTACAGAAAGCCTCCATGGCTGCTCCTTAGTATCTGTCCTTTGCTGTCCTTCTGCTAGAAGTCTTAGATCTAGAAACTAATTTTCTTCCCCCACCTTCCTTATTTCTCCTTCTTCCATCCATTGATCCACCTGCAAATTACAGATGCCCACTGTGGGTCCAATGCTATGCTTAGACCTAGTTTTTCTCTGGTTCAGAAACTCCCAGGGAGGGCGTTGGTTGGACAGAGGCAGAGGGATGGAGAGGGTGCAGGCCAGAAGACGTTTGTAAAGGAACAGTTAGCCATCAGGCATGCCCTTGACCCCATGTGTCCCCGGACTACCTGTAAACATGAGCCAGGACAGCAGCAGCTGGCTTCACAGGCCTAACTGGAATCTCACCAGCAGAGCTCCCTGGCCTCCAGCGAAGCCCAGGCAGTTGTAGCACAAACAGCAAGGCGCACTGGCTCTGCAGAATGTCTAGGGCCATCTTAAGAACGAAATTGTCCAAGAATCCCAAACCTTCTGGAGTTTTCCTTTGGCTCAGTTCAGCATTTCCTGCAGATGTCACATACAGGGGTGGTCACAGACACACACTCTGGGGAGAGGTCAGCCTGTCTTTCCCTATCACTCTGTGGCCTCTCCCTGTGTCCCTCCCACCCCCCTTCCTATCCTGAGGAGCTGAGCATAATGAAAATGAACTGAGCTATTCTCTTTATGTAGTTGATCATAGGAATATTTATTTATTTGAAAGTCAGAGTTTTATATATATATAGCTTTATATATATATATATATATATATATATATATATATATAGAGAGAGAGAGAGAGAGAGAGAGAGAGAGAGAGAGAGAGAGAGAGATCTTCTATCTGCTGGCTCACTCATCAGATAGCTACAACTGCCAGCACTGGGCCAGGCTGAAGCCAGGAGCCAGGAGCTTTATCCAGGTCTCCCATGTGGGTGGCAGGGACCAAAATTCTTAGGCCATCTTCTGCTGCTTTCCCAGGCCCTTAGCTGGATTGGAAGTGGAGCAGCTGGGCCATGAACCAGGCCCATGTGGGGTGTTGGCAAAGTTGGCAGTGGCTTTACCTGCAGCCCCCCAAAGGAACCCCTCTCCCAGTTGAGATTCCGTTATGGTTGTAAGCATTGGTATAACCTTCAGAAGGTGAGGAAAAGAGAGGCCATCCTGTGCTACACTGTGTGGTTCAGGTTCTCAGTCTGGACCAGAGGGTACCCTGGAGGTTAGAGGGCATCTGGGACATGAGCCCTGGGTGTGCTGGGGCTAAGCCCAGAGTGGACGAGAGGGTGCAGCAGAGGAGAGGAGAACACAGGCGAGGCTGGGAGTGAGGGACAGGCGCAGCCTGCTCTGGCAGGGGAGGCGCCAAGCCTGGAGGGGGGCAGGTGCGTAAGCCGACGAGCACGACCAACAGGCTGGGGTGGGAACAGTGGCTCCAGGCGTGCGTCACATGCAGCTGTGGGACGATGGGCCTGGGATTTTTTTCTGGAGAGGTAGGGAATTTGGGTCTGCATGTATTTTTAGCCTCGTCTTTTCCGCCCTCTTCTGAAAAGCGATTCTGAGAGCTTTCAGCCTGAGGTCATCTGTTTTCCTAGTCCCTGCTGCAGGGAAGCGGATGCCAGCTCCACCACCTCACACGGAGGCTGCTGCCGCCCCGGCGCTGACCCCAGGAGAGCGACGTGTCCACTGGACCACAGGAGCAGCCTGCGGGAGGCTGTTCCATGGCAGGCGCGGGGCCCTGCGTGCTGCCAGAATGTCACCACTGGGTCCTGGAGGAGCCCTGGGGGAGAGTTCCTCTGAGGTCTGGGGAGCCCCGCGTGCCCAACCCTGAGCGTTCTTCAGGGCCACCGTGGGCACCCCTCAGGCTGGAAGGCTGTGGAGAGGCACGTGGGCATCAGACGCAGCCCTGGAGTAGGGGACTCTGCCTTCCTGTCTTGCCCCCCATTCACTTGTCTCCATTGCCAGGCTCCGCACCTGCCCTTACTCAGGGAGGGTTTCCCAGGACCGAGCCTTTTCCACCTTGGCATCCACAGCACCCCAGCCATCCTGGGCCAGTCCCATGCGCTCCCTTGCCTTCTAAGCCCACAGCCCTGTCTGAAGCCTCTTGTCTGTGCTCCAGGCCCACATGTTTGAGTTCCCGGTGAATGGCACAGCTGGAGAAACACGGCCCAAACCTCTGTGACCGTTCCCTCCAGAGCTGAGCCCCTCGGCCATCTTGCTTCTGTCAGCAGCGACACTGGCCCCCTCTCCTCTCAGCTCCCATGGCCTGGGCAACAAGAAGACAGGCTCATTCTTGAGCCATGTGTCTTCTGCCTGTGCATGACATCACGCTTTCAGTCCTGGTTCTCGTTTGGCTGTGTGGTCCCTGCGGCCACCCGATGGTCTCCCTCTTCCCTGTGATCCCTCCGTCCCCTGCCACTCTATTAGGCTACTTCCCACCCCTTCCAGTGTCACCTGCTTTCTTATCTCATCAAAACTCAAGTCTTTTCCCGGCTGTCTTTCCCAGCCCCCCCCTCCTGGTCAGCTTGTCCTGTGCTTCCCCACCATGCTCCCTTCTCTCCAGGGAATATTGTCTCAACAAAGATTTCAGTACCAAAGGCAGACTTCATTTCTCAAGGCTGCCTTTCATTTGACTTCATTGCTCAAGCAGATGAGACTTTGCTGCCCGTGATTGCCCTCTGAGACAGTTTCTAAGTCACCCAAACTCAGTCTCATTATGTGCTGCCTTTTCTTCCACAATGCGGCCTCCTGGCGCAGGTGTGGCAGTCGGGGTCTTCTGAAAAGCCCAGAATTAAACATGAAGAAGACACCAGCCGTGAGGGACAGAGGCACAGGCGAGGAGAGCCTTTGGCGGCCACGCGGGTCTGCAGGCAGGCTGGGGAGGCCAAGTTGGGGACTGCAGCGCTGGCCTTAGTTTCTGCCATGGTGTGGCAGGCGTCTGCGGGGGGTCCCTGAGCCAGAGTCGCCTGGCTGAAGTGTTCTTCGTTTCCATTTCCAGGAAGAGGCCAGCGTTAGTACTGCTGCTGAGCATAGCCTTTGGCCGCAGTAGGCCTCCGGAAGTGTGGCCTGGGCACAGTGTGGACCTGGAAGGGCAGCTGCAGGAGCCATCTGCCCCTGTGCTCACCCAGGGGTGTGCACACTCAGGAGTTCTGAGTACTTTCAGTGCTGCTGAGTGAGGGTTGAAGTGAGGGTTCCCTCAGACTTTGGATCGTCCTAAGGCTGACATTATTAGGATGGGTTATATGTATTTCTAAAAAGAATTCTTCAAGTGAAAGGAGTTCACCTTCAGTATCGCACTGAGGCATTGCCACCACCATCATTGCTACAAAACCCACCTTCACAATCATCATCATTGTCACTAGCATTACCAACACCATCAGCACACGACCACCATCACTACAACCACCACCATCACCACCACCACTATCAGACCGCTACCACGCTGACGTCACCATTAGGAAGTCAGAGGGTGTGGTGTAGGGGAAGGGATCTGACTGTAGACCCGGCTTCTGGGCCCTGACCCCATCTCTGCCACTGATGTGCTGTGTGATCTTGAGTAACTCTCCTCAGCTCTGTGAATCTTCATGTCGTCTCTCCTTTTAGCCAGTAATCACAGTGTATCTAGGAGCCGGTCTCTCCTGTTGAGGGCAAGAATAGGTTGAGATTCTTGTGAGTTTTTGTAACTGCCAGTTATGAGGCCAAGGAATCCGTGGCGTTGCCTGATGATTGACCAAATTCAAGATTTCGTGAAAACAGTGATCATGGTAGCTGCAGAATGGAAAGTGACCTTGCCCTATTTGGAATCCCAGAGGGCAACAAAAGGGACTTCAGATCATATCCAGTTCCTGCAAGGAGCAATACATGTGTTTCTAAACTCGACAACCTCAGGAATGAAGAGAAGATCCAGTGGAGTAGTTGGGGTTCAAGCTTTAGCTCATACCTCTGAGCCCAGGGAGGGTAAGGCCTCCTCTGCCAGTGGCACAGCACAGAGTGGCTGAGCTGGCCTGCGAGCCCTGGCTGCCAAGTGTTCTGTGGAGCTGCTGGAGGAGGATGGTGGCTGGGGTGGGGCCTGTCTGGGATGGGACAGGAATGTTGCTAGAGTACAGCTCAAGGGTGAAATGAAGGCCATAGTCCCTGGGTGATGACAGAGGCAGCTGCCACAAGCCAGAGTCCCAGCCACATCTGCACTGCTGATTGCACAACCCAGCTGTCGGCTGGGCCTTCTGGCTCCCCAGTGGGCTGGGCTGGCTGGGAGACTGGAGGAGGGTGGGCTGGAGGCCTTGGGAAAATTCAGCACCTGCAGATGGGTCTGGTGATCCCTCTTCCTTTAGAGGATGCCCTGGCTGAGGATGAAAGTAGGGGTGGGAAGCCGAGGCAGACTTCAGTTCTCAGTATGCCCTTTGTTCTGCTCTCTCTGACTCCCATGTTCCTAAAAAGGGAATTTCCACAGTTCCCTTCCCACTCATCCTGGGGACTGGACAGGGGTAGAGGGTGAGCCGAGGGGCCAAGGCAGATGGAAATCCCCCTAAAATTGGCAGTAGTGTGGGAGGGGTGCCATGTGCAGGACTGACACTACTGCCTGTGGCTTCAAGTCCATTCCAGGAAGGAGGAGTTCTTGGCTCCGCCCACTCAGAGCCCCTCAGCACCCAAGGGTCCTGGGTCCCTGGAACCTTCTGATCTTGTATGGGCTGCCCACTCTCTCATCAGTTTGTCTCTCAACTGATCCCGCCCTGTGCAGATGCAAGGCTGTGACTCAGCAAGAGGAAGGTGGAGCCCCAGGCCATCCCTAAGGTCAGGGGTCATGTTTTGCTTTGAGAAGCAAGACTGGAGTTTCTGAGAGAATGAGTGTAGAGCACTTATTTGTTTATGTGAAAGGCAGCATTACAGAGAGAGAGGGAGAGACAAAAAGAGAGGTCTTCTATCCACTGGTTCACTCCCCAGATGGCCACAGTGGCCAGGCCTGGGCCAGGCCAAAGCCAGGAGCCAGAAGCTTCTTTCACGTTCCCCAAATGGGTGGCAGGGGCCCAGATACTTGGGTCGATTTCCATTGCTTTTTCCCAGGCCCTTAGCAGGGAGCTGGATCAGAAGTGGAGCAGTCTGGACACGAACCAGAGCCCATATGGGATGCCAGCGTCACAGGCGGTGGGTTCACCCATTATGCAGCAATGCTGGCCCCAGCAAGTGCTAGTTGTTTTGTTGCTATTTGATGGGAGATGGGTGAATTGACCAGCAAGAACTCACCTTATCTTTCCCAGTGGCATTTCGGGCTTTCCATGCTGGATCTAGAATTCTGACTGTCCAGTGTCTTTCCACAGTTGTGGCTTGGATGGAGGAGAGATGGTTGGATGAGAAACCAAAATCAACTCTCTGTTTTTCACAGCCCAAACCTAACTTATTTCCCACTCAAGGGACACAGTTTCTGAGGCCCAGGGGGGGGATCTTGAGAGACACTTCCAGGCTGTTTTCAGATACTTCTAGGGACAGGAATTCCAGAATGCCCCCTCAAAGAACCATCCCAGCTCAGGACCACCTTCATACAGAGTTGAAGTGTATCTTCTTTGAGCTCCAGGGTTTGAGGGCTACCGCAGGAACCACAGAGAATGAGTTGTATCCTTTAATGGCATATCTCCCTACAATTTTCTTTCTTTTTTTTTTTTTTAATTAAAAGCCCTATCACCTTCCTTTCTTTGTAAACATGGCTTTTAGATCCCTCCCCCTGTAGATGTCCCTTCTGTTTGTCAACATCCTGTTTAAAGGGTTGAGCCCACAAGTGAACACCACACATCAAAGGTGGCGTGGCGCCTGCAGGAGCTTCTTCCCTGATGACATACAGAGTTCTCCATTCCAAGACCACACATAGTTTTGTGTCTCCTTGTTTGTTTCCTACTAAGCTTGTAGTCAATTAAAATTCTTACGTCCTTTACACATTAGTCTCCTATATCCTGGAAATCTGGATTCGGTTTCTTTCTTGGACCTCGGTATAGGATTTTGCACTAAATCCATATTTTTAAATACTTTGTTATAATCACCTTATAATCTCAGCCAAACTATTGGTCTCCTAAAGCTGCTGCAGTAAATCATTACAAGCTCAGTGGTGTAGGAATAACATAAATGTATTATCTAATCTCTCTAGAGACCAGAGTCCACGATGGGCATCACTGGGCTGAAGCCTCGGTGTGGACAGCACTGTGTTCGACCAGAGAATCGGGAGAATCACTTTCTTACTTTGTCAGTTGTCAGAGGCTGCCCACATTCCTTGGCTCCTGATGCCTTCCCCCACCTTTAAAGCCAGCAGCTGGTGTGCTCCAGCCTTTCTGTCGCTCAGCTTCCATCATCTTGTCTCCTTCTGTGACTCTCCAGGGGAATCAGTGAGTACCTTTGGCTCACTCGATAATCTAGGATAATCCCCCTTTTGAAAGTGCTTCATGCAATCACACCTGTGAAGTCCTTTTGCCAAGTAAGATAACAAAGGGTTAATTATTCTGCCTACATCGACCTTTGAAGTTATGTTGGCTCCTGGTCCTTTCACCGAATTTATTAATTATTCCTGTTAATACTTTCAACATCTGTCAAATTGATTAGCATCTGGTCATTATTGTCATCCAAATTATTGATGAAATTGTTGGGGAAGACAAGGATTGGTAAAGATGGAATTCTTCCTCAGGCTGACATTGAATGATTAATGCACACTTTTTTTTTTTTTTTTTTGACAGGTAGAGTTAGACAGTGAGAGAGAGAGACAGAGAGAAAGGTCTTCCTTCTGTTGGTTCACCCCCTAAATGGCTGCTACAGCCGGAGCGCTGTGCCAATCCGAAGCCAGGAGCCAGGTGCTTCCTCCTGGTCTCCCATGCAGGTGCAGGGCCCAAACACTTGGGCCATCCTCCACTGCACTCCTGGGCCACAGCAGAGAGCTGGACTGGAAGAGGAACAACTGGGACAGAATCTGGTGCCCCAACCGGGACTAGAACCTGGAGTACCGATGCTTCAGGTGGAGGATTAGCCTAGTGAGCCACGGCGCCGGCCAATGCACACTTTTGATGATGATCATTCATACACAGACAGCCTACCTCTTCCCTCCCTCTACTCCTTCCTTTTGTTCCACCTTTCCCCCCTTTCACGGATTATTTTTTTCCCTAGATCCAATTTGTACAAGCACTGAGCCAAGCTCCAAAATATAGGAAGGGACAAGGTAGAAATTATCCCTTCCATATTGATCTTCTGGTGTAATGGTGGAAAATGTTAAAAGACGTATTAAACAATTACACAGGTGAAGATTAGATTTAGAAGTGCCTACTAGAGATCCAACTTGAATGCCTTAAACATTAAAGTGTTTCTTTTCCCCCATGAGAGCACATTAAAAGTGGGCAGCCCAGAGCTAATAGAGAATTGCATGAAGTCATGAGAAACTCAGATTCCTTACATTTTTCTACTTCACTACCCTTGCTTCTATCCTTAAGGACATCTCATATCCTCAGGAAGATAGGAGTTCCATCACTTCTTCCTCATTTTAAACATCAGGATGGAAAAACATGAGATCAAAATTAAAGAGTTGGCTCTTCTCCTTAAAAGGGTTTTCCTGGAAGCGTCCTGCCATACTTCTACTGTAGCCTTTGGCTGGAACTGAAGTACTTGCCACATCTAGCTGCAAGGGAAGCAGGGAAATAAAGATTGTTTTCCTAGTGCATTGTTGCTTATACAAAGATGCCAACACGATTCAAAGAGAAAAAGTTTTCAATAAATGTGCTTGGGCAACTAGATAGTCATATAGAAAAAAAAAAAAAAAAACCAGAACAAAGCACAGCAACACTGACTCCTGACACTAAAACTAATTAGAGATATGTCATTAGATCTGAATGTAAAAGCTAAAACTGTAAAGCTTTGAGAAGATGTGATGAGAGAATATTCTATGACCTTGAGGAAGGATTTCCTAGGTGGTCAAAAAAAGCAGTGAATGTAAAAGAAAAAAGATAAATAGAAATTCTGCTTATCAAAATAAAAAATTTTGCTTTTCTAAGGATATTATCAGGAAAATTAAAAGGCAAATTATAGAATAGGAGACAATTATCATCTATCTATCTATCATCTGACAAAAGATTTGTATCCAGAATAAAGAGATCCTATAAATCAGTAATTAAAAAGAAAAATATTCCAGAAAATATGGGAAAATACTTGAAGAGACGTCTCACCAAAGATGTGTGAGTTGCTCATCGTCAGATGACAGGATGCTTAACACTGTTGGCCATCAAAGAACTGCAGAGGACCAGCAGGATAAGAGAGAGTTTCACACACACTGGAAGAGCTCAAATGGGAAAGACAGGGTAACTGGGATCCTCATGCATTGGTAATAGAAGTATGGGATGGTACAATAGATTTTGAAGAACTCTGACAATTTCTTATAAACCTCAATGTACGACCAGCAGCTCTACTTCTTGATATTTAACCAAGAGAAATGAAAATACGGTTTCACAAAAAGACTTGTACATGATTATTTTCTTTTTTAAAGTGTATCCTTTAATTAAAAAGATTTACTTATGTATTTGAAAGATAAAGATAAACACACATACACACACAGAGAGAGAGAGAAAGAGAGAGAGAGAGAGAGAGAGATCTTCCGTATGTTAGTTTACTGCCAAATTGCCACAATAGCCAGGGCTGAGCCAGGCCAAAGCCAGGAGCCATGCAGTTGGGCAATCTTCCACTACCTTCCCAGGTGCATTAGCAAAAATCTGGTTTGGAAGTAGAGTAGCCAGGACTCTAACCAGCACTTTGATATAGGATGTGGGCATCTCAAGCAGTGTCTTAACCTGTTTTGCCATGATGCCCAACTCTATTATTATTTTCTTTTTAAAAAGATATATTTATTTATTTGAAAAGTAGAGTTTTTTTGTTAAGATTTTATTTATTTACTTGAGAGGTAGTTACAGACAGAGAGAGGGAGAGACAGACAGAAAGGCCTTCTATTCGCTGGTTCACTCCCCAAATGGCCGCAAGGGCCGGAGCTGAGCCAATCTGAAATCTCATTAAAAAAATAAAATTGAGGCTGGCATTGTGGTGCAGGGGGTCAATCTGCCTCTTGAGATGCTGCCCATTCCAAATGTGTACCAGTTTGAGTCCCAGCTGCTTTACTTCCAACGTAGCTCCCTGCTAAAGCACCTGGAAAAGCAGCAGAAGATGGCCCAGGTGTTTGGGCTTCTGCACCCACATGAGAGACCCAGATGAAGCTCCTTGCTTCTGGCTTTTGCCTTGCCCAGCCCCAGCCATTGCAGCCATTTGGGGGAGTGAACCAGCAGATGGAAAACCTCTCTCTCTCTCTCTTTGACTCTGCCTCTCTGTCTGCCACTCTGCCTTTCAAATAAATTATTAAATTTAAATTATTTGAAAGTCAAAGGGTGGGAGAGAGAGAAATCTTCCATCTGCCAGTTCACTCCCTAGATAGCCACAATGGCTAAGGCTGGGCCAGGCTAAAGCCAGGAGCTTCATCTTGGATTCTCAAGTGAGTGGCAGGGGCCCAAACACTTGAGCTGTGTTCTGTTGCTTTTCCCAAGCCATTAGGAGGGAGCTGGATCAGAAGTAGAGCAGCCAGAACAGGAACCAGTACCCATATAGGAAGCTGGCATCACAGATGGTAGTTTTCCCTGCTCTGCCACAGTGCCAGCCTGGCACCAATTTTCAGTGCACAGAAACTTACTCATAATTCCCTCCAAATGAAAAGAAGCCAAACATTCATCATCAAATGAATAGATACAATTAGTTGAATACACTCCTACAGTGGCATATTACTCAGCAATAATGAGGAATGAACTACTAATGTGTGCAGTGACGTGGATGAATCTCCAAAACATGATACTGAATCTAAGAAACCAGGAAAAAGTATATACAGTATAATTCCAATTACATGAAGTTCACCAGCAGACAACACTGACATGATAGTTATCCGAATATGATAGTTATCAAAATAGCATTTGCTATTTGGGAAGTGGAGTAAAGGTTATGAGAATATTCTATACTGTGAGAGATGTGTGGTTCTCACAAGTATATGTACTTCTCAAAATTTTAAGACTTGCACAATTAACTCTGTAAAATAATGTCAATGAAAGGTAGAAAGCTAAATATACAAGATTGAGACCACACGGTTTAATAACAGTTCATTTGGAAAAATACATATGGCGGGGCTGGTGCTGTGTAGCAGGTAAAGCTACTGCCTGCAGTGCCAGCATCCCATATGGGTGCCGGTTCGAGTCCTGGCTGCTCCACTTCCGATCCAGCTCTCTGCTATGGCCTGGGAAGGCAGTGGAGGATGGCCCAAGTCCTTAGGCCCCTGAACCCTGAGGAGACCTGGAGGAAGCTCCTGGCTCCTGGCTTTGGATCAGCACAGTTCCAGCCATTGTGGCCATCTGAGGAGTAAGCCAGTGATGGAAGACCTCTCGCGCTCTCTCTCTCTCTCTCTCTCTCTCGGCCTCTGCCTCTCTGTAACTCTGCCTTTCAAATAAATTAATAAATCTTAAAAAAGTTAAGACATTGAAGGCATTCTAAATAATATATATTAAAAAAGAAACACATATGGCTTTGACATATCTGTAACTGTTTTGAATCGCAAGTATAAGGTGATTTTTACCTTTTTAAAAAAGATGTATTCATTGAGGCTGGCGCTGTGGCATAGTGGCTAAAGTGCCACCTGCAGTGCTGGCATCCCTTATGGGCACTGGTTCTAGTCCTGGCTGCTCCACTTCCGATCCAGCTCTCTGCTGTGACCTGGGAAAGCAGTATAAGATGGCCCAAGTCCTTGGGCCCCTGCACCTGCATGGGAGACCCAGAAGAAGCTCCTGCCTTCTGGTTTAGAGTCAGCTCAGATCTGGCTGTTGCTGCCATTTGGGGAGTGAACCAGTGGATGGAAGACCTCCCCCCGCCCCGCCCCTGCTTCTCCCTGTCTCTATAACTCTGAATTTCAAATTAAACTTTTTTTTAAAAAAGATTTATTTATTTACTTTGAAAGAGTTACAGAGACAGGGAGAGGCAGAGAGAAAGGGAAATCTTTGGTCCTCTGCGCCACACCTCAGATGGCTGCGGTAATCTCCTAAGTTGCCCAGGTAACAAGGGAAAGGTTAGCGGGGACCTCAGTGCAGTTAAGGTGGTGGATGTCTTTTGCTGTCTTCTGAGTATATTCCTGTCACATGACACGGATGTAGCTTGCTGTGATGATGGAGGGGAGGCTGCTATGCTGAGAGAGGATTGTGAAATTTTATAACGGGAGATGGTTCAAGCCATTGCCCTTGCACTCATGGGGCAAGACATTATCTCATCATTTAAATCTCTGAAGACTGCGTGTAGTATCCTGCCAATTTCTGTCTCATTTACACTGCTCTGTACCTCAAGGCTGTTTCACGGAGTTTCTATTCTGGAAGGAAATATAAATCAACAGAGGAATATATTCAACGTATATTGAATTTTAAAAGACTATAAAACACCATACAGATAATAATCTTGTTTAGTTAGGGAAAAAATCTGTTTTCTATAATCTGTGTGTCTAAAGATTTATCTGCCAAGATGCTGTAATGGAAGATAAATGTTCCTGCGGGTGATTATCTATCATATTGGGATTGTGCTTTCATTTCTTTTCCTTCTGCTTACCCATATCTCTATTTTGAATTTTACTGTTATTTTACTTAACATTTATATTATGGGGGAAGAATTTTGCTGTCAATTTAAGTGTTGTGCCTTTATGACTAATCTTTTTCCCTCTGGCTAATTTTAATCGTCTTCTTGTTACCTTCTGAGTTCTGTATTTTTGCCATGAGAGGTGTAGGTGTGAATTTCTTTCTGTTTGTCTTGTTCGAGATTCTTGTTTCTTGGATATGAGGAGTCATGCCTTTCATCAAAACATAGAAGGTTCTTAGTTCTTAGTTAGAACATTTTTCTGTTCAAACACTGCCTCTTATTCTCTGTTCCCCCAGTCAGAAACTTCTAAGTAACTTGTAACTTCTCATTCTATCACTTTTCTTACATTCATATTTATATTTTGCATTTATTTTTTATTCCATCCTGCAGAACCGCCTACCAGTGTCGGTTCCCTCTTCTGTGTTTAGTGTGCCTATTCATTCACTTTTAAATTTGATGTTTCACTTCAGAAGTTCTTCTTGGTGAATTTGCAAATGTATATGATCTCAGGGAACATTTTTATTCTTTGTTCATATATTTATTATAAAATACTTAAAATGTATTTATTTTAAAGTATCCATATGATAGCTCTATTGTCTGAATTCATAGGAGTCTAATTCAACTGCTTGGTTGCTTTACTAACTCTTGCTCATGTCAGAGTTTTTTCTTTATGAGTTCTATCTTCAGAGGGTCGGCATTTATGGGAATCTAGAATGATCAGATTGTGCATTCATTCTTCAAAGTAAAGGGAATATTCTGTAGCATGAGAGGAGTATGGTTCCTTCCAGAAGCAGATTTTATGTTTGCTTTGCCAGGCATCCTAGGGATAGCGTGGGGATGGATCCTGTTTTCATGAGGATCCTGTAAGGAGTGTAAACATGAGCTTCAAACCTGCATAAGGGATGAAAAGTTTGAAAATCTCATGGCACTTTATTTTTTTATGTGTTGACCACAGAAGGAAAACAATGGTTAAGTATTACTCTATTCCATTCTTACACTTAGGGTCTATCTCAAGATCCTGGCCTTGTGAAGGGAGATACATTCCAACCCCCTGACTTTCTCACGTCCATGAGAGATTAAATCCACACATCTTTTCTTTGAGTTTGAGAAATCCCTGTATATTGTAACACTGTCTAAAGCATAACCTTTTTACCATGTGGGGAACTCCATTAACTTCTGCTTGATGAAAAATAGACATACATAGAGAGACACTGATGGGTTTTCTTCAAGATGACATGAAGTGCTCACTCTTCTGAGCACTTGATAGAGCTATTACATTAAATCCTCGGAGTAACACTAAAGTAGCATTATTTTGCTTTCTAATTTTTGCAAATGGGGAAGTAAAGGTTCAGAGAAATGAAATAATTTCTCCCAGGCCATAGAGCTAGTTAGTAGCAGAGATGGATTTTGACTTAAATTTGATAGATCCCACAACCCAGGTTGTCTTTTAGTGTGTGTGTATGTGTATACTTATTGATTTGAAATCCCTCCTCTTTCCATATGAAAAAAATGCATCCAGTCATCTCTGCCTCCACTCAGCTAACCTCCTAATTATCAGTCTTATCACAGAAGAAAAGTTTCTCGAAGACTGGTGGGCCGGGACACCTATCCCGGGCCTCTTTCCTGTTGGGCTTCCCTCCCACTGCACTCAGGATCACTTCAGCTCTGGCCTCAGCGGGCTTCCTGATTTCTACATGTCTGGCCCTCATCCACTTGGGAAGTATTTTCCATTGTTTCTTGACTCTTTTCCTGGAGACCTCCTCCATCGGCTCCTTGAGTTCTGTCCACTCTGCTTTTCTTTACATCTTTCTTTCCGTATATTAATGGTAGGATTTCCCCACCTCCCTCACCTTCTCCTGCATTCTCCTCGCCTTTTACCCCTATCTCTTCCTGGTGTCCCCAGTCCCATATTTCTGACTCCGTACTTCTAAGAAGGACTCTTGAATTTCCATTCTGTAGTCTTGGCTTCGATGACTTGGCTCTCAGTGTTTCCCTTGGATGCCTCTTCTTCTTTATCACTCTTATTTTTGATTTTCAAAACCTTTCTCAGTCCTTGAGGTTCACCTCAAATTTAACCCCTAATCGCTGCCTCCTTTAAATGAACCCCTTAGTATATTATTATAAATGCTGCCATTTGCCATATCGCTTGCTCTTTCCATCTTAATGCATTCTGGCTCAATTTGCAACCAGATCCCACATTTATTTTCTGAAGGTTTTCTCTAGTCATTGGTAACTTTATTCTGTATGCAACAGGCTAGAAGTAGAGGGTTATTAACACTCTCTGGAAACATCTTCAACCAATAAAGTACCCTTCTTCACCACTCTTTGATATAATTAGGGAGTGAGGGCCTTATGTTGGTCCTCTTTGACTCCTTGAGGAAACAAAACTCCAGTTGTCCACAGCAGTAGCTGTCTTGTTATGGCATCATTCACTGCCTCCCTTCCTGTCTCATGTCTCCATTGCTAGTGCTGGTGTTTGCTGGAAGCATCTTTGAGACAAGCTACTTCACTCAAATACTTGTCTCTGGACCTGTTTCTAGGAGTAGCTAATCAAGATGCATGCTGTGCAACAGTCACACCCAACTTTGTTTTCTAATATGTTTGTACTTCCATCAAATGTGTCACCAGATTACCTTCTTGGAAGGCCAGACTGGGCTTTATTTCTGTCCCCAGCCCTGGCAAATCTTCTGACCATCAAGGAAAAGGAAGAAACAAAAAGGCATTGGAGGCTACAGGGAAGTAGCTAGGGCCTGTTTGTGTTGTGCCTTGTGTGTCAGGAGGAAGACACTCATCAAAGACTGTGGCAGGTGTGTGCATCCATGTGCGGGCGTGTGCAAGAGCCACTGAAACTACATGGGCAAGAGAATGCCAAGGGGAGAGAAGTGGCACAGGTGATGGGGGGAAGCAGAGTCCTGGGCGGTGTGGACCCTGGAGGGAGGCTGGCGATGGTAGAGGAATGGTCCCAGAAAGGCAAGCTCAGGAAGGTGAAGCTGAGCGTTGAGGGCAGAGAAAAGGGGGGATGTTTTCCACCACATCCAAAAGCAAGTGATGAGCTAGAACCTTGATGAACAGAGCCTCCTCATCGTCTGGACCCCTCGGTCAGGCACTTCCCAAATGTCTGCTCTGTTCAGCCCCAGTCTTCACCCCTGAGTCATGCCTGACTCACTCTGGTCCTTTCCCCCTCTATCCCTCCAGGACGGCCTGGCAGCCCCGTGGGGCTGGGAACTGTTCTGAGAGAAGAGAGTGTTTCAGGCCCTCAGCACTGACCTCCACTCTCCTACAGGCTGAGATTGTACCAAGTGTTCTGCTTCCAGTAAATACACCAAACTCACCCTCATGCACCTCAGCCAGAGCCACTAGCAGTCCTGGCTATGGGGCAGCATTAGGATGTCTCAGAACGTGCCACGGGGTGTGGGGGGGGGGGCTGAAAGCAAGGCTAGGATGCCCCAGGCAGCCAAGGATGGGGCTAGCAGCAGGCTGGGATGACTTCCTGTTGGCCCCTGAGGCAAGGACCTCAGACAGCTCTTGCCCAGCCTACCCAAGGAGGAAACGGGACTTCTGTAGAAAGGTTCAAGACCAATGAAGATAAGCAGCCTTAGAGGGAGGCCAACGGGAGCAGTGTGGAAGAATGGAACTCACTGATGAGGAGCTGTCCCTGGCAGCAGTGCCCACTGGCGGTGCTCGGTGTTGGCCGCCTGCTCTGAGACCAGCTTCTGCTAGGCCTCTTGGTACAGAAGCAAGGAAGGGAAGCTCACTCTCTGCAGATGTCTCTCTGCCTCCCTTAGGACGTCTCCCCAGATCCCTCTCTACTCAAGGGAGACCCTTCTCCTTGACAAGGCTCATCTCTCCTTCCTTGTTCCTTACCCAGGAAACCCTGGTCCCTCCCAACTTTTGGTCTCTGTTCCACTGCCCTCTCCTCATATAACCTTTTATCATGGTGGGAACTCAACTTCTTCTACATGATGGAAAACAGACTTAAAGAGAAAGAAACTTGATGGGTTTTATTTTAGAACATGGAATCTAAATCATGCCCCCCAACACCATTTTTGCTCCCTTATCAGCCCCCAGAAATTATGTTACTCATTATGCATTCACTAGAGTCTAATTTCCTTGGGGGCAAAGATGCTGTCTTGTTCGCTATCCCTGGCATCCAGACAGTGCCTGGAACACAACAGGAAACATTCTGGGGTATACAGAGGGCTGGCCCCCATTCTGGGAGACTTGGTCTTTAGGGAAGAGAGAGATCTACACTCACGAAAGATCTAGAAAACAGCTTAGAAAGAGGAGCATTACTGTGACCTCACCAGTCCGAGAGCCTGCCTGGAGTGGGAAAGGCCGCTGCAAGGTTCAGGGTGATGGGAAAAGTTGAGTTGGTGAGGAGGCAGCGGGGCACCACTTGGGAACTCTTCCACAAAGGCCCTTTGGCTGTGACAAGTGGTGCATGGGTACAGGGTAGAGCTGGGAAAGCTGAGACAGCAAGGAAGGCATGATGGCTTTGCTGGTGGCAGACTTCTCTCAGCGGCTTCTTTGCCACCCATCTTCTTGGAAACCAATCCCTTGTTCATTGTAACAGCAATGGTGACATACATGATATGGTGGTAGACAGATCAGAGGACTTTCAGGAGAACTGCGTTTTAGCTTTGTCACTCATGCATTGTACAGGTGACCTTGCCAATCTGAACCTCAGTTTGCCCGACTATAATGCCAGTGTTTCATTTATTTACTCTCCTAATAGTTCTGGAGTACTTAGCATGTGCCAAGCACTATCTAAGGCAGTGGGATTAAATTTTTGATTTAATCAGATGTGGTCACAGTGACAGAGCCAAGCACTCAACAATCCCACCCGTACACACATTGTTTCATATTTGACAATTATTGGGAAGGAAGGTGGTAGGTGCTATGTGAGGAACAGCAACATGACTCATTTAGATTGGGGATCCTTGCTGTGGTGTGAATGTGTTCCCCAAATTCATGTGCTAATGACATTTGGAGGTAGGACCTTTGGGAGGTAATTGGTCATGAGGACTTTACCCTCAGGAATCCATTCATGGATCATCATGGAAGTGACTTTGATATCAAAGTGATCTCTCCCTCTCTGTGGTTGACCTGCTGTGTCTCACTCTGTGGCACCCTCTACTCCTTTGTGATGCAGCCAGAATCCCATGCCAGCATCTTGCTCTTAGACTTCCCAGTCTCCAGAAGTGTAGCTAAGTAAATCTCTATTCTTCATCAGCTACCTAGGCCAGTGTTTAGTTACAGCAACAGAAAATGGAATAAGACAGATATGAAAGATGAGATTACATTAACAAAGGGGACAGATGGAGGAAACAAAAGTTCAGAGACAGGAAAGAGCTTGTCTTACTCAAAAATGTGACAACTGGCTGGTATGGCTGAAGTGAGGGTAGACAGGTGGATAGGTGGGGCCAGAGGAGGTGACACTTTGGTCAGGGTCTTGGTCAAGAGTTTGACCTTCATCTGGAGGGGTAATGAAAGATTTGCTTCTGAAAGATTTGGACAAGACTGTAACATAATCCTGTCTGTATCTTGAGAAGATCCCATGGGCTGCTCGGGAGAGAACAGGTTTGGTTTGCAGAGTAGGCAAGAGATGATAGAAGTTTAGATTACGGTGGTGGTGGAGATGTTTAAAATTTTTTTAAAAGATCTATTTTATTTATTTGAAAGTCAGAGTTACAGAGAGAGGTAGAGACAGAGAGAGAGGTCTTCCATCTGCTGGTTCACTCCCCAGAAGGCCGCAACAGCCAGATCTGAGCTGATCCTAAACCAGGAAGCAGGAGCTTCTTCCGGGTCTCCCATGCGGGTGCAGGGGCCCAAGGACTTGGGCCATCTTCTACTGCTTTCCCAGGCCACAGCAAAGAGCTGGATCGGAAGAAGAGCAGCCGGGACTAGAAGCAGTGCCCAAATGGGATGTTGGCGCTGCAGGCCAGGGTGTTAACCCGCTGCGCCCCAGCGCCGGCCCCTGGTGGAGATGTTTAGAAGTGAGATGAGCAGATTCAGGACACATCTGAGAGATGGACTCCAAAGGACTTGGTAGTAGTAGGGTGATGTGGCAGTGAGGGAAGGGGAACCACAGGGAACTCCTGGGTTTCTGTCATGATGTAGAGGTGCCTGTGTCAGAGTGGGGAGCAACAAGGAGAACAGATGTAGGGGAAAGATCAGAAGTCTAAGAGTTCGGGACAAGCTAGGAGAGATGTGTCTGTTGTACACCCAAGTAGAGACAAATAGAAGTCGGTGTGGAGCACAGAAGAATGCTCTGAACATGACCACAGACTTGACAATCAGAGCACATGGTATTCAGGACCACAGGTGAGACTTCTGTGGCTTGCATCCCAATCAACATAAAGAGATGGTGGATTTACTGAAGATGGAGGAGTTTTGCCTGCTTCCAGGTCATCAATACGAGTGAGGATGAAGGCTGCAGGTGGCTGGATAGAGTGATGCAATCTCCCATCTGCCTCCCTCGTCTTAGGATAATGGAGAGTTTGTGCCATGAGCGGCTGGGCAGAGCCAGAGAAGGAAAAGTCTCTGTTAGGTGTTGGAATATTAGGGTGGGGTGGGGAAGGGAAGGGCCCGAGGCCTGGAGGGGCTGCAGCTGGGGTGAAGCTGAGGCAGGTTACCCAACCCAGCAACCGTCTCCCTCTAGTCCCTCTTCTCTGGAGCATCCCCTTGCAGTCAGCACAGTGGCGAGGTGGACACGCAGGTTTGGCAGCAACTCAAGGTTCAGATGAGAGGCCCCGGGGCATAAGCTCAGGCCCAGGTTCCCAGTGCCGTGGACCTGAGAGACGCTGCACAAAGCCTTCCCTGCTGGTAACCATGAGGCTGTGATTACTCAGTGCTCCGGGCAGCCTTCCTGGCAGAAGCCTAGGAAGTGACTGGGACAGTAACCCCGTGACTGAAAAGTGCACGCCCGGGTCAGATCCAGGGCAGGGTTATTCCCATGTTGCATGCTCATCTCTCCTCAGCCACAGAATGAACCTTCACCAACCCTCAGGCCTGCATTTGACCCGAGTCCCAGTACAGGGACCCCTATGGTTCCCCCGTATCTGTTTCTCGTCTTCTTCTAGTTTCATGGGAAGATGGCACTTCCCCACTCCATGGAAATTAACAGTGGCCGTGTGACTTGCTTTGGCCAATGAGAGGCAAGCAGAGTGGTGCACACCCCTACCTGTGGAAAAATCTAATTGACCGTGCTCAACTGCCCCCCCTCCCTGTTAGGGCAGCACCTATGGATGTGGAGGGACAATGTGAAGACCGCATGGAAGACCCCCCTGGGGAGTCAGCAGGCCTTTGTCATGTGAAGATGCTGGTATGTGTGGGTGGTTCCAGGATTGTAAATTGGCCTTTCTTGACTGATTCCACATAGACCACAAGCTGCCCACTGCTGGGGAGAGATGGAAGGTGATAAAGGAGAGAGGAGTCAGCAAAGGGACACAAAATCCTTTTGGGAATGTAAGTCTCATAAGCAAGAAGGTGCTAATTAGGAAAGTGAAAGTGAGGGAAATTCTCATGAGTTACATATATATGACCATTGTGTAGCCAGTGAGATTTCCAGAAGCTCTGAGGAGAAAAAGAGGCATTCATTAACTTGGGTGCTCAGCTGGTTGCTCTGCATTTATTCATTCAATAGTTTATTTCTGAGTGGTGGGATGATGCTATGACAGAAAACACGAAGATAAAAACACAAGGTCATTGCCTTTGGGAAGTTCATCTTCTAAGAGAGAGCAGCAGCCTGTAAGCCCTGGAATCCTGGAGGTGATGCCAGGAAGACCTTGAATGATCACTGTGCAGAAAGGAGAGAGAAGGAGTTAAGCTCTGATTAGGAGGGGTAGTGGACTCCAAAAGTGGAAAGAAGATGACAGCCTGGGCTGAGAAAATTCAGTTACATCTCAGTCACCAGCATTTATTGAGAACCTACTATAGGCCAGTAAGTGTTAGGCGCATACAAAGGTACACAATGAAGGCCTAGAGAGAATCGATGTTGGACATTAAGGAGGCGAGTGTGTAGTAAGATTTATGCAGAAGTTAGTGTGGAATGAGTGGTTCTGCCCAGGCATTTAGGGAAGATCTTTGTGTGTGACGACTGAATAGGAGTTAACCATTCGCCACTCGCTCACTTGTTCATTCAACCCCACTTTTGGGCCCTGGTGAACTGGGAAGGAGGAGCCTGTCTGGGTGGGGACAGCCCGAATGGGAAGGTGCAGCGTGAGGCTGAATCAGGACAGGCGTCTGCCTGGGGCGGCAGTGGCTCTGCAGCCATAGGAATCATGTATCCTGGTCCTAGGGAGAAGCCCCCAGTCCCAGCTGAGCAATACTTCCAGGCAGGAAGTGAGGGCTTTGGAAAGAGATGACTGAACAGACTGGAGTCAGGTCAGAAAG
Organism: Sylvilagus floridanus; assembly: GCA_949820135.1. Taxonomy (NCBI): domain Eukaryota; kingdom Metazoa; phylum Chordata; class Mammalia; order Lagomorpha; family Leporidae; genus Sylvilagus; species Sylvilagus floridanus. The sequence goes on from OX463245.1 coordinate 54,248,371, forward strand.
GGGAGCAAAGGGGGCAGGGGAGAGCCTTAGTGGGGAGACTGAGCCCCGTCAGCCTTGTGTGGTTGGTGCTGGCTGTAGCAGGGGGATCACAGGCTCTGAACACAGGCAGCCTAAGCAGATTGTGTCTGGTTTTAGAATCACACAAATAGAACTGCTACATTTCAGGAGACAGTTGCGGGGGGATACACCTGAGAGGAGGATCAGACCCTTCACCAGAATGAGCAGATGATTGCCTTGGTCATGACCATGGAGTGTCAACCTTCATGGCCCACAAATGGGCCATGAGGGTTTGGACCGAGGTGGGCAGCCAGCCCTTGACCACAGACCCTTAGGGTCGTTAGGGAGGCTGCCCAGAGCTCAGCTTCCCTCCTGGGGTACCAGACTGCCTGGCTCCTGCCTTGAAGAGAACCAAGAGACCCCCAGAACCTTCTAGAACTGCTGTGGACAAGGCCATTCCCTGCATCAGGGGCATTAGCCCACACTCCCCTCTTCCTGGGCCAGGACCCCAGGGCCTTCATGGCACCCGTCACATGTGTCTGTGATTTCTTGGTTTCTGTTGGTCTTTCTCTGCCTTTAATTAAATTCCCTTTGGATAAAATCCATCTCCACAGAACCAAGGAATTAAAAGTTTTCAGCTTTGTTTTTGATTTTTATTTTGACCCCATCTGTGCCATGGCTTGGGGCCACTCGTGACTGACTTACATGCTGGGGACAGCAGGCACCTGATTAAGTGTCTGTGTGTGTGTGTGTGTGTGTGTGTGTGTATGAGTGGGTGTTGAGCGAGGTGACAACTTGAGACCACCTACTCCAAACCCCCACCCTCAGGGAGCTTTCCAAAGGACCAGAGCCCCAAGTGTCCACCACCGTCGGCCTCCTCCCCTCCCTCCAGCCCCTGCCTCTCATCCTGTGTGGCCGCATCCCAGCCCTGTCACCCATCATCAAAGGGGGAAGACAAAGCCGGCTTGTTGCTCCTATTTGTCTTGGGAATGCCTGCTCCTAGGAGAGCCCCCTGGCCTCCCCAGCCAGGAATAGCACCGAGTCTACAAGGCCAGGCTGCCTGCCCGGCCAGACCTTCTGAACTGCTTGTTTTTATTAAAATTCCTCTGCACGCGCCATCCGGGATGGTGTGTGGATCTTGGATGAGGCGGTGTGGGGGACCCGAGGAGAACAAGGCCTCGGGCTCACTCAGCCTGGTGTTTATTTGGCCTCCCCATCCAGGGTAATAGAGAATGCAAGTCTATAAATGTGACCCAGGACTGGTATCCTCGGGCTCGGCCGGCTGTGACACCAGGGTGGGGGCACACTCCGGCAGGGTGTACACTGGCAGCCCCCAGACCATACACAGAACTGTGGGGCTGGGGGGGGCGGGAACGACAGGACCCTGTGCTGCTGGGGCCAAGCTCACAGGAGCAGTTCCCTCTCGGCTCTCACTACTGGCTCCTGCACGGTGACCCTGGGCTGGGTACCTCTCCCCTGGCCACAGGCAGCCTCGGAAAGCAGGCAGGCATTATCCCCAACAGCTGTGGCAGCAGAGGCACTGCTGGGAGATGGTAGTGGGCTTTGGTTTCTGGCCGGCCCAGGCTCTGACACCAGTGCTCTTCGGAGCTATGAGGGTCGCCTTCCCAGGCCAAGACGCTCCCCTCTTGGTCTAGGAGGGCACAGATGGCCCCAGGGTCGAGAGTGAAGCCTGCGCTGTATGGCAGACTGCGCTCGGGCCCAGCAGCCTTCCCCATCCTGGAATCCAGTTCACCTGGACATTCTCTCCCTCCCTGTCCTCGGTCCTCACTCCCTGCAGCCACACCGCGATGGACAGGGGCTCCTACCTCAAGGGTGTTCTTCCCAGTGTCTCTGGGGAAGGCCTAGCTTTGTGCTTCCAGCCGCCTGAGCTTCGAGCCTCAGTGGAGGTGACCACCCCCATAAGACCTACGGGGATGGCGTGGTGGAGAGCGTAGAGGTGGGGGAGCAGTTTTTGAGTCAGGAAATTGCAAAAGTTCCAGCGTCTGCAGCCAACGGCTCAGTGTGGAAAATTTCAGGCTCCAAGCAGGGTTCCAGAGGAGGAGGAGGAAAGGAGCAATGGGGCCAAGCTGCCTGTCCCCCGCTCCCCAGGTCTGGCCCCCACCCCACCCCACGGGCGGGAGTGCGGCTGAGGGCCCCGGGCAGTGTCATCCAATAGGAAAAACGTATAGAGCCAGGACTGCTGGCCGTGCTCCTTCCCAGTGGGCAGAGAGATGCACATGAAGCAGCGCCTGCTCCCTGGGGTCCCAGCCCGCCGCGTGCGAGTGAAACTGAGGCACAGTGAGAGATTTGCTCGAGATAGGGCTGACGTCTGGGTATGGGGCACTGTCTCCCTCACAAGCGTAACGGGCAGCATCGATACCATCGATACTTGGCATCAGCCGGGGAGCGTCATCGTGGCGGGTGGGGGGGCGGGCTAGGGTGGGAGTGGTGGTCCTGGCAGGGAAGCCTTCTCGTCTTCTTGGATTCACTCCAGGGGCTTCCTCTAGGAAGAGCCGAGGCTCAGGGTCGATGAAGTGATGGAATGAAGTGGAGCTGGGAGTGCCAGGCAAGGAGGCCAAGAGTGGCTGCAGCCCGGGCCCAGCTGCCAGCCAAGACTTCCTCCCTGGCCCCGCTGCCGCAGCCCCACAGTGGGTCCCTGCTTGGGGCCACGCTCCAAGTGGCAGGGCTCCCACCTGTCATCAGGAATCACCAGGGTCCCACAGGCACCCTGCTGACCCCGCGTCCGGGCCAGGACTGTCTGACCGGGCTTGGGGGGAGCCGCCAGCCCCGCCAGCCCGCCCGCCCGCCGCCACCAGCATCTCCACCGCCTCCTTGGGCCTCCTCCTCGGGCTCCTGGAGCCCGGCCGAGAGCGTGCAGCCCGCCGGCTTGCGGCTGGGGATTTCAGTTGGAGCCGCTACATTTGGAACCCATTATTTAATCATTAATTTCCTCCTCTCGCCGACCCTTCCACCCCGCCTCCACTAGGCGCCCCCGCCCCAGATTCGATCTCCACGTGGTGCTTTGCAGTGATCCCTGACGGGGCTTCTGTGCTGGGGGCAGAGCAGGGAGGGCCGCTCAGCAGGCCTGGAGGGCACCAAGTGCGCAGACCCTGGCCCCAGGTAGGGGGGCAATACTGTGCCTGCCTAGGGGTATCGGAGCAGGGCCCCTCCCCGAGATTCAGGGCATTCTCAGGCTTTAAGAAGGCGGAAGCTTTGACGGGGGATCTGCTCCCTTCTCTCGGGGCATTCATGGATGTGGGCAAGGGTGTGGAGCAAGACCCAATCCAGTGCCCTCCACACCCTGCCCTGGGTAATGGATTGGCACCCTTCCAGGAGCTCCCAGCAGGTTTGGGCGCAGGGAGGCCAGGGTGAGCTGAGTCTGGATGAGGGGAGAGGAGCCTCTGCCAGGCTTTGCAGGACTTAAGAACAGGTAAGGTGGACGGTGCCCAGCTCTCAGGGATGGCAGGGAGGGCTGTGACCACAGGCGTCCAGGACTGAGAACGGGGCACTCTGGCTCTGGGGCTCTCTCCTCCCTGCTGCCCACTACTCTGCCCCTGCTGCATGTGGGCCTGGGAGTGCAGGGGCAGCCTTCATTCCCTTTGCATACTGGCCACCACATTCGCTGCTGCCTGCTGGCTGAGCCTGCGGAGGGCACATTTATCTTGTTGTTGTTGTTGTTGGCGTCCCAGCCTCTGGACCTCTCTCCTGTGCATGGGGGAATCCCTAACCAGCTGAGTCCTGCTCGGTGCGAGGCAGAGGCAGCTTCTCTCCCACCCCCCATGCAGCTGGGACACGAGCTGGAGGCAGCCTGCCTGGACTTCAACCTCAGCACCGGCAGGAGTGAACCTGGTGGTGGCTGTAGGCTCAGCCTCCGGTTCCGAGAGGCAGCAGCAGCGGTGGCATCTGAGATGCTGGCTTTGGCAGGCCTCGGGCCCCTTCCACAGCACGCTTCGGGCTGCACTTGGTTTTTCAGCCTTCCCTGCTCCCATCTGGCTTCTGAGCCTGTCTTTCCACCCTTCTGTGTAATTCTGGGAGGCCCTGAATTAGCCTTTCTCTGCATCAGTCAGCCAGGCTGTTTCTGTTGCTTGCAGCTGACATAGTCTGAACGCTCAGAGCCTTTGTTTTCCCACTTTCCACCCCTACTGAAATCTCCTTGGCTTGCAGTGCTGATTCGCAGAGACAAGATTCCAAGCTGACATGCTGTAGGGTCCCTAACTAAGGCACCTGCTCTTTCCCAGAAGATGCTAAGACAGAAAGCCAGCACACATTATGTGATGAACAAGGACAAACTTTGGAGCCACCAGAACAAGGGTCCCCACCCTACCCTTTCTAAAGAGAAATATGAATATTACTTAACTTCTTTCAGTTGTACTTTTTTAAATCTGCAAAGTAACTGTAACAAAACCTGCTCCTTATTGGTTATTACAGAAGTTAAGCAAGATCATCAGTGAGCAAACATGACCTAAAATAGTGCCCGGCACACAACAGGCACTCAACATTGTATTTGTCCAGCAGGCATTTTCTAATCAGTGGCGCCAGTTTGTCACTGGTTTCTATAGTCTTGTGCTTCGCTGTGTGGCTTTGTGGTTCCCCCTACTAGAGGCAGAGCACCCTTTGCCAACCCCTTGATCTGGTGGGTTTGTCTCTGTGACTGCTCTGGCTAAAGGCATGCTAACAGATGTCGTGCAGGTTGAGTATATAGTATCTGAGATGCTTGGAACAAGAAGTGTTTTGGACTTCAGTTTTTTTTTATTTTGGAGTATTTGCACATTCAAAATCTTGAGGAGGGTATCCAAGTCTTAACACAAAATTCATTTATGTTTCACATGCACTTCATATTCATTAGCTAAAGGTAATTTATACAGCACTTTAAATGATTTTGTGCATGAAGCACAGTCTAATGATTGCAATTTTCCACTCGTGGCATCGTGTTGGCACTCAACTAGTTTTGGATTTCAGAATATATTTCAGATATTGATATTCAGGTATCCACTGAGGAGCAGTTATTGAGTCTGTCTCTTTAACAGCCTCTCCCAGAAACCCCACCCATTTCTTTTTATTTGATTGTCCCACTTGTGTTTTATTTCGCAGAACATTGGCTTAGGGCCACTCTTGTTGTTAATATTTTTGATGAAAGATGACTGAGGTTCAGTTAGGAAGGGACAGGGTCCTGCCTCTGACGTCCTGAGAGCCTGCACTGTGCTGGGAAGCATGCAGGAGCTGCCGTGGGCTCCTGGCCTGGCCATGATGGGCACTCTGTGCAATTCTTCACAGAGGGAGGTCTTTCTAAGGCTGTGTTCTACCACGTGTGGGATGAGTCTGGGGCTTTTTCTGGCCCAGCCTTCTGTCCCCACCTTCCCCTTTGGAGACTCACATCCCTGGGGATATTATTGCAGTGGTGGGGGTGGGGATCCATGCTATATGAGTTGGGTGGGGATCAAATGGAGATGGAGCCCAGAGAGGGGCTTTTCTCTCTCTTCATGGTCATTTGGTAGCATTCTGGCTGCTGCCTGAGCTGGTGCCGTCCAGGATCAGTGGGGATCAGGGAGTTTGGGGTTGTCCCAGATGGTTCCCTCACAGCTATCTGGTATTGATGAGGAAAGGCCAGGCCTTTCTGATGCCGATCCCACCTCTGGATTCAAGGGTCCTCCCCAGGAAGTATCCGCCTCTCGGAGCCCCACTCCTCTCCTACTGTCTCCCTTTCCTCTCCCTCTAAAGTGAGCTTGAAAGCCCTAGGGTGCAAGTAAAGATTGCTCTGAAAAAGCATGCCAGTGATGACGCTCAGATACTGTCATCTGCTTAGGCTGCCAGGCTGTTTCAATGCAGCAAGAGCAGTGTGGAAGCCCAGCCCTGCTACAAGTGCTGACCTGGCTCGAGGGGAGGGAGGGCAGAGGCCCAGAGACCACTCAGCTCATCCTTGTTTACGGGCATCTGCTGCGTGCCAGGCGCTGTCCTTGGTGCTGGGACCAGAGGCAGAGGCAGAGCCAGGTGCAGGGAGGAGGGTACTGTGCTGGCAAGAGGGGGCAGCCAGGGTGGGGCAAGTGGGATGCAGAACACTTGGGGAATTATCAGTGGTGTGAAGTGGGCACGAGGACTCTGTCAGGATGGGGGTGACAGGGCGTGGAGTGGGAGTGGCAGGAAGCACCCTATCAAGGACCATGCCTGGGGGACCATCTTGAGGGCTGGGATGAACATGGATGGGCTATAATGAGAGACAGAGGAGGTACTTGGAAGTGGAAAGGTGCCTCTGACTGTGATGCGAGAGATGAGAATGAGGGCGCCGGAAGTGCATGCCACAGATCAGCTGGAGAGTGCCTCTGAGTGTTCTGCCACATGCAGTGGGCATGGGGTTCAAGGCAGCAAAGCTGCAATGCTGTGTCTTCTCCTCTCCAAGAAAAGTCCACAGGGAAGTCATTGCTCCCTCCTCCCACCCCTTCCCACCACCTTCTCCTGCTTGAGGTCCAGGCCTAATGCTCCCCAGGGGGAGACTTGGCCGGCCTGGGCCTGCAGGTGTCAGGGGACGGAAGAAAGGAACTGTGGGCCATGGTGCGCTCCAGGCTGGAATGAGCAGAGCCATGGCCCCAGAACGGTGACCCTCCCTTCCCACAGGTCAGCGCACTCCTCTCCTCCCTCCTGCCTCTGCGAAGCTTGGAGAGCTCCTGCCCTCTGTGGGCCCCTCAGGAAGCCACAGGTAGCCCCATTCAGCTGGTCACCTGCTCAGGTTGCCCCTGATCTGGCTTCATGCTGGACTGACGATGTCCCCACAGCCCACTGTAGAGACACACCCCTGACTTGCTTGCCCCCCTTTACTCTGAGGCCAGGCAGACAGCTCCCACCCCCAGGCAGCCCCTGGTCCAGAGCCTCCTGCTGATCCCTGCCCACAGCCCCCATCTGGCCTTCACGGCATGGCTTCATTTTCTTTGGCAGCTGCATTTTCCTCTTTCCACGTACCTGGTTGGCTTCCAGGATCAGCCAAGTCTCAGACTTGGCTACAGGGAAATAGAGATAGACACAGTCCCTTCATTATTTAATTTAGTGGGGGAAAAAAAAGAAAGGAAGAAAGAAGAATTCTTAGCCAGGGTGGTACCTTCCAATCAGAGCTAGGAGACCTCACCCAGGGACCCTGGGAGCTTGGACAGGAAGTGGCCAGCCAGCAAGAGTCTCCCCTCCAAGCTCCAATGGCCTCCCCATCCCCCACCTCAGGTCTTCTCCTCGGCAGCTCCAGGTCTTCTAGTTGCCCTCTGCCTCCCACCTCCCGGGTGTTCCTCAGCTCCCAACCCCCAGGGCTGCAGACTCTGCCAAGCCCTGGCAGTGACACATTGCTCAGCCCCTGCCTGGGGCCCTCCCGGCTCCAATGACCTCTGGATGCCCCCCTAGGCCCACCACACACCGTGGGCTGTTCCAGGAGAAATTCCCTTGCACTGTGGAAAGAGGAAATGAGAGCAGGGGTGGGGGCAAGGGATAGCGGAAAAAAATAAAATGAGATGGAACCAAGTCCTGGATGAGAGAATTTTGGGGGGAGAAGGCTTGGCTGAGGGCTACTCAGGGGCCAGGCAGGGAGCTTGTCAGACTTGTCAGGTCGTCCTCAAAGGGAGCCTGGCTCACAGACTCACGTCTGCCCTATGACCACATGTAGAGGCAGAGCTCAGCGTGGCAGAGGCGTGGGTACACCGCCCGCCTTACCTTTTCTGGAGTGGGAATTGCTGCTGTCCCTCAGGGCTGGCCAAAGTATACAGGAGCATCTGGGCACCATGAGGAAGCAGAGAAATGTCTGGGCTGGCCTGCCCCACAGGGTGGGCTTGCAGGAGGGGCTCTGAGACAGTCTCATTCCCAGCAGGCTTGGCACCCCCCACCCCGACCCCTGATTGCCAGTTCCCCCGACTCAGGAGCTCTGACACCTCTCTTCCCCCTCCCTTCCCTGCAAAGAGCTCTACTTGCCATCACTTTCCCAGCACCCCGTCCTCCTGCACCTTCATTAACCCACTGCTGGACATCCTTTCTAAAACGATGATGGTTATTGTGCAGATATTGTATTGTCTTTACACAACTTTGTCTCTTTGGGAACAGGTCCAGAATACCTATATGTTCCCAAAGCTGCAACCTCTAATTGGTTACCTCAAGGAAGACAGCAGGACATCCCACCACTTATCTGAGTTGAGGCACTGCCACAGGAAGATGACCTGGGCTTCCCATGGCAGTGATGGGTCCTGGCTAGGGATTCAGGGGGCACCAGTCTCACCAACAGTGGAAACTAAACATTCACCTAATGCATTTGTAAAATCAATCATGAATGACTAAGAACCCCCTTATCCTCCAGACGGAAGAGATCCAGTGTATGGCAGAGATGATCAATGAGCTCACCAGGAGAGTGAGCTTCCTCAGCCCTAGACACTAGGCTGTGGTGATGGTTGCACAGGTTGAAGTGACGGAAAATCACGGTTGACATTGGCATCAAGAGTGAATTTCATGGCGTATAAAGTACCTTAATAAAGCTGCGAAAAACCAAAAACATGATGCTGGTTAATCTGTGTCCTCCACTGGAGCAATTTCCCTCATTGTGTGGAAAATCAAGGAGCTGATGAAAGGGCACTGCTGGTGAGAGACTGATGTCCCCTGGGCCCCTCAGCCAGGCGGGTCACTGCACTGAAGAGGCCACACTTCTCCAGGACCCCTGTCTCTACTTGGGTGACAGACAGGACATCCAGCTGCAGCTACGCCAGGGAACTTTGCCCTTGAGAAATACCAGGATTCTGACCCAGGGCTTTGAACCCCAACTGACTCCCAGTTGGTTAGAAACAGAGGGTGTATGTGTAAGAGTGTGCGTGCATGTGCATGTTCATGTCCGTGAGTGTGTCTGGAGGTGTGTGTATGGCTGCTGTGTTTACCACCCACCAAAGCCTCCAACAGAGGCCATGCACCCTGGGATAGGGACTGCTGCAGTTGGCTTGTCAGCAAGGAGGGGTGAGTAAGGGCTGACAGCAGCCTGGGGCCACGTGGGAGAAAAAGATGGCCCGAGAGTCTCCTCCATGCCCATGCACTTTGCCATCTGCACACATGTACACACACACACACACACACACACGCACGCACACACATGCGCTTGTTGTGTTCTCTACACAGAAACCAGTCACTGAGAGGGCTACAGCCTCTTCTGTACCTTGAGAGACCGAGGAGTGGATCCTGGATTCTCCCTTTGGTCCTTGAGTGAGAGAAAAGGGATGAGAGGAATGAGCATGTGTCCTTCTGTCTTTCAGCTATATTATGGGATGTACTTTTCACCTAGCAAGGGATGGAGAAGGGTTGGATACACCTTCCTGAGTGGGTCTCAGCCAGAAACTCTTGATTCCATTCTTACCTTGTTGTAGCAGACCCCCTGTCAGCCATCCATCTATCCATCTACCCATCCATCCATCCACCCATCCATTTATCACCTACTTATTTGTCCAATAAACATAGGGCACTTGCCAGATGCCAGACTCCATGCCAGGGCCCCAGGGGCCTTGGGGCCCTGGCATTGAAGAGCCCAGGTTGGCTCAGGGAGCTCACAGTGCATTGGGAGACTCTGAGAACAGACGTGCATGGTTGAAGAGGCTGGGTGTGTGTGTATAGGGGGCTGCAGGGAGACAATGTGCAGACAGAGAGGTGGGTAGCCTACTGGGGGTCATAGAACAGAGTCAACCACTGAGCCCCAGAGAAGGGAGGCTGTGCAAGGAAAGATTCCTAATACAGGCAATGCCTGGTGAGCAGGAGTTTGCCAGGCAGACGAGGGGGAGCACTACATCAAGCAGGGGAAGCACTTATGCACACCTTGACTTGACTTGGGGACTGTCACCGTGGAAGGAAGATGGATGGACTTCTGCAGGCTTCTGTGCTTGCTGGAAGAAGAGAGCTTAGAACTGAGACAACAAGGCCACACACTTGCCCCTGCCCCACAGGAGTCCCAGCCAGACTCCCTGGATCCGGCCGGAGAGGCTGAGAGCCACTTGGATGCGTTTCAGTTTATAAGGTTTGGGAGGTAAGAAGCATGGGGGAGGAAAAATTGTGCAGACCAGTAAAAATGTGCCCTGGCTCTGTGCCTGTCTGGGGACTGGTGGTTGGGAAACACTGGGCTGGAGGATCTCTGACATTCCGCAAAGCTAATGTTCCAGCCTTCCTGGTCTGCGAGCTGCAATGCTGAGTCCTTCTCTCCTAAATGTCAGGGAGCTGTGGCTGAAACCGTGCCAAAGAGTGTGGGAGAATGCAGACCACATGCCTCCTGCAGAGTCGCAGATCTGCCCCTGGGCACAACCACCTGGTACAAGGGCAGGGGCCTGTCTTGGTTCCTCAAAAGCAGATGAGAAGACATGAAGGGCAGGCGTGGCCCCACCTCTGGAGCACAAGTTCTGGCATCAAGTGGCCCTACATAGCTGGGCTCTAAGCCAAAGGCACCCACACAGCTCCACCCTCAGCTACCAGTATGGTCACAAGACATTGCCAGGCTTTTAATTCAATCAAGTGCGTTGCCACAGACTTCACTTTCGACAGTGTGCCTTGAACACCCATAACATCTAATGCCCTGTGGTTGTGAAAGGAGGGAAGAAGATGAGAGTGGGGATGTTAGGGACGCCCCGTTCTCTCTTAGTGTCTTCGAGAAGTTGAGCAGGCCAACTGAGACCCCTATGAGAGTGACAGCAAGGCCATCAGGAAACCAGGGAAGCCAAATTCAGGCCATGCACTGCTGAGAGCTCAGCTGACCTCAGCTGTGCACAGCGTGGTGCCAGCACGTCCCATCATCTCAGTCCCCAGGCTTTGTCACGTCCAGACAGAGTATGCACATCTGCCCATCGAAGATCCGTGCATGTTGTCCTGTGTGCTCCAGACCTTGGGGCTCCAGCGTGGCTCTGCCAGCTCCTCCTGTGATAGCTCCCTGAGGGCAGTCGGACCCTTGCCCTCTGTACTCCCGATGCCCACCTGACACACATCCGTGCTGCGCAAGAAGTGCTGGTCTGGGAGGAGTCAGTGGAGGTGGCCATACACAGTCTGTGATGGCTCATCTTCCCTCCAGCTGGCATGCAAGCCCCTCGGGAGCTGCATGGTCTCCTCTTTTGCTTCCCAGAGTCCCAAGACGGGCTGGGCTGGACGGGTCCCTCAGAAAGCGTCCACGGCCCCCTGGGCAGGGAAGCGAGGCGAGCAGAGTGCGCAGCGTGGCGCCTCACCCCTGGCCTTTCTCTTCACTCTGTGTGTTCATTACTATGTGAGGCTTTCCAGAGCGTGAGCCGTTCCAAGCTGCGTTATTTTCTCATATTGAAAGTGGGTATCCGTTCCTACCTTACAGGAGCTGGGCATGCAAAGCAAGGACACAAAGTGTGGTCCCACATGCCAGCAGACACAGATTTGTTTGTCCTGCGGCAAACATTGTTTAGAGCCCGGCATGTGCCATTTCCACGCTTTTGCCTTGAATTATTTTAATTTTACACGTGATGGTGATGATGGGGCACGTGTAAAGTCAGATGTGCCATCTGTCTCATCGTCATTATTCTCTTAACAGTCCATAGCTGCAGAGTTGGTTTCTCTTTGTGACAAGGTGTATCCGGGAGATGAGCACCTGCTATCACTGGCTGCTCGTGTTGTGTTGTGGTCAGAGAAGGTGGTCTGTGATGCCGCTACTTCGAGGATTTCACTCTGAGGTATTCCTTGTGGCCTAAGGGTCTAGCGTCACTTTTAATGTATTATAAATACTGAAAAGGAGGTGTCTTCTGTTTGAAGGATGTGAGGCTCGTACGTTTATCACTCCTGCTTTTGTGCGTATTTTGTTAGGCACAGGGTGAAATGGCCATGTTAAGCCTCCCCCGAGGCCATGCTCCTGCCACTTTGCGTGTTTGTTTGAGGATTTATCTGTTTTTTAGAAAGGCAGAGTTATGGGCAGGTGGAGGGGTTGTGGAGGGAGAGAAAGAGAGAGAGAGAGAGAGAAAGAGAGCTAGCTTCCATCTGCTGGTTCACTCTCTAAATGGCTGCAAAGGCTGAAACTCCATCTGGGTCTCCCATGTGGGTGGAGGGACCCACACATTTGGGCCCTCTGCTGCTGTTTTCCCAGGCACATTAGCAGGGAGCTGATTCAGAAATGGAGTCGCTGGGTCTCGAACTAACTCTTATATGGGATAGCTGCGTTGCAGGCAGTAGCTGGGTGGGTCTTTTGTGACTGACATATCACTGCACTTATGACAGCGTGTCGTTCTCACAGACAGAGCAGGTAGACTGCATGTGTGTGTGCACAGCTCCTCTGGGGCTCCGCGCCCTGTTCCTGAGAGCTTTCCTCTGCTGTCTGCAGTGTTTCCTTTCCTCTTTCCCGGGCTGGCGTCAGGTTGGTATGGAAACAACACGGCTCAAGTCTTGGCATACTTTGGAAGCTTATCCAGATTGTTTTTCAATCTAAGCGCAGTACTCAGATGTGGCACAAACTGATTCCTCCTCGGATCTCATCCTCACAGGTCCTCCTGGCATATCCCAGGAATGCAGCCCTACTATCGAAGCCAAATTTGCAGACACTCGGTGCCTGGGGTGGGGGGAAACTGGCCCAGCACGCATTCTGCAGCTCCAGCTCTCACCTCAGTTGGAGGGGAGCCAGGGAGGGACCCTGAGCTGATTTACAACCTCTTCTGGCGGCTCCATCTGATGCTGAGCGTCCCAGGCAGAGGTGCGAGGTCACGCCAGGGTACCTCAGCTCACTGCAGTCAGTCCTGGAGGCTCCCAGGTGGCAACAGCAGGCCTTGATAGGCAAGCGATCTCTCAAAAAGTTACAGTCTTTCCAGGAAGGCGGAGGGAGATCCCCGCTGATTTCATTTAGCTGCCACAGCCGGGAGAGCTGTTGACCAGTTTCCCTGATCCTGGGGCTGCGGCAGAGGCTGCGCACTGCGAGAAACCTAGGGCTCCATCAGGACCCTTCGTGGGCTTCCTCGTCCATATACATCTACACACACACACACACACACACACACACGTACATATACATATCTCAAGTTTTATTTTACAACTCTTGGTCCTTCCTTCCGTCCCTCCTTCTCTCTCTCCCCCCTTCTTCCTCCCTCCCTCCCTCCCTCCTTCTCTCCTTCCCTCTCCCTTTTTCCTCCCTCCTCCCTCCCTCCTTCCCTTCTTCCCTCCCTCCCTCCCTTCCTCCCTCCCTCTTTCCCTCCCTCCCTCCTTCTCTCCCTCCCTTTCTCTTTGCTTCCCTTTCTCCCTCTTTGTCAAATAGAGCTTAAACACATCTCCCCAACCGGATGGATGCAGAAGGTTTTGCTCACAATGTTCAAATACAGTCGTGTCCAGACCTTTTCAGTAAGTTCTTTCATGGCTGAAAATGATTGGCACGGTGAGCACCAGGCACAACTCTTTCACCTTGCTTTAGGATAATAGGAGGGTGTCCTCCTGTGTTCTGTGTGAACCCTAATCCCAAGAGACACAGTTTGGGGCAGCGTAGTTCACCCAGGCATTTTGTCATTCTCATGGGTTTTATTTTTACAATTTATAAAATTCACCTTTAGGGGAAGGTGTACACAGGTTCCAGGACCACTACTGTCTTTACGAAAGAAAACTCTTAAAATGTGTTCATCCGTTTATTCCTTGAGAAAGACTTGATTTATTGATTCATTCATTAATTCTGCAGTAAGAATTATGGAGCTCGGCCTATAATGGGAAATGAAAGGCCAGGGGAGCTTACAGTGCATGGGAACAAACGTGATCTCACATTCACGTGATTAATGGCATGATTTTAGGAAGAGACAGTAGAGACACTGGCCGCCCTCGGGACACAGGCAAAACGGAAGGATGAGAATAGGTGGCAGCGGGTCACAGCTGGGCCGGCAGCCTCAGCCAAGGTTGTGAAGAGTGAGAGTCAGCTGGATCCCCCAGCAAGCCTGGGCCCCTGTGGAGTGAGGCTCTTAGTCTCCTCCCATGTCCCGGTCACGTACCGGTTGTCTGTGCCCAGCTGTAGGCTCATCTCCTACCCACAAGCGGGCTCCAGGGTGTCCCGGGTAGATTTAGGAAAAAAACAGGGGTTTTCAAACTGCCTTGAGAGGCAGAAGTCACACAGTCATTCCCAGCCATTGTAGCAAGAAACCTTTTGGCAAATCTTGGCAGACTGGCCCCGTGCAGGGAAATTTACCACATTATTCCAGATTGTGAGTTTAGAAATAAAGAATGGCCCAGCATTGAGGAGCGCCCCCAGCTGGGCAAGGGAACATCCTGTTTGCTGGGTGCTGCAACTCAGTGGGGGCAGAGGCTGTGGAGGAAGAGGGTAAGGCACGTGGGCTAGCAAGATTAAACCATAGGGTTATGTAGGCTGTGTCCTGCACAAGTGCATCATAGCTAAGGGGATACTGAATAATCAGAGCCATAAATTATTACTACGATGGTCAAGACATGAAAGTAAAAGATTTTGAGAAGGAGAAGGCCATCTTATAACTCATACAAAGATGTCATGGTTGCATCCATTTAACCATATTTCTTGAGAGTTCCAATGCTGTTGTTATCAGGGATTCTTTTATGTTGAATTTCCCTTCTTTATTTTAATGGAGTTAAAGCTTATGTGCAATAAAGTGCACAAACTGTCAGTACACAGCTAAGTAAACACTACTTCCATCAAATTATCACCCTAACAGCTTTGGGGAACTTTTTGTGATCAAAGAATTGACGACTCCACAATAAAAACCTGTGCATAGAAATGACCACCAACATCCCAGACAGCAACAGGTGAGGTCATTTTTCTTGAAATCATATTAACTGTTTAGCCATCTAGTTACTAGCTCCAGGTCTGCAGTTAAGAGGGCTCTCCAATGGTCTTGTTCCGCAGCCTCCTCTTTCCTGGGTCTGGTTCTCCAGACCATGGCTTCCAGGATATGTCCTTCTCCCAGGAATGCAGTGTGCTTGCAAGACACCGGCCTCCACACAGATGGCCGCGTGGCTGGTCTGTGTAGGCACTGCAGTACCATGCCGAGAGGTTCACTGTCCTAAAAATCCTGAGCTTCACCTGTAACCCCTGGAAACTGCTCTTTTTGCTGTTCCTGTAGTTTTGCCTTTTCCAGAATATTGTGTGTTGGGATTCATGCAGTGTTTAATCTTTTCAGGATGTCTTCTGTCACTTAATAACATGCATTTAAGGGTCCTCCATGTTAGCTCATCTCTTATTAGCACTGAGTAATAACCCATTGTCTAGATGACCCACACTGCCTACCCACTCACCCACTGATTGACTGCTTTCATGCTTTGGCCGTTGGGAGTGAAGCTGCTGCAAACATCTGTGTTCAGGTTTTCATGTGGATGTAAGTTTTCAACTCGTTTGGGCAAACACCAAGAAGCACAGATGCTGGAATGGATGCTAAGAGTGTGTTTGGTTTTGTAAGACACTGCCAAGCTGTTTTTCAAAGGGGCTGCACCATTTTGTATTCCTGCCGGTGATGAATGAGGGTTCTTGTTTAGCATTGTCTGTGTTCTGGACTTTGGCCATTCATCTAGGTACGGAGTGGTATTTGTTGCTTTAACTTGTATTTCCCTGATGACGTCTGCTTACTTGTCATCGGCACGTCTTCTTTGGTGAGGTGTCTGTTGAGACCTTTGGCTCATTTGTAATCAAGTTGTTTGTTTTCTTAACTGTTGAAATTTAAGAATCTTTTGTGCATTTTGGGTCACAGTACCTTATCAGATATTCTGCATACAGCAATCCTTTAGCAAACATTATCTCCCAGTCTGCGGCTTGCCTTCTCATTTTCTTGATGGGGTCTTTCACAGAGGATAAATTTTTGAATTTATTGATGCTCAGATTGTTAATTATTTCTTTCTTAGATTGTGCCTTTGGTACTGTATTAAAAAAAAAAAAAACAGGCCAGCGCTGCAGCTCACTAGGCTAATCCTCAGCCTGTGGCGCCGGTACCCCAGGTTCTAGTCCCGGTTGGGGCACTGGATTCTGTCCTGGTTGCTCCTCTTCCAGTCCAGCTCTCTGCTGTGGCCCGGGAGTGCAGTGGAGTGTGGCCCAAGTGCTTAGGCCCTGCACCCGAATGGGAGACCAGGAGGAAGCACCTGGCTCCTGGCTTCGGATCAGCGCAGCGCGCCGGCTGTAGCGGCCACTTGAGGGGTGAACCAACAGAAAAGGAAGACCTTTCTCTCTGTCTCTCTCTCTCACCGTCTAACTCTGCCTGTCAAAAATAAAAAATAAAAAACATTGCCAAACTCAAGGTTACCCAGATTTTTCCCCCATATTTCTCCTATGACTTGCGGGAGTTCTGTGCTTTATGTCAGATCATCCTGAGCTTCTCTTTGTGACGGGTATAATTCTGTGTCTAGATTCTTCCTTGTGCTACACAGGGATGTCCAGTTGCTGCAGCGGCCTTGCTGAAAACACTGTCCTCTCATGGTGTTCCCTTTCTCTGTGTCAGTCATCCTTTGGCCAGATTGATGTGGGCCTGTTTCTGAGTGCTCTATTCTTTCCCACTTATTTCTTCGTCCATTCCGACCAATACGATGCTGTCTTCATTATTGCAGCTTTATGGTAAGTCTTGGAGCTGGGAAGTGTCAGGTGTCATCCTCCAAACTTGTTCTTAGCCTTCCATATTGTTGTGTATATTATGTATACAAAAATATACAAAAATTCTATATTCTTCTTTCTCTGCCTCTTCATATAAACTTCAGAATCAGTTTGTCAATATCCAGAAAGTAACTGTGCTTGACTAGTAGTATCACCCTGTAGATCAAGTTGATATCCTAACAATTGTGAGTTGTCCTATCCTTGAAAACTCATGTTCTATTTTAATCTCTCCATCTTCTTCTTACTTTCCCAGGCATTCTGGAAAACGTCTCAAATATCCTCCACATCACTGATTCTATTTTCTGCAGTGTCAAGTTTCTGTTTCCGTTTCCAGTGGAGGCTTACATTTTGCAATTGCCTCTCCAGTTTCCTTGCTCCTCTCCTCCATCAGCAAGCTCCCCTTTCCTCCTACGCCTTTGGACTTCGCCCTTCTCACTCAGTCCAATATCACCACTTCATCCTTTTTCTTCGAGTTCACATTTTCCTGAATTATTAGAGACCACAACGCAGTATTTCCCAATATTTCTATGTTTCCTAAAACAAATATTTGATAAATGGATATTTGGCATTTGCATCTTGATTGTGGTGCTTTTTTATTTTTCAGAAAAAAACCACGCTGGTTTTTTGTTTTTTGGATTTTTTTTTTTTTTTTTTTGCTTCTTCTTGAGGACAAGTCAATAAGACCTGGTGTCTGCCCAATCAGTGTCCAGTGGTTTGGATGTGGTTTGTCCCTCAAAGGTACCTGTGCTGGGAGCTTGGCCGCCAGTGCAGGGGTGTCGAGAGGCAGGGAATCTTGGGCCAGGTGGCTGTGGGTGCTGCCCAGGGAAGGATTAAGGTAGTTCTCATGGGACCCCAGGTGGATCCTGGGAAGGTGCGTTGTTACACAGGAGCAAGCCTGGCTGAGTTTCCTCCTGGCTTGCTGTCTTGCCACATGCCTGCCCTCTCACAGGTGCTCCCACATGATGCCATCGCCATGATGTCATGGAGATGAAGGGGCGCCTGACCAGGGACTTTAAGTGTCCGAAGCTCTGAGCCAAACAGACCTCCTTTCTCAGTACAGTTCCGGGCTCAGGGACATTGTTACTGCAGCAGGAAACATGCTAACACCAAGCAGTCCATCAGCGGTTCGTCCTTAGCTCCCATCACATCCCCTTGATTGTGGTGCACATCCTGCTGCCAGATCCTAAACCAGGGAGGTGCCAGGCGGCATGTACACAGTCAGTTCACAGTGGGGAAGGGGGCTGGGTGGGGAGCAGTGCTGGCAGGGAAACTGTGTGCCTGTGATGCTGGCTCCATGTTTGGTGAAGCTGTTTTCTACTTCTGTTTGCTTGTTAGGCTTGTCTTCATACGAGATATAAACCACAGCTGGGCCCAGCCTCCTGCTGGGGTCAGATTTTTGTACTGTTATGGTTTTTTTGTCTCTTTTAAAATTTTTTTTTTACTTTTTGTTTGAGAGAGAGAGAGAGAGAGAGAGAGATGTCTAATCCTCTGATTCACTCCCCAAATGCCTGCAACAGCTTAAACTGGGACAAGCCAGTCAGGAGCTAGGAACTCAATCCAGGTCTCCCATGCAGGTGGCAGAGACCCAAGTACTTGCCCCTCACCTGCTGCCTCCCAGAGTGTGTAATAGCAGGATATTGAATGGGGAGAGAGGAGCGGGGCTCAGACCCAGGCGCTCTGATCTGAGATGCACGTGTCCCCAGCAGCTTTCTTAGCTGCTACTCCAAATGCCCACCCCACCTGCTGCTGTGGGTTGACTGTGTCTTCTCCAAAGTCATTCGAAACTCGTTGCCCATTGTGGTGGGGTTAAAAGGTGGGAGCTTTGGGGAAATCAAGTCACAATGGCTCCATCAGCACCTCCCTCACGAAAAGGCCAACGAGCATCGGCTGAGCCTCTCCTCGCCACTGTCTCACCACGTGGAGACGCAGCCTGCCCTCCCTGGGGGATGCAGCCGTCTCTGGTGCTGAGGACTGGGCCCCCCGGGTGGGGAGCCTGTTGCTGCCCTGGTCCTGGGTTCCCAGCCTCCAGCCCATGTGGAACTGCACTTCTGTTCTTCAGAAGTTGCTCAGGCTCAGGTATTTTGTGACAGCAGCACAAACGGACTCCGATGCCAGGGCACCAGCTCTCTGGGGACGAGGTGGCCCGTCAAATCCTGGAGCCTCCCCATGCGGCTCACACTCGCGGCTCACCCTGCGGCATGGAACAAATCCACATGGCGCAGGCCCATTTACGCATGGCCCATCCTCTCCTTCCCCAAATTAGGGGGTTGGGGGCAGGGTCGCGGGTGCTGTCCAGCTCCCCGCAGAGGGGCTCTCTGCCCGCAGGCTGTGGGCATTGTCCTCCAGAGGAGGGGCACTCCTCTGGGCTACCAGTGATCCTGCACAGTTCTTATTTCCATATTTCTAACATATTTTTAAGGTTTATTTGAAAGGCAGAGTAACAGAGAGAAGGATAGGAGAGAGAGAGAGAGAGATGGAAGGAGAGAGAGAGAGAGAGAGAGAGAGAGAGAGATCTCCCATCCATTGGTTCACTCTCCAAATGGCCACAATGGTCAGGCCTGGGCCAGGCCAAAACCAGGAACTCCTGGAACTCCATCCGGGTCTCCCACATGGGTGGCAAGGGCCCAAACACTTGGACCATCTTCCACTGCCTCCCCAGGTGAGTTAGCAGGGAGCTGGATGGGAGTGGAGTAGCCAGGACTCGAACTGGCACTCCCATATGGGATGCTGCCATTGCAGGCAGCAGCTTGCCCACCATACCACAACACCAGCCCTGCATTTCTGGTAATTTGGCTATTTCAAGGAAAATCTTGGGGTGATGTCAGTGGGTGGCAAGGAATGTGGAACCCCCTGTGATCACGCCATTCTGTCACTCATGACTCAGCTGGTCTGTCCCTCTCCAGCCTCACATTCCAGTAAGGATAGACCAAGTCTCAACTTCATTCTGTTTGCTTCTAGTGCGGTTCACTTGGTCTCATCCTCCCTTTCCTGTTGGGAATCCAGCTCCACAGTTCTAGACATGTTTTCATGTGTCTGAAGGTTATGTGATAATTAATTTTTTTATCATTGAGTAGCCCAGAGGAGCCACATCCAACTTGGTTGAATGTATTAGGTCTGGATGGACACGAGACAGTTCTGTAGAGGAGAAAGCCACAGCCGGGGTCAGCGGGGAGCACTGCTCAGGCTTCTGGTCCCATCAAGGGTTGACCGGGCTCTCAGGGAAATGCATTTTGGGGGACTCCGGTTTCATCTTCTGTTACATGGGAGCCGTGACTCTCCAGGAGTTCTCCGTGGCATCTCTGTATGCTGTCGCAAGCCAGGCTCTGCTGTGTAATAGGCAAGAGAAGGCAAACACAGCTCAGGTTTCTGGTTAAAGAGGCAAGACCAACACCTGCATCAGCTTGGGAACCCCTTAGAACATCAGGCAAGAGTGGGCTTGGAAAGCAGGTAGAGTCTTAAGACTACAGAGGAAAGGAGGAGGAAGGGACCAAAAGAGAGGCACAGAGAAGCCAGATAAGAGCTGGAGTTGCTGTGAAAAGTTAAGAAGACAGAACATAAGACACCAGGAGAGAGAAGGAGAAGCAGAGGGGCCAGATGCTGTCCAACGACCAGTGCCTGGGAGGCCCTGGATTGGCGGCTGTGGAGATGGGATGGACAGGCTAAGGCAGTGGGGCAGGGGTGGGGGAGGCAGGTGAATTGGGAAGAGTGTCCTTCCTTCTAGTTACTGGCTCAGGTGATAAACGGAAGCTCAAAAGCCTGGCACATGCTAGTGGCTGCCACCCACTTTTTTTTTTTAAAGATTTATTTAGTTATTTGAAAGAGTTACACAGATAGAGAAGGAGGGGCAGAGAGAGAAAGAGAGAGAGAGGTCTTCCATCTGCTGGTTCACTCCCCAGTTAGCCACAACGGCTGGAGCTGTGCCGATCTGAAGCCAGGAGCCAGGAGCTTCTTCAGGGCCACCCTCCACTGCTCTCTCAGGCCACAGCAGAGAGATGGATCGGAAGTGGAGCAGCTGGGTCTTGAGCCGGTGCCCACATTGGATGCCGGCACTGCAGGTGAAGGCTTAACCCTCCCTGCCACAGCACAGGCCCCTGCCACTCACTCTTTACTCCCAAGGCAGGTTGGGGACAGCCGCTGCAGGTGCAGTGACATCCGGGCCCCACTAGGCGGCCACGGGCCTCCTCAGAGCTCCAGGCTTTGCAGAGAATTCCTCTGTGTAACTGAGACTCATCTCCTATTTCCTCTGTACCCTGGAGAAGGTATCATGAAATTGTGATGAAAGAAATTCTGAATGGAATAGAGGAAGCACACACACACACACACACACACACTTACACTTTGTGGAAGCAGTTTCCATGTGTAACAACTACAGCCATGCAGAGGAGTCTCTTACCAGGTCCCTTTGACAATGGATGGCTCTCTCTCTCTGAAAGCCGTAGATAGAGCGGGGCCATGCGTTTGAGTGCAGGGTTCTGTCTATGGTCGGGGTTAGATTCAGTCCACGGTGAATGTTCGCTTCAGTATGAGCTCAAGGTCACGGCTCGGATCAATATGAGATGGAGGCTCTGTTGGAGGACAGGTTGGAGGTATTCTGTGGCTGGGAAACACAGTGACCGACAGCTCTCCTGATACGTAAATCACGAGGATCGGAGCACTGGTGTCTGTGGGAAAAACCCAGGGATGAGTGCTGGAGGGAGTGAGGGATGCGCCTCTGGGGAGGCTCTGAAGGAGAAGCCCGGGAAGGCAGCATGCGGCCTTAGGGACTAAGCGGGGTGGCTGCGCCGAGTGTGGACTAGCAGAAGCCCCTCTGTGACGGAGCGTCCCATTCAGGATGCAGCTCCTGGTCACACACAGGCCGACCTCCCTCCTGGTGAGAAGGCAGAAGGAAGGCACCCGAGCTCCCAGGCCATCCCGCACCCCTTGCCCCCCCCCCCCCCGGGTGTGGGGGGCACAGGGGCAGGACTCTGCCGGGTTAGGCCAAGGGCACCTTTCCACACATTCCTGGCCCCGGCTGCCTCCGGGCCCTGTGTCTGCGCTTGGGGCTGCCAGGGCAGGGGCTGGCGCCAGGCGGGGTGGACACAACCTGGAAACAGGGAGTGGCCGTGGAAACAATGCGAGCCTGGCACACACCTGCCAGCCACTCCCAGGCTCGTTCCTGGAGAAGCTGGGGCCTTGGGACAGGGAGCCAAAGGCACCCACCCCGCCCCAAGCCGCCTTCCCCAGGAGGCCTCAACAGCGCTACCACCCAATCTGGCGGCCGCAGGAGGCCTGGTGTCCCGCTGCTGTCTGCACTCCCAGTGTGGTCAGTGGCTCACCTTTGAGCTCTGCTTTCCTAGACGGTAGCCTCTGTCCCTGCCTCCTGCACCTGCCAGCAGCCCCCCACCCCCATGAGGGGTGGCCTCCCCCCACCAGCCTGTCAGGAGCTTCCCAACGGGAATCTGCCATGGGCAGCGGATGGCTTTCTGAGATGACCCCCTCCCCCACCAAGGTAGGGAAGGGGCTTCCTGAGGAAATGCAGTCCCCTGCAATGCGGCGGGCCTTTCCCCACCAATCTGGAGACCCCGAGCTGACACCTCTCCCACCAGTCTTGGGTTCCTGGGAGGGTCCCTCCCACGAGGTCTCACTCCTGGTGGAGAAGAAAGATCTCCGTCAGTGTGGGTTGCTGAGGAGATCCCCCTGGTAACACGGGGCCTCCAGAGGGCCAGCTGGACAGGAAGAGGCCAAGCCAAGCGGAGGTGCGGTCAACACTCTGAGTCCAGCTCAAGGTGATAGTGAGGGTCGGACGTCAGCCCGTGCCCATGCAGATTTGTAAAAGGACGCGACGCCGCGACCCCAGACGCCACAGTGCCTGTGGTGCTGGTCCCTCGGGGCGGTGATCCCGGTGGCGGCAGGAGCGTTGGTGCTGCTGATGGCCCTGTGCTGTCAGGGGAGGCAGCAGTGGTGCCAGGGTTGTGGTGATGGCGGGAGCAGCAGTGGCGAGAACTGGGGAGGGTGTAGATGGCAGTCATTGCCATGCGGATGAGCATGGTGATGGGAGGGGTTGGCACTGCCCGCTCATCACCACCCGACGGAGACCTGCCCAAGGGGAGAAGGGCCGGGGGCAAGAAGGGGATGTTTGCCCAGAATGGCATGAGGGAGACGCTAAACCCTGGTCAGAGAAGGAAGCAAAAGCTGTGGTTAAAAGAGGTCCCAGTCACACCAGAAGCAGGAACACCAATTACAGACTCTGAAGCTGTGCAGTCTGCAGGCATCGGGAGGTGTGAATGAGGAACCTCATGGGCAAACGACATGGCCCAAGACCGCCAGCCTGCGAGGGCAGGGCGCCATTCCGAGGGAGTCCCGGGCAAGGTTGGTCCTGAGGCCCCGACTCATGGCAGCTAGGAAACTGGAGCCTTGCAGCACCCTGCCCTTGCATGGACCAGATGGGGCTGGAGTCTCTGGGGCTGCCCTGATTGATCCGGGAAGGACCACGGCCGCATCTATGAACCTCGTACCCCCAAAGTCCATTGTCTTCAGCACAGGGCAAGTGGGGCTGTGAGAGGACGTCAGCATCAGCCGGTGGGGGCTAAGAACACCATTGTACGTCCTCGAACATGGCCTGGCTGCTCTGGGTCCATCTGCTCAGGGCAGGGCCTGGACATGCGTATTTCTCATAGGTTCCCCAGGGGATGCTGCTGCACACACCCCGCGATCTGTGCGCAGACGCTCTATTCGGCTCCTCCACCCCTGCCTTTGTGCCTGGGGGTATTTATAGTGGCAGGCAATCGTGTTTCCACAGCATGCTGTCTTCACCTTCCCCACCCAAAGAGTCTTGGGGGTGCAGGTGATCAGATGAACCCAGGGGCCAGGAGGCGGGGCGCAGGGCTGCGGCCTGGGCACGGAATGGTCGTTTCTCAATACAGTGCTGGTGCTGGCGCCAGAGAGGCAAGGGGAAGGGCTGGTGCCAGCACTTTCTGCCCAGACGGCCTCCACACTGCTCCCGGGTTCCCTGGGGAGGAGCGCTTAGGAGGGCTGGAGGCCAGGTCAGGGGTGGGTGTGGGGAGTCCTGAGTAGATCAGAGAGGAAGGCTGAGCCAAGGGTGAAGACGAGAGGGCCGGGTTGCCACCCCCTTGGGGCGCTTTGCTTTGCTTGGCGTGCCCTCCGCATGACCTTCCAGATGATCCCTGCTTGTTCCCAGCTGGCTCCTGCCCATCCCACCCAGGGAGCTCTCCCAGGCCCCCCAGCCCCCTTCCTTCACGGCCTCTGTGCTTGGTGTTTGGGATCAAGCAACACGGTTTTGACTGGTTTTCTGTGCAACTTCCCAACTTGGCTCCTGGACCTCACTGGCCCCCTATTGATATGCCAAGTCCCAGAGCCCAGCTACCACCTGTCTTCCTTTGGTCCTCAGCCACCCATGCAACTCATCAGGCACGGAAGAGCACCCAGTAGGAGGCACCGCCTTGATTTGAGCATGGGATGTGCACCAAATGGGAGTCTGGGCCTTTGGGTTCCAGCCCTGTTCTGCCTCTTTCCTGGCTGCTGCAGACCCAAGACATGGGAGACGTGGGCATAGCTTCTCTCTCCTTCCTCTCTCTCTTCTCAGGTCCTAGCGATTCTGGGTCTCTGGTTCTGACATAGCAACCCAAGCCTACCGGCAACAGAAGGGCAGAATCCCCTGCCCTGGCACCAAGCTCAGTTCAGACCCCAGCGGGGAGAGGGGTGACAGAGGTGCCTTGGAGATGCTGATAACCCTTTCTCCCTTGTGGAGACTGATGGAGGCCACCTCGGGACACTGGCCCTGTGAGAAAGGGCGAAGGGTGGCAGATCAGGCCGAGGGAGTGACTCGAGCAGATCAAAGGAAACTTCCTGAGGGGGCAGAAAGCAAGAAAGGCCTTGGGAACGGGGCTCAGGACAGAAATGGCTCACTTTGAAGATGGGAAGGCCCTGAGGTGACAGAGGGGGGTGGCCTGTGGCAGGGCGGTGCAGGGAGGTTTGGAGGCTGGCTTGTCAACATGGAGACCCCAAGCTGGGGACGGTGCCAAGAAGGGCCAGTTGTGGGCTGGCACTGTGGAACAGCGGGTTAACGCCCTGGCCTGAAGCGCCAGCATCCCATATGGGCACTGGTTCTAGTCCCAGCTGCTTCACTTCTGATCCAGCTCTCTGCTATGGCCTGGGAAAGCAGTAGAAGATGGCTACTTCCTCGGGCCCCTGCACCCGCGTGGCAGACCTGGAAGAAGCTCCTGGCTCCTGGCTTGGGATTGGCGCAGCTCCGGCAGTTGCAGCCAATTGGGGAGTGAACCATCGGATAGAAGACCTCTCTTTCTTTCTCTCTCTCTCTCTCTCTCTCTCTCTCTCTCTCTCTCTATAGCTCTGACTTTCAAATAAAAAAATAAATAAATCTTTTTTAAAAAAAGGGCCAATTGAAGTGCTGCTGGGCCTCGGGTCCCCAGGGAGGAGGCAGCCAGTGGGACAGCAGTGGGTCCTTCAAACCCCCAGAGACTCAGTAGCCCCTTCAGCTGGGGCACCACAGCCACCCCTGGTTAGACCACTGCAGCACCCAGCCAAGAAGCCCACCCCAGGGCCTGAGGCTCCAGTGCACGTGCACACATGTGTGAGATCCTGGGTGCACATCAGGAATGAAGGGTGGGGGTCCATCGTGGTGGGGGAAGGAGAGTCCTGCCTTCTGCCCAATAGGAGTCAAGTGGTTTGGACAGATCCTTCTCCATCATAAATGGGAAGCATGATGCAGCCGCAGTGGAGAAGACGGGGATCCTGGGGACAGGGAGCCAGGTGGTTGGGTTGTATGGAGTGTGTAGGTTGTAGGGAGCCCCCTAACTGCCCCCTGGGGACCTATACAAGGCCTCATCCACACCCTCCTGGCTCTTCCCCAATCCAGGCTCCCCTCCCCCACACTGGAGGTGACCCCCTCCTGAAGGTGGGGGAAAGGGAGGTGAAAAGATACATGCACACAACACTGTGCAAAGACACTTGTGCAGAGGCTGAGCAGCTTTATTTGTAATGGGCCCAAACTGGAGGCAGCCCAAGTCTCCATCAACAGGTGCATGGATAAACAAAGCCTGGTCTATGCGTCTGATGGAACACTAGTCAGCAATTAAAAGGACTGAGCTACTGACTCATGCAACAGCTTGGAGGAATCTCAAAATAATTATGCTGAGTGAAAGAAGCCAGGCAAAACACAGTGCATGCTGTGTGATTCCATTTATATGGCGCTCCAGAAACTGCGAACTAATCTATAGTGACAGAAAGCAGAGCTGAGGTTGCCAGGGGACAGGGCGTGGGGCTGGGAGGGGCAGGAGGGAGGGATTACCGAGGGCCAGGAGGAAACCTATGGTGATGATGGATAGGTTCATTATCTTGAGTGTGGTGATGATTGCACAGGTGCATGTGTGTGTCAGAGGTGATCAAGCTCTTGAATAGGTGTTGCTTGCTGTGCATCAGTTACACCTCCGTAAAGCTGGACCCAGAAAAGGGTGTGGGGATGGCCATCATGGTGGTGATCCAACCAAAAGGCAGAGTTGTTACCAGGTCAGCCACAGGCCGAAATGGGGTCACTGTTTTCCAACAGTAGCTGGGATACCTGCCTTTCCCTGGGAAGTGTGGGACGGACGAGGTCGTGAGCCCTTCACCTCTCAGCTGTGCCCTCACGCCCACCGGGCACAGGGCTCACAATGCGGCAGGAAGGCGATAGCGAGTTCATGTGGTCATCCCAGCAGTGAGCTCACAGTGTGACCGGCCTGGTCATGTGAGAAACCCAGGGGACTGTGGGAACCCAGAGGAACGCTGCTGCTGGACAAACTTGGTGAGGTGAGCAGTCCTTGGAGGCTGCCTGGAAGAATCACATCGGAACTGAGACTGACTGGTGAGTAAGGGGTGGAGAAGCGTGTCCCAAGGGCAGGGACAAGTTTGCTGTGTCTAGAAGCCACAGGGAGCCCCTGCCATGCAGCAGGCACCAAGATTGACACCGAGAGATGCCCCAGGTGTGAGTAGGGTCCCTTATCATGTCAACTGTCCCTCTGGTCCAGGACCTGCATGCCTGCCCCTAACAGCCCGTCGGAAGTAAGGAATTGGACACGGGGATTTGTGGCAATATCCCGGTCCCATCTGCTGTCCCCTTCCCTGGAGGAGGGGATCTGTGACCCTGAGAGGGGCTGGCAAGTGTGCTTCCCGCAATGCAGTGTCATGAGGCCTCCCTCAAACTCTTCCTTGTGTCCTGCGATGCTCGTGTTTGGAGCAAAGGCGAGGTAAACAAGGTTGGCCAGGGAGCGGAGAGAGCTGCACTTTGCTGAGGGATGTCGGCTGGAATGAACGACCTGAGCTGGCCCCGCTGGTCCCTGGGGGCCACAGGAATGAAGCAGGGAGGATGCTGATTGCTCTGGGCTCTTCCGGGCAGGCCAGCTGTGCTCCCACACACGGGGTGGCCTTGGGCAGCACGGCCAAACCTGCCTTGAGGGCTTGGGGTGAACCACAGAGGCAACCCCTGCCCTGGAATGATCCCAACCCGTGTGTGGCCGCAGCCTCCCCAGCACGTGGCCTGCCTGGAGCCCCGGCTCAGCCCAGCTGTTGCAGGGTGCAGCCACCCACCGAGGCAGGCACTGCCACCTCCCTGAGCATTCGATGTCCACGACACACAATGGCTGGGGCTCCAGAGACTGCCTGTCCAGCAGCGGGGTAGGAGTCGCACTAGAGTGGCTTTGTCTGGGCAGACCAGGGGACCACGCCCTTCCCTTTGCACCTGCCACGGTTCCCGAATCATCCTTCCATCAACGCCGCACTCCCTCCTGACTCCAGACACTGCCTAGAGCACCTGCCCTCCCCGGGGAGTAGCACAGCTCTTTGTCACCTACCAGCTCAAGCCCAGCAATGGCTGCCAGCCCACCTATGTTTCTAAGATCCAAACACAGCTGCAGAGAGAGAGAGAGAGAGGGATTGAGAAACAGCAATACTTGCAGCAGCTAGGGTTGGCTGATGCCAAGAGCCCAGAACGCAAGCCAGGTCTTCCACATGGATGGTGGGCACCCAGGAGCTTGAACCAGGACCTGCTACCTCCCAGGATGTGCATTAATTGGAAACTGGGATCGGAAGCAGAGCCAAGGCTCGAACTAGGCATTGTGATTTGCAACATAGGCATCGCCAGCAGCAGCCTCACTGCTGCACCAAATGTCTGCCCTGGCTGGTATTTAAATTTGCATCTGTGTGCAGTGTTCCA
Source organism: Sylvilagus floridanus (assembly GCA_949820135.1). Lineage (NCBI taxonomy): Eukaryota > Metazoa > Chordata > Mammalia > Lagomorpha > Leporidae > Sylvilagus > Sylvilagus floridanus. The sequence continues at coordinate 54,276,126 of OX463245.1, forward strand.
TCAGATGCATAGACCTTCCCACAGGTCGAGAAGACTCAAGCCCAAGGCTGTGTGTGACAAGAGCAAGCGGGGTCCAGGAGCCAATGAACTTGAAAAGCAGACGGCTCTGGAATATCTGGCATGCAGAGAGGAGGCACTGGCTGTCAAGTCCACATGTCCACCGTACATGTGGGGAAACTGAGCTCTGCCAGCCTCCTGCTGGGGTCTCTGAAGCAGGGCCCTGTGATCCCTGAGGCTTATCTGGGCCTGTGCATCGGTTCCAGACTTCTACCCAGGCCGGGGCGGGGAAGGGGCTCACATTAGAGCTGAAGGTACAGGAACAGGGTCACTCTGTATTTGGGGCTCCCTAGAGCTGCCCCATTGCAGGGTGGCTGAGACACAAGGCTGGGTCTGCCCTGACCCGGGTGCTCTGGGGGCAGAGGAGGATGCTGGGTCCTGCCGGGTCAGGAGAAGGTCCACACAGTGTCCTGCCAGGCCCTGGAAGTCTGGGGAGTTACCGCCCTCCTGTAACTCTCACCCTGCTCACCTCTCTGCAGAACCAGACAAGCGCAAACCCCTTGGCCTCAACGTCCACACTGGAGAAAGAGACTGTGACACCTTCCCCCGAGGGAGATGTCGGGAACAGGGCCGCTCTGTCTGTATCCTGGGTGGTGTTGATGGAGCTGCACCAGGTGCGTCCTCTGTATCAGTCTCCTTCTCTGTGCTCCTTCAACACACACACATACACAGGCCCACATGCACACACACATGCACCTGTTCACACACACGCATGTACACACAGCTACTTCATTGCCCTGATTTTAAGACTGTGAGAGCAAATGTGAGACACATACATGGTGCATTCCTTACACTTCAAATGAGGCCATCACACCCCAAAGTCCCGTGGAGCCTGAGAAGTCACAGCAGGGTGCAGACAGATCCTGGCTGTGCCAGGGCCCCCTCCTGACCCAGGGCTACTCTGAAGCAGAGAAGGGGGACCTCTGCCCCTTGGCTGGTGTTGGGGGAGACCAGGAGCATGGATGGAACGGGAGAAGGTTTGAAGAGCAGCAGTTGGGCCCACAGAGGGAAGCCCCCGAGTCCCCCCCCCATTTTCCCACCACAGTGGGGAGCCCGTGCTCTGAGGCTGAGGAATGGGCAAGCCCCATCCCTGCTCCGTGGTGCCCAGTTGGTTAGAGGAGGGAGAAGGCTGGCAGCCAGAAGAAGGTCTGGGACCAAGTTTTTTCCACTGGTGAATCAGAGGAGAGAGGATGGGAGCCAGGGAGGCCTGACCCCAGCCACCTCTGTGAGTCACGGCTGAGGTCCCTGTGCTAATCTTAACCTCCGAGAGGACTTGTTGGGACTTGTCACCAAGTCCTGACCACCAAAATACCCTTGGCGCTCGCATAGCCCAGCAGGGCAGGGATCAGTGGATGCAGCTGGGGTGGAGAGGGGCTGGACTCTGAGGTCGGCCCTGCCCCCAGCTCATCTGTGGCCTCGGACGAGTCACAAGGTGGAGCTCAGGCTTTCTCCCAGACCAGGGCCGGGCTGCAGTCAGAGAGAGAAGGGACCAGGGCCTGGTCAGCAGGTGGCCTTCAGGCCCGGCTGGCCCTGAGCCTCCCCCGGAAATTGCTCCCCAAGGCCCTGGCTTGTGAGTTGGGCAGCATGTGAGAGTAACTGGGGTCTGAGACCAGCTGCACCCCGAATCGGTCGTGTGATTTTTGGACAAACTGCTTTCTACAGTGGAGGTTTACAACCAGTGGCTTAATGTGTTACACTTGGATGTCAGATTAGCCTGGGTCAGAATCCAGGTTCTGACGCTCAGTTGCTGGGTGTTCTGGAGCAAGTCATTCAGCCTCATCAAGCCTCAGTTTTCTTTTCTGTGAAATGGGGATAATGAAGCATGTACATTTCGTGTAGCTGTTATGCTGCTGCTTGGGACACCCACACCCCATCTCAGAGTGCCTGGGCTTAGTCCTGGCTCCACTCCTGATTCCAGCTTCCTGCTAATTCCCATCCTGGGAAGCAGCAGGTGATGGAGCAAATGCCTGGGCCCGTGCCACCCATGTGGGAGACCCAGATTGAGTTCTAGGCTCCTGGTTTTTGTCTGGCTCAGTCACAACCATTGTGTGCATTTGGGGAGTAAACCACTGGATGGAAGAACGAACTCTCTTTTCTCTCTCTTTCTCTCTCTCTCTCTCTCTCTGTGTGTGTGTGTGTGCCTGTGTCTGCCTTTCAAAATAAATAAATAAATATGTGTTAAATAATAAAACAGGACAACTAATGGGCCTTCTCACAGGGTGGGTGCCGTGAGGACTGAGCAGTTGGTGCGAGTGCTCAGCTCAGAAAGTCTCAGCTGCTCACTTCCTGGCTCCTACCTCTGGGCTCTCTTACCTTCCTCTGTGAAATGGCCCTGGGGCAGGGGCTGGCACTGTGGCGCAGTGGGTGGAGCTGCATCCCATAGCGGGTGTCCTGGCTGCTCTGCTTCCCATCGGCTCTCTGCTGTGGCCTGGGAAAGCAGTAGACGATGGCCCAAGTGCCTGGGCTCCTGCCACCCACGTGGGAGACCAGGAAGGAGCTTCGGATTGGCTCATCTCTGGCCACTGCAGTCATTTGGGGAGTGAACCAACAGATGGAAGATTCTCTCTGTCCTTGCCTCTCCCTCTCTATAACTCAGCCTTTCAAATAAATAAATAAATCTTTAAAAAAAAGGCTTGGGGCAGCAGTGATTTCCAAGCCCCTTTCTCCAGTCAGCCTTTTCTCTAATCTCTGTGCAGTCCACTCAGGGGCTGGGACTTGCAGGGAGTGGAGAAGCAGTGGGCTGTGGAAAGATCTGGACCAGAGAGAAGGTGCAGCACAAGGGCTGCCGCTAGCAAGGGTGCGCTCGGTCTGGAGCGCCTGGTGCTGCCAGAGCTGGCCGGCATCTGCTGGGGGCAGCTGAAGCCCCGGGGCAGGGAGCCTCGATGCAGGCCTGGGTCTGAGCCTGAGCCCTCTACTGCCAGGAGGAAGGCTCTGTCCCGGCACAGGCTGACACGCAGGTCCCACTGGAGTCCGATGGGGGAGCTTTCTCTTATCGGTGTTCCCAAGGGGTCTTTAACATTGTGCCACGTGATGGTAAAAGGCTCTTGAAAATGCTGCTATTACGGGAGGCAGGGGGGACGATGCATTTCTTGTCCCTTAGTGTGCTGGTGTGTGTGTGTGCTGGTGTGTGTGTGTGTGAAAGAGAGAGAGGGAGAGAGATCTGTATCTGCTGATCTACTGGGGTCTCATTGGGTCACCTGAATTATGTGTGCATCCTTGCAGTAGCCTGATGCTAAGGTGAGAACGTGGAGACCCAGAGGGGCTGGACCAGCACCCCCACCCTCACACAAGCCAACGAAACATCCTGCTCTGTCCACATCAACACCAGGACCTCCCTCTGGGGGCAGCAGAAGCTCTCTTCTCTCAAGGGGATGACTGTGGGGCCCCCACCCCTCCAGGAGCTTGGATGGAGCTGAGCCCCTCCTGGGGAGAATGAGGCCCCATGGGACCATAGAAGGCACACAGAGCCTGGGACGGGGAGGCAGTGAGCCTGGCTCGCTGGGGTGGGCTTCTCAGATTGTGTGTGCAGCCAGGAGGACCTGGAGCACACGCAGGCCCAGGGCCCTTGGTAGGAGTGATGAAGCCCCTGGAAGTGGGAAACAGGCATCAGTGCCAAAGACTGGAGACCACGGGGGCTACCACGGGAAGGGGAGGGGAGAAGAGGGGCAGTGAAATCCCAGGCCCCTCCCCGTGCTGCACTGAGAGACAGGTGGGGGCTCGGGTGGTTTGAGTAGAAGGGGGAGGGAGGGCTGGGGTAATCCCTTGACAGAGAGAGCTTTGACTCAGGGGTCGAGGAAACAGCTGTAGGAGCCACAGGCACATCTGGCCAGGCCGGGCTGGAGGAGGGTGAGCTGCGGCCGGCGGGCAGCCAGGGCCGTGCTGGAGACAGATAGGGCTCGTGTTTACTGTCCAGCCAGGGGCGGAGGAGGCAGCTCAGGCGGAAACAATTTATCCGGAGCACAAGGAACAGCTGGGGCGGGAGGCCGGCGTGCGGCAGGCCGCCTGCTGTCCAAGGCCAAGTGGGATGTGAGGAAGGGATGCCCGGTGCCAAAGCAGCCAGCAGTCCTCTCTCCCCGCACCCACAACCCCCCGCCTGCCACCTGCCCCACTGTCCCACTGTGCACACGGCCGCGCTGTCCCAGCTCAGAGCACAGGCTGTGGCTCAGCCCTTCCTGCCCCTCTTGCTCGTCCCACCCCCGCCCCCAGGACCGTGGGTGTTGTCTACTGCCAGAGGCCCCTGGGCAGCCGCCTGGTGCCAGGCATCTCACGGGCCTGCAGTCTACCACCCCATGGCAAACAGGGGACTTCTCCATTTCCCCACGCTAAAAACACAGGTCATAGGTGATTTGTCCGGGGCCACCTAGAAAGTCAGGCCTGTGGAAGGAGCTTATAAAACATCTTATTCCAGAATCTCTCAGATGCCCCAGGCTTGTGGGGGCGGGCTGGGGGCTGGCCTCAGTCTTCAGCGGCACCGCTGGGCCCCTCGCCTCCATGCAGCTCACAGCCCATTCCTGTGAGGTCAGCAAACCCCACAAGCACCCCTTCTGCCAGGGAATGATCAGGCAGCCCTGGCTGCCTCGCGCCTCTGTGGTTCTCTGTGCCCAGAGCTGGACACGTGGAGACCACAGTGGCATCAATCCGAGATTTCCTGAGCAACATCAGTGAGAGGACGGGCCGGGTCCGGAAGAACTGACCTGGACCCTCCCTGGCCTCCTGGGACAGATTTCCAGCGTGATGTGGAGCCTGGGATGGCGTGGAGCCTGGCTGCTCTCCTGAGGGAGGCCTGGAGGAGGTGGGAGGGCAAAGGAGCAGAGTGGCTCCCACATACGAAGACCTTTGGATTTCTACCCATTTCTGAGATGCAGAGACAGAGGCTTGTAGAGCCCTGCCAAAGCAGGATGGGCAGGCTTTGTCTCCTCCCCCTCTCAGAACTCAGGAATCAGAAACAAGGCTGCAGTTCCAGCCCCACGTTCACTGCTTCTCAGGGGCTCCATTCCCACCTGGAGGAAACGCATATTCCCATCTCACTGTGTCCCTAATGACACCGGGGCCTCTGCCCCCTTTGTGCCTCATTCATGGATCAGGGCTGAAGTGACCAAGAATTGGAGCACCTGGCATGTATCCTCGAATCGCCAAGCACTGCCACTTTCAGTCTTTGGAGCAGGTGTGACCGCTCCCATCTTCAGATGGAGAAACCGGGGCTCAGCGGTGCAGAGACTGGACCAAGATCATCTACACCGTCAGCCATTGGTTTCACTTGAATGAACAGGTGTTGGGTGCCTGTGTGTTCATAAAGATAAGGGCAGTTAGGCTACAGTCCCAAACCCCAGACCACAAAGGCTTACTCAGCCATCGGCTGAACTCCTTGGGGAAACTGTCTCCCACCCTTGTTTCAGGCTTCTTTGAACTGGGACCCTGTCATTTCCTGGAAGACTTCTCATTCACTGGGGTGGCTGATGAGATAGTCGCCAGGGCCTTGGTCAGAACTAGCCTTGTGGTCCTCCTGGGGCCGCGAGGTGTGGAGGCGCAGGTGGGATGCTGGCGGGCACCTCTGCCACCGCCCCAGCTATGCAGTGAGTTCTGGGCCCCACCTCTGCCCCAGTTATGCAGGGAGCGCTGGGCCCCACCTCTGCCTCTGCCCCATCTAAGCAGCCAGTGCTGGGAAAGTGTGCTCACTACGAACGCCCTCGAGGGCCCTGGTTCCACAATGGGCCTCTAAGCTGAGCTCCTTCACCTGGAGTGCACCTAGAGCTGAGCCTCAGTTAAGCTTGGAGAACTTTGACGCCAAGTTCAAACCAGTCTGTGGCTGTTAGAGTCCGGCTACTTCCCTACCCAGCACTGTGTCATCTCCACCCCCAGGATCACTTAGGAAAATCAGTGAGAGCCCTTTCTTGGGTCCTCTAATCCCCCTGGGCAGCAGGCAAGGCAGAAAGCGCCCCCCCCTCATTAGCCACTGAGGCACAGAGAGAGACCCATGAGAAGTCCGGCCTCAACTCCGCTTGTCCCCAGGCAGGAGGGCACCTCGGTTCACTCTTTTCCTCCGCCCTCGCTCCCCCTTGGCTGGCACACAGCTGTCTCTCTGATCCCTGGTTCCCCAGAAAGCACAGTTCTTTGGATCTGGCCTTCAGGTCTCCCCACATGTGTCTGGGACTGAGCTGTTTACCGTAAGCAGCTCATCCTGGTTCGGGGGTTCCACTTTTCCTGCCTCCACGATTTCAGTAAATCGGGCTTTACTCGGTCAAGCCCAGGACACAGGCACAAGAGAACAGCTGTTCAGACCCTCCCAGGTCAGCTAGGGAGAGAGCGAGGGGACCACTGGGGTCCTTGAAGACCTTTTCCACCCACTGCACAGGGGAACAAAGCCAAACCACACGGCCTCCGAGAGCCATGCAACCAGCCTCCAGTTGCCTGGGATTCAAATTCCCGTGGGGCACCAGGCAGATCAGTGGGATAATTCTGCAAAATGTTTCACACAGCAGTCAACAAATATTGGACAAACACATGCAGCCGCATTACCTTTAAAGCCTCCAGCTTAGGGGCTGGCGTGTGGCACAGATGCTGTTTGCAATGCCGGCATCCCACAGTGGAGTGCTGGGTTCAATCCTAGCTGCTGCACCTCTTTTTTAAGGAAGAACAGTTCTTCCATCTTTCTTTTAAAAAAGATTTATTTATTTATTTGAAAGTCAGAGTTACACACAGAGAGAAAGGGAGGCAGAGAGAGAGAGCGAGGTCTTCCATCCACTGGTTCACTCCCCAGGTGGCCACAATGGCCGGAACTGCACCAATCTGAAGCCAGGAGCCAGGAGCTTCCTCCAGGTCTCTCACGTGGGTGCAGGGGCCCAAGGACTTGGGCCATCTTCTACTGCTTTCCCAGGCCACAGCAGAGAGCTGGATCGGAAGGGGAGCAGCCGGGACTCGACCCAGTGCCCATATCCATACTGCAGGCGGCAGCTTTACCAGATATGCCACAGCACTTCACTTCTGATTCAGTTCCCTGCTAAGGCACCTGGGAAAGCAGTGGAAAATGACCTAAGTACTTGGGCCACTGCTGCCCACATTAGAGACCCAGATGGAGTTTCAGGCTTTCGCATTGGCCTGGCCCAGCTGTGGCCACCATGGCCATTTGAGGAGTAAACCAGTAGATGAAAGACATGGCTCCCCAGTAGCCATTCTTCCCTCACCGCCCTTGTTTCTCTTGTCAAAGATCCCCTCCCACCCAGGGGCTCTGAAGCCCACACAGGTGTTCCCCCAGGCTCCTTCACAGCTAGGCCATGTGAGTATGTGACCTCATCCTGATCAGTGGACCTAAGGCCTTCTGCAAACATTCTTATCTATTCAAATAGACTCTGGAATGAAAACTCTGCTCGCCTCTGGCCAGCAATGAGTTTCTAGAGGTGGTGTCTGGAGTCCAGCAGCTGTTTTTGTGACTGTGGGGGAATAAACTCACTATGCTGAAGCTGGCAGACCGAAGGCATGCAAGAATATTGCACCACTGACTACACAGATCGTGCGGATCACAGCAGTGCCACGCGTGGGACCTTCGGCATTCTCACTGCATGGATAACGTGTACCCTTGCTCTAAGCCTCTGCAGTCAGGTGTGCTGTTACCTGCAGGTGATACACAGCTCACAACAAAAAAGCACCTCATCAGCTCCATCCAAACCACTCTTCTCCGGAATGCCTCGCCCCCACAAATGAGTCTCCGCAGGCCTCCCCAGCGCCTTCTCCCACGCCTCCTCCAGCCAGACTCTCACCAGCAGCCCTGGCCCTCGTGCCGGTCACTGCTAAGCCCGTCCTCACAGGTGCTTCAGGACACCTGTGAGCCTCTCCTGCTGGTTTTCCCGACTCCGAATTCTCCCCCTGCGCTCTGCCATCTCCCTCGCTGCCCTGGCCGTGCCACGTGCAGGAACATCTCCATGCTCCTGCCCTGGCTGCCCCCTGCTAGAACTCCCTCCTCGTGGACTCCTGTTCACCCTACGAGACCAGCACCAGTGTCATTTTGCAACCCTGCAGTGACCAACCAGAGCCAGGTGAACTTTGCTTCTGCATTGCCCCTGTCGCTCTGTTTTCGGCCATCAGCAGACTGTGTGACCTCATTGTCCAGTCAAGAGGAAGTGTCCCCTACAAGACCACGAGCTCTTTGAGGTGAGGGACAGTGTCTCTGTCACTTCTGGGCTTCCAGCAGCTTGGAAAAGGCACAACACAGCACACAGCTCTGTAGAGTCAGGCGAGTCCCTCCGGCTTGTGGGTGCCTATCCTGTTACCTAGCACTGTGCAACCGTACTTACTGGCTGCAAGCAAATATGACATTTAGTTTCCTCCTGAATCTGAGCTTTTGGCAGAAGGCAGCAGGGAGAGTTCGTCTGTGCCCCACCCTCAGCTGGGCAGAGTCAGAAGCTGCGGCCAGACTCAGCGAAGGTTACCTCGCTCACGTGTTTGACGGCTGGCGCTGGCTGCTGGCTGGGCTCCTGGCTGAGTCTGCACCCTGGGAACTTGCCTAGATCTGCGGCCTCTCTGTGCATGCGGCTGCCTCGCCAGGTGCTGCTGGGGGCTGACAGGGAGCATCCGGGAGATGCAGGCAGCAGCCCCACAGTCACACAGCCATCCCAGCCTCTCCCCAGGGTGGCACCAAGGCCTGCCCGCATTCAAGGGGAGAAGAAATGGATGCCACTTCCAGGGGGGGTGGTGGCGGGGATAACAAGGCTCAGGGACAGCATGTGGGAGCAAAAATACTGCTCTGGCCACTTGGGGCGCGGGGGACAATCTGCCTGTAGATACTGTGTCTGCCATCCCAAATCACCCCTCCCAGTTCTCCTGCTTGCAAGGCCCTCTCTGAATGCTGTCTGTGGTTCGGTGGAGGGAGACAGTTACAGGCTGTCAGGGGAACTGGGCTTGTGACCCCTCGCTGCCGCATTCTGACTCCGTGCACTTGAGGAGCTCGTTTGAACCCTGTGGGCTTTGCTGCTGTGCTCAGTAAGCAGGGGGCCTAGCGTGGCTGCCCCACTGATGTCGCAGGCTTGTGTGAGGGCTGAGTGGGGTCAGGGGTGGTGGCACTGGGCTTGGGGGCCGGGGTGGGGCCTGCAGGGAGCACGTGTCAGTCAGGACTGCACTGCAGGAAAAAGCACACAGAAGCAGCGAGGGGCTGCACACGGGCAGTGAGGCAATCACAGAATCACCAGAGGGCTGGAGGCGTGGGATGGAGGCTGCCCTTTGTTTTTTGTTTTGTTTTTGTTTTGTTTTGTTTTTTTGACAGTGAGAGAGGCAGAGAGAAAGGTCTTCCCTCCATTGGTTCACTCCCCAAATGGCCGCTACGGCTGGCGCTGCGCCAATCCGAAGCCAGGAGCCAGGTGCTTCCTTCTGGTCTCCCATGGGGTGCAGGGCCCACACACTTGGGCCATCCTCCACTGCACTCCCGGGCCACAGCAGAGAGCTGGACTGGATGAGGAGCAACTGGGACAGAATCCGGTGCCCCGACCGGGACTAGAACCCGGTGTGCTGGCGCTGCAGGTGGAGGATTAGCCTAGTGAGCCGCGGTGCCAGCCTCGCCCTTTGTTTTTAAAATATTTTATTTATTTATTTATTTGAAAGGTTGAAAGGCAGAGTTACAGACAGTGAGGGGGAGAGAAAGAGGTCTTCCATCCGCTGGTTCACTCCCCAGATGGCCGCAATGGCTGGAGCTGGGCCAACCTGAAGCCAAGAGCTTCTCCCAGGTCTCCCACGTGGGTGCAGGGGCCCAAGGCCTTGGGCCATCTTCCACTGCTTTCCTAGGGCACAGCAGAGAGCTGGATTGGAAGAGGAGCAGCTGGGACTAGAACCAGTGCCCATATGGGATGCCGGCGCCGCAGGCAGTGGATTAACCTGCGCCACAGCGCTGGCCCTGGCTGATCTGAGAAACGTTTTCTGGATGTGGCCTGGAGAGTTTGTACGTCTGCATAGTGATGGGTGAGGGTTCAGGAAGCTGCTGTGGGATCGGGACCAGGAAGTGCCCCACACCCCACAGCTGGGCCCTGCATTCGAGGAGCTGATGACCAGCGCAGTGGCCATCAGCAGAGCTCACTGGAGCCTGGGCCCACGGGAGAACGAGCTTCTCACCCCCCACCCCCCGCCAGGTAAGTGACTGTGTGACTCAGTGAGGTGCAGGTCACTTCCGAGTGGCAGCTGTAAGTGCTGTCCCGTCACGTTCTGTTTGCTCTCTTTTCCTTATCACCACGACCCCAGTGCCCCCACATAGTGCTTTTTCTGCCAGCCTGGGCTGCAGTCGCTCATGTAACGTGGGGACTGCTTGGTGCTCAGCATAGCATAGCTCATCCTGACAGGGACAACTGGATATGCAAGGCTTACCCACAGCGAGGGCAGCGAGGTGGGAGGCGGCTCTTGCTGTAGTTCACCTCCCACAGCCACACCCAGTTGGCAAAACCTGATTTGCACCCAGCATCGTGGCTTTAGGGAAGTTAGGGGGAGGTCATTTTGGCTTTCTAGCCTCAGTGATGCCAGAAGATGCCCCCTACGGCAAACACATACTGGGATCCGAGGAATGCTCAAAGCCAGGTGAGACGACCCTGGGCCCAACAGGGCTGGGTTAAGGGACCCCAGGAGCACAGTCACAGGAGATGGGGGGGAAGCGAGGAGGAGACGGGGCTAACCCTCCAGCTCAAATAAAGATGGCCTGAGTGTGTGTGAGTGTGAGAGGTGTGTGTGTGTGTGTGAGTGTGTATGGTTGAGAGTGTGTGTGAGTGTGTGTGTGTGTGTGTGTGAGTGTGAATGTGTGAGTGTATGTGTGTGAGTGTGTGTGTGTGTGTGTGATATACGGGGGCTGCATGAGAACATTTGATGGATCCTAAGCACCGTTGATAGAATACACTGTGCTCGGTCCGTATTGCTTCGTCAGTTATTACCCACTGGGTGAAATCCCCCACTTCTGTTTCCACCAGGCCCTGGGCTCAGGGTGGCAGGAGGCAGTCTCATCCGTCCGCCTCTTCCACGTCCAGCCCGGAGCTGGGCATAGAGCAGGCATTCAGTGAGCGCTTTACGAGGGAAGGAATTTGTCAGTGTTCCACCGAGAAACCAACATGGAGAACGAGACCCGATGTTCCCAGTGTGGTCTGCTTCATCAGAGCCTGGTGGGAACGCCCCTCCCCGGGTCTCAGTGTTCGACTTCTCTTAACGTGGCCCAAGATTGTATTAGTCTCCTTGGCAGCCACGCCACACAGACGATTCCTATTCAGCTTGAGGTCAGCTGTAGTCTCTGGGTCTGTTTCACATGAGCAGCTATTAAGTAAGGCAAGGCGTCCCCATCCTGCCCATATGCAGTTGATTTTTTAAACGAAACGCCTTATGTAACACTGCATCCTGCTGAGTTATAGTCCATCCTTCCACTTCGCAAGATCTGTTGAGATCTTCAGGCTTTGAATTCAATGTGTTATTCATCCCTCTTCCAGTTGCTTCATCCACTGCGGTGCAGAGGGGCTCGGCAGCTTTGGGCATGCTCGGGACACAAGTGCTGGACGGGGCCGGCCGCTGGAGACCTCCCTGCCTGTGGTCCAACCCTTTAATCAGCACAAATGACGAATGATAATGCTGTGATCTGGGATTCTGTCTGTACTCTCATCCACTTTGTCCACAAACTATGACCAGACAATGTCCCAGTTCAAAACAGCAGAGTAGAGGGAATCTTCTTGAACATGAGAAAGGGCAATGAGCTCCGTGGGGAACACAAGGGATCCTAAAATGTTCGCGGCAAACCCAGCGTATGAAAAAACTGCCTGTGGGTTTCAAACTTTTTGCACCAAATCAACATCTTCTAATTCTATTTTCCACAAACTTTGTGGGTGTAATCTTCACATTTACTCTTTGCAAAGCAGTACCTTCTTCACGCTCTTACTGTCTCATCAAAGATATCTCTTTATTTCATCAATACGTATCAAGTATCAAATCGTTAGAGCGAGTGACCCCACAAGAGGGTCAATTGCATTCATCCAGGAACTAGGGTGAGGAAATGGTGGAGTCAGTGCAGTACATCTTTACCATCATGACAGTAGTTTACAAGGAATACAGGCAAAAGCTTAGATGTGATGTGAACTCAAAGAAGCCAGCTTGGGGCCAGTACTGTGGCATAGTGGGTAAAGCCACCACCTGCAGTGCAAGCATCCCATATGGGCGCTGGGTCAAGTCCTGGCTGCTCCACTTCCGATCTAGCTCTCTGCTATGGCCTGGGAAAGCTGTAGAAGATGGCCCAAGTGCTTGGGCCTCTGTACCCATGTAGGAGACCCAGGAGAAGCTCCTGGCTCCTGGCTTCGGATTGGCGCAACTCTAGCTATTGCAACCATCTGGGAAGTAAACTAGCGGATGGAAAACCTCTCTCTCTCTCTCTCTCTCTCTCTCTCTGCTCTCTGTAACTCTGCCTTTCAAATAAATTAATTAATTAAAAAAAAAAGAAGAATCCACCTGTAAAACGATGTGAACCCCATGAGGGCAAAGATGAAAAATAGTGTGTGTGCCTAAGGGGATCCCAGTGTTGTGGATGTCGAGGTGGGGACTGGGTTACCGTTGATTTGGCCTGTCTCGTGAACTCTGTCACTACAGAGAGCAACTGCTGAGACAAAGGCTCACTGAGGGCATTTTATTGAGGAGTGGGGTCCTGGGTGAGAGAGGGGTAAGGCAGAGAGGGAGAACATGAGAGAGAGACTGGGAATGAAATGGAGGGGGGAGGGGCCGGAGCAGACCTCCATGATGGGACGGCTGGTTTCAGGGTTCCACAGGGCTGCTCGAGAAGTCCCATGAAATGCACTTCAGGGCTGGCTTCTGGGGGGACATTGGGCGGCAGGGGCGTGTGGTGGGGTGGGTATTCAGCCACTGCTCACACTGGACAGAAGTGTACCCCATGAGGAGCCAGCCCTCCCACACTCCCTGGGGCCCTCTTGCCCACACGCACACAGAGGTCCTGGACATGTTGGCCAGGGCAGTGCTGCTGGTACAGCAAGGCCTGAACTGGGAGCCAGGGGCGCTGAGGGAATGATATGCTGTGCAGACCCGGCTCTGCTGATGGTTTGCAGTGACAAACACCTGCTCCGTCCTATCGCTGCGGGTGGACTCCCCTATCTCCAGCTTCCCAAATCCATCTTGGAAATTGGGAGCCATCCATCTCTTTCCCATCTGTCTCCTCTCATCTAAGGGGTTCCATTGGCCATTTGTCCCTGAGCCTGAAATTCAGCCCATGCCAGGCTGTTAGAGACCCTGTATCCCTGGACCCCTCCAAACCTCTCCAGGGTGGTGTTAGGTGGAGGTGGGGTAGGTTTTGCTTTTCTTGAGTTTTCCAAGGGCCACAGTATTCTCCTGAGCCGTCTTGTTGGGCCATAATAATTTTTTCCCTTTGAGAACAATCTGTTTCCTCAAGGTCAACTCGGCCCAGCCGGCTTTGTCACTGCTCCCTTCCTGTGATGGTGCGAGAGCCAGGATGACAAAGTCCTTTTCTCCCCAGGCCCCTATCGCTTTCCTTTTACCACCACACGCCTCTAGTGGATCAGAATTCAGGGTATCCTGTCAGTCCCACTTGTTGCTTTTCAAGAGATTAAACTATCAGCCAGGCCAGCATGTAGGAGTGTCCTGGCTCCAGGCGATGTCCTTGTGACTGGAGTTCCATCACTCCAGCCAGGAGCTGGCTTCCTCCAGTGTGCGATCCCTGATCTCGGACTCGGAGAAATATGACCGCGCCCCCTCCACAAGGCCAGGAGCTGTCTGCGCCCCCAGGGAGGGGCGAGTTGGCCAACGTGGTTGGGTTCCCAGAACAAGCAGCCGTTGGGGACAGGATAGAGAAGGATACCCAGGCTTCAGAGCTCAGACCCACCCCTCATGGGCTGTGTGTTTGGGGCAACTTGTTAATTTTACTGGGTTTCAGTTTCCAAATGTGTATATGCTGGAGCTTCTTGATCGTTCCACAAAGTGTCAGAGTTGGGCTTTCCACATAAGCGCTGATTGTGCCTGGCTCACAGCAGTAACAAGACACCCCTGACTGTGGAAGGGCGGAACGTGTACATCTTAGAACCAGTGAGACAGAGCGACATCTACCCACAGGGCGGCTATGAGGACCCCACGATTTAAAGCACACGAAGTGCCGAGGGCATTGGAGCACGAAGTGTGTGTCTGCGCTCTGCAGAGGGAGGAGGATGGCAGGGATGGAGGCCCTGTGAGGTGGCTGGTGAGAGGCCTGCTCCCCACTGGCCCCCTCTGTAGAACAGGGGCTGTTTGCTGGGACTCAACTGCCCAGGGAAACACTGTCCCCACCCCTTTCATCCAATGCGTGCCGTGCGCCTAATTCTCACCAAAGCTATGTGCATTCATGTCCCAGCTAAGGGGTTTCAAGAGGCGGGGGAGCAAGCACCAGCCACCCCGTGCAGCACTCTCCCCACTCCGCCCATCCCCTGGCTTTGTGGAGAGGCCTCTGAGACTCTGCGGGCAGATAGGCAGCGGGACAGAAGCCAGCGTTCGGCCATCCCCACGTGGAGGAACGTCACAGGCCACATGTTTGCCATACAAGTGAGAGAGAAACCACACTGCGTGAAGCCCATGAGACTGACGGGTCAATTTGTGGCAGCATCGTAACTGAACACCTGGCTGGAGGGGGCAGTGAGGACCGCACCTGTGTGGGGAGCTTGAAGGAGCAGAGGGCTTCAGAGAAATTGAGGAAGTACAGGTCAAGGTCAAGGTCTCACTCACTGTATTCCAAGGCCTCCCAGAACAGCTGACCGTATCCAGCCCTCCTCCACAGGGCTGGAGTTGTGCGGAAGTTTGCATCAATGGGCCATTCATTCAGCCTGCAATCCATCTCCCCCACAGGTTAGCACAAAGTCCCAGCGTGAGGGGGCGCTGCGGCGCTCCCAGCACGGCCCCCCAGCCTGTGGTCAGGCCCACGCCCTGCAGCCCATCCATCATCCTGATGTGCGGAAGAACCCCCATCCATCATGACACTTCATTTGCTCCTGTGTCTCCCCCCACCCCCATCCCCCACCACCCTCCGCCAGGGAGCAAGCACCAGCCACCCCGTGCAGCACGTGGGTGTCAGGGCAGGCTTGCACCCCACTGACCAGCGTGCAGCAGGGCTGCCAGCTCCAGCCCTGGGCGCCAGGGACAGGCTGCAGAGAGCTTCTGTCTGCAATGGGCGTCCTGGGCAGAGCTGGAAGGTTTCCTCCAGGAAGCTGCTGCGGGCCTTGGGACCCTGCACCCCACCGCCCCCTCCCAAGGCTGCCCAGTCCTGGCACCCTTACCTGAAGTGTGCTTAGAGGTTTCTTTTTTCTGTTTTAAAAAAATAGAACTCCAAACACCACCGTGGGGTCTGCGTTTTCGTTCAGTGTGTTCTATCGAGCTTCAATAGCCCGTGGCTGTTCCCCAGCTCACCTCTCAGATCATAAAAGCCCTGTCGTGACTGAAAGCAGAGTCCAGGGAGGGCCCCCCAGGCCCGGTTCCCAGGAATCCCTGTTACAAAGTGCAGACGCCTGTGGTGGGCCCCGGGACACTGCAGCCGTCCCCTGGCCTGGGGTGATGTTCTCACAACCCCAGGCCCACCACTGGGGGTGACAGGTTGACCCAGGTTTGCCAGGCCTCCCTCCCAGACCCCCAGGCTGGCAGCCCACCTGGAACCCCACCTCATCCGGATCCGGTGGGTGGGCCCTGGGAAGGGCAGCTGGAGAAAGGACCGTCCAGGGGAGAGTGGCCTGGCCTGCAGGCAAGGTGCGCCCCCCACGTAGTAGCCCCGTCTCCGCTCACCCCTCCCAGGGCTGCGCTCTTACAAACCCTTCCATGTTCAAGGCCGGGGAGCTCTTTATCCTCCAGAATATGGTGACCTGGGGAAAATGCATTTGCTCCCAAACACCGACGAGCAACTCTGGAAATAATAAACATTTAACGAATGCGTACAAACTTCACTAATCGCTCAATTTGGTGCTCGTGGAAACTGCCTCCCATTCGAAAGCAATTTGTACCTGAGAGTTCCCTGTCCTCCTGCAGCTCCCGACTCCCAGGACGGCTGGAAAGTCGGGCCGATTGTAAACTACGTGAGTAAACTTAAGCCAAACAATTTCAAAAGCAAAATTATAAAAATTCTTTCCAAGTATTTTACAGCAAAATAATTCTATTTAATGTGGGGTGTGGGTGCATTTTAATTCTTTTATAGACTCGACTGGGACCTACAAAAGCAAGACTGTCTGGGGTCGAGGAAGGCTCTACCTCTCCTCTCCCCCTCTCCTGTCTCTCCCTCTCCTGACCTCCTTTGCTCTTCTCCTCTCTTCTCAGAATTTTCCTCTGTGCTTTCATGGAGGTGTCACTAAAATTTTTAATAATAATTTAGGGAGCCAGTGCTGTGGCACAGCGGGTTAAAGCCCTGGCCTGAAGCACCGGCATCCCATATGGGCACCGGTTCTAGTCCCGGCTGCTCCTCTTCCAATCCAGCTCTCTGCCATGGCCTGGGAAAGCAGTAGAATATGGCCCAAGTCCTTGGGCCCCTGCACCCATGTGGGGGACCTAGAGGAAGCTCCTGGCTCCTGGCTTTGGATCGGTGCAGCTCTGGCCATTGCAGCCATCTGGGGAGTGAACCAGTGGATGGAAGATCTCTCTCTCTCTGTCTCCACCTTTCTCTGTAACTCTGTTTTTCAAATAAATAAAATAAATCTTTAAAAATAAAAATAATAATTTAGAATCTCTCACTAAAATATTTTTCATTCATTAATTTTATTTATTTGAGAGACAGAGAGAGAGAGAGAGGGAGAGAGAGAGACAGAGAGATCTTCCATCTACTGGCTCACTCCCCAAATGCCCACAGCAGCTGGGGCTGGTTCAGGCCAAAGCCAGGAGCCTGGAATTCAACCCTGGCCTCCCTTGTAGCTGGTAGGAACCCAGCTACTGAAGCCATCACCTGTTGCCCCCAGGATGCACACTGGCAGGAAGCTGGATGCAGGAGCCAGAGCTGGGACTTGAACCCAGGCACTCGGATATGGGATGCAGGTGTCCCAGCTGCTAGGTGACATGCCTGCCCTAAAAGTATTCCATTTTCACGAGACACTGATGCCTTGCATCTCTGAGGCCTCATTGTGGATGGGAATAGAGGCACTCAAGGCAATTGCCATTCCCGCATCCCTCTAGTACCTTCACTGTCCTGCGGCCAGGCTGCTCGGCCGGCACCGACACTGCCAGCACAGGGACTGCTGTGGCTCTGGCCCCTCTGACGCTGGGCCTCCCTCACTGGCCGGCCCCCAGGCCGCCGAGGTGGTCCGAGGTTCTGGGGCTCAGCCAGTACCAAATCCCTAGTGCCATCTCTGGGGTGACAAGCGTGAGCCTGATGTCACCCAGCCAGGAGGAGGAGGCCAGGTCAGCTCTGCACGGGGACAGGAAGTGGGACAGGAAGTCCCAGCCTCTGGGCTGCAGCACAGCCCTGCCTCTGCTCACTGTGAACTCCGAGGCAGCGACTCCCTTCCCTGCACCTGGGTGGTGCAGACTGATATGCGTGGATACCCGGGCAGTGCTCCTTAGGCCAAGCCAGCCCCCGGCCACCAGCCTGAGGTAGGGCCAGGGGTCAGCCTGGGGTCAGCGAGGGTCCATCAGAATTCAGGTTCAAGGTGTGGTTGTGGTTCCATCGTCTGTGTCGGGGCACTTTTCTCATTAAGCCTAGAAGGAGGCAGGTGTGCAGGAGCGGGGGTCTCCCAGCCATCAGCCTGGCTCTCTGCATGCTGCCCCCTCATGGGAGGGAGGACTCCCAGGGTCATCCTCAAGCCCAACTCCATGCAACCAGGAACACTGGCTGCCGCCCAGGGCAGGCAGGGTCCTGGCAACACAGCACGTAGGAGTGCTGTTCTCTCATTGTGGTCCCCCTCCAGGCAGAAGCACCAGGGCCCCAGCCCCGCTGAGTATGCACTGCACACCCGCCAGGGGGCGCCATGCACGGGGCACACCAGGAAGAAGGGAGCCGTGGTCTGCTCTGTTCTGGTTCCGCTGTGGGATGGCAGCTCGCCTCCCTGACTTGGCTCCCATGCAGAGCCCCAGGTGGCGGCAGGAGGGCCCTTGATGCTCTCACCCAGACAGGTGCTCTGGAGCCCTCAGTGCGACCCTGCAGTCCGTGCACGTCCGGTGGGGGCCACCACCTCCTCTCGAAGCCCACCAGGCTCCTCATCCACTACTGTTTCACTCTGGCATTCGGCTGCGTGTCCTCAGCTCCTGTTCTCCAGAGAGGCGGAGAGCGTGGTCTTCCTTCCTCCGAGTTTGGCCCTGACTCAGTTGGTAGCCAGGGCCTGGCCACATGGCCTCTTGTTCACTCTCCTCCTGAGCCCTCTGCCTGCGACACTGGTCCCCTGTCTGGGGCCACCTCTGGTCAGCCAGGGACTGACCAAGGGACTGCCTCCCCTGCACAAGCTCAGGGGATGCTGGTGAGAGCTGGTGAGCCAGGAGCATGCCCAAGGTCCCCAGGAGGGGGAGCCCTGGCCTGGGGGAGCCAAGGCCTGCGTTCAGGTCTGCGCCCTGTCATGTGGCCTCGGCCTGGCCAGTTTCCCTCTCTGGGTCTCGGGTCTCAGCTGTCTTTCCTGTGAAGTGGGGGGGTTGAAATAGCTCTCCCTTCCCCTCCACTGTCCGGGCTGCGGCGTCCGAGGGAGACGCACAGGGAGCATGTCCCAGGATCCTGTGTGGCGGCCAGCAGTGCTCAGGGGAACTGCCCGGGACTGCATGCCGAGAGAAAGACATTGGCTTCTTTCTTTTTTAAAAAGATTTATTTATTTATTTGAAAGTCAGAATTACACAGACAGAGGAGAGGCAGAGAGAGAGAGAGAGAGAGAGAGGTCTTCCATCCACTGGTTCACTCCCCAGATGGCTGCAGTGGCCGGAGCTGCGCCGATCTGAAGCCAGGAGCCAGGAGCTTCTTCCGGGTCTCCCATGTGGGTTCAGGGATCCAAGGACTTGGGCCATTTTCCACTGTTTTCCCAGGCCATAGCAGAGAGCTAGATCGGAAGTAGAGCGGCCGGGTCTCGAACCGGCGCCTATATGGGATGCCGGCATTTCAGGCCAGGGTGTTAACTTGCTGTGCCACAGCACTGTCCCTGACATTGGTCTCTGAGATGAGGCAAAAGCTTGGGCAACCCCGAAGGGGAGGGGGGAATGGTAATGTCTGCTGAGAGTGCCGGGGACCCCCGGCCGGGCTCCACGTGGCGAGGCTGGCTGATGCCATCGGACCTCCAGAATACTTGGGGACGCAGGCGTTGCTGTATTTTCATTGTAGATGCAGACTCTCCAGAGTGTAATTCACACAGCCAAGGTCAAAACAGCTACCGAGTGGCAGGACTGTACTCACCCCCGCGGTGAGCCAGGCGCAGTGGACGCTGGGAGGCCATGGGGACGGCTCTGTGAGCCCCTTCCGTGAAGACCTTGCTGTCTTTGGGCATGGAGCTGGCTCCAAGGCCTGCCCAGGGTTATGGGGCCCACCCTGCCCCTGGCCCTTGGCACAGAGCCAGCCTCCTGGACCCACATCCCCGACCAAGGAGCAGGCTCTGTGGGTTTGGAAGGGGCCTGGACCCTGCAAACATGGCTCCCACATCTACACCTGAGGCCCAGCCAGTCACCATGGCTCGGCCCCTCCGTGAGGAAAAGGAGATGGCAGGAGAGGGGCCCAGAGTGGCTACGTGGAGTTCTGCTCCTCCACCGAGTGCCGGGCCTGGGCCAGTGGCTGGCGGACCCGGGAACCAGACTCTCTGTCTCTGGTTCTTGTTCTTGAGGATGAGAGAAGCCCACGATGAAACCTCAAACACTAACGAACAGTTCTCAGGGCTGGGGATGGGCTGGGAACCCTGTCAAATGTTTCATTGGAATCAACCCAAGGTGGATGTTATGGTTATCAGCACAATTTACCCCTGTAGAAACAGGCACAGAGAGGGAAGTGGCTTGGCCAAGGTCACACAGCTGCTAGAAGGCAGAGCTATGATGCAGGCTGAGCAGGCTAGCCCTCCCCCGGGGGGGGACCTCACAGTGCAGGTATGGGCTGAGCCCCCAGCAGCCTCAGTGCCGCGTGCTCTGTGAGTTGCTGGGGTCCGTCTGAGCAGTTGGTCTACCCCCATCTGTCCCCCAGGGGGTTAAGACTCCATGGCCTCTCTCTGGGCAGAAGGGGGCTCCTGGGTCTCTCAGCCCTTAGAGGGCTGCCCTCACTATTTGGGCCACCTGGCTCTGAATGGTCCCGTGTTTATTATGGACCCTGGACAGCTCTGGGCTTAAAGCACACAATGGCTGCCACATCACCACCCTGTGGCTTAAGAGACTTTCCTAGACCTCTTCGGTGTGCGGCAGCTTTGTTCTCAAAGAACCCCTGTGTCACTCACCGCAAGGTTTCCTTTGCCAACTGCTTGTTTATGTCACTTAGTGTTTCCCAGGATTTGTATCTATTTGTTTATTTGATCTCTCATCTGCTGGTTTATTCTCCCCATACCCACAATGCCCCAGGGCACAACAGCTCCAGGCCAAAGTCAGGAGCCAGGAACTTCTTGCAGGTCTCCCACAGGGGTGAGAGGGGCCCCCATGCTTGAGCCATCACCTGCTGCCTCCCGGGGTGCACATGCGCAGTGAGGTGAAATGAGGAGCAGAGCCGGGACTGCCAGGCACCGTGATGTGGCATACAAGGTCCCGAGTGGCGGCGTCACCGCTTCCCGAGAGCCACTGCTGCTGCTTTCCACTGGAGTGGTTGAGCTTTTCTTACCGATTGATTAAAGCACTCTCACATTTGCATCTCTCTCTCGTGCAGTTTTTACAAGATCCTTATTCTTGCAGCTCAGACGTAATTCCTTAGCAGTAAATGCATTTAGGAAAATCTATTGCACAGTGATGGAGAGGCCTGTTGGGTTCAAACCCCGCTTCCATCACTCATGAGCTGGGTGGCCTCAGGTGAGTCACCTAACCTCTCTGGGCCTCACTTCCACACACACAAGTGGGGGTAACGGCAGTTCTCCCTGCATCAGGTTGTTGGGAGGCTGAAAGGAGGGACTCTCCGCAGCAGTTGCTGTCACCCCAGAGTGAGGCCCCTGCCCCCTTTGCAGGCCACTTGTTCACTTGCCTTGGGAGCCAGCTGCCCTGGGGGACTGGGGAGCTTGCGCCCGGCAGCTGTCCGTTCTGTGGAGCTTCCAGGATTGGGGGCATTTCAGCTTCTGAGATGAGACAGAGCTGGAGCAAGCTGAGCGGCCTGGCAGAGGGAGAAGGGCGTGGAGTTGGGGGGCTTCGGGGAGAAGGGCGGGGAGGGGGTGTGGATGAACCGGCCCTGGGATGCGGTCCCTGCACACCGTGCTCAGCACCTTCACAGAGGTCCTTGTGGCGCCCTGCATGCTATAAATGTGGTTCTTTGGTCTGAGCTGTGCCATATGTGACATGAAGTGACTCGGGCCACGGAGCTGGGGCTCAAAAGAACCAGGGGTCCCTGGGTTTGATTCCCTTTGCTCCCTGAATTTGTAAACTGGAACCATCACTACGCCTGGCGGCCCCAGGACTTAGAATTTGGATCACGCAAGCAGCTCTGACATGTGTGCGTTTTCTTTGTGGTGCAGGACCGCAGGCGGTAACCACCCAGTGGCAGCAAGTTCTGGCTGCAAGACGGCCTCCCCTGGCAGCTCCACCTCCCCTCCAGAGCCACCTCGCCCACGATGATCCTTGTAATGGTTACCTGGTGCTGTGTAACAAACGATTGCCAAATAGCATTCATTGTCTCACAGCTTCTGTGGGCTGGGAGCTTGGAGCGGCTTAGGGGCTGGTTTCATGAGGTTGCAGTCAAGGTGCCAGCCCCGGCGGCAGGGGTCTGAGTCCTTGCCTGGGCTAGGAGGACTGGCTTTGACAGGTGACCCACTGCAATAGCTGCAGGCAGGGGGCTTGGGTTCTGCTTGAGCGTCCACACATCTAGCGATAACTTCCCATCCCTCAAGAAGGAAGCCCGGGGCTGGGTGTCTGGTGTAGTGGGTAATAACATGGCCCGTGTGTGGGTGCCTGGGTTCAAGTCTCTGCTCCCCACCCCAGCTTCCTGCTAGTGTGCAGCCTGGGAGGCAGCATGTGATGGTTCAAGTACTTGGGTCCCTGCCACCCCATGCGAGGCCCCGAGTGAGTTCCAGGCTCCTGGCTTCAGCTTGACTCAACCCTGGCTGTTGCAGGCATTTGGGGAGTGAAACAGCAGATGGAGGATCTCTCTGTCTCTCTCTCTCTCTCTCTCTCTCTCTTTCAAATAAATAAAAGTTTTGAGAGAAAGGGAAGTCCAAGGAGAACTGCCATGTCTTTAGGACCCTGGTCTTGCAGGTCAATGCTGTCACTTCCGTTCGTGAGCACTCACTAACTCTGGCCCCTATGCAAAGGGAGGGGAATTGGGCTCCACGTTTTTAGGGAAGAGTTGAAAAATTCATGAACATAGTTTTTTTTTAAAAGATTTATTTACTTATTTGAAAGTTAGAGTTACAGAGAGGCAGAGAGAGAGCGAGAGCGAGAGAGAGAGAGAGAACTTCCATCTACTGGCTCACTTCCCAAATGGCCTCAATAGCCAGAGCTGGACCAATCTGAAGCCAGGAGCCAGGAGCTTCTTCCAGGTCTCCCATGTGGGCGCAGGGGCCCAAACACTTGGGCCATCTTCTACTGCTTTCCCAGGCCATAGCAGAGAGCTGGATTGGAAGAGGAGCAGCCAGGACTTGAACCAGTGCCCATATGGGGATGCCAGCACTGCAGGCAGCGGCTTTACCAGCGATGCCACAGCACTGGCCCCTGAACATGTTTTAAAACCACCACAAAGCCCTATTCCTGGGAGAGCTCATGTCCAATTCAGGATCACCCAAGAATGTAGAGGCCAGGTGCCACTCCCACCTTGAAGCCACCCTCCAAGCCATCCCAGACTCAGCTCCCTGTGGGGGTACTGGCAGCACAGCCCAGCCCTCGCTGCTCCACCCTGAACCCCTCCCCCTTTCGCAGGTGCTGTGGCCAGGAGCACCCCGCCGAACTTGCTCCTCCCCAGTTCCTGGCTCCCGAGGAGAGTGGTGACTTGGGTTACAGTGTTAATGTGTTCTCTTGTATGTGAAAGCTGTCAGTTTTTCTTTGTGGATTTGTGTTTTTAAACAATCCTGAGATGAGATAAACATGGAGATTTTGCTCTGGATCATCTTGGATTTACTAACTTTACTCTTAATTATTTAATACGATTGCAGGTGCCTTGTGAGACAGGGATCTCACTCCACCGTTCTCCCAGTCCAAGGTTTTGGGTTTTTTTTTTTTCTTTTGACAGGCAGAGTTAGACAGGCAGAGAGAGAAAGGTCTTCCTTTGCCGTTGGTTCACCCTCCAATGGCCGCCGCGGCTGGCGCAGAGCGGCCGGCACACCGCGGTGATCTGAAGCCAGGAGCCAGGTGCTTCTCCTGGTCTCCCATGGGGTGCAGGGCCCAAGCACTTGGGCCATCCTCCACTGCACTCCCGGGCCACAGCAGAGAGCTGGCCTGGAAGAGGGGCAACCGGGACAGAATCCAGTGCCCCAACCAGGACTAGAACCTGGTGTGCCGGTGCCGCAAGGTGGAGGATTAGCCTATTGAGCCATGGCCCGGGCTCCAATCCAAGGTTTTAAAATCTTTTCTTTCTACTGATTTTAAAGAACTTTTTGACCTATTTACAGAATTCTAACATGTAAGTGGGTTGGTTTCGGAGCTTTCTAGTCTGTTCTGGACTCACTTTGACTATTACATTTGTGGAGTAGATGCTAAGACCTGAGCATATGAGCCACCTGTCTGTTCCCTTTTCTTTGGACAGGCTCCTAAGCCTGTTTTTTTCGGGATAGTTTTGAAGTGAATTTGCTAAGTGCTCCACCCCCCCCCCAAATCACGCTGAGGTTTTGACTGGGGTGTGTTAAGTTTATTAAAGCCAGTTGTTTCAGAGTATCTTCCCGATAGTCAAACATCCCATCCCAGACCATAGATGTCTATTGATTCAAATCTCCTGCCCCAGTTCTTTCTTGGAATGGCTATGTGTGTGAAGGGCACATGTAGGGAGCACACGTGTGCATGTGTGAGGGTTACATGTAGGTAGGGGGTCTGTGTGTTCACATAGACCCCATTGCACTAGGTATGCTGTGGATTTTTTTTATGCTACTAGGGATGTATTTTTCTTCACTGTGCTTCCTGTTTGTTATTTTTGGTGTGTAAAACTCTTTGGGGAATCTGTATACCTATCTTTCAACCAGCCACCGCCAGCCATTCTAACTGGTTCTAATACTTCTCTAATTGATTTGCTTTGGTTTCCTTAGGTAAACAGTAATATCATCTGCAAACAATAATTGTTTTCTTCCCTTCCAATATTTAGACCAGCAAGGAGAGTGTGACCCTCAAAAGGAGAAGTGTAGTTTGGCTCTGTGCTAGTTTTGTTTCCATTTTGCACATGAACATAGGACAAAGGTTTAAAACTTTTTAAAATTTAAACTCACTTAAAATACAACCACCTATCTTAACAATTCATAATTTCCTTTTAGACTATTTTCCATGCAGGGTGTGTGTGTGTGTGTGTATGTACGTGTATCCAATAGACCTGCCTTATCTACTGGGATATGTTTCAAGATATTTTGTAGATGTCTGTGGATAATTCTGGACAGGCACTGTGTTATTATAGCATATTATATATGTATACATTTGTAATAACATATGCTATGTGATTTCCTATACGTACATACTGATGTTAAAGTTTAATTTATAAATTAGGCAAAGTGATTAACAACCACAATAATAATGAAATAGAATAACCATAACAACACACTGTAATAAAAGTTAGTTAAAACTTATTAGTTGTTTATTCCTGGAATTTCTCACTTAGTACTTTCAGACCATAATTGTCCATGAGTAACAGAAACCAACAAAAGTTAAACCACAGAGAAAAAAAGAATTGTGCATTTTTCTAAGATAAAGGAATTTATAGATATTATAAAAGTAGATACTATTTGTAATGTAAATTTTTAGAACATTTATTTACTTGAAAGACAGAGTAATAGAACAAGGGAAAGAGACACACAAAGAGAGAGAGAGAACTTCCATCTACTGATTCACTCCCCAAATGGCCATAATGGTGTGGCTGGCCCAGGCTAGAGCCAGAGCCAGGAATTCCATCCAGGCCTCCTACATGGATGGCAGGAACCCAAGTACCTGGCCACCACCTACTGCTTCCCAGGCTAATTAATAGGAAGCTGAATCAGAAGGGAGGAACCGCCAGGACTTGAAACTAGGCCCTCCAAAATGGGATGCAGGCATAACCAGAGGTGGCTTGGCATGCTGTGCCACAACACTTACCTTGAAATGAGATTTTGAAACTTTCTATTTCATGAACTCATGTTCAGGAAAATAGGAATATCTATGCCAGACTTCAAGCTGTTATTATACCTTTGTATCATAATTTAGTCAATCAGATCTATTTTAGGACATCTAACTGTTCTCCAACTTTTGATATTTTAAATAGTCTTGCAATAAATAATTCCTTTTCACTCTGATCTCCGCCCACTGTGCTTACGCCACCCAGGATGAACTCTGAGAAGTGGGGGCTGGGGAGCCAGTGGTGCGTGTTCTTAACAGTTGGCGGCAGGCAGGCCTACTGGTGGTTACGAGGGGCCGTGCTCCCAGTCGTGTCGCAGGGGCTTGAGTGTCTTCCCCCTCACTGACCCTGACCTCATCATTCTTCTCTATCCTGGCCAATCTGCAAAGAAAGGCATCTTATTTCAAATCGAGTTTCTTTTTTTTTTTTTTTTGACAGGCAGAGTGGACAGTGAGAGAGAGAGACAGAGAGAAAGGTCTTCCTTTGCCGTTGGTTCACCCTCCAATGGCTGCCGCGGAGCGCGCCGGCGCACTGCGCTCATCCGATGGCAGGAGCCAGGTGCTTTTCCTGGTCTCCCATGGGGTGCAGGGCCCAAGCACTTGGGCCATCCTCCACTGCACTCCCGGGCCACAGCAGAGGGCTGGCCTGGAAGAGGGGCAACCGGGACAGAATCCGGTGCCCCGACCGGGACTAGAACCCGGTGTGCCGGCGCCGCAAGGCGGAGGATTAGCCTGTTGAGCCACGGCGCCGGCCTCAAATCGAGTTTCATCAATGGCTAGGCAGAGGGAAGCCAATGGGAAACTGAGGCCTTCTTAAGAGGGCCTCCTACTCACACATTTATCTAGATTTAGAATTTGGAGGGATGATTGGGTCATTTTGATATTGAATCTCAAGCATTCCCTAATTTTTTTTAAAGAGTTATTTATTTATTTGAAAGTCAGATTTACACACAGAGAGAAGGAGAGGCAGAGAGAGAGAGGTCTTCCATCTGCTGGTTCACTCCCCAGCTGGCCACAATGCCTGGAGCTGTGCCAATCTGAAGCCAGGAGCCAGGAGCTTCTTCCGGGTCTCCCAGGCGGGTGAAGTGGCCCAAGGACTTGGGCCATCTTCTACTGCTTTCTCAGGCCATAGCAGAGAGCTGGATCCGAAGTGGAGCAGCCTGGATTCAAACCGGTGCCCACATGGGATGCCGGCACTGGAGGTGGCAGCTTTACCCGCTATGCCACAGTGCCAGCCCCAAGCATTCTCTATTTGTAAATAATATTAACCCCTTTTGTCATATATGTAGCAAATACTTCTCATTATGAGATATGGGACCCCATAGAAGATTCTATAATCAACAGCCACAGTCTAGCATGTGGCCCAGCCTTCTGAAATAGAAACGACTTGTTGATTTGCCTTAGATTTTTTAAAGCAGTAATTATTTTTATTATAATTGATATATTCTCTGGGTTCCTTTCCATTACTGCATTTCCCTTTATTTCCTTTTATTTATTTTATTTAATTCACTAGCGTATTTTTTGTACATCATTCTTATGCATGTTTTAATAGCAATACTAATGTGTGTGCCTCAAGAGATGTGTATGATACCGCTTTGCATGTTTTATGCTTTGGGACTTGGCATAGGTGGAGTCATACTTCTGTAATTTCCTTTTGCTCAACATTATATTTCAAAAGATGTTCACATTAAATATGTAACTGCTATTCACTTTTTAAAAGATTTATTTGTATATTTACCTATTTGAAAGGTAGAATGACAGAGAGAGGGAGAGACAGAAAAAGAGAGAGATCTTCCATCTGCTAGTTAGTTAGCTCCCCAAATGGCTACAATGGCCAGGGTTGAGTCAGGCAAAAGTCAGGAGCAAAGAAGCCCATCTGGGTCCCTCCCACCTGAGCGGCACAGACCCAGCACATCATCTGCTGTTTTCCCAGGCACAGGAGCAGGGAAACGTTTCAGCCAGGACTCCAACCAGACACTCGGATACAGATGCTGGTTCTGCAAGCGGTGGTTAACCTACTACACCACGACGCCAGCCCCTGTTAGTCACTGATTTCAGTGAGGGGCAGTATTCTATTTTATGATGCGCCACAATTAATCCAGTCCCTGTGGTTGGGTACTTAGGATTTTCTTCTTCTAGATTTTCATTACAAGAACAATGTTGCAAAGAACACTGACATACAAGACTCGAGTCTCTATGTGCACACGCATAGTCCAAGATGGGGACAGTCTGCCTAACTGTGTGCACGTTTTCACAGAGGGTTCTTCAAAGCTGCTGTGCCCTCTCACGGGTGCTGCGTCTCTCCTCTGATCTCAGAGTGGCTCACTTTTATTTTTGCATTTCCCTCATTCCAAAGCATTTTGGTTATCTTTCATATACTTCCTGGCCACTGGGGTTCCCTCCTCTGTAAGTCTGCACGTGCTATGCCACTCTTTGTCTATGAGTTGTTGTACTCTTTGGTGCTGTGGTTTGAAAGTTAAATGCCACCTCCCTGCCCCCAAAGGCCCCTTTGTAAAAGGCTTGGTCCCCAGGATGGCTCTGTTGGGAGGGGGTGGGGCCTCTGGGTGGTGGGGCCTCCTGGCAGGTCCACAGGTCAGCAGGTCGTGTCCTCGGGAGGGAGCTCTTACAAGAGCGCTCTGCCTCCTGCTCACCACTGGGTCTTCCTCCCGTGCTGTCTGCCACCCACCGTGAGGCCTCCACCAGAGTCTCCTGCTGCTTGGGTGTTCAGCCTCCAACACTGGGAACTGAGCCGACCTCTCTGTTCTTTATAACGTGAAGCTGCCTCAGGTATTCCGTTATCGTAGAAATGCTGACTACTACATTTAATTAGGTTGCAAGTCGTTTTCCAGTCTGGGTTGGCTTAACACAGGTGTATGGTGTCTTTGACAAGTACTATCTTAAACCTCAGTGTAATCTCACTTAGCAATGTTTCCTTCAGGACTGGGTTGTGTGTGTTTTAGACACTTTCCTATGGCCGGCTCCGTGGCTCAATAGGTAAATCCTCCACCTGCGGCACTGGCACACCGGGTTCTAGTCCCAGTCAGGGCGCTGGATTCTCTCCCTCTTCCGGTCCAGCTCTCTGCTGTGGCCTGGGAGTGTAGTGGAGAGGATGGCCCAAGTGTTTGGGCCCTGCACCCGCATGTGAGACAAGGATAAGCACCTGGCTCCTGGCTTCGGATCAGCGCAGCACACCAGCAGTGGCAGCCATTGGAGGGTGAACCAACGGAAAAGGAAGACCTTTCTCCCTGTCTCTCTCTCACTGTCCACTCTGCCTGTCAAAAAAAATAAAAGACGCTTTCCCTTACCCCAAAATCTTATAATCTTCCATCTTTTCTTCTGAAAATTAAAATATTTGCTTTCCTTATTTAGATGTTTAACACCTCAGTTCATGTGTACACGGCATGATATAGAGGGCCAATCTTCTCTTTTCTCCCACATCACTGTAGCCCATCCTTTGGCCACGGGTTTCCTTGATTGCCCTTGGTGTGCTCTCTGCATTGTGTTTGACTGAGTCTGTTCTGTGCTCACTGCTCTGTCCCTCTGTTCTCCTGTCAACCCTCCACCAACAAGACAGGCTACTCACCCCATGTCTTGGCACACGATCAAAAACTTCCTGTACCAGGTTTTTCTCCAAAGTTATGTTTTTAAATATAGCCAAATATAACTTTCCCCCTCTTTCTATTTAGTTTTGTGTCTGGAAAGGTATCTCTTTGCCATGGTCACATACATGTCAGCGGGGTGATGTATACATGGTCAGTAGCTCCATGCCGAGGGGTATGCTACATTTGCTCGCTTAGACCCTGCCTTCTCGTTAAGTGTGTGAATAATTGGTAGAAAGAGCTGCAGAGACAGAAGGAGCTAGAAGAGAGGTAGGAGACTTTTACATAGGAAGGAGAAATAGCTTATCAAAGAAAAAGGTATACCTACAAGAGAAGGGGCGGATGGGGCAGGTTGAGCTGTGAATTCGAATTCTTCCTTTCAGAATCAGTGTTGGTTGGGAGTTTAAGGATGGAATACAGACCAAATTCTGTAGCTACCTGCTAGCATTTGTGTGGAGGATGAGGAGAATGGCAGGGCTGGGGAGGACTGTTTAAACGTTATGTGGGTCACTAAGAAAGTAGTGCTCCCATGCACGCGCTCCCTGGGAGCTCATCATGTTAAGAGAGAGTGAAGATTGAAACTTCTTTCAGTTATGTTTTTCTATTTGAATTCTGTTTGGCTTTTTTCCACATTAAGACTGGACCACAGAGCTGCCTACATTTTAGCTACATAAATAAATACTCACCTGTCTGTTTTCTAGTCATTTAATGATTCAATTTACAATTTGCTTTAATAGGGAAAGCATGCACATGGTAAAAAATCCATGATGCTCCCTGGTCTCCAATTTGTCTTCTTCAGAGGCAAATGATGTGACCAGTTTCTTAGGTAGCCTCCTAGGGACACTGGAAGCATAAATCATAGGCACACGTTATTTCTCCCAGCCCATGTCACCGCAGAGTCGCACACCATATCAATATAGTCTTTTGCTTTTGTTCCCACCAAATGCTTTATTTGGAGAGCATTCCTTATTAGGGCATAAAGAACTTCCTTATTATTTTTAACAACAGCATAATATTTTATTGTATGGACACAACCATGCATTTATTCGGTCCTTTTCCAGTGTTTTACTGCCATCGTTGGCATGTCGAACAACCACCAACCACGGCTTACGAGATAATCAAAACAAAACGTTATTGTTTTCTCCTATGGTCTTTTACAAGCCTTTCTTTAGGATAACTCTTCCTGCCTTTGTTTGAAAACAAGGGCTATTCTCCTGGGTTTTCCTCTTCGGTCAAAAGAAAAACACAATCTCAAATTCAGAAATTATAATAGCTATTCCTGTGTAATAAACCCGAACATTGAACTTGGTGTCCGATTTTCTTCCCTCCCAACTAGAGCAGGAAGCCTGCGAGGGAAAGGCCCGTCTACGGCTCCTGCGCCTCTTTCCTGGTGCCCGTCCCCTCACGGCCCCGGGAGGCTGGGGTGGTGAGCAAGGAAGCATGGGGGGGGGGGGGCGGGTGACCGCTCGGTGACTTTGAGTTCTCGGCCCCTGACAGCTGGCTTATCCTGCTCCCTTCTCTCAGGGAGCTTGGTGGCATTTCAGGGAGTTCCCTAGAGAGACTCTCTTCCTTGCACTTCTCACAAGCTGTTCCTAAAGGTCCCTTGAGAGCCCTCCTTGGGCTGAGTGGAAGGAAGTATTGCCAGCATGTCCTTCCCAGCTCTAATTGACGCTCTGAGCAGCTCTGCTGAGCCAGACCAGCGGCAGCCTCCGGGTGGTCCTCTCTTGGCCTCATGGCCCATGTCTCTCGGACCCATGGCCCATCTCTCTTAGACGCATGGCCCATCTCAGGCCTGGGAACCGCTCAGGATGCCATGACCTAACCAGGACAACAGCACCTTCAGTGTTCTGCCACCCAAGCCTTCGGACAGCCCTCTTTGTCTTCTGGACCTCAGGAAAGTCAGCCCCTGCACCCAAGCTGACCCAGCACCCTCGGACCTGGGCAGCCAGTGCTCCTCCAGGTCTCCCACTGCTGGGAACACCTCAAAATCCTCCAAGAAGTTCCCCGAAACCCTTTTGCCTGCTTTCACAGCAGCCTCCCCTACTGCTCCCCGACAGGTGAGATGAGGACCCCAGAAGGCCAACAGGTCTCCCTGAAGAACCCCCTCCCCAAATCCCCCAGCCTTGCAGTCTGACCTGGTTTTCCTCCTTGGTCTTGTCCAAGAATCACTGACCAGATTCTAGGCCAAATTCCTTTGTGAGTTTGCGGTGAGGGACGCTGCCGTCTCCTGAGCCAAGCGGAGTTCTGGTCGGATACTCTGTTATTCTGTCATAAATAACGCCGCCATGAATATCCCTGTCCAAGGATATTTATTCGCACATGGACCAGTAGAGCCACATGAATTACCCGAGGAATTAACAGAAGAAGAATGCTGTGGCCCTGTATATGGGCGCCCTTTTATTTTATATGATTTTAGATATTGCTAAATTTCCCTCCAGGGCTAGACAAATCTACTCTTCACAAAAACATACGCCTGCCTGTTTCCCACCCCCTTCATTAGCTTCATACTTTACACTTGTCGAGTCTTAGTCTGATGTAAATTATGTTTAATTCCTCACGTATCCCATACTCCCAAGCAGATTAGAAGTAAATTCAAATTTACTTACTGAATAAATTCATCCTTTCCCCACTGATTCGAAATGCCATTTCCATCCTGCAATATATTCTTGAATATATTTGGACTTTTCCTGGGCTTTGTCTTTTGTTCCAACTGATCTGTTTTGTCTGTTTCTGCCCTCGTTCCATACGATTGTGATTATTGTAACTTTATTATACATTTTAATATCTGGTGGGGAAACTCCCATTTCATTACTCTCCTTTTTCAAAGATTCCCTGGATCGTCTCAAACTTTATTCTTTCACTGATTCTTTTTTTAATTTTTAGATTTTTTCCTAGTTCTAAAAAAATCCCATGTGGATTTTGATGAGGATTATAAATAATTTATAGTTTAATTTGTGGGAAGTGGACAACTTCCCAGTATTAAATGTTCTCAAATGAGAACACAATAGTCTCACCAGTTATCTTGGAAATCTTGTCATTCAAGTGAACTTTGAAATTTTAGTCACACAATTTATTTCTGTGTATTTCCAGTAACCTAAATATATGTATGACATTGCATATATGTATGACATTGCATATATGTATGACATTGCATATATGTATGACATTGCATATATTTCTTGCTATTGTAATGAAGATAGTTTCACATTTTATTTTCTTTAGTACTGGCAATTACAGATCTTCTTTTTGAAAAATATTATTTCCAGCTATTTTTGTTTTTGAGATTTCTAAATAGGTAGTCATAGTATCTGTAAGTCATGATAACAATACTAACTCCATTCCAAGATTTATCCTATTTATTTTAATTTTGTTTGTTTAATTTGCAAACAAGGTGGAGTCTTTATGATGGAATGAGTCTCTCTCTCTCTCTTTTTATTTATTTTTTTGAGAGGCAGAGTTACAGAGAGGTCTTCCATCCACTGGTTCACTCCCCAGATGGCCACAGTGGCTGGAGCTGGGTGTATTCAAAGCCAGGAGCCAGGAGCTTCTTCCTGGTCTTGGACTTGGGCTCTTTCACTGCTTTTCCAGGACATAGCAGAGGGCTGGATCAGAAGTGGAGCAAACGGGACTCAAACCAGCACATATATGGGATGCCCGTGCCACAGGCAGAGTCTTAGCCTACTACACCATAGTGCAGGAGGCTTAACTGTTTACTATGCCACAGTGCTGGCCCCAGAATGCAGTGTCTTCATATGAAGCAGAAGAGGTTGGAGCTAACTGCACTGTGTGAGGATACAGTAAGGAAGTGGCTGGCTGTGAGCCAGGAACCAGACCCTCACTAGGCACCAAGTGGACTGGCACCTTGACGTTGGCTTGCCAGCCTGCACAACCATGAGAATTCAGCATCTGTTGTCTAAGCCACCCAATCTATGGTCTTCCCTTCAAGAGCTCAAGCTAAGAAAATGACCTAAATGGGGGCTGGGGCTGTGGCTTAGCGGGTAAAGCCGCCACCTGCAGTGCCAGCACCCCATTGGTCGCGGTTCAAGTCCTGGCTGTTCCACTTCCAATCTAGCTCTCTGCTATGGCCTGGTAAGGCAGTAGAAGATGGTCCCAGTCCTCAGGCCCCTGAACCCCTGAGGGAGACCTGGAGGAAGCTCCTGGTTCCTGGCTCCAGGCCGGTGAAGTTCTATCCTTTGCGGCTATCTGGGGAGTGAACCAGTGGATGGAAGACCTCTCTCTCTGCCTCTGCCTCTCTTTAACTCTGCCTTCAAATAAAGAAATAAATCTTGTAAAAAAAAAAAAAAGAAGAAGAAAAGAAATGACCTAACGAGTTTATAGAATATTTACACCTCAGCAGAATATATATATTTTTTCAAAACAGTCACCAGATAGATCATATGCTGAACCATCTAAAAAAATCTAAATAAATTGGTGAAAAGTTTAAACCTTTCAGAATATCATATCTGAAAACAATTACATTAAAGTAGAAATCAATAAAAGAAAGATATTTGGAAGATACTAACATGAAAATTAAACAAGACTTTTCTAAATAACCAAGGGACCAAAGAAGGAATAACATATAGAATTAGAAAATGTTTTGAGATGAATGAAAATGAGAATATTTTGTCAACACTTATCAAATTCATGGCTATAGCTAAAGCAGTACTTAGAGATAAATTCACATCATAAACTTTATTCTGAAAAAGAAGAAAAGTCTAAAATTAATAACATATTTAACCAGCCTAAAAAGTTACCAAAAAAAGCAAAGAAAATTAAGCCTGAAGGAAGTAGAAAGAAAAAAGTAATAAAGGTAATAGCAGGCATTAGCCAATGCAATTGGAAACAGAAAAACATGAGAAAATGAATGAACCCAAAAACTGGGTATTTGAGAGAAACTGGAATCAGAAATCTATAGCTAGATTTATAGAGAAAAAGACAAAATGGAACAACAGTAGGAATAAAAGAGGGAAAGATAACTCAGTTGTTACAATATATTAAAAAGTAACAAAATAGTATTAGGAATTCATTTATGAAAATGAGTTTAACAAGAGAGAGTAAATAATTTTTCAAAAATACAAAATAACTAGCTTTTAAACATTGAATTTGTGGGCTGGCATTGTGGGGCAGCGGGTAAAGCTGCCATCTGTGACACTGAAAGTTCCTGCGGGCGCCCGGTGAAGTCCCGGCTGCTCCTCTTCCAGTCCAGTTCCCTGCTGTGGCCTGGGAAGGCAGTGGAGGATGGCCAAGTCCTTGGGCCCTTGAACCCTCGTGGGAGACCCGGAAGAAGCTCCTGGCTCCTGACTTCAGGCTGGCACAGCCCCAACCACTGGGGCCATCTCAGGAGTGAACCAGCAGATGGAAGACTTCTCCCTCTATGTCTCTTCCTCTGTCTCTGTAATTCTCACTCCTGGCTTCTGATCGGCGCAGCACGCCAGCCGTATCGTCCATTTGGGGGGTGGACCAACGGAAGGAAGACCTTTCTCTCTGTCTCTCTCTTTCACTGTCTAACTCTGCCTGTCGAAAAAAATTTTGAATTTGTAACTAAAAACCATTCCATAAATAAAACACCAAGCTCAGATAGCTCATACTATCAAATATTTGAGAAAAATAATATCAATTTGATAAAAATTCTTCCATAAAAGAGGAGGAGGCCAGCATAACCTTGATATCAAAAGATACAGACCCTGCAAGAAGAGAAAGCAAAGCATCAGACCCGAATCTCTCATGAACATGGACACAAAAGTCCTTAACAAAATACAGGTGAACCGAATGCAGCAGTACTTAAAGTCTTCACCAAATGAGGCTTTACTTTTCCCAGGAATGTAAGGTTGGTTTACCACTCAATACATTTCAGCATGTTAAAAGCAGAAGTGTAAAATAATATGATATTTGAAGTTTTTAAAAAGCTTTTCTGTCTAAAAAAGTAACATATCTAAAAATTGTACCTGTTTATTTGGTACTGTATTTTTTTTTTTAAAAAGAGATTTATTTATTTATTTGAAAGTCAGACAGAGAGAGAAGGAGAGACAAGAGCGAGAGAGGTCTTTCATCTGCTGGTTCACCCCCTAATTGGCCGCAAGGGCTGGAGCTGCGCCCATCCGAAGCCAGGAGCTAGAAGCTTCTTCCGGGTCTCCCATGCGGGTGCAGGGGCCCAAGGACTTCGGCCATCTTCCGTTGCTTTCCCAGGCCATAGCAGAGAGCTGTATCATAAGTGGAGCAGCCAGGACTAGAATGGGCGCCCATATAGAATGCCAGCACTGTGGGTGGTGACTGCCTGCTAGCCACAGCACCGGCCCCACTATATTATGTTTTGTAACACACATACATTGTGTAATGTCCAGTAAGAGTCAATGTATTTATCCTTTCAAGCCTTTAACATTTCTTTATAGTGAAAACATCCAAAAATTGTATCTTCTGTTTTTGTTTTTTTTTAAAAGATTTTATTTATTTATTTGAGAGGTAGAGTTACAGAGAGGGAGAGATAGAGAGAGATGTTCCATCCACTGGTTCACTTCCCAGGTGGCCACAGCAGCTGGAGCTGGGCTGATCTGAAGTCAGGAGCCAGGAGCTTCCTCTAGGTCTCCCATGCAGGTGCAGGGACCCAAGGACTTGGGCCATCTTCTACTGTTTTCCCAGGCCATAGCAGAGAGCTGGATCGGAAGAGGAGCAGTCAGGACACCAAGGGCACCCATATGGGATGCCAGCACTGCAGAAGGAGGCTTAGCGCCGGCCCGTTTTTTTTTTTTTTTTTTTTTTTGAATAGAGAAATATACAATGAACGAACACTATCTATCTTTACCCTACTATGTAAGCACAGAATTTTTATCAAATAAGAGGAGCGTTTCATGTAAGATGACTCCCTTTCCTGAAGGAAACTCTCAACAAGCTAGGAAACAAAGATAATTTTATCAACCAAAGACAGCATAGCTATGAAAATCCCTACCTCACATAATACTTAAGGACAACAAACAATGTTTTTCATGTAAAGTGGGAAATAGGCAATAGGCAAAGATGTCTACTCTCACCTCTTCTACTCAGCGTTTTACTGCAATTTTAGCAAGTACAACAATGCGGGAAAAATAAGCAAAAGAAATACAGTTAGATAAGTATTGACAAAATTTATTTTATTTTATTTTATTATTATATTTATATATTTTATTTATATTTATAGGTATATATTTATATTTATTTATATTTATATATTTATTATATATTATATATAATATTTATATATTTTTATATTTATATCTTTATTTTATTTTATTTTATTTATTTTATTTCTTTATTTAGAAATAACATGCTCAAGTGTATAAAACATTGTAAGAAGGAGGCTGGTGTTGTGGCGTAGCGGGTAAAGCCACTGCCGGCGGTGCCACCATCCCATGTGGGTGCTGGTTCAAGTGCCAGCTGCTCCACTTCTGGGCCAGCTCCCTGCTAATGGCCTGGGAAAAGCAGCAGAATATGGCCTAAGTGCTTGGGTCTCCCACAAGGGAGACGGGGGTGAAGTTCCTGGCTCCTGTGTTCCACCTGGCTGAGCCCTGGCAACTGTCTGAGGAGTGAACCAACAGATGGAAGATCTTTCTCTCTCTCTCTGTTAACTCTGCCTTTCAAATAAATAAATAAATCTTTTTTTAAAAATTACAAGGGACCAATCTAAGAAAAAAATCCAAATAGAATGAACAAATGAATTTAGAACAGTTAGAGAAGAAAATATCAATCAATAGATATATATTCTATTTTTATATGCCAGAGTCAACTACTGGAGATAAAGCTTTTAAAAATATAATTCATACTTGCATTAAAAATAGACTATTAAGGATAAAATTAAAATAAATATTTGTATGATCTATACAGTACAATCTATAAAACATTGCCACTAAATATTAAAGAAAATTTAAGTAAATGTTGAGTGAGATCACATTCATGGACTGCAAGATTCAAAATCTTTAAGATGTGTGTTCTGCCTTGTGTATAGATTCAACTGCAGTTTCAGTCAAATTCCTGGCAGTCTTTTTAATAATAGAGATCGACAAACTGATTCTAAAATTCATGTGGAATAATTCTGGATTTCAGGATGTCTAAAATAATTTTTAAAAGAAGAACAAAGTTGGGAGACATAACAACATTTGATTTTAAGGGTCACTATATTATATTCGACAAAGGAAGCCAGTTACAAAAAAGCACATGCTATATAATTCCATTTATAGTAAACTCTCAGAAAACTAAACTAGAGAAAAAAACAAATGAGTAGTTTCCTGGGGTTCAAGGTAGGCGTTGAGAGCAGAGGTTAACTGGGAAGGGTCACAAGTGGACCTTCCATGGCAACTTCAGTGACCTATATGTTGACCACAGTGACAGCTACGTGACTGTATACAGTTGCCAAACTCATTCGTCCATATACTCCAAAGGTGTGCACTTTAGTACAACAAATCATACCCTGATAAAATTAGCTTTAATAAAGTTGCCTATTTATACAGCCCTGTAAAAGATAAGAACTGATACATATTTCTTTCAAACTTCCTCCAAATTCCTCCTCTCGATCTTCTGTCAAAATGCTTGGATGGGGGGCCAGTGCTGTGGCCTAGAGGGTAAAGCCACCTCCTGCTGTGCGGGCATCCCATATCAGCACTGGTTCTAGTCCCAGCTGCTCCACTTCCAATCCAGCTCTCTGCTATGGCCTGGGAGAGCAGTAGAAGATGGCCTTGGGCTCTTGCACCCACGTGGGAAACCTGGAAGAAGCTCCTGGCTCCTGGCTTTGGATTGGCACCGCTCCAGCCATTGTGGCCATAGGGGAGTGAACCAGAGGATGGAAGAGCTCTCTCTGTTTCTCTGCCTCTGCCTCTCTGTAGCTCTGCCTCTCAAATAAATAATCTCCTGAACATGTATGTAACAGAATTTTTTCTATTACCATAATACATAAATGGCATCTCACCTTGCATGTTAAACTCTTGTATTGCAGCTTTTCCCTTCAAAACTCTGAAGATTTCTAGTTTCTCCTGTTCTCTACAGTTGCAGAGATAGGATCCCAGTTTGGTGACTTTCTTGAATCATCTCGCTCGCTGCTGCCTTCTCCTCCTGTCTCTTCATGCTACTTTGCGACACTTCCGGTGCTGCCAATGCTGATCCCCCTCGAGGCGCTATCTCAGGTCTCTTTTCTTCTCATGTTATGCCAAGGGATCCAAAGTTGGTCAAGTCTACTCTTTAAAGCACACATTGTTTTCTAGGAAAATGCGAATTCCCACAATGAGTTCAGGAAGTATGAAGCCTTTAAAGACCAATAATTAAAGAAGAAACTGAGAAGTCTGATACAGAACTGCCTACAAACTGGTGCCATAATATGTTTGATCACTCAAATGTTCATGGAGGTGAGGTTTCCTGATACCTATCCTGTTAGACAGTAGAAAAAGATAGGAAAGATCACAGCTGATTCCACAAGCCTAGATTAATCACAAGACAGACCCCAAGAAATAGAGCAGGAGCATGAAATAAAACTGTTTACTGATGCTAAAACATGAAATCCAGCACTATCGTAAAAGAATAATAAAACACAAGGCATTAGACATTACTCTAAAAGATAAAAATAGTGTAAATATGGCTTCACAGAAAAGTATTAATACAGTTCACCGTATCTTAGCTCAGAGGAGAAAGCCATATATATAACCATCTAGGTAGGTGCACAAACAAGAGAAATCTACTTTCTCTTAGAATGTAGAAAATCATGAGGGAACATTGCTTCCTCCTAGAATAGTGGTTTAACAAATCCAGATGATTACAAAATTATGACTTTTCCTGAACCCAT
Source organism: Sylvilagus floridanus (assembly GCA_949820135.1). Classification (NCBI taxonomy): domain Eukaryota; kingdom Metazoa; phylum Chordata; class Mammalia; order Lagomorpha; family Leporidae; genus Sylvilagus; species Sylvilagus floridanus. The sequence goes on from OX463245.1 coordinate 54,314,892, forward strand.
CAGGGGGTTGATGAGATAAACTGGATTTCAAAGATGGAAGCATTCATTTGAGAAGAGATGATAGACAGAGGTTCCTTTTGACAGAACACAGAACAAAGAGGCGGCCACATAAGGTCACAGCAGCCACCCGCTGTGTTGGAATCTGCTGGTTGTGGTATGGTAGAGACAACGTTAGCAACAACAAAACTCAAACCAATTCACCAGTTGCCTAGGTTGGCTGAACACCTCCTCCCGGATCCTTACCCATGCAGAGACAGTAATGGCCTCACAGAAAAAGAGGCATATTCATCTCAAGATGAAAGTCTATTTATTTCAGTCTCTGCCATTTTTCTACACATTGTGCCTAATAGTCAGTAAGAAATTATAAGACAATATAAAAGTATTTTTTAATTGTCATGAGATGAGACAGTAATCAGAAGCAGATCTGGAGATGATGTGGATGTCGGAGTGATTAAATGAGAACATAAAATAAGTGATTAATATGTTAAGGGATCTGATGGAAAAGGTGGGAAACATACTTAAATAATGGGGAATTCAATGTAGAGATGGTAACTATAAAATAGTTAGTGGGACTGGCTGTCTTTGTGACGCAACTAGTTAAGACACGCCTGTAACGCCAGCTCCCATAGCAGAGTACTGGTTCCTGGTCCAGTTGCTCCACTTCCAATCCAGCTCCCAGCTAACACACCTGGGAAAGCAGCTGAAGACAGCCCAAGCACTTGGGCCCCTGCCACCCTCGTGGGAGACCCAGATGGAATTCCGGGCTCCTGGTTTTGGCCTGGACCAGCCCCAGCCATTGTGGCCATCTGTGTGAACCAGTAGATGGAAGATCTCTCTCTCTCTGTTTCTGTCTCTGTCTCTCTCCATCTCTCCCCCACCACTTCTGTCTCTTATTTAAAAAAAAAAAAAAACTGGTCAAATGAACAGTCATTTGTGCTCTTCCTTTCCAACTCGGGCCCTGCAGCGTGACTCCTGCAAAGAAGGGTGGCCAGAAGGGCTGAGCTACCATCAAGGAAGTGGTGGCCCGAGAGTACACCATCTACAGTCACAGTGCGTTGTTGAAGCGGGCGTCGCGAAGCGTGTGCCCTGAGCACTTAAAGAGACCTGGAAGTTTGCTGTGAAGGAGAGGCGAAGTCCAGACATGTGCATTGACAACAAGCTCACCAAAGCTGTCTGGGCCAAAAGAATGAGGAACGTCCATGCTGCATCCAAGTGAGATTGGCCAGAAAAATGTAATGAGGATGAAGAGTCACCTAAAAAGCTCTATGTTTTGGTGACCTATGGACCTGTCACCACTTCCAAAAATCTACAGATGGAAAATGTGGATGAGAACTAACTGATTAAAGTTATAAAACTGCAAAAAAAAAAAAAAAAGTCAAGTGGAAATGCTGGGGAAATCTTGATATCAGAGATAAAGAATTCCTTTGACAAGTTTACTAGCATGCTAGACACAGAAAAGGATCATTGAACTTGAAGATGAGTCAGTAGACATTTTCCAAAATGAAGCACAAATAGAAAAAAAGATTTGAAATTAAGGAGATCCAAACAATCTAGGATGATATTAAATTGGAGTCCCAAAAGAAGAGAGGGAGAACTTGGAAAAGAAATATTTGAAGAGATATTGGCTGAGAACTTCTCCAAAATTATTGAAGGATGACAAACCAAAACTCCAGGAAGCTCAGAGGAGAAAAATACAAAAAAACAAGGCAAGATGAAACCTGATCATAGTATATTTAAACTGCCAAAGCCCCCAACTTTCCCTCATATTGATGAAGTCACAATAAAAATCTAGTAGCTTTTGGGGGGATAAAAATGGCATACTAACCCTAAAATTCATAAGAAAAAGCAAAGCAATTGTAGTAGCCAAAATAATTATGTATAAAACAAAGTTGAAAGACCCACACTACCTGATTTTAAGACTCATTATGGAGCTACAGCAATCAAGACACTGACTGTTGAAAAGATAGATATGTACTTAGATCAATGGCACAGAATAGAGTCCAAAAATAGATCCTCACATATATAGTTAATTAATTTTTGACAATAGATCAAAGGTAATTCATTAGAAAAAGGATGATCTTTTCAACAAATGAAACAATTGGGCATCAACATGTGAAAAATGAACTTTAATATATGCTTTACTTCATAGAAAACAAAATGTACCATCGACTTAGATATAAATTCTAAAGTTATAAAGCTTACAGAAAATAGCTTGGAGGAAATGTGTATGACTTCACACTGGGCAATTTATTTTTTAGCTATAACCCAAAAAGCACAATCATCTATAAAAAATTAAGTTAGAGACTTCATCAAAATTTAAAGAAATTAGATCCTTACCTCTCATCATGTACAAAATCAACTCAAGATGGCTCAAAGACCTGCGTTTAAGAGCTGAGTCTGTGAAAATGCTGGAAAAAAATGTAGGGGAAACACTTGGAAACATTAGAGTAGGTGATGACTTCTTGGATAAGACCCCACAGCACAGGCTACAGAAGCAGAATTAGGCAAAGGAGACTCTATTAAACTCAGAAGCATTTGCACATCAAAGGAACAAGTCAATAGAATGAAGAGACATCTGACAGAACGGGAAAAAAGTATTTGCAAGCTACTTATTTGACAAAGGATTAATATCCAAATAGATCATCTATTCAAAAAACCAAACCAAACAAAAAACCAAATCCAGTTAAGAAATGGGCAAAAGACAGCAATAGACGATTCTCAAAAGATGAGATACAAATGATCATGAAAAAAACGCTCCTCATCACCAGCCATCAGGGAAGTGCAAATCACAGCCACGATGAGTATCACCTCACCCCTGTTAGAATGGCTGTTCTCCAAAAGCCAGAGAGCAACAAATGCTGGAAAGAATGTGGAGAAGCTGGGGCTGGCGCTGTGGTGCAGTGGGTTAACGCCCTGGCCTGAAGCGCCGGCATCCCATATGGGCGCCGGTTCGAGACCCGGTTGCTCCACTTCCTGTCCAGCTCTCTACTGTGGCCCAGGATGGCAGTGGAGGATGGCCCAAGTCCTTGGGCCCCCGCACCCATGTGGGAGACCCAGAGGGGGCTCCTGGCTTTGGATCGGCGCAGCTCCGACTGTTGCGGCTATCTGGAGAGTGAACCATTGGATGGAAAACCCCTCTCTCTCTCTGCCTGTGTAACTCTGACTTGCAAATAAATAAATAAATCTTTAAAAAAAAAAAAAAAAGAATGTGGAGAAGCGGGAACACTTACACACTGTTGGTGAGAATGTAAATTGGTGCAGCCACTGTGGAAAGCAGTATGGAGATTTCTTTAAAAGCTAGGAATAGTGCCATCTGATCCAACAATCCCATTACTGGGCATATACCCCCAAAGACAGGAACACATTGTATCAAAGAGATACCTGCACCACCATGTTTGTAGCGGCACTGTTCAATCTAGCCAAAATATGGAATAACCAAGGTGTCCTTCATCAGATGTATGGGTAAAGAAAATGCACACAAAGAAATATTATTCAGCTATAAAAAAAAGAATCAAATTCTACCCTTTGCATCAGTGTGGTTGCAACTGGAGGACATCATGTTGAGTGAAATGAGCTGGACCCAGAAAGACAAATGCTGCATGTTCTCCCTTATATGTGGGAGCTAAAATTTTTAAAAATGCCTGTGCATATTAGAGACAGAGACAGAGAGGTCTTCCATCAGCTGGTTCACTTCCCAAATGGCCACAATGGCCAGAACTGAGCCAATCTGAAACCAGGAGCCAGGAGCTTCTTCCAGGTCTCCCACCGGGGTACAGGGGTCCGAGTGCTTGGACCATCTTCCACTGCTTTCCCAGGTCATTAGCAGAGGGCTGGATCAGAAGTGGAGCAGCCGAGACATGAACCGGCGCCCATATGGGATGCCAGTGCCACAGGCAGAGACTTAGCCTACTATACCACAGGCAGAGACTTAGCCTACTATACCACAGTGGTGACCCCAAGAAAAACATTTTCTAATTCTGCTCTTCAAAGGATAGAGTTAAGAAAATGAATAGACAAGAATGGTTGAGAGAAAATATTTATGCGACATATGTAATAAAAATTTGTATCCAGAATGTGTAAGGAACTCTTAAAACTTAATAACAAGGCAATTAACCCAGTTCAGAAATAAACACTTAATGAAAGAAGATGTATGGATAGCAAATAACACATGAAGGGATCTGAGCATCATGAATCATTAGGAAAATATGAACTGGAACCACAATGTGATAGCACTTCGCCCCTATTAAAATAGCTCAAGTTGAAAAAAAAAATCTGATAATTCTAAATGCTGCAGAGGACTGAACTTAATTGGAACTTTCAAACCCTGCTGTTGAAAATGCCAAACAGGAAAACCTCTTAGGAAAGCAGCTTGGCAATTTCTCACGAAGTCAGACATCTACAGCCACGTGTCTCTTACCAACAGAGATTCCTTCTGAGAAGTGCGTCACTGGGCGGTTTTTCCTTGCGTGAATTTACGTGAATTTACGATGATGGCGACTCACGCAGACATGGACAGTGTGGGCCAGCTGACGTGAGGCCTTGGTGCAGCAGCTGATGGCGTAACACCGCCGACTGTTTTACAGTAAGCTTTTATAAGTAGAACGAGTGCACGGTAAAACAATGATGACAAGGATAGTAAACACATAAGCCACCAATATAGTCGTTTCTAATTATTACCAATATCCCATCTGGGTGGACCATGTACATGGACTGTATATAATTATATTTGCTCTATTTTAATAAGACTGCTGGTACTTTAGGCTAGTTTACACGTATGTCACCGCACGTTGCTCTCTGGACATTGACCTCTGCTACAAACGCTCTAGGCAATAGGAACTTCTCAGCTTCATGAAAGCCTTATAGGACCACTATTAGGTATCTGGTCCGTGTTGACTGAAACAGTGCTATGTGGTGCATACTCTATATAAGTGACTCAGTAATCCCACTCCTGGGAATTCACCCAAGAAGAAGAAAAGCATCTGTCCACCCAATGACCAGTACATAAATTTTTAGGAGCTTTATTCATAATAGTCCCAAATTAGAAATAACTCAAAAATTTATCAACTAGTAGAAGGATAAGCAAATTATATTCATACAATGGAATATCACAGTAGTAAAAAGGAATGCAATATTGATAGATGCAACAACAGGAATAAATCTCAAAAGCATTGTACAAAGTGAAAGGAAGAAGCTAGACTTGAAAGGCTATATACTACTTGAGTTCATTTATTTATCACGGAGAATGCAAAACAATAGGGATATAAATCACTAGTTCTTTCTCAAGCTCATAAGCATAAACATTCTCCAAGTTGATTCCCTCCAAGCAAACACTCTTACACAAAGACAAACGTGTGTGGGAAAACACTCAAGACTCAAACTTGTGCCGTTTCTCCATAACACAAGTGAATGGCTCACAGTGTGAGTTACTATAGGTATTTAAGGGAAAACATTGGATCGATAACCTAAGACAAGAAAGCAGCCATTCATTCACTCGAGTTATAGAGAAACTAATGAGATGTTTACGTTACACGTCACATCTATATTTATGTGGAAAAGATAAATGGATCCATAATAGAAACATTAATGGCTATGAACTATTGAGTGGCTACTGCTGGACACTGCTAAATGTTCTATATGTTATCTCGTTCAGTCCTGGAATTATCATATTGTTCTCATCAGTTTAAGATGAAGGACTTGAGGTTTAGGACATTGACATAACATGTCAGAGGTGGTGCAGCCGGGAGTTGAACTCACAGAGTCTACTAGGCTCAAAACTACGACAGTTCGCTCTATCCTACATGACTTTAAATCTATTTTTTTTAAGATTTATTTATTTATTTGAAAGACAGAATGACCAGGGGAAGAGGTAGACGGAGAGAAGGAGAGAGTCCTTCCACCTTCTGTTGCCCTCCCCAAATGCCCACAGCAGCAGAGCCTAGGCCAGGCTAAAGCCAGGAGCCAGTAACTCCATTGGGTACTGGAGCCATCATCTGCTGCTCTTCCCAAGCACATTAGCGGGAAACTGGATCAGAAGCAGAGTAGCCAGGACTCATGTTAAGCACTCTGATGTGGGATGTGGGCATCCCAGGCAGTGGCTTACCCTTCTGTGCCACAATGCCTACACCATATTCTCTGTTTAAGGCACACACACCCCATCAGCCTGGAAGCAACTTACCACAATGTTAACAAAGTTAACTCTGGGTGGGATTTATAGGTAGCTTTGATTTTATCTTATTTCTCTATGCTGTTAAAATCTGTACAAAAGAAAAAAAGAGCATGGTGTTTATAATGAAGAAATAAAACAATACATGCAACTTAAATAGCTGAAGACGCAGGGTTGTCTAAAAATTTGCCTCAGCTGGAGACGCCCCACTTCAACACCAGAGTCTAGTGGGTCACCCCCACGGGGCCTTGCACTCTCCCTGGCCCCGCGCTCTCCTCCTGGGTCCCCTGCCTCAGAGGTCTAGGATGAGCGGAGGCAGTGTCTCCAGAGCAGAGCCAGGCATCCTGGACAGCAGCCGGAGGCAGTCTGGAAGCGGCCAGCTCCCCCTGAGTCTGACGCCGGCAGGGCTGGCCCTGGATCCTCCGCAGGGCCCAGAAGACGAGACCAAGGTCTCCTACCGCCGGCAGCAGGGTAAGGGGTTGGGCGGGGAGGGGGGCAGGGAGCCCTGGGGCACCGGTGCCCATGTCGGCTCCAATAGAAAAGACCTGTCTGACTGAGCCACGTCGTTCCCTCCCAGGCCCCGTCTTCTCTCCCTGGGCTGTATTCAAACCCCATTGCATTTGGAGGGAAATCCAACCCATGTGTTTCTGATTCATTTACACTTAACTCATCAAAATCCTGTTTTGAAAGAAGCCATTGGATGGTCTACAAAGTCTGAGCAAAGCTCCCCGCCGCCGCGGGCTGGTTGTGGACTCACCAAATACCCCTTCTAATCCACCAGGCCTGCGGGCAGGCTCCGCACCACGGTGCAGGCTGCTGGGACGTCTGCTCCCAGCCTTGGCCCCCTCAGAGCCCTTCCCCTCCACCTCCTACCTCATTGGGAGCTCCCTGGCTGCCTGCTAGGAAACCCACAGAGCCCCCAGGGAGAGACACAAAACGGACCACCCTTCCTGGGGCAAGGCTTGGTTTGAGATGAGCTTGTAGAGGAGAGGCCAAACTCAGCGCAGAGAGCTACAGTGCAGGAGGCGTCAGCCTGAGACCTCGGGCACCTGGGCCAAGAGGCTCGGGGTCGGGGGTGGGGGGGCTCCATCACAGCGGCGTGCAGTGCTCAGCTCAGCGACAAGCCATGGGACAGACTCATACTGGGCCTTGTTGCCCAAGCCGATGGCTCCACCCAGGCCATGCATCTGGACTGTTTCTCAGCCTCCGACCTTCTTGCATTGGGTGGGAACCAAGAGCTGGTCTTCCACGCAGGCAGGACAGACACCTAGTTCCCACGTGGGCTCCCGCAGGCTGTCCTGGGCCTGTGTGGGCTGGTGGTCTGTGTCAGCTACTGGTGCAAGGACGAGCAGACATTTGGAAGTCATTAAATCGAAGTACGGTTGACTCAGATGCAAAGCACGCCAGGACGAGAAAGGACCTTAGAGAACTGTGGCGCAACCCCCGTGTGCAGACCAGAACCCGTGGGGGTCCCCCAGAAGGACTCGGGGTCAGCCTGACACCTCTGGCTTGCTCATTGTGCAGAGCATGGTGTATGGTCTGGAAAGACAAGGTGGGGCTCCCTGCAGGCAAAGCCCAAGATGAAACATGGGTGCAAGGACGGGTTGGGAGCGGGAGGGTCTGGCCCCTTTGTGTGACTGTCACAAAGGGCTTTGACCTCTGCAACAACGCCCTTCCCTGCAGTGTTCCTGTCCCCTGAGGTTACAGGTCCTTCAGTACCTGCCACGAGGGTGTGCACGACTGGGGACAGAAGGCACACAGGGACGACAGAACAGAGGCTGAGACAAGCAGGGAGACGATGAGTAGGCGCAGAATCGGCTATTGCCGATTAATTTAATTGTGATGCTCAGAGAGGTTCAGTATTTGCCCCGTGTCACACAGCTACTAAGTGTGGACACCAGAGTCCAAATCCACATTTCCCTGGCTCTAAAATCCGAGCAACCAAGGAGATTGGGGCTGGGCAGGGGAGGGAGGGAGGACAGAGCGGGAGAGTTCTAACTCCCCGTGTTCAGTGACCGACAGAGAAATACGTGCTGTGTGCAGAGTCTGGAAGGAGAGGAGAAACGTGGCCTATTGTGGAAGTATGGTCCAAATGGAGGAATCAGGTGGGAGCCGGCAGGGGCACAGCTGGGATGGGCACCGATGGTATGTGGCGCTTGCACCTGGAATCTACCAGCAGGTGGCAGTATTTCAGAACAAGAGGGAACGCAAGGAGGTTAGGACAGTGACGAGAAAGAGATGCTGAGCTTTTATGGCGTGCCAGGCATCGTCGTAAACATTTTACACAGAGCCGCTCACTGAACCTTCCCAACAGCTCTGTGAGACAGGCACTACGATTGCTTTCACTCTGCGTCTATGAAGGTCTTAGTAACTTGCTCAAGGCCACAGAGGCATGACTTTTACCTGGTAGTCAAACTATGTTGATGTCAACTCATAACCATAAGCATGCGGTGAATTTTCACCGTGCATCAAGCATGGGGCTGGGTGCTGTCCACCCAAAGACGGTATAGGCAACCCAGCCAGCTACTGGGTTGTCTACGTGATTGATTCTAATGAGCTATAATAATGGCGGTAGGGGCACACAGGACAGGAGGCAGCTGGGCTGAGCACTGACCAGAGTCCTCAGACCCGGGCTCGAGTCCCAGCCCCTAGCCACACTGGCTGGGTGGCCTTGGGAGATGTTAATTGATGTGCCGGGGCCTCAGTTTTTTCATCCATCTCTAATTGGGTATAATATCGACCTCATGAAGATGAAATGAGAGAACACATGTAGAGAATTAGGCACGGAATAAGTCATGTGCTTTACTGAAATGACAGCAAACATCACATACAAAAGGCCATGGGAACCCGGAGGAGCGGTGGTTGAAATGTGTTTCCAAGGCTGAGCAGTTTGGCTGCCAGAGGGGCCTGAGGATTCCAGCCCCGGAGAGAGACACCGACCAGGCGTGGACACGGGACAGCCCGTGACACCCGAGAAGGCGTGTGGGGCGGAGGAAAGGACCTCAGGGGGCGTGGAGGGGGGCCCCGCTTCCCAGGGAGTGAGCTTGGAGCAAGGAAGCAGCTGCCTCGGAGCACTCCATCAGTGCATGGTCACTCACCGTGCAGCTGTGGGCCTACATGTCCCCTGTCCCTGAGCTGCTTCCGCCTGGGCTTTGCTTCCTGCCATGCTCAGAACAGTCTTGCCCTTGAGCCAACGCCTGCATCACCAGCCCCCTGGCAGACCCTTCCTGGTGCACTCTACGTGGGACTCCACCAGGTGCACCCTCAGGGGAAGAAGGGGCACGGCCTCAGGGCAGCAGGTGCACACAGGCCAGCTGGAGTCCTTCAGAAAGGATGCCTGCCCCGGGGCACTGTGGGAGATGAGGGAGAGCCTACCTATCTGGATGTCATCTGGGGCACTCGGAGCAGGAAGAGATGGAGAGGTGCTCTGGCCACACGGCCTCCTGTCTCCTTCCCTCCGCCTCCACTTCGACTTCCACATCCTCAGAAGCAGCAGCTACGACCTCCTCCCGCTCCGCTCCAACAGTCCCGCACGGCCCCGATGTGCGCCTCCCCCGCTTCCAGCCTTCCTTCTCAAGATAGGGCAGAAACAAAAGCCTGTGGCTCCCGGGGCGGCCGGGGGCGGCCGGGAGGGCACGTCTGGCGCTGGCGCTATCTGTGCGGACGTGCATTCCTTCCCGAGACACTCCTTGGTCAGCACCACCATCCTTCATTCCATCACGCACACAGCTGGGGCCGGGGGAGGCCATGACAGGTGGGCCAGCAGGGGAGGCAGGGATGGGGCAGTGGGGTCTTCTCCCCGCCCCCCAAACAAGACAGATATGTCCCCTCTGAACATGCTGGGGGAGATTATTTTAACAAGCACTTTTGTACCAGGAAATCAGTGTGTTTAACCTAACAAGCAAAGAACAGCCCAGCGGGGCCCATAAATCTAGTTCCCACCTATTAATTTTACGGCCTACATAAAGCAGTGTTGAAGTCCAAAGTATATGTGACCTAGAAAGGCATTGCTCATTCTGACACATATACGACGTGGCCAGGACTCGAACCCTGACCCTGACCCTCACTCCAGGAAGCCAGTTCCCAAGCCGCACGGGGTGCAGAAACTGGCCCAGCCTCCTCCCGGAAGAGCAGGCTAGCTGGAGGATGTGGGCCCTGCACGGTGACCCCCGCTCCCCCAGGCTGCAGCGTGGAGCTGTGCGGGCCGCTCATTGACCAAAGGCTGGAGTCCAGTCTGCCCTCCACTTGCTATACCTGTCCCCCTGGGCCAGGGCTGCATCAGCCGAGTGGACTTTTACAGAAAATCCACACCAAGATGCTACATGGACTGCCAGCGTGCTCGCGGCTCTCTTGGGACAGACCCTGGTCCCTACCCTGACTGCTCCAAATCTTGGCTCCCAAATGCCGTGACCCGCCATGCTCCCAGACCAATTACATGGCCCTCCCACTAAGGAAATCTGTTTCAACTGTTGACGGCTACCATTAGTTACATGCCTATCCCCTCAACCCCCAATGTGTTTCCACTGTCTCCCCATCATGCAGTGACAGCAGCTGGATCCCCCAGGCCACCCCCACAAGCAACCACAAGTTAATTTCCACGTAGTCATCAGGACAGGGACCACCCCGATATAAGAGAACCCTGCAGCCAGGTCACTTCAACCCCTCGCTGATTCTACAATAGAAGAAAGAATCCCAAGAGCACACTTGCTGCCCCCTGGCCACGTGCCAGCCCCCAAGCCCCAGTGCACAGCCGTGCTCTCTCCCCTCCCCTCCAGGCGCATCCAGACGCCTGCTCCACCTTGGCTGTGCCCCCTCTGCCGACCGGGGACTGCGCGTGCCTGCCCCACTCTCTGCCTTCCAACTGGGGTTCCCCCATGAGCCACTCTGCTAGTGAAGTGAGGCAGGCCCCTGCCCCACTGCTGGGGGCCCCCAGGCTCCAGGGAGGTTTGTGCTTTATCTTGAGAAGTCTTGTGGAATTCATGCCCCATAATCTATCTTTGTTAGCTTTATTATAAAAATGTTTCTCTTAGGTGCGGCTCCCCAGAAGCAGACCCGAGAAGAGGACGTGAGGGCACGTCCGTTTACTTGGGCCGGGATCCCAGGAAGCAACGTTGGGGAGTGGAGAGCTGAACTGGAGCAGAGAAGGAAGCCCTCGCGGTGCATATGAGCGAGCGAGAGACGACCACAGCCACGGGCTCAGTCCTGCTGAGGACCTTCCCCCCGCCCCCGCTAGCTGCCATGAGTGTCGGGCTGTCGCTGGGGACATTAACCCCAGGCTCTGCTGGCCTGAGCCCACAGCCAGACAGTACGCTCAGAGAGAGGGGTACAACTCCGGAAAGCAGCCCGTGGATGTGTAGAGGAGCTGTGACTACTGAGGGGGCATGGACAATGGCGTTTGCTATGGTGTTATTGTCCAAATATTCAAGTAAGCCTGACCCCCCAAATCTTCTCCTGGCTTCTCTGCCTAAGAAGCAAAATTTGGGAAATCCACACCCAGGACTCTACACACCAAACAAGATACTGACTTAGAGGCCAGCACTGTGGCGAAGCGGGTGAAGCCACCGCCTGTGAGGCTGGCATCCCATCTGAGCACCGGTTCTTGTCCCGGCTGCTCCACTTCCAATGTAGCTTTCTGCTAATGCACCTGGGAAAGCAACGGAAGGTGGCCCAAGTGCTTAGGCCCCTGAACCCGTGTGGGAGACCCAGAGCTCCTAGCTCTTGGCTTTGGACTGGCCTATTGGGGAGTGAACCAGTAAATGGACGATTTCTCTCTCTCTCTCTACCCCTCTGTGTGTGTTTGTATGTGTTTGCCTTCCTCTCTCTGTGTAACTCTAACTTTCAAATAAATGAATAAATCTTTCTAAAAAAAGAAACCTACTCTCCAAATATTCCCTTTCCACCAACTCCTACACCCCACCCCACCCTCATGGTCACACATTGGCCTCTTAACCCCACTGCAAGTGGGAGTCATGACCCAGTGGTCAGCTGATCCTGGCTCAGCCTCCAAATGTCTGGTTATGAAGCTTTCTTCCTGGGGAGCCTTCTCCAAGCCAGGGCTCATTCACCCTAATCCCTAACTTCATTCACACCCTGACTCCTCCAACCAAATCTCAAAATGACTGATTCATCCCCAAACACACTGACCACCCTAACTCTGGCTGTACCCCGACTCTCAGACTTAGCACAATGGGCAAACAGCCACATTCTACAAGTCCAACTACAGTGTGACTCCTCAGCCATGGGTGACCTCAAATCACGCCACTCCCCGCCTCCAACCCTACCCTGATGCCTCGGTTCCACCCCAGACACACACTGCCCCAAGACATAACCACACTGGAATATCTGCCCAAAAACGTGTTTATCTCTGAATTCAGTCACACATGGCCATGCCCCAACCCCTAACATACACCAGTTCCCCGGTTCCAAACAACACATATACTAACCCCCCTTGACTCAACAAGACACTGATCCAGCACACCCTGAAGGGTGTTTGCTGCCAGTTTTCCAACCACACACTGAGCCTGATCCCCAACATGGCCTGTCATTCCCATCTCAAGGCTCCGACTCTCATAACCCAATTAGAGCCCCTGGCATGGACAACCCGAGCTGAACACTCACTGACTCCATGCACCTCAACCAAGCCACGACCTCAATCCCAGACACCCAAGACCAGACACTCTGAGTGCAGAACAAGGCTCCCCCCACTTTTAACCCCAGAACTTCACCTCACGCTCAGCCCTAACCGAAGGCCAATCCCGCAGACTTAACCTAGAGTGACCCTGTCTCAAGCACACACTGACCCTCCATCCCCATCCATACCCTTACACCCAGCCCAACTCTACCCAACAGAGACATGCTGACCCAAGAGCCAAATGCCACACTGATGCCTGAGCTGGCTGTGAGCTGGACACCCCATGCCAACCCTCATCGACCCTCCACTTAGAGGACACTGTGATGGCAGCCTCGGGCCCACCCACTGTTCATGGATTCCCCCAGCCATGTTGAACCCTCAGCTACTCTGGACCTTCAAATCCTGAACACACACCAGTCCACACACAGCATTCCCAGCCCAACCGCCTCTGTCCCCTTCAACCTCACCCACACCTGAACGGACGGACAATTCTGTCCTCACAGAGACCACCCAAGTTCAATGGCACCCTTATTTCTCTACTCAGCTCACCCCAGGGGCCCAGTGACCCCACACAAACTTCCATACACAGGGATAGTATTCAAGGAGGGAAGCCCTCCAGCCTCAGGCGGGCAGCAGAGACTGCCCCTGGGTCCTGATGCCCTCCTGTTATGTCCACAACTCAGGGCAAGGCTACAGAAGCTCTTGGCCAGCAACATGGGACAACCCAGTTAGACTCCTCCTTTGGTTTGTAACTCCGTCTTGACTACCCAATTCCTCTCTAACACCCTGACCTCTTCCACAGGGTGCAGATCCCTTGTGCAGAGTTCAGATCTTCAGGGAATCCTGCTAGTTTGGGCCACACTGATTTGGGTCATGCCAGTGTGTGCAGCCTGCAGGGCAAACACACCAGGGGCCTGGGCCATTGTCCTGCTCCGTGGGCTCCCAGGCTGCATGAACTTGGGCTGCGTGCTCCCCCACTCTGGGATTCACTTGATCCTGTACATCACAGGTCAGCAAACTGCTGCCTGCCGGTCAGACCCAGCCATGCTCACTCGTGTACCTGCTGTCCAGGCTGCCTTCGTACTGCAGTGCAGGGGTGAGTGAGAGCTTCTGAAAGAAACTGTGTGAAGCCCAGAGCTGAAAAGAGTTATTATCTGGCCAACGCTTGCCCTCCCTGTTCTGTGTCCTCTCTGCCTCTCAGAGGGAGTCAGCGCACAGGAGGCTGGGGGTACCTCCCTCCCTCCTCTGGGCTTCTCCAAGTGGATACTCTTTAATGATGTGTTGATTGTTCATGATGATGATAGTAAAACCTGTGCTTGCCTGCCCCCCAGCCTGCGGAGGATGGGCTAAAGGAGGATCCCAAGGCCAAAGACAAGGCCTTAGGGCTTGGGAAGCAACGCTGGGATGCCCCAGACTCTGTTTATTGTGGAGGTTCTTCCAAAATTATTGCTTTTGTTTATTGAAATCCAACCCCCATGGCACTCACCACCCTTGGCCATGAGCCCAGACCTGCCCAGGCCTCTGCCTGCTGGTCCCAGCCAAGAAGGGAGGGGGTGCAGAGAGCACCGGCCAGGCCCCATGCTGGAGTCCGGCTTGCTTACGGCCTAAGGCGGCCCCCGCCCTCCCCTTCTTAACGTCTTGCTTACAAGACAGCATTTGGAGACAATTTCTCATCAGTCCTTCTTGTAAACATCCTCCTGGATGAAGCGTGCCCCAAGGAGCCCTTATTGGAAACACCTGTGCCAGACGGCTGGCCTGGTGAATGACAGCTTGCAGAGCCACAGACGGCCGCCTTGCCAGCCCTGGGGCTGGTGCATGGGATGGGAGCTAGGGTGCGGAGCAGCCTCTTCCCTCCTGCCCAAGCCCCCATAGGGCCCTTCCCATTGTGATGTGGGCGACCCTGGGGTGTCAGGACAACCCACATGAACGGCGACCTCTCACCCCTTGATTCTTGTGGTGCCCCAAATTCCTCCACCAGCCACCCTGGAGATAAAATGCCAGCCACTGGTTTCTCTTCTCTTAAAGCCACTCTTTCTCCCAGGAGTGTCAATACTTGGAGCTCCTCCCACTTTAGTTGAGTGCATATTCAAGACTTTCAGCGCTGTCCCAGTTGGAGGGGTGGCCCTTGGAGGGGCGGGTTGAGGAGGCCCTACCTGGAAGGCCCAGGCTGGAAGTAGCCCTGGCGCACCAGCTCAGCCACAGGCTCCGAGGGCCCCATCTTCCTCCGCAGGGCAGTTCCAGGCTGTCTCCTCCGCCCCCATCAAGCACCACAGCTGGAGCCCAGCCCAATGCCCATGTCGCTGCGAGAAAGCGGCACTGGGGAAGGAAGAGAGGAGAGGCTCTGCGAGTTGGGCCTCGAACCCCAAGATGTCAATTCTCACGCCATGCGCTCTGCCCCTGGTCTTGGATGGAAACTTCTAGTACTCTCTGCCTTACTTCCATGCCCGCTTGGAACTCCAGGCTAGCCACCCGAGCTCCTTCCTGCTGGCCTGTCCTGGAGCCAGGCCCTGCCCTGGGTCACCCTCCTCCTGCTGCTAGGGCCCGGCCTCCTGTTCAGTGCCTTCCCTAAGATGGATCAAGTGGCAGTGTGAGGAGCAGAGACTGGAGCCAGGTCTCTTAGGGCTGGATGGAGGAGACAGCCCAGACTCCACCTCACGCCCACCCCGCCCGTTGCCCTGATTGGGACTGAGGTGAGGAGGACCCAGATAGAGCTGGGAGGACTCTCCTCTTTCCTGAGTTGGGCAGAAAGAGGAAGCAAAAGCCTCTATGAAATAAATTAGTGAAATCTCAATTCCGATAAATCCAGTTTCTTTAAAAAAAAAAAAAAGAAAAGAAAAAGCAACTGGTAGGGAAAGAAAATGTAATTTATGCCCATTGAAAGGAGGCCAGGTTTAAATTGATGAAGTCTCCTGTTTATGTAATAAATCCATTTCCATTCATGTCACCAATATATTTATCCACACATCCTGGTCCAAGTCAAATCTTCATTATTTTATTATTCAACAGGGGGCAGAGGGGAGGGCAGGAGAACAGAGTTCTGTGTCGAATTAATAAAGTCTCACTCTCTCCCCCAGATCCCTCCTCACACAGGGACAATTTATTCCTAAGAAAGAGGCAGAAGAACTGGATGCAATTTATGTGCTTTGAAAGAGACCCAAACGTAATTAGGCAAAGTCTCAAGTTCACCGAGAAATAAATCCCAGAGAAAGTAGCCGGGGGGAAAATTTACGTTCCCTGAAAGTCTGCAAGCCTCGCTCTCCCGCCAGCTCTGCCCCTCCCCCAGGCCACCAAGCTTGGTCCCCGAGCCTGCTGGGGCCAAGGGTGCTCTCCAGCACTGCTCCCCAGCCCCCCACTCCCTAGGGTCCCCAGGAAGTCTGCATGGCCTCCCGTGCCTATAGGTTCCACAGGGGGATGCGGGCACACACAGCCCGCAAGTCAGCATCCCGGAGCGGAGCTGCGGCAGATCTTAGGCTCTGCGGGGCTGGGAGCAGCAGCTGCGCTGAGGGCACTTGGAGTCCCGGGGTGCCTTGGCCTGCCCAACCTGCCACAGGCCTTTCCGGCAAGAAGGTTTTCCCAACGTAAACAGCCCTTCCTCGGGGGACGCGAAGGCTCTCCTGCTTCCACTCCTGCAGCCATGACACGGCTCATCCTGGAGAGAGGGTGTGGGAGACGCGTGCCTGCTCCCAGGGAGTCCACTGTCGGTGGTTGGGCGAGGGGCGGGTTTGGGGTTTCTACAACAATCCGTTTGGAGAATCCAGAGGGGCTGGGGTAGGGGTTGCCCTGGGTGCAGGCTTTGGCCTAGCCGCTAACACGCATGCGCTGCCTGAATCCATATGGAGTGCTGGGACACACAAGTCCCGGCTCCACTGCCAGTTGCAGCTTCCTGCTGATGCACACCCTGGGAGGCACTTGTGATGGCTCAAGTCCTTGGATCCCTGCCACTCTTGTAGGAGACCCAGACTGCGTTCCCGGCTCCTGACTTGGGCCTGGCCCAGCGCTGGTCATTGTGTGCATTTGCAGAGTGAACCTGCAGATGGAAGACTTTCTCTCCCCTTCCCCCCAAACAGTAACACTAAGTTTGAGGGGCTTATGCTGCAAGAGGGGAGCCCGTGATTGGGTGGGCAGGGCTCCACCCTTTCCCCCAGAGAAGCACAAGCTGCATGAGCTCTGATCAGGGAGCGAACAATGACCAGACAAGAGCCCTAGAAGGCGGGGGGACAATGGGGCTGCATCTGCCATCACTGGGGGCTTCTGAGCACAGCACACAGGGCACTGCTTGTGCTGAGTGAAGGGTCGCACCCCCCAGAATGCTGTGGCACCTGCACCCAGGTCAGGCCCCCGGCCATATCTCAACAAGCAGGAGCCTGCTTCTGCCCCAGTAGAGGTAAAGCACCCGGAAGGGGGCCCGGGGCACAGAAAGGGCAGATGTGACAAGTGGCATGTGTAGGAGACTCCGCAGGACGTGGCACAGGGGAAGAGTGGAAATGAGGGAGCAACTGAGTGACCATGCTGCCACTGGCTGTAATGGGCAATGTTGGGCGGACAGGGAGCCAGCTGGGTCCAAAGACAAGTTCACCTGAGGAGAAGCAGGTCTGGGGGAACGGCTAGGCTAGGGTGGACTCAGTTGTGGGCAGGAGAGTTGGCAGACTTGGCCGCACTTGGAGGAGATGTCCAGTGGGACACAATTGGGTGATCCGAGGGAACACGCCCGGCACCTGTGGGTGTAGGGATGGTCCCTGGGGCCAGGCCACAGCATGGATGTCCAGAGAGTGTGCACTGTGAAGAGAGGGGACTGGGCCTGGCCAAGACCACAGGGCCAAGGGCCTGCAAAGGCTTGAGGAGGCACAGCCAGAGGGAGGAGGGGGCAGCAGGAAGGGGGACAGGACAAACAGCGTCCGATGCTGATGGAGTACAGATCGCTGAGACAGACACACTGCTTGTGTAGGCCTCGGTGAGGGCAGAGACCGGGCCCCTGTGGTGAGGCCCAGGAGAGAGCAGGGGTTGGGGGATAGGATGGACACTGGAGCGTGTTGTCAGGCTCAGCGGTCACTGGCACAGAAGGCCACATGCTGCCCTGGGACCGGGTCTTGGATGAGGTACCCTGGAGCTGGTCCCCAGAGCAGAAGGTGACTGGAGCCTTGGAAAGCAGGTGAGGCACTTTTCCTCTAGATGGGAGGGGAGGAAGCTCCAGAGAGGAGAGGGAGGAGAGTGGCCAGCTAGGGCAGGACGGGGATGGGGCTAAGGCCTCTCTGAGAACATAGAGGAAGCCGCAAGTGGTAGCCTGGGTCCTATCTGCTCCCCAGGATTCCCCTATGTGTTTAGGAGGGCCCTGGATAGGGGTCACTGCTGGCTGCTGGCTGACCAGGTAATGTGTCGAAGGCTGGCCCCTGGGCTACCACTGGGGAGCAGCAGGCTTCTGAGTGCCCCAGGCGGGCCTCGGGTCAGGGTCTGCTTTCCTCTTCCACAGCAGAGAGAGGCTGCCCTGTGCAGCGTCCCGGCTAGAGGGCCTGCTGAGCTTCCCACGTGCTGCCCAGCCCTGTGTGCTGTACGGATCGGGAGTGACAGGGTGCCAGGAATGCTGGTGCCTCTCCCCGACAGGCCCAGCCTGGGCGCCATCTGCGGCCACACTGACTTTGGAGGGTGGCTTCTCACAGCCAAGTCATGGTGTCTGCAGGGGGCCGACCCATCTAACTCACACGCAATTGCTCAATGGCGTACGTGGATGGGAAGTGGACTCAAAGTTCAGCCAGAGGGCCGACGCCTTTGATGATGCAACGTTGCCACAACGTGGGCCATCTAAAGGTTCTTGGAGGTCTCCCTCACCTCCCACACTCCTCCTGCCCATGGGCAGCCTGGGCCGACTCTGGGTGATCCAGGCAGGCTGGCCCAATGATTGGGAAGACACGGGAAGCGGTGAGGCCCGTCCTCTGGCCTCGGGCGGGGTGGACACATGGTCGCTGCCGTTGCCCGTCCGGGGCTGCTTTCCCTGCCATCGGGGACTGCTTAGCCTGATTTCCCTGATGTGGGCAGCAGAGACTCTGGCTATAAAATCCCTGGTTTACAAGGTTGTCTCAGAAGCCAAAACTCCCTGGCAGACGGATGGGCAGCCCTGGAGGAGAGCGGCAGAGGAGGTCCTGTGGCCAACACACGTTGCCTCTCAGTGCCGCGGCGAGCCGCTCGGTTCTCCAGTACCCAGACACCCGCTGGCTGTCCCTGCTCTCACAGGAGGTCCCTGGCTTCCTCACGCAGGGCTGACAGGGAGCCGAGACCGCACGGTCCTGCTGCCCAGACTCAGGCACAGTCAGAGGAATGGGGTGGGGTGCAGCTTGGACGCAGGCCCAAACTTCTTCCTCCTCCTTCTCCTCCTCCTCCTCCATGCTGCTTCAGACTCCAGAGGTCCTTTAAGTGGCCCGGTTATCTCTTGGGACCCTGAGAAGAGGACTCATGGGCCATAAGCTCCCAGAAGTGACCTGCAGAGGGAGGGAAGAGGCAGGGCAGGGACAGGGCAGAGGCTCTGTCAGGGGTGGGCGGTGTCTGACCAGCAGCAAACACCGCAGGGACTCTACCCCCTCCCCAGGAGCTGGGGAAGCTGAATTTCCATATTCCTACAGCAGCTGGGGCTCCGCTCAGCCTGGCCCAGGAGGACAGACACCCTCAGCGGTGCCAGGTCTCCTCCAATGCCTGGGGGAAATCGCTCCAGATCCAAGAGCAGCCTTCAAACAGACAGACTCTTAGGGACAGTGTCCTCGGCACTGGCAGAGGGCATCTGGGTGGAGCTGATAGCATCCTTTACGCCCCAGGGATGTCATTGGCTAAAGACTGCCTCCTACAGGCGAGAAAAGGTACTGGAGGGCCCCTTGGTCCCCAGAACTGCGAAGCTTCTGCCCTAAGTGGCAGGCCCAGACTCTTGCAAGCGTCTCCATCTCCTGGGAGGGTGCCCGCAGGCTGAACCCAGGGCAGAGTCTCTGGGCCCCCTGAAGGAGTGCCTCCCTGCTCTGTGAGGACTGGGCACACCAGCCTGCTATTGTCACGCTCAACAAGAGGTAACAGCCTCCTGTTCTGTGAGAGCCAAATCTGGGATGACACTGATGCCCCCACTGGTCCCTGTCACGTCACCCACTCAACAGAGATGGTGGCTGAAACTGGCCACCTCTTCCCAGCATGATTGCAGTGGCCTGGCCTGTGACTTCCAGGAAGAACACACTTCTGGCTTTAGCATTGTCCAGCTGTGTCCTGGGAACCTTGCTGATCACTCCCAGCACTGTGTCCCTTTTGAATATGGGAGAGAGGAGGACTGTGTCCAGGCCCTCCCTGCTTCCTGGGAACTGGAAGCATCTGGTGTAGCCACGCCGCTTCTGTCAGGACCACTGAAGAAGTATTTGCTCCTCTGGGAGCTCCTAGGTTCACCAAAGCTGTGCATGTGAGTCACGACTGAGCCTTTCAGAACCAAAGTTACTGAACTCTGGTCTTGAACCTGAACTCTCACAGAAAAGCAGGGTAAGAGAGAAGCACATGTGGTCATTGGCCATTTTCCTTTTTTTTTTTTTTTTTTTTTGACAAGTAGAATCATAGACAGTGAGAGAGAGAGACAGAGAGAAAGGTCTTCCTTCCGTTGGTTCACTCCCCAAATGGATGTCACTGCTGGTGCTGTGCCGATCCGAAGGCAGGAGCCAGGTGCTTCTTCTTGGTCTCCCATGCGGGTACAGGGCCCAAGCACTTGGGCCATCCTCCACTGCACTCCCGGGCCACAGCAGAGAGCTGGCCTGGAAGAGGAGCAACCGGGACTAGAACCCGGCGCCCATATGGGATGCCGGAGCCGCAGGCAGAGGATTAACAAAGTGAGCCACGGCACTGGCCCTGGCCATTTTCCTCTTGATCACAAGAAAGCTCCTATCATGATTAGGAGCCAATCGTGCCTTGCAACCGTATGCACTTCTTGCTGTAATCTCCCCCTACTGTGCTCTCTCCACGCACCCCGAGATTAGAGGGCCATCTGTCCCCGCACTGCTCCTGTGGAGGGAGCCTTCATGTTTGTGGAAAAGCAGCAGCCCTCTTGCAGATGAAATCAGCAGCGCTCAGGGCCATGCCTTAAATCAACAACAGAGGGTATTTTCACTCTGGTTGCTTGCCTGACATTGTAACCTGAACTCCCTGCTACTCAGCTCGATTCACAAACTTTGTTTGGAGAAATAATCATCTTGGGGGGAGGGAGGCTCCTGGTGATATTAAAAATCGCATCCCTGAATCAATCCAGGCCATCCTAAGTCATTAGAGAGATCTTATTTGGACCACATGGCTTTGAGCTCTCCTGTAATTGCTGTTACTCAATGCTCCCTGGTCCTCAGCTTGCATTTCATCCCTATAATCAATAGTGAGCCTTGTCTAACTGCGTCTGTGGTTTCAAACTTAGCAGCTTTATGACGTTCACTATTGGTTGTGGGGAGGTTGCCCATGATCTTGTCTGTTGAAGTACCTATTGCTCCCAAGAGTCATCCACAGGAGAAAGTCTTGGCTGACCTCAAGGCCAAAAAGCCAGAGCCACTGGGCTACTTGTTGACTGTACAGGTACTGAGAATTCTGTCGAGAATCACCTGCTCCTCTTTGCTTCAGCTGCCAGGAAGTTCAGAGCCAAGGTAGCATCCCACGCCCACCGGTTGTGCCCTGTGGGCCAGCTGGGCGGAGGGGATGCTCGGCTTCAAGCGATGCCTGAACAATGGCCCGGGGAGCTTGTCTCAGTTCACACTGCCATCCAGTGATCTCCCCGTTATCAAAAACACTGTGTATCATCGCAACTGTTAGTGCTGGCCACGCTGAGAGAGTGAAGCTGGTAACCCCACATTTCTTAAACTTGCAGCTCCCTGATTACTCAGGGATAGCTTTTCATGCAACTATTGGCCTTGAAGTTAACTCACGTGAAGTTACCTGTTCTGAGCCTTCGTCCCTCTTTTCTGGTTGGAACATTATCCTTCTTCCTGTTGATTTCTGTATGATTTCTAAGACCTCCTGTCTCCTTCCATTTATCCCCGACTTCATGTTTACTCCCTCATCTGTTTTGCTCCCATCTTGATTTCTCCAACTGTTCGTTTCTGTATTCTTGCTCTATTCATTCATGGAAGCTGCAGCTCCCAGGTTGTATTAATCAATGCGGCTGACTGTGGAAATAAGCAACCCCCACATTGGAACAGCTTAACACAGATAAGAGTTTCTTTCACTCCCTGGTGGCAATCCAGTGGGATCTCTCTCTTCCTAGTGTGGTTCCGGGTTCCAGAATCGGCCAACTCCATGCGTTCCAGAGTTCTTTGCTGGCCCCATTCATACATAGCCATGGTGGAAGATGGGGTGGAGGGTCTCAGGGCCAGAGCTGGAGTTACCAACTCCTGTTCATATTCCATTGGCTACAGCTTGGTCACCTGGTTCCATCTTCTTGCAAAGGAGGGCGGGATACCAACACACGCTGGCCCAGTCTGTACCCGTGGCTCAACATGACTGTGTTTTGCTTTCCCAATGTCATGGTGGACTGCACACGTAGCAGCAGTGAAGGATTGGGATGTGTGAACCTGGTGGAAAGACGAGCAGGTGGGAGGTTGCTGGGGAGGAGCCCAGTTCCATGCAGGGTATCCTGTGTCAGAAAACCTGGGGTGCTCTGAAGCCCTCCTTCGCTGGGAAACACAGAGAAAGCAAGGGAGGAGGAAACGTGGGGTGGCAAAGGTGAAACTCCTTTCTGGGGACAGGGAGTGGTCTGCACTGCCATCGCAGAGGGGACGAGACAGTGTGGGGGCAGGGCGAGCAGAGCGCCTGTCCTCTGGGAGCTCGGGATCTGGAGGGGTGACACAGCCCCAGCCGACTGCATGTGCAGACCAGGAGAAACCCTGCTGAATAGGTCCCGGAAGGTGGATTCTGCCAAGGCCAAGAGAAGGCATCTACACTGGGCTTTCAAAGCTGTGTGGGACACATCCCAAGGGAAAGGGGGAAGGGCGAGCTCCTCCCGGGGCGTCGGCAGCCTCCTCGAGATGTGCCCCCAGCCTGCTCCGTGCTGGCCTGAGCCCCACCGTGCTGCCGAGGAAATGGAAGCCTGAACAGATGGGAAGACGCTTGCCCAGCAGCTCGGCCAGAAACAGAACAGGCGGCAGGAAGGGTGTGAGGAGGACAGGGAAAGCAGAACGCGTAGGGTATGTGGGGACGAGGGCCGCTCGGCCCCCTCCTCCCAGACCCCGGAGAGCCCAGGTCCCACAGGGCCCGGCATCCCTCCAGCACCCAGGCCCAGGACAAGACCCTGGCCCAGCCTGTGCCGTGCACCCTTGGGAGCCCTGATCCTGCAATTCAGATGTGAGGGTGTGTGTGGGGGGGAGGGGTAGAGCGAGCAGGAGCTCAGCAGTGAGACGAGGTGGGCTCCAACCGGTCAGATCCTCCTCGGTGCATGCCCAGTAGCGAAACTGCTGGTTCTGGGTTCCCAGGCTCCTCAGCTGCATGGCGAGGGTGAGCCCCCCATGTTCAGGTGGCGCTATGTGGTGGCTGGATGAGGAAAGGAGATGCAGATGGCTCAGCAGTCCCCTGGGGCCTGTAGGAATGCCCAGAGAGGCGGAGTGTGCAGTCGCCGTCATCTGTGAGACCCCCAGGCGGTGGGCAGAGGGGTCTCCCTGGCTCCCTTCTTGCTGCCCCAAATTGACAATTCCGACTTTTCACGGACTGTCCAGCCCTGGCCCTTCCACCCTCATCCCTGCGGCCCTGGGGCTGCACCAGTCTGCACTCAGCCCTCCCGGGGCTTCCACCGGTGACGTCGTTGGCTCCAATCCATCACATGCTAGTGGCAGAGGTCACACCATGGGAAATCAGTCATGCCCCATCCTCCTTCTCTGTCCTCTGCCATTTCTCCGTGCGGTCCTCAACCCTTTTCTCCAGCAGGGACCTCAGTCCTCACCTTCCAGCCTCCACCCCACGCTCATGCCTCTGCCTGGACTTGGAACACTCGGCCTTGGCCAAGGCACAGCCCACTCCCCGCACAAGACCTTCCGTAAGGTCACTCCCTGCCCTCCCATTCCTGGGCGCTCAGCTCCTCCTCTTCACCCCTCTTGCTTTGCTGTGGCTCACCAGCAATGTTCTGTCTGTTTAAGAACCTGTAGAGGGGTCAAGTGCCAAGAGCAAGGCCCCGGGGTGGAGCTGTCTGTCCAGAGGCTGGGCCGCCTCTTTCTAACAAGCAGGAAGGTGCTGCATGGCCAGTGGCAGCCTCATCCGACCCTGGAACAGGAAAGTGGGACAGGACCAGGCGAGGGCTCAGCTGAGACAGAGCACAGGGGAGAGTGTGTGTACATATCAGCTCTCCCTCTCTGCCTGTCGTCTCGCCCGGGCCCTCTCTGCTGCTCCCCACTTACTGAGGGTTCAGGAACGTGCACCTGCTAGGAAGAACGACAGGAAGTCCTCCTGCATTCCTTTTTCTGGGGCTGTGGGCCGCTGAAGCCCAAAGCCCAGGGAACACTTACATGAGTCTACCAAGAGAAGCCAGGTGCCTGGCTGCAGTCCCCTCTGTAACCACCAGGCCATGCTGCTCCCCTGGGCTGGGCCCAGCCACAAGGCTTCCTGTACAAGTTTGACCAGAATGCCTGGCCGGCCTCCGGGGGAGGGGAGGAAGAGTGGGGAGGAGGAAGCAAGGGGCAAGAGGAGAGGGAAGCTACAGAGACAGAAGGCCCTGCGAGCCCAGGCCCCCGGCGGTCCGACAGCGGTGGACTGAATGAAGATGCCCTACCAGGGCTGTGCTCGCTGCCCAGGACCAGGGCCCCGGGGGAAACACCCCCCCACCCGTACCACCTCCGAACTTCATCGCTTTCTGTGCTCCCTGCACCTGTTCCTGCCCTCACCTGGGCTCAAAGAAGGCAGATGAGCTGCAGTCACTCAAGAGCCCAGTTTCTGGGACTGGCTGGTGTCTGCCTCCTCCATGTCCACCCAACCACTGGAGCACCTTCCTCCCATCTCGGCTGGCAGGACTCACCTGCACACTGCCTCAGCCTGCGGCTGCCCCCCCCCCCACTTCTCTGGGAGCCTGGCTCGACTGTCTGCGGCCAGGATGGATGGACAAGACACCTCTGCCATTAGCCTTTCAGAACGCAGATCTCTGGCCAGAGCACTGGGCAGGAGGTGGCAGTGGCCTGCAATGGAGCCGTCCTGTTCTCAACACAACCCCAGGGCTGGGCTCTGCTTCAGCCACAAACAAGGAGAGTCCAACTCAACAGGCACCCACGCTCGGGCTCATTGGGTCCAACCTGCTCGAACTGTTGGGGTAGGAAGTGGCTGTGATGGCTGACCTAGGGTTATCAGCAGCCCAGCAGCTCTCTGCCAGGCCCAAAGGCCCCAGCGAGTGCCGTGCATGGAGCCCAGGGCCCCTTCTTGGGGGCAGATGAGCTAGAGTGTGTTGTACCCTCCTTGTCATCCAGTCTGTTTGAAAACCATGAATGGAGCAGAGCTGCTTGGGAGGAGGCAGAGGAAGGCCAGTAATGGATTAGTTTCAACAAAATAAAATTTTATGTCCCTTAAACAAATGAAGTCACCCTGGATAGCCATTAACAAAGCCCGGTCAAGGGAAGGTACTGGCTGCCTCGGGGATGAGGTCAGAGTTCACTTGTGATTGGCACCCTGGCTGCTCCTGTGCGCCGGGCGTTGCCCGAGGGCGCAGCACTCCCTCTGCCATCTGGAACGCAGCGCGCGCCCGGGGCCAGGAGCTCCTGTTGTTATTATCTTGTTCCCACTAGGAGTTTATTCAGCGCGTGTTCTCATCAGCAGGGTCCAGTTCCTCTCCGGCCCTGTGAAACCAGCACAAATTCCGACTTAGAGGCGTCTAAGCTGACGAGGGCCTTGGCCTCCTCATTTTAAGTCCCTCCCTTTGTGTGCGTCTCATGCCCACCGCCCTCCCCCAGCGAGATCTTGATTCGGTGGAAACAGGGACCATTACTTCTGTCCTGTCCATTCAGCGAGCAGCGATTGGCTGCCTGCCATGCGTCGTACCAGGTGCTGTGAGGAAGACAAAACATGGGCAGCCGGGGTCTCCGCCTTCCGGGAAGAGGTGATGGCTCTGTTAGCACAGGGTCGCCTTGCCTGGTGCAGCAGTGGATATGCTGAGAGCTGTTTTACATGCCACCTCTTTGAACCCACATTGGCTCAGCGGGGGAAGAAGAACTAGTCATTTTCCCATTTGCTGGATGAGTAAACTGAGGCTTCCTTGATTTCCCCAGAGCCACACAGTCTGTTGGTGAGAGAGCTTGGGCTAGAAGCCCTGGTTCTGTGTCTGGAGACAGTGAGCAGCCAGACACGTGCGTGCTCACACACACAGCCACCTCTGCCAGCTCACCGAGAGGGGTGAATCACGTCCCCTCTCTCAGGCACTGCCCACCGTAGCCCCACACCCCATCCCCAAACCCTCCCCATCCCTGTGTGTCCAGGCTAAGCAAACTGGCTTCATACAAGGAGAGGCTACACTGCCTCGTTGGGAACTAAAACAAGAAAATGATAAAAGCAACGGTTAAAAAAAAAAAGTGGATGTAAAAAGGTTTGTCACTTAGCCAAATGCTGGAAGGCGAGGAGGGGCCTGATTGGCAGGAGGCAACCCCGGCCCACTCAGAGCCTCCCACAGGGCTCTGCCAAGTGCGCTGTGAAGGGGGCAGTCATCCAGTGAGTGGAACTCACTTATAACTTTAAAGAAAACAGACGCTTGGCTGTGAGTTGGCCATGAGCTTGTCCTATGAGCTCCCCCGGGGGCAATTAAGTGGTTCCCTCCCAGGAAGCGGCCAGCAGGCACCTGGTTTTATGTCGGAAGTACACACCAGCCTTTATCTGTAACCAAAATGGGCCAGGCGTGAGCCAACGGCTGGTGTCGCCCATTGCCAGGCTGGGGATGGGGTTCTGGAGCCAAAATGGAAGCCAGAGGAGCCCAACTGCAGGAGTCTCCTCCCCCTTCCACCAAGCCAACCCTGTGTGCTCCGCTGACAGCTCTGGCTCCACTGGGAACAGAGCAGACTGAGGGTGGGGTGGGAGGTGAGAGGAGGCAGATGTTGCCACCTGGCCTTCCCTCCACAGGCCCGGGTGGAAGTGGGCAATAAACCCGGAGAACCGAAGCACCCATATGGGCGGAAATGCCTTGTGGGGAGGAGGCAGGGTTAAGGCCTGGAGGGGCCGGTGTAGGAGCTGCCTGCCAGGGAGCAGCAAAAGAGAACTAGATCTCACAGGCCTGCAACTGGAGTGTGCATCAGAGTCCCCTAGAGAGATTCTAAAACAGATGTCAGGGCCTCGCCCTGGAGGGTCTGATCCAGTGGGTCTGGGCTGGGGCCCAAGAATGTGCATTTCTACCAGATTTCTAAATGCTGCTGGCCTGGGGTCCATATCTTGAAAAACCACTGGGGTTCTCCAGAAAGACAAGTTCACCTGCTGTATGGGGAGATTCAGAAGAGAATGAGCAAGGGCTGTCTTCAAAGACCTGGCACTGGCTCTCTGGTGCTGGGCTGGGTTGGTAAGGCAGGGAACTGGGTAAAATGACTGGGGAAGAGGAAGACATCAAGGCCTGGGCCAGGGATCCCGAGAGGTGCCACGGAGCCCCGTAGAAGCCTGTGGAGCGAGGGACAGAGCTGGCCGTTCCTTGTCTGAGAGTTCATTGGAACTGCTGGCTCCCTTCCAGTTCCCACTATTTGACCTCAAGTAAGTGTCCACAGCTTTCTAAGACTCTTTGTTGCTATGAAAGTCACTTCCTGGGGATTCCTCTCCCTCTCTTTTCCAGCCAGCTCATATCCATGCCAAGACAGCCCCTACCCCACCTCTTCCAGGATGACTGCCCCGATTTCTGAGGTCCCTCTCTGCCTGCGCCCCTGGATCTCCTCAAGCCCCAAAGACTGGACCCCGAGTGCTCCTTCCCGTGGCTGCACCGCAGCAGGAGCTGGGGAGCAATGCTGAGCCAAACTGGATTTCGAGCAGACAGAGCTAAGTGAACCCGGAGTGGGAGGCAGGGGAAGGCGAGGCCACGGGCTCCCAACTGCAGAGCTAAAAGTAGAAGGATCCCAGCCGCGGAGGCTTGGCCTTCTTCCTTCCCTCGCCATCTGCTCTGCGAGGAAGGGAGTGGAGAGAGGCCAGAGCGCACTCCTCGTTCGCTCAAGCCCCGGGTAGAGGCCGGCAGGGCGGGAGGGTTAGGGGAGAGGCTGGCCTCCCTGTCTGGATGAACGGCTCCTCCTGACACCGCCTTATTCAGGCCCTGAAGCAGGATGCTGGCTGGCCTTATCCGACCCCAGGAAGTCCACGGGAGACTTCCTCATGCACACTCATGTCTGCCCACTGCCAGGGGCTGTCCCGACCAGGTGTCTTCTCCCCTCCCCACCCAAATCCCCGGGGCTGGCAGCAGCCCCCTCTCGACACCGCACTCTCACTGCAGCTCTCCACCCTGCAGCTCTCCGGAGCAACGCTTCAGCCGCAGAGCGTTCAGCCCTCACCACCCCTGCCCTGCTGCAGCCTTTTGAAGGCTCCCTGTCACTCAGAGCAAAGCCCAGACTCCTTGTCACAGCCTTCCAGACGCCTCCTGAGCTGGCCCCTGCTCCCACCTCCATTTCCCAGCCCGCCATGGCCACAGCAGCCCCCGTGGGCTGCTCCAGGACCCCTCCCCTCCGGCCTTTCCATGGTGCAGGAAGCCCCCCGTGTCTTGTCACATAGCAGCTCGCTCACCCCCCAGCCAGGCACCCCCTGGAAGGCACCGGCCTCCATGGGTCATGATTGATCGGATGATTCCTTGTGAGCCACTGAGTTCCAGCCCCTGGTAGGCCAGAAGGGGACAGATTTTGAAGCCCACAGACATCCACATATTTTACCCCTCCTAGGAGGAAGCCCAGACAAGCAGCGGCCCCTCACCACACCCTGCTGCCAAGGTGGGCATGGGGAAATCTCAGGGGGCAGGGCTCTACCCACAGCCACAGCACAGCCCAAGTACCTGGCCCCCAATGCTGCTCAGCGCACAGTCTGTAGAGCCCGGCAAGCACCCACGGCAGACTCCACCAGCGTCTGTTTCCCGGGGCATCTGGGAAAGAGACCAGTGGTGCTGTTCCTGGAGAGGAGGAAGTTCAAGTCCACCTTGGTATTTTCACACAAAGGCTGCTGGGGGGGAGCGTCAGGCAATGCTCGGGATAGGGGAGGCTGCTTGGGTTCAGCATTCCAAGAACACTGCTCAACCGCTGAGGACCCGCTGCCTTTCACGCGTGGGCTGCTACAGGGGTCTCTGGGCAAGATGCTAACTCCTAAGTGGTCACTGAGAGGCATTGTGAGGGTCTCACTTCCCTCCCAGACCACGCCCTCGGCCAGTGCCTGTCACAGGTCCTGGGGCTGGGGCAGGGACAGGGACAGGGCTGGGGATTTTAGAACCATGAGGACTTCCTGGCACCTCTAATATTAGACTCCAAAGAGAAAGAATTGGAAGAAAGAACAGAAAAGGGAAATGTGATTCTAATTTGGAGACAGCGTGGCAGGGTGAGTGAGCGCTGACCCGGGCCAGCAGCCGGGGGCTGGAAGCTGCCGCCCCTCCTTCTGCCTCCATTTCCCCTCCGAGCATGGAGGGGCGAGGGGCGGAGGGGAGAGCACCCCAGGCCGACTCCCGCCCAGCGCTGCGAGTCTGGGATTCTATTTAAGAGCCGCAGCCCATCTGGTTCCCATTGAGGAGGCTGCGTTTTCTCAAGTGCCGCCTCCCCTCCCCCGCACCCCACAGATTCCCACCACGTGACTTGTCTTCTCCCAGCGGTGTTCTGCCTGACGGCGGCGTGCTGTTCTGCGTGCGTGATCCAAGTCTGCGCACTTTCCTGAGCCCCCCGCGCGCACGGATTCCCCTCCTTCTTCCAGCCTGAACTTTTGATGGCCAGGATGGCTACGGGGACGGGGGGCGGGTGTCTCTCCCGGCCCTTGCAGCCACACTGTCGGCTTCTGATTTGTTTCTTGTCCCTTTGAAGCGCTGCTCCTGCTGTCCCTCACGAGAACCCATGAGAGCCTAGGCTGGGCGGAAGGGTCCGGTCCAGTTTAACAGTTCAGCCAGCGTTTATGGAGCCACCCAGGCCCAGGCATGCTTCAGCTGCAAAGAGGAGAGGCCAGGCTCAGGGCTGACGGAGGCCACACCGTCAGGGATGATGGAGGCGCTGGTGGGGAGAGGCTCAGATGCACTTAAACCAGTCCATGGCTGAGGGCTGCCCTTGGAAGAGCCCAGGAGTACCATGGCAGGGGTGGCGCACAGTGAATGCCAGACCACCCCCACCGTCCTCTCCAGCCAGGCATTTGTTCAGTGATGGATCGGACCCTGTGTGTGCCAGGCCCTGCACTCACCACAGGTTTGCATTGTGGAGGAAGAGGAAGTCATCAAACAGGTAACAGCCGCCACACTCACACACACACACACACACACACACACACACACCCCTACAGATGGCCATAACCTGTGCAGATGCTAAGAGTCTCATTGCACAAACTGATCCTTAAGGAAGTGACGTTCGTGCCAGGCTGAAAGAAAAAGTAGGATCAGGAGGGGAGAGTGAGTGTGGTGGGGTGGGGGATTCATACAGGGTACTGACCACGCCTGAGCAGGCTTTACACCTTCCTCAGCTGAGAGAAGTTGGGCAAGGAGGAGGGAACAAGGGGGTGACGGGGGCAGGGCCATGCACAGGAAGCCAGGAGACCGAGGCATCAGCCAGATCATGGGGCCGTTACGAGGCCAAGATGCAGCCCGAAGCCAGAGTGCAGGAGCAGCCTGAGGCCAAGCTCAGGGGTCAGGCTGAAGTTGGCCTTAATGCTCAGGCACAAGTGAGAGGCTGGACTCGGGCTGCAGCCAGGCTTAGGTCTTTGATGCCAGAAGCAGGGGCTGGTCTGTGGCCAGGGTCAGAGTCATTCTGAGGGCAAGTTGAGGGGTCAGCCTGAGGACAGGGCTAGGATCAGCCATTCATTATCTATTCATTGAGCACGTCCCTGGCTGACTCCCCAGGGGGACAATGGCAGTCCGGAAGCAACCTTGCCCTCCCAGGACTTAGAGGGTTGAATGGGAAAGATAATCCTTAAACAAGGGCTTGGTGAATAGTTCAGCAGGTACCCTGGTGGTGAATGCTACAGAGAAAGCACCAGGTGCCCCGGAGAACTTGGAGTAGAGTTACCGTGGCTGCACAGTGAATGACCTCACACCGTCACGGCTTATGTCCACTATGCTTCCAGATTCTGTGGGCTGGAAAGGACAGGGCAGGGCAGGAACGGCTTATCCGTGCTGTCTGCCGCTGCAGCTTGGGGGACCCTAAGGCTGGAGCTGGGGGTAGAGTCATCTGAAGGCCCTTCACTCATGTGCCTGGCACCAGAACCAGAGACTTTTCTGTGTGATTTGGCTTCCTGGAAGCATGACAGCCTCCAGACAATTGAAGTCTTGGAATGGGAGAAGGGCAGTAGACGCCACCCCTTGAAAGGGGGCACATCACAGTCACCCTGTCCAAGGGCCCATGGAAATCTTTGGAGACACCATCTTCCATGGATACCAGTGCAGGGCAGGTCCATCCAGGCCTTGGGAAGAGGCCCAGCCCTGAAGAAGGAAGGAGAGGAAGAGAATTGTCTTCTGGAATACACGCTGGCCGGTCCCTGCGCTAGGCCTGCCCATGCTGCAGACCACAGCAGGGGCAGGGTGGGAGGCTCAGTGCTGACCGCGGTCTCCACGCTTCTGGCCCCGGGGAAGTAGAGAGGGCTGGTGATCACCCAGGTCGTGGCTCCCGCTCCTTACGGCAGCGTCAGTTTTTGCTTTATAAAAAGGGAAGTTCTGGACTGAACAGATGGGAGACCAACATGGCACCAGTTGATTTGGGGTTTGCTAAAAGTGAAGGAACTGCAGACAGGCCTAACTTTGACTGGACACCATGCTTCCAAAACCTCTGGTGTCTTACCAAATGGTACTTATCAATAGGGTTTTATTGATGAAAAGGGGAAGTTTCAGAAATCGGGTTCCCTATGTGACACAAGGGAGCTGCTTGTCCTCATGGAATCCTACTGTGAAGTCCTTTCGAAAATGAAGCTTGTGACATGCAGATTTCCTCCTGCTCTTGAATGCTTGAAAATGTGGGTACAAGTTGGTTGGACTTGGGGCAGGAAGGGATGCCAGACTCAGATAAAGCACTTCTGGACCATGTTGATGGATTTCTCTTCAGCACCTGGAGTTTGTCTTCACTATGAGGGAGTAGAGATGGAGAATGAGGGGAAAAGAAATGGATTCCAGCAGCAGCAAGGATTTGAATGGGAAGTGGACAGAGCCTGAGTTATGTGGGTCTCTGGGCTGGGAAAAATAAAACTCTTGAGACCAGGAACCAACTGGGAGACGTGAGGATGAATTGGGGAAATACTACCCAGGAACCCCTTTGTGTGTGGTAGAAAAGGCCTTTTCTACCAGGGTGCTGCTCTAGCTCTCTGAGTGGCCTCTCTCTGTGCCTCAGTTTCCTGGCCTTACTAAATCACCTCTGGGTCATTCCGTGGGCCCTGACTCTAAGAGCATCCCACCCACCTCCATGTCCTGAGCCGTGGCTGGAGTTCTGCAGCAACCCAGGGCATGACCCCTTTCCCACTGGCCTCAGGAAACTCCCTGAACTTGGCCCCAGAGCCAGGGTCAGGCAGGAAGTACGGCCCAGATGACCTCATGCTGGGTTCTGGCCCTGCCATTCATTCTTCAGCAGCTGGTGACTCACGAGGGGTCAGAGCCAAGGCCATTTGAAAACTGAAAGCCCATGGGGCCCTTCCTTCCAAGGGCTCCAAGAACAGACCTTTGGCAGCTCTTAGCTCCTCCCTTTCCAGGGACCCAGAATGAAAGGGGGGATGTTTCCAGCCAGGGCTAGCTTCCCCCAACCTCACCGGAGCAGGTAGAGTGTCTTATCTTCCCCCTCTTACTTCTGAGAGCCAGGACCTCAGGACCCCAAGCCCAGCCTGGCGGGGTGGTGGTGACCAGGCTCCTTGCCCGCCTCTGCATCTCCAAGTTCCAATCTCTGCTCCACCCGCATCGTCCTCTCCAGCCAGACAGCTCAGTGTGCTCCCTCCAGACTTGACTCTTTGGCATTTTCACCTCTGGAGGGTTTGGGGCCTTTGGAAGAGCTCCATGGCAAGGCATTCCTTGTTCTCTGGATCTTCATGTGTTCCCCACATTTGCCATCCCCTGTGTGGTTTTGTGGGCCAGTTCCAACCAATGATTACTTTCGGCTGAACAGAGAAAGGCAAGCATGAATTCTCCACACACCATCTTCTCCTGACACTTGGCCATTGACTCAAGAGACTCCACATAACACATCAGTTCTGTCTGAAGTGGTAGCAACCAGCCACATGTGGCAATTTAAGTCAATTATAAATAAATGCAGTTTTAAAGTCCTTTTCTTGGTCACACCAGCCATGTTTCAATTCCCCGAGAGCCTCATGCGGCCAATGACTATGATAGTGCACAGTACACACCCGGAACATCACCACTGCAGCCCTGCTCTGGGTGGTAGAGCTGCAAGACATCAGGTCACCATCAGCCTGCGTCCTCAAGCAAGGGTATGCAGCGGAGCCTCCTGTCCACTTGCAGGGGACATGTAGCATGAGCAACGCATAAACTTACGTTGTATGAAACCACTGGAGTCACCACTTCTGCAGGGCCTAGCCTGTCTTGATTAGCACAGTGCAGCTGCACAAAATAAACAGGAACTAACAAGAGCAAGCAGAATTCTAGCTGGTTGGGCAAATGCCAAATGCCAAATGCAACCCCAACAGTCCAGGTAACACAGAATCAATGCCAAGGCTGGCCTTTTGAGGAATCTGAATGAAGCATAATCATGAGACAGCTCCTAGAGAAGCTAAAACTAGGGATGGGCCTTGCAGAATGGGCAGGGTGGTTTTCACATAAGCATGTGGTTGTCAGCTTGTAATTTTTACCTGCCCCCTTGGGATTGCTGAGAGAGACCAAGGAGAAAGGCAGGCCTCCAGCAGGTGCAGCAAGATGACCAAAACACATGAGCAAAAGCGTTGGTGAGAACAGAAAAGGACTGGGCCGTACAATTGTCCTTAGGTTGCAAGAGAACTGCAGGAAAGCTGAGGAGATATGGCAGATGGGAGCTGAGAGGAGCACCTCTGTGTGTCTCCACTCAGTGTTGGCCAAGAGTAGGGAATAGAATGTAAAGAATGACGGATGAACTAATGTCTTTAATGATAGTCAAGGGTGGGGCTGACCTCAAGAATGACAAGCTGGAATTCAGTAACTGGCTTTGCAGAGTTTGGGAAGTGTGGGAATCCACAGGCAGCATTTTGCTTACGGGGTGATCAGTTAATTGGTGATTAATTCACGCCAGAAGCTGGTAAACTCCAGAGCTCCTCCCTTCTGATTTCCAAGCTCAGCTTTCCAACACTCCACTTGGCTTCCTGAACTGAGCGTCCTCTCAACACCTCAGCTTCAGCCTGGCCAAAGTGATTCATACATCAACCTTTCCTTACAACCTGGCACCAAGTGGCATGGCAATCCAAGCACATGGCCATGGACTTGGAATCTTCCAGGACTCACCACAACACACACACACGCTCACTAAGTTGGGTCGGGGCCTCTTCCAGCCATGCCCCGCCCTACTCCTGCCCCCACCTCGCTGGCATCCCCATAAGCATACCTGACTGCTTCTCCCAGACCACAGCAGCCTCATTTCTGCTGGCCCTGCCTGCAAGCTGCCCTCTCCCTCCAACCCTTCCTGTGCTTCAGCATCAAACAAGAGTCGCGGTGCCTACCCGGGTCACACTTTGCTCAAAAGCCTTCAGGGGATCTCCCAAGAAGTCAGAGCTTCTCAGTCTGGCATTCAGAACCTCTACTTGCTCATTCCAGCGCACGCTCAACCTGACTTCTTACTGCTCCCTTGCAAAAAATCCCCCTCCTTCCAGATGGATCCCCTTGTTGCTACCTCTGTCTCTAGTCCATTCAGACCCCTGGTACCCTCTCAAGCCCTCCCTGATGGTTCTCTCTTGTCACCGTTCTCATCCTGTTGCTGTGCACATGGATCTGCAGACTCGAGCCAGCTTCTCCCCTTTCTGGCAGTGTGTCCTTACTTGAATCATTTAGCCTCCCTGAACCTCAGTCTCCTCATCTCTTGAGTGGAGCTAGCATGAACATCACAGCCTAACTAAAGTGGAAAATCACTTCGTGAAACTTGAAGTAACAACACAGATGGCAGGAGTCACGTTTCACTTCAGATCCTCATTTTTTAAGGACTCTCTTTAGAGATGTTTCCACTCACACAAAATTGAGAGGAAGATGCAGAAATTTCTCATGTACTTTCTGCCCTATCATTACTTCTCCTATTATCAACGTTCCCATCAAACTGGTACATATTTTTTATGATCACTGAACCTAAATTTACAGGTCCTCATCTCCCAAGTTTATAATATACATTAGGGTTCACTCTGGGTAAGAGAGAGAGAGAGAGAGAATGGCTGCACTGGCTAGAGCTAGTCCAGGCCAAAGCCAGGAAACTGGAAATCCATTGGGTCTCCCACATGAGTGGCAAGGTCCCAAGTACTTGGACTGTCCTCAGCTGATTTATCAGGCACATTAGCAGGGAGCCGGATTGGTATGAAATACCCGGGACTCCACTCTGATATGGGATGCCTGCACTGTAAGTCACACCTTAAACCATAACACCAGCCACCGTTTTCATGTGGATGTAAGTTTTCAGCTCATTTGGGTAAATACCAAGGAGCACAATTGCTGAATCACTTTATAAGAATATGTTTAATTTTGTAAGAAACTGCTAAATTATCTTTAAGATTTATTTTATTTATTTGAAAGACAGAGTTACAGAGAGGTAGAGACAGAGAGAAAGGTCTTCCATCCGCTGGTTCTCTCCCCAGAAGGCTGCAACAGCTGGAGCTGTGCTAATCCAAAGCCAGGAGCTAGGAACTTCCTCTGGGTCTCCCACGCAGATGCAGGGGCCCAAGGACCTGGGCCCTCCTCTACTGCTTTTCCAGATCCACAGAGCTGGATCAGAAGTGGATCAGCCAGGACTAGAACTGGCGCCCATATGGGATGCCGACACTTCAGGCCTGGGCCTCAACCCACTGCGCCACAGCACCAGCCCCTAAACTATCTTCTAAAAGTGGTTGTACTATTTTGCATTGTTATAACCAGTAAATATGGGTTCCTGCTGCTCCATGTCCTTGTCAGCATTTGGCACTGTTAGTGTCCTGGATTTTGGCCATTCCAACAGGAGCATGCCAGTGCCCCATTATTTTACGCATCGTTTTACTTTGCATTTTTCATATGATGTGGAGCATCTGTTTGCGTACTTATTTTCCACCTGCCGATCTTCTTCAGTGGCGTATCCATTAAGGCCTTTAGCCCATTTTATAATGAGGATGTTTTTATTGTTGATTTTTTTAATAGTTCTTTGTATATTTGGGATAAGAGTCCTTTATCAGATGTGTCTTTTGCAACTATGTTCTCCCAGTCTGTGGCTTGTCTTCTCATTCCCTTGACATTTTGTTTCACAGAACAGTGTTTCTTTATTTCAATGAAAACCATTTCTTTTATGGATTGTGCCTTTGGTATTATATCAAAAAAGTCACACTATATCCTAGGTCATCTAGGCTTTATCCTATTTCATCCTCTAGGAGTTCTGTATTTTGTGTTTAGGTAAACTTCGGAGGTCACTGTTACTAAGGGCTGTCTCTACTTTCATTGCTTTGCCTGCTGGGAATGTCTAGCTGCTCCAGCACTATTTGTCTTGGTACCATCATATTGCCTTTTCTTCTCTGTTCAGATCAGTTGACTCACTTATGTACAACTTTTCCTAGCTCTCTATTCAATTCTATCGACCTATTAGTCTATTTTCTCATTAATATCACCATAGCTTTATAATAAGTCTTGAATTTGGATGATGTTAGCTCTTCAACTTTGTTCTTCAATTTTGTGTTGAGACTTCTAGGTCTTTTGCCCTCCATACAAATTTCTGAATCAGGTTCTCCATATAATTTATTGAGATTTTGATTGGGATTGCATTGAATCCCTAAATCAAGTTGGGAAGAACAGATCTCTGGACAGTAGTGAGTCTTCCTATCCACAAGTATGGATTATCTCTCCATTTATTTAGTCCTTATTTGACTTCTTTCTTCAGAGTTTAGTAGTTTCCTTCATATAGGTCTTAAACATACTTTGATAGATTAAAACTTCTATTTTTATGACATTGTAAATGGTACTATGTCTTTAATTTCAGCTGTCACCTGTTCATTGCTGGTATATGAGTATAGGAAAGCAATTAACTTTTATATACTAACTTTGTATCCTGCAACCTTGCTCTCATGGCCTCTCTGTCCCAGAATATATTTTTGTCTATTTTTCTAGATTTTATACAGAGACAATCAAAGCATCTATGAATAAAGACAGTTTTATTTATCATTTTCCAATATTTATAATATTTATTTCATTTCCTTGTCTTATCAACATTAGTTAGAACTCTTAGTACAATGTTGAGAAGAAAGGATGAGATGGTCCTTCTTGCCCTGTTCTTGATATTAGTGGGAAAGGGCCCAGTTTCTCAAGATTATGTGATTCACAGATGTACTTTATCAAGTTGAGGAAGTACCCCCTCAATTTCTATTTTTGGCTTACTGAAAAATGTTATCATGAAGGGATGTTGAATTTTATCAATAGCTTTTTCTGCATATATTGATAGGAGCAAATGATTTTTCTTTTGTGGCCTGTTAGTGTAGTGGATCACATTAATTGTCTTTCTTTTTTGAGTTTTTTTTTTTTTAATTGTAGCTTCCATATATAAGGGAGAAAATGCAGTATTTGCTTTGTGTGTTAGCTTAATTTCTTCAATGATCCATTGGAAATTCAGGAGTTTGTTTTATCTCCATATATTTGTAAATTTTATATTGCTTTTGTTGATTTCTAGTTTTATTCCGTTGAGGTCTGAGAAGATATGTGGAATGATTTCAATTTTTATTTATTTATTTATTTATTTGACAGGCAGAGTGGACAGTGAGAGAGAGAGAGAGAGAGAGAGAGAGAGAAAGGTCTTCCTTTGCTGTTGGTTCACCCTCCAATGGCCACCGCAGCCAGCGCGCTGTGGCCAGTGCACCTTGCTGATCTGATGGCAAGAGCCAGGTGCTTCTCCTGGTCTCCCATGGGGTGCAGGGCCCAAGCACTTGGGCCATCCTCCACTGCACTCCCTGGCCACAGCAGAGGGCTGGCCTGGAACAGGGGCAACTGGGACAGAATCCGGTGCCCCAACCGGGACTAGAACACGGTGTGCCGGTGCCACAAGGTGGAAGATTAGCCTGTTGAGCCACAGCGCTGGCTGATTTCAATATTTTTAAATGTCCTGAGACTTGATTTGTGGTCTAACATAAAGTCTCTCCTAGAAAGCATTCCATGTGCTGATGAGAAG
This sequence comes from Sylvilagus floridanus, assembly GCA_949820135.1. Taxonomy (NCBI): domain Eukaryota; kingdom Metazoa; phylum Chordata; class Mammalia; order Lagomorpha; family Leporidae; genus Sylvilagus; species Sylvilagus floridanus. Next base: position 54,353,092 of record OX463245.1, read on the forward strand.
GTGTAGAGGGAAATGATCTGTAAACATCTGTTAGGTACATTTGCTCAGCAGTACAGTTCCACTCGGGTACATCTTTGTCAATTTTTCTGTCTGGATGATCTCTCCACTGATGACAGTGAGGTGTTGAATCCCCTACAACTACTGTATTGGAGTCCATCTTTCCCTTTAGATCTTACAATATTTGCTCTATATAACTGAGTTGTCTTACATGGGTGCATCTATGTTTATAATTGTTGTATCTTCTCATTGAATTGATTCTTTTGCCAACATATAATGTCCTTCTTTGTCTCTTTTTATAGTTTTGGATTTAGAGTCTGTTTTATTTGATATGAGCATAACTACTGCTACTCATTTTTTATTTCCATTTGCATGGTGTGTCTTTTTCCAGCCTTTCACTGTAGTCTATGTGTATCTTTACCTGTGAAATGAACATATAGTTGTTGTTTTAATCCATTCACCCAACCTCTATCTCTTGACTTACATTCAAGGTAAATATTGTAAGTAAAAACTAATTCCTGTCATTTTGTTGATGGGTTACAGATTGTATCTGCTCTGTGAGTGAATTTGGTACTGTCATGTGTTTTCATGATGTTTACTTCCAATGTAGGACTCACTTCAGGATTTCTTATAAGGCTGGTGTGGTGGTGATGAATTCTCTCAGTTTTTGCTTGTCCTAGAAATACTTTATTTCTCCTGCAGTTCTAAAGGACACCTTTGCTGGATATAATTTTTTGTAAACCCGTTTCCTTTCAAGACTTTGACTATATCATCCTACTTGCTTCCAAGCTGTAGGGTTTCTGCCAAGTGTGCTGTTGATCTAACTGGCTTTCTTTTATAGTAACTTGACATTTTTCTCCTACTGTCATTAGGATTCTCTCCTTGTCCTTAACTTGACAATTTGACTACAATATGCTTTGGAAAATATCCTTGTTGGTTCAGTCTGCTTGGAGTCCTTTGAGCTTCCTGTATTTGGATGTCTGTATCTCCCTCAAGACTTGGGAAGTTTTCCACAATTATTTCCTTCAGTGGGTTCTCAATGTCCTTTTCCTTCTCTTCTCCTTCAGGTGTCCCTGTAATACAAATATTTATTTACTTAATGATATCCCATTTGTTGTATAGTCTTTCTTCATTCGTTTTAATTCTTTTTTTTAATTTTTGATTTTTTTTAACAGGCAGAGTTAGACAGTGAGAGAGAGAGACAGAGAGAAAGGTCTTCCTTCCGTTGTTTCACCCCCCAAATGGCCGCTACTGCCGGCACACTGCACTGATCCAAAGCCAGGAGCCAGGTGCTTCTCCTGGTCTCCCATGGGGTGCAGGGCCCAAGCACTTGGGCCATCCTCCACTGCCCTCCCGGGCAACAGCAGAGAGCTAGACTGGAAGAGGAGCGACTGAGACAGAATCCGGCGCCCCGACCAGGACTAGAACCTGGTGGTGCCGGTGCCGCAGGCAAAGGATTAGCCTAGTGAGCGACAGCAGCGGCCCTGTTTAATTCTTTTATCTTTATTTTTGTCTGACTGGGCTATTTATAAAGTCTTATCCTCCAAATCATAAATTCCTTTTCTGCTGTTGAGGCTCTCAATTATATTTTTTATTTAATTGATTGGATTGTTTTTGACTCCAAAAGTTCTGTCAGGTTATTTTCTTTTTAAGATTCATTATATTTACATGAAAGGCAGCGTGGCAGAGAGAGGGGAACCGAGAGAATTGAGAGAGAAAGATCTTCCAGCCACTGGTTCACTCCTCAAATGGCCTCAAAGCTTGCGGTTGGCCAGGTTAAAGCTGGGAGCCAGGAACTCCACTCAGGTCCACCATGTGTGCGGTACTTGGGGCTTCTGCTGCTGCTTTCTAGGATATATTAGCAGGGAGATGGACTGGAAGCAGAGAAGTTGGTACTCAAAGAGGCACTTCAATTCAGGATTCTGGAATCAGAAATGATGGCTTAACTTGCTACACCGTAACAGTGCCCTCTGATTCCTTGCAGTAATTTCTCTCTTGTAGTTTTATGCATGTCATCTACTGTGTTCCTTGCTTCTTTAAACTTTCCCTCTGTATTCTCTTGTATCTCACTGAGTTCCCTCAGTACCATTATTTTGAATTCTTTTCCTGGAATTTCATTCTAGAGAACTATTCTTTCCTTTCGGAGGTGCCGTGTGTCCTTCCTTATTCCTGTTTCCTGTACCCCAATATTGATGTCTGTACACCTGCTGTGATCACTGTTTCTATTTTGTAGAGTTCTCATTGGAAAAGATGTTTCTGTTTTGATGGAATGTGGTATGTCACTTGGGGTATTGATTTGGCTTTGGTTCTAGGTGAACCCAGAAATGTAACCTCTGAATGACTTCCTCACTGGTAACCAGTGTCAGCAGGGTCTGCAGAAGCCACGACTGTCTAGTGTGCAGCAATTGTGGAGGTAGTAGTAGGACTCTGAAGTGGACTGAGTTTCCTAAGGTGTATGTATGTCTTTAGTCCCTCGAGAATCGACTGTTAATCCCATGAGGGCACATGATGGCTGTAGCATGTTTCCAGTGCTGGGAAACACAGAGGGGGGGGGGCTGCCGCCTCTTCCTGCCAGGCAAGTTGAGTGATGCTGGAGTTTGTGACAGCTTTTAGATTGTATGCTGTAGATAGGACCTTCTTCAGGTCCTGCTGTGAGGGTGTGACTATGCCGGGGCTTACAGCTCCAACACCCAAGTCCTAGCACTGGGAGACACTAATAGGACCTTGCCCCATCCCACGGGGTGAATGCCGTCCATCCTGAGGGTTGCATGCTGGCAAGTGTGGTTCTGGAGCAGTGAAATGCAGATAGGCTCTTCCCTAGGTCTTGCTGGGTAGTGTCTGATGACCGTCTTCCTGGCAAGATGGTGTTCCCCAGCAAGGGACCTGGGGAAATACATTAGCTGCTTTTCAAATATTGAGCTAGCCTTGAATACCTGGTATAAAACAAAGTTGGCCATATTATATAGGTATTTTTATGCTTTGTTGGATTCTTTGCTAATCTCGTATTTTGTTGAGGATTTCGCCAATGGTCTATAGTTTTCTTCTCTTGTAATGTCATTATATTTTTGGTATTAGGGAAATGCCAGCTCACTGTGTGAACTGGGAAGTATTACTCTGCTTCTGTATGCTGAAAGAGATTGTAGAGAATGGCATCATTTATCCTTCCTTCCATTTTTTGTGAACTTCACCAATGAACTTATCTGTATCTGGTGCATTCTGTTTTGGAAGATTATTAATTATTGATTCAATGTATTTAATTGTTGAGCTAATGTCTTTCAGATGGTCTGTTTCTTCTTGTGTGAGTTTTGACAGACTGTCTTTCAAGAAACTGATTCCTGGGCAGGCCTTTGGCACAGCACTTAAGATGTTGTTTGGGACGGCCCACAATTCATTTCAGAGTGCCTGGATTTTGATTCCAGCTCTGTTTTCAATTCCAGATTCCTGCTAATGCACTCTGCTAATGCGAGTAATGGCCCAGTTACCTGAGTCCCTGCCACTCACGTAGAAGACCTGGATTGAGTTCTAAGCTTTTGGTTTTGGCCTGGCATAGGCCCAGCTGTTGAAAGCATTTGGGATGAACCAGTAGATGGAAGATCAAGGTCTCTTTCTCTCTTTTTCTCCCTTCAAATAAATAAATAAATAAATAACAACTTTAAAAGAAACAGGTCCAGGGCCAGTGTTGTGGTATAACAGGTTAAGCCACTCCCTGCAATGCCAGCATCTCATATGGGCACCAATTTCTTTCCTGGCTGCTCCATTTAATCCAGCTCCCTGCTAATGGCCTGGGAAAAACAGCAGAAGATGGCCCAAGTTTTTGGGTTCCTGCCACCCACATGTGCAACCCGAATGAACGTCCTGGCTCCTGGCCTCAGTTTGTGGAGTGAACCAGCAGATTCTCTCTCTTTCAAAATAAATTAATAAATCTTAGGGGAAAAAATGATCCAATTCACCTAGGTTATCAAATTAGCTGGCATAGAATTGTTCACACTATTCCTATATTATCTTTTTGATATTTATGAGATCTGTAGTGATGTCTCCTTTCTATTTTTTATTACTTTGTGTCCTATTTTTTCCTTTTAGCCTGGCTAGAGACTGACCCATTTTACCTGTGTTTTCAGAGAACCATCTCTTGATTTCAGCGATTTTCTCTATAGATTTCCTTTTCTCAAATTCACTGATTTCTGCTCTAATTTTCATTATTTCTGTTTTTGTTTGTTTCCTTGGATTTAATTTGCTTTTCTAGTTTCCTAAGGTGGAGATTAGATGGTTGAAGGTAGAACTTCCCCGTTTTCTAAGGTTTGCATTCAATGTTATAAGCTTGGCTCCAGCATTGCTTTTGCTGCATCCCACCAGTTTTGGTAAGTTGTGTTTTCATTATCATTTAAAGTATTTTAAAATTTCTCCTGAGATTTCTTTTTTGACCCACGTATTACTTAAAAATATGCTGATAACCTCCAAGTATTTGGGGATTTTCCAGTTATTTATTAGTGATTTCTAGCTTAATTCCATTGTGTCTGAGAGCAAATACTACATGGTGTCTAGCCTTTTAAATTTGTTAGGCTATGTTTTAGGTATACTATCTGTTGCTGCTATTTTTTAATATGCTTAGTTATCTGTGAGAAGAAAAACAAGTTTTCTATTTTACTTTCACTTCCTCCTTCTTCATTGTTCTTCCAAGTTTCTGGCCTATTCTATGTTTGTTCTCTCTAAAGAACTTCTGTCTCTTACAAGGCAGGTCTACTGGCAACACATTCTGTAGACTTTTGTTTGTTTGAGACGACCTTACATCTGCTGCAGTTTGGAGGATAGTTTTTAGGGTACAGAATACACTGGCCCGGAGTCCCTCCTCAGCCAAGCTGTCTATGAAGAAGCCCATCAAAGGCATTGCTCTTCACTATCACAGGATCTTTTACCTCTAGCATTTCTTACTGCTCTCTCTCAGGGTTTCCATCTCTTGACTTCCACTGACCATCTGTTTGTGATGCAGTCTTCTTTACTGGTTAGAGCCCTTCGTGCGTCCGGCGCTTTCCTTTTTGTAAACCCCTAGTCTTAGAAGTCCAACATTTCTGCCCTTTTTTATTTTTGTTTTTGTTGTTGATGCTTTCTGTTTCTTTTTCTATGCCATGTCTTTTTCTGAAGCTTGTTTTGTCTCTTCAAAAGGTGGTTCTTGCCTTTTCGTAGGCCCTGGATCTTTTTCCTTTTGATGGCTAGATGTGATTTGCCAGTCAAAAAGGACGATCGCATATGAACCTTTTGCGATGTGATGGGAAGATGTGGGCCCTGGGGAGTGTCCAGCAGTCCTGTAACTACGGCTCAGTCTTCCCCTGAGCCTGTGTTTCTCAAGTGTGCCCAAGTCCCCTCTGCACCCCTGCATGGGACAGGATGGCGCTGGGCACTTCCCTTCCCCACGCGCGAGGGCGGAACGCACTGGAGTTTGGTCTTTCCCTCCCGCATGGCAGGTCAGGCTCAGGTGACCAACCTCTCCTGACGGCAGAGCCTGCTGGGAACACACCCCCTGGGGCATTTCAAAATGGTTTCTGTTCCCCACCCCCTCCCAGAAACTGGAGATTTTTGTTTCATGTATTTACTGTGAGAACCCGGTTAAGCCCCTGGAGGTAAAACTCCCAGAAGTGTGCGTGGCAGCCCCCCATGAGCGGGGTCCCCTGGAATTTCTAGCTCTGGCCCTACCCGACCCAGCAACTCATCCAGGACAGTTACGGTTCCCTACGCCAGCGCCGTCTGCCTCAGCAGTTTAGGTTCCTGTAGCGCTGCCTGAAAGCCCCACTTCCGGTTCCGGTACCTACCGCCGGTCTGTCTGGTCTTGGGGGCGGGATTGTGCGCTGGTTCCTCACCCCTGGCACAGACCTGGGAAGAGCCTTGATTCCTCAGTCTGTCCAGTCACTTCCTTTCTGCTCCCACGCACTTCCCAGCTCCTGACGTGTGGCTCCAGCAGCCTGAAGTCCTGATTTTTCTTCCTGCACACGATTTTGCTGCCTTTTTTCTCTCTTCACAGCAAGGACTCATCAAACATGGCAAGGGGAGGGGTGGCATCTAGAATGCTCTAGATGTGGGGGCTGAGGCGCTGTCTTCACCCTGCCCCCTCAGTCTGCATACCTGTAAAACAGCAGGGTGGGGAGGAGGTCTCTGACAGGCCTCAGTGAGGGTCCTCCTGCTCCCCAGGGGAGCACTGTGAACCGCAAGGCCCGCAGGGTGCCTGGGAGCCAAGAACAGCAGGGGAGGGGCAGGGGGATTTCTCCCTGCTTCTAGCTCTTCTGTGGGAAGGGGTCCTGGGTGGCGAGAAATCCAGTGAAAAAGGGGGCAAGGAGTGAGGGGCACCGAAAGCCTGTTTCCGTTTCCTGGAAATCCAACAATCCGAGTGGCTCTGTGTCCATGCTGGGAGGGCACCTCTCTCAACAGAGCTTCCTATTGACACCAAAACCCCACCGCCCCCTTCACAAGGCCCTCTGTGAGATGGCCCGATCTCTCCCTCTCGTCCCAGCTCCACTCCCTGGGTGCTGCTCTCCTGTCTCCTCCTCCTCACGGCACTAGGGGTCCTTCCACACGCTCTTCCCTTCCCGCAGCCTGGAGATCCAGCCTCCCCTAGGTGATGGCCAAACCTCCTCACCAGGACCCTGCTCACAGGTGGCATACCCAGGACTCCACAGCTCCCCTGTAGCTCTGGGTCCCAGGGCCCACTGTGCCTTCCCTGTGCAGCTCTTCCAGTCTGTAACTGCATGCTGGCACACTTACTTGCTTCAGTTCTGTCTCCCCTCTCAGAAGGCAAACTCCACTGGCTGCATCCCCGCCTCCCTCCCTCACTACCTACCCCCAGCAGTGAGTCTAGCATAGAGCAGGTGTTCAGTCAATGAAGATTTGGAGATGGGTGACTGTGCGACAAGGCGAATGGAGGTGAGACCATTGCTTAATCAAACTGAAGACCCTCAGCACCAATGAGCTGACCACCCTCTGGGTTCATCTCCCCACTGTCACTGGACATGGGGGTGGAGGATGGCACAGGCCCCCGCTAGCCTGGCCCTCCCTCTGAGGCCTGTGGAGACTGAGTGGTCCTAACCCAGAGGGGTCTCAGGCACAGACTTCTGTGAATCGCAGTGCTCCAGAGCCCAGGCTCCTCCCCTGTGGAGCCCCTGGACAAGAGCCAGGACTCTGCCACCCTCGGGGTCTTTGGCCTCCCACAATTCTCAACATCCCCCCTCCCGCCCACTCATAATCTGTCCTCCAAGATATAAAAATATGTTTCAAGGCACTAACTGGGGAGGTCATTACTTCAAAGACCCTCTTGGCAAATTCTTTTATTGGCCCCAGTTTAAAAAGCCAGAGTCATCTTATAAAAGGGGCTTCTGAAAGCAGGGCCCACCTGTGAAAATACGGCCCTCTTTAGGGATTGAGCGGGCCAGGGAGGAGCAGGCACCAGGCCCCTCCGCTGCTCCCCGGGGAAGGCTGGGCAGGGGTTTACCAGAAGAGCTTAAGAAAAAGTCTTTTCCTCCTGGCAGAAAGCTCCAGACGGGAATTAACGCTTTCCGGGCCTCCCAGAGGCTCTGCTGGCGCTGGCGACAGTTCCGGTCCTAGTGGACCGAGTCGAGCTGACAACGTTCGAGGGCAGTGAAGCTGGGGTGAAGGCCCTGGATCCTCCACCCTCGGGGCCCAGCCTCCCTTGGCATGGCCCATCCCTGACACGGGCGAGGGCAGGGGACTCTGCAGTTGACATGGCGGGGCTATAGCCTGGCCTCGGCCCTCCCTTGGGCTCCATCCACCAGGCAGTCCCTCGGGGAACCTCCTCCAGCCTTCTCGGGGACACCGTGCTTGCACTCAGCAGCCGCGCCCCTACTTCAGTCTCTCTCTGCCCCTGGCATCAGCACTTGCTGGTGCCCCAGCGTCTGCCTGGTTGCAGCTCTGCAGCCGCGCGGGCGGCCCTGGCTCCCTCCTCCCACTCGCAGCCAGCTTCCTGTGGGCGGGCCTTCCTCACGCTTCCGTTCTTCTTAATCCATGTTAGTGCAGCTTCTGTACCGGTTGCTTTCTTGAGATGCTCTCTCCACCGACCCCAGAGGCCTCGCCTTATTGCTAAGTGCAACTTCAGAGCCCAGGGGCCGGCTCTCCGCCCTGCAATGCTGCTTTCCTCACTGGTCTCAGCACAGCACCGCGGGCCCTCCCCTCCTTCCGGGGTGGGGACCCTCTTCAGAGCTCTCAAAGGCTCCTCTCCTTTCTTCCTCCTTACTCGGCCCTCTCCCCATGGGAGCGCACGCATTTGCCCCGCATCTGTGACTTTATCTGCAGCCCGCATCTCCCTGCTGAGTTTCTTTAGCTATCTGCTCACTCACCCGCTCACTCAACAGGTTGGACACTTACACGCACCAGGCACCGTCCTTAGGAACCAGACAGATCAACTCTGTGCTCTCGGGGAGCTGGACAATGTAGTGGAGGAGCCAGCGCTGGCTGCAGTGGATGACGCAGCTGTTTGCGACGCCAGCTGCTCCACTTCAGATCTACTTCCCTGCTAATGTACCTGGGAAGGCAGCAGACGAGGGCTCAAGTACTTGGGCCCCCGTCACCCATATGAGAGACCCGGTTGGAGTTGCTGACTCCTGACTTCGGCCCGGCCCAGCCCGGGCTATTGCAGCCATTTGGGGAGTGAACAGTCAAGAGAAACTATATACAAGAGAATAAGATCATCCCATGTAGGAGAGCAGGGGAGGGTTGGGCCAGGGTGAGTGGGGGCTGGGGGGCTGCACCAGGTATATCAGAAAGCAGAGCCGATGTGTGTATTATGAACGTGGGAACGTGTGACAGGGACAAGATGTCACACGGTTGGGGGAAAAGGCAAGGGGCCTTAAGAGAGGGAGTCGGAGGATCAGAAGAAAGTCCCCAGCCAGCTCCACTGAAGCCAGACACGCTGATCTGGGAAGGGGGGCTGTCACAAAAGTCAGTAGAGAAGTCTCTGGAAGACTGCTTCCCATGCTTTGCCCATGCGTCCTCCACGGTGCAGCCGGAGCCATCTTCCTAAGGTACACACCTGACCACGCCGCTCCCCACTAGCTCTGCTCCCCACTAGCCTCCTGGCGCAAGGCATGGGAGCGGACAGCGCCGCTGTGGCCCGGCCTGCCCACTGAGCTCACTTCCCCTTTCCACATTGCCTCAGCCCTCCAGGTCGTCACTGGATGAAACCACACGCCCTTCCTCAGGCCACCAGGGGCTTCCAGGCTCACGTCACTCTTTCTCCCTCACCTTTTGCTCCTGGCCGACTGTTCCTCCTCTGCAGACCTCCCCTCAGCACCTTGTCCTCCAGGGAGCATGTGCCACCTGCCCCGCACCCATCCTACACGTGCTCTGCTCCCCACCACCGCTCTCCCTCTCGGCCCCTTTCCTTGTATGGGAAGGAGCCCATGCTGGAGGGAATGCAAGCATTTGACGAGTAGTTGCTGAATTAACAAAGAGCTGTGCAAAAACATCAGTGTGGTTTTTCTGTAATGTCCATATAGAAAGCCGAATGCAACGTCTTGTGTAGAGCACAAGCTACATAAAAGAAAACTGTATGCACAGTAAAATAAAAGGGGAGGTTAGAGGTCTTGATAAATTGTTAATAAAAGTTTATCTCTGATTCCTGGGACTGTATGTGATGTTTCTTCTTCCTACATGTCAGATTGTTCTTTAAAGTTAAATTCACTATTCAGGTTTTTTTTTTTTTTTTCAAAAGCAACAAATTGCTCTGTTACCACCCAATCCTATTTTTACATCCACATTGCTCCCTAACCACATTTGCTCTATCCTTCCAAGAATGAAGATCTCTCAGACAGAGCAAGTCACATGTTCCCTTTCAGTGGGAGCTGAGTGACCTGTCTTCTCTCTGTCATCTGTGCTCAGATACCATCTGCTAGAAAATGTGTTCCCATCCCTTCCTTTCTCTCCTTGCTTTGGATGACAAAAAGCAACCGTGGGGGTTTGAGTTCTATCATAACGGCATCCTCCACGGATATTTACAGAGATAGAAATGGCCCAGGGGTGGACTCCCACATCCTGCTTTCAAGGACAAGCCTGCCCAGAGTTCCCAAAGGCAGTGCAAGCACTAAGGCAGAGGGCCACCTTCCTCCCAGCTGCGACATTGCTGCAAACCCCAGTGCAGAACCAAGCCAGGTCTCCCTCGGCCCATCTAGGCCACCTCGGCCTCTCTGAGTGAGCCCAGGCTCAGATCCTGGGGCTTTTGCCCAGTGAGGAGGGGCGGTCCCAAGTACTCCAGCCCAGGGAAGAGGGGGAGGAGGTGCACAGTGAAGAAAGTGTTGGCCCTAAAACCCAGAGCAGCAGTGAGCCCCGAGGCCATCCTAGAGGTGGGAGCAGTGCCGCCAGATTCGTCATCTCCCCAGTGCAGTGACAGCAAGTAACCACCTGGAGACTGAGAGCAGCAGAACCCGCAGACGGCACCGCAAGCCCTGGCGAGCAAACTGAGCCCGAGCATCTTCAGAGTGGGAGGGAGAGGGGAGGCAGAGGTGGGGCAGGAGCTGGTCCTCCCGCTGGAGACCAACTCTCCTGTGGGCTCTCTGCACTTTTTCCAAGCCTGAGTTCATTCTGAAATAGATTCATTCTGAAATACGCTCCACTCTGGCTCTGCTTGTTTCTCCTTAGATCTGTGCTCCTCAGATTCCCCTGGGAGCTTTCTATGGAACCATTTGGAATAACTTCTGAACACCTCCTACTCCTCTTAGAATGCCTTCCTTCTATCACTTTTATTGCCTTAAGACATGTTAAGACATTTGTATTTTCTTAAGCTTATTTGTTTTTATTTATTTGAAAGGGAGAGTGACAGGGAGAGAGATATCTTCCATCTGCTGGTTCACTCCCAAATGCCCACAACAGCTGGGGCTGGGCTAGGTCAAAGCCAGGAGCCAGGAACACCATCTGGATTCTCACACATGGATGGCGGGGATCCAAGTACTTGAGCCATCACTCGCTGCCTTGCAGGGTGCATATTAACAGGAAGCTGGAATTGGGATTGGAGCCAGGCCTCACCCAGTTGTCCTAACCAGTATGTTAACCACTAACCACCTCCCCAACCAACTTTTAATTTTTAAGTTAGTCTGAAATGAATTTCTGTCACTACAAACCAAGTGTTGTAACCAATTCAGATCCCTCAGGGCCACCAGGATTCAGTATCACAATAGGTCTTCATACCCCTCTCTCAGTGAGTTGCCTTATCCATCTTCATGGTCTCAATGGCCACTTCTTTGCAGGTGACAGAAGTTCTGGATTGGGAATAGAGAGATTTGGGTTCTACCTCTGGCTCTGCTAGCAAAGGCTGTGTCAAGTCAAAGAGAGCCTCTAAACTCTCTGTGTCTCACTGTACTAGTCTTTGAAATGAGGTGTTGGGCTAGCTAGGGTCTAAAATTCCCTCCAGCTCTAACACTTTGGTTTTGGGATTCTGAATTCTACATCCATGCTGATTTACCCAGAGCTCTGGTCGTGAATCTCCTTGCTTAGCATTTCCAGTTACACATCCCACTGATGCAGGCAAAGAAGTAGTTAGTAAGGAGGAGCTGAGGTCACTGCCCTCTCCCTGCAGCCCCGCCCGCACTGCAGCCCCACCTGCATAGCCCAGCTACCCCTTTGCTCCATGCCAACAGAAAACAGCAGCTTCTGCAAAACCTCCACTTAGAACCAGCACAGGCCAAAACTAACCAACATGGCTGCCAAATGCATCCCCTGATGACCTTTAGATAATTATAATAATCATTATAATAAAATTACCATGGCTGACACTCCTACTCCCATGACATACCTGGTGCCATGACATTTCCAAGGTTTCCAAAAAAGGACAAGGAAGAGGGCAACACTTCAGGCCTACCATAAATTCCTCTCCTTATGAATATTCACCTAAATCCCACCCAAGATGCTGCCTCCTGTGCCTTGAGATCCTATGAAGGGATGGCCCTGCACCTAGCTGAGTATAACCCACTGTTGAGCATGCCTGCACTCCCTCCTGGGCATGTACTTCCACTTTGTATGCAAATAAATCTTGCTTCTCCGCTGACCTTCACCTATATCGCCTCAATTTTTTTTTCTTACATCAGAGATAAGAATCTGGACCCAGCCACTCCATGACACCAGCATTATCCCAAACTCAACACCTTTGAGAGCAGTCATCATCCTCCCACAGCCTGGTCTTTCATGTCTCTGTAAATGAGAATTCTGTTCTTCCATTTACCAAGACTCAAATATTTGAAATCATTAACTGCTTGCATGCTTTTGTCACAATTCCTCAAGTGGTCACCAATTATTACTATTTCTCTCTTGAACAATTATTGTAGTCATCCTAGTCTGGGCTTTTATTATTGAGATATATCTAGATCTGTCTGTTTCTTTCAAAAAGTTCCCAGCTCCCAGCTTCAGCCTAGCTAAGTCCTGGCTTTTGTGGACATTTGGTGAGTAAACCAGCAGAAGGAAGGGCTCTCTGTCCCCCTCAAGTTAATTAAGTAATCAATTTTTTAATGTATTAAAGAGAAAATCCATTGACTGATGCAATCAAGCCATAGCATGAGTAGGAATGGGGCTGATCTCAGGGTCAGCCAGATCAAGGAAACAAATTCCAACTGGGCTATTTTCCTGATGCATCTGTCCTAGCTGTATGTGAGCTTGTCCGCCTCAAATTGGCTTCATACACGATGGGAGATGTGGTCATAAGTACACCCTTCTTCTCATAGCTTTCTTCCCAAGAGGGAAAAAGGCTGGTCAGAGGAAGGACTTTGCTTGGCCTGTTTGCATTATATCCTAATACCTGACTAAACTTATGATCCAAATGACATCTCATGGGGGTTACCAAGAAATTATTTCTTACTGACAGAGAGGAGGGGACAAAGGCATTGGGCAGAAAGAAGCAACAGCCTCTCTAATATACCCAACAAAAAATCGGAACCCAGACCAGAAAGCCTGAGCATCAAGTGCTGAACAACATGAGAGCGGAGTAAGGGAAGGCTCAGGGCACAAGCTAAGTGATTTGTAAGGCAATGGAATCTTCTATCTGCATAAGATGCCGAGGAAGGGAAGAAAATCAGGAAAGGCTTAGGTGAGCAGACTTCGAGACAAATTAGACAATCAACATGTCCAGCACAATTCAGAACACAATTCGCACTGAATTAAGGAACTGTGCCTAGAGAGTAGCAAGAAGGGTTTGCGGCTTCCCCGAGGGTAGGACGGGAGAATACGGGTAGGGGACTGTGGCTGGCTAGAAGGCCGCTCAGAAATGCTGGGTAAGCCCGAAGAGAGACCTCCTTGATTCACCGCTCTAGGAAATAGCGTTCACCATGAGGACCCACAAAAAATACAGGCTAGTCTTTGAGAGGTGCTATGGTTTGAGTGTGTGCCCTCCGAAACGCAGGGAATGCCAATGCCATAATATGCACAGGTAGGGCCTTGAGGCCCATGAGGGCTCCTCTGCTGTGAGTAGGATCAGAGATTCATATAAAGGATCTAGACAGGGAATTTGTCCGCGCCTGCCCTCTGCCTTTGTCGTGGGACAACATAGCAAGAACGCCTCCCTAACCGTCAGAGGCTCCCGCTTTGCTCCTGGACCTCTTTAGCCTCCAGAACAGTGAGCAAAGTCTATTCTTCATACATACCCAGGCGTTCTGTTACAGTGGCACAAAATGGACTCAAAGACACCAGACTAGTAATCAGGAGCATGAAGAAAATGCGAAAGTGTGAAAGAAAAACAAGGTATAATCACAATTTCAAGACATAAGACTATTGAATTTCAAATACCACTTTACATAAACACATTTTTACAAAAACTAAATCTTACTAAGCATATTCTTTCATAATTTGCCTTTTCAATTGACAGTATAATTCAAACATCTGTTCATAGCAGTGCTTATATTTCTACAACAATATTTTTATTGTTTATGTATAATTTTATTATATACACATGTCATCATTTATTTAGCCAATCCCCTAGGGGGTTCTTTTGGGCAATATTCAATTTCTTATAATTTTTATAATATAGCTAAATTGTCGTGCACATGACCCTTAACTTAGGACTTAGAAAAAAATCCTGCACATGAAATTTCTTAGCAAGATTGTTCTTCAGAAAGATTGTGCATTAGAATGGAAGTGAATTGTGCCTACTTCTTTGTTCATTTGCTAGCAGAATTCCTTCCTTTCCAGCTACCACTCTTAAGATAGTATGTTTGTCTAGAATTGGGAGTATGTTATCAGGATTCCTTTTCAAACATGTGGAAACGAGATGAGGAGTAAAGGAAAAAGAATATATTTTGTAGGTTTTTATTGAGTTCTTTTTTTTTTCTTATCAATAGGTTCTAAGACTTCTCGCTATATCCTGGATACAAGTCCTTTGTCAGATACATGAACTGCAAATATTTCCCCTCCAGGCATTGCAGAAAATACCACTTTCTTAGTGGTATTTTTAGAAGAGCAGAAGTTTTTCATTTTAATGTTTAAATTTTTTCGATTTTGCCTTTATGGTTCATGCCTTTTGTGTCCAAACTAAGAAATATTTGCTTACCCCAAAGTCATGAAAATTATCTCTTGTGATTCCTTCCAGCAGTTTTTGAGTGTTAATTTGTGCACGAAGGTCCTGGACCCATTTTGAGCAATGTTTCGTGTATAGTGTGAGATAAGGGTGGAAGTTCATTTGTTTTTCACATTAATGCCCAGCTGATCCAGCTGACTGCGTTACATTGCCCTCCTGTGTTGTAAGTCAGTGGACTTATATGTGTGTTCTATTACACACTTCTTCACTCCCTCCCATGAATCCATAGTTATATGCCAGTTATCACACAGATTTAATTATTGTTACTTTAGAATAATTTTTAATATCCCCATCTATTAACCTTTCAAATTAACACCTTAAAATTTTTGTTTTTTAGTTTTCCTTGTTTAACAGTGAAAGCACTTAGGATTACGCATTTGTCTCTGAATAAAGTTTTGGGGGCATATTTGTTATATAGGATGAACTTGTACTATCAGACATTGAAACATTTTTAAACTAAAATAATTGAACTTATGCTACTGTCCAAAAAAAGGATATCTTAGTATTATAACAGAATTTAGAAAACAGGTTACAAGAAGCAATGAAAGAATAACAACTGTGATAAAGTTGCACCAGATGTAGCAGCAGCCCCGCCTCTCCTGCATTCCTAAGAGCCTCCCAGGGGTGTGGTGTGTGTCCCCACGGAGCTATTTCATGCTGCTAATGCCTCTACTATCTTGCACTGCTGCCTGGACTCCCACCAGCTGCAGCAACAAGACACGATGCTTCAACTGCCCCCATTGCTCTGAGCCATACCGCCAGCAGCTCCTCAGAGTTTTCCAGCTGTCTTCCCTTTCCCGACCATTCACCCTGGCCACTAATGTGCTCCAACCACACCGGGCTGAGCCAGCTAACAACGTCCTCCAGAGTGAGAAGAACCTGCCTTCCCAGACGGCTGTGATCCTGTGAAACTCGTGCTTAGTCTGTTTGCATTTCCTGGCACAAAGTGGTGGAAACCCTCAGGGTCCACAGTGATAAGAGCATCTTCTGAATGCTGAGATGACTGATGGCTGCACCCCCTCCCAGAACTTCAGGATGGGGGTTAATCACCAGAAAGACCAGGAATGCCCAGAGGGTTGGGACTTGCAGCCCCACCGCCCAGTTTCTGGGGAGGGAAGAGGGGCTGAAGGTTGAGCCAATGACCAGTGATGTCATCAGCCATGCCTATGTAATGAAGCTCTCCCAAACGCTCAAAAGGATAGGGTTCAGAGAGCTTCTGGATGGCCAAAGAGATGGAGGAGGCCCCTGGAGGGTGGAGCACAGAGAGGGCACGGGAGCTCCTCGCCCATTCCCACAGGTCTGCCCTTCGCTTCTTTTCCATCTGATATTTCATCTGCTTCCTTTCTCATAAATTTCCTGGGTAAACAGCAGTAAAGTATGTCCCCAAGTTGTGTAAATTAATCAAACTGAAGAAGGAGTCACAGACGCCAGTATTCACAGCGGCGCAGTTAGCAGCACAGGCCACCACGTGGGACTTGTGGCTGGCACCTGCAGTGGGGACACTCCTGTGGGACCTGATGCCATCCTCAGGCAGACGGGGTCAGCATTAAGTTGGACCAAAGGACACCTAGCTGGTGTCTGCTGGGGAATTGCTTGGGGCGGGGAGAAAACCCACACATCTGGTGGTGGTGAGGACAACAAATGATTGTTTTTTTTCCCCCTTCAAAATGGTGCACTGGGTATGGAGGGTTGGAAGGTGGAAAGGGTGAGTCTCGGGCTCCTAAAACTCCTCCCCATTTTCTGAAAACGGCTTACCTCTTAGGCAGCTTGAGACTTTCAGAATTTTTTCTGTATTTTCAAAAATGTTCAATGTTATAAAAGTAGGTGCTCAGTGTAGGCTGGAATAAGAGCAGATGCAGAACAAGAGACAAGGAGAACCGAGTGGAATAGCTCCCTTATGGAGGGAGCCAGCCTGTGGCACCCCTGTAGGAGGGAAACTGAGGAACTGAGCCCCCCAGCCCTTCCTCCAGCTTCCCTTCCATCCCCAGCTGCTGCTGCTCCCCACAAGCTAAACCCAAGAGGAAGCAGTGGCTAAGAGAGTTGTCAGTGAGGGCCCCACAGGTCAGCTTCCCTGGGACAGCAGGGAGGAGCTGGGGGCAAAGTGGGCTTGGAGGGGCCCATGGAGAGTGTGCAGCAAGCAGCAAGACTCCAGGCTCCTCCTCCTCTCCTCCTCCTCTCCCTCCTCCTCCTCCTCAGAAAGCCTGGTACATTTAACTCTCACCAGTCAAACCAACGTTGTAAGATCCTCTTCATCTTTAATTCTGCTTTTTCTGACTCTTACGTGCATGCTTTTCTAATGTAATTTAGCCTATGCATCTGTCAATGGTATCAGACTATTTTGATTTTCTTGATTATCTGCAGAGCTTGCACTTATACTTGAAAATTTCATCTGTGAGCTGAGAGTAAGGGGGAAGTATACAGACCTGGCCAGAAGCTGCAAGCTGTCCCCTAAGATCCTTTTCCCTCTCTTGTGTAATAACAGAACCTTCACTATCAGCTGGGTGCCTGGCTGCTCAGAATAGACTCTCTGCCCCAGGAACCAGGGGGGCCAGAGTGCCCGAGGACTAAGATCTGGCAGATACGATGTGAAGGAAAGTGCCGCAGGTGATTCTGGTCATTTCTCTGGAGTATGGCCCGTAAGCCTTCTTCCCTCTTCCTCCGGCCTGCTCACGGAGCCCGGGGATATTGGAAGCCGTCCTGGACCACGGGGATGGCCAAGCAGGGGAGTCCCTGGACTTCCGGGTTTCTTACCTCTAGACACTAGATGAAAACAGAGAAAGTTTCTCATTGGAGCCACTGTGATTCTTGGTGCTATACTAAGCAAGCCTAATTTATAACTGGCACAGGCAACAAAGGGCAGAATCTCAGCCATCCATTGAAAGGGGAAGAGACTAGAGCTTAGCGATTTCAGCACCCTCTGCACACTATCACCTGTATTAGTGCATTTCGTCCTCTCAAGCTTCCTACAAAATGGGTCCTATTAGCCTTGCTGTTCCTCTGAGGGGGAGGAGGCTGTTAGCTTAGCACACTTGTTCAAAGTCGCACAATTTCAGCCTCACTGGATTGGGGTTTGAACGAGGGCTCCCCTCATGTCCTCCTGTGAACAGAAAAGAGACTTTCAGCTGGGCCAAGAGAAAGCTGATGTTCAGGCCTCAACTACCCCTCATGTCTAGAACCAGTTTGCTTTGGGGAAACAAACAGATAAACCCTAACACCGTACAGAACAGAACATCAGAGCTCCTGTTGTTTCCAACTAAAAGTTTGTCTTCAGCTCGGAGGAATGGCCAGGAACACTCAGCTCAGGGGTTTACAGGCACTGGGAAGACATAAACTCTAGCTCCGAGGCTTATAAGGGCTTATGTTGTGGCTCAGCAGGTTAAGCTGCTGCTTGCATGCCATATTCAGAATGCAGGTTCAAATCCCAGCGACTCCACTTCTTACCCAGCTGCCTGCTAATGTGCCTGGGAAGGCAGCAGATGTTGGCTCAAGTGTTTGGGTCCCTGCTATCCCTGCGGGAAGCCCTGTGGAGTTCCTAGCTCCTGGTTTCAGCCTGGGTCAGATCTGGCTGTTGTGGTCATTTGGGGAGTGAAACAGTGAATGAAAGATCCCTTTCTCTGGCTCCGTCTCTGGCTCTGTCTCCCTGTCTCTCTCTGTCTCTGGCTCTGTCTCTCTGTCTCTCTCTTTCTGTCATTCTGACTTTCAAATGAATAAATGAATCTTCTTTGTTAAAAAAGAGGCTTGGGGCTGGCGCTATGACAGAATGGGTAAATCCACTGTCTGCAGCACAGCATCCCATATGGGCGTCAGTTAAAGTCCCGGCTGCTCCTCTTCCAGTCCAGCTCTCTGCTGTGGCCTGGGAAAGCAGCGGAAGATGGCCCAAGTCCTTGGGCCCCTGCACCCACATGGGAGACTGGGAAGAGATCCTGGCTCCTGAATGGCGCAGCTCCAGCCGTTGCAGCTGTTTGGGGAGTGACCCAGAAGACTGAAGAGATTGAAGACCTCTCTGCCTGTAACTCCGTCTTTCAAATTAAAAAAAAAAAAAAAAAGTTACTCAAAGTCTGCTCTTTACTGTGTCTTTGCTTTTGCTTGTGCTAAATGTATTTTGCTCTTATTTTTCTAGTTTCTTAAATCTGTAAACTTAGATTATTGATTTTATAACTATCTTCTTTTATAATAAAAACATATAAGGCAGTGAGCTTCCTTCTAAACTTGCATTGGCTGCATTCCACAAACTTTTAGGTTACATTTTCATTTCAAAATAATTTTAATATCTCTTGAGACTTTTTCTTTGACTCATGTATTATTTGCTAGTGTGTTGCTATTACCCATGTATTTAGAAATTTTTCTGTTATTTTTCTATTATTGATTTCTAGTTAACCTGATATTGCTAGAAATATAATCTGTATGACTTCAACTCTGATTTTTTAAGGCTTACTGTATGACCCAGGACAGATCTGTTACAGTAAGTGGTCCATGAATACTTGAAAAGAATGTGCACTGTACTGTTGTTGGGTGGAGTAGCCCATAAATGTGAATTAAATACAGTCAGCTGAGGGTGTTGTTCAGTTCTTCCCGATATTCTATCTACTAGTTTTGCCAATTTCTCAGAAAACAGTGTTGAAATCTATAATTATAAACATCTATTTTTCTATTTTTCCTTTCATTTATTAACAGTGTTTTGCTTCCTGTGTTGAAGCCCTGTTGTTAAGTGTAAATACAGGTAGGTTGCTTGTTTTATTCATTACATATTATCACTCTTTTTTTTTTTCTTTTTTTGACAGGCAGAGTGGACAGTGAGAGAGAGAGACAGAGAGAAAGGTCTTCCTTTTGCCGTTGGTTCACCCTCCAATGGCCACTGCGGCCAGCGCACTGCGCTGATCCGATGGCAGGAGCCAGGTGCTTCTCCTGGTCTCCCATGGGGTGCAGGGCCCAAGCACTTGGGCCATCCTCCACTGCACTCCTGGGCCACAGCAGAGAGCTGGCCTGGAAGAGGGGCAACCAGGACAGAATCCAGCGCCCCGAATGGGACTAGAACCCTGTGTGCCAGCGCCGCGAGGTGGAGGATTAACCTATTGAGCTGCAGCGCCAGCCATATTATCACTCTTAATCCCTGGTATTTTTTTTTTGCTCTATTTCTTCAGATATTATTGAAGCCATTTCAACTGTCTTTTGATTGATGTTTCAATGATACATCTTTTTTATTTTTATACTTTAACTCATATTATTTGAATATTTGAGGTGAATATTTTGGAGTGAATATTTTTAGACAGCAGATGTTTTTAATCCAATTTTATAACCATTGTGTTTTACTGATATGTTTATACCACTTACATTTAGTGTAATTATCAATACATTGGAGTTTAACATTGTTTTCTGTTTGTTTTATCATTTTTTTTCTTCTTCAGCATTCCTTTTCTGCTTTCCTTAAAAGTGTTCAAATGTTTAAAAACATTCTACTTTAATGTACCTATTGTGTTTTGGATGTAGCTTTTGGTGCTGTCTCTAATGGTTATTATAGCATTACAATAAACTTCCTTAACATTTCACAGTGTTCTTAAAACCAACACTTTACCATGTCAGTTGGAATGTAGAAGCATTACCATCAGATAGATCCTTTACCGTTCCTCTTCATATGTTAGTTATCTTATTACATCTATATACACTTAATGTCCTGCTAAATGGTAAAACTCAATAGCTATGTTTACAAGTAGGTTGAGGCGAGCTGAAAAGAGGATTGGTACACTGAAAGATATACGAGTGAGAAAAAAAGTCTGGGTTAAATCATAGAGAAGAAAGGATAGGAGTTACTAAGAGGAACACAAAGAACATATGGAACCTAGTGAAAAGATAGAGCTTGCCTGTAATTCGAGATCCGGAGGAGAGGACAAAGAGATGGAGCAGAAGCAGCATTTGGAGAAAATGGATGAAAGAATCAAGAATCACTATGAATTCCAAGAACGGGAACTACAAAGAAAAAGCATGTCTATGCAGTTCACAGTAAAACTGCTAAGAATGAAAATCAAAGGAAAAATCTTCAAAGCCCCCGAGTAGAAAGAAGCGTTACCTTCAGGAAGGATGATCAGGGGCTGATCTGTGTGAACAGTCACTGCGTGTAACACAGCAATAAAGTTCCGTGGGGTAGAAAACACATGTGAAATTAAAGCACCTGGGAACAATAAGACAATGCCAGCAGGAGAAGACTTTAGAGCCCGTACGTTGCCCGAAATAGATCAACAATATATATGGTAATCTCTAGTAGTAATACATGTATGTGGCAATTTTTATATCCTTGCTGATTTTCCATTAAAAGGGTAATAAAGAAGTGTATATGGAATAAGCTAATAAAGAACAAAATAAGATTAAAAAGACTTCTTTATTGCAAAAGAAGTAAATAAATTTGAGAAAATAAGAGCAAAACAACTAGTATGAATAGAAAACAAATAGTAACATCTTAGATACATATCCTAATATATCAGAAATTAGATTGAATGTAAATGAACTAAAACCGCCATCAAAAGTCAAAAATTTGGGGGCCGGCGCTCTGCCGCAGCAGATTAACACCCTGACCTGAAGATCCAGCATTCTATATGGGCACCGGTTCGAGACCCAGCTGCTCCACTTCTGATCCAGGACTCTGCTATGGCCTAGGAAAGCAGTAGACGATGGCCCAAGTCCTCGGGTCTCGGCACCCGCGTGGGAGACCTGGAAGAAGCTCCTGGCTCCTGGCTTCTGGCTGCGGATCAGCACAACTCTGGCTGTTGCAGCCAATTGGGGAGTGAACCAGCAGATGGAAGACTTCTCTCTCTCTCTCTCTCTGTGTAACTCTTTCAAATGAATAAATAAATCTTTAAAAAAGTCAAAAAATTGTAAGACAAATTAAAACATCAACAGCAGCAACAGTGACAGTATGTTCCTTACAAGTGGTGTCTCATAGGGTAAAAAAAAAAAAAAAGGAATGTTGAAAGTAAGAGGATGGAAGCTGACATGTCATGCAAGTTCACCAAAAGCAAGGTGGTCCAGCTCCAGGAGTAACAGGAAATAGTGGGCCCGCGCTGTGGCATAGTGCTTGAATCACCACCTGGGACGCTGGCATCCCATATGGGTACCTGTTTGACATCCGGATGCTCCACTTCTTTTTTTTTTTTTTTTTGAAGATTTATTTTATTTATTTGAAAGGTAGAGTTACAGAGAGGCAGAGAGAGAGAGAGAGAGAGAGAGAGAGAGAGAGAGTGATATCTTCCATCTGCTGGTTCACTCCCCAGATGGCTGCAATGGCCAGAGCTGGACCAGTCTGAAGCCAGGAGCCAGGAGCCAGGAGCTTCTTCCAGGTCTCCCACATGGGTGCAGGGGCCCAAGCACTTGGCCATCTTCTACTGCTTTACCAGGACATAGCATAGAGCTGGACTGGAAGTGGAGCAGCTGGGATTTGAACTGGTGCCCATATGTGATGCCAGCCCTGCCAGCACCAGCCCTGCTCCACTTCCCTACTCATCCAGCTCCCTACTCATGTACCTGGGAGAGAAGCAGAGGATGGCCCCAGTCCTTGGACCCCTACACCCGTGTGGGGGATGCGGAAGAAGCTTCTGGCTCTAGGCTTTGGCCTTGCCCAGCCCTGGTTATTGTGACCACTTGGAGAGTAAACCAGCAGATGAAACACCTCTCTCTCTCTTTCTCTCTCTTTGTCTCTCTCTCTCTCTCTCTTTGTAACTCTACATTTCAAATAAATAAATAAATCTTTTAAAAAAGGAAATCAATGAAAGAAAGCACACACTAGAGAAAATAGACAGCAATTTATTCTTTGAAAGTCCAGCAAAATGGATACATCTCTAGCAAAACTTATTTAGAAAAAGTGAGTATTCCAAATTTTTAATGGATCCTTTATTGTAACTTATATAAACATTGGAAAGGTAATGAGATCATACCATGAATAACTTTATGCCAGAAAAGTTAATCTCAGTTAATAAATAATACAGTTTATCAAATTGGACATAAAATAGAGCTTCTGAATAGTACTCTACACAGTTTAAGCATTGAATCTATAATTTGAAATCTTTTGACAAAAAAAAAAAAAAAAGAAACGACAAGGGGCGGGCGCCGTGGCTCACTTGGTTAATCCTCCGCCTGCGGCACCAGCATCCCATATGGGCACCAGGTTCTAGTCCTAGTTGCTCCTCTTCCAGTCCAGCTCTCTGCTGTGGCCAGGGAGTGCAGTGGAGGATGGCCCAAGTGCTTGGGCCCTGCACCCACATGGGAGACCAGGAGGAAGCACCTGGATCCTGGCTTCAGATTGGCGTAGCGCCAGCTGTAGCAGCCATTTGGGGGATGAACCAACGGAAGGAAGACCTTTCTCTCTGTCTCTCTCTGTCTCTCACTGTCTATAACTCTACCTGTCAAATAAATTAAAAAAAAAAAAGACATCAATGTTACTCTTTCATAGAGTGAAAAGAAGAGCAAATACTCCTTAGCTAGTTTTTTGAAAATAATTGAGAAAAAATAAATTCAAAGTAAATCCACTGATGTGTACAAAAACACAAGCTGGATTTATTCCGAGAATGCAAGGTGAAAAGTTTATATAACATTCAAAATTCATTCAAGTAGTTCATTGCATTAATTGTCATTAAGAATAAAAATCATTTGATCATGTCAATAGATGAGGAAAAAAACTTATAAAATTTAATACAAATCACTGAAAAATAAATAAAAATTGCTATCAAACCCGAAGAACAAGGACACTTCTTTAATCTGAAAATACTATGAGTACACTTCAAAAAGTTGTAGAAATATGGAAATAGAAGATAAGTTTATTTTGAAATAAGAAGTTGTGAAATTCATGCATCCATTCATTTATGAATTTTTGAAGACTCCTCATATGCATGGATTTCGAAATCTTTGGGGGAAAAAGAGGCAATACTGTCCTAATTGCAGGCCTCTGCTGAGAGTCCTGGAGCATGTCCCCCACTGATACGTGGGCACCACTGCTCCAATGCCTGCTCAGCCACATGGCCTCTGCCGGCCCTGCTCAGCTCTGCTGTCGTAACACAAATGCAGCCGCAGACAGCATGCAAATGAGCAACGACCATTGCGTTCCAATCAAACTCTACTTACAAACGGAGGTGGTAGCCTTCAGCTTGCCAACCTTATTGTATGCACTCCCAGCAGAAGGGATGTTGTCCCTAGCAGGTGAAAACTGGTTCTTGAGGAGTGAAAACAAGTCTTATCTTTGTTTTGTGGAAAGCATAGATACACATACAGCCCATAAACAGATGGACGGTGTGTTGGAATATGTAACATTAAAGTGAAGGAGGGGGGCGGTGTTAGAAAAAATAGTCACTGCAGTCTACTTTGGGGGTGATATTTTAGATATCTGTTGCCGCACAACTGTATTACTAAGAGACTTAATGCTTTAAGCAACACGTCTATTATGTCATCATTTCCGCAGGACAGGAGCTTAGCCAGGTGTCAACCAGGGCTGGGTCATGTGAAAGCCTGACTTTGAAGGTCACATGGTTATTGGCATCACCCGAGTACTTGTGGGTCTGAGACTGAGGGCTTCAGTTTCTTCCTATCAACCAGATGTCTTTCTCCATAGGGAAGCTCACCAAATGGGCAGGTGCCACTTCAGATCAGCAAGGGAGAGAGTTGTCTATTGGGACAGCTGTTATAATCCTATGTAACATTGTGGAGGAAGTGCCAGCCTATCACCTTTGCTGCACTCTATGGATAGAAGCAAGCCGCAGGTCCCGCCCACACTCAAGAGGAGGAGGAGGGAGGATTACAGGGGCCACCTTAGGTTCTGTTCATTGCCAATGATAATGAAGAAACGGTTCAGAAACATGACTCTAGAAGAAGCCCAGGAGAAAGCCTTCACGACCTTAAGGACGCAAAGATTTCCTAAGCAATACACAAGAAACGCTTAAGCACAATGGGAAAAATACTGAATCAGACTATATGAACAATAAGAACTTCTAGTCCTCAAAAATAAATAAATAAATAAATAACCACTGTTAAGAAGAAGGAAAGGCAAGTAATAAAGTGGGAGAAGACATTAAAAATACAGATGTGACAAAGTTATCTAAGAGCCTGTATCCAAGCTGCAGACAAAACTCTTACAAATTATAAAAAAGATGGCTAACCCACTAGAGACATGGGCAAAAGACTTGAATAAGACTATCACAAGTGGCCAATAAACATCATAGAGGTGTTCCTCATCAGTAGTCATTAGGGAAATGAAAATTGAAGACATACTCAACAGGATGACTGAGACTGCAAAGACAAAAGCGTTTAAATAGATGCCAAGCAACTGGAACTCTAATGCTACACAGAGTCATGTAAACTGGTGAACATCACTTTGGGCCATTGTTTTTCCATGTATTTGCTGAAAATGAACACATGAACAGCCTGTGAGCCTGCAACTTCAAGGCTTAACAAGAGAATCTTGACAAAATCATCATAGCTGCACTATTCAGGATCTTCAAAACTGGAAGCATCAATAATTGAATAGATGAATACAAAATATAAACCTATATAGAAAGAAAATAAGAGAATGACTGCTTCATGCTACAGTGAGGTTCAATCTCACAAAATAATGTTGGGTGAAAGTGTACAGACTGTGTCATTTCACCTACATAAACTTCAAAAGTAGGCAAAATTAACCTAAAATGACACAAATCAGAATAGTGTATTTTGTGGGCCCAGCACGGTGGCATAGCAGGTAAAGCTGTTGCCTGCAATGCCAGCATCTCATATGGGCACCAGTTCGAGACCTGGCTGTTCCACTTTCAATCCAGCTCCCTGCTAATGTGCTGGGGAAGCAGCAGAAGATGACTCAAGTCCTTGGGTCTCTGCACTTACATGACAGACCTGGATGAAGCTCCCAGCTCCTGGCTTCAGCCTGATCCAGCCCTGGCTGTTATAGCCATTTGGGCAGTGAACCAGTGGATGGAAGGTGTCTCTCTCCCTCTCTTTCTCTCTCGCTGCCTGTCTGCCTCCCCCCACCCCACCCCGGTAACTCTGATTTTCAAAATAAACTTAAAATACTTTAAAAAAAAAGAATAGTAGTTTTCTTGAGAGGGTATGCAGGGGCTTGTGGGAGCTGATAGTTTACTATTTCTTGGGCTGGATGCTGGTTCTAAGGTAGTGTTCATTGCACTGCACACGTTAGACTTGTGTACTTTTCTGCTAACCTCTTGTACTTCTACAAAAACTTTACTTAATTTATACTTACTGAGTGATTCAAAATTGAAAAAAAAAACCTACACACACAATCTAAATCACCAGTAACCAGAGCAGTACAGATTAAAGTAATTGTAAAATATCCTGCATTAACAGCATCTCTCCCTAGAGGAAACATGGAGGGAAAAGAACTCTAAAATATTATTGGTGCCAAGTGTGAACCTGTAAACATCTATAAAATTAATGCATGCATATATATATATATATATGCATAAGCTAATAATTTCACTGCAAAGAATCTGGCTGTGACATTAGGAACACTGGTACCTACGGGTATATATTCAAGGACATTTATTGCAGCATTGTTATTCCGACAAAACAGAAAAAAACCCTAAGAGTCAAATTCATGCCTATAAATATGGGGGTGGCTGAGAAAATACAGTTCAGCACACTGAGGAATATTATGCAGCTGTTTTTTTAAAAAAATAAGACCAGAAGCACTCTTTTTTATCCTAGGGGGATTTGCATGAGGTTTTATCGAGCAAGATACAGATAAGAGTAAATAATATCTCCTCTCATATTTTTATTAAAAGTGACCAGGAAAAAAATATTCTTATTGTGCATGGGGGGGGGGGGGAGAATACATGTACATGTGACTAAGTAAGTCTCAGGCTAGCAGGGAGGAAAACATGGTAGGCTCCATACTAGTTCAGTAACTCTGTAGTCGTTTTATGAAATAATTTAGCTTTTTAGCCTCTTCCATCTTTTTAATCACCAAAGATATTTTAAAAATTTAACTCACTGCTTTAAATCCCATTACTTGCTTCTAGAGAATAATTGGGCTGTTTTTCTTTGTTATGTACTAATTACAGCATTTTTTACTTAACATTTTTCTCTTTAAAATGTTTGTGAAAGAATTGGCGCAATACTTCAGGCTCGCCCTACCCTTGCCTGCTCTGTTTTGTGCCCAACAACACACATTGCCAAGTTGGTCGCACCATCTGCTCATTTACCTCCTGTCCGCCCCCTGGAGCGCGCATGCGCTGACGCCCCCCCCCCCACTTGTTTACTGCTGTGTTTCGGGTGCCTGGAGAGGCGTCTGACAGACAGTAGGTGCTCAATCATGAATAAATTTATGAATGAATATCTTTGCTATTTTGACTTGTCTGTACTTGAGTTCGCTTCACTTATTTATGTAAACCCATGTTTAAAGAATGCTTACTATGCTTTAGATAGGACTAACCAGCAAGAAATGGGGATAAACAAAGGAAGAAAAGGTTTGTTCCCCCAAACAGCACATGTTCCAGTGATTATGCGGAACAGGATGACACAGGAAGCCTGAGGTCCAAATAGGGCACCCAGGAGCTGTGCTGCCACTCCCAACCCAGCCTCTCGGGGCTCAGGGGCGGAGCAGCTCCCAGGAAGCAGTAACCCTGGCGGGGAAGCCACCACAGCTGAGCGTGGAATGGCTCTGGAGCAGAAGGCGGGGCTGTACGGCTGCAGCTGGGCTGTCCTGGGAAGCCTGTTGACACCTGGGGAACAGGAGCCTGCGGAGCACAGGCCAGGAAGGGCTGGGAGTGGCTTCCAGGCCAGCAGGATGCACAGGGGTGACCTTCTAATGAAGGGTCCAGGTGGGGTTATGGTAAAACTCTTGTCCTGTTGTTTCTGCCAGTGTCAGGTCAGAGGAGAGCAGGTTCAGACCCCCAGTGCTGAACAAGTTTGCTGGCTCCGTCCCCCAGCTTCCGCCCTCTCTGGGCCTCTGCAAACGGCTCCTGCCAGCAGCGTGTCTCTGCTTAGGGAAAGTGACACTCCCGGCCCCGGGCTGCTTGTGCAGGACCCCGTTCTGTGGGTTTGCAGAGGAAGAGGCAGCCTGGGAGCCTCCAGTGGGGTTGTTTTCTCATCTCTGAGTCAGTGATGAGCTAAGAACCCCTCTTCTTTATCCATCAGCCCCATCTATGCTCCTTGTGTGAATTCTCCCTGCAATTAGTGGTAAGGGTTTTTGCTTAGTGCACTAATTCCCCTTTCCCAGCACTGCTCGGATTAGTAATGATAATATCAACAGTTACTCTGTATTGGGTTATTACCCTGGCTCATTTCATCTTCCCAAGAGTCCTATGAGGTAGTCCCTATTTTTATCCCCTTTTCCCAGATGGAGAAACTGAGACTTTCAGGCACAAAGTCTGGCAGGCAAGAAGGTGGCAACCATGGGCTCCAACCTCACAGATTGACCATGTAGGAGCCCACACTTGCCTTTAGCCCCAGATTGCAGAGGCCTGAGCCCCTGTCCTTTGCCAGCTCTGTCTGGACTTCCTGGGGCTATTGGCGTGGTCACCAAATGCCTCCAGCTTTCTTCCCACCCAGGGACACCATCTGGTTCTGGGCTGCTGCTTGCTTTGTTCAGCGTTGCCTTCTGTAAGCCCAGGATTCTCTAGAGATGTGCCCACTCTCCTTATACCAGCTCTTCTCTGAGTGTGGGGCTGACAACCTCCTGCCTTTCTCTGCTGAAATAAGGCTGGGATAGAGAACGTAACACAAGCTGGAGACTGGCTGGGGGTAGGCTGTGTGACAGGTGGATTGACACACTGAGTGTTACTGATGGCTGCCCTCAAGGTCCATGGACTCAGGCTCCCCACGGGGACCCACTCCTGCCCACCTCTTCCTGGATTCTGGCCTCCTTGCCTTGCCCAGTCTGCTCATTGTCACCAGATCCACCCCCAGAAGAAATGTCTTTGAGTGGGACAGCCCAGTGCAAAGTCCAAATGAGCAGTATCCCTGGGCCTACAAGTAGGCAGCTGTTTGTCCTGACATAATTTTACAACCCACTGTCCAAGTCCTTATTTTCTAGGCCCATAACTAACCTTTTGCAAGCATGATTGACAACAGAAAAATCCGCTTCCTTCAAGAAACCCCAGCCTCGCCCCCGGCAACAGTCTTACCTATTGGCCCTTAGAAGATACCTGAACCCAAAGTTACAACTAAGACTTCAATTTATTGAGTCTTTTAAAAAATATATGTATATATTTGAAAGGCAGAATTACAGAGAGAGGGACAGATAGAGAGAAGGATCTTCCATCCACTGGTTCACTACCCAAATGGCAGCAGCAACTGCCAGGGCTGAGCTAGCCAAAACCAGGAGCCAGAAGTTCCTAGGTCTCCCACGTGGGTGTGGGGGCCCAAGCACCCGGGCCATCCTCTGCTGCTTTCCCAGGCACATTAACAGGAATCTGAATCGGAAGTGGGGGAGTCAGTACTCAAACCGGGGGCCATACAGGGTGCCAATGCTATAGGCAGTGGCTTTACACACTCCGCCACAGTGCTGACCCCTCAACTTATTGAGTCTTGGGATATGTCACTTGCGATCTATTAACCGTCCATCCAAGCCCAAACCATTCCTATTTCATTTTTCTTCCAGAAACTCTTACCAAGTCTGCCAGCAAGGGGACATTTTCTGTCATCTTCAGGGTGCCCTGCAAGACCTGTCACCAAACACGTGAAGCGGAACAGAGACACCTCCCAACAACAAGCACTGTTACACCAAGGAAGAAAGCCCAGTCCAGCAGTTGTGAAAGAGGCATGTGTTTCGAGGAAGTAAGCCTGTCTGCACCCCTCCTCATCTTCACCCGAGACAACCTGTTATCATCACTTGGCAGTGAGACTCGGCACTTGGGAAATCCATTGTTCTTGCTTTGCTTAATCGAAAGGGCCGTTGCCCAAGAATGAGTCCAGAACCCAGCTTCAGCAACAAAAGAAATCACTTGAGTCTTGACTCCACCATCCCGCTCCAGCTTCAACCGACTTCACCAGGACAAGATAATCCCAGGACCAATGTTTGATTTCACGGCCAAGCTCAAAAAGCCTTGGCTTTCTCTTCCATCCACAGCTCCAGAATAGAGGCAGTTTCCAAAGCAGGTAGTTTAAGACAGAGAGTAGCCAAGACTGCATGAAGCACCTTCACTCATTCTTTCTCGTTTTCCAGCACAGAGAGCAAAACTCGAGAGAACAAGTGGTTTGTCCGAGGTCTCATAGCTATAATGACTGGGAGAGCCGTTATTTGAACCTTATCAGTCTGGCTCTGACCCTCTTAGGCATGACCAACATTGACTCCCAGGTGGGACTGAGATCCCAGCCTGGGAGGGAGAGAGCTCCGGAGCTTTTCCCTCTCTGGAAGACCGTGGGAACCGTGGCGCTCTCTGTACAGGCTGAGTCAGTGTCCCTCCATGGCGCATACAGGCGACAGTCAGCCATCGGCTGTGAGGAGGTTCAAACCTGATCAGCCTCAGTCTGCAACAGCCCTCGCTGGCCTCCACACCAACCCTGGAGAACAGCGCGGCTCTGTGAGGGGGCCTCCCTCTGTCCACTGCAAGGGAAACCCTCAGGGTGCTCTCTTCAGTCCTCTTGACCTTGATCCTGCAGGTGCCGGCTCCTCTCCAGAGCTGGCCAGGCCATAACTGCAGGCCACTTCCCTGTGACTCCTCTTCTACAGAGTCCCTCTGCCCACAGGTTGGAGGAGCAGGCTGGGGGAAAGGAGTGACCAGCGGGAAGAGAATGAACCCGACCTCGTCAGTGCAGGTTTCCAGCCTACTCATTTCACTCTGTTTTTCTCTGTCAATAGAGTCGCTTCGTGTCTCCATAGGGCTCTCCAAGGCTTCTGTTTCCCCCTTAGTTTGCCCAGAGTCCTGGCCACTTGTTTTGGGTGCAGAGGTGGAGTCTGACAATTCTTCATGGCGTTTCTTAATCCAGACCCGTCAGCACTGTGTTTAGTAGACACATTCCTTTGCATTAGTTGAGCTAGTACATAGGCCTCTTTATTTAAATTCTTTTACTCAAGAGTCTTTTAATGAACTTGCATTGATGAAGTCACAGAGCCCCAAATACTCGTATAAATGTGATTACAGAACCATTATTGACAATGCTTGAGAAGTTATAAAGAACTAGAGATGAGTCCCAAAACAGATCAACAAATGGTGAGTGTTTTTCCCGTAGGCATGATGGATGGCATATAGAAATTGCAAGCTGATGCACTTGGCATCTCTTACCCACAAGACACTGGAACGGTCTAATGAGTACCCAGTGCCTGCACCCTAGCTCACCTTGCTTAAGCATGGGCTCTCAAGGAATAGCTCCCGCCAGGTGACACTGTCTGTTCGCACTTGGTTGGTTGACTTATGGATCAGCAAGTACTGTGGGCAGGTTCCTCATGGTTGTAGTGAAACATTTGACAAAACTTCTCTTAGTCTTAGTAGATAAGAACTTGTAACTGGCTGAACAACTATACCTAAAGGATGTTGACACAATAGTTTTTAATTACCATCTCAGACAAAAGTATTTATGCTGTGCTTATCAGATTTACAAATGATGCCAAACTGCAAGGAGTAACTAATAATTTGTATGACAAAATTGGGATTCCAAAATCTTTTGATGGACAGGGATCTGGGCTAAAACTAACAATAATAACAAAAATGGAAATAGTATAAAGTATCTCCATCAGGTACATTTTGGGGGAAAAAAAGCAATAGAATAGGCACAGGAAACTCGATGTGAATTACCAGGGATTCTTTGCATTATGTCTGGATGCTTTTGGCTGCAAGTAACAAAAATATCTGATTCAAGAGAGAGAAGGCAATTTATCAACTCCCACCACAGGAGACAGAGGAAGAGCAGTTGCTGATGTGAGAGCTCTACTTCCCGGAGATATTCTAGGCTGGTGGTGCTCATCAGGGACAAATTTGCCCCCCAGGGGACGTCTGGAAACATTCATGGTTATCACAACTGGTGAAGTGAGGGCTTTCGCCACTGCCATCTAATAGATAGAGGCGAGGCTAGGGATGGCGCCAACAATCCCACAAGTTGTGGAATAGCCCCTACAATAAGGAATTAAATGGCCCAAGAGGTCAATGTTTGCGACTGAGAAGCCCTGATCTAGAGTAATCCAAAAGGGGTTGCCTTTCCCGAAGTCACGGTGGGTAAGGGTGGACATCCAAGCACTTTGGGTTTGCTAGGGAGGAAGAAGGTAGAAGGGACATTGGAGAACCCACCATAGATAGTGCATTCACGTTACAATTGTCCAGTGCTTATGACAACTATAACCCAGGGTCACTCTGCCCGTGGGTCTTTCTGTGAATTAGGTAGTCACCCCCTTCCTCAGACATCTTACTGCCATCTGCTGGAAAGTTGTTGAAAGAAATGTGTCCATCTACAACACGGAAACAGAGCCCCCTAGAGTTGTGCGGCACATAACCTCTCTTTACAGCATCCCGCCTGTGAGTCTGGGAAGATCCGGCCATGTAACCGGATCTAAGTTCTCAAAAAGGTGACTTAGGAGACAGGCATCTGGCTTAGTGGTTAGGGTGCTGCCTGGAACACCCACATCCCATATTAGAGTGCCTGCGTTTCACTTCCTGCTCTACTCCCAATTCCATCTTCTTGCTCATGTGTACTGTGGGAAGCAGCTCGTGTAGTTAGGTCTCCATCCATACGAGAGACTTTGATTGAATCCCCAGTTCCTAGCTTTGGCCTGGCCCAGCCTTGGCTATTGAGAGCATCTGGAGTGAACCAATGGATGTGAGCTTTCTCTGCCTCTGCCTCTGTTTCTCTCTCTCTCTCTCCCCTCTGTGTGTGTGTGTATGTATAAGTCTGTGCCTATCTTTCTCTCTGCCATTCAAACAAAACAAATAAATAAATAAGTCTTTTCAAAGTAGCCTTTGATTTTACAAACAGAAACCATATATTCTACATTGGTTGAATCACAGCTGGAATTCCTGGCTCCATAGTTTAAGATTTAATTAAAAAAAAAAAAAAGCAAAGCAAACCAACAATAAAAAATATGATGAAAAGAAGTTGGCCTGGAGGAGGAGAATCGAGAAATCATGAGCAGTGGTTAGAGAGAGCGAGCAAGTTGAGACGCACAGCCTGAAGAAGGAAACCCTATGGCTGAACTCTAAGTTCTCTCCAAATGTCTGACAGGTGTTAGAAGGAGGAGGGTTAGATTGAACCTGCATTTGTCCCAGAAGGAAAAACTGGGCCCACTGAGGAGACTGGGCACCTCAGGCTAGAGGCTACCATGGGCTTCGTCACTCACTCCTTCTGCAGGACATCCCCAGCAGCCAAGCTGCCGGCTCACCTGTGAGGGGCAGCCCCGTCCGTCTTCAGGCGATCTCACACTGAACTCTGCCTCTGCTGACTTCATCCCTCGTGCCCCATCACTTTAGCTGCTCTCTCTCTCTTTTTGAGAAAGATTTATTTATTTTGAAGTTAGAGTTACAGAGAGAGAGAGAGAGAGAGATCTTCCATCTGTTGGTTCACTCCTCAGACAGTCACAAGGGACAGGGCTAGGCCAGGCCAAAGCCAGGAACCTGGAACTACTTTTGGGTCTCCCACCTGGGTGCAGGGGCCCAAGCACTTGGGCCATCCTCTGCTGCTTTCCCAGGCATATTAACAGGGGCTGGATGGAAAGTGGAGCAGCCCAGACTCGAACCTGCGCCCATATGGAATGCCACTGCTGCACCACAGCGCCGGTCCCATGACTCCCATGTTTTTTACATACCTAGTTTCCCTCTGGGTGTACATGCACCTATTTTAATATCTCTATTGTCTTTGATTAATCCATTTTTTCTGTATTTTCATTATTATAGATTTATAGTACTTTTGGTAACTGGTAGAATAAATTCTCTCTTGATATTAAATTACAATTAGAATTGATTTGCCATGTTCAAATGTTGAAATCCCTTTTTATTGGAATGAAGTGATTTAACAAAGTAATTTGGGAAGAAATTGACATTCTTACACAATTAAACCCACCTGTCTGAGCACTCTTGTGTCTATTTATTAATTCAGATATTATCATATAATCTTTAAGGAAATTACATAATTTTCATATGTGCCTTAAACATTTCTTGCTAAACTTGTTATTAGTTACTCTATAGTAGGACATACCCTTTGAATGATTCAGAAACATTTTCTATTTGCCTATAGGTTATTGCTGGTTTGCTGTACGCATATTGATTTTGGGGAGCAGGGATTTTACATAAATTTAATCTGACTGCTTCACATAACTCACTTGTTTACAGACCTGATGGTTGATTCTCTTGGACACTGCAGTTACAACGTCATCCACAACAATGGCGATTTTGCCCTTTTTATCCACTCTATATAGTTCTTTATTTGATTGTCTCCTTGTCTCAATCAGAACCTTCAGAACAAGGATAAATAACAGTGTGATGGGAGCATCTTTGTAATGTTCTTGATTTTAAGTGGTGTTGCTGGTGCTTCATCATTGAGAATGATGGTTTGGTTGTTTTATGATAAATAATTTTATCAAGTTAATGAACTCTCCTTATTTTTCTGGCTTGGTAAGACTTTTTATCAAGGACAGAGTTTGAATTTTGCCAAATATTATTTGGGCATCTATTAAGATGATTGTATTTTTTTCTTTAACATATCACTGTAAACTCAAGGGTCTCTAACATTGAACTGGTCTTGAACTCCTGGCTTAGTCATGATATGTTTTTTTTCTTAATCTTTTACTACATTACTACATGGAAATTTTCATTAATTTACTTAGGCGTTCTATATTTCCACAAATTAATCTGTATTTTGATGTTATCTTTGTCAGATTTCAGTATCAAAGCTAAGTGAGTCTCATAAAATTATTCAGAAAGGACTTTATCTCTGAGGGTAGATAAGAAATATTTGCCCTTTGGAGATAGGATAGAGCTCACTTATAAAACCATCTGGCCTGAGGGCTTCGGGGTGTGAAGTATTTTATTACTTTGCACTTTCTTCTGTGGTTATTGATCTTTGTAGATCTTCTGCCTGCTCTTGATCCAATTTTGCCAGTTACGTTTGTCACAAAAAGGGCCTATTCCATCGAGAACTTCAAACGTACCGACAAACATCTATACAGGGTGTTAACTTTGAAAAAAGTCCTCTTTGTGTAGAAGAATACTACAAAAAGTTGACAGAAATGAAATTAAAAGATGATTTATTTGGTTGAAAAAAAATCCTTTTTTTAAATAAGCATTTTTCATAAATTTTTAAAGACTATCATAGACAATTTGAAAATATTTTGCACCAAAATAAACTTATCTTTTAATCCTATTTTCCACAACCTTTTAAAACTACTCCCATAAGTAGGGGTATTTACTTTCTCATTTATAAAACGCTGTGCTCCTTCTGTTTCTTGCCAGGCTGGAAGAGTATTTGTCTCTTTTGAAAAATCTTCCCAGGGAGACTGCACAGTGCAGGTCACGGCTGTTTGCTCTCTCAGCAGCCTCTGCGGTTGTGAGCTGTGTCCTGGCGCCCGTGCGGCCCCAGTCAGTGGCTATTGACAGGGGAAATGAACACGGCCCTCCCTGATCTTCTGCACCATTCTCTTTTTCTTTCTGAAGCTTTAATTTATTCCTCTTGCAGAATTTCTTCTCTTGAGGATTTGTTAGTTCTTTTCTATTTTCTGGAATAAAATAGCGAGCTCTTTTCAATCTTCTATGTGAATTTTACTCTGAGGGCAGCTTTGGCCTCACCCCAAAAGCTTTGATATATTCTGTTTTTCATGTTATTAATTTTTAAGTAGAAAAGAATTTTTACAAATTATTTCCGAGTGGCACAGCAGGCTAAGCCACTGCTTTCAATGCCAAATCCCATACTGTAGTGCTGGCTGAGGCCCAGCCACTCCACTTCTGATACAGATTCCTGCTGCTGCACTTGGGAAACAGCAGATGGGGCTCAAAGATTTGAGTCCCTGCCAACCAAGTGGGAGACCTGGACAGAGTTCCTAGTTCCTGGCTTTGGCCTGGCACAGCTCTGGTTGCTGCTCCATCTGGGAGTGAAGTAGCAGGTGGAAGACCTCCCTCTCTCTCACTTCTCTCTAACTCTGCCTTTCAAATAAGTAAATTAATCTTTAAATCAAGCTTAATAATTGTGTCATCTACACCCTTTTGAGTGTTCAGTTCTGAGACAGAAGTGCTAAAATGTTCTCCTGTTCCTGTGATTTCAATAGGTTCTTGCATTTCTACAGTTTCTATCTTTCTATACCTACATTTTCATGCATAGTTTGATTAATATTGCATATTTTAGTTTGTTAGAGCAGTTATAAAAATAAATTATTCCATTCTTAATCTAATTTACCTTGAGTTCTACTTATTTGGATATCAGCACTGCCTTTCCTGCTTCGATTTTTTCCCTCTTTCTCTGCCTCCCCACCATCTGTTTCATGTTTATATTTCCTAACACTCATTATCTTTCTTCAAATCATTACTTTCCAGTTTGACTTGGGTGTTTTTTGTATTTACAGTGCAATCCTGGATTTGACTTTTATAGGTAGCCTGAGAGTCTATCCCTTTCACCAAAGAGCTGAATTGGGTCACACTTGGTGCAGTTTCTGTGGGGCCTTATCCCTGATACTCTGGTCTTTTTATTTCTTTTTTTATTTTTTTTTTTAAGATTTCCTGTTTTCGCTTCCCTATCTCCCTTCTCTATCTTCCCAGTTGTTAAAACCCTCCCATAACACGTGGATTACATTTCAAACTCCCACTGGTAAACACTCGGTGGGATCCCACTGCTCTTGCCTTCGTGGGGACTTTCTTTTCGGATTGTCTCTCACAAGCCCTCCATGCCCCTCTCAGAACAGGAGCATGGTCCTTGTGACTTCCGTCTAACACAGTTGGGCAGGGCGCGAGGCTGTCAGGCCCCAGAGGCGGGCAGCCTGTGGCAGGGGCTGAGCTGGAACACACCAGCAGGAGCTCCTCTCAGGGTAAAAGGCTTGTGTTTGTCAGGCTGGTGGCCTCATCCTCAACTGGTGTGTAATCGGCTCCTAGTGGTCTCCTGGGAGACCGGGGGACACTTGGGCCCAGAGCTGGGGCGAGGAGCTCTGGGTGAGCCCGGGAGGGCCACCTGATCGTTCTCTGCTCACGGCTGCCTGGCCTCCCACTTGGAGACTTCCGGGGCATGCATGTCTCCAGCGTGATCGGCATCGGGGCGACGTCCACAGGACAAAGGGCAGGAGTTCTACCACTTTGGGATTCCTGTCCATTCCCCACACTGGTGGGGTTCTCAGAGTGAGCGGGGCCACCGTCCCCACCCGCTTGGTTCTTCAGTCCTTGCTGGGGTTCATGAGGAACGCACACAAAGCAAATCTCCCACCCCCCAGGTCCAGTTCAGGTTCTTTCCGTGTGCTGAGAGGGTCCCACCGCCCCCTCCTCGGCCCACACTGCTGCTCTAAGCATCGGGTCCTCTGCGACTTTGTAGGCAAGGCGCCTGCCCTCGGCTCAGGGGAAGCTTCGCTTGCATTGCATGTGTACCCGTGTGCTCATCGGCTGTCCCTCCACTCAGACCCTTTCTGCTTCATTTCTTCCAGAAAAATCCTACAGCGTTTTCTCTGTTCCCTGCCCATGCCACTGTGAACCTCTCCTAATATGCTCCTACCCATCATTCTAGTGGATCTTGGGGAGGCAGGAGACTCTGGGCCACCTAGAACTGCATGTGAAAGCCCAGAAGTGGGCAAGGGCTGGTAGGCCAGGACGTGCCGAGGGAAGCTGTCTGTCCACATCATGCACAGATAGGAGGAGATGTGGCCTGCACCAGGATGGGGAGGCCTCAGTAGGCAGGGACCCCCGCATGAAGCAGCAGGATGCAAAGCCAGAGAGTTTGAACTTTGCTCTGCATACTTGGGGAGTCATAGAAATGGGAGTGAAGTAACTGGGCTCTGTGCTTTAGAAATCTCGCTGGGGTGACAGGGTGGGGGAGTGTGCCTCGCTGGTGAGAGAGCAGAGGCGGGGAGTGGACCATTGCATCAGAGGGAGCAGGAGCTGTTGAGCCCCTGAACACGGGCAGCGGCCAGGGGAGATTCCAGAGATAGCAGGGAATTACAGTCACTTGAATCTGGGGACCTACTGGATACAGGGGTAAGGCAGAGGGAACAGTCGGGGATGA
Organism: Sylvilagus floridanus; assembly: GCA_949820135.1. Lineage (NCBI taxonomy): Eukaryota > Metazoa > Chordata > Mammalia > Lagomorpha > Leporidae > Sylvilagus > Sylvilagus floridanus. Next base: position 54,390,734 of record OX463245.1, read on the forward strand.
CTCAGAAGTTTCTGGTTTGAGCAACACCGAGGATTAGATTGATCTTCATCAAGATAGAGAACGCAGGAGGAGAGGCAGGTTTGGGGGAAGATACTGCGTTCAATCTTGAACATTGCTTTGAAGTTGCCTGCAGAAATGACAAACTGTTGATGTTAGCAGGGTGGGCCAACAGTTGGGTCTGGAATTCAGAAAAGAAAACGTATCTGGGTGTGGGCAGTGTGCGTGGTCCTTACAGTTCTTAAGTCAGAGTGGGTGAGGCCGTCCTGGGGGCACACAGAGTGAGCAAGGCCACCTCCTGGACGTGTGACCACACAGGGCCCAGGGTTGCTTTAACGCTCTGCTGTGGCCATCTTGAACAAGGGGGTCTACATCTGTACTTTGCACTGGGCCCCGTAACTTATGAGTCTGTGAGCCTGAGGACCTCAACAGGCCAGAAGCACCAAGCTGAAGGGGAAGGAGGAGCCTGGTAAGGCTGCGACAGGTCCTTGTGCTGGGTGGGAGGCGGTGCTGGAGAGAGTGAGGGTCTCTCAAGCACCACGTCACGCAGAGTTTTGGTGACCCGGAAGAGATGCGGGCAGCAGCCAAGTTGCGCTGTGGAGTTGAAAAAGACAGGGACATGATGACAAGAGTGGACAGGGTGGACTACCACCTGGGTGCTACAGCACCCAGGAAGACCCAGATTCCAGCTGCGTCTCCCCTCTTCTGCGGCCGCTGTCCTGGTGTGGTCTCTTCTCCCCGGTGTCTGTATGGTCGCAGTGGCCGCTCAGCTCTCCATGTCACCCTTGCCCCCGAGGGTCACCACGATTGTCCTGAAACTTGAGTTGGATCTCGTGGCACCTTTGCCCAAAGCCCATTAAAGACTCCTTATTTCAGAAACACTGGGTCTTTACCACGGCCTGGGAGGCCTACAGGGTCCCGTTCCCGCTCCCCTGCCCCTACACCCCTCTTCATTCCTCAGCCCCAGCCACTCTGGCCGCCTTGAGTCCCTCCAGCTCTCTCAGCTGGCCTCAGAGCTCTGCGCCAAGCAGTCTCCCCTCCTTGGTTCTCTTCTGCTGCAGGGACCCCGATCCACTCCTCTCGTCCCTGGGCTCTGCTCATGGCCCCTTCTCAGGGAGATCCTCCTGGTCAGGCTGCCCACGCCTGCTCTTCATCAGAGTCCCTAACACCTCCTGAGCTTTGGTGCAGGGACTTGTCCACTTTCGTCTTCCTACCCCTCGGCGAGCAGACTCTTGGCTTTGCCCACAGTTTATCTCTTTGGTTGGTCTTGCAGGAGAAAGCAGCCCTGGGGGGACATCAGCAGCTGTGTGGACCCGACTTCCCAAGCCAAAAACGATGAGGTGCCGTCTGGTGACGAGGCAGAATGCTCATTTGTTTAATTGTCTGTTTGCATATACACTTCTTTGTTTCAAAAAAGGATTTAAGGCAGCTTACAAAGATGCTTAAAATTCAGCAAAATGACATAAATTAGAAGCAGGTGAGAAAGAAAAAAAAAACACAAAAGCAAGGATAAAGCCATAAAATGGAGCCAAGGATGGGACTAATACAAAATAAACATACCGTAAACTTTGATCCGTTTGCAAGGGTGGGCCACAAATTTGGCTGTAACGTTTCTCACAGCCAGAGCCAAGATGAAACGTGATCAGCTGCACAAGTCCCAGGACCTCTGAGTTACAGCCATCTGCTTGCCCGGGGGACACACCAGCATTCCTGGTGTCCCAGAGAAGAGAAAGACACGTCTCCTCCGCCCCGCCCGGCGAGGACAGCGGATAAGATGAGGAGCTATGTGCTCAGGGCGGCAACCTTTCCTTTCCACGCTGCTCAACCAGGCTGATGGGCGAACCACGAACGTGAGACACAATGACATGCGGGCCAGGCCGCGGGAGGCGCAGCCCAGCTCCCCTGTGCTTGACCAAAGGCAGAAGGAAGCAGCTTCCAGAACTCTCCAGTGATGGTTTTAAGGAGAACTTGTCCAGGCCACGCTGGAGACAGATGTGGGGGACTGAGTCCGAATGCAGCTCCTCTGGGTGACAGGGCCCAGCGTGAGACGCAGGGAGCCACCACACAGCACGCAGGGCGGAGGCGGGACGTCCTTCTGCAGGAATCGGGGAGTCTAACAATGGCTGCTCCCCTCTGTGGAGAGGAACCAAAGGACCAACTTTCTCCCCAGGAAGTGATGGTCCCCAGTGAGGCAGAGGGCAAGGGATGTGAGCCTGGGAACACTTTAAAGCAGATCCAGCCAAACACCTACCTTTTTTTTTTTTTTTTAAGTGTCAGTAATGTCTCTTTCCTGTTGTGCCTTCCAAGATAAACCATTTGTGAAATGCGCGCCGCGTTAACTATGAGGAGACATGTGTGGGATGATTAACTGTCGTTAAAAGCCCGGGGACAGCTACCAAAAATAATGACTTCGCTGATAGAGTATTTGATCTGAAGTCTCTCTTTCTGGCAATAATTAGCTGTGTCCTGTGATTGAATTCCGAGATCCAGTCGCCCTAGAAAATCCAGACTGCAGGCCAGGGGCATAGGGAGTACAGCATGCATGGCCCCTCCCCAGCCCTGTCCCCACCCCTGATAAGGATCCCAGCCACCTCCTGCCTCCCTGGGGTGTTGAAAGTCTCCAAGATAACAAAGTGCCCCTCCTCTGAGCTCCTGGGAAGGAAGGTGCTAGACAAATAGAAAACACAGCCTGGGCAAAGAGCACCTGGAAGACCTGAATGGCAGGATGACTGCAGGCCCTGGCTGCTCCTCGGTGTCCCCCAGAGCTCTGGCTCCCGAAGTCAGGGTCGCAGCTCCGTGTCTACGCAGAAGGAATGGGCTGGCAACCTTTCTGAGCATCTTCCCTAAATTCTTCTTGACACAGGCCGGAACCTCCTGTCACATCCACAAACCCTGAGCATCTCAATGACAAAGCACAGGGCACCTAAACCCCTCAAGACTGCACCTGCCTCGCTCCTGGCGGCCTAGCAGCCCCACTGCTCTGCAGAGCCGCCTCTTGACCTCCCGGTGCCCTCTGCTAGACTCTGTCCCAACCCTGTCTGTGACAGCCCCCAGCCCTATCAGCGCTCAGCCTCTGCTGCTCCTTGGAGTTAGTCATAATAACCCCTCAGGCTAGCAGCAGCAGATCACCTTAGATCTGCCCCACAACCCCAAGGAGGTGGGTGGCTGCAGGCCATTTATTATCTTACTTTGAAAAATAAGGAAACAGGATCAGAATGATCCCGTGGTTTCCCAAACCTCAGCTGCAGTGAGTGTCCAGGCAGGGAGCCTGTAAGCCACCACACCCACCCTGTCCCCCAGAAGGAGCCAAGCTTCCCAAAGGACAACCGGAGGGCACATCAAGGCCCGGAGGACGTGCGGTGGTGGCGGTGGGAGGGGGGAATCTCTGTGACCTCGTTACCTCTGTGTCACTGGCTTCATCGGACCTGGGAATGAGGGAGCCCAAGAGCTGTCCCATTGCAACCCTGAACTTTGCACAGGGGGAAACTGAGGCTCGGTAACAGGAAGGACTCCTCCATAGAGTCCCCACTCCGTGACTGGGTGAGGGCATCGGTCAGATTCCTACTGAGCCACACACGTCTCCTCCTTCAGCTCCCGTACAAGTGTCAGTTGTCCAAAAAAAGCATGGGATGAGGCACCAGCAGCTTTGCCCTCCAGCCAGCACCAGTGTGGCAGCTGACCATCTAGGGGGCCTTGGGACTGCCCTTTAACCTTTGAGAGTGGTCAAAGGGGTTGCCTGAATGAGCTGCTAGGTCTTGCTGGTCTCAGTATTCATTCTGGGATCCCAGGATCCCCTTTGAGGAAGTTGTAGTCTGCTCAGAAAGGGAGCCCATGGCTGGGGGGTGGGGGCTGGACTGGAGGGCAGAAATGATGGGCTGCATGCTGGATTGAGTTTGCAGGTAGAAGTAGGAAGGCTTTCTTGAAGGGAGGAGGAGGAGGAGGAGGAGGAGGAGGAGGAGGAGGAGGAGGAGGAGGAGGAAAAGCTGGTAGCCCCAAGCCAGGGGGAGCGCCTAGAGCAGGTGGAAGCCCATCTGGGGATACATGAGGCTGCAAGTTAGCCAAGAGGCTGCAGCTCAGCCCAGAGCCCTGGAGCCCTCCAATGCCCAGTGCTGTCTTCCTCCAGATGCAAAGGCCAAGGCCCCCCTTTAACTGGACTCAATCTTGAGTGGCCATAGCTAGACGCTTTTACTCCCATGGCCTCATTGCTACTCTCTGTGCCATTGGGATTAATAGTCCCACTTTTCAGACAGGAAAGCTGAGCCCAGTGGAGCGAGGTCAGGGCAGAACTGTGGCAGAGGCAGGCATTGCGAGGACTGGACCAGTACTTCCTCCCCTGAGCAGCCCTTGGCCCCAGCACAGCACTCCTACCCACCGTACACTGCGCCTCCACACGGCTGAACACAGACACGCAGCTGCTGAATCCAACACTGGCCCGGTCTGGGAGTGGGAAGTATCCTGCCCCAAACTTCACCCTTCTGAGCTCAATGCAAACTTGCCCGTATGCAAACTGTAGTCCATTTACTCATCACACAAGCACTTACTGAGCTCCTTCTGCTACCCTGGAGTTGACGATGTGTTTGAGGCTCAGTGTTTAACCTGTTCTGGCTGTCATTCCTATGGTGCCCTGGAGCATTGCTGGACTGTTTGAGGGGCGTTCTCTGCCCGAACCCCTAAAGCCCGCCTGCAAAGTCAGATCTGCTCCCCGACTCTGCCAGGGTGAGGAATGGGGACTGTGGGAGTCGAGGAGGAGGAAGGAGAGAGCTGTAAAAGAGAGGAGGTAATCGTTGGAGTAGCGCCTCTCCATCATTATGGAGGATCTTAATTAAGGTCCCCGAAATAGACACTCAAAACAAGCAGCGCTGTGGGAACCAGATCTGGCAGGGATAGCGCTGCCGCCCAGAGGTGCTGGGTGTTCGCTGGCTGGCTCCTCACCTGTCATTAGGGAGTGGGAAATCGCTCCACATCAAAGCCAGCCTGGAAAGAATGTGACAAATGCCATTCACCTTTAAAACAGTGATGAAAATAAATGCCAGAGTCTGCCAGCCATTGTGTGCGAAAGCTCCCGGGGCAGAAGGAAGAGCCCAGAGAGGCAAGGTGTGTCTGCTCAGGAAGCAGAGGCAAGGTGCCCAGGTCTGGGAACCTGTCCATCCTCCGCTGTGGCCTTCCCGACCTGGACACGCCCCTCCTGATCTTTGACCTCCAGCTCCTCGGGCCTGAGCCCCTCTGTCCCACCAGCCTGCCCCACGCCCCACTTGGTTCTTTCACTCCTCATGGCCTGGGGGAGTCGGAGCTGGGGTGGAAGGCAGGGGTCCTGAGGCACACTCCTGGCCCCGGCCTCTGCCACCCTGAGGAGGGGCACAGCTATTTCCCGACACAGACCCCCTGAGGCCCCTCTCCTGGGAGACCATTATTTTCTGTCTTTGGGATGGGGAGAATCCCAGGCAAAACCTCCCCCAGGTGCTAGGGGTGCCTTAGGAAAGCAGCAGTAGGTTGGCCGTTCAGTCAGTATACGGCTGGTGCTGGCCCCGACTGGCCGGTGGTGACCTGGAAGATGGAAACCAGAAGTCGGCCAAGCCTCTTGTCACCCTGGCGAGGCATTGACATGGCCTTGGGTGGGTCCTGCCCCCAGGCAGCAGCACTCTGCTGTGGCCATGCCTGCCCACTCTGCCTCCTGGGGGGGGGGGGCAGCTCAGCCAGGTGCCTTGGCAACCTGCCTTTAGCAGAAAGCGGAGGAATGGGGACCCCGGGAAGGGCAGAGGGATGCAAAGAGAGTAGGGAGACAGCCTGCAGAGCAGTCTTTTCTGGCACACCTGCATCTCCCAAAAGGCACCTGACCTCCTGTCCCTTCTGTCCCCGCCTGCAGCTCTGAATCTGGGAGTGTCCGTGGCGAGCTCCACGCAAAGTCCATTCCCATCTGGACAACTTGTATGGACAAGTTTCCATCCCAGCCTTCCCCAGGGGAGGCCTGGAGCTCCCCGAGAGTATCAGGCAGGTCTGCCGCTCGGCCTCGGGGGGTCCTCATCGGCACTCCGTCACCTCAACCTGGCGGGACCACAGCCATCATGGGGGGGGGGAGGTCCTACTTCATAGTCACGAAAATGCGCTGGCCCAGGGCGGTTCAGGGCTTGCAAATCAAAGGGATGGGAGAAGGCTTCCTGGTGGAGGTGGTACTGGATCTGGACCTCTGAGGGTGGGCAGGAGGAACCCTTTGCAACGCAGCTGCGGGGGCCGTGGGCTGACAATGGAGGTGCTGTGTCTGAATGTCCCAACCAAAACTCGTGTTGAAATGTAATCCCCATTGTCAAGTACTGAAAGGTGGGACCAGGTGGAGCCCTTAAGAAGTGATTAGGTCATTGGGATCTGCCCTGAAGAATGGATTATGCCTTCACGGATGAGTGGGTTAAGGGGTTATCTTGAGAATGGTCTGTTATAAACACCAGTTTGGCTCTCTGTCTTGAATGTATCTCACCAGGTGAGGTGCCATGTGCTGTCTCTCTCGGCTCCCAGCAGGGTCCCCACCGGATGCAGCCCCCGGCCATGGACCTCCCAGCCTCAGAACCACGAGCTGAACCAACCTTCTATTCTTTGTCAATTACCCAGTCATGCATATTTTGTTAGAGCAGTGGAAAATGGGGCTAAGATAGGCGGGTGACAGGGTGAGCACCACACTAGAGGAGCATGTATGTGGCCCTCGGGTCACAGCTGCCCTGGGCTGGGGTGGGTGCAGCAAAGATTTCGTATGCAAAGCCTTTGTGGGCACTCCACGAGGGCTTTTGACAGGCTCTGCCATTCCAGAAGCTGGATCCAAGGACCCAGGTTTGGGGCTGTAGGACCAGTGTGCACAGGGGACACTGCCCCCATCTCCCGAGCTCTGGTCACGGGAACACCTTGTAGCCTGGAGAACCAGGCTATGCTCCCCCTCTGACTCAGCATCAGGGTGGCGAGGAGGTGTGATATGGCTACAGCATGCAGGCTAGAAATCTGACTGAGGGAGGAGCTTCCTGGCAGGGTGAGTTTGAAGTATTCATGAAAGTTAAGAGTAGTCTTAGAGTCTTCTTCTCCAAAGGGTCTTAACAAGATCCATGTCTGCTGGCTGCTGTAGCCCACTCTGCACCTGTGAATCAGTTTCCAGGGCACTTGAACCTGCCACTTTGATGATAAAATAAAGAATCAGAGCTATTACTACAGCGGCAGAGGCTGCATCCCGGGCACCAGGCTCCACACCCTGCCTGCATCGACTCACTTCATCCTTGCACAGTCCCTGTGAGTTCTGGTGAAGGAAGTAAGAAGCACAGGCGAATAACTTGCCCCAAACCACCCAGCCCAGCAGTGGGAGGAGGGCCCACGTTCCTAGGACCTCCACAACCCTGCCCGGCTTCCGTTGTCTTCCGCTTTAGACTCAGCAGCATTCCCTGGGAGCCCTTTCATTCATTGCCAAGTGCACGATGATTTCCTGAACATCTGAGGTGCTACGAGGCATCGATGCATGCGACCATGTTTGGCACGGAGTAAAATCAAGGGGCCATTTTCCGGATCCTAAATTTGGGCCGTGCAACTGACATACAGTCGGACATTCAACACCAAAGCTTCCCTGAATGTGAGGGGCGTGTGGTTCCCACCAGGTTCCTATGGAAAAGCATGGAGCTCACCAAGGGAGATGACCTTGGGACTACAGATTCCAGAGGTGCCTTTGCGGAGAGAGATGAGGAGGGGACCCCACCAGACCTGAGGGCTAGGAAGAGCCTACAAGGAGGCCAGCAGCTCCAAATAAGGGTGGGGCCAGTAGCAAAGCAGGGGTACTCACAATTGCCCAACAGATGGTCCTGGACGTAGCTACTGCCTCTGTGGGAGAATCAGCGGGGCAGGCGGGTAGGGGCTGGGGATACACCCGGTACCAGAGTTTCTGTTGTCACAACAGCTCATGCTCCTGTGACCGTGCCACCTCAGGCCAACTTAAGAGAAAGCGAACAGGTGGCAGACAATCCATGCATGATCCGAATAGTACTGCCAAGCCGTCGTGGGCACCCTGATTGTCAGCCTACCCTTGGGCTACTGGCCTTGTTAGAGGTAAATCAGAGGTGTGTTCATTGTCACCCCACGTGACATGACAACAACTTGTCAAGTGTAAACACAGATGAAGAGTGAAACTGATCAGTTATGCATTTTTGTGGTCACTCATGCAGCAAATGAAGCATTAGCAACACTTCATACTACAAGTCTCTCTCTCTCTCTCTCTCTGTGTGTGTGTGTGTGTGTATGAGAGAGAGAGAGAGAGAGAGAGCGCGAGCGTGAGCAGAAACTGGGCCAGTGCATGAGGACAAGCTTCTTGGCTGAAGCTTCCCTCCTGGGAGAATGGCACACGGTGGCATGATTAGCTCACCTGTCTTGACAATCCTACATGTCCCCAGCCCAGAAATCACAGCCAGGCAGGTCCCCAGCTGGGTAAGTGCGGGTGAGAGGCTGCTTGCGGTGGGTGGAGGCCCCGTCCTTTCTCTGGTGGAGAAAACCATTTATGACCTCACGGGATGAAAGGACCCAAGCCAGGCGTGCTGAGCTGTGATTATAACAATTAACAAGACCAATCACCTCCCTCTGGGAAATACTCCCTGTCAAGTTGCAGTGTCCTGGTGTGCCCTGGCTTGTGGTGGCTCGCCATCGTCACCAGGTGCCCAGGGCAGTTGATTAATGCCTTCTTTCCGTGGAGGATGATTGCGATTCTGTTGTAGGGCTGTAGCTGTGCGAGGGGCTCACTGACGCCACCTCGAGGTGGTGGTGAGGTGGCAGGTGCACCTGGGTGGGCAACTGCTCTCCTTGCTTCCTCCCACGGTAGCCCCTATCCCGGATTTGCCCGTACAGTGGAAGGGACCAGTGTCTGGAGGTGTGGATGGCTTTGATGCTGCTCAGCCTCCCAGCTCTGGAGCAGCAGGAGGAGAAAGGGGGGCGTACTGGGGGATGCTCTTGTCCTGCAGGGTGACTCACTAAAGCAGAAGACCCCAAACTCTTGGGTTTGGGGCTCCCAGGCATGCGCACACCCCTTTCCTCGTAGAAGATGGATCAAGACCAGAGTTTGTTCACCTGGGCCTTCTTTTCCTGCCTCCAGGGCCAGCAGGAATAGAGCCTCTGCTTCCCACACACCAGCTACTGCTCCACTGCCCCAGTCTCCGCAGGTCAGCGGGGAGCAACAGCAGCAATGGATTCTGCAGGAAACAAGGCCAAAGCCGCTGGAAGCTTAGAGACCGCGATTACATTGCGAAGTCCCGTTCTTCCCAAGGAAGGGCAGGCTAAGACCCAGAGAAGCGGCTGCCTTGCCCAAGGGCACATGGCCGGATAGAACCCAGCACACCCACCCTGTGGCGCCAAAGGTCGTTTGCATCCCTGTGTGAGCTTCCCCTAGGAATGTTTCTGGAATTGAACACTTTGTATTTATTTATTTATTTGACAGATAGAGTTGTAGACAGTGAGAGAGAGACAGAGAGAAAGGTCTTCCTTCCATTGGTTCACTCCCCCAATGGCCGCTACAGCTGGCGCTGCGCTGATCCGAAGGCAGGAGCCAGGTGCTTCTTCCTGGTCTCCCATGCGGGTGCAGGGCCAAAACACTTGGGCCATCCTCCACTGCCCTCCCGGGCCACAGCAGAGAGCTGGCCTGGAAGAGGAGCAACCAGGACTAGAACCTGGCGCCCATATGGTATGCTGGCGCCACAGGCGGAGGATTAACCAAGTGAGCCATGGCGCCGGCCCCTGAACACATTTTTTGAATACTCTGTTTTTTAAAAATTTTTTCATTTATTTATGTTTTTTATCTGAAAAGCAGAGAGATAAGACCCGGGGGGGGGGGGACCTTCCATCTGCTGGTTTACTCCCCAAATGCCCACAACTGCCAGGGCTGGGCCAGACCAGAGCCAGGAGCCAGGACTCAATCTATGTGTCTCTGTGAGGGTGGTGGGGATCCAGCTGCTGCAGCCATCATCTGCTGCCTCCCGGAGGGACCTTTAGCTGGCCCTGGAGGCAGGTGGACAAACTCTGAGTAGAGGAGCTGGCGCTCTGCTGTGGAGGAGGTGGATGTCCCAAGCGGCAAGTCAACCCCTGTCCCACATACCTGTCCCAAAGTGGGGATAATCTTTATTCCAATCTCATGGTGTTAGTGGGAGGCTTAAGTGATTAAGTCCCAAAGGACTCCAATTTTTACTCTAAAACAGGACGCTTCTGGGTGTATGTGATTGGCACAGAGGTTGAATGACTGCTCAGTATGTGGCAGGCATTTGGGGAGTGACCCAGCAGATGGAAGACACCTCTCTCTCTCTCTCTCTCTTTGCTTCAAATAAAAGGGAAATAAACAAACACAATTTTTAAAAATTAGCCCCATTTTAAAGACAAGAAAACTAAGCCCCAGAGCATAATGATTTCAGGGCTGCACAGCGAAAAAGCAGAGGCGCTGGAATCCAAAGCCAGAGGGCCAAGGCCTACTCCTGCACGCGACACTAAGTTCCCAGTTGTCCGTGCCCTCTCCTATCTCAGACTGTCCACACACCTCCTGCACCCCCAGGACTCTGTCTTCCGATCAGGGCAGGGAGGGAGACTGCTCTTTCGGCTCCTCTGCTGGACTCACCTGGCTTCCCTGCTGACCTGCCGGGTGTGGGCCCTCAGCTTCTACCATGTGGCGTCTGGAAGCTTCTGTCTCCTGCCAGTGTGGCTGCTGCTCCTGTCCCTGATCTGAGGTGGAGGTGCAGTGAGGGACCAGGGTCCAAGCCGGGGGCTAAGGCCGAGGAGGGGAGAGGAGAGGAAGGAGGCAGGAAGGCCCGGGAGAGCTGTGTCTCCTGGGGGGATGGAGGCAGGGAGCCAGGGAGCTGGGGAGGATGAGGAGGGGAGAGCAGGGTTTGAGCTGTGCACAGCAGGACGCCGGCTGGCAGCTGCCAGGAGGTAGAAGCTGGGGAGGAAGAGGGAGGTAGGGAGGCCAGGGAGAGCCCAGCGGAGAAAGCAGACCACCGTGAGGTTCCCAGCAGCCCACACTGTGCAGGGAGGCCACTGGCTTCCTGCTCCCCTGGGGGCAGGGGCCACCAGCATTGTCCTTGGAAACACCTCCCCCAACACAGCTGCCACTGAGTGAGACAGAGGCGGGGAAGCGACCCCCACAAGAAGCGGGGACACAGGAGAAGCTCAGGGAAGGCTCCTTCTGGGCTGGCTCCTGGGGTCCCGGGACCCCTGCATTCTCCTCCCCAGCCCCACCTTCCTCCAGCCTTGGACTTCTCCAACCCCAGGGGCCACAGGGAGGCCCTGGCAGGACCAGAGCCTCCTTCTGTCACCACCCAGGAGGGAGGATGGCTGCAACGTGCCAAGCGAGCCCAGGGCAAAGGCCCCCATGGCAGTGCCGCTGCCCCACCCCGCTTCCCCAGTCGGCATCTTGATTGTGCCCTTGGCGGGGAGAGGGGGCCAGGAGTCTTCTGTCTGCACTGTAGATGAGGACGCTGGGGCTCTGAGGGGCACGTCCCCTCCACCTGTCAGTGTCAAGGTGCTTAAACCCGGGGCCTGGGCACGCAGCTGGCGTTCAATAAAGATCAGCTCTGCCTGGGGCTCCTCTGCTTCATTTGGACCCCTCCCAAAGCATGCCTCCGTGCATCGCTGGGCCCAGGCCCCAGCTCTTGTTCCAGGGACAACCTCCCCCCACCATGGGCACTGGCTAGAGAGGCAGGGAGCAGCTGCCCCACGCACAGCGTGCCCCCCGTGGGCTCTCAGTGCAGGCTTCACAGGGTCCCTGTGAACCTGGGTGAGTGACTTGGCTTCTCAGCATCTCAGTTTTGTCATCTGTAAAACGGGGATGGTGGTGTGTTCCATGAGGGATTGAAGAGTAAAATCACCAAGCAGCCCTAGGCACTGTGTTGTCACTTGCCACACGTTGGTTCCTTTCCCTTCCCTGGAGCCTCCCGTGGCCCAGTTGTGGTGTCCATGCCAGCGGTGCCTCGAGAGGCTGTGTCCAGGGCCGGCCCATGTGCACGATGCCCAGCCAGCACTACAGTGCTCCAGTGGCCCTGAGACCAGCTGTAAGGCTGGCTTTGGCCTGGTCCATGGGCAGCTTGTAATGCCACGCAGGCAAAAGGACACAGACCACTGAGGCCACCAGAGGTGGCCCAAAGAGTGAGATGTGGGTGAGGACCCCCAGGTCTGTTTTGTTGGCCACTGTCTTGAGCACCCAGCATTGGAGGTGGGGGAGGTCAGCCCAGAGAGAGCCCGTGGGCTGGGGTGGACCAGTAGGAGCTGGAGCACAGGCCTCCCTGAAATGCAAGTTGTGAAATGCCGACACAAGAACATTTGCTTATGGGAACTAATGGTTTTTAATGAAGGTAATCAGCTTAGTTAAGTCAGATTATTAGCTTTGACAATGGATGCGTAAACAGCAACTTAATGAGTTTGTTGATGGCTCCTGCCTGCTCAGAAGACATTACAGCCATCCGTCTAGCTGGAGATGGATACACACAAGTGGGCTCCCCTCCCTGGCTGGGTGACGCCACACACACACATAGACGCAAACACGCTGGGAGCTCCCGGAGGCAGCGAGGGCATCACCCCCATCAGGTCAGACCATGCCCGAGGGCGGGGCTCTCCTTCCTTCACTTCTCCTGTTTTTGTTTCTCCTCTGATCACTCTGTCCAGCTAGTCTTTGGGGAATCCTAGACTGAAGGGAATAGAGGTCAGGACAAAGTAGGAAGAAGCGTCAGACACTGGGCTCCCCTGTCCCCGAGGTTTGGCACAAACGATGTCACCGAATCCCACGAGGACGCCCCATACTATTATTTGGTTTTGCCATTCAGGGTACCAAGGCGTGGTGCAGGGAGCGGGTTGGCAGTGATGGTTCACATGGCTGGGGGTAAAGGGCAAGGCAGGAGCCAACTTGAGTCCAATGGCACTGTCCTTGCTCTTCTCACTCTGCCTTTCAAATATATAAAACAAATCTTTAAGAAAACGAGAAAGAGGGACCTGTGTTGTGGTGTAACAGGCTAAGCCTCCGCCTGCAGTGCTGACATCCCATATGGGTGCTGGTTTGAGTCCCAGCTGCTCCACTTTCCATCCAGCTCTCTGCTATGGCCTGGGAAAGCAGTAGAAGACGGCCCACGTGCTTGGGCCCCTGCACCTGCGTGGAAGACCCAGAAGAAGTTCCCAGAATCAGTAGCTTCTGATTGGCCCAGCTCTGGCCTTTGCAGCCATCTGGGGAGTGAACCAGAGGATGGAAGACTTTTCTCTCTGTCTCTCCCTCTCTTTCTTTGATTCTGCCTCTCAAATAAATAAATAAAACTGAAAAAAAAAAAAAAAAAAGAAAAGAGTGATACCAAGGAGAATCTCCCCCATGAAACATGCAAACATGCACACACTCACACACATACACACCCAGTGTCAGCTGGACAGATGCCTCCCACGGTGTTGGGAGAGGGGCGCTGGTCCTAGGGTCCCATGAACAATGCGGTGAGCCCACGCAGGGGCTGGAGTGGGGGCGAGTGGGGGCTGAGGTAAACACCAGGCAGACACTCCCAGGAGACAGCTCACCCACACCCGAGATACCATCAGGCAGTTACACCGCAAGCCCAGTCGCCCGTCCAAGCAGCAGCTGCAGCCGCTGCTGCCTCAGCCCTGGGGCTTACCAGTGGAATCCTAGTCAGACAGGCGGAAGGAGAGAGAGTGTGCTGAACCACCTCAGGCCCCAGCCAGCTTCCCCTAGCGAACAGGCAGCCTGAGAGGCTCTCTGGGCTCCTGATCTGGGAGACAGGGGATGAGACCTTGGCCAAGGCTGATGGAGCTGACGCCATCCCCATCAGCGAGCAGCCTTGGAGAGCCTGGTCTTATTTAGGGGTTCACTTCCTACACTTTGACTCGTGGAGCCTACAATCAGCTGGAGGAGTGAAACATTCCGCAATAGGCCACATGACACTGAGAGCCATTGCTAAGAGACCTAAACAAAGGGCCTAGAGGTGGGGTGGGCATAGCAGGGTATCAAAGGGGCTCTGGCACATATCTCCCATGAATGGAGATGGCTCTAATCTGGGGGGTGGGAGTCCCATGGCCAGTGCTGTTTCCATGTGCTTGTCAACCCAGAAGAGGGGCTATCTGTGTCTCCCCAAGGAAGAGAGCTCTCTGCAGAGAACTTGACCATGACCTCAGGGAACCACGCCTGGCCAGGTATGGTGCAGTCATTTGGTAACTCCAGAATTCCTCCCTAGAATGAACGGTTGTCTTCTGAAGTTGAACTTGGGGACTTAGAAAAAAGAACCCGAAAACTTGGCCTGCCACAGAACCTAGTCCTAAGATAGGGGTTGTCATGGGAGTGGAAGAGTTAGAATCGAGGAAGGAAGAGAGAGGCCTCCTTTCCAGCTCCTGGATGAAGCCAGAAACGGTCCCACCCTCCCCAGAATTCTCATCACATAGTGTACATTCCTCTATTAGCGCAGCATGTAGTCATTAGCTGTGTGCCTCCCGCACTAGATAATAAGCTGCTTTGGTGCCGGACTGGTATGTGCCTGACTCAGAGTGGTCTGTCAGTATTTGTTGTGGTGATGGATGGATGAATAGGTAAATAAGCAGATGGACAGATGGGTGGGTGGTGGGTGGCAGATAGGTGAATGGATGGCTATAAAGGGGTGGGTGGTGGGATGAACAGATGCTTACCACAGCCACGTCCGCCAGCGCCCCTAGTGGCCACCATGAGGTTTACCTTCTTCTTGGGTTGGAACTGGATCAGCCCTTCTCCATGTTAGCTCCATGCAACTGGTCCTAAGGTTCATGCAGGTGTTCTTACCCTGCAAGACTTGTAAAACTGCCTTCTCTAAGTAACTTAGAGGTCCAGGTCAATTCCTTGTCTTCTAAAACTCCATCCATGGTTGTAGCTGTATCAGGGAATCCCCACAGCTTCCTGGCATCTGAGCAACAAGGGGAAAGGAGTCCACACTGGTTGAAGGATGAAGACGCTCCCCAAGCAACAGGGGCAGAGCCACTGCTCTCATTCCTTCCCAGCCTGGTCTCCAGGGGGAGGGTGAGAAAGTCTATTCCAAGGAAGGGGTGACCCTGGCCCTCCCACCCCCAGAGCCCCTCCTATCTATCATGAGACAAAGGCTCCAGCAACGGATGGACTCCTGAACTGGAGTTACCCTTCCCCTGCCACTAACCCAGCTCCAGTGCTTAGCCTAACCTCAGTGACAACAGCATGGCAAACACTTACATGGCAATGACCCTGTGCCAGGCACCAGTCCAAATACTTTACATCTACCAGCTCCTTTCAGCCTCACAGGAACCTTATGAGGCAAGGATTCTTGTTATTTTCCTTTCACAATTGAGGAAACTAAGATGGAGAGAGGTTACATAACTTCTCCCAGGTCAACAAAGAATAGGTAGAGCCTTGATTTGAACCTAGAAGTCCTGGATCCCAAGCCTTCCTTCTGAACCATGGATCATCCTGCCAAACGCAGCCAGTTCCTTCCCTGAATTCAAACCCCAACTCCAGGTAACCCTGACTTCACCATGTTCAATAGAACTCTAATTCCATCCTCAACTCTCAGCACTCCTCCATTTACCATTTGTACTCCAACCCACCAGTAATAGAATCTTCTAGAGATAAATTCCATTGTATGGGATAAAGTAAATACCGGAAGAAGGGAAATAGTCAAATCCAGAGTGTGGGATATTCCACAGGGCACCTGCCCTGGCTTCTACAACAAGTTCATTAGTGTGAAAAAAAAAAAAACCTGAAGTTCAAAGAGAAGAAAATGCTGTAGATTAAGAAAGTTAAGAATCATAATAACCAAATATGAAATGTGGCTCTTGCTTGAATTGGATAAAACAACCATTACAGATAGTTCGAGAGACCCTGGGGTGCCTTGAGAGTAGGCTGAGTATTAGATGAGACCAAGGAATGGGTGGTACTTTCTGGTCCTGTAGGGGAGTGTGTATAACACTGAAGGCTGGACACAGTAGTTCCGGGACACAGAGTTGCCACAATACTGAGTCAGCCACACACACGCAGCCATTGCTCCAGGAGAAACACAGCATTGGGTTCCTATGAATCTCTGCTCACAGCATTTTTGTCAATACATAAGCCTTGTTTTATGTGTTTCTGCTAAAGGACACAGTTTTTAAAAAATACATTTATTTATTCAAAAGGCAGAGTTGCAGAGAGAGACTGCCCATCCTCTGGTTCACTCCCCAAATGGTGGCAAATCTGAGGCTGGGCCAGGCTGAAGCCAGGCGCCTGGAACCCCATCCAGGGCTCCCACATGGGTGCAGGGGCCCAAGCACTGGGGCCATCCTCCCCTGCCTTCCCAGGTGCATTAGCTGGGAGCAGCAGTGAAAGTGGAGCAGCTGGGACTCCCACAGGAGCTCAGAGGGATGCAGGTGTTACAGGCATGGCTTCCCTCGCCGTGCCACAACGCCAGTCCCACAGGGCGCCGAATTTGAAGGTATCCTGGATTCATTTGCCTTGAGCCCATGGCCAGTAACAGCATAAGTGAAGCTTCCCCGACTCCCATCCGTCCCTGGAAGGCCACATCACAACCCCCTTTGTACACAGGACCACCAGACAGCACTTGGAGGCCTTTAACAGTGAGATCACCCACAAAAGGGACAAAAATACAGAAGCATGGCCCTCAACAGGCTGTGCAAGGACACGTGTTCCAGCTTCTGAGACAAGAAGGCAGAACGCCGCCTTGCTTAACCTCGGCGGGAGCCCTTACACTGGAGACAAATTTTTCACTGCTCTGCGCATGTCAGTGAATGACTGAGAAAGCACTGTGTGTTGATTTTGGCGTTTCAAATAAATTTTAAAAGCAGGCAAATTTGCAAATATGGAATCCATGAATAATGAGGATCAACAGTATTTAAGAATAAAATGGTATGGTGTCTGGAATTCAAGTCATTTCATGGGGGAAGGTGAGAGAGAGAGAGAGAGAGAGAGAGAGAGAGAGAGAGAGAGAGAGAAGCAGCTTGAAGAGTGGCTCGATGAAGCAAAGGCTGGAAAATCTTGCTAACTGTTACCTGTGGATAATGGGTATATGGGACATGGGGTCTGTTGGTCCAGGTCCTCTAAAAAGCAGGCACCAAGACGGGATTAAAGGTTTTATTTTATTAGGGGAAATGCCTGAGAGAAAGGAAATAGAGAAGGTGCCAGAAAGAGCTGGAGAGCCAGCCCTCATTCTGCATGTGAGTCTGACCCTGAGACAAGGAGAGGAGAGAAGGCTGGGGAGGCACTGCCTGGGCTGCAGGGCAGGATCCGGAGTCTAGGGACAGCTGGGCAGAGCACGGAGCATCCTGGAGTTGGCACTGCAGGCAGAGGGTCCCACTTCTCCCACGCCGGAAATGTGTGAGCATCCCACACATGTCCCAGCCACAGGGGCAGGCTTCAGCCACAGGGAGGTGTGTGTGGCCTCGGCCCAGTGCGGGGGGGGGGGGGGCGCAGAGCCAGCAGGCGCCGTCCACCAGGGCCCCTGCAGAAGGAGAGCTGCGGGGAGCGGCGGCTCCTCTTCTGTCTGTCATTCAGAGCGTTTGAAATACGTCCCAATGAAAATTAACAAGGAGAAAGAACAGGGAGAGCTGAGAGCGTGGGGAAGAGAAAACCATAAGCAAGTCGCCACGTGTGGCAGCAGCGGCAGCCGCAGGGGGACACAGGCTGCAGGAGGGGCCCAGCTGGCAGTCTGTGCAGTGGGTGCGCTGTCCTTTTCAGAGGAGTACTCCAAGTGTGGACGACAGGCACAGCTTCCAGATCGCGTCTGCTCCTCCCCCCTCCTCCAAGCGCGGTGGGTAGGTGGGTACATCTCTCACCGTGGCCAACAGGGTTGCCCAGTCATTCAGCCAAGCAGGAGCCAGGTGACAAGGCTGCCCCCCCTCGCTTCAGTCCAGCCAGCTTCCATGGGCCACCCTCTAGCTCCCGGCCGCCCACGTGGCTGTGTCCAGTCTCCTTTGGGATGAAGAATGCTTATTTTGTAGGACAGTGAGTAGGGTTCAAAGACCGGTCTGGGGCGGGGCTTAAAGCTCTGGGGCTGGGCTTAAAGCTCTGCCCGAGGGTCTAGAGTAAGTCAGAGAGAGCAGGGTCACTTCTAGGTCAGAGTAAAGCAGGGACTGACAGTTCCTTAGCGTAAGCCTCCCACCTCGCCTGGCCGCACACCTCCTGCGCCGCTGGGCAGATGGTGGCCCGATCCACCGCGGAGGCGCCCTGTCTGTCCCCACAGCCCATCTGCATGTGCCGTGCCTCGGGCTCGCCCAGCACTCCTTTCTCAGGAACATTTCGTCATCCGCCTGCCTGGGTTTAAGCCCGTTGACAGCAGGAACCCCTGTGGGACCAGATCTGTCCAATTCCCCGCCCATTGCCACAGACTTAATTACAGAGCCTGGCCACAGCAAGTGGCCACCTCCCACCCCCACACGGGACGGAGAAGGGGGCCAGGGTGCTCCCCAAGGAGATATCAGCGAGAGAAATCAACAGGTGTTTCCCAAGAGCGCAGCCTGGGAGCGCGATCAGTCTCGGGCGAAACTGAGTGCCCCAGCGCTCGGATTTGCTCAGCTAGCTCTGCCTCCGCGCGTTCCGCTCCCCCAGTGTCCCCAGCCCAGTCTGTCCTGCCGTCACCATGAACTAACAGGAGGTCCACATTCCGGGAAAGGAATCCGAAGGCGAAAACGCAGCGCTTGCGTCCGAGAGAGAAAGCCCCATGGTGGCAGCAAATGCTGCGTGGTCTTGATGGTGCCCCCCAGAAGCCAAGCTCAAGGGGCACCCCGAGCTGTCCAGCAGAGGCAAGGGCCCAGGGCACGGCCCACTCGGTGAGCAGGGGCCAGGGCTTGCCCACCACCCCATCGCTAGTCTCAGAAGGGCCCCCTCCCACCACGCTGCACTGCCCTGGCTGTGCTCATTCCCCCCCCCCCCCCCATTGCCGCGCGGGACACCTGCCTCTTTCTTCTCCACTCCCGCAGGGTTTCAAGGGTGTCTTTGTCCAGCACAGCTCTGCACCAGGACAGCCCCTCCAGCCACCCACTACTTTCCTAGGACCCCACCAGCTGCCTGGTGATGACAGACACACGTCTGCAGTGGGTATAATGCTAGGGACCACCAACGTGCAACCCCATTTCAGTAAAGCCTCACAGCCGTCCAGAATCTGGCCTTCACTTTAGATCTACATTACTTACTTCTTTTTTTTTTAATTAAAAAAAAATTTTTTTGACAGGCAGAGTGGATGAGAGAGAGAGAGAAAGATAGA